>CM033439.1:45785000-48285000 GCA_019425775.1 Rafetus swinhoei | reverse complement strand
ATGGGCTTTGTCATCTACTGATGAGCAGTGATCACTGACTTTCTTGTATTCGTTCCTATTAATTAAATATGTGAACTGCATGTGTGTGCATAAAATGTGTATGTACATATAATATTGATTGCCTTATGTCATAATGTGAGGGATGGGTTTAGGAACAAATCCTGTTGTTTTCCCTTTCATTGTAAGCCTGAGGAAGTGGCTTGTTGTGTGTTTTTTGAGAGGTGGTGGTATGTGAAATCTGACCGCTCACAAATGTTACAAAATTTCAGTAGACAAAACTGAACCCAAGTGAATACATATTGTATCTAAGATCTACCTATATCTAGGCCTAAGGAAGTCATACAATTAAAAGGGCGTTGCATCCTCTTCCCAAGTGCCAATAGCACATAATAATTTAACAGTATGCATTAGGTATTGCAGGACTCTGTGAGTTTCCAAGCCTGGGAACCTACAGATTTCACCTGTGAGAGGAATGAAAAGAAATTTTGCCCCTGATTTCACAATGAATTAGCATGAACCATTGTGAAAGCCCATTAACTTTCATGGATTAGATCTAAAGGCTGAATTCAGGCCCTTCATGAGGGCTGGAAATGAAATCCTGATTTAAAATGAAACATCCTGGGATATACTGGACTCTGTTTATATATTGAACTGCCAGTTTACTAAATGTTTTCTAAAACTTGAGATAAGTGGAGAGGAGACAATTTCTGCCTCATTAATTGTAATGATTGAAAAAGAAGAAAAAAAACTTCTATTTAACATTTGATGATGCAGCAAGTATCAGGGCAAGAAAAATAACAGAATAATGATAAATGGTAGTAACTGGAAAATCTCTGACGCACGTCTACACAGCAGGGCTAAAGCCAAAATAAGGTGCACAACTTGAGCTATGTTAATTGCGTAACTGAAGTCTAAATAGCTTATTTCAGCTTTTGGCGCTGTCTACACAGTAGGAAGTATGAGGAAGAGCACTCTTCCTCTGACTTTCCCTACTCCTCATAAAATAAGGGTTACAGGAGTCAGAGTAAGAAGTCTTCCAGCTCGACATTATTTAGACATTATATCAAAATGCTTGTAGTGTAGACGTGGACTGACATTATTCCGAAATAACACTGTTGTGTAGATGTACCCAGAGAAGGCATGTTATTTCCTCAAGAGCACGTTATCTGCAGAAGAATTATCTCCTTTATTTATGGAAGTATATCTAAAACCGAGTTAGACCTTTTTGTTAATAATCTTCACAGTTCTCACTTCATTTGCTAAAATATACTGTTTTCTGATTAGTTGTTTCTGTACCTGCATGGATTATTTTTAATTGTAATATACATTTTCTGTGCTGCTTAGTTAAAAAGATGCCTTACCCAAGTATGCTTATTTTCCTGACTGAATTGTTTGTTTGGTTCAATAAGAAGCTTTAAAATATATGATGACTCTGGATTTTAAGTACTTGTGTATTTTATCTACTGGGGGATAAATTCAGGTCACTATTGGCCTTATATTTAAAATGTGATATAAAGCAAATTGCTCCTCCCCTATGTCAGTGAAACTAGATGGATACCCCTCCCATGATATTTATATAAGAAAGAGTCTTAGTTTGATTGCTGTTGTTCAGGATACCAAGGGGGAAGCCAGCCAGTGTTGCAGACAGCACTAACAAGGCCAGCAAATGTGTGTCAGGGTCAAGTGGCATGGGAAGTGTGTCAGAGTAGTAGTCATGTCACTGCCAGGAACTGAACCTTGATTGCAGAGTATTCCTTTGGCATAGGTGTAGCAACTGTACCCCAAGTGTGCTCCCCCAATCAGCCTTCAGATATTGGTTGCTCTCATATTGAATAGAAATAATAGCCTTCAAGGACCTTTGCTCAGGTACCGATCTTCCCTGTCCTGCCCAGCTCTGACCTCATCCATAGCAGAACCCTGTGTGTACAGTTTGAGCTGGAACCTCAGCTGGTGTAAATTGACACATGGATCTGAGGATCTAGCTCTTGGTATGTAAGATGTGGTATTTTATGAGTTGTATACCCAATTTGTAGGTAACATACTGTACAAAAATGTGCTTAATAATCTGACTTCATTTTTAGCCTACAAAAAAGTGCATGGCTGTGTCTACACTGGCACCCTTTTGCGGAAAAGGGATGCTAATGAGACACAGCGCAATTGCAAATCGCTGGGATTTAAATATCCCCGCGGCATTTCTATGAACATAACTGCCGCTTTTTCGGCTCGGGGTTTTGCCAGAAAGAAGCGCCAGTCTGATCTTGCGGAAATAAACCCTTTTCCGCAAGAGATCTTATTCCTACTTGAAAGAAGGAATAAGAGATCTTGCGGAAAAGGGTTTATTTTCGCAAGATCGCGTTTAGACTGGCACTTTCTCCGCAAAACCCCGAGCCGAAAAAGCGGCAGTTATGTTCATGCAAATGCCGCAGGGGATATTTAAATCCCCCGTGGATTTGCAATTGCGCTGTGTCTCATTAGCATCCCTTTTCCGCAAAAGGGTGCCAGTGTAGACACAGCCCATGTGTTTAGAAATCATTAAAACCTTCCAAAATTGGTAGAATAATTGATCCTAAACAAGTATATTTTTTACACATCTGTTGTTAAAGCACTAGGGTAGATCACCAATCACCTACAAGCATGTCAGCTAAAGTTATCGCTGAAGGAAATGTATTATTTCATTAAAAAAAAAAATCCTAAAATAAAAACATTAATGTTGCAAAGACAAGCACTCAAAAGTTAGGAAATGTCATACTTAAGGATGCCTGTGCCACCTTAATTTGTCCCTTATGCATATGTGTTATAGTACAGTCTATATAATCCCTGCCTCATTCACCTCACAACTTCTAGCTCCTGTATCAAATAAGGCAAGAATCCTACAGACAAACAGTCTCTTTCAACACACAGCTCTGATTAATTGCCTGATCACAATCCTTTCTGTCCACTAAATGAGACCATGGTCTTACAGGGAAAAAAAAAGTTTGTGATCAGGTGGTTAAAAGTGTAGCATAATGCATATGCACACGTTTATATGCAGAATTAGCTGTGAAGTAGAATTTCAGTTATTCGGTAAAATTCAGGTCTTGGAAATTGCAATTTTACCACCAAAAACTTTGATTTGGCAGAAAGCATTTTTTCATTCAGTGGGTTCTCCATCAGCTCTAGTTACAAGCAGCTGATAATAGTGTCTTTTTAAAGAAAATGTTGAGTAACTTTACTTGTTGTGCCAGCTGTGCCACTTACAATAAGGAATGCACATTTTCTAAAAGACTAGATGTTTTTCTACTATCTCCTCAGAAAAGTGGATTTTGGAAGAGAGCAGGACTCCATGATGTAAATTTCTACAAAATAATGCAAGTGAATTCTCATTCTTTTACTATGTAAAAGCAATATCAAGCAGTTTCTGAGTATCATAATAGAAAACAATCAGCAATTCATATGCTTTCCTTCTGAGTTTGCCTTGGCCTCGGGGGTAATCAAGCATTATAATCGCAGTTGCAGCTTTCATATAAGTGAAATATTCTACATCTAACTAGCTCATGATTGATTTCTAAATGCCAGCTCATACCTTCACATTTTGGAGATGGTGTTGTTATTGCTGTAATGCCTATTCCTCTTCAAAAAGGGTGCACAGGCTGATTCTCTACTCATATATGTTTCCCCTCACCCCCCAAACTGGACAGAGACATCCAGAGCGATCAGTCAAGGTGAGCCAGATTGGAGGGAGAGTTGGGGAGAAGCTGCCTGATAACTTAGGGTGCGTCTACACTGCACTATTATTTCAAAATAACTAGCATTATTTCAAAATAACAATGCGAGCATCCATTCCGAAATCTGTAAAACTCATTCTACGAGGAATAATGCCTATTCCGAAATAGCTATTTTTTGAAATAAGGTGTGTGTCGACGCTCCACTGCTGCTATTTCAAAATAGCCTCTCACCAGGGCCATTCTAAGTTATTTCCACACACACACCCCCCCCAGTGCCTCCTCCTGGAGCTCTAAATCAAGATAGCGCATCAGCATTAGGGAAGCCTGCCTCAGACTAATTTTGAGGCTCCCCTGCAGTGTAGACATGCTATTTAGAAATAAGCTATTTTGGAATACCTATTTGAAATAAGCGTGCAGTGTAGACGTATCCTTACTGTCAGAAGCCACTGCCACTGCTCTAATCCTGGGCAGGCAGCTCAGGGCCACTCACTCTAGAAATGACTTTATGCAGGGTAATCAGTGGGAGGAGATAAATCCCCTTTTTATTTTGGAACTGGACTTTTGATACTCCATTCATCTGAGGAAGTGTGTTGTATCCATGAAAGCTCATGATACCATCTACATGTTTTGTTAGTCTTTAAGGTGCTGCAGGACTGTTCGTTGTTTTTTAAGTTCTTCAAGTGGGAGGAGAGTTCATTACTCTTCCTGTTTCTCCTTTACAGTTTTTTGTTTGTTATATTTTTGTTTTCTGCTGCTCCTTTTGCCCTCTCTTCTCCTCCCCCCGGATCAGATTTGTTCTCCTATAGAGAGTCCCGTGATGAGCAAATGCAAGAAGGGGGCCCTGCAGGACAGTCCCCAGTGAGCCCCTTCTTACACTTAGAGCTTCAGGTGTCTGCCTACAAGTGCTCCTGGATGACAGGGCTCTACTGCAACAGGAGACTCGTCCTTTCCCCAGCAGGGCTTGCATTGCAGTGACTTAGGAAATGGTGAGGCAGGAGAGTGTCTGCTCCAGTTCCACAACATGCCCAGGAGCAGTCAAAGCACCATAGGGAGCAGGAACAGGACTGAAGCAACAGCAGCCACCTCCTTTTCCCCTCAGAAAAAGGCAGGCCAATGTGCCTCCCCTCTTTATCTCTGCACTGTATAACCTGCCCAGCTGCTTTGACTCTGCCTTATCTGAAGTGCTGGCCAGACTGATAATGGTTCTGAGGCAGTAGGTGGGCATCCTCCCCCTCTCTCTGAGAGCATCGCAGGTCTGGGGAAAGCTAAATAAACCTGAAGTTAATCTTTTTTTTCTTGCCCAGCTCAAGACAACTTCTTTCCCAAGTGGAAAATGTTTGGTAAGAATGGAACGACTGTGCTTTGAGAAGGGAATGAGAATAAAGGCCAGTTCCTGGGGACAGTTACACTTTTGTAGCCTTATTAACTTCAGGCCAGAGTCCAGGAGAGCAGATTTTTTTCACAAGACTAGATTTAGGTCCCTTCTACTTTTTCATGCCTGGATAAGCAAAATCTCATTCACTTTCCTCCCTGGTGAACACTTGGGCCCTTCTCTCCCACTAGCCTTAGGTCCCTCATAACCTTAAACCAGCCCTGAATGTGAACTATATTTAGAGGAAAATCTCCCCATCTACTGTATAGTTGAGAGAGTTTGTGTGTCTGTCTGTGTCCATCTGTGAGTCCATTTGTTCAAGAACTCCTCCTAAGTGGTAAGAGCTAGGACCACCAAATATGGTATGCAGCTTCCTTTTATCATAACTTAACACAAGGTAAGGGTTTGGTTGTGCCAGGGCAACAGGATGTGCCTGGAATTGGATTATTTCTCATAAAATGGAAAGGGAGAGGTCTGGTAGGAGGGAGCTATACAGTAGAATGATCATGGGGACGGGAGAGGGGGCAGCAAGGGGCCAGAGATGGGATTGGGACAGCTATCACTAGGGTTGCCAGATGGCTGAAACAAAAATACGAACACTCCGCCCCAAAAAAACCACCGGGAAAAAAAACAAAAACCTGGACACGCTTCATGGGGAGGACTGGCCAGGAAGGGAACGGTGCTGGCCGGGAAGGGGGACCTGGAAACAGCTAACGGGGGCAACAGGGCTGGCCGGGGAGATGGGGCCCAATGGGAAGCAGGGCTGGTCGGGGAGGGGGTGTCGGGCGGAACGGGCTGGCCACGGGATATCGGGGAGGGGCGGGCTGGCCAGGAGGAAGGGTGGGCGGGAAGCAGAGCTGGCGGGGGTGCAGCGGTGCTGGCCGGGAGGAAGGGGGCCAGGAGGAAGGGGGCGGGAAGCAGAGCTGGGGCAGGTGCAGGGGGGCTGGCCGGGGAAGATCAGGAGGGGAAGTGGGGGAGAACCAGCCGGCCGGGAAGGGGGTGGTGTGAGCAAATTGGCCGGCGGGGAGCGGGACTGACCTGGGCACTTGCTGCCTGTCCCGCGCAGGCTCTTGGCGACACACGAGCGAGGAGGAGGCTTCCCCTCCTCCTCACACTCAACCGACTGAGGGCTCCCGGCTGCAATTGCGGCCCCGCCTCCCAGCTGGGACTCCCAGCCGCTCCCCCCAGCCCACGCCAGGCTTCTGTCCGGTGCGCAGCCGGAAAAATCAGAAAATACCGGACATTGCACATGTCTGGTATTTTCTGATTTTTTTATCGGACAGAGTGCACAAATACCAGACTGTCCGGTACAATACCGGACACCTGGCAACCCTAGCTATCACCCCGTTGGGCTGGCAGGAGTGGAGACAAGGACAGCTCTCTACTATATATTTCAAAGAGTTTGTCTGTCTATGTCTGTCTGCCAGCCAGTGGACATGCACCCCTCCCCCAGCTGTGCCCACTACAGCTGCAGCGGCCAGGGACAGGCGCTTCTCACCTGACTCCAAGCAGCTTCAGTGAGAGAAGACTGGAGTTGTCCTACATATTGAAATTTTCATCCCCAGCCCTGCCCCAGAACAATGATTTAAATGAAGAAAAACAAAACTTATTTGAGTTAAGGACTGGAGCAATGCTGGGTAAATCTTCTACTAGAAGAATAATTGTTTAAATGTTTCAATAGTTCTAAAAGAACTTTCTCTGACAGGAAGTTAATAGGTGGGCCTCTTTAGTGATCTCTGTCTGATTGTCAAGAAGGGACCTTACCTATAAGTAGAGAGTCATCTATATGTCTATCTCTGAGAAAAGAAAAAAAAAACTTTTTCTAGTTTAATGCATGGACTTCAGGTTTGAGATGAAAATTTTCAAAAACTACTTCTAATTTTGGGCCTAAATCAAGCAGTTATATGTCTACATAATTCCATAAAAAATCTGTGTATGCAAGAATTCCGTCACTTGTAGTGCAAATAAAAAAAGACCAAAGAATCTGTTTCTTAATCTTTTCTGTGTATTATTACAAAATGTTTGAAACCAATTACTTTGACACTTTAGCTGTTCATTTATTTAATTGGTCATCATAGGGAAAATCTAAGAAGTCTTCATCGGGGTGGAAGTCTTTCCTGTCACTAGAGGTACAAGCTTAACAACCAAGTAAAAGAAGCAGTGAGAGATAAAAAGGCATTGTTTAAAAAGTGGAAGTTAAATCCAAGTGAGGAAAATAGAAAGGAGCATTAACTCTGACAAATGAAGTGTAAAAATATAATTAGGAAAGCCAAAAAGGAATTTGAAGAACAGTTAGCCAAAAACTCTACAAGTAATAGCAAAGTACATCAGAAGCAGGAAGCCTGCTAAACAACCAGTGGAACCTCTGGATGACCGAGATATACTAAAGGAACACTCAAGAATGATAAGGTCATAGCAGAGAAACTAAATAAATTCTTTGTGTTGGTCTTCATGGCTGAGGATGTAAGGTTAATTCCCAAACCTGAGCCATTCTTTTCAGGTGACAAATCTGAAGAACTGTCACAGATTGAGTTGTCATTAGAGGTGGGTTTGGAACAAATTGATAAAATAAGTAGTAACAAGTCATCAAGATCAGTTGGCATTCACCCAAGGGTTCTGAAAGAAGTAAAATATAAAAATGCAGAAATATTAATTGTGGTTTATAACCTACCATTTAAATCATATTCTGTACCAAATGACGAGGATAGCTAATGTGATGACAATTTTTAAAAAGGGCTCTAGAGATGATTCTGGCAATTACAGATCACTAAGTCTAAACTCAATCCCGGACAAATTGGTTAAAACTATAATAAAGAATAGAATTGTCAGACACATAGATGAACATAATCTGTTGGAGGAAAGTCAACATGGTTTCTGTAAAAGAAAATCATTCCACACTAATCTTTTAGAATTATTTGTAGGGGTCGCAGTCATGTGGACAAAGGGCAGACTGGCAAACAGACAGATGCACATTTCTAAAATACATTGTAAAATGATCTGGAGAAGGGGGGTAAACAATGAGGTAATAAAATTTGCAGATGATACAAAACTGCTCAAGATAGTTAAGTCCAAATTAGACTATGAAGAGCTTCAAAAAGATGTCACATAATTTGTGACTAGGCAACAAAATGGCAGATGAATTTTAATTTTGTTAAATGCAATGCAATGCAATGCATATTGGAAAACATAATTCCTAACTCTACATATAAAATGATGGGGACTAAATTAGCTGTTACCACTCAAGAGAGAGATCTTGGAGTCATTGTGGATAGTTCTCTGAAAAAATACAATGTGCAGCAGAAGTCAAAAAAGTAAACAGAAAATTAGGAATCATTAAAAAAAGAGATAGAATAAGAGAGAGAATATCTTATTGCCTCTGTATAAATCCATGATACACCCACATCTTTAATGCTACATGTATATGTGGTTGCCTCATCTCAGAAAGATATCTTGGCATTGGAAAAAAGTTTTGAAAAGGGCAACACAAATTATTAGTGGCTTGGAACAGCTGACATATGAGAAGACTGGGAGTTTTTAGGGTAGAAAAGACAAGACTAAGAGGGAGAATGATTGAGGTGTATAAAATCTTGACAGGTTTGGAAAAAGGAAATATGGAAAAGTTAATTACTTGTTTCCATAACAAAAAAGCTAGGGGTTACCAAATGAAAATAATAGATAGCAAGTGTAAAACAAACTAAAAGGAAGTATTTCATCACAAAATGAATAGTCAATCTGTGGAACTCCTTGCCAGAGAATGTTGTGAAGTCCAGGGTTCAAAAAGGAGCTCAATAGATTCATGGAGGATAGGTCCATCAGTGCTTATTGTTGCAAGGGGATGTGGGTTGCAACTGCTTTAAACACTAAGGAGAGGGGATCATCACGTAGGAGTGTAAAGGGTTTGTTTATTCAGTTAAAACTGGGAAGGGAGGGGAATCTCACTCATACACTCAACCACACTTACAGTCCCAGGCAGGATGATAAGGCGAGCAGAAGGCAGTTCATGTTGTTTGATCTTCCCAAGTTGACTCCTAAGCTGGTCCGCTGGCCAGGCGATGCGAGCAGAGTGCGTTCTGGGAGGCTCCACTTGATGGTCAACCCACTGTGTCTCTCTCCCTCTCTCCTTTAAGGATCAGCCACATGCAGCCTCTGAGTCTGGGCCTCTTGGGGCCGTGTGCACTCCCTGCTGGGGGCTGTGTGCATTGTTGTTTACTCCTGCTGTTTACCTCAGACATTCTTCTGCACTCACTCAGGGAAGGGATAGGGGGTTAACAGACAACACTCCAACAGTTTAGGGAACCAAATAACATCATTAACAGGTGAGAAAGAACAACCACCTTTTTAACTCTCCCCTTGCTCCTCCTTTGCCTCCAAGACTTATTAGCCAGGATGGGTAGAAATGGTGTCCCTGATCTCTGTTTGTCAGAAACTGGGAATGGATGGCAGGAGATGGATGTCTGGATGATCACTTGTTCTGTTCATTCCCTCTGGGGCACCTGGCATGTTCTTTTTTAGTGAAACAAGAAACCTATTTAAAAAGAGAGGTTTGTTAGCTATAAATATTTTAGGCATTAGAATACTGAAAGATGATTTGCGAATACAGTGTGAGTAAAAACAACTCTTCATGCAGCTCACATTAGCAAAATTATAGCCTAGAACAAGATAGCCACATATGCAGCACCATTTGCTCATGTTAGTTTTCAGTGGCGATAACTCTTGTATAATAGAAAATCTTAGAAAAATCCAAATTCTCAATGTATGTCTATCTAATAGAAAAAATTCTCTCTGCCTCCATGATGGCTTTATACTAGTGGCTTTACTTAACCCTCAATCAGAGCTATGGTGTATTCTTCCATGCAAATAGCCAAAAATGAATATTTGTTCTGCCAGGATATTGCACTCTGTAATTCAGGCTCCTCACACTTGTTCAAACTGGAAGAGTACAATGTATAATCTTTTTAGGATTGACAGTGAAGGTCACCCTGACTGTGTCGACTAGGCACAGAAGTCCCCTGCTGGAGGCCTCATGGCCCTGCCTCACCCTGTCCCAGAAAAATAGCAAAGGCTAGAGTAGCTACAGGGATACTACAGGGGGCTCTGGCAGCCAAACGGAGGGGCTGCTAGAGTGGCCAGTCAGAGGCTAGATAGGCCATATAAAAATGAGCAGCAGAGGCAGAGCTGTCAGTTGATGCCTTGAGCTAGAAAAGGGAAAACCAGGTGGCTGGCTGGCTGGTAGAGAAGCATGTCTAAGGACTACTCAGTGCAGACAGGACTGAGATCAGAGATGGCTGCTGAACACTGCGGGAGCTAAGCAGGAGCTCCTGGCTCAAGGACTGAGCCCAGAGCCTAGCCAAATCAAGCAAGGATACTATGATGGCCCTGCTGGCATGGTTAAAGGCAGAGCCCACTGAGGGCTGCTGAAAAGGACACACCACCTAAGGGTACTACAATGGGTTCCTCTTGGACTGTCTGGGTGTGTCTACACAGCAGGGCTTAACTCGAAATAAGCTATGCAAATTGAGCTATGTCAATTGTGTAGCTTATTTCGAAATTGGGAACATCTACACAGCACTTATTTCGAAACAGAGCACTCTACCTCCAACTTCCCTTACTACTCGTACAATAAGAGTTACAGGCATTGGAGTAAGAAGTCCTCCTGCTTGACAGTATTTCGACATTATTTTGAAATAACTGCCTGCTGTGTAGACATGGACTAAGTTTTTCGAAATAACGCTGCTGTGAAGACGTACCCTTACAGGAAAGCAATGTCTCCAGGGAAGAAGTCATGGTGAAAAGAGGTGGGTTTGTTTGCTCCATCTGTGGTCAGAGTGTGTGACTCGCCACAAACTTGCCAAAGAAACTATTGTAGACAATGAGAGTTATAGAATGTAATGTAGCTTAATGGTTAGTGATAGAATAAATAAATATAGTGCAATGGTTAGCATAAGAATAAATGTTAAGCAACTATAACTGCTGGCTATCCTGCTTTGGTTAACAGGGAGTGGTCTTTTAGGCCATTGATAAAGATGCAGGCAGGCTGTTTCTGTCTATATCTGATGTCAAGGCAGAAAGATTTCAGAAGGATCCTTGTGATTCACCATGATCACACTGTTGCTCTTAGGAATCATTGGGATATAGGTTGTGTTGTAAAGAAGCTATGATAAATAATTAGAAGTCTGCACTAACAAAAGTTGTGTATTAGAATTAGATTGGATACCTTACAAGGGCAATTATTCCCCTTTGTCTATGTGAAGCAGTTATAGAGTTCTTGGGAGGAGTGAATGGGTGAGGAATGTGAGTATTTGAAGAAGAGATAAAAACTGATACCAGATGACAATAAAAAACCACTGCCAGATAAACAGATGTTACAAGAACTGATTGTGAATGATAAAGAACTGACAAAGCAAAATGTATAGACGTCAGTGGGAGAAAAGTCCTATAAAGGATGGGGTGTCCTGCATAAATCTTTGGGTCTCATCTGGTCAAGAGTGGACTATCGGTCCGGACCGACAGAAGCCCAGCTCCCCCCTCACATTCTGCTCAGCTGAGTGAATGTGAACAACAGACTGGTAACGAGAGAGAGAGAGAGAGAGAATATAAGTGGGTATAGCACACTATCTGCATATGCCAGAATAGTGTTATATTATCAGTAAATGTAGCATTTTGCTTTATCCCACTGAAAAAGATCCTGAGTAATTCTTTCAAGTATAACTGCATCAGCGTGGGCGGGGGACACTTGCAAGAGGCAAGTGCTACCCTGTTCCAAGCAAGAAGTAAGAAGCAGCAGGCTCATACCTTATCAAAAGGGGGATGCTTATGAGAGGTGGGTGTTGACCCCATTGCAGTCATGCACAAATTGCAGCTGTTAAGGAGAAGCTTTTACTCTTCTATTGAGACTTTTTTTTTCCTTATCTTTTCAGTTCATGTTCAAGACATATTCTTTGTTTAAGTTTCAGGCTAGATTTGATTAGTCATTCCCTTCCGCACTTTATTTTTACCAGAAGCTCTTCAAAGGATGTTGGTTAATGTATTTTGCTGGTCAAAAGACTATTGATTTTTAAGTCAAGAAAGCACATTGCTCCCTCAGTTGATTACAAGGAGTGAATGACAGTTATCAACTGGCATAACAATTGCTCTCTGAGTCCTGGTCTGTTTTTCATCTTTATATTTGGCTATAATAAAAATGTGCTCTAGTGTATTGTTTCCCCTCTCTAGCTATTGTGTTTTATAGGTAAATGGAAGGTGGAAGTGTTAGAGATGGCCAGTGAGAATTAAGCTTTTTAGGACTTTTTCCTTCCCCACCTTCTTAGCCCAGCATAAGTTCCCTTTGTGTCATTCAGCACAACACAGGTGACTTAAAGGCTGCTTTAGTGGTGATACTTGGAATCTCCATATCATTCATCAATGGCATAAAGTCCGTATCTCCCACACTCTCTGACCTCCATATCCTGAGCATTCTGTTGTTTTTAGGGGATTCCTTCAGCTATCACAATTTAGAGCAGCCCTGTTATGGGGAAAGGGATTGTTCAATTCCCAGCCATCTCCGAGTTCATGGGAGATGGAAAGGATGCTTAGAAGCACATTTGCTTGTCCTCACACCCCACCTTACTACCATCACAAGCGTGAGCTCAGTCATCTTGCAGAATTAAGACTTCAACTGGGATTGTATTCAGATTATTTTCATATAGCTTTGCAAGTTTAGATTTTCTTGTCAAATTCTAACAGACAAGAAACCAGATTCTGCTGTAACCAGAATCACTCTTTCTGTGTATGTTAAACATTTAATATGATGAAACATGTTCTGAATAAGTATTTGATTTCTTGTACATCTTAGAAACAGTAGTATAATTTCATTTCCCTCCCCCCTCCAACTCTAGAGGAAAAAGCACTTTTTTCCCCCAAATGTGAATCAGATTTTGAACAACAGCGTCCTTAAAAATAAATAACATTTATATAACATCTTCATCAGAGGATCATAAAGTGCTTTAAATACCTTAAATAGGCTGCTCAGCAACTCTGTGAGATTGTAAATATTATAACAAACACGTTACAGATGAGTAATGCAAAGCATAGAGTTTAAGTGACTTGCCTAAGGTTAAATGATGAGTCAGTAGAGCCACTAATAGATCCCAGATTTCCATAATCCCAGACTTCTGTTCTCACTGTTAGAGCTTCCCCCCCCCCCCCCCCGCTCCCTTGAATTTCTGGCCTATCTTTACTAGATTGCATTTCTCAGTCCTATATATTTCCTATATAGACACTAATGTAATAGCACTGGTGTATGCTGGCTGGGCTAAAAGAGAAGCTGTCAACTTAATACTCTCAAGGTAGATTCCATTTCCAATAAAAAGGAAACCTTTAGTCACAAATTCATCAATTCCCTCCACCCCCTTCTTTCTTTCTGTAGATGAAATCTCTTTTTTGCAGTGCACATGTCCTAAAGTGTTTTCATCATCTTTTAGGTTGTTTTTTATGGGCGTCAAACCAACATCTGAAGCAGAAAATATAACATTTTCTGCCATAAGGAGAACCTGTCATGTAAACAGATCCAGGAGCGGCCCGAGGCCAGCTGCGGCAGCTGGCGCCCCATGCCAAGCGGAAGGCGCAATCGGCGCCCCCGCCTGCACGGCCGTCAATAGCTGTGATGTAATCATGGGGCGCCCAGGCCGGCAGCGCCCTAGGCAACTGCCTAGTTTGCCTAGGCTCACGGGCCGCCCCTGAAGATCAGGATGGAATTCTGAATACCATCCTCCAGTTAAGGCTCAGTTGGCACTGATGCTGCAAATATGGCGTTTTTAGAGAACAGGGGTCCCCACGTGAGAATAACCTGCGTAGGGAGCTGAGCTCCATCCGTACAGGTAGGACCTCCCTGGCTTGGCACCCTTGGGACCTGACTGGTCCCAGATGAGGGATTTTGCCGGACCAGGGGGCCGGCAGGAACCTGTCGTCACCCCACTACCCTGCTGGCCCCACCGGGCTTTTTGGCCCCAGCTGGCAGCCCCGCTGAGGCATGCCAGGCTCCTGGCCCCTGGCAGCTCTGTTGTGAGGCACCAGGCCCCACAGGCAGCCTGCTGGCCTGCATGGTTCCCAGCTTGTACCTTCCACAGATGTTGTCAGACCAGAGAGTTCCTGTTTAGAGAGGTTCAATCTGTATTTTTCCTGTGGAGTTTCCTTTTGTTTCTTAATGGCTTGGGTTAGGATCTTTGTAAAGAACAGACGAGAGGTTTAATTTTATAGTTTTTAAAATTATCCCCTTTGTCACTCACTTTCTATTTTTTACAGTGTTAGTACTATGTGTGCAGAGTATATTGTTTCCATGGGCTCGGTTTCACACACTGAACAGCACCAAACAAGAAATTATTTTTAGCCTTTGTTAAACATATACAAAAATAATTAATGGGGGCAGAGGACAGTCAAAATACGCAAAATAATCGTTTTTTAAAATTCCCATAAATCTGTGTTTTTCTCAGTTCCTGAATCTCTGTCTCTGTAGAATTTTTAAAAGCCCTAATATCTTGCTTGAAGGGTTCTTTCTTAAATCTTATTGCTGGCGGAGGGGAAAAGGAAGGCTAGTTTTAGGCGACAGCTTTTTGGTTTTTATTCAGGTCTGAACTTGTTTATTTTTCAGACAAAACAAGACACACACAAAGAGAGAAGAAAGAATAGCAAAAGATCAGAAAATATAGCTTTTGTGTCTGATTGTAGTTCAATTCTTGAAGGACCATGGTTAGCGAAAGTGGTGTACTACTCAACTAGCCATACTCCTTGGGCAGGGAGCTTTATGTGCCTTAGTTGGAAAACCTTTTTTTTTTTTTTTTTTTTTTTTTTTGGCTGATTTCTGACATGCAGAGCTTTATTGAAATCAGGCTTTTGAGCGTTTCTCTTAGGCTATAAAACTGGGCATAGCAAAGCATTGCAAGATTATGTTTGTTTACACTGGACTCTTATTAGAAAGAAAGAGAGAGAAAGGTAGGAGTAAGGTAGAGGTGGGGAAATTAATGCATGAGGTGGAGAATAGCAAACATCTTAGATAATATCTTGAGAGTTTTTTGAGACACTGGGATATTGTGTCTGTTTCTGGGGTCCAACTTCAAAACGGATGAGAGACTGGGATATTGTGTCTTTCTGGGATCCAGCTTCAAAACGGATGAGAGAAAAACTGAAGAGGTGTCAGGGAAGAACTACAAAGTGATCTGAGATCTAGAAAAGATACCTTATCATGAGACACATAAGCAGTTTAATCTATTTAACTTAAGAAGGGAGGGTTAAGAAGTAATATGATTGCAATCTATAAGTACCTTCACATAGAGAAGGTGTCAGATATGAGACTGCCTTTTAATCCAAGAGAGACTCACTAGTTCCCCTGGCTGGAAGCTGAAGTAAGAAAAATTCATACTGACAATAAGACTCAACTTTTTAATTGCAAGGGTAAAAATCTTTGGAATGGTTTCCTCAGAGAGGTGTTAAGTTCATCATCATTTGACACTTAAATGGAGATTGGACGTCTTTTTCTTAAAAAAAAATGTTCTGGCTAACCACAAGTGATGGGATTTCATCGTAGGAAACATAATTCTCTCCACTGAGTGAGAATCAAAAGCTTGTGCTATTCAGGAGGTCAGACAAGATGATCATATATAGTGGTCCTTTCTGGCCTTAAAAATCTAGCAACCCAAATGCTCTTGAAGAATGTGCTTGCAATAACCTCCATTGCTGCACCTTGTAGCTTTAAGCAGGTAGAAGGAGAGTTTGGTGGAGTAGAAACAGTTTTTGTCTTGCTCCTTCCAAGCTTGTCTGTTCCTTATCAATCCCCCTGAGAGAGGCTTTCATGGGAGAATATGTTAGAGGCAGTTCTCCTCACTTCTGTGGGTACAGCCTCCCCTCGCCACATAGGCAAAGGGAAGTTAGGGGAGCATCAGCTCTGATTTCTACCTCAGGCACTTGGCACCCCTATGAAGGCCAAGGTTGCGAACTGCACCCTACCTGTGCTCACACAGGAAAAGCAAAGCCAGTACTGAAAAACAATAATGGCAAAATTGAATCTGAATGAAATCCTGGCCCACTGAAATCAATGGGAGTTTTGCCATGGACTTCAGTGAAACCAGGGATTCACCCTCTCTGCTGATAATATGTATAATTAATGTATCAAAGCACATCATAGCTATATAAAGAGAGTATTTTTGGATCATCCCTCAATGCGATGACAAAATTATATCACATGACTACTGGACATCCAACACTCTCGTCATCTGAAGAAGTGGGCTGTGCCCACGAAAGCTCATGATACCATCTACATGTTTAGTTAGTCTTTAAAGTGCTACCAGACTGTTTGTTGTTTTTTAAGTTTATCCTGTACAGACTAACTCGGCTACTCCTCTGAAGCTTTTTTTCAATTAGGAGCTCACTGTTCCTTCTTCTAGATTTGGCCGTTTTCATGTTCTTGGAGTCAGCGGTTGGGGATTTCAAGGAAGCTCTCTCCTGTCTCAAATCCCCAACCATCATGTTCATGTGACTTTTCCAAATCCAAAACACTTTTGAATATAGAAAGCAGAGACCAGCTCAAGACATCAGAGAACATTGATGATACTAATGATTTTCAAAATGAAAAAAAATGTCATCAGGGCCGGTTCCAGAGTTGCTGGTAATGAATGTGTGTATGCAGGCACGCACGCACACACACACTTCAGTTGAATCTTAAATTAGAGTTGTCTTTGACCCAGTGAGAAGGGTTATATTCTCTAAGAGTGTGTCTATGTTGTATATTGTGGCAAATGTAGGAGTAAAGAATTGTAAATATTCTTGAACATTTGCATGTCACCAAAGAAGTGTATGTCTCAGAGAGCAGAGGAGTGAAGTGGAATAGTATTTATTTACCTAATATTTAATTTTTTTTTCACATGCCACTTTTTCTATTGTCAATTTGTGATTTTTTTACAGTGGACATTTTAAATGTGTACTCAGTGAATAAATGTGTCTATCATCATAACTGGATTAGTCATCAAAATATGAAGAGTACTAGGGAGAAAAATGCTGTGAGGGGGTGTTAATATGACAGAATTTGAATTAAGCTCCAATATATAGTGGTTGTTCATAATGGCAGCATGCCCAGCTCTCTTGAGGAGGTTTAAAGTTGAAATGTAGAATGAAATCACATTGGCATCAAGCCTTGAGCTCTAGAGTGAAGTTGAAAAATGTACTGGATCTGACCCTGTGGGCAGTGTTCCCTGTAAGATGTGCACTTGTGTGGGCTCTCAGGAGAGAGTCAAATGCTGCTCAGTTAATTAGCAGAGTGCCCACTGCTAGGTTTTTTGTTTCTAACGATGGTACACATTTGCACATGCCTTGGAGCACATAAAATTATTCTGCACATGGATGTAAAAAATCCACACATGGATGAAAAACATTAGATGGAACATTGCCTATGGATTTACTTGTTACTAGTTGCCCAACTATTTATTTTAAATTTTTAAAAAGGAAGTGTCGCCTAATAGTTTAGATAAATGCTAGCATTTAAAATTATAACAAGGGCCTTACCAATGGATAAGTAATTATGTGTAACATGCTTTGTCTCATTTCACAAATGGAAAACATTGCAAGATTGAATTTATAAAGCAGCAGCACTGGTTGCACCTGCAAATCAATTATTAGTAGATTATAAACAGGATTTTATGACAGCAAGAAGGGAGAAAAGTCATGGAACTTTGATTGGCAACTCCAGTTTTTGAACGCATACTGAGTCAGAAGTTATACCAATTTCAACTTTAATATCCACTTATCAATATACAACCTTTCACACAGTTTCAAAATGGGACCCACGCAGTCTCTCATAACTTATAGCAACTCTAAGGACTGTTTAAAACCCAGATGGCAATTCTGAACTTCCTGTGAATCGAATGGAGAACCTATGGAGTTGTTAGAATATGAATTGCACTATTTCTGATGTGAGAGGAAACAAGCAAGAGAAGAAGGCAGAAGAGTCAGGACCTGGAGAGGCATCATTGTGGGAATGGTAATCATTAAGGTGAGAGTAGAAAAGGGTGGGGTACACATTTCAGCAGTTTGGAATAGTGGCAGCAGAATACATGGATGCCTTACAGGAATCTTGAGGGGAAGAAATGGAGAATCTGTGTGCCAGGCTGGTATCCAGAGATAGTGGAGAAAAGTGGCAGCCACATCTCTAGATTAAACATATACCCAAGGCTAGATGACTATCCAATTTTGTTTTATCGCCAATACCTCTCTAGTAATAGGCAAAAATCAAAAATTTCCTTTCAGATAGGTATCCAGATAGTTAACCTAGCTTCAGAACTACAAATTGCGAGAGAGTTTAAATACATAAAAGCAGGCAGGTTTGTAATGTCACAAGAATAGCTAATTTTGCAGTAGTTGGTAGTTTAGGTGAAGCAAAAGTTTTGGAAACACCTAGCTTTCTTGGAACAACAGCAGGTCACATCTTGGGGCAGGCTCAGCTCAGCTCTTCATCTTTGAGGTACATAAACAGGGTTCTTTGTAGCTGTGTGTGACTATTGCACAAGAAATTCTGCTTGCTGTATTTGGATAACAAAGTAGGGTTTGTTTTGAAACAAAATACAGGACTATGTAGCACTTTAAAGACTAACAAGATGGTTTATTAGATCAAATAGTGGAAGAAAATAGTCACAACCATATATACCAAAGGATACAATTTAAAAAAATGAACATATATGAAAAGGACAAATCACATTTCAGAACAGAAGGGGGCGGGAGGTAAATGTCTGTGAGCTAATGGTATTAGAGGTGGGAAAGGTAAATGTCTGTGAGCTAATGGTATTAGAGGTGATAATTGGGGAAGCTATCTTTGTAATGGGTAAGATAGTTAGCGTCTTTGTTGAGACCGACGCGTAGAGTGTCGAATTTTAGCATGAATGACAGTTCAGAGGATTCCCTTTCAATGTGTTCTTTCCACATTTCCTTTCCTCTGACTGTTCTGAAATATACTGTGACTTTTTGTTGCTTCTCTCCACCCCAGAAATGACTGCATTTCTGACAGTTGTTTATATATTTTGTGAAGTAACTTGGGATGCCTTTTCAATATAAAGAATTACATAATGTAATTCTTCTGGTCTTGGCTGAAATCATGAAGTTTTGAGGGGGAAAAAATAAGCAACCACTGATACAATCCCTTCAGATCTAGTATTCTGTGCTCTCAAGGGGTATTCAAGGTGATTCCGTTGTGACTAATAGCGTGAGTAAGGTTGCTCAGGTTAATTTGGGTTTGCAGTGAAGGCTTGAGTGTGGTTTAAGCTTTTGGCATTATTCTTGCTTATTTAACCCATCTGGTTTTCCCTTTATTTCATATATGCATTTGCAATAAAATAAGAGAATGAAACAGAAAATATTTTTAATTCTCAACATCATTGTTACCCACCTTCAGTGCAAAATTTATTAATTCTTTACTATGCCTGTAGCTCATATTGTGGTCTAAATAATAGGCATGCAGATGCTGGATTGTTGCTTATATTTACAGCAGATATAATACACATATATATAGAGAGAGAAAGAGAGCAGATGTTCACCTTTTTTTACAGAAATTATTCTTAACTACTGGAATATAACAGACCTCAGAGTTTCCATGAGTTACAAAGCACCTAAATCAGCAAATGACCTCCCTCCCCCCGCCCCACATTCAAAACAACATGTATTTTAATTGTATTTAGTAATCCCTGATCAATTTACTCCACGGCACTAACCTTCTGGCAGACAGATACTATGCTACTATTCAAACATGCTGTAATCCACCCTAGTTTCTGACATATTTAAAACCTATTAATTGTTAATGTTGCACCTTCTTGAATTCTAATTATGACCAAACTGCATTCAGCTCTTCTCTTTGGGAAAGATCATCAACTACTACTCCCCCAGGAAATCTTAAGTGGTAGCTTCTGGGGATGTGTGCTCTGTATTGTTCATGAGAATTTTTCCATGTGCTGCCATATCAGTTTGAATTAAGACTTTATGCATAGTCTCCATTGTTTTTGAACTGCTAATTGCATAATATTAATGCTGTGGATTGTTTATCTGGAGTACACAGGAAAATCGCTGCTGGATTTGCTTTTATAGTAGTTCTACAGGTAAGTGTTTTCTTTTCAGTTTCTTTTTACTGGTCTCAGATTCTTCAGATGGGCTGAGGTACTTTTCATCTCTATTCTGTTCTAGATTGGCAAGTCTAGGCATTAAAAACCAAAATACACCTTATGCTAAAATATTATGGCATTAAGTACCAACATATTAAGTGTCGGTTACATGCCAAAAAATTTGATGCAGGAACAAATTCTAAATATGGTCTTGTATATGTTTCTGTTTGATTGATATTATACGATTGGTTAAAAAGTTTGCAAGAAGAAGTTCTGTAACCTTTCCTTTAAAGCAACATTTTGCTGCAGTATTTTTATTTTGTAGAATGATGCAATGAGGAATAGAGTTCTGAAATAGAAATTGTTTTACTAATATTTATTTAATTTTCTTAATGTATCTAATTGTACTTAATTTCTAGTATTACAGTTACTCTGAAGATTTGTCACCGTATTCTGGAAATACTGGGACGGGGGCTGTTTTATTCCAATAATTTTGATACAATCCCATGTGATACTATCAGATCCAAACTATGGAAATGTGATCTAGATTAAATTACTATAAGGTGGGAAAGGATGTAAAATTCCGGTTAATCAGTTAACTGGTTAACCGTTAGGTTGACCTAATGTTTAACCAGTTAACCAACTAAGCGGGATCCTGGGCTGGGGCCCACTCCAGTGCAGCTGGAGCAGCCCCCAGCCTGCAGGGCTCCTGCCCCCAGTCCCGTGGTGGGGCTGGCTGCCAGCTTCTAGCCCTGCACTGAGGATGGGGCTGCCACCGGTTCCTGGCTTCCAGCCCCTGTGATGGGGCTGGTTCTGCTGGCTCCCAGCCCCCACCAGCACCTGGGCTCCCTGCAAACAGAGGCTGTGCTGGATGCCAGAGCTGCCCCTGCCTGCAGGGCATCCAGGCCTGCTGTGGACAAAGGCTGCTCCGGACAAGAGCAGCCTCTGTCTGCAATAGGCCCGCTGCTCCAGCCCCCACTGGTTACCAGTTAACCGGAACTTGAGAACATTACCCATTTAGGATAACTGGTTAACCTTTCAGATCCCTAAAGGTGAGTATGTAGCTAGTTGAAAGACCATAGTTGGAGTAGTTATCAATTGTTCGCTGTCAAACTGGGAAGGCATATCTAGTGGGGACTGCAGATGTCAGTCCAGGGTCTACTACCACTCAAGGGAGGCATACACATTTTGGAGAACAGGTTTAGAATTCAAAATGACTACAACTAATTAGAGAATTGGTCTGAAATCTACAAGATGAAATTCAATAAAGACAAGCACTACACTGAGGAAGGAAAAAATCAGATACATGTATACAAAATGGATAAGAGGTTAGGCAGTAGAACTGCAAAAAAGGATCCAGGGGTCATGGTGGATCATAAATTGAGTGTGAGCTAACATTGTGATGCAGTTGCTAAAGGCTAATATTCTGGGATGTAACAGGTGTGTTGGATATAAGACCTAGGAGGTAATTGTCCCACTCTTTTCCGCAATGGTGAAGCGTCAGCTGGAGCACTGTGTCCAGTTTAGAAGGCACATTTTAGGTAGGTGGTGAATAAATTGGAGAGACTCTAGAGCAACAAAATAAGTTATAGAAAACCTGAGCTATAAGGAAAGAATAAAAAACACTAGACATGTTTAGGTTTGAGGAAAAGAAGTCTCAGAATAAGGGGGCTTGATAAGTCTTCAATATGTTAAGGGTTGTTATAGAGAGGAAGTGGTAGGAAAAAAACAGGCTTAATCTGTAGCAAGGGAGATTTAAATTAGATATTATGAACAACCTCATGTAATTAAGTACTGGAACAATTTACCAAGGGAGGTGGTGGAATCTCAGAAGGTTTTTTTAAGAACAGGTTGGACAGAGACCTGCCAGAGATGGTCTAGGTAAGCTAGGTCCTGCTTCAATGCAGGGGGCTGTACTAAATGATCTGTCACAGTGCCATCTAGCCTTCTATTTCTGTGATGTTTTATTCAAGCTTGATAGTTTATTTTTCTTGATGTTCTTTTTTTAACAATGTAGTTGTCACAATGGTAGTGTCATTTTATCAACAAAGTAATCCACTGTAGTTGAGCTCCTTTGTTTTTTAATTATTTTTGCCTCTGTGACTCTTAAGGCACTGAAATATAGTATTTACTGTCAAAAGAGAGTAGAAATTACATTACCGTTCCAAAAAGGATAAATGCTAGCTGTGAAGTTTACAATCCCTCTTTTTTGGGTTAAAATCACAACACTCTAAAAATTATTCATCCTTTAAGTGTTTCTTAATAGATAATTTCGCACCTATGCTTTAAAATATATTCTTGAATGTATGCATGCATGCACATGTATGTATGTGTTTATATTAAGACAGTCCTCATTGAAGCAATTTTCTTTCTCCAGAAGCATAAAAAAATGTGGTAAAGGGGACAACTAGACTATTTAGCTACCAGCTTCAGAAAATCTGGAAGAAGTTAATTCACTGCAAAAAGCTGATATAAAGAATCAATTAACTTCAGCTTTCTTTCCCTATCTCTTTATTAAATGTAGTGTCAAATGCAAGCTTTACATCATCCTAGACATATGGTTCCTTCATATATTATTGTAGCCAGAAAATCACTGCTGAGACTGCAAAATAATTTGCAAGAAAAACATAACCTTTTAACAAATCAAACTACTACTTCCTGCAATGGGAAATTACTCCCAGGGGAATTCTCCAAACAATGAAAAATTCTGCAACATGTTTCATATTTTATTTGCCAAAATAACACTGTATAATCATGCCAGATTCAATTATTTCAGTAATTTATTTCAAAATACTTGTCATCAATGATGTCTGTAACAATATAGACAACGAAACAGATTTAGGAAAATTTTTGGACAAATAGATTTCTTACTAGGCATTTCAATACATAGCTCTGATTAATAATTCATTTAAACTAGGGATGTAAAAATGCATTTATTTTGGCAAACGTGAAACCACTGAAATTTTCAGCAGTTACGTGTTTACACACGGGGGTGGGGAGGCAGCTCCACGGGAACCATTGCACACACGGATCCAGCTTTTAAGCCTAAGTATCAGACGTAGCAGCATAGGGGGACAGAGAGCCCTTGCTTAAAAGCCATCTCCCTGCAAGCACAGCCTCCCCTCTCTCCGCCCTCCCCCATGCTGCTGCCTCTGATACAGAGGCAGCAGCATAGGAGGGGGCTGCAAGAAACTGTGAAAGTTAACTGATGAGCCCAAGCTCATTGGTTAACTGGTTATACTATCACATTCCTAATTTAAACCGCAATATAGAAACTTATTTCCTCTATTCCTCAAAAGCAGTGCAAAGACTTGGGGGGAGTCAGGGTAATAGAGGAGCTGAAGGAGAGAAAAGTTATTGTGGGAAGAAGCCTGGCAGTGATCCTGAAGGGCTGTTGGGTATGGGTGGGAGAAGCATGGAAAAGTTATTTTGGGGGCGGAGAGCGGGGCCCAAGGCAGCACGCTGTGGTTGGCTGAGCAGCACAGCCGCGCACCTCCCAGTCAGGGCAGTGAGTGGCGGCCGGGTGGGTGGGCCTGGGAACTGGGCAGCACAGAGCCCTGAATGTGCGGGGCCAAAGACAACCTTCTCGCTCGCCTTGCCCAAAGTCCAGGCCCGGTGGAGAGGGTTGTTAGGGAGTTTCTACCATGCAAACTTTGGCTAACCCCTAGCCTGTTCATTCAGTCAGGACATCTGCCCTTGTGCCCCCACTCAACCACTCCCTCCTCCCATATGTCGCTGCACCCTCTCTCTGTCCCCATCTATCCCTGCACCCCACACCCATTCAGCTCCAGCCCCTATGTGGTCCTTCCCTCCCACCCCCCAATTAACCCTTCTGAACTCCAGTATATAGCACCCCAGCAACCCATGTGCTGTATACGATGTCCATCCCCCTTATATCCCATGCCTCCTGACCCGGCCCCGCCATAGGGTGCTGTGAGGAAGAAAGCCCCTTTCTCTTTCCTATTCATAGCTGGGGCTGTTCTGGTGCTACAGTGGCCCCTTGTGGGCGAAAGGAGTAACTTCAACACCTTTCTGACAATGTATTTTCTGCGGAAAACATTCTTTGTGGCACATGAATTGTGCACATGTGCAGTGGCCCAGAATTCCCCCAAGAGTAGGAACTGTAAAACCAAGTTAGGAAAAGTAAATACTTTGTTGATGATAGACCACTATTTTTCTTCCTCATTGTTGTCAGATCCCTGCTTACCTTTAAACAAATGAATGACATCCAAACATGTAGCTATAGACCTGAAATATATTACTCTAAACTGTCTAGGTTGGGGACAACATATTACTTTGTATAGTGCCTCACACAAAGAAGCCTTATTTTTAACTGATGCTTATGGCTGCTACGGTAATACAATTTTGAGATAATAATTGTAATTTCTCCCCTCGATACCCTGAACAAGTCCCAAAGAGTTAGCAAAGGTCTGGAATCCTGAAGTCTTCTCAATTGCCAGTGGAGTCAAGTTTCATATCCGGCAGGAGTTAGGATACTTAGAAAAGGCTTCTTTAGTTTCTAATTCGTGAACATTTTCTCTCAAGCTCAGGATTCAGACACTTTGTGTTTTCAGTTTGTCTCAAGTGTGTGTGTTTTTTTTCTTCAGTGTGAAAGCATTTTCTCTGGTATGGTAACGGCTACATCTTTAATTGGTGCAAAGTCATTTTTAAACATATCCCAAGTAGTACTCATTACTTGAATTGTATCACTCATTGATTCTATTTTGGAAATCTTGAGGAATATGAGTCAATTTTTCCAGGCAAGTAACTGTTGTAAAAGAGTCTGTAAAGAAACTCCTCTCATAAAGATGTCTCCATGAGAGAAGATTTTCCCAATTAATTTGTGTGTATGTGAGTGGGAAGCTGTTATAAGTCTGCTGTTACTTGAAGCCCTTTCCTTATGACCTTTGAATTGGGCTTGAGGACAAAAAAGCTCAGGAGCATTGTCACTGACATGGATTTCTCTAGTAACTATAACTTATGAGGTAGCCTGTTCTGAATAATTATCAACCCGCCAAAGGGGAAAAAATAGTAATTTATTACTAAGCAAAAAAGTGTGTGTGTCGGGGGCGGGTGGTAATCTAGCTTTAACACTGTCCCCTTCTCCGTCTAAAGCCCCCAAACTCCTATCTCTAGTTTTACATCCCAAACCCAGTTTAGCTACATATACCACATAGGATGATTCTGGAGCTTACTTGTGCCACAAAACCTAAAGGCTCTTTCTTATCTCTCCCTCTTTCCAGAGTGCTGATACTTTTCTTTGCAAAGAGAGAGACCAACAAATGTTTAGTGCTTCTAAGGGAGGCAGAGTGCTTAGTGGTGTGGCTAGAGAAGCAGCATATGGTGCAGGAGGGATTTATGGGCTCCTTGCCTCTTGACATGATATTGGTGCTCTGAGTGGTAAGGGAGATGAAACATGCAGTGGTCTGTGGTGGGGCTCGCTGAGTTGCTTTTTTGTAAACTCTGGCTTGATACACATTCCCTATTTCGAGATAAATCTAATTATTTTTATGAAGTTTGAAATAGTATTTCCCCCTGTTTATTAAAAAAATGGAACTTGCAGGGGGAAAATGTTATTTTGAGTCTCTTCTGCACTGTTTATTGTCCTGTGAAGTTGTAAATTGAATATTTTATTGCTTGTTCTCCAGATGGATCCTGTGCAAAAAGCAGTCATAAACCACACATTTGGAGTATCCATTCCCCCAAAGAAGAAACAAGTTATTTCCTGTAATGTCTGTCAGCTTCGCTTTAACTCTGATGTGAGTATCATTATATTTTTCTAGCAGTGGGTCTAATTAATCTAAACATCTTTTCCCAATTAAATCCTCTACAGTTCTGCCCACACTCACGCCAGCCATTTAGGATGACATTTTGCCCACTCGCAAGTGAGTTTGTAATGGCTTCCCACACTGTAATTTTTCATTTTTTTCTGGTATCTGGTGGTTTATATGCTTAGACTTAGTTGCCTGACCATGACTGTCACCATGAAGGGAAATCTACCAAAAGAGCAGAAAGACCTGATTAGAAACTTGCTCCTTCTGTAATTTGAGGCTAGATCATGTTGTTTTTTACTCGAGTCCCAGTTCAGGAAAGCATCCCTCTTCAGTACTGCACTTGAGTGCTTTTCAGGACATAAGTACTTTGAGTTCAGGTACACTGGTGAACTACAGAAAAGACCAGATCACAATGCAGTTTCTTATTGGCTAATTATATTTTATTTTCCAACAATCTAATATCTAAGGGTGCCTCTACACAGCAGTGTTATTTCAGAGTAACGGCTGTTATTCCAAAATAACGATGCGAGCGTCTACATGGCGATTCCATTATTTCGAAATAAATTCAAAATAACGGTTGGCTTATTCCGACTTCTGTAAACCTCATTCCACGAGGAATAACACCTGTTCCAAAATAGCTATTTCGGAATAGCAGTAGTATGGACACTCCACTGCTGCTATATTGAAGTAGCTTCCCCGGTCATTCAAAGTAATTACTCCCCTGTGCATCCTGGGGCTCTAGGACTGAGGTAGCACGTCCACATTAGGGAAGCCTGCCTCCGACTAATTTTGAGGTTTTCCTGTAGTGTAGACGTGCTATTTCAAAATAAGCTATTTCGGAGTATTTCTTTCGGAATAGATTATTTCGTAATAAGCGTTCAGTGGAGACGTACCCTATGTGAATGGCTCAAAGAATTCAAGAGAAATTGGAGCCAAAGACTTCCTCCAATTGTATGTGTCCTATATATTTTATATCCCTGTCCTTTTTAGAAGAAATCTCTTCCTCCTCCTCCTGTGTTCCTACATGCTTTACTGGTAACTTCTCAGATCTCTCAAATTATACCCTTCCAATTGTAAATATTTTCAGTTAAGATAAGTGTGGACTTTGGCTTCCTGTTGTCACTTCAGTCTGGCCAAGTTCTGTGAAGCCCTGTTTACTTCAATGCAATGCGGGTCAAAGTGTGCTTGAAAAGAGAGCATTAAATGAATGCATATGTGTAAATTAGGATCTTTCCTAAGTAGTTAATACCAAGAGAACTAATTTCTTTGTGCAAGACTGCAAGATATACCATACCCAATCATGAGGAGTAGCTTTTATGCAATTAAGGTGTCATTAACACAAATGAAAACATCTCTTAGCAAACATAACATTTATAAGAAGCAAGTATGTGATGTGTCTAAATGATATTGAAGTACTAAAATATTTACTATTTTATCTCCTTATAAGAAATGCTTTTTGAAAATTTTTGAAAGCTGCGCCCTAGAGTCCTAGGGAATTTTTTCCATTCTGCCCTTTTCTGGTATGGCTTTGGTGATGCTATTCCCTGATTTACTGCATCTCAATTTTCTTATGGAGACAAGAAGACCGCCTCCCGCCACACACACAAATTTTGTTTAAGAAAGTCTCCTGAGAATGGAGTCTGTTCAGTTTGGCCTTCTTTTGTTTGTTGGCAGAAGTTGGTAGCACTAGAGTGCATGTTGATACTTGGCCTAAGAATGATTTCATCAGTTTATTCTCCTTTCCTGTATATTTAGTTCCCTTTTTTTCCCTCCAGAAATTGAATAGTTCTTCCATTACTGATCAATAGAATCACAGAATCATAGAATACTAGAAGTGGAAGGGACCTCGAGAGATCATTAACTCCAGTCCCCTGCCCTCATGGCAGGCAGGACCAAGCACGGTCTATATCATTCCTGATAGATGTCTGACTGACCTACTGTTGAATATCTCCAGTGATAGAGATTCCACAACCTCCCTAGGCAATTTTTTCCAGTTTTAAACACCCTGACAGTTTGGAAGTTATTCCTAATGTCCAACCCAAACCTCCCTTGCTGCAGTTTAAGCCCATTGCTTCTTGTCCTATCCTTAGAGGCAAGTAAAACAATTCCTCCTCCCCCCCGTGACACCCTTTTAGATACCTGAAAATCGCTATCATGTGCTCTCTGTCTTCTCTTTTCCAAACTAAACAAGCCCAGTTCTTTCAGTCTTCCCCTATAGCTCATGTTTTCTAGACCTTTGATCATTTTTGTTGCTCTTCTCTGGACCCTCTCCAATTTTTCCACATCTTTCTTGAAATGTGGTGCCCAGAACTGCACTCCATACTCCAATTGAGGCCTAATCAGCGCAGAGTAGAGCAGAAGAATGACTTCTCGTGTCTTGCTCACAACACTCCTGTTAATGCATCCCAGAGTCATGTTTGCTTTTTTTGCAACAGTGTCACACTGTTGACTCATACTTAGCTTGTGGTCCATTATGACCCCTAGATCCGTTTCTGCAGTACTCCTTCTTAGACAGTCGCTTCCCATTCTGTATATGTGAAACGGATTGTTCCTTCCTAAGTGGAGTACTTTGCATTTGTCCTTATGAAACTTCATCTTATTTGCCTCAGACCATTTCTCCAATTTGTCTAGATCATTTTGAATTATGACCCTATACTCCAAAGCAGTTGCAACCCCTCCCAGCTTGGTATCATCTGCAAACTTAATAAGAATACTCTCTATGCCAGGACTACTCAACTTTGGAAGCATCTCCGGGGAACCACAATGATACAGCACATGCCAAAGGCCGCAATTTAAGTGTGGTTGCATATGCATGCAAATATATATGCAAATAGCTTCTTTCACGCTGACAGGCATGAATACAGAGATATAAGGCAGAACTATACAACACACAGGTCCCATTTAAGTCATTTCTGCTGATACTAATAAAATGCAATATTTACCCGATTTCCACCCATATGACAGCACTTTTAATGAGCAATGACAATCCAGGAATTTAACTACTAAAGCACATATCAACAGAAGACCATTATATGGGCTCGCTGTTGTCGAGTGTGTTCCAAGTGGAGACTATGTTCAAAGGATCCCACCTGTGGGCTGAATGTTGAGCCCCGCATAAACCCAAACTGCACCGCGGGCCACAAACAAATGGGCCGCGGGCCGCATGCGACCCCCGGGCTGTGTGTTGAGTAGCCCTGCTCTATGCCGTCATCTAAATAATTGATTAAGATATTGAACTGAACCGGTCCCAGAACAGACGCCTGCAGAACCCCACTTGTTATGCCCTTCCAGCATGACTGTGAACCATTAATAACTACTCTCTGAGAATGGTTATCCCGCCAGTTATGCACCCACCTTATAGTAGCCCCATCTAAGTTGTATTTGCCTAGTTTATTGATAAGAAGGTCATACGAGACTGTATCAAATGCCTTACTACAGTCTAGGTATACCACGTCCACCACTTCTCCCTTATCCACAAGACTTATTATCCTATCAAAGAAAGCTATCAGATTGGTTTGGCATGATTCTTTACAAATCCATGGTGGCTGTTACCTAGCACCTTATTTTCTTCCAGTTGTTTGCAGCAGAATTATTTAATTACCTGCTCCATTATCTTTCCTGGCACAGAAGTTAAACTGACTGGTCTGTAGTTTTCTGGGTTGCTCTTATTTCCCTTTTTATAGATGGGCACTATATTTGCCCTTTTCCAGTCTTCTGGAATCTCTTCCAACTTCCATAATTTTTCAAAGATGATAGCTAAAGGCTCAGATACCTCCTCTATCAGCTTCTTGATTTTACTCTATTACCTTACAAGTGAAATAATACATTTCTCATACATTGGCATTTGCTGGGTTGTATGTCACTCCTGGGTTAGACCTCTCTTGGCACCACTGCCTTTTTCTTCCTTTCACCTTTTAAGTTCAGGCTTCCCTTGGTGAACTGCTGTATCACTGCACTTTGAACACATTTCATTCAGGATCTGAGAGCAGTTTTGTTCTCCAAAGTATATGGCAGTAGTAGCAAAATTTCCTTTAATTAGTCTGTGAGAAATGTATTTATTGGATTTTCAGTCATCAGAACCACACCTTTCACTGTTTTCCCTCAGTAGTGTACCAGTGTGGTCTATCCCATATTGCCAGTCTTCATGTACCAGCAGACCATCCCATGAATTGAAATCTGCAGGATAATAGCTTTTTTTTTTTCTCCTCTTAGGTTCTTCCTATGCATGCCAGAGCAGCCTATTAGCTAGCTACCACTTTACTGGGCCTGCCATTCATTCTGCACACAGCAATATAGCCAGAGTTCCACAGCTACCAGCAGAGAGAAGGATAGGTTTGGAGATGGATATAGAGTAAGAGGAACAACAGTTCCCATATGTGGCAAAGCTACTGCAGCTTCTCTAACCAGTGCATTTTAGAGAAAGGGAAGGTTCTCAAACATCAGAGCACCTGTCAGCTCTTTACTCTCATGATTTTAACCTCTTCTTTGTCAGAAGATATTCCAGTGTAACTTCAAGGCAACCACAGAAGGGATGGGAGGTGAATAGATACAAAAATGGCAGTTTTCCAACCCCTGCTAAGCTTTATGACTCCTGGTGTATAGAATACCTGTGACTGTTGGAGTCAAATGGGAACCTGGAGTTTTACCACAACTTTCTTTCCCTTGCAGACTCTCTCCCATTTTTAGGAGAGGACAAATAAGGCGTTTCAGTAGTGTTGAGTAAGCAGCAATTCCCTAAAGCATTTACCCCTACATTAGCTGAATGACTTACTGCTAAAAATGTTGATAAATGCACCCATATAGCCCAATGCACCAGCAGCAATTGATAATTAGACAAACATACTAAAATATAAACCTTGCTTGCTATTGTATCAGGATCTTGGGTTTTTTGAAAATCATTTTTAAGATACCTTAAGTGGTAATTCTCACAGTTTTCTGGCTTTAATTCTTCTCTTTACTGTTCTGAAGTAGTTTGCCTCCCAATATTTGTGATTCATGCCCATGTTGCTGTTCTGCACATACAAGGCAGCACTCCAAACCCCTTCAGTTCTTCAACCTGCATAATTAGCTCAACTGTTCAACTCTAATAGTACCTCCAAAGCAGTGAAAATGACATAGAAGCCCTACTTCACAAAATTCCTAAGGAGTGCCTTGACATTCCACATTAGGAAGGACAACTAGAACATGCTGGCATATGTGAATGGCTGAGGAGGAACAAAATAAAAATCTGTGATTACTAAATACAAAGTGATTTTTCTCCCTTCCCCTTCTCATATCTAGACTTATCCAAAGCTTAGAACAACTGGAAAAGTCTGAGAGTTTTGGTCTTATTGATAGCATTGCTTGGCATGGAAGAGGGACACGTTTTCCTCCTAGTAGGCAGGTGAACTTATGTATGACTCTACCAATTTCCTTTTAATCACCAAATTTATTTGGAAAAATAAGATTAAAGAAAGCATCAGTGACCTTGACTGTATTGGCCTCAATCTAATCTTTGCAGATTTAATTTTACTGCATAGAACTAAAGATTCTGAGCTTTCAACAACATGGATGCTGCTGGGAACTGGTTAATTTTCTATTAAAGTCTCTGAAATATTCCATAACCACAACATCTGAGAATATTTGGAAGATCTGTTCACCAGGTATAGAGGTTTCTGCTTGAGTCCACTACAAACATATGGCATTGGGTCTTCCCATTTCATGTGGAGTGTTCCATAAGAGATTGTCAGTTATCTGCAGATTCAATCTTCTGCCCATGGATTTCTGGTGTCAGCCTTCTCTTGAGAGCTCTTTTTTTTCTAATAAATTTCATCGGCATAAGATTTATTCTCAGGGAAATGACAATGGTTTATCCTGGTTCTGCAGCTTCGTAAGAAAGCTCCTTATCATTTCTCCAGTGCAGACCTCCCCACATTTTTTTTCCTCTTTCTTTATAGCAATTATGGAATGTAGAAGAATAAGTTAAATATTAACTTTGTCAATTAAAGAAAACTGTCTTCAACTTTCCTATAAAAAGATGGTGCTTACTTCTCATCTTGACTTTGTTGAAAGTGAAAAAGAACAGAGTTCTAATTAATGTGTTTCTCTCACATTTTTGTCATCAGCCTAAATATTAGAAAAATATCTTAATACATGCCACGAGAAATGGCTTTAAAGTACAGGTTAGACCTCCCTGGTCTGGCACCCTTGGGACCTGAGCCATCCCAGACCAGGGAATTTGCCAGACCAGGGAAGGTCAAGGCTCCCCTGCTGGCTGCCCCACTGACGGCTCCACTCCCTGGGGCTCCTCACCCTGCTGCTGCCCTGCTAAAGATGGCCCAGACGAGGCTCCCTACCCTGCTGCCCGCCAGCTGCACCGGTGGTTTCCCAGCCAGGGCCACCTGGTCACCACCAGCCCCGCTACCTTTGGCGGTTCCTCATAGTTTCCCAGCCCTGGGCCGCCCAGCTCTGCTACTGGGGCCTTGCCCCGCTGCCACTGAGGGTTTCCCTGGGTTCTCCAGCCACTGCCGGCCCCGTTGCCATGGGCTCTCTGGCCACCTGACTCCACTGATACTAGGGGTTCTCCAGCTGGGGCAGAGGCTCCCCGATGCTGCCTGGCCCCACTGATGCTGGGGTTCCACTGCCTAGGCCGGGACTTCCCAGATGCCGCCTGGCCCCACTGCCAGGGTTCCCCAGCTGGAGCTCCCAAGCCACTGTCTGGCCCCACTGCTGCTGGGGGTTTCCCAGTCAGAGCTGCCTGGTCATACCAGCCCCACTGCTGCTGGGGGGTTCCCAGCAGGGTTCCCCAGCTGTCACTGGCCCTACTGCCAGGGGCTCCTCAGCCACCTGACCCCACTGACTCCAGGGTTCCCCAGTGTGGGGGGAGGCTCCCCAATGCCACCTAGCCCCGCTGACACCAGGGTTCCCCTGCCTAGCCACTGCTGGCCCCTCCAGGTCTCCGCAAACCCCACGTTCTCACAGCTGGTTCCTGCTCCTGGAGCTCTTTTGTCCATTAACATCTGTGCTTGACCACGGATGTAGCCAAACCAGAGAGTCCCAGATTTGGAAGGTTCAACCTGTATATCCTTATTGGACTAGAGTAGGACTTCATAGGGGAATCCTAAAAAGTGTATGAAGCACTTCAGATATGGCTCACATCTTATATATCAGCCATTAGATACATCTAGTCAGACCTTTCCTGGTGTCATCTGATTATATTTAGTAAGAGTTTGCATTCAAACTGTTGGGCTGAGAAGCACAAAGCTTTGAACAATGAGGTTTATAATGCAATTTCTTCTACAAAATGTACAAAACTGGCATTCTTTCTTTGGCTGGCAAAGGTTTTGGTCGTTCCAGATTTTCTTGACTTAAACCGTGCAAGCAAATAAAATGAAAATGACAAAAATGATTAAAGTAAATTTTCTATTTTTGTTTCTCCTAAAAGAATTTCAGTGGTGTTGCAACTGAAGTTTTTTCCCCAGACCTTAGTGTAGTTTTTGCCTTTCCCTGATTTATATTTAGATCAGTGGATGCTCATTTATAAGAAAGATAAAATTAGTTACCTTAATTGTAATTTTTATTTCTTATGACGAGCACCGACTGCTCTGGACCAGTAGCTCAGAATACTCCAGATTAAAATTCAAATGGTAGATGCCAATCCTTCCATTCAATTAATCATATAACCTACGGTTATTTCAGTAATGTTTTCTACTAGTTTACATAATTTCAGCTTTGATTGTAGTAGCCTAACATCAGTGTTAGTGTTGCACCTGTCCAGCAAGGAGAGTCTGAAGTCAAAGGAGAAAGAAATTTAAAAAGTCTACACTGTCACCATTGAGGTGGAATGAGAATATCGTAGTGCATGAATAATGTCCAAATCCCGTGGGTGCCCTTTATTAGGAGAAATAAAAAATACAGGAAAAGACATTCATTTTCTCTCTCACTACATTTATCATGATTTAGAGAAATGCAGTTTCCTGACTCAAATATTCTACTGTGCCCAGGCTTTGGATTCTTTTCTGTACTTTAAAAAAGAAATGTTTAGAATAATGTCAAGAAAAGATCTATTTATGGATCCTAGACCCAGCTGGTTTTGTCTTGATTTTTTTCTTTCTAACATCTTGCAAAGAGACTGTTGGATCCTAACAAATATTTAGAGCCAACCACTTCTTGTCAGTTACAGATTAGTCTGTCAGTATGTGTGGAAAAAATATGCATCTTTCGTCTGTCCTCTTATCCTGAATATGACTCAGAAGTGGTCAAGCAAATTGATCTTTAACAAGATGGAGAGAGCCCTGCAAATCTGTGGATATCCACTTTATATCCGTAGGTATCCAGGTATGTGGATGTCAGTGCGGATGTCCGCAGCTCATTTTTGCAGATGCAGATACAGATATATATTTTGTATCCACGCAGGGTTCTAAGGATGGGCAGCCTTGTGTTTGGCTTTAATTTGTTTTCCCTTTCATAAACTGACTACCAAATGAAAATTTTAATAGAAAATCTAAATGTGTATTTTCATTAGTGTCTAATACCTCAGGTATACTGTTTTTACCAGGCTGACAATAACAACTCATGGTATAAGTAATAACATCCATACTTCACGTAGTGGCATTTTTTTCCTTAGAAGTCCCTGCTTTGCTCTAGCAATTCCACATTAATGCCTCATGCCTTGTTCTACCTAATCAAACCTATTCACATTTGTTCCCGAAAAGCAATACTTGAACAGCAACTAGCAGATGTAGAGTTACATGCTACTGACAAGTCAGGTTCTGTTGGCAAACTAATATCACAGCTTTTTGTGCCCCCCATTAATTGTGCATATAGACTTTGCAGACGCAATCAGATCATTAGACCTCTTTTGTATACATAATATTAGGGTTTCTGATTCCAAACATATGGTCAGAGGAAGCACTAGGTGAAAAGATAACTTATAAAGTAGTTAAGTTAACTGAACCTAAATAGTTACATTATGAATTCACTCAGACAGTGAACAACCTATCAAAGGTCCCCAGTCCTAACTAGTTAGTAATAGAATGTCTGACACCCTTTTAATATAAGGTCAAAAGACAGATCCTGCACTTATAGATTGGTTTAGTAAATGCTGAGCGGGAAGCATAGAAGATCTCATCTTTCAAAACAGAGATGATTTTAAAATGGACCTTTATGTTTAATTGTAACCATCATATACCAAAGCCCATGAATTTCTATTAGCAGAGCATGAATTTCATGCATGCTCATTTAGATTTTAATAAGTCATCATTGTTGGCCATCTTCCAAATATGAGAATAGGCAGATGTGTGAGTATGTACCTAAGGGATCGCAAGAAGAGCTCAAAGAGCTCCCTGAAATAGTGGAAAGATAAATTACATTTCTGGATGAATCATGCTTAGATTCACAGAAGCCCACACAAGTGTCTGTGGGAAATCCATAAGCATGCCAGATATTGCATATACTCATAGTATAGATAATAATAGTGAAAGAATAGTATGTAACTTTCCATTTGGTATTACTAAATGCTATTTTCTTATAATTGCACTAATTTACATTTTAATGTAGGAACTTGAATGATGATGATCCACACTTTCTTCAGTAACATTTCTAAAGTAAAATGAGACTGAGTTAATACAGTAATGTAGAAAATATGAAAGCTAGAGTTGAAATGTAAACAGTCTGAACATCATAGTAGATATATCTCAACAAGTAAAATGTATTGGAGAAGACCCTATGCATTACAGTTCAATGTGATTGTGCCCAATTTTAAGTGCCAATAGAGCCTCCTTTGTCTTTCTTTCCATACTTTCAGCAGCACACAATGTTGGAGGGCAAAAAACGACTGTTTTATTTACACAAGCACTGATACTAAACACTTCCTGATTGAATTTTTACAAATTAACACTAATCAACTTGCCAATGCACAAGGAGTTCACTCTAAGAACAACATGTCTTTTCCATCTGAATGGTACCAAATTAATTCATTGTTTTGTCATTTAGTATTTTATATGCAGTGATGTATGCATATTACGAAAATATGTTCACCCCTTAGATCATAAGTAAACTAAAGTAGCAGTAAGATGCAAAAATTAATGTTCCCACAAAAATGTTAATTCAGTCATACTGCCCAATGGGGCTGATTGATTACTTAGTTCATCCCGGCTACACCAACAGAGCTCCACAGAACTACACCAGCATAAAAAAGGAGAGACTATAGTGAATCAAGTCCATTGTGTGTGTATTTTGGGTAGATATTTTAACACAGGTAAAGTAATCTATTAAATTACGCATGTAGAGATTTCTTTTCAGAAGTGCTGCACACACAGCTGTGCACTACAGTTGCTCAGCACCCATAAAATAGAAGGAAAAAATGTTATGTATGTTCAGTGTGACCAAGTTAATGTTGCTGTAAAAATCTGATCTTTAAACATTCTTGACCTGAAGTTTAACTGTGTCAGAATAACATTAGTTCTGTTACTAGCTCTTATAATTGGCAGCATGGCCCAAATAGCTTAATGAAAATGCTTTAAATGAGACTTGGTTCAAAGGGTACATCTGCACTCTGAGCTGGAGGTGTAATTTCTGGCTCAGGTAGCTGTACATGTGCTAGTTTGAGCTAGCGTGCTAAAGACAGAAATGTAGGGGCAGCCGCATGGGTGGTAAGGCAGGTTTGTTGCCCAAGTAAATACTTAAGATAAGTCTACACTGGAGTGTAAGCTCAGGGTTCAAACTCAGGTTCAAGTTTAACTTCTTTTTAGTATACACACACTGCATACTAACCTAGGGCTCTGATCCTGGTTCGTTCTGAGTCTGCACCAAGCCTGGACCCAGAAGCCCTGTCACTTTGCAGTGTAGACACAGCCCCACAGAACTAGTGCTCTGGGAATCTGCCCAAAATATTCCACAATCCCATGGCTTGACTTTGTCCTCTGGACAGTCATTTTTTCCCAAACTGATCTATTAAGAAAGGGCTAGAATGACTACATTTTAGAAGGATTTTAGGAAGTGTAGGATACAGGTGGTGCCAACGTAATGCAGTGTAGATGCTGGAGCCCCAGGTTGGGACTTGGGATTCCCCTATTCCTAACCTGGGATTGCATATGGATGTGGATGCTCAAGTTCTAGGCTAACAAAACAAGTGTCTGCTAACTCATATTCTACTAACCCACAACTTACACCGCAGAGTAGCCAAACACACGGGGTTCCAGAGTCTAGGATCCAGCCTGCACCCAAACATCGACCCTACCATTTTACAGCACCATAGCCTGTGCCCTGCAAGCCTGAGTTAGCTGACATAAGCCAGCCCACAGGTGTTTAATTGTGATGTAGACATACCTTTTCAGTCTTGGGTGGGATTGTACTTAGGGTGGCTAGCCTTTCCTGCCACCCGCACCAACACAGTTACACTTCTCTTTTTATCATGCCCGTTCAAACAAAGTAACTAGGTAGATGAGCGCACACCATAGAAATGACATTTTCAGTTCAAAGTGTAGACGTACCCTTTGTTTGAGCTACTATCACATGATGGGCATAGGAAGTAAATAATCTGACAAGGGGATATGAAGGCACAGCGTTAGGATGGCCAGAAAAAGACCATTTCTGCTGCTTAACCTGATTTGAAAAGTATACAGTTAGATCTCATTCCTGCATACTTTAATGGATGTGATTCATTTCCCTACTTTCTTGTCACTGGTAGCAAGTTTTAACATAGGGATAAGTGTTTGCAGGATTGGGGGCTCATTTATCTGTGCAGGTCTGATCCCTGATTCACTGAATTATAAAACCCAGAACGTACTATGGCGTGCTCATGAGAGAATATGCTGAGGTGGAGTGCACTCAAGTGATCTTTTAAACTTTTTGTAGTTAACCACTTGTATTTTCAGGCTTTTAACACCATGTATCCTGTAGCTAAATGGAAATTTTAGCACATGATTCTGTATGTGTGGTTCACCCTTATCTGGATGTTTCTACAGGCAAGAAAGCATTTAATCTGCTCTGAATTCTGTTAGTGTTCTTTGCAGCCCCCTTGAATTCATCCCGACTTACACTTCTGCCACATTTTGATTTCATCTCTTACTGAAGTGCATTGCAACGAGCTGTAAACAAGTACAGGTACAGTTAAGTGTACCAATGCTAAAGTTTCTAGTGCCTTGGCACCTCCTTTAGTCTTCTAAACTGACAGCATGTGGCTTTAGACTGAGGGTGGTGATTGTGACCATTCATCAAATAGTAAAAGAGCAACGGTTTAACAATATAATTGCATCAGTTAATGTTTAGCTGAATGTCAACTCTATAGCAGTCCCCATCACTGTGTCAATGAATCTCAGCCTTTCCATAGCTATACAGATAGTACACAGCAATGTGTCCAGATATCTGGAAAAGGAACAAATTCAGCATATTTCCTCCTGTAACCATAGCTAGCTTGGAAGAGGCTAAAGTGCAATGGGCAACTAATTATCTTTGCTTTTTTTAAAGGGTGGATTTTGGTGCTATTAAAGAGGAAGAAGTGACAGGATTTAGTGAGAAGACTGCATATGGGGGTAAAAGGAGAGAGAAGAATGGAAGATGACCCCAAGATTATGAGCCTGGGAGACAGGAAGGTTAGTAGAGTTGTAAATGGTGACAGAAAAGGGAGGTGGTGAAGAGGGACTAGAGGAAAGATAACAAATTTAATTTAGGAGAGTTTGCATCTGAGAGAGTGGTGAGGCATCTTGGAGGAGCGAGTTGGTGGTGCTATACTGGATATATATGGCGATTTCAGAGATGGGGAGAGGGATTTGGGAATCATTTAGATGGAGGTAGTAGCTGATGAGATAGTTGTACAGATGGAGTGGATGAGATTTCCAAGGGAGAGTGTAAAGAGATGAAGAAGGGTCTTAAAGTGTGGCATTGGATATGGGAAGAGAAAGATGAGGAGCCACTGAAAGAGTTGTTGGATGATTGAGCTGTGAGGTAAGAAAAGGGCCAACAGTTATGGTAAATGAGAAAGGAAAGAATCAGAGAATAGGAAAATGATCAAATGTAGAAACTAGTAGAAACCTGAAGAACAATAAGAACAGAGAAGCATCCGTTTGTAGCTGAGAAAAAATTGTTAGTGACAGTAGCTGGCCATACCTATGATGCTAGATATATCAGAAGCATTTGACACAGGTGATCACAAAGTATTATTAAATCTAAAAAAGGTGCATTGACTTACATTGTGCTGGTTCCAATCCTTTTTCTTGGGTTGATCTCAGGTATGTAATGATTAGCTGTTCCTCTGCCTTAAATGCCCTTACCTGTGGGGGTTGCATAATGCTCAATTCTATTCCCCACCTTTAGGCTATATTGTGAATTGGATGGAACTCCAAAAGTAAATGGTCTGAGGCAGTTAATGGGAACTGGGCATCCAAATCTTATTGGTGGCTTAAATCCAATCCTAAATCTCTTGAGGAGACTGTAGGATGCCATGGACCTAGGATATATGCAGCTTGCATCCACCTCTGCATTTCCTTCAGATTCTATGCAGACTGCACCAAAATCTCCCAAATCTTCAGGTATCTGAAAAATATTAGTATGGGTGAAAATACACTGGCTGAAAGTTATCATAGCCAAGATAAAGTTTATGCAGTCTGTAAAAGGAAATGTTCTGAGAACATTTCTCTGGGCTTTGAGGGCATCAAACCTCTGATCATCAAGGTGATAAAAGCAGTCTGTGATTCATTCTTAGACTCTCACTGCAGCTGTGCAGCAAATTCTTCTGGGTCAGAAATACCTTCCTGTTTGATCTTGACCTGGATATTCCCATGCACAATTTCATCATTGCCTGGCTTAGCTTCTGCAACATGCAGTGGCTGGAACTCAAGGAAACTCCAAATGGGACAAAATGCAATAATCTTTTTTTATAAAGAGCTGGAGCATAAGAAACCATCACTTAGCATCCCTCACACTACAGTATCCTTCTTGTGAAATTCTGGATCCAATATAAAACCCTGCTCTTATTTATTAAAACCCTAAATAGATTGAGTGCCAAATATCTTAGAGGAACTCTTGTTGGCAGTGCCTAACGTGGAACATGTACATGAAGGGGATGAAGCCATCTCAGAAGGTATGGAATTTGCTTCTACACAATGTTAGAATAACCACAGACCTCTTCCTAATCAAATCAAAAGGTAAACTTATTTCTTAATATACCTTAGCCTTCCCCTTTTAACTTCTGCAAAATAGCAAACAATACATTACTAAATTAAGCTTTCCAAATGCCTATTATCTCAGCAAATCAAAAGCCTATGGGAGAATGAGCAGGGCAAATGGCACAATGTTCTCCTCGAAAAAATGAAATAGTGAATTTGAAGTAAAATGCATTTGTCTTTTGGTTCTGTGCACCATTCACAGCGTGTCTCAGAGAAGTGGTTTTTACAAATGAAGAATGCACGTGCCCCACACTTTGTCATACATGTTCCAGTAGAGGTGGCCAAAGTAAACAGCAGGATTGCAGTGGTGGCTTGGAAGCCAGCAAAGAACACCCACTTAAAATTGAGAGAGAACCAGTACTCGAGTATTTTAAAAGGGTTTTTTCTCTCTCAAAATTCTAATAGGCTCTCATATTATGATATGCCTGGATGGATAGATAGGTTGTCGTAAATAGCGCTTTCATATCTAGCATATATTATCTGGTTTGTTATTATTAATCATTTACATTACAGTAGCTCTCATTCGAGCCAACAGACTGCTCAAATTGCCTAGTTCCTCTGTGTCATCTAACAGAGGTCCGAGTAGCAGTGGGGAAAGAGGAAAAAAATCACAACTTCCCGTCCCACATGGGCTCAGTTTCTGTCTGCTCTTGGCTGATGCATCATCTTCACTGTGGTCACCAGACCAGTCTGCAGCTTCTCTCACCAGCTGCCATGTGGCACTAATCCCTATAGCAGCTGTAGAAAAGTAGCCAGGTTGTTCCTGATTCAGCCATACTATTAAAAGTGTCTGAAAATTCAATGTGTAGCTGCAACAGAAGGGTAAGTCACATCTGTTTGGCTTCTACAAAGCACTGTGGTCCTTTTTCTTCTTACATAACAGTCTTCAGTTTATGATGGAATAGTTTTTCTGCTCTCTTATCCTCTTCACTGGAAGTGTTGGAGCCAGCGTACCATGGAAGCACTAAGTGCAAGATCTATTCCCTTACAGATCTTAGATCTCCTATTCCCTCAGTCAATTCTCCTTCCTTCCTCTGTCCCACTAGCCTTCCTATATAACAAAAACAGGCTCACAAGTCCACACTTTGTGTACATGTGTCTAATCATCTTCCTTTTGAAATCGCAACATTACCATTTATTGATCATCTAGCGTTCAACAAATGCTAGATATAGTCTAAGTCTTTAGGTTGAGTGATAATTTCACAATTAAAAGTTAACTCAGTGTCAGTGAATACGGCAGTATGAGTGTCAGGATACCTCAGTACCACATTATGGTGTCACGTAAGAGGGACTCGATTCAGGAAAGAAAACAAATCTTTTCAATTCAAAGAAGGCAGATTTTATTGCAGGGTAACAAACCCAGGTCCTAGGAGACACTGAAGGCCACACTAGAATTGAATTCAGTAATAGCTGATTAATTAAAAAGATATCATGATGATAATTATATTGTTTTTTAAGTATAAGTAGCCAAAAGGCAAGTTTTTGAAGTTTAAATAAAGGTTACTGGATAAATGGTAAGTTGATAAGTTTGAATGACTAGCTGGTGCTGTCAAACAAAATAACACAGAAGAAAATCAATAACGTCAAATAGAAATCTACACAACTATAGCCTGCTTTTGTCAAACATTTTACATTTTACATATAAATAAGACTATTTATATTGATTCTTTGGGTTTTGAGGGTAGTGAAGCAGATAGGAGGTAATTAAAAGCATAAATCTCAGGAGCCTGTGAAGGTAATTCTCAGCTTTGTAGACAGAGCTGACAAAATGATGAACATTTTTAGCTTCAACATGACAGAAATATTGCATGATTACAGGGTGCAGGGACATAATGTGCTGAAAGTTCTGTTCAATAGCAGCTATTGAATAAAACTTCTAACTAAGTTCAGTCTGATTTTTAAACATAGAAGTTACTTATTAAGGGTCTGATTGGCACTGTTTCTCCACTTGTTCCATGTCCATTTCAGTAATATCCTATTTTAAGTTAATATTTTGGGGAAGCTTTAAATAGATTAATCATTGGAAAGTAAAGTAACATTGTGAAACTAGGATTTTAAAAATAGTTAATGTATAGCTGCATTCAAAGGTGAAAGTGGGCTGGTATGGCATACTGGTAAGAAGTGGCCACTGGTACTGGCCCATACGCAACTGACATTAAAGCACTGTGCTTTAAAAGGACCCTACTGGCAGGGCTGCTAATGGAGGACAGGGGCTGAAAGGGGAAGCTGTCCTGTCTCCTGACCACCAACACTACTGCAGCAGTGGCTGGAGCCCCAGGCTCTTCATATCACCACTGGAGCCCCAAGGCTCCTAGCAACACTGAAGGGCTGGCTGGGGGAGTCTGGCCACACCCCTTCCTTCTGCGGTGCCCCCGACCTTGGCTGCCCTGCATACCCAGTAAGTTGTCTAAGTTACTTTCACCATTGTAATTAAGGAATGAATACTTTAACTTTGAATTTTTCCTCCACTCAGCTTTTAATTTCAGGGAAGTTACTAAATATGGAAGAGATTTTAAATTCTATTTTGCTGTTTGACACACAAATTTTACTAGATATTATATAGACAATATTTTCATTCTGAAATACCCAATAATATATGGGCCACTCAGATAAATTGAAATGCTAATTCATGTGGGATGTTAATGCTTCACAACTCCCAACCTATAAAATTAAGTACGTGTGTAAGTGTTTATGTGTGTGATTAGTCTCAATGACTTAAATGGGGCTACTTGCCTGTATGAAGTTAAGCACATGAGTATCTTTTGCAAGATCAGAACCAAGAAAATCTAAATTTAACCTTCATATATAAATGGGCTTTAAAGGTATTGCGTTCACTTGCACCAGGGCAGTGTTTGGCCTGAAATATCTAGACATTTTGCTGTCATCATGTAATCCTGTCCCCCATAAAGTATATAACAATCTGTGTTTGTGTAATACTGAGCTTTCTGCATTATGTATAAAAGCAATACGTGTGTGTGTGTGTGTTTGTGTGTGAAGGAGTTCTACTCATGGCAGGTGTGCCTCCATGTGACTGGGGCAGGGAATTAGCTTTTGCCCTGTCTGTTTCCTCCTTCCATTGTTAGAGGCCACAGTACAAACCCACTCCATGACTTGCCATGCTCCCTCTTGTGACTCAACTCTCTGCTCAGGTTACTGTATAGTCCCCCTGCTTCTGGGGTAATAATATCCTGTCACACAAGTTGCCTGAACACAATCTCATATTATCTTCCATACCACATCTCCAGGTCCTGTGCCATTTTCTAGTGACTGGTAGAGGAGCCTAGGCATGCCCACAGTTCTGAGTTTCAGCCCGTGGGGACCCTATAATTAGCAACCTATGCCTGCTCCAGTTTCAGTCTTGAAGGCACAAGAGCAACCTTAATTGTGCTTTACAATTATGCCGTGTAATTACTATAAAGTTACAATTAAAGCACTTCAGTATTTAGATTTGATGGCACAGATTTTTTAATATGCACGTAAGATTTCATTCAGCCTCATGGTGTCGTTGTAGGGCAGAGTTAAGGTTTTTTGGGTATTAAATTGTGTCTTCAAGTCTTCTATCTGAACTGGCCAAGAACATTCAAAATCAACTTCGAGTATTGAATTGCTATGGGTTTGCTTCGTTTACTCAGTTGAACCTGATGAGACAGAGCAATACATGCTCCCGCAGAAACAAGAAAATTCAGTTTAGGGGAATTTTGCTGCAGGTTGTCATGGAAAAGAACTGGAAGGCTAACTTGTCATTTATTTAGACTGCATGTGATTGGCTGACCCCACTGAGATAAATTCATTTAATTACTCATTCATATTAGCTAGACTGTCAAACTCATTTACCTGTGAAAATTTGACAGACTTCATTCATGACACAGTTTCCCATAAATTATCCTTTGTGTCTTACTGGAATTTAAAATGTTTCTTTAAGGTCATGTCATTACAAAAGAATATCTGTGATGTATCTTGATTATTTTAGCAAATAAATTAAAGTGAAATAATTATCATATATAAAGCAAAACATTTTACAATTAATAGGGTTACAAGGTAATATAAGATAGTATTTGGTCAGTCGTGGAAAGTTATGTGTATATGTATTCCTCATATAAAACAGGAAGGATTTTTAGTACAGAGGATGCATTGGATGCAATCTGCAAATTAATAGATATTTAATATATGCATAATTAATTCCATAGTTTTAATATCCTAAAGTTTACATTTCCAACTGGGTGTCTTCATAATTGGGAAATGAATATTTTAATTTTCAGTTAACAATTAACTTCAGATTTTAAATAAAAACTTTATCTGTGGGATTTTTGTTTCTCTGTGGGAAATACTTTAAAAAAAAAAAGCCTAAAATACAGTATACTTACAGATTAGAAAGCTTCTTGATTTTAGTTTTCTTATACAGCATCCATTCCTTGTTTTGTCTTTTACTTACTATTCAGAGATGTTGAATGGCATTAAAAGGCCAGATACGTCATAAATAATGGGCATTTGAAGAACAGTGGGGTATACCTGGCATGCTTATTGGTATTTCAGTACCCAGAACATTCTTGGCTATTTCATAGCTATGTTGGTATCTGAACTTTACGTACAAACTGTGACAAAGTGGGATTGTATTTGCTCTTTTCACTCCGTTATGTTGTATGCAAGTTCTCTTGTCCTGTGGTAACCCTCTGTGTATGTCTCAATACCTAGATGGGGATGGGAATTTGGTGTGTGATCCTCAATGAGGGAGGCTGCTCCAAGTCCCAGGACTTACACAATGGTCCAGGCTTTCTGTAACATGAACCTGGGAGAGGGATGCAACCAGGTGACACCTTTTGCCCAGGAAACTGGACAAAGGAGCCTGCAGGGATGGAACCGTTTGCTGAGTGTGTGAGTTAGTCTCAGCTGGCTTAGGATTCAGGGAGGGGGCCCAGGACCCTGGCTCTGGGCCCCCCTCTCCTCAAGATGAATTGTACTAGCTACTTCTGGTTCCTATGCTGACAAGTCTGTCTACACTGTATTCATGCCAACTAATAAACCTTCTGTTCTACCTGCTGGCTGAGAGTCACATGTCATTGCAGAAGGAGATGCAGGGCCTGGTGATCTCCCTACACCTAGGTGACACACATTTTTCACTGAGTCCAAATCCTGTAAAAACTTACATGTGCACTTATGCACTGAATCGGATGGAATTTAGCATGGCTTGCAGTGTGTAAAGTTAAGCACATATTTAAGTCTTTGCAGGATCTGGCCCACGCCTGTAAGTGTGCCAAGTTCTTTGTGGCAATCTGAAAGGTTTTCCCTACTGTTAGCCTCCAAATCTGATTTGTTTTAAAGTTGTTCCTGTTCGTTAAACTTTTAACTTGCAAATTATTATTTTCTCATCATTTATAGAAACACAGAGCTTCTAAATTAATCAAATTTGGATTAGCTATTGGCAATAGTATGTCAGAAGCTGGATTTTCTATTTCACGGGGAATTCTGCTGTTCTGAGTTTTTTCCCATTCACAAACAAATTGAAAACAAAAATCCCACAAAACAAAATAAGAAAAATCATTTCAGGTCAGTTAATTTTTTTCATTTTGACAAAATGAAAGCACTTTGTTCTAATTTCCACATTTATAACTTTTTAAATATTTTATCTAAAACAATTGCGTTTTGAAAAGTCATTTTGAACTGAGAAATCAAGATATTTCATTCAGCATTTGTTAAAATGGTATATTTTGCTATTATCCAAATACTTTCTGTTTTTAACAAGATTTCATTGAAATTGGCATGTATTGAAACCTTTCGATTTTGATGAAAATGATATTTTTGTGCAAAAAACGTTCAGTGGGAAAATTTCTGACTAACTCTGTTTATTGTACCTTTTTATATCAAGTGCATTTTTATATAAATATAGAATACAGAGGAGAAAAGTTGGGCAAAGTTTTCAAACTTGGATGCATAAAGCAAGGCATCTAACTTATTTGGGCACCTATCTATTTACCATGATGTTCCTAGGTACAAAAGCAGCTCTGGCTGCTCACTACCGAGTTCAATGGAAAAACTTGAATATTCCGTCATCGTTCTTTGAGCTACTTATTTCTACTCTATGGAATTTTAACAAATAAGATTCTTGGATTCTTCAAAATAAAAAAAAATATTAATGGCAAGTTGAGCATTTTCTTTAAGTCAGTCAGCCTGCTGAGCAGGCAGTTTGAACTTGAAAACAGAGGAAGCAGCACGGGGTAGCAAGGGGCTTTCCGGGAGAGGGGCCAGGAGCGCACTGGCTGCTGGTCCCACCCCCGGGGACTATCGAATAGTCGTGTAACCAATAATATTTGATGTGTTTACACAACTATTCAGTTACACACTATCTAACATCCCAACTTTTAGCAGGTAACAACTTTGAATTCCATTCTCTTTGAGCCTACACAAGCCTCCAATAGCACATAGCACTGGTCAGACTGCATGTGGCCATCATCAGTAAGTGAATGAATTGGATGCCAGCCCAAAACTATAGGGGGCCAAATTGGATTTCTTCTCCCAGATGCTCAGGCCAAGGAAGTGGCTTGGCACTAAAACTGGGAACATGGAGGCTGCCTCTCCTGTGCTTTCAAAGCCACCCCAGACACATGCCACCCAAGTTGGTACCAAGACAGTCTGGCGGAAGAAGTTCTCTGATTTGAATGCATGGGATAACAAGGAGTCTGATGGGACTGGGAAGGGATGGAGAGAGATACTGAGTGACTGGGCAAAATACTGGTGGTGATAGCTGGGATGGGGAGGCTAGGAATGGGAGCTATTGGTGGAGCAGGTGATGGGAGGCCAGAATTGTTTGAGCACATGGATTTGGCCTTGAAATTTGGGGTTGGGGAAGAGGATGGAACTGGTTGGATGAGGAAACTGGGAGTTGAAGGAAATGATGGGGGCTGGGATCAAGTTGGGTGGGAGGGTGACCCCTGAAATTGGACAAGGAATTTGGGGAGGGAAGTGTGAGACTGGGACAGGGAACCAGTGAGTGGAGATCAGATAAGTTTGGGACTAGGAACCAATGGGCGGAAAATGGGAATGTGAAGGGCAGATAGTGAGGGTGGGAAGGGAGAGAGACCAGACACAGGGAGCTGAGAGACAGGGCAAAGAATTGGAACTGGCTGGGCAAAACAGAGTGGGAAAAGGAACTTGGGGAGACAGATTCAGGCTACGGCTACACTATGACTTTTGCTGCAAGAGGTAATGCAAATGAAGTGCGCGGGTTAGCATTTTCCCACGCTTCATTTGCATACTCTCTTTTGTTCCGTTTCTGCGCTAGGGGTTTTTGTGCAAAAATAGGCAGTGTGGCTGTGGCTGTTTTGTGCAAAAACCCCTTTTTCCGCAAGATCCTTATGCCTCTCCAGGACAAGCATAAGGATCTTGCGGAAAAAGGGGGTTTTGCGCAAAATGGTCCACACTGCCTGTTTTTGAGCAAAAACCCCTAATGCAAAAACTCCTTTCCAGATCCTGAAATGGAACCTAGGTTTAAGTGACATGCTCATCATCCCATAAGAAATCGCTGCCAGAGTCAGGGGATAGAATCCAGTTTTCCAGGGCATCATTCAGATACCTTAACCATAAGACAGTCCTTTCTTTTCTTGCACTCTCCCACCTCATTTGCCCTCACACATTCCAACTTCTTCAGCACATGAGACAGAGGCCCACAGAAAAGTGTCTTTCACTTCACAGTCCTAAAATTCATCCACAGAGTAGGTCCATCTTCTGCACTGAGTGAGCAAGGGTTGTGTGGGGAAAAAAACAGTATGTGATCACATAATTAAAGATTTTATCATATTCCATATGCTCGTGGGGACCAAATTAAGGTTGCACCGCTTATCTTAACCATTAATTGCTTGACTTTGCAACCTTAACAGTGGTGTGGTGTATTTGTTTAACATTGCTTTTTTGTAAGTAATATTGATATTTCTAATATAGAATTTTCATGCACTGAATTAATTTAATTTGGCCCAAATTTAACTATTGCCAAAAAAGTCTCTTTCTTCACTTTATCCTTAAATATTGTAGTGCTAATACATTAACTTAGTATTATTTTATTTTCTACTGGATTTTAATGTCTACATAGCAAATTATCTTTATGTATCTAATAAAACATAGGCTAATTTCACATTTGGCTTTTTAACCTTGTATGCAAATTTCTTCTTTCAATGAACAATTTCAGTGAAAATGAAAGAAAATGTAATATCTCCTAACTTAATTAAAAATTAATACTTTCAAGTCTAGTAGGCTAATTTAAAAGACACTCAATGTTAGAACTACTTACATAGTCAGAGCTAGCAAGCCTGTATTGCATTTTAGTGTTTGTTAATTAGAATTGAGATTATGAAAGCATATAATACAAAAAAGTTTTCTGCTTAATGTGATTTCTGTACGAAAGATCCTCTCAAAGTAGGAGGCAACTGGGTAATAATCAGTGTCAAATCAATGACCTCTTCTAAAACAGCCATCATTTTCTCCTGCTTGCAGGGCTTTGTGTCACTATTACCGCCTAACTGCCAAAGAAAAAGTAGAAGTAAATGAAATAGGCAGATGTAGGATCAGAAATATTTCAAGGACTTATTTTAAGGACAGTGGCTCCCACTACACCTGTGCATTCCTTTGGAATTGCTATCCCAAAGGACAGTGAATCTGTGTGAGTGAAGATAAAATAAAATATTGCGTTAAATGAACACCTGTTTTTATTTAGTAATTATAAAAAATGTGTGTGTTTTTTCTTTATCATTTGGTGCCGCTGATGGCATAGGCCAATAAGATAGAAGGATATATAGTTTTAAGAAAATAAGGAAAGCTGAAACTATAATTCAAATTTGCAATGTTTCATGGATTATGCATTTCCTGTGACTTTACAATGAATTTCAAACTAAAATGAAATATAAAACAAAGACATTATAAATGGTATCTTTTATTACAAGTCCTTGCTAATAATTACTCCCCATAGAAAGTACTGGTTCAAAATTAATATTAGTCAAAAGTATTTGTTTTGGTTCACTTAGCTTCCATAAATAACATCCCAGAATTAACTTGGGCTGGGATTTTCAAAGGAGTATAATGAAGTTAGGTTCCTTTAGGCTTCTTAGAAAAGCCCAGACTGAAATTGCAGTTGGCAAATAATTTGCAAAACTATTAAATTCTGTATGTTTAAACAATCCTATCATTTCTAATGTTTTTTCTTAATATAATGATCTGTGGCAGCTTTTGTATGCTACAAGCAATTGCATCCTTTTGCTAAATGTTTGACTCTGTAATTTCAGCATTGAAATATATCCTACAGAAATGTAAAACAAAATTGCTAGTTAGCAAAAAAATGCATTACAGCTAAATCCATGTACTTAAAACTACAAATTGTAATATGTTGCCTACTTTTTATTATTAATTAAATATTTTTTATTATAGGAGGGCACAGTTGTGAAAATGCTGAAATGTAAGAATGTTATTATTTTTCCCTTACAATTCTGGTGTAGCCTAATTTAATCCTATGAAAGTTAATTTGTTTGTATAAGGCTAGTTCTTAAACTCATTATACACTCTGGGGGGAGTTTTTCTGGCATAAAAGTTGCATGATTGAGTCTATATTTTGTACATTTCCTCTGTAAGATGAATCATGCCCAATATTAACAATACGTTTGCAAGGGATAAAATGTCTTTATAATCTGCAAGTCGATTTACCCGGTGTTGCTTGGGTCTTTAACTTAACTAAGTTTTCTTTTTCTTCATTTAAATCATTGGGGCAGGGGATGAAAGGTTCAATATGCAGACTGCTGTGGGGAGAGGACAACCCCAGCTCTCTCTCACGGCAGCAGCTGAGGACCAGGTGAAGCACCTGCTCTCTTTGTCTCCCTGGCTGGGGGACAAACAGACACACAAACATACAAACTCTCTATAATATGTAGTAGATAACAACTGTCCTTTTCTCCACAACTGTCCCCTGTTGGCCCAATGGGATTATAGCTGTCCTTGGCCCCTTGCTTTAAGTTAAGATCCCTTACTCTGACCTTTCTTTAAGTAAAGAGAAGAGGAAGCAGCATACCAAATGTGGTGGTCCTGGCTCTTACCGTTTAGAAGGAGTTCCTGAACAAACGGACTTATGGGCTGACTGACAGACAGATGCACATTTCTAAAATATATAGTAACAAAGAAGATTACTGAACTAGTACAGGTTGAACCTCCGTGGTCCAGCACCCTTGGGACCTGAGTGGTCCTGAACAAGGGAATTTGCTGGACCAGGGGAGATCGGGCATCCAGGCTCTTCTGGGGCTCCCCTCCTGTCTGTTGCCCTGGGAGAACCTGGAGGCCTGACCTCCTATGGCCCACCTGCCTTGCTCTGCTGCCCTTGGGATTTCCCAGCCCCGCATGGGGCAGTAGCTGCTCCCAGGGTTCCCCAGTCCTGTGTGGGGCGGCAGCTGCTCCCAAGGTTCCCCCCACCCCCAGACCTACGTGAGGTGGCAGCTGCTCCCAGGGCTCCCTGACACCAGCCACCTGGCTCTGCGCAATGCAGGAGCCACTCTTGGGGCTCTCTGCCCCATCTGCCCCGCTGGGCTGCTCCTGCAGCTCCCTGCCCCCATCCCTTAAAAGGCGGTAGTCTCTCCCAGGGCTCTCTATCTCCATGTCACTGACCCTGCAGGCTGCTACCAACCAGACCAGCTCTGCTTCCAGCCACTCAACCTCTGCAGCCAGGGCTTTCTGATCTAGCAACACCTGTGGCTGTGCCAGACCATGGATGTTGCAGGACCACAGATTCCCAGTCGAAAGAGGGTCAACCAGTATAATCATTATTGATACAAAGACTTCAAGATTTAGAAGTGTTATTGGTCCTTGGTCTTCCACTAGCTAACGTTTTTATTGATAACCTGGAAGATCGCTTAAGGTCATTACTGCTGATGTTTACAGTTGACCCAAAGATTAGAGTGGTATATAACGAAGAGGACAAATCACTGATACAGAGCAACCTGGTTTACTTGGCAAACGGCACAAGCCAATCAAATGCATTTTAATACAGCCAAATGTAGAATCATGCCTCCAGGAACAAAAAGTGCAGGCCATACTAAACTGGATAGGGAACTCTGTCCTGGGAAGCAGTGATTCTACAGAAAACTTGGGGTGATGGTGGCTAATCAGCTGTGTGATACTGTGATCAAATGCATTATTATAGTCCTAGATTTATAAACAGGGTAATCTAGAACAGGAATATAAATATATTTGTATTGGTCACTAGTGTGACCATTATTGGACTGCTGTGTACATTTGTGGTGCCCACAAATGTTCGAAGGATGATGAAAAATTGAAGAGAGTTCAGAAATAAGCCATGAGAATGTGAGACTGACTGCAGAAGCTCAGCTTATTTAGCTTAACAAAGTGAAGGCTAAGGGGTTCCTGATCAGTCTTGAGCAGTGGTTCTCAAACTTTTTGGCCCATGACACACCTGACTTAATGCAAACATTTCTGTGGACCACCAGTTGCTAATGGAAATATGCAGTTAATTACATAATTATGCCAAAACCATTTTACTAGTGCTGTAGCTAGGGAGAACGGTTTAATTTAACCAGTAAGAAAGGAAATATTAAATTATTAAACGGATTATGTGCTTCAACTTTCTCATGTTCATTAATCAAAGTTAATTTTAAATAAAGTAAAATATTAATTTATGTCCAACACAAAAGCCTTCAATATTGTCTTTATTTATGGCAGGAATGGGAAACCTTTTTTGGATTGAGGGCCACTGACCCACAGAAAAATCAGTTGGGGACCACACAAGTGAGAAGCAAAAAAACCCTCTATAATCTTTGCATTGTTCTATTATATGTTAATATTGCAGAGGTTTTGAAGTCTGGAGTAGTTTCATCACAACTAATTGTTAGAGTCTGTAATGTAAATATTGTACCCAGAGTTTTAATATTAGGTAGGTAGTTTTTGGGAAATGTTTGCAGAGCACAGTTAACCTCATATTTCTTATTGCTGAACACTTGCTAATCAAAACATTTTCAGAAGAATACAGTCTGGTAGAACATGTGGTCTATTCTGTTCCTTTAGAGTAGAAAGCATTTACTTTTATTTTCCAATACATGTGCTCACCTATGAAGGTGCAATATACACTGGGATAAGTACTTCATCTCACCAAAATGGCTGTTTTAGCAGCATGCCTTGATGATTTTAGTGGTGTCTATAATATTCATGAAGATTTTAGTGAACACATATGTGTGGGTTCTCTTGTCTGATTCATTTGTTCTTACTGTTTGCTTACATTCCACATTCATGATAAGGCTCTGTGATTGCCAATGGTGAGTGTACTGTGGAGCCTAGTTACACTGAGCTCTAATACAATTGCCCTCTGTATAGCAACTCTGCTTTATAACATGTAAAGTGTTTGGATTCCAAAGGTCAATGTTCATAAAGCATGTGTAGTTTGTTTCATGGTTTGCTTCCTTTAACACAGTGAGCAAAAGGCAATAGTCCTAATCCAATAATAGAGAGATAGTATGTTAACAATGTACATAGTACATGTTTCTTGTGCTGTTATTTACGTATGGGTCACTGAACTGTGATCATCCCTGTATCAGTACAAGCACATGATTGCTCTCAGCGTTTAGTTTGAAATAAATCACAATATTAACTTAAATAGTTAATGTGTCCTTCAATAGTGGCACCTATTTAACAGAAGTTTCAAATCATTAAAAGAATTATATTTACAAATAGATACACTCATTAGTTATGCTAAGGTATTGCTAAAAATACTGTTTAAATGTATGTTAACATCTTACGGCTTGTGTATAAACAAAATATATTTCAACACTTTTCTATTCTATAAAAGCTATTAATGAAAGCAGTGTTTTGAAAGTCAGCTTTGTGTTAAAAAAGACATAGTCTACAATTTTCAAACTTGGCTGTATTAATAAGTGGCCTGATTTTCAAAAGTGGTTGGTATGTTCAATCAGTGAGAGCAACTGGTGCTCGGAATCTCTGAAAATCAGTACTCTTAGCTACCTAACTTTGGGCTTGCAATTTGGAAACTTTGCCCTTAGTTTCTAGGAATAACTTTGTGACGACAAATCTAACATACACCAAAAGTTATTTTACACTACTAATTTTATTCAGAACTGTGCGGTATAAATTTTATAACAGTTTAGAAAAGAAGCTAACAAGAAGCACAACCTTTTCTAGAATGTCTTGTGCTTTCATATTCCAATATTCTAAGGCTTTGAAAAGAGCTTTACGGGACTATTGATAAATATAATACATTTGGTAACTATGTTATGCATACTGTATGTTTCATTTGGAGCTATTAAAGTTTATAGCAATTATGTTTCTTTTTTTCACCCCTTGCCCTTTGATCTAATAGTGAAGTCATAATCTTACCTGGGCCCATTTCAGTTACTATTACTGTAATGATGCAAATACTTTATAACTGTTGTACTAGGTCAAAGTGGAAAAAAATTGATTATTTAATCATGTTGCAGCATGCAGTACATCTTTCTAACTATAAGCAATAAAGATTAGGGGATAGCACATGAAAATTAAATAGAAGTTTTCTCCATTGGATGTGTTTACATTTACATAGAGGTTTAAATTTTTCATGGGTATGACAGCAAGGAATTAGATAAACTGCTGTCAGTTCTAATGTATACTTGAAACCTCATGTTCCAAGGTGCTGAAAGAACATACTCTTCATTAAAATGTGTGTCAAAATGCAAATCTTCCCCCTGTATATATAAAACTAATTAACTGTAGAAAAATAATTTAAGAAGGTGCTACTAAAATTTGTCAGGTGGAATATTATGGTGCCTATTATTGAAAGTATCATTTTTTCTACATTATCATCCATTTTGTTATATGGAAGTACAAAAAATGAGCCTGATTTGTTCTCCTTTGTAGAGCCAGGCCGAGGCCCACTACAAAGGAAGTAAACATGCCAAGAAGGTCAAAGCACTAGAGGCAACGAAAAATAAACCAAAAGCTGGTTCTTCCAAGGACAGCGCAAAGGCTAACACAAGCTACTCCACCACGCCAGTCACAGCCAACATCTCTGACAAATCAGGTCAATGACAATTTTTGTTCTCTACATTCTTTGATTTTCCTTTTTTGTGCTTGTGCAAGGGTCTGACTGAGTGTTAGTCATCTGTGACTTGTTTTTGTAAACTGTTAATATGCTTTGCTCTACAGGAACGATTGTATTTAATATTCAGTACCGAAGCATCCTTAACATATGTGAAACATTCTGTATATCACAGTGCTAAGCCTTAATTTCAAATAACATTTATAAGTCTCTTGTGTGGAATTTAGATTAATAAAACAGGGACTGTGCTGTCCAAGTGCCATCTAAACTTGTGATTGGAGCCGTTCTAACCTAGTGACATTCAGCTTCCATTAAAAGTCATTGTGTGTCGCTTGAGGGCAAAAGTTATCTCCCAGATACTCCCTTTCTGAAAAGGGGAGCCACACTTTAACCAAATGAGAATAATTTTTGCTACCAAAAAAAACCAACCCCTCCTTAAACAAATACATTTTTACCCATGTCGCATATTTTTTGCTTGGCTTCAGCAGCTTTGCTTGAGCTTCCACATTATTTGTTCTGTTGTTAGCATTGGTGGTCTCAGAAGGATTGTTGACCCTAGTGTGTGTGAGTTACTGTTTTAGTTTTGCTCCGTTCCCTCTGTGATGTGTTACTGAATAAAGCAGAAATGTTTCCTGTACTTTCTGGTACGGTCTGAAATACTATCATCTGTATCCAATAGAAAGAAGCCACTATGGGTTTCCCAAGAGATGAAATGCAATAAACTTTTTTCTGAGAGGTTTGCTGCTTCCTTCATGACTACTGTTTATCACCCTTTTCCCAGGAGCTGAACTTTGTCACAACTGCCAGAAAGAGAATGACATTAGAAAATATTTTGCTATGGAAGTGGTTTATTCCCATGCTAGTTGCCATTTAGGACTCAATCCTTCATGCTATACATTTAAAACTCTCTTGGATTGGGCCTTTTGCCTAAAAAGATGATGCGGTTCTGTTTGGCTTATCTAATCCATCTACATTTTAGATTTTATAAAACAACTAGGGGGCTGCACCCCATGCTCACTATGCTCACCAACCCCCCTCTCTCTGTCCGCTTTTGCAGCCAGAGAGCCTAATTATGTTATTCTGTCACTTGGCAGGAAAACCTTTTTTATATATAGAGAGAAATAAAACAGATGCAGGCACACAGTACTGATCAGTATAACTGAACTAAGAGAAGAGTGGGTGAATGAATGGAAAGGGGAGTTCAGGTCATGTCTGAAAATTAGACAATGAAAGAGAGAATTTAATTGTGAAAGGTTTGTTGTGCAAATTTTAAGCTATTTAAAGCAATCTAATTTTGTGGATCTTGCAATGCAAGATATCTCATGTTATCTCCTTGAATGTAAAACAAACAAATCCCTAAAAACAATCTCTTTACCTTGAAAATTTCAAGTTAAAATACCTTGTCACTCCATTTCTGTCGTCGCTTGTCCGGGTTTTATTGTTACGCAAGTTTCATTGTAGAAGCCTCTGATTACAACTTTATTAAACTTGATGCAAAGGTTAAGATTACCTAGCACATTTTAATCCCAGCAATGATGAGTAAATCAGACCCCCTGTAGGCCAAAACAAGAGTCCAAAAATGGGATTTGGAATCTCCTTCACTACACCACAAGACTGATCCTTCTGCTGGCAAATGGGGCCCACCAGTAGAGAGATGTTTCATACAGTGCTTGAGTTATACCACAAACCTGTCCTGGGCACACTTGCCTCATGCCATGTGCCTTTACCCCAGGTGTTCACTAATCCGTGCTTAGTTTTAGAAAGGGGATCAGACAACCTAATTCCACTACAGTAATGCTAGATAGTAGATGTGATATTGTGATATATAGGGAAGAGTGGGTTTTACCTTATTGTGCGTTTGCTGCAACAGAAAGAATCATTTATGTTGCCTTTGGGAATTTGGAGAATTTTTTCTTTTCTCTTAATTCAATATATCTTTCTGGCTCAGTGGGATGGATTTTTTAAATATCTGTATTACGGGTAAATTTATTTTAGTTGGTCTTACAACAGTTCTGATGCGGGATCCCTAGCTTGCATCTGTATTTTTGTTTCCCTTTAAACCTGTTTCTCTTGTTTCAGGAAGTTTTTAAGTTTTCTTTGCTCATCTGTGGCTCTCAGTCCTTTTTTTTTTTTTTAGACCCGAAGGACCTTTTGTAATTTTTCTACCACTGCTGTATCAGGGCAGTTCTGCTTGTGGTAGCATAGCAAGGATGGACAGTGTTTATGTAGACAACTTTTACCACTGTCATCTACACATGCTCTGAACAGAGTTATAAACTTTGGTACTAAATAGCCAATGGACTGCTTAGATTAGTGTTTGTTATGGCCACCCTCTTGGATAACACAATGAGGATTGAACTGGGGACTTCCAGAGTTAGGTTGAGCTAAAGAGCCAAACACTCTAGCTAGGAAGACTTTCAACCTCTATGGATCAGGCACTGGGAGGGACCTGAACTGTTGCTTACCATGGTGTGACTGCAACCATTGGAGAAATTTCAGTGTAAAAACTTGCTTATATGTGCCTGCTCTCTCTCTTGCTGCCTCTCAAAGGCCAAAGCCAAATTCACCTCAGCTGTCATTGTTCAAATCTAGTATATTTTCTACAGCGATTCATTCTCTCAATGTGAGCAGTGTGGCTGCTGTAGGGCCATGAAGATTAAATAAAGGTATTTTGAATAGTCTTCAGGAGTACTTAGTTATTTCTGGTAAATATTATTTTAGGCAGGTGTAGGGGGTTGAATTTTGATCTAGAGAATGATGCTTCTTTTTGAATCCATTGTGAGAAGCAACAATTTCCTCTTGTGGTGTTAAAAGGATAGTGTGACTCAGAAATAAGCTACTGTATCAAGTGTTCATTAACCACAATGATATTAAAAGGCAATATCATGCCTCAGTGGAGCTTATTTGGCGTTGTTTGGCCAGAATACAGGAACAGTGGATATTGATGGATTATAGTCTATATTCTAGCTGATTCATACCTTGTGGTGGTACTTGCTTTTGAGGGTCCAACTATCCTCTATTTAGGAATATCACTGAAACAATTGTGTGTTCTTTTTTCTGTCCTGTATTATCTTGTCCATATGATCCTGCTTCAGGGAAATTGTATGTTTGGCTGTTGAAGTTTTACTGTTAATTTTGCTCTAGATCATTAGGGTTATGAAAAAAAGTCTCCCGCTGTGTCATCTCTGGTTAATTCCCAGCTAGTATTAATTTGTGGAAGAATTGGTCCTTTTAAGGAGTTTTAGCAGAAGTTTGAGATATTATAAATGGAGACAGGGCCACATGGCTGCTAGTTTTTAATGGCACTGATAAGCTGCAGGGGTCCCTTGTTCAAACCTGGGGCCCTGTGAAGACAAACCTGAGTCATTTTTGTTTTTAAGCTAAGTTTCTAGCTCTTTTCCTGAAATAACCAAAAGAAATCAATGTCAACCAATAGTGAGGGTTGAAAGGAGCAAGCAATTGGATTCTACTTCTGCAGAGGGAAGCTTGAGCGGGGAGGGGAAGAACCCGCAAACAAGTAAGTGTGAGGTGTAAACCACAAAATCACTTGACAAATCTATCTAAAAATCCTCCACCTGTATCTGTGCTGAGTGGTTGGTGGATATGAATACATTTGTGGAGAAAGTTGTTTTTCACACCTGCCCCAAAATGCTAATTAGGGTTGCCAGGCGCCCAGTTTTGAACCGGACAGTCCAGTATTTAAGTTTTCTGTTCGGGAAACAAATTGATAAAATATAAATGAGAAAATATAAATGTCCGGTATTTTCTAAATAAGATGTAATGTAGATTGTGATGTAAAGTCAAGTGTGTCCGGTATTTTTGTTGAAACCATCTGGCAACGCTCGTGCTAATGCTCAGCTCTATTTGAGGCTGCCACAGAGTCAGCTGCTACAGAGTCTGTAGGCTAGAGATGTTAGATATTGGGTAACTGAATAGTCAAGTAACCATATGAATTCTTATCAGCTATAGGTTACTTGATTATTCTGTAGTCTCCGGGGGCTTCTGGCCGTGGGGAGCTTGGGCCCCCGGCAGACAGGGGTTGCTGCCAAGAAGCAGCCTTTGCCTTCAGTGCGCCTCGGCCTGTCATGGGCAGAGGCTGCTTTGCAGCAGCCTCCCCTTCCCCAACCTCCTGCGCTGCTGCCTCTATCAGAGTTGGGGAGGGCAGGCAGCACTGTGGCTCCCCTGGGCTGTAAATGGCGAACCAGAGCCAATGGGAGCTCTGAGGCTCCATGGCCACAGCACTGGTAAGTAAACACACCGGAGCGGCCAGTTAGCAGGTTTCTCAAAGTGGTTTTGCAGACCACTTTAAGAAACACTGCACTACGGGCAAGTGAGAGTGACTTTTCTTGAGCCCTGCCACAGTACTCAGGTATTGTTCTTCTCTGTGCAGAATAATCTCTGCAGTCCTGGAGTCTTAAACTCTACCAGTCCTGCAAGATGGAGGGCTATGTGTTTCTGTAAAATAGGAAGTCACTGTTATTCAGTGAGACACCCCATGGAACAGGTGGAATGTTAAGGCTCCTAGGCCCTTATCCAGCAAAGCACTTAACCTTGTGTTCCACTTGGTGTATGAACAGTCTCGCTGATGTCTTGCTTCTTTGACCATTGGCTTTTACTGACGACATTGGCAGCATGCACAACATGAAAGAGGAGGAATATAATTTGAGAGGAAAAAAAGGCAAGGCACCAGATGAAGTGAGTGAGAGGACTTCTGGGTAGAACAATACACAGAGCCTTCTTAACAGTGGGAAGATGAAAAGTCTGAGATTTTCACGCCTCACACCCCTGTCTGTGGTCCCATGTCTGCTGTTTAAAAAATAAATATTTTGTCTTAAAATCAGGAAATAATATATCCCTTACTACAAGAGAAACTGCCTGTGTAAATGCTGGGCCCCAATCTAGAAAAAAACGTAGGTACTTGCTGAATTTTAAGTACATGATTAGTTTCACTGAAGAGATGCTTTCTTCAGCTGGGACTGCCCTAATCAAAATGAGAAGTGCATGCCTTTCTTTTCCCAGCTCCGGCAGAACAGGCTTGCAGTTTGCGCTACGCTCCCATTTTATGGGATACAATAGATTTATAGTTGCATCAGTGTCATGCATGGGTGTGCATGGTCATAATATCAATGTCAGTATTCATGGTGAGCAGTAAAAGATATTATCAATGGCATGTATAGCACAGTCTTTGCTTCTGTAGGGAGAGACTTCATAAATTTGATTGGCATTTTGAAATAAACTATTTGTATACTGAATCTGTTAACAGCTTTGTCAGGTTACCTGACCATGCAGCTTTTCTTATCCATAGTAGTGTGGGTGTGTTTGTTATGTATCCTCTCTCTGTGGGTTTGCCAGAAATTCCATTTTCCCAACTTTATTGTAGGCAAACATACTGAGTAAGAATAACAAACATTGATTGCAAACCAATAACCAGGGCTCGCCAAGCGAAGGCGAACCCCGCTCGCCAGCTGCGCAGTTCTGCGCTCTGCGCCGGCTCTTCCGGGTTGTAATCTACTCGCCACGGGCGAGTAGATTACATTATTTGTCGAGTCCTGCCAATAACTATACTTACAATGTATCGAAATGGCAAAATATATCATAGTCATGAGAAATCACTTTCATACAATAGACATGGTGTCCATATACCACACTAGTGCCTGCTTATTGTTGCTGTTTATTTATGACCATACACTGAATCTTTAAAAAAAGAAAGCAGTATGGAAAACAGAAATAGGGAGGAGTACAAGAAGAAAGAGGGTAGAAAAGAGGATAGTAGATAAGTAAAATGATAAATGTCTGGAAAGAGTGGCAATCCGGACACAATGTGAAAGGTGAGCTTTAGCAGCTAAGATCTTGTGGAAAATCCCAAACGGGAAAGAATTCCTGCAGGTTGTTGATCACCTTTTTAAGAAACATCTCCATGATGTACGAGGGTATAATTTACTTGTATTTGGGCAGAATCAATTTATTCCTGAATATAAGCAATGCACGTTTTAAGAAATCTAAGTCAATCAGAATTGACTCTGCTCTTACCAAGGCTGTAATTGGCCATTTGAAATTAAGGATTTTGGTCTTCCCATTAAAATAGGAAATTAATTAAGCACTAGTGCTTCTAATACTAGTTTTCTAAAATAATCCTGGAAGAAGAGTAACTTCATCTATATCTAATAGGGACAGTCTGGACAAAGTTGAGGGAGGAAATTTAGTGCAGGAGAAGTAAGGTTACACTGCTGGTGCCAAGACAGTTAATTTCATCACATCACCAGAGTGTCAGTGATAGAGATGCCAGAATGCTAATACCTACAATACATTGGAGTCTAAGCTGAGCACAATTTTGCCAATGGCTGATATTAGTTCTGACATAGGGAGCTCTGTGCTGAGACGTGCTCTTGAAACAGGTTTTAAATTCCTCTATTTCACACTTCAATAGTTGAATTTAGTCTCCAAATTTCAAATGACCCAGGTGCTGTGAGGGTGCTTTGTGTTACATTGCTGGCACATTTTTGATGGTAAAAGTAACTTAGCTGCCAATGCAAGTATTTTCTTAGCAAAGGGGGATCCTGTAGTTACATGAAGCCAGTATAGGAATTACTTTTCAAATGCCATCCTCCCCACACATATCAAGCCCATTTCATTTGCTTGATTTTGTTTGTTTTAGCCAATGTTCATTTTTATTACCATTTTAATGACTTAAAACCATTTGAAACAGACCCATAGATATAAATGGGTTAGTAGTTGCTGGGGATGGAGAGCAGCCAGTGAAGTGGGGCCATTCACAGCTGTATATGGAATCCGTGGAGACCATAAAAAAATAAAATTTAGATTGCTGGAATATGAGGCACACAAACAGATCACGTGCAAAGCTTTTTATTATCACTTGAGTTTTAATTCTGCAACTGCTTGTAAAACTGCAGTATTATTGTGTGACATGAATTGTGTTTCCTATAACCTTAAAGCTGTAAACACAAGCATTATTTCCAGATTTTAAAAATATTTTCTGCCTATCAGCCAAACAGTATTTAAAATGCCATTTGTGGATCAAATCATGATGTCCATATTTAATACTCACAGTACTCAGGCAAAACTACTACTGAAGTCAATGAGGATGCACAATTACATGTGTCATTTAACTGAAATGAAGATGTGTGTTTCATCGTTGACTTCAGTGGAAGCTTTGCAAGTATTGAGTAAGGAGCTCAGATACAGCCCCATGTGAATATGCTTCTATGCAAAATGCCAATTCATCATATCTGATGCATCTATTTAGACATCCATGGGTTTTTTATTAAGTTTCCAGTCATTTTAGTAGCTGTGGATTAGAATTTTAGGATTAGTTTTGCCCAGAATGCAAGTAAAACATGTTTTGCAGTTAAATGTTTCAGATTGAAAAATGCAAATAACATTTTTATTGTTTAGCAGATGAACCAAAGCATTTTTAAACAGAAGTAAAAGGTACCTGGATGTAATATGAAAAGTTTGCTGTATATTTTTTTTGTAGTTTTTCTAAACATTCTTACATAACAATATGCTCCAACAGACATATGCAGTGTTTCAAAAAAATTCTCTTCAGTATCTATAAAATACATATGACCAAGTTTACAATAGGAATATAAAATATTTGCAAAATAATAAATATTTGGTGTCAGCAGAAGATATATTAAACAAACAATACATTTACTTTTGCCAAGATACAAGCCGTATATTGCAATGAAAAATTCCAAAATATACTGTCATATTTCCAGTTTATCCAATCCATTTTATAATTTTCTAAACATGGCCTAGATTTTCAGCTGCAGCTCATATACATCACTATAGTTGAGGAAAGTGACAAAGGTGATTTTACAGTTATGCCTAGCAAGGGACTCATGTCAGCAAAGGATTTCTAGCCCACACCCAGTCTTGACCTTGACTTTTTACACCAGCAATGCTCTTTATATCCATGGCTGGCCACAATATTCCTCATTTGGGCAGATCTACCATATTTTCTGTAACTTTGTACTGTTAGCAGATTAGGGCCATGAAACTGACTTAATGTGTGTGTTAATTGTCATTGAAAGTTTCTCAACCTATTTTGCTATGGCTGAGGTATGTCACTGGAAAGTCAGAGACTGGTGGATATGCATTATGTTCTTGGATTGGCGGATTGGTTTTGTGTTTGTTTTAATAAGTGAACTGACTCCTTTTCTGGTGTGAATTAACATAGCTCCAGAGAAGTCAATGGAGCAGTATAAATGTACGCGCGAAGAGAATTTGACCCCCTGCATGTAAATTTATGTGTGGCTAGATGACAGCTGAGATCATCCTCCAGTGAAAATCTGTCCTTAAAGCCACAACAATAGTAAGCTGTTTGTCAGAGATTCAATCTTCAGCAAATAATCCTTCCTTTTTATACCAGTAATGAGTAGGAAAAGTTTACAGTGTTTCAGACTTTTGTGTATTAAGTAAGCCTAAAAACCTAGCATTGTATATATTTGGTGATGGAGAGGGAAAGATGTGATGTGATAGTGAAGCTTGCAGCCTGCCTTCAGCAAACAGAATAAGAGAGTGGTATAGTTGTGTAGCTGAATCCCAGTTGTGCTCATGTTCCTCACACATCCACCACAGTACTTAGCACAACTAGCACAATGCTTGGCGGAAGTCCAGGACTGAAATATAAGGGAATATTGTGGCTCAGTATTGTGCAGTAGCAGAGTTTGATGTAGCTATTTGCACCTGTCCTGTTAGCTAATCCATTTTCACTAGTACAAAATTCACTCAAACTTTCAAACATAAATATTTGCGTGTGTATGTATTCTGATTAGTTAAAAATAATTTGAAATACTCAAAACAAGCCAAATTCTTTGAGAAAGTAGCCTAGAGACCTTGGCAGGCAGAATCAGAGAGTATAGAAATTAACAAGTGTCAACATGACCTCCATTCCCTACTTGCTACATTTTCAATCACCTGTGCACCTTCTCCCATGATGCCCTTCATGCATGAGAGGACTTCCACATAAACAATACACAAAGCCACTTCCTTGGCCTTCAGATCTCTCATTAAAACTCTCCTTTTCTGTGATGTCCTCGAAACAACCTGATAGCAGTTAGGCTACTGGTGTGCTGAGACCACTGCCTATCATGCTGACCAATATTGTCTCACTATTTCCCTGTACTTCCCCAACCAGCTGTGTCCATCTATTGTTTCTTGTCTTAGCTTGTACGATGTTTGGTGTAGGGCAGGGGTCAGCAACCTGAGGTTCACATGCCATAAGTGGCATGTGCATGGTCCATGGTGGGAGCTTTGCCCCCACCCCCATTCCCCTCCACGTAGCGGGGAGCCTGTATTGCCACTGGAGCCTTGCGGCTGGCGCGCAGCTGTGAGACTGTAGCACCAGTTCCGGGGGGCAGGTAGGGAGGCTGCAGATTTAGGGTTGTGAGAGCAGCAGGCTGGAGGAGGAGGGGATGGGACTCACAGGTGAAGGTGGCGGAGGGACTGGAGGCAGCTTCACACCCCACCTGCCTTCCTCCAAAGCAGGAAAACAGCACCCCAGAGTGAGCCCTTCTCCTCCCCGTGGCTGCTGCACCCCAGCTCCAGCCTGCCAGCACCTTCCCCGGCAGCAGGTTAGGCTGTGAGCACTGTGGCTGGGCACTTGGAGGTGCCCCCAAGCCAACTGCTGGGGGCAGGATGGAGCAAGTCTGGGGTGCAGCAGCCACGGGGGTTCTTTGGGGCACTGGTTTCCTGCTTCAGAGGAGGGCAGGGGGGGGTGCAAAGCCACCTTCCAGCCCCTCCTCCACCTTCACCTTGGAGTCCCGTTCCCACCTCCTTCAGCCTGCCGCTCTCTGCCCTGTTGCTCAGCTAGAGCCCTGCGGCCTCAGCACTCCCTGCTCAGCTCCATTGCAGAGCCACGCAGCAGTGTACTGGTGGAAAGTGAGCTGCTGCTGCTGGTGGTGGAGTGTGGGGGCTCAGCCAGGCAGCTCTTTGCTGTCCCCGACTCCCCAGGGTTGCAGCCAGGGCCATGTAGTAACTGCCCAGCTGCTCTTGGGGCCGCGTTGGGGCAGTGGCTGCTCCTCTGGCATCCAGAGCCAGGACTTGGGCTGTGTGGCTACGGTGGCTGCTCCTTCAGCAGCTGGGGCCGGGGCTGCGTGGCGGTGGCAGCTGCTCTGGCTGCCAGACCTCCCAGCTATTGACATCTGTAGGCATGGCACTTCACCACCAACACATCAGTATGCTGTTGCTTTCTGCTATACTCAATTGTTGCATTAATGCTTTAATTCCTTCACACATCAGACATTTCTATATTGAACTATTTATTTGTATTTAATGGATAAAATGATATTTCATCCTTCTTGGCCCTATTCCTCAGGAAGAGATTTGTATAAAATAGTGGAAAAAGCCCATTTTCTTAAAAGCATGGCTGATCCACAGATTTAAATCCAGTCCTCATGAGCAGTAACGTAAATTTGGTGGCTTAAGTGAAATGAGTCCGGTTGTGTCTGACACACAAAAGAGTCCAGATCACAGAGAATGAACAACACAACCACTTTTTTTTGACAGTCTCAGGAGAAAGGACAAAAATTAAATGTCCATGAAGATTGCAATAAGGTAACATCGGCATCTTTGTTTATTTATTAATGAAGCTGCTAAAAATGTAAGTAGGACTATTATTGACTTTAAAAAAGTATCAATGGCACACAGATCCGTAAATAGAAGTGAATAAGTTAAATCTTGGCACACCACTTTAGGAAGGTCACCGACCCTTGGCAGTGTCCCCTCTAAGCTGCACAGGAGGACAGCTTCACAGGTGATTAATCAGCCCCATCCAGTCAGAGGCTCAGGGCTCCGTGTACTGTGCAGCTTAGAGGGAACAGTGACCCCTGGTATAGGAGAACATCTTTAATTGTGTGCTTGTATGGTATCTAGCACAATGCAGCCTCATCGATGACTAGAGCTTTTAGGTGCTATGGTAGTATAAATAAATAATACAAACTAATTGGCCTCTTTTCAACATCTTTGGTTGCCATATTTTATAAAAGGTGGTACGAAGAAATGTGCTATAACAGGAAATAAGGATCCGTTTCAGTTTTAGTTCAGATATGCCAAGTATTAAAAACATTAAATCCAAACTTAGAACTTCAGGAGTAAAAATGTTTATTCTTGGAACACTTTCACTGTGGACGGATCTAAATGATAAACTTACCTCGGTACAACTATGTCATTCAGGGGTGTGAAAAATCCACACCCTGTGCGACATAATTATACTGACCTAACAGCTGGTATAGATAGCACTGTGTCAGCAGGAGGACTCCTCCTACAGGAGAGACACTTCCATTGACATAGTAGCGTCTTTATGAAGCACTGCAGCCATGTGACTGCACTGGTGCAGCATTTTAAGTGTAAAGGCCTCCCTTCAGTCTGTCTGAAATTGTCAATTTACATGCATATACATTCCAGGGAACACCCTTAGATCACATACAGTAGTAATTAATTTAATTAACATCACTGTTGCTCCATACTTCAACGAATGAGTATTTAGACAAAAAGAATTTAAAAAGTGATTAAACACTGTTGACCATTTTCTCACTGCTACACACTCCAAAGGCCATTCACTACAGCCTAGCTATTTTCATGAACATGTATGGAGCTGTTGCAATTACAAGGCCAAATTCACACTTGATATAATTGGACATGACTCTGTTGGCTTCAAAGGAGTCCTACATACTTTACATCAGGTCTGAGTTGGACCCACAATCTACTCTTGAATATCATGTCAGTGCCTTCTAACTCAACTTATTTTTTGATTTCCGGGATATTATGGGAAATGGCTTAGCGACAAATTCATTAAGGCTCTTCAGAGTAATAAAAAAATTATGAATATTTATGAGTCATTTCTTCAGCTATAACATTGTGGCAGAGGGAAACACTTATCACAACCAAAGCCTATAAACTTTAAGAGTTTACATCTATACATATATATCAGTTCCATTATTCTCAAACATATTAATCTGTACAGAGGAAAATCATTCCATTCCAATTTCCATTCCATTCACTGATTTAATTGCATATTAATCATTTTATTGTATTTCTCTTATTTACTGGCTTTTTAAAATGTTCTTTAACATTTTACAGATAAGAATTGAATTAACAGTTTTGGGGGAAGGGGTCACTCATTTTTGAATATAAACAAAAGGAAACTATAAGTAATAAAAAAAGATGTTTTTCCCCTTTCTGACCACGAATACCCAAACTTTCCAACAATAATTTCTCCATTATCCTCTCTCATCAACCAGGATGTATGTGCACTTGACAAAACTAGTAGAGGTAGTTCTGAAAATGTATAGCCATTTTTAGGAGTGGGGATTGGTAAATGTTTTACAAAATGCTGAGATATAGGATTCTCTATTGTCTAGAAAATGCGTCTTGGATGGAAGGACTCTTGGCTTCTATGACATTTACTTGCTGTTGGACTGTAGCAAAGTCACTTATTCTTTCATGTACTCATTTGCCCCACTTTACCCATTTTAAAAGGTGCAGTTTACATTTCTGCTAGTTTAATAGAGAGCTTTGTTAATATTAGTGTCTCTGTGTTCTTTGTCTTTAATGAGTAGTGGGGGGGGGTTGTTTGTTTGTTTTTAGAAAATGCAACATTTAAATCTTTTACAAAAATGTCCCACGTTCTAACAAAAAACCAAAATCCCGGACACCCACGTTTCACAAAAGGAGGCTGCAAGGACTAAGTATGATCCTGACTTCTAATAGCATCTGGGCCAATGCCCCAATAACTTTTGGGAAGACACCTGGCTCCTTGGTGAACCACTCTGTACATATCATAGGAAGGTGAGAGGAGGAAGATTCCAGAATGGTAGCATTTCCTCTCCTGCACCATAGAATTCAGAAGAGTTCTGAATGGATGGCTCCCACTGAATGTATATTCTCAATGTGAGAGTGGGGCCAAAGTGTGCAAACCCAGCTGTTCAGAGTGGAAACGTAAGTCTGTGCACAGTGACTGTAGGCTGGATGTCAGCAAAAAACAAGTTCTAGGGTGAATACTGTGGCACTGCCAAAGTCAATGACAAAACTCACCTTGAACAGTCAAATGTATTGGAATGTGCAGTAGCTCTTCCCAGGAGTGCAGCAGAAGCTGCAAGTCATTTCAAACAAAGCTGCATTGGCAGGGAAATGAACAAATTGACCTGCCTAGATCTTTTTCATCTCTATTTGCTATGAGTGTATGATATGCAAATTCATACAGAAATAGTTCTAATTAGCTAAATATGCCTCCAATTCTAGAATCCAATTCTAACACTAAATATATGCCAAACATTCATACATAGATGAAAGCAGCTTCAAAGCCAAGACTGAAACAATGGTGGTAAGAGACAACAGCATTTGTATCACTGAGCCCAAAGCGATATTTAATTAGGTTTTTCTCATGTCTTATTTCAAAATAAAAGCAGGGTTCAGTAGGAGCTGGGAATGAACCAGCAATTTTACTGCTCTTAGGACTTAAGGAAAAGAGAGAGATAATCCTTAATCGCAGACAAGAATATAACAAACAAAAATATCCTCTGTAGTTAGGAAAAAGAGCACAGTCATACACTGTCTAGTAGTATGGGCTAGAGTGGGACCCGTCCAGGCCTGTACGCAGGAATTTCTGTAGGGCGGTGCTTTTTTTGTAAATGTGGACCACAATTTTTTTAAATATAAAGGAGTTCAAAATAGTCATGCAATTAGTATGCATGAGAGAAGTTAATGAAAAATTTGAGTGGAAATAGCGATTGGTAAAATGATTTTGTTATAACATACTAAAAATTTACAGTAAGAAAGGTTTTATAGAAATTACAGTAGACTTTTGATAATCCGGCACCTTTGGGACCTAGGTGGTGCCGGATTATCAAATATGCCGGACTAACAGGAGGTACTATAAAATGGTTATATATATACAGTATATACTATATATAAAGTGTTTTTAACCCTTTTTATTGTACATACTGTATACAATATACTGCAGTCTGAGTTTACCAGCTTTTGGACAAAAGACCCGCTCCCGCCCCCCGTAGAAACACTTAAAGTTCTGTATCACGCCTTGATCCATAGGTTGGATCAAAGACGTCACATTCGCTGGCAAATATATAGCGAAAATATTTCCGCTAACAAGCTCCGAAGCGGGCGGATGTGCTCGACAGTTATCGAGCAAAAGAATAGCTTTACTATCCTCCAATAGACCCCCCTTTCTAAAATTCTCCTTAACTGCGGGCACAAAATAATTAAAAAACCCATCCTTAAAGATTTCTGCCGTCATCCAAGCATTCCCCTGTGCCTCGTAAATCACTGGGCGAAAATATTCGAAATATAAGTCAAAACAGCTGGAGAAAACACAAGCACTATCCAGCGTCGTACAATGCCAGTGGCAGACTGACACGGTCCCATCCGGTTTCGCTCGGTTCAGCTGCTGCCGCTGCTGCCTTGTGACTCATTTTTTGCCAAAGCTCACTCACTAGGCTCTTGCCATTTTGATGCTGGACTATCGGGAGTGCCGTACAATTGGATGTTGGACTATTGGAGTTTTACTGTACCTTCTACAATCTTGTTGTAATATAATACGTGAAAAACAATATTCTAAAATATTCCATTCTTCGTCTTCAGAGTTTTTCAGTTAAGGCTGTATATAGGTTAGTAGTAGTGAAATAGATTTTAGGTAACAGCAAACTTTTCTTCATAACAGTAAGTTCACAGCAGGATCTAAGACATGCTCACAGTTAGTTTCCATCTTTAAAGAGAGTTTGAAGCTCCAGTCTTCTAGGGAATTTCCAGGCAAAGATATCCACTACTTCATCCAAGTCCTCTTTGGCGCGCGCACGCCCGTGTGTGTGAGTGTGTGAGAGAGAGAGAGAGAAATTGTAATACTTTCAGAAGAATGGGGGAAGGAGGCTTGGGCAGAGAGCCATTCCAGCCTTCCCCAAGCCGGCTAGAGCACAGGGGAAGGAAACTAGAGCAGCATGCTACCCCAGCCTTCCCCGGCTGCTCACACTTGCTTGGGGGGCCATGGGCGGAGAGGGGTGTTTGTACCCTTCACATCCCCCTGCATACAGGCCTACTGTCCTTCATGGACATAAGTAGAGAAAATGGCACAGAAGACTTACCTATTTTGGCACCACGCAGGTGGAATTACAACTCTTATATTCTCAATTTGTGCTTCCCGTAGAGCTTTTGCTAATATATTGACAACCTGGATTCTGTAATTTTCACTCCAACTCATCTGATGAAGTGGGTTTTACCTAATAAATGTGTTAATTTCTAAGGTGTCACAGGACTGCTCGGTGTTGTTGAAGTTACAAACTAACATGGCTATTCCTCTGTAGAGCAACAGCTTTATCCTTTCCAATATGGTCTGGGGAAATGAAGAGGCTGGGCAGAGTTGGAGCCTTCTGCTCCAGCTAGAGGAACCGGGCTGTTACGGGGATGGAGAGAGCATATGCTGCACTCTTCTGAATCTTAAGGGTGTAGTAGAGGCAACTTCCGGTCAGAGGTACTTGAGTGATCTTTGGGGTGTTGAAACTAAAATTCTATACTGATTTTCTCCAGTCCAAATCCATTGACTTCAGTGGGCTTAGACCAGATATAAGACAATGCAGAATTTTGCCTATTATTCCTGAATTATGCCTCCATAATGCCAGCAGGGCAGCCTTACAGTGGGGCTTTAGCTTTACTGCCACATCTCACCTTGTGTCTAGATTTTATATAATGCTTCCAGTAGTATCTAGGATGAAATATTTCTAAGTATACAGACTTTATCTATTATGAAGCCACCTACGCTCTTAAACAGAATGCAAATGACCTATTTCTTATTTAATATTAAATATGTGCTTTAAATACAAATAAAATCTTTGGTATATACTGTGCATGTGAATATGATTTGTGCTTATCTGCTTTGCACAGATGAATACTCAGAAGGCATTTCTAAAAGTGGTAGTTGATGGCAATGTGACTCCGAGGGATTGAAAACAATAAGTAGTTAACTAAAACCTATTTGGAGAAATGTAATGTAATGGTTCTCGAAGCCACAAAAGTCAGATCCTACTCTAGTGGGTAAACAAACACTTATCTAGCTTATTCTACTGGATATGGGAACTAAAATGCTACATTAACAGTGCAATCATGATTTTAAACATATTCTCTATTTAGAAAGATGGAAGGAAACAATCATTATGGGGATAGGTGTGTATACATCTCTCTCTCTCAATCGGTGGAGTGATTATTTGAATTGGGAACTTTTTCAAAATTTAAATAGCTGACAGAACTTGCCTGACAACATGCTAATAACCTCTTGCTAGTTTGCTATTAGTTTGTTATATGGCAGTGATGGGCAGTTTGTGGCCTGAGGGCTGCTTGTGGCCCGCGAGACATTTTGTTTTCCATTGCCCATGTTCAGGGTTGCCAGATTTCACTGGTTTCCAGCCACATACGTTTTTTCCTGCCAGTATTAAAGTGACACGCACACAAAGTGAGGGGCGTGCTGATGGCATGCAGCATTGACTATGAGAGCCGTGTGCTCCCTCTACTTTCAATCAAAGCGTTGCTATGATTCAGTCAGTACACCTTACAAATTCTAAGTATGCAGGCACAGTTAGCAAAGCTACCCTATTCTGAGAAACTATCTTGGTTGCAATGATCTTGCAGCCCACTGAGGTGGAGGGCCGCTCCTGCGGCCCACTCACTAATCTAGGTTCCCCATCACTATTATATGGTTTTGTTCCTTATTAAGGGTGATGGAAACGGCAAATCTAGGGAATATTTTAAATCTTGGCTAACACAGTATGTCAGTTAGCATTTGAGGCACAGGATTTACTGCTTGTTTCCTGAGGTGATTAGCAATGGGATATGGAATCTTTCATGTCAGTCATCTTTTAAATCCAGCAGTGGATAATTCTCATTATCTGATGGTGGTTGGTGCCCTATGTGAAATGGGTTTTGTGACCTCAATCCAGCATCCATAGGGCTGCATCACAAAATAGTATCATCACAGGGGACCACTGTTGTAGACAGGCTGAGTAGAGAGGCCAAGGGTTGAATAGGCACAAAGACTCAACTGTCTACTGACTCCTAGAAGACAGTCTCTAAAGCTTCTCCACACGGCCCTGAAGAGAAACAGAAGACTTGAGTTTCCAGGATTGGCACATTTTGCCAGCGCTATCTTTATACACACACATTTAGAAAATAAAATATTAAGAGGCACACTACGTACATTGAGGATTCATAAACACAAGGCATCACCTATTTTTATGGATAAAACAAACTTAAAATATAGTTACTGTTTTGGGTGAATATTATAACTGTAAATCTTTATTAGTTCTTAAACATTTCATGCTGTTTTAATCACTTATCACATGCTTTGAAAGTCTTGAGCCTACAGCATACTGAAAACTTCTGCTTAATGGGAGCTGAGAGCAGGGCCGGCCCGAGCCATTCATGTTCCCCGGGAGCGTGGCGCTGCCCCTGGGAGTGCGATGCATGCGCGGCCCCGGCCCGGGCACACGGCACGTGCATGGCCCCACCCCCGGGCGCGCGGCGCATGCGTGGCCCCGCCCGGCCTGGCAGCCCCGCGCGGCGCCCCCCACAATGGGGCGCCCTGGGCGGTAGCCCGGTCAGCTCGTAGCTTGGGCGGGCTCTGGCTGAGAGCGCAGAACTTCTGAGACAGCATTCTACACCCCGTAGCATCTAGACTCTTCATACAGAACACACAAGTGATAACTATTCTGATGTAGTCTGAATCTATGAATGGATGGACAAAAGATATGTTTTGTCAAATGTGTAGACAGATGTGTAGATGTTTATCACTTCTACTAGATTTTCCTATTATTGTCTATTTGGGGGCAGGGAGTGTACTTTATAAATATTAATTTGTAATGTTGTTTCCATGTATTGGTTTTCTGAAAATGTGAAAGATATACTCTGGTTTCTCTTCAGATCGTATAAATCTTTCGCCTTTTACTACTGTTATATTAAAATTCAGAAGTAGTTGGAGAATGATCTAATACCACTTCCTTTGATAATATTTTATAAATTCAAAAATGTGTAGAGTATCCCTTTCATAAACCTTGTCCTCTGAATCGGATTCACTTTTGGTCAATTTAAATGTTAAATATAGTTTACTTGTGTAATTTTACGGCAATTTTGAAGTATATATCCAATTTTTTATTAACATTTTATTTCCCTTTATCTCAGTGATCTAAAATTAAAAGATTTACTGCCCTGCGTTTCTGGGAAGTAACACCTACTACCGTCTGTGCTCTCTAGTATCAAGTGCCAGTTCATATTTTGTATTTACTTTTAGGTTTGTGAGTTGTACTCATACGTACACTGTGTCAGTTAAGGATTTATTCCAGTGCTCAGCACCCTTTTAGCATCAGTAGTAGTTCTGCACATAGAATGATGTTGGAACAAAACCCTGGTTGTAGTATGCATAAATTACAAAGGTCAAATTTTGAAGATAACTTTGTACCTGGTATTAGGCCCAGTTTTACAAAAGCGCTTAGAACCTATTTAGGGATCTAAATAAATGGCCAGATTTTCAAATTAGGTCAGCATGTTAGGTGCTGATTTGTCTTGAAAATCTGGCCAATGGGAGCTGAGCACTTTTGAAAATCTTCTACTTATGTAGGTGCCTAATTAAGGTCTGGACTCCTGAAAAATTGCTCCGTTTGTGGGTGCTGAACACGCAAAAATCTGGCCCAGATGCACATCTGTTAGAACCTGAAACTCGGGTAATGGCAACCAACACCACTTACCTGGGAAGAAAATATCCACTGAATTCACTGCATTTCTCACAGTTTGAGGCTCACATGTGCTATTTTTCCGTTTTAAGCTAATATGTCATCCCATTGTATTTTATTGGTTTGGGAGTATTGAGCCATATTCTGCAGTCCTTACTTAGCCAAAATAGCTATGGACTTCGGTGCAGGCCTTATGTAAGGCCTGAGGATGTGATTTAGGAGTCTATTCATATATAGCAAAGCATTTTAAACATAGGATTAACTTTAGGCGATACTTAAATCCCATTGCCTTCTATGGGACTTACGCGCATGAAAGAATTTAAACATGTGCTTAACTGCTTCAGTGAACAGGGATAGACTTAAGCTTGTGTTTAACTGATTTGCCGAAGTAGGGTCTGAAAGATTGTGCCCAATGCCATTTGGAACAGTTGTGAGCCTTGTGATGTACATTTCATTTTTAAAGCTGCTTTTAAGATCTGTCTGTACTTTAGCTGATTCCTGATTGACTGTGATGGCAGGGTACCAAAGCAGCTCTAATATAAAGATTATTATGATGTTTATGTATTTTGAACTTAAGTGGAACAGTTTTAATTTTATTTTTTTCTGGGAAAATATGCAGAACTGCTTTTTATGATACTATAATCTACCTTTTTTCATACAAGTCTTTCTCTGGGAATTGTCTTTGTGTCTTGCATAATTTCCTCTCCGTGGGATTGTGTCTAGTAAGCCATAACATGACAAATCCTAAATGCAGAGCTGTTCTCCAGAACTCCGCTACTATTTAGGCCCCAGAAATGTCAAGGCTAATCTCATATTTTATTCTAATAAAGTATCTTAACCCTATTCCATTCAGAAGTATACTTGTAAATACAAACTGAGTCACACTGATGTCAGTTGATTAATAGAGTTAAAAGTTTCTCACTGTGGGTTTTCACACACACACCCCTCCCCCCGATGATGGCAGTTCATTCATGTAGCTCTGACGCCCTATGGGTTGGTTTCTGACACCCAGGCTGCTGCTGCTGCTAATATTAAGGCCACTTCTGTTCCTAGGGTTGCCAGGTGTCCGGTATTCAACCGCACAGTCCGGTTTTTGGGCCCTCTGTCCAGTAAAAAAATTCAGAAAATACCGGACATGTATAATGTCCGGTATTTTCTGGTTTTCCGGCTGGGCGCCCGACAGGATCCTGGCGAGGGCGGGGGGAGTGGCTGGGAGGGGGGGCGCGATCAGCGCTGGGAGCCTCTGGTTGCGTCTGATATAGGAGTGATGCCTTGGGGAGGAGAAGCCCTGTCCGTGCTCCTGAGCACTGTTCAAGCGCGTTGTGGAGCCGTAGCTGGACTCGCTCGTGCTTCGCCGGGACCGTGTGCGGGACAGGCAGCGCTCTGGGATCTGCATGTGCCCGGGACAGTCCCGCTTCCCGCCGGCCGAGTCTCTCCTCCCCCACAGCCCCCCCTCAGCCAGCCCCACTCCTCCCGACCAGCCCTGCTTCCTGCTGGCCGGTTCTCCTCCTCCCGATCTTCCCCGGCCAGCCCCGCTTCCCCTGACCTCCCCAATCTCCCCTGGCCAGCCCCGCTGCCCCGAACCCTTCCCCGACCAGCCCTGCTTCCCACCAGCCGCCCCACCCCAGTCTCCCCAGCCAGCCCCACTGCCCCCAACCCCGCTCCCGACCAGCCCTGCTTCCCATCCCCCTCCTCCCGGCCAGCCCCGCTCCTCCTGGCCGGTCCCTTCCCCACCCCATCAAGTGTGTCCGGTATTTTTTCTGAAGCTACCTGGTAACCCTATCTGTTCCCCCAAGCTCTTGGATGGCTGCTTATAGGTGACCTTCCTTCTCTGCTCAGCAGTCATCTTTGGTCGCAAAGAGGAGCAGCTCAATAGCACAAGAGAACATAAGAAGTAGGGATGTTAACGTGTACACATGTAAATGGTTAATCGATAAATCTGGGTTCATCGATTAACCAGCACAGTTACATACACTTGCCCCCTTCACACACCCCACTGCCTCTACCCACAGAGGCAACAATGTGGGGGACAGGCAGGAGCCGGTGCATGCGAGCACTGGCTTCTACGGAAATGCCTGCCCCCTACGCTGCTGCCTCTAGTAAAGAGGTAAAAGCATGGTGTGGGGGGGGGGGGGCGGTGCCAGGAGCCAGTACACATGGGAGACCCAGCTTTCAAGCCAGCTACCTACCTGTGCATACCAGCTCCTGCAGAACCACTTGGTCCCTGCGCTGATTCCTTTGTAAGGGGGGGCAGGCAGGAGCGGGTGCTCATGGAGAGCCAGCTTAAAAGCTGGCTTCCCATGAGTGGCCTCTGCCAGCCTCCCTGTGTGTAAACGTGTAGATGGACATAGGAGATGGAAGTGTTGAGAGTCTCTGGGTTAGGCTAAAAGGGATTAAAAGCAAGGGTGATGTCATGCTAGGAGTCTACTACAGGCCACCTACCCAGGTGGAAGAAGTGGATGAGGCTTTTTTTAAACAACTAAAAATATCATCCAAAGCCCAAGATTTGGTGGTGATGGGGGACTTCAACTATCCAGATATATGTTGGGAAAATAACACAGCAGGGCACAGACTATCCAATAAGTTCTTGGACTGCATTGGAGGCAACTTTTTATTTCAGGTTGAAAAAGCTACCGGGGGGAAGCTGTTCTAGATTTGATCCTAACAAATAGGGAGGAACTGGTTGAGAATTTGAAAGTGGAAGGCAGCTTGGGTGAAAGTGATCATGAAATCATAGAGTTCACAATTCTAAGGAAGGGAAGAAGGGAGAACAGCAAAATAGAGACAATGGATTTCAGGAAGGTGGATTTTGGTAAGCTCAGAGAGCTGATAGGTAAGGTCCCATGGGAATCAAGACTGAGGGGAAAAACAGCTGAGGAAAGTTGGCAGTTTTTCAAAGGGACATTATTAAGGGCCCAAAAGCAAGCTCTTCCGCTGTGTCGGAAAGATAGAAAATATGGCAAAAGACCGCCTTGGCTTAACAACAAGATCTTGCATGATCTAAAAATAAAAAAGGTGTCATATAAAAAATGGAAAGTAGGACAAATTACAAAGGACAAATATAGGCAAACAACACAGGAATGCAGGGGCAAGATTAGAAAGGCAAAGGCACAAAATGAGCTCAAACTGACTACGGGAATAAAGGGAAACAAGAAGACTTTTTATAAATACATTAAAAGCAAGAGGAAGACCGAGGACAGGGTAGGCCCACTGGTCAGTGAGGAGGGAGAAACAGTAACAGGAAACTTGGAAATGGCAGAGATGCTTAATGACTTCTTTGTTTCGGTCTTCACCGAGAAGTCTGAAGGAATGCCTAACATAGGGAATGCTAGTGGGAAGGGGGTAGGTTTAGAAGATAAAATAAAAAAAGAACAAGTTAAAAATCACGTAGAAAAGTTAGATGCCTGCAAGTCACCAGGGCCTGACGAAATGCATCCTAGAATACTCAAGGAGCTGATAGAGAAGGTATCTGAGCCTCTAGCTATCATCTTTGGAAAATCATGGGAGACAGGAGAGATTCCAGAAGACTGGAAAAGGGCAAATATAGTGCCCATCTATAAAAAGGGAAATAAGAACAAACCAGGAAACTACAGACCAGTTAGTTTAACTTCAGGGAAGATAATGGAACAGGTAATTAAGGAAATCATCTGTAAACACTTGGAAGGTGGCAAGGTGATAGGGAACAGCCAGCATGGATTTGTAAAGAACAAATCATGTCAAACCAATCTGATAGCTTTCTTTGTTAGGATAACGAGTCTTGTGGATAAGGGAGAAGCGGTGGATGTGGTATACCTAGACTTTAAGGCGTTTGATACGGTCTCGCATGATATTCTTATCAATAAACTAGGTAAATACAACTTAGATGGGGCGATTATAAGGTGGGTGCATAACTGGCTGGATAACCGTACTCTGAGAGTAGTTATCAATGGTTCACAATCCTGCTGGAAAGGTATAACAAGTGGGGTTCCGCAGGGGTCTGTTTTCGGACCGGCTCTCTTCAATATCTTCATCAATGATTTAGATAGTGGCATAGAAAGTACGCCTATTAAGTTTGCAGATGATACCAAGCTGGGAGGGGTTGCGACTAATCTGGAGGATAGGGTCATAATTCAAAATGATCTGGACAAATTGGAGAAATGGTCTGAGGTAAACAGGATAAAGTTTAATAAAGACAAATGCAAAGTGCTCCACTTAGGAAGGAACAATCAGTTTCACACGTACAGAATGGGAAGCGACTGTCTAGGAAGGAGTACGGCAGAAGGGGATCTAGGGGTTATAGTGGAGCACAAGCTGAATATGAGTCAGCAGTGTGATGCTGTTGCAAAAAAAGCAAACATGATTCTGGTATGCATTAACAGGTGTGTTGTGAGCAAGACACGAGAAGTCATTCTTCCGCTCTACTCTGTGCTAGTTAGGCTTCAGTTGGAGTATTGTGTCCAGTTCTGGGCACCGCATTTCAAGAAGGATGTTGAGAAATTGGAGAGGGTCCAGAGAAGAGCAACGAGAATGATTAAAGGTCTAGAGAACATGACCTATGAAGGAAGACTGAAAGAATTGGGTTTGTTTAGTTTAGAAAAGAGAATACTGAGGGGGGACATGATAGCAGTTTTCAGGTATCTAAAAGGGTGTCATAAGGAGGAGGGAGAAAACTTGTTCATCTTGGCCTCTGAGGATAGAACAAGAAGCAATGGGCTTAAACTGCAGCAAGGGAGTTTAGGCTGTACATTAGGAAAAAGTTCCTAACTGTCAGGGTAGTCAAACACTGGAATAAACTGCCCAGGGAGGTTGTGGAATCTCCATCTCTGGAGATATTTAAGAGTAGGTTAGATAAATGTCTATCAGGGATGGTCTAGACAGTATTTGGTCCTGCCATGAGGGCAGGGGACTGGACTCGATGACCTCTCGAGGTCCCTTCCAGTCCTAGTATTCTATGATTCTATGATTAACTAGCTTGAGCAGTTTAGTATCATCTACAAATTTTGCCACCTCACTGTTTACCCCTTTCTCCAGATCATTTTAGGTAAATTAAATAGAATTGGTCTCAATGTGGACCCTTGGGGGACACCACTAGTTACCTCTCTTCATTCTGAAAATTTACCATTTACTCCTACCCTTTGTTTCCTGTCTTTAACCAGTTATTAATCCATGAGAGGATCTTCCCTCTTATTCCATGACAATTTACTTTACTCAAGAGCTTTTGGTGGGGAACTTTGTCAAAGGCATTCTGGAAATCTAAGTACACTATATCTACTGGATCTCCCTTGTCCATATGTTTGTTGACCTCCTCAAAAGAACTCTAGCAGATTAGTAAGGCATAATTTCCCTTTACAGAAACCATGTTGACTTTTCCCCAACAAATTATGTTCATCTGTGTTTCTGACAATTGTATTCTTTACTATACTTTCAACTAATTTGCCTGGTACTGACATTAGATTTACCGGTCTGTAATTGCCAGGATCACCTATAGAGCCCTTTTTAAATATTGGCATCACATTAGCTATCTTCCAGTCAGTAGATACAGAAGCTGATTTAAAGGATAGGTTACAAACCACAGTTAATAGTTCCGCAATTTCACATCTGAGTTTTCAGAACTCTTGGGTGAGTGCCATCTGGTCCCAGTGACTTGTTACTGTAAAGTTTATCAATTTGTTCCAAAACCTCCTCTAATGACACCTCAATCTGGGACAATTCCTCATATTTGTCAACTAAAAAGAATGGCTCAGGTTTGGGAATCTCCCTAGTATCCACAGCTGTAAAGACTGAAGCAAAGAATTCATTTAGTTTCTCTGCCATGACCTTATTGTCTGTGAATGCTCCCTTGGCATCTCGATTGTCCAGGGGCCCCAATAGTTGTTTAGCCGGCTTCCTGCTTCTGGTGTACTTAAAAATCATTTTGCTATTACTTTTTGAGTTTTTGGCTAGCTGTTCTTCAAACTCCTTTTTGGCTTTTCTTCTTATATTTTTACACTTAATTTGACAGAATTTATGCTCCTTTCTATTTTCCTCACAGGATGTAACTTCCCCTTTTTAAATTATGCCTTTTTATCTCTCACTGCTTCTTTTACTTGTTAAGCCATGGTGGCACTTTTTTGGTTCTCTTATTGTGTATTTTAATTTGGAGTATACATTTAAGTTGGACCGCTATTACAGTGTCTTTGAAAAGTTTCCATGCAGCTTGCAGGGATTTTACTTTTGTCACTGTACCTTTTAATTTCTGTTTAACTAATTTCCTCATTTTTGTGTCGTTCCCCTTTCTGAAATTAAATGCCACAGTGTTGGGCTGCTGAGGTGTTTTTCCCACCACAGGGATGTTAAATTGTATTACATTATGGTCACTATTTCCAAGCAATCCAGTTATATTTACCCCTTAGACCAGATTCTGCACTCCATTTAGGATTAAATCAAGAATTGCCTCTACCCTTGTTAGTTCCAGAGCCTGCTGCTCCAAGAAGCAGTCATTTAAGGTATCAAGAAATTTTATCTCTGCATCCCATCCTGAGGTGACGTGTACCCAGTCAACATGGGGATAGTTGAAGTCCCTCATTTATATTGATTTTTTTTTAATTTTGATAGCCTCTCTAATCTCCCTTAGCATTTCATAGTCACTATCACTATCCTGGTCATGTGGTCGATAATAGGGATACCTACTGGTATATTCTTATTTTTAGAGCATGGAATTAATACCCATAGAATCTCTATGGAACATTTTGGTTCCTTTAAGATTTTTACTTCATTTGATTCTACATTTTCTACAACTACTACATTTCAGTCTTGGCTCTCACAGATGCCCTCTGCAGCTTCAGTCAAGTCACTTGATCTCTCTGCTTCAGGATTCCCATCTGTAAAATGAAACAACCAGTCTGAGAGGAAGTCTAGATGACTGATTAATAGGTGTAAAATGATGCATAAGAGCACTGGATGCATGTTAAGACCTTTAAAGAGGGGGAAACTATGAGATGAGGGGAAAACCAGCCTGGCCCCCCAGATTATGTAGGGAGTTAAGCATTGAATAATTCAACCTAAATATTGTCAGCTATGCATTGACCTCCCTATAGAGAGTATAGCACTGTATTCAGCTTGTCTAACTAAAATAAGGGAAGAGAGTCTCAATATTACGGTAGAGCTTCAGAGGTATCCTTCACAGTGAAATTATTTTGAAAATTCCTGCTATTTGATGCAATTTGGTCCATTCCAAAAGCAAAAATTGCTCTTCAGGTGTATTTTTATGATCTCAAGAGTTATGTCTCTGGTAGTGAAGATTTAGCAGTTTCCTAAGAACCTAGGACATCACCCCCAAAACTAATTAAGAAATTTAACAAGGGTTCTTGAGATTTCCCCCTCTAGGATATCACTGCTCTATATATATTCCCTATGTGTATGCTACCTTACAATACATGTTTGTTTCTTTTAGAAGATAAAGGGAAAGCAAAAACCAGTGGTTCTAATCAACCTTCAAATACTGAAGTGGGCCTGATCCTTCCCAAACCTGGAGCTATAACATTAGCACCTATAACATCTACATCATCCTCTAAGAGCACAAATGGAGTGACTATCACAGTCGCTGAATCAGAAGAGGAAAAAGCCAAAAAACTACTTTACTGTTCACTATGCAAAGTGGCTGTGAACTCCCTATCACAGCTAGAAGCTCATAACACAGGTGAGTTCATGTATGACGTGTAAGTATGTGACTACATGCCCTTAAAAAAATTGAGTTAGTCCTTTATAATCTTGAGCACAAAAGCTTTGAAATACCTATTTTTAAAGATACTCTTTACACAATCCCCCATTGTCTAGACCAGTGATTTCTCCAAACTCTCTACAGCCCAGGATACATAACTACTTTGCCCTAACTCCAGAGGAGCTTCCTATTCACATGAAGTTTTCAACATCATCGTAAATTCGGTGGTACTACAAGTTCTAATATGTAATAGATTTATTCTTATTGTGACTAGCTACCTGCTGTTATGGTAAAATACAATTTTTTATGTATTATCTTGAGGATGCATATTTTAGGTGTGATGTTATGGAGGCTTTGAATCATAGAATTGGGAAGGACCTTGAAAGGTCATCAGGTCCAGTTCCCTGCTCTCACAGCAGGTCCAAACACTATCTAGAGCATCCCTAATAGATGCCTATCAAATCTGCTCTTAAATATTTCCAGTGATGGAGATTCCACAACCTCCCTAGGCAATTTATTCCACTGTTTAACCACCCTGACAGTTAGGAAGTTCAACCTATACCTCCCTTGCTGCAATTTAAGCCCATTGCTCCTTGCCCTATCATCACAGGTCAAGAACAATTTTTCTCTCTCCTCCTTGTAACACCCTTTTAGGTACTAGAAAACTGCTATCATGTACCTCCCAGTCCTCTCTTTTCCAAACAAACCCAATTCTTTCAGTCTTTGAGACTTCAGTCCTTGAGACCAGATGCTTATAAAGTACATGTTGCCTTTAAATCTGCCCTTCCTCACATCAAGAGAAGTATTAAAGGAAGGGGTTTTGGGACTTGTAGATCTTTTGAGAGAGGCGGGGAGATCTATCCTCCCTCTTCTCACATAAAATTGGATGTACAGAAACATACTCCAAAAGACTTTTGTGGTACAGCTTTTGCTTGGAATCCTCTCTCCTGGACTGCAGGACTCAGGAGGGTCAGAACCCCAACAATTACATAGATTCCAAAGCCATACCTCATTTAGACTAGGATTTCTTGTGGATCCTCATTCTTCATGAATTCCTACACTTAAAGCAGAAGGTGAAATCCTGGCCCCATTGAAGTCAATGGCAAAAGTTTCATTGAGTTAGAGGAACCATTCTTCTCACACTGCAATAAAGGCAACACAATTAACTTCCATCCATATTCCTTTGGTTTACAGACCATGGGGTTTCTGGCTCCTCTACCAAGGAGCTACTGAATAGGAAGAAGTAGTTAGTGCTGCTTTAAACAAGATTAACCAATCCCTATTTATATACAGATTTTAGTATTCTCCTCGGCCACACCCCTTTATTCCCACATGACTAATATATGTACAAACCCTTTAACTTCTTTTATGGTTGGCCCTCTGTACTGTGCAATAGTGAAATGTGTAACATAGTGATTAAAGTCAAGATAATGCATAATCTAAATACATGTGGAGTATGTAACCATTCTAGGTCCTGAACAATCATTTCATGGTATAGAAAATCTAAAAAGTGACGGAAACTGAAGCAATGCTCTAAAATTAGTTTAACATGATTTGTTGCTTAAGAAAAAAAGCATTGCATCATTATTAATCCTTATGCATCAAATTATCCATTAGGTTCCAAACACAAGACAATGGTGGAAGCTCGGAATGGTGCAGGTCCAATTAAGTCTTATCCTAGGCTTGGATCCAGGCTGAAGATTCAGAATGGCAGTAAGGGCTCAGGACTGCAGAACAAGACATTTCATTGTGAAATCTGTGATGTCCATGTCAATTCAGAAATTCAGCTTAAACAGGTACCTTTAATAGCTCACAAGTTTTTGCCTGAGTGCTAGTGACTTTGTGCCTTTGCAGCTTGGATCACAGGATGCTCTCTCTTTGATTTAATTTCTAGTTCTTTATGTGATGTATCCAAACTGTTGGGCTTTATTTAGCAAGACACAACTATTAGATCATTGCTGCATCCCTTAAGCCTTATTTGTTTCACAGTATCTTCCACAGGGGACTTGATACATCCAGCTGCAAAATCAATTTTAAAAAGAATAAAACTATGAGACCTCTGACTGCTTCTTAAGTGTGCTTTTTTTTTTATTTCAGCACATTTCCAGCAGAAGGCACAAGGACAGAGTGGCAGGAAAGCCTATGAAACCTAAATATAGCCCTTACAACAAACTTCAGCGCAGCCCAAGTATTTTAGCCGTGAGTACTGTTACTGTGCATCACTACTGTATATGTGAGTTTGACCTTGAGTCTCCCACTGCAAGGAGACTAGGAGTGTGACAGGGGTGGAAAGCTTGTGAGTTTCTCCCCCTGCAGGTTGAATCTGTATTAGCAGCAAGTTTGAAGATGTTATGTATTCTGTGTGCCCACTCAAAGGCAAAATAGTACCCCAGAGTTATTTATTGCTAGAAGGGTGGGAATGAACAGTGGGATGTGGAATGGATTGTGTGTCTACAGGAAAGGTGAGAACTCTTCTGTTTTTAGTGCGCTTCCTCTGTTTAAAGGCTGGAAAGGGTGCACACTATCTGGGCTTTTAAGAAAACATGCTGTTACGAGAGAGAGAGCGTGTGGGGGAGTGCTTTAAGGTATAAAGCTAAAAACATTTTGACTTATCTCCGAAACAGCAAAGTAAAGTGTGAGCTGTATTAGGCTGCTTTGGAAGAGTTGTAAGGAGTTTAGGAGCATTAATTGCCTATCATTGAGGTATTTATCCCATTTTTATTACAAGGATACTAGATCACCATTTCCTGTCTTGGTCCCCAAAATCTTAAGCCCTGAATATTCTCTTTCTTCACTTTGGGCTCCTCCCCACCAGAATCCTTCATAAGAACCCCTTGCTACTCACAGCTCAGCCTGACTTCAGCTCAGGAAGATTTGCATGTCCTCTGGTCCCTAGTTAAGTCACCCTGCAATGGTCACTGTACTGGATTCATTAGAGGGCAAATGTGCACAACCCATACAGCAAAAAGTGCTTTTATGTTTTAGAACTAAAAAGATGCAAATATTCATGTCCAGAATGGAGACAATCCCCCAAAAGCATATGAAACCCGTTCAGAAGCTGGTATATTGAAGTTTTTTGTGTAATCATATAATCAAATGAAAATGCTTGAGGATTTTTCTGTTGCTTCCCAACTCACTAGCTTTGGGTTACACTAATCTTGTTCACTTCTGTAAAGCATTATATTTTTATCTCTTGAATTTAAGACCTACAGTATTAGAGCCAGGATGTAAGTATCTTTTCTTCCACCCATAAATACTTAACCTTGCAACTCAGCAACCCACAAGTGGAGGTATACTATATATATTTCATGGATAATTTTTTGGACCCATAAATTTTAAACCTTGAAACATAGCAACCGACAAGTGGAGTTATATATTTTATGGGTAATTTTCCAAGACCTATACCAGATATGTTAAGGATCTCAAATTGAGCTATCTTTTATTAAAAATGATTTTTTTAAATTTAATGTTGGAGACTAGAAAATGTGCTGAAAGGAACAAGTTTACATTAGCTGAGAGAGACTAGATGAACTGATGGGTACATCCCATCTCTAACTTCTGCATTTTTCTATAGCTTATAAGTGACAAGAAATGAGGAAAAGGCATCTTTCTATTTTGTAGAGTCCTGTCAGAGTCATGATCTTGACCCTTTTTTCCAATCTTGAGTTTCATTGTGATGATTTATATAATTTAAGAATATTCACTCTTGTAAAATACCCACCCCCACCCTGGAGCATCCACATCTACTTCCCATGTATTTGTCTGTACTTAAATGCACAGTTCAGTTGTTTAAATTGTCCTGTGTGTCAGAAGGCAGTGTGGATACAATTTTCAAAATTGCTGAGACTAGGTTTTCCATTTAGTGGGTGTCATTTGCACCTGCATTTTTACTCCAGCAAAATTAATTGCAGGTGCATATCAGAGTACTTGTACTTTGCTGATTGGCACCGGTAGTCAAGCAGTTAACATTACAAGTGCCAAAAATATTTGCAGTTGAACATTTGGTCTAATATCTCCTCAGTAAAGCAATCTCTGTTAATTTAGATTTTTGGCTACAAGCAGACATCTCAAGCAGCAACTACCAGAAATGGTTAAAATTGGGGAAAAGGAAATAATTATAAATCGGGTGTGAAGTACTAAGAAGCAATTGAAAACAGCTTTTATTCCTGCTATCCAGAAAGATAAAAAGCTTAAAAGTTTAATGAACACTTTGCCCGGGTTAATGTTTTTACTCGTAAAAATGGTGGAAGGAACAGTATTTACATTTCTTTTTTTCTTTTCTTTTTTTTTTCAGGCAAAACTTGCATTCCAAAAAGATATGATTAAACCCCTAGCACCTGCTTTCCTTTCATCTTCTCTTGCTGCGGCTGCAGCTGTGTCATCTGCTCTGTCCCTCCCTCCCCGTCCTTCTGCCTCTTTGTTCCAGGCACCTGCAATCCCACCAGCTCTCCTAAGGCCGGGCCATGGTCCCATACGTGCGACTCCGGCATCAATCCTTTTTGCACCATACTAATTTTGTAGTGATAATAAGATAACTATGGCCAGTAGAAAGGGAGAAAAGGAAGCAAAGCAAGCAAGGATTTGATATTTTAAAATGTCTTTCTCTTTTATAATGCCATGCAGTGTGACACCCCAGCAGTCCAAGTCACAGAATTTTTCATGGACAGGTACTGTATTCTAGAAGCCTAGACAACATCTCTCTTGCTTTTATAATTCAACTAATTTGTCTGAGATTGGTTTACCAAAAGCTTTATGGCTCATAAAACGATAGCATCAAGATTTGTGAATCTGTTTGTTGGTTGGGGGGGAGGTTAATATGTATACGATGTACCTTGGAAACAAGGAACACAAAATATTTCCTGAATGACTTGAAAATTAGGGTCTTCCTCACTCACACATATATGTAAATACGTCTCTGGAATCCAACTGGGTACATTCTAGTGTGAAAAAGGTAGATTAACCAAGTGCTTAATTGTGAATAACATCTTAATAACTGATTGCATCCTTTTCTTTTCAGTGTGGTCTTGTTGACAGGAATTGTGTACTGTTTTAGACCTCAGTACTGGTGTTCTTGTGTAGTACTAGAGATGTATTGCCTGTCTGATTTAGACATTTTTAGTTGCTGTGCAAATGTTTGGAAGCAATGCAGCTTTGAAGCTTTTTTTAATTAACAAATTTCTCTTGTTTCACATTTTATTTAGAAAGATTAAAAATAGAAAGCCATATAACATATAGTTAAGATTAGTACTTGTTTACTATTTTCATTTTAACTTATTTTGTAGTTTCCTCACTGGTGTTGCTAAGCAATGTTTAACATTTAAAAAAAAAAAAAGCTTTTTAATTGCACATTACCACAGCTCACAAGCATTGTTCAAGAAGACAATGGGCCATGTATTTATACATAAATATCCTTTTTCTTCATTTCTAAACTAGTTTCCTTTGTAACAATGCTGCATAATGTTGTGGCTCCCTAATGCAATAATGTACAGAACATAATATTTATAATTGACTGACTGTCTTTTCTGTTTACTGACTAGATTGAAGTTCTGCCCTCCCTTGTCTCCTATCCCTACCCCCTTTTATAAAGGTAATATCAATATGCAGTACTCAGACTGAAATCCTTATGTGATGTTGGGGGCAACAGTATAATAAAGGAATAAAATAGTTAACTCTTTTAGAACATCTTTATCTGCAGTCCGTAAATAGTAAAATGTCTGTGTATTTTTTTAAATGTATCTTTTCAATAAAATATTATGAAAAATATAAACACGTCTCATGTTTTTTAATGAGAAAAAACATGCACCAAACAAATACATCAGCTAAGGACGTGACTTTTAACCATTTCAGACCACTGTACCCTTTCAGGGACCTGAATTGTCTTGCATACTCCAAGTTTCAACTCACTTAAAAACTACTTGCTTATAAAATCAGACATAAAAAATAAGTGTCACAACTCACTATTACAAAAAAAGTATACTTTCTCATTTTACCATATGATTATAAAATAAATTGATTAAAATATAAATATTATGCTTCAGTGTTTAGCATACATAGCACTATGAACAAGTCTGTATGAAATTTTAGTTTGCACTGACTTTGCGAGTGCTTTTTATGTAGCATGTTGTAAAACTAGGCAAATGTCTAGATGAGTTGATGTACTCCTGGAAGAGTTCTGTGTACCTCAGGGTATGTATACCCCAGTTGAGAACTACTTAGCTAAGGGAATCTCTAGTCCACTAGACAGCAGTATCCTAATATACAACTATAGTACCCGTGCTAATTTCCTAAAAAAATCTTAATTTCATTTCTCCCCTGCATTTTAAACAAGGCTTTTGTTGATTGTTTCAATAGCTCATCTTAATACATTCAAACTTTTGGCAAACTCAAGGAAAAACTGCTAACCCAGATGAATATATTAAATCAGAAAAGAAACACCACACCAATATGCTACCAAATACCCATGTATGGATTATCATTAAAATTAAATAGATTGTAGTTTACTGGAAACAGTATTTTGAAAACACTTATTCTATATAAATAGAAAAAACCTTAATTGTGATTCAGTCAGGGTTACAAAACATGTCTAACACAAATCCATAAAAGCAAGCTACTGAAAACTTAAGCCTTCTTTACAGAACATGCCCTCTACTCCTCTACCTGCAAGTATACACCTTATTATTACAACTACAATACTCCACAGACCATATTTCATTACCTTAACTCTGCCCCCTTTTAACTCTTCTGCTCTCACCCTTAAATTTATTATTTCTGCACCTCCCTCTCCCCACTCACTATGGATATTTGGTGTAGTTCATGGTTGGTTGTGTTATGAGAGGCTAGTTTGATAGGATTGTATGCAGAGGGGCAGTTAACGGGAATGATAAAAGGCTGACAGCCCTAAGGGGGCAGAGTTAAGGTTGTGGAACATGGTCTGCAGTATGCATACACATGCTCACTGTGTGTGCACATGTGCAAAAATGTGAATTTCTATGTACTGTGTGATAATCCTATTGAGAATAAGGTTTGCAGTGTACAGACAACATGATTTCATGCACACTTGTTTGGTTCTGATGCTGTAACTCTTATTCATATTGAGTAAATTTAGTCATCCAAATAATCTCAATGGTGTACTTGCATGAAGAAGTATTACTCCACAATGAGTTAGTTCTCCTGAATCAGACCTTTAGCTGATTGTGTGGGAAATGCAGTGTTCTATGGATTAAATCATAGATTCCTGTTGCCACCTCAAAGCACTGCTTTGGGGTAAGGGCATTATTTATTGGTCAGGTATGATTGTGTGAATAGGGCTCTAAATTAAATAGCTTCTATTTAATGCAATACCTATAGGAGGTACATATAACCTTTAACCATAGGGGGTGCTATCAAATAACAATTTCATAGACAATTGACTGTTTTAAAATGAGGGGGTTTTCCCCAAAGGCATCCTAGGTAGAAGAAATATTATATAAGGTATCAGAGGAGTAGCCAAGTTAGTCTGTAACATCAGATATCCGAAAAGGCAACATACAAAAACCTGTTGGAGAACACTTTAATCTTCCTAGACACTCATTAATGGATCTCCAAGTCTTGTTTCAGACCAATTCCACAAGCCAAATTCACAGAGAAGAGTTGGAACTTCAAAAAAGATATTTTGGCCTTGGAAAGGGTTCAGAAAAGGGCAACTAAAATGATTAGGGGTTTGGAACGGGTCCCATATGAGGAGAGGTTAAAGCGACTGGGACTTTTCAGTTTAGAAAAGAGGAGACTGAGGGGGGATATGATAGAGGTGTATAAAATCATGAGTGGTGTGGAGAGGGCCGATAAAGAAAAGTTATTTATTAGTTCCTAAATAGAAGAACTAGAGGACACCAAATGAAATTAATGGGTAGCAGGTTTAGAACTAATAAAAGAAAGTTCTTCTTCACACAGCATGTAGTCAGCCTGTGGAACTCCTTGCTGGAGGAGGCTGTGAAGGCTAGGAATATAACAGAGTTTAAAGAGAAGCTAGATAATTTCATGGAGGTTAGGTCCATAAAAGGCTATTAGCCAGGGGATAAAATGGTGTCCTTGGCCTCTGTTTGTCAGAGGCTGGAGAGGGATGGCAGGAGACAAATCGCTTGATCATTGTCTTCGGTCCACCACCCCCTCTGGGGCACCTGGTGCTGGCCGCTGTCGGCAGACAGGATACTGGGCTAGATGGACCTTTGGTCTGACCCGGTACGGCCGTTCTTATGTTCTTATGAACTTAACTTCATTCAGCAGTTGAATTCTTGTGCAAATGGTATGAATCGGGATATCGGATGGCTCGCACATTATCAAACAACCAAATAATGAAGGTGCTAATGGTTCTTGATGTCTGTGTAGAATCTGGTGTTGGTCATCTTCCTTTCCAAGTGCAAACTAATGGTTCTTATCAGCCTCTTGTAACTATTTAGTCTTTAAGGTGCTACTAGACTATTTGTTGTTTTTTAAGTCTTTCCTGTTGCAGACTAACTTGGCTATCCTTCTGAAGCTTATCTACTCACTGTCTCATTTTTTCTTCCTCCCCTCCATTTTTTTTTCCTTCTTTCCCTTTCCTCCCTTCCTCCTTCCCTTATTTATTCTTGGATCTGGACTTCCAGCACTCCTGTCATCTGAAGAAGCAGGTTGTGCCCATGAAAGCTCATGATACCATCTACATATTTTGTTAGTCTTTAAGGTGCTACTAGACTATTTGTTGTTTACGTTTTTCCTATATAAGGTATGTCATGCACCGTGAAAGAATGTGTAATTTCATTCATAAATGAATGAAATCACTTAACCCTTAGAGTCCAAAAGGGCTCAAACAAACAATTTTTGAGCTAAGAAACTAACTCGCACATTGAAATTCCATGTCAGAACTCATTGTGAGTTTTCCTCTGTTTATGTACTCTATGTATTCCACTTTCAACTAAAGTCAAATCCATGCACACAAGGGACTGAATGTTTGAGGTAATATTTGCATGATAAATTGTAAACACTCCCATCAAGGCTGCTAGTATTTTGCATTTATAACCAAGCTCTCCACAAAAGAGATCTGATGTATCCACCTAGAATAGAACAACATTGAGTTTTATCAGTTGACTTGGATTTTCCTGGATCATCTCTCAGGAGATGTAATTTCATTACATTATTTAAAGTGAAAGGGACAGATTCTTTCCTATTCCAGGGCTCTGATCAGTGCAGGACATGGGAAGGAGAGGCCAAGCACCAATTCTGAGATCCCAGCCCCAGTGCTGCTTAGAGTTGTGCTAGATACCTTTAAATTGTGCCACCAATGTAAGATGTTTCATGTATCTGATGCCAAGAGAGAATTTTAGAAGGGCTTCATCACACCTTCTACACTGGAAGGAATACAGGGCCTAGGAATACAGCAGGAATTCTCTGCTGGATATTTGTGTCCAGATTACAGTCTCTTAATGACATTTGAGTGGCATAATGGGGCCAGGCCATAACCTAGTTAGAGGATCTAATCCATAGTTTTTCAGCACAGGTGATAGAAATGTGATTCTTTCTGACCACTAGAGGGGGTCATTTTGTTTTCCTTTACTACAGATGGGAATTTGAATTTGAATTTTTTCTTCTGATATTGGTAGGTGGGAGGGATCAGGGCTGGATTAGCTCTTCTGGGAGCCTGGGGCTATTAGATTTTTGTGGGAGTGTCTATGCTCCAGGGTGGGGCCAAAAATGTGTGGAGGAGGGTCTGCAGGTTGAGGTAGGAAGATGGGTATGGTAGAGGTGAGAGCTGATTGGGGATGTGGGCTCTGGGGTAGGGCTGGAAATGAGGCATGCGGGGTGCAGAACGGGGCTCCAAGCTGGGACCAAGAGGTTTGGAGAACAGGAGCGGGTTCAGGCCAGGAGGCTGGGGCAGAGGCAGGGTCAGAGAGGGAGTGAGGGTGCAAGAGGAGCTCTGGATTGGGGTATGGGATCTAGGAAAGAGTAAGGGACTTTTAATGTAGGAGGGGGCTCAGAACCAGGGCAGGGTGTTGTAGTGCAGGGCAGTTACTTGGAGCAGCTCCTGTTTGGTGGCGGGCACTGGTGGCTCCGTGCTGCCCCCAGTCACCTGAAAGTACTGCCCTCCTGCAGCTCCCATTGGCCATCATTCCCTGGGGGTGGGGTGGAGCCTCCAGGCAAGGGCAATGCAGACAGAGCTTCCCGGTGATTATGGTGATGCAGCTCCAGCCCTGGAGGAGAAGGGTGGGAAACAGATGTGTATGGCACTCATCTTTGGCAGAGCTGGTCAGGAGCACAGGGGCTTTACTGGTGGCAGCTCAGAACCCCCAGCTAAGCCCCCCACCCCTTAGCCCAAGGCCCTGGACAGCATCCCCTAAAGCCCTTTTCTTAACCTGGTTCTGAGAGGGAATAGTACATTCTCCTGTTAATTTCATCCACTGCGGTTCCTGTCAGATGATGATATGCTGGGAATTGGTCTGTCGACTGATAAACTGAAGCTCATTAGACATTTGCCATGAGAGAGAGTTTAATTCTCATAAAAATAAATAGGAAGGGACACAGACAAGCTACCAGTTAGTATGTGGTTTCCTTTTCTCCCTTTTTGTGACCTACCATCCTCTAGAGTAATATGTTACAATCTTGAGCCAGCAAAGATTTTGCAAAGGGAAATCTCATCATGCTTGTGTGCCGAAAGAGAAACCAAAGCTGTACTAAGTCAATGTTCAGTTCTAAGCTTTTGAAAGAGCAACCATAACATTTTGTTCAGTTAAAAATATTGCAGTTTACAATCTCCATTCTCAGGTATTTGTAACTCTGAGGTTCTACTGTACCCTCTTAAATAGTTTGTAAGCCCTCTAGTGTGCTTATCAATTATCTTCTCATCTAAAAAAGGGTCTCGTACCACACTCGTCACTGTCATATCCACGTTCCTTCCAGTAGTTAGTGCATTCAACAAAGTGACTAACATCTGTCACGTGCTCTTTTTCTCCTCTCTCCCAGGAGAGAAGCGTGTGCAGCAGAAGGTTTGGGAATCTGTGTACATATTTCTTCCATACACTTCGCGCTGTCAGACTGAAAAGGGTAATGATATGCTCAGACTCGTGCTGACTGAATGGGGGATATAGCAAATGGCTTGGCTGCAAAAAGCAGAGGACGAGTGCAAACTAGTGTGTGCGGACATATTAACTGCAGCCTAACCGGGGACAAGAAAACATGTTGAATAACACAATTGTATGACTGCTGTTTGGAAGGTAAAATGAAACAATTTACAGAAGAGCGTGTCTGCTAATTCAGCAGCAGGATTACATACACTAGGCACTGAGATTTGCCTCTCCAGAGAACTGGAACAAGGAATTGTATGGAAAAATCTATTTCATGTATATGTGCTGTCACACTTACGTCTGCTTGACAAAACATCTCCCCACTGAGAACAAACCCAGATCTATGCATCTCTACAAACAGGACTAGCTCGTGGCGTCTCTTTTAAATAAATTCAGACAAATCAATCAACAGTAACCGGTTGGCTTTACCAGTTAAAACAAAACCATACAAAGCTAGCTCACATAATATGCACACAACTGTTATCTATGGCTAAATTTTGAGTATGAAGGGCTGGGGGCTGTTTAGCTCTCAAGTGACAGTAGGGAAGTTTAGTGCTTGCTCAAGGGATGGTTTCTCTAGGGGGACTGGGAGAGGAAAAAGACAGTAAATTCAACAGTGATACCTCCTGCACTTTCATAAACCATGTTGCGTGTCAGGTGGCATAGCTGGGAACTGGGTCCTGGCCATCCCTCCAGCCAATAGGTGTTGGGTGTACACAGTGTTTCCTCTGATCTTAGGGAGTACTTACAGCCACTTTACAGCTTCACCCTGTATGGCTACACCAAGAAAGGGACAGCCAGAACTAGACTTGTAATGGCTGTGAAATTAAAGAAAACTATGTATTCTTGCAGCTCTTACCTGTTATCATGCAAACAATGGCCACATCTAGGCTAGGCAAGTCGGTTGTATTTAAATATGTTTGCTGGTTATGGTGAACCCTTGACTCGTCAACTAACATATTTAAAAGGTATTAAACTGCTTATGCAGGTGTTTAAAGTGTGTTAATTAAGAAGTGTTTAAACATGTCCTCTTTTCCCACATTAGATAGGAGCAGTCATCAGAAGGACTTCTCCCTGAGGCTGCTTCTTGAAACTCCGCATATGACGTAATCCTGGTAGACATGAATGCCAGCCATACACAGCAGCCTGTCACTCATCACCAAAGCTCATATTGTAATAGTTTAGTGGTAACCCTTTGCCCCCTTGATTCTCAGTGGATGTAAGGTAATGGGAACCTCGCATCTAACCTGGGATCTGCGTTTAATCCTTAATTAGCAATAAAAACTCCTATTTCTTTTCAACTGGATTTCCTCTTTCCCTGTCACATAGGTGCAAACCTTGGTGTCTTCTTTGACTCAGCCCTCTCCCTAAAACAATATATCCAGCCACTGCCTAAATCTTAGCACTTTACAGCATGCTGTCTCTAAGACCCACCCTTCTCCTTCACCAACAAGCTACTCCTCTCTCCCGGTCTTTCAACATCTCATGGCTTGACTATGGCAACCTCTTTCTCTCTGGTCATGTCCTGCTGACATTCATTCACAATGCTGCTGCAATGATAATTTTCCTGGCTTCACACTTCAAGCATGTAATGTCTCTCTCTGAGTCCTTGTAATGGCTCCTTGTCACCACCACATTTAGCGCAAACTATTTGTCTTCATTTTTAAGGCCCTTCATGGTAAATTCCCACTTTACTTTGAATCTCTGTCATGCTAGGAAGATGTCAGCTCCTGCATATGTTCCACTAGTGATGTCAATCCACATTGCCTGCTTATCACATTTCCCAACAAACACTTGCCCCCCTTACAAGTGGAAAGAGCTCACCATAAACATCCATGGTGCCGCTATATCCTCCTCCTCCAAATCCCTCCGTAAAACTCACTGCTGCCATGATACCAACAAAATCTTGACAACAGTCAGGCAGCTGGTATGTTGTGATCACTGCTTCTCAGTCTGATCAAACTCAACATTGTTAACGTGTTCCCTTTGTATCTGCTCCTGGTATATGTTGATTGTAAGCTCTTCGGGGCAGGGGCCAACTGACTGTTACGTTTGTACTATGTCTAGCACAGTGAGGCCTTGATCCCCGCTTGGAGTCTCAGCCGTTGCCACAATACAAATAAATAGTCATTTGCTTTTCCGTTTGCTACCTATGCTATCTTCCATTACCTCGCCCTTGCTCTCTTTTCCTACCTTTTCATTTCATGTCAATTTAAAGCTGATTTAAAATCTAATAACTGTCAGACTCACTGCTACCTCTAGTCACTGGGCCAATATCAATATGCTGAGCTGACTTCCACAAGGTCGGGCTGTTGGCACCTGCAGGGTGACTGAGTAACGGCAAGAGAAGTTGCTGAGATGCCAGGTTTTAAAACAGTGCAAGGCTTCAAGAGTGGGGGACAACCCTCCCTCTGACTTCCATTGATCTGCCACACTTCACTACGCTAAACTCAGCTCCCAACAGAGCCATTTCTCACTCCGGAAGCATTTTGTCTGCACCAGGAGAAAGTGGGCAGCAGCCTTGTTACAGATACTGTAAAGTTAGACCTGCAGAGCAGCCAGTTGATCTGGGGCTGGTAGACTAACAGTCTGCTCAGAAAGGTCACTATCTTTTGGAAACATGGTTCTGATCTGGCCTCCTAATTATAGTAACAATATAACATGGTGTCAGAGGAGCGCTTTCTATTTCTGTATGGGAGGAACTTAAGTCACAGCTGGAACAATAATAAAGCAGGAACCAGATGGTGTTTATCCAAGAGCACAAAGCAAGCTCTAGTGCCCTTCATTTCCTGTTACACTACTTTTGCACTCGTGTAACTTAGTCTATTAAGAGATCAAGCGCAGAACATAGTTTGTCTTTCAGCTGCAGGTGTCTCAATGCAGCATTTTGGTTTTGTATTTCTTGGCACTTTGTGCTGAAAGTCACTCACAAAATGGGTGCTTTTATTGAATCCATGATCGATCCTTCATCCCCTGGGATGGACAGTTTTATGTTGGCTGCCTCCAGGTTTATTTCAGATCTAGTCTGTGAGGTTTGTTTACTCTTGCATTCAGTCTTTCTGACACTCTTGAAGTAGATGCACTTTAATTCTTTTACTTCTTACAAATACTTTGCTTGGGGAGCACAGTTTTCCTACTCCTGCGATCAGCTATATCATCAGTTTCTCATACTAGCCTTGCTTGGAGCAGGTTAGCAGTTGTACCACAAGTAATTCAGTCTTTACATTTATGTGACACTGGCTTATTCTACAGATCTGGAACATATGGGCAGTGGTCACATACAGCACCTTGTTCCTTGTATAAAAAAAAGCGTCTTTCTCAAAAGACTCTTGTATTATTCAGTGTACTTTTGACACTTTTGAATTACATTCTCTATCAGTTTACAGTCCTCTCTGTGCCCTCTAGGGGAATGTACTGGAAATGTATAATGCCTCTAGACCTGCCACATGTAGCAGCAAGGAGGGTTTCTCCCACTCCCATTTCTCTTCAGTTCTTGCTTCTAGGAAAACTTTGGATTACCAAAGTGAACTTCTGTTTTCTCTCAAGTTCCCTGCCAGAGGGAGGTGGCTTCGTTTACTTCAGAGACTGTTTAATGAGTTTGTGACATACCCAGGAGTAAAAGGAGAAGAGTAAGTGCTTTATTTCCTGTCCTGTTAATTATCTAAAATGCATTAGGGTGGCCATAATTAATTTCCTATCACATGGCAGGGGTCCGCATCCACTGTTAGTCAATATTCACATGATAAACACATATACCACCCATTAATGGACTTTCTTCGTGTGATATATCTATATCTATCTATATCTATATCTATATATATAATTACACAAACACATAAAGAGAGTGTGGGAGGTTATGTTAACTAAATGTATTATGCTCACCTCACAATTCTATTTCCCTGTGTCAAGTATCCCACAACACTTTGCACAGCTGAGCTGAGCTTTGGCATTAAAAATAGGAAGCCTGTCAAAGCCAAGAGACACAAATGGGCCACCACACCCAACTGGTTTGGAATGCATAGCCAAAGAACAAAACGTATGAAAAGAACAGCACAAAACAAGAAGTTAAATAAACCGTTATGAATTGATGTGTTGGATTTTATGACATGTAAAGTTTTGTAACTATTAAAACGTTACTATAAGCACTACTAGCTGAAATGGGTATATCTGCTGCAATATAGGAATTGCTTCCCAGAAAGAAGGTATGTACAGACAGCCTTGTCTTTAGACGCTGTCTCTTGGACGTTTTAAAGAATGATCCACAAGTGTAGTCAAACGACTCGCTACACCTTTTTGTCAATACCACTGATTCAAAGGCTGTGGTAACCCTCCTTTCTCTCTTTTTTTTTTTTTTTTTTTAAAGATTCCCTGAGCAACTTAAAATCCACTTGCCCCCCACCTACTCCCTCACCCCTCTGCTCCCAGAACAGGGACAATTTCCATACATTTGTCATTCTTCTTTTCTTGCATCTACAGGGAAGCAATTAGCATGAATTAAGAGTATGCAGAAAACTCCAGTGTGAGATTTACCTGTGACTTTCACAGGTGAAAAGTGTTTATTGATGAATTATTCAGAAGAGAGGGAGAAGAAAAAAGGAACAGAATGTCTATCTGACGTGAGTTCAGACTGCGTTAGCTAACGCTCTTCTCCTGTGACAGTCACTGGGCCATAAGTCCCAGACTGGAGTTTCTTGTCCATGCTAAATAGAATCCAGTTATCCTGTTTCCCACACTGCTGCCCCGCTTTGGACTATATAAGAAAAAAATTCAGGCAAGGAGTCTTCCTACCACACTGAGCCTCTGCACAGCTAGCCCTGGCATTGGGATCATAAATCAACGTCTGTGATCTCACTCTGTAAATGACTTAGTGCAATTGGTGGAGAATTGATTAATGACGCCATAAGCACCACAAATGTTCAGAGGCAGTGTGTGCTAGGAATTAGATCTTCAGTTACAGTGCAAAAGTTATTTAAAAATTATAGTTTATTGGTTAATACCTGAGAATGAACTCTAGTAACTCTCCTGCTTCTCACTTCCAAACTGGGACACTTGTTTGGCTGTGCATTACCCAGCTCCAAGCATTATACACCCAGGAAAATAAACCAGAGAACAGTGCTAGCCTCCTCCCTCCCCCTCACCCCGGCCTGGTCACCACGTCTTTCTCATGCACATTTTGTATTTCATATCTTTCTTCTCTATTTTTAAGAAAATGAGTGGAGCGCTGAGTGGCTGGTTTATTTTAAAATTCCAATTTGCAGGGACTGTCCACCAGTTTCCAAGGCAAAGATTCCTCACCTCAGGAGAGGGGCTGGTTTGTAGAACTGCTCTTGGTGATCCCTGGCATCAGAAGTTCACATAGGTTGGAACAGCAGGGGGTGCACTCACTACACCAACCAAAGAAGTGGGGAGCTGTGAGAGAGCACCACTTTCCCAAGCCAAGGAGAAGAGGGGAGCTTTCCCTCTCCTTTTAGCAAAGGATGGGAGTTGGACTCCTTCCCCACACTGCCTTATTTCTTAACCCCCCGATTGACAGCATATTGTACACATTAGGCTATAGTGGTAGATCTCTGGGTCTTCAGGAAGCTCTCCATATTAGCTTTGTTTCAAACACCCATTTAAAGCTTGCATAGTTTGTCTCACGTTACTTCTGGTTTATAGCAGTTTTTGAATATTTATGTAGCAGTCCGGGGCTGCCCACACACAGAAATAGTGGTTGCCAACTAGCTTACACAAGCAACTTTAGAGACGGAGACTAAGGACTTTGTCTCCTGAAACACTGGGATGTATATGATGGGAATGTAGGTGATAGTCAGAGGCTGGATTTGACGACTCAGGTGATCCCTTCTATTTCTATATCCTATGTTCCTACTAACCTAAGAAGGAACTTCCTTATCTGTAAGAAGTACTCAGGTTCTTAGGCTGTGCTCATTTAGCCAGTACATTCCAGGTATGGAGGTATGTTTTTAAACTATTAATTTTGGAATTATAGCTAAATGCATTTAAAGGAATTTGGGTTAAGAACCAAATGATTGAAAAATTAGCACCTGGTAACTTAAAGAACAAAAGACAATCACTGACAATGAGGAAGGGATACTCTCCAGTTCCTATATGCTGCATCTGGTCTTTGACATACTCTATTGGCACCTCTATTCCACGTATCGTTATCTGAATAGCAATAAACACATTTTGCAAACTAAAAACCTTGAGTTCTTGTCAGACTTCACATTTTATGAAGGTAGGTTCAGTTATACTGCTCTTTGCCAAGTCTGCTTCTGTGATTTGGAAAAGCTCTGGCATGTATAATAGAAATCAGTTGAGAACAGTCACCTGTTCCTTTTTAATAAGCCAAAATCATTCACAGACTCACTGCCAATGTACTAAGCTCTGGAAATATCTTCAAGCCAAGGAGTTCCCAGACAGAACTGAGGTAACCTGACCTGTCTTAACTCTTGCCTCTTAAAGCAGATGATGCACATGAAAGAAGGAGCTTAGCAAATAACAGCTGGTCAAAACTTTCCAAAATTTTGAATTTTGAATTAAAAAATCTGCTGAAAACTTGATTTAAAAAGTTAGTACAGAAGGGGTGTTTTCAAACACCTTTAAAACAATGCTATTCTGAAAATGTATGAGCTGCATCAGGATTTCTGGGGATTGTTTCTCATCTCCATTGCTTAGTGTCCCCTGACACAAGAATAGAGCAAGGACCCCTTCCCTTGGTTGTCACAGAGGAGGCAACAACGGAGAGCTATAGGACTCTAACATCACTGTTGCATTTTAACACATTCCCATATTGTTTAACTAGAAGACTTACCGGCATTGCCCGGGTGCTTCAGGACAAGGGGCTGGTTGGGGGCGGGGGTGCAGGAGTTACAGCGGGGCCTTTGGGATGTGGGAGGAACAGGGCAGGAGACTGTGATATGGAGGGTGTGAGAGTGAGGGTTGGGAGGCGAGGACGGGCTCAAGGCGGGGGTCGCTTCTGATAGGACTTTCTCCCCCCAACATCCAATGGGCCTTTTTCTGACTTCCTAGTCCCCATGGCCGGTAGGAGCCTTCTGTCTCCTCTCAGCTACCGGAGGCTTTTTCTCTGCTCCTTCCAAATACTAGGGGTCTTCTCTCTTCCCCAAGCCTCCCCCCAGTGCTGTGGCCAAGGTATAGGGGAGAGAAGTGTTTGGGACAGGGAACTACTTATTTGGTCTGGTTACAGCCAAGATGGCAGCCCTGGTGGTCGCTCTTTTTATGGTTTGGCTGCCCCTAGTTGCCACTCCACAGTATAACTCTCCCCTGTGGGCTTGCTGTCCCCAGTGGCCATTCACAGTATTGTGTCCTTCCTCTCTGTGCCCCTCCTTTTCCATGTTATGGAAATCAGTCCCATTCTCAGTGCTTCCTGTGTTCTTGGCACAACCAAACCCTGGCCTGACTTTAAGTTAGTATAAGAGGAAGCCGCATACCAAATTTCGTGGTCCTAGCTCTTACCATTTAGGAGGAGTTCTTGAACTCACAGTCAGGAGCCAAACTCCCCTGTACTACCTTCTACAACTGCCCAGGCCAATGTCAATATATAGGGGCCAGGCTACAGATTTTGAATGGAGGCAAGTGTATATATATTTTCGATGGAAAGAAGGGGAAATCCTTTTAAATCTTGGAATCCTCTGTTTTCTATCTGGTTTTACTTGTGGCATCAGAGACACATAGTATGAAAGTGAAATGACATTTGAGGTTGAAAAGTGCAATTTCAATACTGTATATGCACTTCGGATATTAAAATCCTCTTAAGACTTTTATCATCAAGACCAGATTTCTTGTAGAGCAGCCAATATGGGAAATTTATCTCTGCCTGACCACCTCTTAAATTATCTGACTCCTCCAAAATATACATAGACCTTTTTAAAAAGAACTTCAAGAGAGGTTGATAAAAAAGCAAGGCCCAGAAAGCAAGTAAAATTTCTTTTAAGGAAATATAAAACAGAAAATGAAGAGAGTGCCATTTCCTGAAAGAAACAGATTTCACAGCATTGTCAAAGGAGTCGTCTGTATATTCTTTTCTTATCATGACAAAGCGAGCAGATTAAAATGATCATATCCTTTTCCAGCTCAGAGGGAATAAAATAATTCCCCGCTTTCTCCAGAGACTGGATGCAGCTTTTTCAGGAGAAAGTAACATAGTGATGCATTTCAACAGGTCACCCACTTGCTTTCTATTCTGTATATAACACGGGGGGACATTTTAGCCCCCAGGTATCTCTGATATGCATGTAAATGAGACAAGAGAAGCTTTTGATAGTGTCAGTTTATGAAAGGACAGCTCATGCCCACCCAAGTAAGTAGAAATTCTTTAAAAGGGAAAGAGTTTGAGGGGTGAGCTAAGTACAGACATGGCAGCCTGTAAAGATGGCTGTAAAAGAGGCCAGTCCCAGCATTAACTCCTTTACCCTTTATTGAAAGGAAAAGAAGATCAGGCAAAACTGAGATCACACCATGACATTCTCCTTTTACTTTACAATGATGGGAAGGAAGGAGAGGAACTAGTTTCTCTTCCATCAGCACAGCATACTGGAAATGTCATTTGGAAAACTCCTGGGGTCTGGCTACTCAGAGCTGTGGGGGCTAAGATGCAATTTGTGATGCTGTATCCAATCTGGAAAGTCACCTTGGCTACCCCTGAGGGTGACTGCACGCTATTTAGAAGCTACTGCCTTAGACTATTTAAAATGAAGGTATTTCAGAAATCTAATTTACTTTTCATTATTTCAGCTGCATATTGCGTGTCTGTGACTGTGGATGTGGATGATGATAATAGGCTAGTCAGTTTCATCTTCAGGTTCTAGTGTACTGACATAATGGTGCAACAGGAAAAGTTTTTTGTATTTGTGAGAAAAATACCATTTCTACTGTAATTTTTAAAAACCCTGAAACTTTTCTACTGATCCACAACTTGTTCTTTAATAAAACTTCAATTTTGGATCAAACTTCAGGATCTCTGACTGGGTAAAAAAAAAGCCACCTGATAAAGTAGAAATGCAGTTCACGTTGGCACCAGTGTAAAATATGGAGGTTACATATGTGTACCCAAAGAAATATCTCATTCGTCATTGTACAGGAATTGCTATCTGCTGCCAAGAATTTCTAAAGTTGCTACAAAATGTTCACACCACAACAACAGCAGCAGACTCCAGCCAGGGATTAGTGGAACTTAACAGAGCTGCAGCAGCTGAATGTAACCTTGCCAGCTTTATAGCAAAATAACTTAATTCTGAAGAGAAGTTTTCATGCTGATAAAATAAACTTGAGATCATCCTCTTATTTTGTAATATTTGTTGGCCAGCACTGAGAGTAATCTTTAACACTCTCCCTAGCTGGTTGAGTTAAAATGGCCCATTAGGTTTTAAAATCCATTAGAATTCACCTTTTTATCACTTCCAAGGAGTCCACCCTTTCTCTTAATAACATTTTCAAATATCCGGGTCTGGAGACTGATCCTCAGCTGGTCTAAATCAGCCTAGCAGTGGAGACAGGCAGATTTGCATCAACTTTGTTGCTGGTTCTCTACTTACATTAACCCAGGGAAGCAAAAGCAGTGGGACTTGCGGGAGGTGCAGAAGATAGGAAGCTGTGTTTCTGTGAGTGAGGGAGTTCGCACAGAGGAATCCCCTCTTTTACATCACTCCCCCTCCTCGGTGAACAGAGGAAAGGTGCCAGTAGGGATCATTTTACTCTTTATCTTCTTTGAAAGGTGTTAAAGAAGCCAAGTTCACTTTTTCCCTTACATGGCCAACATAGGGACCCCAGCCAATGGATGCATATTTCCTGCTAGAACCATGAGCTTAGGACAGAGGGGATCCAGCAAAGCAGCACAGAGGATGGAGACATCTATTCTGATAGGAGAATTCAAACCTCTAAAATCTCAGGCCCCTAATTTCCTTGAGGGGAAGTCTCATTGGAAGCTCCATGAAGTGAACCTCACCTTTCCTTCCTTCTATGCCTCTCCTTCAGGCTGGAGAAAAAAAGGCCCCTGATTCCCAAAAAATTTGGTTTGATGTATAGTTAAAGATCACTTCTATTAGGTGACTGATTCTTTTCTGCACTGCCTATATTTTCTAGCTGTAGAATTTTAGGGACCACCTAGATCCGTGAAGTTTCAGAGGGGTAGCCGTGTTAATCTGTAACTGAAAAAAAGGTTAAAAACAGTGATTAGTCCTGCAGCACCTTAGAGACTAACAAAAAATGTAGATGGTGGTATGAGCTTTTGTGGGCATAACCCACTTCTTCAGATGAATGGAGTTAAGTAACTCCAGCTGATGTCAGCAGAAATACAACAGGGGTGAATTTAGTCCCGTATTTCATTTAAACTGCAGTTGCCAATAAAGGAAGATCTTTAGACAAGGCTTGCTGATGATCATTTTGTGATCCACACTCAGCGAGTGTCATGTTGGATTTGAACATTTGAACTTTCTAAGAGCAGGGAATAACAATTTTTAAAACCACAGCTTTTAAGCTTTAGAAGTCTCTTCAATGCAACTGCAAAACCCACTGTCTCCAAATCTTGTTTAAAGGAGTATGACACATACAGCTAGTTTCAACAAAACACATCATCATCTTTACTAGGGAAAAACATGTGCAACATTTATAAATGCTCTGTGCTGCTCCAAAATTCCAGTTTTGTTTACCATGGTTAATGAGTCACAGGGCAAAGAACATTTCAGTCATCAAGGAAAGAGGTATTATTACATTACTTTAGCATATACTGTTCTAGGTAAATGAAGTTATTTACCATGGGACTTAACAAGGAATCTGCATACAAACTTTATAGTTGGGCTCAATTCTAGAAGGAACAAAGGTGTAGTAACTGCTACATCCAGACAGGCTCACGCTATAACACAAATATATCTCTATGTATATAATATTAACAATTCAAAACTGAAAATGGGATGATCTGAACTCACATATTGCACTGTCAAAAATGGATGGGAACTCTGAGGCACTGCAGTTTACATTGACGTAAGTTATGTTGCTCAGAGGCATGAATTAGCCACCCCCTGGAGTGACATAACTTATGCTGACTTAAGCGCCAGTGTAGACAGAGTTATGTTGGTGGGAGAGCTTCTGTAATTTATAGCCAATTATACATCACTTCTGAACTTTCGCAGTGAATAAGAGGATTTAAACTATTGTAATTTACATGCTCTGGGGCAGCCAGACTCTAGCCCTAGCTGACATGAATCTGAAATTACCAGCTGATTAAATTTGAGAAATCAATTATTTTTACTTTAGAAGTTAAATGTAAATGTAGCTCTCTGCAGCCTACTCAATGAAGGTCAAACAGAATATTAACACCTGCCAGTGCTGCACGAAAGCCTCAGCTTTCATAGAAATGTGAGTTCATTTACACAGGTTTGAAACCCTTCATGGCAGCATTGAGCTCATTCAAAGCCTAAAACCATAGCCCAAATGTACACATGCTTTTGTGAATAGATAAAACTCTCCTAGTTTTCTTTCTCTCTCCCTTCCTCCAGGTCTTGGCTGCCTATGAATATGCTGCATGTTGGGGTTACCTCACAGAGAGGTAAAAGGCTTGTAGAGTGGCAGCCCTGGGACAAAGGGGAGTCCCCTCAAGATTCTCTGCTGAACAGAGAAGTGAGGGAAACGAGAAAACAGAAAACAGTTTTCCCTCCAGAAAACAGTTGTAAGTGTAGGGAAAGGTACACCCCACTGACTGGCTCTCTAGTAAAGGATGAGTAAGTGAAGAACTTTGGATGTCCCTGAAGATCCAAAGGTTCTGGAAAAAAACCTGAAGGGGGAGAGTTGGGTTAAAAAGCTGCTTTGCATCATCTCCTTCCACCAGCCAATATTACAAGGTAAGACAAAAGGCTTGTGCTTGTGGTACCGGTGACTCGGTGAAGGTGCTTTGGTCTGGCTGAGCTGACACAAAACACAAAGCACAATGCACAATTCAACTCATTTTGTCAGTGAGGCCCTCCCCCTGTGCCCTATTCAAGCCATGGTATTCTTCTTTCCCTTTTGTGAGTATCCCACTGGTGCTCACTTGTTCTCTCTCTCTCTCTTTATTTAATGATATTTGGAGGAAATTAGATGTTTTGGTCAAACAGTTTTCATCACTTTTTAGTAGTGTGTGCTTTATCATTTGTTGTCAATAGCTTGAGATCTAGGAAACTAAAGGCCCAGATCTTGCCCTGAGTTTGCACTCCTTGAGGGCACGTTTAGACTATGTTTTTTCTTTTGAAAAAAGATATGCAAATTCAGCATGAGGAGGATAGGATCATAATTCAAAATGATCTGGACAAATTGGAGACATGGTCTGAGGTAAACAGGATGAAGTTTAATAAGGACAAATGCAAAGTGCTCCACTTAGGAAGGAACAATCAGTTTCACACATACAGAATGGGAAGCAACTGTCTAGGAAGGAGTATGGCAGAAAGGGATCTAGGGGTTATAGTGGACCACAAGCTAAATATGAATCAACAGTGTGACGCTGTTGCAAAAAAAGCAAACATGATTCTAGGATGCATTAACAGGTGTGTTGTGAGCAAGACATGAGAAGTCATTCTTCCGCTCTACTCTGCACTGCTTAGGCCTCATTTGGAGTATGTGTCCAGTTCTGGGCACCGCATTTCAAGAAAGATGTGGAGAAATTGGAGAAGGTCCAGAGAAGAGCACCAAGAATGATTAAAGGTCTACAGAACATGACCTCTGAAGGAAGACTTGAAAGAATTGAGCTTGTTTAGTTTGGAAAAGAGAAGATTGAGGGGGGACATGATAGCAGTTTTCAGGTATCTAAAAGGGTGTGACAAGGAGGAGGGAGAAAACTTGTTCTTCCTGGCCTCTGAAGATAGAACAAGAAGCAATGGGCTTAAACTGCAGCAAGGGAGGTTTAGGTTGGACATTAGGAAAAAGTTCCTAACTGTCAGGGTGGTTAAACACTGGAATAAATTGCCCAGGGAGGTTGTGGAATCTCCATCTCTGGAGATATTTAAGAGTAGGTTTGATCAATGTCTATCAGGGATGGTCTAGACAGTACTGGGTCCTGTCATGAGGACAGGGGACTGGACTCAATGACCTCTCGAGGTCCCTTCCAATCCTAGTATTCTATGATTCTGATTGCTTTTTCGAAAGAGGGTTTTTTTGAAAAAGCAAACAGTCTAGACGCGGTTCTGTCGGAAAAAAACCCTTTTTCAAAAGAACGCTGTAAACCTCATTTTTTGAGGAAGAAGGGTTCTTTTGAAAAGGGTTTTTTCCGACAGAACCGCGTCTAGACTGCTTGCTTTTTCAAAAAAACCTCTTTCGAAAAAGTGATCAGAAGAAGATATGCAAATTTGCACGGAATTTGCATATGTTCTTTTGAAAGAAAAACGTAGTCTAGACATGCCCTGAGTTACATCGCCAGTGCAAGGCATTCTGAATGTCAGCACAGACAACCAGGGATGAGCGCGCCAACAGAGAGATCCTTCCGAAGCAAAAAGCAAATGATTTCTATGCTGCTCCACGCTCCTTGTTGCCACAGTAGGGGTATGGCCAGAGCTTCCCAGATATCCTCACCTGTCTTCATTCAGACTGCCAGGGAACTGCCCTGACATATAGTTGACCCAGAATCAGTGGAATACTCACTCTTCCCATTCCCTAAAGTCCTCCACTCCCCCAGCCACAGCTGTGAATCCAGGCCAAGTTTCTCTCTGCACATGACAGATAACTTAATTGTATCAAGGATCTGATTAATAACACCACAAAACTGGTGACTTAATCAAGCTTCTGGTCCAGATGGTGAAAATCCTCTCTATGCAGTGAATTTAACATAGAACTGGAGAACTGAATATATTACTGCATTAGAAAATGGATGTTTAAAATGTAAGACAAATGGCTTCTTGGGTAGAGGAGACAGCCTTTTTCAGGTATTCTTAAAAGGGTAGCTAAAAAACAGAGCTGAGATGTGCCAAGTCAATATCCCAGTTTTGTTTTATTTTGTTCTTCCCCCAGCTACAAAATCAAATTTATGTTTTGAAAAATAAATGCTTGAATCTGCACTTGTGGTGTTGGAACAGGTTGGCATGCCCCATCCATTGCGTCCCCAATCTGTATTTCCTTATTCTGCTAAAACTGAGCAGTCTGGGTGTGGTGGAATTGGGAGATGGATTTCCCACCTGTGCTGTCTTGTGAAGATGTTTAAGTCAAGGGAGAGAAATGGCTTCCATTCCGATTGTGTCAATAAGCATGCACAATTTGGATAGAAATTAGGATAAACTCTACTATGTAGCTTCACGTTTAGGGACTTTATTTACAGAACAGCTCAGGTAGTTAAACACTCAGAAAGATACTGCCTTGGTATCTTGGTATAATGGACTTGATAAACAAAAATGAGTGGAAAATTAGAAGCACAACTCTATTGACATGGGTATGACTTCGGTGACAGGCAACAAGAATTCACTAGTGAAGTTTTGATGACGGAGAGAGTTAGATCCACAAAAGGGATTTAGGTGCCTAACTCCCACTTTAGGCACCAAATTTAAAAGTTAGATCCTCAAAACCCCTGCTTAGCTGCCATCTGCAAGCACCTAAATTTCTGCTGGAAAACTCCAGATAATTCATATGCCTCCTAGGCAGTCATTTGTCAAATCAGTTTTATGAGGAAAATCTCAACTTTGAGTGAAGCTGTGAATTTAGTCCTTAAATATATTGTCCCAGGGAAATGGTCAGAGGTGGAAGGGCTTGCTCAGAGTTCCAGTTAAGGATAGGTGTATTTCGGGTTACACACATAATTTAGTGGGATATTTTTACATGAGGAATTCATATACCTCTGCATCTAGACTAAGCCAACCCTTCTTAGCTTGTTTAAGAATGTCCCCTTTCTTTCTTTTACTGCCAAGCTGCGGCTGTATTTAAAGCTCTAACCCATCATCTTCTTGTCTGATGACTTACTTCTAGTGCATAATCCCCACACATGCATCTTTATCAACAAAGTTGAATACTTACGTTTGAGTTAAATGTGGTAAGACTTTGATTTCTTGTTCTGTTGTTTTAGAATATTATTTGTGTATCTTGAGAATGAAATCATGGAAGAGACATACTTCTATTATTACATAGAGATTTCTCTGCTACCCTGCATAATGTATATAATTTGAAGGGATGCTGCTAATTCACTTTTTTCCTTAGCTGAAATGCTATACTGAGGATACTGCCTTCCAGTGGTTATGCAGATCTCTTTCTACATTACACACAGTTTTAGGCCTAACTTCCGCCCACACTTGCACCGAATCAATCGATAGGGTTATATGGGTATAACTATGGGCACGATTTGGCCCTTAATTTGAGATTCTTCAGTTAATTGAGCCTTCATTTTAGAGGTGTAATAATTCAGGATTTGGTGTAAGTCAGAGTGCCTCTGTGTAATTTCTGCTGTTTCCATTCCTTTGAAGTTCTCTGCAATAGCGTAACAATCAATTCTTCTTTTCCCCCAGGCTCCATTTTTTCTGATATTATACAATGTCAGGTGTAGCATTTCTTTGTCTTTTGGGTTCCCCAAAGATATTTATTGGTTTCTGATCTGAGACGTTTACATTTTGAGGAAAATGGTTCCTTCTAATAAGATTTGCACACAGCTCTATTTTTGTAATCAATGTTTTCACTTTAAAGTATCTTAGCTAGAACTAGTCAAAATTTTGGAAAAGGGGGAAACAATTTTTCCAACCATTTTCAAGTATAGTTCCTCCTGTCAGAATAACAGACCCCAAAACCGTTGCTGCTTTTCTTACTATTAGCTGTTTCTCAGTAGAAATGCAGACAACTGCCTCTTTCACAGATGTTTTCTAACTTGTATTATCAAAATAGGGCAGACTTCAAAATGTAGAACAGCAAATCAATTCTATTACAATAAGTATTAAAACAAGTTAAGTATATCTATAAGTAAAGAATGAATTAGAAAGTTGAAATGGAATTATATTGGTGTGTTCAAAGCAAAAGTTTTTTCTGCCCTAGTTAGAAAGGGGAATAAGTTCATCAGTTCTTTCCCAGCTAATAAGATTGTTTCTATTTTAATGGTTGGTACCTAAGCAACAGCACTTGCTGCTACTAACAAGGTACTCTGCTTGTGCACCGTCATCAGCTATGACAACAGCATTGCTGCTTCTTGTATGACCAATATGCCCTCTTGCACCCTATTCCCACCTTGTGCTCGTGTCTGCATTTGCATAAATGTTAATGTTGCAGCAGATCCAATTGGCAATCATTCCCTACAAGTCAATGTAAGGAAGAATGCTTGTGTTCCTCCCAGTCATTCATAGTGCCACCTATTGAAAATGTCTCTTTAACAAATGTAATAGTGTCCATCTATATAGCAACTTTCACCAGAGGCTTAACTAAGCTTCACAATTCCCTCAGTAAAGTACATTAGGCATTTCTGTTAAGAAATAATTTTATAGAAAAGAAAATCAAGATACAGCAAGTAAGTGACTTGCCTGAGATCATATAGTGACAGTCTTCCCAGAACGAGGGTGTCTAGTCCCCTGATTCAACCACTAGACCACAAGCAGCATATAATATTCCTACTGTAATTCTGTACACATTTGCCACTGGATTGTCTTTTTTGAGTTCTGGCTGTGTGTTTGATCATTTGACCCCATTTTTTTCCTTTGACAAAATTTGTGCTACACCAATCACAAGTTACAATTTAACTTTCTTTAATGTCACATGAATACAGAAACTTCCAAGCCTTTCTATTCGTTGGCTGTTTTTATTTATTGTTAATTAGTGAGTGCCAACAGCGTGTCATGCAGGAGAGCACAGAGAAGATATAGCCCTGATCCCAAGGAGATCATATTCTAGAAAAGGTCACTAAATAAGAGCTACAGTGTTAACATACACTGGCTACAATCACAAAAAACAGGACCATGAATGGCATTCCTGCTTTTTCCTTGGGAGGTTCCAGAACAGCAGAGGTAAAAGCTATGTGAATCCTTGCTGATGGATCACCACGTTTCCAAGTAAGATTCATTTACTTTTTCAAGAAAATCTAAGTTGTTCAAGCCTTCAAAGTGCCCAAGCACAATTGACAGCTGTGAAGAGTTTTTCCCAGACAGACGCTGGAATTTTGCTAACCTCCCTGCAAACCTTCTGTAACTTACTCTGCTACCTATTGATGGTATATAGCTGACATAAGCTTAGTACACTGTGGCTGCCTACAGTAGCTTTTGACTTAGAAAGACAGCTTGTCAGCATGGGAAACAATTGTTCATAAACCAGTAGTCACCCTCAAATGTTACATTAATACCAAACGTCACCTTAATTTTGTCTCCTGAGAAGATGAGAACAGCTGTCTAGTTTATGTTGTGAAATGTGTCGGGAAGCCATCAGGGCACGATTTTCAGGAAAGCTGTCCCACTTCCCCATCTCCTATAAAATAATAAAGACCCCAAGATACCTCCACTGCTCATCATACTGCTGATAGAAGGGCTTGTCACAAATACATGTTTTAACCACAGTCACAGGCCTGTGTGATGGACGGAGCAACATGAATGAGAGAATAAATATTTATAATATGTAGTCACTCAGGTTCTTTTATTTATTGTTCATTCAGTGCACATTTCTATCAACAGTAACACTGAAATTCTGGGCAGATTTTAGCATTAATGATTCTTCTGCAATGGAGATGCAAATTATGAGGGGTAATTTTTATTAAGTGGAATGTTTCAGAGGTAAATCAGGTGGTATTTACAAATGTCAGTCTTGGGAAAAAAGGGGTGTGTGTGGAATTTATCATTTGTGCATTTTTGCTTGGTTCCAAACTGCAGTGAAGGTGGTCTTGGATGCTATAAGATTATTAATTACATCTTGAATACCAACAGTGATTATCAGAATGGCTGAAGTTGGTGGGGGTGTAAAATACTGGCTTGAAAAGTTTTCCAGGAAGACAGTATGATTTACCAGCTGTCCCAGCTCTTCTAGCTATTTATTGAAATGTTACCAAAGGTCATTTGTGCCTTGCATAATGTATAGTGTGTCACAGATGCAGGGAATGAGGGTTGAGTTGCAAAATTATTAAGCAAATACAGAGGGAGAAAAGGCAATCATTTAAAAAATGTCCTATTCCAATCACATCATCTTTCTGTGATTTGAAGTCTCAGAGGCATTTTCATTCTGTTGTAATTACTGGGATTGCTCAGTGCTTGCATACACCATGTGCCCTGACTTGTAAATATGCATTCTAAGTGTTTCAACAGCTAAGCCTTATCGGTGCTAGCACTGGTGGGTCCCAATGACCACTCGGACAGAAGGCTAAGAATATTTTACAAGAGCTAGAAGGAAAGGGAAAGATTGCAGATACCCTAGTACAGAGACTTAAATAGTTACAGTTAAAAGTGAATGAGAACAATACATTTTTGGGCCTTGGAGCATCCAATTAAGAATCAGGACTCTTTAGACCTAGAGCCTGCAGCGACCTCTCCATTCCAGTCTCTATTCAAGCAAACAGGAGCTTTCTGGTTTCCAGGTGAGGCTTGTTAGTGTCTCTCTGGGGTCTTGTTGCAACAGCTCACTGCCCAGCCACTGCAACTCTACCCTTCTTTTGTGTGATAGGTAAAGTTTTAACTAGATATAGCAAAGCTCAAACAGGCCCAGTTCAGCCACTTATGTTCTCGATTTCCCATTAATGTTGTTTATTATTTTATATTACAGCTAATGTTGATCATGGTCCCATCTGGTAGGTGCTGTACACACAACAAATGAGAAGATGGCCCTTGCCCCAAAGAGCTGGTAATTTCGATCTATAATGAGACAAGTGGATACAACAAAATGACTGGGTGGGGGTAAAGCCACACAAGGTAACTGGAAAAAGTCTGTTGACTATAATCAGCAATTGGAGCAAATCTGTATCCCATTTTTCTAGCAGCCTGTTCTGTCACTGGTATCCACTGTAATATGACCAGCCCCACTCTCGGTGAAGGCTCCTTGGTCTACTTTGCCTGACCAGCTAGGAAGAATGAGTGTTCTTCCTACCCTCATCACCTGAGATGAGGGTGATGACTTCACTTGAGATCACTTGGTTGAAAGTGTTATTTCTTCATTAATGTTGCTCAGTTCTGGTATTCTCTGTTGTTTTGTAAGTTTACCGTGATATACAACATCAATGCTCCCTGGTATGGTTATGTTAGCTACCTGAGCCAACATCTTCCCTTGTGGCAGGTGGTTTACAGGCCCTCCAGTATGAAGCTTTGAGGCATCATATTTTAAATATCCACAAAAAGCATATTCCCTTACTCTTATCTCCATCTGATATTTTTCTTTATGAATGGTAACTCAGAATTCATAGGGATGAGTTTTCTCAGTTTCAAATCTGTGTGTTGCCCTACCAAAAGTTTCCTTCATTTTTACAACAGAGGCTCTTTCTCCTTCTTAGGCTAGTATTAGCTCTAGGACAGGGCTGGGCAAAATATGATCTGCAAGCTGGATCCGGCTTGCAAGAGTCTCAGACAGCTACCTGTCTGCCCCATCCCCACTCGACACTCATGAAAACTGACTGCAGGGTCATGTGCTTCTGTGAATGCTGAGAGCCAAGGGGAGGGGGCAAAAGGCTTCTCACGCTGCTCCTGCCCCCAGTAGCTCCCATTGGCCAGTTTCCAGCCAATAGCATCTGCCTGTTTGCAGGACAGGCAGCATGTGAAGTGCCCCTCCCACCTTCATCCCCCGGGCTTGAAGAGTTCGCAGTAATAAACATGGCCCCTGTAGCTGGTACAGAGGCAAGGAAGGCAGGGACCCTGGCTAAGGATCCCTTTAGGCTGCTGGCTGAGAGCCACCTGGCCCATTCCTCCCCCAACCCTCTGCCTCCTTCCTGCACTCCTGCCCCATGTAACCTAAACCTTCTGTACCCCTGCTCCAGCCCCCCTACATCTCCCCACGCACTGCATCCCCTCCTACACCTCTTCACATGTCACAACCCCCTTCCAGACTTTGCACCCTAATCCACTATCCCCGCTCACAGCCCAAATCCCTGCACCCCCTCCTGCACTTCTGCCCCAGGTTACAACCCCCTCCCAAACCCTGCACTTCCTCCTCCTACACCCCTCCCCCAGGCCAGAAACCTCTCCTGCATCCATATCCCTCCCAGACCCTGCCCCCCAATCCCCTGCCCCAGGTCACAACCCTGCTACCCCAGGTCAGACTCCCCTCCCAGACCCTTCACCTCCTCTTGTACCCTAGTCTGCTGCCCCAAATCACAATCCCCTCCTTCACCCAAACTCCCTCCCAGATCCCACACCCCAATCCCTTACCCCACACTCCCTTCTGCACCCAACCTCCATCCCAGACCCTGCACCTCCTTCATTAATATAATGGAAGAGTGCGGCCCTCAACCAATTACCAAATTCTTGGAGTGGGCCCCCCATCAAAAATTATTACTCACCCCTGCTCTAGGATAATGTTAATGACTCTCAAACATTGATTTCTTGAACAGTTGGGGTTTTCTAGAATGCCTTTGCTATTCCTTTGTGTGCCCATATTGAGCTGACTTTCCTTCTAGTGACTAGAGCTGGACCAAGTTCCCTCAGGAGCACGTCTACCTTTAATTCAGTTTCCCCAGAAGTGGTCACTCAAAATGTGGGTTTCCTGCTCCTGTTCCGGAGGCTGACTACACCGCTTACACAGCATTGCCAGCCTTCAGGATGAAGCATCATGTTTGGGATTTGGGCAGTAAAGGATCAAACTTAGGGCCAGAATTTAAGCTGCATAGAAATCCTATAATTGTTGCTTTTGATGCAATGCATATTTGAGCAGAAGCTAAGGGAGAAGTTCCACTGCATTGAGCTGACTTAAAAGCCTGTCCCATTTGACAATGCTGCAGCAGAATATGGGTCTGATCACTGTGATGTCAGTAACTGACAAGTCACAGCACTAAGAAGGCTTATCCCTCATGTTTAAAAGAAAAGAAAAATCAGAATGATAGGTATTGCCTGCTGAGAACCTCTCTAGCCTAGATGGCAAACAGGGCAAAATCTTATTTCCTGCTGCTTGCTCCCCCAAAAGTGACAGTGAAATTATATAATTTTGCTCTGTCAGGCATTTGGAAATATGTATGGATTGTGACACACAGCAATTTACAACTAACCTTGATGTTGTCCTACTAAGGTATTGTTTGTTTGTTCACTGTGTTGCTGTAAAGCAATCATCACCAATTCCTGAGAAACTGATGTACCTCAGCCTTACAAGTGGTGTTGCCCACAAGTTTACTTTGAAACATATTAGTAAGTTTGAGGGGGTACCATCTGGTTTTCCTGTCCTTTGATTAAAGACAAGACTTCAGTTTCCAAGGCTTTTAGGATGATACCTTGCATGAGTAAGAAATTCAATGCATGCAATCTAAGGCCTGGAGCACCACAAAGGCAGTTCTTCATTGACTTCAATGAGACTTTGTGCTTACTGAGGGGTTTGCCTTTGCAGAACTCAGTACTTAGAAAGAAAATGAAGCATTTGGTAGTGGGGCTTTAAAACTGGTTACTAAGGAGAAGAACATAAGAATGGCCATACTGGGTCAGACCAAAGGTCCATCTAGTCCAGTATCCTGTCTTCTGACAGTGGCCAAAGCTGGTGCCCCAGAGGTAATGAACAGAATGGGTAATCATCAAGTGATCCATCCTCTGTCACCCAATCCCAACGTCAGATAAATAGAGGCTAGGAACACCATCCCTGCCCATTCTGGCTAATAGCCATTGATGGACCTATCCTTCATGAATTTATCTAGCTCTTTTTGAACCCTGTTGTAGTCTTGGCCTTCACAACATACTCTGGCAAAGAGTTCCACAGGTTGATTGTGCATTGCGTAAAGAAGTACTTCCTTTAGTTTGTTTTAAACCTGCTACCTATTAATTTCATTTGGTGGCCCCCTAGTTCTTGGGTTATGGGAACAAGTAAATAACTTTTACTTAATTACTTTATTCATGCTTATAATGATTTTATAGACCTCTATCATATCCCCCCTTAGTTTTCTGTTTTCTAAGCTGAAAAGTCCCAGTCTTTTTAATCTTTCCTCATATGGCAGCTGTTCCATACCTCTAATAATTTTTGTTGCTCTTTTTGGAACTTTTTCCAATGCCAAGATACCTTTTTTGAGATGAGGCAACCACATCTGCATTTAGTATTTGGATGTAGGCATACCATGGATTTATATAGAAGCAATATCTAGTCTTCTTATATCTAGTCTTATTCTCTCTCCCTTTCTTAATGAGTCCTAATATTCTGTTTGCTCACTGACTGTGTCTTCTGCCACAACACTCCTGCACCATCCACACACTGCAAATCTGTGTCCTGAGCTATATCATACTCCCAGCCTCCCTGCCCTGAGCCCCTCATGCACCCCAGCCCAAACTCCTGCACCCCCTCACAGCCACAAGCCTGCGGCTTGCTCAGCACCCCAACCCTCTCCCTGACCCCAACACTCTCCAGCCTGGAGCCCCCTCCCTGAGCCAGCATCCTCTTCTGTACTTCCTCCTGCACCAAATTCCCTCCCAGAGCTTGCACCTCTCACTCCTTTCCAGTACTTTTTTTGTGATGGTATGCCCCAGGACGGTGTACCAGCACCTATTTTTCCCTGGCATGGTGTGGGTTTTGTTTGGTTTTGTTTTTTTGCTCAACAACTTCCCCCCCCCTCCCCCCAGTACATGGCTCTTCGCACTCTATCCACCGCTATTTTGGCTCTTCGTCTCTAACGGGTTGGCTACCCCTGGTCTGGTACGAGATGATTCCACTGTAGAGTGACCACAGGGGGGGGCAGCAATGGACCAGAGATTGGGATCAGGACAGCTATAACCCCTTTGGGCCTGCAGGAGGCAGTGGTGGAGAAAGGGACAGTTATCTACTATATCAGGGCTACTTAACTTTGGAAGCTCCAGGTGCCACTATTATATTCACAGCACATGCCAAGGGCCGCAACTGAAGTGTGGTTGCATATACATGCAAATATATATGCAAATATATGCAAATAGCTTCTTTCACACTGGCAGGCATGAATGCAAAGCGCTTTCTGCAATGACCCAGCGCTCCCGGCACCTCCTCCCTGTGGACTAGAAATGCTGACCCCCTGTACCCGTCTGTTCTAGCTAGCCCATCCGCTTGCATCTTTCAGTGCTCGCCCCGCCTAGGAGACACCTTGCCATTGTGAAGCGTGTTCCCAGTGGAGGCCAAGTTCAAAGGATCCCACCTGCGGGCAGCATGTTGAGCCCCACATAAATCCAAACTGCACCGTGGGCCGCAAACATACAGGCCATGGGTCGCATGTTGAGTAGCCCTATATTATATATTTCAGAGATTTTGTCTGTGTGTCTGTCTGTCTGCACTTCTCCCCTGGTTGTGCCTGGTGCAGATGCAGTGGCCATGGACAGGTACTTCTCACCTGGCCCCAAGCTACTGCTGTGAAAGAGGGCTGGAGTTGTCCTCTCTCCCTGGAACAATTTGTATCCTGAACCCCTCATCCCCAGCCCCATCACAGAGCAATGATTTCAATGAAGAAAAATAAAACTTATTTGAATTAAGGGCCCAAGCAATGCTGGGTAAATAATCTAGCTTATGAATATGTTGAATAGGATGGGTCCCAGTATGGACCCCTGGGAGACCCCACTAGTTACCTCTCTCTATTCTGATATCTGACCATTTATTCCTACTCTTTGATTTCTATCTTTTAACCAGTTATCAGTCCAAGAGAGGATCCCATGAGAGCTTACTTTGCTTAAGAGCCTTTGGTGAGGGAACTTGTCAAAGGCTTTCTGGAAATCTAAGTACACTATATCTAGGCGGGGTAAAAATACTTTAAATTAATAAATAAATATATCCATTGGATACCTCTCATCCACATGATTGCTGACTCCCTCAAAGAAGTCTTCTAGATTGATGAGGCATGATTTCCCTTTAAAAAGACCATGTTGACTTTTTCCCAACAAATTATGTTCTTCTACATGTCTTCAGTCTGTATAATTCTGTTTTGAAAAGGTTGATCTGTTTTGTGCAGAGTGATAAGAATACTTTCATATTTATCAATTGTACAGAATGAACAAATAGCCTTTTCAGCTCTATGCTATAACACAGGAATTTCTTAAGGGCACGTCTACACTAGGGAGTTGTTTCAAAATAATTCGACTTATTTTGAAATAACAAGGAGAAAGTCCACATTATCAAGTCTGTTATTTCGAAATAATGGGCTTGTGATTTTGAAATAACTCCTGCTTGTGAAGAGGAATAAGCTTATTTCAAAATAGTTATTTTGGGAGTTATTGTTTTGAAATAACTTATTTGAAATAACCTGGTAGTGTAGACATAGTGTAGAGGTGCTGAAAGGTTCCAATGCTCTCTTAAAATGTTCATATCTGCATTTGAACTTCTGCTGTTTTGGTCAGACCCACACCTACTGTTAAAAAAAAAACCCTCCTCGTTTAACTGCAACAGTTACAACAACACTGGAATTCCCTACATTGAAACTAAGAGAGAGGAGTTTCTATTTAAATAATTAAAATTCAAGAGCAGCGATGGCTTCTTGCCGCAGAACATGTTGAAAGACAGGACAACAGCAGTAACATCTCTTTTTGCTGGTGACTCCTCACAAATGCAAATGTGACAATCATGCAAATCAGTCTGGTTGCAAAAAGAGAACTTAACAGAGAGCTCATATAGTGCTTTTTGACAGACTGTGTAAAATATTTTATGTTAATCTGGATTTTTTACAAATAGATTTGGTAAAATGCTGGCACTACTGAAATCAATAACCATCATTTAGATTGGGTTGTATGTTATAGTGCTCATAACCTCAGGAATGTAAGTGGTGTTGTCAGGAGTGACGCGCTGCTAATGCGCAGAAGTGATAGATTATCTTTCTTGCTTCTCATGTATGCTAATGAATTGTAGTGGAGCTAAAATTATATGTTATTTATGTAAATCTGTCCAGGCTTCTTCCACAATGAAACTGACAGTGACTTGACTCCTGTCTTTAAAAATGTGGGCAATTGAGTCTTGACTATACATCAGTGTGGTAAATTACAGACTTTTATGAGAGTAAAATTTCAAATCACAGTAAAGCTTCACAGTGTTTCCTTCTGGCTTTGGAATGTATGAATGCCTTAAACCTCAATGTAACACACTTTTCTAAAAATGGAGATCTCACTGCTATAGAAAATACTGTGGCTAAAATATTTATAGTAGCTATTGTATATTGCAAGGTAAATGTTTTTGAATTAGATATTTTATGTTATGACTTTTTCCCCTTTTATGTACAGTTACGTACCTTTCTTATAGTGAAATCTAACATCCTTGTAGCCTGTATTTAATCAGGTTGAAATAAATCACCCTCAGGCAGCAAGCATTTAAGTGAGGAAACTTTTTGAGATCAAATGCTTCTCATGTAAACCCAGGATCATTTCAAATTTTCTGCTCAGATTCTGCAATAATGAATGCCATACAAGTACCTAGATAAAATTCCCAAAGGTTTACTTTTCAGTCCCAACCTTCTCTCTTCTTGATTTAATAAAGTATTTTTTAATAAAAATCTTTTTTTTTTCCAGACCTCTCCTATTCCAAACTCTTCATCTTGCATGAGAAAACCACAGTCTCCTTCTACACTCTAACTTTAGTAAGACCTTGATTTCTGTGACTCTCTCTGCAGAAGTAAGTGTGCACACGTGCAGATGCCTTTCCATCTTAGGCTACGTCTAAACTACACCCCTCTGTTGGCAGAGGGATGTAAATTAGACACATCAAAAGTGCAAATGGAGTGGGGATTTAAATATCCCGCGCTTAATTTGCATAATGGTGGCCGCCGCTTTTTTTCGAAACGAGGCTTTTTGAAAAAAAAAATGACAGTTTAGACAGGGCATTTTTGACAGAGGATCTTTACAGGATCTTTTGAAATGGGGCATTTCTGTCGAAAATGCCCTGTCTAAACTGCCAGGTTTTTTTTGAAAAGCCCCGTTTCGGAAAAAAGCAGCAGCCTCCATAATGCAAATGAAGTGCGGGATATTTAAATCCCCGCTTCATTTGCACTTCCGATGCGTCTAATTTACATCCCTCTGCCGACAGAGGGGTGTAGTTTAGACACACCCTTAAAGTCCAAACAAGGGACAGGACCCTCATCTATCTAATTAGTGCCAGTGAAAGGATCTGCCTGATCTAGATAGTCCTAGGATATCCCTTCCTAACAATATTGCAGGTGACAGCCAAGACATGGCTATCCTGCACATTCCCTCCCTAGCTCTGCCTTAACAAGTCTAGCAAATTCAATAAACACTTCCCCTGAAATTATACAAATCATTGACCCTGATACAATTTAAATCTTACACTTACAGGTCTCTCCAGGAACATTAGCCACTCAGTTAGTCACTTGGAAAAAGGAAGCGGGTCCAATTATTTCATTCTCTTGCACAACTCTTACAGGGCCTGAGGCTTTTATAGGTTTGCTGGGACCTGAATTACTACCTCTTTGGGGTGCCTACTCATATACAATTTGGAAAGTGATATTTCCAGTATTTGAAAGTCTAATAAGCATTACATTATTATTACTGTGCTTTGCAAAGGAATTAGGTCCCTTCAGAAAGATCAAAAGCTGTAAAAAAGGAAAAAATAATAAAAATAAAATACTGTAGGCTGTATAAATAAGGGAATATCAAAGGACAATAGACAAAGTGAAGGCAGGTCTCAGTAAATACACACAGCCTTTGATGCAGCAGCAGTAAAGAGCTATGATCTTTCTCCAGGGATTTTTTTTCCTTTGTAAAAAGGTTTAATAATAAACTGATGCTTAATTGGAATAACAGATCCTTATAATGCCAGCTGTCAACCTCTTTTTGAGAAAAGGTAGCTTTGTATTAAAAAAAAACCTGAGGAAAATTTGCTGTTTTGTCTATTTTTGAAGTAAAAATTACCGTTATTAAGGAAAGCAAAATTTCAGAGTTGCAGAATTGTGCCAGATAAAATATTTTCAGCAGAGCTGATTTAAAATTTTTATTCATATTTTAAATGAAGATTACCCTTTTTTGTAAACAAATATGCTTGTGAATTACTAATTGGGTTTGGAATATGAAACATTCTGGTTTTTCCAACAACAATGAAAGAGAAGCTTTTCTTTTTTGCTGAAAAATGGAGAAAAAATGTGAAAATGTAGAAGGGATGGAAATAACATTTTTCCTTTATTTCAAAAATTTCTCAGAAAATCCTTCCCACTTTTCCAATGCTAAATACAACATAATACCTAAACACGGAGAAAGATGTTGTTGTATGATAGTTTACATTTTAAACTTGTGTTGCCTTGGTAGGTAATAGATCATCATGACAGTCTGAAATGGAATCTAGTGTTGAAAGCCTGTTGTCTGAGATACAAAGTTTGGGTGCTGCATTTCAACTTTATCATTAATAGATGTAATTACCCCCTGCTGAGAATCTAAATGTTTATTCATGGCATCATTACTCTTTGCAATTAAGTCTATAACTTTGTAGACTATGATTAATTCCTTCCTAAGTAATAAAAATAAGGCCTAAATATTACAAGTCAGTGATCAATGTGTATACATTATTATTTGCACTGCATGTATGAATGTGCATTGAACCTTAATCTTATCAAGTGAATCAAAGTAATTTTTTAAGTTCCATCTTGGCTGCTGGGAGATGACCAGCAAGAGGTGAGATCTAGCCCAAGGGCGTGGGAACAATTTTGGAGTGGGGGTGGTGAGCTGTGTCTGTTTGCACCCTTCACTGCCCCTTAGGACTGGCACTAGCAGCCAGGACTCTGCCTGGTGGCTGGGCAGAAACTTGCATGTGGGACCAGGTGGCAGGGCCAGCAGCCGAGCGGGACCTGGGGCCAGAAGTGGAGCCCCTGGGCTGGAAGCAGGGCCAGCGCCTGAGCACCTGTGCACAGGGACAGCAGCAGGGCGGGACTTGGGGCTGAAGCAGAGGCCCCAGGGAACAGCAGGCCCAGGTGCTGGAACAACAGGAGCCGGTGGCCTGGGCAGCAGGGGCATGTGGCCAGGATGCCTAAATCCTGGGGGTGCTGCAGCACCCCTTCCCCACATCTCTACTTCCCATGCCTATACCAGTGGAAGGTAACAAACTATTAGGATCCACTGACTAATCCCTCTTCTCCAATGAAGGGAGACTAGAGAGTCACAGTACCTACCAGGAGGAGCTGAAATTCTGCTGCTGCTGCAGTCCCATATGGATGGGCTATTATTCATGTGTGGGGGAACAGGACTTGGCCTCTGATGAACAATTCAGATTTGTATTGCTTTGCCTTCAGTTTAAAAAACTGAGTACAGCTACAATAATCGATTCTAACCCAAGAGTCTGTTTTCCTTCTGCTCCATCTATTCTTTGTAATATGAACAGCGAATAGGCGATAGATCTAAAATGGTGAAGGGAAAAACAGTTTTGTTGTAGATTAATTTTGACTGAGATGGTTATATTTTTTACTTGATTTTGTTCTCGTGCTGTGAAAGAGCATGTTTTCCAGGATACATGAGTAATTATTACTTTTTATCTTGCCAATATCATTATCTAAATTGAATATTTATACAGTGCTTTGCTTTCTTTTTTGGTACAGTCTGCTTATAACATTTTCACCTAAAGAATTCTTTTTTCCTTCTATTAAAAAAACCCTAAAAAATCTTACTAGTTGCTAAGGAACTGTAGCAGTATTGCTGTGGATGTGGAATAAGCATATGTGCTTATCGTGTTGCCTTTCTTTAATTGTTTTAAATTACAATCAATTTTGAAAATAATTGTGGCTTGAAACAAGATATTTTCTTGTTATGCCCAGTGTCTCTACCCATCCACACTACAGTGAATACTGTTCAAACTCTAGATCTTTTTACAGTTCTCGTTACAGAACAACACAGGGTAATATAAACTGTCATTTTACATAGGACAACCTCCCCCCCTTCAGAAAATTGCAGACCTGCCAAGTATGACCCAGGTGGCAGCCCTGTCATACCTGCCTGCTTCTCAGATGGGAGAGACTTCCCCCACAGAATACCATTTAAACTAGGGAACATACACAGGGCTGGGAGAATGGGTTGTAGTTTTTCCTCTTTTATTGACTGCTGTTAATATTTCTCTGCAGTTCACAATCCTTATTGCTGACCGAGATCTCATATCCCTACCTCAGGAGGCAGGCAACTACCACAGTCATCCTTCTGTTTTTACAAATAAGGTGGCTGACAAATAAGGTTTTCCTAATGTCTCTGTGACCAGAGGTGGAAATATAACCCAGGGCTTTAAACTCAAGTCCCATTGACTCAGTCATACTGCCTTTCAGAATGAATGTGTCACACTGATGTGTATTTTTGGCAATCCTGTCTGTAACCACTGCCCTAAATGCTGGCCCACACAGCACTCATCAGAACCTGGGAATCATGACTCTTAACCTTAAATTGTTGTCTCACAAATAGTTGTGCAGTTTATTGGCAAAATGGGTGTAGTGTTTCCTTTCAGGCATTGGCTCTCACATGGTCCACATTTCAACCTTACTGAAATTAATGACTGATCATGTATCTAAAGACTTTACAGAATGCATCCAAGAGGGTAGAATTAAGGTTGAATGGATAACCATAATTCTAAGTATTTTGTAACTTTTGAGTGCTTATTTTTGCATTCATAATAGTTTAATGTAGTTTTTGTGTGATATGCCCGCTTCAGTTAATACAAGAGCAATTGGAATAATTGTAAATGTTGAAACTATTGTACATCATATATTATAATTCTTGTACATTGTACGTGAATATTGTATTTATATCGGTATTACTGTTGTGGTGGGAATTTTGTTTTACTGAATGGGAGATGTACCTTTAAATACAGGATGTGGCATGTGATTGTAGAGTATGTTTGCAGAGACTGAGAGCAGTGTACAGAAGATTTAGCCTGAGTGAGGGAACATTGATTGTGAAAAAGGTGAAAACTTGATTTAATGGATATTTCACAAACATAAGCCTCATTGTGGAAGGTATAAAATTGATACTTATTGAGGGAATAAGGCATCACAAAACATTGCTAATTAGCAACAGAACATTTTTCATGTATGTCTCTGGTTTAAATTCAGCACAGCTCAGTATGGATTAAAAATTGTTCCCATTGTGAGAAATCATTCTATTCAACAGGAAAATGTCACAAAACACCTTCTTCTGAGCTATAACCCTCTAGGTTTGACGTGCAAGCGTATGCCCTGGATTGCCAAACCCAAAGGTTCAAAAATCATGCCTCAGATACTACCCCATCATTAGCTTTTTTAAAAGTTTATACTGTGTTTTTTTGGTCTGGCTTTATCAGGAATCTGCAGGAAACCTACCAACTGCAGCTGGACTGTGGTAAGTCTAAAGTGGAGCTGACCCGAACCACAGGGCCTTTTCTGCTCCCTCATCTGTGTTTCCTTCCTGTCAGAATAGTGTTGTCTCCCAATGGGAGAGCTCTGCCTGCTTCTGGCAGCAGCCCTGATTGTCTGGTCTATCCTGAGGTGGCAAGTGAGGCAAGCAGCTAAGCAGAGGCGGTGCCCTCCTCCTGAGGCAGGCCTGAAACTGGCTAGAAGGCTGAAGCGTCTCCTGTCATCACCAGGCAGGATCCAACCCTCATCAAAATCTCATGGAAGGGTGGTGAATAGTGGACAGTGATGGCCTCCTGCAAACAGGGAAGGGAAGGGAAGCTCTTTGAAAGGTTACCCTGAACCAGCTGGTAACCTCTCTCTGGGAGAAAGCAGTAGCAGCCTCATGGTGAGCCAGGACTAGAGCTGGGAAGCTGTCTACTGGGAAACCTACTTCCTGTGTGGCTAGCAGGAAGAGCAGCAGGAACTGGAGATCCACAGTTGAAGGAGGCAGTGCAGGCCGCTTCAGATTGAGGTTAGTGCAGAACCTTTGGGAAAGCAGCATAAACCGGGCAAGGCTCCCACAGCCAAAAGGCTAAGCAGAGAGAACTCTCGTGGCCTCAGAGCCAGTGACTAGTCAGGCTCTCAAAGGGACAAGGCCCAGAGAGGGCTGCTGCAGATCAAATGCTCTAAACACTGGGGCCTGACTTGGGAAGCTGTCATGCATAATGGGTGAGGTTGGACCCAAGAAGAGAGTCCACTGTCCTTGTAAAGAACCACTGTATACAGACAGTAGATATGAAGAACCTTTTAGCCTACTGAAGAGTCCTCCCCTGAGGAACTGTGTAGGATGGTCAGCCACAGTAGCAGGTAGACAGTGCAGAGAGGCTCCACTGAGACATACCCTGGGCTGATCCTAACCAAGAAACATGCAAATTAACAACTTGCCTTTCACAGAAATTCTCTCCATTCATGGAAGATCCTACATCTGACAGTAGAATGATTTGACAGATGAGCATCCCTATGCAGTATCCTGGATGCCATGGTAAGTTTTCAGGGTCAATAACATTTAATAAGCTGACAATACGTAGCTGTGGCCATCTTAACACCTGTGTGGTTTTGGATTTTGCTACTGATAGGTGGTATTAATTCAATTTTATAAATAGAGAAGCCTGGATAATTTCAAAGAGCATTCCATAAGTCCTGTGGGGGCTTGAAAGTCTTGAGGGTAAAGAGCTCTCTGCTCCCAACTGATGGTGAAGAGAGGGAAGAATGGGCATGCAACACCTTCATCTGCATCATCTTTCTGCCCAGTGACACTTCGGGAGCCCCCATAAAAGTACAGCAACTCAGAAATGGGTGGCTGGTATGAAGCTGGACTGAGAGAGAAGAGCAGAGTTCTTAGCTTGTGGCCAGGACTCTACTCTGGGGCACTACTTGTTCCCTTCCACTGAAAATCCTGCTCTGTTGGGAGGGCTCATCAACAGGAGATGATGCAGAGGAGGTTGGTCAATAGTGCCATGCAGAAAGGTTTCTTTGCTGAAGCTACAGAGGAGAGCAAAAGACCTGGTGAGGCCCCACCTGTCCAGCCACTAAAAGAAGCTTAAATCACTCTGGCAGAATTAAAAGGTGGAGCCTCCAGACAGGATCAGGCAGCACTTGCCCTGGGATTGGAAAAGGTTTACCTGAGACTCTGGGATTAGGCTACCCACTGACAAATGATGAGCGGGGGGTTGTGGATTGTGAAGTGATGTGGTGTAGGGCCATTTGTCTATTGAGCATTCATATCAGTGTGTGCAGAACCGAGTTGAAGGACTACCGCAAAGTTACCACAGGGAAATGTTTTATTAACAGTTGTATAGATATATTGGTGCTGTGTGTTCCCATCTTAATGCAGTGTTCTCTTTTGACCTAATAGTCATTTCACTGTTTCATACACAGACTTTGTTTTTATGAGTGAAAAAAGTGTTGGCACAAGGGAAAGTATTTAGTGGTCCCAAAAATTTGGGGGGGGGCTTGGGGGGGGGCATAAGCTGACCGTATTTGTTTAGTTTTAAAAGCAACCTTCAGGTATATTGAATCGAGCCCTTTTTTTGGCTGCAGCTTGCCACCTGGCAGAAGATTACTCTTATAAAATCCAATGCTTTTATTTCTTTCTAATGCATACCTCATGCATGTGTTTGCATTCTGCTGAGAACTGTATGCAAAGAACAATTTATTCTTCAGAAGGATTATGGTTTTCTCCGACAACTGTGGTCTCTGCTTTTTTTCTTACATGAAAGAAATCATTTGTCTTTGTTTAATGAATAGGTGTAGTGGAGAAATATTTGGTACTGCAGTTAGGCAAGGATTTGTTTAGGAAATTCCTTGAGGGAAAAGGCACACAAAGATCTTGAAGCTGCAATCCCAGATAAATAGGCCTTTCTCATTCATTTAGTAAATGCAAATCACAGAAATGTATAAGAGGAGAAAAAATTCCCTGGCTTGGAAATGACTGAACATTTAAAAGATAGGAAGCAGGACGAGCATTGAGAGTCTCACACGAACTAAGCATTCCCTTCAGCTGCTCACTGCTTTGTTGTTTTTCTACAACTAAACTTCTTTGCCGAAGTATGGCCACAGATGGAGGTGATGCCCCTTGGCAGAGGCACAGCTCAGTTGCAGTCAGTTAACACATGGAGTCCAGCCTAGACAGCGAGGCTCAGATATGGCCCATCTGCGTGAGCGAGTAGTGGGCGATGGTGGTGGTATCCCCGAATACCCCTGCACACATCAGGAATCCATCCCTAAGAAATGGTAAGCTATGGATGATGGCTGGGGCTCATAAAGGGAAACAATTGGGAGAAATGGGAAACAGCAAACACTTAAGCTCCCCCAAACTTGTTTCTTTGGAAGTGTTGCACTGGTCTTCTTAGATGATGAGGACTGATGGATCAGATAGAGAGGGAGGTGCTCACCCACCACAGGTGAACAGTATGTGCTAACTATGTATTCTAAACCACCTGTTCCATCTTGCATTTAGCTGTAATGCTGGGGGGTACCTTTCCCAGACCTGAAGAAGAGCTCTGTGTAGCTTGAAAGCTTGTCTCTCCTTGTAACAAGGCAGGTCTCACCACCACAGCACCTCCTGCTGATCACTCGGGAATTAGCATCTTCTGCCTGGAGTGCCCCAACTCGCCTGCTGTCCGTTTTAATGGCTCCTTAGGACCCATGTCCCTCCCAGACCATGGAATCCTCCCATCTGGGAATTGCCCTGCCACAGTGTCCCCACACTCAGGGGTCCTCCCCTCAGAGAACCCCCAAGTCCCTATGCCTACCTTGTCCCAGTGACCCACCACCAGTCTTCATCTAGCCCTGCCACAGGAGCAAACTGCAGTCTGAAATGGCCACTCATCATTGGCAAAGGGGTGTGGGCCTGCTGCCTTTGCCTACCCTGGCTGCTCTCTGCAGCCCTAGTGCCCTCAGGCCTTGGTTCAGGCTCTGCAACCTGGGAGCTTGCCTGGCCAGAGCTTCCCCAGCTCTACCTGCCTTTCCCGAGCCCTACTCTGCACCCCTGGCAGCTAGGTCCCTCCTGCTCCACAGCTCTGACTCCACCCCTCCAGGAGCTCTTCTTTATAGAACCCCAGCTGGGCCCTAACTGGCTGTGTCTGCCTCAGCTGCTGGCTTCGCCACTCCAGCCCTCTCCCAGGACTGGGTTATAACCCTTAAGGGCGAGGGAGGGGCCGATGTCCTGTGACACTCCTTCACTAATAGAAGTTGGTCCAATAGAAAATATCACCTCACCTTGTCAGTTTAATTTCAACAGCCTAGGCAATTAGGAAAGTAAGATTTGAAAAGAGATTTTGATTATTTTAAATGATTGCATCTAACAGTTCTATCTTCTGCTATCCAACACCTGGGTGCAGAATATGTCTTTTACAAGAATAAAATCATGTGAAAAATGCTTGAAAGGCAGGATGACATTGAGGCACACTGTCAATAAAACATTCCATACCAGCTGCCAACTTCCTTGATATACTGTATAGCTTGTGAGACTTTCGTCATGGATTTATTGATTGGACACTGTGGTCAGGGCAGCACTGTTGATCCTGCCCTGGCTTCAGTTACAGCTATCTGCAGACATGCTGGGTATGGTCAGTCCAACTTCCAGCAGAATCAATGTGCCTCTGCTTGTTTTGAAAACATTAATCACTGTAGAAGAGCAAAGAAAATAACTGACATCCCACAGGCATACCAAATACTCAAGAAGCTCTGATCTGAAGGCTGTCACACTTTACAAGTCAGAAGGGAAGCGGAAAATATTTGAATGGAGTTGTGGGGGGACAGATTAAAAGGCTACTTTCAATGCATAGCACCTTTTTCAAACTGCTGATCAGCAGTTTGTGAGTTTGATAACAGTGTTAGGTGAAATGTCACTGCAAGCTACACCTGCTTATCTCTGAAGAGCCATTTTAGTGTGATACGTTTTGGCCTGTTCTACTTAACAGGTTCTTCTTAGGCTTGTTCTCTGTTCCAGAACTTCATATCCAAAAAGTATGCTGTCCTGCAGAGCCGTATGGATTCTAGATGTAAGTGGTTAAAGCCTAAGACTGCCAACTTTCTAACAGCACAAAACCAAGCACCTCTTCCTCACCCCTTCCCCAGTGCCCTGCCTCCTGCCCTGCCCCGCCCCTTCTGTGAGGCCCCATCCCTTGCTTGCTCCATCCCCCTCTCTCTGTAGATTGTTCAACCTCCGCCCGCCCACACACACACACTCACTTGCAGCAGACTGGGCTGCAGGGGGGTACAGGGTCTGGGCAGTGGGTGTGGGCTCCCAGGTGAGTCCAGAAATTAGGGTTTCTGAGTGGGGGAGAGGGCTATGGGCTGGGGAAGGGAATTAGGGAGTGTGTGTGTGTGTGTGGGGGGGGGGGGAGGGCTCCATCTGTGGGTACAGGTTCTGGGGTGTGGCCTGGGATGAGGATTTGGGGTTCAAGGAGTGGTTCCAGTATGGGGCCAAAAGGTTGAGTGTGTGGGAGAAAGTGCGGGCTGCAGCTGGGAGTGTGAGCTCTGGGGTGGTGCTGCAGATGAGGGGTTTCATATGTAGAGAGGGAAGCTGTACCCGCTCACCTTCAACCAGTACTTTGAAAACAGAGGTAAGAAACATCAGTTCTCAACATGAATAAATTCCCAAGAATATGAAGTGAACCATGGTTTAGGTCATGTCTAGACTACTTAATTTACATTGGCATATATCCACCATTGCTATTAAATTGCTTGTGTGCACACACTTGGTTCCTTGCATTGCCATTGTGTGTTCTCACCAGCTGTGCTTGTATCAACTGCATTGTCAGTATGGGGCATTGTGGAACAGCTTCTGAAAGCCAGTAATAGTCAGTGTAAGCAACACACTGACACTGCCTCAATCTGTTTATGTAAGCAATAACTGTAAGCTGCTGGGGGCAGATGGTGATGGTAAGTCAGTGGAGATAGACACTTAGTTGGATGGAGACAAACTTAAGTGAAGACACTTCCACAGCTTGGTCAACCCAAAGCAGCTTACATCATCCTTGTTGTGTAATGCAGACCAGGCCATAATCTTTTGACTGGTATAAGGGATGAGAGAAAGGGGTGCCCTTTTCTTCAAACAGCTTATGACTACTGTGTATGGGAAAGTAGAATCTGAAGATCTGAGAAGTAGAATTTTGTGGCATCTGAAATGTATGCTTGTGAAGTGACAAGGCATGTCCTGCACCTGTCTGTGAACCAGGCTAGCAGGGGTACGTTACAGTTTGGTCACAGCAACAACAAAGGGTAGAAAAGGAAGCACATGGCTTGCATTTCATTTGGACTCATGTTTGTCATAAAATGCTATATCCCCTCTGAAGCCAGGGCCCTCTGGAACTACAGAGGAATTTACATTTATAAACAAGCTAAAGAAGAGCTCTTCTTTCCACACACACATTGCATAATACAAAAGAGAAAACCTAATGATAAACACTGGTTAACGTTTTAACAAAATTGATTTCCTGGTGATCATGAATTATGATATACATGTAATAGTTCAGTCAAATCAGACTTTATTTACCAGATATTTTGCTGCTTCAAAAGAAACAAAAGTCAAAAGATAAAATACCACTTTACCCCATTTTATCCATGAATGTGTCTGTAAGTATGGTACCTACTAAAATATTTTGTGGGTGATGTTTGGTTGATTAAGCCTCTGTTAATGCACAAAAAGCATAAGGATTTAAAGCTTGTTATTGCCAGGACAACATGCAAAATCTTCAGTAAGTTCACAGTGTACTGGCAGTACTTTTCTTCCTAGTATGGCTTGAGTGACTCTCCTGGCTGTTTCTATTAAACAAAAACGTCAGGGCTGATTCTTAGTACTTGTTTGTGGCATCCAATAGTGTGCTTAAGTGCCTCTATCTACTATATATTTTAGAATGTTTGTGTGTCAAACAGAAAGGGAGGGGTGTGATAGCAGGGATGGTTATACCCCAGAATGACCACGGGGGCAGCAAATGCCTCAACCCAGAGAAACAGCAGCTGGCGAACAGCATGGCCCTTGCCACTCTGGCCTGCCCCAGGGAGCAGCTGCTGGACACCACATGGCCCCTGCAGCCCCCAGACCAACACCTGGGAGAAGCCAGTGGGTGGACAACCCACATCCCCAAACTCCTGTCCTGACTCTGCACTCTCACGCCCCCTGCCCTGATCTCCTTCGTAAGGAGCCAAGCAATGTCATGTCACTTTGCTAGTGTGATATAAAATATAAGACTCTGGCCTAATGAGCTTACATTTTAGTTTCCAACATGATGCAACACACAGATAAGAAAAGCCAAAAATGCCTTGAGACCAGCCTACCAAGAGGCTGCTTTACTCCACGTGATACACTGTCACAGTTGTGACTGGCAGAAATGTCCAAGCTCCTTTGATATAATATAGATGGGGAAGGTGACAGGGCATTATCCCGGGGACCCACAGCCTCTGGAATGCCTTCCGTTTCCTGATTAGAAATAGCCTGCATTTTTAATACATATAAGGCATTCAAAAGGACCCATTAGTTTCACCTGACCTAGAAGAAAGTGTGTATGTCTGGGGGGGAAGGGGAAGAAACTGAAATGTAGGGTGATGTGTGGTGCTATTACAGTTAGGTTTTGAGTTGCTGCTTGGTAGAGGGGTTGCACTGGTGACATTTTTGTTTTTGCAGTATTAAATAACTGGCACTGTGCTCAGGCCCCATAACTGGGCAGCCTTTATTTATCTACTATATATATTTTAGAGAGTTTGTCTATTTGTCTGTTTGATCAAGAGCTCCTCCTAAATGGTAAGAGCTAGGGACCACCAAATTCAGTATGCAGCATCATCTTATCCTAACTTAAAACAACAAAACTTTTGGTTGTGCCAAGTAAATGGGAGGTGCCTAGATAGGGATTGCTTCTCATAAAACCAAACAGAAAGGAGAGAGAATCATCAAATCAAGTAAAGTCCTCAAAACTGACATAACTGAGCAAATATTGAAAGAGACTGAGCCAAGATGATCCAGAAAAATAAGATGAACCTAGAATAGGATTGCTTCTCAATAAACCTTGCAGAAAAAAGATAAATGTGAGAAATGTGCCAGGAAAGCAAGATGTGCCTGGAATGAGATTGCTTCTCATAAATCACACAGAAAAGAGACAGAATCACCAAATCAAGTACAATCCTCAAAATTGACGTAACTGAGAGAATGCTGAAAGAGACTAAATCAACATGAGCCAGAAAAATAGGATGAACCTTACAGAAAAGAGATGAAACAGAAAAATTTGGAGTAGTGCTATATTTTGGAGTAGTGCTATGTTTTGGCACAGCTAAATCATGCTTAAGCTTTGAAAACCAAAATAAAATGTTGTAAACCAAATTGACAATAGTCCTTTTTGTTAAACCATAGAGAATGATGAGACTTTATAAGGATGAAGAAAAAATACATTTGATGGAATTCTCATTGAAAAAATTACTAAAATTAGCTTCATAAAATACTGTAATTTTGAAAAATACAATCATTTCAGTAAAGCAGGTACATTTTCCTTTTATTTTCCAAAAAATTATTGAGTTAATGACCCAAACAATGCCAGGTAAATCTGCTAGTTCTATATACAAATGAAATAAAATACACTGGGGCAGAAAGCATGAATGGACCTGAGTTATTATTTGATCATGCTATTGTTTGATAGATAAATGTTTAATTTAAAAAATCCATTAATTAACTCATCTGTATCTGGCATAGTAATATGTGAACAAAGTCTTATTCCTAAAAAAAGACCAGGATCTTTGTGCCACTGCTATCAAAGCCTATGTCTACTCTGCTCCCAAACACTGACAGTGGAGAAAATGCAAACCTCGGAGTGGCATTGTGTGTTCACTGGGACTTAACTCAAAATTGTATTTCTGCAATGGGTTTTCCCATGTACTAATTTCAAAACAGAGAATGCATGTCAGTGAATCAGAATGCCATCCTTTTCCAGCCCATTTTCTGACTAAGTGATAGTCTAAGTTATTTTAGCTAATTTAAAAATAATATGTCCTTAACATCAAGCACCAAATGAAACTATTTCATTTTAACCCATCCCTCCTTTTGATAGCTCTGTGATCATTTCTCACCTTTCATCAGTGTAACTGGCAAATAATAATGATAAAGTGATTGCTATCTGAGACAATTGAAAATTATTAAAATACATAATGCATGTTGTTGAAGCAGTGACCTATATATCCTATGAATGTCTTTCAAAATAAAAAATGTGTATTCTAAAGCATTTGTACATATTTCCAGTATACCATATCTTACAGTTATAGACACTCGCTTGTGCATTAAGATCAAAGATATTCCATAATTGGTCATACCAGCCTTAGTACCTATGTATCTGTGAAATTTAGCTGCATAGCAGCATTCCAAGTACAACCTTCTTACTGCAGTTTGCTAGGTGACTCCTCTCAGAGATCTGCTTATATGCGTTCCTCTCATGACACTTCTCAAAGATCCTTTTATAGTGCCCTGTGTTGCCTCTATTTCCACTATCCCAAGTGACCCATTCCATAAGAACAACTTTTAAAAACAACAAGTAGTCCTGTGGCACCATGGGCCATGTCTACATTAGCAAACTATTTCGAAATTAGGGAATTTGACTTAACTCCTGATTTAACAAATTTGAACTAGCGTGTCCACACTACGGGGAGGCAACAAAATTTGTGGATGCACTAATTTGTGGATGCATTAATGTGGATGCACTATCTCAGACTTAGAGCCCCGGGAAGCACTGAGGAGTAATTAGTTCGAATTACTCTGGGGAGTAGTTATTTTGAATAGGAGTGTGCACACTACCGTTATTTCGAAATAACTATTTCAGAATTAGTGTTACTCCTGATGAAAAGCAGGAGTACAGATTTTGAATTCTGCATCCCGTTATTTTGAAACGATGGGTTTGGTAGTGTGGATGCTCTGCTTATAAATTCAACCTTGGGTTTTTTTTTTAAATAAAGTCCTAGTGTAGACCAGGGCATAGAGACTAACAAATATATTAGGGATGTTAAATATCAGTTAATTGAATAGTCGATTAAGCACATGAATTCTTATTAGTTACTCGACTTTTCTGCAGTCACCAGGGGTGGAGCTGGCAGCCAGTGTGCTCCGGCTCCACTCCCAAGGAGCTCCCTGTCACTGTGTTGCTGCTCTGTATTTAAAAACCAGCTCCCCTCGTGGACCAGCTGCCTGTCGCCTGATACAAGGGCAGCAGTGTGGAGTGACAGCAGCCCCTGTCCATGATGGGGTCTGCACTTCTGGACTCGGTGCAAGCTGGAACTGAGCCAGGCTGCCTGCCCGCCTGGCTCCTAATACATTTTAAATGCAGAGCCGCAGCGGGGGTAAATCCCGGACCCCGTGAAAGTCAGGACTAAGCTGGGCTGCTGGCCAGCCTGCTAAAAAATTTACTGGTATGCAAGGGGAAATGCATGTTGTCTATAGCATTAACTGATAAGCTTTTGCTTATCAGTTAATCAGCTACACTATTACATCCCCAATATATTTTCATGAGCTTTCGTGGGCAAAACCCACTTCTTCAGATGAGATGATCTTGAGTGACCCTGGGTTTTTAGTATCAGAGGGGTAGCCATGTTAGTCTGAATCTGCAAAAGCAGCGAGGAGTCCTGTGGCACCTTGTAGACTAACCGGAGTGTTGGAGCATAAGCTTTCGTGGGCAAAGTCCCACTTCGTCAGATGCATCTGTTCGTCAGATGCATCTGACGAAGTGGGTCTTTGCCCACAAAAGCTTATGCTCCAACACTTCGGTTAGTCTATAAGGTGCCACAGGACTCCTCGACGCTTTTGGGTTTTTAGTATGATCGAGTGACTGACTATTTTACAAATAAATTAAGAAAATAATCATTCTCAGTGTTCTGTTCTGCAAAGTTGTTGACTATTACTATTGTGACAGTCTGTGTAGTCTTGTGTTCACCCCTTTTACAAGACTAAGTTAAATTTTGTACAAAGCATACTATGTTGTAAGGGATCATTTGAAAATTCATGATTTGCTAATCATTATTGTCCTGGTAAAATATGTGTGGCAACATTGTACATAAAGATATGATTTCACTGTATAACATTACTGTCATGTGGTGGGCAAGGCCTTGAGCCCCCTGCCAGAGATGGTGTGGCGTTGCCACAAACCATTCCAGAAAAGTGCATTGTAGAGGGTCCTATTATCTAAACCAGTTTGTTTGGATTGAAATATTTGGGAAACTTCATTTGGGATAATAGGATTTGTACATATCATTTTCTACTAATAAATTATGTCCTTTATGTGAGCTTGTGTTGTCCAGGAGGACAGTAAGCATAATACAAGAGATCTTGAGTGATTTCATTTTTTCTTGCCTCCATCTTGTATTTAGCAAATATATCACTGAGGCTACATCTACACAGTAGCCTTCTTCCACAAAAGCTTATGCAACTGAAGTGTGAATATCGGCACACTTCATTTGCATACAGCCGGTCCCCGACTGTTCAGTCGATTTACAACCGTTCGCAGTTACGACTGAAGCTGTCATAAATGGCGGACCCGAGTTACGAACGCGATCCACGCTCACGAACAGCGCGGTCGTGTGTAACTCTATGGGGTCCGACTTACGAATGAACCGAGTTACGGCCAATTGCTTGGTCCGTAACCGGTTCATAAGTCGGGAAGAGGCTGTAATTAATTAGCAGCCGCTTTTGCGCAAGAGGCTTTTGCGCAAAAAGGAGCTGTGTAGACGGCTCCTTTTTGCGCAAAAAGCCCCTCTTGCGCAAGAATTGTTCTTCCTGAAAAAATGAGGAAGAACAGCTCTTGCACAAGAGGGGTTTTGCGCAAAAAGGAGCCGTCTACACAGCTCCTTTTTGCGCAAAAGCCTCTTGAGCAAAAGTTGCTAATTAATTATGCAAATGAAGTGTGGCAATATTCACGCTTCATTTGCATAAGCTTTTGCAGAAGAAGGCTACAGTGTAGACGTAGCCTGAGGTACTATCCCATCATTAGCTGATGGCTGTCTGGTCATGTAGCACTAAAATTGGTGAGAAGAAATTGGCAAAGGAGTTGTTGATCCTAAGATTGGGTACATTGAAAACTGTTGCAAAATGTCAAGCATTGCAGTAATTGTTTCTAATGTACTCAAACCTCATGCTCAACAGTGTTGCAAAACGGCATGTGTTCTGCAGAGCTCTGACAGAAAAATACTAGCAAATGCAAACAAAATAACTGTCAATCAAGCCTGTCAGAGGATATAAAGAGAGTATCAGAAATGCACTTGTCAGTCAGTGAGCCCCTCTTGAGTCACTCTCCAAGCACTCTCTGAAGAACAGTTGTAGAGGGAGCCTTGTCCTGTCCCTGGAGCAGAAGGAGAGAAGACAGAAACCTGAGACCAGAGGGAGTTAGGACCTGATCTAAAGAACATTTAAGAACTGACAGCAGCAGCTGTCATCAACCTGTGGAGGACTGGCCATCTGAAGGAGGATGCTGCCACTTTGCCTTACAGTTTGAAATGAGACTCTGTCATTTAGGGTGCTTGTTAGCTTGATATGAGGGATTTGTGTTTGCAGCAATGAAGAGTGCTTTGTTTTGAAAAGAGCACTACCTATTCATTTATTGGACGTCTGTATCTGTGTCCTCCAGGGAATTCCTTAGCTACCCTGGAAACCCATACCTGAGCAGAGCAGAGGTGAACAGGTGATCTGTTCTGAGAGAAATCTTGGTAAACCCAGGAGGGGACAATGGGAAGGCACCTAAATTCCGTTTTGGGGGTCACAGGCAATGCAAGATGCACCCTATGGGACTGGAGTTTGCTGGTGTTGTCCTGCAGTGTAATACATGAGTAGCTGACTACAGCCCTCAGACAGTATAACTGGGAGTGATTTACATGCCGGAAGCTGTATGAGAAAGCCAGGAGTGGTTGCTTTCCCACTGAAGCAGGTTAAAAGGCACCCAACGCAAGAGAACTAAGAAAGGACACAGCAGTCCATCAGTCCAAATTGTACCCTGGAGAATGCCACAACTATATCTGTACTAGTTATGGGCTTTAGGCTCTGCCATCAAATTCCTGCTCCTCTTCTTGCTCCTGAGCCTCTTCAGCCCTCTCCTCTGTATCTCCACTTTCCAGGTTGATGACATCTTCATTGTCTGCCCCTCAAGCCAGGGCATTCTGCATCTCATGCCAATGATGTGCTTCATATCGTATATCAGGCATACTCTGTTAAATGTCCAGGGAATATTTGCCTCCTTATTGGACACCTGCATTTATTTTAAGAAGCCCAAATTGTATTTCAATAATTGCATTAGTGGGTCTGAGGAAATCTGTTGTGCCCTTCCTTGAGGGTGTTCTGAGGAAAGAGAAAAATTATTCACCACTGTGTGCTGTGCCCTCCCCATCAAAACAAATAATGGTCATTAAATCATCGATATGGTGTGCATATGAGGTTTGGTCTATCCTTCCACCTTATGTTGATATAACTCCATCAATCTGAGATTTTCCCCACCCTGAGCAATGTAGCTATGCTGACTTAAGCCCCAGTGTAGACAGCGCTGTGTTGATGGGAAGGCTTCTCCCATGGGCATAGTTATGACCTCTTCACTAAGCACTACAGCAGTGCAGCTGCACCAGTGCAGCACTGTCAACATAGACCTGGTCTTACATTCCTTCCCTGTGTGCCCAAAATGAATCCAGACTCAATGGCTCTAGTCACAGGAAGTGCTGAGTAAGGAGCTAAGTCAGCACCGTGTCCCTCTAATGCCCACATTATACATACATCAATTGGATCTAACTGGAAGGAAGACCGTTGACAGCAGACATCAATTAACTGGAGTAAAGCCTCAGAGAAAGGGCCCATTGAAGGGGAAGCAAGCAACCTCCACAGGTGGACTTGACAGAAGGAAGGGCTAGAAGGATTGGGAGCCCAAAGGAAGACAGAAGTAGGTAGGGACACTATGACTACCACTCCTAAGCAAATGGGGAAAATGACCACTCACTATATATAACTAAGACAATAAAACACACTACAATCTCAAGTGGTCTGTGGTTAAGGCCTGAAGTAACTCTTAGGGGACAACGCTGTATCACTCACTCTAGAACAGAGCTGGCTGGCTGATTTGCTGAGGACATCAAATGTGACATACTCCAGGGAATCTTGTTGCCATGCTTGTAAGTATCATCTTAAGGTCTCAAACACAATTCTGTTTCTTGTTTCTGAAACTAGCATTTTCCACTGTAAGAACCCTTAGAGATACTTGTGCTCCATCTGCTTTCCCTGTAATTGTGAGAAAGTAGGAAATGAAATGTCCTATTCATTAGTGTGTGCTGTGCTGTGGTGACCTTAACTGGGATGAATGAAGCATGGGTCTTACTGGTTGTCTTCACCTGCTTTCCCTCAATTTTATCACACAGGCCCTAGACATAATTTGTACTTAGATGAGGTCAAGGAAAGGCCTTTTGGCTCATAGACCCTGTTTTGAAGGATACGGACATCTATTTAATCTCTTAGCCAGGGCTGGCCATGCCCTCATCCTGATAGTATTTTGCTCCTCCATTATCTTATGCTATACCATCATTAACATGGTTAAATTGTGCTGATGCAATCCCACCCTTGAATTGCAATTCCTTGTGAAAACCCTCCTATACCTCCCTAGTTTTGCCAAAGTCCTTCAGCAACTACTTGCTCTTCTTGGCTGCTCTGGTCTGTTTCTCTCATCCAGGTGCTCCTCTGCCAGGGCCTTTAAAAATCAGTTTGGAGAAGGGTTCCCAGATGTTTGTTGTGCTGAACCTCAAATTCATGTCTGGGGTCTGAGTGACTTAACTTCCTTTTTATTTGTGCTTCTGATATGGTTACATCAGGAGCACATGGCTGTATACCTGGGGGGAAGGGGGCTTCTGAATACTTTTGCAGATACTTTAACCCCACTCTGCCTTTGTCTTCATGTAGGGTTCAGTGCCCAGTGTGTGCACAGGACATTGGTATATATAAACACCTGTTCTGAAAATCAGGCATACCCAAAGATGCTTCAAGCCCCTGCTAGAAAGAACAATTGGTTATATGTGTCAGTGACTGCTTTTGAAAATGACGACCTTAATATTGATGTTGTCTTTGTGATCCATGCATGGTAGGTGTTATAAGTGTAAAATTTTATCATTAATCTTTCCCCATCAATCAGTCTCGCTACCCCCTTAATTGTCATTGCGATTGTATGAATTGTTATTATCTTGCTAGTGATGAGGTGCCCTGAATTGAAAGCAGTATCTCCTGAAATGTATTGCAAAAGATTCCCTGTTCAGTGACAGCTGTGGAGCACCCTAAAGCTGCATCTTGTTTTGCTGTCTCCAGTGCAAAAAAGTTCCAGGGTGCAGGCTTGCTGCCATTTTTCAGTTTTTATAATAGTGCTGAAAATCTTACATTTATTTTTTAATTTCATTTACTTTGTATTGCTATTTCTGTCTTAAAGAACATTCTACCTGTTGCTTCTGCACTGTTGTCACTTTTTTAAAGAGATGCTAAAATCAAAGTGGAACCAACATCAATTCAGTTCTGTTATAGAGTTAGCAATGTGTCTGGGCTGCTTCTGTTTCCCTTTCCTTCTCTCACAAACTGTTTTTGTAGCCATCTGTATTTTTTGTTCAGTTGAAAATCATTAGATCAATATGTAAGAAAAATGAATATTTGTTGGAACATCTTATTAACAGGATCACTAAGTCTCAATAGACTGTGAAGCCCTCTTACATTAAAAAACCAAAAAATGAAAAGCTTGTGAAACCATTTTCTCAGCAAAACTAGATGTGAAATTCTTGAGCAAGCTAGTACTTGTTATGATTTGCTCTGTTATCCTTGAAAATGTGTAAATAGAAGTACAAAATACAAATTCTTCAATTGCAATTACTAGTAAAATAACTGAACAAAGGCCTATCTCTATTACTGATAGGAAGTTTTATTTATCCTTGTATTGATGTAAAAATAATCATCTGATTTAATTAGATTTTCTAATCCCTATGATTTGATGTAACTTTATATAATTCTGGTATCTATTATTGAGAAAATAATGTAAGAAAATTGAGAGATAATCATTAACTAAATACAATCTGCTACAACGAACAACAAACATAAAGCACATTCTAAGTGGAAAGAGAAACCTTTTGGGTTTGTTTGTTTGTTAGTTATGGGGGGAGCACGGGTTATCTTAAAGCTGAAAGTGTGGCTTGATACAGTATTTTTTACAGACTGTGTAATAAATTTACTATTTCACAGGAGAGTTCATTTTATAAATAATTTCTGGAAGCATGCTTTGCTAGTGAAGACTAAAAGCATAATTGAAAAATAGTGATAGAAATGTAGCCGTGTTAGTCTGGTGTAGCTGAAACAAAAAACAGGAAACAGGAGACAAAAAACATAGTCCTGTTTTTCATAATTGAAAAACATATGTTTAAATAGCAGGAAGCTGAAAAGGCCAATTTGTATAGGTCCAAAGCACGGTAGGAACCTGACTAAAAGTTCTATATGGCCCACAAATATGATCTAGACCACAACCTTACTAATGGATCAGCATAGAGTACTTTGATATCAATGGGTCTCCTTGCCAGTCAAAGATTTGGTGCATGCACATCTGTTTGCAGGATTAGGGTTCCAATTCACAACTTGTAGTTCTGAATTTGTAAGTACAATTAGTCAAGATTTTCAATGACGTTAAGTGGGTTGTTTCTAATTTGCATTAAAATAATAATGCAAACTAAGGCTTTAAATCTGGAAATACACAAGTGAGTAACTTCATGCATGTGAATAATACCCTTGAACTTTAAATACAAGAGGACTACTCAGATGCATGAGAATTTGCAAAAGTAGAACCACATTAATAAAGAGAGTGAGTTTGTTTGTCTAATTTCCCATTCTGTGCTTCTCATAAACCAACTGTTTACTTTCTCTTGGGTGGTGTGGGGTGGGTTGGTGTTTGGTTTTTTTGTTTTTGTTTTTTTGTTTTTTTGTTTTTTTGTGAAGCACAAAAATATGAATTAAGAGGAAATATCAGGACATTTATTTCAGGAATATTTCAGATTCCTGAAATCTCTTACCTGTTTTAGATCCTTTGTTCTTTTGTTTTGCTCCAGAGTCTCATTAAATTGTTATTTTTAAATGTAGGACAACACATTTTAAATAAGCCTTTCCCTTGAAGCTGGAAAAAGAGAGAGAAGAAAGGAAAAGGAAGAACTTTTTCCCCGAAGAGAACTGATCTGCCAGGAAATGTCTGTACCTATTGCAGGTGAGTCCAGGATCAGTTCCAGGATCAGACTCCTGAGTCATCTCAGGGCCCATATGTAAATTCTCAAATTGAGAGATCCTTGATGATGATGTTGTGTGCTTAACAGCAAGATTAGTTCCCCTTCCACTAACATGGAGGCCATCCAAACTGTACATCCCCTCCTTCTCACAGAAGATGGCCAATATTCCACAAAATCCAAACCCTATACTTTATAGCACGATGGGTAAGGATTCACTGGTGGTGGTGTATATCAGTACTAATGACACTATATCTCAGACAGCACACTAGGGTCTGCTTATTCCTTGCAGAATAACCCTAACCCTTTCCATTTTTTATGTAAAATCACCAACAAGGATTTTCAAGTCTTCCTGGTCTTGTTGAAGAGCTCTTTATGAGCTAGCTTGATTTTTCTAATGTGTTGGTCTGGGCATTCATGTACAGGTGTGTCCCATATACCTCACCTGTACAGCATTTGACCAACAGGATTTTTATTGATATCTTCTCCAGTTTCCATACTGATCAAGACCAGACTAAAGAGCTTTGGGGCTTGATGAACTATGGAATTTGGGCCCCCTCACCTTTCTTAAACTACAGCATGTGATATACAAGACAATTGCTGTGTGAAGCAAAACTACAAGACTTCTTTGATCCAAAATTCTCAGCTAGTGGATGCACCTATTGGAGAAGTGTGTAGAATTTCTGATGGTGGAGCAAGACAAGCCTTCTAATATTTCAATGGTTATTACTGAAGTGGGGAAGGACCAACTGCCATGTCTTAGTACCACTCACTCAAGCATGGCCTAGCCACCACTCTGTCATGGGAGAGTGATTGTCTTTGGAACCTGGTGCACAGGTACTCAGTATGTGGGGGACAGGAGTTTCTGATGATGCGGCAACTGCACATTTGTTAATCTGGGCCTGATACTGAGGACTTGGTATTAACTGGAAATTTCAGGCTGTGTAGAATTTTTCCTGTTCCTATTCTCTGGTGATCACCACCTGCTCACCTGTGTCTGCCTCCAGCTGTGCAGAATATAGTCTTGGTTCTGGAGGCTAAGAACTGCCAAGCTTCTCATCCGATTTCCACTTCTCTAATTTCTTAGGAGGGGAAGGAGGGGCTAGTTCCTTTCTTCAGTGAATCTGATGTAGTGATGTTTCCTAAATCTCCTCAGCTTCTCTGATACTCCACAGCGTTTGTATTTGCCCTTCTAATCAAAGAATCTTTTCTTGCAGCACAGCCACCAACTCGCACTTCATATACAGGAAATCTATTTGGCTTCTGACAAGAAAGAGAATATGACACCTTTGTTGTAAATTACAACCATTGACCATGGCATCACAATATCTAGTGCTGAACTCTGTCCAGAAGGAAAATCTTTTACACACCCTCTGAAACTCTCTTGTAAGCACAAGAACATTTTCCAAGCATCTGACTTATTTAATCTTAAGTCACCCTGCTCAGCTCTACTTCTGAGTACTCAAAGATTTCCAAACAGTGGTGCTAATCAACTGTAATTCTTTTCACAGGTAAATTAATAAAACATTTATTTCTTAAAGTTTTAAAATTTTGTCTTTCCTGCAGAGGATTTCTTGCTCTGCAAGGTGAATTTCCCTGAATAATGCTGAGTTTCAATAAAATAAGGATGCTCTCTTTTCCTGAAATACAAGTGTAAATTTAGGGCTCCAGAATGGTAAAGAAACTTAACAAACTGTAGAGTCAAGAAGCTTTCAGAAAATCCATGGTCTAGGAGGCACAATGGTGAATTTTGATTGGCTCAGCCTCTTATTCCTAACGAAGGCTTTTCTCCAAGAGTGAGGTGCTCCTGCTTATTATCACTAAAAATAGCTCCTATTTGTTATCCTCTTTCAGTTCAGTGCAGGTACTGGTGACTGTGATTAGTTTAAGTGTACACCCCAGGAACCTGCCACAGTCAAGTTGAAAATCCAAGCTGGAAGAAAAGGAATTTTATACAACACCATGCATTTAAGATCCATGACTGAATGCTTTGAGGAGTTCAAGATGACAGAAGAAGCCTTGGGATTTAGAGGCCCCTGAGAAAATGTCATTGAGAATCTCCTGTCACTCATACTCCTCTGCAAACAACTTCCATAACCATCCTTGCCCACACAAACAGAAAAGAGAACTTGAAGCAAACAAGGAAAAGGTAATACCCCTGCTTTCCCCCTCCCCCATACACACACATTGCTTTGACTTTGATTTTGGATGCTGTTCACAGCCATTTTATACTACTCAGGCAGTAGGAAAGGGCCACAGAAATTCCTGAGTGAATCCTTCTGGCACAGAAGCAGTGCATAGGAAGGGTAGATAGCCCTGCACTGTCCCAATCATAGTCGACATGTAGTAGGGGCATGAAGAGGGAGTGACCATAGACTCTGAATGTTCCGGACTGCAGAGTAGCCCATAGGCAGCCTGGGGAATGCTGTAATAAATTAGACTGTCCCCAGGCCAGTGCCACTCTAGCATCTGGAGAAATGCAAAGGTAATATAAGGCCCTCTTTGTGCCCCCACTCTCTTTTCTTCACTTGTGCCTCCTAAGAGGTACAACACAGAATTGGGCATTTCCCTTCCAGGCCTTCCTTTGCCACACTCTTTAAACAGTGGCTATTGAGAGGTAATGTTCACTTTTGAGGATATTAATTACGTGCAGATGAGTAAGCCAAGATGAGTGGGGTTACATTTGCATTCAGCAGCTCAGAGCAGGCCATATCTACTCTACAAAATTATGTCAGCCTAACTTAGGGTATGTCTACATTGCATTCCTCTTTTGAGAGAGGAATGCAAATGCAGACGAACGAAATTGCAAATGAAGCGTGGATTTGAATTTCCCGTGCTTCATTTGCATAATCATGTCCGGCCGCTTTTTCGAAATACCCTATTTTGAAAAAAGAAACGCTGTCTAGACGTGGTTATTTCGGAAGAAAACCCTTCTTTTGAAATTACCCTTACTCCTTATAAAATGAGGTTTAAGGGTGATTTCGAAAGAAGGGTTTTCTTTCCGAATAACTGCGTCTAGACAGCATTTCTTTTTTTGAAATATGGTATTTTGAAAAAGCGGACGGAAGTGATTATGCAAATGAAGCATGGGAAATTCAAATCCCCGCTTCATTTGCAATTTCATTCGTCTGCATTTGCATTCCTCTCTCGAAAGAGGAATGCAGTGTAGACATCGATACCAGAAATGGCCACCACGGTTATTAAATTATTGTGAATGCGCACACTTGGCTCCTTGGATCAGTAGTGCATGTCCTCATCTGGAGTGCTTGTGCTGATTGTATTGTCAATGTCCAACATTGTGGAAGATATCCTGGAGTCAAATAGCAGTCTTTCTAATTAATGCCATGTCTACGCTGACAGAGCATTCCCCAAAGAACAAAGACTGTGATTCTATGCTGCCTGGGGAGATGGTATTACTAAATTGGCATAGAGAGGCATTTAAGTCATTGGGAGACAAATTTAAGTGATGACACTTAAACAGCTAGATTGTCGCAACTTACCATGTCACGTAGACCAGGCCTAAGTGTAACCTCCTTCAGAGCAAAGACCTAGTGCAGTGTTTCTTAAACTTTTTAAGACTGAGGAACACCAAACAATAATTTTTTTTTATGGGGAACAAAAAACAAAACAAAACAGCCCCCAGGGAAAATTTGTCAAGCAAAACAAAAAAAACCACGGACCAGGAGGGAGGGTAGAGGAGGGTCTCGGGGATGGGTGTCTGGCCTGGAGGGAGGATAGAAGAGGGGACTTGAGGCAGGGAGGGTGCAGGAGGGGACTTGGGGCAGGATGTCAGAGCAAGCTGAGAATGTGGGGTCTTGGCAGGGGGAGGGGAGTGAGCAGGGGTTGGGCGTGGGGACTGGACATAACGGGGGACACTTACCTGGCTTGGCACCCTGCTGCAGCAGGGAAAGCCTCCAGGAAGCATGCTCTTGTTTCTCGGGAGGTAGGGGGCTGGAGAGCTCAGTCCTCCCCCCCCCCGCCTCCCAGCCCATGCAGCGGGGAACCCAGTGCAGCTGCAGCACCAGGCCAGGCTTCCCGTTGGCAGGGCGGTGGGGGAAGGGAGTAGAAACCCCGACCGTCCCCGCCAGATTAAACTGCCACTTCCCCAGCAGGAGCGCAGGGGAGAGAGAGCAGTAGCGCATGGGGGGCAGCAGAGCCCAAGTGCGCCTTGAGGGAGGGGAGCAGCAGAGCCCGAGCACGCTGCAGGCGGGAGGGAAGCGGCAGAGCCTGAGCCGGGTTCCTTGCAGGCAGCAGTTCCCTGCAAGCAGCAGCTGTAAAAGCGGCCACCTGCACATGTGAAGAAGGAGGAAAGTTCAAGATATTAAATATATGTATTAGATTTTTTTTATTAATATGCTTGCAAAAGGAAAGTAAAACAATAGTCTTCATTTTGTTGAATAATTACCATACATGGTAAATTTGAATCAGAAATTCATAAAGCTTCCATTACTCTTTCCATAACTAATTTTGTGATTTCTAACAGTAAAAAATTTCTAAAATAACAGTTGAATAGGTGACTTGATTTTAATTTTGTTAGCAAATATTTTTTATGAACTCTAATCATAATACTCATGACTTTTTTTGGATGAAAAACAAAACTAATTATTTAAACCTTTCACCCAGCATATTCTGGTGTACAAAGTAGCACATTCAGCTAATATAAGTGGCAGGATTGTTTATGCAAAATTTGGTATCTGTATGTAATTGTGAAGTATGACTTTATTTTGCACAAACAAATCCACAAACAAACAAACAAACTCTTCAAAATATATAATAGATAATCCAGAAATATAATCAATATTCAGTACTGCTTGTGGGTGTAATGAGACTTCCAGTAATTAACTCTTTAAATCCCTTCCAGCAAAGGGTCAGTTGTGCTCTGTACTGTGTTATGTGGAAAGGAGTATGTGGTCCTACTATCCTACAGCACAGGACCTACTGCTAGGAGGTGAGTATAATGTGAGTTTTCTCTTCAACCCATGCCTTGGAGTATCATCTCAGTGGTATTTTTTTTTTTTTGAAGTGTAGAAGGTCTGTCTCAGAATTTGCCCTGGGTCGCCAAAAGCCCCTGTGCAACTTGTCCATGTCTTGTTAGAGCACAGGGTCAGAGAGGCAAAACTTGTGGGTTTAATTCCTGTATGGCATGAACATGCTGTCCATTTCTGATATGAGGCCTAGTTACCACAGCTCTAAACACCAGACCACACTAACCCCACTCTGGAAACTGATTGTGTGGAAGGTGTGTCTGTGTGGGTAGCAAAAGGCATCTGCTGCTTCCTTGCTTCTTTATTTACGTTTCCTGGTTTCCTCAACATAAAGTGGAAAGTTTGCAGAAGTTGCATTTTATAGAAAGTGATTACACCAAACCTTTAACAGGATCATATCAGAGTTTGATGCATGATATATAATCCAACAGCCACTAGCATTTGGAAGGAACTGATAAGAATGGAACACTCTCATTGCTTGTACCTGAATAGAGAGAGATTTTTTTAAAGTACATACGTTTTTAAGTCTCCTGTAAGAGTCCCTGTTTCTTGCAAACATTGTCATTGCCTTCTCTAAGACACAATATTTGCATTAGGGGTCACTCATGCAAAACCCTTTGCAGAGGAAAGCCATATTTTTTTCATAATGAATTATAACAGCACATATAAACTAGGGATGTTAGATAGTGTGTTACTGAACTGTCATGTAACCTCATCAAATTTTAATGGTTATATGACTATTCAATAGTCCCTGGAGATGGGGCTGGCAGCCAATATGTTCCCGGACCCATTCCCGAGTAGCCCCCTGTCACTCCATGCTGCTGCCTCTCCATCAGAGGCAGTAGCACGGGAAGGCAACAGCCCCTGTCTTTGGGAGGACTAAGTTCCCCATGGACTGAAGCTGCGCCAGCATCCATGGAGCAGCCTATGTCTGCGGTGAGGCCATAACCACTGCGGATAGAGGCTGCTCTGTGGCAGCCTCCCCTGCCCTTTCCCCCCACCCTGCTGCTGCCTCTGATAGAGAGGCAGCAGTGTGGGGAGACAGGCAGTTCCATGGGAGCCAACATGTGCAGGCAGCTGGCTTGAAAGCCAGCTTCCTGTGTGTACCAGCTCCCATCTGCCCCTCCTCACCCTCCACGCTGCTGCCTCTTTATCAGAGGCAACAGTGCGGGGTAGGGGGTGGAGACTCCATGGGATCCAGTGCTTGTGGAGAGCCAGCTTAAAAGTCGGTTCCTCACAAGCACTGGCTCCCACTTCCCGCCTCCCCTCCCTCTTGCTGCCTCTGATAAAGGCTTATCTGTTAATTATGTGGTGATCTACATGTTGACATCCCTAATACAAACATGATCAACATTTGATATATATTTATAAATGTTTTATTTGGAGTATATATTTGATACGTACAAATGTAGCAAAACTTACTTTCTATATAGCGTGCTAGATTTTCAGCCAGTGTTAACCAACATAGATCCATTAAAATAAATGAAGCTACATGGATTTATAGCATTTGACATTCTAGATCAGTATTTAACTAACTTTTTTCTCTTTTAGTTACCAGGATTTTACATTGTTAATATTTCTTTCTGCCCATTCACTTTTTGTATTACTTTTACCAGAAATGACAAAAAAGTTGTGGATATTTTTGGCAACTGGGAGGTGAATGTAGTTTATTAGAGAATTCAATAGTAGTAGCTAAATTACCAAATATTGGTTTTATTTCTGTTGTTTTTGTCAGGTGCATTAATTTTTCCATCACTACAATTTTCCAAGCCTTTTAATATTATATTTATCATAGGAACTGTTTTCTTTTTCCTTTGTTTTGCCAACACTTAATCTGGCTGCTACCAGTAGATAAGACAAAAGTACCAGGCTACGAGGCTAGTTACCAAAAACTATTGTCTTGTCATGAGTATAATTCTCCATGTACAAATTCATACCCTTATTTTCAATTACCCATTCCCCATTTTCTGCATACTGTCATCCTGCCACATTTCAGGAGCTAGATGGATTTAAGATGTACAAACCCAATGGATTAGAGTAGTAAGCAAATTACATCTGCTGGCCACTCATATAATAACAGGTTAACTTAAAATAACGTAACCATTTATACTATTTACTGATTAGTATGGCCACCCATATTTTGCATTGTCATAGGTATGAATAAATAACTAAGAAGATGATAAATAATATCAGGGGACGGATGCCTGAGAACAGTACAAAAGGTCCATACCTCTATTCACAGTTCCTTTATTCAGCAGTAGGTGGAAACAGAGTAAATTTCTAAAGTACCCTCCATTTTCAAGAGGTGCTGTGTGAATGTCAGTAGCAGATATGGTCATATGGAGGATCTCAGGAGTGCAACAAAAGAGGTCAAGACAAGGCATCTAGAAAGTAATGATGAGGCCAGGTCCTGACAGCATGATTATATAAGTTAAAATAGTTCAAATATTGCATAGACTGAATTTTTGGAAGACCATCAAGACAGGAAGGAAGCAATATGTAGGTTATTGCTGAAGTATGTTGCTGTATAACAAAGGCTCTTTTGTGTCATCACACAGCACAGTTAACAAAGCTCATAATAGTTTTTCCTTATTTCCTATCACTCACATTTAGCAGCTCTAGTATTACTTTTGGAAAATAAAACCTGTTTTAACAGAAATTACAATCCAGAGCATCACTGATAGAAAAATATACTAGGATGACATTGAATAGCTTCCTACTGGAAATCTCTTTTGTTAAAGCATCAGCCAGCACTCCTGGCTGTGACAGACTGCCCGTAAAACTTTGAGCAAAATACGTAGGGGCACAGATTCTCTCCTGTGCCAAGATTTAATCATCAGAGGACACATGAAGAATACCAGTTAGGGAGTCAATATTGATTCCGTCATACTCGAGATTTCTCTGCTGTGGCCCAAATATAAAGTTGGAGTCATGGCCATTCTTAAGATTTAGGGTGCCCTATTTAGGGGTCGGGGGTCACGCTCAAGGTTGTGCAGGGGCAGGAGCAGGGCAGGGAGGCATAAGTGGGGGAAGTAGAGGGATCAGTAGCACCCCCACATTTTACATACTGTTCCTGGCTGACTTTGCCTAGGATCCTGACTGCCTTTGGCCTCTCATCTGGGGTCCTGACTGCCTCTGGTGCAGCGCCCCAGGATCCCAGCTGTTGGCCCCACCCCTGAGCTACTGGCCCTGGGCTCTGCTGCCAGCCCCATGCCCGGGGCTCCTGCTGCTGGCTGGGGTCCTACCAGCCCTGTGCCCCAGGTTCTGGCTGCCAGCCCCATGCCCAGGGTCCCAGCTGCCATGTTGGGAGACTGGTGGAGAGACTGACTCCTAGGTGGCACCCAGGTTGGTCTCCTCCCCAAACTCTGCCCCTTGCAGAGACCCATACGCAGCACCAGCTGAATATAGAGAGATGGGTCACCAGCTTCCTGAGGGCTGGAGCTGACTGGGGAAGGGTGAGCAGCATCAGCCTCTGGAGCCTGGGGTTGTGGGTTCCCCCACTGGGGAGGCGGGCAGGCACCACCAGCTTGCCCAGGGCTTGGGCTGGCACTAGCTGAAGGTAGAGAGGATAAGGCAGCCCCTGAAAGTAAGCAGGTGGGATGTGGCCTAATGGGTAAGGCATTAGTCTCCCAAGTATGGTGGTGTGGGTTTGAGTTTCCCCCCTTCCTTTCCTGCCAGGTAGCAATCACCACTTTACCCATGGCAGGAGCTAGTATCATGAGAAGATAGAGGCAATAAGTCAGACCCAGGAGGTGGGGTGGATCTTCCAGTGGCTTAATGGATAAGGCATCAGCCTCTGGGGCTAGGGGGTTCAAGTCCCCTCCCTCACCCCTGGGGGCAGCCATCTCCACCAGCTTCCCCAGGTCTGGAACTGTCACTAGCTGAAGGGGGGGGGGCAGCCTGCTCAGCCACCAAGTGGCTTGCCTTGGCAGTATGCCAGAGCCTGGCTGTGTTGCAGCCTGAAAGCAAGCTACCAGCTTCCCCCAGGGCTGAAGCCAGCCACAACTGAATGTTAGAAGGATAAAGCATTTGCTGGAGACACTGTGAGCTCCTCATCACTCACTTTCTGTGTGTGTTCCTCTGACTTTGGGAGAGTACTATTTTTTGGTCAGGGTCTACATTTGGAGTTTCTTGAAAACCCCCTGCTCCATGGCTCTGCAGCTTGTGGTCTCAGACTGGCTTAGATGGAGGAAGAAGGAGGTGACCATTCAGTTGTTTTTTCTCCAGATCTCAGACCCTTTTTTTTTAAATCATAGATGGTTTTCTTTCTGCTCTGTGAATTCAAATAGTTTGTAATTAACAAATACTATGTGCCCATTTGAGCCCTGAAACCTCAGCCCTGCAATTGACTCCATTCATGTTGTGCATCAGTGGGGCTCTACGTGGGTGCAGTTACCAGTGCAGATTCATGCCCTACATGTGTATGTGATATGGAAGAAGTAATGTATTTAAATAGTGAATTAAAAAACAGGTATCTCCTTGCTTAAAAATATTTGTGACATTTTGGTTGAAAAAATTGTTGAGCAGACACAAGCCCTGATCCTGAAAACATTTACAAATATGATTAACTTTAAATATGTAAACAGTCCCATTGACTTCAGTGGCCCCAATCCTACAACTGACTCTGCACAAACACAGAGGTTCATTCAAGCAGTCAGTTGCAGGATCTGAACCTACTCAGGAGCATAAAGTGAGCATATGCTTAAATTGTTGTAGATGGAACAGTTCTGAAGCTCACGCCTCACAGTTAAAAAGGTGGCTGAAAGAATATTTTATTTTTGTAATTAAGAATAATTGCTTCAGCAATAATGTTAGGTATGACAAGTTTCTGTTCTGTTAATTTTTATAACATAAAATATAAATATAAAGCTCTTGAAAAACTGGGAGAACAAAAAAAGCATGATCGGCACCACTAGATAACCCATTTTCTATTCTGCTTCCAGTCCCTCCATATCTATTATATATTTTGAAGAGTTTGTTTGTGGATTTGTTTGTGCAAAATAAAATCATACTTCACGATTACCTACAGATACCAAATTTTGCATAAACAAGCCTACCACTTAAAGTAGCTGAAGTGCACTACTTTGTACACTGGAATATGCTAGGTGAAAGGTTTAAATAATTATTTTTGTTTTTCAACCAAAAAGAGTCATGACTATTATGCTTAGAGTTCATAAAAAATATTTACTAACAAAATTGAGTCACCTATTCAACTACCATTTTAGTGCAAAGACAATTTTTACATTTACAAATCACAAAACAATTCAAATTAGTTATGGAAAGAGTAATGGAAGATTTACGAATTTCTGATTCAAATTTACTATGTATGGTAATTATTCAATTAAATGAAGAATGTTTGAAGTTGAAATCCTACAAATTTAAAACTGTTATTTTACTTCCCTTTTGCAAGCATATTAATAAAAAATTCTATTACTTATATTTAATTTATTGAACTTTCCTATAAGTGTAATCCACGCAAATGACTTTGCCCAGTCAATAATGGGCCTCACCTGCTAATACTGGATATTTACAATGGCCCCATCTCAATCATTAGGAAAAACTGGTGTTTATTATTATGACATTTATTTTATTCTGGGTTTCTTTGGTAAATATATTTTAAATCATAACTAGTCCTCATTGAAGGAAACTTGCAAGACAACATACAATCCTCTTGGAGAGGGTGAGTTTTATTTCAAGAGTGTCAGTGATACCTTCCTACATTAAAGAACCACCATTGACATGTAGAACAGGAGGTGACCAAATGCAAACCCTTGTATTGTGGCAGGCCATGCAGAAATGTTCTTGGGGCCCAGTCCCATGTGGTTTATGTTACTCTTTACTGCTGTCTTTGGTTGGCATTTTGTCTATACAAGGAGTACAGAATAGGGCCTTGTGTTGGCCTAGTTGCCTTTTTAGATTGTGTTTGGGATTTGCATTTACATTTTTTCCTTAGGAAGTTCTAAGGTGTCTATCCTCACAGATGTCCCACTGAATTATTCTTTGTTGTCATTATAAATGTAACTGTATAGATTGGCAGTGGCGGAACTTAACACATGAAATACTAGTACTGCTTTACGTTTAATAGCAGGGTCACACAGTATTCTTCTTTCTCCCGTGGTTAAGAGGTTAAAGACGGTCAGAGTACCCAGGGGCAGCCACTCTTTCCAGAATTAGATGAATACTGTAGCTGATCCTACACCAGGAGGGCAGAAAGGAGGGTGCAATGTGGATGTGTGTTTGATGGTACTCACTGAGGGGGAAACCTGGTGAGTGTGTGATTCTACGCGGTGGGGTAGACTAGCTGGGGGCAATTGGGTGATCTGGGGGGAGGTTTGCTCCGCCCCGGTAGGGTGGGGGGGGGGGGGACTTGGCTAGTGCATTGTTTTCCTTCGGGGTGGGGCTTGTTGTTGCCGGCTCTCTGCTGACCCTGCCCCAAACCAGCTGCAGCACCGGCTAAGAGGAGGGGAAGTAATGTAGCTCCTGCTCCCTTCCCTGCACACAGGGTCCTCGGGCAGTCGCAGCAGCGCCGGGCGGAGGGAGGGAGAGCGGCTGGCTGGGGCTGGGCTCGCCGGCTGCCCTCCTGTCGCGATTGCTTGGCGCTGCCGCCAGGCCCGGGGTAGCGAGGCGCGGGGCCGTCGCCGCGTGACAGGGGCTGCGCTCCCGGGTCCCCGCCTTGCGCCCGCCCAGGTGAGTGGCCGGGCTCGGGGGCTCGTCGCCTGGCTGCGGCCGCGGGCTCGGCGGCGGCGGGCGCGGGGCGGCGCGGCGAGCAGGCCCTGCGGCCTGACTGGGCTTTGTTCCCCGGGCTGAGGCGGCGGGGCTGGGCTCCCGCGGGAGCGGCGATCGTGCCCCGGCTTCTCAGCGGAGCCGCCCTGCTCGCGAGGGGTGGGAGCGGGATCCGGGGTCCCTTCCCCAGGCTCCCAGCCGCTTGGCTCCGGAGCGTGGCTCGCAGGCACCTGGGCATTTGCTGCTGAGGCCCCGTGTGTGTGGGGAGCACCAGCAACCCGCCCCCCCCCCCGAGCAACCTGAGGTCAGCTCAGTCCCCTCAACAGGTTGGAGGGATAGTGGGGGCGCGGCGGGAGCGCCCGGCGCTGCTGCCCTTTGTGTGGGGCGCCCGTGGCGGGGCAGCCGGTCCCCCACTCGCTGCGGCGCCCTCCTGCCCACGCGGGGCTGGGTGCTGCACGGCTTGTAGCCGGCCGCTGGCGGGGAGACGTGGAAGGGGAAAAGATGGTGGTTTTGGCCGAGGGGAGGCTCTTAGGGAAGAGACAAGGCTCCGGAGGAAAGGAGCCAGCCTCCTGGGGAGCAGCTGTGTTTGGCTTACTACGGGGCTTTCCACCCCGCCCTGCTTGTTTTGTGCTGCTGTTGGTAAAAGTGTACATGGGGAGGCCCTTCTGGTCTCCAATCACTGGGGGTGTGTGTGTGTCTGAATGCCCTGGCATCCCATCCTGCAGCGTCCACAGGATGGGTGCTATTTCTTTGATTTTTGACAGGTCCATTGTCTTACTATTTTGCCTCCCTCTTCTCCCCCCCCCTTTCTGATTACACTGCCTTGTGCTGCCCATTGAGAGGTTTATGGAGAGGTTGTTAGCCGGACGTGTGGGAAGGCCGTATTCTACAGCGCTCTCTTCCGAGTATTGTGTGTGCCTGGAGGAAGCCTTTTGGTGGCAATCTTATGAATGGAGACAACTGCTGAAGCACAGCCCTCTGTGGTTTTGAATGAGCAAAAAAAATTAGCATTGTTCATTGGACCCATGACATTGCAGAAGTCTGATTCAGTGGGCCATTTCTCTCATCATCTCCCCTTCCCAGTCCTCTTAGGAAAATACAGTTGGTCATTGCACTGATTACAGTCCTAACAATGGGAGTGTCCTAACAATATCTGCAAAGGTGACGTGTTGATATTGTCACATTAAAATGTGTTCTGATTTAATGAGCATTTATTTTCCCTTCACCCTTCTTTGTGGCATTACATTTAAGATTCATAGTAAGCAATGTGTACCATTATTGTGTATGAGAGGAGCTCATGCACAGCCATATTGCTCTCCTTATACCCTAGTGACTCTCCTTTTAATCTGAATAATTTATTTTCTAGTTCCCAGCTGGCATTGTCTATTCTGAGCAGTCCTCATTGTGAGAACAAAAAAAAAAAGGGGGAGGATGGGTGACCTCAGGGTGAAAAGGACAAAAGTTTGGTTGGAGAGGCCTAATTCAAGAATGAGGTGCCAACTATGGGAAAATGGGTGGGTGTGGAGGGGAGAAGGTACTAGAGACAGCTGAAATATGAAATTTCTGTGTGGTAATGGATGTGCAGAGTCTGCAGAATCCTGCAGAGAATCAGGGGAATTAGCATTGCAATCACTTCCTCCTGCAGAATCGCATAAAACAGCTGGCTTGCAAAAAAATTATTGATCACAATCTTGGAAAATACACACATCCTGCTGCTTATTACAGCATTAATAGGAGACTTTCCATGAAGACCTGGGTGGTCTAATTCGTTATTTATTGCTGTATCAAAAGTTTCACTTAGGACTCAAAAGCTTCATTTTCTTAATAGTTGTGAAGATAACCTTCATTGCATGAGCCAATGTAGTACTATCTCTTTGAATCTGTAGACAGGGTTTTCCAGTATCTACCTTTGCAGCAATACCAAACTTTCCTAAAAAGGGTAAGCAGGGTCTAAGTCAGGACTACTCAACTTTGGAAGCCCTGGGGGCCACAATGATACTCACGGCACATGCCAAGGGCCAGCAACTTAAGTGTGGTTGCATATGCATGCAAATATATATGCAAATAGCGTCTTTCACGCTGACGGGTATGAATACAAAGATTAAGGCAAGACTACACAACACGCAGGCCCCATTTCAGTAATTTCTGTTTTTAATAAAATGCAATATTTACCCAATTTCCACCCACAGGACAGCATTTTTAATGAGCAATGACAATCCAGGAATTTAACTACTAAAACACATATCAACAGAAGACCATTATATTGATTTGCTGTTGTGGAGCATGTTCCAAGTGGAGACCATGTTCAAAGGATCCCACCTGCGGGCTGCAAACATGTTTAGTAGCTCTGGTTTAAGTCTAATTTCACTGTTCAGTTCTTGAGAGCCTCAGAGGCAGGTCAGTTTCAGTTATCTAGGGCTTGGGAAAGTTCTGAGGAGCAGCAGGGAGGGCATTGGAGATATTCTTGGGAAAGGGTAGCCAAAAAACAATGGCAGAGAACTCCCAACAGTCAGAAGTCTTCAGGGTAGGGCACAAGGAGGAAAATTTCTTCCTTCTAGCTGCAAAAAATAGGGCGAGAAAATCTACACATTTATCAGCTAGAGCAGAGTGGGCAATAATTTTTGATGTGGGGCTATTCCCAAGATTTTTTTCTAAGTGGTCAAGGGCTGAATTTTTCTATGGAGAGGGTGTGGGGTCTGGGACGGAGGTTGGGTGCAGGCAGGAGCTTGGAGTAGGAAACTGCGGTGCGGGAGAGGATGTGGGGTCTGAGAGGGAGTTTGGGTAAAGGAGGGGGTTGTGACTTGGGGAGGGGTGTGCAGACTCTGGGGGCGGTATGGGTGCAGGAGAGGATTTTGGCCTCAGGGAGAGGGGTGTAAGGTCTGGGAGGGAGTTGTAATCTGGAGAAGGGAGGTGCAGAGGGTTTGGGTGAAGGAGGTGGTTGTGACCTGGGCCAGGGGGATTGAGGTACAGCAGAGGTACAGGATCGAGGAGGGGCGTATGGGTGCAGGATTCTGACGTGGGGGAGGGACATATGAAAGGGGTGCAGGGTCTGGGGGAGAGTTGTGACCTTGGGTGGGAAGGATGCAGAGAGTTTGGGTGGTGCCTGGGGCAGGAAGTTGGGTGTGTGTGTTGGAGGCGGGAGGAGTTCCAAGTGCAGTCTCTAGCAGGGAGGTGCTTACCTAGGTGGCTCCTGGCCAGTTGCCCAGCAGGAGCCTCAGGCAGACTCCCTGCCTGCCACAGCCCCAGGGCTCAGGGCAGCTGGTTGCTCCATGTGCCTGTCTGTGGGGTGGGAGAGAGGGGGAGGGAAGGAGGCTCTGTGTGCTGCCCCGTTCCCAGCAAAATCTCTTAAATCCCATTGACTGATTCCCATTGACTGTTCCTTTACCCGTGCAGTCTCTCAGCTGCTGTTAGCTAAAACTGGCTGCCTCCTGCCTCAGGAAAATGGGAACTGGCCAGTGGGAGATGAGAGGTTGTTCTGGGGGTGGGAGCAGCGCAAAAAGTCTCCTTCTCCCCAGGCATGTGGCACAGAGAGGTACATGGAACAGCCAGCCACTCTGAGCCTTGAGGCTGCTCTGTGTAGGAGGGTCATGATGGGGTGGCCACAGGCCATATTGGAAGGCTTGGTGGGCTAGATTCAGTCCGGAGGCCATATCTTTCCCACCCCGAGCTAGATTCAGATAGAATTGGTAGAGCCTTTGAGCATGGCCCGAAACCAACACTGTTAATGGGAATCCTAACATGCACCCTTTTTTGAGCAGCTTAAGTTGAGGGTATTGCTACATTTCTCACCAGCATGCTGTCCCTGGATCTGCAGGCATGCATACTTGCATTCCTACATCTGAGTAGAAAGTGTCCAATAATTTTTTTCTAAGCCTTGCAGTGAGAAAAGTTGATGTTGCATTTGGGCGTGTAAGAAACCTAAAGAGCTTATTTAGATTAATCACTGACCTTGCATTTAGGTATGACAAACCCAAATCCATGCTTATTTCTCCTCCTGTGTGTGTTGGGGTACCCCCACCACCATAAGATACTTCATTTTTTTGTTTTGGAGGGCTTATCTGCTGATGCCCTCTGTTCACCATAAATGTTGATTTAAATTTGTAATAATCAGGTTTCCTTTGTGGCAGTGACGGGTCCAGTTTATAGTCCTATCTATTCTCTCTTCTTCCCCACACTGTTGCCCCTTTTCTTTCTTTGGGGCTATCACATTTCGTGCTCTCTGTGGATCACCTCTAGCTGAAAATATAGGAGAAGAACAGTGGTTCTCATTGCTTTCCCACTGCTTCCGGTGCTGCCTCAGGAGCATAGTCTGCTAACTGTAAGCAGTGCTGATTTCTACCATATGTTTTGACACAAAACATGTGATTCTTGCAATCCCAGAGTCAACTTAAATCCCTACTTAAATGTGTGTGACTATGTAATGGAAAGTATGCCCCCTCTTCTTGTGCAAATTGTGACATATTAATCCATATAATAAGACTTCTAAATTATGCTCTGTATTAAACTACCGAAAAATAATGTTTAAATTAAACTTTCATTTAAATCCACAGAACCAAGGAATGTCTGAGTAAAAGCTCAAACCTACATCCTTAATACATTCCATTGTATCTGGAACACAACTGCAACACGTATGGTAAGTAGTAATATCCATAATTTGATTCAGTAATTTGATAATTAAGTTACTCAAAACTAGTGTAGTTCCTACCCATGTTAGCATGCAGGTGTCAGAACATATCCAGGCAATGAATATGTTCATTGGAGACATATGTACAGTGGAGAATTAAGATAGGTATCTCAACAGCAATTCAGAACCTCTTTATAGTTTTATTGCATGTACATGTTCCTAAGTTTTGTGGAACATATTTTCAAATAAAATAGTGATTTTTTTAACTTTGTAGTTTACATTGTGTAGTCCAGTTTAACGTTTGATTTGTATAGTGTCCTTCATAGAAAAGTTTCCCAGAATGGTGCTGTTATTAATTTAGTGTCTATAGTACATGTGAAATTTAGTGTCTATAGTACATATAGTAGATGGTTACAGTATCTAATCCAGGTACTGAAGTATCTTAAAATATTTTGGGACAGAGAATAAAAAAAATAAGATGGGAGATTTGTGAATTTCTCTAGAGAGGAGTAGGTTGATATTGGGAGTTCAGGGAAGAGGATTTGAAAAGCACCAGGGAGATGCCTGGTGAGAGGTAGGAAGGTTGTTTAGGAAGGGCAAGGTGTGGGATAACTTAGGCATAGACATGGAGATGGGGAGCAACAAATAGAAGAATCTGGTGTTGAAACTTTCTGTTCTATAGACTTATTTAGAAGGAAGTTTATGGAAGACTTTGAAGAAAAGAAAAACATAACTAGATTCTATAATGGACAAGGAAGTGAGAGCAGATGAATATGGGGTGCTGTTTTCCTGTTTCTAGGTGCGAAGATGAACTGCTGCATGAGGACAAGTTGACATTTGGAACATTGGAACTTAAGGAATCAATAAAGAAGGAAATAACAGTAGATATGACAAGAGGAGATGAAGGTATGAATTGGTAGATGAGTGGCTGAAAATAATGCTTGATGTAAGAGTGCTGCAGAAGCGATAGGCAGATTTACAAACATAGGAGAGGTAGGGAGGCAAATGAGAATTCAGAATCAAGTTCAACTCTTGATGTTCATGGAAATAGAGTGAATGTGTGTTTGGTGTTGATAGAGGTGGTGGAGATTTAATAATGGGTACTCTTCTGACCAATTAATAGGACATTTGTTTTGAATATATAGGGTTGAAGGCTCAATGGAGCTGAGGGTTGAACAGAGAAAATAAGGTAAAAATGAGAAAATGTTTGAATGAAGTGAGTGATTGGGTTTTCTCTCCGTAGATTTTCTCTCAATAGATTAGGGTATTCTTGGCATAGAGGTGATATGCAAGATTTAATTTTGAAAAGAAGTGACCTTACTTAGTAGAATGGATTGACATGAACATACCACGCGTTAGATGATATGCACTGTTTTCTCTCTTTTCTGGTGGTGGTAAAAATGTTGATTTTTTTTTTTAAATCAGCAGAGCCTTGTGCTATCAGGTATGACTGCATAAGAGACAACCTTTTCCCCTAGAAATCATCTTGATGGCTAAGGTCACCTGATATGATTTTGCTGACAGTTTTAGATTTACAAACTTTTGGACTTGAGACAGGATGTTATTATGTAAAAAGTAGATGTATTCCCTCCACGGTACTTGCTCAATATAGCTGTCCTTGTGGCCTGAGTTTATGAACGTCCAAAGCATGCAGCAGGGCAGATAATTTTTGGTAAAACCCTTTTTCGACACTGGGTCATTATTGCGGTGAGTGTTGTTCAGGTTCTACAGGGTGGGGTGGTTTGTTCTATCTGTTCTGGACAATTTGCTGCTACTTATTGATTGGTTGTGTGATCGGAGGCATGGGAAGGGTACAGAACATTGTGCAATTTACAGAAGTGGCATATTTTACAAGATGTTTTTTAATTTAGTAGTCCAAATACTTATTTTATATGGTAATATAAGAACTCATTAACTTCATTCTGTTTACAAAGTTTGTCTAAATACAGATATATCAGATAAGTCATCAGTGCATACATACTGTAAGATTCATATGTCATTTACATGATAGGTGTGGACAAACTGCACATCAACCAGATCAATGGATCGATCATCTAAGTATTTCTGTTGACAAGTGTCAGTGTGTTTATCCTTCTATGAATGGGGGGGTTGCAGTATTGCTGCTCTCAGTTCTGTGCAGCTGCTGGCAGCAGCATTGCCCTAAGAGCTGGGCAGCTGGAGAGTGGTGGCTGCTGATCAGGAGTCCCACTTTGAAGGCAGAGGCTACCACCAGCAGTTGTGCAGAGTAAGGATGGCCTTGCATGGTATTGCCACCTTCACTTCTGCAATGCTGCCTGCAGAGCGGGGCCCTTACTCAGCAGCCCCACAGCTCTGAAAGCAGCAGTATAGAAGTTTAAGGGAGACAGTCTGGCAATAGCATACCCATTACATCTGCACTGCTTGCTAGTGGAGTGCTGCCTTCAGAGCTGGGCACATAGTGAACATTACAACCACTGCTCTCCAGTGGCCCAGCTCTGAAGGCAATGCAGAATTAAGGGTGGCAATACTGTGACCCTCCTAAAATACCCTTGTGCCCCCTGCAACTCCCTTTGGAGTGGGACCTCCAATTTGAGAGACACTGGTCTCCCACATAACATAGGGTGAAAGCTCACAGAAAGCCATATTTCATGGGAGGAGACAAGATTTCATGGTCTATGATGCATTTTTCATTTGGTAGGGCCATACATATATGGGAGCAAAATCATGTTTTCCATAGGTGTTGTGGGCCATAAAGAGCATACTAAAATGTTCCAGGGCCTTGAATGAAACCAGAATACCAGTTTTCACTTTAAGTCAATCTTGTATATTATCGTATGGTCTTGTATCTAGGTTGCTTTCCTCTAGCACTGTCACAAAATTAAAACTAAAGTTCTAATCTCAAAGCCAAGAGAGTGTTTATACTTCATGCTGCCAGCAGTTGAACACCATCAGTACAGCTGTTTCTCTTCATTTATTTTCCCCCAGCTGCCTATGTTTTAGAGTCAGCTACTCCCTCTATCCTCTTACACTGCCTGTTGTTGTTCAACAGCTTTACAAAATGATTGTGACTATCCTGAGTCATAGAAGAAGGGAAATTGAAAGTTTAGGTGCTATCTTTTCATCATCGCCTTTGATATAGATCTGTTCTTGAAGGACTTAGAAATTGAGTACCATGACTTAGCACACTTTTTGTGATTGGTAGATGGGTGGGGAGAAGGAGAACTTAGTCTCTTCCTCTACTATTGATGGATATTCATCCCATGACTCTGGAGCTGCATGTTGAGCATTTGTGCATGTGCTTTGTGCTCTTGAGTCCTCTAGCTGACTCTCCAACAAGGCAAATAGATACTGCTTTGGGGCTTATATATGAGACAGCATGAAGGTTAGGCCAGTGGTTCCCAACCACTGGTCTGCAGACTGGTCCCAGGCTACAAACTGCTAGCTGCTGCACTGCAGCGGTTCTGGGGCCCAGGGCTGTGGTACACTTCCCAGTGTCTCCTCTTTTGCTGTGGCTGTTGGGAGAGGTGTGTCCTGCCCTGCCTCTTAGCCAACCAGCGCCAAGCAGGGACGGGATCTCCTCCCAGACATGGAAGGCTGGTTCGCTGCATGGTGGGAGGGCTGTGGAGCCCGGCACAGCAGCCTTAGAGCAGCCACAAGCTGGGCAGCAGTGCTCAGCAGGTGGCTGGGAGGCAGTGCAGCTCTAGGTGAGGGGGCGGGGCAGGCACTTGGTGGGGGGAGGGTGTGTTTCTGGGGTGGGGCTAGTATTTGCGGGCTCTGGGGCAAAGCTAATACTGGCGGACTCTGGGGGCTGGGTTAGTACTGGAGTTCTAAGGGATGGGGAGTTGTAAGGGGCAGGGGGCTGACACTGGGGGCACTGGGGCTTCCAGTGTTGGGAGCTGGAACTGGGGGGCTCTGGGGATGAGGCTAGTAGTGGGAAGGCTACGGGGGAAGGGCTGGCACTAGAGGGCTCGGGGGGGGGTCAAGCTAATACTGGGGAGCTCTAAGGGGCTGGCCTTGATCCTGCACACTGCTGAAATTTATATGGTCTATGATTTTTGCTTGCTTAATCCTTCTGTAAGAATTAAAATTGCTGTGTAATACTAGAAACATTTTCTTTTGTGTACTTCTTGAAAATCTTGCACTATGTAACCTTCAGTATGCTCTCTCTTAACTATATATTATCGAGGAAAAAGACTAATCAGTTTAGATCTGAACAAAGCAGTTTAAACAAGATAAGCCATGATTAGAGTGCCTATAAAATATGTGGAGTTAAAACCTTTGAGCAATTAGTTTTTAAGGGTGAAGACTGTTCTCCCTACCCCCAAAAGTTGATGATAAAAAAATATTAATTTTGGACATCTTCAGTTGCACTCTAATATGTACATTTTACTTTCAGCTTTTGTTCCTTTTTAAAAAAATTAAACAATTGTTTGCTCTTAGGTTATAAATTATGAAAAAGGGGCCGATTTAACTGCTCTTATGCTTGCATTTTCCTTATTTTTGTTCATATACATGTTAAGCTTTTACATGTTCATATACATGAGAAGCATACCCTTGATCATATAAATGAGACCTTTTAATGATCTGCCTATTTGCATTCCAGTGCTGTATATTCTTGAGGGCTTTGGATCAAATTGACTGACTGAAGCAGTGCGGTTCTACTACTGCTTTCAATCTACACAATGATAAAAATCACTACAGGAGGGTCTTCTGCCTCCCGCACTGCCAGTTGTTTTGGAGGACATGGGGTAAGGTACCTCCAGTATGCTGCTGATACTTGGCTCACTGCCTCTTCACTTGTGTGCGCGCGTGCACAGTCTCCAGCTGTTTGATTTTATGGCAGATGTTTCCATTTGGATCAGGGATTGCTGGTTTAAGCTGATCCGGGATAAGACTGAGGTAATGCCTTGTGGGTTGAGGGTTGCGTCTTGAGGAACTTGGATGGTGGTTTATGTACTTCTGGTGTTCAGAGAATGAAACAGCTGGTTATGAAACTGGTCTGGATTTCGGGAATTGATCTGGATTTCTTTCAGCATAAAAGACAATTTTGCTGTAATGTTTCAGGATGGATATTGTTATCAGAACTATTATATATTATTTCTATTTAAAATCATAAATCCAATAATTTTGGATTTATCTGTCCCCCTGCTTCTTGGTTACTTGTAGGCATTTCTATGGCACTTTCTTTTAGTTTTAACTCCTCAAAAACAATGAATTAAACCTCACATGCTCCTATGAAATAGGGAGGTAATCTAGAACACCTCCATTTTACAGATGAGGAGACTGAGGAAGAAAACAGGAAGTAGCACAAGGTTATGCATAAAATCCATAGCAGATCCAGAAACGAGGTTTTTGGATTTATAGTTCTGGGCTTTAACCAGGCAACCATTAAATGGCCCAAACAAACAAAAATTAACAGTTAATTTGTCTGGTGATCGATCATCCCTTTCCAGAACATTGAGTTCAGCAAATCTCAGACTTCTGAAAACTGGGAAATACAGTGTTAATGAAGTAGAATATAGCGTAGCCTTTAACACCACACCCTTAGACCTGGCAACAGCCACTGGGAATTATCTGCAGACATTCCGGCTGTATTTACCGTGTTAAGTGTAGCTGTATTGTATGGTGGAGGAATAAGTTGGAGTAGTTTGGAAGAGCTGGGATAGTGCTAGGAGGAGATCCCTTTCACGTGTGTTATCAAAGGAACCAAGTATATGTGTACCATTATGCAGATTAAAACCTCAACTTTCAGTACAGAATTATGTAGGTTGTATCAGTAACAGGGCACAAGAGTCTTGCCATGGATATTGTCAGTACAGTAATTCCTCATTTAACACATGCCCGCTTAACACGTTTTCGCGATTTTTTTTTTTTTAGGGAACGTTTTATGAATTACACGACCATCCCCGGAATAACACGATTTCCCCAGCCGGCCCTGCAAAGCGGCGGAGGGTTCACCGCTCGCCGCGCCATTCCCCACTGACTCCCCCTCGCCGGATGCCTTGCCCCCTCTCCTCCGCCCCTGCTTCCAAGCCGGCAGCTGGGTTTCCCCAGCCTGGCCCATTGCCAGCAGCTACGCGGGGCTTCCCCCACCTCCCTGCAAAGCGGTGGAGGGTTCGCCGCACGCTTTGCCATTCCCCGGACACCCCCTTCGCCGGACGCAGTGCAGGTCCTGGCAGACCCATCACAGGGGTATACTCCCAACCCAATCCCCCTCCCCTCTCCTTTCCTTCCCTTCCCCAGAGCCAAACACCTCCCCTCCCTGCTGTAACCCAGTCCTCTTTCTCCCCCAACCTTATGTTCCAGTCCCAACAGACACCACCACTTGAAACGCAACCCCCCCACCTTTGTCATTATTTTCAATGGGAAAATTGACCCCGCATAACACGTTTTCACTTAACATGATCATTTTCTGAAACATATCTACAGTGTTAAATGAGGAATTACTGTAGTAAGGTGTACTACGCATGCCGTCTCTGGATTTAAAAATGGGTAGGAAAAGGAAAGGGTTAGGTGGTGTTCTATGTGTGAGGATTGTAGAAGACTAACGTGGTTAAATTTTGCAACTGTGGTATTCTATCAGGGAAGTAGGCTCAGTGTTTTGAGTACAGGGCAAATGCATGTAGTGCTTGTCCATTACAGCGAAAGGACAGAGTGCGGGTGTGTGTATGTTATTGGTATTGTCCAAAGTTTCATGGGCATGAAGAGGGGCTCAGAGTCCTACAAAGGTATTGCCCTGATCCCATCACACTCGTGGAAGGGGAGAATTCAGGCATGACAGGTCCCCCTCATCTCTAAACCCTAACTTGTTCTGCAGTCCCTTGTATTCTCTAACCCCTCCTGTCTTCTCCCCTGCCCTGAGCCCCACAGCCTCTCTTCCCTCGCCATAATACCCCTATGGCTCACAGCAGACCCAGACTCCTCTTCCCCTATTGCCATCTACTTTTGCACCCCTAGTCTCCTATTCCCTTCCAGGCAGCATTTGCAGGTGTAACTTATTTTATTGGCACAAAAAGTTTCAGCACCTTCTGAATATTCTGTTGTATTCAGATTACATTTCTCCAACATCAAAACCTTGAGAGAGGCACATTGTTCTCAAATGTTTACTGTTCAGTCTCAGATTTCTAGCCAGGGTAGATTTCAGAATTCAGAGTTGCCGGCTAAGAGAGATGTTAAGTGGCTCATTCATCTCAGTGAGATGTTCTCAGATGAAAAAGAATACCGAATGGACATGAATACACCCTGAAACAATGCCTCTGAGGCATGTGAATGTCTCCCTTCATGTCAGTGGGCGTCCTCTTGCCCCCAACACACAGCAATGGAAACTCTCATCTGTTGTGTCAAGCAAACTTGTTCTCAGCTATTCAGCCAGTTCCAGCAGTGTGTTCTTAGGCTTTGTCTACACTGGCAAGCTTTGTCACCAAAAAACACTTTTTAGCAGGAAACCCAGAGCGCTTTCACATTACGTGACAAAAGTTGAAACAAGCACCCACTCTTAGTGACAGAAAACTCTGAGACTTGTCTCTCCCCCTCCCTTTACTGTCGACAGTCACAGAGTGTGTACTACAGTAGGCTTTTTGTTGAGTTTATTGAACTCCAGCATGTTTCCTACAATACCCAATTAGCCACTCTGGCTAGTGCTTTGATATCCACTGCTCTTCAGCCATGTAAACAGGTGAATGGATGTGCCCCTCCTTCCTGCAAACCCCAGGAACTTGAAAATCCATTTCTTAGTGTCTGGCTCATTGTGTAGTAGTCCTCATGGCATCTTCTCAGGGAAGCAGGGGTGGCTATTGCTTGGAACACCCCAGAGCTTTTGGATCTTGTCAGTGTGTGGAGTGAAGAATTGGTGTAATCACAGCTGTGAGTGATCCATAGGAACTGGGACATGTATGGTCACATTTCTTGAGCCCTTTGTGTGAAGTGGTATGATCGAGAGATCCTGCAATGTAGAGCCAAGATAAAGAAACTCTGGCAGGCATACCAGAAGGCGAAAGAGGTAAAGAGCCAGTCTGGTACTGTACCTAAAACATGCCATTTTTATAGAGGACTGGATGCAATCCTGGGTGGGGCCCCCATGTCCACAGCCATCAAGAATGTGGGTATTTTCCATTACAGTCAGAAACAGAAGTTATTGATGAAGGGGTGGAAGTGGACGAGAAGGTGGGGCTCAATCTGGTGACAACCTGTGTACCAGGCAGCAAGGAATAGTTCTTAAGTCCCGAGATTTGAGGATTCTCAGCATCTGGACGTGGAGCACGAAGCAAGGGAAGAGAAGCTGGATGAGTTTCTGTGAAGGCTGGGGAGGGAGAGTTGGTGCCGGTGGCGACCATGCAAGGTGGTAAGTTGGTTTAGTGCAGCCAGGGGAAGGGAGCAGTGGTGGTTCGGGGTATGGATGTTAAATTTCGATTATCAGCTAATCGAGTAATTGATGGAATTTCCATTGACTACTTGATTAGTCAATAAGGGAGGCATTTGCTATCCTTCTGCGCCTCTCCCTTTGAAATGTACAAGAGCCCCAGGCAGCTCTTGTACATTTCAAAGGGAGAGGTGCAGAAGATGGGACTCCACGCGTGAGCGGGGACTGCTTTGGTCCCCGCTTGCCTGGCTTCCCTGTTGCACCTCTTCCTCCCCTGCTCCCTGCAGAGACAGTGCTGGGGGGAACCAGCATTTAAACTGGCTTCCCCCAGCACCGGCTCCTGCTCTTCCCTCCTCCCCCCACCCGTTGTTGCCTCTGTATCAGAGGCAGCGAGGGGGGGAGGGAAGCAACTAGTCGCGTAGTGACTTGACTAACTGATAAGCCTAAGCTTATTGGGTAGTTGACTAGTAGCTTACATCCTTAGTTCAGGGCAGGAGATTACTGTCTATTGCAGCGGGGGTGGGATGGGTGGTGGTGCAGGAAGTTGCTCTTTCAGCTGGAGAGAGAGGGGGAGGACAGCAGCACAGGGCAACTGGAGGCTGTATTTCTGTGAGCTGGGTAAGCCCTGCCTGGGTCTACATTTTGTCCAAACAGAGAATCGATGTACATAGATCAATAGAATCTTGCTGGGAGATGGCGTCAAAGCTTTTCCTGATTTACTTATTAAGTTTCACATGGATATCCTATGGTGGGGCTGCCATTTCCCCACCATCGTGGTATGACACTCTCCCAAACCATTCCTTATACTGTGCTGCCAGAGCCAACGCAACCCAGAGTTTGGCCACATCAGGAGCGGGGGCACCCCACCACTCACATCCAGAATCAGAGCCCAGGTTTGCCTATTAATCTTCAACAGGGATGCGTCAGCCAGAGTAATGGCAGCCTGTGGACAAAGTGTATCATAGAATCATAGGGCTGGAAGACACCTCAGGAGGTCATAGAGTCCAGCCCCTTGCCCAAAGGAGGATCATCCCCAACTAAATCAACCCAGCCAGGGCTTTGACTTAAAATCTCTAGGGATGGAGATTCCACCACCTCCTAGGTAACCCATTCCAGTACTTCACCACCCTCCTAGTGAAATAGTTTTTCCTAATATCCAACTTAGACCCTCCTGCACTGTAACTTGAGACAATTGCTCCTGGTTCTGCCATCTGTCACTACTGAGAACAGCCTCTCTCCATCCTCTTTGGAACCTCCCTTCAGGAAGTTGAAGGCTGCTATCAAATCACCCCCCTCACTCTTCTCTTCTGCTGACTAAATAGGCTCAAATCCCTCCGCTTCTCCCCATAGGTCAAGTGCTCCGGCCCCTCTCCAATGCATCCACATCCTTTCTGTAGTGGGGGGCTCAGAACTGGAAGCAGTACTCCATATGTGGCCTCACCAGTGCCGAGTAAAGGGGAATAATCACTTCTCTAGATCTACTGGCAATGCTCCTCCTAATGCACCCTAATATGCCATTAGCCTTCTTGGCTACCAGGGCACACTGTTGACTCATATCCACTGTAATCCCCAGGTCCTTTTCTGCTGAACTGCTACTTAGCCAGTCTGTAACAATGCTTTGATTCTTCAGGCCCAAGTGCACAGGGCTGGCCCACAACATTTTGGCACCTGAGGCGGGGACCTCAAATGATGCCCCCATGCCACCTTTTCTCCTGCCTGCCTGTTATATCTCTTGTGCTCTCCTTCCTCCAGCACAGCACTCCACCATCTCTGTACATCTAGAGCAGAGAGAATACATATGCACCAGCAGCAGACACAATTTTCTACACTCTGGATCCTAGGCCCCCCCCGCCCCTTGCAGTTTGGCACCTGAGGCGGTCGCCTCAGTTCGCCTCATGGTAAGGTCAGCCCCGCAAGTGCAGGACTCTGCGCTTGTCCTTGTTGAACCTCATCAGATTTCTTTTGGCCCAATCCTCTAATCTGTCTAGGTCACTCTGGACCCTATCCCTGCCCTCCAACAAATCTAACAAATCTAATCCCCCTAGTTTAGTGTCATTCGCAAATTTGCTGAGGGTACAATCCATCCCCTCATCCAGGTCATTAATGAAGATGTTGAATAAAACTGGCCCTAGAACCGATCCTTGGGGCACTCCACTTGAAACTGACTGCCAACCAGACTTCGAGCCATTGATCACTACCTGTTGGGCCCAACAATCTAGCCAGCTTTGTATCCATCGAACAGTCCATTTATCCAATCCGTATTTCCTTAACTTGCTTGCAAGAATATTGTGGGAGACCATATCAAAAGCTTTGTTAAAGTCAAGGTATATCACATCCACTGACTTCCCCTTGTCCACAGAGCCAGTTTACCTCATCATAGAAGCTAATCAGATTGGTCAGGCATGATTTGCCTTTGGTGAATCCATGTTGACTATTCCTGATCACATTCCCTTATCATCCGGGATCTCTCCCGATCTCCATGAATTTTCAAAGATAATGGCCAAAGGCTCTGCAGTGACATTTGCCAACTCCCTCAGTACCCTTGGATGCATTAAATCTGGGCCCATGGATTTGTGTATGTCTGGCTTTTCTAAATTGTTCTTAACCTGTTCTTTCTCCACCGAGGGCTGCCCACCTCCTTCCCATACTGCGTTGCCTCGTGCAGTAGTCTGGGAGCTGACCTTGTCTGTGAAGACAGAGGCAAAAAAAGCCTTGAGTACTTCAGCTTTTCCCACATCATCTGTCACTAGGTTACCCCCCTCATCCAGTAAGGGCCCCACACCCTCTCTGATCACTCTTACTGCTAACATGCCTGTAGAAACCTTTCTTGTTACCCTTCACATCCCTTGTTAGCTAGATTGTTTCTGTGTACACCTTAGGGATGTAAGCAACTACTTGACTATCTAATAAGCATATGCTTATCCGATAAATGACTAGTGACTCAACTAGTCCCTTCTCCTCCTCCCCTCCTTGCTGCTTCTATCAGAGAGAGGCAGCAAGTGAGGGCAGCAGGAGCCGGTGCTAGGAGGAGCAACTTAAAAGCTGGTCGCCCCGCCTAGCACAATCTCCATGGGGGTCTGGGCGCAAGCCAGGAATCAGTTGATTCCCAGCTCATGCCGGTTCCCCCTGCTGTGCTTGTGCTTTTTAAATACTTGTGCTCCTACTACATTTAAAAGGCAGAGCCACAGTGGGGTTAGCTCCCATGGCCGGGAGCTAACCCCACTGCAAATCTGCAGTCTCCCCCCCTTATTAACTAACCAACGGAAATTCCATCAACTAGTCGATTAGCCGATTAAATGCTATTTAACATCCCTAGTACACCTGCTGAACAAGCGTGTCTGTACTCTCTTGGGGCCCCTGGCCTAACCCTCTTTCTCCCCCCTTCTCTCCACCTTTAGAACTCACCATGATCAGAGTGTCTGGAGAAATCTGTGTTTGCCTCTAGGGTACCAAGAAAAGTGGCCAGGTTTGTTCAGAGATGTGCATGTTAGTGAAATGTCACAATCTTTATCAAGAACAGTACAGTAACTCTATTGTTCATGGTTACTTTTCCAGACCAGACCTTGAGAAGTCAGGCGCGTTCCTGCACAGACAGATTCTGTCAACTTGAGGACAAAACCTCAGAGGACTAGGATCTAGTCTAGGATGTGTTGGAACACTCAACACACACAGGTGTCAGCGCCCCTCATTGTCAAAGTGGTTTCAGAGGCTCCCTGATATTGATGGCTACCCTATGGGCTCCTCTGACAGTACGACTGTCTGGCTGTTCAAACTGAGTGTCCAGGTGCTGTCTTAATTGTTTCACCCATGGGCAAACACTTCACCCTTATTCTTTCTCAAATTATGTAAGCAACAGCATGCAACCACCATCTTGTGGCTATGATCCTCCAAAGGTCCAGCCTGCCATAGAGACATCTCCATCTATCTTTCAGTCTGCCTAAGGCACACTCAACAACCATGCGACATCGGGTTAGCCTGGTGTTGAACTGTTGCTTACTGCTGGCAAGGTGGCCTGTGTAAGGCTTCATGAGCCAGGGCTGTAAGGGATAAGACGGATCACTATGGGAATCTCCACATCCCCCCCCACTGTAATTTTCATGTCTGGAAAGAAAGTCTGAGTCTGCAGCTTTCTGTTCAGGACTCTGATCCTGAAGATGTGTGCATCATGCACCTGTCTAGACCACCCCACATTTACGTCTGTGAAATGCCCATGGTGATCCACAAGCACCTGAAGCACCACTGAGAAATATCTCTTCCAATTGATGTACTCTGTGGCAAGGTGGGGTGGTGCTATAATGGGAATATTTGTGTCATTGATTGCCTCGCCACAGTTTGGAAAGCCCATTTCAGCAAATCTAGCCATTATGTTATCCACATTTCCCAGAGACAGTCCTACATAGCAAAATGTGATTTATTGCCCTGTGCACTTGCATAAATGTTGCCCCAGTGGTAGACTTCCCCACTCCAAACTGATTTGCAACTGAATGGTAGCCATCCGGAGTCACCAGCTTCTACAAAACAATCGCAACACTACTCTCTGAGAGAGTAGTTCTCATTAGGGTGTACTTGTGCCACAGTTCAGGGGCCATCTTCGCACACAGTTCCAGGAAGGTTGGTTTATGCATGACACCCACACCAGCATGACAATGCAATCCCACCACTCAGTGCTCGTTTCCCTAGCCCAAAAGTGGCGCTCTACTATGCACAGCTGATTTGTGACATCCCAATGCAATGCTACTTCGCTGCTGTCCCTGTTACTCACATTGTCATCTTCCTCTGCTATTAAGTGCATAAGTCGCTCTGCTGCAATGCATGATGTCCTAAGCCCACTGAACACAGCATAGGGGATTTCTCATAGCAGATTCTTGCATTCACAGCAAGGACTGTCTGTCAAGTGGCACGAAAGTAACCTGGAAGCTCCAGCAGGGCTGGGAAGCAAAGAGGTGGTGCGCATGCACGCACACACGCACACACACACTCATACACACACACACACACACAGAGATCCAACAGGTGACCCTGCTCCTATTCTTCCCCTAATCCATCTGCAATTCATAAACACCCCATCCCTTTCCCAGCACTCGGGCCCGCCAGCCACACTTATCTTTCCTACCACCCATCTCAATTCTTGCATCTCATAAAATGTCTTTTTCCTGCTAACAAGCAAAACTGTGACTGCTTTCCCCCTGAGAGAGAGAGATTTTAGCAAAATATATTCCGTCTGTTTCCAGATTTCTGCCCCAGGTGGGCGTCCAACTGCCACTGGGCAAGTGGGTCATGTTTACAGGACTCCTGCATATCCCCTTGAGCTCTCTAGTTGGTATGAAAACGTAACGGCTATCAGTCCTGTACACATGTTCAGCATCATATATTTAGTATGAGAATTAATGTATGAGGTTTGTAAAGCCTTTTCTTGAAATAACCTTTTAATTTGATTTCCCCCAAAGGACTGGTGAGTGGCATGCACTTTTGGGGTAACTCTGGAGTATAGGACACACTGTTGCAATGATCTATATGACCAAAAATAGGTTGCCTGAATCTCTCAATTTTGAGAGAGAGTGTTTTTTCCAGAGGTTGTATCTCTGTAACCCCATGGTCAAATGACCCCCAGTTTGGATCATTAAGGGCACATCTACACAGTGGGGCAAAAGTTGAATTAAGCTACGCAACTTCAACTATGTCAGTTGTGCAGCTAAGGTCGAAATAGCTTAATTTGTCTTTTGGCACTGTCTTCACAGCAGGAAGTCGAAGGAAGAACACTTCCTTCGACTTCGCTTACTCCTTCTGAAATGAGGGTTACAGGAATGGGAGTAAGAAGTCCTCCAGCTTGCCATTATTTGGAAATAATGGCTTGCTGTGTAGATGTAGTCTTTGTTGTTTTGAAATCATGCTGCTGTGTAGACATAGCTTAAGAGAACTCTGTATAACTATGAGGCACAATGGATTTTAAGGCAATCTCGGTAACTGTATAGGTTTTAAACTTAAAAAACAACAAATAGTATGGTAGCACTTTAAAGACTAACAAAACATGTAGATGGTATCATGAGCTTTCGTGGGCACAGTCCACTTCTTCAGATTTTGGCAGTCTTGGAAGAGTCAAGCTTTAAACAGAAACCTGGTCTGAACCTTAACTATAGTAGTGTTGTTACCTGCTGTAATACTTCCTCCCTTGGAATGGGATGAGAGAATGAGAAAATAATTAATTTTCTGAAAGATCAAGACATTACTGTTAGCTTATAGTATGCTTTAATGATGTGGACTTGTAGCACTTGAGTGATCGTACTTAGAAGAAAATCAAAGCTGATTTTGTTCAGTTTGTTGTTGCTCCTGTTCAGAAATTCCTATTGGGTGGATTAGGAACAAGAGCATAGTGTTAAAGGAAACCCAACTGCAGCTTTCTTAAGGGCATTTTACTTCTGGTCAGCTAACTGATGCCAGTTTTGGAGGAGTGTGCTCCTCTGAGTTGTTCCTCTTTTAGTGTGTGTGTGTGTGTGTGAGTGGGGTTTTTTTAAAGAAACAGCCTATCTTGCTTTTATTTTTAAAGAGTAAATGGCTTTGGGTACTTGCTTTTATTTTATTATTATAATATTGCATGGTGCTCTAGATGCTTGCAGTAGTAGGCATTTTGGATAATAGAATATGATTTCTTCATAAGCCAAATTCCACAGCTTTTTATTTTATCTACACCTTTTAAATACCTTTGCAGGACTGAATTGTTCTGGACAGTATATAGTGTTCTAAATCCAGTCTCCCCAGAGCCTGAAAATAGTATGGAAGTAGACTGTTTCCTCCCAGTCTGTGATTGAAGCCTCTGTGATCTGCAGCCCAAAATCATTTTTGCACTTTATCACACTGTCAGCTCATATCCAATTTGTTCATTGTTTCCTCTAGGCTTCTTTCAGCACGGCTGCTTTCCAAATATCTCCCTCTCATGAATTGTCTCTATTTAACAGACATTTTCACCAGAGGTATAGGTGTGTGATTTTTTTTTTTTCTAGGCTGAATTTTATTTAGTTGTTGTTTCTAATCTTTCTGTCCTGTGGCCCTTTTTAAGGTATCTGCAACATCTCCCAATTCACATTTTTGGGTTTTAAATGAAAATGCTAAATCTGGGCATAATGCAGATCTGTGTCACATCTCTCTGGGAATTTCCAAACAATTAGATGGTTTATGGTCTTTCAGTCAGTCTTTTGTCTGACAGTGCTCATCATTCATATCCAAGTAATTTTGAATTAGTTTTGTGATGCTCTTTAGCTACACCATATTTTCTTTGTCTCCCACTGTTGTTGTTTGATGTGTGGGAATGTGGTCTGGTGAGGTTATCAGAGGTTGGTAGTACAGCTATGTGACCTTGGGCAAGTTTAAGTAATTGGTGCCTCAGTTTTCCCATTTGTAAAATGGGTATGACACATGCCTATATTCCAGGAGTGTTGTGAAATATTTATGAAGTATTTTGGGATCTTTGGGTGAAAAGAGCATTATTATTATTTCATAAAATAATTCTTGTCAGCACTTATTCTACTATCTTTTAGGTCCTCAGTCCCTTCCCTTGTTCTCCAGTACCAATCTCTTTATTTTATTAGGAACTAAAATTTAGTTTTACTGATCAGTCATTGCCAGAATTGTTCTTCCCTTCCCCCCAAAAATGTTAGATTTTATATGAATTTCCTCAGTCCTATGGTTCCTTTATAGTTTTTCATAATACTTTTGAAATATTTGTCAGCATGTCAGAGCTAATTCCTTTAAGATTCTGGGATAAATGTTATCTAGCACTATTGACACCTGTATGCATCTCTCTCTCTCTCTCTCTCTCTCATGCATTCTATGCTTAAAGTATTCCCTTTTCTGATTTTAACTAAAAGCTTATATTGGTGCATTTTTTTAATTATCATCTGACTTTTGGTTTTTATTGAATGTTGTATTACTTGAGATGGAGTATGGGGCTAACAGTCTTAACATAACCCGGTTACTGTCCAATATGAACAGTGTTAAGTAACTGTTTAATACTGGCATTTGGTATAAAGAGACCATTGCCTGCTTTTACCATGGGAAACATACAATTGCAATTTTTTTAACCTTTTATTAAAGGTAAAGAAAAGAAGGAAAAACAGTTAAAGTATTTGCCAGGTAAAGTATTAAATAAGGCTTTTATTTTAAAGCCGTCCTGTGTTCCCTTTCCCTTTAGCTGGAGAGAGGTTTTGGAAGGAAGTTCTTTCTGCACCTGCCTTGTTTCACTGTCTCTAAGATGGTGCCAAAGATGTAATTGGTATTTGTCTTTTTGGGGAAAAGAGAAGTTAGCTGAGATGGACTGGAGTTGTTCTTTAAGTCTGATCCTGTGTCATCCCAGGAGATATTTGGAATTCAGCAGGAGCGGACAAAGGTCATGATATAATCTAGGTCCCAGTCTGGTGAGGACATCTCTTGGGATCAGTATGACAAAAGGCCCAGGGTCCCAGGAGATGTGGGGGTGGCAGCTGTGATGGTGAAATTTGCTCCAGTCTTCAGTTTTTCTCCTCAGTCTTAGCACCAATATTTAATCTAATCTTTTCCATCCATGTGCAGAATGAATTTATGTGCACCTAGATATGTGCAAACGTGCACCACTAATAGAAAACAAAATCTAGCTGTGAGTGCTCTGCTAATCAGCTGGGTGGCATTTGAATCTCTTCTGAGCAGCCACACAAGTGCACAGCTTATAGGGAACACTGCTTTGGACCCCCAAAGGAATGGTGGGTGGAATAGCCCTTCCTTCAAAGTTTTGTCTATCAGTTTATCATTAGGAACCAGTCAGGTCGAGGTGCGGACCAGAGGTCTGGTTACACAGGCAGTCCCCAGGTTACATGGACCTCCAGAACTGGATCCCTCATCTGGCAACGTGGTCCGGGACAGGGTCCTGGCTGAAAGCTGCTTCCCCCAGCAGACCAGGTGGCTGGGATTGGCTGCAGCAGACCAGGGAGACGCTGGGCGGCTTTTCTCAGACACCTCAGCTTGAGAATAAAGGACCACGGAACTGAGGTGTGGGAGAATAAAACTGAGCTCTGGAGAAATGTTTGGCTAGAGTTGTGGGGCTGATACCAGGGGATTCCCCTGGTCATACAAATTCAACTTAGGAACAAACCTGCAGTCCTATCTTGGTGCGTAACCCGGGGACTGCCTGTGATAAGCCTAAGCTTATCAGGTAGTTGAATTGACTACTCGACTACTCACTTCCCCTCCCCGCTTGCTGCCTCTGTATCAGAGGCAGCAAGCGGGGGGGAAACAAGCTGGTGCTGGGGGGAGCCGGCTTAAAAGCTGGTTCCCCCAGCACTGTCTCCGCAATACTGCCTGTCCCCCCACGCTGCTGCCTCTATCAGAAGTAGTAGCAGCGGGAGGGAGGAGGGGATGCTGCTGCAAAGCAGCCTCTGCCTCTGGCCAGCTCAGGCTGCCGTGAACAGTTGTCATCATGGTAGGTGCTAGGACTTTTATAAGAGGATTGTATGGTGCCACCTTTCTCTGTAGCTCCCATTGGAGAGCAGAGTGACACTCTCCTGCTCTCCCCCAAAACATTTTTCTCATTGGGCTTAAGGAAGGACCTTTAGCTCCATTCCTCCTCTAGAATCTTCTAGGGCTGCTAAGGTTTAGTGGGAGATGCTATAATGATTTCTGTTGGGGGGAAGGGGGGAGCAATGAATAGTCTAGCAGCACCTTAAAGACTAACACAACATGTACAGCTGATCCCCGAGTTATGAATGTGCGGCCGCATTTAAAAGCATGTATTCCGACTTACAAACAAATTAAGTTACGCCCAGGTGTTTGGAACGTAACCCGTTCGTAAGTCGGGGACCACCTGTAGATAGCATCATGGACTTTCGTGGGCACAACCCACTTCTTTTGGGGTTAAGGACATTAAATTTAAATCAACTAATCAAATAGTCGATGTAATTTGCATTGACTGTTTGATTAGTCAATAAGGGCACCTCCAGGTTTGAAATACAGCAAGAGCCCTGCTGACTCTTGCTACATTTCAAAAGTGGAAGCGCCAGGGGGAGCATGGCTAGCAGGGGACTTAAGCAGTCCCTCGCTGGCCCCACACTCCCTGCTTTTGACATATACAAGAGCCCTGGGATCTAGCTCCACTGATAGAGGCAGCGAGTGGGGAGAAGGGGAAACCACTAAGTTGGCGACTATCTGATAAGCATTTGCTTATCGGATATTTGACTAGTCATTTACATCCCTAGTTGGGGTGGGAGCAAGGAGGAAATAGCCTGATAATCTCTCCTTAAGACTATTCCTGTTGTATGAGTATCCAAAAGTCTGTGTTAAGCAGGTAACTGACAGTTTCAGGAGTCATTTCAAACAATGAAAGGCTGGTTTGGATTATCAATCATAGTGATGAAAAGTTTTTTTTTTTTTTCTCATAAACTGAAGTGTTTCCTTTGGCTTCAGAAGTATTGAACTAAGGAGCTATTTTAACTTATGGACAGTACTTCACCACTATAGTTCTGAAAGTCAGTATTTTAATAATAGAGGTTTTGCAGACTCAGAAGAATAAATATTGCTTAGTCAGCAAGTCTGAATCAGTTTGTGTGCGTATATATATATGTATGTAAATAAAAGGATATGCAAATATTGAAGTGCTTGGCAAAATGGATAAAAAGCTCTCCTCTTTTCTGTTTATATATCTTACAATATCCTTTCTTGAGAAACTTTACCCAGGAGAGAGAGAGAAAGTTTTTGGAATTTCAAGCATTCTATAAACAAGATTTTTACTAAGGTTAGCTAGTTTGCATTGGAGTGGATGGGATGAATTATAATGGAGAGATGAGAATGAAGATCTGAGCTCAGTTTAAAAGAAACTTTGAAGCATGTAGGAAGATTTTGTGTGATGATGTTGAATTGATTAATCAGCACTTAAGGTGTGCACTGTTTTGGTAATTCCAATTTGTCTAATACATTTAAATATAATATGAAGGAATGCAAAATAACATGTATGTTCACTTCTACTACAGTTGTACTGATGGCATGTAGGTTGGTTTGTTTGTCAAAAGAAGGGCACTGAGAAACACATTCACCTTTGGGGAATGGAGCAGAGAAAGTTTGGTTTAAAAATAGCCTTTACAATCTGTTTACAATAAAGCTCTGCAAACTCTGGCAAGGTATGAAATACAATTTATTTTTGAAAACATTTAATTGTTCACTTACATGTATTGGGTGGGGTTTTTTTTTTTTAAACTTAAGAATGAGGGGAATCAAAATGTTTTTGTCAGAGAAAGCCATATATGTATGTGTGTATACATAAAGATGTCCATAGAGAAACCATCAAAAAAACTGTCTTTAGTTCAGTGCTTAATTAATAATGAAAGAAGTGCTAGGACTCAACACAGTCTTAAGTTATGACAGTCATTTGTGTGTTGTGCAATGACCCTAATTTTCTTGTAGAGCTGAAAAACACTGCAGTTGATTTTACTGTGTGTAGTTGTCACCTCACTGAAGTAGACTATTGACCAGTCGGTCCAGGACCAATTCACACTAACAGGGTTGAAATACCTGCTTTGCAAACTCTCTAATCAAACCTCATTTGGTGTCCAGCCACTACATTCCAGTTAAATCCGGACACTCAAATCCCAAGATTAAATGAATAATCAAGACATTAGATGAATGTGATTTTTTCCCCCCCCTATCTGGGAGTGCAGAAAAGGCTTTAGCTTTTGCCACAACATGCCCCTCCTCAAAACCATTCAAAGCTGCAGTTGTAGCCTGACGCCCAAATGGGGTCTGCCTGCTGTTCTCCTGCCCTCTTGTGGGCTCAGTGCATTATCAGCAAGTGCAGAAAATCCACCTTGTTTTCAGTGTTTCCTGAAAATTGCTAGCAAAAGAAGTTTAACTTGTATTCTCCCCCTGCCCTGCTAGTCTGCACTGAAAGCTGTGCATTGGCTGTATAGCATTATATTATCCAGAACTCAGTCCCTGGCTCCTCGTTGCCAAATCATTCCTGAAGGAATACTTACCAAATCTTACTGTATTGTATCCCAAGTAGGCCTACCCCTTTCTTAATACTACAGCAAATTAATCTCTGGTCAGGTAGTTGGCATTCCAGAATACAATTAAAAGATTGGCTCTTAGCAAGACAAAAAATGTTCCTCTGAATTTAATTGGGCAAAACTGTTCATCTGGGCATTCTCTTAGCTCTGTTCTGGTCCCCACCTTCGGCTTATTGACCCTCATTTAACCTGCACCTTTTCCAGTGTGTGATTGGAATGGCCTGTTGATTCAGCTCCACGCTAACCCCAGCAGGCTGCCCAGCCACAGCAAATGCTGCCTTAAAAAGAGCATTGCCTCTGCCCCGCAAAAACTTGTTGTGGGTGCAAAACCTCTAGTGAACCAACGCTGCGGTGGCATCCAATAGTACTTGTAAATCGGAACCTGGCATCCATTCTGATCATGTCCTTAGATTGTTTCAAAAATGCCTCCCACACTCAATAATTCCCTCTTTTTCTTTGTCATTCTGGCAAAGCAATAAGGCTCCTGAATTCCCAAGGTGGCTGCTACTTAGTGTTCTCAATCCCCGGACCAGGACCATCGCAGTCAGAAGCAAAATTTAAAGAGCCTGTAATTACATGCAACTGTTTTGGAGTAACTTTGCCAAAACCCCTAATCATTTGTATAGGTTGGACCTTCCTGGTTCAGCACCCTCAGGACCTGACTGGTCCTAGATGAGGGATTTTGCCAGACCAGGGGAGGTCATTCCTGACCCCCCCGCCATTCCCCTTCCCTAGCCCTGGCTTGACCTGCTGACCTCCCAGCCAGCTCACCACCTGCTGCCAGTCTGCTGCCCTAACAACCCTGCTGGGCAGTTGCTGCTGCCACAGCTCCAGGCATGCAGCCACGCGGCCGGGCTTTTGATCCTGCCAGGCAGCCATGTGAGACTCCTGACACTTGCCAGGCCCCTTCCGCCACCACTGCTGTAGCTTGCAGCTTTGCCAGGTGGTCACACGCAAAGTCTCCCAGCCCTTCTGCTGCGCACTAGGCAACCTCGCTAGCAGCTTACTATGGACTGCCCGCTGCCCTGCTGTCCCCACAAGACTCCCTGCTGCTCGCTCTCTACTGGGACTCTCTGGTCCTGCAACATCTGTGCCAGGCCACGGATGTTGCCAGACCAGAGTGTCCCAATTTAGAGAGTTTTAACCTGTATTAACATACCTAGTTTGTCTAGTTTTCCCTTGGGCATGATATACCTACCAATTTTTGATTTCCAAGTATGTCAACCTCTGGGTTGTTTCTTGTCATGGGTGAGCAGGATTCCTCAGGCATTTTGGAAATGCCTATGGAAATGTTCCTAATAGGTGAGTGAGTTCATCCAAAGTTCCTCTTCCTGCCAAAAGAGTCATTCAGAAAGTTAGCCAATTGGTGCATATTCATTTCCTTAGTAATTGTCCACTCCAACATTTTAGGAAGCTGGGGGTCCTCCGCTTCATACCTTAACCGTGCTCCTGTTGTTTGCAAATGAGTGTAAAGCAGGGGTGGGGAAACTCAGGCCCAGGGGCCAGATGTGGCCCCCGGCTTGCCTGTATTCAGCCCCCGAGGCTGAAGGCCCTCCCCACCAGAACTGGTGTTCCAGCCTTTCCCTCCTCCACTTCCCCCCCTTACGCCCGCTGCCCCACTATTGGGCTGGAGCACACAAAATCAACTAGGCTGGGCTAGGGATATAAGCGACTAGTCGACTAGTGACTTGCCTAGTCGCTTCCCCCCCAACCCCATCAGAGAGTGTAAAGAGGGGGAGCAGGATCTGGTGCTGAGGGGAGCTGACTTAAAAGCTCCTGGCGACACTTTGCTTTTGAAATGTACAAGAGCCATCCTGGGGCTCTTGTACATTTCAAAAGCAGGGAGCGCGGGGCCAGCGGGGGACTGCTCGAGTCCCCCACTGGCTGTGCTCCCGAAGCGCTTCCGCCTTTGAAATGTAGCAGGGCTCTTGCTACATTTCAAAGGTGGAGTCGCACTTATCGACTAATTGAATAGTCGATGCAAATTACATTGACTATTCGATTAGTTGATTAATCTAAATTTAACATTGTTAAGCTGTGCCCCTCTAGGTTCCAGAGTGTGTGAGGGGAATGTGGGGAGTGTCTTTCTCCTTCTCAGTCAGGGGCCATGTCAATGAGGGTTTTTTTGTTTTTGTTTTTTTGCTTCTCTCTTGTGTTCAGCCCCCAACTGACTTTTCTGGGGGGGTCAGTTGTCCTGGACCCAAAAAAGGTTCTCCACCCCTGGTGTAAAGGCTTACATGGAAGAGAAGTAAATATTGTCAATATGGCCTCTTTCAGACAGCTGTTGTTCCTTCATCAGCAGCCACAGCAGAAACGGTGCTGCATGGCTTCACACACAGGAAGGGGTAGGGTGTGAGACAATCAACCCTCCCTGTTTTTCCATAGCCTCCAGACAGCAGAAAGGAGAATAAAGAATTCGTTCCTCTTTCCCCATCAAGGCATGATCTATGTTTACTAGTTGCATTCTGGATAGTGCAAGAGTAGAAGCCTGCCCTTCTCCCGCCCCCCCCCCTTTTCTTCCCCCTTTCTCTCAGGACACTAGGGGCTACTTTTCCTTGCTGGGGTGAGCAAACCACTCCACCCTCTGTTGGGTGTGTGTGGAAATTTGTTCCTCATGACTAGATTAATTGGCAGTAAGAAGCATTTTTGCTATAGTGAGAGGGAGGATTTGTAATTTTGCACATGGAAATTTAGCTCTTCTGCTCAGCTTTCTGCTTTTCCTACTTATTGTATGTCACACATAGTGTAGTATCATGTTCTGCATTTATATGTGAGTTTTCAAAAGTATTCCAAGTCGGGGTGATAATTTGATAAAATATAAGATCTATAATCCAGAGTGTTTTGGATTTGAGGATTTAAAAAAATTTCAAAAATATTTCTAAAATATTATTTTCTGTACAGTGTGGCATGTACAGGCTCCATGGTACTGTGGTAGTAAAGATTTATTGGCACTTACTTAGGATAATCTGCTTTACTCATTTGTGTGTTTATCACTAGTAACACATCTGTACCAAATGGCAAATCCTTTATAGTTCCCCATCGTACTAGCATGTTTTCTATTTATCCTTCATGTTGGTGCACACACAATGTGCTGACTTTGTGATGTGGGTGTGATTGTGGGCCCTTCTGCTGCTAGGCACTGCTTACTATCCAACTTTGTGTTAATCACAAGTAAAGAAGTTATCCCCGAGGGCATTCTGCACCAAAAAATGAAAAGTTCCGCACTAAAATTAAAAATTCTTTACTCCCACGCCCAGAATTCTGCACACAATATTTTAAAATTTTGTGGAATTCTGCAAGTTTTATTTGTCAAATGTGGGGGGCTTCAGCATGGCATTGGGGAGCACAGGCCACTGGCTGCACAGAGGTGGGAGATCACTGTGCAGCTTCCTCTTTGGACACAGACTCAGTATGGGTGAGAGGAAGGAGTTGAGTTAGTGAAAGTTGACATAAAATATTGTTGGCCTTTTACTGCTGCGTATGTCTTATCAGGAGAATCCCTGCACATATGGAAGTGGATGGTGGTTTGGAGCCTTGCCTTTTAGTTCTCCTTCCTGAGCCATGTCCCCATTGTTATGATGCCCAGTCACGTTGAAATATTATGTAGGAGTTTCTTTGGAACTTTAAGACAATGTTGTATGGCTCAATCCTGCTTCTATTGAAATTTGTCTCAAGGGTAGCCATGTTAGTCTGTAACTTTAAAAATGAGTAGCCCTGTCGCACTTTAGAGACTTACAAAAATATATATAGTATCATGAGTTTTCAGGAGCAAAATTCACTACTTTAGATGTCCACGAAAGCTCATGATACTAAATATATTTTTGTTAGTCTCTGAGGTGCCACAGGACTACTTGTTGCTATTGAAATTTGGGCCATTTCAGAGACTTCTCTGCTGTTTTTATCTCCGGAAGCTATGATCAGGTCTCAAATGCCTACTTCCTTTTGCTGTTCTTCAAGACTTGCCATGTCATCTAAAGAAGTGGGCTGTGCCCATGAAAGCTCATGATACCATCTACATGTTTTGTTAGTCTTTAAAGTGCTACCAGACTATTTGTTGTTTAAGTTTTTCATGTGTTCAGAGTTTGAGATTGTGGAAAGAGGTGTTATAAAAAGGATTCCTTTATTCTGATACCAGGAAAAGATTCAGGTTGTTTCGCTTTGCCAGATATTTATAGAATACCTGGTAAAGCTTTTCTGTGAACTGAATACTCTTTCTAGTCACATCTTGATCATTACTCTCACACACTGACAAAGTTTAGTCACTTAATTTTTCTTAAAGCTTCCTGGCACTCAGAGTTCTAGATCTTGTTGACTTATTTTCCTATGCCACTTCATTTTTTAGGAACTTGCAGAAATCATTTTATCACTTTCTTACATGCCATCTTTCTATTTAACTTTCGTTGTCTTTCCCAAAATTAGGGTGGCCTTTTTAAAAGATACATTTTTACTCTTCAGTTGTCAACTTGAGTTCCTTTTATCAGACATTGTGCGGTTAATCCAAATTCTTTCTTACCTATTTATTTGATCTTTGCATGCTTGTGGTGTTTGTGGGGATTAGTATTATTCCAAAGTGGGTTACTCTTGTTTATTACCTTCCAGTGCTAAGATGACTTGACTTATTACGGTGAATGAAGGCATTCTTTCATTTACACATTTTGAATTTATTTGAGTAATTTGTCTTGATTTGCTTATCTTTGCATATACTACTGCTTTTTAATTTGTTATAAGAACATAACATAAGAACATAAGAACATAAGAACGGCCATACCGGGTCAGACCAAAGGTCCATCTAGCCCAGTATCCTGTCTGCCGACAGTGGCCAGCACCAGGTGCCCCAGAGGGGGTGGACCGAAGACAATGATCAAGCGCTTTGTCTCCTGCCATCTCTCTCCAGCCTCTGTCAAACAGAGGCCAAGGACACCATTTTATCCCCTGGCTAATAGCCTTTTATGGACCTAACCTCCATGAAATTATCTAGCTTCTCTTTAAACTCTGTTATAGTCCTAGCCTTCACAGCCTCCTCTGGCAAGGAGTTCCACATGCTGACTACACGCTGTGTGAAGAAGAACTTTCTTTTATTAGTTTTAAACGTATACCCATTAATTTCATTTGGTGTCCTCTAGTTCTTCTATTTAGGAACTAATAAATAACTTTTCTTTATCCGCCCTCCACACCACTCATGATTTTATACACCTCTATCATATCCCCTCAGTCTCCTCTTTTCTAAACTGAAAAGTCCCAGTCGCTTAACCTCTCCTCATACGGGACCCGTCCAAACCCCTAATCATTTTAGTTGCCCTTTTCTGAACCCTTTCCAAGGCCAAAATATCTTTTTGAGGTGAGGAGACCACATCTGTACACAGTATTCAAGATGTGGGCGTACCATAGTTTTATACAGGGGCAGTAAGATATTCCGGTCTTATTTTCTATCCCTTTCTTAATAATACCTAGCATCCTATTTGCCTTTTGACCGCCACACACTGTGTGGAAGTTTTCAGAGAACTGTCCACGATAACTCCAAGATCTCTTTCCTGATTTGTCGTAGCCAAATTAGCCCCATCATACTGTACGTATAGTTGGGGTTATTTTTCCCAATGTGCATTACTTTACACTTATCCACATTAAATTTCATTTGCCATTTTGTTGCCCAATCACTCAGTTTGGTGAGATCTTCTTGGAGTCCCTCACAGTCTGCTTCTGTCTTGACTATCCTAAACAGTTTGGTATCATCCGCAAACTTTACCACCTCACTGCTTACCCCTTTCTCCAGATCATTTATGAATAAGTTGAACAGGATTGGTCCTAGGACTGACCCTTGGGGGACACCACTAGTTACCCCTCTCCATTCTGAAAATTTACCATTTATTCCTACCCTTTGTTTCCTGTCTTTTAACCAGTTCTCAATCCAAGAGAACTATATACATTCTTCCCAGTTTTCTTGTTAGCTGTAGATTGACAGTTTTTTGGCTATTTGTTATGGCAACAAAGAAAAGTTGTCATTATGTTCAAACAGACTCTTAGTGTTGTTATGCAATTTCCTATTACATACTACCTCCAATGAAGAGGTATTTCAGTTTCCTTGGGCTTCTTATTTTTGGTATTATTCAAGATAGAAAGTAAACTGACTTAACATATCCATAGTCTATCTCAGTGGTGGATCCTTATTTCTCATATTGTAATGGATTTTTAGTTACTGGTAAACATGGTTTATTAAGGCAGTTCCATTTGGGTTTTATGTCAATTTGTGTGGTATGGAGGGGAAAATGGTATGTTTGTGTGTATAATTGACTCCTTAGTAAACAACATGTATTTTCATAATGTTCTTGCAGACATGATAGGATCAGACAGAGGTATCTATTAATATTTGTGTTTTATCTGTTTGCTATAGCCAGCTACATCTCTCTCCTAATTTCGGTTTATTATGAAATGTCCATTCAAATAATTAACAGGAAAATCCATGAGGTACATTGGATGGTTCAACCATCATAATGCGTCTCCCATGGTCCAGTAACAGTAGTTTGTAAATAATTAGGATTGTGAGAGGTTTTCACTGCTGCAGAGCTGGGTGAATTCTCCTCTTTAATGTGTTTTTGTGTTACTGATACTCTTGGTGATTTGGGTTGAATTTATGAAAGTAGGAGGGAGAAAAGCAAGAATATATATGTTAAACAATAGATTAAAAGATGAGGAAATAACAGGTTTTATGAGGTTGTTTGCAAAATGTGTCTTCAGTCTGAATGTGGTGATAATGCATTTCCAAATTAAGATTTCAATGCATTTAACATGCAATATAAAAGTAATTATTCTTTTAATCATTGTAATTCTGGTACTGTAAGAGAGAGACCCTATAAAATGTCAACAGGCACACTAGCTTTAGTTATACCTATTCCATTACAGAAGAATGACAAGATTATAAGGTATGATATACTTATAAACTGCTTCTATTTTAATGTTTTTCCCCTATCTTGAGTAAGGGCATTTAAGCTATGTATGTCTTGTAGGTTTGTGTTCTGTCTTTATTGTGTTTGAAAATAAAGTGGATTTAACTTGGATGGATCTATGAAACTTAAGGCTAAAATAATAAGAATTTGCTTTCAAATAATAGAGAAATAATAGTGCCTTAAAGATTTACAATGAAAAAATCCATGACATTGTTCTGGAATTTTTCTTCAGTTTAACAACATAATGCAATTCAAATGTTATGTCACAGTTTTGGTTATTAAGTATTCTACGCTGTTCTCTAAAATGTAAGTACAAAACTATGCTGGCGCAAGCTAACTCTTGTTCTGGTGTAGCATGGTAATTGATTTCCCAAAGCTGATATTCTTAACTTCTTGTGTTTCAGAGCTGTGAAAGATAACTGAAGTAGAATGGAAGCTACCGTAATATTACCTATTTTGAAGAAAAAGTTAGCCTTCCTTTCAGGTACAGTTTCCGATTTGTCTTGCCTTCAATCATTTGCTCTGTGTGTAGTCTGGATCTGACTGGTATTTTTAATCTTTGCCAGATGCATTTGACAGAAATATATCTCAGATTTTTCATGAAGGCTTATTTCAAACACGGCTCTAAAATATCTTTAAATCTGGATAGCAAAACTAAATTCAAGCATAGTCTGTCACTAGTGGTTCTTGGAAGGTCATGTTTCATTTCCTCTAAAATAAAATGTGATAATTTAATAAGGGTCCAAAAATAACTATGAACTGGCATGTAAGCAACTGATTCTGAAATTTAGGAATGTTCTTTCTTAGATTTTCTTAAAGCTCTTTCTCCTCCCTTCCTTTCAGTCTTTATTCCCCCAAAAGATTATTTTTTTGTTCAGTGTGTGTGTGTGTATAGCCTATAGCAGAATGGAGTTCTGGTTTAGACTAAGTCTCTTGGGCATTCCAGTCTTCATAATATATATTTTAGAAATGTGCATCTGAGAGTCCATTTGTTCAAGAACTCCTAAATGGTAAGAGCTAGGACCACCAAATTTGGTATGCAGGTTTTAAAATAATACATGGAGATATACCTATCTCATAGAATTGGAAGGGACCTTGAGAATTGAGTACAGTCCCCTGCCTTCATGGCAGGACCAAGTACCATCCCTGACAGATTTGCCCCAGATCCCTAAATGGCCCCCCTCAAGGATTGAACTCTCAACCCTGGGGGTTTAGCAGGCCAATGTTCAAACCACTGAGCTATCCCTCCCTGTTATCCTTCCTCTTACCATAACTTAAAAGCAACATAGGGTGTGGTTGTCCCAGGACAATGGGATATAGGGTTGCCAGGTGTCCGGTTTTGAACCGGACAGTCCAGTATTTGAGCTTTCTGTTCGGGAAACAAATTGAGAAAATATAAATGAGAAAATATAAATGCCTGGTATTTTCTAAATAAGATATAATGTAGATTGTGACGTAACATCAAGTGTGTCCAGTATTTTTGTTGAAACTATCTGGCAACCCTAATGGGATATGCCTGGAATTGATTGTTTCTCATTAAATGGAAAGTGAAGAGTCTTGTAGGAGGTACACTTACACTGTAGAATGACCACAGGGGAGCAGCAAGGGGCCAGAGAGGGGAACTGGGACCGCTATAATCCTATTTGTCCAGCAGGGGTGGAGAAAGGGACAGCTATCTACTATATATTTCAGAGAGTTTCTCTTTGTGTGTGTGTGTGTGTGTGTGTGTGTGTGTGTGTGTCCCCCAGCTGGGGGACATGCACCTCTCCCCCAGCTGGGGAACAGACTGCCAGCTGCAGTGGCCATGGACAGGGACGTCTCATCGGGCCCCAAGCTGCTGCAGTGAAAGTGGACTGGGGTTGTCCTCTCTTTCTAGGGCAGCCTACATGCTGAAGCCCTCATTCCCAGTCCTACCCCAGAACAATGATTTAAATGAAGAAAAACAAAACTTATTTGAGTTAAGGACCTGAGCAATGCTGGTTAAATCTTCTAGTATTACAAATATAATAATAATAATAACACTGCTCTACAGCCAAAATGCTTCTGAAATAAATGTAGTCAAACTTTACTAATTCTAGGTCACTGAGAATGAAAATGATGCTTAAAATTGTTGATTGGCTCTAGTTTTCAAGATATGCTATTGGGTCAGTATATACGACCCTTGACTTGGGAATGGAGGAGGATAAGTGAGTTATAAAGGGAAGGGATCTCAATTTAAACCAGAAATGACTAAAATACATCTTTGAGTGGATCTATGAATAAATCTATGACTGGGTTTGGACAGTATTTGCTTTTAGGCAAAACAATGAATGATGCAATCTGAAGCTGGTATTGCGTCATACATGATATGAATTGCATCATGTTATTCCTAGAAGTCATGGATGATGCAATCATAACGAAGCTTACATCACTCTGCTGAACAAATTGCCCTATATCAGCTCTAGAAATCATACAGTGTCGTGCTCTCTTATTTGTCAGTGTTTGATTTTGCAAAGGGACACATTTCTGTTTAGCCAAAGTGAGCAGAGATGCCTCGTACTTGTGTGAACAGTGCAGATAACTTCTGCTATGTTTGTGGTGAAGTGACTTTTGCATCACAAAAGCGCAGTATAACCACTATGGTTAAGAAAGCCTATCACCTTTATTTTGGCTGCAAAATTGGAGATCAGGACAAGAGGTGGGCCCCACACACATGCTACAACACTTGTGCAACAAATCTTCGCCAGTGGTTGAACAGGAAAAGGAAATCTATGCCTTTTGCAGTGCCAATGATTTGGAGAGAGCCAACAGATCATACCAGCAATTGTTACTTCTGCATGGTGCCTCCAGTTGGGAAAGGTGTGTCAAAGAAGAAAAAGTGGACTGTGCATTATCCAAACATTCCATCAGCTATCGCCCAGTACCCCACGGAGAAGGACTGCGGTTCCTGATGCACCAGAATCATTCTCACTTGAGTCAGGCGAGGAAGAGGAAGAGGATGAAACTTCTGGTCCTGAACCATCTATGTCACAGGACCCACATTTTCTCCCATCCTCCTCCTCTGAACCACACCTCATAACACAAGGTGAACTGAATGACCTTGTCAGGGATTTGGAACTACCCAAGAGTAAGGCAGAGCTGTTGGGCTCCAGACTACAGCAGTGGAATCTCCTGGCAGGTGATGTTAGGGTTTCCATGTTCCGTGACCGTCAAAGGATCTTGTCCCATTCTTCTTTGGAAGGTGATCTTGTAGCCTGCAACAACATCGATGGTGTGATGGCAGCCCTCAACATCGTTCACGATCCAGATGAGTGGAGACTGTTCATTGATTCATCGAAGACGAGTCTTAAAGCTGTTTTGCTGCATAATGGCAATGTTTTGCCATCAATTCCAGTTGGTCATGCAGTCCATATGAAGGAAACCTATGACAACATGAAACAACTTTTGAGGTGCATAAACTATGACCAACATCAGCGGCAGCTTTGTGGCGATTTGAAGGTTGTTGCTCTCTTGCTTGGTCTGCAGACTGGATACACAAAGTACTGCTGTTTTCTCTGCGAATGGGATAGTCGTGCAAGAGATTCCCACTACATCAAGATAGATTGGCCACTCCGACAGTCATTGGAGCCTGGGAGGAAAAGTGTTCAGCATCCACCACTTGTTGAATCAAGGAAGATTTTGTTTCCACCCTTACACATCAAGCTGGGTCTGATGAAGAACTTTGTCAAGGCCATGGACAAAACACAAGCAGCTTTCAAGTACCTCCGTGGAAAATTTCCAAGGTTAAGTGAAGCTAAGATAAAGGAAGGTGTCTTTGTTGGTCCTCAGATTCGTGAACTTCTTCGAGATGATGCATTTGACCATGCACTGCGTGGCAAGGAAAAAACGGCATGGAAAGCCTTCCAGTTAGTGGCAATAAATTTTCTCGGAAACAACAAGGCAGACAACTACAGGTTGTTGGTGGAAAACCTCCTCAAGGCATACAAAAGCCTTGGTTGCAACATGTCACTAAAGATACATTTTTTGCACTCTCATCTAGATTTTTTTCCACCGAACTGCGGAGCAGTGAGCGACGAGCACGGCGATTTCACCAGGACATTGCAACAATGGAGAAACGCTATCAGGGCAAATGGAGCCCATCAATGCTTGCAGACTATTGCTGGACAGTGACAAGAGATGCTCCGTTTAATGAATACAAGAGACAAGGCAAGAAGCGCCGAGTAGACACTGAATAGGACTAAACTATGTACATAATAGTTTTTTGCCTTTTGTTTGATGATAAATTTTATTTATATAACCCTTTTGCTGATTTTTAAAGTGTTCCATAAACAGGACAGGTGAAATATTATCATGTAAAGCAACCATAAACACACGAAAAGACCTAGGTTTACAATTTATGATTAAAACTCTACTATCTACACAATATACATAGACGTAAAATGTAAAAACTTAAATATCTTGGAAACAGTAGCCAATCAGTTGTTTTAATTGTCATATTTGAATTCAGCACATCAAAATACATAATAAATAGCACATTTTATCTCTGAAGCAGACGACTTCTAAAAAATTGTAGACCAGTGTAATCTGGAATCATATCAAGTAGTAAAAACTATGATTTAGGCTGGCAGGGTGGAGCTTGAATATTGATGTTTGTTCTTTTGAGCAAACAAATTTGTGTTTTAGTTTGAAGACCATCATTTTCAAAGGAATGAAGACTTTCCCTTACAAAAGATACATGTTTTTTAAGTGACTGAAATTTTGTTGATTAAGGTGCTTTTTTTTATGTTCACTCCTGATTTTAGATCTTGCTGTTTTAACTCCTGTACACATCAGAATTTAAAAAAGATGAGTAGGTGATACATTTTTGCAATCTTACGAATCAGGAAGCATTATTTTAGTTAAAAAATTAATTTTATTTCAGCTAATGGATAGCTCAAGCAAATGTGTGTCCTGCTTCATTGTCTAAACAATTAAACTCCTGTGTTTCTCCTCAGAAGTAAAGTATGTAAAGTAGAGGTTCTCAGCCTTTCCATACTACTGTACCTCTTTCAGGAGTCTTGGTTTGCTGTGTATATCCCAAGACCTCACTTAAAACATGACTTGCTTACAAAATCAGACATAAAAAGTCGCAAGTGTCACAGTGCACTATTTAAAGATTGCTTACTTTCTCATTTTTACCATATAATTATAAAATAAATCAATTGGAATATAAATACTGTACTTACATTTCAGTATATAGAGCAATATAAACAAGTCATTATGTGTTTGAAATTTTAGTTTATACTGACTTTATTAGTGCTTTTTATGTAATCTGTTATAGAACTAGGCAAATATCTAGTGAGTTGATGTAACTCCTTCCCCTTCCAACTAGCTTAAGAATCACCGCTTTTAAGTCTCTTTCCTTGTATTCACCCCGCCCAGACACTTTTTTGGCAGCCTAAAATAGTGACTAGTTTACTTAGTGTAATTGTTTTGATCAGCATATACCTCGAGATTCTGATCAGCTAAAGTGCATGTGCAATTTGGCAAGTAAAGCTACCTGATTCACTGTGGAAATATAGATATTTTTAGTGAAAAGCAATTTAATGAGTGGCAGTTTAAATACTGGAAAAAGCTTGGAACTTAGGATATTGCTGAGAAGGCTTGATTTTTTTTTTTAATTACATAGTGTTGACAGACATTTTAATGTAATGATAGATTTATACCAGAGATGTTTTAGCTTTCTCAATGTGAGTAAAGAAAACTGATGGGCAATTAGTTTTTTACATCTCTTCATCATTTAATTTCAAGGAGTTTTAAAACCTAATAATAGTAAACAGGGCCATCCCTACCAATAGGCAAACATGCAGCTGCGTAACGCACCATGACATTTTGGGCACCAAGTGCTCCAAGTTTCACGGTGCCCAATGCTGCCACGTGCTGCCTGTAGGCTTCAGCCACACCTGCCCTATCCTCTGGTGGCCCCCTCCCCCACTCAGCACTGCTCACCCCCCCCCCCCCCCCCCCATTCAGTGCTACCTCTGAAGCCTCCCTGCCCCTGCTCTCTAGGTAGAGGCAAATGGCCCTCATGGACTGGAGGACTGAGCAGGGGACAGCTGCACAGCAGATGGCTAGAGAGAGAAGTGGCACTTTTCCCTTAAAAGCTGGCCAGCTGCGCAGCTACCTACTGTTCCCTTGGCCCACTCTCTCCTGCTGTCTCCTGCTACAGTAAATGGCGTTCGGTCCGAGAGAGTTGGCAGCCCCTATCCCCCCACAGCTTCAGCTTCTCCCCTCTTGCTCCCCCCAACCCCGGTCTCCTTTTTTTTCTCAACTAATTTTTTTCCTGCCATGTTCGGTATTTTTTGTGAAAGTATTTGGCAACTCTACCCACCTCCCTCAGGGAAGCACTGGTCCTAGGCCGCATATTGCACCAGTAGGGTCGACCCTGATAATAAAACATCAGAATAAAATGATGCTGTGAAAATATTGGCTAGGTTTTTGGAGGTTGTACTTCCCAAGCATAGGAAGTATAATCTGCTTTGAAGACACCTGAAAACTAGTATGTTTGGACCTGCTTTATTATTCTTCCTTGTCTAATTTTTACTTCATCTTCCCTCCCACCACTACACTGTGTTTTTCAGGGCTTGCTCTCATGAGAGAAGAGGCTAAGCTATGTTCTTCCTTTATGTATTCTCCCCATTTTCATCACCAAAAGAGGAAAACCATCATTTTCTGTTGGAACCATGTTTTCATGAACTTGGAAAACATGGGCCTAATTCAGAGGCAATACAGATGACTTGCACTAATTTGCATATTGACTGAGAGGGGAGACGTGTGAGGCTCGGTAGGAGTAGAAAACATACCAACAGGAGTAATAGAGTATTTCCTTCAGTTTTATTTCTTATGCTTGTCCTTGGTTGGTGTTTGTGGTACAGTCCTACTCTTCCAGGCTCTCAGCATGTAAATTAGATCAGTTTATGCTGATCTATAACATGAACCACGTGAATTTGTTCTATTTTAAGATTGGTTCTAAACCCAAGAATCCCCACATAATAGCTCAAATTATGGCTTGTGAGATGACTTTTTTTGGCTTCCACTTCAGTATATCTAGAGTTACAGTCAGATTTGGGATTGCCACTCCAACCGGTAGTACTGTGAAGGTAGTAGGGAATGTGTCTGAGCTAGAAATAGTGCCACAGTGATGAACAATAATGCAAGAGAACATTTTAAAAAGGAAGGAGACATGAATGACTTCTGCTAAATCTAGTTATCCAAATGAAAAAAATCATCTAGGTCACTATAATATTGCTGTGACTTTCATTATGTTCAGGGCGTTCCCCACTGTAAGTTGCTCTGGTATACATCGGTTCCGCACTGAAGTTGTTGATGCTTGTAGGAACTGATGCGTTATAAATCCTCCCATTCCTAGAGTTACAAGATGTGTTTCAAAAAAGTACCCAATGGGGGGGGGACCGGCCGGGAGGGAGTCAGGAGGAGCGGGGCTGGCCGGGGGAGAAGGAACTGGTAAGCGGGAAGAAGGGCTGGCTGGGAGGGTCGGGGGAGCGGGGCTGGCCGGGAGAGATTGGGGTGGGGAGGACGGGCTGGTGGGGAGCAGGGCGGGTCAGAAGGAGTGGGGCTGGCCGGGGGAGATCAGGGAGGAGAAGGAACCGGCCGGCAGGAGCAGGGCTGGCCGGGAGGGGGTCGGGCGGAACGGGGCTGGCCAGGGAGGAACTGGCCGATGGGGAGCGGGGCTGACCTGGGCACACGCAGATCCCGGGGTGCTGCCTGTCCTGCGCATGGTCCTGGTGGGGCGCGCGAGCGAGTCCGGCTCCGGGGAGTCCATCCTGCCTCAGCCCCCACCCCCACCCCACCACTGCATAGCTGCATATTGCCTGGCTGGTAGACACACTCATGCAGTGTGAGCGTGTCTACCAGCCAGGCAGTACGCAACTACATACTGATACTCCTGATAATAATAAAACTTATTTAATTAGAAAATACCAGACATTTATATGTCCGGTATTTTCTCAATTTGTTTTCTGGACAGAGAGCTCAAATACCGGACTGTCTGGTTCAAAACCGGACACCTGGCAACCCTACCCATTCCCTGCTCGTGAGTTGTGCCCCCCAAAACAAACAAACCCCCCAAAACAAACAAAACCCAATTTGCACAAATGACAGTCAGCCATGGGGAAAACATTTCCAGCTTTAAGTTGTTTCACTATAAGTCCAATTTTAGGTTTTCTTGTTTTGATGATACTGAGCAATATGGGTTGGTTGGGAAGGTTCCTAAAATTTAATAACTGGTAATCTGAGTGTGATTGTTAAACAGTTTATGCCGAATACTTTTATATCTTACAGTTGATTGATTGTGAATTAAAATAATTCTAGATTAGAAGGATAGATAGAAATGCTCAGTACCTTTTATTGAAATTGTGAAACAGCATCTTTCACTGGAGAGAATTTGTGGGAAGTGGATAATCCTTGTTTTGCCATTTTTTTAAATGATTTAACTCAGTGGAAGAAACTGAAGACTTGTGATGACACAATGTTTATCTGACCCGAATAAATCTTAGTTGTTTGATAAACCTGTTCTGAAATTATTATGCAAGTAGAATAAAGGTTTCTGAATTTTATCTCCTTAGTGAAATAACTCAGTTTGAGCCTGCTGTGAAATGTCATGAAACTCAATAACATATCTAATTTATTGCAATCTTTTGTGAAAATGTCAGCAAATAAATAGTGTTTTAAATCCCTCCTGCGAATGCTGTATAAATCCAGGTAATTATTCAATAAAAATTGTCTTAGAGATCAAACACTTACTGCAGATGAGAGTAGATTTCAAGTGCCAGATCTAAACTTGCATATGAAATATTGAGTACAGCTTAAATTTTAGATTCTCTCGACTCTTATGTAATCAACACAAGAGAATTTTTATAGCTAATTTAAGGTTTGGTTGCTTTGTAATAGTGATGGGGAGGAGGTTGGAGGGAAATTCCATTAAACAGATGAGACATAGGCCATGTCCACGCTATAGAACAGTGGTTCTCAAAGTGCGGTTTGCAGACCACAACCGTCTTGCAGGTAGGCAGCTGGAGCTTGGGTCCCCCCCCTCCACCAGCTTCCCACTGCGTGGTGGGAGGAGGCAGGGTGAGCCTCGCACGCCAGATTGGCACTAGGTCTCTAGACTACAAGTTTTTGTCAGAAAAAGCTATGCAAAATGTGCTCCGCATTTTGCCTAGCTTTTTCCAATTATTTTGTTGGAAGAGGCTTTTCTGACATTTGGCCCATCTAGACTGGGCCAAATGTTGGAAAAAACCTGTCTTTCAGAAGCCCCCTTCTTCTTCGTAGAAGGAGGAATACAGGGGCTTCCGAAAGAGCGCGTTTGCACTTCCTCAGTGTAGACATAGCCCTAGCTTGTGGGGGAAGAAAGCAGCTCTGCGTGTTGCCAATCCCCCTTTCCCTCAGTGGGGTGTGTGGGGAATGGCTGTGCAGGAAACAGCTACTGGGAGGCTTTATCTGCTGCTCCCTTTGACTGGAATCACAGCTAGTGGAAGCAGCAAGGGGTGGTGCCTCGGAGTGACGGGAAAGGCAGAACCAGATAAATGCCTCCCATCCTCTGAAGCCCAGACATCCATCCCACTCTCACCCACCCCTCCCACTGAGACTCCGGAATCCTGCTCCTGCACCCTCCCCTCTTCCCTCTGACTCCTGCTCCCAACCCTGCTCCTGCACCCAACCTCCCTCCCAGATTTCCCCACCCTCAGCCTGCTCCTGCACCCTACCTCCTGGCCATACCCTACACCAGCACTGCCACCTGCACCCATTTTGCAGTCAGTTCAATCTCCGTGTACATTAGTTGAGACTCATGGTCTAAGTGGTAGTTTGCCTTGTTGAAGGAGTCATGTTATTTTTACAGAAAATTGAGAGCATCACTCCTAGTGTTGTACTATAATGAATGTAGCTAATTTATTTTACTGCTGAAATCTGTTTCATTATCCTTTCTCCCTGTCACATCAGAATTGGTGTTGCTGAACACATAAGCAAGTCCGTGACAAAAGAAAAAGGCAGAATGGGAAATAGTCTGTATTCAACCCTTTAGTACTCGTTCTGTGTTAGCAGGGATGGAGGGAATCATAACCTGTATTAAAACAGTCAACTGTTGTTGAAGAAATATTTACCCTGGGGGGAAAAGAAGCAATATGTTTGCTCACATAGATGTGGTGTATGTGAGAAGCACAATTTCAAGGAAAAGTGACAAAATGCAGCCGAGACCTTACTTTTTTTTTTTTTTTTTAAGGTTAAATTTGACAGACCACTATATTGCTATTCTGTAACCTTGAACCAATAAAAAATCCTTTGTTTCTTGCTTTTTCTTATGGTTTGGTCCATGTTGGCATCATAATGGAGACAGATGACTGAGTCTCTTCGGGGCAGACTCCTGATATGGTCTGGTGGAAGAAAGCAAAATGGGTTTAAATATAGCTCTACAAATGTAGGGTTTCTTTTTCCACTTCCTCCAGGGATCTCTTTATTTATTTGCTGTTTGTAGTATTTTAAGTAGGTCTTTGAGTTTCAGCTCCAATTCCCTTCACTTCTGTTTTGTTTTAATCCTGTCATCTACATATGTGACTGTGGTACTTTGCTCATTCATTTGGTCAGTTAATCCTTCCATTCTGCCTCCATTTTTTAAAATTTCTTTAACTATTGTTTGAATTCACCCTTCATGGAAATTAGCTCTGAAACAATTTCTTTTATGTCATCTTGGGCCCAGCTTGTCTTTGTTTAATTTTTTAATGTCTGCTTGCTCATAGCTAAACTCCGTATTGGAGATGGATATAACATCCTGCCTCTTTAGAGAAACATGGTTTGGTTTTGATGGTGGAAGACCATATTTTGTTTGACATTATAAGTAGTGTTTTTGTTCTTGTTTTTTGAGATCTTTGTGAAGACAATTTTTCATTGGAGAAACATGGCTTTTGAAGCCTTACTTCAGATCCTAAGACAAATACCATTTTACTTTTTATTTGTTGACTTTAATATATTTGTAAGCAATATACCTGGAAGGAAAGAAACTGCTATTTTTAAAGTGCACTCAGACTCAAGATAAAAGGTAAAGGCTGCCCTTCAGCTTCTGAATAATATTGATTCAGTTCTTTCTTCCTTCATTTCAGACCTTTCCTTTGCTATTGGTTGGGCTTTTAGTAGCCCCTATAGCTCAGAGAAAAGGCAAAGGCAGGAATCTGCAGCTTCTGCTGCTCAAAGCAGTGAGCTACAGAATGGAGAAGATTCTAGCACAGGGGTGGGCAATAAGCAGGCTGCAGGCCAGATGTGGTTTGCCAGGATTACCCCCTAGAGAGTCACCAGACACTTTATTTACCTGCGCATCCACAGGTACAGCAACTCGCAGCTCTCATTGCCTGCAGTTCATTGTTCCTCGCCAGTGGGAGCTGTGGGAAGCAGTAGCCTGGCCTGTTGGCCACTTACTGTCTAGCCCTGCTCTAGTAAGAACTATCCAGCAGCTGCTTCGTGGATTCTGCGGAAGAGGCCAACCCACACTCAAGAGCCCATAAGTTCCCTCCTTTGTCAGTTCTTGGGAAAGGAAGCTGCAACAAGGATTATAAAATTTTAAAAAATGGTCTTTGGGAATAGCATTCACATGGCTGAGCTCCCCTGTAGCTGGTTATCAGCAAACTGTTTGCGTTTTCTTGGGCCATCATGGTTAGAAAGATAGAAGACTATCATAAACTTCATGGAAGACTTCTAGGGGCAAAAAGTCCTTTGTTCAGTCAGGCTATTCAAAGCAAGAAAGGGGCTAATTATATGAACATGATGTGCAGAATCTGGCCCTTTGTGAGGACTGTGGAACATATTCCAGATATCACTACATCTTTAATTCCAGTTTTGGGTTTTGAATGGCTTTGAGAGAGACTTTTAACTATTTTATTGCAGTTATTATGCCAGTGCTAATTGTATAAACGGCCAAGATGTGTCCTCTGTATCTCTGCTTATCTTGAGCTAGAGCGCCTCTCATTGTGTATACCAGTTTGTAGCTACAACACTTGATACTAGTGTTCTGATAATATGTGTGCATTTGTTTTGTAGTTTGTCTCATATATACTTCTGCATAGATAGGACTGTCTTTTAAGTGGCTTTGTGGACTGATTGGTCATAATTTAAATTCCATTTAGATCAACTGCTGTCATGAAGCAAAAACATGATGGTTTAATCCCTCTCAATTTAAGTAAGATAGTTAAAATAATTTTAAAACTTTGTGTTTTTAAGCATATGTGAAAACCAGCATTTCAGGTCTGGTTGAAAATGATGTAGTTTGGATATTGTCCCCTTACTAAGTAACTCTTTACTGTAGTAGACTATCATTTAGGTTAATGCATTTAAAATAATATTTTATCCCAATAAGCAATGGCAAAGAAAATCAGCACCTTTTAAAGCTACTGAGATTTACAGTTTGCTTTGAAATTGGTTTATTAATGCAGAGGTGGAACAGTTTTTTTAAAAGCTGAAGGATATAAAAGCTAGTATAAGGCCACTGTGGTGGCTTAAGACTCTTGGGCTAAATTTGTAAATCTTGCTGCAGTTTATATCTGTTTATTTCTACATACTTCATTTCATTATAAAAAAAAAATGAGATAAGCAGCATGGTTTCAGCCTCAAGAAGATGATTGCTGAAAAGATCCAAGGCAAAGATATATAATTCTGTTTAATCCCTGCAGTTTTGCTTCTGCTACATCAGTGGATCAGGAGCTAGCTCTAGAAATGAGGCATCCATTAGACTGTACACGTGAAAGTGATATCTTGTAATTCAGTAGTATGGGAATGCGAGCGGTAGAACTAATATATGATGGTGGATAAGAGAGGGACGTGTCCAGAGACAATAGTCGGATGAGAGTTCTCCTCCCACCCAGCAACTGAGAAGGAGGAAAATGCATAAAACACAGAATTCACTGGAGGCTCAGTACCTCACAGGGCTGCAGAACACACTGGTGGATGCCCTCAGTAGGATCTTCATGGTTCACGAGTTGTCTGTCAGGGAAGATGCGATACACTCAATCTTCCGCATGTGAGGGACTCCCCATCTAGACCTGTTTGCCGCTCTGGAGAACAAAAAGTGCAGGGACTTTGTTACAAAATCAGTATCAGGGTTCCATGCGAGATGTGTTCACACTCCACTGGGGAGGAGGGAACCTCCTGTACCTGTTTCTCCCCCCACATTCCCACTGGTACGTTGGGTCCTACTGAAAGCCTTCAGGAACAGGGCTGGTCTAATCCTGTTGGTGTCGGCATAGCCGCCTCAACATTGGTTTCCCCCCCTGCTCAACTTGTCAGTGGAGGCCCCGATAGCCCTCCCCCCATACTCGAACCTCTTGAAGCAGCATCAAAGGAGTCTCAGACACCCGGATCTGCGCTCATTCCTTCTCACAGTATGGAACCTGGATGGTTCAATCCACTAGAGCTTCAGTGCTCTGCCCAGGTGCAGGAGGTCCTCTTGGACAGTAGAAAGCCCTCTACCAGGGCGGCATATTTGGCCAAATGGAGAAGGTTTTCTACCCAGTGTGCGGAGCAGGACATCTCCCTTAGGCAGGCACCCGTTCCGGTGGTGTTAGATTATCTATCTATTACATTTACGGACACGGAGCTTAGTGCTCTCCTATGAAAGTACACCTGGTGGCTGTGTCCACCTTTCACCCAGGTTGCTCCCGTTCCCTGTTTGGGCACCCCATAGTGACTCGTTTTAGGAGGGGGTTGGACAGATTATATCTGTTATCCTTCACCTGTACCTACTTGGGACATAAACCTGCTTCTCAATAAACTTATGGGACCACCTTTTGAACCAGTGTTTGAGTGTTCACTGCTTCATCTTTCCATGAAGGTGACCTTCCTGGTAGCCATCACCTCAACAAGGAGAGTATCTGATTTGAGGGCCCTTTCCTCAGAGCCCCCTATACCTGGTTTTCCATAGAGATAAAGTGCAGCTCAGGCCACACCCATCTTTCCTGCCAATGGTGTTCTCCCAATTCCATCTAGCTCAGGAGATCTTCCTCCCAGTTTTTTATCCTAAACCACACTCTAGTGCTATGCAGAGGGTGCTGCGCACACTGGCTGTAAGGAGAGCCTTAGTTTTCTACATTGGTCATACCAAACCATTCTGGAAGTCCATGCAGCTGTTCGTGGCTATAGCAGAGCGAATGAGGGGGCACCCAGTCTCTGCACAGTGCATATCGTCCTCAATAGTATGGTGCATACGCACCTGTTATGACTTAGCAGGTGTCCCACCCTCACCGGTCACAGGTCACTCAACTAGGGCACATGCCTTGTCGACTGCTTTTGTGGCACAAGTTCCCTTACAAGAGATCTGCAGGGTGGACTCTTGGTTCTCTATTCATACATTCATAGCCTGCTATGCTATCAATAAATTTTCCAGGGAGGATGTAGCTGTTGGAAGGGCAGTGCTCCAATCAGTGATTCCTAACTCTGATCCCATCTGCATGGGGTAGCAGCTTGGGAATCACCTAATTGGAATCAACATGAACAGGCACTCCAAGAAGAAAAGACAGTTACCTCTTTTCGTAACTGGTGTTCTTTGGGATGCGGTGTTTACATCCATTCCAATACCCACCCTCCTTCCCCTCTGTGGGAGTAGCCGGCAAGAAGGAACTGAGGGAAGGTCAGGTTGACACTGGTATATATGTGCTAACGTAGCGGCGCCACTCTAGGAGTATCCAGAGCCAACCCTACGGGAACTGTTAGGGGAAACGTTTCTGATGCTCATGCACACATTGCGTACATCTGATTGGAATGGACGTGAGCAACACATCTCAAAGAACACTAGTTACGAGAAGAAGTAACTGTCATTTTTTCAGTGTTAACTGGACTGGTGTTTCTCAACCAGTGGTAGGAGTACCCTTAGGATTACTTGAGAGACGTCTGGGGGGTACTTCAACACAACTGAAATTTGGAAAAAAATGAATTTTTGTTTTGTACTTTTTATACCCACAAATGTCATCACCCTACGATTGAGTTATTTAAACAAATGTGTTGCAATGGTAGAAAAAAATTTGTCTCTGAAAACTATAGGTACTGGGGTACTTATAATTTTTTTTCTTGAAAAAGGGGTACTTTAAATATATAAAAAAAAGTTGAGAAACACTGAACTGGACAACCAGTGCATGCACATCCAGAAGGGGAGATCTCTAATGTGGCCACTACATGGTGAAGCAGCAGCATTACACTTTTCCATTCTTTAGTTTATCAGGTTTTTGTTCGTTTGTTTTGATGTTCTAATCTGATTATCAGTTATATCGGATAACCAGCATTCTGCTGTATTTCTTTGGATTACTGTAGCATCTAGGCATCCTAATTATGAACCAGCACCCAGTTGTGCTAGGCTCTGTACAAACACAGGATTTGAAAGAGAACAAAGAAATGGCTTTAGGAATGTTTACAAGAAGAAGCTCTTCTCAAGTGTGTGTGTTGGGGGGGGGGGAAGGGAGGAGAGGAGTGGGGGAGAAAGGATGTTTGGTGTATGATAATTTAAAAAAGTGGGCAAGGGAGTCAAGTGTCAAGCCCTCAATACTGAAGGTTCAGTACTTCATGAGATCTAGTGAAATGCTATGGATTTTCCTATATACTGAAAAGAGTTATAGATAAAACACAAAGGACCTGATTTTCAAAGCACCCACAGCTCCGTGCACGTCAGTGAGCGTTCTGGGTGATCTGTTCCTATGAAAAGAGCCTTTAATTTTGTATGTTTTGATCCTGACATATTCATTGTTTCTTTATATTTAGATGAAAATCTGCTGTGTGGGTTAACAGAAGCTGTAGAGTGTACTTACTGTTGTTCCAATCTAGGTACACAGGCCATTGTGGGTTCTTCTGTATATAGTAATGGTGAAAATATGCCCATTAATATGAATTTAGGAATCTACCTTCATTCCAGCTTTAAAAATAATCTTGATCAAATGCTCTACATTTTCACATTTTAGGCCAGGGTTGGGGGCCGCTGACCCATAGAATGGGCAGTGGGGGCTGGACTGCCAGCGCGGTCTCTCCAGTGTGGAGGAGGAGGAACCCTGGGCACTGGATCCAGGCAAACCCAGGACCACATCTGGCCCCTGGGTCTTAGGTTCATCCTCCCCCCATTTTAGGCCTTCATTCAGCAAGGTATGTGAGCGTGTGCCTACTTCAAGCAAGTGAATAGTTCTGTTGAAGCCAACTATGTGCTAAAGTCCCTTCCTGGATTGGTAGCCTTAATGTAAACGTATAGTCTCACTGAAAAGGCACTGAGAATTTTTAAGTATTCAAAGATGTTGATATATATTCTAATAGTGATTTGCAGTAAGGTAATCTAATGACCAAACCGTGTGTTTTGGGCATGTCTTTTACAGGTAGGTTACAAATACATGGTTTTGTCTATTATGTAATTTTGGTTTAAAGTCCAAGATACCCTTTGCAAAATGTTCTTTAATTACAGGACTTACAAGAGAACAAAAGGGCTGTAAATTGGGGGCAAGCTTCATAACAGTTTAAGATGCAAGTAATGTTGTTTGAGAATATATAATTGAAAATGTTTGTCTATCTTAACAGTACATTAAAACTTTGTAATGCCTTTTTCTAATAGGAGGGAAGGACAGACGAAGTGGCCTCATTCTGACAATTCCATTATGCCTTGAACAGACAAATATGGATGAGCTGAGTGTTACCCTAGACTATCTGCTAAGTATTCCAAGGTGACTAAGTAACTCTAAAGGTGTTTGTTGCTTAAAAGCATTAAATATTTTTATCTTCCAACACAAAATATATTTTACATAGTAATCAGAGATAGTCAATTATTTCTTGGCAAGGTCCACATTTCTTGGTCAAGGTGTAGTCACAGTCCAAACTCCAAAGAAACATTTTTTTCATGCTACAAATACAATAATGATGATAATAAGTACATTGATTTTTTTCTCCTGCTAGATGTTTAGTTGATTCTTATCCTTAATGTAGGCTAAAGTTCTGATCCTGCAAATGCCTACTACCAAGCATAATGCTTGCTCGTGTGAGTAACCGTGTTGGAAATCAGTGGGATTATTGCAAAAGTAGGCTCTGTGCTGTATATCTGAGTTTTCAGGAGCTAAACTTTTTACATTGAAAAATAAATTAAAATGGGTAAGGGTATACTGATTTTTTTTAAATCATAGTATATGTGCACAGTTTTTTTTCTTCTTTATGTACATTTGACAACTCATAAGGGATAGCAAATATGGCTTAGTCCCATAATGGTGCAGTTATAGTAAGCTAAAATATATACATGTGAAGTAATAATACTGTATGTATTTGAGCAATTACTTTCTAAATTTTTATAGGTAGAGCTGGCACTAATGTGAATAGTTAACGCTTTCCAGTGTATTCAGTTGTTTATCACTTGACGAAGTTTAACTGTTGAGGCTGAAACTTCCTATGCTGAGTCATTTAACTGAGAAGCTCAAGCCTTCATGTTTAAAGCAAGGACTTAAAATTGGGCAAAGATGTTATCCTGAGTTCACCAAAATTTGGCCAAGTTAAAAGCTTCTGAAAATTGCCACGTGCACATGCTCAGTTCAGATTTGCTAGACCCCAGCAGCTAAATTCTCTGAATATTCCGTCTGCATAAGCGTGCTCTAGCCCATACTGTAGGCTGAGCAGGACTCTCTTTATGCTGCTAGATGCTGTGGTACCTGGCACTGGAACTGGGAGCAAAGAGAGAGATTTTCTGTATGCTTCTCTTGCTGTAATCTAGGCAGGAAGGATAAGGGTGCAGACACTGGGCACTGACAACCTTAATGCTGGCATTTCCTAATCTTTGAGTGCTTGATTTTGTAACCCTAATGTTCTTTCACATTTTTTGTTCAAATATATACTACTTTGAAAAATATTTTGTACTTAAATTTATTAATTAAAAAGGGAGTAAATAAGTGCTTCCAATTCTTCTGGCTGGCTTTTTGTATGTTGTAATTAAGGGCCCTGAGTCAGAAGAACACATAAGTGCATGTTTGAAATGTAAGCCATGAGTCTAAATGTTTTCCTGGATTGGTAACTAGATCAAGTGATTTAGGAACAAAACTTGGAAGTTGTATTCTTCACTCTGCAACAGACTTCCTGGGTGGCTTTAGGAAAATTAACCTCTTTGGTTAATGATAAGGGGAACTGCAGTATAAACATAAAATATTATAAGTATTTGATATTCCGGAAATTGTTGTTTAAAAAAATTGGTAGTAGTGTACAAACAAGTATGCCTGAACAATAAAAAGGAAAAATGTTTTGTAAGTGAGCATATTTCAGCTTTTAGGGAGATTTTTTTAATAAGTAAAATTGCAAAATTCCATACCAGTGTCCTGTTTATAAAATGGCTGTGATGAAAGTCAGTAATAACCAAGCTAATCACTGTGATAGCTGACACTTTGTTCCTTGAATTTTACTGTTTTCTAAAAGTATCTTCTTTTTTAGTGAAAAGTGTAAAGCTAGAGGATTTACTGTGATAGTGGATGGCAGAAAATCTCAGTGGAATGTGGTAAAGACAGTTGTTTTAATGCTCCAGGTAAATCGTTTTTTATATATTCACAGTCAACAGATGAGTTTTGTTGATGGTAGTCAAAATGCTGTGTTACTGTAACAGCTGAAAATTCTTTATAGGTAAACCGATATTGTGATGTAATTACCAAATATATGCTCTTACAAAATTCTGTGCATCTCAAAAGGGGTTTATATATTTCTATAGAGAGTTATTCAGATTTTTCTCAACTGAGGGTCATCTCAAGCTATTTGTTGAGAGGCCAGGATTGTGTAAAATGGAGCAGATTGGTGGCTGCCTTCTATTTAATATGGTAACTTGCACTTAGAAAGGATAAGGAAGTCCCACTTGAGTACATCTGTTGTGTTGTGAGCACCTGAGGAAATCCCCTGGATTTTTTGATAGCGGGAGCTTCTGAGTAGACTTCTAGGAAAGTTCTAAATAGAGGATGTTGCAGTATTTAGATTAGAAGAGGTAATTGTGCCTATCGAGCCCATATTAAAGAGGCATGGTTGTACCTACTAGCCAGTCTTTCATGAATGATAATCCTGGGGTGCTGAAAGTTCCTGAATGAAGGAAGAGAGGCAGAGAGAAACCTGAGGCTGCAAACTGTTTTGGTGGAAGCCAGGCAGCTATCCATTATAGATCAGCCAGTTTTTCATTCCCACTCCCTCCTTTCTTTCCACTTAATCCAAGTAGCTGATAGAAGAGTCTCTACTGGGTTTGTTTTTGTCACTATCCCTGTCTCTGATCAGGCCTGGCAAAAGTAAGGAATGATAGTCTGGGTCAGAGGAAAAGGAAATGTAGAGCCTATTATCAGGTTATTTATATTGTGACTAGGGATGTCAACGTGTAGACGACAACACAACCAATAAACCTGGGTTTATTGGTTAATCCTATCGAATACATGCATCCCCTTACCCTTGCTGCCTCTATATCAGAGAGAGCCGCGGGGGACGAGAGCTGGTGCCTGTGGGGAGCTGGCTTTAAGCCTGCTCTCTACAAGCATTGGATCCACCTGCCCCTCACCCCCGCACTGCTGTCTCTGATAGAGAGGCAGCATCACGGAGGTTGAGGGGGCAGGCGGGAGCTGATATGTGTGGGGAGCTCACTTTTAGCTCGCTCTCTGCATGTGCTGGCTTTGCAGATCTGCCTGCCTCCTGCAGAGGCAGCGGGGGGAACAGGAGGGATGGGATGACAGGAGCTACCCTCCTCCCCTCCCCCCCCATGTTGCTGCCTTTCAGAGGCAGCAGTTTGGGAGGGGTCAAGGAAGGCTGTCGTGACACAGCTTCTGTCCACAAAAGCTGCTCTGTGTCAACAGTCCCTGTCTGCGGGGGTGGTCCAAGCTCCCTGCGGGCAGGGGCTGCTGCTGCAGAGCAACCTCTGTCCACAGGGAGCTCGGACCCCCTGCGGACAAGGGCTGCTGCCATCCCGAGCTGCTGCCTCTGATACAGAGGCAGCAACGCGGGGCGGCAGGCGGGTGCTGGTCTGCACAGGAATCTAGCTTTTGAACTGGCTACCCTCACGGACTGGCTTCTGCCTGCCACGTTGTGCTGCTGCCTCTAATACAGGGGCAGCAGCAAGGCATGGCAAGGGGCTCTCTAGGAGTAGGGCGGAGACTGCACTGGCTGCTGGCCCCACCTCTGGCGACTGTTGAATAGACATTTAGCCACTAAAATTTGTTATGGTTACATGGCTATTCAATGACACACTATGTAACATCCCTAACTGTGACTGCATCTCTGCTAGTAGCCTCACTTGCATGTTGAGTGTGGTAAAAAATGGAATATTTGAAAATATCACTTCAGCAAATAAAAAATCTGTAAATAAAACAAGATCAGAAGAAACTAACTGATATTACATTATTAACATGTATATGTGTAGTGCTTAGGAGCTCATTGTTCAGAACCCCCATTGAGCTATGTGTTACACAAAGTCAGAAAAGTTGGCCCATTATTTAGAGCTTGGCAGCATGAGAACCCTAGCAAAAGGGAATCCAGCATGCAGCACAAATGTAGTCTAGGGAACCCTAAAATGTGTTACACACCCACATTTTCACTCTTCTTTTTACTGCAGAGGTGTAACTAGCGGAGATGACAGAACCTAGTTTTAGTCTGAGCAGCCTTCATGTCAGACTTACATAAAATTTTTACAAGTGAACATGTTAGTACAATGTAAATAGTTTAGAGTCCAGGCCCTGTGGATCATTGGTGCACCTATATTGTTTGGTGTGTCTCACTGACTTCTATAATCTAGGTATAGCTAATCAGGAGGCTGTGACCCCCCCTCTTTAATATAGGTATGGCAATGGTTTTCCAGCCTTTGCCACTTCCAGTCTAGACTGCTCTTTGGGAACTCTGCCAATGTCTATTTATGAAACCTACCCAGGAGCTCCTCCTAGTATAGAATATAGGTAAGTCACTGTGGTGAAGTTTATAGAGTTTGTTTCCTTGGGAGGGTCTTCAGAACCTTAGTATATATAGCAAGCTTAAGAGCAGCAGAGTCTTAGTTTATATTTGGTTTAATTTTCATCTGATTTTCCTGTTTATATTTTACCCCTGGGAAGAAATGAAAGTGGCTTTTAATTGCAGAAAGTGGCTTTTAATTGCAGAAATTAAAATGTGGTTTACAGCTTATTTTTAAAATATTTGCTATGTGCCTAGGTGCTACTGTGATTGGCAGTCTATAATCTGTACTATATATAGTGCCATAAAAGTTAGTCTCCAGAAACAGAAGCGAAAATCTTCTTGTTTTGTAACATAGTTACATAGTTAAGAAATATCTTCCCTTTTTGTTTTTCTCTGATGACTCTTAAAAAAAAAAAAAAAAAAAAAAGAATATTAGTGTCAGCTACAGAAATGTAGTGGCAGCATGTGGAAAAAGACTAAATGCATTTGCCTCTAATTTTGATCTCTAATGAGAGAGAAGATCTGGAATGTAGAATCATTCTTGCGAGTAAGTACTCAACAAGCAACAAAGCACAAAACCATTTTTAAATAAGGGGTAGACTGAGGACAGAAAGAGCTGAGGTAAATAAGCACAATAACTATGAGCTTGCAGTTTTGATTTGTAATGGATCTGGCATAGAAAAATAATTTGAAATAATATGTTAAATTGAAATTGAAATAATAGACTTTTAGGGCCACATTTTCAAACACCTCCTCTATATTTGCATGTCCTTCATTGCACATGTAAGTTTATAAGTGTCCACATTTGGGCATTTTAAAATTGTGTTCTTTATCTGTGCTTTCAGAAGGAGAAACTAGAAATTTATTCAAAGGTAACATGGACATTTGAATTTTTAGGATTCCCAGAAAGCCTTGTCATGTACAAATTTAGAAGCTGGATTGCAAATTTAGACCCAGAATACTGTTGGTTCAATTATTAGGGTAACACATTATCAGGCTTTCAAAATATTGAGCGACACCTTTATGAGCAATAAATAACATGATCATGAAAATTTTCAGCACGATATGACTCTTTACCAACTTTCCTATTGTACAATAATGCATCTAAATTTTGTTGTTCTAATGTACATTTGCTTTTACGTTTCTATGCTGTGTTTTTAAATCAGAAATTAAAATTTATTTGCAGTTTAAAAATGTTTTCATTGTCAGTTATGGAACGGATGTCTAGTGTTACTGGCTCTGTGTGCAGTCTTGTGAGGAGGGGGCAAAAGATGCAATTGCCCCAAGGTCTGAAGCAGCGGCGTTGCTCGGAGCCCTAAACTCTTTAAATTGCTGTTGGGGTGCCACATGGTGCACTCCGGATGGCTCTTAGGGCTACCTGAGGATGCGGGGGGTGCTACATGGCGCACTTCAGGCTGTCCTGCAGTGGGGGGGAGAACGCCACTGTCTGGGCTGTAGGGCTGGCTGCCTGAGGCCCTGCTCTTTTCAGGAGAGCAGAGGTCCTCTCCCCTCATCTTGCCGAAAGTCCTGGTGTGGCTCCCCTGTAATAGACACTTCTTTGCTCAAAAGAGGACCCATCTGGCTTCTTGGTTTTAAAGTGATTTTTTTGCTTCCTGTCTTCAAATAATCTGTAGGCTTCTTTCCAGCTTCCCTAATGAGTATTAGTGCAACTTCTTACTAGGGATGTTAAAAAGTGTGTATTTCACTAATCGTGTAGTCGATAGAACTTTTATTGACTGCACAATTAGTCAGTAAGGGGGAAGGCACTCAGTCTTTGCCTGCTCCAGGTCCAAGATCTACCCCCACTGTGCTGTGCAGTTTAAATGCAGTAAAAGCTGGTGGGGCAGGCAGCCCAGCTGCTCCTACATTTAAAATGCAGAGTCGCAGCAGGGGTAGGTCCCTCGGACTGAGACAGGCTTGCTCTGTCCCTGCTCACGCTGGGTCCAGCATCCCCTGTCTGCACCCGCTTGTTTGTTTTTTCCCTACTAGGTTTAGGTTTCACAATACCTTTTTTTTAGTCTAAATTTTAGGCCAATTTTAATTAATTGTCACTTTATTAATTATTTTTCATCTTAAAACATGGGCTGGCAAAATCCAGCCCACGGGCCTAATCTGGCCCACCAGGCTGCTGGATCCTATTAGCAGGAGCCTCAGCCCCCCTGCCTGTCCCGCTCCCTGCACTCTGCTCAGAGCAGCTCTCCGAACACTGTGAGCCCTGGGGGAGCGATTAAGAGGGTTCATGCACCGCTCCTGCCCCCAGGACAATATTGCAGCTCCCATTGGCCGGTTTATTTAGGCATAAGATTTCATGGGCTGAAACCCTCTTTGTCAGATGCATCTGACAAAATGGGTTACAGCCCATGAAATCTAATGCCCAAATAAATGTATTAGTCTTTAAAGTTCTACAGAACTCCTTCTTCTAGTATAATTACAGTGTAATAGCAGATCCATTGATCTTAAATCCTGATGTAATAGTAAAGTATATATTTCTTTTCTAGCTTGTCTTGTTTCTTTATTGTAGTAACCTAGCAGGAGTTCTGATTTCAAATATAGTATCAATTAGCTTGTATAAAATAGTGACATCAACATGTAGTTAACTACATGATTAACTGATAAGCCTGGGCTTATTGGTTAATCTTGTCTACTACACACACTTCCCTCCTCCCCTCTCCCCCTTGCTGCCTGGCAGCAAGGGGGGGAGAGGCAGGATCCAGTGCCTGAGCAGTGTGGAGCCGCCTCCCCACCCCAGCTGCTGCCTCTGATAGAGAAGCAGCAGTGCAGAGGGTGAAGAGGGGCAGTTGGAAGCCAGTACACATGGGGAACCGGCTTTCAAGCCAACTGCTCACACATGTCGGCTCCTGCAAAGCTGCATCTCTTCTGCCCCCCACCCCCCCGGCTCCCTCTCTATCAGAGGCAGAAGCGGGAAATGGTGGGTGGAGGGAGCAGGGGAGGCTGCCACAGAACAGCCTCTGTACCTGCGGACAGGGGCTGCTGCCTCTGATAGAGAGGCAGCAGCGCAGAGTGGCAGGGGTCTCCTCGGGAATGAGGTTCGGCGTGCACTCGCTGCTGGCCCTGCCCCTGGGAACTATTGAATAGCTGTGTAACTTTTAAAATTTGATGAGGTTACATGACTATTCAATTACACGCTGTCTAACATCCCAAGTATAAAGCTTTCCCTTTAACTTCTTTTCCATAGTGTATTCTCTACATAAAATGCAAACAGGCTGTAAACGGAAAGTATCATATCAGCTTTAACTATAGTTTTTTTTACCATATAAGTAATATTAATTCAGGTAAATAGGCTTGTGTAGAGTTCTTTGGTTTGTTTTTTGTCTTTTTTTCTATTGCTGATGGAGGTTGGCTAGTGGGTCGAGCACAGTTTTGGGAATCAGGAGACCTGATTCTATCCCCAGTTCTGTTGTGACTCACTGTGTACTTCAGTGCAAATCACTTAATCTCTGTATAATTTCTCTCTGTATAATTAATATACAGCCACCTATTACCTCGATGTTGTAAGCCTTGTTTAATTCATATTTGTAGAGAGTATTAAGTTCCTGGATGAAGGGTGCTGTATAAAAGCAAGTTGATTTTGCCATAAATCAGAATTTAATCTGGAATCTTTTATCAGCTTTAATTTGTTTTGCAGAATGTTGTTCCCGCTGAGGTATCTCTTGTTTGTGTAGTAAAACCTGATGAATTTTGGGACAAGAAGGTTACACATTTTTGTTTTTGGAAAGAAAAAGATAGACTTGGCTTTGAGGTATGTATAGTCATTTTTCCCCCTATAAGTAATGTTAACACTCTAAGCATGCTAGAATGATACATATCTGATTGAAATGGATATTTCTTAAAGAATGTTTATCAGTGTTCCTGACTGCTTTGTAAATACCTCTGAAAAACTACGGTGACCTATTGCTTTTAAAATCTTCTTGAGCTACAAAAAGAACTTGGGTAGAATGTTAAATGAAGTTTTGGAATTGGAGCTTTGCTACTTTTGTACTGGTTTGACTATGATGGTAAAGTTGTTTCATACCACTTTCCATGTTTTTATCTACAAGAATTTTTACATAATGGTATAGTATATAGTCTGTGGGTGGCTCCACCACCGTGGACTATTTGAATGCTCCTCTTCTACTGTCACTCAGGAAAAGATAGAAGGTTGAAGGTACAGTTCTTGGCCTCACTACATTCATTTCCTCTTTGTACATCTTTGTTCTTGGTATTAGTCACTAAGGCTACGTCTAGACTGGCATGATTTTCCGCAAATGCTTTTGACGGAAAAGTTTTTCCGTTAAAAGCATTTGCGGAAAAGTGTCTAGATTGGCACAGACGCTTTTGCACAAAAGCACTTTTTGCGGAAAAGCGTCCGTGACAATCTAGACACGGTTTTGCACAAGAAAGCCCCGATCGCCATTTTCGCCATCGGGGCTTTTTTGCGCAAAACAGTCCTGAGCTGTCTACACTGGCCCTCTTGCGCAAATACATTTGCGCAAGAGGGCTTTTTCCTGAGCACGGAGCAGCATAGTATTTGCGCAAGAACACTGACAATCATACATTAGATTGTCAGTGTTCTTGCGCAAATTCAAGCAGCCAGTGTAGACAGCTGGCAAGTCTTTCCGCAAAAGCAGGCGCTTTTGCGGAAAAACTTGCCAGTCTAGACGCAGCCTAAGAGTATAGGCACCCTATGTTTTTTCTAAGATTGATTACATTTTGACTTGCATGAAATGGAATGTGTATATATAAGGGATAGCAAACAAGAATAATTGTATCCTTTTATGTTTTACATAAGTGTAGTGGAGTCAAGGGGAAAAGAATACTGCCTTATGGCAGTCACTCCTGTGCACATCAGTGGATATACTGCCTGGTCATCCGTTGTTCTGCACAGGTAAATCAAAGTGACTTGAGGGGGGAACCTTCTTTTCTTTAGAAAGGATCAGAAGGAAAACACTCTCCCTTTCTCCCTTATGATGGATGTTTCTTCCTGATGCCAGGATTATAATATGTTTTCAGTTTCCAAATATTTCTATAGAAAATGTAGAAACACATTTTAAGGGAGGAAAGGGGATGAGAAGGTAGCAGCCCCACGTTGTCTTCCGTGTCTGGGGATAAAAAGCCGTCTACTTAATATGTAAAGTGTAGCATGTGTCTCAAAATTTCATCAATAAGAAGAGAGAGTGTGGTATTAATTCATATGGAATTTAGTCTTCCTACAAGCTTTATTACCAAATGTTACCTACAGAGCCCAAATAATGGCAGGAATGTGTCTCCTGCACTTCTACGTCTAAAAAAGAAATGCTAGGGAAGGAAATGCCATAAGGCTACGTCTACACTGCAATGCTATTTGGGGATACCAGAGGTATCCTGAAATAGCTATTCTGTGTCTTGTGAGCGTGCCCTTTATTTCAAAATATCAAGGGCTCGCTATTCCGAGGTCCCTGTAGACCTCATTCCACAAGAAGTAAGGGACGTTTCAGAATAGCGATTTATTTCAAAATGAGTGCTGTGTAGATAGTGCCAAATTTTGAAATAAGCTATTTTGAAACTACCTCAAAATAAGCTATGCAATTTGCGTAGCACAAATTGCGTGGCTTATTTTGCGCTCTGGGTGCAGTGTAGATGCACCCCAAATGTGTGGCTCATTGGTTTAGGGGCCAGTTCTAATTTTGAAACAACTTGATTCCCTTTTCTGCATACTTCATTGTAGGGATATGAACGAGTAGTTGATTATCCGATAAGCAAATGCTTATCGGATAGTTGACACACTAGTCGACTAGTCGCTTCCCCTCCCTTGCTGCCTCGATCAGAAAGAGACAGCAAGGGCAGTGTGGAGAGGAGAGGGTGCTTCAAAGTGGCAGCGCCGCTTGGAGCCCAGGGACAGCTGGGGACCCCACCTCTCACCCCGGGCTCCATGTGGCACTGCTGCTTTGAAACACTGCTTGGGAGCCTGATGCCGCGAGCCTGCTGCATGGAGCCCAGGGTCAATGGCTCCATTCGGCACTGCTGCTTTGAAAGGCCGCGTGGAGCACGGGGCCAGCAGGGGACTGCTTGAGTCCCCTGCTGGCCCTATGCTCCCTGCAATGCTTTAGCTTTTGAAATGTAGCAACAGCCCTGGGGTGTTGCTACACTTCGTAAAGGGAGGCGTCGTTATCGACTAATTGAATAGTCGATGCAATTTGTGTCGACTATTCGATTAGCCAATTAATCTAAATTTAACATCCCTACTTCATTGTAGGTCTGTTGTGCAATATAATGAATAAGACAATCCTGTGGTTATACCTGTAGGCAATTTCTCTTCCAAAGCTGTATTGTCTGTATTTATCTTTAAGCAGTCTCTTTAGGGAGCTACAGGAGGCATAGAATGAAGAAAGTTTCTTCTCATGTCATCCTGTAAGCCACTCTTCTTTTTGTTCTTTTTCATCCTTATTAGCTGCAAAGTTACAGGCTCAGTGGTTTGAAATTCATCTCCTATACCCATCTTTTTTTGCATCCTTTTCCTAAAGACTCTTCTTGTGACTGAGGCTTTGTCTACACTTAACAGTTTAAAGCATAGCCGCTGCAGCATTGGGAACTGAAAGTGTGGCCACAGCACAAGCGCTGGGAGAGACTTTTCTCAGCACTCTATGTAAACCACCTCTGTGATGGGAGTAGCTAACAGTGCTGGGAGAAAATTGTAATTTGCTGTGCTTGGGGAGGGGAGGATGTTTTTTCACACTCCTGAACCAGAAAGTTACAGTATTGTAAACTGCAAGTGTGGACTTGGCCTCAACTAGCATATCTTTGTAGACAGATGCACAGAATATCTTAAGTAGAAATCAGATATGCTAATATGGCAAAGTTAGCTTTTATATCTGTGCTGACCGATGTAAAGCGCTGGCAGTTACAGTGACACTCACGAAGCGCTGCAGGGAAATGGTTGTTGCTCCTTGTGACGGTGGAGCGCATCGCCATTAGTAGCTCTTGCCATGCCACAAAGAATAGTGCATTGTGATAGCTGTTCCACTGTGCAACTGCCTGCAGGCTGCTTTGGGAAGGGTTTGCAATGCCTCATGGGGAAGTCAGCCTCATATGATGCAGGTTTCCCAATCCTATTGCCCTGTGGTCTTCCTACTACATTGACAGCTGCTTTTCAACTGACTTCCATGGGGAAAGTGTGACATGGGGTGTGTGTATCATTGGGAGGAGAGAGAGTGTGTTTTTGGGGATGATAGCATGCTGTCTTGTAAGCTCAGACAGTGGCAGGGAAGCAACCAGCCCTGAGGCAGGGGGAAGGGGGAACTCTGACATCAGCCGTACCATCCCACCTCTTTCCACAGCAATGTCTCTCTTCCTCTCTCTCTCACTCATAGTCACACACACTACTGCCTATGTGTTCACAGGTATGAGCATTCCACCTGGCTGTTTTGCTCTGTATCCCGGGCAGATCAGCTCAGCATGCAGGCTGTCTGAAATGGAGATCTGAAAGGGGGCATGTGCATGGTTGCAGGGCAGATAGCCGAGCTCAAAACAATGAGCGGAGTGACTACTGCAGGGATTATTGGCCATTCTGGAGACCAGTCACAGCGCAGCAAACAAAAGAAATGTCCACACTGGCACACCACTGCTGTAGCCACTGCACTGAACTCTTCTACACCTTTAGGTGGTTTGCCTAGAGCACAGCAACTGCAGAGTTAGTGCACACTAAGCGACTTGCCAGTGTGGACAACTTGGGAGTTACAGCTCTGGGAACTGATTTACTGCACTGTAACTTGCCAGTGTAGACTTGGCCTTAAACACAGTAATATGCGAGGGGGAGGGAATTTGTATATGATGTTTGTTGAACATTAGACATTAAGGGTATGTCTAGACTACATGCCTCGGGTCGCCAGAGGCATGTAAATTAGACATACCGACATATTTAAATCCCCGCTTCATTGACTATCCCCGGCTTCATTAGAATAAAAATGGCCGCCGCGTTGTGCTGGCTCGGCTGTTTGTCGGCACAAACTAGCAGTCAAGACGGGGATCGGTCGGCAAGGAAAGCCTTTACCGACCGATCCCTTATGCCTCGTGCAATGATCCCTTTGCCGACCGATCCCCGTCTTGACTGCCGGTTTGTGCCAACAAACAGCTGAGCCAGCACAACGTGGTGGCCATTTTTATTCTAATGAAGCGGGGGATATTTAAATCCCCGCTTCATTGACTCTGTCGGTATGTCTAATTTACAATTTACATGCCTCTGGTGACAGAGGCATGTAGTCTAGATATACCCTAAGTGATTGTTATGTTCAGTTTAATAGAATAAGGACAACCATTTTAATGAAGGATGTCCTATTTTTGTGGTGCTGGTGTTGATCATTTGTGCTGCTGAAATTAAACCTTTGTGTTTTAAAATACAGTAATATATCTGACAAGTGAGTAGTCCATAGTGAGTTATTTTGAGGATAAAAGCACAGAAAAAGTCCAAGTATTGAAATACCAAAGTTCTATTCTTTTCTAGTTAAGAGAGAAGCTTTTTCAGCAAATCTTTCCTAATGACTCTTGTACTATGGTTTGGTGAGTTATGTACTCCATGATACACAAGTCAGATGTCAGGGACCAGAGACATGTTATACTGCTGTATATTTAAAAATCCAGTTTGAAAAAGGCCTGTTTTGTAAAATACTTTATGATTTTGTATCTCTTCCCCTCCTACCCCACTCAAATAAAAAAAAAATATCAAGGAAAAGAGAGCACAGTGTGCAGACCCTGCCTTCCTCCCCCTTACCTCTAGCAATGTGTGGAAGAACTTATGAAATCTCTTTTCTTCCACTTTCTTGGCAGATTTCCTTTGGCCTTATGGCTCCAGTTTTGTTGTCTGTCTTGAGCTCTGTTACTCTCTCCTCCTTCACAGTCTCTGCTGTTTCACTGTGCAGAGATGAGTAGGTAATGGGGAGATTGAAACATGGGAGTCTAGGAGCAATTGGTGAGAGGTGCTGTTGGTAGCTATGCAACAGTGTAGCTGTTTTTACACATATTACTGTGTTTAAGGTCAAGTCTACACTGGTAAGTTACAGTGCAGTAAATCAGCTTGCAGAGCTGTAATTCCCAAGGTGTCCACACTGGCAAGTCACTTAGTGTGCACTAACTCTGCAGTAACTTTATTCCTCCATCTCCACTCATTAATTTTTTGCTACTTGGTTACAGTTAGAAAAGCTGACTCACTAAAAGATGGTTCAGCAGATCTTCTCTTTTTGTGTATCCCAAGCCTCATCTGTTTTAGAGATGACCGTGTCTTAATTTTTTCAACTCCTCTTGGCACAGAAGAGCATGTTCTAATCTGATTTATGCATAAAATTAACTAAGTTGTGTCGAATATATTATTTGGGGCAAAAAACACAGTTTGGCTTTGGATTGAATTTGCAGCACTGCCAGTTAACAAAGAAAGAGTTGTTTTTCCGAACTGTGCCTATTTTATCTGGAAGACGACTAAGAAACCTCATGCTGCCATATTTCCAGTTACTTTTCACAGTATAAATTCATTTTAACTGTGGTGATTTCTATAATAAATCACTGACTCAAGAAAATGGCACTGGAAGCACATAATGGTCCAAATATCCTTCTAGGATCCTGCATATTTGAGACTTAAAATGTTTTAAGAGTAGTCACCACTATAACCTGAGGTGTCTGACATGAAGGGAGTCTCCCCATAGGCAGATCTGTCCTATGGCGAGGGGTGAATTGGTCCACCTACCAAGAGTCTTGCATTATTAGGACTGTCCCAATATTTAGCCCTTTGTCCCTTGTCCTGACCAATGTATGACCAATGCTAGTTATCCCAATATTTAGGTGAGGAGGTGGATGGGAGAGGAGGTGAACAGGGAGGTGAGTGGCAGGCAGACAGATGAGAGGGAAGTGAAGAGGCAGGGGGGCAGGTGAATGGTGAGGAAAACAGAGGATGGGGAGGGTACATCAGATGGACGGTGGGGAGACTAGTGGAGGTGAGCAGTGGGCAGTGGCGGGTGAGGGTGGGAGAGGAGGCAAGCGGCAGCTGGGTGGGTGGATGTTCCAGGTGGCTGGCAAGGAGGCTAATGGGGAGGCAAATGAGGAGATGAGCAGCAAGTGGGTGAGTGGATGGGTGGCAAGGGGGCGAGTGGCAGGCAGGCGTGCCAGGCGGATGTTGAGGAGACTAGTTGGGAGGCTGATTTGTCCCGGATCCCAAACCTGCTATGGACGGCCCTGTCCGTGGCTATATTCTGGGTAGCAGCATTCCTAAGATGTAATTGTTTGCCTATTAATCACTCTGGAAATATATAAAAGGTAAATACAAAGGCACACATTTGTGTGACATACATATATGTGCAACACATTCTCTGCGAAGAGATACTTGTAAGTCCCATGTATTAGTCCATTTTATTCTCACTGAAAAGTGTTGTGTTGAAGAGCTCAGGGGGTCTTTTGTAAGGTCCCAGGAACTTGGGAAGAGCCGACATAATACCTGTCTTTAAAATGGAGGAAAAGGAAGCTCCACGATATTATAAACCAGCCTAACTTTGATACATGGAAAAGATACTGGAACAAATTATGAAGCAATCATTTTGCTAGCACCTAGAAGATAATATGGTGATATTAATCATCAGTATGGATTTGAGAAGAATAAATCATGCCATGCCAAACCAGCCTAACATCCTCTTTTGATAGGGTTACTGGTGTGGGGGAAGGGAAAAGCAGAAGACATCATCTATCTTTATTTTTAATAAACCTTTTGACATAGTCTTACATGACATCCTAATCAACACACTAAGGAAATATGGTCCTGAGCTGGCCACAGTGTCAGGGCACTGTGAGGAAAGCAGCCTCTCTTTCTTCCGTGTCTGCAGTTGGCAGAGTGGCTGCTCTCTGTTCTGACGCTAGTGGGCAAAAAGGAGGAACTGCAGCACCTTTCCAGCAGTGTATTTTATATGCGGAAAAAAATCTGTGCTATACATGAATTCTGCACATGTGCATATTGTAAAGTGAGAAGGTTTTTAAAAAAACTAGGCATATTTAGTCTTGAGAAAAGAAGACTGCACAGAGCCTGATAACAGTCCTCAGTGTGGCAAGGACCATTGTAACAGTTAAGGGCTCACAAGATTAATAGTTCTCCATGTTCACTAAAGTCTGCAGAAATGTAACCGGTTTAATCTGCACCCAGAGAAATTTAGGTTAGATATTAAGAAAAAGATTTCTAACTATAAGGTTAGCTTACCAAAGGAGGAGGTAGTGCAGTCCCTGGCTTTGGAAATTAAGAACAGTTTGGACAAAAAGCTGTAAGGGATGGTCTAGATATGCTTAGTCCTGCCCCCAGAGCAGGGGGGCTGCACTAGATTACTTCTCCACAACCCTTCAGCCCTATATTTCTGTGCTTCTGCAGAGAGATGGGTTTTTGGTCATTTTATCATACGGAATCTATCAAACATTGTGCATCCCCATTTGAGATGTGCATTACTTTTAAATGGGAGGCCTGAACTTATACGAAGTGACTAAACAGCAGTAGATTGGAAGAGGGAGTTGGTAGGTGTGAGAGTGAAGAACACTTCTAGTATTGTAACAACTTTTACTTAAACCCTGGGGAATTTTTCATAAAACAGGGAGTTAAGTGATATCCAGAGAACTTAGTCTGTTTTTCAGGGTTTTGTAAAAACAATAACTTAACCCATGTGGAATTCTCAGAGGCTGTTCCATCTTCTATAGTAGCCGGCTGTGCCCTGCAGGACAACTCTAATGAAAAAGCCTCTTCCTCAGAGATTGGGAGAAACAACAACACTCCCAGATTAGACAAGGAAGCACAGGGGAATTTTGTTGAGGATAGTGCCATAAAGCTGTATTTGTGAGGTCGTAGGAGGAATCTTGTTGCTCAAGCAGTCAGGTCAGTTCTGCTGTTTGACAGAGGCATCAATGAATTCTTGCCCATTCTCTCCCCCTGCATCCTTCTGCATAGTTAAGCCAGCCAGTCTGTCTCTAATGCGCTCCCCCATCCCCGTCCTGCCGTTTGGAGGAACAGTGTGCTCTGTTTCTTCCCTGTCACAACAGCAGACAATCACTGCTCGTAAATACAAGGAGAATGGGAATTGTCATGAGGATTGGCACTGAGTTGAGTGCAGAATCTTTCTTGGCATCTTTTGTAAAGACTACTGCCAGACCATTAGAGGAAGGTGGCCTGACTCACTTCTGATGCTGGAAGGCATACCTGCCTTCATGCCCTTTGAACTCCTGGCATCACTGCTCTGTGTCCTCCCCAGTACAGCTCCCACTTGGTTCACAACAAAGCTTTCCTAGCCCTATGATAGATGCCTCCCTTGGAGATTCTCAGTTTCTCACTCCTACCCTCCTCTAAAGCCAAAAGTAGTCAGAACCTATGCTAACAAGTGGACTCAGAAGTTTGCCCATCTCATTAGCTTGCAGTCTGTTGAGCATGTTTTAGGAAGTTCAGACTAGGAAAAGGGATATTGATTGATTCCCTTTATAATTAAAGGAACAATTTAAATAGCTGTATAAATCAAGTGCTTTGTAACAAGAGTTAAAATAAATAGTGTCTGAATATTTTAAATACTTATGTATTTACTGTGGCTCAGTCATATTTTTTTATCTCTCCTTTTCATGTTTTCCATAATTTCTTGTCCTGTTTTCTTGCTTGGTTGCTCATTAAAAGCCACCTCTTTCAGCTGATATTAGGATAAGTTAGGTTTCCTCTGTTAATGAATGACAGCATTGTGATTACTTTAAAAATATTTAACTACAGACATCAACCTGGAGCAATGGATGTATCCAGGATAAATCGGCTTATATCAAGGGAATAAAATGGTTCAGCTCGTATGGTATATTTGGAAAATTAATACCCTTTTTAATCTCTCTGGTTATTGATGTCTAATGCAATAATATAATTGTACACATTGTTTTGTTTGACATTAGACTTCTATAGTAGTGCCACTCTGTTTTACTAAAATGCATATTAATTTTAAAGAATGATAGGTTCATGTTGCAGAACAATTAAATTTTAAGCAAAACTACATATTTCAAAGTAATAAATATACTAACAAAACAATTAGGTAGCGCACAACTTTGCTCTAAGGTTAAGTTAACCCAATAAATTTGACTACATTTTATTTGACAGATATTATATTATTTGATAAACCAAGGTTAAGTTGATTTAAAGAATAGATGTAGCTGACTATATACAAAACTATACTTTTTAATGCTCCAGTATTACCTTTTTTATTTTTAAAGATGGTTACAATAATGTGTGCAACCATATTTTGGTGCCCCATAACACTGGAGGGAAACCCCTTATTACCTTTGAGAATCAGTAAGGCATTTGAAATAGCCTTTCTTGTACTTCTAGTCCAGATGAATCTCTAGTACTTGATGTGCTGTTTCAGAAGCGTCTATATATAAAACTACAAACACCTTTTTTTAATCCTATATCAGGTTTAAAACACTGGATATTTGTTTATTCCTAGTAAAGAAAATATCTGAATAAAATAGATAAGTATTTCCATATTTGTTTGGATCTTTAAAAATAGACTAATAACTAGTATCCAGTTTGGCTACAGATACTGTTTTATCTTACATATTTATAAATTCCTTTTTATACATTCTGTAAAATTTCTTGTGTTTACAATGCTACATAAATATTCATTATCGATAAAACAGAACATCAGTCTCCTTTTCTGGAAATGAAGGCCAGTTGTCTTTGGTATGTTTATAAAATAATTCCTTTTAAAATGTACCTTTTTCTACTGGCAGAAGAGATGAAAATCTAATTTCCCAAAATAATACCTCAACATGGATAGTTTCCAGAATTGGAGGAATTCAGTCTATTAGTAAACCCTACATGAGCACACTCCAATTTGTATTAGTTGAACCAAATATCTTAAATTACTCCAAAGTTAGGATAAAGGGCTTGTGGATATGAACCCTCAACAATGTTAATGTAGTTTTTCTTCCCTAAAGAGAACATCTTTACTAAGGCCGTTCCTGTTTTTTTAATACGATATCTCTGGGAATTTTTAATGTGCTTAAATATCCTGTTGTTTTTTTTAATTTCTCAATTAAATGTTTTTAAAAATAGTGTTGTTTTTTCATAACATATTGCTGTAGGAAAAATTTGCCATTGTCTTCCGAGCTGGTTTTACTCAATGAACATTAATGACATAATATACTAATTCAGAATAATACATTACTAAAAGAAATCCTGCACTCCAAGGATGCACACACATATCCCTGTTACCTCAGAAATGGGCCATCACATCACAGACAATTTTTTCTCTTTTGAGAGACTATTTTGAAGTCCTAAAAAATCCCTGCAGAACTGCCCCAATTTTTTGTTTGTTCTACTATTCTGTTGAAGTCACATCGCTCTTGAGGATAAATGGTTACTACAAGAACAGCATTTAGTTACTACAACAGAGGCATTTTGTTAATGTGAGCAATAGTATAATTGTCAAATATTCTATGAGGATAGTCTGCTGCTAAGAAAAAATGGGTATTAACCAGGGCCGGTTCTGAACCATTTTTCTGAGTTTTGATTACCTTATTGATACCCATTGCTATAGAAAGAACAGATGGGGGGAGAAAGGCCAAGATGGAAAAAAGTGGGGGACTCCAGCCATTAACACTTTTTTCTGCTTTTAGGAACACCATCTGTCCTCTAAGAAATTTAATCTTTTCTCACTAATTTTTATATCGGACAACCCACTATCCAAAAGCATTTAATCTAGTTTCAAAGAAGAGTGTTTTTTCACTAAGTCAACAATAGTGAGCATTAAAAAAAATTATGAAGAAATTGCAAGCAGACCATGGGTTTTTTTTTCCTTTTCATTGTAACAAAGGCTTATTTGCACTCGCATCTCATTCACATGAACTGAAAGCTGGTTACTCAATAGAAAACCGTCATATCTAATGGCTTCTCTTAAAATGGGAGAGAAGATTAATAATGATGTACTTTAAGGTTGGTATTGAGACTACTGTCATTTAGTATTAATGATTTTGGAGGGGAAAGCAGACAGCTAGTTCACGTGGGCCAATGAAGGCATGTTGTTTCTTACTTTAAGCTTGCTATAACCTAGAGAGGTTTGAGAGAAACTCATATGTCTTTAAATGCTTTGGGAAGCATTAAAGGAAGATGAAAAGGGACAACCTGCATAATGGAAGAGGAAATTCAACTTAAATGTCAGGATAAAGAAGTGTAGGGATTTAAGAAACTTGTTTTAAGTTTTTGTAGAACATTCACTGCCACAGGAGGCGAGACAGTTGCTATGACTAGATTCTCAAAAGTTCTAGGAAGCTTGGACAGCAATAATATTTGTACGTATGCAAGTTAAGGTAATTAAATCTCATGCTTCAGGACACAGTTTTAATCTCAAGCAGAATTCCCCTCTCCACTCATCGTTCAGCATTGCACACTTTGCCATTAGGTTCTTAGGCTATTTGTCCTCACAAATTGAGTCAAATTCTGAGTGATTATTTTAAAGAGAGGCAAACTATTGGGAAATGGGGATGGATATTTCCCTCAACACTGATCCAGAGTCCCAAGTCTTTTCCCATGCTTAAATCTGACTTTATCCAGAGCATCAATAACATTGGAGTTCTGCATTACAGTTCTACTTCTTTGATTAAGATCCTGAGTTGCACTTAGCCTCAGTTCATGACCTTCCAATCCACATTTGGCTTCTCTTCAGAAGAAATGTTTATATTTCCTTAGGAGCAGTCGCAGCAATAATCCCAGAGAACTGTTGATAACTCCAATGTAATTTAAATAAAACAAAGTTTATTAAACAGAAAATACAGAACCACTGAAAATAAACCACACTTCAAAACTTTGTACCTTAGGCTCAGATTATATCAAAACTTGCTATTCAGGCAGACACATGGCAGTTTGTTTTGGTTCTTAAGTTGCTAGTAAAGTGTGTGTAAAACAGGGGTGAGCAAAAGGGCCTCTGTGGGCCGGATCCAACTAGGGCCTGAAGGCGGGGGAGCATGCGAAGTTTCCTCCATCCTAGCCCTGCCCTATGAAGAGCACGTGGCACTTAGAAGTGCTGTGCACTCCTAGCAGGGCGGGAGAAGACTTTGCACGCTCTCCCACCGCCAGGCCCTGATTGGCCTGGGGGCAGGGGAGCGTGGGAAGTCTCCTCCCAGCCAGGGGCATGGGCACTTGGGTGGGGGGGGGAGACGGGCAAAGATGCTCCCTCACCCCCAGACCAATCATAGTCTGGGGGTGGGGAACCCAGAAGTATCCTGGCCCCGCCTCTTCCACTCGAGGCTCTACCCCTTCCAGTGCGGCCCGGGGCCACTTCAGAAATGTTTGAAGTGGCCCTGGGCAAAAAATTATTGCCCACCCCTGGTGTTAAACATATATAGTCTATGATCAGACTAGTCCTTGCTTTGTTTTTCTGGCTTAGTTGTCCTATCTAGTTCATGTCTCTTGGTTCTCCTCCTGAAATACAATTTGTGTTGCCAGTTTTATTTTAGTTCTGACATGGAGATGAGAAACATTGACAAGATTGTTGTCAGTCAAATATTGGATGCCAATGCCCTGTGGCAAACTGTCTTGTATTAAAAGTTTCATAGCTGCTAAGAAAATGGAGAGGAGTGAGTGCTAGCCTTGTACACCAGGTTGGACGACAAAGAGTTCAGAAGTTGAGCCACTGCACAGAATGGAGGCAGTAATTTGATTGTGGAGGAGTCAAATGGTGATAAATTTGCTTGCTAAAATTTGTAGCCAAACTTTGATGTGATTGTCCAGAGTCTCCTGGTTGACAAGAGTTAAAGGCTTTGGTCAGCTCAGTAAAGGCCATATACAGTTCTTGGTGGTGTTTTTGACATTTTTCCTGGATGTTCCTAACTATAAAAATCATTTCGGTGGTGTCTCATGATGGTCTGAAGGCACAGTGGGAATCCAGAAGTACTCCTCTGCAAGAGGAAACATGCAAGTCAGTAAGATTCTAGCAAGAAGCTTACCAGTAAAGGAGAGAAAGGCATGCCTTAATAGTTGCCACCATTAGCCTATCCAAAATGCAGATGATTGTGCTGTTGTTGCATATGCCAAAGAGGATCTACAGACAGCTCTCCGAAGCTTACAAAAGCCTAGGGCTAACTTTAAATATCAGCAAAACAAACGTTCTCAACCAGCTAGCTCCTGGTCAGTTATCAGACTCAGCAAGGAAAATCTACACTGACAAAGAAGAACTGGGAAATGTAGAATACTTTGCCTGTCTTGTCAGCCACTTTTCACAGAGGGCAGACATGGATGTTGAAATTCAGCACAGAATCAGCTATGTCAGCCTTGCCATTGGCAGTCATACTGTCTCACTGGGTGTTCAATCACAACATCAAAACACACACTGGACTTTATAAACTAAAAGTGGGGGTAATTACATCTCTCCTCTATGGCTGAGAGATTTGAGTGACCTATAGAAAACACCTGAAACTTCAGAACCATCACTTTCTTCAGAAGATCCTCAACATAAAGGGGGAGGGTCATCACACCAATGCTAGTGTCTTCACAAAGGCCAACATCTTCAGTGTGGAGGGCCTGATTTTCCAGCACCAGCTAAGGTGGAGTGGGCACCATGTGCACATGCCTAATATGTGCATACCAAAACAACTGCTGAATGCCCAACTCACAAAAGGAGAAAAGAAAGGGGAAGGCCACAAGAAATGTTTTAAAGATCTCCTCAAGATAAACATCAAAAGATTGACACCACAAACAGTAGCCTAGGACGGGATAATTCACAAAAACTTGTCTGTGAGGGAACATCCATTTTTGAGGAAAATCTCCTTGCCCTCGTCACAGAAAAATACCAGAAAAGACAGGCAACTGCCTCTCCCAAATCACAGCCCAACCTGACTTCCAACACCACCTGCAACATCTGCTAGTGAGTTTGTGGCTGAAGGATTGGACTTTTCAGTCATCAGAGGACCCATAAAAATAAACTCTTGAAAGAGATCATCCTCAACCTTGAGAGATTGCTGCCAACAGACACATCATTATGTGTCCGGTTATTCATACAGGAAGTTCCTTAGACTTCAAACTCCCAACTTACTTTGGATGCCATGTACAAGGTTTTTCTGTTGGCTGCACATTTCACCCTTACAATGCTTGTTTTGCCCACATGACGAAAGCTGGCAGGGAGAAGAGTGGGAGCATTAGGATAGGTAGGCTCTAGGCAGAGTACTAGTTTAGATAGGTTGCCCATCAGCATTTTAACTGTTGTTTTAACATGTAAACCTGGTCAGAGCAGGTCTACAAGACATGATGGAAAGCCATGTTTGTTGTCAGTGTCACTCTGATTGCTTCTGCTACTTTTTGAGCTCAAGTAATATTAACAGTGAGAATTTTGGGGAAGAAGAGGCTGGTTCCAACAAATTAACCTTTCAGAAGGAGTGAGGTTCCCCCACAGCGTGCTTGGTGAGTAATTCACTCATATTTTAATCCTGACCCACAAAATATTTGAACTATGAGTGGGTTCCCTGAGAGAGATACTTTCTTGAATAGCTCCTTTCAGGCTATGACAGTATTATAATGGCCTGGAAGCAGCCTCATTATGCTGTCTTTGGTTTGTTCTGATTAAATCAGTACACATTGTTAATGGCGTCTCTATTGAGTAGATTGTATGCCACTTCTGCTACCAGTGCAAGTTATATAGAATTGTAACTAATAGGCTTCTATATTATGCTGGCTAGTGCTAGAGAACATTCTTAGATCAATCAAATTGCAGATGTCACAAACCATGACATTTTTCATCAAATAAGATTCTCTGCAGATGGCTGCTGAGAGAATGCCAATCCATCATCTCATTCAGATAAGTTATCTTTAAAATAATACATAGAAATTTAGTATGATTGTCACAAGTGCAGAGCAGTTCTGAATCTCTGTAAGCTCAACCACCCGGTCTCATGCCTTTATGTTCCCTGGAGTGGAATGCTGCAGTTCGCCTCTTCTTACAATGTGTCCTGAGTTAGTGTCCTCTGGGTCAACCATGCCTGCCCAACAGGTGTAAGAGAGTTTGGCACCTGTGCTTCTTCCCTTTGGGGACACCTGTGATCAGTGATTAACTGTGACCACAGAACCTTCCTAAAATCAAGTATCTTCACTGTCGGAACATGCATCCTATAAGAGTAAAAGGATTTTAAACAGAAAGCCTGAACACACATGTATCGTACCTAAAGTCCCAGGCAGGCCTGTGTTGTCCCACATGCAGTGCTTTTACTGCCCGGTACGCAGTACGCAGTACTGTTACCTCCAGACGCAGTACCAGCACCTCCAGTCAGAGCTCAACAACTTTTCCCCTGGAGTACCGGCACCTTTTTTTTTTTTTTTTTTAAATTAAAACAAAAAAAGCACTGCCCAGATGTATTACCTCTGGGTTTCTGGGCCTTGATCTCTTTTCCCCAAACAACTCTCTCTCTCTCTCTCTCTCACACTCACATGAGGAAAAGTATCTCTCTTTAAACCCTAACATGGTTCCCCTTTGCTAACCTCCCGTCCATTGAGAATGTCATTCCTTGAAAAACCTGTCGGTCAGGCTTTCTCAGTGAATTTGCACGGTCTCATAAATGTTTGATGAGAAGTATTAATTGGCATCTAAGAGCTCTCTAAGCTGCCTAACAAGTCTCATGTAGGGGCTCAAGGCTGCTGTCCCCAAAATGGAGCTGCTGTGTCAGTTCTGGGCTGGGGTCGGGGAGGGGCACACCCTCTCCCTCCCCTGGCTGTGGCAGCTTCATGCTGAGGCCAAGGAGGGCCCTCTCCTCTGGCCATGCAAGCTCTGTGCTGGGACTAATGGGGAAGAGCCCCTGCCCCTTCCCGGGCTATGGTGCCCAACCTAGAGCTGCCACTGCAGGGGGATGGGAGCCCCTTCCCTGCCCTGTCCCCCAACCTATCTGGACCTGCCCTGGCTGGGGGATAGACGCCCCTCTCCGGAGTGCGCCAGATGGAGCTGCAGAGGCCATGGGAAGGAGCATATCACTTGGCCCCAAGCTTCTGCACGTGCGGCTACGTTCCCCAGCATGCTGACTCAGGCTGCGGCTGTGCTCTTGCTACCAGCTCAGGCTGCATTTGGGCTGAGCTCCTGGGTGGTGGAGCTGTGCTCCCTGCTGTGCTGGCCCAGCTGCTGCCAGGACTGTGCTCCCCACTGCCAGCCCTATTGGGGACTATTCTCCCCACCACACCGGTCCTGCTACTGCTTGGGCTGTGCTCCCCACCGCTAGCCGTGGCTCTCTAGTCTACTAATATCAGTGATCCTTCTGGCAACATCCGTGGTCTGGACCAGAGAGTCCTAGATTTTTAGAGATACAACCTGTAGTATCCTAAGGTTTAACACTACACTGGAAGAGAAGAACTGGCAAATCACAACTAGTAACAGGTAGTTACTAGGATGACAAAATACATCTTTCACTTTGGATCCTGGAGAGCAAAGACTATAATGCAACTGGAATTCGTCTTGAGTGGAGGCAGATTGCCTAGATTTGGAGAATTCTTGGTCAAACCAGTAGTTTGAGTGAGAGGAAGTAGGTGCCCAAAGTGCAGAATAAAGGACTGGATTACAGGCTTCAAGACTGGAAAAATATAATTATCCTAGCTTCAAGAGCTAAGAATCAAAGGGGGCTATAGTAGTTTGGAAGAATAGTGAAATATCAACTCCTGAAGAAATGTTGCTGGGGAGAAGTTTGTATGTCAAAACTAACTGTCCATCTTAAGCTCAATTTTAACATTACTATAGACTCTTTCCTACTTTAGCTGCATACTTCATAGCTGTAGAATACGCAAATTGGGGTGCGGGTTTTGGGAGTTTTTTTGTTTTCAGAGTGAGTAAAATGATGTGCACCAGCTTAAACCAAGTCCTGCAGCTACTTATAGATAAAGCCCTACACGGATACAAAATTTGTATCTGAGTCTGCAAAAATGAGCTGAGGGAATCACCTTCTATATTCGTGGATGCAGATACCTGCGGCTATAAAGCAGATATCTGCAGATTTGTGGGGATTTACTTATGGGAAAGCCTGTGACATTTTGGAGAAACATTTCAAATATATATTTGTTTTTCCTTTTGTCTTCCTGTTATTCAAAGTAACAAGCTGAATAAAATGCATTAAATTTTGTAGCATAAGTTTCACAAAATCACATTACCAACACTTACTTTCTTAATTTTACAGGTTATTTTAGTGTCTGCCAACAAGTTGACTCGATACATAGAACCATGCCAACTGACAGAAGATTTTGGAGGGAGCCTTTCTTACGATCACATGGACTGGTTGAATAAGAGGCTGGTTCGTTTTCTGGGTTTTTTGTCTTTCAAATTGTAAGCCGTGAGGCAGTGTTTCTCAACCAGTGGTACGAGTACCCTTAGGGGTACTTGAGAGAAGTCTGGGGAGGGAGTATGTCAACACAACTGAAATTTGGAGAGAATTGAATTTTTGTTTTAAGTTTTACAGCGCTTTATTATTTTTTTACTTTTTACACCCAAAAAATTCATCGCCTGCCCGGCTATGATTAAGTTGTTTAAACACATGTGTTGCAATGGTGGGGGAAAAAAATGTGCGTCTGAAAACTGTTGGTACTGGGGGGTACTTATAATTTTTTTTTTTTTGAAAAAGGGGTACTTTATAAAAAAAAAGGTTGAGAAACACTGCTGTGGGGCATGTACTATGTTTTTCTGGGTGTGCTTGGCTTTTACCACCTCAATGTTTAGAATACATTATAATGTAGTCAAATGAGGAAAAAATGCATCTTAAATATGTAGAGTCTTAATATTCTAGTACAAATTGAATTTTCTTCAGCAGTAGCAAAGCAGATGTAGCTATGCAGTTTAAGGAGCAGATTTACTCTGTAGGCTCTGTTACATATTCTCAGTGTTGAAAAATCCACCAGAAGTGCAGGGAACAGGATCAAGGAATGTTGGGTTGCCTGGAGTCAGCTGGGATTGGCCATAGGGAAGGAAGGCCCAGGCCAAGCAACATATACTCTAATTCCTCATGTTTCCAAGGCAATCTTTTAAGATAGGATTCTACGGAAGAGCCATAACCAGATTTAAAAGTTCCATCATGGTGAATCCCACTTGGTAGATGCAAGTTTGCAGTTTTATACTTGGGTTACCTCTAAATTGTTAATAGATTCAAATTACTTAGGGAGTCTTTGGTATGTACATAATTCAGTATATTTAGTTCTGTTCATTGAGATTTGTTTTAAGATCAGAATATATTATTTTAAAATGTATTTTTAAAACAATACCTAACCTTGAAAGTGGAGTAATGGCCTCCCTTTTTTATTATATGATTTTAAAAGCAGACTGACTACTTTGGTCTGAATATGTTTTCAGCTCTGAAAACAGAAATGTTTTCAGCTACAAGACTGGCAAAACAGAAGCAGCAGTTGTGAGGCTTTTCTTATTATAGTAGCACTTCAGTATGTTTTTACTCAGTGGCAGTGGTTTTCAACCTGTACTCCATGGATCTGTGAGGGATCAGCAAGCTGTGTCTGTTACACTGAATTTTCAGAGTCCAGAGAGTGGTAACTCTTCTTGTAGTGTTAGGAATAAATCAGTAGGGACACAGCTCCTCCATTTAAAGCATATATGCTTTACCAGTAGGTTCAAACTTCCCAAACATTTATAGTTACCCAAAGTCTGAGATGGTAATTAACAGCCGACTTCTGGGGGCCTTTCTTTATCCAGCTCCTAGGGAGTGAAGGTGTCAGCTTCTTGCCCGAAGAAAAGCTTCTTAACAGGAGTGTTGTGAGCAAGATGTGAGAAATAAATTTTCCGCTCTCCTATGCTCTGATTAGGCCTCAACTAAAGTAGTGTGTCAAGTTCTGGGCATCACATTTCAAGAAAGACATGGAGAAATAGGATAGGGTCCAGAGAAAAGCAACAAAAATGACTAAAGGTCTAGAAAACATGACCTTTGAGAGAAGACTGAAAGAATTGGGTTTGGAAAAGAGAAGACTAAGAGGGGAGATGATAGTAGCTTTCAGGTACCTAAAATGGCATTAAAAAGAGGAGGGAGAAAAATTGTTCACCTTAACCTCTGATGAAAGGATCGGAAGCAATGGGCTTAAATTGCAGCAAGGGAGGTTTAGGTTGGAAATTAGGAAAAACTTCCTCACTGTCAGGGTGCTTAAACACTGGAATAAATTGCTTAGGGAGGTTGTGGAATCTCAATCATTGAAGATATTTAAGAGGAGGTTAGATGAATATTTATCAGGGATCATCTTAGATGGTGCTTGGTCCTGCTGTGAGTGCACAGAAATGGACTTGATGACCTTTCAAAGGCTATGTCTATACTGCTTCATTTGCATAATTAATTAGGGGCCGTTTTTGCGCAAGAGGCTTTTGTGCAAAAAGGAGCTGTGTAGATGGCTCCTTTTTGCTCAAATACCCCCTCTTGCGCAAGAGCCGTTCTTCCTCATTTTTTTTCAAGAAGAACAGATCTTGCGCAAGAGGAGATTTTTGCTCAAAAAGGAGCCATCTACACAGCTCCTTTTTGCGCAAAAGCCTCTTGCACAAAAAGGCTCCTAATTATGCTAATGAAGCACGGCAATATGCTAATCTGTGCTTCATTTGCATAGGCTTTTGCGCAAGAAGGAAGCCGTATAGACATAGCCTTTTAAGTATCTTCCAGTTCTAGTATTCTATGATTCTTCGGACTGCTCCTACGTGTGGGTTTTTTTTTTTGTTTGTTTTTTTGTTTTGCTTAACTTCCTTCTAGTGGGTCACCATAGTAATCCTTAGCAGGTCACTAATTTTTTTAATTTTAGCAAGCTAATTATTATTTATTGAAGTATTTTTAATTTGAACAACAATAACGTGCATGTCAGGGTCACTTAAAATCAAAGACTGCTTTCCAAACTTTCCTTCCTTTTTCATAGTGCAATAATTCTCTGTTCTGTCCTCCTTTTCTGTTAGCAAAACTGCAGTTATGCACCTGTTTGGCCTTGTCTTTCAGAGCCCTAAGATTATTGCTAGCTATGTTGTATTTGTTTTTGAGCTAGCAGTGGCTGGCTACATAAAATGGCTGACAGCAGAAATGTCAAGTTCCAGGGTATCATAGAACCATAGAGCTGGAAGAGACCTCAGAAGGAGGTAACCTAAGGAGACCACAGAACTCTGTTTTTATCATAAAACAGGGGTGTTCAACTTGTCTGCAATTCAATGGGGGGTCTGCAGTCTATGTCTAAGATTTCCAAAGGGGTGTGCACCTCCATTTGACTTTTTTTATGGGTCTGCAAATGAAAAAAGTTAAGGTTATAGTAAATACATGATGTCCGAGAGGCTAAAGCAAGGGAGGGGACCTAAGTCCCAGGGATCAGATGCGGCCTCTGGCATATGTGGATCTGGCCCCCAAGGATTGGAGCTCGTGGAGCCTGCACTTCCACACCAGGTCCCTCCCCTTCGCCACCCTCCCCTCTGTGGGGCTGGAGCCCTCCTAGGCTCTGGTGTACAAGGGAAATATGGGAAGTACTTTTCTTCTTGTCGGTTGGGGGCCGCATCAGTGAGAGTTTTTTGCTTCTTATTTGTGTGCGGCCCCTGATTTTTTTTTTTTTTTAAATGGATCAGTGGCCCCCAACCCATAAAAGGTTCCTCACCCCTGGGCTAGAGAAACCTATTGCTTTCTCAGTTTTCTTCAGCTAAATATCTCAAAAGACAAGATGAGCATCCTTAAACACAGCTTTATGCTTTCTTTCCATCCTCATTTGCTTCCGCTGTGCACGTGATCCTGGACCCTCACCGTACCTTCTCACATATTCCTTATATCTGTAAAGAGGTAGTCTTTTTACCTCTGTAAGACTATCTGTTTTGTATCACTACCTTGATTCTGCTTCTGTTGAAATCCTCATCAACACCTTCACTTTTTTTACTTTCAAAATTGTCACTCCCTTCTTTGATATCTCCCCAAGTCCAGCACACATTACTGTGAAATCTTTCTGTAGCTGCCTTTTTCAGATTTGCAAGAAGCATACAAAAATACCACCCTGGTAGGAATAGGAATACTGATCAGCCTCTGTTTGCCTATTAATTTCAGGAAATGTTCTTTACTGATGCTGTCTTACAGATGTCTGTTTCTTCTCATCATCTAGCACTGGACTCCTATCTCTCCCTTTTGTATACTTTACCCGCAATTTAACATCCCTAATGGAATCAGTTAATCGAGTAGTCAGTGGGGGGGAACTGCAGAGCCACAGCAGGGTTAGCTCCCAGCCCAGGAGCTAACCCCGCTGCGGCTCTGCTTTTTAAATGTATTAAGAGCTGTTTTAATTTACATTACATTTAAAAAGCAGCTGTGCGGTGAGGGTGGGGTGGCACCAGGAGTAAGCCGAGACTGCTATTCTCAGCTTGCTCCTGGTCCCCCTCCCCTGCGCCTCTGCTTTTTAAATGTATTAAGAGCCAGGTGGCTCTTAATACATTTAAAAAGCAGAAGCACAGTGGGGGGGACTGGGCTGAGCCAGGAATCACCTGATTCCCGGCTTGCGCCCGATCCCCCGCTATGCCTCTGCCTCTTTTGTGCCCCCGAAGATGGTGCTTTTAAGCCAGTTCCCCCCAGCACCGGCTCCTGCTCCCCCTCCTTGCATTTCTCTGATACAGGCAGCCAAGGTGGGGTAAGCGACTAGTCACTTACATCCCTACCTTCCATAATGTCGGTGCAAGGGCTTTTTCTTTTCCGGCTCCTGCCATCTAGAATAGCCTTTCTTGGTTCTATTTTCAGATCTCAGCTGAAAAATGTCTTTCTGTTTCATTACTGCATTTAGTCTTGTAAAGTGTTCCATATTACAGTGTATGAAACATGTTGTAAACTTATATTGTTATTGAGAGGGCTGTCGAATTCATGTCCAGTGGGCTCTCTATTGATGCCTGAATACTCTGGATGGGGTACAGAAGCTACATGTCCAAGCCAAAGTTTAGCAGTTGATGAGGTAATTAGCAGCTGGAAGTTGATACCCATCTATAGTGAAATGAGTGATTGTTTTCAGTCCAGTTCCTAGTGGACAGGAATGCAGATTGCACAATATTATCACTACTAGAACGAATTGACGCTCCATTTTAATACTCAGAACACAGAAACTGAACAAGTACATGTAGTGCGTGACTTTATAGACTTTGCTCTCTGACATCCAAAAGCCAATTCATTTCAAGGAACCTTGATCAAGATATTTTTTTCCTTTAGAATGTTCTTCTTTGTCTCTGAAAGTTATTTGTTACAGTGCAGCCCAAATTAGTACAGACCAAAAGCTAGACATTCTGATAACAGTTGATGTACTTAATCCATTTTTAGAGGACATGTAACAAAAATCCCCACCACAGTCCTTAAGAGGCAGTCATGAAAAAGGCAAAGGATTAAATGGACTGGATGAGTAACTATGACAATGAAGACTTAAGTTTTGAGAAATTCTTCAGGATCTTGTAAGCATTTCAAAATTCAGTCCTAACTTGAATGTATTCTAACATACAGTTGCTTAATTCCCTGGAGAATCTAACACTGCAGGCCTCTGTCAATGAAGGGAAATTATATTTTCTAACCTTTTTCCTATATCATCGGAGTCTGGGAGGTAATTACTTTGTCAAGTTTGAAGCATATTAACGGAGCAATATGGATACATTTCAACTGGTAATGTCAAACTACATCTTTCTGAATTTCATTTAGTTCTTAAAGTAAATGCTCTCTTTTAATTTAAAGTATTTTTATTTAGGTATTTGAAAAGTTTACAAAAGAGTCTACATCATTATTAGATGAGCTTGCTTTAATTAACAATGGAAGTGATAAAGGAAATCAACAGGAGAAAGAGAGGTATGTAGATTGCTTTTTAAAATAGACATGTTTCAGCGTACATCTTAATTACCAGCTCAGCTACAACATGAAATTTAATGTGAATGGACTGGTGGAGAACACAAGTATTTCTCAACACTTTGTTTTCTGGCAAGCACAAAGGCTCTTACCCTGCAACTGATTGCATATGGTCACATTTCTGTTCCTCTGCACAGTTAATTGCAGGATCAGGCCTTAGCAGCCAAGTAAGCCAGATGTGCTCGATCCCAGTGATACCTCTCTTTGCATTCTCAGTTTGGGAATGACCAATAAAGTGAAGCCCAATAAAGTGAAGCCCAAACTGTTAATGTGATTATCTGTTATAATAGATAATTATTATATTATATAAAGTATAATATTTATATAAATATTATATAAAGTGAAGCCCAAACTGTTAATGTGATACCGCAAGGAGCTCTGATTAACAAGTTCTTCATTGACCCTTCCATTCCTAGCGTCTATATTTATGCTGAAGTGAAATGGGATGAGTCAGCGCTGAAGCATAAGCATCAAGTTTCAATTTATTGACTCCATTTGTTTCCCATCAGATTCTTCCCATTATTTTAAACATAATAGACCTTCTAAAGTTTAAACTGCTAGTGATCATCACAAACTGCCAGGGAGAAAGGGTTCCAAGTAGGTGGTCGCTGTGATTGAATGCATTTAGCCAAATACTTGGAAATAGGGAGAAGAGTGAAACAGAGATGAGAAGTTCTGTATAAAAATTCTAAAGGACGCAGGTATCTGAATTTTTGTTGGGGTGGTGAAATCTGATCTTTTGTGTAAATAGAAATGTGGGACATTTCCTAGTATAATAAAACTTCTTTGAAAGGTTTTCTACAATATTGATTTATAAATATCCACAGTATTAATGTCTGTCTCATCTTTAAATACCAAAGCAACTAGAGCATGTTAATAAGTAATTGCTTGTCAGCTTTAATTTTGTTTTAAGTTACATGCATTGCCATATTAATGTACCAAAAGTGTTTTCACTCATTTTTATCTTTACTATTTTGCTATAAAATATTACTAGGTATATGTTTACAAAGAGCCACAGAGAGCAAGGATGGGTAGGATAGCTCAGCACTAGGCTCTGCCACAGACTACCTGTGTGTCTCTGGGCAAGATGCTGAGGTCCTGATCAGTAGTGGCAGATCACAGTGCATCTGTCTCCCCATTCCCCATCTGTAAAACATGGATAATTACATTTTTTTCCTCCCACTCTTCATCAGTCTTGCTTTATATAGATTATTCGCTTTTTGAGGCAGGGGCTATCTCTTACTATGTTTTTATACAATGTAGCTATGATATCTAGGTGTTACTGTAATACAACTAATTAATAATATGTTTACTTTTTAATTACAAGGTCTATGGATTTAAACTTTCTTCCATCCTTTGATCCAGAGACAGTACTACAGACAGGTACAGTCAACTAAAAATGATCATTTTTGGGTCACTATTATATTTTTTATATATTGTTTTAAAACCTTATGTTAAAGCATAAAGGATGAGATGCTAATATTTTAACTAACTTCATAGTGGAATAAACTTAACAAGACCATGTATTAACATTTAAATTTAAAAAATAAACTTGAAAAATGTGTTGGTAAATGGAAAAATCTCTGTCTCTTCTCTGAAAAAAATCAGTCACTATCTTAATAATGTAATATCCTTTACACTAATACCATACCTAATTTTTTAATTGTATAAATTAAATACAATGTTTCTGAAATATGCCAAGTTGTCACCACTGATGAATGAATTACTCTCATTAGCCACCAAATGGTTACAACACTGAATGTATTTTTCCCACATCATTCTGACAATTTACCACAGCCCAGTTCTGAGGACTATTTGCACAAGTGAAATGTCCCCATGCCTGTTCAACTCTTACCTTCTCTCTTGAGTGTCATCAAAACAATTAAAAAATAAGTTTTGATATGCCAAAATTAACCAGTTAAGGAGAACAGCAGTGGTAGATTTAAACTTAGAATTTGCTTAAAAATTCAGCTCCCTTGAATAAAGGGAAATGAGGTATAATACACAGCTATAGTCTTAGTCTCTAGAATAGAAATATTGAGAATATTACCTTAGCATGCCATTAGCCAATCTGTGGGACCTATTAATATTTGCCAGAGAGATCTACTGTGTCTCACATCCTTTGCCTGCATGCCTTAGATCACTGGTTCCCAACCCTTTTGATACTGGGGACTGGCAAACCCATTCACAGTTTTTGGTGAACTGGAAACATTTTATTTGCATATTCATTATGCAAATGATGAATATGCAAATAAACTGTTACCGGTCTGCCAAAAGCCCAGCCCCGGAGCCAGCCCTAACACCTAAAGCTCCCTACTTCTCTACTACTTCCCAGGACCAGCCACTGACTCCAGAGTCCCCTGCACCCAACCCCTCCATGCCAGCCTCCTACCCTGAGAGCCCCCAATGCCAACCCCCCATCCCAAATGCCTTAGAGCCCCCTCACCAGACCCTCCAGTACCAGCCTCCTGTTTCCTACTTCACCCAACCCCAACCTCCCCAGTGCAGCCCCCAATATTAGCTCCATCCCCAGAGTCCCCCAGTGCCAGCGCTGTCCTCATACGCCCCCACTACTAGCTCAGCCTCCCGAACCCCCAGTGCCTACCCTGCCCCTTTCACCTGGCTCTGGGGGCTGGAGCAGAGGTACACCACTCAGCGCCTCCCCCGCCTCTCGGCCAACCAGCAGTGGCTAGGAGCAGGGTCTCTTCCGGCCGTGGAAGAGTGGTTTGCTGTATGGCGGGAGGGCTGTGGGGGGGTCTTCTCCTGACTGCAGAAGAATGCTTCTCTGCGCAGTGGGAGGGCTCTGTATGGTGGTCCTGCTGTGCAGGGAAGTGCTGTTCCATGGCCAGGAGGAGACCCTGCCTGGCACTGGTTGGCTGAGAGGCGCAGGCTAGGATACACCTCTCCCAACAGCCACGGTGAGAGCAGTGTATCCCAGCCACAGTCCCCAGAAGTCCGGGGAGGTCTGCGGCCCGGCAGCGGGTCGTGGCCTGGCGGTTGGGTACCGCTGCCTTAGTTCTTGCATAATAGAAACAAAGTATGTGAGAGGAGGACATTGGTACCATATTGAGGTTGTTTGCTGCAATCTGAAAATCTCTTAACATATACTGAGTATTCAGATTATACCAGTAGAATTTGAAAGTCTAATTTTGCCTAATGGTCATCTCCAATTGTAGTTAGAGTTCTGGATGCAATATTGAAATGTCTACATTAGGCCAGCTGATGGCTCTTGTGGTTGGTAATGGTCTTGGGTTACAAAACCTTCAGTTTTTTTATTCTGTTGAAAGCAAGCTCAGATAACTAGTGAGTGAAAGTTCTTAATATGGGGGGTGGTTCCACAGGTTGGACCTCCCTGGTCCGGCATCCTCAGAATCTGAGTGGTCCCAAACAAGACCATTTGCTGAACCAGTGGAGGTTTCCTGCCATTGGCCCTCAAGCCCATCACCCGTTGCTGGCAGGCTGCTCCAGCAGGCAACACTGCCTTGCCCTCCCCCCAACCTGGCTGGGCTGCTTACCCAGCTACTGCTGGCTCCCAGGGCAGCATAGGCTCCAGTTCCTGCCACGGAGCTCTGGTCTGGCACACCTGGGGGCATCCATGGGGACTGGAGTTCCAGCTCTGGCCCAGCCCCATGCAGCCGGAGGAAGCTGTGGGGCTCCGACCCCAGCCCCAGCCCCAGGCCTGTGCTGCTGGGGGAAGCCATGAGGCTCCAGTCCTGGCCCTGTGCTCCTGGGGGTTGCTGCAGGATTCTGACCCTGCGCTGCCCTGGGACTCCGGCCTCAGCCCCGCACTCCTGTGGGCTGCTGCAGGGCTCCAGTCCTGTTCTGTGCTGTCACCAGCTGGGCTGCTGACCCTGATGCCCAGCCCAGCTGGCCCTCCTGTCCTTAGGCTCCTGGGCTCTCTAGTCCAGGAGCATCCATGGTCCTGCCAGGCCAGGGATGTTGCCAAACCAGAGAGTGCCAGATTTTGGAGGTACAACCTGTAGTGTGAAAAGAACTGGTGTGTGAAAAGAACTGGTGTGAAAAGAACTGGTGATCTCAGTTTAGTTCCTCCAAGACAGAGTCCATGTCACACAACCCACCATAATCGGCAGTCCTATTCACCCTCTTTTAATAAACCACATTTTTTAATTGTTTACACAAATTAAAATCTTTCTCCTTCCACATGAGATATGAAACAAATAGGGCAGAGATGGGGAAGTTTACACTATTGAGGTTTGTTTTGTACCTCTTCTGGAGTGAAAGGATTTCAATCTGCTGAAACTATACATTCAGCATCTTTTATGGACTCCAAATTCACACTTAAATTCTCTATTTTAAGAGTTCATGTGAACTTAAAAAAAACGGAATATTTTTCTATGAAAATATAAAATATTTTATTGCTGAAAAGTTATGTCAATAGAAGTTCAAGGTTTTGCGAGAAGTATAGCTTCTGAAAACTCCTACGATAATTTCTTTGTCTTGGAGCCATCCTTCTTTGTCTTATGAGTTTTATATATTAAACCACATTGATGATAAACATCTAAATACAATTTTTAGTAGCTAGTGCAATACAAAAAATTGTGGCATGAGGTTTTTAAAAAAATGACTTGGATACTTCCAAAGCCTTGATCATTTCAGGTAATTTTATATTTATTAGAACTTTAATAACATCCTTAATTGTTCCATTGTCAGAGCAAAAGAATGTGACTTTGTTAGCGAATTCAGATGTATGTACTGTAGTTTGCAGTTGACCAGGGAGATTTTCACTTCTAAGACAATGCAAACCAAAAATGACTGTTCACTGGCTTACATGAAATGAGTGGTGGTCTCAGCCATCTTCCCTATTACCAGGAATATTGTTGATATATATGGGGGAACTGGCACTATCTATCTTTGTTTAGGCTTCACTATATGGTGGGGGGTTTTCTATCTTTAATAATAATTAAAGCCTATAATTTTTATTGATTTGTATGTTGCCCTCGTAGTTCTTTTAAACTAATTGGAACAGGGAAAAAATGGTGAAATAGGTTTTTTTTCCTTTCCTTATTGTGTCAGTTTTTTAATTATTTGTAAGTGGCTTTTATTGTTTTTAATAATTAACACCATCCAAAAGCTAGTTAAATAGTTAGTCAGTGGTGGCCAGATGTACCTCACACCACAAATAATTTTATAGAAATCATTGAAAATACTTGTGGATTGAGGTGCTACTTGGTCTGTATAAGAGTCTCATAGTGTGGCCCTGGATAAGCAAAGGAGTAGGTTAAGAAGCTGCAAGCACAGTCTTGGTAAAAATACTGTTTTGGTTTCAAAACTGGGCTTAGTATGAATACTTTACATTAAATATTATGAGATCACCAAATTCATATAGCTGAATTCATCAGTGCATCCATCTCATCCATTATGTCTAAAAATGAGTATAGAGAGGAAGTGGAAGTGTGAAAGCTGTTTTGTGTGTGTATACAGTGGCTTGGAATGAGCCAGCATATATTGTAGATATGAGAGGGTCAAAATTGTGCTCCACAATTTAGAGATGTTAAAACAGTAACTGGTTAAATGATAGTGGTTAACTGGTTTAAATTAAGGCCCACTCCCTCACCTGGCTGCACCCTGGGTCCCACTGTGGCTTTTCTGGCCCGGTGCTACTCGCTACTGCTGGAGTTAAAGGGTCAGGGTCAGGGCCAGTTAACTGGTAAGCATACCAGAAAGCCTCATGCTTACTGGTTAACTGGTTCACATCCCTATTAGTAATTGTTTCTTTAAGTCCATGTAGCCTTCAGTATATATTTCATTTCTTTACATCATTACATTTTATTAAGAGTTGTTACGTTTATTTACTGAGGTAAGCCTTCTAGATGTTAGTTGTATCTGGGACTATATAAAGTCAATTTTCACTCTTGAAAACTACTTGAAAATATAAGTTGGTTATCTTTTAGAATATTGGTTAAATTTATGGAAGACTGTTTGCTTTCAGACAGTGCTGCCTAATGATTTTGGCTACATCTCTGGTTATTAAATAATTATGAGTCAGGCTCTACAAAATTCACAGCCATGAAAAACACATCACAGACTGAAATCTGGTCTCCTACTGGTCTTTTTTTGTGTGCTTTTACCTTGCACCATACATATTTCACAAGGGGAACCAGTGTTTCTCAAATTGGGGGTCCTGATCCAAAAATGAGCTACAGGGGGATTGCAAGGTTATTTTAGGGGGGCCATGATACTGCCACCATTACTTCTGTGCTGCCTTCCTAGCTGGAGAGTAGTGGCTGGAAAGTGGCAGCTGGGTGCCAGGCTCTGAAGGCGGTGCCCTGCCAGCAGCAACACAGAAGTAAGCGTGACAATTTGCATGACAATTTGCATATCTTTTTCTGCTTTTCTTCCGAAAGAGGCTTTTCCGACATTTGGCCCATCTACACGGGGCCAAATTTCGGGGAAAAAACCCTCTTTCGGAACATCCCTTCTTCCTCGTGAAACAAGGTTGACGGGGGGGCATGCTGACAAAACCCGTCCGCTTTTCCGACATTTTTTTCAGAAAAGCAGACGCGTTCCTTGGATGCGGTAGAGCTTTTCGTATCCTGGAAAAGGTCTGTAGTCTAGACGTACCCTCTGTGCTGCTGCTTTTAGAACTGGGTGGCTGGAGAGTGACAGCAGCTGACTGAAGGTCCAGCTTTACATTCAGCAGTGCAGAAGGAAGGATGGCCATACCATGCCATCCTTACTTCTACATTGCTGCTGGATGTGGTGGCTGTGCCTTCAGAGCAGGGCTACCAGCCAACATTTTCCAGATGTCCAGCTCTGAAGGCACGCCATCGCCAGCAGCAGTGCAGAAATAAGGGTAGCAGTACCACGAGACCCCTTCTCCCCCCTCCCCCCCCCGCCCCCAAACTCCTTTTTGGCTCATTACTCCAACAGTTACAGAACTGTGAAATTTCAGATTTAAATAGCTGAAATCATGACATTTACGAATTTTAAAATCCTAGGACTATGACATCAGAAAGGAATGTAAATTTGGTAGGACCCTAATTATGACTATGTTATTCTATTTATCTTTAAAGGTCATGAGCTGCTATCAGAGTTACAGCAGCGTCCGGTTTAATGGTTCAGACGCAGGAGTCTCATGGTCTCCCATGGATGATGAGCTGCTTGCTCAGCCACAGGTCATGAAGCTATTAGATTCGCTCCGAGAACAATATACACGCTACCAGGAAGTTTGTAGGCAGCGTAGCAAACGCACACAACTAGAGGAGATTCAACAGAAGGTAATGCAGGTAAGCACCAAGATTCTCTTGGTACCATGTTTTTTTCATCATTTAGCCTTTTGTCTTTGCATGATTATCAAAAATCCATCTAAAACTAATCTTGTTTTAGTCTGTCTTGTAGTATTTTTAACAGCACATGTTATAGACAACTATGGTGTGGTGGGCTTTTGTTGTTACTGGTTTTGCAATATCATAATCCTGCCCTGCTGGCCACTTACGCCAGCCCTAAGCCTTCTTTGCACTGCCACCGTGGTACAGCATAGCCTTGTCATAGCTAAATGCCTAGACCTTATTTAAGCGTTTAAGAAAAAATATTGTATTGTGGAGATTTGAGATTTCTAGCAAACAGTGTCTGTTCATCTGTAGCTAGGCACTTGTTTTCCTTATGCTACGAACCAAGGGCATAAGATGTATTGTAAACTGATACCCTCCAGTTTCTTCTTACAACCACATGGCTTGAGTTAGAATCCTTTGTGTCCACAGATTTCTCTGTGCTGCTTCTTAACAATTGTGTATATATTTTACTTTTTATTATAGATAGTGTTTTTAGTCTTTGTGTATTTAGTATAACCTAGATTTCTCCCCACATTGGAGGGGTATGTGTGTTTTCCTGTGGACAAAGACTATGTATGCCCAGAGTCCTGTGGTTCAAGAACTTTCTCATTCTTCATGACCAACATCACTGTTGTTACTGTCTGCAAAGGGCAGCACTTGCAGTTCATTTCTTCCATAAGACTCAAGGGCCCCAGCTGAGAAAACATCTTATGGAGAAGGCTGAGGAGACTTGCTTGTATGTCAGCCTTATCCGACAAGCGATGCCCCTCCAAACATGAGTTGAGGAGTAGAAGCCAGAGATGGTAAGCCCAGCGAATCATTGTCTAAGGCTTCTCATGAGAATGTGGAACGCTCTCGTAAACATAAGGACAGATCTCCTTCTAGGTTTGTTTCCAAGAGAGAGCCAAATTGGGTGAGCATTCGCATGCAGGTTGTAAGTACTTATACCCTCTTCAACCTTCCAGTCCTGAGAACAAGGTTCTAAGGAGAAACGATCTGATGGTACTAGGGTCTGCTCTGATTCCTAGTCCCAAGAATCCTCAGCCACAAATGCTATCTAAGAATTCACATGTTGACTCTTCAACAGTACTGACTAGTCACCGTAAAGACCTGCCATTCACGATGACCAGGGATGCACTGGATCTCTGAATCCTGACTACTGGAATGCTCCAGTCTCTGAGACTAATCAAAATATACAGTAAAACCTGCGCTATCTGGAACTTAAGCATCTGGAAAACTGTAGAAACCGGCAAATTTCTGATGCCGGGGGGGACGACTGGCTCTTTAAGTGCTGGGCCACTCTTCAGACGAGTGTGCGGCACATACCTGGGGGATTCCATCCTGGGAGCAGTAGCTCTGAAAAAGATGCAGCGGTCATGGTGGACTATCAGCTGAACCCGGCTCTCCCCGCGGCTTCTGGCACCCCCAGAAGGCCAGCTCCCCCGCGGCTCCTGCCCCCCCTTGACAGGCTGCCCCCGCCATTTCCGCATCCCACGCCCCCCAGCTTCCACCCCTCCTCACCAGGCCACATCCCTCCCCTCCCCGGGCAGGCCCCGCACAGCTCCTGCGCCTCCTCCTCCCCAGATAATCAGAATTTTTAGGTTACTGGCACACCCTAATCCCTGGGCATGCCGGATAACACAGGTTTTACTGTCAACTTACCAGAGGATATTGTCACTCTTCCTTATCCCCAGTCGTCTTTTGGGTCTGATCTTATTGAGAGATGTGACACCAGAATTTGAAACTATGCGAAGGAGATAGGAATATTATCCTCTTAAGTCTCTAGGCAGGAGCTTTCACCCATTGGACCAACAGCTATGATGGTTGAATAGGAACAGGCCTTCACTTCAGAAGTATTGGAGGTTCCAGATGATAATCCTTCATCCCCACATGGGAAAGTGAGTTCAGACTGTGGCCCAAGAAGTTCTGCATCCATTATCCATCGTCTAGCCATATATAGCTGTTGAAGGAATTGAGAGTATCTGAGACTTGCTTCAAGCAATCAACCCTTCATATAGGCCCTATTGGGATGTATGGGGTCCCTACAATAAACAGCCCAAATCCATTCATCTGTCCCACTATACTTGACACACAACACCTGCTGGCATTGCCAGTTTGAGGGCAAGGATACTAAACCAGATCATCAGGTACTGATGATTGTTTTGTCTTCCATACCAAATGAGCAGTTTTTCCCTATCTTCACCAACTCTGTCTGATGAACATTGGCAATATAAGGAGCTTCTGCAGAGAGTGATGAATAAGCTCCACAGTCTACTAAAGGAGGCCCAAGATAGCCAGTAAGAGGGCCGTCCTTGTAAATGAGACCATCATGGAACCAGCAAGGATAGTCTTTCATACTTTAGCGCCAAGCCCCATAAAGGGCAGAGGGGCATCATTTTATACCAGTCAGAGGAGTGACATTTCTCTTCACACACACGCTGCACCTAACTCAAGAAGACAGAGAATATTTCCAGGCCCTCTGAGGAAGGCAGTCTGATGGCCAAAATGTCTCTTCAAGCTAAAGTCAATGAAGCTGATACTGCATCTGTAAGGAAAGCCACAGACAAAGACCTGAGGCATGAGTTTTCACTGTACTCCTCATGGTTCTCCAGGGAAGTTCAAAATATAAGAGGACCACCTTTTGACAAGTTTATTTAATGAGAAGACTGAGTTTTTGAACTCATTGAAAAACTCTAGAATAATTCTCCGTTCCCTTGGCATTTACAGCTTGGGCTAGAAGACGAAACACCACAAACAGTTGTACAAGCCCATGACCACCTCCCAGCTGCTCTACCACCAGTGTTCATTCTAACCAAAATGCAAACACGAGAGTATTGTACAAAAACCTAGATATGCATCTCTCCCTATGAAAACTGCAACTAGTCAACTCCATCCACCACCCAGAGGCTGTTTTTGATGGGACAATCAAGAACTGCCTGTATCTGTTGATGCCATCCACCACTGACCGTATGTTCTGTGTCTTACCCTTCTAGGAAGGTCACCTTTTTTAGTTGCTGTCATATCATCTTGAAGGATGAGTGGACTGGGAGAACTCCTGGCTGACCCTCATATATTATATTTCATAAGAAAAGCAATTCTCTTTGGCTTCACTAAAAATTCATCTCCAAAATAATTTCAGAATTGCACACAAGTCAGTTTATCCGCTTACCAATTTTCTTCCCCAAATTGCATGCTTCTGATGAAGGGAAATAGCCTACCACTGAAAATGTAAATCCAGCAAGAAGCTGTTTTTATTTGTGTAGTCACTGAAATCTTGAAAAGAAAAGAAAAATCAAAACTCTTTTTCTGATATTTTCAGGTGGAAAAAAAGTGTGATATGCAAGACTATAACACTCTTGCATAGTTCACAAATGACATAAGCAGGGCCTGGGAGTTTTCCTGTAGTTGGATAATATTCAAATTGGCTGAGCAAGAATTGCTGATTGAAATGAAGTTTATAACGTAGTTTGGCAAACTGCCTTCATTAATGCAATGCATTTAAATAGACTTGTTTACTGGGGCATCAACCTCAATTTGCATCATTTTGATTAGAAATAGTCATCCATTTGCTCTGTTTACATTACTGATGCTGCATAATAAGTGAACAGAATCTTAGCACATAATGTAAGCTATGTGTTTGGCTATTTTGGTTAACCAGTTTTAAGACAATTGTGAAAGACGTCCAAGCGCTGTACAAAAATGCAATGAAATGTTGCCTAAATTTAAAAGATAAGGCAACCAGCCTAGATCCACAGCTGGAAATAAATACATCATATGTAAAGGCAGCAGCCGCAGTGGGCAAGCTGCCCACCAACAGGTGGAGTCCGCATTTGATCAGAACAAGGAATGGGGATGAGGAAGAAAAATGGAAAGCAGATGCTGGCGCAGCCAAATTAAACAAAAGAAAAAAGACAAGGTACAGTCTCGACTGATGGACCGCAGAGTCCCTTCAATTCTTTTATACTGCGTCACTGTGAGAGCAACCACTATTGGTCTGCTCTCAAACAGCCTCCAGCGTGCAAATCACTCCCAGCTATATTGTATGAGCCAACCACCCATTAATTACACTGCACAGACAACACCAGTAAATTAAACAGTCCCAGACTTGTTCCAGAAATGTGTCTTGTACTGCCCAGCACCCTCTGGCCAGCATAAGCTCATACAAAGTCCATCGTGTCATAATAGAAAACTATTTGCACAAATCCTGTTATCAAATGAAGTTTCCCAAATACTTATTTCTAAACACTCACTGGTTTAGATAAAACAATGCAAGAAGTTTATTAACTACACAGAGATTGTAAGTAAGACTAGCAATTAATCTCAGTAAACTCACATGATTAAAAAATTGAGATTAAAAAAATCATGATTACAGTTTTAATCACATTGTTAATTGAATACCAATTGAAATGTATTTCATATTAGATATTTTCTACATTTTGAAATATAATTATTTCAATTACAGCACAGCGTACAAAGTGTACAGTTCTCACTTAATATTTTTAATACAAATATTGCACTCTAAAAATGTACAAACAAAAGAAATAATTTTTTTCGGTTCACCTTGTACAAATACTAGAGTGCAATCTCTTTATTGTGAAAGAGCAAGTTGCAAATGTAGAATATTTTTGTTACATAACTGCACTAAAAAGCTAAAACAAAACTTTAAAGCCTATAAGTCCATTCAGTCCTAGGTCTTGTTCAGACAATCGCTAAGACCAGCAAATTTGCTTACATTGATAGGAGAAAATGCTGCCCACTTCTTACTTACAGTGTCACCTGAACGCAAGGTATTTATGTGCCAGATATGTTAAATATTCATATGCACCTTTGTGCTCTGGCCACCATTACAGAGGACATGCTTCCATGCTAATGGCGCTTGTAAAATACATAATGCATTAGTTAAATTTCTGAGTGAACTTCTTGAGGGAGAATTCTATGTCGCCCACTCTGTTTTGCCTGCATTTCGCCATATATTTTATGTTAAAGCAGTCTTGGATGATTGCCCAGCATATGCTGTTCATTTTAAGAATGGATAAACTGCAGATTTGACAAATCTCAAAGGCAGCTATCTTTAGCAATCTCATGGGTACAAGAGTTTACCCAAGGTTTATGAATCTTAAATGCCTTCCAAAATCTCAGAGGGATGAGGTGTGGAGTATGCTATCAGAAGTCTTAAAGAGCAACAATCTGATGCAGAAACTACAGAACCTGAACCACCAAAAAAAAAAAAAAATCTTTCTGCTGGTGGTATTGACAGAGATGATGAAAATGGAAATGTCAGTATTCACTGCTTTGGATCATTATTGAGCAGAGCTTGTCAACATGGATGCATGTCCTCTGAAACGGTGTTTGAAGCATGAATTGGCATACTTTAGGTGATGTAAACAAGAAGTTAGCAGCATTATCTCCTGCAGACATAAACAAATATGTTTGTACAATTGGCTGAACAAGAAGTAGGACTGAATGGACTTTCTAGGCTCTAACGTTTTTAGATTTGTTTTATTTTTGAATGCAGTTATTTTTTGTATGTAATTCTACATTTGAAAGTTAAAGTTTCATGATAAAGAGATTGCACTACAGTACTTGTATTAGGTGAACGGAGACATACCATTTCTTTTTTTTACAATGCAAATATTTGTAATAAAAATAAATGATTCTAAACTCATAAAAATGCACGTAAAATCCTGTTGTGCCCCTCCCTCCCCCAGTTACTTGCTGACTTGAAAACTGCCCCTTAGTAATAATGTTGTTCCCCTTGTCTCCCATCTCACCACATAGTTTCTTGTCTCTCCCTTGTAAATGGCTTGTCTGGTCTGTATAGAGAGTGCAGGATCCTCTGCTGGCTTCTGTCTGCTAGGCACCCACATCATTTCTGCTGACTACTTCTCTCCAGCACAGGCATCTGACACAGATTTCTCCACTTGCTGAGCCAATCCCAGCTCTAGAAGCAGCTGCCAGGATCAGATATAGAAGCTAGCTGCCTGTAACTGAGAAGACTCCAACGAGGAATAAAGTAGGAAGCTGCTGAGCAGTTCTGTTGCAAAGTCTCAAGGCAGTTTCACTGACGGGTATACTGTTAGCTTCCCTTCTCTTCCTCTCTCCACTGATACCAAAGGGGGCACCACACAGAATGTGAGAAGGACAGCATGTCTTACTTAAACATGATCCCTGCCCAAAGAGATTACAGTTTGTTTTGTCTACATAGCACCTAACACATTGGGGCCTGGTTCATGAGTAGGGGTCCTGCTTGCTACAATAATAATAATAATAATAATAATGGTATCTTGAGGCTTCTGTGTTACTCATGTGCTTTGCTAGCAGAGTAATAGGCTCTTGAAAAAGCAGTTTGAAGCTGTCCTACAGGCATGGATAACTGTACATCAGGTGACACAACTGAATGGACTTTCTGAATAATCCCTACATAGTAATAGACACTATTGCACCATGACCTTCCATGAAGTCAAAGATGCATCCATGATCTGTCCTTGTTTTCCCCTTGCTGAGGCTGTATTCTATGAAAAATGGGGGTACACAAATCACCGGCCAACTGAATTTCATAATATGTTTGCATATATTCTTGTTATTTAAAAGAAAATCTTTGGATTTAATGAAGGGAAGTTATTTGCTTGTCCTTTGTCATTGTCTCATAATTTAGGGGTCTCTGTATTCCCAGGTGGTTTCAGTGAAAAGAAGTGGCTTTTTTCAGCTGGCATGGATGTTTATAGATTTACTAGATGCTTTAATCTTAGAATTTGTGCTGCGGGTATAGTCTAATATGTGAAATATAAATATACATGAAAATATACATAAAGGGGCCAATATACATAATTTTAGAGGCCTTTCCACCATACTGAGATTATTTCGGGACATATAAATCAAAATGAATTGATGGTTCATAGTTATAAAAATAACACATTTTGACAATTTAATCTTGGGATTTATAAGTGTAGATTAGACATTGTAAGCTATATTTCAAAGGCAATCCTGTGACTTTTAAAGGAGATACTGGCATCAGTGAGGCTGAATGTAAGTGCACACTAATGTCAAAAAGGGACAGCTTACAAGATAAGGGTCTATATTCCTTTAAATTATTTTGGGTATGTCTGCACAGCAGGGCTAAAGTCGAATTAAGCTACGCAGCTTGAGCTACATCAGCAGGAAGTTGAAGGAATCATAGAATACTAGGACTGGAAGGGACCTCGAGAGGTCATCGAGTCTAGTCCCCTGTCCTCATGGCAGGACCCAGTACTGTCTAGACCATCCCCGACAGACATTTATCTAACCTACTCCTACATATCTCCAGAGATGGAGATTCCACAACCACCCTAGGCAATTTATTCCAGTGTTTAACCACCCTGACAGTTAGGAACTTTTTCCTAATGTCCAACCTAAACCTCCCTTGCTGCAGTTTAAGCCCATTGCTTCTTGTTCTATCTTCAGAGGCCAGGAAGAACAAGTTTTCTCCCTCCTCCTTGTGACACCCTTTTAGATACCTGAAAACCACTATCATGTCCCCTCTCAATCTTCTTTTCCAAACTAAACAAGCCCAATTCTTTCAGTCTTCCTTCATAGGTCATGTTCTCTAGACCTTTAATCATTCTTGTTGCTCTTCTCTGAACCTTCTCCAGTTTCTACACACTCTTCCTTCGACTTCCCTTACTCCTTGTGAAATGAGGGTTACCATGAGTCGAAGTAAGAAGTCCTCCACCTCGACATTATTTTGAAATAAAGGCTTGTAATGTAGACATGCATTATGTTATTTCGAAATAACATCCGTTATTCCAAAATAACACTGCTGTGTAGACATACCCTTTGTGTATTGCTAATACTTTGTATTGAAAACATGCTTGTCACCTGTTTGTCCATTAACATAATTGTTCAACAAAGCAGGGAGAAAACACTTCTCTCTCATGAATATAAAATGTGTCCAACGTTCAGCACTGCTGACACATGCACAGAAATTCATTGATCTGGGCTAATTTAATTTGTCCTAAAATGAAAGGGTTTTTTTTTTTGTTTTTTTGTTTTTTTTTTAATCAAAGGGAGGGAAAGGGGTTTATTTTAATCCACTTTTTTGACACCCATGTGAAATGACAAATATTAGCATGCCTAGACTTTTGTGAGCTATCAGCTTTTAGCATGAGCCTAAGGTTAATGAAAAGTACATTTTACCAGTGTCACATAAATCGAATTGCTTCCAAAGTCAATCAACAAAAAATGAGTGATAAAAACTTATTACTCAATTTGTGGTTCAGTGAATTTTAAAATGAAAAGTACAAAGAATTTTTAATAGCATGAATGGAATTTCTTTAAAAATTATTGAGAATATTTGACTTATTTGTTGTCATCAAAACTATTATTTTATTAACAGGTAGTGAATTGGCTTGAAGGACCTGGATCAGAACAACTACGAACCCAGTGGGGAATAGGTGATTCAATTAGAGCCTCGCAAGCTTTGCAACAGAAACATGAAGAGATCGAGAGTCAACACAGTGTGAGAGATTTTCCCCTTCCCCAAGTTACAACATGATTATGAGTACAAGTAATTAATTGTCAACAGTGTATTTCAGTGACAGATTCTTAGGCATTTTGGGCAGGCAGTGATTTATCGGGTATAAAGAGGAGTACTGCATTGTTTTACTTACCCTCTATGTCCATTAGATACAGCTTTTTATGGTTTCCAGTGTAGATAAAAAATCTAATTATATGCTTTCTGTCTGTGTGTAGTTTATGTTGATGTCTTAAAAGCCACCATGATAATTCTGTTCTTTCAGTAACAGTGAAATAAAAAAGGAGAGTAAACTTGAAAAAAAATCATTTTTGAAAATGTTGATAAGGTCTGTGCAGCTGGTCTGGTAAACGGATGTTTAATTTCGAGTTTATTTGGCTAGAACCCATCACTGTCAGTTAACCATGAATATGGATTTCAGTTACAAGATTTGAAACACAACTTAGGGTACGTCTACACTGCACACTTATTCCGAAATAGCTTGTTTCGAAATAGCATGTCTACACTGCAGGGAAGCTTCAAAATTAGTCCGAGGTAGGCTTCCCTAATGTAGACCTGCTATCTTGATTTAGAGCCCCAGGAGGCACTGGGGAGGGATAACTTAGAATGGCCCTGGTGAGGGGCTATTTTGATATAGCAACAGTGGAGTGTCTACATGTGTCTTATTTCGAAATAGCTATTTCGGAATAGGTGTTATTCCTCGTAGAATGAGGCTTATAGATTTCAGGATAAGCCATCTGTTATTTCAAAATTACTTCAAAATAACAGAATGGATGTGTAGACGCTTGCATTATTTCAAAATTACTCTAGTTATCTCGAAATAACAGTGCAGTCTAGACACCCTGAGTTTGGAATTAAATTTGATAGCTTATTTCTAACTTCGGTGACCAAATACTATTCTATTTTTTACTCTAAACCTGTTTACAGGTATCTTTTGCAGATCTTTAACATGCAATAGAAATATCCTCTCTATACCAGCTGATCTATTGTTACTGAGATTTGATTACTCAGCATTCAGCAAGACGACAGCTACTGTTTTGTCATTGTCACTTTCTGTAGAGAAATGTGTAAATGTCATTTTCTTACCCAGCGTGTCTGATCCTTATGTGCACAGAATAACATTTGCTTGCTTTAATAACAAAATAATTGTAATGTTTTATTCATGTTTGCATTGCAGAGTGACATAGATAAGGAAGACTGTGCTGAATTCCCTTGATGCTTGTGCATCGTTAACAAAATGATCTAAGTGCTCTTTGAGGGGCAACGTCTGTCCTCGGGTTCTTGCAATCTTGCAGAGGTGTGACTGAGGTCTGAATTTGGTGTATAGAATATCACTGTTGATTATGCACAAGCAGGAAAGAACACAGCCTGGCTTTCAATTCCAGTATGAATTTGCAGCAATGGCAATTAGAAAAAAACATATTTAGACTTATCAATTAAGCACATTTTGATCTGGAAATCGTTGACATGCATTAAACATGGAACCCCATTTACAAAGTCACTTTTCAAAGTGTATCTGAGTGCGTGTATGCTTGTTTCTCCTATAATTGATCTGGAAATAAGCATTTGCTGTCTGTCATCTTCATTTCTTCAGCATTTTTCTAATTTTCTGTGGTCTCTCTGGATATTTCTTCCCTCATTCCTAAAATCAAACTGCATGTCTTTCTGATCTTATCTCTCTTCCATTGCTCTTCCCCTCCCCACTTCCTGCATTGCTTTGGAAAGGTCTTCTCTTTATTATTGATTGTATTGCTCTTGTGCTGCTTTAGTTTCTGGAATGCTTCTATTTGTTTTTAATATTCTGGATGAATGCAGTCTTGAAAAAGAACTGCTTTAGTTTTCTAGATAATCAATATGTGACCTACTTCATAGTTTCTGTGCATGTCTAATCTACTTGAGCACATAGTCTTAAGTCAAATTTCTGCCCTTTCTTCATGATCCTGACCAAGAGTCTGGTCAGTTTAGGTTTAGAGCTGGTCATTTGTGGTGAACAGCCTTAATTAAGGGCTTTATGGGTCTTGAAATATTTGGCAGCTTTTGTTACAGTTAACTATTTTTGCCTTGTTTATTGGGCAATCACAAGGTAAAGCATTAATCATTAAATCAGAAATTTCATTAATACAGCCAATAGGTGGCACTATTCTCTTATGTTGGAACTAAGGACATTTGAAGGTCATCTGGTTTGTAGACCAAAATAATGAAACTGTCTAGCAGCCATATTTGGTATTACAGGTTTATAACAAAATCAGATGAACATTGGATTTCTTATCTTGATATATGAAGTGTAGGCTTTCATTCTCCACGAATTGTCCATCATTTGAAATGTTTTCTTACCAAAAGCTATATATTATAATTTTAACAATATAAATGTATTTAAGGCAACACTTGGGCGACACATTTTCTCATATAATGAAGAAACTTTAAAATAGCCTATTTCTCTATTTTGCTGCCCCATTTTATTTGAAAGAATAGTATTTACTTCATTCTGCCTCATTTTTCTAATGACATTTCTAAGTTTATTGCTAGCAGTAGTCATATTTCTGAAAGCACTTCCATTTGATTCACTTATTTAATAGTTTAATGTGGTGCTAGGGCCTGATCATTGTTTCTGTAGCATACCATGAACACCTTAATAATAATAATAATTAAATAATGATTAATGTTTAGATAGTGGCATTTATGTGCTATACAAGTGAATATTAATGGAATGTGGAGTATTTGCCAATAGGCAATTTGGCAATTAAAGTTTGTGACAATGGACCTCCCCTTACCTTTAAATAGCATAGATACTTTAAAAAAAACTTGCAATTCTATTTGAATTGATAGTGGGCAGAATGGATTGATTTTAAATCACCCATTTAAATAACAATTTAAATCAACAAGCAAGAAACCTTGGTTTAAGTAATTGATTTTAACTGTGCTTTACATTTATACTTTTAGTTCTTTATCTAAAAGGTTGATTACCTTAAGTTGCTAATCATTAAAACATGTTGATTCTCTACTTAATTTATCCTTTACGTGCTACATTTTAGTGCTCGTTTTTGCTAACAGGGAGGATCCGCTATCCATACACGTTTATTTAAGCAGTTATATACTTAAGTTTATTCAGAGTCATAACTTTTACATTTTTAATTTTGTTGGAAAATGGCGAATGAGGGATTTGTTTATTAGTTTAATTTTGTATTGTGATTTGTGTGAATCTGAGTGGTAATTTGAATTCAGTTACAAATGAACAAAACCAGGATTTTATATTTGTAATTAAATAGAAACTAACTTAAAAGTGATGTATACACAAGGGGAATTGATGCATTAAATGGAGGAAATATTATTGGTAGTTAATAGATTCAGATGATTATATGTGGCCACTGTGTGCTTCAAGATTTTAGCGCCAACAAATCTCACCTTTTCAGGCTTAGTTCTTATTTATAGGCTATCTCTACGCTAAAAGCTGCAGTTATGATTTCCAGCTCACATAGACATCATCACGCTAGCTCTCACGGAGCTAGCATGCAAAAAAGAAGCTGAGTGGCTGTGGTGAGCGATGGCACATGTTAGCCATCCCAAGTACATACCCACAGAATCAGTGCAGGTTTGAATTTAGAGCAGCTAGCATATGCCATCACTTTCCTCTGCCAGTGTTAGTGTGACAATTACTATTTTTAACACACTAGCTCGATAAGAACACGTGAATGTCTACTTGATCTTGGAGTTGCATATCTAGCTCCAAGTTTAGATGTAATCATAGTTTGGAAAAAGAAAACAGACTTTTCCAAATCCCAATTAGGGTCTCAACTTGAAATAAACTGAATTGAAGAAAGTATTCTCTCTGCACCTTCAGAAGAGGCTACAGCTATCAAAAGCTTGTTTGAGGCAACCTTTTGAAATATACAGAGCACTTCTCAAGGTCTGGGAAGGGTACTGAGAGAGTTACAGCTAAAAACAAGGTCAAACAGATGCTTTTTGCGTAAGTAGTTAGCACATAGCATAAGCTACTTCTTATACTAAACTAAGTATTCAGTCTTCTATTTAGCTGACACACACACACACACACACACACACCCCATTTTAGACCTGAAGAAAACCTGAAGCAGAGCTCTATGTAGCTCAAAAACATCCGTTTTGGGAAGAGAAGTTAGTCCAGTAAAAGATATTACCTCACCCACCTGGTCATTCTAATATGCTGGGACTGACATGGCTACTGTAACAACAGTATGTAAAAGCTAGTTTATCACTTCAAAAAACTCTGAGTCTATGTGCATAGCCAGTGACTTCGATCCGTTCAGTTTGATTTTCCTGCTAACAAACAAATACAAGTGTAATTTTTTTTATTTAACTTCTATGGTTTTGATAGATTTTAAGTAGATTAGATGTTAAAATAGGTTTGTCAGTTTCATATTTAATTTTATATATATTTATATTTTAAAAGGGAAAGGGCAAGCGCAGAATGAGGATAGGGTTCATGGAGTCGGTCTGGCCGTTAAGACTAGTCTGATGAAACAACTTTCGGACCTGCCTGTTGGTACTAACGAGAGGCTCATGAAGCTACGCCTATCCCTTAGTCACAAGCGGCTTGCAATATTCATCAGTGCATATGCTCCCACCATGAACAGCACAGAGGAGACGAACAGTTCTACATCGATCTCAGTTCCATTCTGTGCTCAGTGCCGGCCAACGACAAGTTGATCTTGTTGGGAGACTTCAACGCCCGAGCTGGCTGTGACCACAGTCGATGGGAGGGAGTGTTAGGCAAACATGGTGTTGGTAAGATGAACAGCAACGGCTTATTGCTGTTGAGCAAATGTGCAGAATATGACCTCCTCGTTACAAACACAATGTTCAGGATGGCAAACAAATACAAGACTACCCGAATGCACCCTAGATCGAAACAATGGCACATGATAGATTATGTCATAGTTCGTCAGCGTGATATTCGGGATGTCCTTATCACCAGAGCCCTGCGAGGAGCAGAGTGGTGGACTGACCATAGGCTTGTCTGCACTATTTTCAAAATACACATTGCTCAGCATCACCCAAAGCTCATTCGAACAGCATTTAACATTGCCAGACTCCAGCAGCCTTCTCATCTGCACAAGTTCCAGTCAAGCCTTGATGAAAAGTTGACTGCCAACAGACCATTAATTGGAGGTCCAATTCAGAAGTGGAGCCAGTTTAGAGAAATGGTGATGGAGATAGCAAAGTCAGTGCTGGGTCCCAAGAAACGCAATCATCAAGACTGGTTTGATGAGAATAACAGTACCATTGAGGACCTGCTTGCCAAGAAGAACAAGGCATTTATGGAGTGGTAGAATGACCCAGGCTCCATCTCTAAGAAAGACAGGTTTAAGTTTCTCCAGGCCCAGGCTCAGCGAGAAATCCGCAAAATGCACGATCAGTGGTGGGAGAAGAAAGCTGAAGAGGTGCAACACTATTCTGACTTAAATAACTCAAGGGAGTTCTTCAGCTCCATCAAATCAGTCTTTGGTCCTTCCAAGTCTGGCTTTGCCCCCTTGTTGTCTGCAGACGGAACCACATTGATTAGGGATAAGGCTGGCATTAATAACCGATGGAAAGAGTATTTCAGTCAGCTCCTGAATCGTCCATCATCAGTCCATCAGTCAGCACTGGAACAGATTCCTCAGAAGCCAACTCGTGAAGACCTGGGAGATCCTCCATTTATTGACGAAGTTAGAAAGGCCATCAGGCAGATGAGTTGCGGCAAGGCATCCGGCAAGGATGGAATTCCTGCAGAACTGTACAAGGCATATAATGAGGAGTCACTTAAGGTTTTTCATAGTGTCTTGACCAGTATTTGGGAAGAGGAAGAAATGCCATCTGACCTCCGTGATGCCATGATAGTTGCTCTGTACAAGAATAAGGGTGCAAGAGCCGATTGTGGGAACTACAGAGGTATCTCGCTGCTTTCCGTTGCCGGGAAAATCTTCGCCCGCATCATCCTGAACAGGCTGATTTCGACAGTTTCAGAAGTGAGTCTCCCTGAGTCACAGTGTGGTTTCCGCCATAATCGCAGTACTGTCGATATGATCTTCGTAATGAGACGGGTGCAAGAGAAGTGCCTTGAGCAGAATATGAACCTCTACTCTGTCTTCATTGATCTGACGAAGGCATTCGACACGGTTAACAGAGATGCATTGTGGATCATCCTCAGGAAGCTGGGTTGCCCAACGAAGTTCGTCTCACTCATCAAGCTGTTTCACAATGACATGACAGGAGAGGTACTCTCGGATGGTGTGCCAACTGAGAAATTCAACATCTCCAATGGCGTGAAGCAGGGCTACGTACTCGCCCCGGTGCTTTTTAACCTGTTCTTCGCTCAAGTCCTCATGCATGCAGTCTGAGACTTGGATCTTGGTATTTACATCAGATACCGTTTGGATGGTTCACTGTTTGATTTGAGACGCCTTACTGCAAAGACCAAGACACTGGAGAGGCTTATCACCGAGCGCTGTTTGCTGATGACTGCACCCTTATGGCACACCAAGAGAACCACTTGCAGACCATCATTGACAGATTCTCTGAAGCATCTAAACTATTTGGTCTCACAGTTAGCCTTGGAAAGACAGAAGTCCTCTTCCACCCTGCACCAAACAGTGCTCCTCCACAGCCATGTATCACTATTGATGGTACACAACTGAAGGTAGTGGACAGCTTTAAGTACCTGGGCAGCACAATATCAAGTGATGGATCCCTTGACAAAGAGATTACAGCGAGGATCCAGAAAGCCAGTCAGGCACTTGGGAGATTGCGTATTAAAGTTCTTCAGCACAAAGATATTTGCCTGTCAGCTAAACTCAAGGTATATAATGCCGTGGTCCTGACCTCTCTCCTGTATGGCTGTGAAACATGGACCCTGTACTGTAGGCACATCAAGCGGATGGAGCAGTTCCACATGCGCTCCCTACGATCAATCATGCAAGTACGCTGGCAGGACCGAATTACTAACCAAGAAGTGCTTGATAGAACTAGATCCACAAGCATCGAAGCCAAGATCCTCCAGATCCAGCTTCTATGGTCTGGCCATGTTCTCCGCATGGACAAAAGCAGGATCCCGAGGCAGCTGTTCTACGGGGAGCTGGTACATGGTAGTTGCAAACAGGGACACCCGAGGAAGAGGTATAAGGATAACCTGAAGACCAACTTGCAGTGGACAGTCTTCAACCTTGACAATTTGAACTAGCTGCTGCAGACAGGACTAATTGGCGTTCCCTTACGAGAAAAGCAGTGACAAAGTTTGAGGACGACCGCCGCCAACGCCTCGCAGCTGCACGTGAAAGATGACATAGAGCTGTGTTCTCTCCTGTCCTGACAACCGGCGTCCCATGCCCTATTTGTAGCCGCATGTGTGCTTCAACCTTTGGGCTCTGGAGCCACATGCGTCTCCACAAATGAAATGCACAACATGTCTTCCTCGGCTCCCGAGAGACAACCAACAACAACAACATTTTAAAAGTATAGCTGTATTTCATTTACATTTTTAAAAATTCAAATTACTGTTGAATCATTGATTTAATCTGCCCAGATACAGGATGTGAAATGCTTCTTGCCATGTCAATTTTCAAAATGCTACGTAAACCTGCTCTGGTAGCTGAATGATTCCACTGGTGTCCCATAAAGAAAAATTATAATAAAATACTCAGTACATTCAAATGCATGTTCTTTAAAATAAAGATTTATTTTGGTGTTACTTTATTTGAAAGCTTTTAATTGTGTGGTGGTGTGATTTTTTTTTTTTTTTTTAAGGAATGGTTTGCTGTATATGTGGAGCTTAATCAGCAGATTGCAGCACTGCTCAATGCTGGGGATGAGGAGGACCTGGTAGAATTGAAAGCACTACAGCAACAATTGAGCGACGTCTGTTATCGGCAGGCCAGTCAGCTGGAATTTAGGCAAAATCTGTTACAAGCAGCGCTTGAATTCCATGGTGTTGCCCAAGATGTAAGCTTGTTTTTAAGTGTTTAGAGGCTAATTTGCCAATACACTGTAGATAAAATATTTTTAATGCTCAGTATCTTGCATGAGGTCTACCGGAAAAACAAAGTAACTTCTGTGAAAAATTCAAGAATCTTTATTTCTTGGTAGCCTGACTGAAATGCTGTTATTAAGGCTGAAGCCTTTTGTTTAGTAAGAAGAATGTATATTGTAACACTAGACATTCTGGTGTGGCCATACATTGATGCAGTCTTTATGTTTCACAAATCATAAGAAATTCAGGTAACTCTTCTTTGCTTAAATTTTTTAACTGGCTGGTTCTATTGCATGGGGTAGAACATTCTTCGGAGTTTCTCTGTAAGATATTTTTCATGCTGTTATTTGTCTGAAGTGTCCGCTTCAGCGTTGCCAACTCATGATTTTGGCCTAAGACTTGGTGTTTTTACTTTAAAGGTTAGCTGCTATAGCCATGTTATTAGGTGATAATTTCAGCTTTTGTTTAAAAAATAAATTTCTAGCTTTCATGGATATGGAGAAAAGCTTGAAAACTTGATGTAAATGAACTCTAAAGGCTCAGAAACCAGAAGGCCAAGAAAACCCAAAATTTGGGGCGGGGATTAATCTCATTATTTTTAAATTAATCTGATGATTTTGGGGAGACCTGCTCATGATTCTGGAACACTTGGGCTTGGCAATACTGAGAGTGCTTATATGTCTTTTACATATTAGTTGTAATTGTATTGTATCATTACAAAGAATAGCTACTTTATCAGATAAAGAGTTTTATCTTTATTCCTCTCTGTTTCAGTTGTCTCAGCAGTTAGATGGCTTATTAGGGATGTTGTGTGTAGATGTAGCACCAGCTGATGGAGCATCTATTCAGCAAACTTTAAAATTGCTTGAAGAGAAGCTGAAAAGTGTTGGTAAGCAGAAAATTACTGAAATGCAGAAATATATAAATGGTAGTGGATGAACTACTTGAAAGGGACACATGCTGAGGACAATACTCTCCATTTTCACTTAATGTATTAAACTATTTTCCCCTTTGATCAGTTATTCCTTTATACTCTTTTACCCCTTTTTAATATATCAGGGGTCTCAAACTCCTGACTTGCAGGCCAACCCCCTGGCCAGTTGTGCAATCAAGCCCATTATTCGGAGGGAGAGGGGATTGCATGTTCCCATTCCCCAAGTTCTGCCCCTTTCCGCCATTGCCTCATCCTCTGCTCACTTGGCACCCCATCTCCCAAGGGATACGGCCTCAAGGATTACGGGAGGGGGTCTATTGCGAGGCAGCAGCAGCAGTTGGGGCCCCCTACACTTCCTGTGGCAGTGGGAACCATGGGGAAGTGGAGTACACTCGGTGAACACACTTCCTCCGTTTCTCTATGGTTCCTGCCACCATGGGGAGTACAGGAGACATGGCCGCTGCTGCTGCTCAGTGCCAGCCCTCCCCCCTACCCAGGAATCCACCAGTATGCACCCATCGGGGTGGGTGGGGAAAGGACAGTGTTTGGGGGACAGGAATGGACAGTTCCCCCTCCTCCCCAGCCCACCATGACCTCTGAGCTGGATTGGCAACTGCTCTGGCCTGGGATAGCCTGCGGGCTGAGAAATTGAGACCCAGGTTATGTATAAGATCACCTCTCCCCAGCACTAAAACCTGCATTCTGTACTGCATGTTTGTCATATTTGGCTGTGCCATGTTCTGTAATTATTTTATATGAAAAAGTATATAAGTAATATTGACACAAATGAAAAGTGTGGTTACCATATTTACATTTGACAAGAAACCTAGAGTTTGAAACTTGGACTGCACCTCTTTCCCCACCCCTGGCAGGAGAATAGGACTTTATTGTAAGAGTTATGTCCTAATCTCCCTGGAGGAAGATGAGACTCCTATTCCCCAAGAGAGAATTCTGTATGAATTAACTAAACTCTGAAAGGAGTTATGTTCTGCCTACCCAGTCCCAGGATGCTTGCAATGATGAGACTTGTAATTAATTTTTTTACAGACTCCATATGCCATATGTTAGGCTTTATCATAAGGGAAAGGGCAGTATGTTGGAAGAGAGACTATGGAATTAAAAGATGTATTAAAATTGAAATAGCTGAAGTAACTAAATTTTAAAAGTTATTGCACATGTGCAGCAATTTATATTAGGTTTACCCCAAACCATACACTATATTAAAATGACATAACATAATGTTCTCTGCTGTTGCTTTAACAACAAGCACTGACTTTAAGGGGAAGCACTGAAATATTTTTATTCATACTGCAGTATCCAAAGAATGTAAGAGGTTAACCGGTTAACTGGTGAGGACTGGGGCAGCCTGCTTCTGATGGGAGGTAGGGGATGCTCCAGCCGGGCTGTAGTAGCCCCCATCTGTGGTGAGCCCTGCCCAGGCATGCTGTAGGCAGGGGCCTTCCAGCCTGCCCTCAGCAGCCTCTGCCCAGAGGGCTGCTCTAACCTGCCCACTTCCCGTTTAATCAGTTAACTGGTTAAATGTTAAGTTAAACCGGTTAACTAATTACTTGGGATTTTACATCTCTTCAGTTAACCAGCCAGCTGGAGCAGTCCACTGCCCACGGCCGTGGTGCAGCAGGCCAGAGCAACCCCCTGTCCACAGCAGGCCTGACAGTCAGGACTCCACACCAATTGGCTGGAGCAGCGCAGTGCTTAATCAGTTAAACTATATCATTTTAATTGTTTAACCAGTTAACTATTTTGCATCCCTAATCCAAAACCTTGTGAACTATGTAAAATGTATTTCAGAATTTATAGCCTGGATGTTCTTTACATGATAGACACTATTTCTCTCTGATGGAACTTTTAGAAATTTTGTAAATGTGTATGTTTAAGATTGTATGCATGAATTACCTATGCATATGTTGAAACAACTATAACTGTCTATCAATTCTCATATTTTCTGGGAACACATTCATTTTTTGGTCCAGCAAGTAAAAATCAAATAAATAAATAAATAAAAGACAAATCCCTTTTCCCTAGCATTCTGTAAATATTATAGAATGTTACATCTAATTGATGCTCTCAGATCAATATGTTTCAGTACAACCAAAATGTCAGGTCATACAACTAAGAACAAACATGCCAGCCATACATACAAATCTGCAGGATTCCATCCTGCGAGCAGTAGCTCTGAAAAAGATGCAGCGGTCATGGTGGATAATCAGCTGAACATGAGTCCCCATTGTGACACTGTGGCCAACAAGGGCTAATGCAGTCCTTGGATGTATTAATAGAGGAATATCAAGTACAAAGGAGGAGTACAAAGGTTATATTACCTCTATAATTGGTACTGGTGCAACTACTCCTGGAATACTGTGGTCAGTCCTGGTGTCCACACTTCAAGAAGGATATTCAAGGAAGGTGAAAAATTTGAGAGAGTTCAAAGAATGGGGAGAACTAACCAGATTTAAGCAGCAATTTGGTATATTTTCTTTTATTTTGGTTTTAGACTTAGGCCTGCAAGGTTTGCGTGAAAAAGGCCAGGGTCTTCTTGATCAGATATCTAACCAAGCATCCTGGGCCTATGGAAAAGATGTAACCATAGAAAACAAAGAAAATGTGGACCACATCCAGGGAGTGATGGAAGATATGCAGCTTAGAAAGCAACGGTAATAATAACACTTTTTTTAAAACTCATTTTTAGAAAGAAAACTGATGCTATTTTACATCAGACCCTCACTTATATGGGACTCAGCCCTGGGATGATGAGGAAATCCTAATTTATGCAGCTCAAAAGGAATCTCACATTCCATTTAAATGAGAGAGAAGTTTTCTTTTTTTCTTCCCCTAGAACTGTTGTGGCCTACTCCTAAACCCAAAGATGGCTACATTGCAGGGCTGGATGAAACAGAGAGGATGGTACATAAGGCCATGTGCTCCCTTCTGTTCCTATACTTAGATGTGAGTGAACATACATTGCTCACAAATAGTGATATGGGAACAGTGTATGATCTCCTCTTGAAGGCACTGCCAGACACTGAGGCTACATCTAAACTACACCTCTCTGTCGGCAGAGGGCTGTAAATGAAGCACTTTGAAAGTGCAAATGAAGCGGGGATTTAAATATCCCACGCTTCATTTGCATAATCACGTCATGGCGCTGTTTCGAACAAGCGCTATGTCGGAAGTGAAACCACAGTTTAGACACGGTTTTTTCGACAACAGGGTGATTTTTGAGGAGTACAAGATCTTTCGAAAAATCGCCTCGTCAAAAAAACCACGTCTAAATTGCGGTTTCATTTTCAACATGGCACTTGTTCGAAACAGCGCCATGAAGTGATTATGCAAATGAAGCGTGGGATATTTAAATCCCCACTTCATTTGCACTTTCAAAGTGCTTCATTTACATCCCTCTGCGGACAGAGGGGTGTAGTATAGACACGGCCTGAGCCAATAACAAATTTTCCACTTAGACCATATGCAGATGAGGCGGTGGGGTTGGGACAACCACAATGGAGAGGAAGCTGGGGAGCAACAGACATGCCTGTTGTGCTCTTATGAAAGCGCATCATCACTCCTGTGTCATTAATCACTACCCCTCCCTCTCACATTTACATTTCTGAGGGGAGGTCTCAATTCACTAGAGTATTCCTGTTTGGAAGTGCACGCAGCCAGTTATTTAACTATGCCTAAGTCCCACTGATTTAAAGTTAAGCAAGTGCTTAAAAGGATGTGCTTAAGTATCTTCCTGAATCAGTGCCTTGTTGAGTTAGAATGTTCTTTTCCTAATATTTTATTTCCACTGATGCAATTGTTGTAGTTGCCACGTGGTCCCCTGTTGGAGAGGAGGTAGTTTGTGTTGCATGATCCTCAGTTGGTCTGGGTGATCGCTAGTGTGTGAGATGAAGAGGTGTTTGTCCACAAAAAAGTCTCTGTTAAGATGCATCCCCCACTGATGATAGGTATATCTCCATATATATATATTATATACATCTCATAGAACAGGAAGGGACCTTGAGAGGTCATTGAGTCCAGTCACCTGCCCTCAGGGCAGGACGAAGTACCATACCAGATTTGCCCCAGATCCCAAAATGGCCCCCTCAAGGATTGAACTCACAACCATGGGTTTATCAGGCCAATGCTCAAACCACTGAGCTATTCCTCCTCTCCCCCAAATGAAGTTTGAAGGCAAACCTGTTTTTAAAACTTTCTTCAGGGAGGATCTTCCACCTCATGAACCCATTTAGCTTAGTAGATTTGTTGACATGACAGCAGCTGTTCTCAACTGTGATTTTTTTTGTTACGTTTTACGGAAGTGTATTTTGAATGGGACTTAAATATAGCCCTGGGATGTTTTCTCATCTGTCAAGAAGTCCTAGGTGCCCTATAGCTGCGCTAGCCATAACAATCTTTGAAGAATTTTGTTTTGAATTCATGTTGACAAATGATATCCTTAATATAGATGTGACATGCAAATTTTTAAAAATAATTGCAACTCAGACCATCAGAACTAAATATAATCCACACTTTTTCATTATTGTTAGTATTGTGGTTTCTACCAGACAGAAAAGAAGTTTGGATAGTTAGATTTCTACCTAATTTGCACAGCTTTTACTAGGGAAAATGAAATGCCCAAAAACTAATCTCTGAAAATACACATCTCACCCCAATAACACATTTTTCTGGCTCAGGTACATTAGCTTCTGTAACAAAAAATGTCTCATCCTATAATATTACTGGCATTTTTTCCAGAGAAAGAACAGTATGGTTAAGAGTTAAATGTGAATTTTCTCCCCTCTGATCGGTATGCACAAAGGAACTTGTATGACTAAAAGTCCTTTAGTTGGCCTGAATACCAATAAGGTTCAAAGTAAAGTCAGACAGTGCATTAGTTTTTAATCTATTTTCCCATTTGCATTGCAAGATTTGTTTGCAATAGCTAATTGTAAATAGTTTTTTAAGATTCTTGGTAGTCCAAACCAGGTGTGAGTAACACAATAAGAATTGCAACATATTAGCTGCTAAATCTATCAGATGTTTCATAAATTTTGAATGTTTATTTCTAGGGATATTTTGGCTAGATTGCTAAAATTCTTGAAATCTAAAAGTCCTGTTTTCTCACTCTTGCAGTAGTTGCTACTTAGTGTAAGCATTGCAGCACTGCAGAGCACACTTAACAAAGCTCAAAATTGTAATACATTGCACTTGTGCGGGCTCATGGAAATTACAAAGCCTGTTTGAAAAACACGTGTGCATGTGCATATCTTGTCACTTACAAAGCTAACTCTTGCTATCTTGATTAACTATCTGGAGTTGTTCCTGGACTGTGTAAGATTCTGATTCTCCCTCTATGTTTAAAAAAAACCCTACCTTTTAAATTCAGAGAGAGAACTCATTATTTAGATTAATGTATTATAATATTGAGCTCTGGTGGTTGACAGGAAAGTGCTTCCAATATTTTCATATCATGACTGTAGAAAATGAATTAATTATGTCATAAGTTTAATTTTAGCAATCTTCTTTCTGCATTCATTTTATGTAAATTACATTTTGAATGGTTTCCAACAAGAATTATAGCAAAGAAAATCATCCAAATTAATCTGCAAAGTCTTTGTGATTCTTTATGATGATACATTTATCTTGTAACCTTTTAAATCAGGGGTTGGGAACCTCAGACCGGGGGCCAAATGTGGCCCCCGCTTGGCTGGATCCAGTCCCTGAGGTTTAGCATTGGAGAGCCTGCACTGGCGCCACAGCCCTGTAACCACCCACCCGCAGGGCTGGAGCACACAAAATCTACTAGCCTGTACCCACTGCCCCCAGGCTGGTGTAATGGGAATGTGGAGAGCGTCTGTCTTCTTCTCAGTCAGGGGCTTTTCACTTTTCTTCTCACTTGTGTGCAGCCCCCAAGTGATTTTTCTAGGGATCAGCGACCCCTGACCTGAAAAAGGTTCCCTGCCCCATTTGAAACAGTAGCTGTCTAAAGATGGTGAAGGATACATTTTACACATTATCCAGTCTTATTCATCACAATGTCTTGAAGGTGACTGTGGACACATCAGCATTTTTTAGTGCTCAGCTGCATACTGCAAGTTTCTTTGGACTTCATTGCAAAATCCAGGCCACTGGTACAATCATGCATAATTACCTTTTTAATGAAAACTGCCTTTTTGATGCTGTACACTTAAAATGCATAAATTGTGACACCATAGTTGTCATTTCTAGGGTATATTTAGTGTATTGAATGGTGACTCTCTGTGCTATTATTTCAGTTATTCCTAAATGTTTGGGTTTCCTCAGGTGTGAGGACATGGTAGATGTGCGACGGCTAAAGATGCTTCAGATGGTCCAGCTATTTAAATGTGAAGAAGATGCTGCTCAGGTAAGGGCTTGCTATAGAACTTCACAATTTTGCGATTTCTAGACAAGTTTATTGGTTGGACTGTGCGAAATATTCGTAAACATATATTGACAAAACATAACTGTGCTCTTGTGATGGCATAATCCTTCCAGATATTTAGAGTGCTGCATGGATACAAAATCTGTATCCATAAAAGTGAGCTGCGGATATCCACATCTACATACCCATGGGTATAAAGCAGATATCTGCAAATTTGAAGGGTTCTAGATACAAAATTTGTATCTGCATCCGCATCTACGTCTGCCAAAATGAGCTGTGATATCCATATCGGCGGATGCAGATACCTGTGAATATAAAGCAGATACTTGTGGATTTGCTGGGCTCTACAAATATTGAGGGCTTCTATAACATGGCTACCATATAGGTCTTCACTTAGACTGTTCCTTGATACTAAATGCAAACTTTTCTCTATGATAAATATAATTTAACTGGAAATCTTGCTTATGAAATTTCTGACTGCTGTGTGATTTGTGTAAACATAGGTCAGGTTTTATCTTAATGTAAATAAAAATGCCTGAATTACCATTCTTTTTTAAAAAATGTAGTAATAAAATCATTCATTTTAATACAGGACCCATATTGGAACCATCAAACCACTTCTGCAAATATGACGACAAATGTTTTGTTCAATTTTAAAATATATTTTTCTCTTTTGATATTTTTAAATTTACTTTTACTTTGTTTTCAATTACTTTAGAGTATTCACAATGGGTAAAAGGTTATAGCAATGAATAAAAATAACAGATCAGAAGGGGGTTATAAAAAGAATACTGATTTAGCTGAAACCTTTTCTGAATTTTCAACTGCAAAGCAATATTTCAGTTCTATAGTCATCTCAGTGTCCTTGATGATTTTCTTTTTAATCAGCTTTAGAGCCAGTTTCTATTCTTCTAAATTACTTCTCTTTTTCAAGGCAGTGGAATGGTTAAGTGAACTGTTGGATGCTCTGCTCAAGACCCATATCAGGTTGGGAGATGATGCTCAAGAAACCAAAGTTTTGTTGGAAAAGCATCGAAAGTTTGTTGATGTTGCACAGGTGAGTAGTGAATTACCTTTATTCTAGGAACTCATTTTTTGCATATCTATAAGCAGCTTTTTGCTGTAAATCTGGGGCACTGTAGTAGAGTTTCCATTGTTAACTGTTCACATGCTTTGCATCCATGCTTGCATAGGGAAATGATGACAGCCAAAATCAGTGATTAGATTTAGAAAAGTGTCAGAGGGGTAGGTTGTTTATGTAGATTTAGAAAGATATCAAACCTACAGTGCCCATATTGTTTCTGGCAGTCTTACAACCTTCATAGATCTGGGCACAGGAAGTGCAGAGTATAAAAGAAGGTTGGTATTGATTTAAAAAAAAGAGGGAGATGTGTGGGACTGTTTTCCTAATGAATTCTGAAGTCATTGCAACTAATGTAGCAGAAATATGGGCCAGCCATCTGGTGTGTGTTTACGGTTCTGCACTACAGTGCAAGAAATGTGAGTTTCATGTCTGGTTCCAGGATAGAGGTAACTGGAGGTTGAGAAACTACATTGTATATCAAAAGCATCTCTCACATTGATGCAGAATGGGCCTACAATAAAACCCCAAAAACAAATATGGGTATCTACTTAGTGAACTAATTTGTAAATGATGTTTTTACTGAATCAGATCAGTGCAAGCATGCTCTGTGGAATTATATCTAAGCCCTGGCCCACACTAGGAAGCTATTTTGAAATGACAAGCTGTGTGTCCACACTACCAAACTCATTCTTTTGAAATAAGGGGCTAGTTATTTCAAAATAATAACTCCTGTTTCCTTGAGGAATAATGTAATGAATAATGAATATAATAATGTAATAAATACAATAACATAATATAATAAATAGTTATTTAGAAATAGTGGTAGTGTGGCTGCTCAGCTGTTGCTATTTCGAAATAACTAGTCTCCAGAATAATTCCAAGTAAGTGCTCCTCATTGCTGCTTGGGACTCTTAGCCAAGGGAGTTAGTTTTTCTAAATAATTTCCTAGTGTAGACACGCCCTAAGTCAGCGTTTCCCAAACTATGGGCAGCGGACCGATACCGGTCCGCGGGGAAAAAAAATACCAGGCCTCAACGTGGCTGCCGGGGTGTTCGGGGCTCCCGGAGTGCCCATGCAGTGCCCGGTCCCCCAAGCCCTGGGCCGGGCTGGGCAGAGGATGCAGCCGGATGTTCCAGGCTCCCGGCAGAGGTGTAGCAAGAGGGGAGAAGGGGGACCAGTTGCCCCCAGGCGCCATGCTAGGGAGGCGCCAGGCTGGGCTGCAGGGGTTGGGGGAGGTGCAGGGTGCTTGGCTAGGCTGCGGGGGTTGGGGCGGAGGAAGGTGCGGAGCTCAGAGCTCAGTTTGGCTGCAGGAGGAGGGAGGTGCCAGGAACCTGGGGCTAGACTCAAGGGGAGGGAGGGGCAGGAAATCAGAGCTGGGCTTAGCAGTTCTGCGAGGGTTGGGGGGAGGTGCAGGGAAACGGGGCTCAGCTGTGCTGTGGAGGAGGCATGCAGGGAACCAGTGCGGGGCTCAACTGGGCTGAGGTGGATGGGGGAAGGCATAGGGAACAGAAGGGCAGCTCAGCTGGGCTGTGAGGAGCTGCAGGGAACTGGTGCTGCACTCCCTTGGATTGTGGGGGATGGTTTTGGGGGAGGTGCAGGGAACCAGCAGGGGTAGGCAGCTCATTTGGGTTACAGGGGAGGGAGGTGCAAAGAAGCCTAGTGGGGAGTGTGGGAACCAGGAGCCCTGAAATGACTTCCCCTGGTCCAAAAAATCACTCATCTGGGACCAGTCAGGTCTAGAGGGTGCCAGACCAGGGAGGTCCAACTCCTACCCAAGTCCCCTCCTTGCACCCTCTCTCCTAGCCAGATACCCTACCCCCAATCTGCTCCTGCTCCTGCTCCCGTCTCCTGGAGTGCCCGTTGCGGCGCCAGGTCCCCCAAGCACTAGCCTGGGCTGGGCAGAGGATGCAGCCGGATGTTCCGGGCTCCCGGAGTGCCCACGTCACGCCGGGTCCCCCAAGTCCTGGCCCGGGCTGGGCGGAGGATGCAGCCGGGTGAAACAGTGAAAATGTATTCATTTTTTATTCTTTTTTTTTTTTTTTATATGCGTTTAGATTTTTGGGCTGCTATAAACAGTACTGAAAAAAAACGGGTTCCAACTAAAGTAAAAAGTTTGGGAAACCCTGGTCTAGGCAGCTTTCTATCCATCTTACAGTCCATTTATCCAATCTATATTCCCTTAACTTGCTGGCAAAAATATTGTGGGTGATCGTATCAAAAGCTTTGCTAAAGCTGGCACTGGGGGCTTTGGGAGGACCAGAAACAACTTATTTGCATATTCATCATTTGCTTAATGAATATGCAAATAGGCAAATGAATGTTACCAGTCCTCCAAAAGCTCGTGAATGGATTTATTGGCCCCCGTGTCAAAAAGTTTGGGAACCCCTGTCCTAAGTGAATTCCTCTCTTGCATATTTGTTTGTATTATTGGAAATTGTCTGTTCTGAAGCTGAAAATATAATTTTGCATATACTGTTTTTTCTTTGCAGAGTACTTATGATTATGGGAGACAGTTACTACAGGCTACAGTTGTGCTTTGCCAGTCTCTGCGATGCACTTCTAGGTCCTCAGGAGACACACTTCCGAGACTGAACAGAGTATGGAAACAGTTTACAATAACTTCTGAAGAGAGAGTACACCGGTTGGAAATGGCTATTGCATTTCATTCAAATGCTGAAAAGGTGAGAGGCTTTCGAAAGAAAAACGTGTTCTATTTTAGTTGAAGTAAAATGAAAAATAAATATGTAAATTAAAATTTGCTCTGTATTTATTGGACTGCAATCAGATTCTGATTATTTTGCTTTCTAAATTTTACAAAGAAATTAAATAGCATTTTCTGTATTGAAAATATATTTTATAATTCAGCTATTTAAAATGTAAAATAAATCCCATAAAACTGTCATAAATGTAAATCATTGTTTCTTCCATTTGATTGGCATAATTGCTTAGCTTTAAATTACTTATTATTTGAACATATTGGCATGAGAAGGTTGTATAATCAACATATCATGGTGTATGATAGTCAGTAGAGGACACCGTAAATGCATACATTGAAATTAATATTGAAGCACAGTCCTGTTGCAAAGTTAATCCAAATAATTGTTTTTTGGTTAGAAATCATTTTGGATTTAAGGGTAATGTGAAGGTCAGGAGATTGATAATGGGCTTCCAGGTCTTGTGCCAATGCTGTCAAATTCAGATCAAATATTAGGTCAGTAGTGTCTGATTATAATTGAGAAGAGTTCAGTGGCTGGTAAATGAATTGACTATCTCAGTCCAGCTCTTAATGGAAACTTGTCCATATCACAAAAACTCTTTTATAACTGGAAATAATTCACTGACACATTTGTAGGTAGTCTAAGTAGAAAGAGAATGGATATAAAGGGAGAATTACTTTCTTATCCATAAAAGTGGTCCTCCTTACAACTATGACGTGATATATTGGTGGGACAGCATGAAGAACCTTGCATTGCTACTACCCATACTGTCTACCAATTCAATTGATAAATTAGGAATGCAACTTTGCTAGTTTGGTGGCAGATTTTTCACATATACCCCTTTTGCTCAAACTTTACCATAAAAGGAAGAGGATGACTTTGGATTTAAGTGACTATATAGTGTTAAATATGGACATTAGGTCCAGATCCAATGTACCAATTCATAAGGTAGTATGTTTTAATCCTTTTATATCGGTTGAACTTTGCACTAGTATGTAGTGTCTGGAAAAACAGGTTGGAGTTCTCAAGAATAATTTGAGTATCCTCTTTATTAATCAGGTACTTGTATTTCAAATAGCTGCTTGGCTTGTTTGCTGATACAGATTATTTTTGTATGCATTTGAATTAATTGTTGGAATTCCTGGTGGCAAGTTGTGATTGTATTTATTTATGTATTTGCAGCTATGTAGCAGAGATGTAAAATGTATTGGTACTCAGTGCAGCAGCCTGGGCTATCTTGCAACATGGGTTTATATTTTTCTAAATATACAGGTTGAACCTCCAGCACTCTCTGGTCTGGCAATATCCATGGTCCGGCAGAACCATGGCTATTTCTGGACCAGAGACCCTGGCTGGGAGCAGGGGCGGCCAGGGCCAGGAGCAAAGCACCACCAGCTGCAGCAGCTCTGGGAGCCCTTGCCAGGCCAGTGGTCAGGAGCTCGGGCCAGCACAGTGTGTTATGCAGCCCCAATTGGGGCTGGTGGCAGCGGGGCCAGTGCGACAGGGAGTGCAGCAGGGCTAGCGCAGTGGGGAGTACAGGCTGGGGCAGGTGGCAGCAGAGCCCACGTGGCAGGGAGCGCAGCCCTGGCTGGGGCTGGTGGCAGCAGGGCTGGTGCAACGGGGCGTGGATCCCAGTGGCCAGGGCTGGAAGGGTGACAGGTAGGATGGGAGCCTTGACCTCCCCTGGTCCGGCAAACTCTGGTTTTGGGCTGCCGAGGTCCAACCTGTGCTTTGATTGTTACAGGTTGATCTTAAATAAATGTGTACATGAAGATGCATTAACTATGCTGGTTAACGTCTCTGCAGAAGCTTGCTGCAGTCCACTCTCGTTTCTTTTACATTTTTGTATTGTTTATTACAGATTTTGCAAGAATTTCCAGAGCAGCCTGAAGACATTAATGAAATGGAGCAATTTGATGAAATTGAAGCAGTTGGGAAATCACTATTGGACAGACTAACAGTGCCTGTAGTTTATCCTGATGGGTATGGGACATGTTGTTGTAATATTACTTCAGTATGCTTTTGTTAAAGCTTCGGAGTGGTATCATGGGCAGAGGTTATTAGAATGTTGTTGACGTTTATAAATTATCTGAAATGGAGGATGTACAGTGAGTTGGCAAAATTTGCAGATACAAAATTACTCAAAACAGTTATATCCAGAGCTGATTATAAAGTGTTAGAAAGGGATCTCAGTAAACTAGGTGACTGGGTAGCAAAATGAAATTCAGTGTAAAAGTGCAGAATAAAGCACATGTTGCAAAATAATTGCAGATATAGGGAAAAAAATGATGGGGTTTAAATTTCATGACTTATCACTCAAGAAAGACATCTTGGAGTCATCATAAATAGATATTTGTAAACATCTGAGAAGCAGTAGATGGCAAAATATAAGGAACCATTGCTAAAGGGATAAATAATAACAGGAAATATAATGCCACTGTATAAGTCCATAATCTACCCATGCCTTGAACACTGTACAGTTCTGATTGCCCCATCTCAAAAAAGATATACTGGGAAAAGTACAGCAAAGAGAAGAGATGAGAGAGACTGGGAGCATTCATCTTATAAAAGATTTAGAAGAATATGATAGAGGTCTATAAAATCATTAATATTATGTAAAAGTGAATAGGGAAGTGTTATTTAATCATCCATGTATCACAAGAACTATGGGTCACCTGATGAAATGAATAGGCAGGAGGTGTAAAGCAAACAGAAGGAAGTACTCCTTCAGAGAAATACAGTCAACGTCTGATATTCATTGCCATGGGATATTGTGACTGCCAAAAGTATAACTGGGTTCAAAAAAGAATTAGGTAAATTCTTGAAGGACAGGTTCATCTCAGTGGATATCAGCCAAGATGGCCAGGGACAGAACACTGTGTTCTGGGCCCCTTACCCTCTAACTGCCAAAAGTTGGGATTGGATGACGACTGATGGATCACTTGAAATTGCTGCATTTTGTTCACTCAGCAACAGAAAATAATGTGCCTGATGCTTTCAACTGAATTATTTATTTTCATACACACCCTCAATAGTGACTAGGACTGCACACAAGGCACTCCTACTTTGAGCTACAGGCTTGAGTGCTTGACTTGGAGCTTGAGTGAAATGTTCTCTTTCTGAGAAGTGCTGCTGAGTTAGCAGGTAGCCACATTCGGCACTAATGGAAGTTTTCAAATTGTCTTTAGGTGAAGCTTCAGTTAGACACTTCTGCAATAGAAATACAGAAAAGCAGGCATTGTTCTTGCTTGCGTAAGGCCTGGCTCTCGCCAATGGACTCACTGGCTAACTTTCATGAACACTTAAAATTCACCAATAAATTGGTTTTTAACCTTGTCTTAATTTCTTTGTCATTAAAATTTCCATTTGACATAGTGAAAACTGGTGAAATAGGTTGCTGGGTAGTCAGGGATTTCCTCCATGGATGATTATAATTAGAAATAAAAACAAGTAAACATAGGGCAAATGAAATACTGGCAACCTCCTCTTCCAGTTATTCATAAGGTCTTTTTTCCTAAGACCTCTGAGCCCTTGCTGGTTGTGGTTTTTTGTTAAAGTTTCAACTTCTGGGACTGCCTTAAAAATGGGCAAAGGTCCCAAGCAGTTATTTCCTCCATTGCTCTACAGGCAACCAGCCCAAAGACTAAGTTTGTCCCAGGCTATGAAAGTGCTGGCAGGCTTGGTACTACTCCTTTGTTGCATGTGTTGAAGATGGGGCAGCTGCTTGTACAGTAATTCCTCATTTAACACTATAGATATGTTTCAGAAAATGATCGCGTTAAGTGAAAACATGTTATGCGGGGTCAATTTTCCCATTGAAAATAATGGAAAAGGTGGGGGTTGCGTTTCAAGCGGTGGGGTCTGTTGCAAGGGAATGTGGATTGCAACTGCTTTAAACACGAAGGAGAGGGGATCACCACATAGGAGTGTAAAGGGTCTGTTTATTCAGTTAAAACTGGGAAGGGAGGGAATCTCACTCATACACTCAACCACACTTACAGTCCCAGGCAAGATGATAAGGCAAGTAGAAGGCAGTTCATGGTATCTGATCTTCCCATGTTGACTCCTGAGCTGGTCCACTGGCCAGGTGATCCGATCAGAGGGCGTTCTGGGAGGCTCCACTTGATGGTCAACCAACCATGTGTCTGTCCCTCTCTCCTTTAAGGATCAGCCACATGCAGCTTCTGAGTCTCTGGGCCTCTTGGGGCCGTGTGCACTCCCTGCTGGGGCCGTGTGCACTGTTGTTTACTCCTGCTGTTTACCTCAGAGTTTTCCCGCCTCTGGTGTCCATTTCAGACATTCTTCTGCACTCACTCAGGGAAGGGATAGGGGGTTAACAGATAACACTTTTAACAGTTTAGGGAACCAGATAACATCATTAACAGGTGAGAGAGAGAACAACATCCATTTTAACTCTCCCCTTGCTCCTCCTTTGCCTCCAACAGTATCAAAGTCAATTTTCTGTTTGTGCTGAGTCGACAACATCAACATTAGACGATGTAGATGGAACAGGGCTATCTTGTTCATCAGATGATCTTCTTTTAGGTTGAACATGAAAAAAACTTTTGATAGAGAGCTGCTTTGCTACTTTTTGTTTTTCATTGTAAAGTTGCTGGTAGCAAGATATAGCGCATTCTAAGCTTTTTGCTGCTTTTGAGCTCCGGTCACGATCTGGATCATTCTCATCAAAAATGTTTATTGCATCACTTATAAGCTTAAATGCTTTAACCATAACTTTCATTGATAATGTTTGAATAACTGGCTCAGCATGTTCAGGCTCATTTTTCCAGCCGCTGCTCATCAAGAAAGTTTCAACTCGTCGATAGACAACTCCTCCCCATGAGAGTCGAGCAACTCTTGCACATCAGTAGCATCCACCTCCTCTAATCCTGCTTCATGGGCTAGAGCTACAATCTGCTTTTTAGCTTCAGCTATTTCAGTGTCAAATTCCCTAAACTCGTGAACACATGCAGGCCATATACGGCGCCAAACTGCGTTAAGGCAACTTGATGAAACTTCTGCCCAAGCCTCTGCTATAATATCTATATCATCTTTAATGTTAAATTTTCTCCAGAATTCCTTGATTGTAGGCTTATTCTCGCCACCTGTCTCCCTTATAAGCCTAGCAAATGTACGGCGCAAGTAATACGCCTTGGAAGCAGCTATTGCTCCTTGATCAAGAGGTTGAATTAATGAGATTGTATTGGGGGGTTAAAAATAACACACGAATGTTTTCTGACAGATCAGTAAGGGAAGGAGGATGCCCTGGTGCATTATCTAGAAGAAGTAAAATTTTGAAAGCAAGATTTTCTTGCAAACAGTAGTCTTTCAACTCAGCAGTTAGGCGATTGCAGAAGTAGTCTGTGAAGATGCTTGCAGTTACCCATGCTTTCGCATTAGATCTCCAAACAACAGGAAGACGATCCTTTGAATACCCAGCTAAAGCTCTAGGATTGACAGAATGGTAAACTACTACTGGTTTGAGCTTTTAATCCCTGTTGGCATTTGTGCATAGCATCACAGTGATACGATCCTTTGCAGCCTTAAAGCCAGGTGCATAAGCCTCATCACGAGAGATATATGTGCGTGCTGTCATGCGCTTCCAGAAGAGTCCTGTTTCGTCCAGGTTAAACACCTGTTTAGACGAATAGCCACCTTCCTTTATAATAGCTTCAAATATCGCTGGGAATGATTCGGCAGCCTCCGTGTCAGTCGCAGCAGCAGCCTCTCCAGTTATTTTTATATTATGTAAGTTTGAACCCTTTTTAAAGCGTTCGAACCAACCATGACTTGCATTAAATGGCTTGGCATCAGTTTCATTCAATTCTATTTTAACAGCATCATATAAAGCTTTGGCTTTTTCCTGAATAACAGCCAAACTCACTGGCATCTTTCGTTGTGTTTGGTCTTCAATCCATATAGACAGTCGTCTCTCCATATTTTCCATTAGGTTAGATCACATATGAACAGCCTTCTTCACACTTACTGGGGTTGCATTTTTGCAACTTTCCTTAATTTTCTCAGCTTGGGCACGGATTGTGTGCACACTAGACTCATGCATATTCAAAGCGCTGGAGATATCACAAGTGCATTCACCTTTTTCAATTCACTTAATCACTTCAGGTTTCTCTTCTGATGTAAACGATTGTCTATGCTTCTTGCTTGCAGAAGCAGATGTATCATTTTCCTTACGCTTTCCACTCATAAGGGATACAGTAATACACAGCAAGATACAGTATTTAACAAGTCAGTACAAGAGGTTGCAGTTTAACACATGATAAACACGTGAGTGAGCAGAGGAGCGCTGTGACCATATGCACAGTATTCATCTGTTCATGCGTACAGTAAAACTCCCAATAGGGCATCAGCTGGATCCTGGAAGTGCTCCCGTCAGCCGCTCTCTGAGCCAGGCTGCTGAGAGCCACATGTGTGATCGCGGCTCCAGCCTGCACTTGTTAGCAGCCAGCCACTGAGCACAGGCAGCTGCCTTGGGACCAGGACATAAGGTTGGGGGAGAAAGGGGACTGGGTTACAGCAGGGAGGGGAGGTGTTTGGTTCTGGGGAAAGAAAGGGGAGGACAGAGGAAGGGGCTTGCAGCCGGTGGCTGGGTTTCCCCAGCTGGCCGGTGGCCGGCAGCTGCGTGGGGCTTCCCCTGCCTCCTTGCAAAGCGGTGGAGGTTCGCCGCACGCCACGCTATTCCCCGGCGACAACTCCTCGCCGGACACGAGGCAGGGGAAGCCCCGCACAGCTGCTGGTGACTGGCCAGCTGGGGAAACCCAGCTGCCTGCTGCAAGTGGGGGGTGGAGGGGAAGGAGCGAGGCATCCAGCCAAAGGGGGTCGCCGAACCTCTGCTGCTTTGCAGGGAGGCAGTGTTATGCTTAAACGAAGCACACGAGATCTTTTATGGAGGAAAAGGCAGTATGCCGCATTTATTGAGAATACAACAGTTGCATATGCTTTTCAGTCTCTCTCACACACACACACACACACACACACACACACACACCCATCCTGCTAAATGTTGGTCGCGATCCGATGCTCCTCTCGGGATGGTGTCTTGGCAAGACGAAACCCAAAGTTCCATAGCAAAGCACCCTGCTATTTATAATCCTTCTTCTCTGTTAAAATCCATGGATCCCGCTCTGTCAGCTTGTGACTGGAATGTTATCTTTTTGATGTGAGTGTTCCCAAAACATCTCTTGAAGGTTCATCCTGTAATCAATCGTCCTTTCGGGGTGCTTGCTCCGCTTTAAGGCTGTCAATCTGCCAATTATCCAATCTTCTTGTGAGTAGGGGGTAAACACCGGTGGTTATAGATGGCTCCTCTGCAGCCAGATTGTCTCGTGCTCTGGCCTTGCCCATACTCGCTCAACCCCCTTCTTTGGCCATCTGGTTCTAAAGCCATATAACTTTGCATCTTATCTTTGACACATTCACACTCCTTACATTCACAACTCTCCGAGGGTACAGATCTGCATGGCAAAGCAAAAGCGTTGTAAATTAAACAATTAAGTCTTGGCCTTCAACATTAGCAGAATTCCTCTAATCTTATTAACACAGCCACAATACCCAGAACTGTTTTTTTACTTTAGAACATTTACTAAACTTCAAAACAAAGAAAATAGACCTTCAACTGAAAGGACTAAATTTGTAAAATATTAAACGTATGTTAATATATATATGCTTTATATTGCTATATTATTGCTACATTACTACTATATTATTATACCTAAAATAAGAAATATAAAAAGAATAAAACTTTCAATCCTAACAGCAGGGGAAGCCCCACGCAGCTGCCGGCGGCTGGCCGGCTGGTCGGGGAAATCGTGTTATTGCGGGGACGGTCGTGTTGTTCAAAAAATGTTCCCCCCAAAAAAATCGTGTTATCGATTTTTGAAATAACGGGCTAGGTAGTGCGGAGGCTCTGCTTATAAATTCAATCAAAGGGAGGGGGGGATTTCGAAATAATGCCGTAGTGTAGACCAAAACTGCTTTGGTGAATGGGAGGACAGCTTAGTCTCCATATTCATTCTGTCCTTGGTTTATTTTCTTATCAGTCACAGCAAAATTACAGTTTGAGGACTTCTATAAAGCCCACTGAAGTCGGCGTTTAAAATCACAAGCAGAAAAGAACCTGTATTTCTGTGCTGTTTCAAATCTTCAGGAGGGTATTTGTATTTCCGTGAGAATTCTAATACTGTTTTACCTTTTTTTTTTTTTTTTTTCCCATAGTACTGAGCAGTACTTTGGGAGCCCAAGTGACATGGCTTCTACAGCAGAACACATTAGAGAGAAGATGAAGCTAGTTAGCCTGAAAAAGCAGCAGCTGAGACAACCAGAAGCCACTACCCCAGAGAGCTAATAGACTGGACCCTTAACTACCAGCTCGTAACAAGACTTCAATTTGTAACCCAGCATGTCGTCTGCATATTACAACATTTGACTTAATGCATTTCATAGCCATTTATTAAAGCCTCATCTTTTTCAAAGTAAACATTGCTCCTGAACATCTTAACACTGTACATCTGCCAAGCCATAATTATTTAACATGCTATGAAACCATAGATTCCAAGTATCTTATCAAAAGGAACTGTAAACCTTGCACTGAAAAATTGCTGTAAAGCTTTACCCTGACCTGTCAGTTGCTTCTTAGTTAAACAGCTGACATAAGCTTTGAATGGTGCTAATCAGAATGTAGAAGTTCCAGATATGACATAATGGCTCTCTTTACCCCCACCTGCTGGTGATGTAGTATTTTTAGGCTGTAGGTAAGCTACCTGTTTGTGTAGACAGTGGTGACCCTATAATTTTAATTTGTAATACTTTGAAAATGACCATTTCTGTTGTTCCAATATGCAACATGACCATCAAATCTTTGATATATCAGATTCATTACAGATGTTTTCCTACTTGTATTGATATCTATTAAAAGCTGATTGTGCTTAATAAAAACCATCTTTTAAAAATCTGATACAGATTGGTTATGATTTATCTTCCCAAATGTGAATAGACTGTCCATTACACACTTAAAGCTGGTAAACCCACATTTTGATCTGTTGACAAAAACCATATTATTTTTCTTAAGGGTCACATTGTGATGCCCTTACTCAAGTAGTGCCTTTCTTTAGGAGTAGTTCCAATGACATCAGTGGAGCTACTCCTGGAGTAAGGTAGCAGGATATTACAATCTGGCTCTTGATAACTGATTTTTTTCTTAAAACTGGGATAAGTCAGCAGTGCCATAATGTCAGACTATTATGTGCTCAAGACAGAGGATAAAAGCATTAACAAAGCTGTCCCTGTAAACATTTAAGATTTCTTTGATTCCTATAATGGGAGAGGATGGTGTATGCCCATTGTATTGAGGGTGTTGAGCAGTATGAACTCCAGCCGCCTTCAGTATTGCTTCTCAGAGGTTGAAGATTTTCATTTCTTTAGAAGTGGTCAGCATGGAATTCCCAAACAATCTAAAACTGCTGGGATTGTAATAAAACAAGATAGAGAATAGGAGATCAGATTAAAAGAAAATAAACTCTCTACATAATTTGGCTACATAATTACACCCAGCAAAAATTAATCGATACATACCAATCATGTACATACAGGAAAGTAAAGTCTCACATTTCCAGAGCATGTATCCTTTCTCTCATCTGACCCTTTCTGAAGACAGCATGTAAAAAAGTCAGCTTGCAGTTTTAGGTGTTCTGTCATATCGTCTCACTTACTTGTCTCACAGCCCTACTGCACTTTTTTTAAAATTTTATTGATCTACCTGTTTTCAAGGTGTGTGAAGTTACCAGTCTGTTGCTCACGTGAACTCACTGGCCAGGTGAGTTAAATGCAAGGAGAGGAGCCAGGGGCTTCTCTCGGTCTGAACCGATGCTCCGATCTTGACAAAATGAGACCCCGAGATTCATGCAAGACACCCCATCTTTTCTCCCATTCAAGTGTATACATTTTGCTTTGTCAGGTCTTAATTAATCACCATCCATTCTGTTTAACATCTGTTTATCTAGGAATTATTCTTTACTCTGACATTAGTATGTTGGTGCTTCCTTCCCAGTGTAATTTCAAGGCTGTCTTGTTTGTAAAGAGATGCTTGCTCTTACCACTCGAAGGCCATCTATAATGTCCTATACTGGTCTGTCTTATATTGAGCCCAGCTGATGGTATCTTGGCACCCCTAAGTCTTCCAGCTCCTTGTCCCCATTCCTTAACCATCTGGACTCTGAAACTGCTGGGCTTACAAGTTCTCTCTCCAAACAGTCACATTCCAAACTCATTCACTCCCCCGCCCAGGAACTACACAATTGTTTCACACATGGAAAACAGGATACAATTGTCCACAAAAAAGGTATCAATCTACTTCCAATACAAAGCTTCTGTTAGTACAAACTTTTAATCGTCATATTTTCTTTATAACACAACCTATATTCTAATTTCTACAGTGTGATCATGCTGAATCACAAGAATCCTTCTGAGCTCTTTCTCTCATAATGGAAGGTTATAGAGTTCCAAAGATTTACACCAGTAATAAAAGCTACTGGTTTAAAAAAAGGTCATAGTGGAATGTTACAGGGTTCAAAAGATTACAAAGCAGAAATTACATTTGCATTATACTTGTGTTGGGCGGAGGCTTTATACAACATTAATGATAAAGAGCAACATGTTACAAAGGAAACCAATTCAAATGTTGAGGGATTTCTAAATAGTAAACACTAGGGCTGTCAAGCGATTAAAAATTAATTGAGATTAATCGCTCAATTAAAAAAATAATCGCAATTAATCACGCGATTAATCGCACTGTAAAACAATAATAAGAATACTATCTGTTTAAATATTTTTGGATGTTTTGTACATCTAATATACAGTAAAACTCCAATTGTCCGGCATCCAGTGGTCCGGCACTCCCAATAGTCCGGCACCAGCTAGAACCTGGAAGTGCTCCGGCCAGCCGGACAATTGGAGCTGCTGTGAACCCCATAGGCGCTCGCGGCTAGGAAAGGGAAGGGGAGAAGAGGGGAAGGGGATCATACCTCTATGATGGGTCTGCTGGGCCCCGCACTGCGTCCGGCCCCGGGATGGGGGGTGGACAGGGAACGGTGCGGTGAGGGGCGAACCCTCCGCCGTTTTGCAGGAAGGTGGGGGAAGCCCCACGCAGCCGCAAGAGCTAAGTCCCCGAACTTGCCCCGTTCGGCTGCTTCCCCAAGTCCGCCACCCGTCAGTTTCAGCAGCGGCAGTGGTGGACTTGGGGAAGCAGCGGAGCAGAGCAGCTGGGGTGCTGCCGGGTTGGTCCCGCAGCGCCGCCCCTCACCCCCCTGCTCGGCGATAACTACTGCAGTCTGTGGGGTGGGGAGCCCGCTCCCCTCCCGGAAACTCTTGGCGGCAGCACGGGGCTGAGCACAGCTGGAACGGGGCAAGTTTGGGGACTTAGCTCTCGCGGCTGCACGGGGCTTCCCCCGCCTTCCTGCAAAATGGCGGAGGGTTCGCCCCTCGCCGCGCCATTCCCCGCCCACCCCCCGGATGCAGTGCGGGTCTCGGTAGACCCGTCACAGCCCCCCGCCGGAGTACCTCCCAATACTCCGGCATATCAGATAATCCGGCACCACCTAGGTCCCAAAGACGCCAGATTATCGGAAGTCTACTGTATTGATTTCAATTACAACACAAAATACAAAGTGAATAGTGCTCACTTTATATTTATTTTTTATTATGAAACACTTACATTGTAAAAAAAAAAAAAACCTTCAGTTCACCTCACTGAAGTATTGTAGTGCAAATTCTATCATGAAAGCTGAACTTAAATTCTTCTATATAATCAATATGTTTGTGTCCTATTCAAGAGAGCCCTTTTTTAGCTCTGCCCCAGCTGCGGGTGGCACAGGGGCAGGGGGGGGGGGTAGACTCTGCTGTGGTCACCTGGGAGGGGAGAGAGACGAGTGTCAGGATCTTTACTTTTTTTGTTTACTTCTCAGTTAGAGCTGGAACCATGTCTTCAGGTTTTTTTCCTCCTTTCTGGCTGCTTCATTTTTCCCTGCGCCTTCTGGTGGCAGGTTTGCATTACTGCGCCTTACCAGAGACGGCCTCTGGAGCAGCTCATGCTGGTTTGCCGACCTCTGTGATTAATGCGAGTTAATTTTTTAATGCGTTAATTCTGCCCTGCGTTAATCGCAGGCGTTAACGCTCACTAATTGACAGCCCTAGTAAACACATATTCCCTTAAAAGTTTTTTTTAAAGTTCGCTTTGTATTCTTTAAAAGAAGTTGATTCTCAGTGTAACTTGTTTACTAATTATTTGGCATTTTCAACTTCATAGAGTGAGGGTAATTACCTAAAACTTGGGAGGGGGTTAATTGCTGTATTTGAAATGAGCTGTTTACATCTAGAATTGTGAATAAACAGTGATTTCTCATTATAGCAAATGTCAAATCATGTCTTAAAATACTTGGCAAGAAATACAAAATAATGTAACAACTGCATCTGACTTATTTTTGAAGTATATATAATGTTGCTTTAAAATAAGATGTATAGTACTTTATGCTATAAATGTGCATTTTAAAAGGTTTCTATCATATTGTAATAACCAACTTTGTCAGGTTTATTGTTTGAGTCTATGAAATGAGTGGGTTTTTTTTATGTTCTGTTTAATTTTTGGGTTGAGAGATCTTGTCTACACTTGGGAAGAACAAGCAGAATGAATGGTATTTAACACAAAACACAAACATGAAATGGAACCAAGCCATTAATATGCACAAAGTCTCCACTTTCACAGAAGTTGTTTATAAGTCTTATTGGTGAAGATAATAAGTAAGGGGCTGCAGCATAAGATCCTGGGACAAAGCTAATGTTCAAAACAATACACTGGCTCATTCTAAATTAAGGCTGTTTGCATATTTTTGTTCTTGGTGGTTCAGCAACATATTCTAATATAGGGCAATCCTACAAACCCTGTGGTGTGTCCAGCCTGACTGCAATGTTGTTCATGCAACAGTTAAATACATAGTAATTAAGAAGTGTTCCCTGTGCCATAGCCTCTGCACAGTTAGCTTTTGGCTACTGCTATGAAATTTACTTTCATGACTATAGGGATGGAAGACTAAGTTGTGCCCAGCTGTAACAAGCCCCCAGTCAAGGGTTGCCAAAGCACGCTGGCACTCTGACCAAAGTTCCCTGTAGGCTGCGCGGCCACACAGCTGTTTTCTGAGACCTGCTCAGAGGATCAAAGCTCCCGCGCAGGCAGGGAGCTCAGCTGACTAGCGTGGGGAGAGGCATCTCACTAAGCAGCAGCTTTAAACGGAGCTGCTGCATGCTTGAAACAGAGAAGCTCCCAGAGTAGGTAAGGAGGGGAGCTAAGGAGGGAATAAGTGGTTGCGGAGGAAGGGGGAGTAATTGGCTGGCGGGAGAGATCAGAGGGAAGGGGAGTTTGGAGCATGCCGTCAGCTCAAGAAGAGAGGTAGAAGCAGAAACTCTGCACTCTCCTCAAGCCTCCTGGGCGGGAAATGGGGAGGCAAGGGGATAACTGCATGTGGTAGGTGTGGGTGGGTGCTGGCATTGGGATGAGGTGGAGGTGGCGGGGGAGTTTGTGCTGTGTGTCCTGGAGTGAGGTGGGGGAAGGGTGGTGATTTTGCTTGTGCTACGTATCCCGTAGGCTGTTCGTACCTGCAAGTGTGAGAAGCAGGGTTTTATTTCAGCCCCTGGCTGGGCTGCGGGAGGTAGCAGGTTGCACAGGAGTGGGTGGGTCGGTCCGGGCATTGTGCAATGAGGTGGAGGTGGGGGAAGGAGTGAGTTTGGGGTGTCCTGACTCACTCGCTGCAGTCCTCTCTGGCTGGCTGAGTTGGAGAGGTGGTGGGGGAGCAGGCTGCATGGAGTGTGTGTATGCCAGTACATTTTCACGATTACATTTCAAACAAAGTTTACATAGGTGTTAATGGCTTACGGTAAGAAAGAAAAAAGATTCTTTTAACAGATTTTTTTTTTGTGTTGCAGATATCTAAAAAACTGATCTTAATGATTTTTTACATCCTGTGTTACTAATTAATACAAGGTATACTGCATTACATTAAGGCCAGATCGTTGCTAAGTGTAGAGTTCTGGCTTGTATGAGTGAGAAGTAGCAAGTACTAGCTGTGATGCTAGTTGTTTTATAGGATGAAATCTTATTTGCAAGCTCTTTGAAACGTGCATCTGTCTACAAACCCTGAAGCCATGTGTTAATTTGTTCTGGGGCTTCTACTCTTTGAGTTGGTGACACACACAAGGTGAAAGTTCTAAAGCAGGATAACTTTTATCTGTTTTTACAGGTCTCTCTCACTTGTTCTTAGCATGGATCCTAAACGTTCCCCCAGAAAAACTTTATAAGCCTTAGTGAATCCCTTTTACTCTCCTTTCCAATGTCAGTAAATATTGTATTAGTCATGTTCTCCTTGCAAATACTATTTCTAGTTAACTCACAGATTCATTTAGCATCTTAAAGCTGAGCTATGTGTGGATAATATGCATTTTGGTGTGTGTACTAGCTTGAGTTGTTAGAAAGGAGGATGACACATAAACTCCAAGGATAGTGTTAATTTTCATTTTTATTTGATTTCATATTAAATATCATAAGCATTGTTCCTTGTTAACTATCCCTTGTTTTAATATATTTTCTTCCACACATATGGACTGTTTAAAATATTTATATATGTTTTTGTTTGTATTGGTGGTGGACATCCACATGCTACCTCATATTGGTGTTGCATATAAGAAATTTCATCCCCCCCAAAAGAAAATTCAACCTGCCCAAGGATAGAAAATGTTAGAGGGAATACTGACTCTGACCATGCCCCCTTTCCTTACATACATGACCCCTGTGCTATGCCAGTTCTGTCATAGAGAGAAATTCCTCTATAGATGCAAACACAGGCTAGTGTAGAACATCTAGAATGGGGAAAAGTGGGAAATCTGGCCCTGTATTTTTTGTAAGAAAAAATAGCTGTAGTTTCTCAGGTCCAATTGCATAACTGGCAGTTGTCTCTACAAATCCTTCTTCTTACCAATACTCTTGAGCTCAACTGTTACAACTAAAGGTTTAATTTGATCTAATTTTTTTAGAGCTGTATTGAATTTAGCTACTTGGGAACACATTCATGATGACTTGGTATTAATTATATCTTGGTGGTATACTGGCTCTGGACCTCTATCAATCTATAGCCCATAGCACAACCCAAGAGGATAGGATCCTATGGTCTAGATGGTGCTTGGTCATGGACCTAGGGGACTGGACTTGATGACCTCTCGAGGCTGCTTCCAGTTCTAGAATTCTGTGATTCTATACACGAGGATGCTGAAGGATGCAACTATTTAAACACTCTGTGTTGTAGCTTGTTGGTTACTGGAAGGCTTGCAGACGCAATAAGAAAAGTTTAACAAAGTAGTTAGATCCCCTTACTCATTCAAAGGAACAAGCCGGAGGGGACCACACAAGGACCCAGTCCATACACATGACAGCTACAACAGCCAGCAGATGTGAACTCCAGGGCCAGCAGGAGTGAGTGAATTTTGTTTCTTTGGACTATCAAGTCTCCCAGAGTTAAACTAGATCCCTAAAATTATTAAATTGGTTTATGATGTCTCTGGGAAGACACTTGTCTCTTGTAAAAGAGGCAAATCCAGAAACAGAAAATACACAAATAGAAAGCCATTAAGATGGCATAGCTGTTTCGCTTCTTCATAAGGACTGTGAATCTTATCAGCTCAATTCTCATTGTTACATCAATAGCATTGGTTCCTAAAATGTTACTCTCCTTTGTGTAATATTCTGGTATGACTTCACCCTGAAACCTACATCTGGTGGTAAAAGTCTAACTGATCTATCATTTGAGGTACAAATATGGTATTCAGAGTCGCTTGCAACTTCTTTTGGACTACTTACAATCAGACCTCTATGCTTATGAACTGAGCTGACCCAAGGTGGATATTCTTACTTTCCAACAGCCCATGTATAATTATCTCCCTTTTTAAGGCCGAGCTGACAAGAGATTTCCATGAAGCTTGAGTTACAAAGCAAAGCATGAACAGTCGGCATGTTGAGTGTCCATGGCAACTGCTTTACACGGTTTGCAAAAACCTTTTTCTTCTAGACGTACAATCTTTTTTTTTTTTTAAATCTACCCCCAAGAACACAGACATACATCATCTCAAGACTTGTCTCTTGGTCTTCCATGTGATAGTCAACTCACAGATGTGACTCCCAGCAGGCCACGTGTACAGTAAGTAAGTGAGACTATAACTGCAAGAGGTCTGACATAAGATCAGATGAGAGTGCACACATCTTAATAGGCAGCTGTCATGTATTTAGTGCAGAGATGCCTGTGATGGCTCATTACAGTAAGACTTTGAGGACCACATGAAGTATGGAGAAGCTTCAACTAACTGCATTTAAATCAATTGGAGTTTGGCATGTTTTAGGATTAAAATATTTTACTTGGTCATTTTCTTGCATATTGATCCAAACTATTACTCAGGTAACGGGAGTGCCAAGTACCTTATACACATTTATTGATAATTCCAGAATACACAAAAGTTTAGTGATGTGGAGAAAGGATGTCACTCACCTGTTTTGTTTCAAAAAGGCATTAATGCTGGGGATGAAAATCTGAGGAAGTAATCTTCACTGAAAGTTTTGTAGTGCCCTTTTTAGCAGTAGGAACAGCATCCCAAGGGAAGTGTCAGAAGGTCCATTATTTGAGATGCTTCAAAGACATTAGGTCCAAAGCACTAGAAAATAATAATGCAGGCCCAGATGATCTAAAAAGATTGTTTACCTCTCTAGCTCTGATTCTGTACTCTCCCGTTATACCCTAAATTTTTCTGTTTAATTCCTGGAGAAGTAAAAATGATCTGTTACTTCAAGGGACCTATTACAGATGCACTAAAAATCAGTTTTATTTGCAGTCCCTGGATTGTCTTATGGGAGTTTTTGTGCTTTGATTTTTCATATTCACTTCTCATTTTCTCAGCAAGAGTTTGATACTGAATAAGCGATAGTATCATTGCCAGCTTTCCAGACATACACGAATGGCTGTGGATCCTTGTGTGTCACTATTCTAGTTTGCAGAGCTCCAGTATGCTCTGGTCTCAGTAGGAGTATTTTAATGCTACAATAATGTTTTTCAGACCTTTGGCCAAATGTTCAGTTTCCATAACCATCCCATTCTTCCCTTGAGCTATTTTGGGTTTCCTGAAAGAGCCTTTCTTATCCAGTTTAAGCTGGGTGTTTATGTACCATCTTTTCATATACAAACTAGAGTGAAATGATTTGATACTTCTTACCATTATGTGATGCAGTGAGTCCAGCCTTCAGTGACTTGGGAGTGAGCTACATACTAAACTGGTACTGATTGAGTGCCTCCTGTTCTCTCCCTAAACCCTTACGGGTAGCTCGGCAGGCCTCCACTTGAATGATGAATAGCTTGGAGCAGGGTTTGGCAGGTGAAGGGTTGTACAACGTACTCTGACTGACACATTTGACCTCTACCCCACATATCTGTGGTGGTGATCTAAACATGAGGCCTTCAGCCTGCCTTGTATCACTCACTACTTCTCAGGACACATCCTTTGTCTCAAGTAAATGCACATGAAGAAATATAGCAACCAGGTCAGCTGTACCCATTAGTTGTATTAGTGCATTGCTACAAACTACATTAAAAGGTTATATTAACCCAAGTACTTGGAAAATATAGTAATGTTTTTATTTCCATCACATGTAAATGGCCAATTTGCTAGGGAGTTGCTATGTATAGCCATAGTTTCATGGTATGTTATGACTAATGACATTCACTAAGAAGACTGAGTGTTCACTCTGTTCACATGCTTTGTATCACTCAGTCAGGATGACTTGGATGCATTATTTCATCTAATCACTATGTGTTGTGATCTCTTAGGTTTGTGGATTTTGTTTTCTGGTCTTTCCACTTTGTTTTCCTCATAAGAGGAATTTCCTGTTTCCCATGACTGCCCTCCTCCCTAGCCGACAATTTTGTGACCAACTGTCACAACCATGTTTAAAAATATATCATGGATCATTCCCCAAAAAAGGTTTTGCTTTCAGTGTTTCTGTGAAGGCTGCTGTCAGGGACACCAAGGAGAAAAGGAAAGGATGGCAGACAAAAATTCTGATTTCTCTGGATTGTTACGAAGGTAAACTAATTATTGTTTGGGAGGTAGTCTGATGCCATCGTGTTGGAAACCATAAAAAAAAGAGTGGTCCTGTAGTACCTTAGAGACTTATTATATAGATATACATACCTGAAGAAGTGAGTTGTGCCCACGAAAGCTCATGATACTATATATATATATTTGTTAGTCTCTAAGGTGCTACAAGACCACTTGTTTTTTCAAGTTACGGACTAACATGGCTACCTCTCTGAGACATTGGAAACCATGTTGTAAGAATGGAAAATAATGTCCTTTCCATAATCTCTGTCTCTAATTTATGATGGACCATGCTCCAATGTTACTAAACAGAAGAGTTGCAGCTGTGTGTGGTTGCTTTGTTTCACTACTTTCTGAATAGTGATAGAAATGTAGCCGTGTTAGTCTGGTGTAGCTGAAACAAAAAACAGGACTATGTAGCACTTTAAAGACTAAAAAGATGGTTTATTAGGTGATGAGCTTTTGTGGACCAGACTCACTTCCTCAGATCAAATAGTGGAAGAAAATTGGCACAACCATATATACCAAAGGTATCCTTTGGTATATATGGTTGTGCCAATTTTCTTCCTCTATTTGATCTGAGGAAGTGGGTCTGGCCCACGAAAGCTCATCACCTAATAAACCATCTTTTTTAGTCTTTAAAGTGCTACATAGTCCTGTTTTTTACTTTCTGAATGGTATCCTTCCTGCCTTATCCATCCACTGACTTTGATATTTATCTACTCAGGTTTAGCACCCTTTCTCCTGATACTTCATGCATAGAGGTAGGGGGATGGGTGACAGAACATCTTTCTTCCCCCTCCCCCCCTTCCCTTCTCCTATTTATTTCGAGTTTCCTTATCCTCTAATCATAACTCCGGTCATCTGAAGAAGTGGGCTCATGATACCATCTACATGTTTTGTTAGTCTATAAAGTGCTACCAGACCATTTGCTTGCTTTTTTTTTCTGTAACAGACTAACTCGGCTACCCCCTGAAGCTTCTGGTTAAAGAAACAGAAAAACCTGCAGAGCCAATATACGTGGGGAAAAATAAATCTGCCTCTGATTTTTTTTTTCTTGCAAATATCTCTCTTGTTCATGTGGATAATTAAGACTGGCCTGTTTTTGGATCAGAATAGTGAAGGACCACAGAGCCGTTGGGTGAAATAAAAGAACCAACACAAAAAAGAGAAAGTGTGAAGCAGTTCAGCGTTTCTCAATAGACTTTATATGATTATGCTAAAGTAATGTGTTATGAATATGGTAATGCAGCAAAATCCAATGTATGCATAATGTTTTGGTGTCTAAGTCCCATTGACTTGGGCTTCTAAGGCCATGTCTTCACTCCAGGGAAGATCGATGCTGCCGCAGTTGATCTTTTGGAATTCAATTTCGTTAAAACCTGCTAAATCAAACTTAGAGAACATCCCTGGTGGCGGTGGCTGGTACTCCTTCTCCCGCAAGAAGTAAGGGAAGCCAATGGGAAATTCGAATCCAGGTACGTCGACTCCAGCTATATAATTAACATAGCTGGTGTTGTATATCTTGATTCGACCTTCCCCCTTCAGTGTAGACCTGGCCTTAGTCCTTTAGGGCTACATCTACACTGCCCAGTCTTGTGCAAGAACATATGCAAATGAGGCCTGCTTATTTTCAGGCAGAACAGCTCTTGCGCAAGAGGGGGTTTTTGCTTAAGAAGGAGCAGTGTAGACTGCTCCTTCTTGCGCAAAAATGGCAGCTCATTAAGTATGCAAATGAGGCATGGCGATATTCATCACCACACCTCATTTGCATATGTTCTTTGTGCAAGACTGGGCAGTGTAGACGTAGCATAGGCGTGTTTTGTAAACCTTCCCATGTGATGCTTTCTAAAGGGCTTATTATTTTACTTAAAAATAACATCTTTCCCCTGAAGGAAACGAAGGAACTTTATAAATTACATATATACAATACTGATGGCCTGCAGCCACCTCTGCAGTGGAGGGTAGCAATCACCTGAGATGGAATATCTTTGAAAGATAGGAGGAGGAGAAAAAACTTAAGCAAAAGACATGAGGGCAACCTACTGTGAAATGTCAGAGAGTTTCTAATCCCAACACAGAGCAGACAGACCTTGATTTTTTTAAATTTTTTTTTAAGTTCTTGCATTATGTGACTTTTGCTTCAGTAGTACAACACAATACTATTGTTGCTCAATGTGCTTTGCCAGTAGAGATTGTAGCAGAGTAAGATTCCCAATCTATTACAGTTACAGAGATGGATATTAACAGTGTTTACAGAGAAATATATTTGTAAACTTAACAGTGTGTTACTGGTAAGAATGTCATCTCTCTTTTTTTAAACATTTTAAGCAAAATTCTAGAAACTCTGGAGATTTACAGCTCAATTCTAAAATGTGAACACTATCATAGAAGTGTGTGTCTGTGTGTATTTGAGAGAGAGAGCGATACCAATGTACATCTTTTCAACATTTGTATGGCAAAAGGGATCACCTCTGTTTTGGGGAGTGCCATGGAAAAGTAGGCACTTTTTCTCTTTGGGAGTTAGGCCCCACATTAGATTATATGACAACAAGTATGACTCACTGATGACTTACAGGAACAGATTAAGTGGGCAGAGGAGAAAGAGATTATATTAATATTTGATGCACCTTCATTATGTCATTATGGACTTCATTATGTGATCTGATGCCTGTCTTCCAGGAAGAGGGTGATGCACAGGAGGTAACTGGTTATTGCTTTAGCTCCAAGGATATGGGGAAAAGGAAAGAAAGAAACATGCATAAAACAGACACAGAGGTACCTCTCAGTGATATCATCTTGCAAATTGTTGTGCTCAATAAGATGCAGTTAGTTTTATCCAGATTAATTTTCTTCAGTTTCCTGTGGTAAATGAGGGTAAGCAGGCTGTAATTTGTTTAAACAGAGCTCAGTAGTCCTTGACTATTTTAACAATGTTTAATTAGTAGCTGCAGTCTTGAGCTCCTCCCATTCAGTTCCACTGATTGGCTACAGTAGCTTTTGTGGTTACATGTGTGAAATGATGTGCTGGTAAGAGTTCAGTTGTGCCCTCTGCTTATCTAACAAGTTCTAAATGTAGCCTCTGAAATTCAGGTCTGTGCAGCTTGCTATCCCTTTCTCTTTTCACTATAAACACAGTATAGTTTTATTGTTGCTTATGGAGTTATACCTATACTAGCCAATTAGCCCGTCATAAGATGGGATTTTCAGGTCTCTCCTCCACGTCGGTCTTCTCTCCTGAGCCTCCGGTCTCTTGCTCCGTCTCTCTTTCTCTCTCTCCTCCTACTGCCTCCCCCCCTCTCTCTCAGCTCTCCTCTGCCTTCTGCCTCTCTCTCCATCTCTTTCTTTCTCTTCTCCCCCTCCTGCCTCTCACTCTCTCTTTCTCTTCTCTTCCTTCTCCTGCCTCTCACTCTCTCTCCACTCCGTCTCTCTCTTTCTCTTCTCCCCCTCCTGCCTTTCACTCTCTCTCCGCTCTCCTCTGTCTCCGTCGGGGATGCATGAGCGGGGGCGGGCAGCACCCTGGGATCTGCACGCACCTGGGTGAGTCCAGCTCCCCGCCGGCCGATTCCCTCTCCCCGGCCCCTGCCAGCCAGTTCCTCCTCCTGATTTCCCACAGCCAGCCTCGCTGCCCCTGACTCCCACCCCCGACCAGCTTTGCTTCCCGCTAGCCAGTCCCGCGGCCTCCGACCCCCACCCCCGACCAGCTTTGCTTCCCACTGGCCACCCATCCCCCGTTCTCCTCTGGCCAGCTATGCTGCCTCTGACCCCCCCCCCTCCCCCCCAGTTCTGCTTCCCCACCCAGCCAGCCCCACTCCTCTCCTGGCTGATGAAGGGTGTCCGATTTTTTTTACACCCTACCCCAGTGACATACATGGCCAGGGGGCGGAGCCGTGTATGTGTACGTCACCGCCCCACCTCCCCTTCCCCTCCCGCCGTGGCACTCGGCTGAGTTCTGCACTGCTCGGCTGGGCTGCCGCGGGGGAACAAGCAGCCATTTGGGCTCCCCCGCGGTGGCCCGGCCGAGCGGCGCAGAACTCAGCCGAGCGCCATGGCGGGAGGCGAACGGGGGCCGGGTGGTGACGTCCATGGCTGGGCCCCACCCGCTGGCCATGTACATCACAGCCCTGCCCCCCTTCCCCTTCCGCCGTGGCGCTCGACTGAGTTCTGCGCCGCTCAGTCGGGCCACGGCGGGGGAGCAAGCAGCAGCAAGCGGCTGTTTGGGGTCCGTGCTCCCCCGTGCTGCATGGGGAACGCGGACCCCAAACGGCCGCTTGCTCCCCTGCCGCGGCCCAGCTGAGTGGCGCAGAACTCAGCCGAGCGCCACGGCGGGAGGCAAGAGCGCCCCCCAGAGGCAAGACTGTAACGCTACAGCGTTACAGACTCTCAGACATTGGGCTACTATATATATGATGAGCCATTAGCACTTGTTAACTGGTACATGGTGTAATTTTGTGTCAATGCAGAATGATCGCTTTCTGAAGGATAAACGGAACCGGTATTAATCTTTAATCAGGTCCTTTGGCCAGAGTTTAAATAATAATGTATCTGTGCACAGTCCATAATATTTTTAATCTTTTGTTTTATTGTAGCACAAGTTGAGTACAGTGATCTGGGTGCTGTTCTTAAAGTATTCTCCCAGAAACGTTAACAATAATTGCATGGCAACAACTTGGTACGGCTGCCTATTTTTTAAATATATATTGAACAATATAATTGATAATACTGGGCCAAACTGTCATTTCATCATCATCGACCTTCATGCCCACTGGCATATAGGGCAGCAACAAAGGTCCTCTACTTCTGTCTGTCTCTGGCCAGTCTCTCAAGAGTGCCCCAAGTGTAATTCATGCTCTTCATTTCTACTTCAACAATCCAGCGCCATGTTGTCTTGGGTCATCCTTGTTTCCGCTTCCCTTCAGGGGTCCAGTGCACAGCAGTCTTTGTGATGGAGCTTCCTTCTTTCCTGAGTACGTACCCAATCCATTTCATAGTACCCCATTAAGGGCTAGCCTGTAGTTGCCTCCAGGGCAGACCCAAGTCGCAATCTGCCTCCTGAGCCCCTCCTTCCCACAGAGAGAAGAATCATAGCCTGTGCCACCTCTACGTTTGCTGCCGCACTAGCACTACCCTGGTGCACTAGTACAGTTTCACTGGCTTGCATGTTGGCATGGATTTTAAAATGCACCTAAGCTATTGAAGAGTGAAAGTTCCACCGACTTTCCATGCACATGTGGGTAAGAGGATAGAGCAATGCTGTAGTGGCTATACACGTCTCCATGCTGTTACCCATGGGACGGGTAGTTCATGTAGAGAATTAAGCGGTCACATACTCCTCAATATTTTTGTTCGAGTGAGAAGAATAGGCCATGGTCTGCCCTTCATAGGTAGGTTTCCAATCCAAGCTTCTAAGGGGACTATGCATGCTTTTTTTTACTATGTGTATTTTGACTCTGAGGGAAACCTTCCAACATTTCACTGGGTCACTCTACCTTTTTTTTGAGGAAAACAAGAGGAGAGAAGGCCCCTTTGCCATTTCCTAAGTAAAACTGAAAGGACACACAGGCCCTATCTGTGGGTTTGGATTGTATGTGAGAAGTTATAAACAGTGCAGAGTTCAAATTCTTTCAGTGATTTTTATCTGTTCAGTCTCTGTAGCTATTCTAATGTTACACTTGGGGAAATAGAACTAACAGAATCTTGTTCAGAGGATAAGGCAATATGCCATGTTTATTGTGAATGCAGAATTCATTTATTGCCCCTACCTACTAAAATTATCCACCATCTTGTTGCATTGGTCATGCTTCTCTCATAGTGGTAACGTAAGACAATTCACCTCATAGACTGGGAGAAGTTGTAATTGGATTTTCACTTGTCATTTTAAGGAATAGCATAAATCTAACTTGTTTTTTTTTTTTAAATATCTTTCTGAGAGCAAAAGAAAATTAAATGTACAAAGAAAAATGTTACATGGTAAGTCATGTGTTTGGATTTGGTGACATCTGTTTAGACTACTTAACTCGGTGATAAACCTGTTAATGGGGCAGAGCAGCTTGGGAATTATGGTGGGAACTTTAGCTTCTTCCTTTCTAAGACACCACAGACTTTTTTTTCTCTGTCTTATCCCAGTACGGTGCCTCCTTAGCTTATCCAGGGATAAAAAACTCAGTTGTAGCATAACAGTGCAACAACAACAAATAAAGGGTGAGGCTTGAAAGCACTCATAATTTTATTGCATGATAGAAGAAAGAAGCATGCCTGACTATAGAGGTTTTGGACCAATGGCTCCACATTCCTGAAGCTGAAATTTCCCTTACCACCAGAGCAGAATAATGTTGAAATAAGAACTAAGCTGTAGAACTGACTATAAAATCTGTGGAAGTTAAAATATCATTTTGATAGTGATTCATAAATACAAATGTAAGCACTCTTTGTGCACCAGTCTAAGTGCCAGAATTTCTCTTTCCCTGATTTAGAAGCTGGACAAAGGCTAGGAAGGGAAATTTCCTTTTCCAGGTAACATCACACACAAAACTTGGAGACACATAAAGAACAGCCTTTTCCTTAGGACATATCAAGAAGAGAAATTAAAGCTTTGCATTCAAAAAGAGGTTAGAAAAGCCTCCTTAAAATTAGAATTGGACCCTCAGGTGGCGTAAATTAAGTCTAATTATGAGTCCTGCATTAGAAGAGGTTGGACCTCTTTCCTAATTTGGGAAATTTATTGAACCAAGCACTTCTGGGCACTAATCCTATACCAGGTGTACATTTGATTCTTGGAATTCTTATGGATTAAAGTGTAGGGGAGGTGGGGGGGGGGGGAGAGAGAGAGAGAGAAAACACAGAAGAAATTATGACTACTGGACTGAAAACGCATCCACTGCCTTTGCTTTAACAACGAGTCCTGTGGCACCTTAAAGACTAACAAATGAAGTGGGCACCAGCTTACATGGAGTAGAACCCACTTCCTCAGATGATGAAGCTAGCCACTCTCTATTCAGACAACTTCATGCATCTGACAAAGTGGGCTCTAGCCCACGAAAGTGGGCTCTAGCCCTTATGTCCTCCTCCCCCTCAAATTGTTAGTCTTTAAGGTGCCAAAGGACTCCTTGTTTTTTGCTGAAACGGACTAACACAGCTACTTCTCTGAAACTTGCGTTTGGTTTGGGATCCAGATAGGTTTACTATGTGTTTCTGATCTTGTTGTCATCCTTGGAAGCAAATGTAGACCCCATTTGTGTTAGTACATTGCATGCCTGAAGATACAGGAGTTACTTGCCAGATCAGTTTTCTGATCTTTTAAGCAACCCATTAAAAGGCTTCTAGTGAATTTCATGTTCTCTTCCTACACCACATGCTGGAGGTGCCATGGGAATAGTGAGTGTTAGCAATTACCAGATTTATTTTTCTTAGATTATACAGCTTCTTTCTGCACAGAAGAGTCTTCACTGAGGTTCTGGATGTACTGGAACAGCTTAGTTCCATAACTGATGCGTTAGGGTGTGTCTAGACTACAGGGTTTTGTCGACAAAAGTGGACTTTTGTCGACAAAACTATACCTGCGTCTACACTACCGCCGAGTTCTGTCGATATAACGTCGACAAAACTTGGCAGTTTTGTCGCCGGCGGTAAACCTCATTCTACGAGGAATAACGCCTAACAGAAGGCGTTATTGCATCTACGCTGTCCTTTGCGTCTACACTCTGATGTCAACAAAGTGGCTTGCTTTGTCGACAGAACTGGATGTAGTCTAGGCACTCTTTGTCGACAGAAGCTTTGTCGACAGTATCTGTCGACAAAGCCACTGTCGACAAAAGCCTGTAGTTTAGACGTACCCTTAGACTCATATCTTTGCTCTCTGGCAAGGCTCAAGCCATGTGAATGGACCTGTCTTGTGATACAATCTCAGAGTAATTGTAAGATTTTTTTTCCCTGTGGGAATTTTCATTGCACCTCCTGCTCTATGTGTATATGGAGTCTTCAAGAGAGCTAGTGAAAGACAAATATGCTGATGAGACACAGCTCTATTTTTTTGTCCAACTCAGTGAGTGCAACGGAGCATCTATCAAAGTGCCTTGTAGCATCTGGGGCATCGATAGTTTTGATCTTTAAATCTCTGTCTGGCATGGAACCTGACGCTTTCTTTCCCCAAAAACTTGGAAGTTATTTGGTATACAAAAGAAGAACCTGTTAGTTGGGCTTTCTGTGAGCACCTATCATGATGTGACCGTAATCCTTAACCAGGCTTCGTTGGTGCCACTATCATTGGACAAACTATGATAATAGTCTATACATTTGCACAGATGTTGAGGGAAGGTTTGGATTTTGGGGGCTGAGACTGAAATGTGGATTTTGCACAGAGATGCTGCTGATTGATTACTGCAGTTGTTGTCTTGTAATATACTTTTAATTGTGTGAGCTTCCATGCTTGTTTTTATGTTTACATGTTGAAAAAGAAATAAAAATAATTGTGGTTGTCAATATAAAGGGTTTTTTTCTGACGTCTCTCTGAAAACCTGTCGTGTACTGTAGTTACAATGACTACGCATTCAGTTTGCTCTTTGTTTAGTTTCACTGCTTCCCTTGTATAGTCAGTGAGTATCTCAGTTTCCCCCATTGCTTACAGGGTGGATCCTTCATGCAGCAACATGAGAGGAAAATATGACTACCCCTTTTGATTCAAGCAGTTAGCAAATATTTGGAGTCTTGCAGGTTGTTTCTGTTCAGAGGAGAAATTAGTGATAGAATCAGGTACATGTCTGTTACAATCTTATTTACTTACCGCAAACACAGATTAATCTTGTTTCCCATAACACAAAAAGCAGAAAACAGTGTCTTACCTCCCACTTCAAAGTCTCTTCTCAGCCATGACTCTACACAAAAGCTCACTCTCTTTCTTAGTGTTTTGTCCTGATCATGCTACAAGGCTTCTTTATCTTGTCTGAGGTTTCCTTGATGCCTTATCTGTGTGCTTCTGTGGTGTATCCCCTGCTTCTTTCTCGCACACAGACACACAGCTGCAATAGAACCCTTCCCCCACTTCTGTGTTTATCTTCAGACACACACACCCCTCCCCCCAGCACTCCCAGCAGGTCAGCTACTGCCCAGGTTTGACTTTAATCTAATCCTTAGTGCTGGGTTTTCATTGTTTCAAGTATCACTAAACAAAGGACATTTATTTGTTCCTTTGCTTAGCCTAATGGGGAAGTTTCTGTCACAGTCAACAGCTTTAACCAGCTTTAACCCCCAGCATAGCTGTATTTTTCAAAATCTAAAAATGTGCTTGTGAAACAATTAATATTGGCAAGGAGACTCAGGTAGAGAACCTGAAACTACTTGTAACTCCTAGACTAGAAGTCAAGTTGACCCCCCGCCCCTTTCAGTAATTCAGAGATCATATTTTCTAAAAGTCAGAGAGAGTCCTACACGGGCTATATCCTGCACCTCGACCTGCCCAGATTCGGAAAGCTGCATTAAGTCCTTTTCTTTTAGGGTATCCTAGGAAGCAAACACTCTACTTCGTCCAGTTATACAATGTCAGTCCTTCCGTTGATCCAACTTTGTTTATGAACAAAGGGTTTTTTTGTACAATTTCCTACCTTTTTGTTCCATTTCAGATTCACAGTTCACATCTTGGCCATACCTGGTACACAAGTGCCCATGTTGTCTAAAGCTTTGTAGACTTTTCCTCTTCTGTGAGCCTTCTGAGTTTCTATATGAAGTGTTTGTTTTACTGAAGAGAGTCTGCAAGGTATGTCAAGGGTTGTTGGGAATGAGTGAAAGGATGTGAAATATGCTCTTTGTCTCTCTGTATCATAGAGCTGAAGAGTTGCTGCTCCGTGATATGTTTTTGGCTTTGGGCCTGCATATTCTTTTAAAAGAATTGTCATCTGTGCACCTGAGCTCAAGATTGCTTGCTCTCCAGAGGTAACTAGAGTCCAGAATGTTTAAGTGCTTTAGCACTGAGTGTGTGGTCAGCCATCAACATGACTGTAGCTCTGCCCTCCTTCCTTCAATGCAAAATATTTTATCACTTTCTTTCAGATTTTAGCATCACTGCTGTCTGAATTTACTTGTTAAAACAACTAACAATAGAATCAAATTCAGTCAGTCTATGGTGGAGCCAGCATTGCGCTCTGCTCCTTTCTGTTGGTACTCCTAGAATACCTGAGAAGTGTTTCACCATGTCCACTGGCATCAGCAGGAAGTTTCTGTGTGAGGAGAACTTGGGAGAAAGACTTCATGGTCGGAGACTTGCAGAGCCTTTTTGCACAGTATTTGAGTCGCCAGAATTTTTGCTGACTACAGAGGTAATTTTTTCTCTTGGTTTTTATCTTTGAATACTTGATTACATGGATAACTTAACACTCCTAGTTCTCTAATTCTGGGACTATCACATTTTCAGCCTGGATCTGCTTCTAAATTGATCTAAACTGTTACACAGTTTAAGGAAATACAGCAAGCAGATGCTTATAAGCCTGCTAAGTCTGAGGTTTCTCCAATGTGCTTGTGTCAACTGAGTAACCTGTGACCTAAACTCCAGTGTTACTTTCTCAGCTGTTCTGTCACAGGGAATCAACTAGCAGCTGTCTAATACCACTGTCTACTTGTGGCATGCTCTGCATTTCTAGCAGTAGAATTAATGTACTGACCTTGTGCCACAATTTCAAACTGTCTGTGATTTCCCTGCACTAAATAAAAGTTAATGTACAGTGCAGCCTTTGAATGAGTTGGGAAATGTGCCTCTTACAAGCATATTATTATAGTGACTACTTACACTTAAACAGAATATAGGAACTATTTGCTATGAAATGAAGTACTGAATAAAAAAGTTCCAACAATACCAAGTAATAAAATGCCTATCAAAAGTCTACACAGGATATTTGGATTCCTTTCTTAGTGAATACAGTTGCTGTACATTTTAATGATTTTGGAAAGGAATACATTGTCTGGTTCCATTTTGTTCTATATTTTATACTATTCATATGCATATTTGTATATATATAATAGTGCTTCATAATGTGCACTTAGAGAAAAATATACTCAGCAAGTTTATGGAGCTCATTTAATAACTAATAAATTAGGAGAATAACAAGAAGTTGTACAAGCTGAATGTTAAGATCAGCTATTTGCTTGTTTTAAAGATTTATATTTGGATCTATCTGTACAGAAATAGTTGTTAAATTGATTCCAGCTATTTTAATTTAAGTACCTTTTTTCCATTTGCTTATTCAGAGTCAGATGATGTTCACAGAGGCAGCCCTTTACATTTCAGATAATGACAAAAAAGAACAGGCAGCTTAATGCTACCAAACTAGGGGTGTGTCAAATCTCTCTCTCTCAAGAATGATAAACTCAATGGGGTTGTCTATTTTTAACCTCCTGTTCTTTCCTTTTGGCAGAGTAATCAGTGTTAGCTGAGCTCTTTTGCTGAATGAATCCAAGTAACCCTGTTTGTTGCCTTCTGAAATGACCAGGGCATGCATACAAGTGTATTGAGGCTGCAGTAATGTATGAAGTCCAGTTCTGAAACACCATGTCAAATGGAAGCGGCTCTGGTGAGCACTTTTCTACAACAACAATCAGTTCAGTTGCTGTCCAGGCTGGAGATTCCAGGATTGTTATTGCAATACTTAAGGTAAGACAACATTTGCTAACAGTTATGCTCTTTGATCTGTGTAGTGTTTAGTAACAGTCTATTCCAAATTCTGCTCATATCATCATCTGTTCAGCGTATACTGTCTATCAGGCAAATACATTAATTTTATTGCTTAAGTTAGTATGTAGAAATCTCCTAACAAGTTAATGCTATTCACAGTGCATCACTTTTTCTCCTTTTTCTGTAAACTAAAACTATTCAACCAAATTATGTAAATTCTTAGAGGCCATGATTATCTCTGATTCTAAAAGGTGGCAATGTAAATTTAGGGTGCTGTCAAAAAGGTGGATCATTATAGTACATCAGAACATTATCCGTTTTGAGGAGTTTAATCTTTTTAAAAAAAATGTATTTATTAACTCTGCTCACTAGATACTTTTCTTTCATCCCAAATGCACAAAGAGCTATTTGACTTAGCCTTGAAAAAGTGGGCTGTGCCCACGGAAGCTCATGATACCATCTACATGCTTTGTTAGTCTATACAGTGCTACCAGACCATTCGCTTGCTATTTTTTTCCTGTAACAGACTAACTAGGCTACCCCCTGAAGCTCTTTGTCTTGTTCAGAGTTTTAGCTGAAAAAATACCAATTAAAATTGTAGTCACCCTGTAAAAACAAAAGTGAGTTGTCTTTGTCATATATTTGCTAGTAGAAGCTCTTGTGTATGCCCTAATGTTGATAAAGACCCACAGTACCATTGCAGTAGCTGGGGATGCTGAATAAGACTGGGGTTTTCAAAGCTGCCTGAGAGAGTTAGCCACCTGCCACTAACTGTAATGCAATGGAAGATGGGCACCTCGCTTCCTTTGATACCTCTAATCTCTCAGACAAGGAGTTTTTGGAGTTTTTAATCAGATTAAAGGCAACGACTATGTGTTTGCTGACCTTAGTGGGAGTCAGATTTTGCATTTAGAACAGCATAGGGCTTTTTCTTTCCAGGAGAAAAATTTCCTCCTCCTTAGCAGATGTGGAAAGACAGGACTTGAGAGAGGCCACATACTGCACACCATGGAACCTCTAGTCATGAGTGGCTCTGCAGTTTAGTGGGAATTTAGAAGTATTGGTGGGGTTTGCTACCACATTAATCCACCTGGCATTTATCCAAGCAAAAAGATAAAGGCACAGATGCCTTGGAGTCTACTCCATCCCAGAGTAATTGTTGTTCAGCAGCAGCCTAGCCTGTTGTGTAAGATTCCTGGCTCCTAGTTGTGGAGTCTCACTCCAACACTGCCTGGCTCATGATCTATCTGTTATAGAGCTGACTGTGGTTAAGTGCTTAGTAACATTATACATTTAGATCAGATGCTTTAAAGAATTCTCAAACAATGAGAATTCTCAAAGAATTCTCAACAGTATAGTTTTGGAAATCTCTCAGTTCAGTAAGAAATTAAATGAGCCGTACTTACAGGAGTAAGGATCTGCAGGATTGGGCCCATCACTTTCTAATTTTTATGTTCCTTTTGTCATTTTCTCCCCCAGCTTTGCAGAGACCTTTTGGTTGTTGCTTTAAAAAAAACCCTTCACTTGTTAGAGAAAATACTGTGATAGATTACCTGGCAGTAACAGAACTCTGGGTGCTGAAGACAGCTGGGTTATGTAAAAATGACAACCCTCATGTCTGCCTTAATTTGTTTCTGTTCTGGGAGGGTTAGAAAACCAGTTCACCATGCCCCTTAACTGAGAGAAATCCTTGCAAACTCTAGCTATAAATATGTTATCAATTCCCAGGACAGAGAAGGGAAAAATGTTATTTTTAGTCCCTGGTATTATTTTCTTTCCATTTCAATACCATTTCGACAATTGCCCGAGTAGAGATTGGATGAAGCAAGAATTTGGGGCCTCAAATGACATTTGATTTACCATTTTTATGGCATCCCATTTTTCAAGTTTGTATTCACTGGATTTTGTATACTTTGGGACCTGATTGTGCGATTGGATACATATAAGTGGATCTCTGTCCCCAGGGAGTTCACTGGAGCTATGCTGGAGTACAAGATCCATTTGGGCCTTAACTGCTGTGTTTTGGGGAAGGGATAGAAAAAGCCCTTGTGTTTTCTGGATGACACACACTGGGTATTTGCCTGTGTTTGCCTTTTAGTGTGGGAAATGGGTGCAACTTCAGCTGGCTGAATCAATTCCAAATGTATTAGAAATAGGCAGCAATCAAGATGAGACCAAAAAACTACTACAAGATCATGAACTCCTCCTGGCTAAACTGAAGGTAAGGAGTGTGGTATGGATACTTGCAGATTTTTCTGGTCTTGTTACAGCTGTGATGTAGACAGACTCTATGGGCATTTCTACACAGCAGCATTATTTCGGAATAACTGAAGTTATTCCGAAATAACAAAGAGCGTGTCTACACAGCAAGCCATTATTTTGAAATAATGGCGAACTGGAGGACTTCTTATTCCAACTTCTGTAACTATCATTTCACAAGGGATAAGGGAAGTTGAAGGAAGAGACTTCCCTAAAGCCAAAAGCCAAATTGAGCTATTTTGACGTCAGCTACGTAGTTCACGTAGCTGAAGTTCATAGAATCATAGAACACTAGAACTGGAAGGGGGACCTCAAGAGGTCATTGAGTCCAGTCCCCTGCTCTCATGGAAGGACCCAGCACCATCTAGACCATCCCTGATAGATGTCTATCTAACTTGTTCTTAACTATCTCCAGAGATGCAGATTCCACCACCTCCCTAGGCAACTTATTCCAGTGTTTAACCACCCTGACAGTTAGGAAGTTTTTCCTTATGTCCAACCTAAACCTCCCTTGCTGCAGTTTAAGCTCATTGCTTCTTGTCTTATCCTCAGAGGACAAGGAGAACAATTTTTCTCCCTCCTCCTTGTGACACCCTTTTAGCTACCTGAAAACTGCTAGCATGTCCCCTCTCAGTCTTCTCCTTTCCAAACTAAACAAGCCCAATTCTTTCAGTCTTCCTTCAGAGGTCATGTTCTCTAAACCTTTAATCATTCTTTTTGTTCTTCTCTGGACCACCTCCAATTTTTCCACATCTTTCTTGAAATGTGATGCCCAGAACTGGACAAAATACTCCAACTGAGGCCTCATCAATGCAGAGTACAGTGGAAGAATAACTTCTCGTGTCTTGCTCAGAACACTCCTGTTAATGCATCCCAGAATCATGTTTGCTTTTTTTGCAACAGCGTCACACTAATTCATGTTTAGCTTGTGGTCCATTATGACCCCTAGATCCCTTTCTGCAGTATTCCTTCCTAAACAGTCGTTTCCCATTCTGTATGTGTGAAACTGATTGTTCCTTCCTAAGTGGAGTACTTTGCATTTCTCCTTATTAAATTTCATCCTATTTACTTCAGACCATTTCTCCAGTTTGTCCAGGTCATTTTGAATTTTGACCCTATCCTCCAAAGCAGTTGCAAGCCCTCCCAGCTTCCTCGTTGATGAAGATATTGAACAAAACCAGTCCCAAAACAGACCCCTGTGGAACCTCACTTGTTATGCCCTTCCAGCAGGATTGTGAACCATTAATAACGACTCTCTGAGAATGTCTATCCGGCCAGTTATTAAATTGCATATCTTAATTCAGCTTTTGCCTTGCTGTGTAGATGTGCCCTATGTGTACAGGTCTTTTGTTGTGATCTGTTTGTCAGCAAAAGAATAGAGTGGGAAAAAAAATGTCCAACCTTTGTTGATGTAATGAATGACAGTGAGACCTCATAATAGCTCTGCAATAGAAAACTAAGTTCTCTAGTAATTGTTTTTCTGGAAGAATTAGTAAAATATTATGTTTCCAACTGATGCATTATTGTCCAATAAAATCAAAATTGATACAGTCTTTAGTACCTGCTAAAGACAGGAATTTCAAGGTTTTCATTTGTTCTGCTGGGCTCTGAAACATTAGATTGGTTCATAACTATGGTAACAACTATAAAAGCAATCGTGTGTTTTGTACATGTGAAATTAACATTCCAGTCACTTTTTTCCTATTATGATTGATGTACGTTAAGATAGGAATAAGGTGACAACATTAAGCCAGTGATTGGCTTGTGGTAGGAAGATGATAGCTAAATTGTAGAGCTATGGCCAGCATTAGGAAATAAAGGGCATCTTAGAAGCAGAATATCATTGTGACATTTCTGAGACAAGAAGGGTAGTACGGCAATATACTGTCTCATTAAATTATTCCTATTTTGCTGACATGAGAGAGCTTAAAATAAACTTTGATGAGCATTCACTTTCCTGATCTGAAGGAATGGATGCAGCTTGCATAAGCTTAAATCAATTTAATTTCTTTAGATTCTTGTGGGTGCCCTAGGCCATTGTGACATTGTGTTTTGTCCATTTACATTCAAGTTTCTTGATGATATTGTGTATTTTATTACATTCAGATTTTGTTCATATTTTAAGACCATAAATATGAACTGGAAAAGATGCATTTAATATTAGTATTCAGGTGTTGTACCACTCATGTTAAGGTAAACCTCAACCATATGTGAGGCAATAAAATAAGGTAAATGTAGACTGTAATCTAATATGGTGTATGCAATGGAATTTGGATAGCACAAATGGCAATGTTTAATGAAACATACATCAAGGACTTAGTCCTGTTTTTCTTGACTATCCAAATGTCATAGCACTATTGACTTCAATTGTGGGTAAGCTTGAAAATGTAGTTTAATCCAGTTATCCAACTCAAATATTTAGAGGTAATTAGGATCTAATTTACTGCCACAATAAACTGAATTTCACCCTCCAATAATAAGAAATAATCTTAAATGCAAGAAGCAGAAAACTAGTAAGCCAAAATAAAGTTGAAGATTTTAAGCCTCACTTGTCAACACAAAACAATCCAATATTACATGTATCTTATTTTCAGTGCAGGGAATGCTCACTCACAAGAGATTTTATGGATGTCCCACCTGATATTTACAGTGATAAATGTACACAATAAAAATGGCCTCTATGGAGGCAGCAATATGCCAGCTCTCTACTAAACAAAATCAAATGCAAGTCTTAGTCACTCTCTCCCAATCATCCTGGAGCATCTTTGCAGGCAAGGTGAGCAGTACAGTGTCACCAAAAGTTCCTGTCCATGGTTTTCTCCTCTGTTAATCCCAGCATACCCGGTGCCTGTGTACAGTAACAATAATTTTTTTTAAATCCCTAGGTGAAGCGTCAGTGGTTGTCCCAACCCAAAACTGATTGTTTTTATTATGTTATGGGTTTTAGACTACAAAATCTCCATAGATATCTCCATTTTTATTGGGCATGATGAGCAAAAAGGGAATAATCATCCAAGACTAACAGCTGTTCTGAGATGTTAGCCCATGTATGTGGCTAGTATTAACTAACTGTTCATCTCCTCCTCCCCCCCCCCCACCCCCCAAATCCTTCCTTTTACCTTTGGTTTGTTCTTTATCCAGCTTCACTCAGCTTGCTTAATGCTCATAAATAATACATGTATAATAGAAAAAAGTGATTCACTACTATTGTCAACTATTAAACATCGTGCAATTGCTCATCTCCTATTTGTGGGGAAGTGTATGTAGATCCCAAAAGTTCATAAATGTGTATACACCTGAAAATTCATATTGTAAGTGGAAAATGTGGTGTTTGTCATGCAATATACATGATAATCTCCTGTTTAAAAAGTCTGTCATCCAGTCAGGAAGCAGAAACAGTGTCATATGACTTAGGTGACAAATCATATACCACTAAGGAGTAATGAACAGTTAATTGAACCATTCCTTTGGCATCACTTTTTGCATAAACTCTTGATGAATATTTTGAGCAACAGCTATTGTAGAAATCAGCATTTAATAGTGAACAATCCACAGGAAAAGGATACACTCAAAACAGATCCTGTTCTCCATGAATAAGTCGCCAGCTCCAATACATGAACACAAATATTATAATTCCGAATGACTCTGTTTCTTAACAGAGGCGAAACTTTCTGCATGTAGTGAGCTTATATCACTTCACATAGGTAGCTATTTATTTATAAATTACCAGACCCCATAATCAACGGTGTCTACAAGACGATGATTCTCAATCTTTAAAGTATTGATTACAATAATCTTTAGCACTTATTTGTTCGTGAATTCTGCCTTTGGTGTGTGACAAGGGGTAATGTCAGAGCCAGTAATGTTCTACAAACTTGAACATTTAATGCCAAAAATATGACTTATTTACAGAAGATAAAAAGAAAAATTAGAAATGCAGAACTGCGAGGACAGAGGTCCAAGAAAGTCACACAATTACAAATGCTGGATAGTACTAGTCTGGAAAATCTTGTATTCACAGTTGTTAGACAGTTTCTTGTTCTTTTCCCCCTCAATGATCATAGTTAACACCTTTAATTTTGGAAACCGAGAGCTATGCAAATGCATTAACAATAAAAAACACTCCTGCTTAGTTGTTGTTTTTGCCCTTCAAATACAGTGTATTTAGCTCTTCTTTCATGAGCTACAAAACTGACAAATCCATTGGTTGTCTACTTCCTACTGACTCAAATTTGTTGACACAAAGTTCACTATAGTTTATACTCACGTGTATTTTTGGTGTTAGATTCTGGAGTCTGAAATACACTAATAATACTCTAAACAAGATAATAGCAAAGCTAAGGTGTTGTGTGCACAAGCTATTTTAGAAAGAACTTGGTTCAAATTTTGGCAGCATTCTGCCATTGTATCTCAGATTTTTATTTTTTTAAACTTATTTTTATTTTGTACATAACAATAGGAAAACATGGAAAATAATTGCGTACAAGTTCATGTATAGTAATTCAATTGTATCCTTAAAATCTATGAGAACAGGCACTTGAAGGATACATAGCAAAAGTTTTCAATTCAAAACACTATGAATTTTATCATATATTGAGATTATGGCAGGGTATAAAAGGTCAGGTTGTAGAAGTTTTTAAAAGATACAGAGTAGACAAAGGAAAAATGAGAAAACAAAACAACATTTAACTATACATAGTAACAAAAAGGAAAAAGGGGATAATGAATATTCAAAATTTTGAATTTTTGAAAAATTTTTTAAAACATTTTATGAAAGATTGAAAAAATGTATTCAAACTCCATGAAATACAAATAACTTTTACAATTTGATTTTTTGTGAAATTGTTTTCCTTTTTTTGATCAAATCTATTTACAGTTTTATGTGATACTATTAAATTGTTTTGAATGATCTTTGCATTACATTCTTTAATAGTTTTTGTTTAGCTAGATTAAAGATTCTATTCCGTTTTTGTTCATATAGTTGTAAATGTGATTTAATTTGCCATTTTCTCTGTTATCACTCCTGTTATAAAATTGGAAAATTTAAAATCTTGCAATAAAGTAAAGGTAAAGGCTCTGATTCTATAAACACTTAAGCATGTGTTTCCAAATTGAACACGTGTGTATCTGAGTGTAGGATGTGGCCTAAGTCCCCAGTCTGACAAAGACATAAGCAGCTAAGCCATCCCACCTGCTCAAGTCTTTGCAGGATTGAAGTCTAAGTAGCTGTGTGAATATTTGCAGATAGATATTTGAATGTGACCATACTTGCACATAAAAACTTGATGTTTTTATTTGTAACTGATCAAATTTCATCCTGCTTGATTTAGCCTCTGTTTGATTTAAAACTGTTTGATTTAGCTGTTTTTGATTTAGCCTCTTTCTCCTCCCCCTGATTTGTGCATTGTTAGTCTCAAAGATATTGCAAGCCATATTCTTCCCTCATTTATACGTGTTGGAGTTTCATCAGTGTAACCTAGCACAGAATTTTTCATAGAACTCAGTTTACAATACTTTTGATGATACATGAACAGGTATATAATCCAGTTTGCCATTCCAGAAAGCAATTGGTTCTGCAGTGCTAACAGGAGTTAAAAATAATGCCAACCTATTTATTATTAATATAAACAGATAAGACTCAAGACATTGAGGAAGCACATGTCTTGAACATGAAGGCTGGGATTTAAACGTATAGCCGCTTTTCTAACTACAACCAGCAGAATCATTCTTCTTATTATAAATCATACATTAAAAGTATTAGACAAAAATTACCTAAATTTGTTTCATTTGATAGACCATATTGGGCCCTATTCACTGCTGGTATAAAGAGGCACAGCTTGAGGGCAGCTAAGAATGTGACCCAGTATTATGTTACACTGAAATCTTGAGTACGGTAACTTTAAAAAGATCTCAATTTTAAACATTGATGGATTATGAAGAGGAAAATGTTATTAACCAGACTGAAAGACTAAACAGGAAATGATAAACATTAGGCTAAACTAGAAATATGAATGTGCATACAACATTAAATTATCTAGTTAAATTCCTTTCTGTACATTTCATTCATATCTGTAACATAGTTGTTTTTACTGCCTGGGTTTTATATTTCTAGCATAATCACAGAATCTAATAATAGCATGAAAAGATTAATGCAATTTGTGGGGAAACAATGATTTAAGAGATTAGGATATAGTGCAGTCACTTAATTTTGTTTAATGATAACTAATTGATCATTAAAGCTTGTATATATTTGTCACTTGTGTTATGGATATATGAACCAGAGCATGGATCTGTTTTGCATTCAGTAGGACATATATTCAGTGCCTGGAAATACTAAGCCATTGCACATTTTTTATGTGTGGATTATTTTAAAACTCCCCTGATCCTGCAAACGTTCATGCACATACTTGACCTCAAGCACATGAATAGTCCCATTAATTTTGACAGGATTTCTCTTATGAGCAGAGCAGAGCACATGCATAAGTGTTTTCTAGATCAGGCCTTAACTCCTTTTTTTTTTCCTGGGATATGACTTGTCAGTAATCAAGAATTATAGATCTGCTTCTGAGTCCTTAAAAAATAACCAGAACCATCAATGGCCAGAATGTCTTGTGGAAAACTCCACACCTCCTTCTGTGATATCATCGGCCTTGACTCCTCATGCTTTGCTGCACTTCAGCTTTGGGTAGACCTGCTTCAGCAAGGGATTTGTTCGTTCTTAGTGTTTGCTTTTGAGGAGGGAGGGTAGTCTGAAAATTTTTTCAAGCTTGACTCACATTTTATTTTCTAAAATGGGATGGGCGAGAGGAGGGGAGAGGAGAGTTCAGCCAAGTCTTCCAAAGGTCAAAACTGCTCTGCATGCAATGCAGCTCCCCATCACAGGTTCCTAATTCAGGCTTTACATCAAAAATCGTGCCTGGAGAAAATACTGGTTTTGATCTTATATTTCACAACACTACTGTTTTGGGTTAGTGTGTGTTGCCAGACTTTGGACTATGCTGTGTTGCAGTCCCCAGTAAGACAAATACTGGCATTCTTGATTTGTCTCCAAAGCTCTGTTTTTTGTCATGCTTAAGAGCCACAGTGAGCTAGAGCAGGGAGACTGCAAATATAATAAATCCATTCTGCAAATTTAACTTTCATTTAAAAAAGCACAATTAATAATCTGGCCCATGTACCTGTAGATTGCTCCTAATTACTGTATTTACTCCAATTCACAGAGCATAAATTGCAAAACAGTCATTTATATGCAAATATCCAGGAGGAGCAAATTAGAAAAATATATTTCTCAAAAAGTAATAATATGTTCATCTTTTGCATTTGAATTTTTTTAAAAACAAGCCTCTTATTTGTTTCATGCAAAAATAAATATTTTCATATAATGCTTATTTTTCATTAAATTAGCTATGGGACAAATGTTCTCTTAATCTCTGTTTTCTGAGTTGTTTACTTTGAGCTACAAAGATGCTGGGCAATGCCATTAAAATGAAGATCAGTTGTATTTTCCACTATAAAATTGTTTTCTCGAGGGTTTGAAAGTGCAGTTATAGTCAGAAAAGCGAATGTAAAAGTGACGTTGTGAGGTTCTATATTCTTTCAATGGTTTCCTCAGATAGCATTAGCTCTATTCACCAACTAGCCTTCACACTTGCATACCCAAAATTCCCACTGAAATAATATTTGAGCGCCAAAATAATGATGATATTCTATATTGAGCTTCAAGACAGCAGCTTTATTAGCACTTTGCAGTTTTAAAGTCAGGTATAAACCTTTGAGTAATCTTAAAAGCACACAAGTGAAGAGTGTAGAAAACCACTCAAAAATGTTGGGCTGCAAGTCTGCACTGTAGATTTCTAAAACACAGCACCTAAACCTGGTGAAATCTGAGACTGTTAAGGCATTATGTGAAATCTGAGATTGTTGAATTATTTGGATGCCTTCTTTGAAGAAGGCAATATACTGTGTATTCATAGTTCACTTGCCTGTGAAGAATCTGGGGACACTGCGAAGTGAGAAAAGAGAACCATTAATGCTTCTATAAATATTCAATTGCATTTGAAGAATCTAAGGACTTGATAAAATTGTCCAGTACTTTATTGAGGACATGCGGACGGGGCAGGGGGAACCAAGGTGCACAGAATGTGGTTTATTTAGACCTCAACTTTATTATCAAACTTCTCTTTCAACTATCATACAGTGCAGGTCAAGATTCCTTCCTTAATTGTTTCTGCCTGCCAGCAGTTCCCATCTTCAGCTCTACACAGTTGGTACCAATCTGTTAGGTTCCTTTCCTTATATGAGGGACCAGGCGCTAGAGAAAGGGGAAGGTATCTTCATTTTACCAGACATTTGGATGCTGAAGCCCATTCTCCAGATTCTTTGGGGGATGCCTTTTTCCTAAGTCCATTTTTATTTCTGGTTTATCACAGAAGCAGACTCCCTTATGGAACAAGCACCTGCACTGGCCACCTGCCACAAAGAGGCACCAGCAATGGGGAAAACACTCTTACACTTTTGCTGCCTCCTTGTAGCAGCTCATCAGGTGACTCAAGCCAGAGGGAAAGGATTTATTTAGCGTGCCTCAAGTACATAGGGTACCACAGGCTCATTGAGCCCCACTGGCCTGCCCACCAGCTCAGGTGATGCCCTCACCCCTTACAAATCCAAAACAGGAGGCCCTTAAAGGAGCTACTGTCTTTGTCCTGCTAGTCAAGACATTGCCCATCTGCCTTGAGGAAAGCATTTTGCTGATCTCCTGCTCTGTCAACCTAATCGGCTAACTTTAGTTTTTTTCCAGTGAATAGAGCTGCCAGTGGAAGGAATTTTGGACTATACTTTCTACTACATGTTAGATTGCACACATGCTTTTGGGCATATATGCCCTGTGCAAACTTGGATGGGTATATAGGATTTCCATGCATTGGAGTTTGAGTATAAAAAAATGATTTGCATATGTTGCAAGTAGCTCTTTAGCACAAACACTTCAGAACATTTAGGTTTGTAAGTGTGTTTGTGTGTGCATAGAAGCTTATTTTTATTGATGTAATTGAGAAAATGAAATATAAAACTATGCTGAAATGACATTAAGGAAATTCAAAGCCTTCATTCTTAGCTTATCCAAGAATAAAAATAAAAGGATCTATATTTTACGCAAGGTCATCCGAGGTTCTGAGGGCTCAGCAAAGATGATCAATAATTTAATTCTGTGGCCTTTGCTTCTGACAGACTTCACTTAGACTTCTTTTGTTTCATTTGTTTTTCTATGTAGCATACTATATAGACATAAGGGTCAGGAATGGAGGCAGAGGAGTGAGATAGCACCTCCAGGAGTGAAGGTGATTGATGATCTCCCTGTTGCATCATTTGGTAATTCAGCAAGCAAAATAGGGGAAGCTAGTAAAAAGGACATAAATTGTAATCTTCTCTAGTTTTTTAGATACACGATGGGAACAAATGTTTAGAGGCAAATCGGCGAGAAAGCACAGGGAATGTCGGCATGGGAGCTGCAAAATACTTACAGGACCCGAGAGAAAACAATCTAATTAGCTGAAGTCCCCCCAGTTCCGTGTCTGACCTCAGAATATATGTCCTGCACACAAGAGCATAGGCTTAAATTGGCAACTTTGTGGGCAATACCATCAAACTTTATGGGCAATACCATCCCTCCCAGGTAGCCTAAAGGAGGTTACCTTTTGGCCAGGAGCCGAGCTGTTCTAAGGTAGAATAATTATGCTGAGAGAAGAGCTCTTTTCCATCTGCATAGAGCATCTTCAGTAGTAGCGCTACAGCAACGTGGCTACATTGGTACAGTGATTCAAGTGTAGACTAGCTCTCTGTCACTGCAAAACCCAGCCTGAACCAGCATATGCAACCCAATCTGTGGAACCTCTCTGGAGATGTTTATAATCCCAGGGGTAGTCACACCCCTCCTTAGTTCTGGAAGGAGCGGTGGTAACCATCTCCTATGGAGCAGAAAGCAATCATGCAGAAACCATTCATAAATGTAATACAAGGGTTCCCCAAAGATACTGTGTGGTGTTGCAGTGTCTATGACGGTAGTTCCTGTCCCTAATAGCTCTGATGCAGCTAAATGGAACACAGGCTCCTTTAGGCTAAGTATTCAGACCAAGTAAAGGCTTCTGAAGGCCCAGTCTTCATGTGTGCAGCAGACAGGGCAGATTTGAGCATTGGGGAGAGCAAAGATCAAGGCAGTGAGCAGTGACTAAGGCTGTCTGTCAACATAACAGACTACAGATTAACCCGGCTCCCCATCTGAGACTTTTATAACTGTCTGCGGCGTGTGTTTGCGGTGCAGCAGTTCTGAAGTCTCTGTGGGGTTCTGAGATTGCAGTAGCCCCTATTGACTGGTTGTGCTGATATTCTGCAGCTGCAGAGAGAACTCTGCTCCCAGTGCTCAGGTACAACACATTTACTCAGACTGGGTGCGTAGACCAGGATATGCCCCTGTATGCAAGTGCATAGGTGGTATCACAGACTTCCGTGTGTAGCAGCTACTAATCAAGAAGAGGTTAGAATCTGGCCCATGGAACACACATAATCTTTCTTGTCCCTATTCTATGATGTAATCAGTATAAATACTGGTTATAAGTACACAATGTCCCACATCTGGGGGACCTAATTTTAGTCATGGCTAGAGCACAGTCTGTATTAAACTATGTATCCAGATATGGTTGTCACAGCATATTTTATCTTAACAGTAATTAAACAAGAGTATAATCTATGCATATAACACCCATGGTACATACATTAAAAAGAATGCTAAAGTCAATCAGCAAATTACAAGTAAGGATACCTGTGTAACCTTAATTTGCCTCCCTTGTGTTTCATGATACAGTCTTTCATTGCATGATCACATGCGATTTTTTTCCATAGGACCCTGAATGAATAACTATTTGATATTTCTTTGTATCTTAATCATTTAAGGTGTGACCCAGTCATTATTTACTATGCACTAACAGAACTATTAATTTGCTCATTGGGTTTTCTATAGTGCTGTCATCATAGCACCTTAGTTCTTTACAAACACCAATTAATTATCTTCTCAACAGTCCATGTCTTATTCCCATATTACATCTGAGGAACTGAGGTACAAAGCATTGGCTACACACAGAATTCTGTGATACCACCTATGCCCCTGCAGGAGGGGCATATCCTGATCCATGTACCCAGCTTGAGTTAAAAGACAAAACTGTCAATAGCATCAATTAATTTTGTGTTCCCAGTTTGCAAAGCCTAGCACCTGATGTTTCAGAACACCTGTGTCTCACAAGACGTATGCTCAGAACAGAGCTCCTGTTGAGCTCAGTTGCAGTTCTGAGTGCTCAGCACTCCTACAAATCCAATTTCAGGTGCCTGGGGGTGTCCAATCTTGAGAAACACCCAGTGCCCACCTGTGCAAATTTTGGGTTACAGGACTTGACCAGCATCACACAGGAGCACTGTGGCAGAGGCAGAGACTCAGTCCAGTGCTTCAAGGTGGCAACTAGCTGCTTTTACTATGAGACTATCCTTTCTCTTCCTGCAATCTCCCCTCTCATTCACTATACACCTTCCTAATTCTGCAATAAAGGAAACTGGGGTTCGACACCCATCATCCCCATTCACTACTGCCCCCCCAATTCTTCTCCAGAGCCATGTTCACCCTGTGCACTGAATAAAGCAGGAGTCTAGTGAGTAGGGGGGGGGGGGAGGAAAGAAGGATATAATTAAAGACTGTACCATAATGCATACCCCATAGGGGCTGAATTAAAATTGCTACTCCATAAATATAATGGAAAAATATGGCCCTTGACCACTTACCAATTCTTGGAGTGGCTCCCCCCCCATCTAAAAATTATTGCCCACACCTGAGCTAATCTATGACTGCTTCATAGAACTGGAACATAGTTAAAGGACAAAATGAAAGAGAAATTGTCAAGATAAGTTCTATAATGTTTAGTGCAGACAGCACCTCGACCATGATAAGTTGTTGCCTAGTATGTTGTTGTTGATCTGACTTGGGCGGAGCAAGAAGTTTAGTTCTGCCTGTGTGAACTGGAGTTGGTCCTTGCAGTGTCCCAGTACATCTCTGGGATTCTGTAAGTTTGTATTACAACTAATGGCAGCAGCTTCAAGATGGCAAAAGAAGAGATGAGAAGAAATTTGCTAGTCATGCAGATGAGACTGAAATCTATGAGTACGTGACAGACTTTGAGCTCTGTGTCAACAAGTGGACTACAGAGTCAGGAACATAGTACTGAGCAGTGTTCTTGGATGGTAATGCCAAAGCATTTTACCATCAGCTTCCCTGTGCAGATCAAGGATCTTATAGATAGTTACACAAATACTTATATAACCATTAGGAAGGGAGACAAGCCCTTTTGAAATGCTAGAAGGAATGTCAAGCCAGGAATAGCAGGAAAGGGAAGCCCTGTGTAATTATTTGTGTACATTAAAGAGAATATTCAGTAGGTCTTTCTGTGAGCCACCATCTCAGGAGGTGGCTCATGTGAAGCAGAACCTGTTGTGCCAAATCTAGAGCTAGGAGTACAGAGAGGGACCAATGGCCAATAACAAGTTATGAGAGAATCAGATGTGAAATGTCAATTGATAAATGGTTCAGAAAGGGAACCTTGTAACCTCCCGGTGAGAGAAGATAACATGCTGGATAAACGGATAAACCGCATTATATACAGAATTCAAAATGTGGGTGCAGAAAGTGAGGTTTCCTTAAATATATCAGCTGTTAATTTCAAAGTCCAGGTGTGAGCTATTCGCAAATGTCTTCTGGCTCATATGAGTGGGTCCTAAGCAATGTGAAGAAAAAGGCCATGTGGTATGGAATAGCACAAGCAGAAAAAAACCACACAAAGCCAAATGAGAAGCTGCTAACTTACTAGGACCACCACTCGCAGTTATTGGAATGGTCCATGTGAAGACCTGCTCAGTATCTGGTGGTTGTTTGTTGGACTCAGGATCAGAAATAAGCCTGATCCATGGAGAACATCTAAGGCTGTGTCTAAACTACATCCCTTTCTCGAAAAAGGGATGTAAATTAGACAACTTGAAACTGCAAATGAAACTGGGATTTAAATTTCCTGTGCTTCATTTGCATAATGACGGCAGCAGTTTTTTTTCAAAATGGGGCTTTTCGATAGAAAAACGGCAGTTTAGAAGGGGATCTTTTGAAAATAAAACCCTTTTTCGAAAGATCCTGTAAGCCAGTGGTCCCCAACACGGTGCCCGTGGGCGCCATGGTGCCCGCGGGGGCATTTGTGTGCGCCCGCCAAGTGCTCGGGGCTGGCCACCCCTCGAGCGCGTGGCGCATGCGCGGTGCCGGCCCCAGGCGCACTGCGCATACGCAACGCCAGCCCTGGGTGCGCAGTGCATGGGGAGCGCTGGCCCCGGGCGTGCGGCGAATTGGCCTCCCCGCCCCTGGGCGCGCGGCTATGGGGGGGTGCCGGCCCCAGGCTTGTGGCGAATGGGCGGCCCCGCCCGTGGCCATGCAGCGCATGGGGTTGCTGGCCCCAGGCACGTGATTCATGGGGGTGTGGCATATGCGCGGCCCCGCCCCCAGGTGGGCGAGTGTCCCCGCCCTCTGGCGCCCGGCGGCCGAACGGCCCTGCCCCCTGGCTCCCGGCAGCTCCAAATGATTGGGGACCACTGCTGTAAGCCTTATTTTTTAAATCCCGGCTTCATTTGCAATTTCAAAGTGTCTAATTATATCCCTTTTTTGAGAAAAGGGATATAGTCTAGACACACCCTAGTGCTATAAAGAAAGGAAAATTGTTCTGCGGAGATCAATAGCTGTGAAGCAGTCCAATGAGTCAAATAGCTAGGGGTTAACTTGACAGAAGCAGCAATGGAAGGCAACAAAAAGCAGCAATTAAAACATCTGGCAATGTATTCTCCAGGCATAATGGAGAATTTGGGAAACATGATCAGGTGTGTGATGCTGATAGACAAAGTGTCAGCTGATGCCTACATCCTTGACAAGAGCTAGGAACTGACAAATGCATAGCTGGAAACCAGTCCAGCTCACCTCTATAGTAGTGTTGTTCAAGATAGGTATTAAACTACGGTAAACTTCTGATAATCCGGCACCTTTAGGACCCAGAGGGTGCTGGATTATCAGATATGCCGGACTATCGGAAGGGGGGGCTATGAGGGGTCTGGAGTGGGGTGCGAGGATGCCACTCCAGACCCCTCATAGCCCCCCCTTCCGATAGTCCGGCTCTGCCCCAGGCGTCCCTGATTCAGCCGCTGCTGGTTAGTTTCAGCAGCAGCTGAATCGGGATGACTGCAGCAGAGCAGCTGGGGTGCTGCCGGGTTGGTCCCACAGTGCCGAGGGGCGGCGCTACGGGACCAACCCGGCAGGACCCCAGCTGCTCTGCCCCAGGCATCCCCGATTCAGCCGCTAGAAACTGATGCCGCTGCTCAGTTTCACCAGCAGCTGAATCGGGGGCGCCTGGGGCAGAGCAGCTGGGTGCTGCGGGTTGGTCCCCTAGCGCGCTCCTCGGCGCTGCAGGACCAACCCGGCAGCACCCCAGCTGCTCTTCCCCAGGCATCCCCAAGAGCAGCGGGGGTGCTGCCGGGTTGGTCCCGCAGCCCGAGGGGCAGCGCTCACGGGACCAACCCGGCAGCACCCCAGCTGCTCTGCTCCAGCTTCCTGATTCAGCTGCTGGTCAGTTTCAGCAGTGGCTGAATGGGGGAAGCCTGTCCGGCTGCCCCAGCACTTCCGGGTTCCAATGGTGCCGGACCATCAGGAGTGCCGGAGCATTGGATGCCGGACTAATGGAGTTTTACTGTAGTAAGAATGTGTTTAGTGTTTAGAGTCTATCAAATGATTTTAAGTGGCTCCATGCATTAATTCTACTTGTAATGTGACTTGTCTATACTCCTCTCTAAGGTAATATGCAAACATAAAACGATACAAAAAGCCAGAAGTCACCCTTTTGTAGTGCATTGAGAACTGGGGCACAGATTTACTGAAAGACATGGGAGGTCAGCAAGTATCTCAGAAGGATGCAAAAGAGGATTTGGAAGTACCACAAGAGGTTTCTGTGACTCATAAAGGGAGATTGCCAAGGTGTTTTCAGGACCTCAGCACACTGCCATCTTCAACAGACTGTCCATAGACGTTAGGCTGACCTAGAGGACATGAACTCTGCACTATGAGTGAAGAGTCCATGACTGAATATGGGACTCAAATAAGGAGATCAACATGGAAAACTGTGTGGATGGCAGACTACTGGATCCTTAAGAGTTATTGTTTAGATTATGTAACCAAGGGTGGCTGTAATGTTAATATAGACAGCAATGCCACCAGTTCATATGCTATATCTTAGTTGTTCAGATGTGGGCAGAGGGAGGAGAGAGATTAGCAAGAAGTTCAGTCTTGCCTGTGTGTGCTGAAGTTCATACTTGCCATGTTCCAATAAATCTCTGTGATTCTATAAGAGAGTATTACACTGTCTTATATGAGAGAAGATAATTTTGAAAGTTAACACCACGTGGGTTATTTAAACATCAAAGAGCTTTTTAAAAATATTCCTTAATTTACTTTTAACCATTTATACTCTTCCTTTCAAACATTTTCATATTTTACTCTTTTGGACAATGAAACAAATCTGGCATGCAGTTACCTCTTGCTTGTTAATAACATGTTTTAAACTATTGAGCCCATTAGATTTGTGAAAAGCCTTTGAAAGGGGCCTACACTAAATATTCACCTTGCCTGTCTAAAGTCATCAGAAAAGTTGTTAGTATTTGGAGCTCCCCTTTAAGAAGTTGAGGCTGACATAAAATCAGGATGAGTATCCATAGAATCTTAGAAACCATAGAATCATAGGACCTTGGGAGGTCATTTAGTCCAACTCCCTACATAGAAGGACAAAAATATAGCTAGACATGTGCATGGGCATACCTCATATATAGAAGTTTTGAACACTTGGTGTTTTAAATCATGCCTGCTCTTTCAATTAGTACTTAAATATGGCAAGATGTTAAATAAGTACAGAGACCATGAATATCAAGAGTTCATTTAATTCTTATTACACTACATTAGTTGGAGAACTGATCCAGAATGTTAGCAAAACTTCATGCTAGGTAAGTAATAAATGCTACCCTTCCTAGAAAATTGCTGTGTAGGAGACCATTTTATGTCTGTCTGAAAAGAAAATATATAATAGTCCCATCTGTTAGTACTTATCTTCCCATCAACTTTTTAAAACCAGTAATATTGAAATAGCTAATCTGAAAACAAGATTGTATTTGTTAAATATATTCATATTTAATAACCGTTCTCCCCACTTTTCCTGCACTCATCCTCTCCTCCCCCAGCCATTCCCAAACACACAGTATTGCTATGGCTACTCATAGTGGAGACAAAATGCTCATTACTGCACTACAGCATGTTAAAAAAAACAACCCTAAATCATCAAAATGATTGATGATAATGGCCATTGTTGCCTCAAGCTTCTTCACATGAAAGCAGCGTTTACCCAACAAATTGCTTTGCACTAATATACTTAAAGACATTTAACCATGTAATTCAGACTCTGGTGGGTAAATATTAGGACACCTGATTGACTTGGTAAACTTGATAGCTGAGACCAGGGCACTCTTGTGGTATCTGTTACCCACATAGATGAGGATATTTTAATGTCATCCGTTCCACACCTGAGGTGCTGGATCCCCTTCCCAAAATTGTCTGCATGAGGTTGTACCTAGGATTTTGATTAATCTCCATTCAAATTTACTTTATTAAGATGAAGGTGGAAAAGCACCAAGACCAGTTCAGCCTAGGGTTTTCCTGGTTTCTTCCAGAGTAAGTACAGACACAAATTCCCAGAAGCAAAAAGCTTGACAGGGAAAAGTGGTACGAAGAGGCCACTTCCTTCTCTCTTTACCCAGGGCAGATGGGGCTGTGCTGACTCCTCATATTGCCTGCTCCACCAACCAGGATCGCCATAATTCTAAACTGCTCCACATCCCTGTCATAGCACCTTATATTCGGTAGGCAGCCAGCAATCAAAACTTTTGGGGTGAGGTGGAAAGATTGCTGACAGATGTTTTACAGAAGGAAACATAAATAATCACTAGGGTGACCATATTTCCCTATACTGAATATGGGACACCTGGTAAAAATTACTTGCATTCACACAAGTCCAATGGCAATCAATTATACAAATGTTCCAATTAACATCAAGTTGACTGAGTCCCTGTTAAAATGAAATACTGCTAATAGAAGTAATAGCCTTATCTTTAAGGCTTGAGAGTTCACACAGGGATGGGGCGACCCGCCCCCCCCCCCCCGAAACGGGGAGAGGTTACCCCCCATGCACACACACCTATACATCTCTATCACATTGGAGGGATTGTGACTGACTGACCGACCCAACCCTCCCTGTCTGGCATTCTCCTCGCTCCACAGCTGTCTGGGCCCCCTGAATGGACTCACCTCTCCAGGTACCTGGCATTACATCTTCCTGGGGCAACATGTGGGAGGGGGGAAGCACATAGTGTCACATGCCCCCCACTGCCTGGATTCCTGCCAAGGTTCACACGGGAATATGACCAGCAGTAGCCATTTGTCACTGAATATCGGGGAGGGAACAGGAGCTGCTGTGAAGCAGGAGAGGGGAAAGGATGACATGGCCCATGTCTTTGCAGAGATCTTTTCATTACCCCCTTCTCACTCTCCTCCAACCCATAAATGTCTGAAAGCAGCTCGTCCCTTCCTTTCCGCACAGTGTCAAAAAGGAGGCTAACATCTCCAGGCTGCTGCGGGCCACCAAAATAACCCAGATCTCTCCTGTTGCCTGGCTACAGCACAGACAGGAGGAATAAGCCCTAAGGATGTTTTGTGCACTAGAGTCCAGGGACTGTGGCTGGGGGGGCTTCAGTGAACCTGGACAGAGGGGTGGCTGAGCAGAGGAGGTGCCTAAGCAGTGGAGCAGCCCTGAGCTCCCTGGGGGGGGGGGAGGGCAAGCATGGGTGCAGAGGGTGCTAAGCCCTTACCTCAGAGACTGCTGTGAACCCTGCAGGTTTGGAGCATAAACACACTGGAAATCACTTCCCCCTCTGCTCCCGAGCTTACTGATGAGCAGAGAGAGGTTTACCCATACCAATACTTTGCACGGTTTTGGCACATGCAGGGCAGGAGGGTTTAGGCCTAGCCAAGGTGCTGGCCCAGCCAGAGGCAGTGGAGCAAGGAAAAAGCCTACTAGCAAGGCTGTTGGTGAGCTGAGCACTCCAACCAGCAGCTGGTTCTCCATACAGAGTTGGGAATGGGACACCCCACAGGCCCACACTCTGCATGTCTGTATCACCACCAGCCTTGCAATTCCCCCCGTCCCCATTGTCAGCTGCTTGTCCCCCCACACCACCACCATTGGTGGGTGGGTGGCTGGGAAGAAGAGTTCCAGTCAGAAGGAGGACCCACCAGTACTGATGTGTGGGGGTTGGGAGGAGACAGAAAATAATGGAACAATTTGCCCTTTTTAAAGAAAAAGTCGGGACCCGTGCAGGAGGGCTTAAACACGGGACCGTCTCTTTAAAAACAGGGCATCTGGTCACCCTAATAATTACATAGTTTTAAGTTATGTACAACTTGGGGGAGGGGAGGAGAGGGCAGTAAAGCATTGTCCAAAGCATCTCTATTTGTCACAGATCACTAGCTTCCATACCTGGAAGTCCGAGACATGCACATCAGACAATGGAGGTTCCTTTCCATCTTGAGAAAACTTTTTGACTGGCTGTTTGGCTGGGCTTGGGCTGCAGGCTGTCTTGTCAAACACTAGGGGAGGGATTTGTATTAGCTGCTGAACATGAATTTTGGCCAAATTCTGCAATATAAAAATAAAGGTTTATTTCAGGCTTATTCACAACACACAAACAGGAAATGTACGTGCAGTCATTAAATGTTCCTTGACTAATGGCCACGTAACAACATGGAGGTTTCTGCACATGATTCCAAGAATTAGAAGGATTCTTCTTTTTCTTTTAATTCTTTAATATTATTCCAGTAAATGTAGTGCACAGGAAAAATGTTGGAGTGAGAGTCCTGGAGACTTACCATCCTCTAAGCAGCACTTAGATGAAGAGCTTTGCAGTACAGAGACAATCCTCCTGAGCATCTGCCAAGAAGATATGATCATAAACCAATAATAATCCTCTAGTCACAGAATGGGTACTGCATAGGCAACAGCACTGCAAGTTTCTCGCACACTGCCCCTCCACTCTGTCCTCCACATGATACTCTTTTGACCAGTTCCACAGGGAATGGGTGGTTTATTCTCCTGCCCATTTCATCTTTGTTCCTGTGTTACGGGCCGGCTACTACTAATTAGTGCCAGTGTGAAGCTTTACCACCACAAGAAAAGCAAAATGTCCTAGGCTAAATTTGTTATCCAAGATGAGTGAAATGCAACTCATTCAACCCTTTATAGGTTTGGATGAAACTGGAAATATTTCTAACTTGTGTAGCGTGTGCACACACACATTGAGACCTCCTATCTTGTTGATAAGTTGTTTAGGCAGCCTGAACTGGCTGCTCTGACGTAACGAAAGTAATTCAGTTCCTCTTGGATCTAAACAGAATTCTAAAGCAATGCAACTATACATTTAAAAATGCATTTAAAATTAGCTTTTCACTCCAGTGCTGCTTTGATATATTGGAATGATTTCTCACATGTGCCATAGAAAGGTTAAAGCAAAGCAGCTCCCTTGGCTGTGGAGCCAGGAAGAAACTTGTCTTCTCTCTTCTATTAGCAGTATATGTTGTTTGACAAATATCTCATTGGCTGTGGAAAATAGCAGAGCTGTTGTCAGTAAGTGAGGCCCTTTCACCTAGCCGGACAGTGTGCTGCTTTAATAGTAGAACAATAACAGCCCAATCCTACTCCCACTGAGTTATGTAGAAAAAGGTCCTGTTGATTTTGAACTCCAAACTATTGTATTATACTTTACTGGGATGGCATTTTAAAATCACTGTGGGCATGTCTACCATGGGGTAGACGCCCCTTATTTCGAAATAACAAGATGAGCGTCCACACCTGTTATTTTGAAACAATGGACTTATTTTGAAATAATAGCTCCTGCTTGTGAAGAGGAATAAGCTTATTTCAAAATAGTTATTTTGGGAGTTATTTCAAAATAATCTAGTAGTGTAGAGAGAGCCACTGAGAACAGGCCAGCTGTGATTTCAGGATAGTTTGAGATTCAATATCTAGGTCTGTTTTTGAAGGAACATAAATGCTAGATTCTATCTTTGCTCTGTCTGTGAAATGTAATGAATAATAACTAGAACAGCTGGCATAAGAAACAAATTGGCAGATGAAAATATATTTATTGAATGCATAAATTGTTCTGTCTAAAGTGAGAAGCAGATCATAGCCAAGTGTGCCCGTTTACCTATTGGCAAAAATTGTCCATTAGTATTCAGCAGGCAAAAGCTGAGAAACACATTTATTAGAATAATTAGCAGCATTAAAAAGAAATAAACACAAAATGAATTTAACTGCCAATTTTACAAGCATTATATAACACCGGCAAAGTGACTACATTAACAATGCAAGCTTGTCTTCAGTATGTTTAATCTTTTACTATGAATGCCATGGACGCCTGAAATTAACCTAAGGACCCACATTGGTAACTTGGCTGGTATGTGAGTGGCTGGCTTACAGCTGTACTCCTCTTGTGTGTATAAATAGCTATGACAAGTGGAAATTTCCCTGTGATCCACTGCAGTGCTCCATATAGAACTGAGCATTCTCTGTAAAGGGGATTGGGCCCAGTGGTCAGTTAGATGCTTCTCAGTGGGGGTGGACAGAGGATACCACAGCCCAGTAAAGAGACAGGAATAAGTGAAAGCAGGGAGGCAGTTCCCTGGGAAAGGTTTGCAGAATCCCTTAAAGATAGGGAGGCAAACTAATCTGGCTGAGGAAAAGACCTGTGGAAGCGGGAGTGATGTTTCCTGCGGCTAGCGCTGAGGTGGTATGGCTACAGGCAGGCAACCAAAAGGGAGAAAAAAAAATCCCTTCAAGATTAACAGTCTGGGAAGACCTCCAGAGATGAAAGCCCAGTAAGGCATAGCTTTGTAAGAGTGGGAAAGGGACTCCACAGGGCCCAAGTAGAGGTGAATCCTTTACAGAGCATTATTTTAGATTTTGGAGTTTTAGACTAAAATGGTGCCCAAGTGGTACAGAAGATTTTGTGTTCTCTATTCTTAATTTATCGGACATTATTGCTTTGGACTTTTAGGATACTATTGTGCCAGTGAAACAAGCCCAGAAGGGCGGTACTGTTATGAGAGAGTTATGAATTTCGGGAGCTTTAAACTCGAGAGTGAGGTGGGGCCAGACAGCTGCGCCATGGATGGCTGCCTGAAGTGCCCTGGAGGGCCTGACTTAGTTACATATGAGACAGGATTGGGCAGCCATACAACCTGCTACATACTTTTCCCAAGGGACTCCCTCACCACCACTTGGAAGTAAGGTTAATGTCGTAACTGTTTCCAGTCCAGTTGTCAAATGTATCCTTTCAGAGAGGTGCAGTCTCTGAGCATGCCTTTTGCCATGCTGTCCTCACTGTTCTTGCAGCTTGCTGGAAATAATGTACTCACTGCCACAAGTATTGAAAACAAGGCTCTGCCTCTCTTGGGTTCCAATTTATTCAGCGGGGCCAACTTCCAGAAGAGCCCTCTTTTTGTTCTTCCCTAGGGTTAGCGTTTTCACAGCCCTTCTTTCTGGGATTGCTTGGTTCAAGGCTTGGCCTCCACAGCCTGCAAGTTTGCCCTGTTCATTTAGGGGCTGGAAGCAGTGAAGCCAGTGGCCAGGAACGCAGTTGCGGCCAGGCCTGGCGAGATGAGGGGATGTAGCCCCAGTTGGGGTTGGCACAGTGCGGGGGGTGCAGCCCCGGTTGGGGCTGGAGGCAGCAGGGCTAGCAACCAAGAGCCAGGGCTAGAGTCAACAGGGCCAGGACCTGGGTGGCCTGGCGCTGGGGGTGGGTACCCCGGCCGGGGCTCGAGGCAGCGGGGTGGCCCCTGTCTAGGGCTGGTACAGTGTGTGTGGGGGGCCTGGATGTAGTGGGGCAGGCAGTACAGAGCACAGCCCCAGCCGGGAGCAGAGTCCTACACCTGGGTAGGGAGCCTTGACCTCCCCTTGTCCAGCAAATTCTGTGGTTCAGGACCACTCCAGTCCCAAGGGTGCCAGACAAGGGGGGTGCGACCTGTACTGAACATCAAAAATTTTCATTTGGAAATGCTTTTGTGATGTCTCATGGGAGTAGCAGTTTGGGTGCCTTGTGTCCTCAATCTTCCCCATGGGCTGGGTTCCCTGGCTGGATTATATCTCTAATGCTGAACTTCTACAATGCATCATGGGTAATGTAGTCTAGGGAACCTGATTGTCCCCTTCATTTTCATTTTTATTCTATTTAATTTTCAGTGTGTATGACAAAAACGAGTTTGCCTTGGCTCCCCCTCCCTACCAGGGTCAGAGTCTGCCGGGCAACCCATAGGGAGTGAGATGCGCCTCCCAGGGAGTTCAGAAGGGGGAGGAAAAGCCATTGTTGGAGGAGTCTGGAGCCAGCCAGGGCAAGGGGAGGGCTGGCTGTGTGGGAGCTAGTAAGCCCCAGGCCTGCATGCAGGGTTTCCCCCTGAGAACTAGCCTCTAGGGACCTGAAGGCAGGATCCCTCGGCTGGGTTTTATTTCTCCACTGTTGATTCCCAGTTTGTGGAGTTTGCTGGGAGGCTTCCCCAGCCAGGCTGAGTTGACTCTCCTGCTCCCTAGGTGAGACAAGTCACCGCATGGTCAGCTCTGCTCTGTCTGCTGGTTCGGGGCTGCTGCCTGCTGTGTGTGTGTCTGACTGCTGGGGTAGGAGATTACAGTTTGAATTTTGGTGCAGTTGTGTGGCCTGCACCTTGAGCCTTGCACCCCTTTGTGGTGAAGGGAAATTCTGGGATCGAAGCAGCCTGATTCCTGCCTGAAGAGGATCCCTGCCAGAAGAGACCAGCCCCTCTGCAGTGACTGAGTCATCTCTGAACCTGAGCCTGAGGCTCATTCATGGAGTGTGTGAGTGCACCATCTTTTAGTTAGTAAGTCAGGGAATTTGTTTGGGGATTTTATAACCTGCTGCATATTAAACCTATGGAGGGATTTACCGCCTTCTCCCACTTGTGAGTCCTTTGGGCTGTACTGGACCCAGTCAGCCCCACTGCTAAACCACTGCAGAGAAGAATTTTGTGGTCATAAGTCATCAAGGGCCCCAACAAAGTATGCGTACCAACGGGACACTGACCTTACAGTTGCTGGGCACCGGTGAACCTAAAAATAGTGTTTTACCCTGCATCTAACGAAGTGGGTTTTTGCCCACGAAAGCTTATGCTCCAACACTTCGGTTAGTCTATAAGGTGCCAGAGGAGTCCTCGCCGCTTTTGCAGATTCAGACTAACACGGCTACCCCTCTGATACTTACCCTGTTATGTTATATTTGTCTCCTGTTTAATATAATTGTGTTTAATATAGTGTATGTGGTTGTGTTATTTTCTGGGAGTCTCCAACTATCTGGCAAGTACGTGGGGATTACCCTGGGTTAGAATTTTCCTCCCAAGCTTCCCTGGTGACCCTGAGGGGGGTGGAGGCACCGCCAAATAAATCCATAGGAAAAAATAAAGTTGAGTGGGTGGCGGGATCCAGAAGAACCCAGACCTATCCATCAAAACCTGTAAGCAGATTGGCATTAAAGAAGGTAACCAGGCGGAGAGGGGTGCTACACATTGATGAATGGAATTCAATGTGGTTTGTTGCAGAACTAAAACACAATTCAAAACATAATGCCACCTCGAGTTTAAGAAAACAGTGCATCTCTAATCCCCCAAAAAGCCTTTTCATCAGAATAAACCGTTTACTGTTGCAGACTTAGAACTGTTAGTCTTTAAATATTTACATTTCATCATTGGGTCACACCATGTGCAGCATTTACATTCAACAACATCCTTTTCTCCTGTTTTTGTATTTTTAAAACTCTTGAATACTTCCCTGTGTTCCGAATCATATTCTAATACAGATTTTCATTTTCTTCCCATTTTATCGTGTCAGATTTTTAAACTGTTGTCTGTTAACACTTTGAAATGTATATGTGATGGGCATAAGATTTATCAGCACATTCAGATGGGCATGCACTTCAGACCTTGTGTGCATGCCTGTTTGTTTACTTTAGCTTCTAGACTGATACATAGCCTTGTTTCTGCTCATCATCTGATGAAGTGAGTTTTGCCCACAAAAGCTCATGATTCTATATATTTTTGTTGGCCTGTAAGGCTATGTCTATACTGCACCCTTCTTCCACAAAAGCTTATGCAAATGAAGCACGGAGTAGCATATCGCTGTGCTTCATTTGCATAATTAATTAGGGGCCATTTTTGTGCAAGAAGGAGCTGTGTAGACGGCTCCTTTTTGCACAAAACCCCCCTCTTGCACAAGAGCCGTTCTTCCTCATTTTTTCAGGAAAAACGGCTCTTGCGCAAGAGTGGGGTTTTTTGCAAAAAGGAGCCGTCTACACAGCTCCTTCTTGTGCAAAAATGGCCATTAATTAATTATGCAGATGAAGCGCACCAATATGCTACTCAGTGCTTCATTTGCTTAAGCTTTTGCAGAAGAAGGGTGCAGAATAGACGTAGCCTAAGGTGACACAGGACTACTCCTTGTTTCAATAGGCAGCTTTGCATATATACAACAGACTAAAGAATTATCATAATACTTATACGTCATGCAATGTGTTGTATTTTCCTAACAAAACAAGTTATTTTTAATATATTTTGATAACAAGTAGAGTTAAAAAATAGCCTTTTTGTAAAACCCAAGATTTTTTCCCAGTAAAAATCAGTTTAAACTGACAATAAAGGGGTTGAACAACGGAGGAGAAAGAAGTCAAGATATCCAGGTACAAGTCTCAGGAGGCACCATGGCAGCAATTTAAAATCAAAGTATTTTGGATGTTTGGTGGTCAGTTTTTCAACAAAAGTCAGCAAGCTGACACTTCTCATGAAAAATTTCATTTTGTTAAAACCCAATTTTCCATCAAAATGTTCTGACAGAAAATGTTTATCCCACACTATATATATCCTGACGTAAATCTCTTCTCTGACTCTGCCCTTGTAAATGCTCATGTTGCGGCCTGGGGGATGAGAACAGGAACTTTCTCTGCAGACCTTGGTCATGAGAACTCTCAAAGCCCGATCAGTAAGAGCAGAGGGGATGATTGCCTGCATAGCAGCAGACCTCATGGGAAGATGCTCTGTACAAACGCCAGTGGGAGGGCAGAAAGAAATCACTTTGTTCTCAGATAATTAAAGCATTTAACCCCACATGCTTGAACGTTGAAAGGGCTCAACAGTGAAGAAAGAATATGGAGTTAAAATATCTCAGAGGGGTAGTTAGTCTGTCACTTTAAAAACAACGAGTAGTCCTGTATCACCTTAGAGATTAACCAAAATATACAGAATCATGAGCTTTCATGAGTAAAATCCACTTCATCAGATGAATTGGAGTGGAAATAGCAGAAACCAAGAGAATCATTTATATAACAGAAGAAAAAGTACCTGGCAATTGTAAGACCCATGTTAATGGAGTTGTAACTTCCACCATTCACACATGTCCTCTTCTTTTGTACACTGGCCACTCAGTTCCACAAGTTTTTGGCCTGGAGCTATTCTTCTTTCTTTAGACTTGAAGAACCAAGCCAACTTTTCTTCTAGACGTATTGTCTCTGTCCTGCATCTGTGGCATTCTGGGATTAAACACTCAGAGCTTATATTTTAGACAGAATAGAACATTTAGGCATTAGAGTATCTCCTTGATTTTGTACAGATTGTGCATATGCTTTGGCAAATTGAATACTGCATAGACAACATTATTTATATAGCTATGCCGCTATAAAAAGATAATGTAGGAAATAATGATGCAAGCCAATAAAAGAAAAACAAAGCACTTAAAAAACACACTCTGAAGATTGTTTTACAAGATGAATTTTCTTTTAAAGTTTGCATGAGCTTTGGTAATGGCTCATTAAGCCTGACCATTAACATCCGTTTGATGAAGCTGGTTTCTAAATTTCATTTAATCATAGAGCCTTAATATCTCTGTGGTGTAAAAGTTATCACACACCCCAGTCAGTGCTTCTCTTTTTTAGGACTAATTATAATGGTACTTAACACTTACTGAATATAGAACTTGACAAACATTAACTAATTAGTCCGCACATCACCCCAGTGAGTTGGTAACTAAACATTAATAAAATGAAGAGAAAGGAAGTATTAGTATAGTAATAGATATGTAGCCGTGTTAGTCTGGTCTAGCTGAAACAAAAAACAGGACTATGTAGCACTTTAAAGACTAACAAGATGGTTTATTAGGTGATGAGCTTTCGTGGGCCAGACCCACTTCCTCAGATCAAAATTTACAGATTTTGATCTGAGGAAGTGGGTCTGGCCCACGGGCCCACGAAAGCTCATCACCTAATAAACCATCTTGTTAGTCTTTAAAGTGCTACATAGTCCTGTTTTTTGAAGTATTAGTATGACTAGGTTAAATCCTCAAGGCCTTTCTCCATTTTTACTCCAGGTCTGATTCTGATCTTATACCTTTGTCATTAAGGAGCCACTCCTTTCATATCAGTGGCATTACACCAGTGGTTAAATTGGTGTTGTTAACCTCACAATCAGGACCTCCATTTTTACTTAAGCAAAACTCTATTGAAGTCAGTGGGGCTTTTGCTTAAATAGAGAGTCAGGGGGTGAGTTTCAAGGTTTGATCTTTTATTATCATTAGATGGGGAAACTAAGGGAAAAAAAGAAGATTTGTTCAGTGGCATGGAAGAAGTCATTTTCAGAGCCAAGATTAGAATGCAGGGGTTCCAAGTACTGTGCTATCATTCAGGAGACAAAATGGGGAATGTAAATAGTTCTTTAAAAGATTTACTTTTTGTATGTCCTTTGAGATGGGTTTGCCACTATAAAGCTAACAAAAACACTGCTGAGAACTTAAAGTTAATTACCACACTTACCTATGTACTACACAATATTTGTTCAATAATATATTTCTTGGATCTATTCCTTTCTCTAATAATTTTATTTTTGCAGTATCAGACTGTATGTAGTTCTTATTTTGGATACTGAGTAAAAAAATACTAATCTTTTATTTATTCTGTCTTGTGCTGAAGTAAATTAAATTATTTGTTTTTGTTTAAAATGTCTCGAGTCAGGCATAATGGTTCCACTGTGCACTGGAGTGTTTCCCAAAGCCCTGCTTTCACTGAGGAGAGATTAACACCTGATTCAGACTCTATTACATTCACAGAGTGTGTGGGTAGCATCTAGGGAGGATCTGGAGCATCTGATCCTGTGCTTAGCACAATAATGAATTAGTTTTCTATTATTTCTGATTCTCAATTCAATCTCTGTCATGAGAATTTCAAGTTTTCTTATCTTCTATTTTTATTAGTCTGTGTCATGAGCATGAGTTATCAGAGATTTTAATTTGCCTTGTAGAGATTCCTCTTCTCATTATACATTCTTGTGATAGTACATGTAATAACAGCAGAAATTGGCACTTTATTAATCTATTCTCATGATAAAGGCCCAAGATGAAAAACACGTATAGTACAAACAATCAATTCTCTAGACACTCTGAGGATTTTAATATGAACAAGAAAAGGCACAGAAGTTATCCTATCTTATGGCAAAGGGCATGAAACATTCTGGGCTCATTCTTGTGATAACCTGAACATTTTAATTATGTGGTTCATCTTGAGAACTATACCAGGCAGAGCTGGAAATCCTGCATGTAAGCTGTGGCCTATCTTAGACAATGTAAATATAGTTTTAATCTAATTAGCCCCTGGCTTTGAGATATTTGTGAATTAATTATATTTGAGTTTTATCCTATATCGTTAGGGCTTTAATTTGGGTTTGTTTTACTGTACTGACCTCCAGTACTGCAGGAGGTTGCATTGCTATGGCTGTATGATATTCCAACAAATGAAGACCCAAAACACATGAGTATTTACTAGCGGCAGGAATGATTTACATTTAAGTAGCAGAGTGTATTTGAATGTAAATTTTAAGTGTGGAATGATGGATCCCCTTTGCATTGTTGTCACCAAAATTTTAGGAATTACATGAGAATGTCCAAATCCAGAACTGAATTCAAAAGGTAAGTTTTTGATACCATCTCTAGAAATGGCCACACACCATTTTTAAAATACTTTATGTTGAAAATATGCCAATAATAGGATAGTTGTGGGTAACTGAAAAGATAATCCTATTGAAAATGTATCCCAAAGTAATATCATTGTGTTATTTGGAATTCTGATTAGATATAACACATTTGTTTGTCTTTCCTTCTCCCGGCCCCATACAGTCTTTGGAAGATCAAGTATGGGATCTGTTACGTGAAGCAGACAAGACTGCAGAGGAGAACAAAGAGCAAAGCCAGGTGTATGATGCCATGGCACAGACTCTGGGGGATGCCTGGGATGCCCTCATCATTATGCTGCAGAAGCGAAGAGCACTTCTGAAACTTACTGCAGTATTTTTTGAAAATGCTCTGGAGGTTTGTATTTAAAATGAAATGCTGCTTAATTTGAAACAAATCCCAATCCCTCCAAGAGTGTGTTGCATTCTATATCTACTGATGCAAAGGGCTAATTAATTTTAAAAAATCCCAGATGCATTTCTGTTTTTGAGTATTCCAGAATAAAAATGAGCAGAACATTTAGAATGAATATCTGTAAAAATGTGATATCTCTTCCTAATGTTTTACTTAAAAAAGAAGTAATAATGAAGAATAACAATGAAAAATTAGTCTGTACCTACATATAAATGAATATAAACAATCAGTACAGGTATATGGGGCAAAATTAGAAAGGCAAAGGCACAAAATGAGCTCAAACTAGCTAGAGATATAAAGGGTAATAAGAAAACATTCTACAAATATATTAGAAGCAAGAGGAAGACCAAGGACAGGGTAGGCCCATTACTAAATGAAGAGGGCAAAACGATAACAGAGAATGTGGAAATGGAAAAAGTGCTTAATGACTTCTTTGTTTTGGTTTTTACCTGGAAGGTTGGTGGCAAATGTTTTGGGGGATAGGATGAAAATTCAAAATGATCTGGACAAACTGGAGAAATGAGCTGAGAAAATTAGCACAACATACATCTCCACTTAGAAAGGAACAATCACTTTCACATATACAAAATGGGAAATGACTGTCTAGGAGGGAGTATTGCAGAAAGGCATCTAGGGGTCATAGTGGACCACAAGCTAAATATGAATCATCAGTATGACACCCTTGCAAAAAAACCAAACATCATTCTGGGATGTATTTACTGGAATGTTGTAAGAAAGACATGAGAAATAATTCTTCTGCTCTACTCTGCACTGATTAGGCCTCAGTTGGAGTATTGTGTCCAGTCCTGGGTGTCACGTTTCAGGAAAGATGTGGACAAACTGAAAAAGGTCCAGAAAAGAGCAACAAAAATTATTGAAAGTCTAGAAAACATGACCTATGAGGGAAGATTGAAAGAATTAGGTTTGTTTAATTTGGAAAAGAGAAGACTGAAAGGGGAAATAACTTTCAAGTATAAAGATTGTTACAAGGAGGAGAGAGAAAAATATTCTCCATAACCTCTGAGGATAGGACAAGAAGCAATGGCTTAAACTGCAGCAAGAAAGATTTAGGTTGGACATTAGGAAAAACTTCCTAACTGTCAGGGTGGTTAACCACTGGAACAAATTGCCTAGTGAGGTTATAGAATCTCCATCACTACAGAGTTTAAAAGTAGGTGTTAGACAAATAACTGTCAGGGATGGTCAGGATGGTGCTTGGCCCTGCCATGAGTGCAGGGGACTGGACTTGATGACCTCTTGAAGTTCCTTCCAGTTCTAGTATTCTATGATTCTATACTGCACTGAGCATGGACATGTCCAAATAGATCTTTTTCATTATCTAAGATTCAATTTATTTAATTCTTTGAGGGCCAAATTCCTAAACACAGGACTCAAGGCTAGGTATTAAAATGTGGGCATAGTTCTCACAGTGGTGCTTGCAAATAAGGCAGTTGCCTGTCTAGCCATCCAAGTGAAGACAAATATAAGAACCATATGCACAAAGCTTGTACAGTGGCACAAAACCAGAAAGATAGGAGTCTAGCAACATTTCTCCCAGCCTTATCTCTCTCCCAGCCTGCTCATGCCATCCCTACATCCCACCCCCTTCACGTCTTCTCACAGGCAGCTCATGAAGGTTGGGACTCCAAACCACGACAGTATGTGCACTCCCTGCACAGCCCACTAAATCTATCACGTGACTTCGCAATTGCAGAGGAGTGGGGTGGATTTGCACCAGAAGTTGAGCGCCCAGTGATGTGGGGCTCTCTAGTCTTTGTTTACAAAAGTTTACCCCAGCACACGACGAGGCGTGGGAGGACAAGTGTTGTTCTAATCCACCGTCTGGGACTTCAGATCCTGGGGCTTACTGTACTGCTTAATAGAAATTAGAAAAGTAGGAGGGCTGAGGTAAACGTTGCAGAATCTCAATAGAATTCACAAACCATTCCAGCAACCAGGGATCAGCCAGATGCAGACGTTCCTGGGCCAAATCCTAAATCAAGAAGCCAGGAGGAGATTGTTATAGGAGTCACTATGGTTACTCCCCAATATAAGACTGGTGAGCTGCCTTTTAAGCCGTTCTTTGCCAGGGGAGCAATATAAAGCAGTTGGAACAGGACCAGTGGTCTGGCCCATTCTGTTGAGTCATGACTAAGTTAGATACCAATGTATCTAACTTAGTCATTTCATCTTGATTTTCATCTTGTTTGTTAATTTCATCATATGTTTCAATATACTTGATGACACTGAAGTCCAAGTGTGCACTTCAATCATTTGGTCTTCCTTAATTTGGCAATCCAGTTACTAGAGATGGCACAAAGCTGCAAAATTCAAGTCTAAATTTCGAGCAACCCAGGGTTTGAAGTGGTAAGGTCTGAGATGCAGGTCACACTTATAAGGCTAGAAATCACCTGTAGACCTCAGATTCTGGACTGGGTTTGTATCCAAAGTTTCAGGGCATTCGAAGCCAGGGTATGGTAATGGTAAACTTTTATTATACTGAAGGAGCAGTATGACACAAGAAATAGAAGATATAATTAATCAAAAGAATAACTTGATATAAGTTGTAATGTTAACTCATTGTCACAAATCTTTGCTAATATATAGTTATGGTTGACCAGCAGTGCCTCATAACCTTCCAGAACATCAAAAGCACTATACAGACTTAAAGTACACATCAGCACTTTCTATGGCTTGTCAGTTTGGCTTGAGCTACATTGGCATTCCAAATTTTACCTTGAATAACTTCTTAAATCAGTGAGATCTGTCTTGTAGCTTCCTGTAGCTGAGATCAGTCCTAAGCAGGTGATACCCATTTAGTAATTTTCAGAACAGTCTAAGAAAGCAGGTGTATTTTAGAGCACTTAGAAAAATCAGCTGTTAAGCAGTAAGCTAATCTTAATTATCATTGTGCTACGGCCTCACTCACTGTAATTTGTTTTTTAATGTTTTACAATAACATTAGTAGGTTTAAAATTACTATCAATTTTTATTTTCAGAAAGTCAGACTGAAGATTGTATCTGCCTCCAACATTATCCCCAGAGATGCTTGGAATTTAGATTTTAATATGGCAGAGAGGATCTGGAAGGGAACCTAAATAAAATGTGAATGCGAGAGGGAAAACTTTATTCAATTGTTAATACGGGGATTTTAGAACAATCTTTAAAATTCAGAGGATCATTTAAGAGCACTTTATCAATGAACTTGAAGGCAGATAAACCAGAGGAGAGAATCCATATAAAAAGACAAACTGTAATTTTACACAGTTACATTGGAAAACATCCAGTAAGACAAGGGTTTGATTCAAATCAGAACCTCCTGAAAACAGAGGCCACACAGCAGCCTCCAAAAATTTGTACTAAAAAGTTGTAGTTGATTGTCACCAGAAATATTTGATACCCTTCCCTACTAATCTGAGCATTTGTTCCAAAAGGTGTAGGTTGATATACTGTATTTTAAGCATTACTGCATTGTGCTTTTTCTCTTTGTATTCCTATTGCAGTTTGCTATTAAAATTGACCAAGTGGAGGACTTCCTTCAGAATGCCCAGGAGTTCGAGAACACTGAATCTTTGAAAGAACTCCTTTATCAGCATGAGCATCACGCAAAAGGTAAGGAAAGGATTCTTTTCTTTGGCCAATAGCACACACTTGCATAGTTAGTGGTTTGACGTTCTAGGCTTTGAGAGAGATTTCTGGTTTTCCCAAATAAATAAATTCTTTTATGAAATCCTGTTTGCTCCGGTAGTTTCTTTAATTGCAAAGAGAGCTCAGAAAGTGAGTATTGTTCAGTGCTTGGCAATGTCATACCTGCTAAATACTCATCTGACAAGCACTGTCAATGAATAATGGTTCTAAACATCTGTTCCGGATCTCTCTCTCTCTCCTGTCCTCTGACACCTCCCTACTGTTTTCCTTACTTCTCCTGGCTCCTCTAACTCTTCTCCCTCCTGGCTTCCCCACACTGCTGCTTCATCCAGCCATGTTTTCCCACACAGTGAAAGTGGAGGTGGGGAGCATTCTGGATGGATGCCAGCCAGCTTGCTAAAATACCATGCCCCAGGGCTGAGCTTTTCTAGGAGCTTGTGGTGAGGGATGAAATCTGCATTGGTGCCAGTCTTCCACAGCAGTCCTACAGTGGCCTCTTGGGTGTGCAGATGGGGAACAGTGTGTGGCACATGCTGCCTCCTACCCAACAGTTGGAAGTGTATGGGGCAAGAGGAGTGAAGTGGGCTGGGAAATGAGCTACTGAGGGCCTCCAGAAAACCTCAGACTCCAGCTGCCTGTAATGGCTTCCCTGATGTGTGCTTCTGGCTTTGTAGAGCGACACACTAACCTCCCCTGATGAATTTTCTTGTCCCATGGTGGAGCCAAGTTCCAATAATGTTCTACAGTGAAGTTTCAGGCAATCATATGCAGCCAGGAAATGAAATTCTCTATCCCACTTCACCCCCTTCCCCATACTTCCTGTACCTCTCTATAGTGAGCCAGGTGTGGCCACTCACTGACCCTGAGGGGGAAGAACCCCTTTTTGAGTCCGGGTGGGCTGAGCCGGGTCCTGCCCCTTTAACTCCACAGAGGCCAAGGGGCAGGCAAGGAGCATAAAAGCCCAGCCCAGGAGCTCAGTAGGGTCCCAGCCTCCGGAGGAAGCAGAGGCTGGCCCTGAGCTCCCAAGCCAGGAGGGCCTGGAGGACCTTGCAGAGGCTGAGGCCTGGCCCAGACTGCCGGGCTCTTGATCCAAAGAGGAAACCTTCTACACCCGGCCCAAGGGTTCATAGCACCACAACCCTGAAGACCAACAGCTGGCATGGAGCCAGGTAGATGCAGAGGGGGAGTTAGGAAGTGGCCCAAGGGAAGCCAATGACTGTCAGGCTGATCTCATAACGTTTAGAGTGTGTCAGTGTGTTGCGAGCCAGATCCACGCTGACCCCAGTGGCAGCCAGGGCTGCCACTCCTATGGCTCTGGGCTGGGACGCGGTGGATTAGGGAGGGCCTGTGTGCCCCCTGCCATAACACATACTGGGTGGCAGTCTCCCCCCTTCCCGCTCATTCCTGGGGAACTGCGTTTGTTTGCCTGACCTGCCCTGAACCAGGGCCTGGGCCTTAATAACTGGAACTGTGTTTGTTTTCTCACCTACCCTGGACCAGGGCTGGGGCCTTACTAATTGTAGGACTCTGCTTTGCTGCCCTGCCCTGCCCTGAACTAGAGTCAGGGCCTTACTAACTGTGGGACTGTGTTTGCTTTGCTACCGCGCCCTGCACCGGGGCCTGGGGCCTTATTGACTGGGTGTAACGGCGCGTTGGGGTTTCCCATCTCCTGCACCCCCGTAGTGGCACGAACAGACTCCACCAGCCAGTAGAATAGAGGGAGTTTATTGCTTCTCCAGGATACAGCACAGCACGGATGTAATCCGGTTACAGGGCTAGGCCTGTGATGCCTCAGCCCCCCTTGAGATGGGGGAGACTGGGCCCTTAAATCCCAGCCCCCTTGCTCAGGCTGCTTCCTCCATGATTCCAGACAGAAACTAAAAAACTCTCTTCCAGTCCTGCCCCCCAGCCAGGTGTTGGTCTCCGCCCTCCTTCCTTTGTCTCCCTCCCTGGGAGGCTGAGCCTGGGTGTCTGGGTTAGTACACATTTGGGAGAGTCAGTGACAATCTCCCATCACAGCGCAGGGGGAACCCGGGTCACAGAGCAGACAGCACCCGCACTACGTCACACTGGGGGACTGCGTTTGCATTTCTGTCTGCTCTGCCCTTAGGCCCCGGTGGTTTGAAAGGAGCCACTGGACCTTTACTTACAGGTCTGAGAACAGGTTGGGGGCCCAGGACTAGGCTTACACTCTCGCTTCCACATCTTATGTTTTCCTCTCAATACTAGACAAATTCTCCCATGTTATAAGAAATTCAGCAGATGGGGCATTAATCTTAAAATCAGATCTTTATATGAAGCATTTTCTGCTATGACAACATACTAATCTTTTGAGAGTGGGAGGCAGGTGCCTTCCCACCATCTCAAAATCAATCTTTTTGCACAACTAAGTACAATTGCAGTCTATTTTGAAAGATTGAAATCCTACATAAGACTGCTTTCTTCCTACAGATCCATACACTCCAGCCTTGTAATTTTAACCAAATGTTAAAGGAAACCTGTTATAGGAAATCAAACAACAGGCAGGAAAAAAATAAACTGCAGTTGACTGTTCAGTAGTAGAGTAGCAGCGTGAACAGTTTTTGCACTGTATCAGAAAGCTAGCTGCTTCAAATGCTGGCACTGTGAATCAGATGCAATTCTACTCAAGAGACAGTAGTGAATTGAGCTCAGGTAACTTTAATATGGGCTTGGTGGTCCCAATTCAATCTTTATTGGACTGAAGTGCTCATCACACAGCAATTTTAGCTTGGAATACCTGGCAGTGATTGATTGTCATTGCTGGAAAGAGGGTCCATAATTGAAACAATCAAGTGAAATTGTTTGCCAGAGGGAAGATAGGCTTCAGAAAGGGACAGAAAAAGTAGCAAATGCTCCCCTTTTTGGTTTATATCTTTCCAAAGTGCTAAGAATTTGGAGGATGGTCATAAAATTAATGAAAATCATGCTTGTATTAGGCTGTGCCTTTGTAATAGAGACTATTTTCTCTGCAGAAAAATTGCTGGCCTTCTTTACAAAGTGTTTGCGCTAACAAGCTATGGTGACAATTCTTTTACATTTAACATTTATCGGTGTGCCGGAAGCACGCCTAATTGGGTGTGGGGAAATGCGTGACTTCACTTTGGAATTATCCCTGTTAAATTACAAATGTTTATTCTAACATTTATGACAACATCTCCTAAGAAGCAAAGGCATGGTCACTTCATCCAAAAGTAGAAGCAGGTCCAAAACAACTTGTGCAGGATCTCATCTTGTAATAAACATTTTGTGTACTACTGTTCTTAGCTAAATGGGTAATTTCAGGCTTATTCACATGCTTACTAGAGCTGGTTGGAAATTTTCCAGTAGAATGTCTTCGTCGGAAAATGTGAATTTTTCTAAATTAAAACACTCCACACGAATGTGATGATTTCAGTGAAATACAGATTTCAGAATACAGAAAGGAAGGTTTCCTGATGGCTCAGCAGCCCACATTTACAAGCCTCCCATGTATCCAAACTCCTAGACATTGGGGCAACCTTTCTAGTAGACTGCTAGGTCTCCAGACAACTGTGAGGGAGCCTCAGAAAGATTTTGAAAATGTCAAAATAAAGTGTTATTTCATCTCTTTTAAAAAAAGAAAAATTTGGAATTTCCATTAAATGGAAAATTCCGTTTTTTAAAAAATATTTGGATTTTTCCGTGGAATGGTAATTGTTTCCAGAGAGTTCCAGTGCTTATACTGTAAGTTCTTTGCATTCAGCTAGAAAGTGGAGCTTCTTCATAGCTAACTATGATTGGCTTTCGCAGTGCCTGCCTGTACTCTGAGGAATTGGACTCTCATCGAGTCCCCTCTCAAATACATCCATATCAGTGACAGAAACCTCATTTCTACAATACTTGCTTTATATATTAATGACTGTATTAATCAAAATTAGCATGTTTTTTCATATGTGATCTTATTCTTTCAGAGCTCTTGGAAAAGTCATTGGCCCTCTTAAACAAAAGCCACGAGCTGACTGAATTCATAGAAGAATTCAAATCTGACGGGCCTAATGTGAACCCTGAGTTGATTCAAGGAGCCCACAGCAGCTGCTTGAAAATTGACAGTCTCCTTGAACTGCTACAAGACAGGAGAAGGCAACTGGACAAATATCTGAAGCAACAACGCCAAGGACTAGAGCAGGTTCTGCAAATTTGTCATTGGCATCACCAAGAAAACCAGGTATGATGCACAGCACTTAAGCCAGCCATGGTAAAATCAGGAGACTTTTTTTTATGTGGTGGGAGAATTACAGGAAAAGAGGTTCCAGTGCATTTGGATAATAGTTCAGCACACTGATTTGTTTACTTTGAATTATATTTTATGGATGTCTCACAGCACAACTTCATTTCTGGGGTCTCCTAAATTTTGGATGCTTGATTTTGCAACCTTAATGTTCTTTTACTATAGTTTTTTTTAATGTAATTTTCTAAATTTAAAAATAACTGAATCTGCCTCCCAGAAATCCTGTCACATGGGTGACCTGCCTGCTTTAGACCTTTAGCTTCACTGCACTAACCTCTATCACACGAGTTAATGGAGCATCTGGTGACTTCAGTAGGTGATCATCTTCTTTGTGAACCAGTAAAAAGAACTAGAGAAATACTTTGCCAGTGGTTTCACAGCTATTTGCTCAGGGCAGAGGAATACAGAGACTCAGAATGCTTGAGTTCAGGGCCTGCTTTTGTGGAGATGAATACGCTCTTGTGGTGATACTCTTCAGTGTCTGTGCGCCCATCCAGTCCCTTTCCCTTCTCTGGCTATCAACCCATGCCCAGCTCCTATTTCCATCCCTCTCTGCTCTTATCCAACTTCCTCCACTTCTGTGCCCAAGCTTTTGCCTTCCTCCCCCTGTGTGTCTATATACACCCAACCCTCCTTGCCTCCTCAGCTTCCTTCCCCTGTCTGTTTCTATCCTTCCACCCCTCTGCATTCAAATGAGGCAGCAGCTTCATTTTTTCCCCTCCCCACAACCTGGTGTCATCGTGGGGGCCGGGAGGCAGAAGGGTAGCAGCAGCATTTATAGCACAGGACATCAGTCTCCTTGCTCCCAATTCCAGTGTGACTGTAGCTCCTTGCATGTGGGACCAATTTCAGAGGCAAGTCCTGCTCAGCTCCTGCATCTCTGGGTGGTGAGGGGTGTCCCCAGTGTGGATGGAATCTTTGGGCAATGGAGCTGCCAAACTCTAACAAGTCTCTGAGAATGTGCAATTGGAATTTTTAAAGGTTTGGAATTTGGCCACATTTGGGCGAATTTTCATAAGAAAAGCAAATGGCACATCCCTGATACCAGAGCAAGCTCCTGGCTAAATTTCAAACCTTTTCTCCAAAGCACCGAGGCGCTAGAGCGTCTCAATTAACAGGTGTAAGACATTTTTTAAACATAGGCATAAAAAGTGTGTTTCTTGAATCTTGTTTCCTGAGCTTGTCTACATAGTGGGATTTATTTCACGCTAATTGCAGAGTTTTTTTCCAGTTAAAATGGGCTCGCATCCACACAATATAACTCTTCTTCTGAATCTGCTGGCCAATTAGTGGAAATTGGATAATCCACTTTGAAAATTGATTCAGTTAATTTCAGAATGTGTTTGTACAGAAAAGGGAATTATCTATATTTTGGATTAACTTCTCAGATCTCCCACTTGTATCCCACACTGCACTGTATCACACCAGGACTTCCATCTCTTTTTATCTGTGTCTCCTCTAGTGCTCTAGGGTCATGTTACCCAGATGTGATCAGCCTGTTTAAATGCTGGTGCACAACTAAGAGGTCTCTATTTGCAATTATGTGGCACTGGAGATATTTATGCTTTTCGTTGTAATCAGCATTGTAGCAGCCAGGCCTTGTGGTGCTGTACAAAAATCATAGATTTCCTTGTTATCTGGGAACAGGAGATGGTTCAGCCTTGTCTTAACAGTAGCTGCCACTATCTTCCCAGCATCTACCCTTCAACCTCTCTCTCCCATCCATCCCCCATCAGCCACTATAGGGAGGATCCATTTTGCTTCCATTGCCCTGATTAAGCCAGCAATGCCAGAGTGGTTTTGTAAAACAGCCTTGTCATGCAGCCATGTTTATAAAATATAAACATACTCTGCTTCACAATGCCCTGAGTTTTCGCTCTCTTAGCATTTTATGAAGTATATTTCCCAAAGACAGAGACAATAATTGTACAGAGATTGTAAGACACTTGGCTAGTTGTAATCAGACTCTCGGCATCATTAAGCCGTCAAGTTGAGAACACAGACTGCCGAGCTGTACTTACTTTGCTGTGCATTTTGTGTATCTGAGTGCAGGTAATAGCAAACAGAATTTAAGGCAAAGTTAATGCTCTTTTTTGGCACAAACACTGCACGACACAACATCCTTCTTGGGGCTAGCTTTACAGGTAGAGTAGCTTTTCCCATCCTGCAGTACTTCTGGAGGGACCCTTCTGGTGATTAATATCACTGCATATCTTCCTTGTCCACCTGTGGCCTTTTTCAGTAAGCCCTTACACTGCCTTAGGGTGACTTAGATCAGAGTAATATCTTTCATTGTAAAGGCTGTCCGCAATTACTAACTTGCCTCTTGCAAACCTTTGCCCTCCCATTCACCTTCCAATCCCTGCAATCTACTCAGCCCCCTAAATTCTGTTACCTACTCATACTCAGGCAAAGCCCAAGCCCAAACCTGCAGTCCCCAGCTGTATGCCATATCAGCAGCCTTGGATTGGAACAGGGTTCCTAGGCAAAGGGGAGGTAATGTGGAGATGTCGAAACATTTGCAAGTTGTCCCCAGATTGGGAAAAACCACCAAGGGCAGGACCCTTATCAGCTGCAGAGCTTCTGATTAATCTCCAGGGTAGGAAAAGGAAGACCAAAGATGAAATGGTTGAGGACCTTATGACAGCATCTCAGAAGAGGGATAAAAAGAGAGGAGTGTAGGGAAGTTATCCTTGTGGAGAGACAGAGAATTGGCAAGAGACCCTATTAAGAATGAGAGGCACATGCAAAAAAAGCTCCTGAAGCCCATGCAAAACCAGACTGTCTTGATGGAGAACATTTTTGGGCAATGTTCTGCCACAGCACCACAACAACAGCCCCAGTTGACCAGTTCTGTTCATTCCCCTTGAACCATCTGGCCTTACCCACTGTCAGAAGATAGGATACTGAGTTAGATGCACAATTGTGTTGACATAGTATGCCCAGTCAGGTCATGTCCTGGAGCCCATGGAGAACAATACATACTGGGAGTGGCAGTACATTCTTAAAGCTCCTGTTGCAGGCAGTTGTCTGAAATCAGTGAATTCTGGGATCCCTCCTTCATCCCTACAATGACAAATTATAGTTTCTTCTAGCATATTTTATGTCTCTGCACGAAGGCTACTGGTAGAAATCCTGCTTGTACACATGCTTGACTAGTAAAGCACACATATCTGCATGCCACACTGTATGGCATGGGCCCACATATTCATTGTAATCTTGTTTAAAGTTTTCACTAGTTTACATTGTTTATGTAACAATGGCTAAAAGTTTGCACAGTTTTGTCCAGTCCATTATTTTTATATTGTCACGGTTTGATCAATACAGGTTATTTTTGACAAGATTCACCAGTAAAGGACGTGCCCCATAAACAAAACAAAATATCCTTGCCAAAAGTCATGACACAAATTTCACTAAGAGCAATTTTTACTGATGCCATACACATAGAATAAAGAAACTCTGGTATAATGTATATTACATTCTATTGCCACATTTCAGCTTCTAGTCTCAAAGTAAGAGCATGGAGGACCCCGATCCTCTGGCCCTGATGATTTGCTGCAGTTTTCAGAGGAAACCTTTCTGGCTGATCAAAGCATTTAAAAAGTCTCTGCACTTCTGCTCTCTACCCATTGATGAGGCTCGTTGCCTCAGAAGTTGGGCAAAATACAGCAAGAAGTTATCCTATGAGGGAGGTATTTCTTAGCAACCTCCAGCTTCACCGTGAGATAACGCTACTTACCTTTCAAATGCAGGATCCACTGTTATTCTACAGGTACCAGAGCCTGCCCCATCCCTGGGGAAACTGGGGTTAGTGTGGGGAGGCAGGACTTCACCCTGCGCTCCCCAGGCAAAGGTATGTAGTTCATAGGTCCTTCCTCTTGTATTAGTGTCCAGTAAATGGTTTCATAAGCCAGGATAGAAGATAGTAAGCTGTCTTCCTTAGAATGACAGGAGAAATAACAACACCATATCTATAGAAGCAATGGGAACAAATTTTCCATATTTCACTAAAGACAACAGATGTGAGTTTCAAAAGATCCCAGCAACTTAAACCTTTTCAAGATCACCACCACCCATTAACACTGATGAATCTTCTAGACATTGGAGCTCCATGGAAATGCACCACTTTCTGCTGATGAACTCTGAGGGTAGGGTGAAATAAGAGTTTCATCAGTGGCTCCAAGACAGGTCAGAAAGTCCAACAATAGCTTCCTGTGCTTCGCCAAACATCAACTCATGCTAGGGTGAGTTCACTGATTTCTTGGAAAGTTCCCTTTGTCACCTGGAATTTCTTCCCTCAAGTACAGTCATTCCAGGACTCACATCATTATCCATTTTCACCAGTCAATGGTGCTTTCTTGAGCCCAGAAATGACACTCAGTCAAGTGAACGTGCTCCAGGCAAAGATTTTCCACAATTGATTTCTTCCTCCTCTTTAACAAACTTAGCTTGGCAGTGCATTGGCTGGCTTCCAAAATGACCCACGTATGTGATCACAAATACATGTGCAGAAGACTCTGTGCATTAGCAAATGTCTAAACCATAACACACAGCAGTGTTCCCTCCATGCCGGCTACTGGCAGTTGTGAAATAGGCCCTGACTTGCAAAAGACGGTTATAGGATGACAGGAAATAAATCATGAGGATTTGCTACTGTAACCCCAAGTTCCAGAATTCTGGGAGCTCACTGTAGGTATCTGACAATGCACTGCCAAAAAATAATCATTCCAGAATGCATAAAGCCCAATAGTGGGACAAAACACCATAAGATCCCAGCCAAGAATGCCTAATACATACTTCTCCCCCCCAAAAGGCAGTATCATGTGTACACACTGATTCCGGAGGAAGGAGGTAAAAGCAGCCGTATGGATGCAGTTATCTTGAAATTGTTGTTCTGCAACTGTTAGTGCACCCAATCCATGTCCACCAAAACAACAACAACAAAACAGAAATAGCTAAGAAATAGCTAAGCCCCTTTAAACTGAAAGTTTCCTAAAAATGCAGCCAAGGCAGGCACTCATCAAGGAAAATTTCAGTCTGAATGTTTAAGGTTAATGGAAAGTGCTAGGCAGCACTTTGCACTCGAGCTCTGCCTATAATATTGATAAGAACATAAGAATGGCCATACTGGGTCAGACCAAAGGTCCATGTAGCCCAGTATCCTGTCTGCCAACAGCGGCCAATGCCAGGTGTCCCAGAGGGAGTGAACTGAACAGGTAAAGATCAAGCGATCTCTCTCCTGCCATCCATCTCCACCCTCTAACAAACGGAAGCTAGGGACGCCATTCCTTACCCATACTGGCTAATAGCCATTAATGGACTTAACCTCCATGAATTTATCTAGTTCTCTTTTAAACCCTGTTATAATCCTAGCCTTCACAACCTCCTTCAAGGAGTTCCACAGATTGACTATGCGCTGTATGAAGAAGAACTTCCTTTTATTTGTTTTAAACCTGCTGCCCATTAATTTTATTTGGTGGCCCTTAGTTCTTATATTATGGGAACAAGTAAATAACTTTTCCTTATTCACTTTCTCCAGCGGGGTTATGCACCTTTTACATTAAAAATAACTCTGCCTTTTTTTTTTTTTTTTGCATAGTGTGTATATGACACTTCCCCCCCCCTCCAGTAAAACATTTTACAATTGACTAGGTACTCTAGGGAGCTGCTAACCTTATTCCAAAGCATCATGTATTAGTAATCGCTGGAGGCTAAACTGGATTTATTGGTATCATTGTGGCTAGACGGATCACTACCCTGTATGAAAAATCTTGTGTTCCTATGGAAGTGTTATCTTCCCAGCCTGTGGCTATAGACTGATAGCTTGGAACTAATCCCCCTTTTCAACCAAGATACTGTAAAAGGAGAAACTGCTAAATAAGAGACCATAGCCACTACTATGAAAATCAGGAGATATTGTCTAACATTTGTTTAGAGAGGCATGATGCTGTTTGATTCTGTACTGGTTGCTGCTGCTTTGTCTAATATCACCAGGAAACTATCCAGCAAGAGAACACACCTTTAAAAAAGATTATTTAAATTCTCAGTATCCAGTGATAAATTCTCAATGGCTACAACTGAAGTTTCAAAACACATTTAAGCTAAGTAGGTTGGAAATCTACTTACTGAGAGGCATGCTTCCCAAGAAAAGATGATGACATCATGAACGCCACCATTACAGCTAACATCTACTGGCAAGCTTGGTGATAGATAGCTTGAGGAGAAGGGCTGTAGTTCAGACTGAATACTTGTTCAACCAACTGCCTTCTCATGCCCAACTGGGGTCCAAGGTTTATGCAGATTTACAGAATCAGGTCCTTGCAGTACAGTTCTTACTATGGACCAGATCTGCATTTGAATAGCGGATTGTCAGTCTGGCACTTATGTAATATTTGTGTACAATTAGAGAACAACAAATACTCTAGAAATAACTGGTAGAAATTTTGTGAGAGAGTATCTTTTATTTAGACTTATGCATATACATTTTAAGTACCTGTTCTCATAGTGCTATGGAAGATCTGAAGCCTAATATTTTTCTTTCCCTCTGTGTGCTGAACTCTCATTAATGTCAAGTGGAGTTCTACACATATAAGGAGAACAGCCTATTGAGCACTCATTGACGTTAATGGGAGTTTTGGAGACACAGGTAGAGCAGCATGCTGAAGTCAAGCTCTGCTGCGAAGATGTGAGAGTAGATTTTTACCCTTAATACTGCCTATGTTTTTCAAAGGATAAGTATAAAGCACAGAAGTCTTTGAAAGAGAAGCTAAGCAAATGTAAAGATCACAGAGCCCCCGAAGAACTCAAAATGCAACACCTTCATTCTTCCTCTAATTGGAATGTGCTGGTCTGATAAGCATAATCATAACATGTTTTTCTTTATCAGTATTTTCAATATGTAAAAATTTGCCTTGTTTTACAGTTAAAGAAGAGCTGATCTTCCTTTTCAGATACAGCAGCATCATATTTTGCTGATAATCTCCCTCGTTAATGAAAATCAGAGGCAGATTGGGCTATTTTGTGCATAATTAATTTTCTTGGTGAGACTTATGAAAATAATTTTTCTCAGTTGTGCTAATCATGCATATATGAGACAAACAAATAAATTAAACTATTCATGGTCCCTGGGTAAAAGGTTTTGTCAAGGGCAGAGATAGGAGCTAAGTCAGATTTGTGGGACAGCATAGCACATCCTCATCTGCATTCCATGCAGACATACAGAAGGGAAATGAGCCTCCTTTTTAAAGGCAAAATATTAACTACCGTTAGTTTTCAGTACTTATGTCATTAAGAAGATAGAACTAATGGCTGTGTCACTCCTTGATTCTGGATTTCATTTACTGGCAATTTAACCCATGTAAAAACTACTATAGTAATGCAGTTATTTAAAGGTTCTAAATTAACGTAGCCCCGGTCTTTTTTCCTTCTAATCTTCACACAGTGGGTGGCTAGGTTAATAGCTGTGTTTTCTTTTTTACTGAAAGGTATTCAGCATGCATAATTGGGGGGACAGATTTAACCATTGCTATCCTCAGGATGCAGTTTGGTGGGGTGGGCGTTACTCTGTTTGGAAGCTGATTTCAAATATGAGCATGTGGGATTCCATTTTTAGCACAAGTGTAATTGGGAATCTTCAGTAGTGACTAATGCACCAGAATGGCTTGGATTTGTGGAGACAAGCCTAGACTTTTTCACTTATTTCATAAGCAATTAAAAGTTTCCATAAAATTCTCGAGTGGACCTTCATATGTCTTCAGATATGCTCTTAGAGCTTTCTGTAAATACTTTTCATGAAAATGACAAATTGATTACATTTTACCGTAAGCGCAGGAATATTTAGACCTGAACAAAATTAAATTATTAAATTCTATTCAATGTTCAAAATTATCCTTTACTAGCTACCTGGGTGAAATCTTGGTCTGTTGAAGATAACGGGAGTGTTGTGATTGACTTAATTGGGGCCAGGATTTTAGCCTCTGGTGTATAATTGTCTCATCTCTTGTAATGTCATTTATTTGATTAATGGTGGTGTAGTCCCCTTTACTGTAACTGCATATATGGATTTATGCAATACTATATCCAGATCTCAGCCCTTTTCATAAAAGCAAACTCTGAATACTTTTCATATGCATAGATCTTCTTGCAAATTACCATAGTCTTGTAAGAGCAGCACCATGAGCCAAGGTACAGGCTGAACTGAACCTCTCTCGTCCAGGACTCTCTAGTCTGACAACATCCATGGTCCAGCAGGACCACAGGTGTTGCTAGACCACAGAGCCCAGGCTGCAGAGGTTGAGAGCACCTTGGAGCGGAGCAGGTCTGGCTGGTGGCAGCCTGCAGGGCCAGTGACCTAGGGGTAGGGAGCCCTGGGAGCAACTGCCCCCCTTTCCCATGCGGAGGGCCACAGCCAGGGAACCCCAGGAGCAGCTGCTGCCCTGCACTGGGGGCAGGGAGCAGAGTCAGGCAGGTGGGCCATAGGAGGTCAGGCCTCCAGGTTCTCCTGGGGCAGCAGCCAGGAGGGGAACCCCGGACAAGCCCGGATACCTGACCTCCCCTGGTCTGGCAAATTCCCTTGTTTGGGACCATTTCAGTCTGAGGGTGCTGGACTAGGGAAGTTCAACCTGTCTTTACAAAACTTATACAAAAGTCGGGAAAAAAGACTTCAGAATGTCAAAGTCTCTTCTCATTAGGTGATAGTTAACTTCTGAATTCAGAATATCAAACTGTCCCCTAAAATAAATCAGTAGTCCTATAGCACCATCGAGATTCACAAAAAGGTGTTACAGGCCTACTCATTTTTTTCCAAGTTACAGACTAACTTGGCAACCCTTCTGTCCCCTAAAATGTGCAACTGTTTCCTTGGTCAGAAAAGCACATTGTACTTGTGCCTGCAGAGTCAAGTGAAGATTTCACAAGCTGTTCAGGAACCAAAAGGACCTTTTCAGTATATTTATCTTGAATAACTTATAGCAACTAGTGTGTGGCTCAGCTTTTAGGTTCTGATTTCTGCAATCTTTTTATGGTCCTATGCAACAGAAATATGATAAACCACTAGCAGCTTGCCACAGTGCATTGCAGTATTGAGGTTCAATGTCTCCACCATACAAACAAAAGACACCTCACAAATGTGGAATGAAATTCCTTACCTATATTACTTTCCTGAAGTGCTGCAAAAAAAACAAAGATGAATAGTGACGTTAAAGCTTAGGAATTCGACCGGGGCTCAATGCTCAGCTCCATCATGAACATTTTGTATGTCAGACAAGTCACTTAAACTCCCTGTGCCTATTACCTATGAGACCCACTCCAATCTTTTCCAAGTCTTGCAAAGCTACTGCCATATTCTATAAATAACATTTAAAACTACTTTGTAACATATGAAGAATACAGGCTTGAAAACAGGATTATGAAGCATTTATCTATTACCTCATAGAAGTCATATAAGTGCACCTAAGATACTTAGATCAATGGTGGGAAACCTCCAGCATGCTGGCCACATGTGGTTCATCAGGATTAGCTGCTGGTAGGCCACAAGATGCTTTGTTTATCTGAGCATCTGGAGGCAGGTCACTTGCAGCTTCCAATGGCTGCAGTTCGCTGTTCCCGGCCAATGGGAGCAGCGGGAAGTGGCACCAGCCAGGCCCGTAGTGGAACTCAGAACTTCTTGGCTAACATCTCTAGGTCTCATGTGTCCCTCCACTGGATTCCTAGTGTAGTTGTAATGAAACAGGTAGGACCCACTGAAAATAATTTTCCTTTTAATTTTAATAAGTCTGCTCTTAATGTTCTAAATGGAGAGTGTGTTTAGCAGAAGTGGAATAATGGAACAAAATCTAACATGTTTATTTATGGTCAGTACTGGCAAAATTTTCTTGTTGCAAAACTCCTATGAAGTGAAAATCAGCACTGTTCTAGTTCACTGATTTTTTTTTTTTTCCAAAATCTTCTGATGCCATGAACTCCTTCTCTGATTTTTGGACACAATTTTGGACACAGTTTGAAAATGCCTATTCTAGTTGGCACTATTTTAGGGCTTGTCTACATGGGGAAATGTGCCCATAAAACTGTACTGTACTGGTATAACTATAGTGGTATCATTCTAACAGGTTGTGTCTAGACTGCACCCCTTTTGCGGAAAAGGGATGCAGATTAGACACAACGCAATTGCAAATGAAGCGGGGATTTAAATCTTCCCCGCTTCATTTGCATGAACATGGCTGCCGCTTTTTTCCGGCTCGGGGCTTTGCCAGCAAAAAGCGCCAGTCTAGACGGGGATCTTGCGGAAAATAAAGCCTTTTCCGAAAGATCCCTTATTCCTGATTTCCGCAAAAGGGGTGCAGTCTAGACACAGCCACAGTATATTTTTGTCAGTGTCCCAGTGTATGAAGCTCTTATTGTTCAAGAGGAGCACTCTTTCATGTTTTACTTCAGACAGTTACAGAAAACTAGCTAATCTCTGCCCTATTCACATATTTTCTATTTGTCTCCCATCTTTCTTTGCTACAGGTGAGTGGTACCTAGCTCTGAACAGCTGGGTTAGCCTGGCCCAGGTGTGAACAGTCACACGGAAAAGCCTTATTGGAATTACTGTGCCCTCACTAGTGCTGCGTTCATCTCTGTCACTAGGATTTGGGAGGGGGGCCATGTCCTATGGTTCTTTGTCCTGGAGCAAGCTGAGCCACTCTGATTCTTTCTCAGTGAATTGTGGGAGCACTTGTCAGTTCTTCTGGGCACAAGGAAGGAATTGTAGGGAGGCATTTGAGGACTATCTGTACTTGAGTGGCTCGGTCTGTGCCCTCACTGCAAAGGGGGCAGGTTACCATCCCAAGTGAAAGGTTTATTCAGATTTTAGCCTCTGGCCCCAACCAAGCCAGCCATCTTGGGTTTAAAGCACTACTAACCTTGGATGAGATTGTGTGTGTGGATGGGAGGTGGTTAGGGGCTACAATCAAGTATGAGCTGAAAATAATGCTGCAGTTACTATATTTTAACTGATAATAGTTTTGAGATACTTATAGAAATATCTTTAGCACCTAGTTCCATGGGTAGTTTACAGCAAATTTTATGATCAATAAAATGCTGGAAGGCAGTTGTATGCAGGACTTAAGCAAATCAGTGGTTTTGTTTATTAGGCAATCAATGTGCTCTGTAGCTTGTGCACACAAAAAAAAGACTTATAAAAAGAAATTTCTGTAACAGTAGAATTCTGTGGGCTTCTTGTTTAAAAACCACCAAAGAGAGCCGCTATATGAGTTAAGCATACACTGCGAATATTATTGATTGACACCTGCAGTACTTCAGTACAACTACTTACTTTCGATAATTAAAATGGACATTGCCAGGTGACTAAGGACTGAGCTTCTTATTGTAACAGAGCTAAAGATTTTATTACTGCTTTTTCTGTATCTCTGCTCAAGTCTGTAGAAGCATGAGCTTGTTTTGGCAAACAGCCAATTGCTTCCATAGAAAAGAAAATTGCCTCAATTTACAGGGCAATTCCTCTCTCTCTTTACATACACTTTCAGTTTTATTTTGATAGATGCGAAGTACGTGTTTTGTATGTTTTCTGTATAAATGTTTTCATAATTTTGCATTGTATGTTTGGAAGGGGGACAAGGAAAGTCGTCATGTTCAAAATGTTGGTGTGATCCCTATGTTTTAAATTTGATTTGCTTCGACCAGGGGTATAAATGTTACTCCGATACTCGACTGGGCTTCCACTCATCCCTTCATTCTGCATAATCAACTTTCCTCATTATAGGTCTGCCTTCATCAAAGGGTGACTTGTCCAGCTCTAACCCATTTTCTGAGAGAACAAAATAACAAGTGTCATGCAATATTCCAGAAATGGGGCTTGTCCAAAATGCCACTTAAGTGATCAAAGCATCAATATGAACTTTGTGACATGGGTTCATTCTGCTGCAAAACTTGCACTTACAAAAGCTTACAAGAGCTCACCCTCCCTTGAAAATGAAAATACCCTGTGGGTTGCCAAATATGAATGGTTTTTGTGACGTAGTTTTCACTTCCCACTGTCTTGGTTTTTGTTCAAATAGTTAAGAGAATTATTTTATGAACTACAGTCTTTAAAGCAGAACACGTACAAAACCCCAAATATGCCTTTGTTTGTAACTTGTATCCCCGGGAGAGTGTTCATAAAAACAAGATCCCCTATGTGGTTGATAAATAAACAAACAAACAAATACATAAATAAATAGAAACTCGGAGACACTTTGCTATCAAATTTAAAAAAATTAATTACATTAATAATCTGTTTACTTTCCTAGCTCTATTGAGCTCCTTAGGTAATTTGCTCCTTGTATTATTTCAGATGTGTTGAAAGCATTTTTGGTTATAAAGATTCTTTTGATTTAAAAAAATCAAAATAAAATAAAATAGCTTCCACAGATCTCAAGAAATTCTTAGAGACCTGTTTTCAAGCCTGTATTCTTCATATGTTACAAAGTAGTTTTAAATGTTATTTATAGAATATGGCAGTAGCTTTGCAAGACTTGGAAAAGATTGGAGTGGGTCTCATAGGTAATAACTGATTCCCAGTACTATTTTAAAATGCAAACCTTCACTTGGGGATCTTTGCCATGTGTTGTATACAAGGAATATGTAAGGGACCTATTCTGAATCAAATAGAAGTAGATGCAAGCAATTCTGTACAATTTATAAGATACATTAACTACTACATTTGTTTGCTTAATATTCTCATTACAGTCAGTCTAGCAAGTTGTAATTGTTTTTTGGAATACAAAAGATTATTTTATATAATCCAATACAGAAGCTTAATTGAATTATGTAAGTTATAGTTAGAAAAGGCCTGTCAGGTTATGTAGTCATTGCTTTTTATGTGTCATTGTAAACATGCTCAGATTTATAGTCTCCTACTATACACAAAAGAGCATCTTACTAAGGAAAATGTGTGATTTCTTTACCATTTTAGATCATGTATGTCTTCTTCCATGTTACTACTACCTGCTTTTTCTTTTCCTTCATTCTCAACCATTGTACTGATTGATAAAACATTTGACATACTTTATGAAAATAAGTCTTGTTTTGTTACATATGTTCCCATATATGTGCACTTTGACCCATGATCTATTTTGTGTAGTTATATAAACTTTTGAATTAAAACATGAAAACACAGTTCTATTTATCTAAAATTGTGGCTTAATTTATAGACTAAGTTTGTTCACTTAATACCCCTGCAAGGTAGGAAAATAATTTCTCAACTTTTAAAACTCTTCTCAACTCTTGAAAATCTCTTTTTTTTAATCTAGGTAACATCTTGGTATAGGAAGAACATAAAAGATTATCTACATAAGCAAACTCTAGGCTCATCCTTAACAGAAAATGAAGAATTACTTCATGAGCACAAGGAAATGGAATTCAAGGCTAAAGTAAGAAATATGAAAATACTAAAGGAAAAAACTAACATAATTATATATGTGTGTGTCTGTGTATATGTGTATGCATACACACAAACATATATGTAGTATATATGTGAAGTCTACATTTTTGTGATATGAGAGGGGAAAAAATGAATATAACTAGTATTATATACACAATGTTCTTGGTACTGTTTTTCTCATTCTTGCCCAGTGGTAGGTTTTAAAAAATAATAGTGTATATTTTCATTCTGTACAGCGGTGGACCCTGATCCATGGCTGGGGCTTTGGGAAGCTATCACAATAAAATATTTTTATTTATTTATTGCTTATCTAAATAATTATTTCCCCATATATTACCTAATCAAGGTGTTTGAATCATCTCAGAATGTCCCATTCTTCTCAGAATGTTGTTTTAGACTGTTGATTAGCTTTGGAAGCTTTCCACAGAGAGCCATAGCTTAGTGCAGCTTACCTTTATCCTTCTGTTATTGTTAACAGCATTTTCTAGCTGAGGGAAATCAAGTTCACAGAGTAGCTCTTGCTGAAAATACTTGCCATGCTTCTGATGTGAAATGGGGGTGTAGAAGCCCATCCTAGCCTGCACACAGAAAATGTATTGCAGAATGGTGAATTACAGTATCTTTTCCTTGTTCTAAGCAGATGATAAGAACAATGGGAAGGAGAAATTAGACACTTTGCTACATTTTATTTCCAGCTTGAGTATTCAAACAAATATTTTTGTAAAATGTGTTGGAATGTAGAGGTTTATATTACAGGCCATCACTAGACCCATTGGTATTTTGCCTTGATGGCAGTAGCACATTGAAACATAAGCTGAAACCAATTTCAAAAGTTAAGACTTCATTGTAAAATCAGAGCAAAGATATTCAATAGCCTAATTTCTTCTATAGCACCTCCATGCTGGTGACGCCACAGTGGAACATCTTACATCTGTAAGTCTCCAGTCCCTAGGCTTTTGTGAAACCTTCCATCTGATAAAACTGCTGTGATGTCCCTTTAATGATGTAGCAGGCTCATTTCTGTATCTCAGGATGCACTAATCACAACTCAGCTCTTATGGACTTCTGAAAAACAAACCTTTGGTTTATATATATATATATATATATACCTTTTGCCATCTTTTAAACCATTATTTCAATGTACCCTTTAGGCCTAATTTATGGCCTAAATTTTGAATTGCCATATTTTGCAGCTTTTAGGGATTTTGAATCTGCAATATTTTGCAGCTTTTAGGACAGCCTCCAAAATCTGATGCTCTCCCCTGGTGAGATCACTACATTTTAAATTTCTGTACTGTATATGCAGTTTTGTATATCTGTTAGTGGAGAAAGCTTGCTTCATGCTAAATCACTTTTTGTTCGTCATTACATTGTAGCGGCTCCAGCTGTATGTCTGATAATCATTTCTGGTATAGTTTAGGACAAATGCTGTGGTAGCTTCAATCATCATTACTGTTCTATCTCTCCTGCCTGGGTTGCCAGCTGTTACACTCACAGATTCAGGCTATTGCCTAAACAGGGATCCTTTAGTAGTACTTTTAGAAATTTGAAATATGTATGTTTATAAAACCTCACTATGAATGTGTTATAGGCAGTTCAGAGCTCTGCTGGAAAACATGTTCTCCTTCCCAGAACTGAGCTAGAAACAAAATTACATTTATTCATAGATATTTAAACCAGAAAGGATCATTATGATCCTCTAATTTAACATGCAGCATAGTACAGACAAAACAATTTCACCAAGTTATTCCTATACCAATCTCTTATCTTGTGGCTGAGCTTCAGTTTATTTCTCAAAAAGATCTTGATTTTAAAACTTCAAGCCAAGGAGAGTCGCCATATCCTTGATGAGTTGTTATAATGGCTAATTACACTCACCTTTTTTGTGCCCTATTTCTTGTCTGAGTTTGTTCAGTTCTATCTTCCCGCTCATTAGATCTTGTTAATGCCTTCGTCTGCTAGACTGAAGAGCCCTCTACTGTCAAAAATCTCTGAGACTAGCTACTTGTACATCATGATCAAGATCCCTTTTAGTGTGATATTTGAGAAGCTAGACAGACTTAGGAACCTCATTTGCTTTAAGGCAGCTTTCCCCTACCTCAAATAATTCTTTCAGCTCTTTTTCTGAACCCTTTACAATTTTTGAACATCCTTTTTCAAGTGTGAATACCAGGACTGGACACAGTGTTCCATTAATGGTCTCACCAGTTCTAAAGACATAAATAATATTGATTATGACCCGTAAGTCTGGAGTCACTGCTTCACAGGATGCAGTCCTCAATCTTCTAAATGTGATCTACATGCTTCATTCCTAGATGAATGGAATTACAGTTGGCTGTATTGAAACAAGTTATTCAAATGCGTCCAGCTTATGCAGGGATCCAGATTTGTCTCTCACTGAACAGTCATTATTATACCATTCCACTATTTTTGTATCATCTGCAAACCATACCAAGCAATTATTTTGTTTTGTTCTTTGATGGGGTGAATATACTCCACCGTGAGGTGGAAGGGGTTAAGCCAGTGCTCTTAACTGTGGAAGCCTCACCCACCTGACACTGCTGGGCATGCTCCAACTACCACACGATAAAAGAGACTTGCCCAGCTTAGTCTGGGCTGACTGCTGAGGAGTAAGGACATGCTGTGCCAGCCTCTGCTGAGGATCAGCCTGGAACCTGGAGCATGGGAGCTGGAGACTCTGATACCAAGACAGACAACCAGATGCTTTATGCGGAGCACAGATAGGTGTGATGCATGGGAGGGAGGCTGATGGGGCACATAACACCCCAAACAACATGGCTGGGTGGGACAAGGGGCCAGAGCCTCTGGACAGCCTGGGGCTTAGAGAGGAGGGGGAAGGCTGGTGCCTGCAGCATAAGTTGGGACCCCTGCACTCACCAGCGAGGGAGGGAAACAGAGCAATGTAGCTCCACTCCTTTGGCTGCATTGCTCAGGGGGGAGGAGTGGGACCAGCCCGTCACACTTACCGGTGAGAAGTGGAGTAACACGGCTGGCAGCCGGAGAAGGGGAGGAGTGAGCTGTGGCCTTGTTGCTCTGCTTCCCAGCCAGGGGCGGAGGAGAGTTTTGCGGGGCCCAGGGCAGCACAATTTTGCGGGGGCCCCCCTTTGGAGACAAAATAGAAAAAAAGGCGTCATATGCGCAAATTGAAGGCTATTTTTCATATTAAATGTGAATTGGGTACATTTGATAGAAACTTAATTTAGTTGGATAATTTTTATTTTAATTATATTGTAATTCATTCTTAAACACAATTCTGCATTAATAATTAAACATTTTAATTTGTATTTAAGTCTACTATAGCTGTTTAGCTCTTTTGGCAGCACATTCTTCAATTATGTCAGTAAAGTCCATTTCTTTACACAGGTTGTTTTCAATCGATATAATCGAAAGACCTACAAAACGCTCCTGGCTCTCAGTAGATTCTCTTTGGCTGCCCATGGCTGGTATTTGCCAGGCAGCGTTGGGTGTTCCAGCCAGGCAGCATTGGGACTTGCGGGGCCAGGTGGAGTGTGGGTGTTGAGACTGGGGGCAGGAGCGTGTGGGTGTTGAGGCTTGGGGGCAGGCAGCATTGGGTGTTGGGGAGGCAGCATGTGGCTGTTGGGACTTGGACGGCCAGGCAGCATTGGGTGTTGGGATTTGGGGGGGACAGGCAGTGTGTGGGTGCTGGGATTTGGGGGGGACAGGCAGCGTGTGGGTGCTGGGACTTGGGGGGGCAGGCAGCGTGTGGTTACTCGGGTTGGGAGGCAGGCAGGGTGTGGCTACGTGGAGGATGGCACACAGATGGGCCATAGGGAGGACCAGCGGGCATGGGTGTCTGACTCATCAGACAGGCCAAAATGACCATTTCAGCCTCTCGAACAGCTCCTGGCTGGGCGGGGGCAGCTGGCAACTCCCCCTGCTGCCAGAGACGTGTGTGGGGGAGTGCTGTGTGGAGCTGGGTCGCGCTGCGCCCACAAGTGGGGGGAGGTGGGGACTGGCGGGAGGAGACGGGGTCTCCCTGGCGGGCGGGTCGCTCTGCCCCCGGGCGCGGCGGGAAAGGGGTCTGGGCTCCCCTCGGGGGAGAGACCGCGCCACCCCCAGCCTCTCTCTGGGTGGGGCAGGAGGGTGGAGCAGCGGGATACCCGGGCGCCATGGCCAGGCGTCGCCCTTCGCCTCCATGGCAATGAGCCGCCGCGGCCGCGTGCGCCACTGGCTAACGGAGCTGCTCGTGGACTCCCAGCGAAGGGCAGCGGCGGAGGTGGCTCTAGCAGGTCAGGGCAGCAATGACAGATATACGGCAGGGTGAGCGGGGCTGGCGCGGGGCCTATTGGAGCGCGGGGCCCGGGGCAGCCGCCCCGCTCGCCCTGCCCTATATCCGCCGCTGTTCCCAGCCCCCACCACTGCCAGAGACTGCAGGAAGGGCCCAACCCCTGCTGCCAGTGCCAGAGTCCTGGGGAAGAGAGTCCTGCCTCTCCCCCTCTGCTAGGGATGGCAAAGGGAGGAGTCCGTTGTGGGGGAGGGGGTGGTTACATCGCTACATGGTGTGTCTCCATGTTCTTTCCCACCATTTGCCTCTGAGCACAGCAAACACCGAAGGAGCTTCCAGACCCTGGAGACACCCCACCAGAGAAGGGCCCAGTAGAAAGTGACCTAGTAAAGGTGTGCAAGTGATACCTCTTACCTGAGTGAGTCAGTGGAATTTCTCACTGATTCAGTGGTAGGCCAATCCACTACTGGTAGTGCCCTGGGACTGGCCTTCGCTCCTATCCCAAGGTATGGGCCACTGGGCCACAGTGCCCTGAAAATAGGGGCCAATATATATTGACTCTAGCCATTGGGCCACACTGACCTGAGATTAGGGGCTGAAACCTATTGACTTGGACCATTGGGACATGCTGCTCTGAAGTTAGAGGCTGATAGCTATTGACCGTAGGCCGCATTGCTCTGAGAATAGGGGCTAATATATGTTGACTTAGGCCAGTGGGCCACATTCCCCTTAAACAGAGAACTGATAATTTTGACTCTGGCCACTAGACCAGGTGATTTGAGTTGCCAGGCTCCACCTGAGTGATGTAACCATGGGGATAGTGCATCATCAGCCCACCCTCAGATGGTGGGGGTGAATAGACCCTGCCATATCTTCCAAATAATTGATATAGGTATTGAGTAGCATTGGGCCAAGAAACAGTGTAGTAGAAAAATAAAATACTAACATTTCACACTGCTTTTTGTAGAACAAACATTTTTATCTGAAAAATTTAAGTCTACATTCACACTGAAAGACTATTAATGTATATCACCACTTTCAAGTGCTACAACTGTCCAGCCTAATGCACTTTTGAGAGGATAACAGTATCCCCAAGGAGCCCTATTTTGCAGCACAGCCTGCTACACGATGCTTGAATAGAGATTAGTTTCCTTTTTTTGACTGACAGAATTGAATTCTGTATTGTTATAAATTCCAGCTGGGAGTATATGTTTAGAGTGATGTAAAAAATGTGCTTACCCACATTCAGGTCTTTGCCGGGCACCTTTTATTTGGAGCTACCTGGTTTGTTTTCGGACTGATAAAATTATTGCTACATGCCATTCTTCTCCTAGTTTCTGACCAGTCTTGCTTGAACTGAACATTCATTATGTGTCATGACTGTTTTACTAGTGATACGTGATGAAATTTTAAAACACCCATAAAAAGTATTGCTTTAGTAAATCAAGCTCACATTGTCTGGGATGATCACTAGATGAGCTAAGAAAGCTATAAAATACTGTATAAGACAATGGCACTGCTGCATGTCATCTGATTTAAACAAAAAGGTGATGTCTGAAGCTGAAAAGTCTCAAAGCGTAAGTCTAAGTCTCCAAATAGTAAGACAAGTATATATTAATGCTTCAAAGTTCTTCTTCTTTCTTCTAGTGAACAGTTTGTTTTAAGTGTCTGATTCTTTAATGTTCTACCCAATTAAAAGCAGACACCAGTTTTTGCAGCACATAAATTGGAAGCAGTCTCATTAGTAATAGGAAAAATATAATATTGAATTTTTCTGGAATCATTATGACTACAGTTAGAATTACTCCCCCCCTCCAGAGCTCACGTTAGTGTCCAACTTGTGTTCTAATTAAAAAATGGTGAATGTTCTACATTAACTTCAGAATGTAGCTTCTATCACATCAAAATACACCAGAATTGTCATGACAGTTAGGCTACGTCTAGACAGCAGTGCTATTTCGGAATACTGGAAGTATCCTGAAATAGCAATTTCCCATCTTTAAATGGGCCTGTTATTTCAAAATATATTTAGAAATAACAGGTGCACTATTCTGGTGTCTGTCAACCTCGTTCCACAAGGATTAAGGAACTTGTCGGAATAGTGCTTTATTTCAAAATTTGGCACTGTGTAGACAGTTTAAATTTCAAAATAAGCTATTTTGAAATTACCTCAAAATAAGCTATGCAATTTGCATAACGCAAATTGCGAGCTTATTTTGAGGCAAGGGTGCAGTGTAGATAGTGTAGGTGCAGGGTAAAGGTACACCCTTACTGTCAGATACTATGAGGAAAGTAGAGGAATATCCTTTCAGTTCATGTTTGAGAAATACTATAAGGGGGACATTACATTAGCCTTCGATAAATAAAACAAAAGGAAAAAATATGTAGCACTTTAGAGACTAACAAGATAGCTTATTAGGTGATGAGCTTTCATGGGCTAGACCCACTTATTCAGAACGTATTCTGAAAGAGAATTGGCATGACCATATGTTGTATTCCTTTGTTATATGGTCATGCCAATTCTCTTTCAGAATATGGTCTGAAGAAGTGGGTCTGACCCATGAAAGCTCATTAGAGACTAACAAGATAGTTTATTAGGTAAAGTGCTACATATTTTTTCCTTTTGTTTTACCAAGATCAGACTAACACGGCTACCTTTCTATTACTATTCGATAAATAAGTGTACTTTCTGAAGCTTTGAGGTTAACTGGAGATTGTCTGAATAGCCCTTAAAAGGCATCAGTAACTTAGACTGTCTCTGTTACCTTCTTGAAAAAAAAGCATAGCATTCCATCACCTCAATAAAATGTGCTCACTGCATCTTTCCATATAACAGTTCTTTGTCCTGCAAGCTGGAAGAAAAGGGGCATTGCCCCTTTAACGTGTCCCATGCCACAGGTGGGGAAGAGAAAGGTACTCTCATGGGCTAGCTAATGAGTATTTTCAGAGCTGGACTCTTTATATACAAGTGGGTCATGTAATGTGGGCCTACAAAGAAGATAACAGTACTTATTGAAAATAGTCACATCAGTACTTCTCCTTTGGCTCTAGTGGTAGAGAACTTGGCTCCTGGAAGGATTTTCCGTCTTTCAGCTCCCCAGCAATGCAAGTATGATTTATATATCCCATCCTGGAGCACTGCAAGAGTGGTGTAAAGTTCATTTGCTTCCAAAAACCTCTTTGACACACCTTAGCATATTTGTATTTAGATTATATTTACACGCTCAAAGAGACAAAGGTCTTGACAAGACTGTGTCAGTGTCTGAGACGTATCTGGTACAATCCAGACTAATGAATAACTCAGTCACCCCTGTTCTGTAATGAGGGTGCCCCCAAGAATGCCTTGCTGAGGTAGTCTCCAGCCTGGGCTGCTCACGAGCAGACACCAGCATGCAAGTCACTCCCAGTTAAGTCTCTGTGTGTTTTGCAGTCTGCCAGCCATGCTTTGGCTCTTACCAGCTTTGGTTAGACTGCAGAGTGACCACCACTATACCCAGCACACCCCAGAAACGTATGTCCTGCACTGCTCAGCACTCACCTAGACAGTACAACTATATTGAGGCCATTATTCCTTTAAGGGAATAATATGCACACAACTTGTTGCCCCAAATGGAGTTACCCAGACACTCCAACTTGAACATATGGGTTAGATAAAACAAGTTTATTAACTGCAAAGAGAGATTTCAAGTGAGCGCAAGTAGTGAGCCATAAAAGTAAAAAATGGTTATAAGAAAAACAAAGGTAAAATGCTTTCTAGTGCAATTTAACAAACTACCTCAGCTTCCAAACAAAACGTTTTTTCAACGCAAGCTTTTAGCAGTCTTATTACTGACCAAACACTCCCCCCTTCCTCCCTGCCCCAGCAAATCCAATGACTGCTGCATTTGTTTACTCAGATACAGTGAATGCAATTGGCAGGGAGAGAGAGGAGGGTGCCTTAGGATGTTTGTCTCTCCTTTTTAGTTAGTTTCAGTTCTCTTAAAAAAGTTTTCCAGCTAAAATCCAGGGGACCAAGAGTCCATGTGGAAGGATATCCCCAGCTTGTTTTCTCACCTATTTGAATTTTCTTTGTCTTCCCTTCCTGTTTGATAACTCTGTTCTCTGCTTAAATGCAAATTAAGACAAGCACATAGTCCTTTGTTTATGACAGGCCTATTTACCGGAGGGATTGGAATATGCATTAACACCACACAGGATGTTACCTTCACGTACAGTGCTGCTACACAGTCTGCAGATCAGTAATGTCCTGGTGAAGTGTGAGTTTTCAGATGATACCTTACGATATATCTATTGGATCCCCCCTTGTCCATATTCTTGTTGACTCTGCTCAAAGAATTCAAGTTGATTGGTGAGGCATGATTTCCCTTTCCAAAAACAATGTTGACTTTTTCCCAGCAAATTATGTTCATCTATGTGTCTGACAATCTGTTCTTTACTATAGTTTCAATCAGATTGCCTGGCACTGAAGTCAGACTTTCCAACCTGTAATTGCAGGGTCACCTCTGGAACCTTTTATAAAAAATGGCATCTCATTAGCTAGCCTCCATTTATTTGGTATAGAAGCTGATTTAAATGATGATAGGTTACAAACTACAATTAATAGTTCTGCAGTTTCACATTTGATTTCCTTCACACCTCTTGGCTGAATACTATCTGGTCCTGGTGACTTATTACTGTTTGGTTTACCAATTTGTTCCAAAACCTCCTCCAATGACATCCCAATCTGTGACAGTTCCTCAGATTTGACATCTAAAAAGAATGGCTCAGGTTTGGGAATTTCCTTCATGTCCTCAGCTGTGAAGACTGATGGAAATAATTTAGTTTCTCTGCAGTGGCCTTATTGTCCTGGAGTTTCTCTTATCTTGATGTTCCAGTGACCTCACTGGTGGTTTAGCAGGCTTCCTGCTTCTAATGAACTAAAAAAATGTTTGCTATTACTTTTTGAGTCTTTGGCTGGCGGTTCTTGAAAGCCTTTGTTTGAACCTTCCTAATTATATTTTTACACTTTGTTTGCCAGAGTTTATGCGCCTTTCTATTTTCCTCTATAGGATTTAACTTTCACTTTTTAAAGGATGCCTTTTTGCTCTGACTGTTTCTTTAACTTCCAGCAGCAGCATCTGGGAGCCCACACTGGCACTTTTTTGGCTCTCTTATGATGTTTTTTTAGTTTGGGGCATACATTAAAATTGAGCCTTTATTATGGTATCTTTAAAAATTTTCCATGCAGCTTGCATAGATTTCACTTTTGGCACTGCGCTTTTTAATTTCTGTTTAACTAACTTCCTCATTTTGTGTAGTCTCCCTTTCTGAAATTAAATGCTATAGTGTTGTACAGCTGCCACATTTTCCTTACCATAGGGATGTTAAATTTAATAATATTATAGCCAGAATTACCAAGTGGTCCAACTATATTCATCTCATGCTCTGCTTAGGACTAAATCAAGAATTGCCTCTCTTACCAGACTCTTATTAGACAAAAGGGAAAAAAAGGAAGGATGGGAAAGCGCAGCAATAAAGCATAGAGTTGTGGAGGTGGTGAGGGGAAAAGAAAGTGAAATCTAACATCCTGGTTATGTTTTTGATTCAGCTGAAACTGATAGAAATGGTGATGTCATCTGGGTTCCTCTCTCTAGCCTAGTCTGGTCAGGACATCTCTCAGGATCAGGACGTTGAAGGCCCCTGGTCCCAGGAGATGGCAAGGGTAGCAGCCCTTATGGTGACTCCTGCTCTAGTAGCCAATTTTCCTCCCACTCTTTCTTTAAGGATCCCAAAAGGGAGTAATGGGTGGAATAGCTAATCCCCTGATTATTTTGTCCACCAATTAGACCTACTTTCTGATATATCAGTTTTGGTTCACTGACTTTCAGTTTCATGGTGTCTTGTTTACCAGGCATGATCTTAACAGTCCTTGAATTATATAGGATGGCCTTTTTGCTGGACTAATTCAGTCTTTCTGTCTGCCTTTTGTTCTTTTTTCCCCATTAGCATTTGTTATTATGGATTATTCTGACCTTTCGTGAACTTTCATTCATTTTTTTACACTTGAGCTCACAGTTAGGGTAAATTTGTCAGGTCAATTATCTCAACGGGCCCCACAGGTTCTATGTTGAGCTCCCTGGAACAAAGTCTGATCTTGACATTTAGCTTGCTGGTCCAGTAGTTCCACCAAGTGATTTGGTGACTAAATGATGCACAACTCTATTGCCTCTAGAACATTCACATTATACTGAACAGGAATCACAGACCGGTTATTAGAAGGAACAAATGTTTATAAAGCAAAAGGGCAAGGTTAAAAGAAGCAGCATAGGTAAGAATCACTGCTCTGGTGTGTTCTGTCTGAGAATCAGACAGTTTAAACACAGAAATTCTCAAACCCTGGGCTTCCTTTGGCTTATAGTGTGGCCCCCGGCTTGCCTGGATCCAGCCCCTGAGGCTCAGGTATGCAAGGGGGATGTGGAGAATGTCTTTCTCCTTCTCAGTCAAGAGCTGCTTTTTTGAGGGGATTTTTTGTTTTTGTTTGTTTGCTTCTAACTTGTGTGTGGCTCCCAACTGATTTTTCTGTGGGTGAGCAGCCCCCAACCCAAAAAAGGTTCCCCACCCCTGCTCTAGAGCATATCCCAGCTCCAAGAATGTTAGTGGTATTCTACAAAAGAATACAAAAATAGTCTTCTCATGTCAATTACAGATGCAGAGTTATAGGAAGACATTTAACAAGCATAAACTTTAAAAGGGGACTCACAGATTTGAAAATTTGGCCTTATGTATACTGTAGGTACAACAGAAGGGTCTACTTAATCACATAGCCTGATAAATACGTATTTAATTAGTTTGAACTTTAGTTGTTGTCTCTAATGTGTTAAACCTATATCACATTCAATTTTTCCAAAGATTTCTCATTTTCATGTCAAATTGTTCCAGGAACCATGTTTGTTTGGGGGTTTACATCTATCATGAGGTTTTAGGCTAGGTCTATGTTGGTGGAGAAAATCAATGCAAGATAAGCACCTCCAGCTGCATGAATTGCACAGCTAGAGTTGACATACTTGGCACCGATTTTCTGGCACTCCCGTTGACTTCCTTACTCCTTGTGACAGGGAGAACTACAGGTACCTGTGGAGTGCTCTCATGGTTCAATTTACTAAGTCCTTACTAGACCTGCTAAATCAAAGCCTGAAGGATCAATCGCCAGAGCGTTGATCCTTTGGCAAGTAGAGACGTGGCCTTAGTGTTGTAGGAAGCCATTGTTAAAAACAAAACAGCTCCATTTACCCCACAGTATGTGTTTTGGCTATGTCTACACTACAGCTTGTCAACAAAATTTATGCCAGCTTATGTCATTCGGGGGTGTGAGTAAACCACCCCCTTAGAGCGACATAAATTACCGACATGAGCACTTGTGGGCACAGCACACACATGTTGATGGGAGAGCTTCTCCCACTGACATAGCTTCTAACATTCACAGAAGTGGTTTTATTATGCTGAGGGGAAAGCTCTCTCCTCTCATCATAGAGCATCTTCACCAGACACTGCAGCAGCATAGCTGCACCGGTACAGTTGCGCTGCTGCAGCACTGTACATGTAGATAGGGTCTTATTAATGACAGAAAATTTTATGCTTTCCTTCACGGGGAGCAACAGATGTATCTACTTAACTTCAGACAATCACGTAATAAGTTTTTGAAAATCCACAGCATTTTGTGAAGAAAAAGTTTGAAGCTTTTATTTTAAAAATAACAAAATAATTCCACTTTCTTGTCTATCACCTCTAATCCTCTTAAAAGAACAAAATCAATCAAGGGATCCAGAAGGAGCTCAATTTCCTTGCCAAATGGAAGAGTGAAAGCTACAGTTTAAAAGGCTACTACTGTGCAAGGAAAACTGAGAGTAATGGCATGACCTGTGGAGACCCACTGAGCACAGGTATATACAGTGCCATGTGTCTTGAATGGGTCAGAGATATTCACATATCTCTGTCAAACTGGAAAGTCAAGATAATGGCAGACTTTGTGTTCTTTCTGGGGGGACAAGTAACAGAAATATTTGATTGCCAAGTGACAGACTGTTACAGAGTTAGTGCTTAGATGACTGAAGAACAGACAGAACTGACAATGATTTTCTCCATTGCATTTTCATGCCCTTGAAAACTCTTTCCTTATAAAAAAAAAAAAAAAAAAGAAAATGATAAATAGCATAAGAATTATGGTTTATAATGCTTCAGAAACTGACTGTAGGGAATGTAAAGAAAACTGAATATATTTGTAGTAGAGAACTGTAATGCTGCCTGCAGTGACTCAAGACTATTGAATACCAACCTCAGGACAGACTATTGGGAACCAGGGTACAAACCCCAGATAGGTTGGGAGTTCTATACTTAGATTTCACCAACCAAATATCCAGTGTAAACTCAGTCAGGCATTATAACAGCCTTAAGGTGGAGTCACAGATAGTCCCCCCTGGGTATGCTGATCTATCTTGCCACACAGATGAGTGTAACAGCGCTAAATGATCCCTTACACCAAGTATCACACCAGTCCTCAGGTTACTCTGAGTCCCAAAGGACCAGTCACTTACCCCAGGTCAGTTGTACCTTAAACCTGATACTAAAGACAACATTTGTAGCCAATCCTATAATAAACCATATAAAAGAAACCAGAGAGTTATTTACAAGGTTAAAGGAGGAGGGGGCAGGGGAGGGATAGCTCAGTGGTTTGAGCATTGGCCTGCTAAACCCAGAGTTGTGAGTTCAATCCTTGCAGAGGCCATTTAGGGATTTGGGGCAAAAAATTGTTAGGGATGGTACTTGGTCCTGCTGTGAAGGCAGGGGACTGGACTCAATGACCTTTCAAGGTCCCTTTCAGTTCTAGGAGATGGACAATCTCCATTTATTTATTTATTAATTTATAAATATAGATACACAAATGATCAGTCTTAAGTTTCAAAAGGTAATAGATGCTTCTATAGCAAGCTCTATGTCTCCTTTAGGGCTACCCCAGACAAAGCTGCTGGGCATCCCTTGCTTATACCTAGAGAAATGTTGCCTTCCAGAGTCCAAGCCCCACAGAGATAATCTGCTCCATATTGTTTTATTTCCTCTCCTGTTCTGTGTGCTCTGAGCTGCAAGTTCAGCTGATGGGAGAAGCACACTTTCATGAGTCATCTCCAGGGGAGGAAGGCAGAACAACAAAAGTCATTTGTCCTCATGTTGACAATACATAGGGAAATTCCAGGTGCAATATTCCACAATGGTCTGTCTGGTATCCATGGACCTTTCCTTCTGGGGTGGGCATGGCACCTTCTATTAAAGATCCTCCCTTCACGCTAAATGATGTCTCTCTTCTGTATAGTGATTTAAACAGTCACAGAGGCTCACAATGCAACTGCTCAAATATTACCTTCCAATATAGTTTACAGCTGTTGTTTTAAGTGAAATTAATACATGCAGAAACTCACAAACGTTTAGTTAAAGTCTAAGCACTAAACACCTTTTTATAATTCTAATACATATTTTAACAATATTAACACAGAAATGAGCCATATTGATTCCTGTGATGTATTTGTCCGTGTTCAGCTGAAACATGGGAACCTTGGCGTGAGCTGGCACCTGGTCATCACAAAATGATACAGAATATCAAATGGATCTAGCTACATATAATGTCTTAAATTGTCCAGGGATGTAATTTCAATGGAGTTCTTTTGCAACTTTTAATTATTGCAATAAATTGACATTTTCCATTTGATTGAAAGGTTAAAGCATAAGCAAAGAGAGACAGTTTAATGTGATTCTTCAAAGAAATCAACCTTTGCCTCAAATCATCTAGAAGGTGAATATTGTGCAACTTACAATGAAGGCAAATTTTTGAATGTTATTATAGTGGCAGCCTGTTACAATGCAGTCATTTCACAGTAAGTGGAGTCATTTCTTTATAATCAGTGGCTCACCAGCTGGAGTTATAACTTACTCATCACATGCATTGAAACAATTTAGAACATTCATTCCATCTCTCTATAAGTAGAGTATTTCATAGTGCAGTTAATCATAAGCAGAATCCATGCTATTGCATTAGGAAAATATAGGTTCTTGTAAAAGTAATATTTTATGTTTATTTTAAGACCTATTCTTTCCATTACAAAATGAGCAAATATATCTGCTACTGGACTTCCTTGACATTTTACCTATACAAATGCCACTAGAGCAGGCCCTGTTAATGAACCCTAGTTTCACAATAACATATTTCATTGTTGTTTTCCAAATTAATTCACATTATCTCTTCCAGTATCTGTATGTTGACATATAAATGAAAGCTCATATATAGGATCTCATCACAAAATGCAATAAGTTTCTACAAATCCCAGGGAAGCTGATGGGAGATGTTGGAATTGATTATCTGATAGGAGTGGGCCTATAGAACAAATGCTGTAGCATTTATTCATACAAGTAAACCCTTTAGAGTGCCTAGTGTGTATAAAGGTCTATCTGTACAGGGACTGAGCCTTCTATTTTGTAAAACAAAAACAATTACTTTAAATAAAAAAAAGAAACTGTATAAAATACAATAGAATGTAATCAGCCTTGAAATCCACATTTTTGCCAAGCAGAAGTTAGAGAGACAAAAACCATGATTTTATAAGACAGGTGTTCCTTTAGAGACTATATCATTGTTCCATTAGCTGGTAAAATCTACATACAAAAGGTTATTGCTTCCTGGTCAGAGGTTTGGTTTTTTTAAACAAGTCACAAAATTTGCATTACAATTTGATAATAATCATAGGCAAATTGAATGAATTGTTGACTTTTATCCTCAGATATTAATCCCTTTCTTTTTTTTCACTGGGGATCTGAAAAGGTCCAATTCCAGGGTCCAAAGATCTGTACCATTTGCATGGTATTTCTCAATATTTCTGGGAAGGGTAGGGGAAATGTGCAATTTTAAGCAATTCTTTGATGGCATGTGCAAATATAAAAAGGCATGAATAATTGGAAATAGACATTGTCTAGGGTACAAGATGGATGTATTTAGAAATAATTAGATCAGTTTGGACCCTAGATGCTTGTGTGCGGTCCTCTTGTAGGGCAGAACTGGGCCCTAACAATCTAGAAGCAGACTGCTCTGTGTGCGCTTGTATAGATGGGAGGACAGCCCTTTGGGCACACTGTCTCATGGCTCATGCTTTTGTGCTGTGGGACCAAGCTTGCAGGGGTAAGGAGAACTGGGGAGAAAGGTGCATATATGTTTCTGCAAGGCAGGAATCAGATTTTCTGTTAAGTGGGACATACCCTGAGTTTGAAAGGGTTTTTTTTTTCTGTTCCACAACAAAATAAAAACAAACATTTCAAAATTCCCTGCAAAATGAAATTCTGGGGAAAGAAATTCATTTGGAATTAATCAAAACATTTAATTCTAATTGTGAAAACAAAAAATGTTCCATTCCGAAAATGTCTGAGCAGAAAGTTTTGACACTAGCAAATGCTGCGGTGTCGAGGTTTTTTTCTAAATAAAATGTCAAAAATTGACGTGTTTCTGTCAAACATTTTGCTGTGATCGAACTTGCACTCTCCAACAGCAAAATGTTCTGTTGGGAAATTTTCAACCAGCTGTAATGTAAGTGCATTGTCTTCCTTCCTACTTCAGAAAATAGCAGCCATTCTGCTGTGAAAACAATACAAACTGTGGTAATATGAACTTTTCTGTGGCCCCACCCCAGGCTGCGGAGGGGTGATCTCTGATGAGGTGGTATTGGTCCCCACATTCTGTGCAGAGATGCAAGGCTGCTCTGCAGATGACCAATGTCTTACCACAAATTTCTCACACTCCACAGGTTCTTGGGGCTGAACTTTCTGATTCTTCAGTAGGGGAAGAGGAAACAAGAGTCATCTCACTTGCAGAATTTGTTGCACATGCTGCAAGTTTCTTTTTATAAAATCTTCTGTCCCCCACATGGGTTTTTTCCAGGCAGAGATGTCAGCTGGACTTTGGTTGTATAACAACATGGGAATTGACATACTGGATCAAGAAAATCCAGACCAGTCTCTGGGGCCATTGCTGTGGTTTCAGAGGAAGATGCAAGAAACCCTAATGGAGGTAGAAATGGGATAACCTATCTGAAGGGAAGTTTCTTCCCAAATCCCCTCAGTTAAAGGCTGGTTAAGCATAAGAATGCATATCTCTTCCAAATGTTTTTTTTCAATCCCTTGTAACGCTGTATCCATATAAGTGTGTGGTCTTTTTTTTTTAATCCTGCTAAACTCCTGGTCTCAATAATATCCTGTGGCATGAGAACTAGAAGCAAATTGTCAAAGTAAAAATATTCCATTTATCATTGAATGCCAGTCACCTTGTTCTTGTTTTATGAGAAAAATTAAATAGGAACACCCGATTTGCCTCGTCTCTATCATTGCTTATTTTTTGTATCGTTGTGTCCTCATCTATCAGTCTGTAAACGAAATTGTCCCTATCTTTTAATTCTATCTTCTTCTGGATTCCCCTCCCCCCCCCCCACACACACACACATTTCTAATGATTTTTGTCATCTATCATTGTACCCCCTCTATTTCTGCTTTTATTGAGATAGAAGAAGCGGAACAAAAGTTAGTATTCAAAAAGAGAGCATAGAGTGACAGGATTACATTTTCATTCTTATTTTCCATCTTATGCCTTTGAACATTTTGTTTGCTTCTTTGGTTGCAGCTTTATATAGAGTATTATTGAGCTGTCCAGAGTGATACCCAGGTCTGTTTCCCAAGTTCCAGTCCATTTAGAATCCAGTAAGGTGTCTAAGTAGTTCAGATTACTCCTTTCAGTGTGAATTACTTCACATTTATCAACACTGATCCATTTTAAGTAGGCTTGACATTCTCTAAAAATTAAGAAGGAGCTGGATATTTCAGGAGAATGCAGGGAGACTTTAACTAGGTTGCTGATCCGAATTCAGCCCAATTCAGTTGTGAGTGAGAGTCACTATGATCATCACTGTCTGTTGGCCTATGTGAAATTAACTGCTGATCTCTTTGAACAAGTTTCTGTCACAAAACGATTGCCACAACAATATACAGCCTCAGAAAACAGGTCAAAGAATGAATGGAAGTACACAGACTAAACTCTCCATCCCCACTGATGGTACCTTGAGAAAAGGATTAAGGCAGTAGAATGGGATAGTGTGAATAAGCTTACACTAGGGCTGTTTATACTGTAACTGTTCTGTAAATGATCAGATTATTTCTGATAGTGAAAGATGCAGTATTGATAGTCTAACACGCATTTCTCTACAAAATAAAATGTCAATTAGAGTGCCAAATCAGAGAGCATTTTTGGGGCACTCTTGGAAAAAATTAGAACCAAATGCCATTAGTGGGTGATATGTTCGCATCACAGCATTTTCTGAAAATATTTATCTAATTTTAAAATATTTGTCAGGCTATACAAACTTTTCTCTGTCTTTCTGCCCTTGTAGGCGTGGGAGGAACTGCAATGTAAAAAGTCTTGCTTATTTCAAAAGATATTTAATTCATTAGCAGAAAAAATAGGGGAAAGATGCTAATTAACTCAGAAGGGTTTCTAGCATAATAGATATTCATTTTGTTTTGAATAACGCAATAGGTTTCTAATGTCAAATGTTGCCCGGAACAACAACAGATTAAATCAGAGATTCTCAAAGTGCAGTCTGCAGACCACTAGTGGTCCATGGCCACCTTACAGATGGTCCACAGGAAGGACGCTCCAAAAATGGTGTCACTCTAACCGCCATGCTGTGGGCCACGGCCTGGCTGCTCACTCTCCCTGCTGGCTTGAACATGCACAGAGTCTCCTAATGGCAGCCCACCCCCACCAACGGCCTCTCATTGCCAGCTACAGCTCACACCGCAGCATTCCCCGAATTCCAACGTGGTCCGTGCCACTGCCTGGTGAGTCCCCGCCACCTCCTGCCCAACCACCACACGTCACACAGCCTCCTCCCTCCCCCAGGTCTAAGGCAAAAGCCGGTGAAGCTGCTCCTGGACCTCGGCGCCTTAGAGTTGCTGCCACAGCCCCAGAAGGGGCCGCATGCAGCCCAGCTGGGTCAATGTGGGGCAGGGTGCACTCGGGCTCATCAGGTGCACTCCATGCACTGTCACTGTCTCTCCTCCTACCACCCAACCACTGTCCATGAGCCAGGGCTGGTGGAGAAGGCTGGGGCTTACTTCATCTCCTCTCCCCCTCCTCCCGCATGCCCTCCGAGCGGGGAGCTGGTGCTGCAGCCTCATGGCTGCACGGGCTCCCTGCTACTTGGGGGAGGGGAGGCTGAGCTCTCTCCCCCTCTCCCTCCCCACCCCACACCGCTGGGGAACAGCAGCTCGCTGTCCAGGGGCTTTCCCCCCTGCAAGGGGACAGGAAGCCAGGTAAGCATCCCCCCTCATGCCCAGACCCCTGCACCCCAATCCCTCTCATTCTCCTGCCCCCGCCAAGACTACACACCCTCACTTTGCTCCAACACCCTCCCCTCTGGCCAGAGACCTACCTGCACCCTACTCCTACATCCACCATTGCTCCTGTACTCTGCCTTGCTCCTGCTCCCTCCCCCTGGCCAGACACCCTACTCCCAGCCTGCTTCTGTACCCCACCTCCCATCCAGACCTCGCAACCTCTCGCCCTTCTGCACCCCACCTCCCTCCCAGATCCTGAACCCCCATCCCTAACCCAGTTGCTGGCAACCCTGTCCCACACAATGAACCCCTCATTTTTGTCCCCACCCCAGAGCCCAAGGGGGGAAGGCATAAAATCCACTAACTCCAGAATCCCAGAAAAGTAAATCTGGCCTATGTGAAGCCCTGAACCTCGGTCCTCATCTTCTCCTCATACCTTGGGACTGGAGCAGCAGAGTAGTGAGGTATGTCAGTTGCGGGCCACATCAGTTGCGGGCCACATCAGTGAGGACTGGGTGCTGTTGGAGGAGTTTTTTTTGCTTCTCTCATGTGTGGTCCCTAATTGATTTTTCTGTGGGTCAGTGGCCTCTGGCCCAAAAAAGGTACCCAACCCTGCCATACATAAAGAAAACATTGAAACCTTTTATGTTGAACATAATATTTTACTTTATTTAAAATGAAATTTGATAAACTAATGAGAGAGTTAAAACGCTTCATCTGTATAATAATTTAAATTAAATGGTTCTCCCTAGCTGTAGTACTAGCAGACTGGCTCGGGCGTAATTATGTAATTAATGGTGAGTTTCCATTAGAAACTGGGCGTCTGCAGAAAGGTTTACATTAATCCAGATGGTCCATGGGCCAAAAAGTTTGACAACCACTGGATTACTATTTTAACTTTTTTTTTTTTTTTAAAGATTTCCCATGGGCGGGGGGGGGGGGGGGGACAAACAGTTGTACTGAAACAGGAAGAATGGTGGGATATTTTTTCATTTACCCTTTTAAAATAAGATATTACTTTCAATTTACATTGCATAAGAAAACCAAAATGCCCGTTTAAATTAATATTGTCATTTAGGATGAAAATGGCAATGAGGGAATTTATCATAGGTAGAAAAGTTTAAACTAAGGACTTGTCTACATGAGAAAGTTACACCAATTTAAATCCTGTGGGGGCATTCCTATATAGGGTTGTCAGGTGTCCGGTTTTGAACCAGACAGTCCAGTATTTGAGCTTTCTGTTCGGTAAACAAATTGGAAAAATTATAAATGAGAATTATAAAATTATAAATGTCCGGTATTTTCTAAATAAGATGTAATGTAGATTGTGATGTAATGTCAAGTGTGTCCGGTATTTTTGTTGAAACCATCTGGCAACCCTATTCCTATATTGCTTTAAAGCTGGTGTACATTGTGCATGAGAAGGCCCGCCAATGGGGAAAAATGGGGCAAATGCACAGGGGCCCTGCGTTTCAAAGGGGCCAAGAGTTCTTGGCTGCTTCCAATGCTGCAGCAGCAGTGGCCTGGAGCTCCAGGCCCCTTTGAAAAGCCATGGGAGCTCTGCTCCGAAGGGCTCTGAGGACTGAGGAGGAGGGGGGAAAGGGCTCAGCACTGCACTCCTCCCACTATAATTACATCAGTGGAACTTCTTCATGCAGGCAGTGTCCACACACAAATTAGCAACAGTCCATCAGTTTTGGATTTGATACGTGTGCATTCACAAATGAAAAATGCGGAATTGGAAACCAGTTCTAAGGCTCTGATACTGAGTGCTATGGAAACCTCTGTAAGCAAGCAAACATCTGTTCCTGGCTCTGCTCTGGACTTCCTGTGCTCTTTGGGGAAAGTCAATTAACATCTCTGTGCTTCAGAATAAGATCTCTGGTCTGAAATGGGGATGTTGTGTATTCCACTCTGCAACGTGCTTTGAGATCAATGGATGAAAAGTGCATGGAACAGGATGGTCTGCCCTTTTGATGGCCTGGGCCCTGCCAGCCCTGTTTACTCTGGAGTAGGACTCAAAGTAATTATAATACCCCAAAAGTAGCTGTACTGGGGTGACACTCACCTCATGCAAGCATCCCTATCTGGCCAAGTGCGGGTTCCTGCACTGCCTCAGTTTAACCAAAAAGCTTCTTCGTCAACTCAGACCTGCAGCCAAGTCACACTCCGGCATATCTCAAACCCCTTCTGGGGTACACCTCTAACAGGAGCCCATCCCAGTGCCCTCTGTAAAGTGTTTCTGTGTCTCTAAGTCTGTTGCCCCACTCTGATCAAGAGTGGTGCCTCCAGGGCTTTTCCTCCTGGAAACAACTCCCTTTGTCCCTATCCCAGGGCTTTATCTTCCAGTTCATAGTCTCTGAGCAGCTCTCCTCACAGTGCCACTCCCTCAGGCCAGTCACTTACCTTGGTCCTTTCTCCCTGAGGTCTGGGGTGCAACTGTGCTGAGTCAGGTGCTGCAGCTTCTTATGTAGTCCTATCTGGGCCCCTGATTAGCTGGTCTCTTCCCAGCCCCTCTAGCCAGCCTGGAGGACTACTCTGTGTATGGCCCTATCTAGCCACAGAGCCTGATCTGCCCCATTACAGTGGCCCAGTGCATGAAGGAGTGGCAGGAGAGAGATGAGCTCCTACAGTGAACCCTGCGGTAGGGGGAATGAAAGGAAGGTTGTATTGTGGGATCTGCAATCCATGATGGGTAGATAGCTTCTTTGGTTTGTGTTTTCCCTAAGTTTTATGTTTGAAGACTAAAACCGGCATTTGTGTTTCTGGCATTGGAATGGGACAATAGTTGATGAAGGCCATTGGAGAGGATGTCTCTTCTAGGCCCATGGTAAAAGGACAGCATCCTGATTCAAATTATCATTCCTCATCAAGCTCTGGCAAAAATAGTTAATATATACCCTGCCATGCGGCACTGAAGCATGAACAATGAGCAATATTTCACTTTGTCTTTGGCAGGATGAGGCTCTCAAAGAGCCTGCAATGGGGCCCTGAATGGGGATTATAAGTGTTCATTGTCAAACTCTGAAAAACATCTCAGGTTTCTCTGTGGTTGGGGCTGCTTTTTTAGGTTATCCAGACCAAATCACCCAGTGGACATGCTGTAGTCTACACGTCTTCTGCTTGTGGGACTGTCATTTGACAATTATGTCACTAGACTCTATTCATTAAAGTAGTCATTTTGCTGAGAAATTATTGAAGAGAAATTCTGTTTTAGTTGGCTATCGCCATCACTCATATAATATTAAATTGTTGTATTTGCCAATAACTGTAATATGTTACCATGTAGTATTTTCCTTTGGATCGTTTTAGCTACACGGAGTTAATTAAATCAGCACTCTTCCTTTTAGGAATGGAATTCCACTGTGGAACAATTAAAAGCAGAAGCACTCAAGATTCTGTTTTCAGAGGACTATGCAGAAAAGGAACATCTAAAGCTTTCAAATCAGAAAATAAATCTATTGCAAGAAGAGTTGTGCCATCGTATGGAGGAAAGGAAAACCTTGTTACAAGAGGCCAATGACTTCTTTAGTGCTGTTAACAAGGTTAGTTAGAGGCCAACTCTATAATTATAATCTGATCATATGACTGGTACTTTGCTCTAGAAATCTGATATGCAAGGGATTGTGTAAATTAATGGACAAAATAATGGAACTGCCGATATGGGACTCAATTAATAAAGAATTAAAGGAGGAAAATGCAATTAGTGCCAATCATCATGGGTTTATAGAAAATAATTCTTAACAAACCAACTTGATTTTTTTTAATGAGATTTGGTTGATGAAGGTAAGTCTTGATGTAATTTACTTAGATATCCGTAGGGGATTTGCTTTGGTATGACACTTTGATTAAGAAACTAAAATGATACAAAATCAGGATGGCACAGACTAAATTGATTAAAGACTGGCTAACTGATAAGTCTCAATATGTAATTGTAAGTGGAGAATCATAATTGAAAAAGTATGTTCCACAGGGATCAATTTTGGGCCTACTCTAATTTAATATTTTTATCAATAACCTGGTAGAAAACATTAAATCACTACTGATAAAGTGTGCAGACACCACAAAGATTGGAAGAGCGGTAAATAATTAAGAGGACAGTTCATGGATATAGAGTGATTTGGTAAGATGAGGGTCAGCCAATATGTGGGTTTTTTTTATGGCCAAGTGTAAAGTCACATGTTTAGGAGCATAGAATATTGGCCATACTTACAGGATGAGGGAATCCATCCTAGGAACCGGGACCACCAGGGTCTTATATAGCACATTGCATCAGTAGATCTCAAAGCATGTCATAGGCTTGCATGTATTTATCCATACAACATCCGATGAGATAGGGAGGTAATGTGTCTCCATTTTACAAAGGGGAACTAAGACAAAGAGAGGCTAAGTGATTTGACAAGGTCAGTCTCCCATGTCTCCCAATTCCTAGACTCATGCCCTAACCACTAGCTCTTGACCTGAAAAAGACTTGGGGAACATGGTGAATAATCAAATTAATGTGAATCCCTGATGTAATGCTTTGGCCAAAGAGGCTAATGTGATCTTTGGATGAATAAATGGGAATATAGAGTAAGAAGAAGGAGATTACATTACTCTGTTTTCGGTACCAGTGCAACCTCTGATCAACACTGTCTAGTTCTGGTGTCAACAGGTCAAGAAGCATGTTGATAAACTGGAGAGGGTTCAGAGAAGACTTATGATTAATGGGCTAGAAAGCATGCCTTCGAGCAACAAGCTTAAGCGTGGCCAGCCCTAGCTATTCTGCAAGCTATGTTAGACACACACACATGCATGCACATTGACCAGCTGAGGGGAAAACTGCAGATTGTCCAAGCACATAAATAAAATAGATACATAAGTACAGAAATAACCGGTTGAGCAATGTGGCACCCTTTTAGGGGCTGATTTGGTACCATGGGGATTGCCCTGAGCACTTCTCCTTAAGCGGGGCTTGAGTATAAGGAACTCAGTCTGTTTATTTTAACAGAGAGAAGACTAAGGGGTCACTTAATCACAATCTATTAGTATCTGCATGGGAACTGAACTTTGATCATAGAGGCCTCTTCAATCTGATAGACAAACGTATAAGAGCCAGTGATTGGAAGCTGAAGCTAGACAAGATGTGCAAGCTTGAAATGAGGTGCATATTTTTAACAGACAGTTCATTTAATCATTGAAACAACCTATCAAGTGCTGTGATGGATTCTCTATCACTGGCATTTTTTTGGTGCCATTTGTGAAACATGCAATCTCTCTTTGTGACTCCATTGTACAGATGAAGAAATTATTACCTTCTCCACAGTGTCATTGAGTCTTTATCCATCCATACTTGCAGTGTTCTTGCAAAACCTTGATTAAAAGGCACTATTTAAATACAAAATGTCATTTAAGAGTGTGTGTGTGTGTGCGTGCACGTGCGCGCTTGTGTACAGGAAATGTGTTTATTTTAAGGTGTCCATAGAGGCAATCTTTTGATAACATATTTTTGCATTTTTTCATGAGTTGTTTACAAAAGCCTTAAAAGATGGCTTTTCCCAATAACTTTTATATTCCCCCTGTTTAAAAAGTCACATAAAGGCACAGAACTAAAAATACTTTTGTCTAGGGTCATTTATTTTTTCAACACCAGGGGGGGCTATTATCACATCTGTATTAATCTATAACCCATTGTCTTGATGTTTATTCATATATAGAGTTATAGTCACACAAAATAAATGCATTGTATTAAAGTTACCAACAGCCTCGAAAACTGCTGCCTCTTCTTGTACAAAATGGACCTGCTCCTGCTCCCAGTGAAGTAAAAAGTAAATGTCCCACTGACTTCAGTGGAAGCAGGATTGGGACCCGATATGTAGAGCTGACCAAAGAGGGCCTGATCCTGCAAACCCTTACTTATGTAAGTAATCCTTGCTGCTGCATGGTCTCATTGAAACCAATGGCATTATTCACATGAGTAAAGGCTATTTGCACAGGTGATTATAGAATGAGACCCTAATTCAGAAACTATTCACATGTATCACAATCCTTGGACTTTGTGACTGTGTGAGTGTGACCAAATCTGAATTTTGATTGGCTGGGTTTGTTGTTATGACAAAGTGCTGAGTTGGCAAAACGTGGCGGCCATTTTTGTGCAAATTAGGCATGGGATATCTAAATCCCTGCCTCATTTGCAATGTTGACCTGCCTAATCTGCATCCCTCTGCCGACAGAGGGATGCAGTCTAGACATACCCTTGGACTGATCATACTTGTTTTTTAGTGAGCCAAAAAGCCATAAATGGCTCTAAAGCCAGGAGAGTTATGCATGCTCATAGGTATCATGCCCATGTTGTTCTTTGCAGACATTGTTTTTAACTACATCGTGTAAAGCTCTTCTCATTTTTTTCTAGTTTTGTTGTTGTTTTTTCCAAATTAGTCTTTCACACTGAAATGAACAAATATAGTGAATGAACAGAAGGCTGGGGACGGGATGTGTGGCTTGTCATATGGTAGCAGTTGGTAGAATGGCCTGCTTTCATGAAAAGTAAATGATGCTGAAAGAGTTTATGATGACAGAGCTGAATCCATAATACACATTGTGTCCATGCAGCTATTCTTGATGAAAAAGAAAATATATGTATCTATCTCATTCTGTGTTTCACTGGTCAGCAGCAATATCTGCAACAATTCTGTCCCTCCATAGAGTATGATTACGGGGAAATGTGTGCTACTGCAGAGCTCCAGGCAGTTTACTCAGACAACTGGAGGTGGCGACACTATCTGGCTAATAGGGCTCATGACGTATCCAGACTTTCCTGCAGGAGGGCTAAGACTCAATTGAACTACTTCTGCCCCTCATTCTGCACCCAGCCTCTGCTCACCTGAAGCAGCAAGTGGTGCAAACACAGGCTGGGTGACTCTGGAGGAGCAGGGGACGGCTGTGCAGCTGGTGACAGGAGAGAAGCAGCAGTTCCCCTTCAAAGCACGGCTTCTCTCCAGCTGATGGCTACACAACCACTCCCTGCTCCTCCTGAGTCTTCCAGTCAGCACTTGTGCTGCTTGCCTCCACCTGTGCCTCTTGCCCGCTCCCCCTGAGGCTGCAGGTGAGCTTTGGTTTGTATGTGCGGACATTTGAAAGTCGGATGTTTGTAATTCAGGGAGTGCCTGTATACAGTTAGCAATTTAGGACTCAGTCTTGCATGAACAACGAGAAGTCCTGTGGCACCTTACAGATTTATTGGAGCATAAACTTTTGTGGGCAAAGACCGATTTCATCAGATGCATGTAGTGGAAATTCCAGAGGCAGGTATAAATATACAGGCACATGAAAAGAAAGGAGTACCAATCAAGAGGAAGGCCAGAAATAACGAGGTCAATTCAGTCAGGGAGGATGTGGCAGCAGATGTGAAGGTGTGAACACCAAGAGAGGAGAAACCGCTCTTGTAGTTGGCTAGCCATTCACAGTCTTTGTTTAATCCTAAATTGATAGTGTCAAATTTTCAAATGAATTGTAGCTCTGCAGTTTCTCTTTGAAGTCTGTTTTTTTGGTGCAGGATGGCTACTTTTAAATCTGCTACTGTGTGTCCAAGGAGATTGAAGTGTTCTACAGGTTTTTGTATGTTACCATTCCTGATATCTGATTTGTGTCCGTTTATTCTTTTACGTAGGGACTGTCCAGTTTGGCCAATGTATATGTCTTGCATGAGGATCTGCTAATGAGGATTCCTGTGCCACTCCAGAGTCCCATTTACTTCACATGGACTCTTCCCAGGCACTATAGCCTATACTAGTAGGTCCTGAAGAAAGACTGGGACCTTTTGGGGGATTTTTTTACATGCATGTCTGCCTACTAATTACCTCAAGACCACAGATTGTTGATGACAGACGACTATATGGCAGCACCCTTATACTTATTTTAGTCATTGTGTCTACAGTGGAGTAAGCCGATTATTTTCCCTCCATCTATGTTGCTTGCAGATAAAATAAGCATTGAAATTACCCCAGTTCTTGAATGGTTTTCCTAAGTGGTTATAAATTTTCATGGCTGATATTGTCTCTGATTCTGCCTTGCAGCAGGCTATTAACACTGTCTCTTTTAGTTAAAATACAGTAAAGCCTATAAAAAGGAAATTCTGCAATGCTATTTGTAATCAATTTTCAGAATCATTATTTGAAGTAAAAGGGGACAGAATTTGGTCAGAGCTGATCGGGAATTTCTGGCAAAACAGTGTTTTTGGGGAATACACCAATTTCAACAAAACTTCCATTCAGAAAGTTTTCTCAGGTTGAGGATGGAATTTCTGGTCAAAACCAAAAACAGAGACACCCAGTTAAAAATAGCCAATAGCCCAGTGGTTAGGATCTTCACCTGGGAGATAGAGGTTTGAACCTATGTCCTGAATCAGGCAGTGCGTCTCTCCCAATCTCTCCTTTTGAAGCTGTTCTACTTTGTATAATTAATTCTATATTCATTGGAGCATTGACTGAAGCTGCATCACCCCCATCCCATTAGTGATTGCCCTAACCACAAAGCTATATAGTAAGTCTCTTTCTTGCTAGCCCTATGTGTAGTTAGATAGACATCTATCAGAGATGGTCTAGATGGTACAGGGTCCTGCTATGAGGGCAGGGGCCTGGACTTGATGACCTCTCGAGGTCCCTTCCAGTTCTAGTGTTCTATGATTCTATGATTTAATTACTTATCCAAAGGGTTCCAACAGAGGAGACTGAGTAGAACCCGGTGATTAGGGCACTGAATTGGTATGTGGGAAGATAACAAAGGGGGGTTTGGAACCTGGGCTTCCCACATGTCATATTGTAATCCACACACCTACTGTGTCCCATGGAATGGCATTTGGACCACTTACCACAAGAGATAAGAACAAGGGAGCTCTACAGCCTAGGCTGCAAGCCAGCTGGCTTTATAGCTCGAGCTGTAGAGGCTCATACACTAAGCTCTAAAGATCCCAGGCTCAAATCTGTCTGGTGGTGGTTACAAGTGGGTGGGTTACAATATGAATGCTCTAAACACCAAGCTTCTGTGCCTCATTCTCTGTCAGGGCCATCCTTAGGCATAGGAAGCATATGCAGCTGTGTAGGGCACCCAAAAATTTGGGGCACGACTGAGGCCTCAGCAGATAAGAGTAAGTCAGCTACATACCCAGCACATGCTGCCATCTCCTGAGCCAGGGGCTGTACCAAATGAACTAGTGCAGTGCATTCTGTGGGGAACTGTGTGGTGGACCAGGTATCTCAGTATCCTTTGCTGCCTCATCCCTTTTCCCAGACTGCGAATCCAAGGTGTCATCGGGCATAGGGGCACCAATTTAATAATACTGCATAGGGGCCCATAAATCCTAAGGACAGCCCTGCTATCTGCTGTTGGAGATGTTCCACTTTATATAATTAAACATGCATCCTGCCAGAGGAAGAGACTGAGTCTATAGTCCAGAGATCAGGCGCTCGTATAGGAAACTAGGCCTGCTTTAGTCCAGAGATTGGAACCTTCCTGTCTGACATTTCAGCTATGGGCCTCTGGTCTAATGGTTATTCTAAGGCTGGGAACTCTCTTTCATCTTTAACAATACAAAGAAGAAAAAGAAATGCCTCACTTTTATCCCAGTGGAATAGGAACATTTTTGAAATCTCAAATATTTTCACAAATGGAAAAAAATATTTCCCACAGCTTTAGATTTAAGTTACATGTGGAACTTAGTTAATGATTCTGTTAGCAATGAATTTACTAGAATAGAAAGTCTACATCTTAGACAGATACTGAAACTCTCTCTGCAGTAATAACATAATTAAAAAGTGCTAAAAATAGTGCTTATGACTCTCAATATGTGGTGCAATAAGATCTCTTGGATCACTTTCTGTAACTCCACACTCAGCATTTTCTTCATAAATTACCACTACAACTTAATCTTGGGATCATGTCCTATGGTCCTAGTATTAGTGCTATTACACTTTTTTTCTGCTTTGTTAACAGGATTCGTAATAAATTTAGGTCTGTGTTCCATACACTTTTTGATGCATGGAGTTCCAACATATTTTCATCTGCATTGATCAAGTCACTTTGACCGAGACTTAGAATCAGACTGGTCTGATTATTTCTATAAAATGAATTCTGCTTTTAAACTCAAAATCGGATCCCACTTTCAAGTACTTTCACGTAACTCTGTAGACCTCAGTGGGCTTATACCTGTTTTTTTCCCCTTTGTGGTGATCAGAATTAGGCCCTAAATTGATTGAATAATGTTCATTTTTGAGAAAATACTAATGAATATCCATCTAATATATTTGCTTTGTACCAAATACTTTGGTATTGTAAATCAAAATACTGAAGAAATGTGTTTCATTTGACAGGCATTTGATGTTCTTGGAGGTATTGAAGCTTACCTTAAGCTCCTTAACTCAGAGGGCTTAAGTTTGCCTATCTTGGCAATGAAGCATGAGGAATTACAGGGAGAAATTAAAGACTGCACAACTGATGCTTTGCAGAAGGGACAAGCCTTAGTTACTAAAGGAGATTCCCACAGGTGAGTAAAAAGAGCTCTATTTCTCTCTATTTTACGACTGTTTCAGATCTCCCACTAACCTGATCGAAGATAAAAACTCATTTAGGGCCAGTCTGTGCCCAGTGGCATGAATGAGTCTTCAAAATTTGTCATTATTATTTTTCACTGATACCATATGAACAAATTGCGCTGCTTCCTGTGAGAAGGTTTTGTTTGTTTATTTTTAGAACGATATACACTGTAACATAAATTATGTACATAAAAGGCAATGGTTAGGTCAGAAAATGTTTAGGAAAAGGCAATTTGGTCCAGATAAAATAAAATGTCAACAGATAGTCATTTTTACAATCCCAAATGCACATTTTCAGACCTTTGAAAGCCTATCCTGTATATTAAATTTAATAATTTATAACTTAATATAACAGATGAACATAATATGTATTAAGCTAAATGTAAGAATATGAACAGTTCCTCTGCTTCTTTGTGACTTTTATTTATTAATAAAGTAACCTTTCTTTTTCCCCATCTTGTTCTTAGCAAGAACGGTGTAATTCTAGGGACCTGAGTGGAGTTACTCCTGATTTACCTCAATGTAACTTAGATCCAAATCAAGTTGATTGTCTCCTATTTTTCACAACTTGTCATTCCAGAGGTGTAAAAAGCTTTGCTTCAGAGGAGAACTTCAAAATCTATGTAGGAACTCTCTTCACTTCAAGATCCTGTGCTATCACTTACAAATAAAAAGACTTAACAACATTGCACTGATTTTCATCCAAAGGGGGCCCTTTAGTTCCACTGCAGTCTATGAGTAGCACCCACTGGAGTTATTTAGAGCTCTGAGACAAGCAAAGAGATCCTATAATAAGTTCAGTGACTTTACCCATACCACATGCAGCTGATTTTATTATTCTTGCCGCTGGTATTTAAATAGATAAGCAGAATGAGAGAGAAGGTTTTCCTCCGTTTGCTTTCATTTCGTTATTTTTTTTTAAGCCAGCAGCAATCACAAACCTCAGGCTGATCTTTGTTCAACAGTATCTCAGTGGCAGCGGATACAAAGCAAACAGGATTCCAAATTGCATTGGCTATCTGATTGATGGTATGGAGTCTGCAGACCTTGTGAGAACAGATCCATAAAATTACTGCAGCCATTAATTTTCTCTGTCTTTTAAAACCAGACTCACTATATTTGAGTACTCTGCTTCAGACTAGAAGCCTGTGTCACAGTGCTGGGATACTAAAACCCCAGGACAAGTCAAGAAGGAAAGTGACAAATTGACATGAAGTAATTGTGTTAGAGGTTTGTGGCGAAATTAAATAAAAATCCTTCTGGATAGGCAACACTGATAACAGCAATGCTAATATGTGCTGCCATAGGCAGGTACCCTTGCTGAAAGAGAAGAAAAACTCTTTGCCAGGGAGCTCTAGTTAAAACTTCTCTCATGGAAGTTAATTAGCATTTTTTGGTGGTGTTATTTAAAGTTGTGAGCTTCCCAAGTTGTGCTAGACATTTTACATAAAAATAAGAAAGATGCCATTCCTGCTTAGAAGACCTTGTGTTTTAAATGTGGAAAAAATGCAACAACTCAGTGCAACAAGCTATGTGTGTAGTGAAGGTTAAAGCAACAGTCACAAGGTCACTCAAGTTAATTATACACCTCTTGAGAGTTGAACAAAATGCATACAATTTGAATACTGAAATTTTCCAAATCCTAGCTTTTAAACAAAACAAAACCAAAAAAGCAAACAAAAATCATATGTCTTCTGTTTTCCCCCTTCCCTGCTGATTTCCTTCCACTCCTGACAAGTTCACTTTCTGCCTCATTTTAACCTTCTCCTGCACTGAGGGGAGGCCATGTCTCCACTTGCGGGAAGATCAATGCTGCAGCAGTCGATCTAGCATCCTAGTAAAGACCCGATAAATCAAACGCTGAGGGTGCGCCCGTCAGTACTAAGACTCTTCCTACTGGTGAGTAAGGGAAGTCGATGAGAGCATTTTTCCCATCAACACCTTGCTGTGAGGACAGCACCAAAGCTTGGTTTCAGGTACATCAACTGCAGTTATGTTTTTTAGGAAGCTGGGATTGCATACCTTAAGCTGACCTCCCCCCGTAGTGTGGACCTGGCCTGAATCAGCCTTTATTTAAATTGTATCATTGTCTAGTCCCTGAAAGTGATCAAATCCAGGAGCCAGAGTTAGACTCATGAATCCGTATTTGGGCACCTAAAGCAAAGTAGCTTTGTTTTCAAAGGGCTGAGCACCTGAAGCATCCATAGATTTCACTGGGTGCTGCAAAGTTCAGCACTTCGTAAAAGAAAGCAACTTTTAATTAGGTGCCTAAACATCAGTTTGGGAACCTAACTTTAGGCATCCAAGTTCGCAAATGTTGGTCTAATCCACTAGCTTTCTTCTTTCGTCTTCCCCGACATACCTTTCAAAGAACAGCTCTCTGAGTCGGGAACAGATGACATCAGAAGGGTGTTGGGACAGAGAAGTGCCACATTTTTGGTGCTTCCCCCAGAAATGTTTTGCACTTTAGCCAACATGGAGTTTCTGAAAGGAAAGCAGGGAAGTCTTCTCTTTTAGTCATTATGAAACCAGTGTACTGTTGGAGGTGCAATCTTTCAAATGAGACATAAAGCTGAGTTTTGACTACTTCTCCTTAGGAGCTTGGGTAGTGTTTAGATCTCCTAGAGCAGGACAGTTTCTATGAGTATCTAAGGGCTGGTAGGAATGTTGTCAGGAAAAGGAAGGGATTTTTGGTTCAGGAAAGTAAGAAGAGATCAGGACTCTCAGAGTGAATTATAACTGGTCTTCCCTTCCCATGCTGGGCAACATTTCTGTACAGTGAGCTGCCTCCACAAATTTCTGGTTTCCTTCGCACACCCAACCATCACAGGAAACCAGGCAGTGAGCCAAGAGCCTGGCAGGTGCCCAAAGTGGCTTCATGCTCAGCTGTGGGATTATGTTTGTAGAAAGTAAGTGATGAGTGCTGCACCCCACCCACTTGAGGTAAGATCCTATTCAGCACTGAAAAGAATTTGGAGATGAAAGGGATTTTAGTTGGCACAGGTGAGTGAAAGGACTCAGGGAAAATAAAGACATTATAGGGAAAAGGAGAGACCCCGCATCTGAGCTCACCTGGCTTCCATCGTTTACCTGAGACTTTTGAAGACAAGGATGGCTGTCTTTACAGTATGGACTATGAAGTTTTCACGGCACTTTCAACAAGTGTTCTGGGTAATAGACTCAGATTTCAACTTGTGCAATTTTATTCCTCCCTAAATTCATTCCACTCCTTCAACTGGATATACATTATTTTCCCTGATTTCCTTTCTCTTGGGCAGGGCTGTTGTAGAGTATCTCTGTCCTGTTTTAAACAGCAATTACTACAAGATCAACCCCCAAACAACCAACCAAACAAAAAATAATTCTGTTTCTTGGTGAAATGAAACAAAGAAAAAATAATATGGGTTTAAATAAAATGTTTCATTTCTGTTTGGGGCATTTTGAAGTGCTTTTTATTAAAAATCAGAAATTAGAAATGTCATTCATAATACTAGAAGAGAAGAGCCCCACCCTTTACACTGTACAACTAGAGCACTTAGCTGGAACCTGAGAAACACAGATTCTAAGCCCCACTTTGCCTGAGTCAGAACAGCTATTTGAACCTGCCTCCCATGTTGCCTGTCAGTGCCCTAAACTCCAGGCTTTGGAGTACTCTTACACCTCGAGTTTTGTGAATGGTTCCTAATTCCCTGGTGAATCTAGTGCATAAGATTTTTTTTCTTAGCTGAAGCTATTTGATAAATTTGTGTTAGATTCACAAATAGTTCCAGCCAACCCAGTACTGCATATTTCAGTGAACAAACTATTCATATGAAAAATTTTGCCTAGCTCTAATGTACTATTCAGCGTTAGTAAGGTTATCAGATGTTGGCCCAGACAATTGGATGGTCTAAATTTATGTATGTGGTAGGCAAAAGCAGGAAACATTAAAGAAAGACCTTAAAATGTCAGTGAATAGCTTCATCCTCATAGTTTCACTATCATTATTTCTAGAACAGCCAAAAATGTGTTAGGCACTTTACATACATGTGTGTAAGACCATTTCCTGCCTTGAATAGTTTACAAACTAGAGCCCAATTCTGCCACCCTAATGCAGATTAGCACTTTATTCTAAGAGAAGTGCGATTGATTTCACTGAGTCTGTAAGAAGCACTCACATCAGATTTGTAGGATTGGGACTTTAATCAGGTAACTGGATTAGTCCTATCTAGTTCTCAGATCTGCTCATAACACATAAAATTCTTACTCTACTAAAAGTTGATCAGAATAAATGAAAGAGTACAAGAACATACATATTAGAAGATGTGTAGATTTTGAAAAGAGACTATTGGTGGGTAGGTCTTTATTATATTCTCTCTGCTACTCTACCCAGATTAAGAAAATCTAATTCAGATTTTTGTTTCAAATGAGACTATTTGTAGTTACTGATTTCATGTGTATTTCCATTTTAAAAATGAAAGCCTGCTGAAGATACAGTTGTGCTGTAGAAGATGAATTTTATATTAACTCAGAATTTCTTCAGTCAATTGATTTTTGTCTATTAAGAAAATCCTCATTATCATTCTGGCCAGTCTGCTTGCCTATCAGTAGTTTAAGATTTGGCCTCATTTCATTACTGATTAAACTCAATTTCACCATGTCATAAATTAATTATTTGTATTAAAGGCAGACAGAATCAGTAGTACTTTCCAAGATTTTATTAAGCTCTAAGTAATCATCTACAAGAGGTATAACCTTAATCTCTGTTAGTGTTTGAAGGAGCTGCTCTGGTAAATTAAAAGTAATATCTCTTCTTTAAGAAATGTTGAAACAGAGGGACAACTTTTTATACGTTTAAGGTTACATTGAAAAATAAGAGGTTATAGGTATGATGAGAAATTAATTTGCAAAATTCGAAGCCACTTTTTCCATAAATAATGTCCTTATTGTGATCTTGGATTTTCTCTGGGCCACATACACAGCAGATTCAGTCTAATGCCATTCTCCATGTCATTAGATAGGGTATTGCTCAACCTTAGTCATGGTTGCTGAGCTTGGTCTTCAGAATCACTGGAACTGGCTGTATATAGTTGAATCAAGATAAGTACATTAGGAAGTCAGCAGAGAAATTAAATTGACAATATTCATGTTAGCAGTAGTTGATAAATTTTGGATGTATTTATTTATCTTTGTCAGAGACAACTTCAATAGTAAATTAATTAATATGAGCGCTAATTCTATTTATGCTCCATCTTCAAATCCTAATTCTCTGTGATGATTTGTTTACAATTTGGAGAGAACTGCCTTAAGCATTCATATTATTGCGAACTGGCACCCTGGTGTTTAAATGTTTCAGATTATAAAACAATCAGGGCTTTCTCAATTGATTTATTCTACACTTCTATTCAAACCGCATCTTTAAACAAATGTTGGCTTAAGCTGTGGAGGGAATGAGATGACATATTTTATGTATTTACTGTAAGAAAATTGAAACATTTGGATGCAAAGTCAAATACCCTTTTAAAATAGAAATCTAAGATGCTTGGCATGTCAGATTTTTTCATTTCATTTCATTTCTCTCCTTTTTGCTTAGTTCCTCTAGAGTCCGACTCTAATACCCTAACTTGCCCTGACTAGTACCTTACTCCATAAGTAGTGCAACTGAAGTCATTGGGAGTAACAGAGCAAGTTAAGGAATCTGCATCTGAGTTGTATGCATTGGATGTGAAATAATTTGTTAGGAAATGTCATTTTTCTGCTCTGCTCCTGAACAGTTTTATCTGCATTACTGCTGTTAGATTTTTCAAGACTCGTTTTTAAAATCCTACTATATCATTTTTGTTATGAAACAGAAGAGCTATTTTTATTCATCTATTGTCATCTTGCTTCTGCACAAGCCATGACAAGTATTAACAGCCGTATTGTTCCAATGTAGCTCTTGGATGACTGGAATTCAGGAGATGATAGAATGTGTTCAGAAAAGAGTGGATCAACTAATCAGACAGTGTCCTGCTTACAAAGAACTTGCTTTCAAGAAACAAAGGCTCACTGCCTCACTAGAAGATTATCTAAAGAAGGTACATTATAAAAGGCATCCTCATTAATGTTTTCATGCAGATGGCATTGATTTTCTACACTATAGCTGTCAGAACATTAGACTTCACTTGTGATTGAATAATATCAAATAATGTATTTAGCTGGTAGAGAGGATAGGTGAATTGTACCTATGAAATGCTGAGTGCAGCTGCAGGCACCCGTAATCTTAAAAGTCTTGATCCGAAAATGAAGCTTTTTCTACAAGCACATTACATCAATGCCTATTAAATAATAAATCATGGTTTTGCTTTGATAATGAGCCCTTTGTTTTGGCAAAGATGAACAACCAATCCAAGACTGTGACTTGCATGTAAGTTTCCTGCATTCTTAATATTTTTTCCCATTTTTGTTTTGTTGACAATGAGAGAGGAGGAGAAGCAAACTCGGAGGAACCACAGGAATGGGGATTGTGAACCACAGCAGAGGTGATGTGATTTCTCTTTCCTGCCAAAGGAGAGTGCATCACATTCGCAATAACAGCTCCTTCTGTTCATTAAGGAACTGATCCTGAAAGTTAGTGAAAGCTTCCTCCAAGCTTCTGGGTGTCCTAGGCTCCCTCTGACCTCTGTTTCATTGCGTTAGAGATAGATTAGGCACACAGAACTTCACTTTGAGCCTATATGCCTGTTCTACCTCTAATGCAATATAATATTTCTAGCAAGCAAAGGAAAGTAAAGACATCCCACAGTGCAGACAAAAATTAAATAATATGTAATGATTCAGTAATTATTAAATATGCAATTTCATAATGTACACATGAAGGTTACAATGAGAACTATCCTTAATCAAATGGTAAGAAGTCAATTTGCTATCCATGAATCCCTTGAAACAGATTTTCTATACATGAGGTTTCAGGATATTGGATCGTGATGAACATCCTGCGTAGTTTAGTTAGTCTTGAACAAAAAGACTCACCTGTTGGTTCTGAACAAAAGGCATCACTAGAAGAAAATGTGAATCTAAATCAAATGAATGCTCAAAATGTAACAGTGTATTTTCTCCATCATTTTCATATGTGGTCTCTGATTCTGGGTATCTCAGTTTAGGGCATTGCATTTCAGACACCCAGAATTTGAGGACATTTGGAACATTTGAACCAAAATATCTCCACTTTCCTCATAGAATGCTACCCAGTGCCATATGCTCCCCAGTAAAACACTTCCCATTTCAACCTCCCACTAAAGGCAAGCATTCTGAAGGATCTGCTGCTAAATTAGGCTCCATTTGACACACGGTGATCCCGGGCCAAATTCAGAAGCAACATTTTAAAATGAATGGTAGACATGAATTCACATTCCTAGCAGTGGCTATGTATACACATATAGAGTCATCTGCAGTTGCTCTTCATAACCTATCCTGTTGCCAGCATGCATGCATAACTCACAGGGTGTTATATACACATATCTGCATAAAATAGACCTTTTAGATTGCTAGAGAAGTTTTAAAGATGCTTTAGTTTTAAAAAATGGTCTAATCTGCAAAACATTTTTTTAAAACATAAGGCATCTTGAAAGTATTAAGTTCAAAATGGTAAATTCTAGATTATAACACTGTGAAGCTTCAAATTTATTATAATACGAATGCTGTATTAATTAAGAATAATAAAAAAGTAGATAAAAAAGAAAGCAGGCACAAACCTTTGTCCCAAGTGCACACAAGACTTTTTAGTTAGATTTGCAGTAGGTAGAAGAATTTGTTTGGCTTTTTCATTTTTGGCATCCTCTGTATTTCCTGATTATAGGAAAGGTTGAAAATCAAAGCTGTGAAATGCCAAGAGCTAAGTCTGTTCCCTCACTTCGTTCTCTATGCAAGCTTGTGTTTTATAATGCCTAGTGATGAAATTAATATAATGATGTGTATGTATATGTATATATTTTAATATAGGTATCACTGTCAATTAAAAAAATCAGTCCAATACTTGCAGTCAGCCTGGATCCTGGTTCTTGTTTGACTGAGTCGGAGAAAGTTTTGAACAAATACCTAGAACTGTCTAATCAAGCTAAGGTAAAAGAAATATTTCATATACTATTATCCTATGTATTTTTAGACACAAATGTATATGTTACACAAATGTGCTGAGATTCTCAGCAAGGGATGGTTATGTTTACTAAGAAGGTAAATACATCTCATCTCAGCCCTATTTTTTTAGTATCATCCTATCCTTTCTTAGTATCTCCAGGCCCAAACACGGTCAGATTCTAATACCCTCGGAAGCATCATGTTCTCGATGTATATTGCTGATCCACTAACTTTTGGGATGTCAAAAATTGCATGTTTGAGAATATAACCACTGTGAGATCATCTTTCCCACTCAGACTCCTTCATGGTGGATAAAAGGGCTAGAATGGTGTAAAAGCCCAGGTCTGGATGGGGGAGGATTCTCCATTCATAGGTATTATAGAGACAGCCATAAGGCTTCCTTCTGAGAACTTCCGAATCATGAATCATTACAGGGAAACTATTGTAACCAGATAGGCCCCACAACATGTAAGAGGGGCTTAAAGCCACGTTAGCTCTACCCCCCTCCCCACCTCCTCTTTCCACTAGTGGGTTGGAATCTCACCACAGCTTCATATTTCAAGGCTAAAATGGGAGATCTTTAGAAAATGCAGCAATATGTATTCTCTGTGGAATTAGTCCCAATTTCAGTACATTTCTGAAAACTCAGTATCTTTGTTGTTCTTTTTCTTTGTTGTCTTGTACCAGTTTATATAAACCAATAATTGGTTTTGTGCAGTAGCACTGAAAGTAAAATTCACTTACAAGAAATTCTGAAGAGCACTCAGCAAGAATATAAAAATAACAGATGCGTTGTAAGAGCTATTCTTTGTGACAAATGAGTATGAAATAATTTTTTATAACATTTCTGCGCAGTTGGTGTAATGCTATTCTGATATAGACATTTCCTTTGCCTGTTGTGATCTTTCTCTAGAAACTGTATAATGTGCTTTGACTACAGTATCCTAGCCACATACCCATTCCTTCTGTGGAATTTCACAGGGTATATAGCTTGCACTCTAGCTGAGCGACAGAGATAAATATACCATGTACTATCAATCCAAGAATTAGACTAAAGTATGTAAAGCTATCTTAGGCCTTTACATATAGAAATATATGGATCAAACACTTTGCCTACAGTAATTCATAGTTCTGATGCCATGCTCACAAGATGCAATTTTGGATGATAACATTATGCATACGAGGCAATAATTCCATCAATTCACATTTTAAAGTATTTATGTATTTTCTGGAGAAAATTTGGGATCCAGAAGTCATTTGAAAAGCACAACAGCAAAAAGTTTCTGAGGGGGTTTCCTGAAATGATTTATCATGTTTGCCAGACTTTTCACATTTAAGTTAAACTTTGGATCTTTCCAGGACAGTAAATGCAATCTAGATTTTATACTAAGGTTGGATTTTCTTCATGACTATTCTTATGTGTTCTTGAGAACAAAGTGTTCAAAGCCTTTTCTGGAAATTTATTCACCGGGTTCCACGTAATATCAAGCCAACATCTGACCTCAGGAAGAAGTGTCTCAGACTTTATAAGGCCCACAAGAAAAAATAGGTGTAAAGCTTGAATAAAAGATTTGTGCTTGCCTAGAGTTATGAGCTAAATCAGCAGAACTGAAAAACAGAATCCTGGCTGATTATTCCAATATAGCGCTAATGTCAAGGACATCTGCAGAACCAAACCATAGTAAACATACTACTATGTTTGGGGAGTAGAGACCGTAAACAGACATGACGTGCTGCTTGGCTCCTATTTTAATTTTGGGGACCTGCAGATTTGCACTGCATGAGAACTTACTGACCATGTGCTTGGTTGTGTGGGTGGCCCATCTCTTTCCTCTATCCGTGTTCCCAGATGGAGAATTTCCATTGCTTTTGACCCTTAGTTTTGTCAAGAGACTACACTGATTGTCACTATTCAGACTCACATTTTTCCCATTCCAAGTTAGCAAATTTTATTATGTTCAGGCTTTGTGTTTGATTTCAAAACTATGACAGGCAGGGGATGTTTATCTTTGGCATTTAATGTACATTTTTAGTTGTTCCTTTGCTATGTAGGAGGGTGGCTTAAACAGAAAGAACAAATACTGCTGGAAATTAACATTAGGATGTGAATTTTGATGAGCCTTTTCCAATTACCATATACTGTGTTCTATGTTTATGCCCTCATAGGAAACATCACATGAATTGGAAGCAGCTGTGAGAATTATTAATGAGGTGGAAGAATTTGAACCTGCAGAGGTGGCAGCTTTCTCTAGCAAAGCTGACCTTCTAAATGAAGAACTGACAACACTTAACAGAAATATTAGTTCAAAACTAGACCTTCTAAAAGCTTATGTGGCATTTTTAAAGTCATCAAAAGAGGTAGAGATTCCCTTTTGAATTACTAAATGTCACTCTGTAATTTCACAAGGAGAGAGAACAATGGCTTTTGTCTGGCCTAAAATACCATCTAGGGCTACTATGCCAGGGAAGATGTGCAGGCCTCCAAGCTACATAGCCTCTAGGCTGCTGTCTATTTCAAATGAGGTTATTTTCCTCAGCAAGGGCCTCAGTTAAAATCAGTGCAATAACTGTGGGTAGTACACTAGCATAAGGAATTACATGCATGCATTTTTTGCACACATTGTTTTAAGATACCCCTCAGCTGTGGGAAAGTGTTAACAAAGCTGTTCTGACATAGCTTTATATTAGTATAAATTGAGTCCACGCGAGGGTCTGATTTTTCTACCAATGTAGTTAAATTGGTAGGAAAAAATAGTTAAATTAGTTTAAAACCACCCAAGTGGAGCCCATAATCAATCCCTTCATTTCTAACATGCCTTTGGAAACTGATAAACCTGGGCTAGTGATAGAACTAGGATTTTCTGGTCCTTGTTTTTAAATACTGTAACACTATTCACTTGTATGTTTTAAACTAAAATAAGAACAGAAGTAGAACAAGATTTTTTAGATAAATTTTGCCATAGCAATTAAGTTCTCAATTATAGTGATGCTAATCAATAACAAGATCACATTTACTTGTTCATAGCCTAATGTTTCACTTTAAGTATTTTTTAATATTTGTCATGTATATTGTATTTGTCTAATAATTTTTGTTACCTCACATTAAATGAAACTAAGCAACATATAATATTAACATAATAGATAACAGATATTAAACAAATTGCTAACAGCTTAAAATATTGCTGTGTGTTTAGAAGTTCTTGTTGAATAATAAACTTTTCACTTCAGTCCCTCACCTATTTGCCAACTGTTAAAATAGGTGTACAGGTTACTTAAAACTAGGGATGTCAACATGTAGTCCACTACATGATTAACCGATAAGCCTTAGTGTGTCAGTTAATCTTATCCACTACATGCACTCCACCCCTTGCTGCCTCTGTATCTGCTGGATCAGAGGCAGTAAGAGGGACGGGGAAGGGGAGCCGGCGCCTGTGAAGAACTAGCTCATAGAGAGGCAGCAGCATGGAGCGTAAGGGGGGCAGGCTGGAGCCAATACACATGGGGAGCTGGCTTTCAAGCAGGCTGGCTCCGCAGACCCATCTGCCCCCACCTTTGCTGCCTCCTACAGAGGCAACGAGGCGGGGCAGGCAGGAGCCTGTGCTAGGGGGAGCCCGCTTAAAAGCCAGTTCCCACCAGCACCAGCTCCATGGTGTGGCCTGCCCCCCACTCCTGCCTCTATCAAAGGGTGGGCATGAAGCAGTCTCTTTCCATGGCGGCCTTCGCTGGCCACAGAAGAGGCTGGTTCGCGGCATGAGCTCCTGTCGTGGGGGGAAGGGGATGTCCAAGATCTCTGCAGATGGAGGCTGCTCCACTTCCCACAGGGCTTGGACCCCCCGCGGACAAGGGTTGCTGACACCTGGTGCTGCTACCTCTTTATTTTAAACTGGCTCCCCAGTGGACTGGTTCCCACCTGCCACCCCACGCTGCTGCCTCTGATACAGAGGCAGCGGTGGTAGGACAGAGGGGGCCCCCCAGAAGTGGGGCTGGAAGTGCACTGGCTGCTGCCCCGCCCCTTGGGACTATCGAATAGTCATGTAACTGCTAGGATTACATGCAGTTACACAACTATTCAATTATACTAACATCCCTACTTTAAAATATTTCTGCTTAGTTTATGGTTTCTGTAGAGGACCATGGGGTTTAGAACACTGAAAACATTTATTAATTAATTATTCAAACATGGTGGTAGACTTGAGTTTCAATTGTTCAGTTTTAGATATTAAGGCCTTTACTTTTATTCTTGCATTTTTCTGTAGGTAAATGACCAAACTCAAAGTCTGAAGGAATTCTATAAATCTGAGCCTGTGCAAATAGAGAGTGAAGCTGAAACCAAGAATATTATGGAATCAGCTAATACTCAGTGGCAGATGGTTTTAAAGAAGATTCTTTCCACAGAAGATATAGGGCGTGAATTTATTAATTCATTAAATATGGTAAGACTGTAGTTCACAGAGTTATCACTGTAGCAAGGATTAACTGTTAAATTTACAGTGATAATTTCAAATATGCACTAAACCACCATAACCAGTGACTGATTAACAATAGATCTATGGATCCTACTCCCATGCCCCAAAGAGTTTGCCCAGGGCACAGTATTTCTACTTTGTATTGCATCCTGGGGGAGGAGGATCATGGTTAGAGCTGAGCAAAACTTGGAATTTTTTTCATTTGTGGAAAATTCTGACACTTCATATTTTTTTTCATTTCAAAATGGTATAACTTTTTTTTTTTTTTTTTTTTTTTTTGCAGCACAGAAATTCTAAAAAAGTTTTAATATGCAAATGGAAAAACATTTCATTTTGACATGTTCGGTATAAACAAAACACTGTGACATTTCTGAAATTGAAATGTTTCATTTTATTTTGTTGAATTCACTCCCAAAGCTGCTTTTCAAGTGAGATCAACATTACACTGCATTTCTCTGGCATAGTTCAGTTCCTCTATTATCTCCAATGAGCCAGACTCTCCAAGGAGACTACATCTCCCACAATGTAAAGGGACCAAGACCTCTCTGTATCTCCATGCTGCAGTGCAGAGGATGAAGTCCTCCAGTGAGACTAGCTCAAAGGAGGCAGTAGGAGATCCAAATTACACTTTGTCTGATGAAATTGTGATGGTAAACTGTACTTTAATTTTTAACTGATTTTAAAGTAAAAGTTTTGGGTCAACTCAGTGTAACAAAATATCTTGAGTTTGGCTGAACTGATCCAAAATGAAGTATTTCAGGTTGATTTTCTTATGAGAAAAACTAAAGTTTTTGGCAAATTTGAACATTTTCATTCTGCAGAAGCTACATTTGCTATAAAAAAATCTTTCCTGTGGAAAACTCCTGACCAGCTCTAATTGTGATGGCATAGCTGTAAACACAATATTGATGGCTCTAACCCTAATAACAATAGTGTGGTTAAATTGGGAGGCAATTCTTAAGTAAGAGTTATATTTTAACATGAGATTTCAGAGGAAGTTAAGGCATCTTTTACATTTTATTACTTTGTAATTGTTGTAAGTTGAGCTTATAGAGTTTGAAAACATATGAAAACCTTCTATTACAGTGCAGTAGAACACGTCTGGGCCTGTAACACTTTTCAGGCCATGTAGGAATTGCTAGCAAGTTTCCAGCTGTGTATAAGGATAAAATGCATTTGTAGACATTTTAAAGGCTAGCTCATTCCTCCCACTGTCTCTATGCATGGATCACTCCTATCCCATGCAGAATGTGAGCGTGGAAAACTATTTCTGCACCACTCTTCACCCCTCTTCTGCACCTTTTGGAGGGTGGTCCATGTATCTGGGATCTGCATGGGTATACTGGACATTTGGCTACCAGGAGCAGTAAGAAGTAGGCAAGTCCTGTCAAGTTTAAGCATAAAAGATTATTTGCTAGGGATGGGATTATTTCTCCTTCTGAGGTACCTTCTGAGCATCCAAGGAGTCACCACAGTCAGGATCCATGTAAGCATGATTTTAATTGAGCAGTTCCTTCAGGGTTTGTGGAGGCACCGGTCCTCCATGCAGACAACCCTGGCCTTCTGCAGATCCCTGAGCATTTGTTTGGTTTGAGGGCTGGTCCTACCTCCTTGTCCACTGGGATGCAGTAAATCCCACTTCTTCAAAGGAACAATAGAGAAAGTCTTCAAGGACATCTTCATGGACATTTTCTCCAGAACCCTCTTCTTATGCGAAGAAAGCTTGCAAGCTTTCAGGCCACTGGTCTCTAAGGGTGTGTCTACACAGCACCCTTAGCTCAAAATAAGCTATGCAATTTGCACAGCTTATTTCAAGTGTGTTTTGAAATAGTTTATTTTGTAATTTGGCGCTGTCTACACAGTATTAAATTTCGAAATAACTCGCTATTCCGAAATTCCCCTTAACTCTCGTGGAATGAGGGTTACCAGGATGTCAGAATAAGCCACCTGTTATTTTGAAATCTATTTGGAAATAAAAGGCTGCTTCAATAGACATGGAATAACTATTTCGGGATACTTCTGGTATCCCAAAATAGCTCCACAGTGTAGACGTACCGTACCCTAAGTGAAGCAGTAAGCTGCAGACTGAATGGCTGTAGGCCCACTGATGGGAGATATAAAGGGGGTGTGTCAAAGCTGTTCCCCACTCTGGCACTTCGAGTGCAGAAGACAGGGGCCTGCAGGAGACCTTAAAATACCTTACCACTAAAGGCTTCTATATAAAAACTCCCTAAGGTCACAGACTCCCTGACCTTGAGTAGTACGCTGCCACCACCCAAATGCAAAAACTCCTTGAAGCCACAAAGAAGCACTTGGGAACTTCTCTCTGTGGGGTAACTCTTTAATCCTCCCTTAGGAGAGAACTTGGAAACAAAGTGTAATCTTTTAATAGGGGGAGGGTTTAAAGCAGCACGAGAAGTCCCACAAACCAAGGAAACCTGACTGCATCTAATTATAAACATTCACTGTTCTACTTACATATCTGTTGTTCCAAAATGTAGGTTTTCTTTTCTTAGACATGGATATTGCCAGAAAATCTGTGCCTTATTACTGCATTTCTGTCCCAGCTCCTGCTCTGGCTCCCTCATAAAGGAAACTGAAACAGGCAAAATTTATTTCATTTAAAAAATCTTTCACTCTCTTTCTATTGGCTCTCCTGGCTCCCTGCTAGCACTTCCTGGTTATCCATTGTTCTGGGTTTAACCCTTCGTTACTGAATATTGGGATGGTTAGAAAAAGGTAGTACCCTGCCCATCCATCACAGGGTAGCTGCCTGGGGCCCAGCAATTCAAAGGGTCCAGGGCTCCTAGCTATTGCCACCGCTATTGCAGCAGTGGCTGGAACCCTGGGTCCTTTAAATCACTGCCGGAACACTGTGCCCTGAGCAGCATTCTCTGGATGGTGCTGAGGTGGGGAGCACTGAGGGCTGGCTCCCCTAGTCCCACCCTTCTGCCTGAGGCCCCACCTCTTTTGCCCAAGGACAGCCCCTTCTGGGAGTGCAGAGGCAGCCCTCCCCCACCTTGCCCAGCGGCCTGGCACATATGTTGGCCTCCTGGATAACTGGCAATTCTTAATTCTGATGTGCTGTGTGGTCCGAGCAAGTCATGCTAGCCTTTCAGTGTCTGTCTCCATGTAGGAACTAATGCGTCACTCCATCATAGAGGGGTAGAGAGGATGAATATATGTGCAATATTTTCAAACTAATAAAGCACTAGATGGTGGTATGATCAATTACACTCTAAAAACTTTTGTGAGGGGAGGCAGAGTGGTACAGTGGAGGGCATATGAGGCTGGAAATCAGGAGATTTGGGTTCTTGTTCTGGACCTGCTGGGTGACCTCAGGAAACTCACTTTATTTCTCTGTGCCCTATACAAAGGGGAAAATTCTCATTTTAAATCAAGAATATTGAGCTTGTCCAGCCAGTTTGTAAAAGCTGTGCCAATCTCACATGATCTGTGGCATGCACTGCTGACTTTGGCTAAAAGCACAAAGGCAAGCAAGCATAAAAGCTGTGTGATACAAATAAAATAACCTATTAGAACAGTTTTTTCACATACATATTTTACTCAAGATAGACTCACATATTTCTGTTTGTGCAATATACACTTTACTCTGCATCCACTAAGAGGCAGTCTGTGCTAGTTGAAAAATATGTAAGTACTTTTTAGAAAAATGGGTGATAGTATTACCTCCATGCCATTTATCCTTGCTGATATGCTCTCAGATATTGCCTCTTCCAAGGCCTAAAAATTGCTGCCAATACATCATCTGCTATTATAGTTCCAATATATTCTTGCTATGGGAGTTATAGTCTTGATATTTATTAATGTCAGCATATAGATAATAAATATAATTTACATACACATCCTTCCACAGATGAAAAATTCTAGGCTAGATTTGGGGAAAAGAGTAAAGAAAATTACCAAGTTTTCTATTATGTCACTCCAAAAAGCTCAAAGGCAAAAGAATCCACAAATGTTGCCTATGTTTGCCTCATGTTATCTCACACGTTTTTCAGCCTTGTGCAAAGGAAACCATATCTAAGGATAAGTAAGTATCCTTAGTCCTCCTTCAATCCCAGTTAACTCTTTGTTGAAATGTCTAACGGTTATATGAATTATTGGCAATGTTGGTAATTTCTCTGATGTTGAACACTGTTCATTAAGACGTAGTTCGAAGACTCCACCTGATTTTTCATAGCCATCAAAACAGTCATCAAAAGGAGATAATTCTTGGCCATTGCTGAACCAAAGAACTAGTCTTCCATGTCCACTCCCTTAAATTAGCTAGTTCTCTATAACCACTGTTTTATACATGCACACAAACTACCAGGAAACTCCAAAATAATTATGCTGGATTATGCCAATTGTATTCAGCTCTCTTTTTAAAAGTTGTTGAGCGAAAAACTGAATCTGTTTTGTATTCTTATAAATGTTATTCTCTCTGGGAAAAATGAAGTTGCATTTGTCATTTATTACCAGGTAAATAAGAATATTATATTCCAAATGGAAAACGTTATGCAAATAACTGAAGACATTATTGACAAATTGAATAAAGAAAAGGAAGAGCTGATAGACCTATGGACAACATGGAGGCTCCATATAAATCAAGTAAAGTCTATCAAACAACAATGTTGCAAATTTAAAGAGCAATTTAAACAAGTAAGTGAAACATATCTAAAGATGACAGTTTTGGCACACATTTTTGCATTATTAATACTGTAGTCTGAAATTACCACATGTCAGTTCTTCTCTCACCACTTAATTCTGCCGATGACGCAGAAGAGATTTCTCTATGGACTGTTTGCTGTATTAAATTGCTTGATTTTCTATTATTTTTGTTTTGTGCACACCATAAAATCCTGCTGAAGTCAACATTTTGAGAGCCACAGCTTTACACAGTGCACAGCATTCATAACCGGGGGTGTGGGAAAGGGATTTGATGCCTCTACTGAACTTGGAGCTTACAAATATTTTGTTGTGAGAGACATTGTTAAAAAAACAGAATGTGTATTAATGTTATGAATTTCTTCTTAGCCTCTTACAAGCACATTACATTTTTCTATTCGCGTATTTGTACTGAAAAGAAGAGCATTTAAATTTACCTTGCCAGATAGCACAAATTTATTTCTCTGCCATGCTTGTAGCAGAATAGTTGCTTTTTCTGTATTAATTACTTCCAGTAAATCAAATCCTATCTCTGTGAACAAAGTTAAAGTAAATGGGCTGTGCAGTGGTTAATGAGAAAAGGATTTTCTTTGGCCCAGGGGCAGATTGCACATTACATCTGCAGCTACACAAGTGGCTGCAGCCCACTATGTGGCCACTATGCTAGTTATTGCTAAGCTACTCTCCAAGCTCTGGCAGAGAAAATTCTATGGGCTACAAAGTGTATCTTTTTTCCAGCCTCCTCTTACCCCAGCTACACGGTGTTTAAAGTCTTCCAGAGCCCCTTCAGAACATCAGAGGATTTGCACCAAAGAGATCTATAATTTTAAAACAAATTTAGGACACACAAAAGCTTCCTTTGCATTGCTTTTATTATGTACCATTTTTATAGCTGTAATATCACTCTATGGAATTCTGTTGACAGAACTTCAGTGAATTTTTTACTTTAATTACAAAAATAGCTTTTAAGTGAAATTTAAATGATGTAATGCCAATGAAAATGTTCTCATATGTTGTGTCACTATTTCTTTTAGACAACCCATAACTTAGTTGTTCTTGAAGAGGCACTCAGACCTACTACAGCAGTTGACCTTGGGAGTAACCTTCAGATTCTTTTAGAACTACAACAAAAAATTAACCAAATGAAACAACAGTTTCAGGTAAGAAAACAGATTGGATTGGTGGAAATCCAAAGTGGAAAAAAAAAGTTATTTGCAAATTCCTGATCCTGCAAAGTAACATTTACATTGAGTTCATTGAGACTGCTCACAGGAAAAAGTATTTGAGGGATTAGGTTTTATATTTTATATTCTATATAGGGTTGCACCCTGCCTTTTGTCACGTGCAAACTCCTCAGAATGTCTCCTACAATATTGGCTGCACATCAGGAATGATACACAAGGAAAGACTAGCTATACAGAAGAAAATAAAAGCAATTAAAAATATATGGAGATATACCTATCTCATAGAATTGGAAGGGACCCTGAGAGGTCACTCAGTCCAGTCCCCTGCCCTCATAGCAGGACCAAGTACCATCCCTGACAGATTTGCCCCCAGATCCCTAAATGCCCCCCAGGACTGAACTCGCAACCCTGGATTTAGCACGCCAATGCTCAGACCCCTGAGTCATCCCTCTCTCCTGAAAACCTACTTGAATGCACAAGGGCAAAAAAAAAAAAAAAAAACACATCTCAGCCTCATGCTTAGGATTGCAGAGCTGGTTGGGGAGGAGTGTTTATGTACATTAGCTTCTTATCTCCTCCACATTGCAACTCCTGATCCCAGAAAAGTCTGTCTCCCATTCATACTCTGCAGACTTACGTCCCATCTGTCATGTCTTATAATATGAAAAAGACCTCCTGGTTTCCAAGCACAGCACCGGTTTGCCTCCTTTTAACTACAGATCCCAAGTGACATTCACCTGTGAATTCTCTAGCGTCCAACCAGTTAATATCAATTTGTACAGGGGAAATTGAAAATGTGGGGAACAAAAAAGTAGATTGTCCACAGCTTGAAATGCAGATCTGGTCCAGACTTCAACTGTAGGAGCTTATGGATCTGAGGTTTTGGTTCAGATCCATTTGTAAAAAGTTCAGGTTCAGCCCCTAACTACAGCATGGGCATTAGTGTGGAATGTGAGTTCTGCAGAAGATAGGTGTCGCTGGGGCAGAGAGTCAGTATTTTGTTGATAGACAGAGGTTGCGTGATCAGATAAGAAAGGGCTGGTAATTGCCTGTAAAACAGGAATTCCCTCTGTAGGGTGTGCGGGGTTTTGAAGAGAAAAAGCAGGGACTTGGGGCTTGTCTACTCTAGCAAATTGCTGTGCTGTAACTTTCTTGCTTAGGGGTATGAAGAAACACTCATTTGAGGGCAGCAAGTTACAGCACTGTAAAGAGCCAGTGTGGACCATGCTAATGCTACTCCCCCTTGAGAAGACAATGGCATTTCTTTTTTTCCTAAAATAGTTTCCTAATCCCTAATTTACATTTGATGAAATAATACATAAAAATTCATTCCTGCAAAACTTGGACTATTGTGTTTATTTGCTAGCAACTAACTGCTGAGGTTGAATACACAGTAAAATTATCAGAATTGCTGAGCCTAAAAGGAGTTCCTCTTAAAGAAAATTCTGAGAAAATAAGTGAGCTTACTCGTCTTCTTCAGAAGATAAAAGAAAGGATGACAGAATATGATGAAATCGTCAGCAAGTCAGTCAAATTCCATGATGTCAAAGAACAAGTAAGCATAATAATCTTTAAACTTAAAATATACATGTTTTTTCCTGTTGCAATTAATTTCTTTTTGTTTCTGGTACCACCTATCATCTTTGTTTTGCCCCAAAATTAAAAACATCTACCCACCTGTGGAACTGAACTCATACTCTGGATCTGAAATCTTCTGAAATCTGGTGAGCTCAAACTCTAGATCAAAATCACAAATTTTGTGCTTAGGGCCTCTCCCTACCCATTATTATGTTAACATCTGATGGTGAGGAAGGGAAAAGTATAACTTTCTTTAACAAACTATTTCAATCATATTCCAGCTGGAATGTCTCATAAAATCAGGAGAACTGGAGATTCCTGAAAGAAGCAAGATTCCTGATGATGCACTCCAAGCTAAAGTGCATCTTGCTAATACTCAGGAGAAACATGCACATATCAGACATCTATACAACCTGGCTCTTACTCTAGGCATGGCCAGCCTTTCTGCAGTACAGCATCCTGTAAGTAATATTAGGAAATTTAGCATTGCATATGATAGCCTGAAACATTAGCACTATCGTACTGATGTGTAGATATGCATACAACACATTAATGCCATGGGGAAAAAACTAAAGCAAAATGGTTAAACATTTTCATGCTTACATTTTAAAAATCCATTTTAATGTAGTGAATCTGATCCATCTGCAGATTTTTTGTTTGCATCAACCTAAAAGAAATCTTCAACAACGGAGTTCACTTTTTCATGGTCCCGCTAACTTTATGAATCATTTTGGTGCAGAGAAAATAAGTTTAGTTATTCAGAAATCTTAGCCTTTTAGTTTGGAGTTTTTATTTGTTTTTTAATTATCAGTTATATAAATACAGTCAACGTTGCAGGGAGGGGAATCTGCTTTCCTGCTCCCCAATGTTCCATGTGCAGGTCATGTCCTATAGCTTAACAACTGATAAAGTATGTAAGTTTTAGACTCCTATTTTGTAAGGTAGTTTTGCATCCATATTCTTTTATTTTCTTGCTGGATTCTAGTTTTCCTCTAGGGGTGAATTTTCCTAGTGAAATGGATATTGTTTTAGGAAAGCATTATTCCTTCCAGGCAAGATTCTGATTTGCCCCATATATTGTGGAGGGGAGAAAAGGAGGCACAAGGCGTACATGGGAGGCAGAGAACAGAGTCTAAGGGCCACTAATTCTCCTAAACAGAGGAGAGTGGACTAGCCAGAACCTGGGCTCTGTTTCCACACCCCAGAATATGCCAGGCAGCAGATGCGGGGAGGTAAGGTAACAATGGCTGGTGCCAATAGCAGATTATTTCCTGCTGGACCAAGGGGAACATCAGGGCAGAAAGTGCAACTCTGAACCACAGTTCCAGTTCTAGACTGTTCCTAGGGTGGCGCAGACACATTCCCGCTTTCTATACGCTAGGAACCATGCCTTAATCTTACTCTTAATGGTTAATGATATTCTCACATGGATAAATATCCTTTCTCTGAAATAACGTTATTTTTAATTGACTAAGTCTAAGATAAAGCAGAAATATTTTCCCTATTTTAAACCATAAGCAATGTCATATGAGTTAGACATTTGTGTCTATGTTGTGTAGGCAGCAAATCCAGCTCATCATTATTTCATTTTTTGCTTTCTCTCTCTCTCTTATTTTGTAAAGAACTGCTTTAATGTTTCTGTAAAGACTCTACAGCAGGAGCTTGCTGCACTTGAGTGTAACAGCATTAACTGGAGAACCAAAGCAGATAAGTATGAGGAGGAACTGTCACACAACTTCCAGTACTGCACAACTAGAGAAGAGATAAATGAGGTCTGGTGAAAAGAACAGATTAAATTACTAATATGTGTGTTATAATATGTGGTACTGCTTAGATGTTCCCCACAAACAACAGAGCTGATTTTCATCTTACCAATAGCAAAAATCTATGGCCTGTGTTTAAAATCCAACCCTGTGTTCAAGCCTACATGAAGATACCATGCTGACATTAATGCAAATACAGCAGCTGCAGTTTATCAGGTTCAGATGTGCAGCACAATTCTTTTCCAGATCTGGTTCAGTTCAGTTGTTTGGGTTTGTAAATATCTCGAAAGGAAAGCCTCAAACAAATGCAGTATTTCTGTATCATGTAGCTGTGCTGTTGATCCTCATGTTAAAAAGAATTATGGGTATTACAATTAGAGGTTTAAATGTGACCTGTAAAAGATTTTTTTAAATGATTTTTACAAGACCAGAAGGCATTCGTTAAAAACCCCCCACACTTAGTAATTTTGTACTTTAAGAAATATCAGGATGTCAATTCTGATCTTCCCTGGGTCTTAGGGGAAATGTGGGGGCCTTGGCTATTTTGTTTTAACACCTTAAATGGCAACAGTGTTGAGACTTTAATAGGACATCATTTCTGCCCAGGATTCAGTAGGCACTGAAGTTTAACCAAAACATAAAAAGGGAGGAAAATGTTAATCAGTCTGACTAGCCCCTTTTCCTATCAATTGATCTATTTGCAGTCTTTATCTCTTGTACTATCCGAATATCATTATTTTGCCAGTCACCACAGCATCTTCCAGGGTTGACACATTCTGATTTTGAATGTAAAAAGCAAATTTAATTTTTTTTTACTTTTATTTTTAACAAAAATCTTTTGAGCTTTCTTTATATGCTACAAAGAAATTAAAAGGTCTTAAGATCAATTTATCTTTCCCTGGCAGGTCACTGTTAACCATGTAAACAAAATAAATTTAAGGTTCACATTTCCAAAAGGGCTATATTACAACTAACTCTTCTAAAATAACACTCAAGCTGTTTTGAAAACTTTCATGCTCTCTCAGTACTGGGCACCCTACTTAGATTCTAAGCTGTTTGTGGTGGGGGCCCTTCTTTTGTTATATTTGTACAGCCCCTAGCACAACACGGTCCTGTTCCATGATTAAGTGGTCTCAACACTATGGTAATACAAATACTACTAACAACTAATAACAATAAAATATTACTAGGGGGGCATGTCCCCTGCTTGCTATGCTCACCAACCCCTCTGTTGGCCAGGGAGGGCCCAGGCCCAAGGCCACCTGGCCCCGGCTTTTCCCCTTCTCTCCCCCCTTCCTCCCCATTGCCAGGGAGGGTCTGAGGCCACCCCAGCTCTGGCTCTTCCCCCCACACCCGCAAAGGAGGACTCAACCCTGAGGCCATCCCAGCCGGCCCCGGCTCTTGTCCCCACAGCTGCTGGGAGGGGCTGAGCTGAGGCCGCACTGGGCCCGGGTGTTCCCCCGGCTACCAGAAGGGGTCGGGCCTAAGTCGCGCCAGTCCTGGCTTTCACCCGCGGACGCTGGGAGGGGGTCAGGCCAAATCCATGCCAGGCTCTCCCCTCGTCCGCGGGAGGGGCTGGGCCGAGGTTCTTCCCCTCTCCCTGCTGCCGGGGAGGATCTGAAGGTACCCTAGTCCTGGCTCTTTCTCCCTACCCCTGCTCACCAGGGAGGGCCCAGCCCTGAGGCCGCCCTGGCCCCAAGTCTGGCTCAACCGGCTCCAGCTCTTGGGCCCCGCCCCCAGGCCCAGCTCTTTGCCCCCCCCCCAGGCACCAGGAGGAGCTGAGACAAGGCTGCGCTGGGCCTGGTTCATCTCCCAGCTGCCGGGAAGGTCTGGCTTTCCCCCCGGCCACCGGTAGGGGCCGGGCTCAAGCCATGCCAGGCTCAGCTCTCCCCCCCCCAGCTACTGGGAAGGGGAGGGGAGACCTAGGCCGTGGTCCCTGGGAAAGACCAGAATGGGAGTGGGCAGGGCTTGTTCCTCTGGACGCAGAGTGATGTGATATCACTCTGTCGTTCCACAGGAAAAAATTCTTTATATGTATAGAGAGAGATTGCATAATTCACAGACATAGCAGTTCAGTTACAACAACAAAAGTGAATAGAGGCTTGATGGACTGAAAGGATTTTTTAACTGAAAATGAATTAGAGGGGACAAAAAGAGTATGCATACTAATGAATGGTGTAGAAAAGATAAATGGGACACTCATATTTACCCTGTTCTCATCAATCAGGAACATGGTACCATTTAAAACCAATGAATAAAATAGCTCTTTGACACAACACGTTATAGAGGTCAGGAAGGTTAGGATTTAAAAATGGGTTAGCCACTTAATGGAGATGAGCGCATCCACAGTTCTTTGGGAAACTATTAGAGGAAAAAAATCAAAATTAGGAAGAAATTTACCCTGTACATAGGCTAGTCCATAATTGTTCATTAAAAGGAATCTTGTACATTTCTCATAAAAACTGGTTAAAATTTTTCATTTATCTGTTTTTCAACAGAAAATTGGAGTTTGATTAAACATGATTTTTTTTAAATTTAAAATATCTACTTTTCAGGGAAATTTTCAATGCTGTCATTGAATAACAGAATGCACCTACATGAAAATATTTTGATTCTGAAATAACACTGTGGTGTCTCATAATATTTGTAGTTTGGGCACCTCATGTTCTCAGTCTCTTCTATGGGGCAGGCACCCCACCTGAACTTCACCCCCGCATAATACACTGCAGCTGCCAGGATGAACCACCTTTCTCCCTAAGGCAGGGGTGGGAAAACTTTTTAGGGCCAGGGGCCACTGACACAAAGAAAAATCAGTCGGGGGCCGCACACAAGTGAGAAGCAATGTGACAAGCCCTGACTGAGAAGGAGAAAGACACTCACCACATTCCCCTTGCACACCAGAGCCTACGGGGGCCCAGGCAAGTAGGTTTTGTGTGCTCCATCCCTGTGGAGGCCGGATCCAGGCAAGTTGGGGGCCACATTTGGCTCCCAGGCCTGAGTTTCTCCATCCCTGCCCAAAACGATGGGGGTGGGGAGGTAGGGAGAGAGAATTTGGTACATCATGGGGGATGTAGTCTGACCAGGGAGCCCATCCTAGAGAGGATAATGGGTGCTCGAAGCATCACAGCAGCATTCCATGAACAAAATATATATTTCAAGTTTAAGCCAAAATATTTTCGGAGATTATCTGCAGGGTGAAAAAATACATTTACCTCTGCATCCAAACCCAGTCATGATGAGAAACGGGATATTGGACTAGATGGAGCTCTGGTCTCATTGCTATGTTCCTAGTATTCTGCAGTGATTGCAGTAATAGCAGAACGGATGTAGATACCTGCTAAGTAAAGCAATATTTCTATGTACTTACTCTTTGCATTACCCAGAGAGAGTATGAGCAAGACGGAAATTACTTTTATGTCTTTCTGTCCCCAAAACCTAAATGAAATCAATGTCAGCTGCTTTGCCAAATACAGTCATCCCATTAGGTTCTCAAACATAATGGAAATCCACTGTAAAAATAATTACATGGTATATTTTTAAATTAAGATATAAAAGATATAAAAGTAGCAGAGAACATTAACCCACTGAGTGGGTTAATGTTTATCACCTAATGGCCTAACTGAATTTTGTATTTAGTATAACTGAAATAATGCTAAATAGCCCCTTTGATGCCTTTGTCTTTAATTAGTTTCCATTTCCGTTATTACTTAGTACTGAGGATGTTTCCTGAACAAACGCTTAGGTAATTGTACCTGAATGGTAATCCCTTGTCACTTTTTTCATTAAGCATCTAAAACTAAAGCTACCTAGATACCAAGTAAATTGATGGCACTGAATTAGTTCAAGAAGATAAAATTTATGAATTTGTGCTTACAAGTTTTAAAATAGTGCAATTAATTATTTTAAATATTTATTAAACATCAGTAATAAGTCTGATATTATTTGTTACAACAAGCAGACATGTATCAAATAGTTCCATTGCCATCTATCACATATGAGTCGGTATACATTTCACTTCACTTGTCAGTAGCAGGAAGCAGTTGTTAGTGCCTGTCAAACAATACACAATCTAGTTATTTGCAGTTTACCAATTGGCAATACCAAATTTCAAATGTAAATTTAAAACCATTTGTGATCAACAGTTTTAAGACCCTACTACAAACACTTATGCATACATTTAAGTTTAGTGTAATTATGTATGTAAAGCCCATGCTGTAAATATTTTCAGGATCAAGGACTTATTGGTTATCTTATGGTACAGTATTCAGATCAGAAGTAATGTTTGTTTGTTTGTTTTAGACTCGGGTCTACTAGTAAAGGTTCGAAGCTCCTTAAAATGCAGGGAAACAAATTTGTGTTCAGATGTGTAAAATCAGATGGGCAACATTCTTGCAGACAAAGAAATTTCTATTTTTTGTTACTTTAAAAAAAAAACAACTGCAAAATCAAAACCCAAAACTCATACCCTGTAAGCATTTGTAATATCCAAAGTAGGTGCCACTTGCATATGTGGGCTACCTGCATTACTGCTCCATGCACAGGACATAAGTACAGCCCCTACAGGGATATTGCTCTTCTTTCTACACAGGTGGCAGAGAAAGGAGACAGGCGAAGCTTTGCCTTATCTCCCATCCCCACCCTTCTGCTCTACCCAAGTGTATCTGCCAGTATATTTGAGCCAGTCCAGAGGGGGAAGTAAGTTGTGCTAGGTATCGGCTTCCCTGAAGAAAAGGGAGCCAGGATCTGAATTGTGACTCACTGTTGTGCTTCTAGGATAGTGCAGCTATGTGCAACCCTTACTCGGGCCTTGTGGTAACTCCATGGTCTAACCTTCTGTTAAGCTAATGGACGTGAAATTAAAAATGACTTAATTCTTTTTGCAAATTGGTCTTTGCAACAAAAAAATATTTTTTCAACTGAGAATAATATTGCAAACCACCTTGTGGTTATTCTGTATGCTAATGTACCTTAAACTGTGCCTCAGCTTTTCCCAAACCCCCATTTGTTATAATTTACAGGGAGGTATATTTTTATGTTTGTGGCTCAATCCGACAAGTTGCTGAGCATTCCCAAAGGCACCAAGCACCCTCATGAATTCATGATATAGACGGGAGTTGAAAGTTTCTCAACACCTTGCCTACTTGACAAGATCCTGACTCTAAACTCATAACCAATGATAAATGGAAGGGCAACTTTTTCCTGTCCCTGCCTTCTAACCATCTTTGCTTCTGTTCTTTTGTCTTTGTCCCTTTGAAAATCTCTTTTCAGCTACCTTACCCTTTTGCCTATTTTGATACTCAGACTGCAGGAGGTTATATGTGGGAGTGAAAGGGGAGAGGGAAGTGCCTCCTGAAGAATCTTGGCTATGAATGAAAAATGTTTTTCATAAACTTTACAGTTTACAAAAGCATTTTAAAAGCAGCTTTATGCCCTGCCTTTAGCATTTGTTTTGTACTTGTGTGATAAGTCTAAGCAAGTGGTAGCAGCCATCCCCCTCTTCCACCATCTGCACATGAGACCCAGGACACTATAATTAGGAACATCTACATGAATAAGGATGAAGTAATGATGAAGTTCCATTAAACCAGTAGTCTTAATTCATTTAGGTATTTTACAGTAAAACTCATTTAGCAATTTAACTTTGCATTTTTGCAGTAAATGGGTGAAGAACCAATATAAGGTTAGATTTCTCTGCTGCTGAAGATTCAGACTTGTGTACTGCCCTCAATGAGCACACGCAGTTGCTGATGTCAGTAGTAGTTATTTGCATGTGTTGATGGGAGGCAACGTATGGTCCTGAGTTGGAGCTGGTTTTCCACTGTGGCTGAGAGAGAAGAGTGACAGCAGCTGCTGACCTTTGACTCATGAACTGTCAGAAACAAGGAGATCTCATTTCACATACTCACAGTGCTATGAAGAGAGCCTCTGTCTTTATAAATGATTAGTAGTGTATGGGCATAAACTATGAAAGTAAACCCAAAATAAACTCTTGCTCACTGATATGTCAGTCCTAGGGTCTTCCTCCAAATGAGATTTAAAATTAAGATTCTGTATTTTGAAGACAAAATGTTAGTCCATATATCTGCCTTTATTAACATGATGCTTTATGATAGATTTATTATTCTTTGTAATTAAGAGGGATGAATAGCTTAACTAATTGGAGATCACACTTCATGATAGAATTCCCTTCCTTTCTCTCAGACTGCGTCAGTGCCATCTGTCTGTGCATTGCTGGTATCATGTGCTAGCAGAGAATGTTATCCTCCTACATTAAATGCAAATGAAAAAATATGTCCATTGGTGGATTAACATTAGTAAGTAATAATAATAATAATGGATGAGTAGCTACAAAACAGGCATTCATTACTCTTTGGATTTTGAATATATGTCTGTCTGACTCTTAAATACACACAAACTCAAACATATTAAATTGGGAGCCTGATCCTGAGCCCACTCATACGACACACGTGAATTAAGTTACTCTCCAGGATAAGTGTTTTTAGGAACAGATCAAGCCCTAGATCATTAAGACAGGTACATGAATTTTATACATCTACTCTATCATTTGGTCTAGATAAAAATAATTTTAAAATGTTTTATTCCATATAGCCATAGTATACAAGACCTTATAAAAAGCAGAAATCTTTAATGTGTGAAGGTACATGAAATTTGGGGTGAGAGAATCCCTCACTTCAAAAAAACATTTACATTCTTTTACATCCTTCCATTTTTATTTTTTTTTATTAATTATACATTGTTAGAATTTTTTATTCAAAATTAAATTTTAGCTATGTCTTGTAAAAGATATAATAAATATGTTTTAAGCAGTTGTATTAAAATTATAATAGTATATCATAAAAAGAAATGGTTTCCTCACGTCTGTTGCAATCTATCCCTTAAAAGCTTTTTTTCCCCTAAAATGTTTGTTTAGTAAATATTCGAAAAGACATACTAGCATAAATAAATCTGAGATTATATTACATGCAAGGAAAAATAACTAAATTAATAAAAAATAGTGGAATTCAACAAAACATTCAATGTGTTAATCTTATTAAATATATAGGGTAAGTTGTTATATAGGGCATGACTAATTGAAACAAACAAAATATGCTTTAGAACAGATCGAGCATTTTAAAATGAACCGAAAGCAATACTGAAAACAAAGTAAAAATAAATATTTAAATAAATCCATAACAGACCTAGATATTTAGATGTCATGGTAATGAGCACTATTTACCAATTAAATTGATAGCATAATACACTATCCATGATTTTGTGCCTATTTCAATCATTAATAAAAATAATTGTTTTTGATTTAGCCAAAAGTGAAATTTGCTGGGTTTTCTCACTGAAACAAACAAACAAAAAGTTTTGGGTGGTATAAAATATTTTGTTAGGATTCAAATTAATTTTATTTTATTTTTGTTTTCATTTTGTTTTGTTTTCCAGGAAAGTTTTATCCTTCTAAAAACAAATCTAGCTAAATTTCAAAATGAAATATTGTTTTGATACAAAGTCGAAATGTGTCATTTAGAAAATGTTGGAACAAAGCATTTCAATTATTTAATTTTTCCCTCTGATTTGTATTTGGCTAAAGTTATTTGCAGAATTCTCAGATTGTTCTGGTCACCCTGAAACTGAATGTTTATGGCAAATAAACTCTGGGGCTGAAATAGTTCACCAAAGCTCTGGTGCTGACATGTTATGTCTCAATCCTGCAAACACTTATGTACATCTTTACGCACTATTAGTCCCATTGAAGACAGACTACCTACTGTGTATAAAATTAAGCCTGTATATAGTTCTTCACAGGATTAGGGTCTTAAATATTACTTTCCTTTTTAGATAGCTAACACACTGCTTATAACTGCAGTAAAATTCTGATGGTTACACATATACTAGGTAATGCTTGTTTTATCTAGAATGAAATATATACACCAGATTATTCCTAATAGGGAACCTGCTGTCTTGAGAAAATCCATTAGAAGCATACTTATATTACTGGTATATTTTAAAGGATTTATATGTAATATTGTTTGATGTTTATTCAGCAAGATTTTTCCACTTCTGAAAAAAATAATTGGTATATAGTTTTACCTGTTGAGGAATAGAGGCTACAAAGATTGCTTTATGTGCCAAAGTGTTTTTAATCCTCATGAGAATCCTCTGAATATTCCTAATGTAGTTAGTTTGTCTTAGCAGGCATTTACAAATTTTAAAATGTGCTCCAGTGTTTCTTATTGAAGAATATGCTAATTTTCTTTCAGCTCAGAGAGTCATTTAAAGATCTGAAAAAGAAATTCAACAACCTGAAATTTAACTATACCAAGAAAACAGAAAAAGCTCGAAATCTAAAATTTCTTAAGATGCAGATTCTGCAGGTCGAAATGTATGCTGAAAAAATGCAGGTACTAATGTTAGAAGTTATGGGCTCGATGTAGATGTTACTGGGTGAGATGGAATGGCTTCTATTAAGCAGGAGGTTGGACTAAGTGATTTTGGCCTTAAAAATCTATGAATAACAACAAACAATGTGTACACCAGTTTCTGACATCATTTATTCTAGTGTACTACTAATTCTTCAAATCAGGGGAATCGCTCCAGACTTCCTCTGGATGTTACCAACATGTTCTTGACCAGTATGTTGGAAATTAATACTGTAGAAGTGAACAGAATTTATTTTAATACAATTAACTTGTGTTTAGTTAGAATGAGAAGCTAAAATTCCTCCTTTGTTCTTTTTCCAGATACCATCTAGGTCATTCTATTCAAGAGTAAATAATAAGACCCTTTTATGGCTAGAAAGATCTACTTCTTTTAAAGTTAAAAAGTTGGACATGTTTAACTCAATTGACCTTTAGAGAGATGTGTGCATTTCCCATTGAATGCAGTAGGAGTTGTCCGTGCCCATTTAAGGGTACAGTCTTCTGTCTTTGCTTTTCAAAATGTATAGTGTTCTTAGCTGTAGTTTTTAGATAACAGGCTATGAAGGGAGGTTTGCAAATTTTCCCCTACTGTTCAATTTTTAAAAACATCTATTGACCTTTCTGTCATAATTGTTAACAAGAGTGCACCTTTCAAAATAGATTCTGAGAAAGAAGATAGATAATTTAGAGAAGAAAGTTACTGGCTGTGTAATAAATCATCCTGATGGTAAAGCTGGTGTCCTTTTGGAGTCAGTCAACGAGTTACAGAAACAGCTGAGTGAATTTGGCAGAGTTGTGGAGGATTACAAGCAAAATTTGGATCTGATTGAGCATCTGCAGCAGATGATGGAAGAGGTATTAATAAAACTTGAAATCCTCTCTGTAGCTCTGATAAGGGGTGAGTATGGGGCCTGCAAGGGGGAAAAATGCATACTTCTATAATTGGACTTTGTGCCATTAATCCTCTTGGACCCATAATTCCCTGTACTACCTTTGTGAAGACACCTTGGAGATTTTTTTATGGGGGTGCATTTAAATAACCCCCCTTCCACTGCAGGGCTGCAACAGTTTTTCTGTGGCTACTGTTCCAACCAACAAACTGGATTTACAGCTTCAGTCCCTCCATACATGCTATACTGAGCTCTTTGAACATTGCAGCTACAAAAAGTAAGATGAATTCTTTGTGATACTGTTCGCCATCATCTCAAGGTAATTGGAGATATAGCACTGTTCTGATTGGGTCTCCTAGACACAGATCTCACTATATCCTGTTCAGGCAGACAATAAAAAATGGTACTCAAGTTAGTAATACTGCTATTACATAATTGTCTCTTTCGCAATACACTGATGCCACATAATCAGGACAGAATTAAAGTCATAGGCCCAGAAGCTGCTCTAGCTATTGGCAATGTAGGCAGATGCACAGTCAGCAGATTTCTGAGCAGCTACAACCGCATGTGCCAGCCAAGTCATAATTCCATTTGCTCAATTTTTATTTGGCCACCCATCTGTCATGACAGAGGGTCAGTTCGGCCAAATTTGAGTGGTAGGAGGGCAGCACACTGAAGTATTGTGTAGGGAACCAGAGAGCCTTGCCTGGCCTCTGCCTGGCCATTCCTTGAACCAGCTCCTGGAGTCACAAAATCAGAATCTCAACTTTCATGAAAAACCCTGCTTCTAGGCATCATGGATGCAAAGAAAAACTATAAATTGTGACCTGTTTGTAACTGATGCCTGTCTAAGTTTGCAGAGAGCCTGAAACATTAGCTCCAAGAGCTTTGGACTGCCTCATTTGTCTTAATTCTGAAACCTGCTGGCAACCCAAGAAGAGGAGGGGCCATGACTCCTATACTGGGCCCTGGCATGGAGGAGGGGCCATTGCAGAGTTCCTGTTGGTTGTGCCTTGGGCCCTGGCTTGATTTAGTTTGGCCATTGGTGTGTTTGTTTTCATGTGGATAACCTGTAAGCAGCAACTGCAATCTAAGAAAAATATTTTAGTCAGAGAAAGCAAAATGGACTTTACTGGCAATCTATTTAGCATTTAAAGAGAACTGCACCACACTTGAAAAATCAGAATTTCCCCAAATTCTAACTGCTAAACATTGAGGCCAGGTCTACACTAGACCCAACAGTTAGGCTTAAGGCACGCAACACAACAGCTATGTAGAATATGTAGCTGGAGTCAGCTTACCTTACGATGAGCTTAGAGGTATCCCTATAGTGGGAGGCCGATGGGAACATTTGCTCCCATCGGCTTCCTTTATTCCTTGCAAGATCAGGATTACCAGACGCCGGGGAGGGGGTGTCTTCTGAGTTCAATTTAGCAAGTGTTAATTAGACTTGCTAAATCAAACTCTGGAAGATTGATTGCGCGGCAGCACTAATCTTCCTTTTAGTGTAGAGAAGGCATTAGACCATCTCCAGTAGCACTATCCAGTGACTTCAAGTAGTATTGCACCTTTCACTTAGTAAATTGCCATGTCTTATCATGATGGGAAACAGTAAATTATCAGGACTGCCTAAGTACCTTAGTTTCATTAACATTATTTGTCCACTCCCTGTTTCATGTAAGAACAAGGTGTCCATCAATAAGTGATAACCACAGTAATTCAGCCTATTCTGGAACGTACATTTGAGTACGTTTTCCAGTGCACCACAAAAAGTACTGCAATTTCCCCAAATCATGACATGATCATTGCTTAAAAGTCTCAGAGGGGTAGCTGTGTTAATCTGTAACTTTAAAAAAAGCTTTAAAAACGAGTGGTCCTGTAGCACCTTAGGGTACGTTTACGCTGCACGCTTATTTCTAAATAAGCTATATCGGAATTTATTTTCTGAAATAGCTTATTTTGAAATAGCGCGTCTATACACTAAGGGTGCATTTAGACTGGCAAGATTTTGCGCTAAAGCGCCTGCTTTTTGCGCAAAAACTTGCCAGCTGTCTACACTGGCTGCTTGAATTTGCGCAAGAGCACTGAAGTTCTAATGTAAGAATTCAGTGCTTCTTGCGCAAATACTGACGCTCCGCTCAGGATAAGCCCTCTTGCGCAAGAATACTTGCGCCAAGAGGGCCAGTGTAGACAGGCTCCTTAATTTTTGTGCAAGAAAGCCCGATGGCTAAAATGGCCATCGGGCTTTCTTCGCATACAGCGTCTATACTGGGAGCGGATGCTTTGCGCAAAAGCACTTTTTGCGCAAAAGCATCCGTGCCAATCTAGATGCTCTTTTGCGGAAATACTTTTAACGGAAAAACTTTTCCGTTAAAAGTATTTCCGCAAAATCATGCCAGTCTAGACGCAGCCTAAAAGTGCATTGAAATAGCGTTTAGCTATCCTTATAGATTGGATGCTAACTAGCATTTAAGGCCACCCGGAACCACTTGGGGAACATTTTAACTTGCCTGGACATTCACTAATGGATATAAAAGTTAAAAAATAACAAATAGTGCTGCAGCACCTTAGAGACTAACAACAAATATAGAGGGTGTCATGAGTTTTTGTGGGCACAACCCACTTCTTCAGATGACAGATATGGAGCAAGAGGCACAGAGGGTCAAATACAAAGCACAAAAAGAGGGGAGCGGAAGGAGAAAAAAACCTGTCAATTAAAGTGTCCATGCTAAATGAGGCTAATAGAGTGCACTTTAAGTGTCTAATACTTAGCTTCTGATGTCATTTGGGTGTTGAATATAAAGGCCCATCCAAGAGATATCTTAGTTCAGTCCCTGGCTAAATGTGTTAAATTTGCATATGAAGGCCAGTTCGGCAGTTTCTCTCTCTAATTGGTTCCTGAAATTATCCTGTAAGAGAAGCATGTTGTACCTATGAAAGCTCATGATACCATCTACATTTTTTGTTAGTCTCTATGGTGCTGCAGCACTATTTGTTGTTTTTTAACTTTTATATCCATTAGTGAGTGTCCAGGCAAGTTAAAATGTTCCCCAACAGGTTTCTGTGTGTTACCATGACAAATACCTGATTTGTGCCCATTAATCCTTTGTTGTAGAGACTGTCCAATTTGGCCAGTATACATAGCAGAGGGACATTGCTGGCACTTGATGGCATAGATCACATTAGAGGATGTGCAGTTTTATGAGCCTCTGATGTGGTAGCTTATCTGGTTAGATCCTGTGATAATGTCGCTTGTATACATGTGTGGACAGAGTTGGCAATGGAGTTTATTGCAGGGGAAGGTTCCTGGGTGTGTTTGAGTTGTGATGCGTGGTTGCTGGAAAGAGTTTGTTTCAGATTAGGGGTTTGTCTATAGGCGAAAATTGGCCCGTCTCCCCAGACCGGAGAGAGTGAGGGATTGTTTTCCAGGATAGCTGTAGATTGTTAACAGTGCACTGGAGGGGTTTAAATTGGGGGCTGTAGGTGATGACTAGTGGTATTCTGTTGTTTTGTTTGTTGGGCCTTTCTTGAAGAAGTTGATGCCTGGGTACTCGTCTGACTCTATCAATCTGGTTTTTTGTGTTTGTGTTTGTTTGGGGTTTTTTGCTTCCCTGGGTGGGTATTTAAGTTTTAAGGATGCCTGATAGAGATCCTGTAGGTGTTTGTCTCTGTATGTGGGATTGGAGCAAATCAAGTTTTTTCTTAGGGCCTTTCTGTAAACAATTGATCAGGTAATTTGTCCAGGATGGACGCTAGAGGCATGTAGGTAAGTATAACGATCAGTAGGTTTCCGGTAGAAGGTAGGTGGAAATGTGGCCATCATTTAATTGTACTATAGTGTCAAAGAAGTGGATCTGTTGTGTGGGAGTCCACCCCACCGTCAACCTTAGCCTTGTCCAGTCTACATTTCCACCTACCTTCCAACAAAAGCTCATGATACTATCTATATTTTTTGTTAGTCTGTAAGGTGCTACAGGACCATTTTTTTAATGATCTTTGCTTGACTGTCACTGTGAACTCTGTGTGGTTTGTAAAGCTGCAAAATGAAATCTTGTTTAAAAAATCAAATCTGTAGTGTTTAATACAGAATACTTGTAAATTTCTAAATCAGCTAAATATATGATTTCATCTTCTCAACTACTTCCCCAGAATCCCAGATCCACAAGAGCATTTCATTTACTGCCCCTCTGGGGAATTCTAAAATTGCACTCTAATATAGCTAAAATAGACTCCCTAATGTAGTGCTGAAAGTTTTTTAAAGACCAATGTCTAGCAGCATTTTACTCTCTTGTCACACTGTATAGGTGCTTGTGCTGTGAGTCAACCACATTCCTATCATCATTGTCATTTATTTTTAGCAATAAAGCTCTTCTGGTTCTTCACTGTAATCTAAATCCATGACTGGTAATTTTCCTTCATGACAGATCAAAATAATAATTCTTAGATAAAACAATTTCCCCCATTGTCAATAACAATCCCTAGATCCAGTTCATCCCCGAGGAGGTGAACAATTTGGCAGCAATTGTGCAATTATATTTGTTTAATATCTCACCTTCTAGAAAGAGCTGGGATTTTACATGCTAAACTTTAAAGAATGATTTTATTCTCAAAAACTCTCTTGTAATTTTTCTGTTTTACTGAGCTGTAAAAATAGCACCATCTCAGATTTGTGTCTTGTATGTACAGAATCATCAGTTCTGATCTAAAATGACAAAAAAAAAAAAGGTGAATTTTACACCTGCTAGCATTGCAGAGCCAACACAGCTAAGACTGGGAGAGCACCAGATGCTATTCTACCTTGTGAGTTATCCCTCTTAACTGTTCAGTGAGGATGCTCTACAGCTCACTGAGGTCAAGAGAAAGACCCTTAATGATTTCAGCCAGCATTGGATCAAGTTGGAATTTTCAATGAGTTACATCTATGCAATCTCATAGAAGATACTGGGTTTCACAGGTGTAACTGAAGTCATAGTCATAGTCCTTGGAGTTATAACAGATGTAATTGAGGATTTGATTTGTCCTGCAGAATCTCTACTGATGCACAGACTTGATTCACAGCCCAAACTGCATTTTGAAAGGTAGCAACTAAAAAAAGAATATCATTTTGCTTCTAAAGGGAGTACATTTGTATGGAATCCAGTGCAATTTAACAGAAAATTAATCAATTCTGGGTTGTAAGAATAATATTGCAAATAAGTTCTAGTTTGTCAGGTTATGATGTCACCACACATTTTCTGAACATTGTTTGTATCACTTCGAAACTTCATTGCTATTATTCAAAGACACACAACAATAGGACAAACCTACTGCACAAAAGCTCTTGTTTCATTTTTATACAATTTTGTTGTATCCATTTCTTAAATGCCTTGGTTTTTCCCTCCCCGATACATGCCAGTGTCAGTTTTGGTATGAAGACGCAAGTGCTACAGTTGTTAGAGTCGGGAAGTATTCTGCAGAGTGTAAAACAAAGGAAGCAGTGGCAATCCTCCACAAGCAGTTCAATAAGTTTATCAAGCCTACAGTGCCTCAACAAGAGGAAAGAATTCAGCAGATTACTGACCTCGCTAAACACTTATATGGTGAGGACTCCCTTAAGTTGCCTAGTGATGTGCTGTTGACCAAATGTAAATTGAACAGTTTGAGACAGAAGACAAGGGATTATTTAATTTCTACATTTATGTATTTAAAAAGAAAATCCCATCAGGTTAAAAATGCTGTTTTAAAATATTGACTGCATTTCTTTCTAGAAATATCCAGTTATCAGGAAGCTACCAGTACTGCTGCCCTGGACTAAATGAAGTATAAATACCCTTCCTCTTTTAGGTGTACATGGGCCAGTGACACACCTGAGCCCCTTCTGTTCAGTGCCTTGGCTCAAGCAATTGAACTTCCCTTCCTTCCTTCCTTCCCTCTTAAAATCAGAGAAGAGGATGAACTTAAATTGGCCACAATCCTTGTTCTTCCCCACAGTCCAGAAAAAGCCCTCCACCTTCAAGGTTGTGGGGAGCACAATGTTCTAAGGCCGAGAAATATGATATAGTGCAGAACTCCGAGTTAAAAACCACAAATCAGAACTTAAGTTCTGGAAAGTTCAGTGGTCATTTGCTTTTCCATCTGCACTCTGAATTATCTGAAGTCTAAATTAAATGCCCTAGAAGTCTTTATGAGATTAGAACTAAGACTTTATGGTTAACTGTGTTTTGTAACAGGAAAATCTTTGAAGTTGAAGTATTTTATGGCTCTGAAGCTTGAAGCTGAATGAATATTTTACATTAACACTGTTTATAACTAAGGGTATTGAATTATTGCAGTTTTGCATATGCCATGTACATAGTTCTATGCAGTGTTGATATAGCCATGTCCATCCCAGGATATTAGAGAGAAGAGCCTGTCTCTTTTATCAACAGAGTTGGTCCAGTAAAATATATTACCTCACCCACCTTGTCTTTTTAATGCAGTAGCTAGCAGATTGTTCTGTATGGCTACGTCTAGATGCAAGACTCTTTCGGAAGAGGCTTTTTCGAAAGATACTTTCGAAAAAGCCTCTTTCGAAAAAGAGCGTCTAGCCTACAACCAGTACTTTCGAAAAAGCAAGCCGCTTTTTTGAAAGAGAGCACCCAGGCAGTCTGGATGTTCTCTTTCGAAAAAGCACAGTTTGCATTACATAGTGCCTTTTTTCAAAAGAGCACTTTTGAAAAAAGGCGTTATTCCTCGTAAAACGAGGTTTTCCACAGTCGAAAAAACTGCCACGTTCTTTCTATTTACTTTCAAAAGAATGCGGCGGCAGTCTAGACGCAGGGGAAGATTTTTCGGAAAAAGGCCACTTTTTTCGAAAAAACCCTGTAGTCTAGACACACCTTATGTGTTACATTGACAGAGGAGAAGATGGTGCTCTAGGGATTTAAGCACAGTCCAGGGAGTCAGAAGCACAAAAGTTTAAGCACAGTTCTTGTGATCTAATTTCTTTTACTGTCTCTCCCAGTGACTTTCTGGGAGAACTAGTGCTAGTTACTTTATCTAACAGGATCTAACTGGAGGGAACTCTGGAAACCCCTCTGAAAATATGGCTTACTGTGGGCTACGCAGAATATACATACCATAGATACCTGTGCTCAATTTATTTGCATAATTGATAAAATTTGATTAAGTGCCCATGAAGGGTCCATGGAAGCTCAAGAGATTCATAACCATTTTCAATAGTCACGTAACTGAGGGCCACATTTTTCAGTCTACGAATTGTGTATACATGCCAGTTTATGCAAATGAATGCATGTGCATGTATTGAGGGCATGTTATCAGGAGTTCCTTTAAAATTAGGCCCTGAGTTCCTTATAGATTCAATGCTATTAACTTATGACCCAATTTGTCAGAAAATATCCTTAGGGTAGTAGCTCTTAGAAGACTGGGGAACCTAACTGCACAACTGGCCAGCTTAAAAAAAAGAACAGCCCAGGGCACAAGCCCCAAACCCATTAAAATAAACAGTGGGGCAAATTTATGGGTGGAGAAATAAGTATGATTATGTCATCTATTGGCTTTATTAAGTCACCTAATCATGTGCCATGTAGACTGTGAGTTGCTGTTAGGAGTAGAAGAGCTCATACCTCTTTTCTCAGTGGGGGTGACATGGCATCTGCTTAGTGAAAACTGATAAGCCAAATAGTGAGATTACATTTTAATATACTCTTAGATACAACCCAAACTTACAATTGTTTCAGTGTTGAAAGCTAAGTGTGGAGGGGACTAAGCAGCCATTGTCCATGTACCATGCCCACCATTTTAAGCCTAACTATTGTACAATAGAATAGGGGGACAGTCTCCTCTTGACACCAATTAGCCTTATATTGGAAATCTTAACTGTTTGTTCCCCCTTGAGAAGGCGGTCAGTGTAATTTTTGGACTGAAAAACTGCTTTTAAGTCTTCCTTAGCTGAATTAGAGGTGCTAGTCCTAGAGAAACATATAAGGTCCATTTTCCATTTCAATTTATTTGTCAGTTGGTCAGTGATATTGTGTTAGTCAGAGAAGAACTGACCCAAAAGGCTCAGATTGTAAAGGCCCATAACCATAAAGCTTTAAGTTAGGAGGTACTTCATCCTATATTGTGAAACTAATGCAATAAAACTGAGCCTGCAGAAAAATGCAGTTATTTGTCTATATAATATTGTATTGGTTTCATTGTTGCACTGTTTGTTTTCTATCTACAGGTTCTGAAGAAGGAAAGAAATATATCGAGAGAACAATAGCAAGACACAAGGAAGTTCTTGAGTCTATTGATGAATTGTGCAGCTCTTTAAGAGAACTTGAAGAACAGATTGTGGTAATTTCATTTTATTTGGAGAACATATAGTGACAATTTTAAAATAGCTTATGTGATGCCAGGTTTTTTTATAAGTATTTTGTGTTAAGAAACTGTAGAGAGACAATGAGGGAGACTGTACTTCTTAATGATACAGATTTTTACAGCAAAATGGGCTCTCTTTTTTACCAGTTATTCTTCCATTACAGCATAAACATAATGCTGTGACTAATAACTACCATCCTCCTGGCCTTTCAAACTCACCTTCTGACATCAATTAGAGCCCTCAAGCACCCTTTTGAGGAGGAAATTCATAGTTCAAGTACTTTTTCTCCTGTTTCCCCTTCCTTTGATGTCATGAGATTTAGGTGCCTTATTTATGGGAATGTCAAACAGCCAGTCTTGGCTTCTCTCCATCCTCCACCAAAAATTGCTGTCAAATTGTGTTAAAGGGAGTAATTTCAGTTTAGAAAACAGATCATAAAATAAACGCTAAAGCAGAATAACAGTATGTTCTAACCTAACAGTCTGATAAACATACTTATTTAGGCATAACCATTTAGTTACAATATATTAAGTAAACAGGAATTATAAAATTGCAATAGCCACTCCATGGTGAAGAATGAAATTAGTTCCTATTGTGAGTTCAATTTTCCCCAAAAGATACTAAACCCTCAAAAATTTCACATACTAAATTATATCTCATGATACAATTTTTCTTGGAAGTTTGGAGAAGTTTGAAATAAAGCTGCTTACAATATCTCCCTGTAACTTTTCTGAGCAATTTCTTAACTTTTTAAAATCTCATCAGATGTTTGCCTCCAGATTTATTTTGCGTTGTTGGCCTTGTTGAAGACAATCTTTGTAATTTCCCTAACTGATCTTAGCCCCCTTCATTAAAAAGGGGTATCACTGATGATGGGGTATCACCTCACACTGAGTTACATAGGGAGTGGATGAACTAGAAATTCTTCAGAACAGGTGTATAAAGTATGGCAAAAGCACTAAGGAAAAGAAACAGCATGAAAAACTGATATTTTGTCTTTTTGTATCAGGCTGAAGACAGCCCCACTTCTGGTTGCTTATAAATATAGCTACAGTGGGGAAATGCTCTATTCTGTTCAAATTTGCATGTATCCTAAATCTTGTTTCATGTTTCCCTGGCTTCTCATCCTTTCCGCTACCAGTGGCTACAACTTAGGCCTCATATATGCAGAGTTATTTTCATATGTAAACAGAGGAATGATTAAAGATACATTAAAATGTTCATAATTATTAATTGATCTGCAGTAGACTTCAGTCATGGCTGTGGAGGTGGGGGAACATGGAGAGGCAAGAGTCAAGGGGATAGGAGTAAGGGAACACGAGGCGTAGGAGGCTGGGTGGGCACTGCCAAGGCATGGAGCTGGGAGCAGGGTCTAATTCTCATGTACACTAACACCTTTTTGCACTGCCAGGGCAGTATTAGGGAATGTACGTGAGAACTAGGTCTGAACATAGATTGGCTAAAGTTCTCAGGATAGGAGCCCCCTTTAATGGGCTTCAGAGGATCTGTTAGAGCATTTCTCCCTCCTGAAGATTTTATGTATCAACTCAATTTAAATTGGATCCTTTGAATGGAAATGGGATTTTAAAACCCTAGCAATTTTTTTTAATTTTGACCCCTTGCATCTATTTTTACAAATTGTAGGGATCAATATTGAGGTTGTGAATGGTGACGGGGTTTACGTGGCAGTGGGAAACCAGATGGATCATGTAACTATTCCTTTCCTGATGTTCTGACATTTGTCCTTTTGAAAGATATACAGAGTGGTTGTAAAGAAAAGTATAATATTGTTTCTTAGTGTTAGCTTGACCCAAGTGACAAGCAGCTTCTAGCATAGCTCTTTTTAACAAAGTGTTTTTTGGCAAATACATTTTACATCTCAGTAATTCGCTTACCTCCCATGCTGACAGCTTGTTCCCCTGGCATGTTTATCTTTGGCTTTTGTTTGTGTTTTTTCCCAGAGCTAGGGCAGTGGGCCAGATATCTGCCTCTCCCCTCTACTCCGCCTATAATTCAATATTCCCTCTGAAGCTTTATGTTCAGATGTCTACACCTTTTAATTATAATATTTGGACACTGTTGTGATTGTGTATTGGTGAGTTAATAATTTTCCAAATTAAAGCATATTTGATTCAGTTCATTATCCCTTGTCTCTTGACAAGAAATGCTTTTAGTTTTCCTCCTAATTTGCATGTAGGCATTTCAAAGGGAGTTAGGCTATTTCAAATAAATATTTTGACATGAATAAGGGAAAGTGAAATACCCTTCTTTATATATATATTAAAAGAGAGTTAATTCCTCCTAGTTATCCATCCTTTGTATCTAGGTATCTATCAAAACCTTCCTTGAGGATATCTGAGCAAATATTCATTTGAAGCTCATTAGACAATAGTCTTCACCCCATGAAATTTCTTTGACTTCTTTGTTGACTTAGGACTGTGTTTAAAAGCAGTAGGCTAATTTTAATACACATTTATATATTATTCTTTTTTTCTCTTTTCTTGGGCTATTATAGAGGGCATGGACTGAGGGTTGAAGTGATTAGTTGATGGACAATCCTTTTGTATCTTTTGTTTGTTTTCATGTAAAAACTAGGCACCAAGACAGATCCATGTACTGTCTGCAGTTTCCCTACCCTAAAAAAGCTTCTGTCACCTTATAAAAATTTTGTCCATGCATATCCTGGATATTGTATAAGATGGAAAAAAATCTGAATTTGTCTAATAGGTCTGACATAAACAATTTACACTGCACTGGTAACAGATTGTAATATATAGGTTTACTTTAACACCATGTACTGGATGGTAGTGTAACAATCAACTACTACTTTGTAATGCTTAGTCACCAAAGTTTTCCTTTATATAACAGGAGGATGTGTTAAAAGAAAAAACACCTGATACAACATGTTTTATTGAGGAATCAGCCACTATAGAAAGAAAACAAGGAAAAAACAGGCAGGAGACATATAAGGAAGTTACCAAAGCCAATCAAGAGGTTAGTAAACTTTCTGCACTGGAACTTTGTGTAAACTAAATTTTTTGATGCATTGCTAAAGGTCTGTTCTTTATTCCTTCCACTGACTGGAAGACTCCTTCAGCATCGGCACAATCTGTGTATCTTTTCACTTTCAATTTTCTCCTCTTCCTACCCTTAGTTCCTGTCCAACTTGTTCTGCTTCCTTCCTTCTTTCTTTTGTTCCTCTTCTCAACCACTGTTTAATAGTGAGATTGTCATATCCTACTCAGTGGAATTGTAATGTCCATGTAATATCCAATTTTAGTCAGCTGAGCTCTCTTCTCCATTTCTCTCCTTGCCACTATCATCTCTGTCTGCTTCTTCTTACTCCTCTCCCTGTTTTCTATGGGACTGTGTACGTAGGATTCCTAATGAGATATTTCACACTTCCTACCTTCCCATGAGTAGCATCTCTGCCCGGTCCATTTACAATACAGTAATGTTTATGGGAATAATATTAGGAAGTTACTCTTCTTATGATACTACAATATTCTTTTAGTTCCCTACTCTTAATATTCTCCAGTACACTAACATTTTTGTTTCCCTTAACAGACAACATAATAAATTAATGAAGATATAAATATATCACTTATAGCTCAGGCTGGATTTGAACCAGACTGAAAACAGAAAAACTAGTGCTTTTATCTATCTATTGGAGACCTAAATTAGTTTTAAATTGTTTTTAATAATTATTTGTTGCTTTAATTTTTAATTGTAGACAGAGTCAGAGACACTCACTGAAAATCCAGAAATCAGAATTAAAACGGAAAAGAACAATATGCTTCACACCAGCCACCTTAAAAAGGTATCTGCTGTTCAGTCTGATGTTTAATTCTTAAAAAGAAAAACTTAAGCAAACATGCCCCTAATCCCAAAGAAACTTTTGTCCCACAATTGAGTCGTTCACAGAGGATGCTGACACTCTGAAAGACTGATCTTTAGGATCAATTTCTGCACTGTTACATTGATGCAAGTCCAGAGTAATTCCAGTAAATCAGTAGAGTTACTCCAGATTCATGTCAGTGTAAATGATAGCACAGCAGGCTTATAATGAATGTGATTGAACACAATTACAGCTGTCATCAGTTCAGCATGGTGACATGTCATACATAATCTGTAGTGCAATTGGTACAAAGCTCTATATCAAATAGACAACAATACTAAATCAGCAGCAAATAATTTTCTTCATGCTCATCTAAAAACAGTTCAGTCACCTTTTTTATTGCCTGAGTTATACGTAGTAGAGATCAGAAATAAATAAATAACTTTACTTGTTTCCATACATTATCATCAGCATGCACAGTATTAGTTAACTCAGAGAATTACAATAAATGATCATGTATTTATTTAAAGGTATTAAAATCTTTATGGATTACATTGTTTATGTTCAATGGATATATAGACATGGCATATGAAAACTCCCAAATTGCCAGGGCGTAAATATGAGACTTAGAGGGTGTGATGGGTGCACCAGACCCTGAAGTCCCTTACTGAAAAAGGCCCTGTGGCCCATTCACACCCCATCCCAGAAAAAGGCCATAGAGAAGTCCTCTAGGTAGGCTAGAGTGGCTGCAGAATGAACCAGCCACTCAGGGACCAGGAAGGCCTATCAAAGGAGCTGGAGACCAGAACATCAGTCAGTGTCTCAGGAGCCCTGAAGGTGTGTACACCAGGTAATGGCTGTCTGAGAGAGCAGCAGCACCTCGGGCAGCTCTGTGTGGAGCGCTATTGAAGATGGACTATGATAGGCCCTGCTAGATGTGTAAAGTCCTGGGCCAAAGGCGAGGACGTTGTTTCCAGGAGGGGAAGCCCTCGAGGCACCACTCTCTCTGAGTGGGGAAACAGACTAAGAAGGATGCTAACAGAGGGTACCAAGATGGGCCCCTGTTAGATGTCTACCCCAGAAGGGGGTTTGATACACACAGGGTGTGACTTAGCATGAGGGCTGAACTGCCAAAGAAGGCTTTCAGCTGACAAACAAGAGAGTGCAAGCATGTGCACTCGGCCAGAGGAGGGTGCTCACGTGGGGTGAGGGCTGCCCCTTTGCAGTGCAGCAAGCAATACGAGAGAAAGCTTAAAATTACAGGGATTAATTTCTTTTGCATAAATAATAGATTAGAACCTCAGTATCCTGATGCATCTATGTACATTAAATAAAGTACCAGTATCAAGTCTTACCTGGGCTCCCTTTTTAAATTACAGAATGAAATGCTGATACAATTGAAACGGATGGGAGTTTTGCTATAGACTTCAATACAGTCAGGATTTCACACAAAGTTAACCAATCTACCAGCCATTACAGCAGCTGGAGATTGTAAAGGTGCAGGAAAGTTTAATTTACACCGTTTTCTCATGCTACCCAGCCCTGGGCTAGTTAGCTGCTGCATGCCACTGAAAGATTGGTCCTTGTTGGTGTGGTCTCTATGGTAAGCTATGTCTATGTTGGGATCACTTCATGTAGATGGAGTAGAACAAAGCAACCTAAGAATGGGGAAGGATCTGGGACATTGATTTCATTCAGAGCTTAGGGTACGTCTACACCGCAACTTAACTAGCGTTATTTCGAAATAACTTAGTCCGTGTCTACACAGCAGGCAGTTACTTCAAAATAATGACAAAGTACTGTCAAGCTGGAGGACTTCTTACTCCGACTCCTGTAACCCTCATTGTATGAGGAGTAAGGGAAGTCAGAGTGCTCTATTTTGAAATAAGTGCTGTGTAGATGCTCCCAATTTTGAAATAAGCTATTTTGAAATAAGCTACACATTTGACGTAGCTCAATTTGCGTAGCTTATTTCGAGTTAAGCCCTGCTGTGTAGACTCACCCTTAGGTTACGTCTACACTGCAGGCTTTGTGCACAAGAGTTCTTGCGCAAAAGTTCTTGCGCAAGAGCACGTCCATACTGCCATGTGCTTTTGTGCAAGAGATGTGCTTTTGCACAAAAGCGTCCATGGCAGTGTGGACGCTCTCTTGCGCAAGAAAGCTCTGATGGCCATTTTAGCTGTTCCCATCCACACTAGCCTTTTGCGCAAGAGCTCTTGCGCAAAAAGGCTTATTCTTCGTGTGGAGAGGAATAACTCTTTCGCAAAAAGCCCTCTCTTCTGATGATCACCTGTAAACTTTCTTGCACAAGAACGGGCTCGTAGTGTGGAAGCCTGCAGTGTAGACATAGCCTTAGACACAGCCGGTCAGCTGTTGAGAAATTACTTAGCCTTATCATTGTAAAATATGCCTGCTCAGGCTTTAATATTCTTGCAGGAGTCTCTCACCCTGGTAGTATTTTAATACAGAGACTGTGTCTAATTTTGTTTTTGAAGTACCACTTAGTGTTGAAGTAATCCAATCTTGATCTCTGGGCCCCAGATAAAGCCTCTGGGCTCAGGGAGGTCCAAGCCTGGGTAGGACAGAAGCTGAAACAGGTATATGTGACAATATCAGCAAGGTCCAACAAGTTGGATGTATCCACTTAGCAGTTAATCACAGCTGTAATAATTTAAAACATCACAAGGCCTAACATCTTAGCTTCATGTAGTATTCTTGACTAGATCTGAGTGACTAGCTGGAGAAATCCATCCACACACTTCTCAGAAAATTAAGAAATGAAATTTTTATTTGCCATGTTTATTATACCCATTTTCTATTCTCTCATCAATGGTATTTGTGAGGTCCAAGTTCATCAAATGGTGAGTGTTTATAGCAGATGAATTCTAAGCCCAAAGCTGAGCTTCATTTCATGACCAAATTAATCATTTCAGGCAGAATAAAAGCAATAGAACTGCTTTTTCCAGTCAGTTCACCAAAAGAGACTGATGTATCTGTGTAGTGAATCACCACAGCCTTCAACTGGCTGACATGCCAGGATGGAACAACAAAGCCCTGGACAAATATACTTTTGGCAGATATCTTTTTCTTTACTGTTGACTGATTTGTTTACTGTGTGTGCCAAAGACCAGTAAAAATATTTACAAACAGAGCAACACTTAACTAACAATGTAGAAGGAAAGATTGGTTGAATTGGTCACTAAACGCTTATCTTGAAGGCCACTAAAGATATCCATCTGCACCTCTTGCCAGCTAGGACCACGCATGTACACACATACTTCATGTGCTCATTTGTTAGTGACAGTATCTGTGGTGGATGGAGATAGGTGACAAAAAATTGGAGACTTATTCATTCAGTTGATGCAGTTGGCTGACAGATGCAATATATTGTACAGAGTTTAACAGCAGCACTGGACCACAAGAAAGAAATTGTGCTCTCAAAATACTTTCCCAGAGTTTTGGTTCAAATATAGTTTAATGGGATGAATGGATGAGAATGTGATTGCACCTTTCACAATTACTGTTGTACAAAACCCTGGCCAGAGTCCAAGCACAGAAGTAATTAAGTAAACCAGATTGGGGCTTGTCTATGCTTGAAATGCTCCAGTGGAACAGCTGCAGTGCTTCATTATAGACACAACCTGCAGAAGCAGTTCTCCCTTTGGCATATGTAATCCATCTCCCCAGGAGGTAGTAACTAAGTCAGGGGTGGGAAAAAGGGCTTCCACGGGCCGGATGTGGCCCACCAAGCAGATTTATCCAGCCTGCTGCTCCACTGCCTCCCAGGCCAATCAGTGCCTGGGGACAGGGGAGCGTGCAAAGTTTTCTCCCCTGCCAGCAGCTCTTGGCTGCCAGGGTTGACTCTAAGCACTGCTTGACCCCTTCAGGGTGGGAGCAGGGAGTAAGAGACTTCACACGCTCTCTCCACCATCAGACCAATCAGGGCCTGGGGACAGGGGGGAAGAATGCAAAGTCTTCTCCCGCCCTGCAAGGGGCGTGCGGCACTTAGTCAACCCTAGCGTTTGACTCTAAGAGCTGTGCATCCCTTGCAGGACAGGGGCAGGGTGGGAGGAGACTTTGCACGCTCCCCCTACCCCCAGGCCCTGATTGACTTAGAGGGAACTGCCAGATGTTCAGAACAGTTGGTGGTTCTCTCTCGGTGGAATGGGGCTAAAACTTCATGCACTCCCTCCACCTCAGGCCAATCAGGGTCTGTGTGGGTGGGGGGGGAAGCACGGAAGTTTCTGAAGTGTCCCCCCCCCCCCATCTAAAATTATTGGCCACCCCGAACTAAGTCAATGAAGAGTTCTTCTGTCAACCTAGTGCTGTCTTTACAGGGACTAATCTTGGCTTAACTATGTCATTCAAAGCTGTGGATTTTCTAATCTGGCCTAATTTCCTAGTGTAGACCAGGCCTATGTTCATATTGATTTGCAGCTGCAACTGTGCATTCATGTGCACAATTATATGTGCATTCTATATGAATATGACGGGGTGAACAATAACTTTTGATGGGGGACCACTCCAAGAATTTGGTAAGTGGTCAAGGGCTGAACTTTTTTTATATATTAATGGAAGGAGCCTGGGGTCTGGGATGGAAGTTGAGTACAGAAGGCAGCCCTGAGTAGGGGACTGGGGTGCAGGAGGGGGTTTGGAGTCTGTGAGGGAGTTTGGGTGAAGAAGGGGGTTGTGACCTAGGGCAGGGGATTGGAGTGCAGAAAGAGGAGCAGGTGACTGGGAGGGGGGTGGATGCAGGAAAGGATTATGACTTGGGGGAGAGGTGTAGGAGAAGGTGCAGAGGATTTGGGTTATGACCTGGGGCAGGGAGTTGGGGTACAGGAGGGAGTGGGGTGCCACGTGCAGGCTCTGACTGGGAGGAACTTGCCTTAGGTGGTTCCTGGCCAGCAGCCCAGTGGGACTCTTGAGCAGGCTCCTTTGCTGTCACACCCCCACACACCACTTAAAGCAGCCAGATGCTAGGACAGTGGGTGCATCTCTGCTAGAGCAGAGGGGAGGAAGGCAGCACGTCTCCACAGGCAAAGCCCAAACAACTCCCATTGGCTGATTTCTGGCCAATGGGAACTGTGAGGACTGTGCTGGGGATAAGGGCAGTATGTGAACACTGTTTCCCCTACCAAGGAGCATGACACATAGGCTGCGTCAAGACTGGCATGATTTTGCGCAAAAGCAGCTGCTTTTGCGCAAAATCTTGCCGCTTGTCTACACTGGCGCGAGTATTTGCGCAAGAACACTGACTTTGTAATGTACAAAATCAGTGGTTCTTAAAATACTCTGACGCTCCAGGGATAAGCCCTCTTGCGCAAGTATTCTTGCGCAAGAGGGCCAGTGTAGACAGCCACGTTAATTTCTTGTGCAAGAAAGCCCGATGGCTAAAATGGCCATCGGAGCTTTCTTGCGCAAGAGAGCGTCTACACTGGCACGGATGCTTTTGCGCAAAGGCACATGCCAGTATAGACGCTCTCTTGCGCAAATACTTTTAACGGAAAAACTTTTCCGTTAAAAGTATTTGCGTAAAATCATGCCAGTCTAGACGCAGCCATAGAGACATATACATTGCCCCCAGCTTTGAGTGGCTTGTGGTGCTACAGCAGCTAGGGTTCTGAAATTGTACGGAGGGCTGGATAGGGAAGGCTAGAGGGGCTGTGCCTCTCCAAGTAGCCAGGCATGGCCCAGCCTCTGCCCCCCTTCCCTATCTGACCTCCTGCTCCTAACCAACCCTTTTTGCTCCCCAAACCCTTACCATCCCATTGGGACCCCTGTCCTCTGACTGCCCCCCAGGAATTCCGCCCCTCCCAACTCCCCTGCTCCCTACCCTGACCAACTCCCCAGGATCCCTCACTACCATCCAATCCCCCTCATTCTTCCTGCCCCCTTACTGCGCAACCCAGAGCTCTAGGGCTGGCGATGTTACAGCTGTGCATCTGAGCCAGAGCTCACAACTGTGCCAGCTGGAGCACTGAGGTTGTCAGCATGGCAAAGTGAGGCTGTGGAGGAGGGGTGACAGATATGGAGGGGGTAAGGGCTAGCCTCTCTGGGCAAGAGCTCAGGGGCCAGACAATAGGGTCCCATGGGCCATAGTTTGCCCCCCTCTGGTCTAGCTCCTAAACCCACAAACCGTAGCCAGACACCTTCTTCCCAACAGAATCAAAGGCCCCAGTAATTTGACTATAATAAAGGACTGGTATAATCAAACTCATGCAGGAAATATATACTATACCATGTTACTATGGTGACCATTTGCAAAGCAGTAACAGATCAGTAAATACCTATGTAAACACAGAGCATAGGGAATCTACTGGCTGACACCTGTTGATACAAAAGTATGTGCATTGATATTAGGTGCTATATCAATAAAATATAAAGGGTTCAGATTGTATTACTTTTTAGACTGTACACAAGCTGTTTGGACCACCTGTTACCTCACTGAATATTTTTTGCTAGTGATTCTCTGCCACACACATTTTTTCCTACTTTCCAAAGTGGATGGAATTTAATTAGTAATATTCCAAATATTATTGCTACTTTGTGCATGAAAATGTGGATATGTGCTACAGTAACTTGTGCTCTCTTTTTGTTCTATTTTTAAGGAAGAGACGAGACTTGCTGATATTTCAGTTGTCTGCCCAGCTCGGGAGGATTTTGTTTCACAGAATACGGCACTGTCTCCTTCTGCCAAAGAGAATAGTTTACAGACTGAGCTCCTGGCAGAAGAAACAACCTCGAGAGAGGAACATAAATGTATATCACCTGATGACATTTCTTTGCCACTGCTTTCCGAGATGCCTGAATCTGACCTCTTGCAGTCTGAAGCTGAGCTGGAAGAGCAGCCTTGCTGTAGTTCTCATAGTCTGCATGTTAGCTCCTGTAGCTTGCAAATGCAGATAAACACTGGCAGCAAAAGAATGATTGATGAGTTTGATCTCTTAACACCTGTTGCTTATGCTGACACTTCATATCATAGAAAAGAAACCACATCAGATGAATCAGAGAGGTTTTTCCCTTCTACATTAGATCACTATCCAAAATTTGGAGTAGAATCTCCTTTGACTTGTAGTTCACCAGAAGTACCTGAAATAATCACTGTTTCCAGCACAATACATGCAAACCCTGCATATAGCATGATGAGTGAAGTGTGTGACACACATTTACAACACAGTGAAGCTTACCAAAGCATGACAGAAACACAAGAACAATTGCATGACATTAATAACGTTACTAAAACCCAGGATTGGCGGCATGCTTTGCCTGATGCATTCTCAGATCTCGTGTTTCAATCAGACACCACCAGAAGCTGTCAGAGGCAGATGGTCACTCAAGAAGAGATTAAAAGTGTATCAGAAAAGAACAGCATGGTCAGCCTATCTGGACAGGCACCTAACTTCTCCAAACTGCTGTCCAATGTAACTGTGATGGAAGGTTCTCCGGTGACTTTGGAAGTAGAAGTAACAGGATTTCCAGAGCCTTCACTGACATGGTGGGTAGCTTATAATGAGAAAAACTAAATATACCTATAGAAATACACATTGAACTACTTATAACTGTGTGCACTAATCTGAAAATTAGAGAGAATTGCTTGTTATCCATATCATACTACACTTCTGCATGGTTCAATTTACAAAGAAAACTTATTTTCAATTAACCCACTTGAAATAACTTCACTGCTTTCAACCTTTATGAATTATCAGAGTAGCAAACATTTATTTTCAAATGAAATTACATCAAACACATTTTTCTTTTATATTACTTTTTAGCATAACATTCCACTTTTTAAAATGATTGTGAAAGGAATTTCCCCCTTTACAGCCAACTTAGAATCATAGGATCATAGAACACTAGAACTGGATGGTACCTTGAGAGGTCATCGAGTCCAGCCCCCTGATCTCGCAGCAGGACCAAGCACCATCTGGATCATACCTGATCTTAAATATCTCCAGTGGTGAAGATTCCACAACCTTCCTAAGCAATTTATTCCAATGCTTAAATTCCATATAATGTGCCTTCTACTTGCAAGCATCCCTTCTTCCCACAAATGGGAAAGACTGAAAGCAAAGAAAATAAGCCTATAAACTAGGAACTCCATTTTTTAACTGAATATTTACTCTCTCCTATCCACTTTTCCCATGCACTGTTTTTAATAATCAGAAGTAGGAACTTTTATTAGTGAGAAATATAAATATCTCTTAAGGGTAAAAATATTTTGATAAATCCCTTAATAAGGATTTTTAGAGACTGATGGAAGGTCCCAAAGATTTCACAATAATGTCATCTTTATAACTTTGTGCTGCGCTAGTTTATTTTAATAAACCCAACTGCAATTTCCCAGAGCCATATTATCCACTTTTTTTCCAAATTCCCATATAGAATCTCCGTTTTAATTTGCTAGAACTACAATGGAAAGCATAGACTGATAGAGAAACATCTTTCGCAGGAGCAGCCTGAGGCTGGCTGCGGCAGCTGGTGCCCCAGGCGGAAGGCGCAATCGGCGCCCCCGCCTGCACAGCCGTCAATGGCCATGACATAATCATCGGGCACCTGGGTGTCCTGTGACATCGTCATCGGGTGCCCGGGAACAGCGGCGCCCTAGGCGACTGCCTAGTCTGCCTAGGCTCACGGGCCACCCCGATCTTTCCAATTGTAGAGAGAGTTTACTACCTACCATAAACTAACACACACTGAGTACAATTTATTTTTGCTGATCTTTTAATAATGTGAATTTCCCCCCGAAGAATTCCAAAAACATAAGAAATATTGAAATATGCAGTATATTCTGCCTATATCAGTAAATACAGTCATCACTTTTTAATTCTTCTACACTTTGAGAAGGTATTGCTGGTGAATTAAGTCACTTCAATTCAGTTTTAAAGCACTATTAACACTGATTCAGCACAAAAGAATAAATTGCTGGGATTTTTATTTATTTTTCAAAATAAATTTTAAGGTGAACCATTTTTCAATCCACAATTTTATGAAAATTGTGAAAGTGGATTGTTTTACAATAAAAATTTAGTCCAGAATCATTTTATCCAATATTGATTGCATGGATTTATATATTTTAACAGACATAGGCATGGAGGTTTTACATTTGGGCAATGTTAAATATAATAATAGTAGAAACTACAGAATCAGACTACTAGGGCCTACCTTAAGAGGGTAAATCAGCCATTTCACTATTGAAATGGGCCAGATCTTCTGGTGGTGTAAATTGGCATACGTCCCCTGAAATCAGTGAAGTTACATTAATTTTCAATAACTGAGAACTTGGCCCAAATGAATTACACCAGCTTTACGCTGGCAAAAGTGAGAGGAACACCAGGTTCATCTACTCTCTCTCTCTGTTTTCTCTGGCTGAAATTAATATGTATGTGTATCTGTCTAATCTGTCTAAGGTACTTGCATGCTCACATCATCACTAGAATATCTGGATGCCTCATAGTCTTAATGTTCTTATCCCCTGGTTGGGAACTGAGACACACAGAGACTAAAGCCCAGATCCTCAAAAGTCCCTGACTTCCATTGATTTCTTTGGACCAGGTACTTTAAGCCCACTTCCTCATAAGTATTTAAGTGACTTGCCCAAGTTCACTCAGGAATCCAAGCAGGGAATTGAATGTAGGTCCCCCAAGTTGGTGACTTGTGCCTTAGCCACCAAACCATCTTTCTTTGGAGGGCCTGCATGATGCTTTGTGTACCACTTAAGACCCTTTTAAGCCTCCAGTACAGAGCTCATGTGATGCATAGGTGAATTTAATCCTTTGTTAGCAAGATTTTATTGATCAGGACTCTCTTTTTTGTATCTTTTCTAACCTTATACATATTTGAACATGGTAGCTATTTTGTATCTCTGTTTAAATATAACTCTTCTAAATGGAAGGAATTGGGGAGCAGCCGCTCGCAATGACAGCTACGGCTAACATTATTGTAGAGATTGTCTGAAATCAGCAAATTCTGCTTCTGCAAGTATTGATGTAAACCTCACTTGAAAACTGACTCTCTGCTTCAGGTACAAGAAGGGCCAGAAATTGACTGATGATGAGCACTTAAAGCTTTTACAAAAGGAGACAAAGCATGTTTTGTTCATTCAGAAGGTGTGTGATGGAGATGCTGGCCTCTATGTTGTTCGGGCTAAAAATTCTAGTGGCACTATCTCATCAAGTGCCATCCTCCATGTGAAAGGTAACAGGCCACCTATCACAAGAATAGACTGGATAATGCTGTGTGTCATCTATATTAGCGTATCACTAATGTACTGGCTATTCACATAGTAAGTGTACTACTGACAACACTGGGACTTGATTCTCACAGACTGAAGCAACAATAAATCAGTTATCTTCCACTGCACCTTTCACAAACGGTACCAATCTGCTTTTTTGTCACGCTGGATATTTTGTTAATGCCACTACTACATCAGATGTTCATCTTCTTTCATCATGTTAATTTTTAGTTTAAAATTTAGTTGGGATGATGGACAGAGTTTTGCACTCTATAACAAAGACATCTTAGACTTAATAAAAAAAATGTTACAAATGGTGTTGTTTGTAGACATCATAATGTGTCACAGTGCATCCGGGAACATGGTGCTCAAATCAATGTATGTAGCATGATGCTTTTTACATCAAATGTGTTGTTTCTGATTACACTTTTCTCACATACACTTTAAATGTTTCTTGGCATGGCATAGCTTCTTGAATCTGCACAGTACAGAAGTGTAATCATAGTTTCATTGGCATACATCAGATCATTACATTCTATTTTAAGTACTACAGCTCTGCTTAATAAAATGTATCTTTTTTGAGTGACTTTAAAGCAAGGGGACAGAGCCTCAGCTGCTGTGAATTCCCATAGTTTCACTGAAGTCAGTGAAGCTTTTCTAACTTTCCCCAGCTCAGGCTCTGCCCCCTTGTAAGTGATAGTTAAGAGAAGTAGCTCCTGCTTTATAATATTCCCATGACAACCAACCAAATCTTTTAAAAGTAAGACTTTTTCCAATATATTTAGCTGTCCTGTATATGCACTGCATTTATACGTGCCATAACTCCTACGATCCTTTTTACTCTTCTAAAAAAATGTTAAATGGAAGATACAGCTGTTTTATACTCCCATCTGTTAACATGAAAAGGGATAAATAATCTTCTGTGCATTGGACCTTGAGCCCATTTTTAATTCCTTTTTAATAAATTGTTTTCAAAGAGATCAAGGAATATACTAAAAGATAGTATAAATGATAAAATGAAAAGGAAGGATTTTTCTGTGTGGTTCCACTTAAATTGCTGCAGTCAGAAATGAGCCGTAATTTTAAAACTGTAACATTAAAAAGAGGAATTTGCTTGCATATGTTACATTTCAAAGACAAGTAAAATATTGTTATATTATAAACACAGTGAATAATTTACTTAAGGTTTTTGACAAAGGTAAGAAAATAATCATGCCACTGGAAGATTTTGCCTATAAATTATCAATCTATTTAAAGAGTGAGATATACAACTTATTAATTTCTACTATTTCTTATGAAACTTAGGCACATCTATCCATACACTAAAAACAGTTGGTGAACATTGGTATAATGTTTTTCTTTTATCCTTAATTCGCTGCTTCCACAAAATGAATCTGCTTTTGTGGGAAATTTATAAGGCCTGGCAGGTGGGGGTGGAACTTACAGTCTCTTGCAAAATTTACAATAAGAAAATAAATTATTGACTGCACAACAGGATCTGAACAGAATCTAGATTTCAAATAGCACAGAGCCAATGAGGCTAGAGACAAACATTTGAATTTTTGGCACAGAGGCTGTGTCTCTATTTAAATCTTGTAACTTCAAAACGGGAGAAGTCCTCAAGGCAACATATCTTTAGCAACAGGAAAAGGGGAGCTGACCTGATGGGGGAAAACAACATATTATAAATAGAATTTATATTACCCCTAAGTCTAGCCATCGCATGTAAATGTTGTTTCATAAGAATTTTTCCAAGTAAATAAGCCATATAGATTAGTACTTTCCAGGAAACATAGTTTTCATTTTACAATAAACTAGTTTAATAATAACTAGCATCTTGAATGTTTGAAATTTCTCCAAAGAACAGTTTTAAATTCGTTGCCTTGTAATTATATCCATATTCGTTGCTACAAAACAACCAACAAAGCAACTGTGTTGAGACTCCTACTTGCATATACAGTATAATAAACATTGAGATTAAACAAAACCAAAGTTTCCTTCCAATGTGATGCAGTGTGTTTCAGGTATTGCCTGTTACTAAAATGTCAGTGCCTGATTGCCTGATCTTCATTTACAATCAACAGAATGCTGGAAGGCTGTGGCCAGCCAGTAGATTTGTAGTCACTACATGAAAGGTTGTGGGTCTAATTTAGTGTCAGGGCTTTGCAGTTTTCATCATACTGGACTAGATTAGAATTCACTCAGCAGTGTGAGAAATCAAAGTCAGCCCTCTCTCCCCCTCCACCAAGGGGGTATTTTGATCTTCTCCAGGATGTTTCCCCACAGACTGAAACCCATCAGTTTATTTTTATACCACCAATGTTCTGTGCAGATAGGGAAGGAATGTGAAGTCTTCTAAAGAAGTGGTTCTCAACCAAGGATACATATACTCCTGGAAGTGTGCAAAGGCATTCCAGGTGGTACATCAATGCCTATGGATATTTGTGTAATTTTATAACAGGCTACATGAAAAGCAGTAGCAAAGCTATTACAGACTCAAATTTCAGACAATAACTTGTTTATACAGTTCTATATTTAGACACTGAAATGTAAGTACAAGATTTATATTCCAATTGATTTATTTTATATTACATTTACAGAAAGTAATCAATTTTTCAGTAATAGTGCGCTCTGGCATTTTTTTATTTTTATGTCTGATTTTGTAAACAAGTCATTTTTAAGGTGAAACTTGGGATGACACAAGACAAATCAGACTCCTGAAAAGGTTACAGTCATCTGGAAAGGCTGAGAAACAGTGTCCTGGAGCATGTCTACCCTGCAGCTGGAGTTGTAATTTCCAGCATGGTGGACATACACATGCTAGTTTTGTTTTAGCCAGCATGCTGAAAATAGCAGCATAACTGCAGTGGGGCTGGGAGGACAGGCTAGCTGCCCAAGTATGTACCCAGGGGGTTGGATAGGATTGCACCCAGTCTAAGCTAGAGAGTGTACAGCTACCCAAACTGAATATTACCTTGCAGCTGCTATGGAGATGTACCTCTGGATGATCTGGGAGATCCCTGATTTCTGGAGCTCAGGGTGCCACTTCAATTTTTTGCTTTTGTTGGGACAGCTTGAAGTGTTGTCATGCAAATATCATGAGTCAAGGCACTCCAATCTCAGGTTTCTGTTTTGAATAATATATTTTGGGGTCTTTTTTATTTATCTTCTGTTTTCTGAGTCTTTGCAGTACCCTCAGATCATATTTTCAGTCTAGTCACTGCAATTATGCAGGTTATGCAGACCTTCCTTCCTTTAAAGTGAAAGCTGAGATTCTTTCTTAAGCTCTTGCCCCAAGAAGCTAAGGTTTTAAATTTAAATATAAAATATCATCAGGCTTCTCATAAAATAGCAAGAATGGCAACACTGGAAGGGCTGTCGGATGTGTGTGTTCAAAGCTGCATCTCATCTCCAATTGTAGACACCCCATCTAGGCAACATCTACACTAGACACTATTGCAGGAGCAGAGTCTTCTAGAATGGGTGTAAATGGAAATATAGCCAGTGAGGCAGTATACCTGTGAGACATGGCATATGTGATGCCTGAAGGATGGGGGAAGATATGCAAGTATATATCCTACCAGCTTGCTACTTGTTCAAGCCCTGTCTCCTCATCTAGACTGCTATTTTTAACTCTATAGTTTCCCACTGCAGGAGCCTTTCCCTGCCACAAGAAAAGACTCCTTCAGAGAAGGAAGGCTCTGGCAGGGCTGCGTGCAGGCAGTAAGGAAAAGGATTGGGCAGCTCTCCTGAGCCAGGATCTTTCCTCACTGCATGGAAAGGCTCTGGCAATAGAAAGAAAGCTGAAGCTTTCCCCCTACAGTCTTCCTGCCACCAGAGTCTTTCACTGACACCTATAGCTACACACTGTAATATAGATGCACCTGGCAGTTCACTATGGTATGTAGCTACGTGTACTGTAGATGTAGCCATCGAGTACAACTTTCAAAGATATGGAAAATGTAATGCTAAGTAGGGCATCGCATTTACCTCTATTTCATCTACAGGGGAAGGGACTGGGGTCAGCACTCTGTATACTCTATCTCTGTGGTTAGAGAAGAGCTGTGTGTGGAGCAGAATAGCATTCCAGACCATGACTGTTTTAGGACAGTGTTTCTCTTTGTATTTTTGTTTCTGATTTTGCAAGCAAGTCATTTTTAAGGAAGGTGAAACTTGGAGAATACATAAGAAAAATCAGACTCCTGAAAAGGGTACAGTCATCTGGAAAGGCTGAGAAACTCTGTCCTAGCGTAGTACAGAAGATTCAGTCTCAATTCCTAGCATAATACAGAAGTCTATCCTAAGAGGAATACTTTTACCCAGAAATAGCCAGAATGGACTCGCAAACCATATAGTGTCCAAAACTATGAAAACATTTTTTTTAAAGCAGAGTAAACATCTCATGGCTATCACCATGTTTAAGTTCTCATCAAGCTTCTAAGCTGCCTGCATTTAATAATGCTGATCGTGTTTTCTACACTTTTCTGGATAAGCCTATTTTAAATCAATAGTGCACTTTTTTTTTGCTAAACTGCAACTTAAACCGTTAACATGTGAGTATTGTTGCTAAATAATGTGTTCATCTTTCTGCTCATGTGTACTATTGAGCTGAATGCCTTGTGAACATGGCTTATAAGAATGTGTGCCTCAAAGACTAGTGTATGAGTTTTCATTCAGGGTGATGGATTGTGGGAGGTCTTGCCAGATGGGGAAGTTGCAGTGACAGAAAGCTCTCTTATAAGTTCTGGTGAGCCAAGGTAGTCCGCCAGCAACAAATTACAAAACTAGGTATTGCTGGCTGAAGAAAAGGCAGTGTAAATGCTGCTCTTGTAAACCACCACTAGGTAGATTTGAACCTGTGATCTCTGGAGCTGAGTAGAGGAGCCTTTACCCTCTGAGCTAAAAGCCAGGTGGCCTTTAGCCCATGCTGTAGAGGTCTCTTGATCCTTACTGTGGCTGTGATCTAGGTACCATTTGCATTGCTTAGTAACCACACTAGGGCTATGTCTACACTTGCGGCTTCTTGCACAAGTAATATGCAAATGAGGCTAAGCGTGGAATATCGCCGAGCCTCATTTGCATACTTAATGAGCCACCATTTTTTTCAGAAGAGGCTCTTGCGCAAGAAGGAGCATCTACACTGCCCCTTCTTGTGCTAGAAAAACCCTCTTGCGCAATGCCGTTCTTCCTGAAAAGTAATAGGTGTAACGGCATTGTGCAAGAGGGTTTTTCTTGTGCAAGAAGGGGCAGTGTAGATGCTCCTTCTTGTGCAAGAGCCTCTTTTGGAAAAAATGGTGGCTCATTAGGTATGCAAATGAGGCTCAGTGATATTCCACGCTTAGCCTCATTTGCATATTACTCGCGCAAGAAGCCGCGTGTAGACATAGCCTAGGTGTATGGGTTACATTTGTACAGAAGAAGCTGCTTTCCATTGCTTAATGCCCCATTCACTAACCAGGCTGAATGGTAACCTGAGTAGTTTCCCCTTCATAAATGCTGTGTTCTACCTGATAAAGCAGCTCATGTCTTAACACAACTCCTTACTGGAGAAGGATTGAGAGGTGATCAACTCCTGTGCCAAAGCAAAAGGAATAGTGAGCACATTGAGGAAGTAAAATTCACCCCAGTATGTTTTGAACTAGGTAAACGTAAGGGGTTTAAATGGAGGTTAAGTGGCCCATGAGGACACTTTGCACTAAGGTAAACTAAAGAGAACCCCACTCTTTTCCAATTAAAGTCAGTAGGAATCTTGACACTGGGTTTAAAAGTAGCAAGATTGGGCCCAGGATGTTTGTTTTCCTTTTCAGAAGATCTGCTTTTTATTTATATGTAAAATGGCCAGAGATGCAACATCATACTCTGGGTGACCTTGAACCTCTGACTGCTGGAAACTTGGAGTGGGTATCAGGGGATGGATGGATCACTCTGTAATTGCCATGTTCAATTCATTCCCTCTAAAGCATCTAACAGTTGCCACTGTTGGAAGTCATGATATTGGGTTAAATGGACCACTGGTCTGATATTGGGCTAAATGGCCCACATGGCCCTTCTTATGTTTCTACCAAAAAAAAATAAAAATAATTCTAGATATGGAACTTAATCTTGCTTTCCTTATTTGTTGTGTCTCATGCAAAATTCACACTGCTTTCCATGAGATTTTTGCCTGAATGAATAATTCAAAATTTGGCCCCAGAAAAGAAAAAGAGAAAATAAGCCAGCTTTCCTAACTGAAATGCATTATTATTTTAGGACTACACAGTAGGTGGGCAGGGGATATGGTATTTACAGTACTATTGCATGAGGAGTGGATGGAAGTGCAAAATAGATTAAGAAAAATTCTGTAAATACTTTTAGCAAACATGAGTTTAAGGCCCCATACTGTCTAGTCCCTTTTGTAGATGTTAGTAAATCAAATGCAATACTAGTATCTTTAAGTAGTTATCTCAGAGTGTTGCTAGGTTAGCACGCACTTGCTTTTCACTTGCTTTAAACAGAAATAGTATATTTAATCTAATATTTAAATCATGATTCATTTTACAGATAAGGTTCTTTTAATCTCTGCCTGATACTCTGGTTGCAGAGCTATTTTGCCTGTGGGGGGGGGGGGGAGAGGCACTGAAGGGCCTCTTCCAATTGTTAATACTGGGATTTATAAGCAAAGGTACAATAAATGCTGATTATTGCCAAATGCCCTGATGGCAAAAACAGTGCTTTATATTGTCACATTTTAAATGGCTCAAGGTGAGAGAGGGTTTTCTTTATTCTCTCTGGGAAAATAGTAGAGCTGTCACTCTTGGGGAAATATTTCCTGATATTCTGCCTGCCTTACTTTTTACCCTGTTTAATCTAGTACTTTTAGTTGGAGCTCCCAGATCACCCTAAACACTTCCACGGTCTTTTTCACATCTACACCCTTCAAATACTTACAGGCGAACAGACCATGTGAAAATTCTTTGTACCCTGGGCCTAATGAGCTCTCAAAACTTTCTGCTTGCGACTGCACCTAGCGCCTGCTCGGGCCCAGCAGCGTGAGGGCGCCCGGCGCGGATTGCTTGTTAACTCTTCCAGCCGCCGAACAAGGGTTTGCTTTGTAACCATTCCCGTCCTAATTTTAAAGCCACCATATTGCCGTTAGCCCTTTCCGCAGAGATCTGGGCTTTGTGCGGGCTGCATGTTCCCCCGGGACCACTGAGCTGGTGGCATTCGCTCTGCGACGGGCTGTTTTCAACCTGACCTCCACTCGCTGAGCCTACAAGTAATTCTAGACCCGCTCCCTGCCTGCCCCCTGAGCAAAGGAGCCTGCGTTTGAAAACCCACCTGGCTTTGCGCCAGCCATGTTAAAAGCAGCGACCAGCCAGCTCCCCCCTGCGCGGCTGCACTGCACGCGCTGCGGTTGGAACAGGCCGGGTGGCCGGTGTGCAGAAGATGGGAGGGAGGGAGGAAAGGGGTTCATGTGTTTCTGTCTCCACAAGAAGGTCTCCCAGCGGGACCAGGCGTCAGTAATGGAGGAGCCAGCAAAGGGGGCTCTGGGGCGGGAGCAGAGCTAGAGACGGCTGGAGCAGGTGGTTTTCCTCTCAGCGCGGAAGCTGGGGAGGTCTGTCTCATCCCGCGCTTATCTGCGGGGCTCTGCTTGTGAGCGGACTCGGGCTGTTGGCTGAAGAAAGCCAGGTTGTTTTTAAAAGGAAACGAGTTTGTCTCTTCAGGGGCCATTTAGCACTGAAAAATTACAGCATGCGGGGCTGTCCCTCCTCACCCTGAGTGCCAGAGCCCTGTCTGAGATGTCAGAGTGTTACAGAACAGGTGGCAATGAAAGCTGTAAAGTTCCTGCTATAAAGTTTCTATTACTGGCAGTGTTCTCTGTAAGCTGTGCACTCCTGCAGCCGGGCAGGAGAGATTCAAATGCCACCCAGCACAACGCCTGCAGCTTGGTTTTGTGTTTCTGTTGGTGGTGCACATTTGCACATACCTTGGTGCACATAACAAAACTTATTCTGCACACGGATTAAAAACTCAGTTCATGATGGAAAAGATTAGAGGCAACATTGGTTACTAGCCAAAGAGGTTTCACCAGTTGGAATCTTCCACCTCTCAGAGCCAGCAAGTGGGGGGAAAGCAGGAGTGGTGCTGAGGGAAGCTGGTTCCCCGCCCCCGGCTCCACAGTGTCGCCTGCCTCCTCCCACCCCCCACCCTGGCACAGTTGCCACTATCAGAGGCTGGGGGGGAGGGGCAGGAGAAGCTGCCACAAAGCAGCCTCTGTCCACAGCGGGCCCAAGCTCATCATGGAGAGAAGCTGCTCCAGGAGATGTGGAGTACCCGCTGTCCCTGGGGCGCTTGGACCCCCACAGACAGGGGCTGCTGCCACTCTGCGCTGCTGCCTCTGAATCAAGCCTGATACAGAGTCAGCAGCGCAAGGTGGCAGGGGGGGCGAGCTGGGAGTTCACTGGCTGCTGGTCCTGCTCCTGGGGACTATCAAACAGTAGTGTAACCACAAAGATTTCATGCAGTTACACAACTATTCAATTACCCAATATTTAACATCCCAAGTTAGGGGCACTGAGGAAACTTCTTGTTTCTTAGCTAGCAGTTGGAATTGTGAGTCATAGGTCTAAAATATTAAGTCCCAGGTGGAAAAGGGTAGAGGTGGACAAAAGGGAATGTGAAATGCAATTCCATATGGCTTTTCAACACAGATCTGTGTGATAGGGAAAGCCACCTACCTGATGAGCCTTGTGATAAATCCTGTGTGTTGCGTCTCTATCTAAACATTCTAAAACTTGTTGCTTTCCCTTCCCCTCCCCAGCCCACCACATTAGAGTTGCTGTGTTATTTGGGTATTTTTAAACAACCTGTTGCAGACATACTTTGTTTCTCCAAATGAGAAATCCCTTTCAAGTCCAATAATTACATTAATCTGAGGTGATAGCTGGACAAAAGACAATCTTGAACCTGGGACGGATTTCAGGTCCACTATCCTCAGGCCCTTTAGAGACAGAGATATATTTTACTACTGGAGACCAGGGGAAGAAGGGGAAGCTTTTTTCAAAGCAGATCTAAACTTGCTTCTAGACTTGGTGGCTCATGGAATGGCAGCCCATGAAATACTAATATAAATTAGAAAACTACCTCAGATTCATTTGCAATTTTAAGATGAAGTAATGTGTGGAGGGAAGGGGACCTAGATTGCCTGTAGCCATCTGTTTAGGTCCATTAACACTATTGTTGTCAGAATATTAACTCCCTTTTCACTACAAATTTTGTAGTATATTCAACAGGAAACCAGATCAGAGCTGTACTTCTTGCCACCTTATGGCTATATTTGAACAGAGATTTGAACCTTTTCTGTGCAAAATAAGTAGCATTTAGTACTACACTCTCCTGATGTACTGAACAGTAATCTCTCTATAATGGCAAAAGATTGATTCTGAATCACAGTATCCCATTGAGACAAAAAGATGTAGGACATTTCACGTGATACACTCTTCCTTTGTCCAACTTTCTGTCTAATTCCACAGGACTACACAAACACTTCTACTACAGCTAGGAAAAGGACTTGGTTTTGTTTTAAATGGTGAAGATGAATCTTTTTAGCCATAGTCACAGAAGCCAGAGTCATACACCCAGTTTAATATTCTCAGCTGGGATGCAAGCCTTTGACTCAGACACTTGAATCATGTAAGGTATATGACCTCTTGTCTGCTTTACAGTTATGTCAATCTGTAGGATGGCACAATGTCTGCTCACGGCACATTGATTGGAAACTTGCTTTAAACCACATTCTTAATTTTATTTTTTAAAAACGAAAAAGGTGCCCATTTTCAAGGTGTAGGCCCTTCCTACTATTTAGCTACAGAACAATGGCAAAGATGAACAACTTCTTAAAGTGCTAGGTTTTCATCAGAAAACTTTTTTTTGCCAACACCGATACCACATAAATTATTCTATTTCAACACAGCCATTAGCTCTACCTTACTGGAAAAAAATAGCACTGAAGCAATGGCAAAAATTAACCACTCCTTAGGAGTTCCCAGGCATTTGCAGTGGTCCGTGATACTGTATTGTGATAGTGCATCAGAAATTCACTGTGATGCTTTGGTATATCAGCTTATTTGCAACAGGGGGAGGTTTCCCAGCATATTAGTATCAGCAAGGAGCATAGCTTCAGAGACTAATAGTCCAGTATGAACACCCTTTAATTTTTTTTCTCTGTAGGACTTGGTACCCGGCAGAATCCCCTGCTGGTCACAAAAAAGTAAATATGGATTCTCCAAGAGGGGAGGGTATGAAGAACAAATAGATAAAGGCAAGAGGGAAACAAAAGGGGAAGGAACAGGAGATGGGATAGGATAGAGTGGAGTGACAATAGGGAAAAAAGAGAATGGTTAAAAAAAAGAGGTGGAAAAGAGAAATTGTAGCAACACAAGAAAATGAAGGAGGGGGGACTGGCTCATCCGCGTTGCTAGATACCATGTTGGTGCTTCATAGAGAGGAGCTGCTGCCACAAGATTGATTGCTGTGAAGCGGGACATAAGAAACTAAAAGACAAATGGGGAATAAATGAGCATAGATAAATTTATTTGTTACTGGAGCAGGTTGAATTTTTTCAGTCAAAGCATTCCTATAAAACTAAAGGTATTAATAAAAGGGGGGGGGGGCCTTGCCACCATGGAATACGCTGAAACTTAAATGTCTTTTTTTCTCTATTAAAATACAGTTTCCACTCTTAGGCTCCCTTCTCCTTAGCACTCCCACTGAAAATATTTTAGTAGGTGACTGTAAAGAGCTTTTCATTCCAAAACTATCTCTGCTTCCACCTATACTGCAACATTGAATAGGCTCCAACTTCATAGTCATTAGTATAAGAGCACTGTTTGAGGATATTAAGTTCCTTTTGCCAGATTTGCTGCTTCCTCTATGTCAGCCACATTAGATACCTCTTATTTGTAGCTTTAAAATTACAACCATCAGTAAGGTGAGGTGGACTTGCTTCACTTCAGTGGGAGTGCCTAAAGCAGGGGTGGGGAACATAAGGCTTGCCTGGCTCTGGCCCCTGAGGCTCAGGGCTCCCACTCAGCATTGGGGAGCCCACCCCCCACTATTTCCCCCATGGGGCTGCAGCACACAAAAGCTACTAGGCTGGGCCCAACCAATTTTTCTGTGGATCAGCAGCCCCTTACCCAAAAAAGTTTCCCCACCCCTGGCCTAAAGATATACCTCTCACAGGACCACAGTTTTTGAGGGAGGCAGGGGTGGCCTGAATTACTGAGAGAGTTTTGGCCTCTGGCACTAGTTAATTATAGACTTTGTGGTAGTGGTGATAAAGCAGGGGCTCAGGACTGTCCCAGCCACACTTGCTCTCACTTCTTGCTGGCCCCTGACATGCCCTTATGCTAGAGACTTTTGTATGGGGGAGTATGTTACACACTCTTAAGGAATATCCTGATTTTGTTCTGACCCTGGTGTATTGGAGGAATGACTTGACTGAACAGTTAGCATGGTATAACTGAGAGTAGACTCAAGCCCTAGTTTTTGATACATTTAATTCGCTGAAATATTTTGGTTAAGGTTTCTAAACATGAAACGTTCTATTTATATGAGAGCCTCGTATATGCCTAAGGGCGTTACACTCACAATAAGGTAGATAGCATGCATACTGCTTGTATGGTTCTTTATAAATATATGTGCTATGGTACACCATGAAAAAGAGAACTGCATTTCTGAAGTGGAGGGGGGAAGCAAGGTATGATTTAATTGTCTGGGCTGCTATAAAAATCCTATAGTTCAGTGGTTCTCAAAGTGTGGTCTGCAGACCACCAGTGGTCCATGACTGTCATATAGGTGGGCCATGGGCTCGTGGTTCAGCTCCCCACTGCAGCCACGCCCCCCCCCCCCAAAGGTTGGAGCACCAGCTTCCCACTGCAGGGGAGACGGGGAGAGCCTTGCGGGCTGGATCTGGCTCACAGGAGGAGGAAGTGGCTCTGCATGCTGCTGCTCCCACTCCCACCAGCAGGGGGGAACAGCAGTGCAGGCTTTCCCCAACTGCTCCCATTGGCCAGAATCACAGCCAATTGGAGCACAGTAGGGGATGGTGCCTGGGAGCAGTGGGAGGCACAGAGCCAGCTAAGCACCCCCATCCCCCTTATGCCCAACCCCCACACCCCCATTCTCCTCATGCACCCCCTCCCACTGAGACCCCTCACCTCCACCTTGCTCTTGCACCCTCTCTCCCTACCTCCCACCCAGACCCACCACCCTCAGCCTGCTCCTGCACACTACCTCCCGACCAGACCCCCAACCCACTACTGCACTCTACCTCCCGGCCAGATCTTGCAACCTTATCCACTCCTTCATCCATTTTGTCATCATGGGTGGCTGGCTGGTGGTCTGCGGAAAGGTCTGTGTTGAGTGGGGTGAGCCGTGGGCCAAAAAAGAACCACTGCTATAGTTTGTAATAACCTACCTTAGTTTTTCACGTAGGACTTTTGTGCATTAAGTAGGACTTTTGTAAATTAAGTGGTGCATAAATCCTGCTCTGTTCTGTCCTTCAGCATGAGTGTAAATTTGACCCTTTTGTAGAATAGGCTTCTTGTGTTCTTCACTAAGTTGCTAACCTGGAAGGATGGAACAGACTAGCAAAGCAAAGAGTGAATTGCAACAATAAGCTTAGCTCAGAAGTTTACCAGTCTTGACCTTGTTCCTTAAACTTCTGTAGGAAATATGTTTTACTATTTACTGCAATAAAGTAATCCATCATATCCATTACTCGTATAACGAATGTGATTATCTAATGGTATCTTGAAATTAATATCACTGTCCTAATGCATGGAGGTCTTGATGCTTACCACCCTATGTGTCAAGAGGAGTTTCACCATTCCCACTCCATATTACACACACCGGCAAGAAGCTGAATATAATTTCAAAGTTGTCTGTTCTCTACTTCTGTGTAAACTACTCCTGAGATTTAATCATAAACATGGATTTTTTTTCTCTGTGCAATAATCAGAAAATTATAAAGCAGAAGGGTTTTCTTTTTTGTTTGCTTGTGCCATTGCAAGTAGAGTATATGTTTTTTTTTCAGTACAAGGAAAAATACCAAACTTCATACAGAAATTTGGACATACAACTCTACAAGAAGGAGAAGATTTAATCTTGCATTGTACTATACATGGAAGACCCAGACCAAATGTTATTTGGACTAAAGATGATATCAGAGTGGTAGCTGGAGACACCAGTGTATGTCTTAACTTTTTTAAAATGTTCTTTGGGGAGGGACATAGTATATCTTTCTGTGTGCTGCTAATTGTAATCTGCACATATCTTATTGTTTTACAGATTGAGAAATTAGGAGATTCCTATTACCTTTTAAAAAGAAATGTAGTCCTTGCTGATACTGGGAGATATAACTGTGTTGCCATCAATGAGGTTGGGGAAGCATCCTGTTCAGCTTTCATCAGAGTTACAGGTGAATTCCCCTCCTCCAATGCACACTAGTATACTTAAAGAGAACTTTGTTCCCACTCTCCCTGACATACACATTTTGTTTAGGAGAAAAATAAAAAAATAGAAATTCCTGCTGTAAGTGGAACAAAATCAAAACAGGAACTTGGATATTTTTCAGAAAAAATGAGCATCACTACAACTGAAATAGGGCAAGGTCAGGGGACATATTGTATGAAAGGTCAAAGGCCAATGGCTAAACATCTGTCAGGTAACTTCAAATTTACTCTGAGTACTGTGTCTTGTAATACACTGTAGTACAGGTTGCATCTCCCTAAACTGGAACACTCTCATCCAGCAACATCTGTGGTCCAGCAGGACCACGGATGTTGCTGAATGGGAGGGCCCCAGGGCAGGAGGGCCAGCAGCTGAGAGCTCTGCAAAAGGCCAGACTGGTGGTAGCAGGGCCAGATGTTCAGCAGATCAGTGGCAGTAGTAGGCTGTGGTAGTGGGGCAGGGGTAGCTCGCGCATGCCAGCCCAGCAGCAGGGTTGTGCCATGGCATCCAGAGCTGGGCTGCATGCCAGCCTGGCAGTGGGGACAGAGCCATGGCAGCCTGGGTGGAAGCAAGGCCGGGACATGGCAGCCTAGCAGGGGAAGTCTGTCTGGGGCCACAGCAGGTCGGCAGCCTGACTGGGACCATGTGCCGGCTGGCAGCGGGACTGGTACCGAAGCAGCAGAGCCAGGGCTGTGTGCTGCTGTGCTGGCAATGGGGCTGGAGCAGCAGTTATGGCAATGGGGCTGGGGCAGCCATGTCACCTGGCTGGCAGCAGGGCCAAAGGAGCTGGTGGCGGGGAGGGACAGCAGGCTGAGGGGGCCGGAGACAGGGGACCTTTCCTAGTGCAGCAAATTCCCTCATGCAGGACCACTTAGGTCCCGAGGGTGCCAGACCAGTGAAGTCCAATCTTTAGTTGTACTGAGCTTCATTTATGAAGCATGAACAGGAACTTGTCTTAATTACTCACTTTTGTGTAATATAAGTGAATCATAACATGGCTATCTTTGGCATTTAGATTTCTATCAAGATATCATAGATCGATATGCAATTTATAAAATCTTATAATAATTTACACTTACACATATGTTCTACTGTATGGTAACTTACATAAATGTAACTTGTATGTAGTGTTGCTATAGCTTTGTCAGTTTCAGGCTATTAGAGAAACAAGGTGGGTGAGGAGATATCTTAATTGGACTGACTTCTGTTGCTGAGAGAGACAAGCTTAGCTACACAGAGCTCTTCTTCAGGTCAGCAGCTAAAAAGCTTGTCTTAGTTGGTCCAGTAAAAGATAATACTTCACCCGCCTTTTCTCTGTAAATGTAACTTAGCATTTATGAATATGTTATAAATTCATAAATGACCTGGAAAAAAGGGGTAAGAAGTGAGATGTCAAAGTTTGCATATGATACAAAATTACTCAAAATAGCTAAGTCCAAAGCAGACTGAGCTGTTACAAAGGGATTTTGCAAAACTCAGTGACTGGACAACAAAATGAATATGAAAGTCAGTGTCGATAAATGCAAAGAACTGCACACTGGAACACATAATCTCAACTATTCATACAACATGATGGGATCTAAATTACCGTTGAGCACTCAAGAAATACCTTGGAGTCATTGTAGATAGTTCTCTGAAAACATCTACTCAATATGCAGCAGCAGTCAAAAAGTTAAGTGTTATGAGCTGTTAGGAAATGGATAGGTAATATGCCAGAAAATTTTATAATGCAACTATATAAATCCATCGGTATGCCCACACCTTGAATACTACACGTATTTCTGGTCATTCCATTTTTTAAAAAGATATATTGGAATTCATAGGTGGTGGTGTGTTCAAGGGGGGCATGTGGGATCATGTGCTCCCTATAGGGTGTGGAGAAAGTGAATAAGGAAGTGTTAATTATCACTTCACATAACACAAAAACGAGGGGTCACCCAATGAAATTAATAGGCAGCAGTTTTAAAACAAAAGGACATATTTCATCAGACAATGCACAATTAGCCTATGGAACGAATTTCCAGTGGATATTGAAGGCCAAAAGTATAAATGGGTTTAAAATAGCATTAGCTAAGTGTGTGCCACCACTTCAACAGCTATTAGCCAAGATGGTCAGGGACACAACCCTATATTCTGTGTCCCTAAACTTCTGTTAGAAATGATAGAGAACAGATCACTTGATTTGCTCCCTCTAAGGCATCTGGCACTGACCACCCTCTGAAGACGGGATACTAGGCTAGAACACCTATTGGCCTCATCCATTATGGCCATTTTAATGGTGCATGGAACAACCTCTTAGACTGAATTGCTCAAAGGCACTTTGGAATAAAGAATGTTGTAAAAATTCAGCTAAGCTTCTATTACATGCTAGTATAGCTGAACAAAGAAACAACACTGTTGCTGCAAAGGGATGCACTACTAGCCAGTGCCAAGCAGGCATACGATTTTGTGAATTAAATGGCCACAAGGTTGGCAATTTGTTATAAGTCTTTTATCATTGTTCATTCTAAAAGTGTCTCCCAAGGAAACTTGCATTCATGGATTAGGCATGTTAGGCGAACATCGTCCATTCCCATTTGGAGAAAGAGAAAGCACTACCTATGTATGATCTCTTTACTCAACAGCTGCACAAAATAAAATCAGTGGTGTGTCTTGCAAAAAGTCTCAAGTTAACTTAGCGGGAGAACAAGGGTTTTTAAGCATAATAGAGGATGCCACACATGTACCATCATTCCCATCCTTGTACCTTATTCAGTTTCCCTAAATCAGGGCTACTCAACTTTGGAAGCCCCAGGAGCCACAATGATACTCACAGCACATGCCGAGGGCCCGCAACTTAAGCATGGTTGCATGTACATGCAAATATATATGCAAATATATGCAAATAGCTTTTCACACTGATGGGCTCGAATATAAAGCACTTCCCACAATGCCCTGGCACTCCCAGCACCTCCTCCCCTGGAGGCTAGAAACACCAACACCCTATACCTGTCTTTTCCAGCCAGCCCATCCGCTTATGTCCTTCAGTGCTCACTCTGCCTGGGAGACGCCTCGCTATTGTGGAGCATGTTCCTAGTGGAGGCCATATTCAAAGAATCCCACCCGCAGGCTGCGTGTTGAGCTCCATGTAAACGCAAACCATGTTGCGTAGCCCTGCCCTAAGTCCTGTGCTTATACATTTAGTTCCCAAGTTTCCACGAGAATGAACCTGTGAAATGAAGGCAGCAGAGAGGAGACATAGAATTCTTCAGTGTCATCAATGATGTCACCATAGTCCCAGAAAACAGAGGTCATGTTTCACTGTGGCATTAGCACTTACTGTGACACTAAAATGGACAAAAATAATTTCCTGCTTAACCTTTCTGGCATAAGACATAGGCTAAATATTAGATCCATAAGTGATGAGCCTCACCTCCCAATGTTGAAATCTTTGCTAATCGTATTTGGCTGACAAACAAGAGCAGTTTAGTGCTATCCTGAAAAATGTGTTTGCAGTGACGCTGCTAGTAGTATGAACATGTTCAAGGACAAGAAGCAATCGTGTAAATTGCAGTAAGGGAGGGTTAGGCTGGACATTAGGAAAAACGTCCTTATTGTCAGGGTGGTTAAACACTGGAATAAAATGCCTAGGGAGGTTGTAGATTCTCTGTCAGTGGAGATATTTAAGAGCAGCCTGGACAGACATCTCTCATGGGATGGGGATGGGTCCTGCCGTGATGGCAGGAGACTGGATTTGATGATCTCTCGAGGTCCCTTCCAGTTCTAGTATTGTATGATTATATGATTCAAGTAACAAGGGTTTGTAATGTAGGCTTTAAGAAATGCTTAGCAAGTTCTTCCTAAAAGTTCTGTAAAAAATTGAAAGTTCTCACAACAGGCTGCATGCCACATTATGGTGAGCCAATGCATTTTCACTGGCTTTACAGCATTCACTGGTGCAGTAGAAGTCAGACTGTACTTTTGGATATGTGCACCACACCCAGTAAAGTTAATGCAATTTCTGCGTGTTGGGTTTCTGAAGGAAGAATTTAGACAAAGTTAATAGTGACTACAACTATCAAGCTGGTGGAGGCAGAAGAGAAGGTTGAATTCATGCTAGTGAATATTATGATTTCATGATTTAACAAGGAGCGCTGAAATAAACTTGGAATTTCCATTCAGTAGGCAAGTCTGGTATTTTGATGTTTGTTGTTTTGTCCAAATTAGAATGAAAAGTTCAAATATAAAAACTTTAATGGAACATGTTCTAAAATCATTGAAGAAGTATTTTTTTAAATTTATCAAAATGAAACATTTTGATGAGTGTTGGGACTCGCTTAATGCAACATTGAGATTCAGTCTCAGGCAAGATTATGGTACATTATAGCATAGCTCACTTGGCTGTAAAGCCCACGTGCTAGAGGAAAATAAAAGCATGAGGCACAGTGGAGCTAAAGTAGAGACAGATTAATGAGGAAATGGTGCAAAACAAAACATTTTGGCTTAGTTCAACAAACCACAATTATTTTATTTGGATCAACTTGACTTGAATTTAAAAATGTTGCTTTGATTTTATTTTCAGTTTTCCAATATAAAAGTTTTTCAGTGGAATTTTTTTCCCCACAAACCACATTTTTTGTCAAAATGAAAAACCATGGACAATTCCTGGTCACTTCTTTTAATGAAGCATGATACCACTCTGTGAAAGTTTAGACTGTTTGGACATTTTATTGTCTTAAAATAGCCTCTCACTTTAGTTTCTCAGGGTAAGGGATTTTAGGAGTATTCACAAGAAAAATGTCTCCATGGTTCTTGCTAGCAAGGAGCAAATGACTATTCCTATTTCCTGTAAAAGGGGTTTTAGAGTCTTCAAGATTCTAATTAAGATTTATATTGGTTAGATAATTGTGTATTTGCTCGCAGAATTTTCATTATTATTGTGGTCTTCTTGCTCCTTCATTTGGATTGATGATCTCCTTTGAATGAATAACTAGCTGAGTTCTCTCTGTTATCTTCACATCCGCTAAAAGATCTGCTGTGCTTTGTTGATGACAGTGCAATCTCTTCCTATATCCTCTGAGATATGAGCTTTGATTCAGATCAACACATACCACAGGAAAGAGAACTAAAACCTATGCCATGTGTAGCACTTTGGTTGCAAAAAATGCTCTCATTTCTTCAACAATCCTTTCTCCCTGGATGCTCTCGCTCAAATCCATCTGCGTAGGCAAAGGTCCACGCTTTGTGCATCATTATGAAATGTCATCTGTTCCAAAAAAGAAAAACACTTAATTTTTTTTAAGGAGAAGCAGAAGGTGGAATTTTGTTGTGACTCCTCTGCTTGTTGACCCTTACACAGCTACTTCTTATGCTTCACCAGTAATATAATAAATTTTAGGCCAGTCATATAATCTGTTAGGGATGGGATTACTCTACTTCTGCCTAGGATCTTTGATATTTTAAGTGCAGTTTCATCAGTCACCACAGAATGTTGAATGAAAAGTGCTGTAATTTACACCAGATTAAAATGCAGTTGATATTAATTTAAATGTTTGCCTGCACAGGTTAAAACATAAACATTGGCTGCACATGTGGAGTCACAAGAGGTTAACATCAGTTTGAAGCATGATCCCATACGTCTCTTGGCTACTGCAGAGGATGTTATTGGGGAAATCTAATTCAGAAGATGGGTTGACCTTCAGGATGCCCAATTTGAGTGGACTAATGACTCCGCTTGCTGTGAATCTTCATGGAGATTTGACATTGTGAGGTGGGGGGGGAAGAGAATCTCTGAGTGCTGCTTAATTAGTACCTGTTAAGAACATGCTAGTAACTAGAATTTGAAATTTTCTTTGTATTTTATTAATAAAGTCACTTGCACAGTAGTATCAACTTGACATACATGTTGTGGTTTCAATTTCACTTATTTTATCCTGGCTTGTAAGACAAATTAAAAAACACACCTTTTTAGTGTGTATTTTTATTTGATATTAGTAATTTCCCCTCTACTTTTTTAAGCACCTTTTCATAGACCTCTCAAGAAACAGTCCTTCATGTTGGTAGGTCAGGTTTCTTGTACCCATTCTGTCAGCAAGACTGAAAACAGTTAAAACATCAAGGCTATGTCTACACTGCACATTGTTGTACATTAAGATATGCAAATGAGGTGAGGGGATGATATCACCGCACCTCATTTGCGTACCTAATGAGCCACCATTTTTGCGGCATGGGCTTTTGCGCAAGAAGGAGCTGTCTACATTGCTCCTTCTTGCACAAAAAAACAAAACCCCTCTTGCGCAGGAGCCGTTCTGCCACTTATTTTCAGGAAGAACAGCTCAGCGCAAGAGGGGTTTTTTTGCGCAAGAGCAGTGTAGACAGCTCCTTCTTGCGCAAAAGCCCATGCCACAAAATGGCTGCTCATTAGGTAAGCAAATGAGGTGCAGCAATATTCATCCCCACACCTCATTTGCATATCTTATTGTACAACAATGCGCAGTGTACATGTAGCCCAAGTGTGGTACACAAGCAACTGAATGAGAGAAGAGAAGGTTTCCTCCTTTTCCTCTTAAGTAGCTAATTGAGGACTTTTCATTTACATAAGCAAGAGTTATAGTAGCCATTAATGAGGGAATGATGGAAATAAGTTTTTGTCTCTTACATCTTGTTAATCCTATGTATTTAAAACTTGGTATGGGGAGGGGGGTTAATTAGTCCCTAAAGTCTCTAGCAATGCTCCTAGGCGATGTCTACACTGCTGGCTTTTGCTGGCAGAGTATGCAAATGAAGCACTGATTAGCATATTGTCATGCTTCATTTGCATACTCTATTCAAACCATTTTTGTGCAAGGGTTTTTTGCGCAAAAACAAGCAGGCTATGTCTACACTCGCGGCTTCTTGCGCAAGTACGGCCGTTCTTGCGCAAGAATCTGCAGAGTGTCCACACTGCCCACCTGCTCTTGCGCAAGTAAATTTACAGTACGGCGTGGTAAGAGAGGGCTCCTTGCGCAAGAGCTACGCTCTTTTTTCACAGGTGTAAGCTCTCTTGCGCAGGGGCTCTTGCGCAAGAAGGCAGTGTGGATGCTCCGCAGGGATTTCTTGCGCAAGAAAGCCCTATGTCTAAAATTGCCATCAGAGCTTTCTTGCGCAAGAGTGTGTCCACACTGCCATGGGCGCTCTTGCGCAAAAGCACAGCTCGCACATGGCAGTGTAGACATTTTCTTGCGCAAGACTTCTTGCACAAGAACACTTGTGCAAGATGTTCTTGCGCAAGAAGCCGCGCGTGTAGACATAGCTGGAGTGTGGACATTTCCTTTTTGCGCAAAAGCCCCTTTTTGCGCAAGATCCTTATGCCTCTTCCGGAGGCAAGTGAAGTGCAACAATATGCTAATCAGCACTTAATTTGCAAACTCTCTGCCAGCAAAAGCTGGCAGTGTAGACAAAGCCTTAGGGAGGCTGTGCATGGACAAGGAATCATTTCTGACAACTGGAAAGCTGAGGTTCATCAGGACTGCTAGAGAGAGAGTCTCTGGGCAGATAACATTTCAAGGCTGCTTAATAGGATCTTTATTCATATTTGCATGTTGTTTGCAAGACTTGGATTATAGTGTCTGGTGATACAGGCCCACTGTCACTTTCATATGTGTTGGAAACTGGGTTTCCTTTTACTTTCAGATGCTCCTACAAAAGAATTCCCAGACTATCACAAAATCAGCAGCAGACAGTCTATAAGCCACTTCACACCTTCAGCAGAAGTAATGGAGAAAGCAGAAAAATAAAAGTCATAGTATCACCATCTAAATACAAACTTTACAGGTTCCATTCCGTTCCAACAAAGTCAGTCACTCGCTAGGAGGTTTCCAACTTCTCTCTGGCTGCTTCTTTCCAGCCTTTGTAGCCTGTGGTTCCTCAGGCTGACAGGTGTTGCCAATCTTCAGGCAGGCCTCAGGCTCTTCAACCAGATCTAATCTGTTCCCCTTAATTAGAGCTGAGGGGGCAGGAGCTAATTATATGTGCTTACACCAGCACCCTACCACAATGGCCAGGATAGCTGGTGCCATGTACATTTTGTAAAGCATATCTCTGTGGTGAAAAGGTTTGGAAAATTGATGCTTAAGTCAGTGTTTCTCAAAGGGTGGGTCAGGAGCCATGGCAACCCCATTAAAACAAGGTCCTGATATTAGACTTGCTGGGAGCCACAGCTCACTGGCTTCAGCCCTGGCGGTGAGGCTCAGGTTACAGCCTTCCCTTCCCCCTCAGCTGAAGCCCTTTGCCTTAGGTCCCCCTCCTAAGTGGTGGTGGGCCTTGGGCTTTGGCCTTCCCTCACATGGGATGGCTGGGGTTGGGAGGGCTCAGGCTTCAGTCTCCCCTCCTGGGGTTATATAATAATTTTTGTTGTCAGAAGGGGGGTCATGGTGCAATGAAGTGTGAGATTCCTGCTTTAAGTTAATGCCCTGTGCATCCAGGTGAGTTCAAGGCTTATTCAGCACTCAAATCTCCCTGTTCTGAAAGCTTAAGACCCTGCTCTGGCCTCTGTACATGGGGGTGAACTTCACCTTGGCAGAATAGGGACCCAAATAACCCATTAGCAGCAGTTTCTCAGTCTAGAACCATGATCCTAAAAATCAATGAAGAAAAAAGCCTATATGCTGTGAGTCCCTTATAATCATTGTCAGTCAATAAATATTTCACTTGTACATCTTATTCAAACAGATATCAACAGTGGGTTAAAGATCAGTGTTAAATATTTCATTGTTTAACAGCCAGCAAACCTAGAGAATTGGAATATGGACAGTTTAATTACAGGTCTCATACATAGACTGTAAAATTAAAATTGATAAACACTTTAAGTCCACTAATATCTCTTCTCAGCTGGGTTATTTACAGAAGTGGTGTTAGAAATTACAGGATAACAACATCTCTGAAAAGTGACTCTGGGAACATGAAATTGAGGGGTTTTATGTCTATTGTCCCTGATTTCATAGCCAACTTGCTCACTGAAAAAAACCAGTGGGGGGGGTTGTTGTTTTTTAACTCTCAGACCTGCAGACACAATTTGGGATTTGAAAATCAAGCTCTGCTTTTTGGTCTTGGGGGTCTTGTGCCGCCCCCCCGCCGTAGCCTTTTTCTGTCTTACACATCATGACTCTTGATTAAGTTCCAACTGTGGATTTTTATTAACAATTTGATAGGTAATATATGAAACAGAATCCAACCTACTTTGCTATAGTTTTGTGACTTTGCTATGATTTGACTTTGCCAGCAAGGCAAACAGATATGGCTGTGAAGGCACATAGGGAACAGATCTATTAAGAAGGCAACTTTTGTTTACACAGTCACTTTTCTGATAAGCAGCACACCTAAATCATTCACAGAATCCTAGAAATTAAAAAGGGAAAAGATGTTGTAGACTATGGAGACTCATCTCTCCCTCTCTCAAACAAACATACAAACCACCCATGCTTCAGTTCAGCTATGTCTATACTGAAGGCTTCTTGCGCAAGAACTGTTTTGCGCAAGAGTTCTTGTGCAAAAGGTCTTCCACAAGAGAGCGTCCACACTTCCATGTGCTTTTGCACAAGAGATGTGCTTTTGTGCAAGAGCGTCCATGGCAGTGTGGACGCTCTCTTGTACAAGAAAGCTCTGAATGCCATTTTAGCCATAGGGGTTTCTTGCGCAAGAAATTCATGTTGCCTGTGTACACTGCCTTCTTGTGGAAGAGCTCTTGCGTAAGAGGGCTTATTCCTCACGGGGAGAGGAATAACTTCCAGAAGAAGCCCTGTTTTCCAACGCTTTACTGTAAACTTACTTGTGCAAGAACATGTGTGCAGTGTAGACACTCTGCAAGTTTTTGCGCAAGAACAGCTGTTCTTGCGCAAAATGCCTGCAATGTAGACGTAGCCTTCTTGTTTAGCTTATCCCACCATCTCATATAGCACCAGCACTTGATAGCATCAGCTTTTCAGCCATAGATGTAGGCATCCTCCTTAGAAACCTTATTGCTCAATAGCTGATCCTTAGGAGGTGCTATCAGTGGAGAAGATCAGTGAAGTCTATGTAATCTTTCTATGATCCCATCATCTTCTTAGTCATATTTCCAGGCTCCATTAAGAGCCCTGAAGTTGGCTGTTGTGGAAGTTGGCTTTCTCGCATGGTTGTGTAATGGAGTGCAAACATCCCAAGCCATCAATCTGGCCAAAGATACTTACATTTCATTTGAGGTATTATGTGGTTAAGGTTTCACAGATGTCATTGTAAAAGTTCTCTGTTGCTTATAGAATTTTTGTCTTTCAGGCTGATATTTCACTTGTTTTCATTCATGAGAAAATGTTTTTGGAAAGTTTTGAGGAGAGGGAAGGAGCAGGGAAATCCAGCTTCTCCATTACAAAAATGCTTTGTTTGAAGAGTTCTAGTGTTCAGTGATAACGGTTAGAAAACTAGAAACTCAGTAGGGATTTGTCCTCTAGGTTATGTTGGTGAAAAATGATTTGTTGCTTGTTAGTTGTATAAGGGTTTAAGAAAACACACACAAAATCCCCAATGTAGACACATCTTCCATTTTAGCTAATAGCATTCAAGGAAGTAGCATTCCTACACCAACAGAAAAGCTCATCCACAGGGCTCCTGTCCTATCAACTCCATATATTTTGCAGTACTGTGCACGCTACTGCTGTTAAGCAAATAGCTGCATATTATGAATTATTTATTTATTTATTTATTTATTTGTTTACTTTTGCGAACAAGGGAAACTCCATTTACAAATACATGAAAACCCTGCTAAAACTGGAAGGTGAACCACACACAAATCTGAAAACCGTGAAATTATGGTTCTACACTCTCATGACTAAAGGTTTGATCCTGCAATACATCCACATGCAGGCCCATTGAAGTAATTGTTTCCCTTATGCACAATTACTCAGTCAATAGCCCATGTACAAAGTTACTCACATGCAGAAGTATTTGTAGTATCAGTCCCATAGTGTTTTATTACACTAATGATTACATTCCATTTCTGACATCTTGTATAAGTTGAGAAATAGTATGTGCCATGTGCGTTAGGTGCATACTAGTACCCATTTCTGCAAGGGTTAATGCCTCTCTAAGGTTTTGTGGAAGAGGAAACTTATACATAGGATATGATATATCATGAGCTAATTTAGCTTAGTGGATAAGGCACTGAGAATTGGGCAACCTGGGTTCAAGTCCTGGCTTTGCCACTGACTTGCTGGGTGACTTTGATGCAGTCATTTCATTGCTCGGTGCCTCAGTTTCCTCATCTGGAAAATGGGGACGATGATATTCACTTTTGTAAAGCTCTTTGTGATCTAAAGAGGAAAAGCCCTGGATAAGAGCTATGGATCATTATCTAAGGAATTGCATGTGAACATGTTTTGATTTTTTTAAGGCAGTGGGTAGATCTTCAACAAGTTCAATTTGTCACAGCAATAAGGACAATGTGGCTAAGCCAGTTTTGAATCTGCCCCAATACCCTTATCCTGCAATGATCTTTATGTAGGTGGAATCACTCCAATGTTACAAAACACAATGTATATATGCAAAAAAGGTTGATGTTAAGTTAGTGAATGAAGCTTTAAACATATACTTTGCATTTAAACACTTTCCATTTTTTCTTCATGTTTGGGTATAAAGCCTTAGTTTTCTGTGATACTTCATAACTTGCTTTAAAGGAATTTTGTCACTTGTGGGATTTTCATCCCCTTTCCCAGCAGAAACAGTAATGTTGGGTCACCATCAAAATTCACATATTAGAAAGGTAACAACATGTCAGCTTTTAAAAAAGATTTTTAAAATGATAAATTTTACTCAGTGATTTTCATGCTACATTCTTAATTTTACTTTTGTCTCCATAACACCACTGACTTACTTTTTTTAAAAAAAGAGGAGAAATCTGAAGTCAATATGATATTACAGATATGATTTTTCACCAATTTTACCATTTGCACAGCTTTGCAGAAATTTTTACTACCTGTTAATATGGTTGTTGTAGAGTAAATTCCATTCGCTATGAAAAATTTAGCAGTCATTTTTAAACCCCATACAATCTCATAGGTTTCTTTTGGATGCCATACATGCTTTGGTGGAGGCTAAATGAGTCTTCCCCATATAAATCCTAGCTATAGTTAAGGCCTGTCTCATATTATGACAATAAATCGATGCAGATGGACTCGCTTTACATCCATAGACTATGATACCAGTCTTCCAGCACTGTGAGGTTGACACTACATCAACGCAGGTGATTACAGTAAACACTACTGCTTCTTTCCCCTTACCCTTGTGCAGCAAAAATGCCCTTAAAGATTACCTTTTTAACCAGAAAGGTAAATTAAAGGCTAGATTAATTCCTTATATGTAAAACACCTTAGGAATGGGTGAGATGGTGTAAAACTCTGAGATTCTCCTCACAAAGTTTTCCTCGGGTCAATCTATGAACAGGAAATGATGTACCTCCTCTTCTCCCTTCAAAACAGCACATTGCAGGGTGCTTCATCCATGAAGAGATACCGCACCTCAGAGGCTTCCTTTCCTTTACTCCAGCACCCTGGCAATGTGACAATTTACTCCCCAATTTTTGGGCTGCCGTGGAAGGAAGAGGGGTTCTTGAGCATGAAGTGGATTAGCATAGAAAATCTTCTGTTTGTATTTCTTTAGCTAAGTATTCCTTGAGAAATATGCGGTGGAACATTGTTTACTTTCCCTTCCTCCTCCCTCAGCCTCTCTTCCTCCCATTTGAGTGTCTGGGCCTGCATGGATCCTTCTGCATATTCTGAGGAGGTGGGGACAGTACCACAGAAAAGGTTCCCACCCTGTTGCCATTCCCCAGCCCTTTTGCAAGTGCTGGGCACATCTGGCCTCTTTTCAGTGTGTATCGTGAGGCATAAACCTCCTGTCTAACAAAGCATTTAGGCACATGTGAGAAGGCATGTGAGACGTCATGGGGAACCAATTAAGCACATGCTTAAGTAGTTTGCTGGATAGGGGCCTAGTTGGGTTTTGTACAGTCAGATAGGAAAATGAAGTTTAGGTAAGGAGACTAGGGTTGCCACGTTTTTGCCCAGACAGTCCGTTATTTCTGGCCCCTGTTTGGTAAAAAAAAAAAAACCAGAAAATACTGGACATGTAAAATGTCCGATATTTTCTGTTTCTCTCAGATGGAAGGCCGGCGGGGACAATCTTCTTAAAGGCACAGCAACCTTTTTTTGTTCTGGTCTCCCGTTTTGGGTTTTTTTGGTTTTTTGGTTTTTTTGCTCAGCCAAGTTTTTTTTCCTGCCATGTTCAGGATTTTTGGTGAAAGCATGTGGCAAGCCTAAAGGAGGCACTAAACCCTGACAGACAGGCGTACACGGGTGTCTTGGAATGATGGCTGGGTATGGGACGACAAACTGTTCCAGGTGGAGAACACAGCACAAAGGCCTCTTCTGACTCTGACTTCTGGTTTTGAGGCAAATGCAGCTGGTGACACAGTTAGCCCCACAGCGTGGTAAAGCTGGACCTCGCTCAGTCAAGGACCTGTCAACAAGCAAAATGGGAGAGACATTGCTGATTAGTTGGGGCTACATGAGTCATCCGCAGCCGCCCCTTCTTTTCTCCCCTTCTCCTCCCGCCCCCACCCCAGATAAGGAGGGAGGTCTAAAGACTGGGTTTTAAAGCATGACAAAAGTTGCTGTTGTGTGTGTGCCTTCCTGACATTCATATTTATGCTTTTCAGACATTGGTTTTGACAAATCCTACTGAAAGACATATCCAGTTAAAAAAATCTGTCTGTTGCTAACAGTAAAAAAAAAGTTATATCTACTTGGTATCAAACACAAACCTTCAACTTGTAATTTATATATATATATATATGTATAATATAATAAGTCTCATGTATGAGGTCATCTTACTTATGTGACCTGATGATTGACAGATGCATTTGGTAGCTACTTAGTCATTGTAGGGGAAGAGACTGCAAGGTTGAAACTGACTGACAGTACCGCTATTGATTTGGCTGTGTTCTGTGCTTTAAAAAAAATCCTTCCTTGTCACTTTTTTCTTAAGTTTGTGATGTAACTAATTAGCACTTGCAAATAAAATGGCTGGACTTTAAACTAGAATATACTCTGAATATACACATCCATTTTGTCAGTGAATCCCTTTTGTGCTTCCAAAATTAACATTGTCAATCAGACCAACAGGTGGTGTATGATTTGCATCTCCCATGATGCTTTTTTTTTAGCGAACCAATCAGAAGTGGCATGGACATGATGTGCAGAGCTGTCAGCAGATCAGGAGTATATAAAGTAAAACAACTATGTTAGCACTTCTGAGCAGTCGTGCATTCCCAGCCTCGCCTCGGGTGTAGGGATTGCAAAGAAAAGCAAAACTACACTGTCAAGACTGTGTAGTTTTGTTTTTTTTTATGATTAGAGGCTCAACGATTCTCCTATTGGGATTGTCTAAAATCTTACTCTGGATAAGGACGTCGTTTACAAAACTTTCGCTGGGCTTAGCCCACTCCTTATAGGCACTCTTGAGAAATCAGGTTAGTAGCATTTTTTTTTAAATAGTATAACTACATTTCTTTGTCAGTCATTGGTCATTTTGATAGAACACAGAAATATAAATATATATTTATGGGCATATGTTGTATGACTATGTAATAAGAATATAGTACTGTATATGAACATTGAAGTTTTTTATCAGGAATGATGTCTTATATTTTGAATGAGTTTTGATAAAATTCAGTTAATAGCCCTTTAAGTGCATGTGGTATTTTAAAACATTTTAAATGTATATGGAAATGTCTGGTTAGCTTACAAACTTTTTTATGTATACTGAGAGTGTTCAAGGTTATATTACTCAGAGATAAACTGAGAAGCTCCAAAAATAGCTCTGATAAAATGCATATGGTATCAGCTAAGCGCTGATGACTTTTTAAGGGAATCAACTGCGAAGGTATCAATTACACAGCAGCTCTGGAACACTTGTCTGCTGTCAGTCATAGCTGGGGAGGTTATTTTTGGAGCCTGTTATTTCAGATGCAGACCTTTTAATCATAATTATACAAAAGCCTTATAAGCTCAAAATCTTAATAATTGAAATTTGCCTATCCAATGAGAGATTTAAACTTTCAATAAATTCAACATCAATTATACTTAATTAAATAGTTCCCAACATATTTCTAGAGTTTGGAAATAATCTATATAGTTTTGATACTGTTTATTTAAATACTAAATTATTTCTCTTTCAAATACCTGTCAAATCATTAACCCACAATTGAAGTAAATATGAGAAAAATAAGTATATGCTAAAGTTATATGTACGGTTTTGTTGCACATTTTTGGAAATTTTTATCACCTGACATTAAATGTCAGTTATTCCTAATTTGTTTAAACTTTTTCACAAATTGAAAAACTTCAGAAACAAAACAACCACCCTGTAAACCAAGTTAAAAAGGTATCTGTGCAACCCATTACCGCACATGAAATGACACAGTTTGGATTTTCAAAAGAAGCCTTACAGAAGTTTGGTGCCCATATCCCACTGAAAGTGAAGGGAACCAGGCTCCTAATAAATCTGGGTTCCTTTGAATAGCCAAGCACCAATTTCAATGGGTCTGTTCTAAGTATTTTTCAATTATGTATGGCAGAGGCTGGCCCAGACTTAGAGAGATTTAAATAAAGGTTCATTATTTCATTCACAAATATAAAACTGTGTCTTGTACTGTGGCAATATCAGGCACAGAATCAAAAGTGCATCCACAAATCACAGTATAAAGGAATATATCACTACAAAGTCCAGACATCTTGGTAATCTTTTCTAAAGCATGTCTTATCTGATGAATCATGATGATTACAGTATATCACATAATATTTTAATGAAGGAAATTATAACTTCAGTTTTAAATAGTATGGCCTTATTACTAAAGAGATGGGTATCCATGCATTAGAAATATCTAAACACAATTCATTTAAATTCAACATACAATTAAAATAAGTTCTTTTTAAATAAAGTAAAAATATCTCTAACATGTACACTTTTCCATGGCTTTCAGTCTGTTTATTTTATACAAAGAATTATTATGCATAGGAAGAGAGAACACTGTTTTTCTTTCAGATTTCACATCTCCCTGCAGTTGTTCATGTCATCAGTGTCCGTGACTACCTTATCCCCTAGCTCATGTTTCAAAGGTAGCTGTTTCTCAGTATTCCAAATTCCACTGAGCGCTTTTCTGAGAAATAGTTGAATTTTGTCTGCATTCTTAATGCCAATATGCATCTGTATATGATTAAATTATTCACTACTTACTATATACCTTAAAAAAGGGAAGCCTCCCAGCTGTCCTTTAATAATTAAAGGCCAAATAGATTGCAGACATCCACTTTCCTTTTAAGCTGCAGTTTAAAGCCTAATTCTGCTCCCAGTGAATATAATATGGTTTGCAGTTACAGAACACTTTCAGTTCACCCCCAAACACTTTTGGACCTGTATGAATAAGGATTATTTTCCCTTTATGACAGATAAGGCAACTGAGGCAATGTAATTCCAGGATATAATCAACAGTAGAACCCAGGCTTCTGGTGCCATACTTAATCCACTAGACCACAGCTCCTGCCAGTGAAGAAAACAGGTGTTGTGTTATTGTCTTCAGTGGGAGCAGGTGTAGGCCTCACACATGAAATAATTATATCCTATAAAGTTCTACCAAATCCAGATTCTTTTTTTTCTCAATACATCCAATATTAAAGCATAATCAGATCAACATGGTTTATGCCTGAGAAAGATAAATCATTCCAGGCCACGTACTAATAAAAAGTGCCAGTACAGTAAGAAAGGAGAGGAAATGAACTGTTTAAAGAGCTTAGCATTTGACATCTAATTATATTTTCCTGTTGCTTTCAGAGTGCCTATAAAGATGACGACAAAAGCGCCAACATTCACACAGCCGTTAAAAAGTGTTGTGGCACTGGAGGGTAGTGCCGCAACCTTTGAGGCTCATATTAGTGGTAAGACTGACTCCCTTCTTTTTACCTGCAGTTCTTGGTTCTGAATTATTTATGTTGTGGAAATGTAAGTCAAACATTCAACTGTCAGTGCTTTAGATAGTCCTATACCGTGAGGGGTAAGGATTGTCAGTACGTGAATATATCCAAATCTGCAGCACAGAAAGGGTCAAGTAATACAATGCGATTTCTTCAATGGATTAGCCTACGCCCGGGAGCGTTCTCAGATTCCAGGAGACAGACTGTGCACTGAAGAATTATGATGGATCTGAAGCAAAGGCCAGTTCCACTACCCTTCAAGTCTGTTGCCAGATTCTTACCCACTTTAATAGGAGAGGACTTGGGACTCAGAAAAGCAAAGGAAGAATAGGAATAAAAGTGCAAACTGTGCTAGTGAAAGATCTAGGGATGTGGGCATTTAGTCTACGGAGATATGACAGATTGAGGGGCCAAGCAACAGAAGGTTCGTTGTTGATCTAAAGCAAAAGGGGGCAAATTTTTCTGTGTTGGGCACACTGGCTCATTTTCTGTTGATGTTCAACCCCCTCAACTCTATGATTTTGGTGGAGTGGTATGGGTTGTAAGCACAGAATTTGGATTTGCTTTCTCACTCAGAATGGTAGGAAAGTCTTTTTAGAGGTAGTGTAAGATTGTCCAAATGTAACTAAGATCATGGGGCAACTTAAAGAAGCACCTTCATTTTTTAAATGATGTGCCATATTATCAAATATTAACATATGATAAAAATAGCAAATGAATGAGCATCAACACGGAGAATGTATCAAGCCCCACTCAAACCCTATTCATCAATCGAAATAAGTGCCAGAGCAGCTAGTGACTTGTTCCAGGACACATGCGCAGTACTACGGAGAAGTAATATAGAATGGCATGATTAAGGAAGTGTATTAGGTGTTGGCATTAGCACTGTAACTACCCTCACACTATAAAACAAATCATCCATGATCTGCATTTGTACAATTACTCTTTGGCAGATATGTAATCTGTCTAGCACCATTGCCAACACTGCCATTTGCTGTGGCTGATATTCATTGTCCTATGAGTGTTTAAGATGTACTTACTCCAAAATGTGACTGCCATTCATGCTTTTGCATAACAATATTTTGGATGCTTTGATTAACATATAATCATTTGGGACATTTGAACACCTCCATATGCCTTTTTACCTGTGAATTATTTTGCACTCACTTCTCAAAGTTTGATCCTCTGTTCCAGTGTTAGCCATCCCAAACTTCTGTAAAATGTAGGTTTGATGTAGGTTTCATGTGAAGTTGTATAGATGTGCTGAGGAAACTCACCTTTGTAATAAATCCATGGACCAGAAAAGTAAAATAGATAAATGTATCATTAAAACCAGTTATAATTCTGGCATTCTTGATGGATGTCTAATTTCAGCTTTTTTCTTTTCATTTATAATATCCTGTAATATTTGTGAGTGCAACTTAATTTAATACCATTAAGAGAGACATCACTTTTATAACTTTATGTCCCATTCTTTAATTTTAGGCCCAAACCTTATGTAAACCAATCTTTTCTTAGCTCTTATTCATGTTGTAGGATACTGGAACATCCCTCCCTCCCTTTAGCCACTCATCAGATCTGACAGCTCTTGCAGTGATTCTGTATTTAGTTTTTCTAATGTACAAAAAATTGTTGAAGTTTCATTTCCTTGAACCTGACCTTCTAAATTGCAGACAGTGTAACTTCATTTCTATCACGTGGATTGTGGTCTCTTTTATCAGTCATTTGAATCTTTGTCAATCTTTGTCTTTATCTTTAAATAAAGCCATTTTATATGTCAATATATTATGCAGAATTCTAGATTGAATAGGAAGAGCACAACTAATCTGAGTGCACTAATGGTGTGCTTAATAAACACTACCGGATGCAGCCTATAACACTAGAGTAAATAAACTAAATTATACCTATGAACCATACTGTGAATTGCGTGTGTGTGTACATTTCCACAGTATTGTTTGGATTTTGCATTTATTAATAAAAAGTTCAGTTGGACTCTGACTTAATTTACTTGGGTTATACCCTTTCAAATACTGTGCAATGGCAAATACGCATTTACAAGCTTCACTCTGATATGCTCTGCGCTTGTGAAACTCAGGCCCAAAGTATCTCAAACTGGTCCCTTGAAAATTGAGCTACCCCCAAATCATTGGTATTTGCTTAGCTACTTCTATGAAACGATAACCATATAAATGTGTTTCTATTTTTGGTTTGAAAAGTTTCTCTTTCCAAGACTGGTCACATATTCTTATAGATCATGTTTGCATTATTTAATTTTTATAAGTAAATATAAAAAACAAATAACTCATTTGTTTTTTAAGAAACAGCAAAATCTGCAAATTTTCTAAACTAGAATGATAGTAGACTCTCAACAAAAACTTTTACATCTCAGATTCTTCTTCAGTTTATTCTCATGTAGTCAAATCCTTGCCCTCATACAGAATTCAAATAAATAACTCTGTTCGTTAGAGTGGTTCTTTGCAAGTGTTGGGGGTGGAATTCTGAAGCCCAGGGCCTTTGGAACATACAGAGATAGAGTTTCTGTTGAGATTGCAGTAGTAGCTGTAGGACAACTCTACTAGTGCAGTCTCAGGGCTGCCTCCTGAGGCTAGAAAGGGCCTTTATTCAATGGGACTAGTCCAATTCTGCAGTTGGGCATTATTGGAAGAGGTCATGCATAAAAGCACAGCCATGCCCTGCACAGAACCCAACATTATAGGGACTTCTGCAAGGCTGTACATAAAGGGGATTTGAGATGAAGAGGCATGGGTGAGAATAGTGATCCACCAGTTAACCAATATTTGGGTTCCTCTGTCTTAGATAAGGGGTTTCTTGGGACCACAGGTACATCTACACTTGCTCCCTAGTTTGAGCTAGGGATGCAAATGTAGCCGACCGAAATTGCTAATAAAGCAGGGATTTAAATATCCCATGCTTCATTAGCATAATCTCGCCCGCGCGTTATTCCGCTCAACAGCTGATTCGAACCAGGAAGTGCGCTCTGGGACATGTTAGTTCGAATCAAACCTCTTGGTTCGAACTAATGTTACTTCTCATTTTTTACTCCATTTTTTGAGGAGTAATGTTAGTTCGAACCAAGAGGTTTGATTCGAACTAACGCATCCCAGAGCGCACTTCCTGGTTCGAATCGGCTGTTGAGCAGAATAACGCGCAGGCGAGATTATGCTAATGAAGCATGGGATATTTAAATCCCTGCTTTATTAGCAATTTCGGTCAGCTACATTTGCATCCCTAGCTCAAACTAGGGAGCAAGTGTAGACGTACCCACAAAGAGTCCTCTCAGCTGAAATAGCTTCCACAGGGCCACTTGTCTCCTGCTCTGTGACGTAGGTAATAGAATTCTTCAGCCTTCACAAGGATTCCTCTTGACCAGCTGAGTGACTTAGTCTGCATGCTGGAAGAGGATTTTCACTGTCCAGTTTGTCACCATTTGAAGCAGAAAGCTAATTATAACTATCCATGGAGTCTATACTGAAAGTGGGAGTCTTGCATGAGGGGCTTGCCCCTAAAAACAATAAGAAATTTGAACAGCAAAATATCTGACCCAATGTGTCTGCTAGTTTATATGAATCCCTTATTCATTCACTTTCCAGAAGCTTTGCCATCATCCTCTCCAGAAATATATGAAGATAACTTTTGATTTTACTTCATGCGACAGTCACTTTCAGTGCTAGCTTATTTAATAAATTAATTATTAGGGGGGAAGTACTGTAATCCAGCCTGCATTTTCAATTTACTTCTTGTTTCCTAATGCTTGGATTATATAATTTAATTACTTGGAACCCGGACTTTATTTTTTAATACTAGGGTGTGTCTAGACTAAGGGTTTTTTTCGAAAAAAGTGGCCTTTTTTCAAAAAAACTTTACCTGCATCTAAACTGCTGCCGCCTTCTTTCGAAATTAAATCGAAAGAATGCGGCAGTTTTTTCGACCGCAGAAAACCTCATTTTACGAGGAATAACGCCTTTCTTCGAAAGTGCTCTTTCAAAAAAAGGTGTTATTGAATGCAAACAGTGCTTTTTTTGAAGGAGAGCATCCAGACTGCCTGGGTGCTCTCTTTCGAAAAAGTAGCTCTCTTTTTTCGAAAATACTTGTTGCTGTCTAGACGCTCTCTTTCGAAAGAGGCTTGTAGTCTAGACGTACCCCTAGTGAACAAATCAAAGCCTGACCAGCTGCCATGAATTTCTCAATTTTTCATATAATGCTTAAATGCCAACTCCCTTAACAGGGCTTCCAAATGCTGCTGGACACTGTTTGAGGAATTTCTTAATGTGGCAACCAGTGAATTACACTAAAACCCTATGTTCTGTCAAGACATCTGCAACAAGGAAATGCCTTGAATGTTGTGATTTTCTGCTGCTGGTATTATTGCAGACCTGTGCATATCCAGCAGTTCCCTCAGATGGTTGAATGCTGCTATATACATATTCGTAATTAGCAGAGGTATTTTGGGGCTCCTAGTCTAACAGCGATGCTCAAATGACTTTCTTTATCTACCACTTCCTATAGGTTCCCCAGTTCCTGAGGTGAGCTGGTTTCGGGATGGCCAGGTAATCTCTGCTGCAACTCTGCCCGGCGTGCAGATCTCCTTTAGCGATGGCCGCGCTAAACTCGTGATCCCCGCCGTGACAGCAGCCAACAGTGGAAGATACAGCTTACAAGCCACCAACAGATCTGGGCAAGCCAGTAGTACCGTTGAGCTTCTTGTCACAGGTACAGTATGATTAAGGAGGGGCAGCAAACTACAGGCACTTCCCCTGCTCCCCAGAGCTGGGGGAGTTAAAATAAAAATAAATGGATCAAGGATTTATATTTATATTTATTTAAATAAAATGCATAAGTGTTATTTTTATTTTTGCATAAAAATAACACAGAGATATGATTTGGAAAAACTATACAAGATAGAAAAAGCAAATAAATTCTGTACTCCTAAAGCAAGCTAGTTTTTTCACAAAAACTTCAATATATGCTTAGATTCCTTATAGATGTAGATAGAACTCTTCATCACTTCATGGTGAATTTTCAAGTATTACTGTTACAACAGTCTTAAACAATATAAACTATGAACCAGACCATACAAACATTTATGAGTATGGTCTTTTCAGATGTCTGTACTAACACTAAAAGCCTTTATTCAAGAATAATCTTTACTCACACAAGTAGCATGAGAAACTTTCAATAGAATTAGTCATGTGGGTAAAGATTACTTCTGTGAATAAGGGTTTGAAGGATAGGCCCCTTATTAACTTCAGTGGGATTGTACTCACATGACTATAGAATGGATCCTTTGTTATCAATATATTATAGGCCCTGATTCTGCAAACTATTATGTGCATGTTCAACTTTACTCGTGTGAGTAATCCCACTGCCTGCAATAGAACACGAAGTTAAGTATGTGTATAAGCGTTTTCTGGACCAGGGCTTTACTTATGTGAATAAAGTTAAGAACATGTATATGTACTTGCAGGAAGAAGGTCTTAATTTATTTTAATTTTCAACAATGTTGCCCTCTTCTTTATCAATACAACTGGAAGATAAATAACAAGACAGTAGTTTATATAGAAAGGGAATTTGTAAAGCATTTAAAGTCTGTGAATGTTTCTAGTATTAGAAATTTTTAGTCCTTATGAAGTTGACTTAATAGAGTGCATTTTTTCTTTAATTTTTCTAATCAAATTGTAGCTGAAACAGCACCACCGAACTTTACACAACGTCTACAGAGCATAACAGTAAGGCAAGGAAAGCAAGTTCGACTTGATGTAAAAGTGACTGGAATCCCTACACCTGTGGTGAAGTTTTATCGGGATGGAGCAGAAATTCAAAGCTCCCTCGATTTTCAAATTTCACAAGAAGGAGACCTCTATAGTTTAATAATTGCAGAAGCTTATCCTGAAGACTCCGGAACCTATTCAGTAAATGCCACAAATAGCGTGGGACGAGCTACTTCAACAGCCGAATTGCTGGTTCAAGGTAATGGAGTAGAGGTTATAATCCATGAAAATAAGAACATGGACATTCTTGTTGTGATATAAAGGGCACTCCTACAATTAATGGTGATCAGAAATTTCATTCATAACCCATTTCTCAAGTCTTTATAACCTGGTTGTAAAAATTTATTCCAAGATGAAACTTGGCATAAAAGACTTGGCTGATCACAAAATGTTTGTTTTCAACATAAAACTATACTAATTATATTAGTATAGTATAGGCATGACAGAAGGATTTCTTTTATATGAGAGGTTGTTTTGTTTTGCTCTTGCAGAATTTAAAAAAAATTAGATTTTAAAACCAAGGTTTTTTTATCTACTACTGTTGGTAAAGTGAGCAAAACTCTTACTGACTTCAGTATGAACAATACTGTTTTTAATCTGTTAAATGATTATTTGTCACGGCAAAAACAAATTAAAGCACATTTTGATTTTTGCAGTAAAATGGGTATATGTTAAAACTGCAAGAGCAATGTTAAAATGGCCCCATTTCTGTGCCTTATCAGAAGTTCCTCACTAGAGGAATTTGTGAGATATACATAGCAAATGAATGGTAGGCTAGCTTCATGGGGTAACCAAGTTAGTCTGTAACTGGAAAAACTTAAACAACAACGAATAATCTAGCAGCACTTTAAAAACTAACAGAACATGTAGATGGTCTCATGAGCTTTCGTGGACACAACCCACTTCTTCAGATGAAAAATATTGACGTTGAAATTCACAAATCAGTGCACACTAACTTCAGGTCTCTGCTCTCACAATGTGTCTGCAAAGTGTGAACTCAAAAATTCTGGAAGCTGCCCAGAATGAGGCACAGCAGAATTGCCCTTTCTGATCAACTCATTCCTAACATACATATTTGTAAAAGTCTGTACTTCATCTACTGTATTTTTTAAACTGAAAATCACCAAGACTGAATTGTACGTTGAATGGAGCCCCTATCAATCATATTCATGATGCCATTATATACCAGGCAGCCTTTCTTGGCTCACCAGTTAGAACACAACTTTAGACTAACTATGTATGTATTTGGGAGACTGCAATGATTTTGAAGCATGCATTCAAAATCTTGTATAATTAATAAGCTTTTAATTATTTTGGCCTAATTTCATAGCTACACAAAAAGGCTAATCTTATTTCAACCGGTTCCACAATTATTTGCCTATAGATACTGCAAGAAAAACAGATGGCTGATTAATTCTTTCTCTGGTGTTTACGCATGCTGATATATAATTGGAATTGCACATTTAATTCCTTCTAAAAAGCGATTATTGTTTATTGCCACATAATTCTCCTGACTACTCATGTTTTACCTTCCAATAGGCGAGGAAGAAGCGGTACCCGCTAAAAAGACAAAGACAATTGTTTCGACTGCTCAGATTTCGCAAACAAGACAAGCCAGAATTGAAAAGGTCTATATTTTTTAAAAGCTAATGATATTAAAAGCTTTAAATGTTGATTCTTAGCATTGGAGTGTCTCACCATTGTTCTTTCTTTCATTATAGAAAATGGAAACCCACTTTGATGCCAGATCACTTACAACTGTTGAAATGTCCATAGACAGTACCACAGGGCAACAGCTCCCACACAAAGCACCTCCACGAATGCCTCCTAGACCTACATCAAAATCACCAACTCCGCCAATCAGTGCGGCAAAAGTACAAATGGCACGACAGCAGTCACCATCTCCCATTAGACAGTCACCATCACCTGTAAGACATGTTAGAGCACCAACACCATCACCAGTCAGGTAAATCACGTTAACTATCAAGGAAAGATTGAATTTTGAGTCATTTCCACCAGTGAAATGAAAAAAAATGAAGAATGGTGCTGCTGCAAACTGAAAGCACAACATGGAATGGAAGAATATGGGCTTGTTCTCACTCTGGGTTTTGCACAATTGTCAAAGCTTCAGGAGGAGGATTTTGGCAGTTGTCTGCAAATGTTCCATCCTCTCAGATAGGTTTAAGAAATCCTTCAAGAAAATGTAAAGTTTCAGATTCTGGACTGTGTTCAACCACACAAAGCTAGAGTAATGTCCTTTTTTGCTGCAGCCATACGTGATTAAGTTTGATCAGAATCTGGCCTTTGGTAATTACTGTATGGGAACAGAGAAAAGACCAAAGGCATTTGGCGAGTTTCATGTAGAACGGAAAGGTCAATAGAAAAATCACTGTGAATATCTGTGGAGACAGTATATTGTGGACATGTTGGTAATGATTCCAGAGTTAAGGCTGTGGAGGCAAGCAAAATGAGCATGGTTATGGGGAAATGAGGGTTTAGCTCTGCCATGTATAGAGGGCCTCAGGAAGGAAAGGGAGTGATTTGAAATGCACAGGCCACAGCTGTTGTATGGCACAGCCCAATTCAATTGCACTGAGGCACTGATGAAGAGGTATTAGGCTCTTCTGACTCTGCTGCCTCAGCTCACCCCTGCACCAAGAACCGGATCAGAGAAGCAAAACATCTCTGAGCTGAATGAGACCCCATTTAAACCTTTATGCCAGCTCTGCTTTGTGGTGAAGTTCAACACAGTAAGAACAGCTATTGTATGTGCAAGAAGTAGCAATGGATTGGTGGTATAATTTCCAGGCATAGTTAATACATGAGCACCTGTGTAAATGCAAAGCTATAACAATGGCGCCATCTAGAGGGCATAATGAACTAAAAATACACTTTAGGAAGAAGACCTGTGTAAAATATATTGGCTCAAAAATAACATTTATATTTGTATTAAATGTGAACATAAACATAAAAAGTATAGTGCTACAATGGTTCCTAAAGTGGAAGTATTGAAACTTTTTCATGGGAACAGTAAAGTCCCAATGATCCAACCTAAACGGGACCGACAGGTGGTCGGATTACCGAAAATGTTGGATGATAGGGACTCTAGTGTAGCCGGAGCCGCTTGGTCCCCATCCCTGCATGGCCCTGGCCCTGGCCCCTTCCCTCCCTGCAGCTCCCGGGGCGCGGGCCGGGAGAATGGCCCCGCTCGCTGCCCCGTTGCTCTCCTGGAGCCGCTGATGCTGGCGCCGCTTCGTCCCTGGGAGCTGCAGGCATCAGCGGCTCCAGGAGAGCAACCAGTCAGCGAGTGGGACCATTCTCCCGGCCCGTGCCCTGGAGCTGCTGATGCCTCTCTTGCCGGCGTCACTTTGTCCCCGAGAGCTGCAGGGTCGGATAAAGTGGAATGTCGGATTACCGAAGGTCGGATAATCTGGACTCTACTGTACTAGAAATGTAATATATGGGAACTCGTTGTGGGCTAGAGATGTATTTAGTAGTGTTGTTATAGCAAACGGGAAAGTATTTTATAACCACATATTAATGCTCACAATTTTTTAAATTCCAGTCTTTCAAAAGCTTGGTTTATCCCTGTAATAGCAGATAACAATTCATGCTTCTGTGATAGGTAAAATAAAATGTTTTTATTGCAAATGATTGCAATGGAGATAGATCCCAATCCTGAAATGGACTGATCAAAGGCAGACTTCATGATTTTTCACTGAATTCAGTGGGGCCTTTAGCAGATGAATGGTTTGTAGTAGGAAGAGGACCTGAAACATAAGGCCTTGCATTAGAGGGCTGGTATGAGGCCTGGGCTAAAGCAGTCGTCAGTGCTAACATAAAGCAAAGTTAGGCTGTGAGCTAGGCAGCATCTGCTCACATAATCTGAGAAGAACAGGGCTAATATTGCAAAAACACACATTCCTAAGAAGCACTAGGCATCGACTATGCGCACAAACACATTACAAAAGGGTAGTACCAGAACCCTTCAAAACCCACAAATTCTGTAAAACATAACAGGAATATACTAACCCTTCTTTAAGATAAGGTTGGGATGACAGCATTATGGATACAGATACTTTGATCGAAGCAACATGTACAAAGTAAGGGGTGGCACCTATATACATCAGAGAGGCAATATGAAACTTGTTTGTATCAATGTATAAGAAGATATCTCAGAGGGAGTGTCCTTAGCTGGCATAGGGGATAATGGAAAGTCCTTCTTTTAATTGAGCTAGTGCATTGCAATGGACATGTATTAATGCACCTGCAACTATTGAGCAAGGACATTAGGGCCCTGCTTAATTCACAATAAACCTGACCTAGTGCCTTTGCCTAGGTCTGTGTATTTATTGGGCAGCTGTGTCAGAACTTGCTGTACAGGCTATCTGGCCAGCATGCAGCAGAACATGCAGAAAGAAAACACACTCAGCCATATACCTGACAACATTTAATTACAAGGCTCATTGCACCATTGGGGCCTCATTTAGTACATAATGCTCCAATTGTATAGTCCGTTCTCAAAACTCCCATTACCCGAATAAGTCTATATAGTCTTTGACCCAATGTAAACTAACCATTTCTGGCACTTTTATATTAAATGTATATTCCTGAGTGAAATACATTGTGGTGTTCTCTCTTAAGTCTTCATTGTAAACCCAATTACGTTATTAAAAATCCATAAATACATTAAGAATCTGAAAAACCTATAGAAGCAGGAAACTTCCTCATGTCCATCCCTTTTTGCAGTGTCAAGCACATTGATGGTTTCCAGTAAATAAGTAATAAAACAATGAGCTCTCCCTCCTATTTACAATTTACATTATGTTAGTGTCCAAAATACCAGAGAGGATTAGGGTCCCACTATATTGAGAACTGTATAAACACAGGAAGACTGTTCTGAAGAGCATAATTTCAAATGAGAGAACAAGTGAATGTAAAAAACAATGGAAAGGAAGAAAGAAAATGGGCAAATGGTCAACAGATCATATAATCTAACAATTTACACAATTTGAAGGTAACAAATCAACAAATATACTTTACTATTCTAAACAAATAAATCCTGTGTTTCTGGCTGCCATTCAGCCTATCACCATTGATTGGTAGATTTCTTGTAGTCCTGGAGTCTATAATTAGAATTTAGTCAAAAAAATTCAAATTTCAAAATTCTCTTACCGGGGAGAGGGAGAAGAAAAGGAGCATGTGGTTATTTTATTACCAGTAATGTTATGTTTGTTCATTAGGTCAGTATCTCCTGCTGGAAGATTCTCCACTTCACCTATTAGGCCTGTGAAATCTCCATTACTGACCCGTAAAGCACAGGCAACAGTTGCAACTGCTGCTGAAGTTCTTCCTCCTTGGAGGCAAGAAAGTTTTGTCTCTGCATCAGAAGCACGGATGCAGGAAACTAGAGTAACTACAAGTGCTACCCAGATAAGGACAGAAGAAAGATGGGAAGGGAGATATGGTGTTCAAGACCAGGTGACCATTAGTGGTGGTGCTGCTGGTGTCGCTGTTGCTGGTGTAGCTGCTGGTGCTAAAGAGGTAAAGAGTCTTTGAATCTGGAAAGAACATTGCTTAGGTTCTTTGTAATGAGACATTGTTGCTGAAGAGAGCTGCTAAATGTAATTTGAGAAACTGCAGGGAGTTTCCCTGTAAATATTTAAATAGACTTTTGAGAGCAATATTCTGTGCATGTATTTGTCATATGCTTATTCTATGTATGCAGCCTATAAAACAATATCTTCTGATGTGAATAATTTTGGTCCTACAGGACATTGATAAAACAGCAGCTGTTGCTACTGTAGTTGCTGCAGTTGACCTGGCTAGAGTGAGAGAACCAGTCCCAAGCCCTGTAGAGCAGGTTGCTAAAAGGACAGCAATGACTGCGGTACACATTCAACCTGGTCAGGAGCAGGTAGAAGTGAAGCACAGCTGTTATATAATTTCCTCTTACTCCCTCATCCTACATGCAAACAAAGCATGTATTTTCACAGTGCAAAATTAACAAGATACTAAGTGCTTCACATAGCATGCATTATTGGTGCAGAAGCATCTGGACTGTAAGGGACTGCTAGTGGTCATTTCATCCATCACCTTACATCATGACCAAATTGACTTAAACATTCTTACACCATTCCTGGGGAATGGGTGTCATGTCTTGTGTTTAATAACTCCAGTGCAAGTGATCCCATAATATCCCTTGGCAACTTACTCCATTACCTAATATTGTTCTAATACTGACAAAAAAATCCTAATATTTAACCTGAATTTTTCCAGCTGAGCTTAAAATAACTATTCCCCAGCATTTTCCCCTTCATTTATACTACTTTTTTTTTATAATTCATTTCTACTATGTGTTTAGATGTATTTTAAGGTTGTTTTTTCCCCTCCTATAAAAATCAGATAAGAAAGCAAGCTATGATAGTAGTTGCTACTGATAAATCCAAAGAACAGGAAATAATATCAAGAACTAGAGAAGGAATTGCTACCAAACAAGAAGTACACATCACTCGTGAAAAGGTGAATACAGTTGTTACAGGTGTAATATTGATGGTTAACCCCTACTTTAAAGACAAACTGTGTATGCATTTTTCTTTCTTTTTTTGTTGTAACTTATTAATAAAAAGCCCAGCAATACAAATTGTGTTACCATATAACTCTTCTCCCTTCGTTTTCATTACTAATATCACTCACTCACTATAGTTTTCAATACGAGCATTCTCATAATTTTCTCTTGATGACTGATCTTTTTGTATAAAATATTTAAATATTATTGTGGCTGGTACTCTATGAATATTATAGATTAAAGAGATTTTTTTTGAAGAAAAAATGACTTCAAGGAAAAATGCCATTTTTCTACCATCCGTTGTATAGCTCTTGAATACATCAAATGTGTATTCTTGAATTCTCCATTTTTCATGTTTTTAAGCTGTTCCTGAGCTTATTTCATGCATGTGACATTTTCCTGTTAACAAACAATGGATAAGAGATATTAAAAAGCAACTTATCCTGCACTGAAAGCAATGTGAAACAAAATATTGGGACTGAATTTCAGATAACTTTAAGCATGTGTTTTGTTTTACTTTTAATTTTCAGATACATTTATTTTAACTTAAGCCCTGTTTCTGCAACAAGCATGCATATGCTTAACCTTACTCCATATGTAGCCCTATTATTCAAATGAGCAAAGTTAACCAAATGCACAAGTGTTTGCAGGATCAGGGCCTCTTGGTATTTCTTCATTCTATTTCTGGATGACCCCCAGGAGTCTCATATGAAAATATAGTAACTTCTGCCTCCCTCCCCTAGAAATGGTATATTTCTGCATTCCATCACCCTTTCAGCTTCTCCAGGCCAGACTACTCCTATAGAAAGTAGGTGGGATCAGTCAAGTGCTGAGGTCAGGCTTCAAACTGAGAGGGTAAAAAGGAATCGAGTGTTGAGGGTGGGTAATTCTTGATCTGAGCGAGGGTTGAGTCTAGCATTGAGGATGGAATCTAGAATGAAATAACAAGGTTCAAGGTGAAAAACAGTCTGGACGGGGGAGCTTTACAGAACTGAGGGATAGAAATTTAAAAAACCCATTAGATAGGGAGGAGCATGTTCTGTATTTTCATCTAAACCTCCTGGATAGAGTGAAATTTACCAAAAATATGCATTCAAATTCATGGTTATTCTCCTGTTGATTGTAATGCAGATAAGTTTCTTCCCATCCCAGTTTTTTTTACTTACTGCCCTTCAGTAGAAAAATGACGGTCTCTGTAGTAAGATATATTTTTTTCTCATTGTATATTTCATAAAAGTTCAGTTGTTGTTACCAGTCTAGTCAATTTTTAAAATCTATATAAAACACTGGAGTTTTCCTAAGAGTTGTCCTCATGTATCAATAATATTCACTTGTATGCAGGATAGTTAACCCAGGGTGCAAACAGAATGACTCACAATCCCTTCCTTCTACAAGGACCTACAGCAAAATTTCATCTTCTTTCCCTCTACTAATTCAGCCTCTTCTCCAATGTTGTATAAATGTCATGTAATTTGCATTTGAAATCATATGTAATTAAAACTCTTTTTATTGTAAAAATCAGATAAGAAAGGAACCAGAGAAAACACCTATACCCAAGGTAATAATTGCTGTTGACAAAACCAAAGAACAAGAAAAAATATCAAGAGCTAGAGAAGAAATTTCTACAAAAGGAGAGCAAATTCGCATCACTCATGAAAAGGTGAATAAAGCTGTTACAGATATAACTCTATAATTCTGAAATAACAATCAATTTCATTAACATTTGTTATGTATTTTCCTTTGCTTTTTATGAGCTGAAGGCTCCAACAGTAGAAACATTTTTTTTTATAAAGTACTGGTAACTGTTCCGTAAAGAGGCCCAGTACTGCAGTTCCAATCAAAACTTCCATTGACTTCAAAGGAGTTCTCACTAGTCTGGAACTGCAAGACTGAGCTCTTAATGTCATCAGTAATTTAAGTACAGTATTGTGGTTGTCATTACTAATATGCCCTTAATTCTCATTTGATAATTACTGACTTGTATGAAGGTGGGTATTAAAAGAACCTTTTTATTTGGTTAGACATCAGAATAGAACAATACTCATTTACACAAAGGATTTGAGCCAATGAAGTTTTCTGGAAGTTGTGCCTGACCGCAAACTGTCTGATCAGTGTCATAGCTAATGCCAGATGATTTTGGAACCCCTTACTCACATTGAGTAACTCTTATTTAACTGAGTAGCCCCACTGGCTAATAAGAGTAGATGATAAGTCAGAGTAATGTCCATTTCTATGCACATGTTAAAAGAAGTTTTGTGTTATGAGAATACAGTGATGATCACTTACATGTAACTAGTAGGGGGCAAATTCCTCCCTGATTCTCTCTCACACAAAGTAACCCTATTGAATTTAATTGGGTTGCAGTGTGTGTAAAATGGGTCAGAAACTGGCATATGCAAAATAGTTATTCCATTCGATAAATGGCATTTCATCCTCTTTCCTTTCCATTATCTCTGGAGTGGTGGCCCACCCACTAAACTCCAGGCCCACCCAAATCTGAATAAGGGTGCTGCCACAGTGCCCCAGAGCATCACTCAGACACCTGAAATCCAGGACAGAGCTATGCTGCAGCAGCTCCACCTTGCCATTGCCTGAGTCCATGTAGAAGCTCAGCTCGGCAGATGAAGCCCTGTGTCTGGGGGCACCAAAGCTAGGGAGAGGGCATGGCATCAGGGGAGTAGCTGAGCTAGCAGAGTCTGTCATTATCCATCTACTTGAAAGCTGGAGCCCACCCAAATTTCTACTCCTACCTATGCCACTGCCTTTTCTACATTACATCAACCTGTCCCACTTTCCTGAAAAATCATGTAATTTAGTTTGAAACCATATATAATTGAAATTTTTTTATCATTAACACCAGATAAGAAAGGAAGCTGTGAAACCTTCTGTGCCTAAGGTAGTCATTACCGCTGAAAAACCTAAAGAACCAGTCATAATATCAAGAACCAGAGAAGAAATTGCTACCAAACAAGAACGGGTACAAGTAACTGATGAAAAGGTGAATTGAACTGTTATAAATGTGATATTCAGTCTCCTGTGATATTCCCTTTGCACACTAATACTTCCCCTACAAATACTAACTATATATTTCCAGGGTTTTTTTCTAAACCTTACTTCAACTAGAAACTTATGTCAACTACTACTTAGAATCTAGTTTTTCCTGGGTTGTCCTTCACTCCTAATAGTTTGCTTTAATAAGACATCCATAACTCTCTTTCCATAACTCTGACTGATTTCTTTGTAGTAAAGAGCATTTTAACTTTTGTAAATAATGTATTTTATTTAAATAGGCTTTAGGATCTAACAATACTCATTCAACATCTAATACAGAGTGACTTGGAGGCTGCAGTGTACAAGGATTTAAAACCTTAACCCTTTCCCACATTTCAGTACTTTTTTAAATAAGACCATATGTAATCTAAACTATTTTTTGGTTTTACCATAATAATCAGATAAGAAAGGAAGCTGAAAAAACTACTATAATTCCGGCAGTAATTGCCACTGATAAATCCAAAGAACCAGTTACAATACCAAGAGCTAGAGAAGGAATTACTATCAAACAAGAACAAATTCATCTAGTTCGTGATCAGGTGAATACAGCTGTTGCAGATATGAAATACACTGTTCCAACTTACTTTCTCTGCAAGCCTCCTTATGCTGCACCATCAGTTAAGAGCTACTTGTATACTCTAGAATCCACTCAATTGCATTCCCCTTAATGTGCCTGCTTGACTGGAATGAGTTGACAAGGAAAAGTCAGTTTAATGAATCTCAGTAATCCTAGAAAATTAGCTAATGGCCCATCCATTTATGAAAAATATCACTTTAAAGAGCATCACTTGTGGTTGTCTCTGAAAACCTGGTCTCAGCAGATAACTTTGAACTGGTGTTTGCTTATATACATTTCTCTTTCTGGTCTCCTTTAGTGTATGTAGGCTATTTGCCTTTTAATTTTATGGTTAATGAACCAATTGATCTCACTTTATCAGGATTTGTATTATTTTTGTTCTCACTATAATGCATATATTTAAAACAATTCAGTTCTGCCCAATCTATTCTTAAAAGCCTCTGATAACAGGGACCATTGTTTGTGTCTGTTTCCACTGGTACCTATGCCAGTTAAGAGGATTTCTAATGTAGTAAGGCTGAGTCCTGTCATCAGTGAAAGAGTAGCATGACTATGAACTATAAAATATGGCCAACTTTTTTCTTTGTGTAATTAATTAATTGAAAACATCACTGGTATGTTTACAAAATATTTTCATTTTCAATGAAAAAAGTAAAATCAGAATAAATACTAGCATTGAATAATATAGTCATTAGTGTGCAAAGCCCGCCTATCAATAGTAAAACAAAGTTTTACAGATAATCTCTGCCTGACCTATCTTAGAGATATTAATTTCACATGGTGAACTATCTTTAAAGTTGTATGTTAACTGTGTGAATGAAGACAATTTATTATTTAAAAGTGTTAATTTTTTCACATGCTGTTTTACTATAAACCATATCTAGGTTAATTATAATACCGAAAAAACAGCAGCCGTCTCTACACAAATATCTGCTACTGACCAAGCCAGAGCTTGATAATGGAGAAGTAACACTCACATAAATTATGAAACCAGTGGATTAGGAAGTCAAAAACAAATTCATCCTGTCACAAAAAGCACCCTTTTCCTTTTACCTAGTAGGAACTTTGTAAATTACACGAGTACAAATTTTCCTTGGTTTGAAGTTACAGAAGTATAATTCCTACAGCTCATTGTGTGTGAATGGACAATGCAGTGTTTGCACATCAAACACCATATACATATTTTGACTATTTCTCTTACCAATGTATGATATAGAATTATGTACATCTATCAGAAACTGTAGCTTTTTAAATACTTGTCTATTTGCATACATGTTGTATATACCATACACATATTCACAAATGTGCCAACAAAGTTATACATTGTGTATATAGATATATGCATGTGCACAGTGTGTATTTATAGCTCTTCAATATAAATATATATTTATAGTTAGTGATTGTAAAATGTACATGTAGATAAATAGTCTTGCATCTTTTCCATACTATGTAAAATATGGACATTTTCTGTCTCTCTGTAACATGTAAGTGCTATGTTTGAATTCTGTAAATGTTCTCTTTAGATTGGACCTTACAAAAAAGCTGAAGCTGTAGCTACAGTTGTTGCTGCAGTTGATCAGGCACGTGTCAGAGAGCCCTGGGAGGCAGAGTATGCTGAAGAAGGCTATGCTGAGCAGACAGCTTTGGAATATGAATATAAAGAGCGTACAATGGCAGGTCACATTGTTGAGGTGCCAGCAGAACATCGTGTTGTCACCAAACCAGTACACGTGCCTTCTGAAACAAAAGTTTCCACCACTGAAAAAATGGGAATGCATATATCAACACAGGTTAGATTTGATTTGCATTGCACTCCTTCTCTGGATGTCTTTTTTTTAACTTAAATTGTTTATTTTGCAGTTTGGTAATTATCACAACATACTCACCAAACATTTTATTGATGAATATAGATTAAAAGAACAGAAGAAGCCAGAACTGAAAAAGCAGTCCTTGTGGAACACACACGTCCCCGGACTGCAAGTCCTCATTTTACAGTTTCAAAAATTACTGTTCCGAAACCAGATCATACTTACGAGGTAAGGAGTAGAGGAAGGGTATGTTAGGCAAACACAAACTCAGTTAAAATAACTCATACCCTTTTTTTTCCATATTCATGTTCCTCCTTCCCTTACAGTGCTATGCTACTCCCAAGTGCAGAAGAGGTTGTGCTATCCTTCTGATTTTGTATTGCCCTGTTCCCTAGTAAAAAATTAAAAAGCATAAATAAATGTATGTCCTTTATTTGTGAAATCCTTCCAAAAAGTGATTTTTTTTAAACCGCAACCATTTCATATATTCAAAATGTATCTAGAACATGTGGTATTTAATTTATGTCTGGCACACACCTTCACCCTATTTAAAGAATAGTAAAAAATCCTTATTCATGCTCATTTTTGCATTAAAGCAATAATGCTTCGATAGCAGTGGTTTTTTTTCTTTCCAGTTGTTTTACTGCATACTAAACCAGTTTAGGAATTAACATACTCTATATCCCTAATCCAAACTATGTTTTATGGTCCCATAAAGAACCATGTGCTTTTGAATTAATTTCATGTTACTTTATTCCTTTCTACTGTTTGAGGATTTTTTTTCATTTGCTTCATAGCTCTCATCCAGTAGTCCCATCTCCTGTATTTTTAGAATTTAGATCTCTTTATCTGCCCTGTCTTTTTTTTCTCAAGCTTATTTAAACATGGTATAGCAGTTATTTAAAGTAATCCTTATTCATTTTTAAAAAATATAGGGACACAATCCAACTTAGTTATGTGCAAAGGTTGCACTTTGATATCTCTTCAGGCATTTTAATTGTTTCCTGGCATATAATTAGTTCTTTGATGCCTTAGGGTGTGTCTAGACTACAGGGTTTTTTTCTAAAAAAGTGGCCTTTTTTCGAAAAAACTTCCCCTGCATTTAGACTGCTGCCGCATTCTTTCAAAAGTAAAAATCAAAAGAATGTGGCAGTTTTTTTGACCACAGAAAACCTCATTTTACGAGGAAGAACGCCTTTTTTCGAAAGTGCTCTTTCGAAAAAAGGCGCTATGTAATGCAAACTGTTCTTTTTTGAAAGAGAGCATCCAGACTGCCTGGGTGCTCTCTTTCGAAAAAGCGGCTTGCTTTTTTGAAAGTACTGGTTGTAGTCTAGACACTCTTTTTCCGAAAGAAGCTTTTTCGAAAGTATCTTTCGAAAAGGCCTCTTTCGAAAGAGGCTTGCAATCTAGACGTAGCCTTAGTGAAAATCTAAGTTCAGCAATAGAAAACAATAGATCATTTCCATTTAAGAGCTATGTTGCTATTTAAAGGACAAAATCCTAGCACAATATAATAGAGTACTATCACATGCTAAGCCACTTGAAGTCTGCATAAAATAAATATATATACTATGTTATTTTACATATTTTACAGCATAGTGGGATTGAAAATGTTTTATGTAGCTTATCTAATGTTAATAAATATGAGAATAAGGAAGTAACAGATTCATATGTAATCTATCATACTTGCTTGCTTGGGAAATACATAGTGCATCTTTTGAAAGTAAGAGTAATACAACTCTAACCTTATTTTTCTTGGGTTGGTTAGGTTTCAATAGCAGGCTCTGCTATGGCTACTCTAGAAAAAGAGTTATCAGCAACTTCTGTTCAAAAGATCACCAGATCCGTGAAATCACCTCAAGTAAAGCCACATGAAACCAGAATGATGACAGAGAAAGTTGTCTCTCCACAATTTCCCTTTGGAGAGGCAGCTGACGCCTATAAGAGTCGTTATGATGTTGAGACCAAAAGAGATATAAGTGTGAGCATTACAGGCGGTGTGGTACGGGAGGAGCATATCGAATTAATGCAAGAAGGTGAAACCAAGGTTTGTCATTAAGTGAATTCCAATCAGCTTGACTGACTTGCATCTTAAAAACAATAGAGTAACCCTGTGTGTTCACAGTTTCCCTTGTTGCAAGTTTTTCCTTTTAAAATATCCCTGTTGAGCTTTGTCTATCTTAAGCTGTACTTTTTTTTTTTTTTTTGCATAAGTATTTCTAAGATCCTTACATCACTTTGTCACAGCAAGCAACTGTCACTCTCTGCAAAGAAACATTTTCCTACATTAGTTCTGGCATGTCTGCTGCTTATTTTCTTAGCTTTATGGGAGGTTTAATAACTCTGCTTTACATGTCCTAGGTGACAGAAACGGCTAGAGTTCCTGAGCCAGCAGAAGTCCCTGCTGCCCCGCCAACCTTAGTCTCAGTAAGTAGTAGAAATGTAGATATATGGTTACATTGTCTTCCTTCTCCTTACTTTTAAGATGTGTTGTTTCACCCCCATTTTGTAATGTATTTAATATGTTCAGTTGCTTTCTGGAGCTCTGACACCATTCCGTGTCTGTAGTGGGTTACCAGTCTCTGTTGCCATGTGACCTATCAGAATAATCGTTGCTGAAACGGAACAAGTGAATTCTCACAAATATCTGCCAAAAGATCAAGTTTCCTCTAGACTTTCCCTATGAAGAGTAATATATTCAGACAGCCCAACTCCAGCTCCAAAAGCTGTTGTTTGAAAATGTCTTTTCTCTCTGATTTGTTTGAGGCACTGCATATCAGTGCCTGGTTTTGATACAGACGCTGAATTTTGAGTTTCAGGGCTATTTTAATTGTACAGTTGAAACGATTTGTTTATGAGTCAAGAGCCATATTCATTATATAACTGCTTTTGTGTGATACAGGGTCTGAAAAACATGACTGTTATAGAAGGAGAATCTGTCACTTTGGAGTGTTACATCTCTGGCCATCCAGCCCCAACTGTGTCATGGTACAGAGAAGACTATCAGATTGAGAGTTCAATAGACTTCCAGATTACCTTCAAAGCAGGAGTTGCTCGCCTTGTGATTCGTGAAGCCTTTGCAGAAGACAGTGGAAGATTTACTTGCACGGCTTCCAATTCAGCTGGAACTATAAGCACTTCATGCTACTTGCATGTACAAGGCAAGTAGATTTGTCACATCAAGAATACAAACACTTTACCCAGTTGAAATTAAGAATACAAACACTTTACCAAGTTAAAACTTACCTCTATCTGGCTATTTCTACACTACAGGGTTTTTTTCGGAAAAACAGCTGTTTTTCCGAAAAAACTTCACTTACGTCCATACTGCAATCGTATTCTTTTGAAAAAAAATCAAAAGAACACAGGGGTTTTTCCTTCATTGGCAACCCTCTTTCTACAACAGTGTTTTTTAAACTTTTTAAGACCGAGGAACACCAAACAATATATTTTTTTATGAGGAACACCAAGAATTTTTTTGTTGAACAAAAAAAAAAAAAAAAGGTTGGGAGCAAAAAGGGTTGGGGGAGGCCATTTTGAATTCTGTTGTTCTCCACAGCACACCTCCGACTGTTTCGCAGCACACTGGTGTGCCGTGGAACACAATTTAAGAAACACTGTTCTACAAGGAAGAAGCCTTTTTCTGAAAGAGCTCTTTCGGAAAAAGGCGCGTGTAGACGGGGAAGAGGGAGTTCTTTTGAAAGAAGAGGAAAAAGCACAGGTGCCCTGGTGGCCATTCCGTCCATAGCAATCACAGCTTACAGGCAAGATAGTGTCCATTCAGTGTGGACGCTATCTTTCAAAAAAGCAGATTGCTTTTTCGATGTGCTTTGGCAGTGTGACTGCTCTCTTCTGGAAGAAGTTTTTTGAGAAGATCTCTTCTGGAAAAGCTTCTTCCGAAAGAAGCCTGCAGTCTAGATGTAGCCTCCAAGAACTAATAGTTCTAGCAGTTACGGAAGCAGAGGGTGGGTCTTGTTTTGCCCACAGCAGTCTCCAGAGCTGGTAAACCTGCCAGCAATTCCTACTTAGTCTCTTCACCTGATAAAATAATTTGTATTGTCTGGGGCAAAATATCAAGGGCAACCTTTTAGTATTATACACTATCTGCAGCATCCCATTCCTGTTTTCACTTGAAGATATGTGGGGCTGCCACCCTTCACATTAGTTCCACATCTCCCCACTATTCTGGGGTCCCCTACTGTCAACCATCAGTAACAAATATTTCAGCCCATAGTGTCAAGACTACAATTCACTAGTAAGTGACCTAAAAATGCAAACATACATGGAAGGAATAAATAGCAAAGACCCCCCCCCTCCATGAGCATGCTCATTGATCATCACAAGTATCTGAGATGGAGAGGGAGAGTTTGCTTTGTTACTGAGCTATATTCAAGACAATCCAACATCCACACTCCAAAGAAACATTATGGCACTCCCAAGATCCCATGCACCAATAGGGCAAATGGCCATATAGGTCATATCAGATTGGCAAATACCACAGGAACAACAGAAGCACAGACCAGTAATATATGAGAGAGAGAAATATTAAGGATGAAGGGTACTAAATAGCTCAGGAATGTGGATTGTGACTATTACAGCCATGTTGGGTAGGTGGGAGGGTCCCTAAGACACCTGGATGCCAGTTATGAGCAAGCAGGTATTCCTGATTCACTGTCCCTGTGCAAGTACCTGGCCCTTAAAGCCAGCCAGCAAAAGTACCTTGTCTCCTAGCTACTTTGTCCACTTTTAAAATGTTTTGGCATCAACATTATATTTTCCTTACAGTGTCTGAGGAAATCGAGAGCCGAGAAACAGTTTCTGCAAAGGCTGTCACAGAAGAGAAACGGTAATGTTACTTTCCCACACAGACTGCTCATACTGTGAATTTTAGTTACTTCCATTTTATTTATTCCTGCTTCCCTTCAGCATCAGCTCATATGCTTTCTTTGAAATCTTCTTCCAGCTATGTGGAGTCAAAAGATGTGGTAATGGTTGATACCACTGTTACAGAACAAGAAATGTTTGGAGAAGCTGCGGCTCCTTATTTTATAACCAAACCTGTAGTTCAGAAGTTAGTTGAAGGTGGAAGTGTCATTTTTGAGTGCCAAATTGGAGGCAACCCAAAGCCACACATCTACTGGAAAAAAGCTGGGGTACCTCTTTCTACTGGATACAGGTAGATAAGCTACTTAAACATTGACCTTTCTCTGATACACAAATAATACTTCCATAGACTTGACACACATTAGAATTCAGTTATCTCCTTTGAAGCAAGTCCATCCCTAGTGTAACCCCATTGAGTTCAGTGGAGTGTCATTGAACTCCATTCCTCTCCACATTCAAGAAAGATGTGGAGAAATTGGAGAGGGTCCAGAGAAGAGCAACGAGAATGATTAAAGGTCTAGAGAACATGACCTATGAGGGAAGGCTGAAGGAATTGGGTTTGTTTAGTTTAGAAAAGAGAACATTGAGGGGGGACATGATAGCAGTTTTTAGATATCTAAAAGGGTGTCATAAGGAGGGAGACAACTTGTTCATCTTGGCCTCTGAGGATAGAACAAGAAGCAATGGGCTTAAACTGCAGCAAGGGAGGTTTAGGTTGGACATTAGGAAAAAGTTCCTAACTGTCAGGGTAGTCAGACACTGGAATAAATTGCCCAGGGAGGTTGTGGAATCTCCATCTCTGGAGATATTTAAGAGTAGGTTAGATAAATGTCTATCAGGGATGGTCTAGACAGTATTTGGTCCTGCCATGAGGGCAGGGGACTGGACTCGATGACCTCTCGAGGTCCCTTCCAGTCCTAGTATTCTATGATTCTATGATTGGGACTTAATATGGCCTTCAGTTTGAAACTCCTCAGGCCATTCTTCTCTGTGAAGGGACGCAATGGTTGCTTTCGTGGGTTATAAAATGTATATTTTAAAAGGCTAGAAAAACAATTATAAAATACAAGATTGAACTAAAAATCAACACATACATTCATTTATATATAGAAAGGGAGACTTTGTTTGGAATTTTCTCTGCAATGTTCTATAGGATTGAGGGACTATTTAGTGAAGGAGCCATCTGAACACATTTTCTGGCACTCCTGAAATGTATCATGATTTAAGTATCTACAGAAAATGATGGAAATGATGTTGCCAAGAATCAAGCTCCCTGTATATAAAAATTCTGATATTGGGAAGGTTATTGAATATGGTAATGGAGTCCTCAAGATTTCAAGTACTGTCTTTGTCTCTAGGTTCAATTATTATCATAGGTAGGGGATATCATTGAGCTTTGGTTAAATAACAGTGTTGTTATTTCGCTTGTGCTTGTCTACTATTCCACTGAGTTGATATTGGCCTAAAAATTATCCCAACATTGGCTTTTTCAAGGAATAATTAGTCATAGACCTTTCAACAAGTAAATACGCTAAGAGTTCTGCTGATCAGAATTATGGAGACTTTGTGTTTTCTGTGTTCTTACAGACACAAAGTGAGTTACAAAAAAGAGACTGGGGAATGCAGACTTGAAATTTCTATGACCTTTGCCGATGATGCCGGAGAATACACTATTGTTATTCGCAATAAGCACGGAGAAGCTTCTGCATCAGCCTCTTTACTGGAAGAAGGTATACATATGTGCATGATGGTGGGAGAGGAGGAATTAAGAAAAAAGTCAGTGATAAAAATGTGGAAAAATAAGACGAGTTTCTTAAGCTTGTTTTAAGGTTAGCAAGTTGTTGCCACTCAGTTTGATACAATGAAAACAGATTGGTCACAATGATTGATGAGAGATTGCAGTATCTCATGCAATACTGAACAATTAAGTATTCAAAATGGAGGCATTCTTCTTTTAAGTGAATCTACTAAAGGAGCTCCTGGACCTATGGGCACTTTCATGGCAGTTGTCAAACCATGATAATCTACAGAGCAACTTGCACGTTGCAGGGTGAAAGCCTGGCCTCCCTTTGATTCTAATGGGGCCAGGATTTCACCCAGGCTGTTCACTTCTGTGGAAGCAAATAGTAAGGAATGGTACACAGACCTCCCTCCCTTCCTCCACACCTGCCCCTTCCTCAGAGAAAGAGAAGGTACTAGGAGCTCTGCTGAAAGATGGGTGTCTGTAGCTGCTTTCCTGTGGCAATGAGGATTTCTGCAGGAGGAAGAGAATGACCTTAGGCTCGTGCAGAGTTTAGAATTTCCTATTGAGTGTAGCTCCAGAAGCCTTTCCTTTGCAACACTCTTAATGCTATGCACAATATGTGGGGCCTTGGGGTTCTGGAGAAAGGAGCTGGGAATTGTGCTTGGGAAAAAGAAACTAATTTAAACTATTTAGCTATCCATGTACATATTTATCAAGTACCATAGTTCCCGAAGGGAAGATGTGGAGGTAAAGTTAAGAGGTTGAGAGGAGATGAGTTTTCTCTTTTTAGAAGTGATTGGTGCTTTAAAACACCTGTCCTAGAACATGTAAATTATGAGGTTTTAATCAAGACTGGGTGGAGAGTCTGTTGTAATGATTCTCAAAGAGCATCAGGATGTGCACTTGTTCCACAACAGCCTGTTTAAAATAATACATGCTAAACGATAACTGCTGCCGCTTATTTCTAAATTTATGCCAGTAAAAATAGACCATGACTTATCAGAATTCATGTGTACTTAACTCCTAGCTGATTATGAGGTCTACCTAAAATTGCAACAAGAAATGATGTACCAAACTCAGGTGACTGCATATGTACAAGAACCAAAAGTGGCTGAGGTTGCCCCAGCTATTTCATATGCTGACTATGAAAAAGAATATGAAAAAGAACAAGCTCTTATTAGGAAGAAAATGGCAAAAGACACTGTGCAGATCCGGACTTATGTAGATGAACAGGTATGTATTTTAGCCTTTTGAACTATGATGGAAGCAGCTCATTTGTGTTTAGTTTCACAAATGTCAGTTTTTCTACAAACTATGTAAAGTCTGTTCTACAAAATCTATCACAAAGCTGTTTCTTTTTGCATAGGAATTCCACATTTCTTCCTTTGAAGAAAGACTTATCAAAGAAATTGAATACAGAATTATTAAGACCACCCTAGAAGAACTCCTGGAGGAAGACAGAGAAGAGATGGTGGTTGATGTTCCTGAATCTGAAACAGTTGAAGCAGGATTTGATTTAAGATTAAAGAATTATAGAATCTTTGAGGGAATGGCTGTTACTTTCCATTGTAAGATGTCTGGATATCCATTACCCAAGGTATGCCAACACCCATAAATGTATGACACAGCTATTGTTTGTAATGATATGAAACAGGCCTGTTTCTATATGTGGAAAACATACTGGATAAGGTAGCTCCCTGTCAAAGAACACCTTCTGTATCGTACTCAGCTAGAAAACCACAAATTCCAAAAATAATGTATATTTTTCAATCCTTTGTTCTCCCATCAAGCTGAATTTCCATTTTGTAGCTTTGTACAATAGTTTATAGATAAGGAAATGCATTAGATTAACCAGTATGCTATGGTGGTTTTGCAGTATTTAGTCATCCTTGGAGTGTCACAGAGAAATGGTCACATAATAGTGAATCTGGCTTGTTTCTGTTTCATTCTTTATGTATCATAAAACTGTATTTTAATTTGGATACTGATTTTTATATCATATGCCACTGTTCTTTAATCATTTATTTCAGATAAAATTGTTTGCCTGCTAAATGTGGGTTACAGTCATGCAATAGTTGAAAAGTAGTGGGAAAGACCTACCAGTGTCCCAAGTAACATGCACGGGTACACATTACTGTACTCTCATCTCCATGAGGGCTCACTTCAGTTTTTACTATTTCTTGTGCAGATTGCCTGGTATAAGGATGGCAAACGCATTAAGCATGGAGAGCGCTACCACATGGAGGTTCTGCAAGATGGCAGAGCTAGTCTCCATTTACCTGTTGTTTTGCCTGAAGATGAAGGAATTTATACAGTCTTTGCCAGTAATGTTAAAGGAAATGCCATTTGCTCTGCAAAGCTATACATTGAACCTGTTGCGCCTGTTGGAGCTCCAGGTTATATGCCAGCACCAGATGTTATGAAAAGATACAGGTAAGTGCAGAGTAATATGCAAGTCTCATGTTTATTCCAGTCCACTACCAATAAACAGGGTTCATTGGTCCCCATGTGTACTCCAAGCTGAACAAGCTTAGACTGTCAGTCCCAGCGTACCTCCATGCTGTTGGAAGTACTAAAGTTAATTCAGTAAGTGGCACTCTGTTCTGTGTGTCAGCACTGAGCAATGTGATTCTGGAGGCACCATCTTTCATGTAATAGATTTAAACATAGTACTGGTTTTAGAACCCTAGTAACCACACCCTGTCTAGTGTATTCCTCCTCACTTGGGGTTTTAACCATTGTGCACTGCGCTGTTTGAACAACTCTTACTTTCCATTACACAGATTGCTACATTTCAGTGGTCAGAGAATTTACGCAGTTCTAGATTATAAATAGATGTTGTGTGTGTGTAAATGTGTACACAGTGTAGACAAAAAGAAACAAATTACCAATAATAATTTTACCTCACCTTTCCTTCTCTATTCTCTATTGCTTTAGCCTGGTTCTAGGTGTCATTGCTACATCACAGCTTTTTTTGTCTCCTCCTCAGGTCTCTTTCTCCCCGTTCACCAAGCCGTTCTCCAGCACGTAGTTCTCCATCTCGTTCTCCTGCTCGCAGACTAGAGGAAACTGATGAGGGACAACTGGAGAGATTGTATAAGCCAGTTTTTGTGTTGAAGCCTAGTTCCTTTAAATGTGCAGAGGGGCAGACAGCGAGATTTGACCTAAAAGTAGTGGGACGACCCATGCCCGAAACATACTGGTTTCATAATGGTATCTTAATTTATTTTCATACAATAATTTTTTGAGAGAATTATCTTATTTTCCATATTGGGCAACAGTACTAAGTGTGTAAACAAATTGTCTATTTCTGCAGGTCAACAAGTGGTTAATGACTATACCCATAAAATAGTAGTTAAAGAAGATGGCACACAGTCAATGATCATTGTCAATACTAGGCCTGATGATTCGGGTGAATGGACTGTTGTTGCTCAAAACAGGGCAGGCAAAGCTACGATCTCAATGACCTTGACAGTGGAAGGTATTTACTCTGAACATTTTGGAATAAAGTCTATCATTCTAAACTATAAAAGCAGCTATTTTAGTATTGGTGTTGTCACTTTTATTTTGCTCTTTCAGCTCAAGAACATCTAGTGAAACCACATTTTGTAGAAAGGCTGAAGAACGTTAGTGTCAAGGAAGGTGCTAAACTGAAAATGGCAGTGAAAGCTACTGGTAACCCTAATCCTGATATTGTATGGTTGAAGAACAGTGATATCATTGTACCTCATAAATACCCAAAGATCAGGTAAGTGCTTCCCAAAGAGATGATATGTAAAAACAGTAAAGATATCAATAAGCCTGGTCCTGCAAAGTACTAAGTGCCCCCTGGTATTCGCTGAATGCCTCCAGCTTCCAAAGCATGTACTACCCTTGGCCTTTGAAGACTATGGGAATCTTTCCACTGACTTCAATGAGGAATGGATCTGGCCTAAAAGAGTGTACATAATACTTGACAGGCTCAGGCATTCCTTTTGCATGGTATTGTACCTTTACATTATGTGTTTTATTAAAACAATCTCCATAAGCTTTCTGTATCTACGGTCCTGCAGCAGTAAATGCAACTTGCACTGATTTCAGTGAGTATTACTTTGTGTTTATAGAGTGCCTAGCACAATGAGGCCACATTTGTGTTTGGTCTTTAGGCACAACCATAATAAACTTGGTTAAGCATTATTTTTGGTTCCACCTAGAGTTTGCCTGCTTAAGGGCTAAAGGATGGGTCCTAATTGTGAAGGAGATGCATGAGAAAATAATGTATATTTTTTAATATTTCAGAATTGAGGGAACTAAAGGAGAAGCTGCACTTAAAATTGAGTCTACTGTCAAGCATGATGCTGCATGGTATACTGCCACTGCTATCAATAAAGCAGGGCGCGACACTACACGGTGCAAGGTGAATGTCGAAGTGGAATTTGCAGAACCAGAACCAGAAAGGAAACTCATCATTCCAAGAGGAACATACAAAGCAAAGGAGATTGCAGCTCCTGAGCTCGAACCTCTCCATTTGCGTTATGGTCAAGAGCAATGGGAGGAGGGAGACCTTTATGACAAAGAGAAACAACAAAAGCCATTCTTTAAGAAGAAACTCACTTCATTAAGGCTCAAGCGCTTTGGACCAGCTCATTTTGACTGCAGACTGACACCAATTGGTGACCCCACTATGGTGGTTGAATGGCTACATGATGGCAAACCCCTAGAGGCAGCCAATAGACTTCGCATGATTAATGAATTTGGATACTGCAGTCTGGATTACGGAGTAGCCTATCCTAGAGACAGTGGAGTGATCACTTGCAGGGCAAGTAACAAATATGGTACTGATCACACATCAGCTACTCTTATTGTTAAAGATGAGAAAAGCCTTGTGGAAGAAACTCAGTTGCCAGAAGGCAGGAAGGGACTACAACGAATTGAAGAGATGGAAAGAATGGCTCATGAGGGAGCCCTTGCTGGAGTGACAGAGGATCAAAAAGAGAAGCAAAAGCCAGAAATTGTTTTGGTCCCTGAGCCTGCACGAGTTCTGGAAGGTGAAACCGCACGGTTCCGCTGCCGAGTCACCGGCTATCCACAGCCCAAAGTCAATTGGTATCTCAACGGGCAGCTTATTCGTAAAAGCAAAAGGTTTAGACTTCGCTATGATGGTATCTATTACCTGGACATTGTGGACTGCAAATCTTATGATACAGGTGAAGTGAAGGTTACTGCTGAAAATCCAGAGGGGGTAACAGAACATAAAGTAAAACTTGAGATCCAGCAGAGGGAAGATTTCAGGTCTGTCCTTCGACGGGCACCTGAACCTAGGCATGAGCCAGCAGCAACAGAACCTGGTAAACTCCTCTTTCAAGTACAAAAAGTAGACAAGCCTGCTGAGACAACTACCAAAGAGGTGGTAAAGCTAAAAAGGGCTGAGAGAATCACTCATGAGAAGCTACCAGAAGAGACTGAAGAGCTGCGCAGTAAATTCAAGCGTAGGACAGAGGAGGGCTATTATGAAGCCATTACTGCTGTGGAGCTTAAGTCTCGTAAAAAGGATGAAGCATATGAAGAAATGCTTAAAAAGACAAAAGAGGAACTTCTTCACTGGACCAAAGAATTAACTGAGGAAGAAAAGAAAGCACTTCTTGCTGAAGGTGAATTCACGGTTCCAGCTGTCAAACCAGACAAGCTTGGGCTTAGTCCAAGCATGGAGGCTCCTAAGATACTTGAACGAATCCAAAGCCAGACAGTAGCTCAAGGTAGCGATGCACATTTCCGTGTTAGAGTAGTAGGAAAGCCGGACCCTGAATGCCAGTGGTTCAGAAATGGTGTACAGATTGAGAGGTCTGATCGGATATATTGGTACTGGCCTGAAGATAATGTTTGTGAATTGGTCATCAGAGATGTAACAGCTGAGGACTCTGCCAGCATCATGGTGAAAGCTATCAATATAGTGGGTGAAACTTCAAGCCACGCTTTCTTGCTAGTACAAGGTAATATGTAAATCCACTTCATGTACCCTGTTTGTTAACCAAATATGTTTTGTCTTTGTAGTCAACAGGTTATCAACTCTCTGATTGTTTATTTATTTATTTACTTTCTTACATACATACTTACTTACTTATTTATTTTGCAGCCAAACAGTTGATAAATTTCACGCAACGTTTACAAGATGTTGTTGCTAAAGAGAGAGATTCCATGGCAACCTTTGAATGTGAAACCTCAGAACCCTTTGTCAAAGTGAAATGGTATAAAAATGGAATAGAAATTTTTTCTGGAGACAAATACAGGATGCACTCTGACAGAAAAGGTCACTTTCTTTCTGTGCTAATGATTGACATGTCGGATGCTGAGGACTACAGCTGTACATTGGTAGAAGATGAAACTGTAAAAACAACCGCTAAGCTTATTGTTGAAGGTAGGAACGAAAGCTTTATTGCACTCAATGTTTTTATAGTTATTTCTTACTAGAAGAAATCAGCTATTATCCAGGAACATAGCAGCATGTATTTTGCTGTATAGCACATTGCTGGAATGTTTACACTTTGTTTATATTTTAATGCAACATGAAACTCTGAAAATTATTTTATGTTCAGGATTTTAAAATAATATTTGATTTTGATGTATGTTTGCTTCTTTAAACTCATATGTTTTTATAAGAAATCATTTGTGAGAATATTTTTGTTCCAATGCAGGTGCCATTATTGAGTTTGTTAAAGAACTTGAGGATATTGAAGTTCCAGAGTCCTTTTCAGGCGAGCTTGAATGTGAGATTTCCCCTGAAGACGTGGAGGGGAAATGGTATTGCGGCGATGTGGAGCTCACATCCAATAGTAAATACGTGATTACGTCCCGACGTGGTCGTCAAATTCTCACTGTCAAAGATGTTAGTAAGGAAGACCAAGGAGAGTACAGCTTTGTTGTAGATGACAAAAAGACAAGCTGCAAACTCAAGATGAAGCGTAAGCCTCTTTAATCATGTACCTCTTATTTCCTACAGCTTTAAGAGTAATTATTTTGTTTGTCTGTTTTGCGGATTAATTTATTTTTCTTTCATATTTCATAGCCCGTCCTGTCACTATTCTGCAAGGACTTACTGATCAGAAAGTCTGTGAGGGTGATATTGTCCAACTTGAAGTTAAAGTCTCTCTAGAAAATGTTGAAGGTGTCTGGATGAAGGATGGTATTGAAATTCAGCCAAATGACCGTGTGCATGTTGTGCTGGACAAGCAATCACATATGTTGTTAGTTGAAGATGTAACAAAGGAAGATAGTGGAAACTACTCTTTTAATGTTCCCAGTCTTCTTCTTTCAACCACTGGACGAGTTTCTGTTTATAGTAAGTGACTATAGCTAATTCAGTGTTTTTTGAAGACATGGGTAGTCATTTGTTTGCTTTGTTTCTTCTTAATTTAAGAGGTTTTTACATGAATATTTTTGTGACCTGCCAGGTGTGGACATAGTAGTACCTCTAAAAGATGTTCACAGTATTGAAGGAACAAAATCTGTCTTTGAATGTAAAGTTTCGGTCCCTGATGTGTCTTCATCCAAATGGTACCTAAACGATCAACAAATAAGTCCTGATGACCGTATACAAGCTGTCTGCAAAGGCACTAAACAGAGGCTAGTACTTGCCAGGACCCATGCTTCAGATGAAGGACACTATAAACTGATGGTTGGCAAAGTTGAAACTAGTTGCAACCTCATAGTTGAAAGTAGGTATTCATTAAGATGCACAGTTCTTAAAACACCTCTTGCTAATATAATAAAAGTGGTACTAATATTTCTAATGAACTTTTTTTACAGAAATTCAGATTATTAGAGGCCTTCATGACATCACATGCACTGAAACTCAGAATGTATCCTTTGAGGTTGAGCTATCTCATGCAAATATCGATGTTTTATGGCACTTCAAAGATCAAGAGCTCAACCCTAGTCCTAAATACAAAATTGAAGCACGTGGCAAAATATATAAACTGACAGTGGTGAACATGATGAAAGATGATGAAGGTGAATACACATTTTGTGCTGGAGAAAAGAAAACATCTGGGAAACTTGTTGTAGCAGGTTAGTATGTTTAAATCCCAAAACTCTCACATTGATTTTTAAAAAATGTGTCCAATGTAATAAGTGACTTACATATTTTGTAGCAGCACCTGGTGATTTTGCTCTTGCTATTTCTTTCTCTGCTTTTTTTCCCCTCAACTTTGTCTCCTCTTCTCTATCTTATTTTTTTCTGTCTTCTCAGTTTTGAATCAGCAGCACTTAAGTGGGTGCTTAAATGCTTTGTTAAACTGGAGTCATATTACAGAATGATGCACAGTGCCTTCCATATGATTATGGAAATGAAGGCAGGATGTTGTAGCGGGTGGATTTCAGCAAGCCTGCATTTAAGTATAGGGGGAAAATAATCTAATGAGACAGCTGAAACACTAAACAAATAATTTGTGCTTTTGCTTCCCAACAGGAGGTGCCATTGCAAAACCCCTCACTGATCTAACAGTGGCTGAATCCCAAGAAGCCATTTTTGAATGTGAGGTGGCAAATCCCGATTCTGAAGGCCAGTGGTTGAAGGATGGTAAACCATTATCTATGACAGATCGCTTCCAAAGCGAATCAGATGGTTTAAAGAGGATTCTTAATATTCCGGTCACCACCCTTGATGATATGGGTGAATATACCTACAAAGTGGCATCCTCAAAAACATCTGCCAAACTGAAGGTTGAAGGTCAGTAATTTCATCCTGACAATGCCTTTTAAGGATTTGCTTCAAAGGCCATTAAGATCAATGTCCTTTGGCTCAGACCCTAAGTATGATGTACATGATCATTATTAGAAACTGTATTTTGTATTGAAAGTGCATGATATTTGAGACAGTAAATACATACAATTGTGGATGTTCCATGTTAAAATTTTACATAATATTTTGATAAAAACATATTCAGTGTACACTGTATGCCATTAAAAGTTAACATTTGCCAACTGTATAGTAGCATTTTAAACATAGGAAACTATGTTAATCTAAGACATGACAGCTGCTGGGAAATGCAGGGTTGTAGGAGGGGGAGCTTTGAAGACCATAAGGGTATAAAATGTATGCCTTTGTATCTTAAAATAAAAGAGGATCATAACATATTTTTTTAAATGAAAATATTTAACTTTTTTTGAGTTTCAGTTCACTTTACCAGTTTTATTGGTAATTATTTTTCTAGCTGTTAAAATAAAGAAGACGCTAAAGAACCTGACTGTAACAGAAACACAAGATGCAGTTTTTTCTGTGGAACTTACCCATCCTGATGTTAAAGGAGTTCAGTGGATCAAAAATGGCATTGAACTTAAATCAGATGACAAATATGAGATTACAGTAAAGGAAAATGTTTACACACTGAAAGTGAAAAATTGTGTTATCACTGATGAGTCTGTTTACGGTTTTAAGCTTGGAAGGTTAGGCGCCAATGCCAGACTCCATATTGAAAGTAAGTCAATATGATCAATTGTGATAATTTCAGCAATTCGTTTAATGACTGATACAAAATTTAAGTCATGTGGATGAATAAACTGTTATAATTCTCTTCCTTAAGCTGTTAAGATAATCAAAAAGCCAAAAGATGTGACTGCTTTGGAAAATGCCACTGTTTCCTTTGAATTGAGTGTGTCCCATGATACCGTACCGGTCAAATGGTTCCACAAAAACGTTGAGATTAAATCAAGTGAAAAGTACAGGATGATCTCTCAAAGGAAAGCTCACAAGCTGATGTTGCAGAATATATCTCCCTCTGATGCTGGAGAATACACAGCTGTAGTAGGGCAACTGGAGTGCAAAGCAAAGCTCTTTGTAGAAAGTAAGTATTTTGTGTCACGCTACCTCAGGTATTATAACTAGCTCCTGCACAGGATAATCTGTTACTCTTTGCATTTCCAATTTCATAAACATAATTTAAAAGATAGTACTATCTGATTTGTTTCCATTTTCTTGTTTTTTTCATAGCTGTACATATTACTAAGACAATGAAAAATATTGAGGTTCCTGAGACCAAAACGGCCTCCTTTCAGTGTGAAGTATCTCATTTCAATGTACCTGCTGTATGGCTAAAAAATGGTGTGGAAATTGAAATGAGTCAAAAGTTCAAAATAGTGGTTCAGGGGAAACTCCATCAGCTTAATATCATGAACACAAGTAGTGAAGATTCTGCAGAATATACATTTGTCTGTGGGAACGACAGAGTTAGTGCAACTCTGACAGTGAATCGTAAGTGAAAATAAAAATTAACCAAAGTGTTTTGTGTTTGGAAAATAGTTGTATTAATCTATGATTTAGGCTTCTTTGTGTTCAATATAAATGGAAACACACCCTATCTGCTGGTTAGAGCAGGTATATGAGAGTCAGGAGACATGGGATAAAATTCTCAAAAGAAGTACCTAAGGAGCCTAAATCCCATTTTCAAAAGAGATGTAGGCACTTAGGAGCTAAGTCCCACTGACCCTTAGCATTCTAAGGATGCGTCTGCACTATACCAGTAGCTCGAAATAAGCTATGCAATTTGAGCTACGAAAAGCTCAAATAAGCTACGCAGATTTCAAAATTTGGCGCTGTCTACACTATTTTGAAATTAATCACTATTCTGAAATGTCCCTTACTCCTCGCAGAATGAGGCTTTTACAGGGACATCGGAATATAAGCCCATTATATATTGAGATAACGGTCGCGCTCAAAAGACATGAAATAGCTATTTTGGGATATCTTCAGTATCCCAAAATAGCGCTGCACTGTAGACGTAGCCTAAGTGGCTAGGTCACATTTTGAAAAATGGGATTATGTTCCTAAGTCATTTAGAAACTTTTGAAATGATTATTCCTTGACTCTGACACAATCTCTCTTTAACATTGCACAAATCATTTAACTGTTCAGTGCCTCAATTTCATCACCTATAAAATGGGGAATATGCCCTTTCTAAAGCATTTTGAGATCCTTGAATAAAAATCTTTATACAACTACAGAATGGCAAGATTTGTGTTTTTGCATTTGTTTGATTTTTTAAGTTTAAAGCTCTTTTTGTTCTAGAAAATAAGTTTATTCAGGTCACTCAGTATCTATGGGCTTTTCACTGGTTTTATAGATTTCTTTACTGAATTCACAATAATATGTGATAAATACAGACAAAAACAATCATTGAATAGTAGTAACTTCCAAATAAAACGCTAAAAGGGCACTCTGTTTTTGATAATTTTTGTCCTAAATGCAAGAAGCCAAATTTCAATGAAAGGCTTATTTTATAACATTCTGCAAAACCAGCGAAGATAGGACCTTGGTCTAAATGCAATCTAATTAAAGGATTGTAAAGCAATTCAGGCTCCATGTGGCTATTTCTTTTCTTTTAGCTATCTTGATTACATCCATGCTGAAAGACATCAATGCTGAAGAGAAAGATACAATAACATTTGAAATAACTGTCAACTATGAAGGCATCACATATAAGTGGTTAAAGAATGGGGTGGAGATAAAATCAACCGACAGGTGCCAGATAAGAACTAAAAAACTTACACATTCTCTTGCCATAAGGAATGTCCACTTTGGTGATGCTGCAGAATACAGTTTTGTTGCTGGGAATGCTGTTTCATCAGCCACTTTATATGTGGAAGGTATTTGTCTTCATAGTCTCTATATATTTAACTGACTTAATGGTCCTCTTGATGTATATTTACTGTGCTCATCGTTTATCCATGGTATTTCCCTAGCTCGTCACATTGAATTTAGGAAGCACATTAAAGACATTAAGGTTGTAGAGAAGAAACGAGCCATTTTTGAATGTGAAATCTCAGAACCTGACATTTCAGTGCAATGGATGAAAGATGGCCAGGAACTCCAGCTTGGAGACAGGTAATCATTTTCTCCAGAACAAGATCCTAGTATTCTTTATAGCTTTTCAGAAAAATAGTCCTGTTCATTCCTTCTTTGTTTTTAGAGTGAAAGTTCAGAGGGAGAGATTTGTCCATCGCCTCCTCATTCCTTCCACAAAGATGTCTGATGCTGGACAGTATACTGTAGTAGCCGGAGGAAACATGTCCAGTGCTACCTTAGTTGTGGAAGGTCGTGATATTCGTATCAGGAGCGTCCGTAAAGATGTTCAGGTACTATATATGCATAGGGAATTCTTGTTCGCTCTGTTGTTTGAAGGAGGTAAACTGTTTGGGATACTTCCTCTCTACCTCCCTCCAAACAGCAATAGTCATGAGGTCAAAGCTGCCCAATAAGTTCTGATGGGCCACCCCCATCACCATTGTATAGACCGTGGGGATTCTAAAAGCCCATCTTCTCACCAGACATGTAACTTTCTTATCATTGATCCAAATAGGCAGGAGTGGCCCTAGACGAGCTGCTGGCAACTGGTGCCCTAGGCGAAACGCACAATCGGTGCCCCTGCCTCCAAAGCCCTCAATGGCCGTTTATCTTGGCGCCCTAGGTGACCGCCTAGGTCACCTGTATTGACGGGCCACCACTGCAAATAGGACAGTAATAAGTTGCAAAAGAGAGCACCCCTGCAGCTTTGAGGCCTATAGAGTTACTTTGGGTTGATGCACTAAGTAGTAGGACATCCTGTGTTCTGCTGCAGAGATCTAATTGAGCGCCTCATGAGTCTTCTCCCTTATGGTTTAATGAATCAGGAAGGCAGCTGCAAAAGCAGTTAATATGTGTAATATTTATTCTGCTTCATAAAAGGTCATTGAAAGACAACGCGCTGTAATTGAATTTGAAGTCAACGAAGATGATATTGAGGCTCGCTGGTATAAGGATGGCATTGAGATCAATTTCCAGATTGAGGAAAGATATCACTATGTTGTGGAAAGAAGAATCCACCAGATGAGCATCACTGAAACAAGATACAGTGATGCTGGGGAATATACCTTTGTAGCAGGAAGAAACAGAAGCTCTATTATTCTCTATGTTAACGGTATGCATGCTTGCAATATTGTTAAAGCCATGCTTGGTCATCGGATATTAGTGAGAGAGAACGTAGGTGAGGGAATATCTTTTATTGAACCAAATTCTGTTGGTGAGACAGAGACACAAACATTACCTCACCCACTTGGTTTCTCTAATAGTAGGTGTGGGCATTCGTTTTGCTCATCATTGCATTTCCTATCCTTTGTTTCCTGTACCTCTGTGAAAGGCTGTTGGTGTTAAAATACTATAAACTTGGAATAACTTCAGAGAGAACCCTGGAACAGTTGGGGCTGCTTATGCTACATCACTTCTTTTGGTCCACTCTTTCCATTGAAATGGATACCAGATTAAAATGTTATAGGACTTTTTATCTCTGTATCTACCTAAATCAGTCACTTCTCTTATGTCCAAGTGAATAAACAGTAGTCCCTTAACTTTCATATCTCAAATATTTAGTATCAGAGGGAGCAACCTAACAGTTTTCAGAGATGTTGTTTACAATTTCATCTTTCAAAAAATCCTATATACTAAAACAGCTTGTTCTGAAACATTTTTTCCTGAGTACTCCTTATTTCACCCCCATTTCAATATTCCTTGCCCAAGAAAATCACCCAGTCAAGTAAAGGGAAAAATTAATTGAGTGAGAAATATTAAATTGGATCCTTAGTCACTGGGAACTTTGCATGAATAAGGATTGTGGATTCCGGTCACTTGACAGTAGTATTTTTGTTTATCAGAGTAAGAAAGTTGTCTTATAACATTTGAATAATTTCAATAAGCAACACATATTTGGACCTTTTTTTTTCAATCTGCAGCTCCAGAGCCACCCCAGATTATTCAGGAGCTTCAGCCCACCACTGTGGAATCTGGTAAACCAGCCCGTTTTTGTGCTGTAATATCAGGTAGACCACAGCCCAAAATTTCCTGGTATAAAGATGAGCAGCAGCTTTCTCCAGGCTTTAAATGCAAGTTTCTTCATGACGCACAAGAATACACTCTATTGTTGATTGAGACTTTCCCTGAAGATGCAGCAGTTTACACGTGTGAAGCAAAGAATGACTATGGCGTTGGCACTACTTCAGCTTCACTTTCAGTGGAAGGTGAGTTTCCCATGTTCCTCACTGTGTATTTGAAATGTCATTGTCCCCATTTTGTGACATGTGCTCTTCCATGTGGCCTAACATTTTGGTCTCTTTCTTTTAGTCCCTGAAGTTGTTTCTCCTGATCTGGAAGTGCCAGTTTATCCACCTACTCTTATAACACCGCTTCGAGATGTTGTTACTTCTGAGGGACAGTCTGCATGTTTTCAGTGCAGAGTTACAGGGACAGGTTAGTTTAATGAAATCATACACAATTTTTATTACATTGGAATTGTTCAGTTGATACTCGAAGCAAGTCTAATAGCATAAGAGCTGAAATCTATCTTTCTGAGGATTGTGTAACTATCTGTGATATGTACAGAGAACAGTGTTGGCTGTATAATTGACTGGCAGCTAACAATTTAAAAAAGCTATCTCATAGCTGCCAGCAGACATGATATTTGAGTCTCCTAATGCTTAGCAGTTTTTTAATGGCTGGTTATGGGCTCAGTAGTTTAGGGATGTAAAGGAGTAGTCTACTAATACGATTAACCAATAGCCTAAGCTTATCGGTTAAACTAGTCAACTACTGGCTTTCCTCTTCCCCCTTGCTGCCTCTGTATCAGAGACAAGAGCATGGGGAGGGGGAAGGGGACAGGGGAGGCTGCAGCAACACAGCCTCTGTTCATGGTGGGCCCAGGCTCACCGCAGAAAGAGGCTACTTCACAGCAGCAGCCCCTGTCCACAGGGAGTCCGAGCTCCCTGTGGACAGAGACTCTGTCTGTGAGGAGCCTGGACCTCCCACGGACAGGGGCTGTTGCCACTCCATGCTGCTGCCTCTGTGTCAGAGTCAGCAGTGCAGTTGACAAGCAGCCGGTCTGCATGGGGAGCTGGTTTTTAAACTGGCTCCCCTCGCAGACCAGCTCCTGCCTGGCACCCCATGCTGCTGCCTGTGTATCAGAGGCAGCAGCGTGGAGTGGCAGGATGCTCCCCAAGAGTTGGGCTGGAGCACACTGCCTGCCAGCTCCACTCTCAGGGACTATAGAATAGTCGAATAACCACTAAGAATTCATGCGGTTACTCAACTATTCTATTACCCGCTATCTAATATCCCTACAGTAGTTCTTACATTTTTAATCAGATGTGAACCTTTGTAATGCTCTTCAGAGAGACTGCTACATAAAGTTTAAAACCCAGTGCAGTGATATGGCAAAGCTTTGAAGACCTAACTGCAATGCTGGGGAAAGCATTGTCCTATAAATGTGCATGAACAATGAACAAAGCTTTTGGTGCCACCTACTGATACACCATTTTAAAAAGATACAGATCAAAAATCTGCTCTGTCTTTCACCTCAAAACCCTGAATAGCCCCAGGATGTGTCATTTTCTGTATCATTCACGGAAATGTTAAACTAAAAATATTACATGAAAATTAGCTTTTTTGTTTCAGCTAGAGTCAGAGGGGTTTTTTTAATTTTCACTTATTCAAAATAAACATTCCTTATGTAAATGTACCATGTTTTAATTAAATAAAATACCATCTTATAACTAAAAAATTCATCCATGGCAGCATAGTAGCCAGTTTGCTAAATTAAACTGCAGTAATAGTAGTAGAATTACCCCACTTATTCTTGGGCACAAATAATAATAATTAATAATAAAATATTCACATATTGCTATAGAACTATTTAGTGCCCAACATAAAACAGTACAAGATTCAGTCCCTGTTTCAAAAGTTTGCAGTAGATAATAGGCAGAACAAAGTCCATATTTAAATCATCTTTGAGTTGTAGAAATGGAAAAATATGCATGAAATGAGTAGCAGCTACTTTTTTTTGCATTCTTATCACTTAAAAGTACAATTCTTAAATTGGAAAAAGATTAGAAAACAAATCTGCTTTCATGATAAAAATTGTGGTAAGACTCAGAAAATACATGTGGGAGGTTATACTCGAACTACTACCATCTTAATTACAGTGATTCAAAGCATACCAAACTTGTGTGTGTGCACCTGTATACAAACTATCTTTATGTGCATGTTGATGACTGAGAAATACTGTACATTAGCAGCAAGGCATATGGGGAGTCATTCTTGCAATTCCTATGCTTTTTGTATTATTTACAAATTAATGTGCATCTTTCTCAAATACAGAATGAAAATATTTATATTAGTTTAGCTGATATAATAATTTCGAGAATATATTATATATTTTCAAAGTGTATACAGTATGATACTGTTTCCTGAAAACATAATATTTGTATTACAATGACAGCACCAAAGCCAGTTAAAATAATGTATATATGCCAGATCAGTGCAGTTAATGGTGTAGTACACTGCCAAATTTGATGACTGGTGCTGGGCTCTTCCTCCCCAAGGTAGCAAGGTCTGTGAGATATAGGAAGAACAGCAGGCTTCATGCATGAAGCAAGAAGGTTTCTCACTGGATTCCAAAGTGACCTTTCTGGTCAGTTATGAACTGACATTAAAAAACTTAACAGAGGCCAGTACAACTGAACTAGAGCTTCTGCTATGATGATTTTCACTAGCTGTGAGGTTCCAACCCTAAGGTCTATGGGGTAGTGGTACAAAAACTGGAAGGTTCTTGGAACTCAAAGAGAAAAACAGGCCAGAGAACAGTTTACTATTGTCACTTGTTTGAACAGTTTGGATCAGCTCAATTATTTTATAACCTACTAGATGATTAGTTTTAAATGGGAATTTGAGATTTAAGGAGACTATAAAGTGAAAGCAGTTCTCCAGTAATACAGTAATAATAAATAACAGCAGCACTTTTAAAAAACAAAATACAGTGAAATTTTCCAAGACACCGGGGATGCAATGCCCTAAACAGCCAGCTATATTCATGCACTTAAGCATGCATCAGATTCTGCAAAATGGGGCATGCTTGAAAACAAAAGGGAAATGGACTCCCTACAACTTCTTCTGCACCTTCCTTATGCCAGTATCCAACTCCTCCCCTTCTCATTCATTCCAGCAGCCACCAGACCCCTTTGCCAGTCTCCTAGGTACTGACTCCATGCTGCCTTCCTCCCATGTACAGCATCTTCCCTCTCCCTCATATACCTATAGCCATCAGCTTAGCTCCCACATATTTCTTCACCTACTTTCACAGGTGAATTTCAATGGAGAGTTCTACTTAAAATGTGATGCCAAGATATAACGGCTGGGATCTTTCATTTTTCATGCTCACTGACAATATTGGGGACCTTCTTTACCTCTGCTATTTCAAAGATATCCAGACAGAGAAGGAAAAAAGCAAGAGATTTCCAGTCAATCTCTGAATGTAGCAGTAACAAAATAAGTTTTCCCTCATACATACTATCAGTTAGAAATGTAAAAGACTCAATAAGCTACATGTCATTAAACTAGCCTCATTGTACATTATCAAGGAATGTTCAACTTCAAAAAGCTGTGATATAAGTGATTTCTAATTTTCACATTTTTAAAATACTTACTTGTGGACACTGTATCTTAATCTTACATGTCTTTTTTTTTACTATTATTATTTTACTTGGGCAGATCTGAAAATCTCTTGGTATTGCAAAGATAAGGAGATCAAGCCATCCCGTTTCTTTAGAATGACTCATTTTGAAGACACTTGTCAGCTGGAGATTGCAGAAGCTTATCCAGAAGATGAAGGAATTTATACCTTTGTTGCTAGTAATTCTGTAGGCCAAGTGACAAGTACTGCTAACTTGAAGTTGGAAGGTACAAAGTACAGTTAAAAATACTTTAATTAGGTTGTGTGGTGATACTAATATTCATTAATAAATGTATGTGAGTTACTGTCATGTCATGTCTTTTAATTCAATTAATCAGTATCCTCTTACAATCTCCACAACATCCACTTGCAACTCCAAGACACAGGTCATGAACAGTGAAGTTTCACAGTTTTTCAACCTTCATTGCACTTCACCTTTCAATTCTCTTCATTAGCGGTTTCCAGCATGTACCAAACAAGGAGGAATCCTTGTCTCTAACCATAGTCTATTAAACAGACTTTTACTGTTTTAACAAGCCTTTGCCTTGTAAAGATCTATAAAGAGTTTTAATATTGATAAAATGTTTTCATTTAAGAAACATTAGGAAATCTTAAACAAGGGCATGCCCCAGATTTGGGCAAATGAGAAAACAAATTTGCACCCATATCTTTTTAAATTATTGATCACAAATTTCAGAACAGAAAATGGTCTAGAGAGTTTGCTATTTTAAACTTATGTTGTTCTTAGTGTTATTTAACCAGATTTTTTTTTATTTTGCAACAGGATTTATAAACTGGGGAATTAGTGAGTGATACTGTAAAACTGCCAGGCCAAAAAGGAAAAAAAAATGTGAGAGACAGAACTTTGATTGTAGCGTAGGGTAAGAAATTAAAAGTTGGCATGCTTCTTTTCAGGATTTAAAAAGGTTGAAGAAGTTACATCAAAGTCCCAGTGGCATGTTTCTTCATCAGTTTCACTTAAGAAGGAGCCTGTTGGCCAAAGGCCCACCTTTATCCAGCCTATTTCAAGCTGCAACGTATGCAGCGGGGAAACAGTCAGATTTCAAGCCAGGGTCTCTGGTATGCCAAAACCAGAAATCCAGTGGTTTCATAACCAACAGCTAATGTTGCCAACAAAAGATATAGTTTTCCATTTTGATGAGTCTACAGGCACAGCTATGCTTATAATAGTAGATGCTTATTTAGAGCATGCTGGCCAATACTCTTGCAAAGCAGGAAATAGTGCTGGAGAAGCAACTTGCACAGCTACACTTACAGTGACTGCCGAAGGTAAAGCCCCATTTTTGTTCAAAAGGATTCCGTTTGTTATATTCCACACTGTTACTAATTGCCTCCTTTCCTCTTTTCACATCTTTTAGTTAGCAGCTAGTTCACTAATGTTGGTAGTTTTCTCTATAACCAATAAACCACTGTCATTTTTTCTACCTTAAAATGTCATATAACTTAAAATCTCACAAAACTGTGTCCTATATATAGAAAATGTAGACATTTTACTAAACTAAAAAAGCACACACTTTAAACCAGAGAGCTGGTGACAGTCACACCATTGTCACATATACTCTACACGGGGGTGTAAAAGCTAACAGAAAATATGTCCGTAAAGAGTATCGTAACAGATTATTTGATATTGGAATGGACAGCTTCAATGAAAAGAAGAGACGAATATCAACTGTGGTTATCAATTGCATGAGTGCAAGTTATTTGCCATTCATCCACGTGAATTAATTTTCTTTTGTGTCAAGAGCATAATGCATCTGGCATGCTGAGTTTTCCCATGAAGAATTCTTATTATCAATACCATTTTATTTTGTTCTTACATTAGCCCATTAAAATACTTTAGATGTTAATATTGTTATTTTTTTGTTACTTGATTACACAGTGCAAGCCATAGATAGGCAAAGTTCTGGGAAAGATGTAAAAGAGTCTGTCCAGTCACAGGCAATATCAGAAGTTCATGTTGCTTACCCTTTCACAATGAAGGAGACCAAAGCATATAAAAAAGAAATTAAAAGAGTGCAAGAACCATCGTACCAGCGGGGTGTGCAGGTTTCGGAAACTCTAGCAGAAAGTTTAACCATGAAAACTACATCAGTGAAAGAAACAGAAACCTTCCACACAACTGTCTTTTCACAAACATCACAAAGCACAACGAAAGTATCCACTGCTGCTGTTCAGGAAACAAGAGAAGCATCCCCAAATATTCTCCTGAAACTCCACGACCAAACAGTGAAATCTGGTGAAACTGCACAGTTCATCTGTGCTTTAGAGAGTGAACACTTTCTAGAGGTTCTGTGGACCCATGAAGGTGAAAGGATAAAGGAGTCCAAACGAGTGACGCTATCACAAAATGGAAGTGTCCTATTGCTCACAATTATAAATGTCCAACTGTTAGATCAAGGACTGTACAGATGCACTGTACGTAATGATCATGGACAGACGACAACTGCTGCTGTACTAACAGTAGAAGGTGATTTTTAACATTATGACTTACCTCATTTCAACCTAATCCTCTCTGCATATAGCTCACTCACATTGTCTAACACTAGTATTTAATTTAGAAAGCTATAGTTCAAGTTTTTTTCACATTTTGGACTCTATTCATAAAAGATTTTTTTCAGCATCAAGCACGGAATTTTGTAGCCTGTTTGAGGAAGTGCATCATGGTTGTTTCCAGCAAGTTACAGTAAAATGGAATTTGTATCCATCAGTTTATCAATGTAAGTCACTGATATCCAGTGAGACATTGAGAGAGTGAGAAATGTACACTTGGAACAAAACAAAGAATGGGGCAGAAGGAAGCAATTTAATTTGCAAGTTATGCAGGTTTCTGAAGCTGGAATTTGAGATGATTTTTTAAATAACGAAAAGGGAGGAATGTTAGATGAGCAAATGGTCCAGAGCTTAGGTCATTCCAGTTTGCACAGGGTCTCATACTGCTGCTAACTCAATCTGACTCCACCTTGACAGGCACAAAAAGGCAACATATTTGCAAGGGTTCGTATTTTAAGCAATTTATTTGCATAGTTTTCTACTAGCACCCAAAATACTGGACTGTTTTTTACTCGTGAACATGTCCATTCATTGTGCTCAGTGCTACAAAATCCTCATTTATTTATTGGATTTAGGAGCCTCTCTTTCTCAAAGCAATATTAATGACCTACACAGTCTTTCTCTACACCTGTGTGCAGGTTGTTTCTTTTGTTTTTTGTTTTGTTTTGTTTTCTTGGGGTTTTTTTTATTCCTTTCCCCCTTGCCATTTCTCCAGTGTATTAAAATATCAGCAGGTTCTGCACATGTAATAACATCTCTAGAGTACAGACATTGATTTCCTTGACTCCTGTAGACCCAGAATGGGCTTCTTGTTCTTTTTCCACTGCTCACCTTACATAATGTAATAGCTGCTTTTATGAACCCAGAAGATGAAGCAGCATGAACATGAAAATAAAACTGTCTCATACTGTTCCATGAAGTCATTTGCCATGCATCATTTATCTGGCTCTTATGCACCGGTTAACTTCTTTCTTTGCCATCAATCTAAAGTGTTGTCTTTACATGATCTTCTGTAGTTACCATTCAAAGGTAGTGGCATCACTTAAAATAAAGGCTCTAAATCACAAGTGATATATATACACAAATTAACTAGATTTTTAAAAGTTCTTAATAATCACAGTTTCAATTGCACTGTTAATCAATATATACACAAATTAACTAGATTTTTAAAAGTTCTTAATAATCACAGTTTCAATTGCACTGTTAATCAATAATAGAATACCAATTTAAATGTATTAAAAATATTTTGGATGTTTTTCTACATATTTCAAATACATTGATTTAAATTACAATACAAAATGTACAGTGCCTTACTTTATATTATTTTATTACAAATATCTGCACTGTAAAAAAGATAAACAAATGAAAAATATTCACCTCATTCAAATAATTTTGTGCAATGTATTGTAAAAATGCAATTTACAGAAGTAGAATCATTTTTTTCATATAACTACACTCGGAAATAAAACAATGTAAAACAAGTCCTCTCAGTCCTACTTCTTGTTCAGCCAAATCACTGCAAGTTTGTTTACATTTACAGGAGACAATGCTGCCCATTTCTTATTTACAATATAACCTGAAAGTGAGAACAGGTATTCACATGGCACTATTGTAGCCAGAATCACACAATATTTGTGTGCTAGATATGCTAAGCATTTATATGCCCCTTCATGCTTTGACTTACAATTTGCACTTTATAATGTAAATACTTATAATAAAACATAATATAAAATGAACTTATGTCTTGTAATTGAAATCAATATATTTGAAAACATAGAAAAATATCCAATAATATTGACAAATACATTTAAATTGGTATTCTATTGTTTAACAGGGCTTAATCACAACTATTTTTAATCTTGCAATTAATTGTGATTATTTTTAATTGTTTGACAGCCCTAATTAAAACTAAAGATGTGCTTGCTTGTGTTAGTCATTGCAGTCCAAGATGTAGTCCCATTTAAGTCAATGGGAAACATCCTACTGACTTAATTGGAAATTTGCTTTAGCCTAGCATGAATAGAGCCCTTAAATGTGTCATAGCTTGTATATTTCATAGTTTATTTTTAGTTTGATCACTAACATGCTGAGCATTCCTTTTCCATACTAAGGCTTTATTAAAAGTATAAGGGTGTTTTATTCCTGCCAACGGTCTAATCTAATGCTTTTCCTAACTTTATTCTTACCTAGCTAAAGAAGCACACGCCAAAGCAGTAACAAAAATTATGCTTGAATCAGATACTAAAAGCATTAAACCAGTCAAAGAGTCTCAGATTCAAACAACCTCCGAAATTAATGAAGAGTCTTCAAAGAAAACATCAAGCATATTAATCACGTCAGCTCAAAGACCACAAAGAACTGAGAAACAAAGGAATGGAAACTACTACCCTGATGTCGTGCCATATGAAGAGATTATAGAGACTGGTGCCAAAGTACCAGTATTTCTTGAAACTCTGCTCCCAGAAACTATTGTAAAAGAAGGAGATGATGTGTCACTCTTTTGTCTGATAAAGGGTGTGCCTACTCCTTTTGTGATTTGGCTGTACAATCAGCTATTAGTTGAGGAGTCTGCATTATGTTCCTTAAAACATGATGGGCCACTGTGCAGTTTAAAATTACTGAAAGTTGGTCAGAATCAGAGAGGTATATACAAGTGCAGAATAGTTAACTCAGCAGGACAAGCCGAGTGCAGCACTCATCTGAGAGTGAAAGGTTGGCAACTGCATGTTCTTTCCAAACATAAGTTCCTCTTGCATACCATCATTGCATTCAAGTACATTCAGCCCATGGGAAACAGTAAAGAAAGAAAAATGTCACTCATCTATGGATTGTTGAATGTTTGCCTCCCAGTGTTAAGGCATGTTAAAGGCATGCTAAATTGCAAACAAAAATCATAAAAAAGTCATAGACAAGTATACAATACAAATATATGTTTTGAAGCATTTGATCACTATTTCGTCAAACCTATCTGCTGTTCGAATTCGTTTAGCATGTACTTGTGTATGTGTGTGTGGATTTTTCTATCATTGCAACAGATATTCATAGTTTCAACCTTACAGCTTGTTAACTGATGCAGTTAGCAATCATCATAATAATCTCTCCTTTTATTCTAGCTCCGGAAAAAGTTCTTCAGGAGAAAATAGAACAACAAATTGAAATGGAAGTGAAAGGTACAGTCAGATATGGATGATATGCTGAAGCACTGATTTATCATAAAGAATTAGTAAATCATCTAAAGCTTTTATTTGGTAAAATACCATATATGACAAGAAAAGTAAAGGACACTTTGGAGCATATTTGAATATGCTGCATGTTTTGTTTTAATATGCTAAGGGTGACCTGCATTACAAGGTTAAGTTTTAAAATCAATTTAAAACTTTAAATTTATAATTGTGCAGCTGTACTTTTAACTTCTACTTCATGCTTTGCAGCTGTTTACTGCTTAAGCTTTTATTTGTTAAACTCTCTTGTTAATGCATGGGACAGTTTAAATTGGAACAAAGATAAAAATCACAATGAAATTACTTTTAAACAAGTAAGTAACCTAACAATCGTTCTAAGGACACAATTTGATGGAAGGAGTACAATAGAAAATGTATGTTATTTAGGACATTTGAAAGCTACATATTCCCTTTGTATCCTTACACTTCATGTACATACATTAATTCATCATTATACATTTCTTACACTGGCTTGCAGATAGCATATGTGGTCCATGTTGCTTGCTTTTTTTGCATAACGTTGTGAAGTTAGTGGCTGTATTAGTTCGAATAAACGCCTTCTCATATTATTTTAGCTAATTATTTACAGCTACATTTTTATATATCTTTCAAAATATTTTTTCTCAATTGTTTGAAAATTTTACCCATAATCAAAGGGCTCAGAAAGGGCGTTTATTCTACTGTCTGCAAGTCAGGTAAGATTTTCTTCTTTGCCAACAAAAGACACACAGCTTTTCGGGCAGCAAAACCATACACCCCCCCAGGAACATGTTATTTTGAAATTCATTTTTGCTTGTTCAAGAAGAAATGTCCACAGTTTGAAGAAAGAACAGACAACGAACGATTTTCGTGTCAGAATCTTTAAAACAGAGCAAGGCATTGCGTTTATTCGAACAAATATGGTGAGTGAATTTTTTTTTTCTGGATTTGTGATGAAATCCGTAGCATGCCCCCTATTTAATTTAATATCTTGCCATTTCATTTCTTTTCATTTACAAATATATGACAGAAGCAACAAAGTATGCTGTAATGTAATGTCATTCTCTTACAGAACTGTTCTTCAAGGAAGAACCTGCATGTCTGGAAAAGCGAAGAGAGATGCAAGATGCTTTCTCCAATTCTGAAGACCACTTACACCATGGATTTGTATCTGCACAGAGAAGTTCTTGGTCTGACAATCTTAAACCTTTTTTCACTCAAAAGCTGAAGTTTAGATCTGTTTTAGAGGGGGAACCTGCAGTTTTCCAGTGTAAAGTTGTTGCCTGTCCAACCCCAGCAATGACATGGTTTCATAATAATAGGCCTATCCCTAAAGATCAGCGCAGAATAATAAAGACAGAGAATGATATGCAGATTCACAGCTCCAGCCTAGAGGTTAAAAATGTTCAGGAGAGGGATTCTGGGAGCTATAAAGTGTTTGCCATTAATAGTGAGGGTTCAGCTGAGTCAACTGCATCTCTGCTAGTTGCACAGAGCGAGGAGCAAAATGCAAAATATTTAGATTTCCTGAGAAAGTCCAGACAAGCCCATGAGAGTACTGAATGTCTGGCTCAGAAGAGGAAAGAGGATAGGCTGAAGGTTTATCTGAGGTGTATTGGCTCTCCTTTTGATAAAAGGCAGGAGACAGAAAAAATGTTAAGAGACTGGTCCCCAGAAAAAGAGAGGGTGAGAACTATAAGGTTTCCAAAACTCCTCGTGGCAAGGAAACAGGAGTTAGTGTACGATAAAGAACAGGTAGGGAGGAAACGTATTGCAAGGGATACGGATCATGGAAATTATGCTCTGCTTGATGAGGAAACAAAAATGAAGCTGCAACGACTACGTGAGGCCAAAAGAATCATGCTGGAAAAGAAGAAACTGGGCTTGTCACAGCAAGAGACTGAGTCACATCTTGAATCAGTGCAAAGCACAGACTTTAGAGATGGTAAAGACTTAGGGACTCCTCTGGTCCATTGGGGCACTGAGAGTGAGGCAATACACTCTGACTTCCAAACAATAAAACCAATCCATAAATGCACCTCTTCATCCAAAATGCCAAATGGTGAGGAGGGTGCTGCATGCCATCCTAAGCCAGAGAGTGTTAGGACACCAGAGGACTTTCACCTGCGAATGGAGCGAATCCTAGGACTTTCCAAACCCTCGCAGAGTCCTCAGAACTCTTCTGAAGGAAACATCAAGGCAGAAACATTTCAAACAAAATCAGCAATTGCACTGAAAGAACCAATGAGAGAGCAGGTTCTTGGAGACCCTCCATTAGAGCAACCAGAGCCAATTGCCAAAGCTACCTCCATCGACCATAGTCATACTCACAAGGAATCAAGGATAGATACCAAACCAAAAGCACAGCTGGGGAAATTCCAAACAATGACAGCCAAGAAAAAAAGACCTGACTCTATAATCTATGTCCTTCTCTGCAATGGATTTAGTGAAACTACAAAATCAGAGAATGTGATGTCTGAGACAATCACAATAAACATCAATGAGCCTGTTGATACTTTTGAAAGTGTCAGAACAGAAAAGGCTGAAGAAAATGCAGTGTTAGTACTGGAAGACTCTGCAGAAATCAGAGAGTCTGTATCAGCAGAAATCTGTGAAATAAAGGAAAAGCCTGCCAAGTCAGAGTCTCCTATTTTACAGCTTCTGAAACCTGCCCCCCCTTTGTTTCTTAAAGAAATCAAATCTCAGGAAGCAAAGGAAGGAGCGAGTTGCATATTTGGTTGTAATTTCCGTGGCCATCCACAACCTATTGTCACTTGGTATAATAATGACAAACCCATACCACGTAATCAGGACTATGCCATTCACACGACAGAGAATCAGTCTACCTTGACTTTCTGCTCAGTTCTCCCACAGCATGGAGGATCCATCACATGTGTAATATTTAATGAGTACGGAACTGCCACAACATCAGGCATGCTCAAAGTGAAGATTAAAGAGAAGACTGAGGCTGAATCATTCACCACTTATAAAGCTAAGCTATTAAAGGATTACACAGAAGAGGAAGAAGAACTTAGTCTTCTGTTTGACAAAATGAAAGAGAATCAACCAACTTTCAGTCATGACAGTAGAGCCACCCTTCATGTTCCTCAAGGTAACCTGCCCATGCCTTGTGTTTCAGACTCAGACCTGCTTTCACTTCCTGTGGAAATAAAAATAACTGCTCCTACTCCTACTCCAGAACAAGATGAAGAACTGAAGGAAATAGTTCAACATGTTAAATTTATTCCTGAGCAGCCACCTCAGGACCAAGTTTCTCAGGCAATAAAACATAAATTTAAATTTTCCTTTGATGTGGTAAATAAACCACCAAAAATTGTGAAAGAGACACAAAAGTATATTAATTGTAGAGAAGGGGATTCTGTTGTACTAGAGTGCTCAATATCTGGTGAACCTCAGCCAGTTATAACTTGGTTTCGAAATGGCAAAATCCTAACTCCAACTGAGAGGTTTCAGTTTGAGGAGGAAGCAGATGGTAATTACAGGTTATGTATTAATGAAGTTTCTGTGTCAGATGCTGGTACATACAAATGTATTGCTGAGAACACAGCAGGTGTAGTAGAAACTGTTTCCAATCTTACAGTAGACTCTAGTATGCAAAGCTTTTATAGTCATGCACAACAGATTAGTGATCCTGAAGAAGAAACTGTTCAAGATCAGAATGTACAAATTCAGGAAGGGGCTACAAAGGAAATTTCACTCAATCTTTATGAATCCTCAGTTGGATATATTGCTGGCAAGTTTGATGATAGAGAGTATTCTGTAAGTGAATATTTTCATAATCTCAATATACTGAGGCAAGTAGAGCTCACAGAAAAGGAACAAAATGCATCCTCCAAAGAAACAGAATCTAAACTCCCAAGTTTTATGTGTGACATTAGAAAGTCCATACTTACTGAGGATCTGCCAGTAACTGAAAGCCCAGACTTCCAACAACAGACTGAAAAAGATGAGAAGATAAATGTGAGTGAACAGGAGGAGTCAAAGATGGAAGAAGCCAAAGTATTCACTTTTATTGACAAGTTAAGCCAGGTTTCACTCCCTGAAGAACTGTCAATGTCTGAAAACCAAGATTTCCAACACCCGGTTAAAAAAGAAGAGACAATAAATGTTAGTGAACAAGTGGAGTCAAAGATAGAAGAAGCCAAAATAGTCACTTTTGCTGGCAATATAAGCCATGCTCCACTTCCTGTACAACCATCAATATTTGAAAACCCTGATTTCCAATTTCTGATTGAAAAAGAAGAGAAAATAAATTTGCGTGAACAAGTGGAGTCAAAAATAGGAGATGTTAACGCACCTGCTTTTGTTGATGATTTAAGCCAGGTTCCACTCCATGATGAAATGTTAGTATCAGAATGTCCAGATTTTCAGCACCAGATTGAAAAAGAAGAGATTATAAACGTGAATGAACAAGTAGAGCCGAAGATAGAAGCCCAAGCATTTGCTTTTGTTGGTGATTTAAGCCAGGTTCCACACAGTGAGGATGAGCCAATGATTGAAAGCCCAGATTTTCAGCTCCCAACTGAAATAGAAGAGAAAATAAAAATGATTGAACAAGTAGAGTCAAAGATAAAAGAAGCTAAAGTACTTGCTTCTGTTGGAGATATAAACCAGGTTCCACTCCCTGAAGAGCTAAGAGATCAGTCTGATACAACAGAGGAAATAAAAATGGAAATTACTACCACAGAGTTTTCATCAAGGAACCAACTTGAAAAGATCATTGAAAGTCATACAGAGAAAGCTACATGTATTAATATAGAAACTCCTGCAAGTCAGGATACTGATGATGAAGTAAAGAGTACAAAAGATAAAGATGCTGGTTTTGTGGAGAAGCAATACTTAAAAAAGACAGTTACTGAAGAATATGTTTGCAATATTGTTACTGATCTGCCCCAGCTTGACAGTGGAATCACTCCAAGCAAATCCTTTAGTAATGGCAATGAAATGGAAATCCAGGGTGCAGGGTATTTTTCAGAGGAATCAGAGCCCAACCTACACGGTCCTGCTCATGAGCTGACTCTCAGTGCACCTCCTGTGGTATGTTCTCTCAGTGACAATTTAGATGCACCATTTCCGAATGTAAATGATCAAATGCATGTCTTTGAGCAGAAGCAGAGTGCAAAGAAGAAGGAATCTGAGGATCATAGTTTTTTCAGTCCTATATCCAAGATAGTACAAGAAGATAAAGATCTGCATGAAAAAGATGTATGTGACACCAACTTAAATAGGACATTTCAAGATTCAGCTACCATAGAAGAGAATGATGTGCCCTATTCTCCTGGGATATGTGATGAATTCAAAAGTACATCTGAATTAGAACAAGTTAGTTTTTATGATCCCAATGAAATAAATCATCCAAAAGAACACATAGGGCAACAAAAAAGAACCATAGAAGGAAAAGAACAAGATTACAGAAGCCTTGTGCATGACTTAGAAGAAAATGTCTTTCTTCATGATAAAAAAATATCTGACTTTAGAGAGACAGAACAGAAGGAAACTTATTTTGATGAACAAACATTAGGAAAAAAAGAACCTGAAAAACATGACATTTTATTTGATTTAAAACAGACTCCTTCTGATATAGAAAATGTAGATCAAATTTTTCAGGAAGAAGTTAAGAGGCAACAGGAAGAAACACATTTAAAAGGTCAATACGAGGCCTGTGAACATGATGCAGCCAATATTGTATTTGATTTGAAACAAGTTTATTCTGCTACAGAAAATATTGGTCAAGAACAAGAGAAGCTTCAGCAGGATGAAATATATTTCAAAGGTCAACATTCTGCTTCTGAACAAATGGAACTTGATACACACCACATGGAAGAAAATGTACAGAAAACCACACCACCTACAGGTCAAAAAATTGATTCTTATCAAGAGTTTTCCAAAGAGAGTGTAGCTATTGGGGAAAATGATAATTCTCAAGAAGACATCTTATCTCAAGAAAAAGTAGAACCCCCAATCCAGGAATCAACATTTAATTTAAAACAGCATGTAGTGACTTTTTCAGCAGAATTCACATCCAAAGCAACTGGTAGCACATCACCAGAAGAAATATGTTCCTTAAACAGAGTGTCATCTCCTGAGATCATGGAAACAGAAATGGAAAGAAATTATTTACAAAGAAATGACCAACTTGTAGAAGAAATTTCTTTAAGTGAAGAACTACATGATAATTACAAGATGTGGCTGGAGGGAGTTTATGTTCAAGAGCGGACTGTGTCAACAGAAACTGGAGTGACTGAAATGCAAATATTTAAAAGGGACCTAGTTGACATTCCTCTTTCTACAGAACAGAGATCACCTGCAAAAGGAATTGATGAATCTGAGAAAAATGTATGTGTGGAAGTATCATTAAAGGAACAAATTAAAGACTTGACATTGGAGCAAACTGAGTCTATGCCTACAGAAGAATCCAAAGTGTCTATAAGTCAATATTTTCAAAACTTAGTGCAAGAAACAGACGTTTCCGAAGGGGTGGAACCACTAAAGACCACAGACCCCAAAGCAGACAGTTTCATAGCAGACTTAAAAAAGCTGCAGAGGAGAAAAAACACACTGCATGTAAACCGGAGCAGGAACAAACACACATTCTTCAGGTACAGCATGATGCAATGAAAGAAATAAGCAGCTCTACTTGTAATGAAAGTAAAAGTGAAATTGTATGTTACACTAAAGAAATTCCGGAAGACTATCCTGCTATTCATCAGGAATCGGACACACAGGACACAGAGATTTCTTTTGCACAGTTCCTTCGTTCCTTAAGAAAGGAAGAATCCATGGTCCAGGAAAGACAATCAAGCAAAGAGTTAATTGCCTTGGAGAAACAGGAGCATAATTTAGCAGATCAGCTTGAAAATAAAATTTCATTTCAGACTAAAGAAATTGTAAATGCTGCTGAAGGAAATCTGGATGAAAGGGGCCTATCACAAAATGTTTTGCAATGTCAAGAACTGAACACTGCTCAAGTTTCAGAACCTAAATCATGTGTGTCTCTCTCAAAATATTTACTCTCAGCCAGACAGCAAGAGATTCCTGATTCCAAAGATTCTATTTTTAAGGTCTGTGACCAGAAGGAATCTATCACTTCTTTGGAAGTTGAAGATGTCACTTTCAGCACCGTTTATGACTATTATAATCAGCAGCAGGAGCTGATCCGTCCACTCTCTCCTGAATCAGAAATGTCAATAGAAATTGCTAGCATAAACGGAGATGAACTGACGGAGTCTGATCCATTCTATACACCACCATCATCAGTTGAGAATTTTGAATCTCCCATGTCTTTTGACTCTTACCACACTCCAGTTGGTACTCCTGAACGGTTCTCAACACCTTCAGAAGAACCATCCATCAAACGAAAGTCCCCTGAAGATTTGATAAGGGACGGTACACCACAAGAGGACTACAAAACTCCCACCGGTGAATATTCTGAACCCAGAACATTAAGTTCTCCTTTCCAAGAAAGGAGGTCACCTTATGAAGAGCAACGTGCAGAGATGTTTGGCACACCATGTGAAGCAGTGGAACCAAAGGGAAATGAGATGCCTCCAGCATTTATCAAACCCTTGCCCAAGAGGAAGATCTATGAAAACAGTTCACTGGGTTTTATAGCTGAAGTTACAGGCTTTCCCGTTCCTGATGTGAAATGGTATCGGAACAAGTCATTGCTTGAACCGGATCAGAGAGTCAAAATAGAAAAAGAGGGTGATATATGTATTTTGGAAATCCATAATGTTCAGAAATCAGAAGAAGGAGAATATATATGCCATGCAGTAAACATCATAGGGGAAGCGAAAAGTATCACCCACCTAGAAGTTTTGCCTCAAAATGGAAGGTCCTTGGCATTACCTCCTCCAGTAACACATCAGCATGTTATAGAGTTTGACATGGAACAAGCTACAACTTCAAGGTCACCTTCTCCTCAAGAAATACTTCTGGAAGTAGAGTTGGATGAAAATGAGGTAAAGGAATTAGAGAAGCAGGTTAAAATAGTCACAACTCCTGAATTTAGTCCCAATAACAAAAGTATGGTGGTTTATCTTGATGTCCTCCCTTTAGCTCTGGTGGAGCAAACCACTGGCTTGACTGCACAAGGAAATGAAGATGTGAAAATTGACTTTGAAGTCACTGAAATGCCCCCACGCTTCACCACTCCCCCTTTTGATTTGGAAATTCTAGAAAAATCAGAGGCAGTGTTTGAATGTACTGTAACAGGTTCACCTATTCCCCAAGTACAGTGGTTTAAAGAAAATACCTGCATTACCACAGATGGCAGGAGGTACATTGTGAATGATGAGAAAGGAAACCATAGTCTTAAAATTAAAAATGTAGGTCATTCTGATAGTGGCACATATCGGTGCAAAGCAGCAAATAGTGTAGGAGAAGCTATGTGCAAATGCTCTCTAGTTGTACTAGATTCACAGAAAGCCCTTGCTAGTGCAAGTGGGGATGGAATGACATATATAGCTCCAGCTGGCACTATGAGTAAGCCTCAGAAGTTTGATTTGCTTGTAGACAATACTCTTCCAAATGACAGCCAAACCGAAATAGAGATTGAGTTTGAATTTGAGCGCAACATTGACGATTCTCAGAAAGCTGTCAAGTTGGTAGCTGTCACAGAACAAGAGTATGAAGAGGAAGGAGATAAATATGTCAATATTAATTTTGATGTATTTGCTGAGCCATCCAAAGAGGAGGAGATAGAATTTAAAGCAGAGAGTTCAGATAGTTGCTTCTTTGAATTTCAAGTCACAGAAATCCCTCCTAAGTTTATCAAACATATTTTTGACTGCACTTCATCAGTAGGTGCCTCTGCGTGTTTCCAGTGCCTTGTAGTCGGCTTTCCAAACCCAAATATCAGTTGGTACAAAGATGGGATACCTCTTGAAGGAGATAGGTACTGTATGGAGGAAAGGCAGATGGGCTTTCATAACCTGATTATTGGAAATTTAATCCAAAACGATGAAGGGGAATACAAATGTGTAGCTGCAAACAGAGCAGGAACGGCTGACACAAGTGCTGTGTTAAACATATGCTGAATTTCCAAATATGATTTCCAATACATGTTTGGATTAAACTCACAATGGTTTTGCACTGTTCTTAAGTTCTCTTTGTGAACATGTAGCATTCGCTTTAGGTGCTTCCTTTATTTTAATGCTCATTGAGAAGTGAAATTCACAACTGGCAGGCACCACTCAAGTTCCACATGCCCTTTTTAGGAACTTGAGAGAGTTAAGTGTGGCAGAAGGCTTGTGCAGGCATTCTGCACAGGGATGAATTTCATTCCTTGCATGTTCTGCTAATGATACTCTTTTTATTGTTGTTATTCACATATGTAGAACTCCTTTGTCTGTGTCTTATTTGTGTATATATACTTGTGTTATTTAAAAGTGAAATCATTTCTATGTTAACAGGGCCTAGCACCATCCTGAAATATGAAATCCATTGTGTTCTTGTACTTTAAGTGTACAGAGTACTGGATTATACATACGTTTCACTCTAAATACAATACACCTACATTTAGTATTCCTCCTTCATAAGGCTTTGTCAGAAAACACGTCCATTCAAATCCTGAAATGCTTATGCATTATTAGCCTCTTTCCACCTTTCCCAGACCCGAAGAAGAAATCTGTGTAGATGAAAAGCTAGTCTCTTTCATCAACATAAGTTGATCCAGTAAAAAATATTACCACCTCCACCTTGTCCCTATTTTATACAGTCCCTATTCCGTCAAATTGGCCATTAAAGACAATGTGCCTGATTCTGATCTTGATAGTAAATCAGGAATAATTTCACTGCAAGCAATGCATATGTGATCAGAATCAGATCCAATTAAAGTTCTCATGCAGTAAAGATTGAGTAGGAACTTCAGGATTTGTATCTTTACTATCAAATAATAAGCCTGGATACAAATAATTTGTGCTGTACCTTTAGGAGTTACAGGAAAACATGAGGTGTTCAATAAATCAACAGTCAGAACACAACTATGAAATGATAAAAATAAAAGTTCTTTTTCCCTGCACTCCTGTGCTGTGAATTCAAAATACATAGCAGTAAGAAAGCAGGAAACTTTCATGGAACATTTTCATTTTAAGATTAGAACTGAGTCTCCAGGGATTCATATTTCTTCTGTCAGTCATCATTCTATTGACATATAATGTTAAATACTGAACTGTTGGAAACAGCATGGATTCAGACTCTATATGAATCTTTATTTTAGTATAAGGACAGTAAGGGCATGGCTACACTAGGAAATTATTTCAAAATAACTAAATTCAAAATAACTCCCAAAATAACAAAATTGAAATAGCATGTCCCCACTACAGGGAAGCCTTGAAATTAGTACAGGGCAGGTTCCATTATAGAGGTTGCGTTTTCTCAACTTAGAGCCCCAGGAAGCTCTCAGGAATAATTACTCTGAATTACCCTGGAGAGTAGTTATTTTGAAATAGCAGCACTGGAGCATCCACATAACGCTATTTTGAAATAACTGTTTTGAAATAGCATTATTCCCTGAGGAAAGCAGGAGTACAGATTTTGAAATAACCAGCCTGTTATTTTGAAATAACAGACTTGGTAATGTGGATACTCTGCTTATTATTTTGAAATAAGTCCCTATTATAGACCAGGGCTTACTGTCCTCTAGATTAATTATTTCTATGCAATCAAATATTTTAGGGTAAGAACTAAGAAAGATAAACAAATTATTTAGGTGGAAGAGTCAATTTAGGTTGAAGTGATCAGTTCAGGTCTAAGTTTATCTAGCTTACACAAAAATATACACCCTGGTAAAACAATTATTTTTACATTTAAAAATATTTAATAATTCATTTGTAGAAAAAGAGGGAAAAACCTATAAAGTATATGACTGCTTTCTGGTTACACAAAAATACACGTGTGAAATATAGATGAAATCCTAAATTCAGCAACCCTAGAGTGTTGCTTTAAATATGAATAATTATTCTTTTGCTTCCCTTTTACACAATATTATGGCTACTTAATAATTTTTGTCAGTTGACTTTTAAAATGTTTTAAGAGGCATGATGATTTAACACTTAAAAGAAATAATACTTCTGTATAGTCAATTGTTTTCACGCATGTTCTTATTTCTGTGTTTGACATGTATTTATATATAGCTCTGTATGTCTCAAAATGTTGTAGACATCACAGAAGCTACTCTATGTCACTGCATTAGTGGGGATTCATTCTGAGCTTAGCATCCTCATAGAATCCTAAAGTACCTGAGAAAATTGGGTCCAGTGGTATTTATCTTAAAAAGCCATAGCACATATGGGAAATTTTAAAAATTTATTCTTATTAAAGCTCCATGAAATCTATCAGCAGTATTCAGTCTACAAATATTATTGAAGACACTTAAATGTTACAGTAGAAACATCTCCTAATTGGTGATAATGCTTCCATTATAATCCTTTTGAAAGCTTGCCTGTTTGTAGCAGTGGTTCTATGTAGGTGTTCTCTCAAGAGAGACAGGGAGAATCATCCATTAATGCAGATTTTAAATGGGGATAGGACAAAAGACTTAGATGTAAAGAAAAATCCACTTTTTGTGGTTTGGAAAATTTTGGTTAACTGTAAAACAAAATCTCCATTTCACCCATCACCACATTTTCGTATTTTGTTAGTCCAGAAATAGAAGTGCCCAAATACTTCGAGAGAGTGAATAGTTGTTCTTGTGATATTTCTTGTCCAACACAAAAGTGGAAGTATTGAAAATCTCAAAAGTCAAACTATTTTTGTGACATTTCCAAAACTTGTTTTATAGACTCCGTTTATGTAATATCCATAAGAGAAGGGTATTGGACCTTTTGGTGCTTAACTGACCCAAATTTACAAACCTTTTGAGAGTCACATACCATGAATTTGGAATATACTCAATAAAATATCTGGCATTATTATTGAAAGACACTATTTCCTGACTGTGTTATGGAGTTTGGAAAGACTTACCTGCCATTACACACCACAGGTGCCAAGTAATGATTAAATTAAACTGAGTGAATGAAGTCCATTGCTATATCACTTTCCTTAGCTAAACTCTACTAAGTACTATGGAAGACAGATTTCAATACCACTGATAACCACAAAATAAATAATAGTATACTTTGAAGTACGTATGTATTTTAAGTAGCTAAGATTAGTACAATGTCATAGTCATTAAACCAGTTTCTGCTGAAAATGCTGGAGAATAAGAGAAGTGAGAGTGGTTTGTTCCAACACTGAGCTGGTTAGGAATGATTTTGTGTTGTGTCTATATTCATTCCCTGTACAGATGCACAGCATTTACTGATTTCTCATAGAGCAGAGGTCCCTAGAGATGTATGCATGAAATGTATTAATTAAATACGACATTAAATACCTGATCCACTGAAATGAATAGCCATATTGACCTTAATAAACTTTCTATTAGAACCTAAACAATTATCCTAGATATTAAATATATGAATCTGGCATACATTTTTAGTAGAAATTGGGTAAAATTAAAATTGCATCTCCAACCTCTGGAAAGGTTCAAATCCAGATCTGAACTTAATAGCTGAGAGTCTCTCTCTAATATATATATAAAGTGATATTTAAAATGTCAGCTTCATGCACTGTATAAATTTGACCTGGGACACTAAAATAAAAATATTGTGTGCCAGGGTCTGACTTAAGTTACACTGACATGAATCTGGAGCTATTCTTGATTTCAGTAAAGTTATTCCACAGTTACTGGTGTAATTATGATCAGTATTTGACCCCATAACTTTTAAAGGTTGTGCTAAAATAGAAATTAAGAAAATTAGTAATTTCATTGTCAGGTTAAATGTGGATTTTTTCATTCTTAAAAGATATTTTAAAAAGAGGGTACTCGATGTTTGTAATCAGTACTATATTTTAAATATTACTGTAGATGATATTTGTGAAATAAATATGTAAATAATTAAATGTGTTGTTTCTAGTATTTTATTAATTAAATGCACGTTAAAGTATTCAAGACACATTCTTTGTGGATTTCCTGTAAAATGTACTATCCTGGAACACACAAAAACTACATCAAGCAAGCAGACAAAAGATATTTGTTGCTTTCCAGTCATTATTACTGTAGCTGAACTCATGGATTGAAATTCCATTGCACAGTCTTCACGAAGTATAAGAACCATCTTTACTCACATTGAGTAGTTCCTTATTAGCGGAGAACTCCCTTTTGAGCTCTGTGGGATTTAAAGTACTTTTCAACACTATAAAGTGGGGCATTACCCCTCAAGGTAATGGCCATAGCAGTTTATGATACATAGGAATCATACAGCACCCTTCTTACCCCAAAACTCATAAATCTACAGTATAAGCTGCTTTTTAAAAGATGATAATATGTAAGTAACTGCATGCATGTTTTTCTAATGTTTGTAATATTTTTTCCATCCATCTCCTTCAGTGATTTTTAAAATGTGTTGGGGTTTTTTGGGGGAGGGAGGAGAAAGATTCACAACTTCTAGTGATATGAATGACTCTGAAGGAGCATTTTATTGCTGTTTAGCTTTGCGGTTGGAATGCAGTATTTTCTCAAACCTACAACTGTGAACATGTAATTTAATTGCTAGACAACCACATATATTTTTGTACTAACTGTTTTTAATTTTTGTTGAAACCTCCCACATTCTTCTAGGGCCAAATACTGCAGGCCTTATTCAGAATTCAGTGGACATTTTGCCCAGTAAGGACTGCAGGATTTGGTTTCCATACTTTCTACATTCTGCTGGGGAAAATATAGAAATATTGAAGGTAAACAACCTGACTGTAACAATGGCTCCATTACTGCCTTTTGTGCCTACACAGAGCAACAGATATATATATATTTATCTTTTATATATATTTATCTTCTTCATCTTGTTTTTAAACTACTATTAAAACCAAGTACAACAAATCATCAACATTAAGTTAACAGGAAGGAACTACTTTAATAGACAAAATCAAGGAAACAGAGTTATCTAGTATGTCTCTAGATACTGGAGGAATTCTGATGCTTAGCATCATAGCTTTATTGTATCCCCTGAACTATCTTGGCATAACAGAAAACAATTAAAGACAGTGTCCCATACTGCTCCCAGTTAAGCCAATGTGATTGAGGCCACAGTATACCAGTTGTTAGCATAATGTATTAATCAGACCCTTTTTGTAAATTTTACATAATTGTTTATTAATATGTGTATATATAAAATATATTCTACTACTTAAAATGCATTAATAACTGGAATATTAATATTTTATAAATTAAATGAGTTAAAAAATGGGCCTGATGGTTCAATCAGCTTTTCGGCAATTCTCCCCAGTGATCCAGACAGGGAGTTCTCTATAAAAATTAATAGCATGATACAACTCTCAGTTTAGTGGAATGATTTAGTTTGAGTTATGACAGAAAAAGGAGTTCGTGTTCATTGGTAAACTGTTATAGTATTGAGAATGCCATAAGGCATACAAAAAATGATACTAACAGACCTTGTTTTATACATGTTCACTAGGAATTACTAAATAGAAATTTTCAGCAAAACATTTTAGTAAAACGAAATAATTTTTTCCCATACAGACTTTTCTAGTTCTGTTGTTGTGTCTGCTGAGGAAGAAAGAACCCAACGTTACAGCAGCGGCCTGCAATTGTCTGATAGAGATAAAACACTTGAATTTATGCCTGAAAAATCAGTTTACTCCAGCAAATTAGAGATGAAAACAGAGGAGGGCAGTGTCCCAGTTTTCCTCAAACAGGTTTCTAATGCTGAAATAAGTTTAGGAGATGTAGCTAAACTCTCAGTTACTGTTATTGGCAGTCCAAAACCTAAAATTCAGTGGGTCTTTAATGGAGTAAAGTTAACCTCTTCCATGGATTACAAATTTGTATTTGATGGTAATGATTATAGCCTTATCATTCTGGATACAAAATCTGAAGATGAGGGTGAGTACATGTGCATTGCCAGTAACAAGTACGGAGAAACTGCATGCAGTGCCTATCTAAAGGTGAAGCCAAAAGAGACTGGAGGAGTCTACAAAAAATCGGCAGTTGAACTAGAGATGGAGAAACCCCTGAAAAAGAAAGTAAGTCCTCACCGCCCTTGCTTTGTGAAGAAACTGGAACCTGCGCAGTGTGCTCAAGGTCTACCTGTTGTATTTGAGTACGCAGTGCTTGGCGAACCTGGCCCCGAGGTGCAGTGGTTTAAGGGAGACCAGCAGATTCTTTCTAATGACTACTACACTGTGGTTCACAATCCCGACGGCTCGGGTTCACTAACTGTCAATAAATGTCAGAGTGATGACGGCGGGTTATACACCTGTAAAGCCACAAACCCCCTCGGCCAAGCCACGTGCTCTGCAGAGCTGCTCGTGCCCCTGGGCACAGCCAGCGGGAAGGAACAGCACGGTGGGAAACCGCTGGCGAAATCCTACGAGGAGCCGGCAGGAGAGCAGACGGGGGAGTCCAGTTTCTACGCCGTTCCGTGGCCGGCGGAGGGTAGGCGGCAGGAGCAGGAAGCGTTGTGCACCGTCGGGCCAAAGGACAGGCAGTCGGTGCAGAGCGGAGAGGCGGCCCCGCTGCTTGAGGTTTCTCCCTCCGCCGCCAGCCTGCAGCAGGAGACGGCTCTTCCCTGGCACGCGGCGCTACTCCAGGCCCCTCGGGCTGAAGGGTGCCTGGACGTTTCCCCGCACACTGCAGAGCCGGCGGCTTCAACCCCAAAGCCGCTTCCACCCGCAGCCTTTACCACGAGCGAGGTGCGGGAGCCCCTGCGCCTGCTGGAGCCGCGTCTTGAGCCAATTACAAGTCCGCCAGTGGCTGAGCTGCCCGCCCCTCAGCTGCACGGGACGCCCGCGCTCTGTCTGCCAGTAGTGCAAGAGAGCAGCCCGCAGGACAAGGAGAAAGACCTGCACAGCGGCGCCCCGGGGACGCTGGAAGGGACGGCTGCCCAGGAGCCCAGAGCGCCCCTTCTCTCCGCCGTGGCCCGCGAGCAGCACGTAGTGACCGCCAGCGCGGCGCTGCCCCTGCCGAGCACACAGCCCCAGGCCGGGACCGCCGGGCACGAGCCCCAGCCCTCGTTCTGCACCCCCCGGGTGGAAGACATCCTAGAGCTGCCGAAGGAAACGTGCTTGGCGCTCCCGGGACCCGCGCGCCAGGCGGCGCTGCTGCGGCTGGAAGGCGAGGAGGGATTTCAGCTGGCCGTGGCGCTAGCGCCGCAGCCAATGGGCGAGGCTCATGCCACGGAGCTAGACGCCCTGGAGGTACCCGCGGAGGCGACCCCGGTCCAGGAACCGCCCGCGCCCTTGCACAGGCCTCTGACCGACTCCCAAAAGCTGTGTGCGAAAGAGGGCACCTGGGCTGCCCCGGCAGCAGCTCAGCACAACGGGGCCTTGGCGCAGGAGCGGGTGGTACACGCCGCTCTCCTCACGGAGGAAAAGTGGCAGCTCATGGGGAACACGCGCACCAAGTGCCCGGGCTGGACAAGCTAGTGGCTGCAGAAGCCCAAAGGGAAGGAGCGAGGCTGCTGAATTTGCCGGTGGTAGGTGGGCAAACCACGCTCCCCAAGGAAGAACCTTGTAGTTTTGTGGAGCTGCCCGAAGATCACGCAGCCGCTAGGAGAAGCCCGACGATGCTGCACGCCTTAGTCTGGGAAGAACGAAATGCCCTCTGCGGTGAAAAGTCTGGTCAGTTTCCTGCCCTGGACGGGGCGGTGAGCGTACAGCCTGTCAAAGAGCTCCCTTCCGCCCTCCACCTCCACACAACTCGCTCAGAGCACGTGTTGCCTAAGGAAGACACCCTGGCTTTTCAAAAACCTGTCTCCTATGTGGCTTTCCAGAGAGAAGAAAAAATGTGTAATCGGGCAGCCACGACAGAGGAGAAGAGCGAATTATCTGCGGAACAACTGGACGGTTTTCTGAGCAGTCCGGAAGGAATACAGCCCACAGCTATAGTGGAAGCTCAGATACAGACCTGCCTTGCCACTGTGGCTGAGGATATCCCTCTGCCAAAAGAACAAATCATTAGTGCGACAGAAAAGGAGCAGAAAGCTGCCCTGAGAAAAGAAGACTCTCAAACAGTTATGCAGCTATCGAGCGTGATGGAGAGCAGGGCTTTAGCAGACCAGAGTCTCGATGAAACATTTGAGGAGAATCAGACAGTGAGCGGTGAGGTGAAATCGGAACCCAGATTCCTTTCGGAATCCGTTTGCACCGAGGAAAGAAGTGTTCCACTGGAGAGTGCACATGTGTTAGAAGCCGCACAACACGATTTTGCTGCAAGAATACAAGAAGGGCAATCAGTGAGGCTTCCATTAATACTAGAAGAAAAGCAGCCTCTCCAAGAAGAACATGCAGTCGAACTACAGACATCAGAAACTGGAACCATAAAGGCAGAGAAGCAACCAAAGGAGACATTGAGAGCACATGAAATAGAAGAAAGAGAAGTCCTGTCCAAAGAAAACCAGTTTGTTGTTCAAGTTCCTAAGAGTTGTAGCTTAGACATAAAGACTCAGATCAGAAGTGCCCTGAAAGCTGCAATTACAAGTGAACAACTTCTCTTGTCTTCCGAATGGCTGAGTGATATAAAAAATATTGAAGTAAAGAGAGTGAAAGTCAACAAAGAACCTAAATACACAATGTGCACCTACCTTATAACCATGGGGAGTTCCAGTGCCATAGAGATAACATTCTCTCTAGAACAACTATACCCTCAGACAGTTGGCTTGAAGACTGAACTCAAGGCTGCTTTGTATTCTATTATTTATGAAGAAAAACATATTTTGATGGCAGAACAACCCCAAACTATGTCAGTAACTATGCCTCAGAAGTTGTTTATTACTCATGCACCTTTTGCAGAAATCTCATCTGCTGCCATAGCTGATAAGCCGGTGCAGCAGGAATCCTCAAGGCCTATTTCTGATGTGTTGGAGCCGCAGCAGGGGGAAATAACCTTAGAATCTGAGGCACCACTGGGACAGCTTTTGTCTGCGCGAGCAGTCAGCATGGTTGCTGTCAAAAGTCAGATCAGAGATGTCGGTGCAAATGCAGTCACTGCAGACCTTGCTTTGGCAGCTGTGCCATTGGAGAAACCAGTGGAGACACTGACCGTGAAACAGAAAAAAGAAGAAATATCCGAGGACGATGGTGGAGAGGTTCTCCTAACTCAGGCAGGGACGCCAGAGGGCAAGCTAGTTAGAAAAGATTATCCTGTCATTCACAGAAATCTTGTAGACACTATTGTCGAGGAAGGCGATAGCTTAAGTCTGGTATCAGTAATAACAAATGTCCAAAAGGTGAATTGGTATTTTGAGGGTAAACTGGTGTCTTCAGGCAAACAGTTCAAGTGTTCACAAGATCATGACACATACACACTAGTAATCAACAAAGTACACAAGGAAGTGCACCATGGAGAGTATGCCTGTGAGGCACTGAATGAAGGTGGAAAAACAACAACATCAGCGAAAATCACAGTTGTAAAAAGAGGTTGGATTACGGGGATAAAATATTACCTCCTAATATTCACTAATTTCTAATTAAATAGAACATTTATATCTGTATCTCCATACGGATCTGGATACAGATATGAAAAGTAATTAGACTCCATTAATGTAATCACTGAACTAACGTAGTTTCCCCTATTCTTTCTCCACTTCCAATGTCCTTTTTGACATTCTGTAAATTATTTATGTTGCCTTCCCACTTTTTTCCTAAAGTTATTCACATTTTTTCTCTTCTCTGTAGTACTGTTAGTTGCCTTTTTTGCTTTTGTCTCACAAATGAGCAGAACCGAGTCCTGCATAATAGTGTAGTCTTTACTTGTGCTTGCAGCAGAATTTCTTAATAGCGCATGCATCAACAAACACTTCCATCCCCTTATCCACAGAGCGGTGGTCGGTTCACTTCTTTTTATCCTTCTCATCATTGCAACAGATCTTTATAATCTTTGCACCATTTTTAGCACAGTTTCATACACTTCTTCATTTTCCACTGTTCCAGTACAACGTGGTATATTTCTATATCACATTGTTACGCATGTGTCTGGTAGTATCACCTCTTAGTACTTTTCTGGTTTCGTTATGCACTGCAATGTAGTCCATTCACTAGGTTTAGCACTGCTTATAGTCTGCTTCCATTTTGACAGTCATTTTGTTTTCTTTACAGTCACTTTCCTTGGATTGCTTGTAAATCATCCATCTAATTTCAGTTGGTCATTTCATTAACAGGTTTTTGGGGGGGGAATGTATGCTTATGAGCAGGTATTCAAATTGATGTGTACTTTCATTTCTAGTTGCGCCCATACTGAGGAGGAGAATCGAGTCGCAGGAAGTAGCCGTTAACCATCTTGCTAAATTTACCTGTGAGATTGAGACTGCTCCTAATGTCAAATTCCAGTGGTACAGAGCTGGCCGAGAAATATATGACAGTGACAAGTATTCCATACGTACTGCTAAATATGTGTCCACGCTGGAAATTCCAAGACCTCAGGTAGTTGACTGTGGAGAATACAGCTGCAAAGCTTCCAACCAATATGGCAGCGTAAGCTCCACTGCTGTTTTAACTGTGACTGGTAAGTACGGCATCTTAATGCTAATTTCATTTTTGCATTAGCATCATCCTACTACTTTGCATTCATTTCACTGCTTTATCACACAGGCTCAGTTAGCTAATTTTTCATCTGACAGGTTGAAGACAGAAAAGAATTGAATTTTGACACCATGAGTGTCAGGGTTTCCCCTTTCTCTTCCCCCCATCCATCTATGGAAAAATCATCTTGCGGTTGGTAATCGATTCAAAGGGTTTTAAGACGTTATGAGATGAGGAAGGGGGGGATCAAATCTGCTTTAAAACGGTGTTATAATTATCTTATGAAATCATAATTTAAAATCTATAAGATAATTATAGATTGATATACTTTACAAAAAGCCTATTATTTTGTATAACTACGGTGATCTCTGAGCCATCGAGCGAGAATTCAAGGTCTTCAGCGCTGCGAGAATTCAAGGTCTTCAGCTCTGCGAGAAGAATTTTGAATTATTTTGTAATATATGACATTATTTGGCTTGAAGATTTGTATTGGAACCAGTTTCTTTGTTGTAGTGCTCAATATTTCCTTCCCTTAATTAATTTTCTAGTTGTGCTCTGCCTTATTTAACATTAAAATGCCTTGCTTGGATAATAATTACTGAATGGTTGGCTATAGTGATCTTGCAATAAATAAAAGATGTTTACAGGCATATCCCAGTTTAGGGAATGTTATGACCACATCAAAAATACATGTATAATATCTTCTATGTTTTCCCCTATATTTTGCTCCGGTCTAAATGTACGGATTTATTTATTTATGTATTTATGTTTTTGGTTTCCTTTCCTTATTGGATCAGACATTACTGGTTAAATTGTGAATTTAGCATAAATTAATAACAATCACAAGCATTTGACATTTTGGCCAGTCTTGCTAAATGAAATGCTGGCTTTTGGATCTCTACATGTCAGTATATGGGTCCAGAAGGTCAAAATGTTTTCTTTCTTTTTCCACTTTTCAGTTTCTTTGTTGCTCAGTGCTTAGTTTAAACAATTTTAACACGCGTGTCCGAGGACAGTCTTGTGCTCCTTTTCTCTGCCTTTGGAGTGAATAGCGATAATGGTGGCTTTGGTGTCAGCCCAATATAACCATGACACTATTTCTTTTTGCAGAAGCGTTCCCTCCAACCTTTCTAACCAGACCCGAATCTATCACTACTTTTGTGGGTAAAAGTGCGAGGTTCCTGTGTACAGTGTCAGGCACACCGGTGATCGACACAGTGTGGCAGAGAGACGGCACTGCCATCTCTTCTTCAGAGCACCACAAGATTTCAGCAGTTGATAATAAGCATATTTTAGAGATTAAACATGTCACAGTAAACGACAGAGGAATTTACACCTGCAAAGCCTCAAACAAGTTTGGCGCTGACATCTGCCAGGGGGAAATGATAATTATTGATAAGCCACATTTCATTAAGGAATTACAGTCGGTGCAGTCCGCTGTCAATAAGAAGATACGTTTGGAGTGCCAAGTAGATGAAGATAGGAAAGTGTCAGTAGTGTGGAATAAAGATGGGAACAAAATACCCCCAGGCAAAGATTACAAAATTTATTTTGAAGACAAAATAGCGTCGCTTGAAATTCCTTTGGCTAAACTTAAAGATTCAGGAAACTATGTATGCACTGCTTCAAATGAGGCTGGAAGTAGCTCCTCTTCTGCAACTGTCACAATCAGAGGTAAGAAAGTTGTTCGTCTACTTTCAACATTTTATTTCTTGAAATGTGTAAATCTATTAAATCTATACAGGCGATAGAAGGCATAAGACGATATCTACTTCCACTGAGAGGTAAACTGTTCTTGGATCTCTGATTCCCAAAGTGTCCGGTCTCAGAATTCTGTGTTTCGAATACACAGCATGGACTCCTGCCTTTCTTGAACCTACTTTGTCTGTTATTAATAAACGTTCCTTTTAGCTTTCAGTATATTCCGTGGTACCTAATATTTCTTTTTTACCAATAAATTCTTTAGTTTATTCCGGGGTGGAAAGGATGTAAACTTTCTTTCGTTATTTAAATAACCTTTTTTTTACAGGGATCACTAGAACTATGGCTTAGTTGAGATTCCTGTTAGCATTGTTAAGTGAGAATGTTTTCTATCAGTCTTTCAGGGCTTCAGATTTCAGGTTTCTTTCTTTCTGAAATCTTTCTTTAGAACCACCATCTTTTCTGAAGAAGGTGGATCCATCTTATTTATTGACGCCGGGCGAGTCAGCGCATCTTCAGTGCAAAATCAAAGGGTCTCCTGAAATCCAAGTTTCTTGGTTCAAGAATAACAAAGAAATTAGAGAGAGTAACACCTACAAAATGTCATTTGCCAACTCTGTAGCTGGGCTTGTCATTTCCGACGTGAAAGTTGAAGATAGTGGAAGTTACTCTTGTGAAGCAGTTAATGATGCTGGCAGTGATAGCTGCAGCACTGAAATAGTTGTCAAAGGTTTGTTCTTACAGTCACTGGTAATTTTATTTGAGAAATTACTTTCTGATTTGGTGTCAGTAACTAATTCTTTATTGGTGCTTTAATACTTTTATAGAACCTCCTTCTTTCATCAAAACACTTGAACCGGCAGAGATAGTGAAAGGAACAAACGCTACACTTCAGTGTGAGGTTGCTGGTACTGGACCATTCGAAATTAGCTGGTTTAAAGACAAGAAGCAGATTCGCAGTAGTAAAAAATACAGAGTGATGTCTCAGAAATCTCTTGTTTTCCTGGAGATTTCTTCATTTAATAGTGCAGATGTTGGTGAATATGAGTGCGTTGTAGCTAACGAAGTTGGTAAATGCTTCTGCAGTGCAACTTTCATACTGAAAGGTCAGTGGGCAAAGGAAAACTCTTTGTAACATACTGTAGAAGTAGAAGAAATCTACTCTTAAAAACTTTTTTTATTGTTTCCTCCTATTTTCTTATTGCCTTTAATGTGCCATCTTGTGTGTGTCTACCATTATGCTTCTGAATTTTGAAGGAAAGGCAGAAGGCAGCTTTTGCTAAAATTGCTACCAGTGCAGAATCTTATGCTAGACTGGAAGAAGTGAGAGCAATTTAGTTACCTTTCACCCCTTTGGTGGTTGAACACCTTATGTCAACTGATGTGTTCAACCCTTCGCTTATCCAGCTTGGAAATGCAATTTCCCTCTTCCTTCCCCTTCCCCCTTCCCAAAACATCCCTACGGTTGTAGCTGATTAACTAGTGCCTTGGTACTGTATACTAGTCAAATAGATGTTTTTAAAAATAACATTAATGTGCAGCGGCTAGGGCTTGGGAAAGGCGTAGTAATAAGTAAGTTTTTCTTTTTCGAATTAGAACCACCATCTTTTATTAAGAAAGTTGAAAATGTTACTGCGCTTGTGGGAGACACAGTTACCTTACAGTCCGTTGTGAAAGGGTCTGCTACTATTACTGTAACGTGGATGAAAGGAAAAGACGTTATTAAAGAAGATAACAAAGTCAAAGTGACCTTTGAAAATGGTCTTGCAACGCTGCAGATCACGGGTGTCGATATTAGTTCTGGTGGCAAGTATACCTGTGTAGCTGAGAATGATGCAGGAAGTCAAACCTGTTTTGGAGAATTAGCAGTGAAAGGTCAGTGTAGGAACACTCTTTGCTTCGTAGCATTTTGCAGATAAAGGGAAGCGATTCCATGATGCGCCTAATGACAACTGTTTAATTCTGTTGTAGAACCCGCCCAAATTACTGAGAAGCCTGAGTTGATTCAGGTGACAGCAGGAGACCCGGCCGTTCTGGAGTATACTGTCGCAGGCACGCCAGAGTTAAAAACCAAATGGTTCAAAAATGGCAAACCGCTGCCTTCCAGCAAAAAGTATAGAATTAGTTTTAAAAATAACGTTGCCCAGCTCAAGTTTTATACCGCCGAAATACAGGACAGCGGCGAATACACGTTCGAGATTGCGAACGATGTTGGAGGCAGTTCGTGCACCACCACCTTCACTGTGTTAGGTTGGTAACTTGCTCCGTGCAGAGCGCCACGCGGGGCAGATTGAAAGCCCGCAAAAAGCGGGCTAGACCTTGAAATGCTCATTGCTCATGTTCTTCTTTTTCTTTCTTGGGTCCCGAGCAGACCGAACCATTGCTCCGTTCTTTGTTAAGCCGCTGAGGAACGTTGACAGCGTAGTTAGCGCCTCCTGCCGCATGGACTGCAAAATCTCTGGCTCCCTTCCCATGCGGGTATCCTGGTTTAAGCACGAGGAGGAGCTAACGACCAGTGCCAAATACACAGTCGCGTTTGCGGAAGGTTCTGCCTCTTTGGACATAAAACATCTAGACACGAACGATTCTGGCATGTACACTTGCAGGGCCACCAACTCTGCGGGCAGCAAAGAGGGCAGTTGCACTCTGGTTGTAAAAGGTTTGGCAGCTCGTTTTGTATTTTCTTCTCGATATGCCCATTAATGACTCATTCTCCCCCCGCCACGCAGGTTACACTTCTTACTCTTTGCAATTCTTTCTTTTGAACGCCCCTTTAGAGCCACCCAGCTTCGTTGTAGAGCCAGAGTCCCAAGAAGTAGCACCCGGGTCGACGGTGCGCTTGAAGAGTTCCTTAAAAGGGACGCCACCACTCACAATAAAATGGTTTAAGGGCGCCAGTGAGCTAGAGACCGGCGGAGCCTGCTACATTATGACTGAAGCCTTAGCGAGTTACTTGGAACTCTACGCGGTAAAGCCCTCCGACTCAGGGGACTACACTTGCCAAGTCAGCAACGTGGCGGGGTCCGTTGCGTGCAGTGCAAACTTGTTTGTGAAAGGTTTGCATTCCCTTTCTTTATTGACGTCTTTGGGTTGTTGGGCTGCTCTCAGTCACAATGAATTGAGAGGTTGGCCTTTTGCACTCTTGTGCCTCTTTCTGTATTCTTAATGCTTATCTTAAATCCATAGAACCTGCTACCTTTGTTGAGAAGCTAGAGCCATCCCTGCTGTTAAAGAAAGGAGATTATGCGCAATTAGATTGTCAAGTAGCCGGCACCAAACCGATTAAAATCACCTGGTTCAAAGGTGACCGGGAAATTCAAGAAAGTGACAAATACAAGATGTCTTTCGTGGGCTCTAAGGCGACTCTGAAACTTACAGAAGTGGCGATCGAAGACAGTGGAGAATATATCTGTGAGGCCAAAAATGATGCCGGCAAAGATATTTGCAGTAGTGTTGTCTCGGTCAAAGGTTTGTATTCAAATTTCCCCAGTTCCTTCTCCAAGTTCGTTGCCTCATTAAAAGGTCCCAACAATTAATACAAGCCACAATCTCTCTCTTGCGATATAGAGTCACCTTATTTTAGCAAGGAGTTTGAATCCCTGGAAGTACTGAAGGATTCTGATGTGGTTTTGGAGTGCCAGGTGTTGGGGACGCCTCCATTTGAAGTCTTTTGGTTGAAAGACAACAAGCCAGTCAGAAGTAGTAGGAGGCACAGACTAAGCACTGAGGATTCCTTGATTAGCCTCCACGTGTTTAGGTTTGATGCCTCAGATGTTGGAGAATACCAGTGCAGAATAACTAACGCTGTAGGAAGCTGCGTCTGCAGTGCTGAGGTGACCCTCAAAGGTTGGTATCATTCGGGGAAATAGAGAACAGGTGTGTTCCACCTTACTCGGCTTTCCCGCAGAAATTTACCCCGGGTCTGTTTTGTCTTCTCGATAGAGCCCCCGCAATTTGTGAAGAAGATTGAAAACATTAGCTCGCTTAGAGGAGGCACCGCTGTGTTTCAGGCCGCCCTGAAGGGCTCTTTGCCTATCACGGTGTCTTGGCTGAAAGATAACGATGACGTAATTGAGGATAGCAACATCAAAATGACGTTTGTGAACAACGTAGCCACTCTCCTTGTCAGGTCTATTGAAGTGAAGCATGACGGGAAATATTTCTGTCAGGCTAAGAACGATGCGGGAATTCAAAGATGCTCAGCTCTACTAACAGTGAAAGGTTGGTTGAGCGCTGAGTGTCTTCAAAGAATTCGAACAATCTCATCCTAGAGTGTACGGTGCATATTAATACAATACACTTAACATACACATCTATATCCCTGTATTTATCACAGAACCCGCAACTATCACTGACAAGGCCGTGTCAATTGACGTCACTGAGGGAGACCCAGCAACCTTACAGTGTAGATTTTCAGGCACTAAAGACATTACAGCCAAATGGTTCAAAGACGGAAAGGAGCTGACTTTGGGCCCGAAATATAAAATCAGTGTTACAGACCAAGTCTCCGTCTTAAAGATCGTTCACACGGAAAAGAAAGATAGTGGAGAATACACATTTGAGGTTCAAAATGATGTTGGGAGCAGCAGCTGTACCGCTAGCATGAATGTGCTAGGTTTGTATTGTGTCTCTCTATTAGGGGGGTTAAAATATATTTGTGCTTTACTTTTTTTGATACCAGAACTAGCACTATGGCTAATACTTTGTTTTTATTGTGTTGGATAGATCTTATCATACCGCCCAAGTTCACAAAAAAGCTAAAGAAAATGGACAGCATTAAGGGTTCTTTCATTCACTTAGAGTGCATAGTGTCTGGTTCACATCCTATAAGTATCCAGTGGCACAAGGATGGCCAAGAGATAACGGCTAGTGAAAAATACAAATATTCTTTCCATGATAACACTGCATTCCTGGAAATCAATCAGTTGGAAGGTGCAGACAGCGGATCTTATACTTGCGAGGCAACAAATAAAGCAGGAAGTAACCACTGCAGTGGATATTTGACAGTCAAAGGTTTGAGCTTCTTAGTCTTTCACAAGAACAAGATCTTCCAATTTATTATTTTGGACTTTTTGGTCATACAATAATTCTTCTCCTCCCCTTCTTTCTCCTCCTCTGTTTTACTCGTTGTAGAACCCCCGTATTTTGTGGAAAAGCCACAGTCACAAGATGTTATACCCAATGCTAGAGTTCTGTTCAAAGCTCTTGTGAATGGCACCACTCCTATGCAGATAAAGTGGTTTAAAGATAGCAAAGAACTTATTTCCGGAGCTACTCGCTCTGTCTGGAAGGATGACACCTCAAGTGTGCTAGAGCTGTTTTCAGCAAAGACTTCTGATTCAGGAAACTATACCTGTCAAATAAGCAATGACGTTGGGACAGCTACTTGCAAAGCAGCCCTGTTTGTGAAAGGTGTGCATTTTATGACCTTTACAACTCACGGGTTCTGTTTTTTATTAGAAAAAATTATTTCTCGAATATAAATGGAGTAAATAAAATCTTACCTTTTTGTTCATATTTAGAACTACCCAAGTTTATTCAGAAGCCTAGTCCTGTAGTAGTTTTGAGAAAAGGACAATCCACTACTTTCGAATGCCAAGTAGCAGGCACACCCGCAATCCACATTACGTGGTACATGGATGGGAATGAAATAACTGACCCTGCTAAGTATGGCATTGCATTCGTAGACGGTTTTGCCACTTTCAAAGTTACCAGTGCGAAAGTAGATGATAGTGGGATTTATGTTTGTGAGGCTCACAACGACGCAGGTAGTGAAAGCTGCAGCATTGAACTGAAAGTGAAAGGTTAGTTATTAGTTCCACCCTACTCTCTTTTTTTCGCACAGCCCTGTGGGCTTTTTTTTTCGTATTTTCCTAGTAAGTTGCTATATGTTGTCCTCCTGCTTTTTTATAGAACCTCCCACATTCATAAGGGAGTTGAAACCTGCTGAAGTAGTGAAAGGTTTTGATGCCCTGCTGGAATGTGAAGTCTCCGGCACTCCTCCGTTTGAAGTAACGTGGCTGAAGAATAATAAGGAGATTCGCAGCAGCAAAAAATACGCCATGAGCGACAAGGAATCAGTATTCACCCTTGTCGTAACCAACTGCGATTTTTCAGATGCTGGGGAATACCAGTGCATTATATCCAATGATGGGGGTAGTTGTTCTTGCAGCACCAAAGTCAGTTTGAAAGGTCAGTTAAGTTACCGCAATAGGGAAGAAAACTCCAGGCATGGGGTTTCCTAACTATCTTTTATTCACTTAACTAGGACTAAACACTATCTTTTATCGTGGCTTCTTTTTGTGAAACACAGAACCACCCTCCTTCATAAAGAAGATAGAAAACGTCACTACGGTTTTGAAAAGTTCCGCTGTTTTCCGGTGCACGGTAGCGGGTGCTCATCCGTTGTCAGTGTCATGGATAAAAGATGAAAAAATTATCGAGGAAGATGAGAACTTCCATATTACGTTCGAGAACAATGTGGCCACACTGAAAATAAAACATATTGATATTGGTCACCGGGGGAGGTACACCTGCCAGGCAAAGAATGAGTCAGGAGTTGAAAAATGCTTTGCCTTGCTCTTAGTACAAGGTTTGTGAACTGTGCACTTTCAAGCTTATTTCGTAGAAGTAATGTAAAAGACTAGTGCCCACTAGTAGATATAACTATAATGAATCTACACTTTAATTCTTACTGCAGAAGCTGCTCAGATCATAGAAAAGGCTAAGTCAGTTAAAGTAACTGAAAGAGACCCAGTGACCTTGGAATGCACTGTGGCCGGAACACCAGAACTCAAACTGAAATGGTTTAAAGATGGCAAACAGCTTCTGCCCAGTAGATATTATACCATGAGCTTTGACAATAACGTGGCCAGTTTCAGGATTGAATCGGTAATGAAGGAGGACAGTGGTACCTACGCTTTTAAAGTTGAAAACGATTTTGGAAGCAGCACCTGTGAATCTGTTTTGACAGTGTTAGGTTTGTATTTTGCTTCATTGCATTTTGCTTTTTCGGTGGGGTGGAAAAAATTGGATTGCCTACCGGCATTTGTGAAGCTATTTGAGATGAAGGACGTTAACTGTTCTGTTTTTGCCATTGTGTTTGGGCAGATCAAACAATTCCTCCATCATTTACCAAAAAGTTAACGAAAATAGATCAAGTTCTGGGCTCGTCGGTTCATATGGATTGTAAAGTTTCTGGCTCACTCCCCATTACTGCTAAATGGTATAAAGATGGGAAAGAATTACATGATAGTGCAAAATACAGGAGCCTGTGCCATGAGAATACTGTATCAATGGAGATTTTCAATCTGGAGTTGGCAGATACTGCAAATTACACGTGTAGTGTGACTAATGTTGCGGGAAGTGACTCTTGCAGTGCCGTCTTAACAGTGAAAGGTTTGGAACTCTTTACATCTTCTCTTACTTTTAGTAGTTATTGAAAAAAACTTCTTTTAAAAATAATTACAATCTTACTTCTTTGAATAATACTGCGAAAGGTTACAGTATAATTTTTGCTCTTTCTGTGACGCTTCGTTTTCCTTAAGAGCTATTTAGAACTCTTTAATTTTCTTGATTGCTCACTTTGTTTCCTTTTCAAACATTCCTTCTGCCAAGGATTTAACTAAACGTATCCTTCCCTTGAAAACTGTAGAGCCAGCAAGCTTCCTAGTAAAACCCGAAAACCAGCAAGCCATCCCGAATTCTATGGTGGAGTTTAAGGCTGTGTTGAAAGGAACACCACCGTTTACAATAAAATGGTTTAAAGAAGATTTGGAACTTGTATCTGGAGCTAATTGTTATATTGGGATAGAAGGATCAACGGGTTTCTTAAATCTCTATTCGGTGGATATTTCGAAGAGTGGTCACTATACCAGCCAAGTTTCCAATGACGTTGGTAGCGATTCTTGTACTGCAACCTTGCTGGTAACAGGTGTGCACATTTGCTTATTTTGTATTGCTCTCTTCTTGTCTGTCTTTTGTCGAGCCCAAATATTGTTCTTATAAATATTTCCAAGCTAGTTCTTTCTGTGATTTTGGTTTTAGAAACTCTTAACTCATGTTTAGAATCGGTTTTCTTTCACTCGTTCTTTTCTCTTTCCTTTTCAACATTAATTTAGAAATCACCTTTTCCTCCCCTATTCATTCCACTTTTTGTATGTTTCATAGAACCTCCAAAGTTTGTTAAGAAGCTAGAAGCATCAAAAGTAGTAAAACAGGGTGACTCGGCACGACTTGAATGCAAAATAAGCGGATCCCCAGAAATCCGAGTGGTATGGTACAGAAATGACAGTGAAATCATTGCCAGTGACAAATTTAGGATGTCGTTCAGTGATTCTGTGGCGGTGATTGAAATGAACCATCTGAGTACTGAAGACAGCGGGGATTACATATGTGAGGCTCACAATCCTGCTGGCAGGACGAGCTGCAGTACTAAGGTTATAGTGAAAGGTTAGAAATCATTCTTTCCCATATTAGTTTGTACTTAGTTTTTTGTAATTCTCCCCTTCACGAGTACACGTTGCTTATTTCTTTTCCTGGTGCAGCCTTTTTCTTCTTGTCCAGTTCGCCACACTCTCCCGTATTTCATGGACAAGACTTTTTAAAGATGTAACCATTACTCCACTCTTCACAGATGTGGAGGATATTCCTAAATTACTCCTTGAATTGCACCATGATTCTCAGAATCCTAAAAATCTGCTACCTCGTGACGCTGAAATTTTAAGGACGACAAACCAGAAATCTGGTTGATTTTAGCTTAGCACAACAGTATTTGGTATTACTGCCTGCAGCCATGTGGGAATAACTCCTATTCTGTTTATTTGGATTAGCTAAAAGAGTTGCTGTGAAAGCATGTATCTGTCTTCTTATCAGCCTCCAAAATGGAGTTTATTATAGTATATGCCCAGAAAATCTGTGGAGAATGCAAATTCAGTCCATGGATTTTCCCCTAAAACATAAACTTGCTGTTACTGTGATAAGAATCCTTGTAAGAATCATTTTATGTCTGTTACATAGACCCAAATAACTTTATAACGATGTCAACTGCTTTTCTTGTTGTAGAACCTCCTGTTTTTAGCAGGAAGCCTTCTCCAGTAGACATGCTCAAAGGCACTGACGTGAGTCTTGAATGTGAAATTTCTGGAACTCCCCCTTTCGAAGTTATGTGGTATAAAGATAAGCGACAAATCCGCAGCAGTAAAAAGTATAAGGTCACATCCAAAAATTACCATGCGAGTATTCACATTCTTAATGTCGAAGCCTCAGACATTGGCGAATACCAGTGCAAAGCACAGAACGACGTCGGGAGTGACTCTTGCATTTGCACAGTAAAATTGAAAGGTGAGTTTATTTGCACGGAATCTGTGGCGGGTCCTTCGTAGGAGACGCTTTTTTATGGTTTCTTGCGCGAATGCCGGAGGTCTTTACTACAGTCACGTGTTTCTTGTGCAGAACCACCAAAATTCGTGACGAAAATAAGCAGTATCTCAGTTGTGGTTGGTGAACCAGTAGAATTACAAGCAAGAGTGGAAGGTTCTCAGCCTATTTCTGTCCAGTGGCTTAAAGACAAGGAAGAAGTCATCAGAGAAAGTGAAAACACCAGGATTACGTTTGTGGAAAACGTTGCAACTCTACAGCTTGCAAATACGGAACCAGGCAGTGCGGGAAAGTATATCTGTCAGATCAGGAATGATGCTGGAAGTCGGGAATGCATGGCTACCTTAACCGTTCTAGGTTGGTAACAAGGGTGTTGGCGGGGTGCCGGGGTATACTTGCATCCTTTTAACATAAAAATGGCCAAAGTGGGTCCGACCAAATGTCCATCTAGCCCAGTATCTTATCTTTTGACGGTGGTCAATGCCAGGAGCTTCGTGAGCAGAAAGTTAATGAAATTAAGTTTCCCTGTCCATCCTTATAAAGTTCAGGCTGTTAGGTAACCTATGAAGTCAACACACCTTTCTAAAGTGTGACCGCCTCTTTGTCCCCAACTATTATTAGTCACGAAACCACTTCTTAATTCGGCACCATTCATAACGCTTGTCCTCTGCTCAGGAGAGTTCAGAGAGACAGACTGGTAAAACATAGTGGAGAAAATTTCGCCGCTTTGTCTTACACATCTGCACAGAAGTGGAGTCCCTAATTTTATTTTATTTTATTGTATTTTTTATGACAGCGGTTAAAGTCCCCAACCAAGATCATCATTGTGCAGGGCGCTGCACAAACCCATAGTAAGAGATAGCCCATGCCCCCAAATTTACAGTGTGAGACAGACATAAGGGAGAAAGGAAGTTTCATAAATTCCCCTGACTCATCAGATTGCTATGCAATGTGTACCATAGAACCTAGAGACTCAAGTACGTTGTTTACCATCGCTGTTGCTCGCATCTCCTTCCAGAGCCGGCAATCATTGTAGAGAAGGCAGAGCCAATGCGAGTGACTGTGGGAGATGTTTGCACATTAGAGTGCAAAGTGGCTGGCACACCCGAACTTTCAGTTGGCTGGTTTAAGGATGGAAAAGAACTGACAAGCAGCCACAAATACAAAATTACTGTCCACAACAAAGTATCTACGCTTAAAATTCTCGATTCAGAAAAGGGGGACAGCGGCATATATACTTTCGCAGTACAAAACGATGTTGGGAAAAGCAGCTGCACAGCCTCCGTTGATGTCTTAGGTTAGTTTGGTAGTTTTCCTTGTGCGTTTCTCCAAGTTATTCTTTGGGAAATGTTCCCGCCCTTTAAACCTCTGTGGATTTGTCCACGTTTTTCTCATACAGATCGAATTATTCCGCCTTCTTTCACACGAAAATTAAAAGACACAAACGGCGTGCTGGGCTCATCGGCGCTTCTGGAGTGCAAAGTATCCGGATCGCCACCTATTTCTATTGCCTGGTTTCAAGATGGAAATAAGATAGTTAGTGGAGAAAAACATCAAACTTCGTTTTCAGATAATCTCTGTGTTTTGCAACTGAATTCACTGAACGCATCGGATACGGGAAGTTACACCTGCAAAGCTACTAATGTAGCCGGGTCTGATGAATGCAGGGCAGTATTGACCGTACAAGGTCAGTATGGGTTGGACAACTAGCACGTTGCCATAAATCCACTTATGTAGAACATTCTTTCTTGGCTATGTCTCTTATTTTCTGGGTATACATTTTTTGGGGGGGAGGAGGGAATATTCATTCGAACATAAAATGTTTTGCTCTTTATTTTCAAATTGTACTTGTACAAACCAGGCTCACTTGATACTGACTTGATATTTTTTAAAAAAATTGTTTAGAATCACCTTCTTTTGTGAAGAAACCCGAACCCGTGGATGTTTTACCGGGCACAAGTGTCACTTTCACAAGCGTTATCAGAGGAACGCCTCCATTCAAGGTGAACTGGTTTAGAGGGGTCAATGAACTTGTGCCAGGATATAAATGTAACATCAGTTTGGAGGATTCGGTTGCAGAACTGGAGTTGTTTGATGTTGGTCCGCTTCAAAGCGGAGATTATACTTGCTTAGTGACTAACGATGCTGGGAAAGCATCCTGTACAGCACATCTGTCTGTAAAAGGTTTGTAGAGATTCAAATTCCTCTTCTCTTCTCTAAAATATGGACACCTTTGAACAATATCACTCAAATAATGTTCGACTTCTTATTGCTCATTAGAACCAGCGGTGTTTGTGAAGAAATTGAGTGATCACTGTGTTGAGCCTGGAAAACCCATAGTTCTGGAAAGCACATACACTGGTAGCCTCCCGATCTCGGTTGTATGGAAGAAGAATGGCAAGCCTATAACTCAGTCTGAAAAATGCAACATCGTCACAACGGAAAAATCTTGCATTCTGGAGATTCTTAATAGTACAAAAGAAGATGAAGGAGAATACACTTGCCATGTTGAAAACGAGGCGGGAGGGGATGTTTGTGAAGCACTGGTGTCTACATTAGGTGTGTTATCACTTTTTGCTTCATTATTCTCATCAAAGCGTCGTTTGCGCCTAAGGTAAACTGTTCCTTACCTATTCTATTTGTGGTTTTTTTAGAACCTCCTTATTTTGTTACGCAATTGGGACCTCTGGAAGTGTCTGTTGGAGATTACACGACTTTGCATTGCCAAGTTGCTGGAACACCAGAAATAACAGTATCTTGGTACAAAGGAGATACAAAACTAAGATCTACTCCTGAGTATAAAATGTTCTTTAAAGATAATGTTGCTACTCTAGTTTTTAACAAAGTGGATAGCAATGACAGTGGAGAATATATATGCAAAGCAGAAAACAGTATAGGAACTGCAACTACAACGGCTCTCTTAACAGTTCAAGGTGATGATTTTTCTGTGAGCTTGTTCAAAACTATTCCTTGGAGTTCTTTCCTGCACAACCTTAAGCAGAGAAAAATATCACACAAAGTATATTTATAACATACTTAATTTTTTTTACAGCGCGCAAACTTCCGCCTTCCTTTGCAAGAAAATTAAAGGACATTGAACAAACAGTGGGCTTACCAGTTAAATTTACCTGTCGCCTAAATGGCTCAGAACCTATTAGCGTGGCTTGGTATAAAAATGGTGTACCTTTAAGAGATGACCATTATGTGCAAACCTCATTCGTAGAGAATGTAGCGATTCTTCAGCTGTCTCAAACCGAGATGAGTCACACTGGACAATACTCTTGCACGGCGACTAATGCTGTTGGAACTGCTACTTCTAGCGCTAGGCTCACAGTCTCAGGTTCGTTTGCTGTTGATTCAAAGCTCGGTTCACGTTTTGATTCTTTGTTGTACGTGACCTGATATCGACAATGTTCGATTTAAGGAGAATACAAAGCAATCAGTATTCTACTTGTTCTTTTAATTTGTAGAACCCAAGCAACCTCCCTCCTTTGATATAACACCAGCATCCTTGGAAGTTCCTAGTGGAGAAAGTGCGGATTTTGAATGTCATGTTACTGGAACTCAACCAATACATGTCACCTGGGCAAAAGATGGCAGAGAAATCCGAACGGGAGGAAACTATAATATTACCTTTATAGCAAATACAGCTCACCTGAGAATTCTGAGAGCCGGCAAAGGAGACTCTGGCCAGTATACCTGCCAAGCAAGCAACGAAATTGGAAAAAACTTTTGCTCAGCCCAACTTAATGTCAAAGGTATTGCTATTAAGTAGGCCTCAACTAGTGTGGTTTTCTTAGGAAAAAAAGTAGTTGAATTTTATTTTTATGCCCCCTGCGTCTTTAAACGTTGGAGTTAACCTGAGAAGGCCTTTTCAAATTACATTAAACTGTGGCTATCGTAGATTTTAAGTCTTCATCTTTTTCTTCATTCCGCGGTGTGTGAGAGCGCAAATTTTGAGTATATGCAAACGAGTTAATTTCTCTCTTAATTTCTCTTGGCATTAGCCATGTTCTATGTAGTTTAACATATGATTACACATGTTCTTTTTCAAAGTTTGATGGAGTTCTTTGATTATTGATTTCATTTTTAAGTTAGAACATGGTGACACTTTTATGTAGCCATGTTTAGAAGAATTTAGTTGGTAATATGGCAAACCGATAAAAACGTAGAAACTGGAAAAAAGTTATGTTATTTTATATTTTACGGGATTAAATTAAGTCTTCAACTTGAATTGATATTTCACTTACCGTTTATGGATGGGTGAACTACTCTGGAGTCTGAACCATCCAGGGACTTCACCCAAAAGCCTGCATGCGAGAGAAAGAGAGAGAGATTTATATACACACAAATTTTGGCCCCGCTGAAGCCAATGACAAAATTCCAGTTCACTTTATTGAGGCCTGGATTTTCAGGACATTCATGCTTTGGAGCCAACTCGGCTGGGCTCACCTATTTAGCTGTAGATACGATTTTCATCTTCTCTCTTCTTTTTGTCACTTGAAGAGAAGTTTAATTTACTTTTGTACCAATGGTATTCTAGGAAGTTACAAGATTCTTATTTGCTCCAGGGCATTTATTCTGCACAATCATTCTCACAAATAAGAGAAAACCCTGAATGTTGAATGTTATTGTTTATTTGTATTCATTTATTTCGTTTATAGAAGCGCCAAAGTTTGTTAAGAAATTAGAAGCTTCACGTTTCGTGAAACAGGGGGATTCAGTTCAACTTGAGTGCAAAATAAGCGGCTCCCCGGAAATCAAAGTTGTGTGGTACAGAAACGACGCTGAAATCCATGCTAGTGAGAAATACAAGATGTCATTCAGTGACTCTGTGGCAATTCTCACCGTTACTGATGCTGGCATTGAAGACAGTGGCGATTACATTTGCGAGGCTCACAATTCTGCTGGCTCTGCAAGCTGCAGTACTGTTGTCACAGTGAAAGGTTAGAAGCCTTTGTGTCACACCTTTCATTCTTACTCAGTGCCGTTACCTACGCTACTGTGCAGCCTCAAAATAGCAAAATCAAGCTACAGGGATAGCGGCTTCAACAGAAGGCTCTGTCCTGCTTCTATCGACGTAAATGGCAAAACACTTTTTTTGGAGCAAGATCTCACCCTAACCCAAAGGACTATGCGTATCACACACATTAGTGGTATTAACAGCAGCAGCATTTAGAGAACCCAGCGAGGACCCATAGTTCAAGGCGCTGCATAAACTTCCAGTAAGGAGGCAGTACCTTCCATAAAGACCGGCCATTCTTGCCTAATGGCAAGATGCAAGGAGTGAATGGAACGAACAGATTGTAGGGTAAAGGGAGGAGGAAGAAACAGGAGTAGGACCGCCACGTTGTTTTGATGTAAAGTATTAGTGTGTTCCTTGTAGCCCGCTCTCTGCCTACTCTCTGTGAGCGGTCAGAGTTCCGCAAGTATGGCAGAAATGAAATGTGAGAAGGCATATTCGAAGGGTAGTGGATTTATCCATTTTGGGGAGCTATGTCATGCATAAGGGCTGCTTGGGAAAGAGCGTAGGCCAGGTTGGGAGAAGCAGACTGGCAGTAAAATCTAATAAATTTAGGAGAGAGGAAGCTGCAGTGGACAAAGAAAATAGATCTGAGCGTAGGGTGGGCTAAAGTAAAGTGTCCTGAACACAAGGTCACCCTTATTGACATCCTATGTTTGGGGAACTGAATAGGATTTCTGAATTCAAAATATGTGTGTAGGATTCCGATTTCTACGCTAGGAATTGATAAATGTAGAAATAGATATGACCTCAGTGTAAACTGCTAGCTGCTCATCACTTTTGAAAGCTAGATCACATTTAGATGTCTAAATATGACTTTGAGCATGACTTTTTAGGCTCCCCCTACTGAATATCTTGGACCCTGTTGTTAACCAGAAACCTCTCGCAGGACACACACTTATAGGCGCTGATGTTATTCTTTTTTTATAGAACCTCCTGTTTTTAGCAAGAAACCTACCCCTGTAGAGACACTTAAAGATTCGGATGTTGTCATTCAATGTGAAATTTCGGGAACTCCGCCATTTGAAGTGGCATGGTTCAAAGACAGGAGGCAAGTGAGAAGCAGTAAGAAGTTCAAAGTTACATCTAAAGACTTCACAGCCAGCGTTCACATTCTGAACCTCGAAACTTCAGACACTGGGGAGTACCAATGCAAAGCCATGAACGAGGTGGGAAGTGACACTTGTGTTTGCGCTGTGAAATTCAAAGGTTTGTATAAACGAGGATAAGCAGCATTCACAATCCTTTTCATGGCATTATGGCTATTTCTTTCTAAAGCTGACTTATCTTTTACTGTGACTCTTTCCATCATTAGAACCTCCAAGGTTTGTTCAGAAGTTAAGTGACACGGTAGCCTTTGTTGGAGAACCGACCGCGCTGCAAGCTGTAGTGGAAGGCTCTCAGCCCATTTCTGTTTTGTGGCTTAAGGATAAGGGCGAAATCATCAGAGAAAGCGAAAATGTCCAGATTTTCTTTATGGATAATATTGCTACTCTTGAGCTCGGAAGCGCGGAAGGAGCCAACACTGGAAAGTATATCTGCCAGATCAAAAATGACGCTGGAATGAGAGAGTGCTCGGCATTTTTACAAGTATTAGGTTGGTAAAAGCTTCTAACCAAAAATAAGCAAAGTGTCGTCATACTTCCCAGGCACAAAATCTTTACAAGTAGATTTGACCGATTTAAACGGCCTTTTCTTCTTTCAGAGCCAGCAGTAATTTTAGAAAAGCCAGAGCCGATGTCAGTCACGGCTGGGAATTCTTTTACATTGGAGTGCACAGTGGGTGGAACACCAGAGCTTATTACAAAGTGGTATAAGGATGGAAGAGAACTACAGAGCGGCCGCAAATATCAAATCACCTTTTTCAACAAAGTAGCTACCCTGAAAGTTCTTTCTGCGGACGGGGGAGACAGGGGACTGTATACATTTGAAGTGCGAAACGAAGTTGGTGAAAGTAGCTGCACATCCTCAGTTGATGTTTCAGGTTAGCAGGCTGCCCACTTTTAGCTGTCATTTAGCGCTGTTTTTTTCTATCAACAGATCTTCCCCTATAATAATAATTTTAAAAACCAACCTGTGGTTTTGTCGCCTTTTCCCGCACAGATCGCATTGCCCCTCCTTTTTTCACAAGAAAGTTAAAGGAAACATACGGGATCCTAGGTTCCTCGGCGCTACTAGAGTGCAAAGTTTCGGGATCGGCTCCCATTTCAGTTGCCTGGTTACAAGACGGAAATGAGATTGTTAGTGGCGACAAATATGAAATCTCTTTCTCAGACAACGTCTGTAGATTGAAACTGAATGCACTGGACGCATCAGATACAGGACCTTACACCTGCGTCGCTACAAATGTAGCTGGGTCTGATGAATGCAGTGCCTTTTTTGTTGTACAAGGTCAGTAAAAGATGGTCAAGCTGCCTTAGGCAACATAATTCCTCCATTTGCTGCTATTTGTTCCTTGGCAATTTTCATAGAGTCTGCGAAGCGCCAGCCAAACTCTGATCTGGACCATACCGACCATATTAATTTATATCTGCTTTCTGTACATCTAGAACCACCCTCCTTCGCGAAGACACCCGATCCCGTGGAAGTTCTACCTGGGATGAGTGTAACATTCACGAGTCTCATAAAAGGAACAGCTCCGTTTAAAGTTAACTGGTTCAGAGGCATCAGGGAGCTTGTGTCAGACAGTACCTGCAACATCTCTTTGGAGGATACAGTAGCAGAACTGGAACTGTATGAAGTGGAACCATTCCACAGTGGGGATTACACCTGTCGAGTCACTAATGATGCTGGCAGTGTGTCTTGTACCACTCATCTTTTTGTAAAAGGTTTGTCTCGATAGTTGCTTTTATTTATTTGTTTGTTTGTATGTATGTATGTATGTTTATGACTGTCGGGGTATTTCTAATTCTCTTCCTTTTTTACTTTTTGCCTTCCTATTTGTTGCTATAGAGCCAGCCACGTTTGTGAAGAAATTAAGTGATTTCAGTGTAGAGCAAGGGAAATCCATACTTTTGGAAAGCACGTACAAAGGAACGCCTCCTATTTCTGTAACATGGAAGAAGAACGGCATTCCCTTAACACAGTCTCCGAGATGTAGCATAACAAGTACCGAAAAATCCGGCATTCTGGAAATTCCTAGCAGTACAAAAGACGATGAAGGGGAGTACACTTGCGAGGTTGCGAATGATGCTGGAGCAGATATTTGCCAAGGCCTCATATCAATCCTAGGTGTGTTGTTATCGCCGATTCCTTCAGTGCTCTTGTATTAAAAACGGTCGCTATAAGAGTTGCTCTCTTTCCTGTGATGCTGATTGCGATCTTTTGTGCTTTAGAACCACCTTATTTTGTTACACACTTTGAACGGGTGGAGGTGACAGTCGGGGAGTCCGCAACCTTCCAGTGTCAAATTGCTGGGACGCCGGAAATCAAAGTCTCGTGGTACAAAGACGATACGAAACTAAGATCGACCCCGGCTTATAAAATGTACTTCAAAAACAACGTGGCAACGTTAGTTTTCAACAAGGTGGAGAGCAGTGACCTTGGAGAATACGTCTGCAGAGCAGAAAATAGCGTTGGATTTGCCTCTTCCACAGCTCTGCTCACGGTTAAAGGTGATGGTTTCATTTCACATAATTCAGTGATTACTCTTTAAAAGACTGGCTTATTGTAAATGCAAATGGGAATTGTCTCCAGGTTGGCAGGATGCTTATTTCCTCCTCCCTTCCTTGCAGACCGTAAGTTTCCACCTACCTTTGCAAGAAAACTGAAAGACATCCACGAGACCGTGGGTTCTCCCGTTACCTTCGATTGTCGCATCAATGGCTCGGAACCTATTGAGGTGTCATGGCATAAGGACGGGGAGTTGCTACACGACGATGAGAACACACAAACAACATTCTTAAACAACGTGGCCACTCTCCAGATCTTGCAGACCACCATGGCTCACTGTGGCCAATACTCGTGCTCAGCTCAAAATGCTCTGGGGAGCGCTTCTTCCAGTGGCAGGCTCCTCCTCACAGGTGGGTAGCAGCTAAATCTTTCCCTGGCCATGAGCTGTAAAACCCTGCATTGCTGTGTGATGCCAAACGAACCGCTTCTATAGTGGTGGTGGTGAAGCAGCTGGTGAGAGTTACTTTTTGTTCCTTTCCGCTTTTAGAACATCTGAGACCTCCGGTCTTTGATGTGAAACCTGTACCTATTGAGGTGGCTCTTGGAGCAAGCGGTTCCTTTAAATGTCATGTCACTGGATCAGCGCCACTAAAGGTCACTTGGGCAAAAGATAACAGAGATATCCGCCCTGGGGGCAACTACAAGATCACCCTGGTGGAAAACACAGCCAGCCTGACAGTTCTGAAAGTAGGCAAAGGAGACGCTGGACTATACACTTGTTACGCGACCAACAGCGTTGGAAAGGATTCTTGCGCAGCTCAGCTAAGTGTGAAAGGTATTTACGAGTGCAAGGCTGTCTCTCCTTCTTGCCAAGCGCGTTGCCTTGTTAAAGAAACAAAACAACATCGAGCTGCTGCTTCTTTAATCCTTGAAACGGTGCAAAACTGAAAGCGTTCAATGGTCTGAAATCCAGACCCTTTGTTTTCTTACTGTGGTGAAGAGAGGCTAGGATTTTGACGGCAATAATTTTCACGTTGTTGGTTATTTTAGCTTTGAGTCATCTTGATTGCTGACATGATTGCTGAGCGAAATCCTTTCACCTTCCTAAAGATAAATTCTGCTCCCCCACACCAACAGTCCCTTAGAATCCAACATTTGAGCGCTGACAGTAGCTTGGGGACAAACTAATTTTCCCCACCGGTGCTCTGTTTGGTTAAATACATGTATTGTTGAAATGTTTATATTAATAGACCTTTCTTTGATATATCGATGGCATCAGCATTAATAACATATAAATATCTTGGTCAGTTCCCATGTCCTACAAACGCCTTTCTTAATATCTGTTAGCTTAGGTATTTCCAACACATTGCTGCATTTGCCCATTTTTATTGCTCTCAAAGCGCTAATCACAGTTCCTTTGTTGGCGTTAGTTGTTGTGCAGTGCAGATATTACTTGAAAATTAGTTCTGTACGAAAGCGACAGGAAAGGACCCATAAGAAAAATTAAAATACAATAAATGCAAAAGCTTAAAGAGAAGATTTATGTATCACAAATGTACTTTTGCTCCAAATGTAGCTCAAGGAATAGTCTTTAGGCATATGCATATATGCTAGAACTAAGCTATACAGCACGCACACCCATGCACACATGTATACACACACAGAGATCTATATTAAATACTATAGCAGAAACTGATGTAGAATTATCTTCCATGCATGTAACATGAACAGAATTCAATATGAATTTCTATTATGGCTATGGTTACTAATCAGCTGGATTTTGGCATGGAACTTGAGTGGATTTGAGCAGAAATCTGGCATTTTAAAATGCTGTTACCCACAATAAGAGGTGAACATTTCAGTGAAACAGATCAATATATATCTAGTTTTGTGGGCAGGACCTATTAGAAAATTGGGGTATATGATCTGTAAACTATTGAATTATAGCCAAAGGAATGCTTAGATCTAAATGCTCGTTAATTACTATTATGGCAAGTTAGTATGCAATAATCTTTGTGCTAAATAAATACATCGTATTATTTCCAAGAAACTCAGAAAATCATTCTACTAATATAATACGGACCATTGGCAAATACCTACTAAGAAACTTCATTGCTTTGGTTTGTTATGTACGCTGTTCGTTTTTGTCATGCTGCCCCCAGATACATTACTCGTTAGCGTAAATTCACAATCTGTAGATACTTTTACTCTTCTCTGACCCAAAATGTATACGCTTTCGTTTAGCTATTTCACTGATGTAGTAGTGTTTTAATGGATGAGTGCAGTGCACTTTAGTGAATCATCTTGTTTACTACTGCCGTTTGGTTTTATAGAACCACCAAGGTTTATTAAGAAGCTAGACTCCTCTCGAGTTGTGAAGCAGCATGATTCCACCAGATATGAATGCAAAATAGGTGGCTCCCCAGAAATCAGTGTCACCTGGTACAAAAATGAAACTGAAATCCATGATAGTGAAAAATATAGAATGTCCTTCATAGACTCTGTGGCAGTCCTTGATATGCACAATCTCAATGTGGAAGACAGTGGAGACTACACTTGTGAAGCTCGCAATGCAGCGGGTGCTGAAAACACCAGTACCTCATTGAAAGTAAAAGGTCAGAACCCACACTTTTCCTTTTATTGATGAGTCCTTCTTTAAATCTTCTGTGGAAGGCCAATAAATCTTCTCTTCAGTCTTCACTCTCCCATATTAGTTCAACATAGTGACAGAATTTACTTTTAAATGTTCTTTTCTCTGTTATGTCCCACACTGATCTAAAAGTTCCTTTTCTCTGCTGTGTTCCAAACATCTTCTTTTCCTAGAACCCCCTGCTTTCAGCAAGAAACCCCATCCAGTTGAGACGTTGCGGGGTTCAGATGTTCATTTTGAATGTGAACTTCAGGGCACTCCCCCATTCCAGATTTCATGGTATAAGGACAAAAGAGAGATTCGAAGCAGCAAGAAGTACAAAATCATGTCCGAGAACTACTTGACTAGTATTCACATTCTTAGCGTGGGTGATGCAGACATCGGCGAATATCACTGTAAGGCTGTAAATGATGTGGGAGGTGACACCTGCATTTCCACTATAACACTAAGAGGTTTGTATAATTTGCACATCAGTTACGTTCCTGGCATCCCATCGTCCTCCTCGTGAACTTCCCTTATGATGCAAACATGACGTATTTTATCTTCACCAGCGCCACCGATTTTTGTGAAGAAGCTCAGTGATGTCACTGCTGTAGTTGGAGAGGAAGTTGAGCTTCAGGCCACAGTAGGAGGTGCCCAGCCCATTTCTGTTCTGTGGATGAAAGACAAAGGGGATATCGTTAGAGAAAGTGAAAATCTTGGGATTTCCTATTCAGAAAACGTTGCCTCGCTACGGATTGGAAATGCAGAACCAGCCAGTGCTGGAAAATACATCTGTCAGATCAAAAACGATGCTGGATTTCAGGAGTGCTTTGCCACTTTGTCAGTTCTAGGTGGGTAACAAGGACATTCTCACCTCACTTAACAAACTGATTATATCTGTTGTCCTGAGATCAAATATGTCCGTGATTTGCATGTCATTTCAGAACCTGCAGTCATTGTAGAGAAGCCAAGCCCGATGAAAGTCACATCTGGAGACTCGTGTACCCTAGAATGCACAGTGGACGGCACGCCGGAGCTTACTGCTAGGTGGTTTAAGGATGGGAACGAACTATCTACCGATCACAAATACAAAATTAGCTTCTTCAACAAAGTGTCTGGGCTTAAAATCCTCGATGCAAGGGTAGAAGACAGTGGGGAATATACATTCGAAGTGAAAAACAGTGTTGGTAAAAGCAGTTGTACAGCTTCAGTGCGTGTTTCAGGTTAGTTGAACAACTTGTGACTACAATTTCTTTAAAAGGCCTCTTAGTAACACGCTGCTTCCACTGTGGGAGGACTCATTACTAATGTGAATTTAGGAACCCTCTGTGGGCCAGCTAGCTTTGCAGAAATCACAGAGGCCAGGAATAGGTTGAAGCCTGCACCACATATTTCATCCTTGAGGATATGAGGATATTGCTAGAGTTCACTCTCATCAACTGTGCCTGCACATCCCAGGTGGTGCAATATTTATTGCTCTCCTTATGAGAAAGTATGAAAATATTAAAGGAGAAAGGTGTCCCTCAAAAGAGGTGAGAGATTTAGAGAGAATACTCCACCCCACTCTTATCTTCTCTCACAACCTCAGGCCTCAATGAGTTGACCTGTAAACCAGTTTTGGATTCCCTGAAGTCAACCTAGGTGTGCCAAAGAAAAGTGCTGTACTTCGGCTAGATGCTTGGGAAACACTTCCCTTTTCAATTATTATGCTGTAATATTTATAGCTGTGTTTTATCCTGTACAGATCGCATTATACCTCCTTCTTTCACAAGAAAACTGAAAGAAGCCAATGGTCTCTTGGGTTCGTCTGTTGTTCTGGAGTGTAAAGTGTATGGGTCACCGCCTATTTCTGTTTCCTGGTTCCATGATGGACAGGAGCTCACTAGTGGAGACAAGTATCAGACAGCCCTTACAGACAATGCTTGCTCTTTGAAAGTTAATGCACTAGAGGAATCTGATATGGGAACTTACTCATGCACGGCGAATAATGTAGCTGGATCTGATGAATGCAGTGCATATTTGACTGTTAGAGGTTAGTATCCAGAACAAGGCAGAGCTTCCAGATATAAAATATATTCTTTGTTGTTGTTTTTACATTTTGGGGTCTGTACATGTGAGTCTAATCACCTGCGTTTTCTATGGGCATATTTTGCTCTTCATCAAATGCACTTCTCTTTTATGTGTGTTTGTAGAACCTCCTTCTTTTGTGAAGAAACCTGATCCCTTGCAAGTGTTATCTGGGGCAAATATCACCTTTACTAGTATCCTACAAGGTACCCCTCCACTGGATGTTAAATGGTTTAGAGGTAGCGTTGAGCTATTACCGGGACATACATGCAACATCTCCCTGGAAAAATCAGTTGCACAACTGGAGCTGTATGGTGTTCAGCCACACCAAAGTGGAGACTACACCTGCCTGGTGACTAATGAGGCTGGCAAAGTTTCTTGCACAACACAGCTCTTTGTGAAAGGTTTGTCAGGCTTGCAATTTCACATGTTTCTCTACAGAAAATCTCTTGGCATCTACCTTTAACTTTTACCTTCATATTGTTCGCTACAGAACCAGCCAAATTTGTGAAAAAACTCAATAATCTGAGTGTAGAAAAAGGAAAATCATTAATTCTGGAATGCACATATTCCGGTACCTCTCCGATTGCCGTCGTGTGGAAGAAAAATGGATTTGAAATAGCTCATTCTGAAAAATGCAGCATGACTACCACAGAAACATCTGCCATCCTGGAAGTTTCCAGTAGCACAATAGAAGATCAGGGACAGTACACTTGCCACATTGAGAATGATTCTGGACTAGATCTTTGTAAAGCTGACGTCTCAGTATTAGGTGCGCTCTTTTTCCGCTCAGGTCCTTTCTATTCTAATGGTTATTGTGGTATTTAATTTTTGGTACTAATGACGTGTTTCTGTTCTTCAGAACCACCTTATTTTGTTACACGCTTGGAACCTGCTCAGGTGACTGTTGGGGATTCTGTGTCGTTGCAATGCCAGGTTGCCGGCACACCAGAAATTACTGTATCGTGGTACAAAGGAGATACAAAACTACGAGCAACTCCTACCTCTAAAATGCACTTTAAGAACAATGTTGCCACTTTGGTTTTCAGCCAGGTGGACACTGGAGATAGTGGGGAGTATATCTGCAAAGCAGAAAACAGTGTAGGAGAAGCTTCTTCATCAGCTTTGCTTTCTGTTCAAGGTGAATATTTGATGTTAACGCATTTAAAAGGTTGCATAACTAAAGGGTATTTTCAGGAAAAATATCTTTTCTTAGGAACATTCTGTGCTTCTACCTGACAAGTTAGCACCCACTCCTGCCCTATCTAGAATCCTCTTAGCACTGATTACCTTCCACTACTGAAGGACATGCTGGAAATGCATTTCCAATGCCAGTCCTGGGTTAACTAGTCCTCTCTCTAAGGCAGTGGTCACCAACCAGAAGATTGGGATCTTCTGGTAGATCTCAGAGCCTCTGACAGGTGATCCTGACTGGTTTGGCCAGGAAGCTATCAAGTGCTGGCGCTTCAGTTGCTCCTCTGCCCACTGTCATGCTGCTCCTGCCCTCTGCCTAGGAGCTGCCCTCCTCTGAGAGTCTCCTGCTTGCTGTGCAGAGTGTGGGAAGAAGAAGGGGGGGGTTGCTGATATCAGGGTGTCCCTGTTCACCCCACTCCTGTACCCCATCTCCACACAGAGAGAAGGGGATGGAGGGAGCTTGGCAATGCAAATCTCTGTCGCTCTCACACACTGTGTGTGTTTCTGTCATTCTCACAAACACACACTGTACTTCAATCTCACCTCCTGACCCAACACACATGTAGGGGGTTGTTACTTCTTTTAAGCTTGCAAAGTATGTTAGTTTTGGTTTTTGACTGGTCTGTGCATTTAATGATTTTAATTTCTCGCTTATGCTTACATTTAATTCTTTGAGTAGTGAGTTCTAACATGCCTAACCTGTCATGGCTGGAGTAATTATCCCCGTGGTAATTGCTGCTCCTGGAAGTGTCTGGCTTGTCCCAGAAGCCCCTAAGAAAGGCAGAGCAGGGGGTCTCCACATGCCGTCCTTGCCTGCAGACACCACTCCTGCAGCTCCCAATGATCAATGACGGGAACCGTGGTCGATAGAAGCTGTGGGCTCAGTGCCTGTAGATGAGGGGCAGCACATGGCACCATGGAGCCATTGCTGTACATGCCAGCTGCTTTCAGGAGTAGTGCAAGGCTAGGGCAGGAGTAAGCCTGCCTTAACTCCACTGCTCCACCACCCAGAAGCCATCTCACTTAAACGGTGCCCAGCCAGAGCCTGCTTCCTGAATCCCTGTCCCAGCCCTGAACCTCCGCCTGCACCCAACCTGCTGCCCCAGATGTGAGTCCCCCTGCACGCAAACTCCTTCCCAGAGCATGCACCCTGGAACCCCTCCTGGACCCCAGTCCTCCACCCTGGGCTAAGTCCAGAGCCTCTCCCACACTCCAAACCCCTTGGCCCAAGACCAGAGCCTGCACCCCAACACCCTCACCAGCCTGGTGCAAGTGAGTGAGGATGGGGGAGGAACGGGGATGGAGTGAGCTGGGAGAGGCCTCGGAGAAGGGGTGGAGCAGGGACAGGGCCTCAAAGAAGGAAGTGGGACAAGGGAATTTGGGTTAGAGGTAGATCTTACATTGAACTTAAATTGAAAAAGTGATCTTGTGGTTAAAAAGGTTGGAGACCACTGCCCTAAGGGACACAGAATTCTGATTCTTCCCCTTCAGAATAGGGCATTCTTGATTATGGTTATTCTTCCATTTCTTTCCTATGCAGGAAATGTGAAACTATTAATCAAAAATTTGAAACTATGTTGACTGGTTGTCCAGAGTTCTCCTTTCAAACCAGCAGCCAAGCTAAATTATCTAACCTATAGTCACCTTCATCTTTTCTGCTACTTTACTGTTTTATGTTAGGCAAGTTGGTTGAAAACAATGCCTGGATCTTCCAGTATTTTCTTGTTAATCAGCTGAGTCTTTGCCCCCATTTGGCATCTTCTTAGGTAGTGCTTACTGGAGAATCCACTAAGAGCTTTCCCAGAGTTTCATTCAGCAACTCTTCTTTCCTTGCAGAACGTAAACTTCCTCCTTCATTCACACAAACTTTGAGAGACATTCACGAAACTGTTGGCTTACCAGTTACGTTTGATTGTGGTATAACTGGCTCAGAACCTATTGAAGTATCCTGGTCTAAAGATGGCACACCTATCCGAGAGGACTACACTGTGCAAATGTCATTCTTAAATAATGAAGCAACGCTCCAGTTTTTGCAGACCGACAAGAGCCTTGCTGGGCAGTACACTTGTACAGCTTCCAATGCTATTGGAACTGCTTCTTCCAGTGCCAGGCTCGTGCTTACAGGTTGGTTGGTTGTTAACTCATTTCTCTTTAACATCACCAGGACATTTTTCAAGTTCCATCTCAACTTAAAACAATTCTATGTAAGAACAAGCTTTAAATCAATTGAGCTTCGTAAAGCTATACATGTTTTTCTGTTTTTATCCCGCAGAAGGGAAGAATCCTCCATTGTTTGACATCCCAATTGCATCCATGGATGCTTTTGCTGGGGAAAGTGCTGACTTTGAATGCCACGTATCAGGCTCACAACCAATTAAAGTCACTTGGGCAAAAAATAATGAAGAGATACGGACTGGAGGAAAATACCAGATCAGTTATGTAGAAAACATAGCCCATTTGACAATTCTGAATGCTGACAATTCGGACTCTGGAACTTATACATGCCAGGCTAGCAATGAAGTTGGAAAGGACTCTTGCGCAGCTCAGCTTAGCATTAAAGGTATTGCCTGAGCCGTGTGTATGGTGTGTGCACATTGAAATTCTATATATTTAAAATAAATAAGTGACCTTGTTACTAGATAAATTGGACACCATCTTTTCACTCTATGAATCAGGAATATGTAAGGATTTATCAGGAGGGACCAAAAGATTTTAAAAGGAATGTGTGGGGAGGATTAAGGAGTGGAGATAATTATTTCTTCAATGTTCTTTTCTTTGCATCTTTGCCAATTTTGCCATTCTACACTGTTAATATGAAAGTCGGATTTGCTTCTTCTTGCTTATACCTGAAGTCCTGATTTCTTAAACAAAAAGACATTTTTCTTAATGGCAGCCTACTTGATTTCTCTTATTACTTTTTAACTGCTAATCACAAAACACATTCACCCAGTGTCATGTTTTGCTATGCGAAGAGTAGTGTTCTTTTCGTACTTTTGTAAATAATTTCCTTTTCAAATGTATGCAATTTCTTAACAACATACAGTCATTAAATGCATTTCTTGAAAAGACCTATATTGATTTTTTATTTTAAAATTTGTTTTTAGAATTTAAGGAATATGTTCATCTCTTACAGAACGAAAAATTCCACCTAGTTTTACAAAGAAACTATCTGAAGCAGTAGAAGAAACAGAAGGCAACACCTTGAAACTTGAGGGCTGTGTTACTGGTTCTCAGCCTCTGACCGTTGCCTGGTATAAAAACAACCAAGAATTCTATCAGAGTGCTAACTGTGAAATATCATTCCAAAACAACATTATACTTCTGCAGATTAAGAGTGCAGGGCAGGCTGATGCTGGCTTATATACCTGCAAAGTGTCCAACGAAGCAGGAAGTGTATTGTGTACATCCTCCGTTGTTATTAAAGGTTAGTTACTTTCACATTTTGCCTCCCTGTAGTCTTGGTTTTCTTTATTAACATGTTAGCTGTCAATATACGTCTTCCAGATCTAACTGAACAATTCTTACTAAAAATCTTATAATTAGGCCATATATAATTGTGTGCAAACATCATGGACATTCAGTACCATATACACAATGAGATAATGGCAGCTACTTCTTTAGATATTCACGCAGAATTCCTGTGAACTTCAATGTGACTTTTGTGTATCAGGATAGGATTGAGCACAATATGTTTATTTCTTATGACTTAAAATGAAGTACTAATAATATAATATAACAGTGATTGACTGATTTCCTTTATCCAACAGTATTACCCAGATCTTGGTGCTATCAGTAGATATTTGTAGCAAATAATAACCAAAGCCATGTATGCTACCAATGGCTAGATCTTTACAGTAAACCTTAATTTTTTGTGGCAATTAATTAAATTCCAAATCTCACTCAGAATATTTGTTCACTAACATGTGACAGATTTTTCCAGGGCTGTGTCAGCAGTTTTCAAAAACAGCTAAAAACTCTTCAGCTACTTGTGCAAGAGTCACACAATCTATTTTTATTTGATATTATTTTATTGTGTTACTTTTTGTATGCTATCCTTTGGATTCTAACACTTACATTGCATGCATTATTCCGAGTAAGCAGTCTGTGGAAGTTGCTACCCTAAACAGGCATATTGCATAGTAGTCTTAGAACGTATTTTGTCAATTATTTATCTAGACCTTACTAAGCCTCATGGAAACACATTTTCTACTCCATTGCATATCTTTCTCTAGCACTTGTAGGTTTTTTCTAATCTCTTTTGGTTCCTGTAAAATGGCATGTGTCATATGTTAAAGTAATAGAAAGGACTAAATTACTCATGAAAATGGGTTGAGTCCCTACGCTCCACGTTGTTGTATCTTTTATACTATGTCTATGGAGTGATTTGCTTGACCCAAGACTTGCATGTAACACATTGTAAAGACTTGAAGCATGTAACGCTTGTTTCTTTTTACCTGTATTAATGTCAATATATTTGCTTTTCTGCCTTTCCCACCTATCGCATTGTCTCTCTCCCTCACTCTTGCTCTCATGGGTTGCCACCTGAGATCCAGACTTGAGTGGAGCTACAAACGCAAGAAAATCTTTTAATTTTGTGGGATAAAATCAGACTAAATGTTCCTGTAAGGTCTGAAATGATGATGGTTGATGATGTAAACAGTGGCAGGCAGTGTGAACTTTGAATTAAAGTTGTAAAAACAGAACAGCTTGAATCTTTAGTGATATAAAAATGTGACATCCCATAATATCCATCAAATTTCTACTCATTTTCTTTTCATGAGTCACAGTTTTGCTGTACAGAAGGTTCAGCTTTTCTTTCATTGTTGGAAGGATCAGAACAAATCCCTCTCTATCTACATTTGCCTCACTGGGGTAGTGTGATGTGGTAGCATGGGGTTTAGTGGTAATTGGTATGGAAGTATAAAAAAGCTGCTGAAACAATTTCTGCAGAGTAGCAGTTGTGCTTTAATTTTAATTCTCCTTTAAAAGGAGTGAAAATACAACTAAAACTATTGCATTGAGAGAATATGGCATACATATAGATTTCTTCATGCATGCTTGTGAAAAAGTACTCTCTTAGAAGTAATTTTCTTTTCCCAGACTGTGCACAGTTGGTATTACCAGAAACCAGACTTTTATGTATATTTCAAGCTGTAACTTTTTGCTAGCGTTAAGAAAGTACTAATAAATTGCTTTTCTCCCTTATCTTCTTGATTATTTACTAAATATTTACTAATCTATTCTCTTGGCTTTACAATTAGATTTTGCAGTTTACACGGCTTTTCCTTCTTTCAGAACCAGCAGTAATTTTAGAAAAGCCAGAACCGATGTCAGTTACAGAAGGGGATTCTTTTACATTAGAGTGCACAGTAGGTGGAACACCAGAACTTATTACAAAGTGGTATAAGGATGGAAGAGAACTACAGAGCGGCCGCAAATATCAAATCACCTTTTCCAACAAAGTAGCTACCCTGAAAGTTCTTTCTGCAGACGGGGGAGACAGGGGACTGTATACATTTGAAGTCCAAAATGAAGTTGGTAAAAGTAGCTGCACATCCTCAGTTGATGTTTCAGGTTAGCAGGCTGCCCACTTTAGCTGTCATTTAGTGCTGTCTTTTATTTTAAGAGATTTCTCAATTTTAATTAAAAAACAAACCAACCTGTGGTTTTGTTGCCTTTTCCCACGCAGATCGCATTGTCCCTCCTTTTTTCACAAGAAAGTTAAAGGAAACATATGGGATCCTAGGTTCATCGGCGCTGCTGGAATGCAAAGTTTCGGGATCGCCTCCCATTTCAGTTGCCTGGTTCCACAATAGAAAGGAGATTGTTAGTGGCGACAAATATGAAATCTCTTTCTCAGACAACGTCTGTGGATTGAAACTGAATGCACTGGACGCATCAGATACAGGACCTTACGCCTGTGCTGCTGCAAATGTAGCTGGGTCTGATGAATGCAGTGCCTTTTTTATTGTAAAAGGTCAGTAAAAGATGGTCAAGCTACCTTAGGCAAAATAATTCCTCCATTTGCAGCTATTTCTCTGTAGCAATTTTCAGGGCATTTCTGAATCTTAAACCGCACCGATCATATTCATTAATTTATGATTTATTAATTCATATTAATAATCTTGTTATTATTTGCGTTTCATCTTTATGTCTGTGTCTTAAATCCTTTCTAGAGCCACCCTCCTTCGTGAAGACACCTGATCCCGTGGAAGTTCTACCTGGGATGAGTGTAACATTCATGAGTCTCATAAAAGGAACAGCTCCGTTTAAAGTTAATTGGTTCAGGGGCACCAGGGAGCTTGTGTCAGACAGTACCTGCAACATCTCTCTGGAGGATACAGTTGCAGAACTGGAACTGTATGAAGTGGAACTATTCCACAGTGGGGATTACACCTGTCGAGTCACTAATGACGCTGGCAGTGTGTCTTGTACCACTCATCTTCTTGTAAAAGGTTTGTTTTGACTGTTGGTGTTGATAGTATTAGTACGTATGTACGTGTGCACTGGAACACATATTTGTGACTCTTCATATTTCCCTCCTTTTCTCTTGTGACTTTTTGCCTTCCTATTTGTTGCTATAGAGCCAGCCACATTTGTGAAGAAAATAAGTGATTTTGGTGTAGAGCAAGGGAAATCCATACTTCTGCAAAGCATGTACAAAGGAACGCCTCCTATTTCAGTAACATGGAAGAAGAATGGCTTTCCGTTAACACAGTCCCCAAGATGTGCAATAACAAGTACCGAAAAATCAAGCATAGTGGAAATTCTTAACAGTACAAAAGATGATGAAGGGGAGTACACTTGCGAGGTTGCGAATGATGCTGGAGCAGATATTTGTCAAGGCTTAATATCAATCCTAGGTGTGTTATCGCCTATTCCTTCAGTGCTCTTGTATTAATAATGGTCATTGTAAGAGTTGCTCTCTTTCCTGTGATGCTGATTGAGATCTTTTGTGCTTTAGAACCACCTTATTTTGTTGCACACTTGGAACGGGTAGAGGTGACCTTTGGGAAGCCTGCATCTTTAGAGTGCCAAATTGCTGGGACACCAGAAATCAAAGTTTCATGGTACAAAGAAGACACAAAACTAAAGTCGACTCCTACATATAAAATGTACTTCAAAAACAATGTGGCTAAGTTAGTTTTCAGTCGGGTGGAGAGCAGTGACCTTGGAGAATACGTCTGCAAAGCAGAAAACAATGTTGGCTTTGCCTCTTCCACAGCTCTGCTCACAGTTAAAGGTGATGGTTTCATTTCATATAATTCATTTCTTATAATTCAATCTTTATAAGATTGGCTTATTGTAAATGCAAATAGGAATTGTCTCTAGGTTGGCAGGATGCTTATTTCCTCCTCCCTTCCTTGCAGACCGTAAGTTTCCACCTACCTTTGCAAGAAAATTGAAAGACATCCACGAGACCGTGGGTTCCCCCATTACCTTCGATTGTCGCATCAATGGCTCGGAACCTATTGAGGTGTCATGGCATAAGGACGGGGAGTTGCTACACGACGATGAGAACACACAAACAACATTCTTAAACAATGTGGCCACTCTCCAGATCTTGCAGACCACCATGGCTCACTGTGGCCAATACTCGTGCTCAGCTCAAAATGCTCTTGGGAGCGCTTCTTCCAGTTCCACACTTCTGCTCACAGGTGGGTAGCAGCTAAATCTTTCCTCGGCCATGGGCTGTAAAACAGAGGGCGCCCTGCATTGCTGTGTGATGCCAAATGAACAGCTTCCATGGTGGTGGTGGTGAAGCAGCGGGTGAGAGTTATTTTTTTGTTCCTTTCCGCTTTTAGAGCATCTGAGACCTCCGGTCTTTGATGTGAAACCTGTACCTATTGAGGTGGCTCTTGGAGCAAGCGGTTCCTTTAAATGTCATGTCACTGGATCAGCGCCACTAAAGGTCACTTGGGCAAAAGATAACAGAGATATCCGCCCTGGAGGCAACTACAAGATCACCCTGGTGGAAAACATTGCCAGCTTGACAGTTCTGAAAGTAGGCAAAGGAGATGCTGGACTATACACTTGTTATGCGAGCAACAGCGTTGGAAAAGATTCTTGCGCAGCTCAGCTAAGTGTGAAAGGTATTTACGAGTGCAAGTCTGTCTCCCCTTCTTGCCAAGCGCGTTACCTTGTTAAAGAAACAAAACAACATCGAGCTGCTGCTTCTTTAATCCTTGAAACGGTGCAAAACTGAAAGCGTTCAATGGTCTGAAATCCAGACCCTTTGTTTTCCTACTCTGGTGAAGGGAGGAAGCACTGGCTAGGATTTTGACGGCAATAATTTTCATCTTGTTGGTTATTTTAGCTTTGAATCATATTGTATCTTGATCGCTGACATGATGGCTGAGCGAAATCCTTTCATCTTTCTAAAGATAAATTCTGCTCCCCCACACCAACAGTCCCTTAGAATCCAACATTTGAGCGCTGACAGTAACTTGGGGACAAACTAATTTTCCCCAATAGCTCTCTGCTCAGCTGTATGGTATGTGGATTCTTCAACCCACATATCTCTAAATTTAAGATTGGACTAATTTACCCTTTTGTAAAGTACACCCGTGCTGTCGGGATTTTCACCAATGTGATTTCCTTCATGTGGGTGGTCCCTTTGGGTTTGTAGCAGCTGTTCAGGAGCTGTAATTTCCATTGATCTTTAGACAGGATGAATGTTGGCAAAGCCTCTTAAAACAGTGTGTTTTTTTTCTTTAAAGACAATTTTAAATAGTACTCATAAATACTTATTTGTAGGACTGTTAGCTAATCACAGTTAACTGAAGAGATTAGCTCATGTAAAATTAACTAAATTAAAAATAGCTCTGATTAATCACCATTTTATTCACACAGTAATAGAATGTGAATTTAAATTCCTTGGATGTTTTCTTAGTTTCAAATATATTGATTTAAATAACATTACAGAATAAATAAATAAATAAAAGAAATAGTGTTTTTCAATTCACCTCATATAGGTACTGTAGTACAATCTATTGTAAAAGTGTACTTTAGAAATTAGAATTTGTAATTTTTTTCACCTAACTGCACTCGAATTTTTTTTTTAAATTAAACTTTATTGCCTACTTGTCCACACTATCCTACTGCTTGTTCCAGCTATTGCTAAGACAAACAAGCTTGTTTACAGTTCAGCGAAATAGTTCTTCCTTCTCCTTATTTACAATGTTACTGGAAAGTGAGAAGAGATGTTTGTTGTAGCCAGTGTTGCAAGGTGTTTACATACTACATATGCTAGAAATTGGTAAATGTAAAAGGTAGATCAGGAAACAGACTATAGTCATATGCATATGGACTGGAACTAAGCTACACAGCATACACATACGCACCAGGTATTTATATACTAAATATAAATTTCTGTCATCGCTATAGTCACAAATCAGCTGTAATCTAGTATAGAACTTCTAAAAGCAGTCTTCAACTATAAAGTACGCATTTTAAGATGCTGTCACCAACAGTAAGAGGTGAATATTTCAGTGAATTGTCACTATATATCTAGTTTTGGATGCAGTAAATATATGTAAATCTAGGTATATGATATATAAATTACTGAATTATAGCTGTGGGTAATTCTTATATCTAGATGCTCTTGTTAGCTAGATATAAGATTTGGTAATTTAGTAAACAATAATTTTGTGTAAAATAAATATGTTTTAATCTTTCCAAGGAACTCTGAAAATCATTCTACATATCATCCAAGATATTGGCGAGGACATACTAAACTCCCCTGTTTTTCTTTGATATACATGCTGTGTGTTAGTTTTTGTCATGTTGCCATCAGATACAATGCTGGCAGTGTAAATTCCCAATCTGTAGCTACTTTTACACTTCCCCTACCTTGCAAAAATATACTTTTTTAGAATCTAACCATTAGGTTTGTCTTTGATGTCATCATTCTAATGAATCTGCAGTTTAGTAAACCATCTTGTTTACTCTCGTCATTTGGTTTTATAGAACCACCAAGGTTTATTAAGAAGCTAGACTCCTCTCGAGTTGTGAAGCAGCATGATTCCACCAGATATGAATGCAAAATAGGTGGCTCCCCAGAAATCAAAGTCACCTGGTACAAAGATGAAACTGAAATCCATGACAGTGAAAAATATAGAATGTCCTTCATAGACTCTGTGGCAGTCCTTGATATGCACAATCTCAGTGTGGAAGACAGTGGAGACTACACTTGTGAAGCTCGCAATACAGCGGGTGCTGCAAACACCAGTATCTCATTGAAAGTGAAAGGTCAGAACCCGCACTTTTCACTTCTTTTCTTTCTTTCTGATGTTTCCTCCTCTTAAGATGATGCGGAAAAATTATAAATCTCTTTACTCAAGTAGGCTAGTATCACCTTCTCAGAAGCTAGGATATTATCTTTCTGATTTCCTATGACATGGAAGCCATCTGTTACTCTTCAGTATCAGTCCAATATAGTGATATAATTTACTATTTAAATATCCTTTTCTCTGTTATGTTCCCAACTTAATTAACAGAAACCTAAATTTCTTCTTTTCATAGCACCCCCTGTTTTCAGCAAGAAACCCCATCCAGTTGAGACTTTGAAAGGTTTAGATGTTCATCTTGAGTGTGAACTTCGGGGCACTCCTCCATTCCAGATTACATGGTATAAGGACAAAAGAGAGATTAGAAGTAGCAAGAAGTACAAAATCATGTCCGAGAACCATCTTGCTAGTATTCACATTCTTAGTATGAGTGATGCAGACGTTGGTGAATATCACTGTAAGGCCGTAAATGATGTGGGAAGTGAAACTTGCATTTGCTTTATCGCTCTAAAAGGTTTGTATAATGATTTATCTATTGGATATATTCCTAGTATCCCATCGTTCTCAGTATTTGCCTCGTGCATTCTCCTTATGGTTTAAACATGACATATTTTCTCTTTACCAGCGCCACCAATTTTTGTGAAGAAACTCAATGATGTCACTGCTGTAGTTGGGGAAGCGGTTGAATTGCAGGCTACCGTAGGAGGTGCCCAGCCCATTTCTGTTCTGTGGATGAAAGACAAAGGGGAAATCGTTAGAGAAAGTGAAAATAATTGGATTTCCTATTCAGAAAACATTGCCACCCTACGGATTGGAAATGCGACTCCAGCCACTGCTGGAAAATACATCTGTCAGATCAAAAACGATGCAGGAGTTCAGGAGTGCTTTGCCACTTTGTCAGTTCTAGGTTGGTAACAGGAAACAGAATAATACAGAATGATATTTTAACCTAACTTAACAAACTGATTATATCTGCTGTCCTGTGATCAAATATGCATGTCATTTCAGAACCTGCAGTCATTGTAGAGAAGCCAGGCCCAATGAAAGTCACATCTGGAGACTCGTGTACCCTAGAATGCACAGTGGACGGCACGCCGGAGCTCATTGCTAAGTGGTTTAAAGATGGGAAGGAGCTGTCCACTGATCACAAATACAAAATTAGCTTAGTCAACAAAGTGTCTGTGCTTAAGATCCTCAATGCAAGAATAGAAGACACCGGGGAGTATATTTTTGAAGTGAAAAACAGTGTTGGTAAAAGCAGGTGCACAGCTTCAGTGCGTGTTTCAGGTTAGTTGATTAACTTGTGAATTATCTTTGGTTCTAAAATGCCTTTAAAAGGCATCGCACAGTACGTTGCTTCCTTCAATGTTATGTCAGGCCACTCCCACTTTGGGAGGACTCCCTGCTCATGTGAATTTAGGTACCCTGTGTGGGCCAGTTAGCTTTGTGGAGATCACAGAGGGTGAGAACAGGGTGAAACCTGCATCACATTTTTCACTTTCGAGAATATGAGGATGTTGCTAGGGTGCAGTCTTATCAACCAAGTCTGCATGTTCTAAGTCATGCAATACCTATTGTTCTCCATATGAGAAAGTGTTGAAATAACAACAGGAAAAAGGCGGCCCTCAGAGGGGCTGAGTGAGAGGTTTGGAGAGCACACTCCAACCTACTCTTACCTTCAGTGTCCCAGGCCTCCATGAGTTGACCTGTAGAACTGCTTTGTATTCCAAGCCAAACGAAGTGTACCAAAAGGAAGTGCTGTATTTCTCTTGGAAAACATCTGCCTTTTAAGTTATTATGCTGCAATATTTATAGTTGTGTTATATCTTATACAGATCGCATTTTACCACCTTCTTTCACAAGAAAACTGAAAGACATTAATGGTCTCTTGGGTTCTTCTGTTGTGCTGGATTGCAAAGTGTCTGGGTCACCACCTCTTTCTGTTTCCTGGTTCCACGATGGGCATGAGATCACTAGTGGAGACAAGTATCAGTTGACTCTCATAGACAATACCTGCACTTTGAAAGTGAGCACACTAGAGGAATCTGATAAAGGAACTTACTCATGCACAGCGAATAATGTAGCTGGATCTGATGAATGCAGTGCATATCTGACTATTAGAGGTTAGTATCCAGAACAAGGCAGAGCTTCCAAATATAAAATATATTCTTTGTTGTTGCTTTTACGTTTTGGGGTCTGTACACATGAGTCTAATCACCTGTGTTTTCTATGGGCATATTTTACTCTTCATCAAATGCACTTCTCTTTTATGTGTGTTTGTAGAACCTCCTTCTTTTGTGAAGAAACCTGATCCCTTGCAAGTGTTATCTGGGGCAAATATCACCTTTACTAGTATCCTACAAGGCACCCCTCCACTGGATGTTAAATGGTTTAGAGGTAGTGTTGAACTAGTACCAGGCCATAGATGCAACATCTCCTTGGAAAATTCAGTTGCAGAACTGGAGCTGTTTGATGTACTGCCACTCCAAAGTGGAGAGTATACCTGTCTGGTGACTAACGAGGCTGGCAAAGTTTCTTGCACAACACAGCTCTTTGTGAAAGGTTTGTCAGGCTTGCAATTTCACATATTTCTCCAAATAAATCTCTTGGTGTCTATCTTTAATTGTATCTTCATGTTGTTCACTACAGAACCAGCCAAATTTGTGAAAAAATTGAATAACCTCAGTGTAGAGAAAGGAAAACCATTAATTCTGGAATGCTCATACTCTGGTACCCCTCCAATTGCCGTCGATTGGAAGAAAAATGGAATCCAAATAGTTCATACTGCAAAATGCAGCATCACCACCACAGAAACATCTGCCATACTAGAAGTTCCCAGTAGCACAATAGAAGATCAAGGACAGTACACTTGCCACATTGAAAATGATTCTGGGCAAGATATTTGTCACTCTACAGTCTCAGTATTAGGTGTGTCATCATTCCACAAAGAATCTTTTTTACACTAATGGTCATTGTGGTATTTAATTTTTGGTACTAATGACGTGTCTTTGTTCTTCAGAACCACCTCATTTTGTTACACGCTTGGAACCTGCTCAGGTGACTGTTGGGGATTCTGTGTCGTTGCAATGCCAGGTTGCCGGCACGCCAGAAATTACTGTATCGTGGTACAAAGGAGATACAAAACTACGAGCAACTCCTACCTCTAAAATGCACTTTAAGAACAATGTTGCCACTTTGGTTTTCAGCCAGGTGGATACCGGAGATAGTGGGGAGTATATCTGCAAAGCAGAAAACAGTGTAGGAGAAGCTTCTTCATCAGCTTTGCTTTCTGTTCAAGGTGAATATTTGATGTTAACACATTTAAAAGGTTGCATAACTAAAGGGTATTTTCAGGAAAAATATCTTTTCTTAGGAACATTCTGTGCTTCTACCTGACAAGTTAGCACCCACTCCTGCCCTATCTAGAATCCTCTTAGCACTGATTACCTTCCACTACTGAAGGACAAGCTGGAAATGCATTTTCAATGCCAATCCTGAGTTAACCAGTGCTCTCCCTAAGGGATACAGAATTCTGATTCTTCCCCTTTAAAATAGGGCATTCTTGATTATAGTTATTCTTCTATCTCTTTCTAATGCAGGAAATGTGAGACTTTAAATTAAATGTTAGAGATAAGTCCTGCCCTCATTTACTGTTTTGGAACCACATTAACTGGTCATCCTCTTCCTGGCATGTCTGTGCAAAGCTGTCCCTTCACACCAACTGCCAAAATAAATGAAGTAACAAATAGTCTCCTTGATTCTTTATGAGTCTCTTTCTGTATTTTATTATGGAAGTCAGTTGACAATCATGACTAGATCTTTTAGTTTATCTTCTTGTAAATCTTTCCAATCTACACCACAATATTCTTCTCAGGCAGTGTGTACTGGAGAATCCATCAAGAGTCAGATAACTTCCCAAAGTTTCACTGTGCAATACTTTCATACTTTCCTTGCAGAGCGAAAACTTCCTCCTTCATTCATACAAACTTTGAGAGATATTCACGAAACTGTTGGTTTATCAGTTACGTTTGACTGTCGCATAACTGGCTCAGAACCTATTGAAGTATCCTGGTCTAAAGATGGCATACCTATCCGAGAGGGCTACAATGTGCAAATGTCATTCTTAAATAACGAAGCCACACTCCAGTTTTTGCAGACCGACAAGAGCCTTGCTGGGCAGTACACTTGTACAGCTTCCAATGCTATTGGAACTGCTTCTTCCAGTGCCAGGCTTGTGCTTACAGGTTGGTTGTTATTAAATCAGTTCCCCTTAATGTCACCAGTTCATTTTTCAAGTACCATCTCAACCTAAAACAGTAGGGGCAACATTTATTTAACAATACCAACTGAGTTTTTCAAAACTATATGTGTTTTTCTGTTTCTTTCACCCTGTAGAAGGAAAGAATCCTCCATTGTTTGACATCCCAATTGTATCCATGGATGCTTTTGCTGGGGAAAGTGCTGACTTTGAATGCCACGTATCAGGAACACAACCAATTAAAGTCACTTGGGCAAAAAATAACGAAGAGATACGGACTGGAAGAAAGTACCAGATCAGTTATGTAGAAAACATAGCCCATTTGACAATTCTGAGTGTTGACAGTTCAGACTCTGGAACTTACACGTGCCAGGCTAGCAACGAAGTTGGAAAAGACTCTTGCGCAGCTCAGCTTAGCATTAAAGGTATTGCCTGATCTATGTATATGATGTGCACAACTAATTTTTATACATCTAAAAGAAATAAGTCATCTTGTTGCTAAATAAATTGGATGCCATCTTTTCAATCTATGGATTAGAAAATATACATTTAAATCTCTGTCAAGAGAGATTGATGGGGCTTCAAGGAATATGTTTAGAAGAATTGTGGAGTGAAGATAATATTTTCTTCAATGTTCTTTTCTTTAAATCTTTACAGACTTCATCATCTTAAATGGTTTAGAGAAAACTGTTTCTCCCTTATTGCTTATACAAAAAGTACTCATTTGTTTAAAAAAGCATTTTTCTTAAAGGCAGCATAAGATAAATGATATATTTATTACTTTTTATCTAGTAAAGCTCCACATCCATTTACATAGTGTGGTGTTTTGCTATGGTAAGAGTAATGTTATTTGCATACTATTTTATCTAAAAATAGTCCCCTGTAAAATGTATGCAAACAGTTTTTTACCACATGTACACGTATTTAGGATATTTCTTGAAAAGTCTTCTACTGAATATTTGATCTTAATATTTTAATATTTATTTTCAGAATTTAAAGAGTATGTTAATTTCTTGCAGAACGAAAAATTCCACCTAGTTTTACAAAGAAACTATCTGAAACAGTAGAAGAAACAGAAGGCAACGCCCTGAAACTTGAAGGCCGTGTTTCTGGTTCTCAGCCCCTGACCATTGCCTGGTATAAAAACAACCAAGAGATCTATCAGAGTCGTAATTGTGAAATATCATTCCAGAACAACATTATACTTCTTCAAATTATGAGTGCAGGGCAAGCTGATGCTGGTTTATATACCTGCAAAGTGTCCAACGAAGCAGGAAGTGTATTGTGTACATCTTCCGTTGTTATTAAAGGTTAGTTACTTTCACGTTTTGCCACCCCGTAGTGTTAGTTTTCTTTATCAACATGATAGCCATCAATATACATCTTCCAGAGCTAATTGAATAATTCTTACTAGAAGTCTTATCTTTAGGCCATATGTAATTGTATGCAAACAACATGGAAATTCAGTACCATATACACAATGAGATAATGGCCGCTACTTCTTTAGATATTCAGGCAGAACTCCTATGAACTTCAATATGAGTTTTGTGTATCAGGATAGGATTGAGCACAATATGTCTATTTCTTATGACTTAATATGAAGTACTAATAATATACGATAACACAGTGACTGACAGATTTCCTGCAGACTTCTCCATTTCCTTTATCCAACAGTATCATGCAAAGTTTGGTGCTATTAATACATATTAGTAGCACAGAATAACCCAATGCTGTGCATGCTACCAATGTCCAGACCTTTATAGTAAGCCATAATTTTTTCTGGAAATTAAAGAAATTCCAGATCTCACTCAGAATATTTGTTCCTTAACATGTGACAGTTTTTTCCAGGATAATGTCAGTATTTTTCAAAAATAGCTTTAAACATTTTGTTACTAATGCAAGATTTAGAAGTTGTTTATATTTCTTATGGTGTCCATTTTAGAATCTATTCTTGCTTATCTTGTACATAAGATTTTTATTCAATATATATCTCGAGAAGTCCGTATATTTAATATGCATTCCTATAATTTTACCTATTCTGCTTAGAATGTATTTTTATAGTTTAAATAGCTTTTAGCAAATCTAGTGCAAATGCATTTTATATCCCACTGTATGTATTTCTCTTTGTTTGCCATTGTCTTTATTTTCTCTTTTCCATACTGTAATTTTATGTCTGTCCTATCTTAAAGTAATAATAATGAATAGATTACTGATAAAATTGAGAATTACATTTTTAATAATGAAAAAGAGATGTGGCTGAATCTTGTTCTAATTCTTCCGTCTGTATCTGAATTTGTACAGTCAGAGAAGTTTGTTGTGGTAGCATGGGAATGGTGTGGAATAATTGTTGCAGTATTAAATCATAGAAATTTAGGGCTGAAAGGGACCTTGAGAGGTAATCTATGGCAGCAGCTTGTGCTGTGGCAGGGCTATGGAAACCTTGACCGTCCCTGACAAGTTTTTGTTCAATCTGTTCTGAAAAACAGCTAAAGATAGAGATTCCACAACCTCCCTTGGAAGCCTATTCCAGAGCTTGCTTAATCTTATCATTAGAAAGTTTCTCCTAATATCTAATTTAAACATTTCTTCCTGAAGATTAAGCCCATTACTACTTATTCTACCTTCAGTGGATACAGGGAAGAATTGACCACTGTCCTCTTTATCACACTCTGAACATATTAGAAGACTGTTATCAGGCTTTCCTTGGTCTTTTTTTACAAGACGGTTTATTTAAACTTTCCTTGTAGCCCAGGTTTTCTAAATCGGTTATTATTTTTGTTACTCTCATCCACTCTCTCCAATTTGCCCACATCTTTTCTAAAATGTGCTGCCCAAATTTGGACACAGTATTCCAGCTGAGGCCTCACTAGTGCACAGTAGAATTAGACAATTAGCTCCAGATTTTACATAGGACACTCTTGCTAATACATCTCAGAATGGTGTGGTTGGGGGTTTTTTTTGTTTTTGTTTTTTGCAACTGCACTATAATGTTGACTCATATATAAATTGTGATCCCCTATAATCTTCAGAACATTTTCAGCAGTAGTACCACATGTGCAGTTAATCCCTATTTTGTAGGTGCACATTAGATTTTCATTCTTAAGTAAGGTGCTTTCTTAAGTACAGTGCTTTGCATTTGTCTTTCTTTAATGTCATCATTTCTCCAATTTGTCAAGGTCATTTTGAATGGTTATCTTGTCATCAGCTGCAAAACTTACTCTCCACTAGGGATGTTAGATATTGGTTAATTGAATAGTTGAGTAACTGCATTAATTCCTATCAGCTACTTGAATATTCTGTAGTTCCCAGGGCAGGGCCAGCAGCCAGTGTGCTCCGACCGCCCTCCTGGGGAACCCCCTGCTGTCCTGCATTGCTGCCTCAGTATCAGACTGGCTGCCTGCTGCCCCATACTGCTGCCTCTGATACAGAAGCAGCAGTGCAGGGTGGCAGCAGCCCCTGTCTGCAGGCATTCCAAGCTCCCCGTGAACAGAGACTGCTCTGCCTCCTTCAGTAAGCCTGGGCCTGCCATGGACAGAGGCTGCTCTGGTAGCAGACCTTGTCCGCTGGGGCTGCCTCTGTCCGTGGGATGTGGAGCAGACTCTGTCCGCGGGGAGCTGGGACACCCCCGCAGACAGGGGCTGCTGCTGCAAAGCAGCCTCTGTCCATGGGGAGCACGCCCCCCCACCCCGCATACAGGAGACTTGAATATGGTGTGCTCCCATCTAGATAACATTTCCCTAGTTTGCTTAGGATAATATTATGTGTGACCATATCAAAAGACATACTAAAATCAAGATGTATCACACCTACTGCATCTCCCCATCCACGAACCAGTAACCGTCAAAAAAGGAAATTAGGCTGTTATTGGCATGATTTCTTCTAGGCAAATTCATGCCAGCTATTGCTTATAACCCTATTATTTTTCAGTTACTTACCCATTGATTGTATAATAATTTGTTCCAATGTCTTTCCAAATATCAAAATTAGACTGGAGGGTAAATAATACCTCCAGTTCTCTTTGTTTCCCTTTTTAAAGATAAGTAGTATGGTTGTCCTTATCTAGTCTTCTAAGACCTCACAAGTCTTCCAGGAGTTCTCAAAGACTGACACTTTCCTTCATCTTTCTCTGTTCCCAGATTATTAAATAGCCCCTCTTATATCTTCCTAAAAGTAACTCATTTTAAGCCTTAGCCCTTTCTGATTTTGTTTCTATATGATTGTGCTGTTCTTTTAGCACTTTTTACAGGTTTCACTTTTTGTACAATTCCTTTTTGATTTTTAGATAATTAAAGAATTCTTCCTATCTATCCTTTACATCAGAATGATTTGCAGTTTTGCCTTTAACATTGTCTCCCTGAGAAACTACATCTTTTCACAACATCTTTTTTCCCCTTAGCTATTTTTCCATTGGGACTATACTCACCAGTATTCTATGTTTTGTTGAAGTTTACTTTTTTTATTGAACTCATAGCTTCTGTTCTTCAATTATTTCAATATTCTTTCAGAACAAGTGCCAATTAATTAGTGTATCAAGATAAAATGGAATACATAAAGCTTTCTCTTTGCATGCTTATAAAAATTACTTTCTCTATACTATTTTATTTTCCAATGCCATGTCGCATAAGTGTTCCCAGAAATGTATGTATCCACACACACTGCTTATCATTCTCTTATTTGTAGATGTGACTTATTTGTTACAGTCAATATCTCATTTATTTCTGGTGTTTCTCTCATGTTCATAACACACATTTTTTTTCTTGCTTATTGCCTAAAATATTTTCCTATTCCAGAACCAAAAAAGCCACCAGTGTTTGATCAACCTCTTAGGCCAGTGACAATAGCAGAAGGAGACATTTTGCAGCTCAGCTGTCACGTCCAGGGATCCGAGCCAATCAGGATTCAGTGGCTGAAGGCTGGGAAAGAAATAAAAGCTTCAGATAAATGCAACATTAGTTTTGCTGATGGAACAGCCCTTTTGGAACTCACTGCAGTTACTAAAACTGATGCAGGCGAATACGTGTGCAAAGCTACCAATATAGCTGGAAGTGACTCTTGCAAGTCAAAAGTGACAGTAAAAGGTATAGTAAATGGGAAAAACTCAGATCATGTGATGACAATTTAAAACGAAACTACAATGATCAAAGCTTTGTCTTCTGTGAAGTAAGTGGTTCACAGTCAAATAGAAAATAACTCATATCTTTTGTTACTTTATAAAATATCACATAATCTGAAATATTGGCCTTATTGGAGCATTACAGTTAAAGATAATTAACTATAATTAGTACCATAAATATACATCTATACATTAGGAGAAGAACTGTAGTCCCCACCCTCAGGGTTTAGAATTTATCCTGCAGACAAAACAAAGATTTTTTTCTAAAATCAAGCTGACGGAGTGAATCTCCATCATCTCTGGCGGATGCATGCTTCATGGGGAAGATGGAGGTTTAGGCATTACTTATAGAACATTACTCAGGGAGGCTGGTATATTGTCAATGAGAGCGCTCCAGGCCTATGTGACATCAAGAGACACAGCAAAGTCTAGACTGAGCCAGCCAGAAACATAGAAGAGTAAGGAAAAAGGCTGAGGAGAACATTAAGAGAGAACACTCTACCCAGCTTAGGTGCAGCAGTGCAATTAATTGGGCTGGGTTACCTCAGTTTGAACTCACACTGCCCTGTCATTCGATTGAAATTAATACAATTTGAGATTAAACTCATTCTCTGAAATAGTTATCTCCCCACTACTATTGCAGATGAGCTCTGCAGAGTCTTTAATATAGTAAAATAGAACCACACCTGGCATGGAGGCAGCAGTTGACCTAGGATTGGGTTAATCTCTTTAAACTTCTTGCTATTAGCTGATCATAAGACTAGGAAACCTTGTAGGCCAGGTCTTTAAGAAATGGGCATCAAAGAGAAGCCACTTGGTACTATCATGAGTGGGAGTTGCTGAGTAATACCGGATCAGAATTTTTGAAAACCAGGCCACTTATTTATGTGCCCTTCTGTGGATTTAGGAGCCTAAATTAAAGTAATCAATTTTCAAAAATCTTAAAATCTGATTCTGATGTCATTTGCATTAATGTAAATTAAAATTTACAAGCTATAACATAGAGTCAGTCTGACAATCTGCATCCATCTTAGGAATCAAATGACAACTTATGGAAAGTCATCAGAAAGTACGTGATATTTTTTCTTTCACACGAGGAATGCATATGTTGCTTTATTAAATGGACTTTGCAATGTTTTTATTGTTGCAAAGTCCATTTACTGAAGCAACATATGCATTCCTTGTGTGAAAGAAAAAATATCACGTACTTTCTGATGACTTTCCATAATCCCTTCCCATTCAGGAGAGTGAAAAAGTTGTTATGGCTAAAAATGAGGTGTTCTTTTAAACCCTCCATCCTAATTCCTTAAATCTATTTTCCAGAAAAACCAGCAGCTGCACCAGCAGCTAAGAAAGCACCAGTGGATGGAAAGCTGTACTTTATCTCAGAGCCTCAGAATCTCAAAGTTGTGGAAAGTAAGCTTATTCCTCCAAAAATGTGTCATTTTCTCTGTTGTATTGGTAGTATGTCATTTTCTTCCTGCAGTCTTAGACATGTGAAAGATGAACATTTTGAATTTGTATTTCGCTATAGAGAGTGTTGCAACTTTTATTGCAAAAGTTGGAGGTGATCCAATCCCAAATGTTAAATGGACTAAGGGAAAGTGGAGACAACTCAATCAGGGAGGTCGTATTATCATCCAGCAAAGAGGAAATGAAGCCAAACTGGAAATAAAGGATGCAGCAAAAACTGATTCTGGACAATACAGATGTGTAGCTTTTAATGACCATGGTGAAATTGAGAGCAGCGCCAACCTACAAGTTGAAGAAAGAAGACAAGAGGTGATTGAAGGAGATCTAAGAGCAAAACTGAAGAGGTAGGCAGGCATAAGAATGTTTTCTAGATCACTCTCTAGTTCTAAGTGGGGGATGGTGTGTCTCTGATCCAGATGTAATTTAATAGTTCTCACAATGTATTGAACAAAATGACACCAATTATATGTAGGGTTTGATCCTGGTAATTCTTATTCCTGTCAGTCATCCCTGAGTAGGCTAAGAATCCTTTTGAAATCACGTGCCTAACAGTTTGGAGGAGAAGGACCCTCCAACACTAACCTAAAGGCTCGCTCTATACCAAACAATTTTAAGCAGACTTGCTTTCCCTAAGTATTCTCTTAGAAAAGAAAAATATTGCCAGGTGGTCTAATGATTCTCATTACTTAAACAGTACTCCAACCAAAAAGAAGGAGGAGGAGGAAGAGAAACCCATTGATATCATGGAACTTCTCAAAAATGTTGATCCTAAAGAATATGAGAAGTATGCTCGCATGTATGGAATTACAGATTTCCGTGGCCTCCTGCAAGCCTTTGAGCTGCTAAAGCAAAGCCAAGAGGAAGAAAGCCATAGATTGGTAAGACCCATCCCCATCTCTTTTTGCAGAATATCTTGGTGACACAGCTCTTGTAAGAGGACTGATGAGAAAGATAAAGTGAGCTGTAGGTTCCCAGAAAGTTCAGTTGGAGAGAGATGGATGACTCTCCAGACTTTTTGGTGTGCGTGGATTTATAACCGTGGATCCTAGTTATTTCACAATAGTGTTACTTCATTTTAAACCATGTCTTGTCTTTCTACAGGAAATTGAAGTCACAGAGAGAGCTCGCAAAGAAGAACAGGAATTTGATGAACTAGTATCATTTATTCAACAAAGACTCACGCAGACAGAGGTAACATGATGGCTTTGGCTTGATAAGAGCACTATTTAATCACATAATAGGAATGTGATGTTGAAGTGAAGACTCAATCTTTTAAATTAATATTTTTCAGCCTGTCACCCTCATTAGGGATATTGAAAACCAGAGTGTTGTAGCAAATGAGGATGCTGTCTTTGAATGTGAAATTAAGATTAATTATCCTGAAATCAAACTCTCCTGGTACAAAGGAACTCAAAAATTGGACCCCAGTAACAAGTATGAAATAAGAATTAAAGGTGATCGGCACATACTTAGAATCAAGAACTGCCAACCTACAGATCAAGGGAATTACAGAATTGTCTGTGGTCCACATATTGCTAGTGCTAAGCTAACTGTGATTGGTAAGTGTACATTGAAAGTTGCCATTTGAAAGTAATTTGTACTCTTAATTTACTCTTAATACTATATATTTTAACATGCTAACAGAACATGCAGTAGAACAGAATCTTCATGATGCTGCTTTCAAGGAAGGATGCACATGCATCCTGATTTGTCATTTTTCTATCCCAAATGCCAAATTTCAGCAGTATGGAAATGGGAAAACCATTAATATAGGAGAGAGTCAGATTTCTTATCTTCTTTGCTTGCATTAACAGCACAAATTTCTCTCTTGACTGTTTCCTCAAATACTCTCCTTTTCGAGCTGTGTTCAGTCTCGTCATGCTGCCACCACATACATCTCTGGCTTGTGTAAATTCACATTTTGCCAATATTTCTGCCACTCGCTCATACTCATAAATCTCTGCTTTTGATTAGATATTTCATTGATTTAATCATTTAAATGGATCAGTGCAATTTAGTATATCATTATGTTTTACCCTTTTCTTCTTAGAACCACCAACGATTATTACAAAGCTAGATTTTTCTAGAGTTGTAAAACAGCATGATTCCACCAGATATGAATGCAAAATAAGTGGCTCTCCAGAAATCAAAATCACCTGGTACAAAGATGAAACTGAAATCCATGACAGTGAAAAATACAGAATGTCCTTTATTGATTCTGTGGCAGTCATTGAAATGCACAAACTCAGTGTGGAAGACAGCGGAGACTACATTTGTGAAGCTCGCAATGCAGCAGGCGCTGCAAGCACCAGTACCTCACTGAAAGTGAAAGGTCAGAAACACAATCTCTTCTCTTCTCTTCTCTTCTCTTCTCTTCTCTTCTCTTCTCTTCTCTTCTCTCCTTGCTGTTAATGAATACAAATATTCTCTAGTCATATTGGTGAGTACAAACTTCTCAGAATGCAGGATACATATTGTACCAGTGTGGTATGGCATTGAAGCCATCTCTTATTGTGATGCATTTATTCACTCTTACATATCAGCTCAAAATAGTGATACAATTTACCAGAAGTGTAAGTAAGCTGATGTGCCTCAGTGTGGTGCTCTGGCAAGAAGTTGGCTGACTGGAGCAGTTGGCTGCAATGGCAGGGGTGGGCGCTTCCAGCCTGGCTCCCAAGGCTTCCTGTAGTCAGCCGCATTATGCAACAGGCAGCCAGGCAGATTAGAGGGGCTGGTGGTGCGCCCCTGGTGGTACGCGCCCCCTCTGGGACTGTCCCAGCCCACTCCCTCCCTGCCACCATTTTGAGGGATGGGAGGCTACGGCTGCACATACTGGGTCCCCGTTGCTTTTCCTGCTTCCTCTGACTAGGAGGTGAGGGGAAGTGCAGAGCCTTCTGTGTTTCCCCTCTGCTCCTACCCAGGGAAGCCAGGAGTGAGAGGAATGCAATAGGCTCTGCACTTTCTCCTCACTCCCTGGTCAGAGGAAGCAGAAAGCAGGAAAATCAATAGGGACCCAGTATGTGCGGCTGCAGCCTCCCCACACTCCTAAATGTCACCCTTGCCTCCCTGCTCTCTTCCTTCCACACACCCAGACCTGCACCTCCATACCCCCCTGCTCTGAGCCCTCCACACGCTCACAGTCCCTTGCCCTGACTAACCCCACTCCAACACCCTGCCTCAAGCTCCTCTGCATACTCCCAACCCTGCCTCCTGCACACCAGCCCCCTACACTGAGCCCCTCATACCTCCAACCCTGCCTCCTGCCCTTTGCCCTGAGCCCCTCATGACCCCCAACAATGACTCCTTCACACCCCATCCCCCTGCCCTCTCCTCATACCCCATAGCCCTGACTCCTGCACCCCACACCCTGAGCTCCCTGCCTTGAGCCCCTCCTCATATTCCCCATCTTGGACTCCTAACCCCCTGCCCCCAGACCTCCAGTCTCTTGCCCTGAGCTCCTCCTCACTCCAAGCTCTTGCCTTGAGTCCTGCTATGTCTCCCATATTGCCCCTTGCCCTGAGCTCCCCACACTCCACCTCACACTTAAATTTCTTTTAGGCATTGTTGTATCACACCCTTCCCAGAGTGGTGTGACATGACAGTACTGTAAGAAACTGAAATTACTTTCACCCTTGCAATTTACTATTTAAATGTTATTTTCTCTTTTTTCTGAACTGAATTAACAGAAACCCAAATTTCTTCTTTTCATAGCACCCCCTGTTTTCAGCAAGAAACCCCATCCAGTTGAGACTTTGAAAGGTTTAGATGTTCATCTTGAGTGTGAACTTCGGGGCACTCCTCCATTCCAGATTTCATGGTATAAGGACAAAACAGAGATTACAAGTAGCAAGAAGTACAAAATCATGTCTGAGAACTACCTTGCTAGTATTCACATTTTGAGTGTGGATGCTGCAGATGTCGGTGAATATCACTGTAAGGCGGTAAATGATGTTGGAAGTGACACTTGCATTTGCTTTATAGCTCTAAAAGGTTTGTATAATAACTTACACATCAGTTATAAACCTACCAACCTGTGATTCTCGTCATTCTCCTCGTGCACCCCCCTCATGATGTAAACATGATGTATCTTCTTTTCACCAGCGCCACCAATTTTTGTGAAGAAATTGAGTGATGTCACTGCTGTAGTTGGGGAGACAGTCGAGCTGCAGGCCACAGTAGACGGATCCCAGCCCATTTCTGTTCTGTGGATGAAAGACAAAGGGGAAATCATAACAGAAAGTGAAAATCTTAGGATTTCCTATTCAGAAAACGTTGCCACTCTACGGATTGGAAATGCGACACCAGCCAGTGCTGGAAAATACATCTGTCAGATCAAAAATGATGCAGGAGTTCAGGAGTGCTTTGCCAGTCTCTCCGTTCTAGGTTGGTAACAAGGAAACAAAACAATATAGAATGACATAGAAGGACAACCGTTCTCAGAGAGCAGTTATTAACATTTCACAATCATGGTGGAAGGGCATAACAAGTGGGTTTCTGCAGGGGTCTGGTTTGGGGCTGGTTCTGTTCAATATCTTCATCAATGATTAGATGATGGCATAGACTGTGATTTTTAAGTCTGCAGATGACTCCAAGCTGGGAGCGTTGCAAGTGCTTTGGAGGATAGGGTCAAAATTCAAAATGGTCTGGACAAACTAAACAAATGGCCTGAGGTAAACAGGATGAAGTTTAATAAGGACAAATGCAAAGTACTCCACTTAGGAAAGAACAATCAGTTTCACAAATACAGAATGGGAAGTAACTGTCTAAGAAGGAGTACTGCAGAAAGGTATTTAGGGGTCATAGTGGATGACAAGCTAAACATGAGTCAACAGTGTCAGAGTGTTGCAAAAAAAGCAAACATGATTCTGGGATGCATTAACAGGATTTGTGAGCAATACATGAGAAGTCATTCTTCCGCTCTACTCTGTGGTGATTAGGCCTCAATAGGAGTATTGTGTCCAGTTCTGGACACCACATTTCAAGAAAGATGTGGAAAAATTGGAGAAGGTCCAGAGAAGAGTAACAAAAATGATTAAAGGTCTAGAAAACATGATGTATGAGCAAAGACTGGAAGAACTGGGCTTTTTTAGTTTGGAAAAGAGAAGACTGAGAGGTGACATGATAGTGATTTTCAGGTATCTAAAAGGGTGTCACAATGAGCAGGGAGAAAAATTGTTCTGCTTGGTCTCTGAGGATAGGACAAGAAGCAATGGGCTTAAACTGCATCCAGGCAGGTTCAGGTTGGACATTAGGAAAAACTTCCTAACTGTCAGGGTGGTTAAGCACTGGAATAAATTGCCTAGTGGGGTTGTGGAATCTCCATCACTGGAGATATTTAAGAGCAGGTTAGACTGTATGACCTCTCGAGGTCCCTTCCAGTTCTATGATTCTATGACATTTTAACATCACTTAACAAACTGATTAAGTTTCCTGTACTGTGATTAATATGTCTGTGATTTCCATGTCATTTCAGAACCTGCAGTCATTGTAGAGAAGCCAGGCTCAATGAAAGTCACATCTGGAGACTCGTGTACCCTTGAATGCACAGTGGACGGCACGCCAGAGCTCTCTGCTAGGTGGTTTAAGAATGGGAAGGAGCTATCTACCAATCAGAAATACAAAATTAGCTTCATCAACAAAGTGTCTGGGCTTAAGATCCTCAATGCAAAAGTAGAAGACAGTGGAGAATATACTTTTGAGGTGAAAAACAGTGTTGGTAAAAGCAGGTGCACAGCTTCAGTGCGTGTTTCAGGTTAGTTGATAAACTTGTGATTCTACAATTTTTTAAAAAGGCCCTACATAACACGCTGCTTCCTTTGGTGTCACATAAGGCTGCTTCCATTCTGGGAAGAGTCACTTTCATTGTAACCTTAGGCACACTTTGTGGAGATCATGGAGTGCAGGAGTAGGTTGAAGTCTGCACCACTTTTGCACCCATGAGAATATGAGGCTGTTGCTAGGGTTCAGTCTCATCTATTGAGTCTGAATGTCTCAGATCGTACAGTACCTGTTGTTCCACTTATGAGAAAGTGTTTAAAAAATAAAAGGAGAAAATGTGGCCCTCAGAAGGGGTGAGTTATAGCTTTGGAGTGTACATTCCAAGCTGCTCTTATCTTCTCTCAGTGTATCAGGCCTCAATGAGTTGACTTGTAGACCTGCTTTGGATTCTCCCAGACCAATGCAGGTGTGCCTAAGAAAAATATTGATGCCTGGGAAACATCTCCCTTTTAAGTTGTTATCCTGTGTTTTATAGCTGTGTTTATAGCTGTGATTCATCCTATACAGATCGCATTTTACCACCTTCTTTCACAAGAAAACTGAAAGATATTAATGGTCTGACTGGTTCTTCTGTTATGATGGATTGCAAAGTGTCTGGGTCACCACCTTTTTCTGTTTCCTGGTTCCACGATGGACACGAGATCACCAGTGGAGACAAGTATCAGACGACCCTTACGGACAATACTTGCTCTTTGAAAGTTAATGCACTAAAGGAATCTGATATGGGAACTTATTCATGCACAGCTAGTAACATAGCTGGATCAGATGAATGCAGTGCATATTTGACTGTTCGAGGTTAGAGCAGTTTACATTTTTGGATTTGTTACATTATTCTAAATATCATTATTTTGTATGGGAATATTTTACTCTTCATCAAAATGCAAAAGTGCTTATTGTGCTTCTGTGTTGTGTATCTTTAGAACCTCCATCTTTCGTAAAGAAACCTGATCCCTTGCAAGTTTTATCTGGGGCAAATATAACTTTTACCAGCATCCTACAAGGCACTCCTCCTTTGGATGTTAAATGGTTTAAAGGTAGTGTTGAGTTAGTACCTGGACATACATGCAACATCTCCTTGGAAAATTCGGTTGCAGAGCTGGAGCTCTTTGATGTTCAGCCACTCCAAAGTGGAGAATATACCTGCCTGGTGACTAATGAGGCTGGCAAAATTTCTTGCACAACACAGCTCTTTGTGAAAGGTTTGTCAGGCTTGCAATTTCACATGTTTCTCCAAATAAATCTCTTGGTGTCTGTCTTTAACTTGTATCTTCATATTGTTCACTACAGAGCCAGCCAAATTTGTAAAAAAACTGAATAACCTCAGTGTAGAGAAAGGAAAACCATTAATTTTGGAATGCACATACACTGGTACCCCTCCGATTGCCGTTGTTTGGAAGAAAAATGGATTCAAAGTAGTTCATTCTGCAAAATGTAGCATCACTACCACAGAAACATCTGCCATCCTGGAAGTTCCTTATAGCAAAATAGAAGATCAGGGACAGTACACTTGCCACATTGAGAATGATTCTGGACGAGATCTTTGTCAAGCTGACATCTCAGTATTAGGTGCGCCCTTCTTCTACACAGGTCCTTTCTATTCTAATTGTTATTGTGGTATTTAATTTTTGGTACTAACAACATATCTTTGTTCTTTAGAACCACCTTATTTTGTTACACGTTTGGAACCTGTTCAGGTGATTGTTGGGGATTCTGCATCATTGCAATGCCAAGTTGTTGGCACACCAGAAATTACTATATCGTGGTACAAAGGAGATACAAAACTACGAGCAACTCCTACCTCTAAAATGTACTTTAAGAACAACGTTGCCACTTTGGTTTTTAGCCAGGTGGATATCGGAGATAGTGGGAAGTATATTTGCAAAGCAGAAAACAGTGTAGGAGAAGCTTCCTCATCAGCTTTGCTTTCTGTTCAAGGTGAATATTTGATGTTATCAAGCATAAAAGTTTACTTTCTTCAAGTGTGGCATTTCAGGAAATAAACATCCTTTCTTAGGAACACTCAGTGCCTTTACTTGACCAGTTAGAGACTACCCGTGTCAAGAGACCCCACAGCATTTATAATCTTCCAGTAGAAAAGACTGGCTTGAAAGCAATTTGGCCTGTGCTTTTTCTAAGACATGGTGTCTTCTGTTTCTTTCCCTTAAGTTTATTGCATGTCCACAGTTATTCTTCTAGCTCTTTTCAATGCAGAAAATATGAGACCATTAATCATACTTAGGGCTAAGTTCTGCCCTCATTTACTACTTTGGAACCACATGGACTCAGTGCGTCAGAAAGAGTACAACTGGTCATACTCTCCCTAGCGGCCCTGGGTAGGGCCCTCACTATACACCAATACCCAAACTAAATGATCTTGCATATAATCTCTTTGGACTTTTTAGGGACTCTTACTTTTTTATATTAGGCAAGCTGGTTAAAAACAAGGACTGGATCTTCCAGTATCTTCTTGTATGTCTGCCTCACTAGATCACAATGCAGTATCTTTTTAGGTAGTGATTACTGGAGAATACATCAAGAGCTGGATAACTTCCCAGAGTTTCATTGTGCAATACTTCTTTCCTTCCAGAGCGTAAATTTCCTCCTTCATTCACACAAACTTTGAGAGACATTCACGAAACTGTTGGCTTACCAGTTACATTTGACTGTGGCATAACTGGTTCAGAACCTATTAAAGTATCCTGGACTAAAGATGGCGTATCTATCCGAGATGGCTACAATGTGCAAACGTCATTCTTAAATAATGTAGCAACACTCCAGTTTTTGCAGACCGACAAGAGCCTTGCTGGGCAGTACACTTGTACAGCTTCCAATGCTATTGGAACTGCTTCTTCCAGTGCCAGGCTCGTGCTTACAGGTTGGTTGGTTATTAAATCATTTCCCTTTAATGTCAACAAGTCATTTTTCAAGTTCCATCTCAAAAGATTAGGTGGAAATTTATTTAACAACAGGCTTTAAACCAATTGCACTTTTCAAAGCTATATGTGTTTTTCTGTTTCTTTTGTCCTGTAGAAGGGAAGAATCCTCCATTGTTTGACATCCCAATTGCATCCGTGGATGCTTTTGCTGGGGAAAGTGCGGAATTTGAATGTCATATATCAGGAACTCAACCAATTAAGGTCACTTGGGCAAAAAATAACCAAGAGATTCGGAGTGGAAGAAAGTACCAGATCAGTTATGTAGACAACACAGCTTATCTGACAATTCTGAATGTTGACAATGCAGACTCTGGAACTTATACATGCCAGGCTAGTAATGAAGTTGGAAAGGACTCTTGCACAGCCCAACTAAATATTAAAGGTATTGCCGGAACTATGTGTATGTTGTGCACATCAAATTCCTTTATATTTAAAAGAACTAGGTCATCTTGTTGCTAGATAAGTTGGAGACCATCCTTCCAATATGTGGATTAGAAAATGTGTATTGAAGTATCTATCAGGAGGAACTGAAATTCTTTGACAGAAAGTGGTGGGAAAATTCTGGAGAGGAGATAATGTTTTCTTCACTGTACTATTCTTTGAAAGTTTATCGACTTTTTCATCTTCAGTGGTTTATAGAAAACTCGTTTATTCCTAGTTACTTATACACAGGGCCTTGACTTTGTTTAAAAAAGGTATTTTTCTTAAAAGCTGTATCAGTAATTTTCTTTTTTTGAAAGAATAAAGTTTCACAGCCTTTATATATTGTGATGTTTTGCTGTTCTAAAAGTGATGTTCTCTGTGTATTTTTTGTAAAAACAAAAAACAAAAAAACCCAATAACCTATGGAACCCTGTTTAAATATATGCAAATAGTTTTTAATAACATATAACCATTAAAGGTATTTTTTGAAAAATCATCTACTGAATATTTTATCTTAATTTTTTTAGAATTTAAGGAGTCTGTTCATTTCTTGCAGAACGAAAAATTCCACCTAGTTTTACAAAGAAACCATCTGAAACAGTAGAAGAAACAGAAGGCAACACTTTGAAACTTGAGGGCCGTGTTTCTGGTTCTCAGCCTCTAACCATTGCTTGGTATAAAAACAATCAAGAAATCGATGAGAGTCCTAATTGTGAAATATCGTTCCTAAAGAACACCATACTTCTGCAGATTAAGAGCGTAGGACAGGCTGATGCTGGTTTATATACCTGCAAAGTGTCCAATGAAGCAGGAAGTATATTGTGCACTTCCTCTGTTGTCATTAAAGGTTAGTTACTTTCATGTTTTGCCTCTTTGTGATGTATGTTTTCTTGATAACATGTTAGTTGGGAATATACATCTCCTAGAGCTTATTGAATAATTCTCACTAGAAGTCTTATCTTTAGGACATGTGTAATTGTGATTCAAGAATATCAAATTCAGATAAGATTGTGAGATATTATGTGATGTGTCCCAAGACATACATTTAATACTCAGTGGAAATTTAAAATCTCTAATACTTGTTTCTTTTTGCCCATAAAAATGCCAATACATTTATTCTCATATATTTTCCATCAGTTTCATTGTCACTATTCCTCACTTTTTCTGTTAAGGGCATCCAAGATGGCATTGAGTTAAATGACAAAATCAAGCTATTTTTTCTGTTTTTTTAGGTTAACGTTTGATTAATGATGCTTTAAAATATATGACAATGATGGTGAGGTAACCAGTTATACCTGGTGTGAACTGCAGATTGATTGCAAAAAAAAAAAAAAAAATCAGCCTAAACATGAAGGCTACGTCTACATTGGCAAGATTTTGCGCAAATACTTTTAATGCAAGAGTTTTTGCATTAAAGTATTTATAAGCGCAAGAGAGTGTCTACACTGGGATGTGCTTTTGCGCAAAAGCATCTGTGCCAGTGTAGACGCTCTCTTGCGCAAGAAAGCTCCGATGGCCATTTTAGCCATCGGGCTTTCTTGTGCAAGAAATTCATGTTGCCTGTCTACACTGGCCTCTTGCTCAGAACAGTTGCGCAAGAGGGCTTATTCCTGAGCGGGAGCATCATAGTTCTTGCGCAAGAAGCACTGATTTCACACATTAGAACGTCAGTGTTCTTGCACAAGAACTCCCCGCCAGTGTAGACAGGCAGCATGTTTTTGCACAAAAGCAAGTACTTTTGCACAAAATCATGCCAATGTAGACACAGCCTTAGTGATATAAAAACGTGAGGTTCTGTAATAGCCATCAAATTTCTACTCATTTTTAATGTAATGCCAATTTTACTATGCAAGGTATGCAGATTTTCTTTCATTGTTGGAAGGATCCCAACAAATGCATATATGTCTAAATTTGTACAGCCAAAGCATTTTGCTGTGATAAAATGGAATTGAGCAGTAGTTGGTTGTGTAATATATTTTTAGTTGGTCTTATAAAAAGCTTTTCAGCAATACTTGAAGAATAGCACTTGTGCGTTAGTTGTTTTAATATTCTTTAAGCATGAGTGCAAATTGAAACTTCTGCATTGAAAGAAGACAGAATACAGAAAGTTCTCTTCCTGCGTTCTTGTGAAAAACTACTTTCTCTATATTATCTTATTTTCCAGTGCTATGTAGCATTAGTATTCTCAGAAATCAGACTTGTATTTATCAAAACACATTGCTTATCATTCTCTTACTTGTAAATATGACTTTTTAGCAAGGGCGGTGGGTGAAGGTAGGGCTGAGAGAGGCAAACTCCCAGGCGGGCACATGGCCACAGCTTCCCCAGGGCATGGGGAGAGTGGGTGCTGGAGACAAAAACACTCCACCCCCAGTATGCCTACAGTAGGTGTTCTGGGGGTGGAGTGTGGGAGGGGCCAGGTGGGGCAGTTTGGGAAGGCAATGCCTTTCCCTGCCTGTAATACCTGCCACCCTTGCTTTTTAGAGTCATGATTTCATTTATTTCTGATGCTTCTCTCATATTCATAACACACATTTTTTTCTTGCTAATTGCCTAAAATATTTTCCTATTCCAGAACCAAAAAAGCCACCAGTGTTTGATCAACCTCTTAGGCCAGTGACAATAGCAGAAGGAGACATTTTGCAGCTCAGCTGCCACGTCCAGGGATCCCAGCCAATCAGGATTCTGTGGCTAAAGGCTGGGAGAGAAATAAAAGCTTCAGATAAATGCAACATTAGTTTTGCTGATGGAACAGCCCTTTTGGAACTCACTGCAGTTACTAAAACTGATGCAGGCGAATACGTGTGCAAAGCTACCAATATAGCTGGAAGTGACTCTTGCAAGTCAAAAGTGACAGTAAAAGGTATGACGAATGGGAAAAAAATCAGGTCATGTGATGAGAATTTAAAGCTAAACTACAATGATCAAAGCTTTATTTTCTGTAAATTAAGCGGTTCACAGTCAAATAGAAAATAACTCATATATTTTGCTACTTTATAAAACATCACATAATCTGAAATACCGGCCTTATTGGAGCATTATATTTAATGATAATTTATATAGCACTATAAATACACACCATATGCATTAGGAGTTCCGTGTTAAATGAACCATAGTTTCCTACCCTGAGGGTTTAGACTTTAAACTTGCAGATAAAACATAGAGGTTTTTCTAAGACCAAGCTGACAGAGTGGGGCACAATTTCTAGGGCATGCATGCATGTTTAGGCATTTCTTGAAGGCTGTTACTGAGGGAGCTTGATATAGTGTCAGGGAGAGTACTCCATGCCTATGTGTGGCACCATTCAGATACAACAAAATCTGGAATGAGCCAGCCAAAAAGATAGGAGAGTAAGGAAGAAGGCTTGTGAGGGTATTAAAAATAATTTTTTGCCTAGCTAAGATGCAGCAGTGCAATTAATTGGCCCGGGATCAGCTTTAAGCCACATTGCCCACTCACTTGACTGGAATTAATACAATTTGGAGATGAGATTTTATTTCACAATGTATGCTATAGCATCTGAGCTCTTCACAGCCATCCTCATACTAAGGTAGCATCACCTTTAGCATGAAGGCAGCAGTGTGGCTACAGCAGCTTAATAAGTTTAAATTTCTAGCTGTAGGTTGACCATAATGCTAAGAAACTGTATGGCAGGCTTTAAGAAAAGATGTGCTAAAGAAAAGCCCCTTTTGGTACTGTCCTTATTTGGGAGTTTCTTGGTAACCAACTAATTAGCACTTTGGGAAATCAAGCCACTTATGTATGTGTCCAGCTGTGGATTGAAGAGCCTAAATTAAAGTAATCAATTTTTTAAAATCTTAGAACATGGTTCTGATGTAATTTTATTTACTTGCTATAATAGAGATCAGAATCAGGCCCCACAGTGTCTGCTTCCATCTTAGGAAACAAATGAGAACTTAATGGAAAGTCATCAGAAAGTATGTGGCATTTTTTCTTTCACACAAGGAATGCATATGCTACTTTGAGTCTACTACAATAAAAATATACTGATAGTAAATCCCTTCCCATTCGGGAGAGTGAAAAAACAGGTTTGTGGCTGAAAGTGACCTGTTCTATTAAACCCTCCATTCTAATTCCTTAAACCTATTTTCCAGAAAAAACAGCAGCTGCACCAGCAGCTAAGAAAGCACCAGTGGATGGAAAGCTGTACTTTATCTCAGAGCCTCAGAATCTTAAAATTGTGGAAAGTAAGCTCATTCTTCCAAAAATGTCATCTTCTTTATTTGTTGTATTGGTAGTATGAGATCTCCTGCAGTCTTAGACATGAGAGATTAACTTCCTGATTTTGTATTTTTCTATAGAGAGTGTTGCAACTTTTATTGCAAAAGTTGGAGGTGATCCAATCCCAAATGTTAAATGGACTAAGGGAAAATGGAGACAACTTAATCGGGGAGGTCGCATTTTCATCCAGCAGAAAGGGAATGAAGCCAAACTAGAAATAAAGGATGCAACAAAAACTGATTCTGGACAATACAGATGTGTAGCTTTTAATGACCATGGTGAAATTGAGACCAGTGTCGAACTTCAAGTTGAAGAACGAAGAAAGGAAGAAGCGATTGAAGGAGATCTGAGAGCAAAACTGAAGAGGTAGGCATAAGAATGTTTTCTAGATTACTCTCTGGTTCTAAGTGGGGGATGCTGTATCTCTGGTCCAGATGTAATTTAATAGTTCAATCGTGCTCACAATGTATCAAACACATTGACACTAATTATATGTAGGGTTTGATCCTTGTAACTCTTGAGTAGCGAACACTTCTGTGCCTAATAGTTTGGAGGAGAAGGACCCTCCAGCACTAACCTGAAGGCACTCGGTCTATACCAAACGATTTTAAGCAGACTTGGTTTCCAAGGATTCTCTTAGAAAGGAGAAACATTGGCATGAGTTCTAATGACTCTCATTACTTAAACAGTACTCCAACCAAAAAGAAGGAAGAAGAGGAAGAGAAACCAGTTGATATCATGGAAATTCTCAAAAATGTTGACCCTAAAGAATATGAGAAGTATGCTCTCATGTATGGAATTACAGATTTCCGTGGCCTCCTGCAAGCCTTTGAGCTGCTAAAGCAAAGCCAAGAGGAAGAAAGCCAGAGATTGGTAAGACCTAATCAGACTGTGGCATCAGGAAAGTTAAGAGTAATATGGTTTCTTGAAACAGTCTTCACGTCCTAGCTCTGACATTGCTGTATGCATGAAATTCAGATTCCAATCCTGAGCTTCTTGTTCTCACATCCCAAACTCCCAGCATGCTCTAGCACTGGCTATCATAGTACCAACACTGACCCTTCTGTCCAAGGAAGTGCTGTTCCCCATGTTTTCACCTAGAGGTTAAAGTGAACTTTGGGTTTCCAAAAGATTCAATTAGTGAGAAAGATGATTCTATTGACTTGCTGATGGGGCAAATATAAAAACATAGATCCTACTTATTTCCCAATAGTGTTACTTCATGGTAAACCATGTGCTGTCTTTTTACAGGAAATTGAAGTCACAGAGAGAACTCGCAAAGGAGAACAGGATTTGGAAGAACTTGTATCATTTATTCATCAAAGAGTCACACAAACAGAGGTGATATGATGGCTTTGGCTTGATAGTAAACTGTTTAATCAATCACATAATAGGAATGTGATGTTGAAGTGAAGACTGAACCCTTTAAATTAATATTTTTCAGCCTGTCACCCTCATTATGGATATTGAAAACCAGACCGTTTTAGCAGATGAGGATGCTGTCTTTGAATGTGAAATTAAGATTAATTATCCTGAAATCAAACTCTCCTGGTACAAAGGAACTCAAAAATTGGACCCTAGTGACAAGTATGAAATAAGAATTAAAGGTGATCAGCACATACTCAGAATCAGGAACTGTCAACCTGCAGATCAAGGAAATTACAGAGTTGTCTGTGGATCACATATTGGTAGTGCTAAGCTAACTGTGATCGGTAAGTATATGTTTAAAGTTTCCATTTGAAAGTATTTTTTATACTTTTTAAATTTAACACTCTTAAATATCTACTAAAATATATATTTTAACATGGTAACAGCACCTGAAGTTGAACGGAATCTTCACGATACTGCTTTCAAGGAAGGACGCACATGCACCCTGATTTGTCAGTTCTCTATCCCAAATGCCAAATCTCAGTGGTATCGAAATGGAAAAGCCATTAAGATAGGAGGGAGATATTCAACACAAGTCTCAGAGAAAACACACAAACTAATCATCAAAGATGTTAGAACAGAAGACCAGGGACAGTACACCTGCAAGCTTCACAATCTAGAAACAACTGCAGATCTAACCATTGAAGGTTTGTAAACAGATGGAAATCTCTTTGTTATGGTTACTTTAAAAAGTTTCTGGATGCTGCATTAACAAGAAGAGATTGAAAATAGAGTTTAAACAAATATTTTCAAGTCTGAAGATGGACCCGATGGAAAATTTTGCTGATCCATTCCTTTGAAGGAGATACCACTGCCAGGATAATTTAATAATATCTTATCTGTATAATTAATATGATCCATTATCCTGAAACACTTCGATCAGAGTTATATTTATCCTGCTTAGTCGCCTCTTTCTGAGATGCTTATATTTTCTTGAGATTTCAGACTTTCAGTGGGCCTATATACCAAGCATTCTTTATCTTTTCTTGATTGCCTTTGTGACGTCTCTTGAATACTTCTCAAAATAATCTTCTTGTGGAAATACTCTTGTGTCTTCTTAACTTCTCTACTAAATGGAGGACTTCAGGAGATAGAATGAAGAATACACATTTCTTTCTATTTCTTTGTCTTCATTTTCTTTTTCAATATCTTAGTAGAAGTCTATTGTTCGTTGATGGAATCACAAGAAATTATATAAGCAAACAAATAAAGATCTATGGTAACAAGGATAACTAATATATTTTTGTTTTCTTTCCAAATCAGCTGAGCCCATTCAGTTCACAAAGAGCATACAGAATATAGTGGTGAGTGAACACCAGTCTGCAACCTTTGAATGTGAGGTTTCTTTTGATGACGCAGTAGTGACATGGTACAAAGGCTCCATTGAACTTAGGGAGAGTCGGAAATACAGCTTTAGAAGTGAAGGTCGCTGTCATTATATGACTATCCACAATGTCACTGCACAAGATGAAGGTAACCTTAATGGGATGTTCCCATTGGCACTGTTGTTTCTCATTATTTGTGTTTTTTAATGTTCAACACGAAGTATAAACTAAAATGCTTCCATGTTGTAGGTGTGTATTCTGTAATTGCTCGCCTTGAACCAAGGGGTGAAGCAAGAAGCACTGCAGAACTCTATCTGACAACCAAAGGTTAGTGTATATAGTGAACAGTTTTGTGAGTGTCACCATGTATAGCAGCTGAAAGAGCATATTGAAGAGCAAAATTATTCTAAATATAAATCTCTTGTTCTTTTGCAGAAATGAAACTGGAAGTGAAGCCACCAGGTAAGGAAAAATTGTGAATATGTCTATGAATCATTTGGCACTGATTTAATTTTGTGCCCTCCTTGATTTTTGTCTTTGGAACTCCTATTTCTGGGTTTGATTTTAGTAAACCAAGGCTAATATATTGAGAAGGAATTTTCAGATCATAAAAAAGGAGGATTTTTCCCATAGTCAACAATTGTGAATGTTGTGATGACTCCACAGTTAGTGAGGAATTTATGGGCCTTGGGTCCTTTTTCACATTACAGGAAGTCATCTTCACCCTTTCCTTGGGGCTCAGAGTGGACAGTGAATTGGGTATGGACTATTAATGCAATATGGTGAAGCTCTGAGAGGAGGTAAAAAAACAACCAATCAAAGATAGCCATCAACATATTATAGACAAGGAAAGGGATCGTTCTAATTATACTTTCAAATCTTCCTTTCTATGGATGTGTGTGTGTGTGAGAGAGAGAATCTACAACACTAAAATCTAGGTTTTTTTAAAAAAAATAAGACCAGAATGCAGGGAGCTAGGGAGCGATGCATTTGAAATGTTAATAGAATTAGGTGTGTGTAACTTGGCTGAACTATCATTGAGCAGGGGGACATGATAACTATACACATGTATTTTTATTATGTTAAATCAAAGGAGAGGAAAAATTGCATAAGGTGGCCCAAGAGACCATAAATACATGTATTGGGTGAAACTGAAGAGAGGGAATATCATCTGAGTGTTTCCTAATGATGAGAATTAACAGCCTGCTGAACAGGTTCCTATGGGAAGGATGGAATTCCTGTCTCTTGAATCATTTAAAATTAGACCTTAGAAAATATTGTGACCCAATCCTGGTAATCAGAATCTCTGCTTTATATACATTTCTATATATTTTGATTTTCTAGATGTTCCTGATGCCAGAGTTGCAGTTCCAATTGAAGCACCAGCTGAAGGTAAGATGAATAACCAGATTTTTATAATGGGATTTCTCTTTAAAATATAGGCAAAGGCACAGTGGGAATTTTGGAGATTCAGGAACCTCCAAGGAAATCTAGGATTAAGCAGTGTTCAAATTCACCCCTTTCTGTCCAAAGCTTGAATAATCTGAATTTGCTGGGGGAGACGGTGACATTGTTACTTCTGGTGCTGGATGTATACTAGCACCCGCTGACTTAAATATTTGTCAGGATAGACTGGTCAAGTAGATGTAAGTGTGGGAACGGTCCCACAATCTTGAGGAATTTTTCTGGCTTCTGTACTACCCTGGGGGAATCAGACAGCAAAAAGATCTGTGTCCTCACTCCAGCTCCCCTTGCTCAGATGCCTGCATGACTTCACGGATTCCTCTTCCACTCTCCTGTGTGGCAGTTCTCATAACCCCAATAAGTCAGGGTCACTTAGGGCGAGGGTGTCCCCACTCCAGGATACTTTATCCACACCTGCTACTTCTCTGATCCATACTCCACTGATCATACATTAAATTTAAACCAAGTACAAACAGTGGTGTGGGAGCATTTTACTAGTGGAGGTGCTGAAAACCAGTATCCTTACCTCTGTCCACCTCCTCCACCCAGCTGGTGGTGGGCGTAGTCCCAGGGGCAGAACCTTGTGGCTGGCAGAGAGGAGTTAGAGGGTGTGGCCACTGGGAACTGGAAGGGGGGTTGGCAGCTGGGACCCCAGGCACCAGGCTGTGCAGCATCCAGGACATGGGGAGACGGGGTAAGGAGCGTTGTGGCAGGCAGGACCACAGGTGTGGGGTTGGCAGTGGAGCCACAGCTAAAACTTCGAGGTGCTGCAGCACTCCCCACTCCCCTAGTTCATACATCTATGTATACACCTTGTTAAACAGCAACTGTAAGGAAAATAAGAAGAAAATGGAAAAGGTTAAAGGATCAAGGGGCCCTGCCCTATGGGCATGGGGAATACTAAACAGCTTCAGTTACTCAAGAAAAGTTCAGAGAGCCTCATATGCCCCAGCCTCCCTCCCAGGACCTGTCTGTGCTGCAGTGATACCAAGGGCAAAGCACTTGCTCAGGTGGAGGCTACACATTCTCCCGTTGTGAGTGGCAGGACCCTTCTCCCCAGCATCAGCCCTATTGTTGGGTTCAAGGTCTCATTTCCCTTCCCACTAGAGTCAGGTCTTCAAGGCTCTCTTGCCTGGTGATATCTTCCTCCTCACTGGACCCTTGCTGCCCAGAGTCCCCAGATCCCTCTCCCCAGCTGCTGACCACTTTTGGATCTCCCCAGTTCTGGCTCTGCAGCTCCCTGAAGTAGCTCAGTCCTGTCTCCCCATCAGCATGGCTAAGTGCCATTGCTCCAGCTCCCTGGCTCCAGTCTGCTCCAGTTCCCCCAATTCTGGCTCAGTGCTGATGCTGCTCTGCGTCCCAGCCCAGCTTTGTTGGCTGCTGCTGCTCCTTTTCCAGGCTATCTCTGTCTCTGGACTCCTGCTCTCTCCCCAGCTCCATGGTGGCTGCTACTTCTTCCTTAGCTTTGTCCCTGCCCTACTCAGCTCCAGGTCACATAGAAGACAGGCTCCAGGCTCTTAACTCTCCATTGGCCTGTCTACTCTGTCAATCTGGCAGATTTATCACATGGGCCCTGGGGACTGTCAGTCATAGGACCTCGATTTCCCTTTGGCCTTCCTCCCTTTTTCTAGTATTGGAAGAGGGACCAAAAAAAAAAAAACATGCTAAGTTTTAGTAGGCCAACAGTCCCCTTTACATTAGGATGAATATGCAGTTCCACCCATGGAAAGTACTCTGACTGCTCCAATCCCCACCACAAGTACCTCTGAATTTTTTTTAAATTGTAATACTATCATTTTGTATGTCTGCATTCACAGTATATTAAGGACTTTTCACATATCTTTAGGAATGTAACATTGAAATATTTTAAATATAAAAGATACTCTTTATTTTTCTAAGATATCCCTATTCCTGTTTTGCTGCCTGTTGCTGTTCCACCACCAGAAGACAAGAAAGGTAAGAACTTGTAGATTTAAAAGTGGAAATGTTGTCAAAAAGAACTCACTGTGTTAAATCCCACTTTTCTTCTGATAGCTGTTAAATGCAAACAAAAAATGTGGGGTTTTTTTTAGAGACCAAGAAAGTTCTTGAAAAGAAAGTCTCCAAAAAGGTGGTTTCAAAAGCTCCTGAAGAAATTACACCACCTAAAGGTAAAATGGATTTTTACAATATTTTTAAAATGGTATTTTTTAAAAAAGCAAATATATTTAATGAGAAATAATGAGAAGCTGTGGTATTTCACTTTTTTATTTTTAAGTTATAAAGATGCATATTTAAAGTCCAAAGGCTCATTCTTTAGGATATTTCAAAAATATGTTCTGGAACACTGACATGTAGAAGTAAGGCAGAAGAAATTTCTCACATGATCCTAGTTAAACATTGTAAACTAGTGACACAAAGTATAGATTGAAAAAAATTAGCATGAACTATCATACAAGAACCTAAACTCTGAAGATAAAAATATGAAAAACTTAGTTAAAAGACAAGCAAAACAAACACAAAAGCTACTCTGTAAACATGTACAACTCTTATAGTGTTATTTTATGAAATTGTGGTATGCACTTGCCTAATTAAAAAGACGTAGAGAATATTATAGTTTCTTGCTTAGTCAAAGGCCTTGATCTTGTGGATTAAATCATTTAGAATTGGCTATCTTTTCAGTGTTTTTCCCATTATGCTAGCTTATATCTATAAAACATTGCTATCAGCAGCATTGATGAAGCATATGTTAAAACCTCTCTTTAAATTAAATTTTTATGTATGTGAATATTATTCTTTTGTTAAACTTTGTGCTGAATAAAAACATTTGGGGTACAATAGCATATTCTCAAGATGCTACTTATTTGTTTCCATCTAGAAAAAAATAGTATGTAGATAATATGCAACCTGCTAAAAAACTCCCATTGGTATTCTATCCTTTGACTTCAGTGGGCTTACAACAATGCACTAAGGACTTGATTCAGTGCCATTAAAATCAATGGGAGACTTAACTTTAACAGGGTTTCAAAAAGAACTATATCAATTCATGGAAGATAGGCCATCAATGGCTATTAGTCAGGATGGGCAGGGATGGCTTCTGTTTATTAGGGCTGATAATGGGTGACCACTTGATGTTTACCTGTTCTACCAATTCCCTCTGGGGCACCTGGCAGTGGCCACTGTAGGAGGACAGGATGCTGGGTTGAATAGATGTTGGCCAGGCCTATTTTGATCGTTCTTATGTTTCATCAACTTCAGTGAGAGTTGGATTGAGCCTTAAATGCCGAATTTTAGGCAAGGTACTAATTTCCTCATAATCCCTTTTTTATAGGGTAACATTAGAATTGATCCTGTAACATTTTTAATTAATGGGAGTTTTGCCATTGACTTCAGTGAGTCGGAAAATCTGTGCCTCCCCCAATACTACATCTTTTAGAGGTTGATAAAGGAGATTTACCTCCTCAATATGCACCTGTATCTGCCTTTATAATGTGAATGGGAGCTATGTGTACATATCAAGGAGCGATTAAACCACTAAACATAACATGTTTCTACAGTTTTAGAGGCTGAAAAGAAACCAGCCTCCTGGCCTCCGTCCTAAAAGTACAGAATATTGTTTCAACAAAATAAGTGTATCCAAAACATGTATACAAAGAAAATGATCCTGTTTGGAGAAATAGGCTACTCAGTTTTCCTACCTCATGATAACGCGAATCAGAATTGTGAAGATTAATTCTTACTTTTTCTTGCACTCATCCTAACTTCTTCAGACCGATTTCACATTGTTACCAAGATGTGCTGATGATACAAATTTGAAACATTTTCTTTCCTTTCTAACTTTCTCTTCGTGTTGGTATATAAGGACTCAATGTGGTAGTCTTCCAGTGAATAAATGGTAGAAAATTGCCATTGAAATGTGGGTCCTATAACCCAAAATAATGCTATCATGGTTACATATTGAGGAGATAGCTCTGACTTTTAGCTAATCTATTAGTAAACTGAATAACGGTGTGTGAGACCAACCAAGTTTGGACAATATCAAGAGCAGCAAAAGACAGTAAAACAGCAATATAATACTTAGACTACTTTATAAAAATGTTTAATATGCTACTTGAATTGCATAAATATGTATATTTATTAAATTCAGTACATACATTATGCCTCACAAACTCCATGTTTTAATATCAACAATCTTTTAAAGTTCCCAAAGTGCCAAAGGAGAGACAAGAGATCAAAATTACTTCTGTAGCTAAAAGGGAAGTTCATGAAAAGGAGGAAATATATGAAAAAAGAGAAGAGGTTTATAAACAAAAAGAAGAAATTTATGAAGAACAAAAAGAACCTTATGAAGAATGGGAAGAAGATTATGGAGAAGAACAGGAATATTATGAAAGGGAAGATTATGAAGAAGGGGAAGAGGAATGGGAAAGTTATGAAGAAAAACAGGTTTATCGTGAAGAAGGTATATTAGAATTTCTTCATTTTCTTAATCTTTTTCCTCTTTTTGTTCTTTTTTCTTCACTTTCCCCATCTCTCTATTCTCTTGGCCTTGCTCAGTATAATTCATTTGTATAAAAATGTTACTGCTGAATATAATGGAACATAAATATAGAAATTACGATTAATATTTTGTACCATTTTCTTGACCTGTTATCTTTTAATTACCCATTAAAAATATAGTGACCTGTAAGAGCTAACATTTCAGCAGCTGCCATGATTTTTAAAGGACAAGCAATTTTTTTTGGGGGGGAGGGCCCTTTCACAAAAAGGATACATGGGCTTTCCAGTGTGTTTACTGGCTACCTAGCATAGCAGTGACTGCTTTATGTGTTGCACTGGGGTGGTGCAGATTTTCCTCACTCCCTCCTCCATTCTCTATGGATCTGAAACTGAACCTTTGATTCTGTGGAAGTTTTCCATTAACTTTAATGAAAGCAGGATTAGGCACCGAACAGCTTGTGTCTGCCTGTATAAAAACAGAAATGAGCAGGAAGGGAAAGAAGAGTGAAGCTCACCTATTATAAATCCACATTTATCTTTGTCAGGAATCTGAAGCTACCTGAAATGTATTTTCATTTGATTGGGTGCATTACAGCTGCAGTCTGGGAAACCTATTCCAAGTAGTCTTATAATATAAAGTTTAGAGCAGCTTTCCAGGAATTTGAGTTTGACAGCAGTTATTTCTTATTTACTCTTGTTTCTTTATATATTTCTCTGTGTCCAGTAATAAGCCCTGATCTTACTTTATTTGTTCCCTAATTGGCACATTTTTAGAATCTTTGTTGCAGTACTTTGGGGCATATTGTGCTATCAATCTGTATGTAGAACTTCCCAAATGAAATAAATTGGCAAGTCATGGCCCATCATCAAGCTAGGTTAGGATGATATGAACACAGCTCAAGCTGACACATTAGAATGTGGTTATTATTTTGTAGATTTTGAAGTTTCATTTCTTTTTATATGCAATATGAACCAACCATTGTTTTGACAGTTACATGTTTTTTAATTATTTGAGAGGCTGTTCTTCACATTTCCTCCTATCCCAAACAGAGCTGACTTGGATGGAATGTTCTAGAAATCTTTTCTTGAGCATTGAGAGCCAAGGACATGCTTTCCAATTACTTCATTGGGAGCAGTGTGTATGTAGTTGAGACAGACTTTGGTCCTACAGCCATTAGATTAGCAACAAAGATGGAAATGAACAGAGTTTCCCATGACAACTGTTGGATGTTCATGATTGTGCTTTTTATTTGTAAAATGTTATATCATCACTTGATGTTGGCTTGTTCCTCACCTTGAGGTCAGGTGTATTTCTTCAGAGTTTCTATTTTCTCTTCATTAACTGAGATGCTGTTTTTATTAAAGTGATTGGAGTTCCTCAGAAGCCCGTGCCTGAACATATAACACCAGAAATTACAGCTGAAAAGAAAGAGAAGAAAGAAGTTACTGTGCATAAAGGTACACAAAGGGTTAAGACATTTCTGTAGAGCTAGGGTTATGGACACTCTGAACAAGTTTCAGATCTCTCTTATGCTGATGTAAATCTAAACAGTGGGATCCTCCCCCAGATGCCTGCATTCCTATCTTCTCTACCCCTGACCCTGGCAGAATGCATATGGGGCAAGAGGCTCAGGAAGACTGGGATCTCCCCAGTGTAAGAAAATGGAGACTGGGGCAGGGATCTGGTTACAAAATGCTGCAGAGATTCTTGGGAAAAGAAAATACAGGCAAATTCCACCCATTCCCACCCTGATATACCAGTCTCAGGCAGCTGTGGCCAAGTGGAGTCCTTAGCAGAGCAATGGAGCTGCACTGCTATTCATAAGGATCATCTGGCCTTCTACGGAACCCTGGAGATCCACCAAGTTTGTGAATAAGCTGTATGAACCATTTCACAGGGGTCACCCTCACCCGTGATCCATGTGAATGGATGTTCAAGAGGGAATCCTGTCAAAAAAAAATGAAAACATATCAAAGTCTTATTAAATGCTACCACACCCTGCTCTGACTGATCTATATCTGGGTGATCATTTGCAAGATTGTCTAAAATGTTGTGAAATGTCTTTAAATCACCTGCAGTTGTCAGGAAACCTGTAGCTGAAGAAGTTGAGATAACCACTCAGAGGCTTGAAGAGGAGGAAGTCAGACTGCCCAAAGGTACTGCTACCTACTGCATGATTTTAGCACCACAGTTATCTGAAAGTAGTGAGATGTTCGCACTTTGTGTGTTTGCAGAAACAAATGTTTTTCCTTTAACATAGATCTGACCAATTTTCAGTCTCTGAGATACTGATGGTAACAGTCCTTGCCCAGCTTTAGTGAAAAGAAGATAAATGCAGCAGTTTGAGAGACATAAATGCTTATGTAACACCTAATTCTTGAGGGCAGGGAGTGCTAATAAACTACAGTTGGGAAGGAGCATCCCCTTCACCCTTACTCCCCCATATCTGACCTTCATTTCTCCTTCCTGGTTCATCAGTCAATTGTTTGGACATGTGGACACATCCCAGTTCCTTGCTGATTGGGCCTCTCCAGTTCAGCATTTTCCATTCCACAAAAGGGGTTACTCACCTGGAATCTAAAGCTTAAAAGAATGAGGAGACCAGGAATAGCCATTCAGCAGTGGTCACAAATTTCCTAACCCCCTAATAAGATTTGGAGAGTGGTAAGGGATCAAAAGAAACAAGCACTCTCCTAGTATCATTTTGTACTATCCCATGAAAGCCTAGCACAGCTCCAGGGCTGGATCATGTTACGTTTGTCTTGTTTGTGACATTTTCAACATATGCTGCAAATGTTAACTGTAATATTAATTTTAAATCCTCACTACATATGGGACTAACAATTGACATTTCTAAAGTGCCAGCAGTTCCCAAGAAAGTTCCACCACCAAAACCTACCCGGGTGCCAGTTGAGGAGGAAGAAATTACAAGAAAGAAAGGTACAGATCTTGTCCTCTAAATTACCTTTTCCATTCTTTCCAGAATCACATGTGTCGTTGCATGTGGATATATACGTGTCTATCAGTATTAATATCAATTTCACACTGTCCTGCAGTGACTACTCTCATTGTTTAATTAGTAGAATGTCCCATGCATAATTTTATGTCCCTGTATTTTGTTCTGTTACAGAAAACTTGTTTTTGTGTTGAATGTGTTTTCTGGGCAGCCTTCAAATTTTTAAATTCTGTACATGGTATTGCAGTGTGATGTGACTCTTCTTTTGTGTATTCTGTTTGCTGGCTTATATCTAAAGAGGAATGGTCTTAGCATACTGCAATTTCTTTGGAAAAGTGACTTCTGTGTGCTCTTTTTGTGTAATAGTTACAAAAGGCTACAAGCTCCTTTAAGATGCTTTTTGCACTGTGTAGATACTAAATTCATGTTTATTAGTTTTGTGTTTACTATTTTAGCACATACATACTAATTTTCTAAGTCTGTGCTTTAAGACTTAAATGTACAATAGACTTATGTATTTGATAAAGACTGATACATTGTCTACCACAAATGTGGTTCAGAAAAACACCACTAAAATTAAATCCTATTTTTAAAGTACCGACTGTAGAAATGTGGACTATTTCAGAAGAAAAGATGTCTGTTTCTGTTCATGCAGAAGAAGAATATTCATATGTCCCAGGTATGTACAAAATGAAAAAGTTGTAAACACAAATTAAAATAACATTTCGATATTACTAGAGTTTCTTTTTATAGACAAATTATGTATTTTAAAACACATTGTACATTTATGTTTCATATTGCATTGCTTCTTTGTCATTGTTGTGTTCTCTTGTTTGATATTCTTTGAGAGGAAAAACTTTGAATATAACATCTTAACATTATTAAAATGATTTTATTTAAAGAGCCAAAAGTACATGACAGAACTGTCATAGAAGAAAAAGTACATGTTGAAATTCCCGAGGCTCCCCCAGTTCCAGGTAGATTATTTTAAAAATCTTATATATTTATTCATCTTTAATTCTTAATTATTAAAAATATAATCCTATTAATTGTGAGTATTCTTCCCCTCTTCAAATTATGCTGCAAATTTGTGAATGTGTTTATATTTGTGTTCTAGACAGTTTGCATACACATACAATATTCTTAAAATAACTTCAAAACTACTACAGACATTACCATTTAATATCCCTACATTTAATATCTTTAAAGTTCCTGAGGTACATAAGAGAGAAGAAAAGAAAATACCTGCTGCTGTTCCCAAAAAGGTGGAGGCTCCTCCAGTTAAAGGTAAATAAAATCTGTGCATCTGCGCTCAGGTATCTAGTCTTCCAGTTGGCTACAGAATATAATGACAGACTTGCTCAGATTTCTCCCACTAATTGCTACTTCCTCAGAAATTATATGCCCTTATACAAGTATACAAGCATGAGTCTCAGCAAGTTAAGCCATATTCTTTAATGTTTGTTTGGTAAGCAGTTTGTATGTTCTTTGGTGCGTACAAAACATATATATGTTTAATACCAGGGTCAACTTTTGGATTCCTTAGTATTTGTGTATGTACATGTTGAAAGTTGTTTTCAATGTTTTCCTAAATAATTTTAGTAACCTCCTAAATATTCACAACTCTGTATCTTTAAAGCGCCTGAGGTGCCAAAGAAAACTGTCCCAGAAAAGAAGGAACCTGTTCCTATCCCTAAAAAAGTAGAAGCTCCACCTGCTAAAGGTATTCCAGTTCTTATGAAAAAAGCAAGGTCTTTTTGTATTTTTTATTATTTTATTTTTTGTTGTCTTGCATACATTTGTGATGATACAACTTTGTTTTTACGTTATCTTTATCTACTATTTGATTTATTTAAATATCATTTGTGCTGGAACACAGCTTATAATCACTTCATTTGTTTTAAACTTTGTCCTTCTTTTTATTAGCCTTTTCTTTGACTTTTATCTGTATGTAAATTGTATGCCCTTTGGTTAAGGGAGGGGCTTTTGTTTACTTCTGGAAGCACGATGGGAATTTATAGTGCTATATTAATAGTATTGACAATGCACTGTCCCTAGCTGTCAGTAATTTATAAATAGTTGTCTACATATCTTAGTATCATATAGCTATATGTTGTGACATGTGTTGCAGTGCTTACATCCTTAATGAGTCCCGATAACTGTAGGCTCTAAAAAGGACTCTTTGGCACTGTACTCCAAATAAGTGTTCCAAAAACTAAAACACCACCATTTTGACAATGATATTTTTAAAGTACCAGAAGTGCCCAAGAAACCTGTGCCAGAGAAGAAAGTCCCTGCTGCCGTTCCGAAGAAAGAAGTAGCTCCTCCAGCTAAAGGTACATCACCTTTGAGTGTGTGCATTAACAATGTTTGTCTTAATCTTGTTGATTACTTCTAAATCTAACCATATGTTTTATATAACTTTTATATCCAGTCTATCCAGTTTGTCTATTCTTTGTCTATGTATCTCTCAAAATCTTTTTAGAAATATTATTTAAATCTGTTTTTAATATCTTTAAAGTGCCTGAAGCACCTACAAATCTATACTAAAACAAAACATTCAACTTCCTATTCCCCAATAAGTGGAACCTTCATCTGCTGGAAGTAAACGAAATAGTAGAATGCATTGTATATACACCTCTTTAATGTGCTGTTTTAAATATCTTTCGTACATTGTATATGTAAATAGATTTGCTTTAATGTCAGTGATTATTCGTGCATCATAACTGTATGTTTTATATACCACTAACTAGCAACAATTCTATTTTCTTCACTTAAAGAGTGCGATCTTAAAATACATGTGTGCTTATTCAGATTTTGGGTCTGATTTCTTCAGACACCTTTTCTTTTATAAACCCATCTCTGTACATTAAAGTATACCGCTTGTGTGTTCTCTTCCTGAGAAGAACTGATGAGAACAGTTCTATAGTAATGTACCCAGTAATCAAAACCAGCATTCAGTATTCTAAATTTGATGTTTTGAAGTGCCTGAGGTGCCCAAGAGACCTGCCCCAGAAGAAAAAGTTGCTGTTCCTAAAAGAGAGGAGGCTCCACCAGCAAAAGGTATATTACCTTGTAGTACGCTGTACAAAAGACTGTTCTTTGGTGTTTTGGTTGTGTTGTGGAAATGTGTCTGAATGTAATCACCTCTTTAAATTTTCCATTTGTGTTATGTGTTGCTTTTTCCATTTTGTAAGTCCTAAAACTAAATAATGTCTTCAAAGTGCCTGTAGTGCCTAAGAGAGTTGTCCCTGAAGAAAAATTACCTGTTGCTGTTCCTAAAAAAGTGGAGGCTCCCCCAGCAAAAGGTATGCTGACGGAGTGCTAGAACATGTTGATTTTTAAATAGCATCTATTCTTATCTTCTGTTCTTAAACTCTTGCTGTATTTGTGTTGCTGTTGTGAGTTATATGTTAGTGAACTGTGTTTTTGACAGAGGATTATGAGTTTATTTTGTGTGTATTGTTGTAGTACTATTTTTGCTTTTATTATACAATATCACTGGTATTCAGTCTTCAAAAACCGAGTTACAGGAGTCTGTGATGTTATCTACACATTGCAATTAGAAATGTATACATTTAATATTAGTACTTTTCAAAGTGCCTGAGGTACATCAGAAAGCACTTTGAGAAGAAAAAAATATATATTATGGAAAAAGGTATGTCTGGTATAGTCTCTAAGGGTATGTCTACACTGCCACCCTAGTTCGAATTAGGGTGGCTAATGTAGGCATTCGAACTTGCAAATGAAGCCGGGATTTAAATTTCCCGGGCTTTATTTATGTTCCAGCGCCGCCATTTTTAAATGCCCCATAGTTCGAACTACCTGCCCGCGGCTACACGTGGCACGGACTAGGTAGTTTGAATTAAAGCTCCTAATTCGAACTACTGTTACTCCTCATTGCAGGAGGAGTAATGGTAGTTCGAATTAGGAGCTTTAATTCGAACTACCTAGTCCGTGCCGCGCGTAGCCGGGGCAGGTAGTTCAACTACAGGGCATTTAAAAATGGCAGCGCCCGGGAACATGCAAATAAAGCCCGGGATATTTAAATCCCGGGCTTCATTTGCAAGTTCGAATGCCTACATTAGCCACCCTAGTTTGAACTAAGGTGGCAGTGTAGACATACCCTAAAGGAGTGGAAGTCCCACCACCTGATGGTACATTGCAACCAGTGATCCATTTGACAAAAATCAGTTCTGCAGATTTTTCTTGTTGTCTTTTGAAGTGCAAATTTGTTGTTCAAAGGCATGACTCCTAATACAGAAATGTGCCTCGATTGTTATATGTGAATTTTTGCATTACATCATTTTACATGTGGAGTCCATAACTTCCCAGTTGCTCAGAGCTTTCTATGTAGTACCCAGCTCTTGAGCACTTAGTCCCTGATATGAAACGCATTGAAGAAGATGGAAAGATTCTCATTGATTGCAGTGGTTTTCGGATGAGACCCTTAATGAAGACACTGTGGAAGTTAAGGATAACTGGAGAGTAGACACCTTCCAGGATTCAGTACCTGAGGGTTGTATCCATAACTTCCTTATCCACATGCAGAAGCACTATTCATTGTGCTACAGATGAGAAACACTGGCTTGCTTTTGCACTATAACTCATTATCATTCTTGGGCAGATTCTAAGCTTGAATGTAGCTTGACTTCAATGAAACTAAGATCATTTACACCAGTTAAGGATCTGCCCCATAGTGTCCCAAGCCAAGATTCTCCACTTGTGCAATTAATTAATGAATAGTCAGTCAGACAGGGATAGTTAACTCATTTTTATTAAGATAACAACAAAAGAGCAAAATTCCTAAAGTCCACATCTAAGTTACCCCTGTGAAACATGAATATGCAGAGAGGTATTTGTTTTATGTAAACATGTTCCTTTCTGCCTTCACCTAGGCAAGCTGGCCTCTTGCCTCATCACAAGTTGACTTTTTCCCTGATACAGTTATAAACTGGTTTCTCGGTTTATTTGTCCAGCACATCACCTGCCCACTTATTTAGTACTAGGCTTTCTTTACCACCCTCAAAAAAGTAAGAAGGATTACTTAACTACTGCTGGTCCTCCATTGTAGCTGCCATGATGTTTGGGAAACTGTGGCACTCCACAGAAAAAACAGTTGAACTCTTAGAATTACTGATCATGTAGTTTGCCCGCTGTCCCTAGTACATGGGCAAGGGACAGAATTTAGTGCAAAGCAAACATACATGTGCAAAACACTTTGTTTCATGTGAATGGCTATAGTTGTCATATTGATTTTTATCATAATTATTATATCTCTGCTACAACCATTGTTCCACAAAACCTCTACAACTGAAACTGTCTTTAAAGAGCCAACAGTACAAGAATGGATAGAAGAAGAGGAGGAGGAGGAAGAAATGGTCACTTTTGTTCACAGAAAAGAGGCGATTTCATCAATTACAGGTATAACTAAAACTCAAAGGAATGTAGGCTAAAATGAAAACAATCTTGAAATCTTGCTATTTTAAAGTAATTTTTTGGTTTTTACCAAAAAGTATCAAGTTTTCCCTTACTGTGTGGGTGGAGGCCTTTCATTACAGCATTTGTTTAAATGCTGGTAAAGTTTAATATATTATGACATTTTGCCACTGCTAACCATCTCTTCCACTTCTTCTGATCAGTCTTCAGCCAAACCCACCACAAAACAGCACAGCTGGTTGCTTACAGAAAATATATAAAAAACGTCCAATCTTAAATATCAAGAGGGTCCCCTGTCCCTCAGTCTTTATGAAGATTGCTTGACTGACCAATTCAAAGAGCGTAAAGGGCTCTAAAATATAACAACATTCTGTGGACTTCCATAGACAATTCCATTATGTGTGAGAATGAACAAACCACAGAAACAGCTATCTCTTGCCAGTGTACAAAAGTGAGATTTGTGTGTTGCTTTTTTCTTTTTATATGTCTGGTATTGAAATTATTCTAATTTCCTAAAATTACACAATATTTTAAAGTGCTTAAGAAAAAACCACCAGACGAATGGATACCCCCTGTTCCTATTGAAATAGAAGAACCTCAGTTCACTAAAGGTAAACTAATGAAAATAATTTTTTCTAGAATCTTTATCTTTTCCTTTATCTTACACATTCTGTTTATTTGTGTTGTTTGTTTCAAATTTCTTTCATGTAGATATTTTGTGGTTTAGTGACAGTAACCATAGTCTGGTACTTCACTATGTGTATTATCACTTGTTATCTTTATGTTGTTGTTCTAAATTGTTTCTTCTTCTTTTATGGTCCATTTTTGTATTAAGTTAAATTTCATGTATATTTACTTTAATCAAAATCAACCAAGATTAAAAAGTTTATTTGTATCTGCTTATTATTAAAGTGAATTCCAAATAGTACAATTAAATATCCCTACACTTAATATTTTTAAAGTGTCTGAAGTGCACACGAAAATTATCACAGAAGAAAAAGTAGCTATGTCTGAAAAGCAGGCGGCTCCACCCAAAAAAGGTACATTGCCTTTTGAAGCTATGCAACTGATGATTCTTTCTTAATATTGTCTTATAACCTGACCTGTCTAATTGTGTCACATAAAATGTCGATTCTGGTGTGTGTGTTCATGTCCTTACACTTGTAAAAATGTCAGGCCTCTATTTTTGTTGCCTACTTTCTGTCATTTCTGAGCAATTCAGTATTTCTAAAAATAAACAATGTTTTTGAAGTGCCAAAAGTGCCCCAAAAATCTGTGCCAGGAGAGAAAGTGCCAATTCTAGTTCACAAAAAAGTGGTTACTCCACTGACTAAAAATACTTCACCTCTCTCTGGGGATACAGGAGGCTTCTACATATCAGAATTTAGTGAGAACCAACAGGCCTTGGACCTGTGAATTACCTGATTACAAACAATTTATATTCACTTGGTTATGAATTAAAAGAAACTTTTTTATCCTGTAAAAATGCAGAAAATTATGTGAAATGGTAACACACCTGCATTTCTTGTGCAGTCAAAACACAGGTATGCTAATTCAATAAGTATCATTGATATGCAGAAGCTCACTGCCTCTTTTCAAAAAGTGTATCACTATCTTTTCAGATCACTTTTATTTCAACTATGCGCCGATGTCCTTATCTTCTGTCATTTTCTTATGGACTTAAAAATCTTGCTTTTTTTCCCTTTTTTTCTGTGTGTGAAATTTTTTAGTTAAATAAAATGTATTGGAAGCTACCAGCAACACTGAACAATCATTCATTTAAATTCCAGTGCCCTTAATATGCCATGCAAATATGTTTATTTTTTTATGTACATGTCTCTTTCTATTTTTGTGTTCATGCTTTTATAAGTATTGTTCCTGTCACTAAAACATACAATAATTTAAAATGTCTGAAATCATTGGGGTGTTCACCCTCAAGAATAAAACGTGGTGGTATTCTTAAAAGTTTATCAATTCCACAAGCCAAATATACTCTCATCTTCTTGTGCATTAAAATGTAAGTTGACCTGTTGTGTTTGTTAACTTATATTTGTGTTGGTTGGTTGGTTGGTAACAACTCCATGTCTATTGAAGCTTACTTTCTAAGGGTACGTCTACACAGCAGTGTTATTTCAGAATAACTGATGTTATTCCAAAATAACAAAGAGCACACCTACATTGCAAGCTGTTATTTTGAAATAATGTCGAGCTGGATGACTTCTTACTCTGATTCCCGTAACCCTCATTTTACGAGGAGTAAGGGAAGTTGAAGGAAGAGTGTTCTTCCGTTGATGTTCTGCTGCATAGACAGTGCCAAAAGCCAAATTAAGCTATTTCGATTTAAGCTACACAATTGATGTAGCTGAAGTTGCGTTGCTTAATTCAAGTTTTGCCCTACCGTGTAGACGTCCCCTAAATGAGCAATCATTATGTACATGTTCACCCATAATTCCTTTACATGAGCATAAAAATAATAGAAAGAATCTGCATTTTGCAATTTACAAGTGTATTCTTACAATTGCTATTTTTAAAATACCAGAAGTTCCAAAGCCAGTTCTCACAGAAGAAAGAGTGTCCATTGCTGTTCCAAAAAGAAAAGCACCTCGAGCAGCCAAAGGTACCCACATCCATGGTTTAAATTATAACAGAAATGTTATAACTGCCGTGCTTTTGACCCTCCAGTCTGACTGCCATACATCCCCAGTAACTTCTCTTCAATTCTGACATTCCACCAAAATCCCAGGAACTGCTAAAGGGCACCTGGGCAGTGCCATTTTATCAGGTGTCAGAGGTGTCAGGAGAGAATGTAAAATATCATATTTCCCAACCATATTGAGTGAAAAGCAGTTACTTACACTCTATCCCAATTACTGTTTCAGAGAAACAATACTAAAACTAGACTTTGTCTTTAATGTGCCCACAGTGGAAGAGCATTGGGCTTTGTCAGAAGACGTGTCCATCTCTCTTCACACAGAGGAGCAGGTTTCATACACAGGTATGAACTACATTGGAAGAGGTTTTGGCCCAAATAAAATCGTTTAATCTTTCCATCATCTTTTTAAAACTATTTTGTTTCACAAGCAAAACTCCAGATTTCAAGTTGAGTGTAAATCAACATTTTATATTACACGTGGCGCAGGTCAATATTATTCTGGAAAGTGGAGCCCTTTGATTTTTCTTTGTCCACAGGAGGCTTAATTCTTCTATCTTGACTTCCCTTTCGTTTTCTGGGGGAAGCTTATTCATTTACTTGGCTCCTGTCTTGGATGCAGCCCGTGTGCTGCCTGTCTCTCTGCCCTCTGAGGGAGAGCTGCCTGACTGGCTCCATCCTAAATACACAAGTGATCTCCTCTTCTGGGTGGCCTGTCCTTCTTTCCCCCTCTCCTAAGGAAAGCCAGCCCATCCTAAAATAGTGATATAGGAAAGGCTCCTCAGACCCTTCCTCAGCTGCCCTGTCAGTACTTCATCTCACTCTGGGGCTGAGACAACCCAGAATGAGCCCAGTTATTGAAAAACCCCTTTGTTCTTCTCTGTTGAGAAACCTCTGGTTGTTTCAAGACTGGGAGGAATTCAAAGACTTTTACAGTCACGGGAGTGAGACTTGGCCTCACTGCAGCAGAATGACAGGTGGGATGGGCAGGGCACATGCACAGAGAATTGTGAGAAGAGGAGAATTGTAGGAGAAGGCACCTTGCTGGCTTCCCAAATAACAGTATGGGGGGAAGACCAGCAAGCATCTTGGAGAAGAGCCCACACAGGGAGAATGAGCCAGATGTCCCCCAAAGAGAGGGCAGGTCATGGTCTGTAGGCCTCCGTCGGAAAGCAAGTGGAAATGCAAGGGGTGGGACAGAGCTTTCTTGGGCAGCAGAGTCTTCTGTGTTTGGTTTTTTAACCAAAATAATGAAAGTTGTCAGGCTCAAGCTCAAGTTTATGGGTGCAGACTTACCTGGCACTTAAAATTAAACTTTTGGGCTCTTTCTTTATGTGCAGCCCTGCCAGAAAGTGATAAAGAAATTGGGCATGTTTCATGCAGCCCTAAAAAGAAGTGAGAATTTTGCAGGTTGTGGCTTTTGGTATCTAAAACTACAGCCACTTGCTTGACTTTGACCCTTCGAGCAGCTTGCTGCTCCAAGCAAAGATTAGGTTGTTCCTTGGCAGAATATAGGTAGAAATATTTTGTGCAATTACTGCCAATTAGATTGCCTCTACCAAGAAGAAAATGTCCTATCTCAGAGGACCTAAAAGGTCATCCAAATGCTAGGAGACACTGGCTTTTCCTGGGTGACTTCTCATGTTAAAATATCTTTAGCAGTTTGAAAGGTGGAAGAAGATATTACCCAGTACCATTTCAAAAAGAGAAGACACTCTACCAACAAAGTGTGCACTCTTTCCTAGATAAATCTACACAGTTGATCATCCATGCTTAAGCTTTTTGGAGTGTTTCCAGTAAATATCATGTCATTTTCTGGACGTAAACATGGGTTGCTTCCAATTTACTGCAAGCACAGTATCACAGCCTACTTCCATCTGTGCAAGCGGCATGTTTGTACCTGCTCTCCCATTTTACTGTAGGAAGACTAGGTTAGAATGTTTGGTTCTTCACAAATTCTTTGTCTCAGGTGACTGTCAGAGGGCTCTTGCTGTAGTTACTGGAGAATCTCAAAGAGAACCACAGAGGCACATTTTTGTGAAGGGGCCTGTTTTCCTCATTTGGAGAGGGAAAGTCGCTGAGGTCACAGTGGGGCTGAATTTTTTCAGGATTGAATGGATTTTGTATCAAAGCTCTGACCTGGAATATGTATAAATACTCCGTTGGCAAGAAGTGGGTACAGCTAAGACCATCTACTCATATATATATATGTTGAGGTGTTGGACCTTTTGTTGTATTAAATTATAGTGTAATGCTTCCGTCATACCTCATCAATCTGCACAGATGCCTTGCTGATATGTGAGCCACATATATGTTAGATACCCTTTTTAGATAACTTTCTTGTTTTTTGTTGAGTTACACCATTGTCTATGTGTTCTACTTCTTCACTCTAATATTTGTGCATCTGTACATAGTTTTTTAAAGTTATTAAATGTGAATATTCTGTATCTTTAAAGTGTCTGAGATTCCGGGGAGAGTAGTCATAGAAGAAGTATTACCAATTTCTATCTCTAAAAAAGTGAAGAAGCCACCAATTAAAGGTACATTGTCTATAACATTAAATAGAACATGTATGTGCTTTGTATGTCTGTACTGTAAACGTGAATTCTGCCTTGCATTTTTACTGAACGTTCTTGAATTGATGTTGCTGTTACTAAACTTACACAACAATTTAAAGTGTCTAGAGTGTACAAAGAGCTTTCCCAAGAGAAAACATGCTACTATTCTCTAAGGGTATGTCTACACTTGCACCCTAGTTCGAACTAGGGATGCAAATGCAGGCATTCGAAATAGTCAGTGAAGCGGGGATTTAAATATCCCGCGCTTCGTTAGCATGATCTCACTGGTGCGTTACTCCGATCAACAGCTGTTTTGAAAGTGAAAGTGCGCGCCGGGACTGGTTCAAAATTGGTTCGAACTAATGCATTCCGGCGCGCACTTTCACTTTCGAAACAGCTGTTGATCGGAGTAACACGCCGGCGAGATCATGCTAACGAAGCATGGGATATTTAAATCCCCGCTTCATTGACTATTTCGAATGCCTGCATTTGCATCCCTAGTTCGAACTAGGGTGCAAGTGTAGACATACCCTAACAGTATAAATTCTGCAAGCCAAATGTACATACAGCTCTTAGCACATTAAAGTTAAATTTGATCTACTGTCTATATTAACTTAAACTCATGTTTGCTTGTTGTTTTGTGAGAATGAGCAGACTTACAGAGACACCTGTAATACAGGCAAAGAGCAGTGAGCACAAGGCCACTGACTAAATTTCCTCTGCTCATGAAATGTTGAATCTATTTGTATCCAGCTGAATTCTCCAGATGACAAATTCGAGTGAGATTTCCGTCTTTGTAAGGCCTCACTGAGGTCAATGGGAGACTTTCAACTGGCTTCACTGGGCATTAGATCTAGCCCTGCAAAAAGCTGAGCAACTCATTGGGAGTGCTGAGTGTTCTGGCCTGATCCAACTCCCAATTTAGTTATTGAGATTAGCTTCAGAGGAGGTTGGATCGGTCTTTGAGGGCTCTTCCTCCATACAGAATCTCATCAGAACCATGTTCAGAGGTAGGAGGGATTTTAAATAAAAGTATTTATTTTATTGTGAATTGATTTCCTTCCCTGTGTTTTTGTTAAGAATTTGCAGAAAATGATTGCATTAATTTTTAAATATGACTAATGAAAACCATGTTTTGAAATCTGAGCTAAAACCTTCCAGTAAATTAGCTACCTTTCATTTCTCCAGCCACTATTTCTCTAAACCAAGTTCAGCAAAGGCTATAATAATAATAATAATAATAATTAATAATAAAAGACTTAGCTCAACACACATATTTCTGCTTGAACTAAATGCACACATCCCCAGCCTAAAGTCCCCCTGTTGTAATTAGAAACCATCTAATCGTACATTAACACTGCAGCCTTCACTCCCTTTCCCCACCCCCCCATGACAGTGAGTCTCAGAGCCTGAATCAAGTGACTTAGTCTTGTGGGAGTCAAGTCAAGCTACAACACTAAAAATACCAGTGACAACATTCTGCTCAGCTTGGAGCCAAGCCTTTAAGACCTGCTCCCATCTCTGGGTTTCCAAACCTGGACTCCAACCCAAGCAGGAACGGCTATTTTAAAGCCATATAGTAAGAATCCAAGTAAGCTGACCCCATCTCTGAGACTTGTGGCTTCAAGTTTTGTTTGTTTGTTTGCATTGTAAACATACCTTAAGACTCCATTTAAGCAGCCACACCATTAGAACTTATTGTATGTCTGACTTCTTAGATACCAGTACGTTATTACATGGTTTGGCGCTTGCTACTATTTGGGTAATAGGCAGTACTCCTAGTGTAGGTGCAGACTGGGTGAATTTGATTTCTAAATCAAGCATTCCACAGACACACTAACCAACAACTCTGTATGTCTTTTTCACAACACAGTTTTTCTGAAAGTTTACAATTATTCTCAAGAAAACAATTTGGAAGACCAACCAGCAAATATGTGTGTTGTGGGTGTCAGTACTGTATGTTGGTTTTTCTGATTTTTTAATGATGTCATTACTTGTCAAGATAGTACGTGCAATAATAGAACAAATATATATATTAGGTCAGTTATGAATTCTAAACATTAATATCTTTAAAGTGGCTGAAGAAGAGCCTTGCTATGTAGAAGAGGAAGTACCTGTCGTTGTTCCTAAAAAAGTTGAGCCTCCACCAGTGAGAGGTATATAATTTCTTTGCTTCCTATAAAGTGGACAAATACCTTTCCTTCAATTTCAGACTTTAACTTCTTAACTTGATGATTAAAATATAGCTTAGATGCTTTTAAATTTTTTAGCAATGAACATGTGCCTGTTTGTGTCATTGCCTGGGTATTCATGTTATGTGTGTGCTGCTTTTTCTTTTGGTTTCTTTGATAAGGAAATCATTCAAATTTTCTAAAATTACACAATATTTTTAAAGTGCTTAAGAAAAAACCACCAGAAGAATGGGTACCCCCTGTTCCTATTGAAATAGAAGAACCTCAGTTCACCAAAGGTAAATTAATGAAAATAAAATTATCTAGAATCTTTATCTTTTCCTTTATCTTACAAATTTTGTTTGTTATGCTTCAAATGTCATGTAAGTATTTTGTGTTTTAGTGACAATAATCCTTCTCTGGACCTTCACTATGTAAAAACTATTATTTGTGCTCTTTGTTTATATTGGTTTTGTAAATTGTTACTTATTTTACTGTCTCATTTTTGTATTAAGTGACATTTTATGTGTTTTCTTTAAACAAAAATCAGTCAAAATTAAAAAAGACTTATTTCTTGCTTCTTATTGTTAAAGTGCATTCCAAATATACAATTAAATATTCCTTATTTATAACACTTTTAAAGTGACTGAAGTGCACAGGAAAATTATCAGCGAAGAAAAAGTAGCTATGTCTGAAAAAGAGGAGGCTCCACCAAAAAGAGGTACATTGCCTTTTGAATCTATGCAACAGAGGTTTCTCTCTTAATATTGCCTTGTAATCTGACCTGTCTATTTATGTTGTATAAAATGTAGATTCTTCTGTAAACTCTAATTTCTTTATTTAGTTTATAAACATTTCAGGCCTCTGTACTTGTATTTTTGTTGTCTACTATTTTTGCCATTTATGACTAATTCAAAATTCCTAAAAATAAACAATATTTTTAAAGTGCCAGAAGTACCCAAGAAAGCTATGCCAGAAGAGAAGGTGTCTGTTCCAATACACAAAAAAGTGGTGGCTCCACCTGCCAAAGGTACATTAACTTTTTTTGGTGATACATAAAGCTTCTACATATCAAGAAATCAGTGAGAACCAACAGGCCTTGAACCTGTGAATTATATGTTTTTTTAAAAAGATATTATATTCACTTCATTATGAATTAAAAGGAATTTTGGTTTCTGCCCTGCAAAAATGCAGAAGATTATGTGAAATGGTGACACACCTGCATTTCTTATGCATTCAAAACTGCTGTAAATTATATGGTAATTTTGGGTGCACACTAATTTTGATAAACTGAGTATCACTCATATGCAGAAGCTCACTGTTTCATTGCTAAAAAAAAGTATTAATATCTTTTGAGATCATCAACTCTTTTTTCAAAGATGCTCTTCTGTACTTAACATCTGCCATTTTCTTGTTTGTGTTTAAAATGCTGTTATGTTTTTTCTGTGTGTGAAATTCTGTAGTTAAATTACGTGTAACAGATAATGCCAACAATGCTGAAGAATCTTACATTCAAATTCAAGAGTCCTTACGTATGCTTTCGACATTGCTTTTTGTGTGCTGTGTCTTTTTTTTGTTTTGTTTACATACTTTTATAAATATCATTGCTGTTACTAAAATCACACTGAGCAAAATGGGAAACTTTCAGTTGGCTTAGGTGGGCATTAGAGCTAGTCCTCCAAAGCACTGAGCAACTCCTGGTGGTACTGAGTGTTCTGGTCTGATCTACCTCCCACTTAAGTCCTTGACAGTGATTCCATTTACTTCATTTTTGAGAGCACTTCAGATGTACAGCAGCTCAGCCCCTTGCAGGATTGTGTCTAAAAGAAGGAGGCATCATAAAAAAGAAGCTAAAGTTAGCCTGATGAGATTTTCTTCCCAATCTTTTAGTTCAGAGGTCCTAGAACAGAGGTGGGGAGCCTTTTTGGGTAGGGGGTCACTGACCCACTGAAAAATCAGTCGGGGGCTGGAGTGCCAGCATGGGCTCCCCAATGCTGGGGGAAGTCCTAAGCCTCAGGGGCCAGATCCAGGCAACCCAGGGGCTGCCTCCAGCCCTCGGGCTTTAGGTTCCCCACCCATCATAGAAAATTACAGCACTGGTTTTAAAATATGTGTATAAATGAAAACCATACTTTGAAATTTGGACCAAAATCTTCCATTACATTAAGCACCTATCCTTCAGCCAACTAATGTTTCTCTAAAACAAATTCAACAGAGACTTCAATATAAGAAAGGACTTGGCTCAACACAGAAGATAACTGCTGACATAATTGTCTATATCCCAAACCCAAATATACCAAGTTGTCTCTCCATTTACTTTGTTGCAACTAACAGCTAAGATTCCATTTGACATTCATGCAGCAAAAAATAAACGCCCCCTGCATTTATTGTATATCCTGATTCTCAGATATTAGTAAATTGCTGCACAGTTTGGATCTTGCTACTATTTGAGGGACAGGCAGTACTCCTAGTGCAGGTGAAGACTAGATAAATTAGATTTCTAAATCAAGCATTCGATAGATACAAATTAATAAAGGACTAGATCAAATATGGCAAATACATCAATTTTATATCTTTAACATTAATATCTTTAAAGTAGCTGAAGAAGAGCCTTCCTACGTAGAGGAGGAAGTACCTGTCCCTGTTCCTAAAAAAGTGGAAGCCCCACCAGTTAAAGGTATATCAACACTTACATATGAAATGTCAATTGTTCTGTATCTCAGCATTACTGAGTGTATTGTTTTTATACGTGTCCCTATAACACACGTGTTATGTGTTACAAACTTCTTTTTTTGACTCACCAAGTGTTTGCTTACTGTTTTGATACCTTTCCTTTCTCTAAAACTGTACACTGTAATATTTTTAAGTGCCTGAGAAGCCTAAGAAAGTTGTCCCACCACCAAAAGTTCCTGCTGCTCCTAAAATTGAGGAAGCACCACCAGCTAAAGGTATAAAATAGTTACTAATTAAAATGATACTTACTTATCTTGAAAGACATGACAGGAGTCTTCCCTTCTTAGTTTCTTGGTTTCAGTGTCTGTTAATAAAGATGTGAGTTTCTTATAAATCAAAGTGTGACTGTTTGTATTACACCTGTGTGTTCTGTTTACTATTACGTGTTTTTCCTTACTTAAACACGTTGGTTATTATCAAATAAAGGAAACACTATGACATTACAGACAAAGTATATTCAGAATCCTACACATCAATATTCTTAAAACTCTTCTTTCTAAAGTGCCTGAAGTTCGTAAGAAAGCCATTCCTGAGGAGAAAGTACCTGTCCCTGTTCCTAAAAAAGTGGAGGCCCTGCCAGCTAGAGGTAAATCAGTTATTTGCTTCTTATAATTTGGAAATATGTCTGCCATTCTTTCAATTTCAGTCTTTAACTTCTTACCTTAATGAGTAAAATATAGCTAATATGCTTTTAAGTTTTTAGCATTACACATATACGTGTGTCTATTTGTGTCCCTTGCCAATTGTATTCATAATCAGAGTTGTGTATTGCTTCCTGTATTTGTGTATTGCTTTCTTCTTTTAGTTACAGTATTGAAATCATTCCAATGTTCTAAAATTGCACAATATTTTTAAAGCATTAAAGAAAAAACCACCAGAAGACTGGATACCCCCAGTTCCTATAGAAATAGAAGAACCTCAATTCACCAAAGGTAAACTAATGAAAATTATATTCTTTAGATGTCTTTATCTGTTCCTTTATCTTACACATTTTGTTTGCTTGTTTGTTTTTATTGTTTGTTTCAAATGACTTTCACGTAGAGATTTTGTGTTTTTAGTGACAGTAACTACTGGCACTTCATTGAATATGGACTATTACTTGTGTCCTTTATATTGTTTTTGTAAATTGTTCCTTCTTTTACTGTCTCATTTTTATATTAAATGAAATTTCATGTTTATTTTCTTTCATAAAAAAATCAATCAAGATTAAAAATATTTATTAATAGCTGCTTATTATCCCAAAATGAATTCCAAAGATTATAATTAAATATTCCTATATTTAATATTTTAAAGTGACTGAAGTACATAGGAAAATTGTCATAGAAGAAAAAGTAGCTATGTCTGAAAAGGAGGCGGCTCCACCAAAAAAAGGTACTTGGCCTTTGAAGCTATGCAACAGATGTTTCTCACTTAATAGTGTCTTGTATTAGTAATACTTTAATTACATAGCCTAAAATGTAGATTCTAGTTCATGCATTTGTTTCCTTTTTTAACTTATAAAAATGTCAGGTCTCTGTACTTATATGTTTGTTGTCTGATGTTTTTATAATTTGTATGCAATTCAAATTTCCTAAAAGTAAACAATCTCTTTAAAGTGCCAGAAGTGCCCAAGAAACCTGCGCCAGAAGAGAAAGTACCTGTTCCGGTACAGAAAAAAGTGGTGGCTCCGCCAGCTAAAGGTACATCACTTCTTTTCTAGTGATACCGGAGGCTGCTACATATAGAAATCAGTGAGAATTTACAGGCCATGAACCTGTGAATTATCTGATTTTAAAATGAACACTTTATACTGATCTGGTTATAAATTAAAAGAAATTTGGTTTTTGACTTGCAACAGAAAATTAGAAAATTATGTAAAGCAATTGCTACCCTGCATTTCTTGTGTATTCAAAACTTAGTAATTGCTATAATAGACGCTAATTTTTATAAACTGAATATCAGTTGTCTGCAGAGGCTATCTGTCTCTTCTCTAAAAAAGTATCAGTATCTTTTCAGATCATCGTGTTTATTTCAACTATGCACAATTGTCCTTAAATTCTGTCATTTTCTTATGGGCTTAAAAAACTCACTTTTACCTTTTTCATGTACTGGAAGGTGCTAGCAACACTGAACAATTAAATTCTAGAGCCCTTAATATGTCATGTAAACATGTTTCAGTTATTCTTTTTATGTGCCTATGTCTCCTTCTGTTTTTCTTTTCATGCTTTTATTAATATATTACTGTTACTAAAATAGCACAATGATTCAAAATTCTTAGGAAATTTACCCTGAAAAAAAAAACTAGGTGGTATTCTTAAAACATATAAATTCCACAATTTATATGTGGATGTAAAATGTATATCCATCTATTTGTGTATTAAAGTTTGAACTGACCTGTTGTCTTTGTTAACTCAAATTCATGTTTGCTTGTTGGTTAGTAACATGTCTATGTCTATTTTTAGACACACAATCTTACTTTGTAAACGTACATTTATTTTGTACTTGTTCATCCGTAATTCTTTTACATGAGCACCAAATTAACAGAGCGCGTCTGCATTTTGCAATTTAGTATTCTTACAGTTGCTTTTTTTTAAAGTACCGGAAGTTCCAAAGCCAGTTGTCACAGAAGAAAGAGTGTCCATTGCTGTTCCAAAGAGAAAAGCAGCTCCACCAGCCAAAGGTACCCACATCCATGGATTAAATTATAACAGAAATGTTATAACTGCCTTGCCGTTGGTCCTCCAATCTGACTGCCATGTTGCCACAGAAACCTCTCCTGAAGTCTGATATTCCACCAAAATTCTAGGAACCTTAAGCAGTACTAAGTCAAAACTATGGGTGCATTTTCCCCCTTTTTATCTGGTGCTGGAATTGGCAGGAAAGAATTTAAAATGTCTTATTTCTGTACAAAGCACACAGGTCGGATAACGAATATATATCCTCTACCGGAAATACTGTTTCAGAGAAACAATACTATAACTAGACTTTGTCTTTAATGTACCCACAGTGGAAGAGCATTGGGCTTTGTCAGAAGAAGTCTCCATCTCTCTTCACACAGAGGAGGAGGTTTCATACACAGGTATGAACTACATTGGAAGACTTTTGGCTCAAATAAAATCGTTTAGTCTTGCCACCATTTTTAAAAATCTATTTTGTTTCACAAGCAAAACTCCAGATTTCAAGTTGAGTGTAAATTAACATTTTATATTACACGTGGGAGACGTCAATATTATTCTGCAAAGTGGAGCCCTTTGATTTTCCTCTGTCTGTAAGAGGCTTAATTCTTCTATCCTGACTTCCCTTTCATTTTCTGGGGGAAGCTTATTCATTTACTTGGCTCCTGTCTTGGATGCAGCCCGTGTGCTGCCTGTCTCTCTGCCCTCTGAGGGGGAGCTGCCTGACTGGCTCCATCCTAAATACACAAGTGATCTCCTCTTCTGGGTGGCCTGTCCTTCTTTCCCCCTCTCCTAAGGAAAGCCAGCCCATCCTGAAGTAGTGATATAGGAAAGGCTCCTCTGACCTTTCCTCCCTGTCAGTACTTCAACTCACTCTGGGGCTGGGACAACCCAGAATGTCCCCAGCTATTGAAAAACCCCTTTGTTCTTCTCTGTTGAGAAACCTGTGGTTGTTTCAAGACTGGGAGGAATTCAAAGACTGTTACAGCCATGGGAGTGAGACTTGGCCTCACTGCAGCAGAATGACGGGTGGGATGGGCAGGGCACATGCACAGAGAATTGTGAGAAGAGGAGAATTGTAGGAGAAGGCACCTTGCTGGCCTCCCAAATAACAGTATGGGGGGAAGACCAGCAAGCATCTTGGAGAAGAGCCCACACAGGGAGAATGAGCCAGATGTCTCCCAAAGAGAGGGCAGGTCATGGTCTGTAGGCCTCCGTTGGAAAGCAAGTGGAAATGCAAGGTGTGGGATAGAGTTTTCTTGGGCAGCAGAGTCTGCTGTGTCTGTTTTTGTAACCAAGACAGTGAAAGTTGCCAGGCTCAGTTGATTTAATCTCAATTGTATGGGTGCAGACTTACTTGGCATTTAAGATTAAATTGTGAGGCTCTTAAAATTTATGCCCAGCCCTGCATAAGGAAAGAAACCGGGCATGTTTCACACAGCCCAAAAAGAACACTTGTTATAAGAAGTGAGAGTTTTGGAGGTTGTGGCTTCAAGCATAGATTCATAGAATACTAGAACTGGAAGGGACCTTGAGAAATCATCGAGTCCAGTCCCCTGCCCTCACAGCAGGATCATCCCGGATAGGTGTCTGTCCTACCTGCTCTTAAATATCTCCAGTGATGGAGATTCCACAACCTCCCTAGGCAATTTATTCCAGTGTTTAACCACGCTGATAGACAGGAGGCTTTTCCTAATGTCCAACCTAAGCCTCCCTTGCTGCAATTTAAGCCCATTGCTTCTTGTCTTATCCTCAGACCCCAAGGAGAACAATTTTTCTCCATCCTCCTTGTAACATTCTTTTATATACTTGAAAACCGCTATCATGTCCCCTCTGTCGTCTCTTTTCTAAACTAAACAAGCCCAGTTATTTCAGTCTTCCCTCATAGATCATGTTTTCTAGACCTTTAATCATTTTTGTTGGTCTTTTCTGGACGTTCTGCAATTTCTCCACATCTTTCTTGAAACGTAGTGCCCAGAGCTGGACATAGTACTCCAACTGAGGCCTAATCAGCGCAGAGTAGAGCGGAAGAATGACTTCTCATATCTTCCTCATAACACTCCTGTTAATGCATCCCAGAATCATGTTTGGTTTTTTTTGCAACAGTGTCACATTGTTGACTCATATTTAGCTTGTCATCCACTATAGCATATAAAACATCAGCCACTTGCTTGACCTTGACCCTTCTAGCAGCTTGCTGCTCCAAGCAAAGATTAGGTTGTTCCTTGGCAGAATATAGGTAGAAATATTTAGTGCAATTACTGCCAATTAGATTCCCTCTACCAACAAGAAAATTCACAACTGATTTGCTATCTCAGAGGACCTAAAACGTCATCCAAATGCTGGCACACACTGGCTTTTCCTGGATGACTTCTCATGTTAATAAAACATCTTCAGCAGTTTGAAAGATGGGAGATGATATTACCCAGTACCATTTCAAAAAGAGAAGACGCTCTACCAACAAAAGATGCACTCTTTCCATGTCTTGAGCTTTCTGGAGTGTTTACAGTAAATATCGTATCATTTTCTGGATGTAGACATGGATTGCTTCCAATTTACTGCAAGCACAGGATCACAGCCTACTTCCATCTGTGCAAGCGGCATGTTTGTTCCTGCTCTCCCATTTTACTGTGGGAAGACTGGATTGGAATGTTCTATTCTTCACAAATTCAAGTGACGGTCAGAGGGCTCTTGCTGTAGTTACTGGAGAATCTGAAAGAGAACCACAGAGGCACATTTTTGTGAAGCAACCTGCTTTCCTCATTTGGAGAGGGGCAGTCACTGAGGTCACAGTGGAGCTGAATTTTTTCAGGATTGAAAGGATTTTGTGTCAGAGCTCTGACCCAGAATGTGTATAAATACGCTGTTGGCAAGAAGTGGGTACAGCAAAGATCATCTGCTCATATATATACGTTGAGGTCTTGGTCTTTTTGTTGGTGGTTTTTATTGTATTAAACTATGTATAATGTTTCCACAGTATCTCTTCCGTTTGCACAGTTGTGTTGGTCATATGTTAGATACTCTTTCTTATATATCTTTCTTCTTTCTCAAGTATTTGTGTCTGTATGTTGTTTTGTAAAGTTCTTAAATGTGAATATTCTGGTTCTTTAAAGTGCCTGATGTTCCCGAGAAAGTAGTCATAGAAGAAAGGTTACCAATTTCTATTACTAAAAAGGTGAAGAGACCACCAGCTCAAGGTACATTAGATATAGTTCTAGCTACTTTATGACAGTTCTTTAATATTAGAACATATGTTTTTTGTATATCTGTGTTGTAAATGTACTGTGAATTCTGCCTTTTGCTTTTACTGGACAATCTGGATTTGATTTAGTTTTTTTATTGCAATGTGTTATAGTTTTGTTGAACTGTTCATAAGTATTTTTGTGATGATGTTTGAAAATCTTAACATTAATATTTTTTAAAGTGCCTGAAGAACGTAAGACAGTTGTCCAAAAAGAAAAAGTATATGTTGAAGTTCCCCAGTATGAACAGGAAGAGGTCACCCACTATGAAGAGGAAGAGAAAGTTACCCACTATGAAGAAGTCACCCACTATGAGGAGGAGGAGGAGGAAGAAGAAGAAGTTACCCACTATGAAGAAGAAGTAACCCAATATGAAGAGAAAGTTCCTCAATATGAGGAGGAGGAAGAGGAAGTGCCTGAATATGAAGAAGAAGCTCCCCCACCAGTGAAAGGTATAATGAAATTTTGGGATAAAATCAAAACAGAACTCTTCTGGTTTGCAAATATGTGAAGATTTTCTTTTAGCTATTCCAATACATTTTTTCTTTGTTATGACAATTAATTATTGGTGTTCGTTACAAAGTGTGTGACATATTTTAATCCTTACAGTTCATTACAATTTTTGCAAATACAATAAGTGTTCAATGTTGTAAATAATCAATTGCTAGTGTAATGGAGTCTGGGTAATCAGATAAGGCAATGAATGTATCAGTTTTATTTCATGTTGGTTTGGGGCCTTATCTTGTTATCCTCCATATTTTAAATGCCCATTGACCTTATTGAGATTTCCATAATCACAAGAAATGGCATTTGCATCCAGATGTTGGGCAGCTTAAGTGGCCAAAAGTGGCTAAGTGATCTAAGAATGCCAATTATATTGACTTTCATTTAGATGCTTTTGAAAATTCTAAATAATTGTGGGATGTTTTTTAACATCACAGAGGCCAGAAATGGAAAGGGCTCTTTAGATTATCCAGTCCATCTTCCAGAGCTTTTAAATATTTTTATAGGGAGAATAGTTGATGAAGATGCTTAGAAGTTTCCATCACCCTTGCATATTAATCTTAACCAAAAAGTATAGCAGGTCATCCCAAATTCTTGGTGATAAAAAACCTTCAAACAAGAGGGAATTTTTCAATAAAACATTGAAAGACATTCAATAAGACTATGCCCATTAGTTCAATCTGAATCTGTTTGCAGGAAATGTTAGCTTTCAACTAATCTCCTTATCCTAATATCAAAATAAATTTTCAAACTGTCCTGTTTTGATATGTAAATTTTTGTCAATGTTTGGTTTGAAAAAAATGTCTACAAGATGTTGGCTAATTTATGCTAACATTTTACTGTGAAAGATTGAAAATGATATTATACATTTTAATCAATCTAATCCATATTTTTAAAAATAGTTGGTTCATGAGCATTTTTGAGATTTCATCTTTTTGCCCTAATTTGGAGATGGAAATTTTTTCAAAATCTGAAAAATACTCTTACAACAGAAAACCTTTTTCCCGTCCAGCTCAATGTCCAATATCTCACAACATAACGTAAAGACACAGCACAAAATCTAAAACTGCCCATGTGATTTAGGAAAAGTCCCAATTTCAAAAGAAAGTTCAGGGCTTACCAAAGTTCTTATTTAATATTTTTTTCATGACCACTCCTGAGGGTGAATTTATGGTTTACTCTGACCATCTAATGCATATCAAAACTATACTTTGAGATTCTTGTGTAGAAAATTCAACCCGTCAGTAAACACACTTTACAAATATGCCTTTTTTCTTGTGAAAACAAGATCAGGCTATGCTCTGTGGAAGCAAGTATGTGGTTTGTCTAGTTTAGGAAAATAGATTGGGGTTACTTAAAATCTAACTTGACCATCTAAAAGGAGCTAAAGTTAGTTGTTTGCTTTGTTGGAGTGACATGGTTATTTTAACATCTTCTCCTAATCTAGACAAAGCCAAGGGGATGATTTTCTTCCTTAAAGTTAAGCAGGGGTGAAAATCATTTTGTAGGACAGGGTTTATTACCCTGCCCATAGGGGTGGTCAGTGACTTCTTGCAGTCTACCATGTATCCCATCATTCAACTTGTGTTGAGGCTTCAGGGTTGTTGAATTCATTATTTTTTAAGAACTCAATTTGGTGAAATCTTGTCTCCAAAGACAAAACTGTCCTGATTTTCAACAGAGACAGAATTCCATCCTTTGTTGTTTAAGAAAACAGTCAGGTATATTCTGCCATTCACCATTACATTTATATATGAATTAGTAGATGATTCTAATTAGCTAACAGTTCCATTTTGTAAGCAAGTTAGTTGATGTAGCGAGTACCAGCAATATACTCAAAATTTCTGAAAAAAAGAATTGAATCTTTAATATATATTCTACATCTGGCCATTCAGCATTCTTAAATATAATGTATTAAGTGCCTAATAAGTGTAAGAGAGTAGTTTCAGGAAAAATATACTTGATATAGTAATAGGAGCTAGTGACATTTTTCATCAAACATTTTAATTTTGACCAAAAACTGTATTTTTTGCCCAAATTTCTTCATCACCACCACTATTTTTACAAGCTCTAAAAACCTAGTTTTAAGGGCCAGACCATTTTGTCTTTACTCAGAACTTGGACAATTGACATTAAGATAAATTTACCTCGGTGAGAATTTCAGGATATGGCCAAAATAAACATATCCCTTTATTGTGCTTTTTTTTTTTTGGATATAAAATTGTTGTTGAATGGTACTTGTTTGTACTAGAGTTATTTTCTTGTGTTACAGTTGAGTTTGTATAGTTTATGTTCCTGTTGTTTTGTAAGTAAATTCCTAAAACAAAAATGGTATTTTTAGTGCCTGAGGTACCCACAAGACGTATCCCAGAGGAAAAAATACCTGTTCCCAAGAGAAAAGAAGCTCCTCCAGCGAAAGGTACACCACCATTTCTCTGAAGTTATCAGACTTTCTTTTGTATTTAATTAATTTTATTACTTCTTGAATATTTGCTGCATAGTTGTAGCCATGTGGGTCCTAGGATATTAAAGAGATAGGGTAGATTAATTAATATATTTTATTCCTCTATTTTCTGTTGGTTAAATAGACAAACTTTTTGGCTTACCCAGAGTTCTTCTTGAGGTCTGGGAAAGGTACTCAGTGAGTCACAGTTAAATATAAGGTGGAACATAAGGAGTTGAGCATAAGGAGTTCACACATGTTGCAAGAGACCAACATGATATGGACAGTTAGCACCTCTACAGTTGTAGGACATATGAGAGCTAGCTGGTTACAAAGCCATAAATCCAGTGTTTTACTGAGTCTATGATTTTTTAGTGTCTAGTAAAGTTATGAATTTAATGTCTCATGCTCATATTTTGAAGATGTTGCCCAGGTCTACTTTGAGGATGAGAAAGGAGAGGTCGGATATGAAGTGATTTGAAAAGTGTTTGCCCTGGGATGATAGCTTGTTTTTTGTTTTTTTGTTGTATGTTTGATATAAACATTGTTCTTTGGGAGGCACATCTTTATTTGAAATCTTTGTGGACATGACTTTTTGCTTTTCTGTTTGGAATGGCATGTGTGAGGTATTCTCAACCAAAGTAATGTTTTAAAGTGCCAGAGATGCCACCGAAGCCTGTGCCAGAAGAAAAAGTGCCCGTTCCTGTGCCCAAGAGAAAGGAAGCTCCACCAGCTAAAGGTACAACAGTTTGTGATTCAATGTATACATCACAATCTTTCATTCTTTACTCTCCTTTTCACCATTCAGTGCATCATGATGAGAAAGATATATCTGATCTTGAGAATTGTTTTTTTAATGGTCTTATGTCTCATGTCACTGTTCTGTATCTTATGGTTCAAAAATGAATTTCTCAAAGTACAATAATGTCTTTAAAGTGCCAGAGAAAGCTGTTCCAGAAGAGAAAGTGCCCGTTCCAGAGCCTAAAAAAGTTGAAGCTCCACCAGCTAAAGGTACATTAATTTGTGATGCATCCAAGCAATTCTGTTATTGCTTGTTTACATATGGAACATTACAAATAAGAGGCCTGATCTTGTTTCAAGTGAATTCAATAGCAAAGCCACTCATTGTTTTCAGTGGGTTCAGGATCAAACTCCAAACTGTAAATGTTTCTATAATGCACCATTCAGAAAACTGGCTTTGTGTTTTACACAATTTGTATCCTATATTTTATGTTGTCTTTCTGTTCTGGAGTGGCAGAAAGGATAACAATGATTCACAAATCAAAATAATGTTTCTTTAAGTTCCTGCTGTGCTGAAAAAAGCTGTTCCTGAAGAGAAAGTTCCTGTTGCTGTGCCTAAAAAACCAGAACCTACCCCTGTGCCTAAAAAACCAGAACCACCACCACCTCCTAAAGGTATACCACTTTCTAACTGAGTGTCATTTTATATATTCAAGGTCTGTGTGTGTACACACTGTATAGATATGTATATATATTTGTGTGTTTGTATGATATACTACTTTTTGTTCTATTGCATCTTTAATATCCAAAAATATTTGAGACACTTTCATGTAATTCTCTTCTTAAATATTGTTTTAAGTATATATTTTCTTTTTATATGTTGCTGTCTTCTGTTTTATGTTTTCTGTGTTTCTGATGTTTACTAAAAGTTAAATTTGTTAAAACAAAATATCTTTAAAGTGCCCGAAGTGCCCAAGAAAGCTGTCCCAGAAGAAAAAGTACTTGTTGCTGTTCCTAAAGTAAAGAAAGCTCCATCAGCTAAAGGTACAGCCTTTTGTGCTATATGGAAGTGAGTGCTCTGTCATTTGGACATTGATATTTCAGTGGATTTTGGTGATCACAATTTAGATCCTTACTTCCAAACCCCACTGTCCATTGTTAAGGAATACTAGGGCTCAGACAGGGCTTGATCCTGCAGCATTGAAATCAGTGGGAGCTTTGGCACTAACCTCAATGGGCTCAGGATCAGACCTTTAATTATCACTTGGTTTCCAATAATAATGATATGGCAAAAACAAAGCTAAGAGCCTTGTTGTATGCTAATCAAAGCAACAGTGCCCTCAAATATGTGGTATGATCTTACTGCCCTGCAGCATCTCCAATACTTAGCCTGAGAGATCTGCAGTACATTCTAAAATCTCATAGCAAGCACTGCCAAATCTACTACAGAAAAAGGCACAAATATATCTGACTGGGTGAATAACAAGAACTCAAATCATAACTGTGTACAAACAGAAATGAAGACAATCGTGTACAGATAGCACCCGGTGATGCTGAACAATTTGTGCCTGTTCAGCGGAGTGGTTTACAACTAAAAACTAGAAAGCAAAAACAGTGGCAGCTCTTAGTGTACACAATAAGATGCCGGAAGGGTTTATATGTCCTCCCCTTTTGCAATGTGAATATATGTTACTAATAGTGTTTGACTGGCAAAGTGTTGTAGATTGCATCAGAGCAGGAAGTTGCCCAAGCTGATCCTTCTAATCCAATTCCACTACAATGTTGCTATGAAATACACATACAGAATATTCTTTGTATCAGTGATTATTGTTGTGTAAGTTTGTGTTCTTGTGTCTTGTGTGTGTCTTTCTGATGTTGCTTGGAAATGAAATTCTTAAGATGAAATAATATCTTTAAAGTGCCTGAGGTGCCAAAGAAACCTGTCCCAGAAGAAAAAATACCTGTTTCCGTTCCCCCTAAAATGGAGCCTCCACCAGCGAAAGGTACATGAATTAATAAATAACAAGGCAAAAAAGCAATATTATTATTCCCTTACATTTTTAATAACTTCACTAACATCCAGATAACATCCAGCACACTGTGTGTGCAACTACTGAGGTTTTGAAATGGACTTCACCAGGATTAGGCCTTACAAGATGCAGTTATAATTTTGGCCTATGCATTTGTATTTTGGTTTCTGTGTTGTCCTTTTGTTTCTTATGTATAAAATTTCTCAAATTGCTATTATAACATCTGCAAAGTGTTTGAGTTGCCTAAAAAACCTGGCCTTGAATAGAAAGTATCTATTGTTTGTAACCTGATTCCATCTTAAAAATGCTTACAGTATGTTCTTTAGATCAGTTTTTGCTTTCATTGTGTCCTATCATTTTATGTCGTCTTTCTTTTTCTGATGTTACTTGAAAATGAAATTTTAAAAATCACATCTTTTGAAGTGCCAGAGGTGCCTAAGAAATCTGTCCCTGAAGAGAAAGTATCTGTTCCTAAAAAGGTGGAGGCTCCAGCAGTTAAAGGTATAGTAGTTTAAAAATAAAAACATTAACTCTGACACTAATGTGATTTATTCAACTTCTTAGCACAAAGCAGTTTATTATATGTGCTTTGTGTTTCTTCTGTGTTTGGATATTTGTTTGTAGGATTGTGTTTCTGTTGACTGTAAGTTTATGTGCTTGGATGTTGTTTTCGACATTGTGTAATGAACATACTAAAATCACATAATATCTTTAAAGTGCCTAAGAAGCCTAAGGAAGTTGTTCCTGAAGAGAAGATACCTGTTGCTCCTCCTAAAAAAGTAGAGCTTCCAGCTGTGAAAGGTACATGCACTCTTGACTATATGTGTTATATGTGTTAAAATTCTTGATTTTAATCTTTCTAACACTTATGTTTTCTGTGTGGTCTGTCAAATTCCCATGTATGCTTATGTGACAGATTAATTGTTGCAATACAAAATCATGAGATTGTGTTTTGTGTTGTGTTCTTATTTGTATCATTTTGTTAAACTATTTAAAATTCCTAAAAGAAAGCCGTATCTTTAAAGTCCCTGAGGTACAAAAGAAAGCTGTTCCTGAAGAAAAAGTCCCAGCTGCTGTTCCTAAACCAAAAGAAGTTCCTCCAGCCAAAGGTATAGACAAGTCTTACTGAATTTCTTCAAAAGATCTATTCCTTCTGTTTGTTCCTAAAATATTTTGGAATGTTATCACTTTTCATAGAATCTCTTCCTTTTAACAAAAACTTCTCGTCGTTGTATTTATAGTATGTGGTTTTCTTTTGACTCTTTTTGTCTTACTCTGTACAAGTCATTTCCAGCACTTCAAATGTAGTAATAGTTATAATACTGTTTCCAAAGTTCATGAGGTACCTAAGAAACCCAGCCGGGAAGAAAGAATCTCTCTTCCTGCTCCTGCTGCTTCGCCTGTTCCTGCAGTAAAGGAGTATGAATATGAGTATGCGGAGTATGAAAAGTATGAGACCTATGAGGCTATAGAAGAGTTTGAGATTCCGGAACATGAAGACATTGAGTATGAGGAGGTTCCAGAGCCTGAAGAGATTTATGAGGAGGTTCCGGAACCAGAAGAGATTTATGAGGAGGTTCTGGAACCAGAAGAGATTTATGAGGAGGTCCCAGAGCCTGAAGAGAAATATGAGCAGATTCGTGTGACTGAAGAGGTTTATGAGGAGGTTAAGAAGGCTGAGGAGATCTTTGAGGAAGCTTACGAGGTCACACCAGCTATAGGTACACCAACTCCTGATTTTTTCATGCTTAGCTGTGTGTGTCAACATTCCCATGTATTCTTTCCCCCCTCAGGTTCTGTCCTCCTTTCAATGCTCAAGTCTGTTTTTCCTGTCTTAAGTCCTCCTTCCTGTGTCTTAATTGGTAGTGATAATCAACTTAAGGACAATTTTCCCTCCCACACCTCAGAAAACCTATTTGGGCATAGGATGAGAAGACTCCCACGGAGCCTTCTAACGCAAAGATAAATTAGTTTAACTGTAATTAGAGCAATTTACACATTGTATGAATGACAGCTTCTGATGCAATTTAACTGTGTTTTACAACCAGTATAATTATGGGTTGCTGGATTATTTATTTTTTCAGAAACCTTTTGTCCAGCAATTATTTTTCAACAGTAGAGCGGTTAAAACTTAGGGCCTTTTTTTCCATCATTATAATTTAAAATTCTTTATATCAAGCAGACGGTGAATTGACAATTATCATTCCCCACCCTGCTGAAAAATGATCTTCCTTAGTTTTCGGATGCTCACATAACTTTGAGCATAGTAATTGTTCTCATTTATGTTTGTGTGTGTGATAGGGATATGGTTCTACAAGTATGTGATTTTTGCTCTTTATATCTTATATTCATCCTAATTCTTTGAAAGTAACTTGAAAATCCATAATAAAATGTCTTTCAAGTGCCTAAAGTGCCTAAGAGATCCATGCCAGAAGAAAAAATACCTGTTGCTGTTCCTAAAAAAGAAGCTCCACCAGCTAAAGGTACATCAGATACTGAATAAATGTAAAACTAAAGCCCTCTGTCTCCCCAGAATCCCATCTTCCAATAATTTGGAATTTCCAGTAACCCCTCTAATTATTTGACCATTAAGACTAGAGTTTTTATTTACCAACCAAATCAAAATTAGGATTAAGATATCAAATCAACAATAATTCATTTAAATCACGAAGTCCTGTAGCTCCTTTCTTAGAAGGCAGTTTTCTTTAGGTCATTGTATGACATAAGGAATGGAATTATCATATTTATTTATTAAGATTTATAAACCTAACCTATTTAAAATGGTATCAAATTTATACAAACAAGGAGGGCCTTCCCAGCTGTTCCTTGCTGATGAATATCATCAAACCTGTTAAACTTCTTTTTTCCCCTCCCCTCTTCGTGTCAAATGAGTGGACAGTTTCCATCCATATCTTCAGAAATAGTGAAGCTCTTTTTCAACTACAGCTATACTTCTAGGGGGAAAACAAGGCCCCATTGAAATCAATATGAACAGGATTTTACTCCTAGTCTGTTCCCTATGTCAGGCTCTACTAATTCAGACGAAGGACATGGATAATAATGCCACTGGCAGGGTAGCAGAGTTTCTGCTATAGGCCAGACCTCTATACAGTTCTCACTATGGAACCATTTTTGCACAAGATACCCATTGTGCCAAATCTTCTAGTCCTTACTCATACAAATTATCCTACTGAAGTCAGTGGAGGCATTTTTTTAGAAGGATTTAGGGCTTGATCCAGCTTTCATTGAAGTCATAGAGAATCTCTCAATCGACTTTAATGGGAGACAAATTGAGGCCAAAATTAAGAGTGTGGAATTTGCCTCCTAAAGTTGAATGGGAGCTTTGCTTGCATATCAATGGCTAGATACAGCTTCTTAGTTTATGCAATATTTCATCATCTGTCTAAAAGACCTCTTTAAAAGTCCATCCCAATTTAAAATTAATCCAACAAGGAGTTAGTCATGTGTATCAAAAGGAGATTGAACACTAAGAGTCAGGAAGCAAGAGGCCTGGCCAGCTAGGTCTCAAACTAATAAATGTTCTGTATGATGCTGTGTGCTCATGTTCTTTTAATTTCTGTGATTTTTCTGTTGAATTATTGTTTTCTGTTTGATTTCTTGTCTCACCTTTATTCTTAAATAACATACATACTGCAATTCCTAAAAGAAAACAATGTCTTTAAAGTTCCTGCAGTGCGTAAGAAACCAGTCCCAGAAGAAAAAGTACCTGCCGCTGTTCCTAAAAAAGAAGTGCCTACCCCTGCTAAAGGTACACCTATTCTTAGTTGTCATTACAAAACAATAAACTCTTTAGTCTTTCATCTTCATTGTTTATTGAGTAAGAGAGAAGTATGCTTTGTCTCAGTCATTCTTTGTTTGTCCTAATCAAATATGACCCTGTGTCTCATATTGCCTTTCTGTTTGTAATGATTCATGTAGTTGTATATGTAAGAGTCCTTAAAAAAATACTGTATCTTTAAAGTGCCTGAAGTACGTAAGAGAGCTGTACAGGAAGAGAAAGTAACAGTGGCTTTTCCTAAAATGAAGGAGCCTTCACCAGCTAAAGGTACAACAACCCTTCATGAAATGATAGTTAACAGCCCTATTCTTTTCTCATATTTTCGTTAGCATGAATGTCCCGCAAGAATCATTTAATTCTTGCTTGTTTTACAAGTGTGTCTTTCTGGGTTCTTGTTCTTTTTTCTCCAAGAACTTTTAAAAGTTCTAAAAGTTAAAAAAAAAAAAAAGTCTTTAAAGTGCCTGCCATCCCCAAAACAGCTGTCCCTGAAGAAAAACTGCCGGCTCCTACTCCTTAAATAGAAGTTCCACCAATGAAGGGTAGAAGAAGCTTTGACTGGAATTTTATGGAAAGACTTTATCTCATTCCTAACTAACATCTTTTAAAGTGCAATTGATGTTCTTTGTGATATAGCCAAGGTCCCTAGTCTCCTGCAGCACCTTAGATTCTATAATGAGAAGTAAGAAACTCCGAGTCTAACACTTCACTTATGTAACAAAAGTGAATTGGAAAGTAACTGCACTTTCTTCTCTTGAAATTAAGGGGGAAAGGGCCCTCAACTTTTTAGTTCTAAAAGTATATAAGTAAATTTTGTTTAAATTGAAAATGTTAGAGAAATAACTTATACACAGTATTTGTAAAAAAAAACGGAGGTCATTGAAATATTTATTTAAAACTGGTTGTGCCACAGATATCAAGTTTAAACAAGTCAAGGTAGTCCTTGGGAACAGAGGGCAAATACAAATGGAAAAGAGTGAATGACATCTATTCCATATGGGACCGCACAAAATAAAAGCAAACATTTTAAGTATCTTCAAATCATTCAAATCTGCAGTATTAATTCTGTACTTGAAGTAATATCTGCTCCTAGAGAATTGCAGGGCCCTGGGGACTTTGGCAGTACTTTATTATTAGTTATTCTTTGTTGTCTTTGTTTATATTGGATTTTCATTTTAAGATTTGCAAATAATTTTGAGAGTTTTAAAAGAAAGCCAATATCTTTAAAGTGCCTGAGGTTCCTGAAAGAGTTGTCCCTGAAGAAAAAGCAGCCACTCTTATTCCTAGAGAAGAGGAAACTGCTCCATATGAAGGTACATCAACTCTTCACTGGAGTTACAAAGTAATGAACTGCAGAAAATTAGTCAATCAAATTCATGGTGCCAATCTGTTTTCTATATAATTAGAGGGACACCATCACATTTACATTTAAAAAAAAATTATCTATAAAGAGTTTTAAGTTCACCTCCATCTCTACTCTTAGGTCTCTAAGCCTTTTTATTTCCAATCATATTGTTCTCCTTTCAAAATATTTTTCTCTGCCTTATTACTTTCTGGGAAAGCCCCACCAAGAAATAGGCTCAGACTCTGAGTCAGGAAAGCATTTATGCAACCTTTAATTCTGATAAAACTTGAGTAGGTGCAGATTAAATGCTGTCTTTCTTGAGTAGTGCTCTGTGCTCTCCTGGGCATAACTCACTACACAGCAAAAACTGTGAAACAGACTATCCAAGAGTGCTGTCCAATATACAAATTAAACTAACTTGAAAAACAGAGGAAAAATGTATATACCCTATACACATATACATACTCACACACTTCTTTAGTAAACTTAATTGGTATTGAAGCAACAATCAAATAGAAGTGTGACATTTAAATTGATAATATCTATTTAATTTATGTATTTGTTCAGTAGTTATATGTTGCTTTATATGTCTGCATATTTGCATTATAAGTTTTCTTTCTAATCTTTGTTTTGCAAATATTTTTGAAATTTCTAAAATGAACTAATATCTTTAAAGAACCTGAAGTTTATGAAGACGATGTCAGTGAAGAAAACTTTCCTGTTGTTCTTATAAAACAGGAAGTTCCAGCACCTAAAGGTACATCACATCTGCAAGTAATTCATAAAGCAAAGAGCTCTAGTAAATTACAGTTATTCATCCTAATGATTCACATCAGGTTCTGTGCAAATAATTCATGTGTTCATTCTAACTACTTCTTGATTGTCTTTTCTGTGTGTGTCTTCCATTGCCCTTCTGTTCTTTACATTTTGTATTTTATAAATTCTTAAAATAAACTAATATCTTTTAAAGTGCCTGCAGTGCCCAAAAAAGCTGTTCAGCAAAAGAAAATACCTGCTGCTATATCTAAAAAAGAAGCTCCACCAATTACAGGTACATCACCACAGTCTGAAATCTTAATGAAAGAAAAGATATGTTTACCATATTTTCTTTAGCATCTTTAAAAGCTGATTTAATGTTTTGCATGAAATATCCAAGACCCAGTTTACTGCATTGGCTTAGATGTAGACTCTGTAGCAATTTAATTCAGAGGCACAAGCTACTACAAGTATATTTTTTGGAATTATTGATTTTTGCCACAAATGCTTCATCTTGGTATTACAGAAATAAAGGGTAAGACCTAAAAAAATTCTGTAATAGCAACATATTTTAAGGTGGATGCTTAATTGGTTGGAAAACCATTCCCAAAGAGTAGTTATCAGTAGTTCACAGTCAAGCTGTAAGGGCATATCTCAGAAGGGTAAATCTAGAGGAGAGCAACAAAAAATTATTAAAGGTTAGAAAACATGACCTGTAAGGGAAGATTGAAAAACTTGAGTTTATTTAAAGAGTGAGAGGCTTTCAAGTACATAAAAGGTTGTTACAAAAAGGAGGGAGAAAAATTGTTCTCCTTAATGTCAAAGAATAGGAAAAGAAGCAATGGGCTTAACCACCTATCAGCATGGTTAAACCCAGGAATAAATTGCCTAGGGAGGTTGTGGGATCTCCATCATTGGAAATTTTTAAGTGCAGGTTAGACACACACCTGTCAGGGATGGCCTTGGTAATACTTAGTCCTGCCATTAGTGCAGAGGACTGGTCTAGATGACTTCTCAAGTCCTATGATTCTGCAACAATAAAATCCAGTACTGCAGAATGCTAAGGGCCTTAGATAATATTTTGTTTTGTTAGTGCCCTTTGTTTTTGTTTGTAGTTTGTGTTCAGCTTTTGTCCTGGGATTTTGTAAGAATTTAGAATTGTATAAAAGAACACTAGTATCTTTAAGTGTCTGTGGTTCCTGGGAGAGCTGTGTCACAAGACAAAAAACCTACAGTTGTCCCTAAAAAAGAAGAAGCTCTGACAGCTAAAGGTTCATCAATGCTTCATTAGAATTATAAAGCAGTGAATTCCAGAAAATCTGAGCCATTAGTTTTCATAGTTTAATATAAATAATTTAGGGGTTTTTTTCCCACTAACTTCTTGTTTTTTAAAACCATGTATTTTGTTTATCATTATATTGATATTTTCAACATTCCTAAAACAAACTAATATCTTTAAAGTGCCTGAGATGCCAAAGAAATCTGTTCCCAAAAAGAAAGTACCAATTGCTGTACCCAATGAAGAAGCTCCACCTTTTAAAGGTACATCAACCTTTGACTGGAATTTCAAAGACAGAAGAATCTCTTCATTTATACTTTTCTAACCTCTTTTAATATGTAATTAATGTTCTGTCTGATATAAACCCTAATTGTCTGTTTCAGTTTAGTGATAGATTTGGCAGTGAGGATTATGTGTTTGTGGGAGAAACGCTCTTTGTCACAAGTTTGTTTTGGAAACTGTCTTTCTTTTATTACAAATTAATTTTAAAAAATCAATGAGAATGTTTTCCCACCTTGTTCTTGAGAAAATAAATTGTTTTTGTTTAAATCACAGGGAATTACACTTCTGGGTCACAGATTAAAGTGCCCACCATAATTTCTCATAAAGTTTTTAGGGAACAAAATATTAAGGAAGACACAGATCTTCATGTTTGAAATATTTTAATATTTGTAGTACAAATAGCTTTAAAAAAGTGAGAGAACAGAGCAAATGGGGGAGGCAGAATTAGATGCCAATCAGTCCTTCTATATAAAATTACATAAAAGAAAAAATAAGCAAAGTGGGTCCAGTTTGTCTGGCCGATGTCACTAATAATTTGATCTCTGGAAATAATTTACGATGCATCAATCCCCCTCTCCTCCCTGATTCCACGCTGGCTCACTCCCTGAAAATGTGAGGGGGATGCTTTAGAGATGCAAATCCTGGGCATTAGAAGCCTTTCCTCCATGCAGCAGGCAAGGCAGCACCCACCCACCCTCCCCTAGAGGTGATGAATGTCAGGTAGGGTTAAGACTTGCTTGAGGGCATTGCACTAATAACTCTTTTTAGGGAGGCTAGAAAGGAATATTTCCCTCACCGTGATATTTGTTGTGGTGGAGTAAGCTCTCAGTGTTCTCGGCAGGTTTCAGAGAGGACATTTTCTGGTGAGGAGAAACGGTGGTAGGCTATAGGTGGTCACTTATTTTGTAGGTCTGGCGTGGATGTCCAGTACAGATACTCCATAGAGAAGCCATCCAGTGACCACATAAATGGCCTCATTAAGGACTTAAAAGGAGATGCTGGATAAAGAACAGAGCGTGTGAGGGAGATGGGGACTCCTATGATTGGTACACCCAGGAGCCAACCTCTCTTTCTTATAGCCCACCTTAACTGTCCTATGAGGGGGTAGATAGGAAGGTCCAAGCCTTTTGGCTGAGGGACCTGGATGGAAAATGAAGGGGGTTTGATGGAAACCTCTGGTAGTTATTTGAATAAACATGGATTTGCCTGCACTGGACACTTTATCTACTGGGCAATCCCAATTAAATCCCATATTAAGTGTCTTTTGGTATAGCCAGGCAACAGATTTTGTTTAATGCATCAGCCTCTACTGGCAATTGGCATACTTCTGAGAAGCAGTGAAGAGTAGCTTTGTGTATCCCACTGCAGGATAGGGCCCTATATCTGTTGTTTGTTGTGTTGTCTTTTTGTTCTAAGATGTTGTAAGTAATTATGAATCTTCTAAAAAAACCCTAATATCTTTAAAGTACCTGAGGTTTATGAAGAAATTCCCCCAGAAGAAAAAATTTCTACTGCTATTCCTAGAAATGAAGAATCTCCACAAATTACAGGTACATCTCTTCTTCAAAGAATTTATAAAGCAATGAACTCCAGAAAAATACAATAATTCATGCACATGGTTAAATTCATGTTCAATATGATCAGTCATTGTGTTGGTTTTAATTGTTCCTTGCTTGTTTTACAAATTTGTCTCTCTTTGTTTTACATTGTATCTTTGTTCCTTATATGTTATAAATTCTTAAAACCAACTAATATCTTTAAAGTGCCTGATGTGTCCAAGAAAGCTATCCCAGAAGGAAAAGTGAAAATTGCTGTGCCTAAAAAAACAGAACCTCCACCAGCCAAAGGTATATGTTAACTGATAAAATTGCAGTTTTTATAAGAGTCTTATTTTACTGTGAGGAAAAAAAATCATCTTTGTCTATGACTTTATTTATACTTTGTAATCGTTTGGTTATTTGTAAATTCTGTGTCAAACAGTTGTCAGAATGTGGCATCATTCATGTTATGTATTTCCCATTCTTATGTTTCTTTACTATACTTAATTGTTTGCATATGTCTTTGGAATTTCTACGTTCCCAAATTAAAATACATGAATATCTTTAAAGTGCCTGAAGTGCCCAAAGAACCTGTCCCAGAAGAGAAAGTACTCATTGCAGTTTCTAAAAAGCCAGAAGCTCCACCAGCTAAAGGTACATCACCTCTTCAGGGAATTTTCAAAGCAATGAACTCTAGAAAAATAAAAACATTCATGTGCATGTTTTAATTCATGTTAAATATAATCAGTCATTTTGTTGGTTCTAATTGCTGCTGGCTTGTTTTACCAATTTTTTTATCTTTATTGTTTGTTGCATCTCTGTTCCTTATATGTTATAAATTCTTAAAACCAACTAATATCTTTGAAGTGCCTGAGGTGCCCAAGAAAGCTATCCCAGAAGAAAAAGTGCAAATTGCTGTGCCTAAAAAAGCTGTGCCTAAAAAAACAGAGCTTCCAACAGCCAAAGGTACATGTTAACTGATAAAATTGCAGGTTTTTTTAAAGAGTCTTATTGTTCTGTGAGATAAAACTGTTCTTTGTCTAGGATTGTAATTTATTTGGTAATTTGTAAATTCTGTGTGTTAAACAGATGCCAGAATGTGGCATCATTCATGTTACGTATTCATGTTCCTTATGTTTTTTTACTTTTCTTAATTATTTACATATGTTTTTGGAATTTTTAAATTCCTAAATTAAAACAAATGAATATCTTTTAAGTGCCTGAAGTACCCAAGGAACCTGTCCCAGAAAAGAAAGTACCTGTTGCAGCACCTAAAAAGCCAGAAGTTCCACCAGCTAAAGGTATAAAGCATCATAAATGAAATCATGAACAAAAATAACCTTTCCTTTTTCACTTGTAATCATTGTTTTTCCTGGAGTTTGTCCTGTTCTTTTTGTCATTGCAAATGCACAGTAAAGTCTTTTCATTTGCTAGTTTCTCCTCCCTTTGATCTGCAAGATAATTACTATTCTCAAGGCATATAAAAGAATATCAGACAACTGGCTGAAAGAAAAAGGAATGAAAATGTATTAAACATTGTAATCAATATATAATAATATAGCTAAGCCCCGCACATGAAATCCTTACAGTGAAAATGCTCCCACCAAATGGATATCATAGCTGTCAGAGTTTAAATAGGAAACAAAAAATGAGGAGTAATGTTAGTTCGAACCAAGGGGATTGGTTCGAACTAACCCGTCCGGGCACGCACTTCCTGGTTTAAATCAGCTGTGATTCGAACTAGCGTGCCAGCGAGATCATGCTAATGAAGCGCGGGATATTTAATACCCACTTCATTGACTATTTCGAATGCCTGCATTTGCATCCCTAGTTCGAACTAGAGTGCAGGTGTAGACATACCCATAGTGTCTGAACATATGTGTATGTCAGACAATGACAGAAAAGATGGAATTAGTAGGGGCTCATGTTTCCACATTCCTAAGCACTGGGAAGTCCTTCCACCTTCCATGATGATTGTCACATCCTCTGATTGCCTGGTCTCGTCATTCTTCAGTTTCTGGTCCAGTATTTCTCCTGTTTGATGCCTTTTTACCTGAGTTTGTTATACATTTTCCATCCCCCAGATTACTTATCCTTTAGCCAGGTGGCTTTGCCATAGAAACTATTTTATGTATGTTACAGAGGCCCAAATTTCAGTTACCCATTTTTTCTGCTGGTGTTGCACTTTCTAGGTCATGTTGTTCTGTGTCACACTGCCCCGAGCCTTCCCAGGAAAAGGATATTTTTGCTTATCATTACATGTTTGTGTACCTCTTATTGACATCTTCCAGCATATTACTTATTGTGCCAGCAATAATATCATTTTAAACAAATAAGCAATCCTTGTAAAAGAGTTATTGGCAAAACCACATTTATTTCAAGCAAGCTGTTGTATTTGTAATCTTATCTATACTCATTCACTATTTATAATTACAAATCATTCAAATATAGTAAATAAAACTCTTAATCTTACCATTTAACAATTCTTCATTTTTTATTTCTATATCATATGTCAGAAAATGTATGTTATCATACCCTACTTAATCTAGTAAGTGGGGGAGTTATGGATAACACAATGATTCTTTAATTTCAGCATTTCTTATCTTTTTTAAAACATACATTTTCAAATGCCTTTTTAATTCAGAGTCCAGTTCTGTTTGTAAATCATAGCACAAAATCTTTTAGAAACGTTCTTGTGTTGCATTTTGAGGGATGTCTCAATTTTACAGCCTTGTCCTTTAGTTGTTTTTAGTGGTATCCCAACAGTAGTCATTATAAATACCTCCATGAGGTCCATCAAGTCCATTCACAACCAGCAGATTATAACATTGCAATGATCCCATTTGATAAACTTCACATTAATATTAATGGACATTTAGTTGTTGACTCGCATGGGAACAATAGAAGACCCCCTCAGCCAGTTAATACGATTCCTCTAGTCATTTGAGAGTCTCTAAAGTTGCCAGTTTGGGTGTTGTGCTACCACTGGCTAACTAAGAACCACTGAAGTTCCTGTGAATAGCATTGGCAACCACTTGGCTAGAATGATAGACCAATGGAAATTTTGTGATGAAAACATCCATTTGTAATTTGTACAGGATGTTTATGTTAAACTAATATTTGTATTTAGTTTCTTTAACGTTCTTTCATGTCCACTTGTTTTTCGTTACTTTTCTGTTTACAAAATTTTATATGTATCTTTGGAATTTGTGAAAGTAAAAGACACTAATATCTTTAAAGTGCCTGAAGAGCCCAAGAAAGCTGTCCTAGAAGAGAAAATACCAGTTGCTAAAAAGCCAGAACCTCCAGCAGTTAAAGGTACGTATTAACAGTGGGGATGTCATAAAGAAAAAATATCTTCTTCTCTTGAAAAGTAATGGTTGAGGTTATTTTTTAAAATCTCATTTACAGATTTCTTAACTAGAAGTAACACCGAGTATGTGTATAAGAAATCACTCTTTGACATAGCTCCTGTTCCTGATATGCTTTTATTATGACTCTTTTTATTCTTAATAATTTGCATACCCTGGAAATTCTGAAATGTAACAGAAAGTAATGCTGTTTCTTTAAAGTTCCTGAGGTGTCCAAGGAAGTCCCAAAGGAGAAAGAACCCGTTGCTGTGCCTAAAAAACCAGAAGCTCCACCAGCCAAAGGTACATTTCATCACAGCTAAAATGGGAGGAGGGGAGAGAAAATGATCTTTGCTATGTTCTTGTAAATGTTATATGTCCCTCTGACTTTTCTATTTTCTGTTGAGAGAAACCTATTAATTTGAGGGCTCTAATCTCTTTGTTGTTTAAAATTCTCATCAATGTTAATGTTTGATAAGGATATTTGCATAGCAAAATAGGCAAGAGGGTCGACTTGAGGCAAATGTTAGAAATTTCTAGGAAGACTATGACAATTGTTTCTGAAATAGTCAGAAGGTCAAATTGAATTAAAGCATTTCAAGGTATGTGCTCAATGACCCAGGCTTCAGTGGGGGTGGGATGTGGTCCACAATGTGTAGATGGAGAGAAGCTGTAGAGATAAAAACATTTGAGGGATGTGGCAGATATGTGGAATAGAAAATGTCAGCCAAATGGCGATCTAAAATGACAGAATAATTTAACCAGGAAAGAGAAGAAAATCCATCAAGTACTGAAGAGCAGAAGGGGTATAACGATGAAATATGTTTGTATTAATGGAAGGGAGGATAAAACCAATAAATGTGCATCAGACTCATGGCTTCATTCATGATCTCCATGATTTCTATTTTCTTCTTAGTCTTAACATTTTGTATGTATCTGTAAAATGCCTTATAATAACCAAACCAAATATTCTTTCTTTAAAGTGCCGGAGGTGCCCAAGAAAGCTGCTCCAGAAGAGAAAGTACCAGTTGCTGTGCCTAAAAAACCAGAGGCTCCACCAGCTAAAGGTACACATTGTCATTGATAAAATCATGGCAATAATTTATCCTGTTCTTTCTGTTGTAACTTTTAAAATTTTAATTTTGAGTTATCTTTCCCCTCATTGTGATCTGTGACTTTATACATTTTGTTTTGGGGGATTCTCTTCTCCTCTTGATACTCAACAAATCATTCTCATTCAACAGTGGAGCAAAGTAGTGTAATATGTACTATGTGTACTGTAAGATCAGTCTTTTGAGCCGGGCATCACTGATGCCGTTTTGTGTCATAATTGCAGCTTTTCTGTTCTTAATTCTTTGTAGACATACTTCACATTCTTAACATAAAATAAATTAATATTTTTAAAGTGCCTGAGGTTCCAGAGAAAGTGGTCCCAGAAGAGAAAATACCAGTTGCTGTGGCTAAAAAACCAGAACGCCACCAGCTAAAGGTATATGTCATTATTTTTAAAATGGCAGGAAATCTTTTTCTTCTGGCCATTATATAAAGACGAGCAAAGACCTTTCTCTGGTCTCTTGCTGTTGGCTGAGATTTGTAAATCTTACTTATCGTGTGTGAGACAAACTGATTGTGGAATTTGGTATGTTCTTTAATATTGTTGAAAGCTCTGTGTTTTATGTTTTTTTGTTCTTAATATTTTGAACCTATTTGTAAAATTTCTCATAGTGAAAGGTATTAATATTAATATTTTAAAGTGCCTGAAGTGCCAAAGAAAGTTGTTATTGAAGAAAAAGTACCAGTTGAAGAGCCTGAGAAACCAGTACCTGCACCAGCTAAAGGTACGTATTATCACTGATGAAATCATAAAAGTCTTTGTCTTATTTTCTGAATTACTGTTTGAACATACTGTTCTCTTTTTGCTCTCAGATTTGTAAATTGTTTTCATTGTGTACAGTGTGGTATGTGTGTGCGGTGGAAATAGAAAGAGGATTAAATTCAGCCATGCACAAAGTTCTAGAAGACTAGATGTTTAGTTCTAACATCAATGTTTTTGATGTTCCTGGGTTTTATGTTTCCTTAATGTTCTTAATATTTCAAACATATCTTTGAAATTCAGACAAATAATTTACACTAATATCTTTAAAGTGCCTGAGGTGTCCAAAAAAGAGGTCCCTTAAAAGAAAGTACCAGTTGCTGTACCTAAAAAACCAGAACCTCCACCAGCTAAAGGTACGAGTGCTCGTCAATATCATCATAAGGAAGAGCCTTAGTCTTGTCCTCTTACACCTTTTTTTTAGCTGACTTTGGCCAGTCCATTTTCTAATATTTGAGGTTTGTTGATTCTACTCAGTGAGAGATGTAATGCAAAGGTGTCAAACATCTGGTCCATTGCATATATCTAGCCATATATTTTTGGCATAGCTGTTTAATATATTCAAAACGCTCAAGGCCTGATTTTTTTTCATAGCTTATGGCTGTGAAGAAAACTTCCGAAATATGAACCCGATGTAAGCCAATACAGTGTTCTCTGAGTCTGCTGACAATATAGAGTGAGAGAGGTGTAAACAAGTCTGTCCTCTCCATCCTCCATTTACTTGAGCATTAACACCAAAACCCAATAGTGGCTATTAAATAAAATCATTAATTATTTAATCGGGGTCATTATAGCAGATAAAAGGAGGTATGGGGAGAGAGGTGAGCCTAATGAGCAGGGAAGGCAATGCAGGAAAGGAATTATAGATAGAAGAAAAGAAGAATCCCACCCAAACAGGAGTAAAAGGAGAGGAACAAAATAGAAACAAAGGCTAGAAATAATGATCATACTAAAGGGGAGTTTATTTACCCCCATGTGATGCTGAGCGTAAATACTGAACAAACACTGAATAATTATAATTAAGAGTTTAGTTACTACATTAAGCTTAGCTTCCATAATTGGATTCAGCCTCCCTTTGGGAGTTATCCATTGTGTAGGGAGAGGCATATATTCTTATATTTATATTCTGACATAGGGATCAGAAGTAAAAATGGAATTCAGCTTTCTCACACTGGGGCTACGTTTATACTGCAGGCTTCTTGTGCAAGAACAGCCGTTCTTGTGCAAAAACTTGCGGAGCATCTACACTGCATGTATGTTCTTGCGCAAGTAAATTTACAGTAAGGCGTCGGAACAGAGGGCTTCCTGTGCAAAAATTATTCCTCTCCCCACGAGGAATAAGCCCTCTTGTGCAAGAAGGCAGTGTGGACTGGCAACAGGGGTTTCTTGCGCAAGAAATCCCTATGGCTAAAATGGCCATCAGAGCTTTCTTGTGCAAGACAGCGTCCACACTGCCATGGACTCTCTTGCGCAAAAGCACATCTCTTGAGCAAAAGCACATGGCATTGTGGACGTGCTCTTGTGCAAGACCTTTTGCGCAAGAACTCTTGCACAAAATAGTTCTTGCACAAGAAGCCTGCAGTGTAGACATAGCCAATGTGTTTGACACCCTTGCTATAATCTCTGTGTGTGCATATATGTGTGTGTATAAATGTTGTTTGAATATGAACTCGTTAAATCTCTTAGATATGTCCATGTTTTGTTTAATTGTTTATCTTACTGTTTTATAAACAACTTTGACATTCTTAAAAGTAAAAAATACTAATATCTTTAAAGTGCCTGAGGTGCCCCAAAAAGCTGTCCCAGAAAAGAAAGCACCTGGTGCTGCACCGAAAATACCAGAATCTCCATCAGCTAGAGGTACATGTCATCATGGATTTAATCTCAAAGAAGAATCCTTGTCTTATTTTGTTGAGCTTTATCTTAATTTTTTTTGTCTACTCCACTTTTTGCTGTCTGAGATCTGTAAAATGTACTCACTAAGTATAAGAGTGTGAATGAGTAATCAAAGTCTGAATATTGAATCATCAATGTTTTTAATATCTCCGTCTTTTATGTTTCATTCTTCTTAATGTTTTGCACACATTTTGTAACTGTAAAATGAAACAAACTAATATCTTTCAAGAACCTGAGATGCCTGAGACATCTGTCCCAGAAGAGGAAGTTTTTCTGGCTGCACCTAAAAAACCAGAACCTCCACCTGCAAAAGGTGCATGTCATCAAAAATCTTTGTCTCGTTTTTTTGACCCACCATTACTTTTCATATACTTTGTCCTGTCCATTTTCTATCACCTAAGATTTGAAAATTCTACTGGTTTTGTGAACTGTACAGCTGGGGTGTCAGACACCTGACTCAATTACTATAGCCAATCCCAGGAAATATTTGTTTTCTTAAAAAAATGAAAATATTGTTATGAAAAAAACTTGCCAAATTTGAAGTTAACTTAAGGGCAGTGTACATTGCCTCTCTGCTCAGACTAAATGGTCAGAGTAGAAACATGTTCCAAAGTTCTGAATTGTAACTCCCTGTGTGGAAACTCTGGGTGCAAACTTAAAGATCCTGAGTTTGCACTATGTGAACTCGTGACTTTTAAGTTCATTTCCACAGAGTCCACATGTTGGAGTTACAGTGCAGCACTTGGGTCCTTGATGCCGCCAACTCCCCCTAGCCCAAATTGCAGGTAAATGTAAACATGCCATTAACTTTCTGCAGTGCTCTCTTTGTGAATCTGCTGACAGCCCATGGCAGTGTACGTTAGGGTACGTCTACACTAGCCCCCCTAGATCGATCTAGAGAGTCTAATGAGGGCGACTGGAATTGCAAATCAAGCCCAGGATTTAAATATCCCGCGCTTGATTTGCATGTTCCCGGCCGGTCGCCATTTTAGAAATTGACTAGCCTGAAGTAACTGCCCGCGTCTACACGCGGCAGTGAAACGGGATTCCCAATTTAAAGCCCTAACTCGAATTAGCTGGTATTCCTCCTACAATGAGGAATTTTTAACATACTTTGTCCTGGGCATTTTCTGCTACTTACATTTGTGAATTCTACTCATTGTGTGAATTGTACTGCTAAGATGTCAAATATCTGACCAACTTACTATATTTGGCTTGTGATGTATTCTCATCTGCTTCACATATTCAGATTGATCAGAATCTAAGAATTTATATTTTTTTAAATGCAAGTATTTTTATGAGAAAACTTTCTAATTTTTACTTAGTGTAAATTTATGCAGTGCTGTCTTTGTGATTCTGCTGACAGCCTGAAACAATGGATCTGAACACTGTAAAATTTTACACCCTCCCTGCTCTAACTCTCTCACATTCCCAGTGGAGCTGAAGATGAGCACAACATAGAATAATAACCACTAAAAGTTTATTTACTACATAAAAGTCAGATTTCACAACTGATATTTATGTGGTCCCCTCCCATTGTGAGTATCTCTGTGCATTGGGGGAGCTATACCTTAATTCATACCCAGATCAGGAATAATAATTAAAATATTATTCAGCTTTCTGACAAAATTTCTTTGACATCCCTGTTGTATCATGTGTGTGAGAGAGTCTCAGTGATATTTCAGCATGATCTCATTCATGCCTTAGATATGTCCCTGTTTTCTGTTTCATTGTTTGCCTTTACTCTAAAATACACAGCTTTGAGATTCATAAAACTTACTAATATCTTTAAAGTGCCTGAAGAGCCCAAGAAGGCTGTTCCAGAAGAGAAAATACCTCTTGCTGTGACTAAAAAGCTAGAGCCTCCCCCAGCTAAAGGTACATGTCGTCATCAGTGCCATCATGAAGAAAATCTTATTTTCTTGAGCATTATGTTAACATCTTTTTTGTTTTCCATTTTTTCCTATCTGAGATTTGTAAATTGTATTCATTGATTATATTGTACTGTCAGAGTGTGAGTAACTAATAAAAGCTTGAATATTGAATCTCTAATGTTATTTATATCTCACCTACTGTGTTTCATTGTTCTTCATGTTTTGTACATATGTTGAGTACTATCACGTGAAACAAACTAATATCTTTAAAGTGCCGGAGATACCCAATACTCTCAGAAGAGAGAGAACCAATTACTGTTCCTAACAAAACAACCTCCCTAGCTAAAGGTACAGCTAGATCAGCATTACTACTTTTATTCTTGCACAGTATTTTAACATTCTTTTTCTTATCTTTCATCAGCTGAGATACGTAAAGTATATTTATCATGTGAATTGTATTGTGTGTGTGTGTGATATGTTAAGTGACTACTCAGTATTAGAATGTTGCGTCATAAATACATTTTGATATCCATGACTTTTGTTTATTTGTTATTGTTATTGTTTCTTACACATAGTTAATAATCATAAAAGTAAACTGAAATATTGTCCTTAAAGTGGCTGAGGAACCCAGGAAAACTGTCCCAGAAAAGAAAGTGCCTGTGCCTAAAAAAGCAGAACCTACTCCTGTTTCTAAGAAACCAGAACCTCCACCAACTAAAGGTACATGTTGCCATTGACATGATCAGGAGGAAGAATCTTTGTCCTCTTCTTGAACATCTTTTGACATATTGTGTCCTGTCCTCTTTTCTCGGTTATGGAATTTATACTCATTGTGTAATTGTGTGTGAGTGTGTATGTGTGCAAGAGAGAGAGAGGCTCTATAATATCGAATATGGATGCTGTCATTAATGTTTCATCATTCTTTTTGATATTTTGTACATAGTCTTAAAATTCACGTAAGTAATCAGAACTAATATCTTTAAAGTGCCTGAGGTGGCCAAGAAAGATGTCCCAGAAGAAAAAGTAACTGTGCCTAAGAAACCAGAACCTCCACCAGCCAAAGGTACATGTCATCACTGACATCATCAAGAAGAAGCTTTGTCCTCTTTTCTTGAACATTCATTAGTATATTGTGCCTTGTACTTTATTCAGTGATGGAATTTGTACTCACTGTACAATTGGCACTCTGTGTGAGTCAGTGACAAAAAGAGGCTCTATAACATCTGAATATGGATATTAATGTTTTAATATCCCAGTTTCCTCTGTTTCTTCCTTCTCTGGAATGGTTTGTACATATTCTTAATATTCATGTAAGCAGAGGTGAGAATAATACAGTGTGCTGCTCTGCTAAGAGCTGGGTGGGGTGCTCTACTGCAGAAGTAGTGGTAGCAGCACTCCCTGCCAGGCTTTCCTGCAGGCGGATGAAAGGAGATGTTTAGCGGTGTGGCCCACACCAGTCTGGGTCTCACCAAGCCTCATCCTGGTGCCCTTTAGAGTGGGCAGGGGGCTGAACCTTCTCTCATCATTCTTATCAGTGCTGCTTGTTGCTGACTTCTCTTCCGTCACTGCCAGGGACTGAGAGGACAACAAACAACATCCCTGCATGGCTCTCCCTCCCTCCTGATGCAGGGACGGAGCAGAGGATTGCATGATCCACACTGTGTGCTTCCCCCTTGCTCCCTGACAGTGATGGAAGGAGAAGGGCAAGCAACATCAGTAGGCATCGGGGGGAGGGGAGCTTCAGTCCCCCATTCCCCTAAAGGGCATCCTTGCCCACTGCATTGCCCCCTACACCCTAGCTTCCCAATCCTGAATCCTGCACTACCTGAAGGTCCCATCCCCTGCCCTAAGCACCTTCCCCCCTCCCCCGCACTCTACCCCAGTCTTAAATTTCTTACAGGTACTATCCTATCATATACACACCCAACCTCCTGCCCAAGCCCCTCCCTGAGGGCCATACAACAGTAACTATAAGAAATTTAAGTTACTTTCACCCCTGTCTGTAAGTAAACAGAACTAATATCTTTAAAGTGCCTGAGGTGCCCAAGAAAGATGTTTCAGAAGAAAAAGTTCCTGTGCCTAAAAAACCAGAACCTATGCCTGTGCCTAAGAAACCAGAACCTCCACCAGCTAAAGGTACATGTTGTCATTGATGTCACCAGGAGAAAGAATCTTTGTCCTCTTTTCTTTGACATTCTTTAATATATCGTGTCCTGTCCTTTCTTCAGTTATTGAATTAGTACTTATTGTATAACTCAGGGCTACTCAACTTTGGAAGCCCCGAGGGCCACAATGATACTCACAGCACATGTGAAGGGCCACAACTTAAGTGTTCTTTCATATACAGGCAAATATATATGCAAATATATGCAAATAGCCTATTTCGCACTGACAGGCATGAATACAAAGATTAAAGCAAGACTACACAACACACAGACCCCATTTAAGTCAGTTCTGCTGATATTAATAAAATGCAATATTTACCCGATTTCCACCCATATGACAGCACTTTTAATGAGCAATGACAGTCCAGGAATTTAACTACTAAAACGCATATCAACAGAACACCATTATGTTGACTCACCATTGTGGAGCGTGTTCCCAGTGGAGGCATTGTTCAAAGGATCCCACCCACAGGCTGCATGTTGAGCCCCACATAAACCCAAACCACACCATGGGCTGCAAACAAAAGTTGAGTAGCCCTGGTGTAACTGATACTCTGTGTGCATGTGTGTGAGTGAGATGCTCCATAATATCTAAATATAGATACCATTGTTAAAGTCTCATTGTCCTCTGTTTCATCATTCTCCTTAATGTTTTGTACATATTCTTGATATTCATGTAAGTAAACAGAACCAATCTCTTTAAAGTCCCTGAGGTGTCCAAGAAAGCTGTCCCAGAAGAAAAAGTTCCTGTGCCTAAAAAAATAGAACCTACTCCTGTGCCTAAGAAACCAGAACCTCCACCAGCTAAAGGTAGATGTTGTCATTGACATCATGATGAAGAAGAAACCTTATCCTCTTTTCCTGAACATTTTTAATATATTGTGTCCCATTCTTTCTTCAGTTATAGAATTAATACTCACTGTGCAATTAATACTGTTTGTGTGTGTGTGACTAAGTGACAGAAAGAGGTTCTATAATATATGAATATGGATGCCATCATTAATGTTTTAATAACCCAGTGTCCTCTGTTTCATCGTTCTCTTTGATATTTTGTACATGTTCTTAACATTCATGTAAGTAAACAGAACTAATATCTTTAAAGTGCCTGGGGTGCCCAAGAAAGATGTCCTAGAAGAAAAAGTTCCTGTGCCTAAAAAAACAGAACCTCCACCAGTTAAATGACATGTCGTCATTGATATTAACAGGAGAAAGAATCTTTGTCCTCTTTTCTTGAACATTCGTTAATATATCGTGTCCTGTCCTTTCTTCAGTTACAGAATTAGTACTTATTGTGTAACTGATACTCTGTGTGTGTGAGAGGCACTGTACTATCTGAATATAGATACCATTGTTAAAGTCTCATTGTCCTCTGTTTTATCATTTTCTTTAATGTTTTGTACATATTCTTGATATTCATGTAAGTAAACAGCACTAATATCTTTCAAGTGCCTGGGGTGCCCAAGAAAGCCGTCCCAGAAGAAAAAGTAACAGTACCTAAAAAACCAAAACCTACTCCTGTGCCTAAGAAACCAGAACCTCCAGCAGCAAAAGGTACAGATCAGTGGTAGAACCTTTTCTTCTTCTTCTTTTTGAACACTATTGTAATATATTTTTCTTGTCTGCGATCAGCTACCTGAAATGTGTAATGGGTATTCATCATGTGAACTGTACTACGAATAAGAGATTGTTGCATAAGTGGCTAATCTGTGTTCGAATGTTGCATCGTAATTGCATTTTGATATCCACGACTTAGTGTAATGTTTCTCTTTAATGTTTCATACACATTTTTAACAATCTTAAAAGTAATGAGAACTAATATCTTTAAAGTGCCTGAGGTGCCCAAGAAAGTTGTCCCAGAAGAAAAAGTGCCTGTTGCTGTGCCTAAAATACCAGAATTTACACCTGCTAAAGGTACATGTCATCACTGACATAATCATGAAGAAAAATCTTTGTCATCTTCTCCTGAATAATCTTTAACAAGTTGTGTTTTGTGCTGTTTTAGTTATGGAATTTTTATTCGTGTAAATTGTGTGTGTGTAAGTGTTAGTTACAAAGAAAGAAACTCTGCATTTTTTGTATCAGTTGTGACAGTGGCACTTGTCACAGTCGAGTATCAGTCATAATAAAAATTAAATAATACTTTTCAAATGGCAAAGTTGCTATTGAAGAAAAGGTATTCTTAATCATGGCTAAGAAAGATAGTCCCCCAATAAATATGCAATCTATTCAATCATAAAAAAACTTTTATTAGCAACATAGTATGCTGGAAGCATTTCAATTCTCATTTTGATTGTTGCTTTATTTTGCAAACATTGGTCTTGAGTCCTGTAAAGTTCAGTATTCTTCATTTAAAAAAAAAAAATGACAGCAACAAATCACCTGCCAATATAATGTTACATAAAACTTTCACTATTCGGAAGAAGAAATGTGCACCAGAATTCTCCTAAGAGACATAACTAATCCAGGATTATTTAGAAATCAAAATCTACCTTCCCACATAGATTGCTCATTATGACATGAATGCACCAATAATTAACAAAAGAGTAAACAGCCAAATTAACCACAAGAACTAATATTGTACATGTACTTAGCTTGAACTGTGCTTGTCTCTGTCTCTGTGAATGTGTAGGTTGATGTAGTTTTCCTGCCTATTTGTATCTTCATGTGATATTTGTATACTTCATGTGACCCAGTCTTATATGGCAGTCTGTCAATATTCTTTAAAGTCCCTAAAGTCACCATGAAGATTGAACCTGAAGAACCAGAACCTGCTCCTATTTCAGAATTAGAAGAGATCTCACCAGCAGAAGAAGAAGAGATCTCCACAGCTGAAGAAGAGGCCTCAGGAGCAGAAGAGGAAATCTCATCAGAAGAAATCTCTCCAGCAGAAGAAGAGATCTCAGCAGTTGAAGAGATTGTACCAGTAGAAGGTATACACAGCAGCCATAATCAAACGCACTCCTTCATTTCAAAATTGTGTACACCTTGCTTCGTAGTTCTCTGCACTTGTGTTGTATTTGTATTAAATCCCAGCTTTTTCCTTGTGTTACTGTATGTGTGAATATGTTCTAAATTCTCAATTCATTGTAATTCAATCATAATAGTCTTCCTGTTATTCAGTTTTCCTCGTGTATTATTGTTCTTATATTAGTAACATGCTTTCATAATTCATACTGGACATTCACATTATGTGCAAGCAACAAAACATTTATTTAGAGGTTTTCATGCTTCCATTTAAATCAATGGGAGTTTTGACATTGACTTCACTGTAAGCAGAATGGAGTTTTTTGGCACATTAAATGTTCTTCATCTGACTTTTATGATAGTAGGTATATTCTAAATCTGCCATAATATTATTTAAAGAGCCAGAACCTGAAAAGAAGATTCCTGAAAAACCAAAACCACGGGTACCTCTTCCACCAAAAGAGGAAGTTAAGATGGAAAAAGTTCAACTTAAAGGTATAAGAAGCCACTGAAATCAGTATTAACAGCTTTACTGAATGCTTCAATATAACTCATTATAATTATATTTGCTCATCTTGAAGGGTGGACTTTTTAATATATTACTTTTAGCCTAACTCAGTGCCTGTTTCTGTTGCTTTCAGTCTAATAATACTCCTTACTAATTGTTTATCTATTGTGAACTTTCAGAAACATATGTCCTAGTCAGTTTGTGTGGTTTTCAGTTAAAATGAAGAAATTAATGAAAAAGTTAATATATTTTAAATTAATCTTTGAAAAAGATCTTAGCATAATATGATAACATATTCTTACACTCTTTCCCACTGGAAAAAAAAATCCCCAGCATGATTCTCGGGTTAGTATGTTGCTGTGGTTGTTGAAGATCTCATTACAGCTAATTAGAAAGGCGTCTGCAATTTGTGTCCATTGTTTTTCTTTTATCATGTTGCTAGTGTTGAACATTTATATGTTGGTCAGGTGTTTGGCAGGTTTCAGAACAAGATTTTTTTTCTTTTTCTCATTTTAAAATATTATAATTTAAGGATCTAGGTAGTAAAAATAAAATTGTCTTCTTTAAAGCTCCCACGCCAAGGAAGAAAGTTGTGCCTGAAAAACCTGTTCAGGCTCCAGAAAAAGTGGAACTCACCCCTGCTAAAGGTATCTAGTATATGGGCTGGGGAGGGGTGAATCATATTTTCTTATTCCTGCGTCTGGCAGGCACTAGACTGTAGTTCTTGGCATTTGTCTTCTATGATATGCTCCTAAGTATCTCTCTCTTAAATAATTGCAACATTTTGTCCATATGTCTTATATCTTTGTTGTTCTATGTTTTACACCTTTCATTTTACTAGATTTTATTGCACTTTCCTTTCCCACTGTGCAACTCAGGAGGTGATGGACATGTTAGAGAGCTGTATTAGGGGAGGGGACATAAAAGTAGAGTCCATCATGGGAACCCACACCACCCTATTTGGGTAGACAGTCCTACAGCAGTTGAAATAAATAAGAATCTTTGTTAATTAATTAATAATTAGTTATTTAATAACATGTTTAAACTCCATGTAGTTTATTGTTAAAGAAACTACCTTTTCATTTGAATATTTGATCAAACTGTGTTTCCCTAAATGAACAAATTCCAAAGGAACAAAACACCTACTCAAAACAGACCAGAACTAAATCATATTTTTATAGGGATAGTACTGTTATTCAAATTTAACTTTTTTGTGAGCCAAAGGGATCTGCCAACATAAGTAACTGAACAGTTTATGATCAAGCCTTTTGTAGTAGACTTTCCAGCTCTCACCCTATAAGATTGCTAACTTTGGTAGGATGAATTCCCAGAAATTTCATCACATGACATTATTAAGATTAATCTTTAATTCCTGAAGACTCCAAAATAATCTTGGAAGGTTGGCAACCCTGCCCCCATGCCAGAATTTCACTGAGTCATATTTTATATTATATCTCTGTGAAAGGCTTAAGTGAATCTTGAATATAATGTTCTTTTCTCTCTACCTGTACTGAACACCTACTGTGGTGATCGGTGATGGGAGACTCATGTTTAGACTATCAGGAAGTCAGGGACATTCTCCTTGGAAGATTCCAAGGATTCTCCTTAGTAAAACTGATCAGCCTCATTGCAAATTTTACTCTGTAAAGACTGAACTGAAAAACAATTTTTTCCATGAAACTTCCCCAAAAACAACACCATTAAATATATATGTACAGAAAGAGAAAGAGAAAAAAATCTGGGCGCTTTTTCTTCTTCCTAAGTTTATTCAGAGTTTACAAATTAAGATGGCAGTCATCTTAATAAATAGCCTATACAGGCAGTCCAGGATGGTAGATAGATAAGTAGGTTGTGCAATTTTAGGAAGAGTAGAATATTGGGGATGAAATCCACAGTGTGACAATGAGAAGAATTTTACCATTAACTTTGAATTTTTTAGCTTTTGTGGCTTTCTCAGACTCTTTTGTTGTTGTTGTTGTTATTGTTGTTTTGTCTTACTAGTCATGGGTCCATAAACCAGCATATGCAGATATTACATGGAAAAATGACTAAAACAATCTACTCCCATTTCAGTTGTTTTTATCTTCTGTTTTGAATGTTTTATTGTAAATCAGCATTTGGCTTGTGTATTTGGATGACTATTACTGTTATGGACTTTTATTAAAATTTGAAATTATTTTTTTTAAAGTGCCGGGAGTTGAAAAGAAAGGCCGCAGAATACTTCCTGAAGTTACCCCTCCGCCTAGGGAAGAAGTTGTTCTTAAAAAAGGTACGGTAATTTGGCCACAATATAAATGTGAAATCACATCAATCCATTCCCTAATTATTCAAAAGTAACGTGGGAATAGGATTGCATAATGCCATCCCAAATAGTTATGTAGGAAATTACATGAGTTAACTGGTACCTGAGGCCATGTCTTCACTATGTGGGAAGGTCAAAACAAGATATACAAGTCTAGCTATGTTAATTATGTAGCTAGAATCAATGTACCTTATTTCGAGTTTCCATGCTGTTTCCACAACGATCTCCAAACACTCCCATCGGCTGCCTTTTCTCTTCATGAGTAACCCTCTCAGTTTGATTTAGTGGCTCTTTACTGATCCAGAAGATTAATCAAGTCAATCTTCCGTGTAGCAAAGATGGTTCATTTCCTGGTGAAGAAGTTTGTGGCAGGAGGAACAGCTTGAAGATCCAGTAGAGCCAAAGCTATACAAGGAAAGCAGAGCAGAACACAGAATATCAGCACATCCCACGGGAGGCTCTTCCTTGTCATGCTGTTTTATGGACCCCATTCCCTCTATCTTGGCAGTAGCACTAACACAGGAGCCGTGCTGCCAGTGGGTACCCACCCATCAGTCACTGATTGCCCTTTCCCAGTGGGGTTTCTGCTTGGATATCTGCTGTGTTAGAGGGCAGCTGGCTAATCAATTATTCCATCTTCCAGTCTGGCACTCTTCTCCAAACCTAGTGAAGATCTGACCATGCAGAGTTCATACGGGGGTTGTATCATTTTCTAAGTACGGAAGACAACACTGGCCATTCCTTTCCTTCTAAGACTAGGGCTTCCCTAATGCACTCATGCTCATTTGCTTTTTGGCATGTTATACAGAAGGGAACCAATAGCTCCCATTCTCTGCATTGAGTTATCTTTCCTGGTCCTGATATTCATTTGTCATTTCATATGTTAATGCAGAATTATCTACTCTAATTCATCATTAAAAATAACTCAGAATATATTATTTTTGTGCTCACAAAAATGTTGGCATTAATACAGTAATTCAAATTACAAACTACAGTAAGCATTTACAGGTAATTGAGGTACTTTATCAAAAAATGCTGAAAATAAACTGGTAATATGGCTTTCAGCTGGTGAATCCAATATTCATTCAGAATATCAGAAATGGCATGTAGTATCACCAAAAGCTTCTCTCTTGTGTATCTGTAATTAAGTTTAAACTTTTAATCAGTATTATTGGTTTCATCTGTTATTGATAAAACATATGTGATCTAATATGTTATTCTTATGGGCAAAACTAAAACTGATACATAATTTTATTATTAACAGATGTTTTACTTGATGTGCAGATATATACAAATTGAAGATTTTACACGTCTTCACTATTAGATTGAGTTCTAAAATATCCTGAGATTATAGTTGTGTGTAAATTTGGTAACTTTTTAATTCAAATAAGATAATAAGTAATTTTAGTCTAAGTGAATGCTAAAATATACATTTTTCAGCAGATGGACCACTCTAAATTAAAGCATTTTTTGCTCCAGGTGACTGCATGTAAAATTTCATTTATGATAATAATCATAATAATTACATAAAGCATATATTTCTGCACCCTATGCTGGTTGTTTCATATTCTCTGTTGTTTAGATAATTTTTAAATCTTTATCTTAATTACCATGTTCCTCATCCATATAAGACTCTAAAAACTGAAAATCTTTTTCTTTCAAAGTTCCTAGAAAGACACCTGAAGAGGAAAAACCGAAACCAGAGAAAGAACCTAAAGTAGAAACGAAACCAGAACCTAAACCAGTAGAAAAGATAAAGAAACCCGAAGGTACAAGTCAAGGTCACATTCATATGTTTCTGAATATGGAGAGACCCAAAACAAAATCCTAATTCTGATTAGCAATTTATTGGGTTCATTATCTAAATCAAGGTTCAGATCAGAATTGTGCAAATGTCCTCCAAGTCTGTAATATGCTGAATTAAATTTTTATTGAAAATAAACCCAAACTTTGGGAAAATCTAGTTTCAGATCAGAATTATGTATCTTGGTGGCTAGTTCTCCTTTTGAGTCTTCACTTTATATAAAAGAGAATTTTTAAAAAGTTTTAAAATGTAAACTAAAAAGTAATAAAGTGTAAACCACAATCAATCCCATTATCCTTTCAATTACGGTCTTGTAACTGTATGTCCTACTGGCTGTTTTCTGTTTCTAGTTTTATCTGAGTCTGATTGTTAACAATATATATGTACGTTAAACCTAAGGCCAACTGAAAATCGTAATCACATATATAGAACTTAACTAACTTTCAAATGTCATATTAAATTACTCTATATTAAAATTACTTCAGTTAATATATGTGGGTATTCGAGGAATTTAAACATATCTTCCAAAATAAAAATCATATTTTAAAGAGCCAGAAGTTCCCAAGAAGAAAATTGAGATACCACCTGTCACGAAAAAAGAGAAACCTGTGCCTGAACCAGAGAAAGGTACCAAATGTGTGGCGCTCTTTTCTTTATTTCTGCAAATAAACTGCATTCACCAGTGAACATCCTTTTATATAAGCTAAACTAATTTATTAATATAATGCAACCATTAAAATTGTCCTTTTTAGCCTCTCTGCATTCTTCTGGGTCTGATTTCCTCTTTAGTCCTTTAGTGCTTAAAGAATTAAACTCTCTTCCATTAGAGAGATCTCTGTATCTTGCTGTATATGTGTTTGCCCCTGCTGTCTTTTATCAGTGTATTTTGGAAGTTAAAAAATTGAAAGTCTGTCTTCTATTAAAGTTTAATGTATTAAACTTAAAAGTTTTACTGTGTATTAAAGTTTCACTAACACTTTGTACTTTTCCTGAATTATTTTTCTGTATTTTGCAATAAGATTATGAAATATTTACACTAACCTATTCGTTATTGTGTGTTTAAAGTGCCAGAACCTAAGCCAGCAGCTGTCCCTCTTCCTGAACCAAAACCCGCAGAAGGTGAGAATCTGTTCAACATGAATAATTGTGCATGTTTTCCTGTACATATTGCCTTTTGCCATTTAGTGCAGGGCTACTCAACTTTAGAAGCCCCAGGGGCCACAATGATACAGCACATGCCGAGGGTCGCAACTTAAGTGTGGTTGCATATATATGCAAATATATATGCAAATAGCTTCTTTCACACTGACAGGCTTGAATATAAAGATTAAGCCTTAAGCCATGGCGCCGGACACAAACGTGGCCAGTGTGAGCCAGTCAGCACCTCTCAGGCTCTGCCCACAAGGCTAAGCAGCCAGCACTTCCCACAATACCCTGGCACTTCCAGCACCTCCTCCCGGGGGGCCAGAAACGCCAACACCTTGTACTCCTCTGTTCTAGCCAGCCCGTCCACTTGCGTCTTTCAATGCTCACCCCAGCTGGGAGATGCCTCGCCGTTGTGGAGCGTGTTCCCAGTGGAGGCCATGTTCAAAGGATCCTACCCGCGGGCCACATGTTGAGCACTGTGTAAACCCAAACTGTACCACGGGCTGCAAACAAATGGGCTAGGGGCTGCATGTGGCCTGCGGGCTACATGTTGAGTGGCCCTGATTTAGTGGTACTGGTTAAAAATATGTTAAGCAAATATCTCAGCTAACTCTTCGCACTACTAGGATTGAAGGATATTTTCTGAGTACTTGTCGTGAGTGAGGATCTAGTAAATGTACGCTTTACATGGCCCATGGGAAAGTGTTGCATAGTAAATTTTAACAAACATATTCATGAAAATACATTTTAATTATTTCTGCAGCTCTAATATCTCCCAAATCAGCCGAAGAGCCAGCCCCTGTTACTGCTCCAGTGACGACTCCAGTGGTTGGAAAGAAAGCAGGTATGAATATTTATTCTGTAGAGTATTTGCTAATTTGCATTTTTCACATGACTATGTGCACTGAAGACAAGATAACTACTAAAGACTGTGGAATCTTACCATTTATTATTTCTGGTATACTGAAAGCCCTCCCCCATGTGTCATGAATCAGGCTCCCATTGTACTATGTACTGACACACTCACAATAGGAAAAATAGTTCCTGCCCCAAAGCCATACAATTGGTGTTCAGCCTGTGCTCTTCAGTGTGGGTGATGAGACATTCTTAACTTGTCTAATTAATGTATGTATTCTGTGAATTTCTTGGTAATTGTTTGCTGTGTTCAGGCATACATCTGTATGTGCTGTATGCCTGTTACTTGTAGAACAAAATATATATATGTATGTTGTATATTTGGCAGGGTTGGATGGATGTTTTGTTTGCTGTTTTGGGAGTTGTTTTGTATACTCTGAATGTTGGGAAAAGTACCAATAGCATTGAAGCTCCCTAGCACTACTGTTGTTTATATTCATATTAGGGTGGTACCCAGAGGCTTCATCTCGGGTTAGGAACCCATAGTGTACAACCACATCTGAGTAGTCCTTCCTCTCTGAAGTTCTTATAGTCTAAGGCTAGTCTACACTGCAGGCTTTTTGCGCAAGAACAACTGTTCTTGCGCAGAAACTTGCGGAGCATCTACACTGCATGTGCATTCTTGCGTAAGTAAATTTACAGCAAAGCCTGGGAACAGAGGGCTTCTTGCGCAAGAGTTATTCCTCTCCCCACGAGGAATAAGCTCTCTTGCGCAAGAAGGCAGCGTGGACGGGCAACAGCAGTTTCTTGCGCAAGAAACCCCTATGGCTAAAATGGCCATCAGAGCTTTCTTGCGCAAGAGAGCGTCCACACTGCCATGAACACTCTTGCGCAAAAGCACATGGCAGTGTGGACATGCTCGTGCGCAAGACCTTTTGCGCAAGACCTCTTGCGCAAAACAGTTCTTGCGCAAGAAGCCTGCAGCGTAGACGTAGCCTAAGAGCTTCATCCACTTAACTGCTCTAGCACAAGGAACAGCAGCACTGTTCTCAATTACTTTGTAGCCCAACCATTAACCAGAGGGGACCTATTCTAAAATAAGAGTGCAGTTAATTCTTTTTTATTTAATCTTTGACCACTGCCCATTAGTGTCTATTTTATATTCATTTGGTGATGTGGACAGCTGTTCAAAAATTCCATATAGGTTGCTAGGCAACATCAGAGAGTAACAATTTTCAGCTACTCCTAGTCTGAGTTGGGTTTGAACTGGTAGCCTAAAGGTGAAAGGCTCCCTGACCTATCATCAGCTCCTGAGATAAGGCTGTACTGAATCACCAATGTTAAAGGTATATGCTACTGATGAAAAACACATGCATGTAAAAGATAGCATGAGCCACAAGGCAGCTGGCAGGAACAGTTGGGTAGAAGACACAGTTGAGCTAAACATCTCAAATGAAACAGCTGATGGAATATTAAAACCAGAGGACAGTAGACAAGAGACAGACGTTCTTAATATGTTATAGTTGCCAAAGAAGCTAAACCAGAAATAATAACTGTAGTTTCAAGGAAGAATCTTACCATTAAAGATGAGGAGAGAGGGAGAGAAAACCTAAAATAGGCTCTTAGACAGGCCAGGTTTGCCTTTGAAAAGGGCCGAAATAACAACACCCCAATACATAAATATATGTGGCATCAGAGAAGAAAAGAGGAATAAAATGAAATTAGAGTTTCATAGGGAGGATGAAATTGGGAGATTCCCTGAAGAATAGAATTCCATCCAAAAAAAGAGAGAGATTCCTACATATAAAAAAAAGAATAGGGAAATGTATACATTTCCCTACCTGAAGTTGCTCCAGAAAGCCTGAGAATAAAGACCAGAGATGTTCCAAGAAAGAGAAAAAAATAAAATTAAGTTTGCAACCTGAAGAAATTGTGATAAAAGATTATGTGAAGGATACTGCTAAAGCCACTGAAGAAGTAGTACCTGAAATATATTTGATAACAAGAAAGGGAAAGAAGAAATATGTCACCATACAGAAGTTTGTAAAACTCCCTCTGGGTAAATTCATGAAGGCACAAGATGTAAATTAGAAAATTCAGAAAGTGGCCAAATTGGTTTCAAGAACATTGATGTTCCTATAGCTGAAGAAATCATGGTTCCCTACAAGAAAATATTGACAAGAATATTGACTGTAAAATAGCAAAAGAAGATTCTCTGGAATCCTAGGATACTGGGATTGTACTGAGAAATTATGAGGTCGTTGGGAAATTCATTGAATATGGGGTGATTCCTAGCAAAAAGGCTTTTAGAATCTTTACAGGGTCAGTGCTCATGCCACAGGATTCAGAAATGAAAATAGAAGGGAAAATTTTGTAGAAAAAAATAATCCACAGAAACCTATAAGAGGAGAGAGATTCAGAAGCATCAATGATTGAATAGCTAGCTTTATATGGCAAGCAGGAAAAAGGATTATGCCAGTTAAGAAAGTTAAAACTCCTTTTAGGACCTTCTTAGATAAAGATAAAGACAAAGACAGACAATCTAAAATTCCTGGTAAAACTGTCCAGAGGAAAAGAAGAATTTAAAATAGTGATTCTGGGGGATGGCAGAGACATTAAAGTTTCCTTAGAAGACCTTAACAAAATAGTCCAATTTGAAAAAAAAAGTGATGGAACAGAATCAATGAAGAAAATCCACTTAGATGTCAAAATGTGAGGGCAAAAAATAATTTTAAAAAGTTAAGTTCTCCCAAAAGAGAAACTCCAGCTCCCCTCAAAAGTGAGCAAATCTATAAGTAAAAGACACACATCTCCTTTATAGAGGAACTCAAGCTTTCTGGGAGAGAATTCTCTGTTGTAGAAGAATGTCGGATAAAGTAGCAGCAGCACAAAGTGGCAGTGTAAAAATACCTGGCACCAAGAAAATAGAAAAAAAAATTTGTACCAAAAGCTGTCTTGTAAAAAATGCCCAGCAAAGGTTATATCCCAGTTTCCAAAAGTGTAGGCAAAGTTGTCATTCCAGGAGAAGTGAGAAATCCCATTACAGAAGTGAGAAGACAGGGGTCTGGATTTCAGTGAGTATTGTAGACTTTCAGAAGCTAACTAGCAATTGGCTTAATTTGAGGCGATGCAAGAAGCTGCGGTATATTTGTGAGCTGGCCAGACTCCTCCTCTACTGACAGATTACCATATAAACTTTGGAAGAAAACACCATTTCTCACCATTGTCAGCTAGTGTTCATTTGCCAGTATCCTTCAGTACCATTTGTATCTCCATCTAATGCATCAATTCTGTGAACATGCATTCAAAAGTCTTGTCATTTTGTCATCTTGTGTGTATCAACTAAACATATATCTGTATCTTTTGTGCTAATTATATTACTTACATTAATTTTAAAATGGTAGTTTATATCCTCTATATTACTGTACATTGAAGAGCAGCCCACAATTTTTTTGCACTTTTTATCATTTTTACCTCTTTTTATCATTTCTTGCATTCTGTGTCCTGCATTCCATATTGCTCAAAGGTTTCAAACAATTATTGTATCCATATATAGAGAATGCAAGATAATAGACAGTGTGATCTGGGAAACATTTTCAGTAGTGAGGGGCGATCTGTAATAATTCAGGAATGAGAAAAGATGGGTGAGATCAACTTCTGCCTCATAAAAGATATTAGGTCACCTGCCTTGTCTCTCTCATATCCAGTGACCAGCATGGCTACAGTAGCCTTGTGAAATGCTTGTGCATGAATGCACCGTGAAGCAGAAACACCTATGAATTATGATAAATCATCCTTAACACTTGAGCATAGCTTTCTGTCATTGAACATGTACTTTGTGTATACAACTTACATTTCTTGCCTTGATTTTTAAAATATATAGGCTACTTTTTTAAAGCTGTTAAAACAGGTTGAAACAGCTAACTCAACTGATGAGTGGGTCATACATGGCTTTTTATTATTGGTGCTTACTAGACAAGGTATCAGTGTTCTTTGGAGGCAGTGACATTTGTGTGAGCTGCGATTTTTTTGAATGGCCTTTGTTTCAGTTGGTGGTTGGTAGCCATGCAGTACTTTATGAATGTCTCTTGTTAAGTGGTCTTATACTTCTGTGTAGTGCCTCACTTGAGCAGGAAAGCCAAGGTCTAATGTTCTATGCATCAGTTTCTTCAACTACTGTCCTGTAAGGAATCATCAATTTTACAAAGTGTCATTTTCTCCATAACTGATGATTACCATTTTTATTTATCCTTTACAGATTTGTTTTTGTTTACATTTGATTAAAAAATCCATAATTGAGAGCTTAGTGTTAGTGAATGGCCACTTCACAGAGAGTCATAAAAAATGATCGTTTTTTGATAGAACAAAATGTTGACACATGGTGGGCTCCTAAGCTCCATTTCTTAATATCTACCACAGAATCTGCAGTTTTATATGTTATACTTCAAAATATTCAATGTCACTCTAATTATTCACAGTATATGCTATATAAATATGTACATGTATACACTCTTCTCACTGTATATGTATGTACAGAGACAGAAGAAAGGGAAAATGTAACTTTAAAAAGGTTTTTATCTAAATGTTAATACATACATCTATTTAACCAGACTTAATACATTGCTAATAATATTGCGGTTTTACTGCAGATCCCAAAGCACCAAAAGAAGAACCTGGCAAGGTTAGAACTCCTATTAAAGGTAAGTTAAATTATCATAAAATACAAACTGTGTGAATTTTGCATGTATAAAATCCTAATTATAATGAATGCTCTTCAGTTTTCTCTGGTGTAAAAGACTAGACAGCAGACTTCCCCAATTTGACTTAGAATGACAAGAATTTTAGAAAGTTTCATATAAGCTGTCTTTCTCTCTCTTTTTCCCAAGACAATATTTGTTAAAAAGGAATGGCTGTTCCTATTTCTAAAGTTACATTTTTAATGAAATCCTCCTCTTTTTAAAAATCCATCTGATTCAGCCACTAATAGAGGATGTGAAATGTAACCTTGCTTATTTTGGCATATTAGACTTAACAGATGGACAAATGTAGAACAGAGATTAATATCAAACTTTAAATAAAATCTCTCTAAAATTTTGCCATTCTGATTAACTAAGTAAACTTATGATTCTGATTTACTTATAATTCTGACTATGTTCTGCCTCATTCTGGATAAAGCAAATTAAGCTTAACTATGAATACATTGTAGTCAAAGAGGAAAGCTGTGAAGAAGGGTATATCGAATCTCAGTATGGGTTTTTTTAGACATAATAAAAGTAAATGGATGCTTTGACCCAGTTGAACCTTCGAGCATGAAGAACTGCATGGGACCCCAGCTTTTAACATAGTCCAGATAGACTTGTGGACGACTTAATCTAGGCTTGACTGTTCCGCTTTTGTGCTCTAATTGCATCACTGTTGATTTTGTCAAACTGGTAACTAAGCATCTGGTTCATGAATCTCAGTTAGCCCAGCTTCCACGGCATGCATACAAGCAAAACTCTAAATTGGGATCTGTTTATTCATCTCTACCTCTGATTTACAGCCAAGAAGACACCATCCCCTGCAGATCTGGATAGGAAAAAACTAAGGCCAGGCAGTGGTGGTGAAAAACCTCCTGAAGAGCCACCATTTACCTACCAACTTAAAGCTGTGCCACTGAAGTTTGTAAAGGAAATGAAAGACATAGTGCTGGAAGAAGCTGAATCTGTTGGTTCTTCTGCAATCTTTGAGGTCCTTATCTCTCCCTCTACTGCAATTACCAGCTGGATGAAAGATGGAAATAACATCCGAGAGAGCCCAAAGCACAGGTTTATTGCAGATGGCAAGGACAGGAAGCTGCATATTATTGATGTCCAGCTTTCAGATGCCGGCGAGTACACTTGTGTGCTACGTTTGGGAAACAAAGAAAAGACCTCCACAGCTAAACTCATTGTTGAAGGTATTTCCTTGCACCCTGACTAAGCTTCACATTCTTCAACAACTTGTAAAGGCTAGCTATAATTTACACCTTTAAATACGTTTGTGTATTGTGAGTTTTCAGTAATTGTCCTGATTTTCATTGCTCGTTTCATATTTTCATTCTATATGCAGTGTACTTTTACACTGAATAAAATAAAAAATGCATCAAAACAAGTTTCCTTCTTTTCCCAGAAATACCAGTGCGTTTTGTGAAAACACTTGAGGAACAAGTCACAGTGGTCAAAGGGCAGCCATTTTATCTAAGCTGTGAGCTGAACAAAGAGAGAGATGTGGTATGGAGGAAGGATGGGAAGATCGTAGTAGACAAGCCTGGAAAGTACGCTCTGAGTATTATTGGTTTGCAACGTGCCCTTACCATCATGGATGCAGATGACGCTGATGCTGGCACTTACACGGTGACAGTGGACAACACTGACCTCAAATGCGACTCTGTTGTTCAAGTAATAGGTAAGCAAACAAAGACAAACTCTTAATTCTCTGCTTTGAATTTGTGTGCATAGAACTTTAAAATTAGGACAGTATGACTCAATTAGTATTTGAAAAAGAGCACAAAAGTCACTGTATTTTTTCCCTTTGGTAATGGGTTCATTATTCTTCAACTTTGTTTAACACATTTTGAAATACTGGTGCTTGGTATTTTAAGGCCTAAGTCCCACAGAAGTTATAGGAAAAGTTGCTATGCAAAGGGAGATGAATCAGAATTACCATTTTATAGGATTAGGATTATACTGATCCTCGTGTGGAACTCCCAGCCAGACTCAGTGGGGAGTATTGCTTGAAATTCCATGGCATCATTATCCAGATTTCATAAAAATTGTTGGAAGTGGACTCCCATTTGAAAGACTTTTTATGCTATTAGTGGTAATTTTGGCAAATATATGGATAGCCCTCAGCTCCCCATTAGGTTGCTGTGATTTATTACAGGGGTTTTGGATTTTTTGGCTATCCTACCTACCTGACATCCATAAACGCAAACAAGTCTTTGGGAAATGGTCTGCTTTTGTTGCATATGACAACTTCTGTTATCCCAGGGAGGGAGAATCAATTCCTGTAAACCACATGTGCTTATTTCAGGTTATAAACCAATATAAGCTGGCAACTCAACTTATTTCTGTCATTTATGAACCTAGTTATATGTATTAATAGTCTATGGACCCCTAATTTTTATTTAACCTTTTCTCATGCAGAAGTGATACGAGACTGGTTGGTGAAACCTATAAGGGACCAGCATGTGAAACCAAAGGGTACAGCTACTTTTGTTTGCAATATGGTCAAGGATACACCAAATTTTAAATGGTACAAGGGAGATGAGGAAATTCCAGCTGAACCAACTGATAAGACAGAGATTGTGAAAGAAGGAAATCTCATTCACCTCAAAGTTAAGAATGCTACACCTGAAGATATTGGTGAATATGCAATAGAAATTGAAGGTCGCAGATATGCAGCTAAACTGACCCTTGGTGGTAAGGAAGGTTTTATGTATATTATATGTAATTATTGTATGTGCCAGTATTTTCAATCCTTTAAAGTCAAGAATCAAAATTTGAACAGCTATAAAGTTGTACCAGAACTTTTGTTGATTGCATTTGTGCATTTCAGAGCGTGAGGTTGAGCTACTTAAACCACTGGAAGATGTTACAGTTTATGAGAAAGAAACAGCAAGCTTTGACACGGAAATTTCTGAAGAAGATATTCCTGGAGAATGGAAACTGAAAGGAGAAATCTTGAGGCCCTCACCTGTAAGCAGCCTCACATTTAAAAATGCATTTCATTTAAAATGCGAACATCATGAGCATGTTCCTCAAACATTTATGTTGTTCATATTGTCACAATTTGATGTACTAGTGTGTCTTTGCAGTCATTCAGTGCTCCAGCTCAGATATTAGAGAGGTTGAGTTTTATGATGACTGAAACTGTGGCCTTCCTCAAGGAACTATGTTTCACAACAAATAACATAAAATAATTTTCAGGGCCTTACATCATACCAAAAATGCCCAGACCCATGTATTGCTGTTGTAGTGACTAAGTTAAACTAGGAGCTGAGTATTAAGGAAATATATTTTATTTTATTTTTTAAAAATTCCTTTTGATTTGGTAGCAATTCTGTTGCTCCCTGTGCGTAAAACAAGATTTGGAGTGTTTCTTTCTTTTATGGTGTTTCTTCTTTTTTATCAACACAGTCCAAAATTGTGTATTTAGCATACCAGTTTCCTTTCTAAAAATGTGTAATTTCTCCAGACTTGTGAAATCAAATCTGAAGGAGGAAAACGCTTCCTAACCTTGCACAAAGTCAAGTTGGAACAGGCTGGTGAAGTTCTCTACCAGGCACTCAATGCGCTCACTACAGCCATCCTGACAGTGAAAGGTACACTATGCTAGCAAATAAAGTGTACTGTCAGTTACTCCAAGTTCACACTGAGTGCTTGAAAACAATTAACTCTGTTTTGTTTCTAGAAATCGAACTTGACTTTGCTGTGCCTCTGAAAGATGTCACTGTTCCTGAGAAACGTCAGGCTCGGTTTGAATGTGTCCTCACTCGGGAAGCCAATGTTATATGGTCTAAGGGCAGTGACATCATCAAAGTTGGAGACAAATTTGACATCATTGCAGATGGAAAGAAACACATCCTTGTAGTCAATGATTCACAGTTTGATGATGAAGGAGAATACACTGCTGAAGTGGAAGGGAAGAAGAGCACAGCAAGATTGTTTGTAGAAGGCAAGTATCTCATTATAAGCAGAGACTATGTGTAGATTACTAAAGAGCACATTCTAGAATTTCACTAACAATTTTAATGTACTGACTAGCAATATTTAATTATAGGTATCAGGTTGAAGTTCCTCACACCTCTAAAAGATCAAACAGTAAAAGAAGGGGAAACGGCTCACTTTGAGTTCGAGCTTTCTCATGAAAATATGCTAGTGAGCTGGTTCAAAAATGACAAAAAACTCCACACAAGCAGAACGGTTCTGATTCATGCAGAAGGCAAGATTCACAAATTAGAAATGAGAGAAGTAACTCTGGATGATATCTCTGAGATAAAGGCTGAAGTAAAGGGCTTGCACACCAGTGCAAAGCTCCGAGTCTTAGGTAAAGTATTATTACCATTTAATATAAACAATTTCTTAAAGGAATAGTGACAAAACATTTCAATTTTTTTTTTTTTACTTTTCTATGTACCTTCAAATATATGTTGATGTACTTGAAAGAACTGCACGGGATCTTCTTGAGGTGGATATGGCAAAACGCCACATTTACTGATAATACATCATTATTGTATTATATGTATATAATATACTATACTAATGTACTCATACACACACATGCACTGTCTTGTTGTTGCTTAGTTACCAATTTGTTGCTCCCCTTAACTCACTGGCCAGGTGAGTTAGATGAAGGAGGGGAAGTGAGGAGCCAGGCTTCTGTCGGTCTGGATTGATGCTCTGATGTTGACAAGACAAGACCCAATTCTATAGTTTTGCACCCATGTTTTTATATGTTTTAGTTCATAGATCTGGTGCTGTCCCAGGACAGTGTATCACCATGAGTCATCATCAGTTAACAGCAGATGGAATTTTGATCCTTTTTTCTTGGAGGTTTTCTTTTTCTTTTTCTTGGGTGGGTTCTTTTGCAGACCTCACTTGCATTATTCTTCAGCTATCAAGGTGGTGCTGGCAGCTGGTTTCCAGACAGGCTGACTTCAGTGACTGATTCCTTTACACACACTCACATATTCACACTTTTACATAGACACACACCTAACTGTAAAGAGAGTTAAGGCAGTACACAGTTTAAAACGGTGTTCCATTTACAAAATATTTTAAAAAAAGGTTTAAAAATAGTTAAAATAAAAGATTCTCCAAAGGCAATTCTTAAAAGATTACAAACAAATTAATTCAAATCCCATTCATAAAAATTGGGCCACAGTTCATGAGGTACCTACATAATGTCCCATTGGTAGATATAGTTTATTAAAAGGGCAATTTTAAGCTGCAGCCATACATTGATTGGAAGTTTACTAACTGTTTCACAACCAACATGCCATTTCTAGAGGCCGATCCATACTTCACTGTGAAATTACAAGACTATTCTGCTATAGAGAAAGATGATGTTATTCTGGAATGCGAACTTAGCAAAGATGTGCCGGTAAAATGGTACAAAGATGGCCAAGAGCTGACAGCTTCCAAGAGAATCTCCATAAAGACTGAAGGCCTGCGCCGGATCCTAAAAATCAAAAAAATTGAAGACGGTGATAAGGGCAACTATGAGTGTGACTGTGGAACTGACAAGACAAAAGCTAACGTTAACATTGAGCGTAAGTGGCCATTCCTTTCTTACTGGACCCCAGCTGAAAACCCGAAACAGTTTAATGCAGTAAAGTTGACATATGTTTTTGTGCTTCCAGCTCGTATAATAAAAGTGGAGCGTCCCCTTTATGGAGTGGAGGTATTTGTTGGTGAAACAGCTCGTTTTGAGGTTGAAATCTCTGAGCCTGATGTTCACCCTATCTGGAAGTTAAAAGGAGAAACTTTAGCACCTTCACCTGTAAGGCTCTTTCATTATTTTTAATTCACCATGTACATTTGAAAATCAAAATTCCTCATAATAATATGTGGCAGATAATGGCTAAGAAAAAATATATTTATTTCCTCTTTCTAACCAGAACTGTGAAATAATTGAAGATGGGAAGAAACATGTTCTTATCCTTTATAATTGCAAACTGGATATGACTGGAGAAGTGTCCTTTCAGGCTGCAAATGCCAAAAGCGCAGCTAATCTGAAAGTGAAAGGTAAAGTGGCAACATTCTCAGTGCACATGAAACTTCCTTATTAAATTTACCAATAAAAAAGTCAGCAGAAGTGCATCTCTGAACTTGTAATGATCTTCTCAAATTTCAGAACTACCTCTCATCTTTATCACTCCACTCAGTGATGTCAAGGTCTTTGAGAAAGATGAGGCCAGATTTGAATGTGAGGTGTCTAGGGAACCAAAGACTTTCCGTTGGTTGAAAGGAACACAAGAGATCACTGGTGACGAGAAGTTTGAAATTATCTCAGAGGGCACCAGGCATGCCCTGGTAATTAAGACAGTTGCTTTTGAGGATGAAGCTAAATATATGTTTGAAGCTGAAGATAAAAGAACAAGTGCCAAGCTGATCATTGAAGGTTCGTTTGACTTGATGCTTCTATGGGTAATACACTTGAGAGTTGTCTCTTAATTGTTTTTTACATAAACATAATCATTAATGAGACACCTTGTTTGTTTAGGCATTCGTCTGAAATTCATTACTCCTCTCAAGGATGTAACGGCAAAGGAGCGTGAGACTGCAGAGTTTACTGTAGAACTGTCCCATGATAATATCCCTGTTGCATGGTTCAAGAATGACCAACGACTACATACCAGTAAGGTGATTTCAATGAAAGACGATGGCAAATTCCATACGCTCACAATTAAAGATCTCTCCATTGATGACACTTCTCAGATCAGAGTGGAAGCTATGAACAAATCCTCTGAAGCTAAGCTCACAGTTGTTGGTAAGTGTACTCTATTTTTATTCAGTATGAACTCACCTGCTGGCTATTATATATATTCCTAGAAAAAGAGCAGACTGTGGGGAATCAGAAAGTTTTGTTGACAAATCCCTGCTCTGCCACAAACTCACTATGTGCTCTTGAGAAGTCACTAAATCTCTTTGTGTCTTCATTTCTATGGTTATAAAGATAATAATTATTATTTTAAAACTTCCCAGAACTGTTGTAAGGATTTGTTAATTATTAAATGTACAGAGCTTTGGAGCTGTGAAGCATGGTAAAAATTTACATATTCTTTGGAGAGTCCGCACAATATTTTCCAGTGAAATTAGCACTTATTACTCTGAATATATGTCTTCCTGTGCTATTTTTGATTAGATGTACTAATTGGTTTTTGCTGGCTTTTGTAATCAATCCACCACATCCAGCATATATATAGATCAAAATGTAGGAACACCCAGAAAAATAACCACGTTATAAATCTTGTCATTCCTCTATTCAGACATTTGACAAGAATAAAAAGCTTTAAGAATATGCCTTATGTATACTGCATGGCCTAAGATGGTACAAACTTTTATAAAAAGGATTAATTGTGCTTGTAAAAACAATTGAAACTGTCATATCTTATCTCAACTTGTACTTGAAGAGGGAGATCCTTACTTCACTGCAAAGCTTCAGGATTACACTGCAGTAGAGAAAGATGAAGTGATTTTACAATGTGAAATTAGCAAAGCAGATGCTCCTGTGAAATGGATGAAAGATGGCAAAGAAATAACTCCATCAAAAAATGTTGTCATCAAGGCTGATGGCAAAAAGAGAATCCTAATCCTCAAGAAAGCATTGAAGAAAGACATTGGAACATACACCTGTGATTGTGGCACTGATCAAACCTCTGCCAAACTCAACATTGAAGGTAGGGTGGATTTGTCAGTGCCTCTCTGGTGCTCTTCTTTTGAATTTCTTTCGGAGGCTAGTGACATCAAATGTTCCCTTGTTTTCCTCACCCCTCAGAGCGGGATATTAAGATTGTGCGCCACCTGTACAGTGTGGAGGTAATTGAGACAGAGACTGCCCGCTTTGATACTGAAATCTCTGAGGAAGATGTCCATGCCAGCTGGAAACTAAAAGGAGAAACCCTGAACCAATCACCTGTAAGCATAATGCTGATCAAGCTCAGACTTCTGTGTGACTAGAGACTCATAACAACCATGGGATACAGAAATATAGTTCATTTCTTTTAACTTGCATTCTAACTTTTGAGATTTTAGTGCAGTTGATTCACATTTTTTAAAATTTTTCTTCACAACCACGAGGGCTAGAATCTTAATTTGTAAAAACAAAACTGAGGCAAAGAGTCTTTCATATTTGCATGACTCTTGGTTGTTTTAAAAGCACCAAATATTGAGAGACTCATTACCAGTATTGTGCAGCCAAATACTGAGAGGTCACCTAAGACTGACAACACTGCCACAGTCCTGATGTAAATAATAAGCAATAGGAAACATACAATATTTGCATTTTTTTGTGTGTGTGAAAGAGAGAGAAATGAGAACTATCTTTTGTAATGAGACTATTGATACGTTCATTAGCATTGCCAGAAACCTGCTAGTCCTAGTGTTTACAATCCAGTTTCTTCAATATAGCTAGGTTCCTCCCAGCTTCCTACTATATCAGTGCATTGTTCTTGAATCAATTTATATCTTCAGTAGAGTTAACAGAAATAGCCCTAATGTTGATTTATGAACAACGTGCAGTCCTGTGGCACCTTAGATACTAACAAATTTATGAGCAAGCACCTCATTTCTATTGTGGGCTATATTAGGCAGTTTTTTAGCAGTTCAGATTTCAAAAGTATCTCTTGACTAGACATTATGGATGTTTTAGAAATAATATAGAAAGTTCTTAGCAAGGCTATATATATATCTCTGAAAAATATTCCCTAGGTGAGTGTTTTAGAGATATCTTTTGCATGTCCACAAAAATTCTATAAACACAACTTACTAGTTCTATACTTCTTTTTTGTTTGTTTGTTTTTCTTCCTGAAGGAGTGTGAAATTAAGGAGGAAGGCAAAAAGCACTTTCTCGTATTGTACAATGTACGTTTGGACCAAGCTGGTGGAGTGGATTTCCAAGCAGCAAATGCCAAATCCAGTGCTCACCTTCGAGTGAAACGTAAGCATATTATCAGTAAATGAATGAATCGACACAGTTAATGCCGAGTCTTTAAAACAAGAAGAACTAAATTCAGATTAAAGTAGCTGATTCATTACATCCCACAGCCGGTTGTTTGGAATGGGTGGCTAAATCACTAAACTGCACCATGCCCACGTTCACTCCTTGAAGTCAGAGTGGTTCTAAAGTTCTAGTGACACCAATTAACTTGATCCGTTAGTTTAAGATTTTTTAAAATAATGTTTATAATTACTGCTTATTAGAGCATGAGAAAAAGGACATTGACTTCAAGGCTTCTGGGTAGTCTTGCATCATCAGTTGTTATGGAACTGAAGTATCACAACTGAACATTTGTGGAAAGAATGAAGAACTTAATGGACAGAGGCAGACCACATGGTTGGAGATCACTTGTCTCTCCCTCCAGTCCTAGCACTTGCTGTTTCGAAAGGCTCATGCCTTATCTAGCAAGAGGCATGCAGGATTTGGCAGGGAGACAGATGCACTGCAACATTCCTGCTGACCTTGTTCATTTTAAAGGAACAGGCTCTGCAAATAGGGAATCTCCAGTGCCCAACCCTCCCCCTTAAAAGCCCCAAGTGGCCCCCCTCTAGTTAGGGAATTTAAATAGCTTTGCATTGCCATGTCTCTCTCTCTTGGGAGAAGCCACCGTAGAGATTAGTGGGTAGGACAGCAGCCCTTTCTTGATGGAAGTGACTAATGTGAAGATGATTTCTCCCCCTCAACAAGCACGAGTAATTGGTCTGCTCAGGCCGCTCAAGGATGTAACAGTGACAGCTGGTGAAACAGCCACTTTTGAGTGTGAGCTCTCCTATGAGGGAATCACAGTGGAGTGGTTCTTGCATGGACAGAAACTGGAACCCAATGATAAGGTAAAGAAACTTCTTGCCACCGGCTTTCTTCCACTCCTAAGTTTCCCCTTTCTTCTTTTCCTCTCCTTCCCTTCCCTCTCTCCTTCATGTCTTATCTCCCTCTTCCCAGCATTAGAAGCACGAAGACACAGGAATGTGCTTCTGTTTTTGGTTATAGAGAGTTCTGACTTACACATACATTTGCATTTTTCTGTAAATAAAGTAGATCTGAAATAGCACGTGTACTTATTATACAAAGTAAAGTTAAAAGGTCTCAGAATATTAGCCACAAAAGTAGAGCTTTTTGTTCCTGAATTGTTGGGAATCACAGCCACAAGGGATATGAAATGGTTCCCCCTAAGGTGTGTTGCAGTTTGAATGAGTTTTATGAATAAATGAAGTTCCTGATTCTTTCCTCTGAATGCAGAGCTGTGGTCCAATTCTGCATATATGGGGATTAAGACGATTGAAATTCCATTTCAGGAATTTGACCAGGCTTTCCAGATAATTTTCTAGACAGGTTTGCTTGACAAGCATTTCTCACTAGCTATTTTTAACCCTTCTTCAAGTGCTGGCTCTTAGCTCTGAGATTTGAGCTGCCTGGAAAGTAGTTAATTGAATATTTGAAGTTTGCCAACAGCAGGAAATGTATTATAAAAATATAAAATACATGTTATGATATTTAAGATGCAGTTATTCAGATACATTCTTTTTTCAAATACTTATTTTAAGTGTTGTAACTTCAGATCTCTAATTAAACAGAGCAGCCCTATAGAAAAGCACAAGTAAATATGTAAGGAATTATACAAGTTAATGAAATTTTAGAATTTGTAGTAATGCTGGTAGTGCTTCTTTAATGCAAATTGAAGTTTAAATTTTTACTGTAGCTTTTTCATGTATTGAAAAAAGAGTCTTGTTTTGAGTGAGATCTTCCTGGGTTTTACTTAGTTTAGTTAGAATTGTCATTCTTATTGATATACTTAAAGGTCTGCAAACAGTATTGAAATTCTGCCAATTATAGATTTAATAAACCAAGGTAAAATTGACTTTCAAATATTGACATCAAAATGTGCAAGGCTGTTATTCAATGAAGTAGATTAATCATTATTACTGACTTGCATAATATAGTAAGAGATACTGAAACTTCAGTATTAAACATTAATGGATGTCATCTTATTCTCCATTTGGGCCACCTTATGACTCATTTCAACTACTTAGTGAGATTTCATACCTTGATTCTGATTTTCCCTATGGGCTTCAGCAAAAGATTTGGTTACTCAGGAATATATGTTCAGGCACTGCATGTTAATGTGTTATGAACCACTTATTCCAAAATAATCTCTTTAAACACTGTTACATTGTTTCCATGAGTCAAGATGACTTTACAAGAAAATTGGATTTGAGGTTCAGCTATTCTTTATCTTAAACTCTCTTGGCCAAGCCAATTTATTACTTCATTTGAACTTCTTTCAGCTAAATGTTTCAAACACATTAATTTTTGGGAGGAGCGTAATGAGAATGCTCAGAAATGACTCCATCTCCTCTGTTTTCCTTCTCAATTTAGACTTCCAGTTTGCCTTCACCTTACCACTATGTGGCTTGACTTTATACTTTCCTACACATAATTAAAACTAATTCTTTAGGAGACACTTCATGAACCTCACTCTGTCAGTGGACCCTTCTGTGTGGTTATAATGTTGCTGGGTCCACTCCTAGAGTACATGTAGAACTAAGAGTAGTGCTCTACAACAAATAATTCAAGAGCAGATACAGAATTGGGCCATTATAGAGCACTCTCTTCACGACGGGTCCTTAGTTACAAAAACGTAACTGTAATGTTTTATGGTGCATAAAATGTGCTTATAAGAATAGTTTCAGTTCTTGCTTCTCCTATCGCTCTTACTTCAGACATAGTCACAAAGAATACCCACTTTCCACAATAAATCTATCATCACTGCCCATACTTACTTTGGAATTTATAAGCACCAAATCAAAATAAACTTGGTCTCAAGTAAACACAAAGGAAAATAAATATATTGATTTCTTTATTCCCAATTAGGTCATTAATCGATTTTAAACACACACACACTGTGTGAAAATGAACATATACTTTTAAAATTATTAGATATATGATGTAATTTCTTTAGATTTTGACATATACTTCCTATCATTTGAACATGTGAGAGAACCTAAATACCAGTGCCTGTGTAGATAAGAGGAAAATCTATCTATCTATCTATCTAGAATTTAAAAATCTTGGGGGTAGTCTGGATACATCATAAAAACAATGAGCAGTCCTGTGGCACCTTAGAGACTAACAAATATATCATGAGCTTTCATGGGTAAAACCCACTTCATCAGATAAGTTGCTCATTGTATATAAAGCTACAGACTAACACGGCTGCCACTCTGAGACTAGATACATCATGTATAGATAGGAGGAAATTGCCCAAAATATGTACCAAAATGAGCAATAATGAAAACCAAATAATAATAACTGAGATAAGTGATATTGAGTGGAAGATCCTCAAATATTTAGTATGGATACTTACAAAATGTTTTTTCTTTAATTAGGTTGTCACACGTGCTGAAGGAAGAGTACACACGCTTACTCTTAGAGATGTCAAGTTAACAGATGCTGGAGAAGTCTCATTGACTGCTAAGGATTTCAAAACACAAGCAAATCTTTTTGTAAAAGGTAAGCCAGTTATCATAATTATATCTGTCTAGTGATTATTAGTCCTCATGCACCAGGAAGTAAATGGACACTATATTAAACTGGATAGATCATACCTAGAATACTGCATAAACTTCGTTATCTCAATATTAGGAAAGAGTTGGCAAACTGAAGCAAACTCAGAGAACAGACACAAAAATCATAGCAGTGGTTGAAGGGAATGACTTATAAGAAAAGATTAAAATTACAATACGTATATACAGCTTAGCTAAACAAATAAAGGTACACAGGCTTTGATAATGATTTACAAGGATACAGGGAAATTGTTTATCCTCATCTGTGTGCTTACAATTATAATAGGCTAAAACTAAAGAAATGAAAATTTAAAATGAATATAGTGAAGGACTTTCCAACAGCACAGTCTTTTAGCCTTGTGGATTATTGTGCCAATGGAAAATATAGGAGCCCCATCATATGAGAGTAATTTAGGTGGATTAGACAGAGCACCCAGGAATGTATTGTATTGAATAATCCTGTATTGATATTTGGGTGGCTAAAATGATGATCTTCTCCATCTCTAATTTCTGTGCTTCTTTTAGAACCTCCAGTTGAATTTACTAAACCACTTGAGGACCAGACAGTAGAGGAGGAAGCCACAGCCGTACTGGAGTGTGAAGTATCCAGAGAGAATGCAGAGGTGAAATGGTTCAAGGATGGACAGGAAATTCACAAAACAAAGAAGCACGATATCATTGCCGAGGGTCGGGTCAGAAAACTCATTATTCATGGCTGCACATTAGATGATGCTAGAACATATACCTGTGATGCTAAGGATTTCAAGACCTCCTGCTTCCTGAATGTGGAACGTAAGTCATTGTATAATTTAACCTCTTCGTTGCTATTAATATTATTATTAATAATGCTATCAGCTATAATGATTTGCATAACTATGATTATTCTCAGCTTTGAAATATGTATGTATGTGTGTATATATATATATATTTATACGTATGTATTTTTTTTCTGATAGCTCTTCGTGTTGACTTTACAAAGCCCCTTACTGACCTTGAAGTTAAAGAAAAAGAGATTGCTCAGTTTGAATGTGAAATTTCCCGCCCGAATGTCAAGGTCTGTAATATCATGTTCTTACTATCTAAACAACCTCAATTTGGCATCATTGCAAAATAACACAATGCTAAAATTGATGATGCAACACATTAACATTAATAATAGTGTTACAGTATCAATTTTCTTTAATAATAGGTACGGTGGTTTAAGGATGGCGTTGAAATAAGAAAAGGCAAAAAGTATGACATAATCTCCAAAGGTGCCCAGCGTATTCTTGTGATCAACAAATGTTTATTTGAGGATGAAGCAGAATATGCATGTGAAGCAAAAACAGCTAGAACTTCAGGCATCCTAACAGTTATAGGTAAAACTAAATCTACTCTTAAATATACTGCATATGAAAGGCAAACAATAGCTTGATCATTATTTTAATCAAATGTTTCTAAATTTCTTAATATAGAGGAGGAAGCTGTTTTCACCAAAAATCTTCCCAATATTGAAGTAAATGAAACTGAAACTGTGAAATTCATTTGTGAAGTCTCTAAGCCCAGTGCTGAAGTAACTTGGTTTAAAGGAGATAAAGAATTACCTGAAGTTGGTAGATACGAACAGATCGCTGATGGCCGAAAGAGAATTCTCATAATTCGTAATGCCCGTCTTGATGACGCTGGAGAATACAGCTGTAGGCTTCCAAGTACTCGCTCAACTGGAAAACTCAAAGTACATGGTAAGAGAATTACTTTCATAGAAAAATCAGATAGATAGAGATATGCAATTTTCTTTTCTTTCTTTAAACAGAAAAAAAATCTGTTCAACATTTATTTTTACAGAACTTGCAGCAGAATTTATTACCAGACCACAAAATGTTGAAGTACTGGAAGGACAAAAAGCTGAATTTGTCTGCTCAATATCCAAAGATACCTTTGAAGTACAGTGGTTGAGGGGTAATAAGGAACTTGAGGCTGGTGATAAGTATGACATCATTTCAGATGGCAAAAAGAGATTTCTCATCATTAAGGACTCTATTTTAGAAGATGAAGGAAAGTATTCTGTCATGGTTGGTGGAATCAAAGCAACAGCACACTTGAAAGTGATTGGTAAGCTTTGTTCATTTTACTAATGCATCTGTGCATATTTTATTTTATTCTTTTAGAGAATGAAAGATGTGATTTTTTTTTTCTCAATTTCAGAAAAACTCAGGATTATAACTCCACTAAAAGATCAAGTAATCAAAGAGGGAGAAGAACTTGTTTTTAACTGTGAGGTTAATACAGAAGGTGCCAAAGCTAAATGGTATAAAAATGAGGAGCCAATATTCGACAGTCCAAAATCCATCATGGTCCAAAAGGATTTAGTTTACACACTCAGAATCAGAGATGCACACTTTGCAGATCAAGCCACCTATACAGTCTCTCTATCAAATGCCAGAGGGGAACATGTCAAGAGCTCTGCTACCTTAACAGTACTTGGTAAGTAACTTGCATTTTAAAATGACAGACATTTAATCATGTCAAATGCTGATTTAAATAAGAATGCAAATGAACCATACTTAATTTTTTCGTTTTAACAGAGGAGGATCTCAAAATTGTTGTCCCTCTTGAAGATATTGAGACAATGGAGAAGAAATCTGTCACATTCTGGTGCAAAGTCAATCGCCTCAATGTAACCCTTCAGTGGACAAAGAATGGCGAGGAAGTTACACTTGACAGACGCATTCTGTACAAAGTTGACAAATACAAACACTCACTTATCATTAAAGACTGTGGGTTTATAGATGAAGGTGAATACACTGTCACTGCTGGACAAGACAAATCTGTTGCAGAGCTCATCATTACAGAGGCACCTGCAGACTTCATTGAGCACCTTCGGGATCAGACTGTCACTGAATTTGATGATGCTGTCTTTACCTGCCAGCTTTCCAAAGAGAAAGCAAGTGTAAAATGGTATCGAAATGGACGAGAAATCAGAGAAGGCAAAAAGTATGCACATTTTATCACATTTCTCTTATGAAACTTCAAAATACATTTGCTGTATTTTGGTATTTGTTCTGTGCTTTAATTCACTTATTTATCTGACTATCCCTTATCTCCATAAAGGTATCTGTTTGAGAAGGATGGAAATTTGCACAGATTAATTATAAAAGACTGTAGACTAGAGGATGAATGTGAATATTCCTGTGGCGTAGATGACAGGAAATCTAGGGCAAGACTTTTTGTTGAAGGTAAGTATAAAATTAAAAAGGAGCTTCTGCCAGTTCTTAGCAATCAGAAGAAAGATTAAACATTATTCAAATTAATGGGCATTTATTTCAGAAATCCCTATTGAGATCATCCGACCACCACAAGATATTTATGAAGCTCCAGGCTCTGATGTCATCTTCATGGCTGAGTTAAATAAAGATGGCGTGGAAGTCAAGTGGTTAAGAAATAACATGATTATAGTCCAGGGTGACAAACATCAGATGATGAGTGAAGGAAAGGTTCATAGACTGCAGGTGTGCGAGATAAAGCCTCGTGACCAAGGCGAATACAGATTTATTGCCAAAGATAAAGAAGCTAGAGCTAAACTTGAATTGGCTGGTAAGTCATCTCCTTCATCATATTTAACTTATAAAATCTGAGATTAGTGAATAAAGATATTTTCACTACAGGTTGAACCTCTCTAGTCTGGCACCCTCGGGATCTGACTGGTGCCGAACCAGAGAATTTTCTGAACCACAGGAGGTCAATGTTGTCTTTCAGCATTACCAACACTCCCACTTCTGACTGGGCTCTTAGAAGACATTTAGGGGTAAATTAGAGCTAAATAACAGCACAGAACACTGAGAGCCAGGACTGGCGGCTGTAAGCAAACTTTATGGAAACGTTGGAAACTTGGCCACACCCATGCTAAGCAGACCTCTGGCTAACTAAAATCATGCCAGACCATGGATGTTGCCAGACCAGAGAATGCCAGACTAAAAAGATTCAACCTGTTGTTTATGTAACATTTCATATACCTTTTCAGAATGTAGGATTAGAATGTATAGAAAAGTGGAGACTATCTGGAATCTCAGTCAGCTACTTCTCCATGAACACTGAAATTATAATTCATTCAAAAAAGGAAATTGCCAAACTGAAGTATCTATTCGTTTATGAAAAATATACCTTTTTTTTCCAAAGGAAAGAAAGAAAAAGGTCATTTCAGTGGGATTACTCACTTGAGTAAAGTTACTCATGAGCCCATTTGCAGCATCAGATCATGCAAGTGCATTGAGTTAATGTCCAATAGCAACTCCTTTCTCCCTCCTTGCACACATGCTCAGTATGGCCAAATGGACAGAGAACTGTACTGGGACTCACGAGCCCTGGTTCTATTCTAGGCTTTGTCACTGGCCTGTTAGGTGACTTTGAGCAAGTCATTTCACAGCCGTATCAATTTCTCCAGCCTTGTAAAGTGTTTTGAGATCCACTAAAGAAAAATTCTGTATGAGAACTAGCTATTATTATTACTTTTGTGCATTTCGGGGTACCATGCAAAAATACATGGATCTTGCTTTGTGCCCTTTAAACTCCTCCTGCAATATTCCTCTGTAGTCATTATTGGGGAGCATCTGCTGTGATTTCTGTGTTTTGGTAAGCCAGATATAGGCAGAACAGTTTCTCCCTTGTACTCAGCCAGGTCTTGGTCCTGTGCCCATTAAAATCAGCAATAAATCTCCATTGAATTCAATGCAGGAGCAGGTGCTCAGTATACACTGGCCAGCAACCCCATGAATATATTAATAGTTTATTTCAAATTCATATGCAACTCCCATTACTTTTTCTGAGTTAGAATCTATAAGCAAGAAGTATATCAAATAGTTTTGAAAACATTAAATGCGCATTTGCCTCACTGGTCTTTTTTAGCTGCCCCAAGAATCAAGACTGGTGACCAGAACCTTGTGGTTGATGTTGGGAAACCTTTGACCATGATTGTTCCATATGATGCCTACCCAAAAGCAGAAGCTGAGTGGTTAAAAGATGAAGAGAGCCTGCCCACACAAACAGTTGATACAACAGCTGACAGCACTACCTTCAAAATTTTTGAAGCAAAGAAATCAGATAAAGGAAGATACAAGATTATACTTCAAAACAAACATGGCAAAGCTGAAGCACACATCAATGTAGATGTAATTGGTAAGCTCTTAATTTATTTAGACCTTGTCTGCACTAGGTTTTTGTCTGTTTGCAGCTATTGCTATAATATAGCAGTTTAGCTATCTGGGACATGTAGAAAGAAAATGCCATCATTTGCAATGGTGGGGGCTTACCCTAGTTTCGAACAGGAATAAGCTAATCTCTACTATTCATAAGCGTTCCACTTACTCTTTTCTTGTAGATCAAAGTAAAAACAAAGGTGAGGTATACTAAAAATACTTTTCGCATAAATTTCAGATGTTCCAGGTCCTGTTAGAAACTTAGAAGTCACTGAAACATACGATGGTGAGGTTAGCCTTGCCTGGGAGGAACCGGAAAGTGATGGTGGAAGCAAAATCATTGGCTATGTCGTTGAAAGACGTGATATCAAACGTAAGACATGGATTTTGGCCACTGACCATGCTGAAAGTTGTGAATATACAGTTACTGGACTTCAGAGGGGAGGAGTTGAGTACCTCTTCCGAGTAAGGGCCAAAAACAGAGTGGGCACTGGAGAACCAGTGGAAACAGACACACCTGTTGAAGCAAAGAGCAAATTTGGTAAGCCGCAATTTTGAAAAAAATCTTAAAATAATGTTTTTAGTTAGTTTTTGTATCTTTCTTCCCAACATACATTATTGTTTTTCTCCCTTCCTCAATAAAATAACATGCAGATGTTCCAGGTCCTCCTCTGAATGTAGAAGTTATTGATGTGAACAGATTTGGTGCTTCACTTACCTGGGAGCCACCAGAATATGATGGAGGCTCTCCCATTACTGGCTATATTGTTGAATTGCGTGACAAAGGTTCAATCAGGTGGGAACCAGCCATGACCACTGGAGCACATGAATTAGGTGTTACCATGACTGATGTTGTGGAAAACAAAGAATACTACTTCAGAATCAGAGCACAAAATCAGATTGGAGTTGGTAAACCAAGTGCTGCTACTCGAGCTGTTAAAATTATGGATCCAATTGGTGAGTATGAAAGTACTGGTAGTACCTGTACTGACTGTTTTATAATATAAAGAAATTATGATCATTCATACAGTGTATATGTGGGAAAGACAAGGCGTGGATTAAATTTGTGGGGAGAATGTAGTGTAAGCCCAATTAGCTCTTCCTATTTTTCCATTTTTGAATACACCAGAAATATTTTGTGATCATTTGGTAAGTCTGCATTTCTCAAACTGTGGGTCCCGACCCCCCGGGGGGTCGCGAGCAACTTGGAGGTCGTGAGCAACTTAGAGGGGAGTCGCGAGTAACTTAGAAGCGGGTCACGGTATCACAAAGTTTGAGAACCCCTGCGGTAAGTGATCAGCTCTTAAGAATAACAACAACAGAGCGTTTTCCAAATAACTCTGCTCTGAAATTAGGAATCACACACACACACACACACATATATAGAGAGACTATAAGGAAGGCTTTAAATAATATTTAGGTATCAATGCACTGTATAGTTCAACTTATATAAAGTAACACCAAATTTCCTTTTTCAGTTGATAATATCTAAGTTCTTCAACTTCTTTCAGAAAAACCAAGTCCTCCCATTAACCTCAGTCATTCAGACCAAACTAAGTCATCTGTTCAGCTTACATGGGAGCCTCCTCTGAAAGATGGCGGAAGTCCAATAATGGGTTATATTATTGAAAGGCGTGAAGAGGGAACAGACAACTGGATCCGCTGTAACCCAAGACTTGTCCCTAATCTGACTTATAAAGTAAGGTGGTTCTTTCTCAAATGAAATATTCAGCATGTGTTCATAATATTTAATATGATTTTTAATTTTCAAATGCTTATTTGTTCCTTTTTAGGTAACTGGGCTGAAACCAGGAGCCAGTTATTACTACAGAGTCTCTGCAGAAAATGCAGCTGGTGTATCAGATCCAGCTGAGGCTATTGGGCCACTGACTGCAGATGATACATATGGTAAGCTGTTTTCTTTTAGTTTAAATAGCTATTCTGTTAAGACATAAAGCTGCATCTATTCCAGTGGTAGCTATCAGTGCTAAAATCAGGATGCTACTATGCAATGCCCTTCATCAGACCTACCTGAGTACCAAAGGCAACGCCTATGACCCAGTGAAATCCTTGGCCAATTCTTTGCTACAGCCATCTCTGGAGGTGGGCTAACTCTACTGTTGGGAGCCCAGTGAACAACAGAATAAGCAGCTATGCTGAGAAGGGAAGATGGCCTCTAAATTAACTACTTACAGAGCGAGGCCTAAAACTTTTAAAAATACATTTAAAGTTTTACTACTAATGGAAGTTAAACTTCCCACCTGCTACTGTTTAGTTATCTTAAAGGATGCTAAAGAGCACACTAGTACAGAGAAGGCAGAAGTGAGCTGCTGCATCTGGGCCCAGATGGCTCCTACCTGGCTGCTAGAAGTGGAGTCAGGTAGAGCCTGCTAACTGCAGTATCATTAACAACAATGTAAAAATCAAAAAAGTCTGAAAGTATCCAATTTTTCCCCTTTTCCAGTTGGACCTACAATGGATTTAAGTGCATTTAAAGATGGACTGGAAGTTATCGTCCCAGAGCCACTCAAGATCCGTGTTCCAATCACAGGCTACCCTGTGCCAACTGCAACGTGGTCTGTTGGTGACAAAATTTTAGAAAAGGGTGATCGTGTGAAAATAGAGACGTCTGCAGCCTTTGCAGAACTTATTATTTCTCCAAGTGAACGTCCAGACAAGGGCATTTATACCTTGAAATTAGAAAACCCTGTGTCATCCGTTTCAGGAGAAATTGATGTTAATGTCATTGGTAAGCAGGCAAAAGCCTCCTTTTGGGTATTTAAATTATAACAATAACTTTTAATCAATATCTTGCAAAATCTTAAGATCGTTATACTATGAGAAACCATGTAATATTACAGGAGAGTGTCTTAACTAGCCAACATCTTGCAATAAATAGATGCCTTAGAAAATGTAAACTATTGCTGGAAAGACAAATTAACGCAGTATCTGTCACTTCCAGCTCGCCCAAGTGCACCAAGAGAACTAAAAGTGATAGACATGAGCAGGAACACAGTGCAATTGACATGGGAACCACCAGAAAATGATGGAGGAAGTCCAGTGACTGGCTATCTTATTGAAAAACGTGATATAAGCCGGAAAACATGGACCAAAGTAAGTTTTTTGTTTTGTTTTTGTGATTACAGTTAGTTGTCACTTCCTATATTGTTTCCATTTGTACTGCAGAAGTTTGGTCATTTGCTATTTGGGAAGGAATTCTAGAAATAAATTAGAGCATTTTTTTTTCTCAGGTTCTGGATAATGTTGTTGACCAAGACTTCACTGTACCCGATCTCATCCAAGGAAAAGAATATTTGTTCAGAGTTTCAGCACGTAATAAATGTGGACCAGGAGAGCCTGCATATATTGATGAACCTATAAATATGTCAGCACCAACAAGTAAGTACTCATCTTTATGTTTCTATTATTTTATTGCCTTCGCTTTTATATAACTTTCGGGGAAAAAATCTGTGTCTCAGAATGGTTTCTAAGATCCTATATTTCTTTCTTTTTTATAGCGGTGCCTGATCCACCAGAGAATGTTAAATGGAGAGATCCAACATCTAAAAGCATCTTCCTATCATGGGATCCACCTAAGTATGATGGTGGATCACGCATCAAGGGTTATCTGGTAGAAAAATGCCAACGTGGTACTGACAAATGGGAGCCCTGTGGTGAGCCTGTTGCTGAAACAAAGTAAGCATTTTATGTTCTAAAATCAGAGGGAATGTCATTTTAATTAACTAAAATATTCAGCTCTTGCCATTTTAAATATTGGTTTTATAACTGACAGAATGGAAGTACCAAAACTTAAAGAAGGTGAATGGTACTCATACCGGGTTAAGGCTTTGAATAAACATGGAGCAAGCAAACCAAGCAAGCCAACAGATGAGATCCAGGCTGTGGATACAAAGGGTAATTCTTTAAATAAATGAATTAAATCCATTATATTCTTTCTAACATTCTTCATAACACTGTTTTTATAACAATATTTTGATTTTCTCATGAATCAGAGGCCCCAGAAATTTTCCTGGATGTGAAACTTCTGGCTGGACTGACTGTGAAAGCTGGAACTAAAATTGAGCTACCAGCTACAGTAAAAGGCAGGCCTGAGCCTCAAATTACTTGGACCAAGGCTGATAAAATTCTGAGACCTGACGATAGAATTAAGATTGAAACCAAACCCAATCATTCCACAGTCGTCATTGCAGACAGCAAGAGAAGTGACAGTGGCACCTATATTATTGAAGCTGTAAATTCCAGTGGGCGTGCTACTGCTGTTGTTGAAGTTAATGTTTTAGGTATATTATATTTATCAAATTTATTTTAAATCAACATAAATGGAGCCAACCATATAAGCACCAGAGATGTTATTAATATTCATCTATGTCATCTATAGATAAGCCCGGTCCACCCGCTGCATTTGATATATCAGATATTACAAATGAATCCTGTTTCCTGACATGGAATCCTCCTCGAGATGATGGTGGATCTAAAATCACAAACTATGTTGTTGAGAGAAGAGCTACAGACAGTGAAGTATGGCACAAGATGTCATCAACTATTAAGGGGACAAACTTCAAAGCGACAAACTTAATCCCTCATAAAGAATACATCTTCCGAGTCAGTGCTGAAAACATGTATGGTGTTGGGGAGCCAGCTGTACATAGCCCCATCATTGCTAAATATTCATTTGGTAAGCTAATTAATTTGATGTTCAGTTTCTGGGCACTATTACAGAAAATGTATAAATGTACAAAAGTGGTTATATATTGAAATATATATTTATGAATTTGTACAGATCCACCAGGGCCTCCAACAGGTGTCACACCTTCTGAAGTCACTAAGGATTCTGTGACCTTAACATGGTGCGAACCAGATGAAGATGGCGGCAGTCCAATCACTGGTTATTGGGTTGAGAGATACGATCCTGATCACGACAAATGGATAAGATGCAATAAGATACCAGTGAAAGATACAACATTAAAGTATGATACTATCAGTCTAGCTTTGTAAATGGGATCATAAATACAGATTAATGTAGCACTGACCTTTTCAACAAATATCATATCATTTTCTTGTTCTCTTTTTTTGCTGTCCTAAATGTAGAACAAACTAATATTTGATGGCATGCTTTCTCTTTCAATAGCTAATTTTAATCAAGAATTCCTTTATGAAAGATGAAGACTCTTCTATTCTTTTTCTTTTTATGCCAAATGGAATAGTTACTTTCTCTGATGCATCCCTGAGTACCCTGTGTGATTGCCAATCAGTTATTCTCAAAGTTGGAGCCATTTTCTTTACAGGCATCAGATCACACAGACATTTTGCAGCATTTGTATTTAGCTAACAATCTTCCAATCCAGGTAGCAAAAATATTGGGCAAGTCTCCAACATTAGTTTTCTGTACAAAAGTGTAATATTCTGCTGTTACCAAGAAGTATCGAAGAATAGCACATGCATGTGGACACAACATTTGAAAGGCTATTGAACAAATGAGTTCCAGCCAGGAAGGAACACTAAAAGACAATAAAAATAGGATCTTTATACACATTAGGAGCAAGAGAAAGACAAAGGAAAGTGTAGGTTTTGTACTTAGCAGGGGGCTGGATTTGATGCCTCTCGAGGTCCCTTTTAATCCTACATGCCTATGATTCTATTGTCAGTATATCATTTAGTATCTTTAATCAATACCATTTAATATCACATATTTAACAGTAGCTAAGAATTTGGGGGTTTTTATATATGTAGTAGTGTAATGACTTTAAAAACACAATACTAAGCATGCATAAATACATGGGTTTGGTTTTATTGCTAAATATACATTTCATGCCCAATTAACAGAGTTAAAGGTCTTATCAACAAGAAGAAGTACAAGTTCCGTGTCTTGGCAGAGAATCTTGCAGGACCTGGCAAACCAAGCAAGGAGACAGAGCCAGTCCTAGTGAAGGATCCCATCGGTATTTTGAAGACACTTCTTTCATAATTTAATTTAACATAGAATACATTATTTCCTTGGTATTAAAGTCTATATTATTATTTAATTTGTGTCTAGATCCCCCATGGCCCCCTGGCAAGCCAACTGTGAAAGATGTTGCCAAAACATCATTATTCCTTCAGTGGACAAAGCCAGAACATGATGGAGGTGCAAAGATTGAGTCTTATGTCATTGAGTTACTAAAAACTGGAACAGATGAATGGGTAAGAGTGGCAGAAGGTGTCCCGTTGACTGAACATTTCCTCAAGGGACTTATGGAGAAACAAGAATACTCATTCCGCGTAAGAGCTGTGAACAAGGCTGGGGAGAGTGAGCCCAGTGAGCCCAGTGACCCTGTGCTATGCAAAGAGAGACTGCGTGAGTAGTATTTAAATTATATTATTCAAATACACATTTTACAGTTTTAAAATAAAAACTCTGTCTAAACTAGGCCTTCATGATTAGCCAACAAGTAAGCTTATAAATATTGAAATCTATCCTGCATCCAGTGTTCCCTGTAAGCTGTGCACTTGTGCAGACACTCAGTAGTGATTCAAATGCTGCCCAGATGATTAGCAAAGCACCCACAGCTAAGTTTTTGGTTTCTAATGGTGGTGCACATTCGCACATGCCTCAGTGCACATAAAAATGTATTCCACACATGGATGAAAAAGATTAGAGGGAACATTACCTGCACTCCCTGTAAAAATGTAACCTTTTAATAAGCCCCATATTATTTCATGTCTTCTGGGCATCTCAGAGGAGAAACAGAAAAAAATTGGTTTTTTTTCTTTTACAATTTTTATAGACCCTCCTTCACCACCTCGATGGCTTGAGGTTATTAACATTACTAAGAACACTGCTGATCTTAAATGGACAGTACCAGAAAAAGATGGGGGCTCCCCAATTACCAACTACATTGTTGAAAAGAGAGATGTGAGACGGAAAGGCTGGCAAACAGTTGATACAACAGTAAAAGACATCAAATACACAGTGACTCCACTCACTGAAGGTTCTCTCTATGTGTTCCGTGTGGCTGCCGAAAATGCAGTGGGACAGAGTGACTATTGTGAAATTGAAGATTCAGTTCTCGCTAAAGACACCTTCAGTAAGTTTTCACGTCTGCATGTTTAGTAGTTAGTATAGACAAAGTTTTGGGACTTCTTTTCTCCTAAGATGGATATTTTGTTTTTTAGCTACTCCTGGACCTCCATATGCTCTTACAGTGGTTGAAGTGACCAAGAGACATGTTGACCTAAAATGGGAACCACCTAAGAATGATGGTGGCAGACCAATTCAAAGGTAAGATAATACAGATTTGTATAGCATTAGCAGCACAATAGGTGATGTGTAGATATGCAAGAAGACAAGATTATTTTCTCAAAAAGCTTAAAATCTAGACAGACAAGGTATAAATGGAGAGAGAGGATGGAATCTAAAAGGGAAGGAGTCTGGTCATGTGTGTTAAGGCTGTGAGTTCAAGAAGCAGGAGATCGTATATGACATAATTTGCTATTCAGTAAATATTGTAGCATCAGGGTTATATGATGGAATCAGAGGAAATCACATTGTCTTCATAATTCAGCAAGCTTTTAATGAAGCCAGAGCTATTACACTGCCTCTCCTAGAGCTGGAGGTAGCTCCAACCACCAAAATAACACTGTTGCATTTTCTACTTCCCTCAGTTTCTCTCTTAAACCACACCCACTTATCCCCAGATAGAGGGAAAGGGGAAGCCCATTACTATCTCTTTTACATCAATCCATTCACCCTTATATCAACCAGTTTCTTGCTCCTAGACTATGCCAGTCTAATTCATCATTTCCCCTTTGAGTTACCTTCTCTTTCTACCTCTGGCTTCCTACATCCCTCCCTCTTCAAAGTTTCTCCTTGTCTGTCTCCCTCTCTCTGCACCTCCAGTTGGATTTTTTTTTCTGTCTGACTTCCTCTGATGTCCCCCACATCTCTGGCTACCCACAGTCACTTCCCTACTTTTTCTCCCTCTGGCAAGCTTCCCCACAACCATGGAGTATTGTTCCATACATTCCATCAGCCACAGAGATATCCTAAATTACTTATCTTAGTATCACACTAGCCATATATCAAGGCCTTGGCAAGCTGCATCTATCTTAGGTGGAATTCCTATAGTTTAGAATTCTCCTGTAGAATAGATTACACCAAGCTGGGCGACTTGCAAATACCTTGAAGGACAGGACTAGAATTCAAACTAACCATTGAGACACAGTTTACAGACAACAGGGACATTGTTGGGAGAGCCTCCTTTTCAGGTCTGCAGCTCCTAATCTGGAGTATAAAGCAGTTGCTTAGGAGCGGGATCCCCAAACAGAGAGTCTCCCAACCATATTTGAGACTTGACTTAGCTTCGTGTGGTTAATATGTGAAGTTGATATTAGCTCTGCACATAATTCTGTCTGTTTTTGCTTTTTTTTGTTTATTTGTTTTAATATCTCTTTGCCTATTGTGAATGTTCTATGATTCCATATTTCTAATGGTATCTTTTCTTATTTACATAGATATGTTATTGAAAAGAAAGAAAAATTAGGCACACGCTGGGTGAAAGCTGGCAAGACACCTGGACCTGACTGTCATTTCAGAGTGACTGATGTTATTGAAGGTACAGAGGTACAGTTCCAGGTTCGTGCAGAAAATGAAGCTGGTTGTGGTCATCCAAGTGAGCCAACTGACCTTCTTGCTATTTTAGACCCTACAAGTAAGTCATAATGTAATAATTAAAGTATGAAATATGGGATCAAATGCAGTATTGATGGATTGAGATTGCAAAAAATACTGTAATTATTTTGCATTTTTGCAGGCCCTCCTTCACCTCCTCTTGATTTACATGTGACAGATGCAAGCAGAAAGCACATTTCCATTGCATGGAAACCACCAGAGAAAAATGGTGGCAGTCCTATTATTGGATACAATGTTGAGCTGTGTGAAGCAGGAACAGAAAAATGGATGCGAGTCAATTCGCGTCCAGTAAAAGACTTGAAATACAAAGTGGAAGAGGGCATTGTTCCTGACAAGGAGTATGTGCTGAGAGTCAGAGCTGTCAATGCTATTGGAGCTAGCGATCCATCAGACATCTCAGAAAATGTTGTTGTTAAAGATTCAGACTGTAAGAATATATTTCTTTTTAAAAGGATTTGTAATTTATACATGCAAAAAGGATTTGGGCATTTTGAAGCTTTTTATTATAATATACTATTACTTTTACTTTTGCAGGCAATCCTACTATTGACCTAAAGACTCAAGACATTATTGTTGTTGAAGGAGAGAAGTTAAGTATCCCGGTACCCTTCCGAGCGGTTCCATCACCAACCATTACATGGCATAAAGATGGCAAGGAGGTTAAAATAGGGGACAGAACAACAACGAAGAGTGACTATACGTCGGCATTGCTTGAAGTCACGAATAGTGTTCATGCTGATGCAGGTGTTTACACTATCACCCTGGAGAACAAACTAGGCTCAACAACTGGCTCAGTCAATGTCAAAGTCATAGGTAACTTAACTTTTTTTTATAATTATCTCTTTAGATGAGGTGACCCCCCCCTCCCTGCTTTGGGCCACTGATGACATAGAAGGACAATAAAAGTCCTATATCTGGCCTGGGAGTGTTCCCCTGGTTCAGAGCACAGGAGACAGATACGAGGTTCCATCTCCAAGGCCCCCCTAGGAGATATCTCAGGAGAAAGATTTGGTGGAGGGAGGTGTGTGAACACTGCAAAGATTCTAGGTGGCACTTTAGCCCCTAAGGCAGCTCAGGGGAGATTGCTAAAACTTAATTATGCCCCCAGGATTCTTAACTTGCACTGGGAGCCCCCAGGGTACGTCTAGACTACAAGCCTCTTTCAAAAGAGATCGTCTAGACAGCCACAAGGATTTCGAAAAAGCAATCCGCTTTTTTGAAAGAGAGCACCCAGGCAATCTGGACGCTCTCTTTCGAAAAAGCCCTGTTTGCATTCAAGAACGCCTTTTTTTGAAAGAGCTCTTTCGAAAAAAGGCGTTCTTCCTGGTAAAAGTAGGTTTACCAATTTCGAAAAAAAAAGCTGCGTTCTTTCAATTTAATTTCGAAAGAATGCGACGGCAATCTAAATGCAGGTGAAGTTTTTTTGAAAAATGGCCACTTTTTTTGAAAAAACTCAGTAGTCTAGACACACTCCCAGTGCCCAGCGTAGCCCTGGAGCTGGAAGATACAAAGGTGAGTTAAAGCTATTTTAGTCCCCATTTTCCTGGGCTACAAGTTGCATGCTGTGCCTTTCAGAGGCATAGCATAGAACTGCACCCTTTATACTCATTCTATAGCCACATATTTATATTTAAAATATTAATCAGGAATAAAATCCCAAGCAAAGGGAAATTTTGACACTTAATTGATCTCTAATCCCTTAATGAGCCAATTAAACTAAGCCAATAGGTTATATAAATGCTTCATATTTACTGCCATAAGGAAATGTAAATTCACATTTATACTGTGCAACCAATATTTGTTCTTTTGGTCTGCTTTGTGCAAAACAAAAGTAAAAAATATGATGCAACTTCACATTTGTACTAAAGCAGTTTCCTAGCTTCTTCTTCTTGCTGTTAAGGTAATTATATGAAAATTACTATTTAAACAGGTCTGCCTGGACAATGCAAAAACATTAAAGCAAGTGAAGTGACTAAAAATTCATGCAAGATCTCCTGGGAGCCTCCTGAGTTTGATGGTGGCACTCCAATATTACATTATGTCTTGGAACGTAGAGAAGCTGGTCGAAGAACATATATTCCAGTGATGTCTGGTGAGAATAAGCTCTCATGGAATGTCAAGGATCTGATACCAAATGGTGAATATTACTTCCGTGTTAAAGCTGTCAATAAAATAGGAGGAGGCGAATATACTGAATTAAGGAACCCAGTCATTGCTGAAGATCCAAAGCGTAAGTTCTTATATCAATGAATAATCAACTTGATTGATTTTAAAATAGTTTCTCTATATCCTCTAGTTGTTTACATTCTCTTTTTATTATTATTCTATAGAGCGTCCAGATCCACCCATTGATCTTGAAATTCACAATCCAACATCAAAGTCAGTAACACTTACATGGAAGCCACCGTCGTATGATGGAGGCTGCAAGATTATGGGATATATCTTAGAAAAGCTTCCTAAGGGTCAAGACAAGTGGGAAAGGTGCAATGAGTATTTGGTACCTGTTTTGACTTACACAGTAAAAGGTCTTGAGGAGGGCAAGGAATACCAGTTCCGTGCTCGTGCAGAGAATGCTGCAGGTGTCAGTGAACCTTCTCGTATCACTCCCTTAGTGAAAGCTGTTGATCCCATTGGTATGATTTGCTTGTTTTTCTTACTACCATCAATTCTTAAACATAATAGAAAATACTACACTTAACTTCATCTCTAAATGCAAATATTTCTTCTTATTACAGAGGTTCCAAAAGTCTTCCTTGTTGCTAATCTGCAGGCTGGCCTTGAGGTGAAGTGTGGTAATGAAATTGCACTGGAAGCACATATTTCAGGATCACCATACCCATCTATTACTTGGTTAAGAAATGATGAAATTATTAGGCCAGAGGAAATTAAGAAGAGAGTAACGAAGTTTACTAGGAGAAGGAAGGGTGAAGTTGAAGAAGAGGAGCCATTCTACCTTTCACTGACAGAACGTTTGAATATTGACAACCACACACAAGGAGAGTCCTTGCTAGCCGTTCGTGACTCAATCAGACGTGACTATGGCACATTTACAATCAGAGTTGAAAACGATCATGGTGTTGCAAAAGCCTCATGTGAAGTAAATGTATTAGGTATGCGCTTAAACATCTCATTGTTTAAAATGTCAGAGTAGATGCTAACCAGAGGATACTGAGAATTTTTTGCTGGTGTTTTAAATAATAGATACACCTGGACCTCCTATCAACTTTACATTTGAAGATGTTAGAAAACATTCTGTTGTTTGCAAGTGGGAGCCACCTCTTGATGATGGTGGAAGTGAAATCCTGAACTATGTCCTGGAAAAGAAAGACAACTCAAAAGCTGAAATAGGTTGGGTTACTATCACTTCAACACTCAGGCATTGCAAATACCATGTGCTAAAACTGATTGAAGGAAAGGAATACCTCTTCCGTGTAACAGCTGAAAATAGGTTAGGACCTGGACCACCATGTGTTTCCAAACCTCTGGTAGCGAAAGATCCATTCAGTAAGTCTTATGTTGATATTTAAAAACAGTACTTTTAAAGAAATGCTAATATATATGGGTTTTTATACCATCCATCTTGCTAGTATCCAAATGTCTTCCAGAAATGCATTAAGCAATGTAACTATCATGTGTGACATGTGGTTCATTTCTTCTATCTTGTCCCCTGGGTAGGGGGGAAATTGCATGTGCAGTATAGTGTTCTGTTTTGGCAAGTATTGTTTTAGGTAGTTTTTTTTTAATGTAGGTTTATATCAGAAAATGCAATGTTGAAGATTGTACCTTCTGTTTAGTGCAGAAGGTGGTGAGGTTTGTGTCGGTCCTCAGTTCCTAGGGGTTCATGCTACATTAGTCCATCAGAGAGCCCTGTCTCTAGCACAGGTACACTTTAATCCTTATGTAGGGAAATCCCATTGTGCCAGAGGAGTTAGATATCCTGGGCCCAACCCACTGAGTACCTTGAAGATAACAACAAAGGCCAAATGTATTTTAAATAGGAAAAACTTAAAAAAACAACAAATAGACTAGTAGCACCTTAAAGACTAAAATATTAAATAATTGATCCTGACCTATACGAAGGAGATCCACATTATTATTTATGTTTTACAGATAGTTAACTAAACCACAGTAAGTGTAACCGACTTGTCCAAAATCTCACAGTAAGAAAATGGTAACACCGTAATTAGAACAGGTCATTTCCTTGCACTTGTTCCCAAGCTTAGTCATCAAGACCATAATGCTCCCTATATAAAGAAAATTAAATGTGCAAGGTAGATAATGTATCATGTCAATATTTCTTTTTCTTTCTTTTTTTTTAAGGTCCACCAGATGCACCTGATAAGCCTGATGTGGTGGATGTTACCAGTAATAGTATGTTAGTTAAATGGAATGAACCAAAAGACAATGGTAGCCCCATCTTGGGCTATTGGATTGAAAAACGTGAAATTAATAGTACTCACTGGGCTCGTGTCAACAGAAACCTCCTGAATGTCTTAGAAATAAAAGCTGATGGGCTTTTGGAAGGACTTACCTATATCTTTAGAGTGTGTGCTGAAAATGCAGCTGGCCCTGGCAAATTTAGTCCACCTTCAGATCCCAAAACTGCTCAGGATCCAATAAGTAAGTATTTTAGTGGAAGTTGATGGTTGGAGCTGACAAGGATAGGTTACGTATCCATGAATTTTGATTTACACCTTTTTATTTCTTTAGTGCCACCTGGACCACCCATTCCAAGAGTTGTTGATACAAGCTCAACTGCTATTGAGCTAGAATGGGAACCGCCAGCATACGATGGTGGTGGTGATATCACTGGTTATTTCGTTTACAAACAACTGGTGGGCATAAATGAATGGTCACGCTGCACAGAGAAATCCATTAAGATTAGAAAATACACTGTTAAAGGAATTAGAGAAGGTGCTGACTATAAACTTCGTGTTACTGCTGTTAATGCAGCTGGGGAAGGACCACCTGGTGAAACTGAACCTGTGACAGTTTCAGAACCTCAAGGTATGGTTATTGTACAAACATCAAATGTCATTTAACCTATAGTAACCACTATGGCATTTTAGACTCTTATTTCTCTGAAACTAATGCACTATTCATATTTTTCTACAGAGCCTCCTCATGTGGAATTGGATGTTTCTGTCAAAGCAGGCATTCAGATAATGGCCGGGCAAACTCTTACAATTCCTGCTACTGTCACTGGGCGCCCTACACCTACTATTGTGTGGACTGTGGAGGAAGGTGAATTGGACAAAGAGCGTGTTGTTATTGAAAATGTTGGCACCAAATCTGAGCTAACTATTAAGAATGCACTGAGAAAGGACCATGGAAGATACATGATTACTGCAACCAATGAGAGTGGCTCCAAATTTGCAGCAACCAGAGTAGAAGTTTTTGGTAAGAAATATTACATGCTATGAAACCAATTGTTAAGCATACTTAGATACAATAAATCTTTGTTCATCTCTTATGCAACACATTTCCTTTTTCAGATGTTCCTGGGCCAGTGCTTGACCTAAAACCTGTGGTTGTGAACAGAAAGATGTGTCTGCTTAATTGGTCTGATCCTGAAGATGATGGAGGAAGTGATATCATTGGTTTCCTTGTTGAACGCAAAGATGCCAAAATGCACACATGGAGACAATGTATAGACACTGAGAGATCTAAATGTGACATTACAGGTCTTGTTGAAGGACAGGAATACATGTTTCGTGTTATAGCCAAGAATAAGTTTGGCTGTGGTCCACCTGTTGACATAGGACCAATTCTTGCAGTTGATCCATTAGGTAAAATAACTATTTGTGTGCTTATGTAAATTGTTAAACACTGGGAGATATCGATCACTGAACAGTTATTTCATTAATGCTGAGAGAGGATGACACATTCTATACAAAATGCACATAGACATATAATGAGTTTTTTGTGTTCATAATTTTGTGATAGTGTTAAGGCTTTAGGCCTTCAGTAGAGTAGTTGTTGAAGTTAGATCTCTTACTTATATAAAATTACCATGACCTTTTCTGAAAAGGAGTAGGAGATAACCACTTTGTTTCTCCTTCTTCCAATCAAGCAGTTTCTATTGCTAAGTCTGTGTTTAAACTGTTGTAGAGACATTAATTGTTGTCTACATAGTCACTTCACTATCAGAGAAACTTCATGCAATAATAATTTGGATATTTTGCATATGAAATATGCTGCTTAAAATGCCAAATCTATTTCAATTATTGTAATAAGAAATTAAACAAAACTTTTAGAATGATTTATATTTTTCTTTGTGGATTACTTGTGATAATAGGTCCTCCAACATCACCCGAGAGGTTCATGTACACAGAAAGGACAAAGTCAACCATCACACTTGACTGGAAGCCTCCCCGTAATGATGGCGGCAGTCCTATCATAGGATACATCGTTGATAAGAGAAGACATGACACAGATGTATTTGAAAGAGTTAACCAGAAACTCTGTCCAACTACATCTCTTCTTGTAGACAATCTTGCTGAGCTGCATATGTATGAATTCCGTGTCAAAGCAGTCAATGCTATTGGTGAAAGTGAACCGTCACTGCCACTTAACGTAGTTATACAAGATGATGAAGGTACACCCATTTGTTAGACATACATATGTACAGCTGCCTTCAAAAATCTATTAACCAGTTTCTTTGTCTTTTGTTACTACCTTCATTCTTTTATTTTTGTTTTCTTTTTCAGTATCTCCCACTGTCACATTACGTCTGGCTGTCAGAGGAGATACTATCAGAGTGATGGCAGGAGAGCCAGTTAATATTCCTGCTGATGTGACAGGTCTACCAATGCCAAAGATTGAATGGGCCAAAAATGAAGTTGTAATTGAAAAACCATTAGATGGACTTAAGATAACTAAACAAGAAATAAATAGATCTGAAGCAAAAACAGAAGTCAGCATGCCTGCTGCAGTTAGGGACGATAAAGGCACTTACACGGTCACAGCTTCTAATCGGCTTGGCACAGCATATCGCAATGCTTATGTTGAAGTGTATGGTAAGTGTTTGATTTTTTTTTTTTAATGAAATGACAAGAACAAATATATTTTTGCTTTTTGCTTAACATAATATTATATTGTATTGCTTTTATTTAGATCGTCCTTCTCCACCAAGAAACCTTGCCGTTTCTGACATTAAAGCAGAATCGTGCTATTTGACCTGGGATGCCCCCCTTGATAATGGGGGAAGTGAAATTACCCATTACATTATTGAAAAACGCGATGCCAGTAGGAAGAAATCTGAATGGGAGGAAGTCTCCGCTACAGTGGTTGACAGACGATTTGGGGTAAAGTTACCTGAAAAATTTTCTGTACTTTACAGAATATCTTTATTATGAAATTCCATCTGCTTAAATAATACAAATAATATCTGCATGATACTGAAAGAAAATAAATTAAATTAACAATACAGTGAAAAACTACAGAACACTTAGCTATCTGAGCTGGTGGTGCACTGTCCATGACCAGAATTTCTAGATAATCACTATTGCCATTGTGTATATCTATATTTTCCTTAAATCCCAAAAAGAAAATAATATATTCAGTTATGTCATTTATTTTTTAGAGGTTAATATCTGAGCTAAGCAGACATACCCGTTTTGTATCTTTGAGGTTAATTTATATAGACACATAATTTTGTGTTTAGAGAGTAAGGATGATTACAATTTCATATAACCCAGTAACAATACAGTAGCAGATAAGTTCTGTCATTTTGAAAAATCATTATAATAGTATTTACCTTTTTGCTTCTGAAGTGTTATAAGCAGCTCAGGAGGATTCATTCTCACTCTTCAGTCAAAGTTAATCATATTGGTATATGTCCTAGTAATTCTCACTAACTTAAGACACTCAAAAAGTATGTGACCACTTGGCATTTTGGTCAATTTTGTTACATTTTTCACTTACCCAGTTGTTCTGACCTGCAGCTGTAGCACTAGTAGCACTAGTCAACAGCTTCCCTCCAATATATTGCCCTCTTGCTGAAGTGGCAAACAGTAGGAATGAATAAGAGTGTTGATGTCTGCATCAGCCACAAAGATGATTAGGACATTCTCATTCACTCTTGGCTCTGTGTGCGTGATATACAAGTCTCTAGATGGTGAAATATAAAAAGCAGGGGTGGTCAATGAAAAGGCAGTAGCCCACCAGGATTAGTCCCTGGTGGGTATTGGATCACAACTCTCATTGGCCACGGATCACCATTCCCGGCCAGTGGAAGTCCATGCCACTTCCCACCACTCCCATTGGCTGAGAACAGCGATCCGCAGCCAACGAGAGCTACAATCACTGATAACTGCAGAGGGGCAGGTAAATATAGTGGTAGGGGTGCTCCAGGGACTAACCCTGGAAAACCAGCCCAGGCCAGCAGGCTGGTATTTGACCATCCCATAGAAGTACATGTAAGTCATTCATTGGGATAGCTAAGGAAGTGAGTTTAATTAGCATCAAAAAAAGGTAAAATTCAACATATGCTTATTTTGGAAACAATCATTTATTAATTTAAATCATGTTTTTCAGGTGTGGAAACTTGCAACAAATGGTGAATACCAGTTTAGAGTCAGGGCAGTAAACAAATATGGGACAAGTGATGAGTGTCTCTCAGAGAAAGTGGTCATTAAGGATCCCTTTGGCCTTCCTGGACCTCCTGGAAAACCAAAAGTTTTAGATCATACTAGGTCATCAATGCTGGTGACTTGGGAGCCTCCTTTGGACAATGGTGGATCCCCGATCACTGGGTATTGGCTGGAGAAGAGAGAAGTCGGAGGTGTCTATTGGTCACGTGTTAACAGAGCTCCAGTAACCAAACCAGTAATGAAAGGGTTGGAATTTAATGTCCTGCGGTTGATTGAAGGTGTTGAATACCAGTTTAGAGCTATGGCAGTGAATATTGTTGGAATTGGCCCACCCGGTGAACCATCAGATCCTGCTTTAGCCGCAGATCCTATATGTAAGTATACTGTTTTTATGAGTTGCTTTAAAGGTTATAATATATAAAAAACAAATTTTGCAACCCTTATTGATGTTGAATTTAATGGAACTACACTGATTAAATCTTTGCAGGATTGGGGCCTATATAATGTGATTCTGTTGTCAGTGTAATGATTTTCTGATCAATCATTTTAATTTAAGTTCAAATAATTAATTTTTAGCTCACTTGCCCTACTTTTACATCAGATTAACTACAATGACTTCAGTTGAATACTTCTGTTCAAGCCGGTGTAAGGGAGTACAGAATCAGTTATTTCTTTTTCTTTGTTGTCAAATATTATTATAGTAGAATAATGTTTATATTTTCCTTTAAATTCATGTATACATGTTGTATGTGTGGTAAAAATACAAAGCATGTATAACAATTACATGTATGTCATATACATAACACATGTAAATATCTAAATATACATATTTGTGGTATTCTCAATTTTTACTGCCATTCGTTTTAACAAATGCATAGAAAAATACTACAATAGACTTCCGATAATCCAGAACCTATGGGACTTAGGTGGTGCCGGATTATCAGATATGCCGGACTATCAGGAGGTACTATAAGCAGGTTATATATATATTGTATACATTATATACTGCATATAAAGTGTTCTTAACCCTTTTTATTGTACATACTGTATACAGTATACTGTAATGTTTTAGTTTTTAAGCCTTTTTACCCTTTTGCTCAGTTCAGGTGCTGCCGCTGTTATCTTGTGACTCATTTTTTGCCGAAGCTCACTCACTAGGCTCTTGCCATTTTGATGCTGGACTATCAGGAGTGCCGGACTATTGGATGCTGGACTATTGGAGTTTTACTGTACTTTTGCTGATATTATGGCATTTTAAAATGTGAATTTGAGAATACATAGATACTAACTCCTAGCCAAAACTTTTTATATTTCTTACAAGTTGTGCCTGGTGCACCATCATGCCCAGAAGTCACAGATAAAACCAAATCAACGATAGCTTTCAAATGGAAACCTCCACAAAAAGATGGTGGCAGTCCTATAAAAGGTTATATTGTTGAAATGCAAGAAGAAGGTAGTCCTGACTGGAAGAAGGTGAATGACCAAGACAAACTATTCCCAACTTGTGAATGTGTTGTACCCAACTTGAAAGAACTTAGAAAGTACAGATTTAGAGTGAAAGCTGTAAATGCTGCTGGGGAATCGGAACCAAGTCTTCCGACATCAGAAATACCCGTCAAGGAAATTCTAGGTAAGAAATTAATTTTGATATTTAGAGATAAACCCTGCCCTTTTCTGGTTATGTGCCGTAGGAGACAAAACGGTGTAAAGACTACTTTCAAACAGCAGTGCTCCCCATTACAGACATAGCCCAATGCAGAGAATTATTCAAGAACATCAACAAAAATGGAAATCTAAGAAAGTGGTCTGGTGATCATCAGTAGGATATGATCAGCCAGAAATCAGACAAGTGGTACAACCAGACATAGAGACCACATAGTGCCCAATGAAAAAGCACGGAGCGCTGAGGTCCTCTTGATGTATATAATGTGTACTTTGGAATGTATTGTGACGGGGTGAGGTCACAGATGACCCCTCGGGGGTACCTCCCGGGGTGCTGACACAGCCACTGCCACTCGCCTTCCTGCTCTCTGGGGCTCCTCACTGCCTGGTCCTGCTGGGCCAGCTCCGCTGGTCTCCCCCAGCCAAGGTCCCGTGCTGAGGTCCCTGCCCCCACCAAGAAGCAGTACAGACACCGAACCACTTCAGATCCAAGGAGAGTGCACTTTAGGGCCCAGCCTCCTAAGAGAGCACTCCCCAGATGAGATCAAACCCCAAAGAATTCAGTAAGCCCCCTTTAACAATGAAAGGGGGAATGTGCACGCTGGTTGCCCCCCCCCAGTTAACAATCGCTTACACTGGGTTTGATAGAAAATAAAAATGGTTTTAAGTTGAAGCAGTAGGATTTAAGTAGTAATAAGTGAAAACAGGCAGAGCAAAGTAGGTTACAAATGAAAAGAAACAAAACCGCTTGACTAATTCTACATTGAAACCTCAGTACAAACTTAATCAAACTCACCCTAAAACCTCTTTTCCAGCTGCCACTCTAAACCAGGGCTCTCCTCCCCACCCTGGGGAGGAAGGTCTCAGGCTCCTTCCTTCAGGTGCAGCCCAGCCAAAAGACCAAGGCCTCTCCTCTCCTATTCTTTTTGTTAAAGAATTGAGGCCCCTCCCTACCAACCACTGCTCAGACTGAAGGACAAAAGAGACAGTTTAACAGTTGAGGGTAACACCCTCCATGGCTCTCATTCACATGTTTGAAACCCACAAAGTATTCCCCACTCCATGTGTCTAATTTTCCACACACAAATGGTACATACAACAGAATAAGATAAACAGAACCAGCAGATCATGACATGAAGATTGATGGGTTACATGAAATAATTCGCTCAAATCACCTTTGAGTTATGTATATTCCTGTCCATGAGTCCATTTCATAAAGCATGGGGGGGTGGGTCCGTCACATATATGATTAGGTTTTAATCTATAACTGGCTGAATTTTAATTCCAATAACTGATCTAACAATTACATTTGTAAATCTTTTTGCAGAGGAACCAGAAATTTTTATTGATATTGGAGCACAAGATTTTCTCTCGGTTCGTTCTGGTACAACAATTAAAATCCCAGCCATTATAAAGGGACGCCCAGTTCCGAAAACATCTTGGGAATTTGAAGGAGAAGCCAAGAAAGCAATAAAGGTTATTAAAATAAATGATTACTTGCTAAACCTGTTGCTGTTTAACAGGATCTCTATTATGCTTACTTTTTCTTCTTTATTTACAGGATGGAGTGAATAATATACCTGAAGATGCTCAGGTAATGTAGGAAAATGGTTTCTATATTGCTAAATTTTTCATGTTGTAATTATTTACAATAAATATATGTGTATATATTTTATGTGCAGCTGGAAGTAACTGATACCACTTCAATAATTACTATCCCGGAATGTAATAGAGGCCATTCTGGAAGATACAGTATTACAGCAAGGAATAAAGCAGGACAGAAAACTGTAAATGTCAGAGTTAATGTCCTTGGTAAGTCATATACATGTTGGAGTATTTATTTAGCATTGTTCATGTTTTCTAGGTATTTATGTAAAACTATTTCTGTTGTGCTTTTATACTAACAGATGTGCCAGGGCCACCAAAAGACCTAAAAGTGAGTGATATAACAAGATGTAGTTGCAAACTTTCATGGAAGATGCCAGACAATGATGGTGGAGACAGAATCAAAGGTTATGTAATAGAGAAGAGGACTGTTGAAGGGAAGGCCTGGACAAAAGTTAATCCAGACTGTGGAAGCACTTCCTTCGTTGTACCTGATCTTATAGCTGGGCAGCAGTATTTCTTCCGTGTACGTGCAGAAAACCGTTTTGGTATTGGGCCACCTGCAGACACAATCCAAAGGACCACAGCGAGGGATCCAATCCGTAAGTTAAATCAAAGTGGAACATCTACTTTGGTAACCAATTGCTACTAGAATGTAGGTTGACTCCATTTTTTTTTAATTTTTAAAGATCCTCCTGATCCACCTATCAAACTCAAGATTGGTCTTGTAACTAAGAACACTGCTAGCTTGACATGGAAACCTCCAAAGAATGATGGTGGTGCCCCCGTTACACATTATAATATTGAGTGTCTTCGCTGGGATCGTACTGGGGAAGGGAAAGAGTCTTGGAAACAGTGCAATAGACGTGATGTAGAGGAAACAAAGTTCACCGTTGAGGACCTGAAAGAAGGAGAAGAATATGAATTCAGGGTCAAAGCTGTAAATGAAGCAGGTCCCAGCAGACCATCTGCCACAGCTGGCCCAATAATTGTCAAAGACCAAACATGTAAGTACTAAACAATGCAAAGAAACAAAACATTTCATAATATAACTGCAAAAGTATTTGCTTTTGTATCCCTTTTAATGGCAATTTATTTTTTTCATATTATATTAGGTCCGCCATCAATTGAACTCAAAGAATTTATCGAGGCTGAGGAGGGAACAGATATTAACATTGTAGCCAAGATAAAGGGTGTGCCATTCCCCACATTAACATGGTTTAAAGCTCATCCAAAGAAACCTGATGACAAAATACCAGTACTGTATGATCAACATGTCAATAAGGTTGTGAGTGAAGATACTTGCACCTTATTAATCCAACAGTCTCGCAGGAGAGACACAGGCTTGTACTCTTTAACTGCTGTAAACAATTTTGGAGCTGATTCAAAGACAATGAGGCTGAATGTTCTTGGTAAATATTAAGGGCTTTTGTACAATTGCATATGTTAATTCTGTGAATGTGATGCTTTATATTAATAATCTTTTCATTATTCTTAAAATTTAACTTTCAGGACTTCCTGGACCACCAGAGGGACCCATTAAATTTGAATCCATTTCAGCTGATCAGATGACCTTGTCATGGCTTCCTCCTAAAGATGATGGTGGTTCCAAAATTACAAACTACGTTATTCAAAAAAGAGAAGCGAATAGAAGGACATGGGTACCTGTTACCAATGAGCCTAAGGAATGCATCTTCACTGTACCCAAATTGCTGGAAGGCCATGAATATATGTTCCGCATCATGGCACAAAATAAATTTGGCATTGGGGAGCCTCTTGACAGTGAACCACAAACAGCAAGAAACCTTTTCAGTATGTATGATATGGTGTTAAAATGTTAATTGTTCACATGCTTTGTAACAACTTTAACAAAACACATTCCAAAGAATCAGCTTATCTATTATGGCAAAGCTGTAAATCAGGTGTTCCTTTTATCTTTCCCATGTATCTGACATTTCTAGAATAGTTTGAAATATTTTTTTTATCATAAATACCCTGTTAGGTAGTTAATGCTTAACATTTTAATGTTTTCTCTCTTTTCTTTGCTATATCTTAAAATACAAATATCTTTGGTTTTATTGAAACCAGACTGGATCATACAGTTATATTTTGGATAATATTGACCTTACCATTATGGAAGAATTATTTTCCTAACTCCAGTTATAGAAAAAGACAATAAAGAATAAGGGAGCTCGCTAGTTAAGTGCTGGTCTGAGAGAGAGAAGACTGCATTACAATAATTTTCCTACACACACTGGCCACAGAAAGGAACACAAAGGGCACATGAATGTTAGTTTGACAGTTAAATGAGGCACAGACATTTTATACTATAACATTTTATTACAAAAAATTTGTATTTATTTTTCCAGCTGTTCCTGGACAATGCGACAAGCCAACAGTTAGCAGCATAACACATGACAGCATGACTGTCAACTGGGAGGAACCAGAATATGATGGTGGCTCTCCTGTAACAGGCTACTGGCTGGAGCGCAAAGAGACCACTGGAAAGAGATGGACAAGGGTTAACCGAGATCCTATCAAACCTATGACATTAGGCGTTTCTTATAAAGTAACTGGTCTTATTGAAGGTTCAGACTATCAGTTCCGTGTATTTGCTATTAATGCAGCTGGTGTTGGTCCACCAAGCTTGCCATCTGACCCAGCAATTGCTAGAGACCCTATTGGTAAATATGTTTAATTTATATTTTTCAAATTGAAAATGTTCCATTAAGAAGAAAGAACATAATATTATACTGTAATGGTATGGTATTATTTTTCCAGCCCCCCCTGGTCCACCTTTTCCAAAAGTTACTGACTGGACTAAGTCATCTGTTGATCTGGAATGGGGTCCACCATTAAAGGATGGTGGTTCTAGGATCACTGGTTACATAGTTGAATATAAAGAGGAAGGAAAGGAAGAATGGGAAAAGGTAAGTGAAATGCTATTATAGACCTGGGTTTTCTCTATCTTCAAAAATATTTATTGGTAATGTATATTTGTACAAATTCTCATTGCAACAACTATTTGTTATAAGTTCTCATGCCATCTTTGTGCAATAATTATTTTCATATTTTTAAAATATACAGCCAAATGTAAAATATAATATTTGCCACACTCTGGTGTCTCAGGGTGCGTCTACACAGCACTTGAAACTCAAAATAAGATATGCAGTTTGCGCTATGCAAATTGCGTAGCTTATTTCGAGTCTATTTCAAAATAGTTTATTTTATCATTTGGCACTGTGTACAGGGATGGCGAAATAGTACATCCGCTATATTTCAAAATAGTGGATGCATTCAAAAAATGCTATTTTGGGATACCTCTACTATCCCAAAAGAACTTTGCTGTGTAGACATACCCTAAGATACTTCAGTATTTTCCTACACTCAGTTTCTCTAAACTTCTCAGTTCTGTGTAGCAAAGTATGTTTATAGTAAGCAATAAAGGAGCAAAAGGTTCACATGAAAGCTGATACATTAGGTACAAAAATAAAGGCATCAATAGAATGTCAGATTATTCCTAGTAATTTTGCAAATAATGTCTCCATATTTTTTTACTGCTTTTCAATAGTACATTACTGAAAAATCTCACTGGTGCGTACAGAACAGTCATAAATACATGCCAGTTGTTCGGTTTGCCCATTTCACACTTTTGTTATAAGCCAAATGCTACCTCAGGCTGTCCATATAATCTATGTAAATAGGTTATGCACAAGAGATCCAAAAAGGAGTACAAGAAAGGGATTTTCCTCACTTTTCTTCCTTTCACCTCCAAAATGCCATTTTGGTTTACAACAGCTATACAGCCATTCATCTGCCTCAGATCATGGACTCCATTGTAACTGTTATGGCTCCTTTATGACTGCCTAGTTGGGGGAATTATTCAAACAGATAATTCTGCATAATAGTAGATCTCCAAGTCACTCTCCTGTATTTCCATTTACTTATATCCCTCTCACAATGTTCCGGTCAATGCACACATCACTCATATTGCACTAGGGATGTCCTGAATGACTTTTCTATGGAATGCTCATTCTCTGTATTTGAATAGTGGAGATGCCACCAGATTTAGGGCCTTCTGTACTTCTGGATGTGGGACGGTTATGCCATAACAGATTTTTCACATACATGCGTGCCACCAATAGCCAATTCCTTTGTTGTGTTTGTGATTTTCTGAGACTGACTGATGTTATAAACTTTTTCCAGGTAAAAGATAGAGAAATAAGAGGAACCAAGTTTGTTTTGGTAGGATTAAAAGAAGGAAGTTTTTACAGATTTAGAGTTAGAGCAATAAATGCTGCTGGCATCGGAGAGCCTGGAGAAGTTACAGAAGTTATTGAAATGAAGGACAGAATTGGTATTTAACATTTTTATTTTTAACATTTTTACCAATCAAAGTAAACTTACAGAAAATATACTGAATCCTTTTGTTTATTTCTTACAGTCCCCCCTGATCTTCAGTTGGATGCTAGTGTCAGGGACAGAATTGTTGTGCATGCCGGAGGAGTGATCCGAATTATAGCTTATGTCTCAGGCAAGCCACCTCCAACAGTCACCTGGAGCAGGGAAGAAAGAGCTTTGCCAGAAGAAGCTAAAATTGAAGAAACAGCCATCAGCTCTTCTATGGTTATTAAGAACTGCAAGAGAAGTCACCAAGGCCTCTATACTCTTTTTGCCAAAAATGCAGGTGGAGAACGGAGGAAGACTATTATTGTTGATGTGTTAGGTAAATAGGAAGTTCAGAATTTACATAAAATTTTGTTCTGAAAATATGATTTCATACACTCCAGTATATAAAACTAAATATATACTTTCCTTTCCCATTTTAGATGTACCAGGGCCAGTTGGCGTTCCATTCCTTACTGAAAACCTAACCAATGACTCTTGCAAACTGACATGGTTTTCTCCAGAGGATGATGGTGGTTCTCCTATCACCAACTATATTATCGAAAAGCGTGAAGCTGACCGTAGAGCTTGGACCCCAGTAACTTATACAGTCACAAGACAGAATGCTACTGTTCAAGGATTGATTGAAGGCAAGGCGTACTTTTTCCGAATTGCTCCTGAGAATATTATTGGCATGGGCCCATTCGTTGAGACAACAAAAGAGATTGTCATCAGAGAACCAATATGTAAGTACATTTTTGTTTTATGAATGATTGTAGTAGAAGAAAAATCTGCAAAAAATGTATTCACCACATTGTTTGTGTTTATTTATAGCTGTACCCGAGCGTCCAGAAGATCTGGAGGTAAAAGCAATTACCAAGGATTCCGTTACATTGACTTGGAACCCACCTAAATATAATGGAGGTTCAGACATAACCATGTATGTCCTAGAAAGCCGTCTTATTGGAAAAGAGAAATTCCACAGAATTACAAAGGAGAAAATGCTTGATAGGAAATACACTGTTGAGGGATTGAAAGAAGGTGACACTTATGAATATCGTGTGAGTGCTTGCAATATTGTAGGACAAGGAAAACCATCTTTCTGCACAAAACCAATCACATGCAAGGATGAAATTGGTATGGGTCTGTTTTCTGTAATTCACTTTGAAAACAAACAAGTACACTATTGGGTATATAATTTTTTGTTAATATTGCTACTATCTTTTTTTTTTATTTCAATGATATCTTTTAGCGCCTCCAACACTTGAACTTGACTGTAGAGACAAGCTTATTGTTCGGGTTGGTGAAGCTTTCAGCATGACTGGACATTACTCAGGGAAGCCTGCCCCAAAGGTGACTTGGCTAAAGGATGAAATTACCGTTAAAGAAGATAAGCGCACAAAGATTCAGACTACTCCAACAACCCTTTGCTTAGGGATATTAAAATCTATCCGAGAAGATTCAGGCAAATATTGTGTGATCGTGGAGAACAGCTCTGGATCAAGAAAAGGTCTTTGTCAAGTCACTGTTGTTGGTAAGTATTACTGAATCATAATAATGTATTTGCTTTTAATAATAAGTAGAACTGAGCAAATAGTAAAAAACTATTGAATATTAAAATGAGTGATTTTTAGAAATATCATGAATTAATTCCCTTATTATTTGCGATGCCATGCTCGTTGATTTTGAGTATTCAGTTAACTGCTGGTTTTAGTTTATTTATCATGACTAATTTGACATGCTCAAATAATAATATTTTGCACTATTTAGCAAATTTCAATGCACTTTGTAAGCATTAATTAAGTAATTAATTAATTAAGCCCAATAAGAAAGGTACCAGTATGCTTTTACAAACTAAAGGAAAGTGACTTGCTCACTATCATGTAGGGAGAGAACGGCAGATAGTGTCCTGATTCCCAGTTCTTTGTTATAACCTTTCAGCAATACCTGTCATTTCAAGTTTTATTTACAGTAGGGACACAGTTCAATCCGTGTATTGTTGGTTTTTTCTGTACATTGTTTCTTTTAACAGATCGCCCTCAGCCTCCAGTAGGTCCAGTTATTTTTGATGAAGTTCACAAAGATCATATGTTCATCTCCTGGAAGCCTCCACTTGATGATGGTGGCAGTGAAATTACAAATTATATTATTGAGAAGAAAGATGCAAACAGAGATCTTTGGATGCCAGTAACATCTGCCAATGTTAAGACAACGTGCAAAATTCCTAAACTGCTTGAAGGAAGGGAGTATGTTGTACGAATTTATGCTGAAAATCTTTATGGCATAAGTGATCCTCTAGTATCTGATGAAATGAAGGCCAAGGATCGTTTCAGTATGTTATTTATTTGCCACTTTATTTTAATGATTTAATTGTGAGAATGCTTGTTATACTGTAAATTCATTAAAAAATATTTCTTTAGGTGTTCCTGCTGCACCAGAACAACCAATCATTAAAGATGTTACCAAAGATTCTGCCTTAGTAATTTGGAACAGACCACATGATGGAGGCAAGCCAATAACTACTTATATTTTGGAAAAGAAGGAAACAATGTCTAATCGATGGACCAGAGTCACCAAAGATCCAATTTTCCCAGAAACTCAGTTCAGGGTGCCTGATCTCCTGGAAGGCTGTGAATATGAATTCCGTGTATCAGCACAAAATGAAATTGGTGTTGGTGATCCTAGTCCACCATCAAAGCCAATCTTCGCTAAAGATCCAATTGGTAAAGTATACAAAAAAATCCATTCACAGTATGTGTGTTTCTAAAAAACTGTTTTGGATAGGTTTTAATGGTCTCTAATTTTTTTAATAGTCAAACCAAGTCCACCTATTAACCCTGAAGCAGTGGATAAAACTAAAAACTCAGTTGATTTGTCTTGGCAACCACCACGTCATGATGGCAAAGGAAAGATCATTGGCTATCTTGTTGAGTATCAGAAAGTTGGAGATGAAGACTGGAAGAAGGCCAATCTTACAGCAGACTCCTGCCCTGAAACAAAATACAAAGTTACTGGTCTTACTGAGGGCTTGATCTACAAGTTCAGAGTCATGGCAGTCAATGCAGCAGGTGAATCAGAACCAGCTTATGTTCCTGATCCAGTAGAAGTAAAGGACAGGCTTGGTAAGTGAAATAACCTCAGATAAGTTTATGAATAAAAGATATTGTCACAATTTGCTTGTTTATTAAAACTGCACTGTTTCTCCCAGAACCTCCAGAGCTGATACTTGATGCTAACATGGCACGGGAACAATTTGTAAAAGCTGGAAATACACTAAGACTTAGTGCTGTAATTAAAGGAGTTCCATTCCCAAAAGTGTCATGGAAAAAGGAAGGACAAGAAGTTTCACCCAAAGCCGATATTGAGGTTACAGGAGTTGGCAGTAAGCTAGAAATTCGTAATACTGTCCACGAAGATGGTGGGATTTACTCTTTGACTGTTGAGAATCCAGTTGGTTCAAAAACTGTCTCAGTAAAAGTAATTGTACTAGGTAATTAATTTTTTATCTCTTTGTATACTGTATGTTTTTTATTACTTTATTGAAGACCAAAAATTAGATAAGCAGGGAGAAAATTAATAATTTTCAATGCAGAAATCATCAATAATAAAGCAATATAATATAAGAGCTGCATGAAAAAAAGACTATAAGGGCACATCTACACAGCAGGGCTAAAGCTGAAATAAGCTGTGCAACTTGAACTATGTCAATTGCGTAGCTTAAGTAGAAATAGCTTATTTCAGCTTTTGGCGCTGTCTACACAGCAGAAAATCCGAGTTAGAGCACTCTTCCTCTGACTTCCTCATAAAATGAGGGTTATAGGAGTCAGAGTAAGAAGTCTTCCAGCTCGACATTTTTCAATACTATGTTGAAATAAATGCTTGTGTGTAGATGCAGACTGTGTTATTTCGGAATAACGTTAGTTATTCCAAAATAACGCTGCTGTGTAGACATAGCCTACATATAGAGCAGAACTTTTAGTAAAAACTTTCTTTCTACCAAAAGTGCTAAATTTGGTAAAATTGGTTTTATTTATTAAATAAATATTCTGTATTTTTTAAAATGTTAGATAAACCCGGACCACCTAGAAATCTGCAAATAAGTGAAGTTAGAAGAGATTCTTGCTACCTCACTTGGAAGGAACCAGAGGACAATGGTGGTTCTGTCATCACAAACTATGTGGTGGAAAAGAAAGATGTAGCTGCTGCCCAGTGGGTTCCAGTCTCAGCATCCTCAAAGAAACTCAGTCATCTGGCTAAACATCTTATGGAAGGCACTCAGTATCTCTTCCGTGTTGCTGCTGAGAACCAGTATGGGAGAGGTCCATATGTTGAGTGTCTCAAGCCAATCAAAGCTATGGACCCATTACGTAAGTGTTCTTCATTGATGAGCTTTCTTTGTTTGAGTCTTTTTTGAAATTTTATTAACTGATCTTGTTAGTAAAAATACAATGTAGTAATGTGTTGGTGGAGGGGAGTTTGTTCAGCCTATTAATCTTCTTGTTTTTTGTTTGTAAAAGATCCTCCCGGGCCACCAAAGAATCTGCACCATGTAGATGTTGACAAAACAGAAGTTTCCCTTGTTTGGAACAGGCCAGATCGTGATGGTGGTGCTGAAATCACTGGCTATTTGGTGGAGTATCAAGAAGAAGGTGCAGAGGAATGGATTAAGTTCAAGACAGTACCCATGCTAGAGTGTGTTGTTACTGGTCTACAGCAAGGAAAGACTTACAAATTCCGTGTGAAAGCACAGAATATCGTAGGTCTTAGTCTTCCAGATACAACAATACCAATAGAGTGTCAAGAAAAGCTAGGTACCTTTTTAATTTTTATGATTTTTTCACTTCTTATTTTTAGTATAAGAAGAAATGAAAAAAATATATTGTAATTTCCTTCTTTTTTCTAATTTCAGTACCTCCATATGTGGAACTAGATGTGAAGTTAATTGAAGGTCTTGTTGTTAAAGCTGGTAGCACAGTAAGACTTCCTGCAATCATGAGAGGTGTACCTGTGCCCACTGCAAAATGGGTAACTGATGGCAATGAAATTAAAACAGAAGGCAACTACAAAATTGAAACTGACAATTATTCAACAGTACTTACTATTAAAGAGTGTGCAAGAAAAGATACTGGAGAATATCTTCTCACAGTGTCTAATGCAGCTGGCAGCAAAACTGTTAGTCTTCATCTTACAGTTTTGGATGTTCCTGGTCCACCAACTGGCCCCATTAATATTCTTGAAGTCACACCAGAACACATGGTTATTTCCTGGCGTCCTCCTAAAGATGATGGTGGAAGCCCAGTGCTGAACTACATTGTTGAGAAGCAAGAATCCAAGAAAGAAACTTGGGGAGTTGCCTGTTCTGGAATCCAACAAACAAAACTTAAGGTTCCACGCCTACAGAAAGGTTGTGAATATATTTTCAGAGTTCGTGCAGAGAATAAGATAGGCATTGGTGCACCCCTTGATTCAATACCAACAATTGCTAAACATAAGTTTGATCCACCATCTCCACCTGGTAAACCAGTGGTTTCAGATATTACAGAAAATGCTGCAACAGTGTCTTGGACCCTACCAAAATCTGATGGTGGAAGTCCAGTTACTGGATACATTCTTGAACGTCGTGAAATATCTGGCAAATGGGTACGTGTCAACAAGACACCAGTGCTTGAACTGAAGTTAAGAGCCACAGGTCTCTTTGAGGGCAATACATATGAATTCCGAGCTTTTGCAGAAAACATGGTTGGCATAAGCAAACCATCCCCAATTTCTGATCCAATAAAAATTTCACGCCCTATCAGACCACCTGGACCTCCCATTAATCCAAAACTAAAGGACAAGACCAGAGAAACAGCTGACCTGGTATGGACAAAGCCTCTCAAAGATGGTGGCAGCCCTATTTTGGGATATGTTGTGGAATGCCAGAAAACAGGAACTACACAATGGAATAGGATTAATAAAGATGAACTCATTCCACAATGTGCCTTTAGGGTACCTGGGCTAATTGAAGGAAATGAATATAGATTCCGTATAAAAGCTGCTAACATTGTTGGAGAAGGAGAGCCAAGGGAACTACCAGAAACTGTTCTTATAAAGGATATTCTTTCTCCTCCAGAAATAGACCTAGATGTAACCTGTCGTGACGTAATCACTGTCAGAGTTGGCCAAACAATCCATATTACTGGTAGAGTAAAAGGCAGACCAGATCCTGACATAACATGGTCTAAGAATGGCAAAGTATTAGTCCAAGACAAGCGTGTTGAGATGGTTCGTGAATTCCCTCGTATTGAACTCCAGGTGAAAGAAGCCACTAGAGATGATCATGGCAAATACATCATTGCCGCAAAGAACAGCAGTGGACATGCTCAAGCCTTTGCCCTTGTTAATGTACTTGACAGACCTGGACCATGCCAGAACTTGAAGATAAGCTATGTTACAAAAGATTCTTGTATTGTGACTTGGGAAAACCCAATAGATAATGGAGGCTCAGAAATTACAAATTACATAGTAGAGTATCGCCAGCCAAATCAGAGAGGATGGTCAATTGTCTCTTCTGATATAACCAAACGATTAGTAAAGGCAAATCTCATAGAAAACCATGAATACTTCTTCAGGGTTTGTGCAGAGAACAAAGTAGGCCCAGGCCCTGTCATTGAGACCAAGACTCCTATCCTTGCCATTAATCCTGTTGATAGGCCTGGTCCACCAGAAAACCTTCACATTGCAGAAACAGGAAAGACATTTGTCTATCTGAAATGGAGAAGACCAGATTATGATGGTGGAAGCCCCAATTTATCTTACCATGTTGAAAGAAAACTAAAGGATTCAGATGAATGGGAAAGGGTGCACAAGGGCAGTATTAAGGAAACACACTATATGGTTGATAAATGCATTGAAAATAAAATATATCAATTCAGAGTTCAGACCAAGAATGAGGGAGGTGAAAGTGACTGGGTGAAGACAAGTGAAGTTGTTGTGAAGGAAGAATTGCAGAAACCAGTCCTTGATCTGAAGTTAAGTGGTGTGCTAACTGTAAAAGCAGGTGACTCAATTAGACTTGAGGCAGGACTTCGAGGCAAGCCACAACCAGAAGTGGTATGGACAAAGGACAAAGATGCCACAGATTTAACCAGATCTCCAAGAGTTACAATTGAAACAACTTCTAATGCATCTAAATTTGTTCTCACAAAATCGAAGCGTAGCGATGGTGGTAAATATGTGATTACTGCAACTAATCCAGCTGGTAGTTTTGTAGCTTATGCTACCGTTAATGTTTTGGATAAACCTGGTCCTGTAAGAAATTTGAAGATCTCTGACATTTCCAGTGATAGATGTACTATCAACTGGGACCCACCCGAAGATGATGGTGGTTGTGAAATACAGAACTACATCTTAGAAAAATGTGAAAGCAAGCGTATGGTTTGGTCTACATATTCTGCTGTTATTCTAACAAACTATGCACATGTGACACGCCTCATAGAAGGCAATGAATATATCTTCAGGATTCGTGCAGAGAATAAGATGGGCACTGGCCCTCCAACAGAAACAAAACCAATTACTGCAAAAACAAAGTATGATAGACCTGGCCGTCCTGATCCCCCAGATGTCACTAAAGTCAGCAGAGATGAGATGACTGTAGTTTGGAACCCACCAGAATATGATGGTGGCAAATCAATTACAGGATACATACTGGAAAAGAAAGAAAAGCGATCATTAAGATGGGTTCCTGTTACTAAGAGTGCAATCCCAGAGAGACGCAAGAAGGTTACAGATCTCATTCCAGTACATGAATACCAATTCCGTGTAAAAGCTGAAAATGAAATTGGTCTTGGGGAACCAAGCTTGCCATCAAGACCAGTAATGGCAAAAGACCCAATAGGTACTGTACTGATATATTTTACTGTTATTAAAATAAAACATCAAATTAACAGGATGCTTAGTTGTTCAGATGTATTCTTATTCTTGCCCTTTATCATGTCTTTCAGAACCTCCTGGTCCTCCAACTAATTTGAAGGTGGTTGACAGCACAAAAAATTCCATCACTCTTGGATGGGGAAAACCAGTCTATGATGGTGGTGCACCAATTATTGGATATGTTGTGGAAATGAGACCAAAAGTTGAAAGTGCAGCTCCTGATGCAGGATGGAAACAATGCAGTGTTGCTGCACAAGTTATTCATACAGAATTTACAGTTAGCAGCCTGGATGAGAAACAACTATATGAGTTTCGGGTTTGTGCCCAAAACCAGGTTGGCATTGGCCGACCAGCTGAACTGAAGGAAGCTGTGTCTCCTAAAGAAATACTTGGTGAATGTTTTCTACCTTATCTATGAATTTATACAAAATTTATTTGCTATATTTAGATTTTATTTCACATTCTGAACTTTTTTGTTTTGTCTTTAATGTTCATGTTTCAGAATCTCCTGAGATTGATTTGGATGCAAGCCTAAGAAAATTAGTCACAGTCAGAGCTGGATGCCCCATTAGACTTTTTGGCATTGTTAGAGGGCGACCAGCACCTAAAGTCACCTGGAGGAGAGTGGGAATTGATAATGTGGTCAGAAAAGGACAGGTTGACCTCGTTGACACTATGGCCTTCCTTGTCATCCCCAATTCTACACGTGATGATTCAGGAAAATATTCTTTGACAGTTGTTAACCCAGCTGGAGAAAAAGCCGTATTTGTGAATGTCAGAGTACTTGGTGAGTCACCATAAACAATTTGTAAGCACGTCAATTTTATTATTCTTTAATTATTTATTATAGGGATTTTTATGGCTTCTATCACAATAGCATTTGAGTATCATTGTACATGGCTACTATTACTTCTCCATGTATAGGAAGCCATTACCACATTTTCATTGTAATTTAATAAGGATTTTTAACAGAGGACTGAAATATAAATTAATGTTTCTTTATAGATACTCCTGGACCTGTGGCTGAGTTCAGTGTTTCAGATGTCACAAAAATGTCATGTCAGCTTTCATGGGTACCTCCTGAAAACGATGGTGGTAGTCCAGTAACTCATTACATCCTGGAGAAACGTGAGGCTGACAGAAAGACCTGGTCAACAGTCATTGCAGATATTAAGAAAACTAGTTTCAAAATAGCTAATCTTATACCTGGAAATGAATACTTCTTTAGAGTAACCGCAGTCAATGAATATGGTTCAGGTGTTCCAACAGACACACCAAAACCAATCTTGGCATCAGATCCACTAAGTAAGTATTTCTTAATGTCGATCTTTTGTTCTTGCTTTAATCTCCAATAAGCTTCTGATTTTTCATGAATGTGGAAGTGTATAAGTTCTTTATTGCTGCTAACCACTCAATAACATTAGAATAAATATTCCTAGGAAGATGTGTTTGCTGAATACAGATTAACAACCTGCATACTTATCATAACTCTAATTTAATCACTCTGATAATTTCTAATATGATATGTTTTCCAAATGAAAATAATTTCTCTGTTACATAAAATCCTTTTTGAATTACTGTAAAAATCAATCAGAATGCTTAGTAATTCTACCAAAGCACGTCCACTGAAAGGGGTGATTTTTTTAATCTATCTACTTGGGGTTTTTTTTCCTTTTAAGGTGAACCTGATCCACCCAGAAAACTTGAAGTTACTGAAATTACAAAGAACAGTGCAACTTTAGGCTGGCTGCCGCCACTGCGTGATGGAGGCTCTAAAATTGATGGATACATTATTAGCTACAAAGAAGAAGAACAACCTGAAGATCGATGGACACAATATTCCATTGTCAAAGATCTGAACATTGTTGTAGTCGGCCTCAAAGAAGGAAAGAAATACAAGTTTAGAGTGGCAGCTAGAAATGCTGTAGGAGTAAGTTTACCAAGAGAAACTGAAGGAATATTTGAAATTAAAGAACAGCTCAGTAAGTAACTAAGTAGTACTATGTCTACCCTTTAAAATCTATTTTAACAATGAAATGAAAAGGGGTTTTGTCTTGGATAGAGTCCTGTGAAATCAATTTTTTAAAAGATCTTTTCTGCACTTGCGTAGAAGATCCCACTTTGAGTCCATCAGTCTCTTGCAATCTAGGAAGAACAAGTGAGACAAATATCTATTAGGGATGAAGTAGGCAGACTTACTCCTGCCTCAGCACAGGGGGATAGACTAGGTATATTCTTGAAGTCCCTTCCAGCTCTCATTTATATGATTTGAAGGTGGAATCAGGAAAGCCACATACTCAACTCCCTGACAGAGGATGTGTTTCATGACACTTAACAGTGACCCTTCATGATGATTAAGTGGCATAGTCATGCTCCAAACTGCCACTGAGTTACCCTTGGTTAAAAGGATGTTTACGACTTTTGAAGTGCTGCTAGTATTTTAGGAATTGTTCAAATATATGAGAAGACAAACTGAACACAAACGTTCACTTACAAGCTAAATCAGAATATAAAGATAGATGTCAGAATTGGAGCTTACACTGACAGCTGTGGAATATCTGGTTTCAGGGGTGTTTACATAATTTAAACCTGTGGTTCAGACTATTAAGCCATTCCCACTGACAAAGGATACTACCTATCAAATCCTCAGCTCTCCTGCAGAGATGCACAGGACAGTTGCATGAGAAAATAAAATAATTTCTCCTGGAGATTACAAATATTTGTGTGTGTTTTGTCTTTTTAGTGCCACCTAAGATCCTGATGCCAGATCACGTTAGTATTAAAGCTGGGCAGAAACTCAGAATTGAAGCACATGTCTATGGGAAGCCTCAGCCAATCTGTAAATGGATGAAAGGAGAACAAGATGTATTTCTATCGAGTCGTCTGGCTGTGCATAAAGCAGAAAAATCTTCAGTTCTCATCATTAAGGATGTGACTAGGAAAGACAGTGATTACTACACTCTTAAGGCAGAAAACAGCTCTGGTATTGCCACTCAGAGAATCAGAGTGGTAGTTATGGGTATGTTTAATTTTGTAACCTGTCAACACAGCTAGATTTAACATATTTCATGCTCTGCTGTTTTCATAATTTTTTCTCCTTACATCATTATGCAGATGCCCCAGGTCCACCACAGCCTCCATTTGATATTTCTGACATAGATGCAGATGCTTGCACACTTGCATGGCATATGCCTCTTGAAGATGGTGGCAGCAACATTACAAACTATGTAGTTGAAAAGTGTGATGTAAGCCGAGGAGACTGGATAACAGTTGTAGCTTCTGTCACAAAGACAAGCTGCAGAGTTGGAAAACTGGCCCCTGGACAAGAGTACATGTTCCGTGTTCGTGCTGAAAATCGTTTTGGCATTTCTGAGCCACTCACATCTGACAAGATGGTTGCAAAATTCCCATTTGGTATGTCAGTTTTAAATGATGACATTTCCCTGATTTTAATTCTTCTGACAGCAAAAGAACAGATAATGTTATCTCATATTTTTTTTGCAGATGTTCCAAGTGAACCAAAGAATGCCCGTGTTACCAAGGTCAACAAGGACTGTATTTTTGTGGCTTGGGACAAACCAGACAGTGATGGAGGCAGTCCGATTACTGGTTACCTCATAGAGCGTAAAGAAAGAAATAGTTTGCTGTGGGTGAAGGCTAATGATACCCTTGTGCGTTCTACAGAATATCCTTGTGCAGGACTAATTGAAGGTCTCGAGTATACTTTCAGAATTTATGCCTTGAACAAAGCTGGAGCAAGCAAACCTAGCAAGCCAACTGATTTTGTTTCGGCACGAGCCCCAGTTGGTAAGCAAAACATTTAAAAGATTTGTAACGTCATTAATATTGATGATAAATTTATGATCGTTAATTTGACTTACTACTAGTAATAATTCATTTACTTAATTCTTACTTAATATTTGCAACTTTATAATCATAACTTTTCCCGTTTCTTTGGATGTTTTATATGTAATATGACTGTACTGTATTAATACATTGTGCAGTCTAGCATTTTTGTTGCAAATCTAGCATTTTTGTGTGTGTTTTTAGAAGGATGTGCTATAAATACCATCCACCACTGTAAAATACTTTTTCTCAAATGTACAATTTTTCTGATGAGGGTAAATTTATGATGATCTTGTTTGTTTTTAGATCCCCCTGGTAAACCTGAAGTCACTGATGTCACTAAGAGCACAGTGTCACTTGTATGGACAAGACCAAAGCATGATGGTGGAAGCAAAATTATTGGCTACTTCGTTGAAGCTTGCAAACTGCCTGGTGATAAGTGGATACGATGCAATTCTATTCCACATCAAATTCCTCTAGAAGAATACACTGCTACAGATTTGGAAGAAAATGTTCAGTATCAATTTAGAGCAATTGCCAAGACAGCGATTAACATTAGCTGGCCTTCTGAGCCGTCTGACCCAGTGACCATTCAGGCAGAAAATGGTAAGGAATGTATATTTGAGAAGTATTTACAAACTCTGATAATAGTCAACCATGCATTTGTACATGGTATTCATGTGATATGTTTCATTCTTGTAGGTTGGTTAGCTCTCTTCTTTTTGTTTCTTTTCAGTTCCTCCCAGAATAGATCTAGATGTATCTATGAAATCATTGCTTACAGTAAAAGCTGGAACTAACGTTTGTCTTGAAGCTAATGTGTATGGCAAACCTATGCCAACAATTACTTGGAAAAAAGAAGGAGAAGTTTTAAAACCAGCTGAAGGCATTAAAATCACCACTAAGAGAAACCTGTCGACTGTGGAGTTGTTCAGTGTTAACAGGAAGCAGACAGGAGACTATACTATTACAGCTGAAAATGCAAGTGGTTCCAAATCAGCCACCATTAAGCTTAAAGTACTTGGTAAGTTAAAGATTATTTATTAATCTATATTTATAGTTTGGCTGTTATAACAAAAGCTAGAGATATAACCATGGATCATTAATTTTTCCAGATAAGCCGGGTCCTCCTGCCTCAGTTAAAATCACCAGTATGTATGCAGATCGTGCAATGCTTTCTTGGGAGCCACCTCTTGAAGACGGAGGTTCAGAAATTACTAACTATATTGTTGACAAGCGTGAAACAAGCAGACCAAATTGGGCCCAAGTCACTGCCAATGTACCAATTACGAGCTGCAGTGTAGAAAAATTGATAGAAGGACATGAATACCAGTTCCGCATTTGTGCTGAAAACAAATATGGTGTTGGAGAGCCTATCTTCACTGAGCCAACAACTGCTAAAAATCCATACAGTAAGCTTCTCTCACATGGTTTTGTGATTAATTGTTTTATTCACTTTTAAGAATATGAAATAATCTCCAATAAATCTTTACAGATGTACCTGGGCCTTGTGATCCACCTGTAATTAGTAATATTACAAAGGACTTTATGACTGTGAGCTGGAAGCCACCAGCTGATGATGGTGGGGCCCCTGTGACTGGATATATACTTGAAAAACGTGAAACTAAGGCTGCTAATTGGACAAAAGTAAACAGGAAGCCTGTCATAGAGAGAACTGTAAAGGCCACTGGACTCCAAGAAGGAACAGAGTATGAGTACAGAGTGACAGCACTGAATAAGGCTGGACCAGGCAAACCTAGTGGACCATCTAAGGCAGCATATGCCCGTGATCCTCAGTGTAAGTTAAAAACATTATTTTGATTTTTCTTATGAACTGTCCAAGCGCTTTCACTTGTATTGTTGTTTAATAAACTCTTTGTAACTTCCTATTATTTTCATTCTCAGATCCTCCTGGCCCTCCTGCCTTCCCAAAAGTGGTTGACACAACCCGTAATTCTATAAGCTTGTCTTGGAGTAAACCGGCATATGATGGTGGAAGCCCCATTATTGGTTATTTAGTTGAAGTAAAAAGAGCTGACACAGATAACTGGGTCAGATGCAATCTGCCAAAAAACCTACAGGATACCCGTTATGTGGTAACTGGACTGTCAGAGAATACAGAGTATCAATTCCGAATTTATGCTGTCAATAAGATTGGATACAGTGACCCAAGTGATGTGCCTGACAAACACCTTGCCAAAGACATTTTAAGTAAGTATTCTGGAAAACAAATAAACTTGCCGATTTAAGGGAAGATTTGTGATATAGATGTAGAAACTTAGAAGAGGGGCTTGCCTCAGCTTGTAGCAGGAGAGCACAGTGGGTCTGGCAGCAGAAAGTTTGTTTTACAGAGTGCGGAAAGATTGGTAATTGGAAAAGAAATGAGATTAGAGTGTTTCTTTTCTGGCAAATAGTGCCTAATCTTTCTGCCTCCCCACCAGTAATTCCCCCATCTTCTGAGGTCCTCAGTACTTTTCCCATTTTCCCCTAGCTCTCATTCAGGTTGTCCAGATCTCTCTCCTCTTCCTCAGGCCTTTAGTCTCTTGCCTACCTTTCAAGGAATTTGGAACCCAGCTGCCTATACTAAGAACTTATCATTCTATGGGGCATCCTACCTTATTAAATTTTACTGGGCTCTTGTCCCCAGCTAACTTCATACACAACTAAATGAAGCAAAAGTGTAGCACCGCCCAGTAATAGTTACATTTTTGTAGGGTAAAAAAATACAGGACAGCAGCTGAGTTACAAGTTCCTTTTAAGGTAGGAAGAAAGAGGGATTGATTCATATGATTGCTCAGGGGGAAAAAGAGATTTAGTTGATGAGAGGAGCTGGAAGAAGAGGAAGTACTGCAGGAGAAACTCAGCATATCAGTTATCTCGAAACTAGGCCAAATCCACAGTTTAAATAATATCATCTGAGACACAGAAATAGCCCTTCCGATCCAGTACAATGCAAATAAACTGGGACTTCTGCTCACAGTAATTTTAGTGCTATTTTTAAAGACTGAATTTATAAAGTATACATTTTTTATTACAAATGCAGTCCCACCTGAGGGAGATCTTGATGCAGAACTGAGGAAAGTACTTATACTACGTGCTGGAGTCACAATGAGGATTTATGTGCCAGTAAGAGGGCGTCCACCTCCAAAGATTAGTTGGTCTAAAGTGAATGCCAACATAAGAGACAGGAAAGGGCTAGATATCAAGTCAACTGATTTTGATACCTTCCTACGCTGTGAAAATGTGAACAAATATGATGCTGGAAAATATGTGTTGAGTCTGGAGAACAGCAGTGGCAAAAAATCATACACCATGGTTGTGAAAGTACTTGGTAAGTGCCAGAATTATTAGTTATTTTTTCAATTAATCTAAAGCCAGTTACTATTGTCTGTATTTTGATTACTAAATCGAATATTTATTTTACATTCATATAGATACTCCTGGGCCTCCTATTAATCTGATTGTAAAAGAAGCATCTAAGGATTCCGCCTTTATTTCATGGGAGCCTCCTCTAATTGATGGTGGCAGTCCAGTCACAAACTATATTGTTGAAAAACGAGACGCAGAGAGAAAATCATGGTCCACAGTTTCAACAGAATGCCCAAAGACAAGCTTCAGGATAACTAATTTAGAGGAAGGGAAATCGTACTTTTTCAGGGTGCTAGCTGAAAATGAATATGGCATTGGCGAACCTTGTGAAACTCGGGATGCTGTTAAAGCTTCTGGTGAGGAAACTGATCGTTGTTTTTCTACTTTCTTTTAAAAGGAAATTGTTTTTAATTTTATTTAAAAGGAATTGGTTTTTAATTTGTAATTTTTATTCCTTCTAGAAACACCCGGCCCAGTTGTTGACCTAAAAGCTTTGGCTGTAACAAAGTCATCCTGCAGTCTAGCCTGGAAAAAGCCTTTCAGTGATGGTGGAAGCCGTATTATTGCATATACTGTTGAAGTTATGACTTCTGATGATTCATGGCAAGAAGTTATGAGGTCAAAGAACCTCCAGTTTTCAACAAAAGATTTGACGGAAGGGAAGGAGTATACTTTCAGAGTACGAGCGCAGAATGATGCTGGATATGGAACACCAAGTGAGATTACAGTTGTGGCAAGAGATGATGTTGGTAAGAATTTCTCCAAATTCATGAATACTGTCTGTCATTTATCTAAATTATATGTTGTTTTATACATAGTGTCCATCATGCATGCATACATATCAGTTTAGTTTAGTTTAGAACTCAATTAACATCTTAAATAAACAAAGGGTTTTATGCTCAAATGAGTAATTTATAACCTTTTAATTTTGCAGTGGCACCAGATCTTGATTTAAGAGCTCTACCTGATTTGTGCTATTTAGCTAAAGAAGGTAGTAGTTTCCGTCTTAAAATCCCAATTAAAGGAAAACCTGCCCCAACTGTCACATGGAAGAAAGGTGAAGACAAGGTACTCACTGAGACTGGAAGAGTTGCCTTTGAATCTACAGCAGTCAACACCACTCTTTTGGTACGTGACTGCCAGAAAGATGATGCTGGAAAATACACGATCACTCTGAAGAACAGTGCTGGCAGTAAGGAAGGCACTATTTCCATAAAAGTTGTTGGCAAACCTGGTATTCCAACAGGACCGGTGAAATTTGAAGAAGTTACAGCAGATGCTATAACCTTAAAATGGGGACCTCCAAAAGATGATGGTGGTTCAGAAATCACTAATTATATCATAGAGAAGAGAGATAATATAAACAATAAATGGGTGATATGTGCTTCTGCTGTCCAGAAAACTACATTTAGAGTTTCAAGACTTCATGAGGGAAATGAATATACTTTCAGGATCAGTGCTGAAAATAAATATGGAGTAGGAGAAGGTCTTAAATCTGACCCCGTGGTTGCAAGACATCCATTTGGTAATCATAAATGATAGTCTTTTTCATTAAAATTATGTATTCTTGGTATTTTCTTTTTTGTGCTAATTTATTTTTAATATATTATCTAGATGTACCAGATGCTCCTCCACCACCCAAAATTGTTGAGGTTAGGCATGATTCTGCATCTCTAACTTGGACTGATCCAAAGAAAACTGGTGGCTCACCAATCACAGGTATTTGCCTTAAAAACTTCTTACCATTTTTCTCTCTAGTTCTTCTCTCATCTTATTCAAAAATATAAGAAAACTATTACTCTATTTATTTTAATGTAACCCTTATTTATATATTTTTAAATGTATACTTCCTTTTTGTTCTTTTAGTATATATGCTTGCATTTAAAATAATAATAAACATTTTAAATTCAGTCTAAGAGAAAGAAGAGAAACTGGGGCTTTATTGATGTTTCATGCACGTTTGCCCACTTCTTGTAAGGAAGGGGACAATAGGTGCACCTATAGTATTTGCATTCCTAAATTAGCATTTGCATTCATAAATCATGTAATTGCATGTATACGTAATTTACGTTCATATATATTCCTTTATCTTTAAATATTGTTCTTGCAACAGTATCTGATTCAATCTACACATACTGCTATAGTATGCTGAGCAGATAATTATAAATACACATTTTTAGACTATCAACTCTATTTTACATTGTACTATCCATCTTTGTAGGTTATCACCTTGAATTTAAAGAAAGAAATAGCCTTCTGTGGAAGAGAGCTAACAAGACTCCATTAAGGATGAAAGATTTCAGAGTAACAGGGTTAACTGAAGGTCTAGAATATGAATTCAGAGTGATGGCAATCAACCTAGCAGGAGTAGGTAAACCAAGCCTGCCATCTGAACCAATTGTGGCACTTGATCCCATTGGTAAGTCATCAGAAGAAAAATAGAAAATGTTATAGATTGAAAAATATGGGCATTTGTTTTACTATTGGTTCATTTTGATTTTTTTAAGATCCGCCTGGGAAACCTGAAGTTATCAATATAACTAGGAACTCAGTAACGCTCATTTGGACAGAACCAAAGTATGATGGTGGACATAAGTTAATTGGCTACATAGTTGAAAAACGTGACCTGCCTTCGAAATCTTGGACAAAAGCCAATCATGTGAATGTTCCAGACTGTGCATTTACTGTAACTGACCTTATTGAAGGTGGGAAGTATGAGTTCAGAATTAGAGCAAAGAACACTGCTGGTGCTATCAGTCCTCCATCAGAACCTACAGGAACCATAATATGCAAGGATGAATATGGTGCGTAGATCGTATAAAAATATAGGGTGGTGCATTGGTTTGTTAAATTATTGTTTTAAAACACTGTCTTGCTCTCTTTTTTGATAAGCATGTGCTTTTCTTTTACAGAGGCACCAACTATTGTTATTGATCCTACATTGAAAGAAGGCTTGACTGTTAAAGCAGGAGATACCATTACAGTTTCTGCTATTAGCATCCGTGGCAAGCCACTTCCAACTTCAGTATGGTCCAAAGCAGGAAAAGACTTTAAGCCTTCAGATCTTGTACACATTGAAGCAACTCCAACTTCCTCCACACTTAGTGTCAAATATGCAGCCAGGAAAGATTCCGGTGAATACACAATCACTGCAAACAATCCTTTTGGAACTAAACAGGAGCATGTGCATGTGAAAGTTTTAGATGTACCTGGACCCCCTGGGCCTATTGAGGTCAGCAACATTTCAGCTGAAAAAGCCACTCTTACATGGTCACCTCCTGCAGAAGATGGTGGATCACCCATCAAGTCTTATGTACTTGAAAAGAGAGAAACCAGCCGACTCCTGTGGACTTTAATTGCTGAAAATATTGAAACTTGCAGGCATGTTGTTAGCAAACTCATTCAAGGAAATGAATATATCTTCCGTGTCTCAGCTGTGAACCAGTATGGCAAGGGTGAGCCAGTACAGTCAGAACCAGTTAAAATGGTGGATAGATTTGGTAAGTAGAAAAAGGTTAGCACTTTAACCTAGTATTTTTATAGTATATAAAGCCTAATGTATCTTTCAAAAACTCTGTATTTTTTCCCTATTAGGTCCCCCGGGTCCTCCTGGAAAACCAGAAGTAACAAATGTGACTAAAAATAGTGCAACTGTTGGCTGGAAAAGGCCAGTTGATGATGGTGGTAGTGAGATCACAGGCTACTATGTGGAAAGGAAAGAAAAGAAAGGTTTGAGATGGGTCAGAGTAACGAAGAAACCAGTTTCAGACCTTAGATGCAAAGTGACTGGACTCCTGGAAGGAAATGAATATGAATTCCGCGTCAGTGCAGAAAATAGAGCAGGGATTGGACCACCAAGTGATGCTTCAAACCCAGTACTAATTAAAGATGCTGCCTGTTAGTATCATGTCTTTATTTCTGCAGAGTTCACGATAGCATATTAATATTTTGGCTGCCTATAAAAACTCATGTCTAATATAATGTGGGAATTTTGTCTTCTTTTCACTACTGCAGATCCTCCGGGTCCACCTTCAAACCCACGAGTGACTGATACTACAAAAACTAGTGCATCTTTAACATGGGGCAAGCCTCATTACGATGGTGGACTTGACATCATTGGCTACATAGTAGAGCATCAAAAGGAAGGGGAAAAAGAATGGGTAAAAGACACAACAGGAACTGCTTTAAGAATCACTGAATTTGTTGTTGCTAATCTCCAGCCAGGAGCCAAATATAATTTCAGAATCACTGCCCTCAATGCTGTGGGTGCTGGTGAACCAGCACAAATTCCAAACATTGAAATCAAGGATCGGGAAATGATTCCTGATTTTGAATTAGATGCTGAGCTGAGAAGAACACTTGTTGTTAGAGCTGGACTGACTATTCGGATATTTGTGCCAATCAAAGGTCGTCCAACACCTGAAGTTACATGGACAAAAGACGATATCCCACTTAAAGGACGTGCCAACATTGAAAATACAGACTCTTTTACTCTTCTAATTATGACAGAGTGTAATAGGTATGATGCTGGAAAATACATAATGACCCTTGAAAATGCTGCTGGTAAGAAAACTGGCTTTGTAAATGTAAAAGTCTTGGATACACCAGGACCACCAATAAATCTTAAGCCTAGGGAAATAACTAAAGACAGCATCACCCTGCACTGGGATATGCCTCTGTTAGATGGTGGCTCACGAATAACAAATTATATTGTTGAAAAACGTGAAGCAACACGAAAGGCATATTCAACAGTCAGCACCAACTGTCAGAAATGTTCCCTTAGGATTCCAAATTTGGTTGAAGGATGTGAATATTACTTCAGAGTGCTGGCTGAAAATGAGTTTGGGATTGGTGAACCAGCAGAAACTACAGAACCTGTAAGAGCCTCTGAAGCACCATCGCCACCTGAAAGCCTCAATATTATGGATATAACAAAGAGCACAGTCAGCCTTGCTTGGCCAAAGCCAATACATGATGGAGGTAGCAGAATCACTGGTTATATAATTGAAGCACAGAAAAAAGGTTCCACTCAATGGACACACATCACAACTGTGAAAACATTAGATTGTGTAGTGAAGAATCTAACTGAAAATGAGGAATATACTTTCCAAGTTATGGCAGTTAATAGTGCTGGAAGAAGTGATCCAAGAGAGAGCAGACCAGTTGTTGTTAAAGAGCAGCTGATGCTTCCTGAATTTGACCTCCGTGGAATTTACCAGAAATTGGTCATTGCCAGAGCTGGTGACAATATCAAAATTGAGATCCCTGTACTTGGTCGTCCAAGACCAATTGTGACATGGAAAAAAGAAGACCGGCTGATTAAACAAACACAGCGGGTAAACTTTGAAAACACTGCAACTGCAACCATACTAAACATCAGTGAATGCACAAGAAATGACAGTGGTCGCTATCCCCTGTCAGCTAAAAATATTGTTGGAGAAGTTAGCGATGTGATCACTGTCCAGGTTCATGATATTCCTGGCCCTCCTACTGGACCAATTAAATTTGATGAAGTTTCATCTGACTTTGTAATTTTCTCATGGGAACCTCCTCAGAATGATGGAGGGGTACCAATAAGTAACTATGTTGTAGAAATGCGTCAGACTGACAGTACCACGTGGACTGAGTTAGCAACGACTGTTATACGTACCATGTTTAAAGCTACTCATCTCACTACTGGAGTCGAGTATCAGTTCCGTGTTAAAGCTCAAAATAGATATGGAACAGGTCCAGCCATCTCTTCAGAACCTGTAATTGCCAACTATCCATTTAAGCTTCCTGGGCCTCCAGGTACTCCTCAGGTGATTGCAGTCACCAAAGAGTCAATGACCATTACCTGGAATGAGCCTGTTACTGATGGTGGAAGTCCAATTATGGGATATCATGTTGAAAGAAAAGAACGAAATAGCATTCTTTGGCAGACTGTAAGTAAAGCATTGGTAGTAGGCAATATCTTTAAATCAGCTGGACTTACTGATGGCATTGCTTATGAATTCCGTGTCATAGCAGAAAATATGGCTGGCAAAGGAAAACCAAGCAAACCATCTGATCCAATGTTTGCTCTGGACCCTATAGATCCACCTGGTAAACCAGTACCTCTCAACATTACAAGACATGCAGTAACACTTAAGTGGACTAAACCAGAATATAATGGAGGTTTTAAGATAACTGGTTACACTGTTGAAAAGAGAGACCTTCCTAATGGTCGTTGGCTAAAGGCTAACTTTAGCAATATACTGGAAACAGATTTCACTGTAAGTGGTTTAACAGAAGATGCTGCTTATGAATTCCGTGTGATTGCTAGAAATGCTGCTGGTGCAGTTAGCCAGCCATCTGAACCATCAGATGCAATAACATGCAGAGATGATATAGAAGCACCAAGGATAATGGTGGATGCCAAATACAAGGATACTTTAGTACTGAAAGCAGGTGACGTTTTCAGACTTGAGGCTGATGTTGCAGGTCGACCTCCACCAACCATGACATGGACAAAAAATGAAAAAGAACTAGAAGACACAGCAAAATTAGAAATAAAAAGAGCAGATTTCTCTACTGTTGTGATCAACAAAGATTCTACCAGAAGAGATGGTGGTGCATATATACTTACTGCTTCTAATCCTGGTGGCTTTGCAAAGCATATCTTCAATGTAAAAGTACTTGATAGACCTGGTCCCCCTGAAGGACCTTTGGCTGTGTCTGAGGTTACAAGTGAAAAATGTGTACTGTCATGGTTACCACCACTGGACGATGGCGGAGCAAAGATTGACCACTATGTGGTTGAAAAACGAGAAACTAGTAGATTGGCATGGACAAACGTGGCCTCAGAAGTTCCAGTAACTAAACTGAAGGTCACTAACCTATTACAAGGCAATGAATATGTGTTCCGTGTTATGGCTGTTAACAAATACGGGGTTGGTGAGGTCCTGGAATCAGAGCCTGTTCTTGCAGTAAATCCATATGTGCCACCTGATCCACCCAAAACACCTGAAGTTACAGCAATTACAAAAGATTCTATGATTGTCTGTTGGGGACGTCCTGATTCAGATGGTGGAAGCCCAATAACCAATTACATTGTAGAACGTCGTGACAGAGCTGGACTACGCTGGGTGAAATGTAACAAACGGGTTCTTACAGACTTACGCTATAAAGTATCTGGACTGACAGAAGGTCATGAGTATGAATATAGAATAATGGCTGAAAATGCTGCTGGAATTAGTGAACCAAGTCCCACCAGTCAATTCTATAAAGCTTGTGATACTGTGTTTAAGCCTGGTCCACCAGGTAATCCTCGAGTCTTGGACTCTAGCAAGTCCTCAATTACAATAGCTTGGAATAAACCAATATATGATGGTGGCTCAGAAATCACAGGTTATATGGTTGAGATAGCACTACCTGAAGAAGATGAATGGAAAATTGTGACTCCATCAGCAGGACTGAAGGCTACTTCCTTTACCATCACAGATCTCAAAGAAAACCAGGAATATAAGATCCGAATATATGCTATGAATTCTGAAGGTATTGGAGAACCTGCCCTTGTTCCTGGATCACCGAAGGCTGAAGAAAGAATGCTACCTCCAGAGATTGAACTGGATGCAGAACTACGTAAAGTTGTCAATATCAGAGCCTGCTGTACTTTAAGACTCTTTGTCCCAATCAAAGGAAGACCAGCACCTGAAGTGAAATGGACAAGAGAATATGGAGAGTCTTTAGATAAAGCTACTATTGAATCAACAAGCTCTTATACTCTACTTACTGTTGGAAATGTAAATAGATTTGATAGTGGCAAGTATATATTGACAATAGAAAATAGTTCAGGCAGTAAATCAGCATTTGTAAATGTCAGGGTTCTCGATACACCTGGAGCACCACAAGATTTGAAAATAAAAGAAGTCACAAAATCATCTGTTACACTTACATGGGAGCCTCCTCTCATAGATGGAGGTTCAAAAATAAAAAATTATATTGTTGAAAAACGTGAGTCAACAAGAAAAGCTTATTCAACTGATAATGCCAATTGCCACAAGACCAGCTGGAAAGTAGACAACCTGCAGGAAGGTTGCAACTATTATTTCAGAGTCCTAGCTGAAAATGAGTATGGAATAGGCCTTCCAGTTGAAACTCCAGAATCAGTGAAAGTGTCAGAAAGGCCACTACCCCCAGGAAAGATAACTTTGTTGGATGTGACAAGAAATAGTGTATCCTTGTCATGGGAAAAACCTGAACATGATGGAGGCAGCAGAATTCTGGGCTACATTGTAGAAATGCAAAGCAAAGGCAGTGAAAAGTGGACAACCTGTGCTACGGTAAAAGTGACTGAAGCCACTATAAGTGGACTGATACAAGGGGAGGAATATTCCTTCCGTGTTTCAGCACAAAATGAAAAAGGTATTAGTGATCCTCGTCAACTGGGCATACCTATTGTTGCAAAAGATCTTTTGATTCCACCAGCTTTCAAGCTGTTGTTCACCACTTTCAGTGTCCTAGCAGGAGAGGAATTAAAGGTTGATGTCCCATTTGTTGGTCGACCCAAACCAACTGTATTATGGCATAAAGACAATGTGCCACTAAGACAGACTACTAGAGTAAATGCAGAAAGTTCAGAAAACAGCACATTGCTAACAATAAAAGAAGCCTGCAAAGATGATGTTGGACCATATTTAGTCAAACTTACAAATTCTGCAGGTGAAGCTACTGAAACTCTTAATATTGTTGTCCTTGATAAACCAGGGCCTCCGACTGGACCAGTTAAGATAGATGAAGTAACAGCAGATAGTATTACCATTTCCTGGGAACCACCAAAATATGATGGTGGCAGCTCAATCAACAATTATATTGTAGAAAAACGGGACACTTCTACTACTGTATGGCACATTGTGTCAGCCACTGTTGCCAGAACCACAATAAAAGCATGTAGATTAAAAACTGGAACTGAATATCAATTCAGAATTGCAGCTGAGAACAGATATGGAAAGAGTACATATCTCACATCAGATTCTGTTGTAGCCCAATATCCATTCAAACTTCCTGGTCCACCTGGAACACCTTTTATATCAGCTCGCTCAAAAGATAGCATGGTAGTACACTGGCATGAACCAGTAAATGATGGAGGTAGCAAGATCATTGGCTACCATCTAGAACGCAAAGAAAGAAATAGCATCCTCTGGGTTAAACTAAACAAAACAGCTATTCCTGACACTAAATTTAAGACAACTGGTCTTGAAGAGGGACTCGAATATGAGTTCAGAGTTTATGCAGAAAATATAGTGGGTATTGGAAAGGCAAGTAAAGCATCTGAATGTTATGCAGCACATGACCCATGTGATCCTCCAGGTCGTCCAGAACCTATAATTGTCACAAGGAACTCAGTAGCCCTTCAGTGGAAGAAACCAGAATATGATGGTGGAAGCAAAATCACAGGCTACACTGTTGAAAAGAAGGAGTTACCAGATGGCCGCTGGATGAAAGCAAGCTTTACAAATGTCATTGAGACTCAGTTTACAGTAACGGGCCTAGTGGAAAATCAAAGGTATGAGTTCCGTATCATAGCAAGAAATGCTGCAGGTGTTTTCAGTGAACCATCTGAAAGCTCAGGGGCAATCACAGCCAAAGATGAAGTAGAGCCTCCTCGTATAAGTATGGATCCAAAATATAAAGAAACAATTATAGTAAATGCTGGTGAGTCATTCAAGATTGATGCTGATGTTTATGGCAAACCATTACCTTCCATTCACTGGCTAAAAGGTGATCAGGAGTTAACAAACACAGCTCATTTGGAAATAAAAAGCACAGATTTTGCAACAAGCCTCAGTGTAAAAGAAGGTATTCGTGTCGATAGCGGTCATTATGTATTGCTGGCAAAGAATGTTGCAGGTGAAAAAACAGCTTCTGTTCATGTCAAAGTTCTCGATAGACCTGGGCCACCTGAAGGACCTATTGATATAACAGGAGTTAGTGCTGAAAAATGCATGTTGGCTTGGAAACCCCCACTACAGGATGGTGGTAGTAATATTTCACACTATATTGTAGAAAGAAGAGAAACCAGCCGCTTAGTTTGGACTGTAGTGGACTCTAATGTGCAAACCCTTAGTTGCAAAGTTACAAAACTTTTGGAAGGGAATGAATATGTCTTCCGTATCATGGCTGTAAACAAATATGGTGTTGGTGAACCTCTTGAATCTGAACCAATAATTGCAAAGAACCCATTTGTTGTGCCGCTTCCACCAAATGCCCCAGAAGTCTCAGCCATTACCAAGGATTCAATGATTGTTGTGTGGGAAAGACCAGCCTCAGATGGTGGTAGTGAAATTCTGGGCTATGTTCTTGAAAAACGAGATAAAGAAGGCATTCGCTGGACAAGATGTAACAAACGTTTGGTTAGTGAACTGCGATACAGGGTTACTGGACTTATAGAAAACCATGACTATGAATACAGAGTCTCAGCTGAAAATGCTGCTGGTCTTAGTGAACCAAGCCTACCTTCCACTTACTATAAGGCTTGTGATCCTATTTACAAGCCCGGTCCACCTAATAATCCCAAAGCAATAGATGTGACAAGATCTTCAGTTTTCCTTTCATGGGGCAAACCAATCTACGATGGTGGCAGTGAAATCCAAGGATACATTGTTGAAAAATGTGATGTTAGTGTTGGTGACTGGACAATTTGTACCCCCCCTACTGGAATCAAGAAAACAAATATGGAAGTAGAAAATGTATTAGAAAAACATGAATATAAATTCCGTATCTGTGCTGTTAACAAAGCTGGAGTTGGAGAGCATGCTGATGTTCCTGGTTCTATTATTGTTGAAGATAAATTGGAAGCTCCAGACCTTGATCTTGACCTAGACTTAAGGAAAATTGTAAATGTGAGAGCAGGTGGTTCCTTAAGATTATTTGTTCCTATTAGAGGGCGGCCAACCCCTGAAGTAAAATGGGGTAAAATGGATGGTGAGATCAGAGAGGCAGCTGTTATTGACATTACTAGCAGCTTCACTTCCCTTGTTCTTGACAATGTTAGCAGATTTGACAGTGGAAAATACACTCTTACTTTAGAAAACAGTAGTGGAACAAAGTCTGCCTTTGTCAGTGTAAGAGTACTGGACACCCCAAGTCCACCTGTTAACCTAAAAATTAAGGAGATCACCAAAGACTCTGTTTCACTTTCATGGGAACCTCCCTTACTGGATGGGGGAGCTAAGATAAAAAATTACATTGTTGAAAAGCGTGAAGCAACAAGAAAGGCCTATGCAGCTGTTGTAACAAATTGTCACAAGACCTCATGGAAAGTAGACCAACTTCAGGAGGGTTGCAATTACTATTTCCGAGTCACTGCTGAGAATGAATTTGGAATTGGCCTCCCTGCAGAAACCATTGACCCAATTAAGGTTGCTGAAGTTCCTCAGCCTCCAGGGAAAATAACAGTGGATGATGTCACAAGAAATAGTGTATCGCTAAGCTGGTCAAAACCAGAACATGATGGTGGTAGCAAAATCTTACAATATATTGTTGAGATGCAAGTAAAGGGCAGTGACAAATGGTCAGAATGTGCACGTGTAAAAGCACTTGAAGCACTGGTTACTAATCTAACTCAAGGAGAAGAATATCTTTTTAGAGTGATAGCAGTAAATGAGAAAGGCAGGAGTGATCCGCGATCTCTTGCAGTTCCAGTGGTTGCCAAAGACCTTGTTATTGAACCAGATGTAAGACCTGCATTCCATAGTTACAATGTCCAGGTGGGACAAGATCTAAAAATAGAAATACCAATTTCTGGTCGGCCTAAGCCAACTGTTACTTGGACAAAAGATGATCAACCATTAAAGCAGACAACTAGAGTTAACATTAGTGATTTGCCTAATCTTACTGTACTGAATATTAAAGAAGCAAACAAAGAGGACAGCGGCATGTATGGAATCACAGTTGCTAATGTTATTGGACAAAAGTCTGCAACTGTTGAAATTATAACACTAGACAAACCCGATCCTCCAAGAGGGCCTGTAAAATTTGATGATATTAGTGCTGAAAGCATTACGTTATCATGGAATCCTCCATTGTATACAGGTGGTTGCCAAATTACCAACTACATTGTTCATAAGAGAGATACAACAACCACTGTATGGGAAACTGTTTCAGCTGCTGTTGCAAGAACTACCCTAAAGGTGACTAAACTGAAAACTGGTTCAGAATATCAGTTTAGAATATTTGCTGAAAACAGGTATGGACAGAGCTTCGCCTTGGAATCTGAACCTGTTGTGGCTCAGTACCCCTATAAAGAGCCAGGTCCTCCTGGCACACCATTTGTGACAACAGTAACAAAAGACTCTATGGTTGTACAGTGGCATGAACCAGTTAATGATGGTGGAAGTAAAGTTTTGGGTTACCATCTGGAGAGAAAGGAAAGAAACAGCATTTTGTGGACAAAAATAAACAAGACCCTTATTCAAGACACACATTATAAGACATCTAACCTTGAAGAAAGCATTGAATATGAATTTAGGGTTTTCGCAGAAAATATTGTTGGTGTAGGAAAAGCAAGCAAAGTTTCAGAGTGCTATGTAGCCCGAGACCCTTGTGATCCTCCAGGATGCCCTGAAGCCATAATTGTTAAAAGAAGCTCAATTACTCTACAATGGACCAAACCAGAATACGATGGAGGTAGCAAGATTACTGGTTATATTGTAGAGAAACGTGACTTACCTGATGGTCGCTGGATGAAAGCTAGCTTCACAAATATAATTGAAACTCAATTCACTGTAACTGGGCTTACTGAAGATCAAAGATATGAATTTAGAGTCATTGCAAAGAATGCTGCAGGGGCAATAAGCAAACCTTCTGATAGTACAGGACCAATAACAGCAAAAGATGAAGTTGAGCTTCCAAGAATCTCAATGGATCCAAAATATAAAGATACAGTTGTTGTAAATGCTGGAGAAGTGTTCAGACTTGAAGCTGATGTTCATGGAAAGCCACTACCTACAATTAAGTGGTTCAAAGGAGATAAGGAACTTGAAGAAACTGCTAGGTGTGAGATAAAGAACACCGATTTCAAGGCATTAGTTATTGTAAAAGATGCCATCAGAATTGATGGTGGACAGTACATTTTACAAGCCTCTAACGTTGCAGGAACAAAGTCCATACCAGTGAATGTAAAAGTATTGGACAGACCAGGTCCACCAGAAGGTCCAGTTCAGGTTACTGGAATTACTTCTGAAAAATGTTCATTGTCGTGGAATCCTCCACTCCATGATGGAGGTAGTGACATTTCTCACTACATTGTTGAGAAGAGAGAAACTAGCCGCCTTGCTTGGACTGTTGTTGCTTCAGATGTTGTAGCCACAATGTTGAAAGTAACAAAACTTTTGGAAAGTAATGAGTATATTTTCCGTATAATGGCAGTTAACAAATATGGTGTTGGTGAGCCTCTAGAGTCTGTTCCAGTACTGATGAAAAATCCATTTGTGGTTCCTGATCCACCAAAGGCACTGGAAATTACCAACATTGCAAAGGATTCTATGACTGTCTGCTGGAGCAGGCCAGATAATGATGGGGGCAGTGAAATTATTGGTTACATTGTAGAAAAGAGAGACAGAGCTGGCATCAGATGGACTAAATGTAATAAACGCCGAATTACAGATTTGCGATTAAGAGTGACTGGACTAACAGAAGATCATGAGTATGAATTCAGAGTATCTGCTGAAAATGCTGCCGGAATTGGTGAACCAAGCCAAGCTTCTCCTTACGTTAAAGCTTGTGACCCTGTGTTCAAGCCCGGTCCACCAACTAATGCTCATGTTGTAGATACAACCAAAAATTCAATTACACTTGCTTGGGGTAAACCTATTTATGATGGTGGTAGTGAAATCCAAGGATACATTGTAGAGCTATGTAAAGCAGATGAAGAAGAATGGACAGTAGCTACTCCACAGACAGGGCTTCGTGTCACTCGATTTGAGATTAGAAAACTTGTTGAGCATCAGGAATATAAAGTACGAGTGTGTGCTCTCAATAAAGTAGGAGTAGGAGAGGCTGCATCAGTTCCTGGAACTGTTAAACCAGAAGACAAACTTGATGCTCCTGAACTTGATATTGATTCAGAACTAAGGAAGGGAATATTGGTTAGAGCTGGTGGATCTGCTAGGATTCACATACCATTTAGAGGACGACCAGCACCTGAAATCACATGGTCTCGGGAAGAAGGAGAATTTACAGACAGGGTTCAAATTGAAAAAGGCATAAACTACACAACTCTATCCATCGATAACTGTGATAGAAATGATACTGGAAAGTACATTCTTAAGTTAGAGAACAGCAGTGGCTCTAAGTCTGCATTTGTTACAGTAAAAGTCCTTGACACACCAGGACCACCACAAAATTTAGTAGTAAAAGATGTTAAGAAAAATTATGTGGTATTATCCTGGGAACTACCTGCTAATGACGGTGGTGCAAAAATAAAGAACTATGTGATTGACAAACGTGAATCAACCAGAAAGGCATATGCAAATGTGAGTGCTAAATGTGGCAAAACAAGCTTTAAAGTTGAAAACCTTACAGAAGGAGCAACTTATTACTTCAGAGTTATGGCTGAAAATGAATTTGGAATTGGCATTCCAGCTGAAACTGCAGATGCAGTGAAAGCCTCAGAGCCACCTTTGCCTCCTGGGAAAATCAGTCTCACTGATGTGACTCACACAAGTGCATCGCTTATGTGGGAGAAACCTGAACATGATGGCGGTAGCAGAATTTTGGGGTACATAGTTGAAATGCAGCCTAAAGGAATAGAAAAATGGAGCGTTGTCACTGAGACCAAAGTGTGCAATGCAGTTGTATCAGGTTTGAGTTCAGGTCAAGAATATCAGTTCCGTGTGATTGCCTACAATGAAAAAGGCAAAAGTGATCCCAGAGCGCTTGCAATTCCTGTGATAGCTAAAGATTTGACAATTGAACCAAGTTTCAAGCTGATGTTTAATACTTACAGTGTTCAAGCTGGAGAAGATCTTAAGATAGAAATACCATTTATAGGCCGACCTACCCCTAAGATTACTTGGACAAAAGATGAGGAACCACTTAAACAGACAACCAGGTTAAACGTTCATGACACACCAACATCTACCATCTTACATGTTAAAGAAAGTAACAAGGATGACTTTGGAAAATATACAGTAACAGCATCAAACGCAGCAGGCACTGCAACGGAGCACTTGAGCATAATTGTGCTTGAAAAGCCAGGCCCCCCACGTGGACCTGTCCGCTTTGATGAAGTTAGCGCAAACTTTGTTGTATTATCATGGGATGCACCAGATTATAATGGAGGCTGCCAGATAACCAACTACATTGTAGAGAAACGTGATACAACCACCACCACCTGGCATATGGTATCAGCAACAGTTGCAAGAACAACAATCAAAGTGGCAAATCTTAAAACAGGTTCTGAATACCAGTTTAGAATTTGTGCTGAAAATAGATATGGAAAGAGCTCTCCACTGGATTCTAAACCAGTTGTTGTACAATACCCATATAAGGAACCTGGAGCACCTGGTACTCCATTTGTTACATCAGCTTCCAAGGACCATATGATTGTACAATGGAATGAACCAGTTAATGATGGAGGAAGCAAGGTTCTTGGATACCATATAGAACGTAAAGATAAAAATAGCATTCTTTGGACAAAGTTGAACAAGGCCCTCATTCTGGACACAAAATACAAAACTGATGGCCTTGAAGAAGGTCTTGAATATGAGTTCAGAGTTTCTGCTGAAAACATTGTTGGAATTGGTAAAGTTAGCAAAGTATCTGAACTATATGTTGCCCCGTGATCCATGTGATCCACCTGGCCGCCCGCCCAGATCCCATTGTTATTACAAGAAATTATGTCACACTAAACTGGAAAAAACCAGAGTATGATGGTGGTAGCAAAATAACTGGATATATTGTAGAAAGGAAGGAACTACCTGAAGGTCGTTGGATGAAAGCCAGCTTTACAAATGTACTAGAAACAGAATTTACAGTAACTGGTCTTGTGGAAAACCAGAGATATGAATTCAGAGTAATTGCAAGAAATGCAGCTGGTTGCTTGAGTGAACCATCTGAAAGCACAGGGCCAATTACTGCTAGAGATGAAATTGAAGCACCAAGAGCTTCATTGGATCCAAAATACAAAGATGTCATTGTGGTTCATGCTGGAGAAACCTTTATTCTGGAAGCTGACATCCATGGTAAACCTGTTCCTGACATTACATGGTCAAAAGATGGGAAAGAGCTTGAAGAAACAACTGCAAGAATGGAAATTAAATCTACACTTCTGAGAACAACTCTCACTGTCAAAGACTGTATAAGAATTGATGGAGGTCACTACTCGCTTAACCTGAGCAATGTAGGTGGTACAAAATCGATACCAATAACAGTAAAAGTGCTTGACAGGCCAGGGCCTCCAGAGGGTCCTTTGAAGGTTACAGGTGTCACTGCAGAAAAATGTTATTTGGCATGGGCTCCACCTTTACATGACGGTGGTTCTGGTATCTCACATTACATCATTGAGAAGAGAGAGACAAGCAGACTTTCCTGGACACTAGTGGCATCTGATGTGCAAGCTCTTAACCACAAAGTAACCAAGCTTCTTCCAGGCAATGAATATATTTTCCGTGTGATGGCTGTGAATAAATATGGAATCGGAGAATCACTGGAATCTGAACCTGTTGTGGCTTGTAATCCATACAAACCTCCAGGTCCCCCTTCAGTGCCAGAAGTTTCAGCAATCACAAAAGAGTCTATGATTGTAACATGGGGTCGTCCAATAGATGATGGCGGAGCTGAGATAGAAGGTTATATACTTGAAAAGCGAGACAAAGATGGTATTCGATGGACCAAGTGTCATAAGAAAAGGTTAACAGATTTGCGGTTGAGAGTAACTGGACTTACAGATGGGCATTTCTATGAATTCAGAGTTTCTGCTGAAAATGCAGCTGGTGTAGGTGAGCCTAGTGAGCCATCCATTTTCTATCGTGCATGTGATGCAATATATCCACCTGGACCACCAAGTAATCCAAAGGTGACAGACACCTCCAGATCATCAGTGTCCCTGGCATGGAGTAAGCCTATTTATGATGGTGGTGCTCCCGTCAAGGGATATATTGTGGAAGTAAAAGAAGCTACTGCTGATGAATGGATTACCTGCACACCACCAACAGGACTACAAGGAAAACAGTTCACTGTAACAAAACTTAAAGAGAACAATGAATACAATTTCCGTATCTGTGCCATTAACTCCGAAGGAATCGGCGAACCTGCAGTTATACCTGGTACAGTTATTGCAGCTGATAAAATAGAACCTCCTGAAATTGAACTAGATGCAGATCTCAGAAAAGTTGTCACTGTACGTGCAAGTGGTACATTACGTCTGTTTGTTACAATCAAAGGCAGACCAGAACCTGAAGTCAAATGGGAAAAAGCAGAAGGTACCATTAGTGACCGTGCTCAGATTGAGGTTACCAGTTCATATACAATGCTGGTCATTGATAATGTAAACAGATTTGACAGTGGTAGATACAACCTGACTTTAGAAAACAATAGTGGCAAAAAATCAGCTTTTGTTAATGTAAGAGTGCTAGATTCCCCCAGTGCACCTGTTAACTTGACAATCAGAGAAGTTAAGAGAGATTCAGTAGCATTAGCCTGGGAACCACCTGTTATTGATGGTGGAGCTAAAATTACAAACTACATCATTGAAAAGCGAGAATCCACTAGAAAAGCATATGCCACTGTTACAAATAACTGCACTAAAAATACCTTCAAAATTGATCAACTACAGGAAGGATGCATTTACTACTTCCGTGTCTTGGCAGCAAATGAATATGGGGTTGGTTTGCCAGCTGAAACAGCTGAACCAGTTAAGGTTTCTGAACCACCATATCCACCTGGAAAAGTAACTCTTGTAGATGTAACTTGCAACACTGCTACAATTACATGGGAAAAACCAGAGAGTGATGGTGGCAGTAAAATTACTGGTTATATAGTGGAAATGCAAACTAAAGGAAGTGAAAAATGGAGCACTTGTACCCAAGTTAAGACACTAGAAGCAACAATAACAGGCTTAAGTAAGGGAGAGGAATATACTTTCAGAGTGATTGCTGTCAATGAAAAAGGGAAGAGTGATCCAAGACAACTTGGTGTTCCAGTTGTTGCAAAAGATATTGAAATTCAGCCTTCTGCTGAACTTCTTTTCAGTACTTTCAGTGTTAAAGCTGGAGATGATCTTAAGATTGATGTGCCAATTAGAGGAAGGCCTACACCAACAGCTAGTTGGAGGAAAGATGGACAGCCCTTGAGAGAAACAACTAGAGTAAATGTTCAAACATCAAAGACTTCAACATTGCTAGCCATCAAGGAAGCATCAAAGGAAGATGTGGGAAATTATGAATTATGCATTTCCAACAGTGCTGGATCCACAACATTTTCTATCACAGTAATTGTTCTTGACAGACCAGGACCTCCATGTGATGTACATATTGATAGTGTTAGCGCAGATAACGTAACTTTATCTTGGAAACCTCCAGAATATGATGGTGGCTGCCATATTAGCAATTACATTGTAGAGAAACGAGAAACTACCACAACCACATGGGATGTAGTGTCTGCAGCAGTCGCAAGAACATCAATTAAAGCAGTGCGTCTAACCACTGGATCTGAATATCAGTTCCGAGTGTGTGCAGAAAACCGGTATGGTAGGAGCACATATACTGAGTCTCCCTCTGTTGTTGCTGAGTATCCATTTAAGCCACCTGGTCCACCTGGAACTCCTCAAGTAGTACATGCAACTAAAACTTTCATGACTGTAAGTTGGAACGAACCAGTCAATGATGGAGGTAGTAAAGTACTTGGATATCATCTTGAAAGGAAAGAAAGAAGCAGCATTCTTTGGACAAAAGTAAACAAAAGCCTCATAAGTGATACACAAATGAAAGTCACTGGTCTTGAAGAAGGGTTAATGTATGAATACCGTGTGTATGCTGAAAATATTGCAGGAATAGGCAAATGCAGTAAATCATGTGAACCAGTTGCTGCAAGAGATCCATGTGATCCTCCTGGTCAGCCAGAAGTTACTAATATTACAAGAACATGTGTCTCGTTGTCATGGTCCAAACCAGAATATGATGGTGGAGCTAAGATCACAGGATATATTATTGAGCGCAGAGAGCTACCAGATGGCCGTTGGCTAAAGTGCAATTTCACTAATATACAAGAAACTTTCTTCGATGTAACTGGACTTACAGAAGATCAGAGATATGAATTCCATGTTATTGCAAAGAATGCTGCTGGACTGTGTAGTGAGCCATCTGAATCAACTGGACCTGTGACCGTAAAAGATGATGTTGATGCTCCAAGAATCATGATGGATGTCAAATTCAGGGACACTGTTGTCGTTAAAGCTGGAGAGGTCCTTAAAATCAATGCTGATATTGCAGGGCGACCTTCACCTGTGATTTCATGGGCAAAGGACGGCAAAGAGATTGAGGAAAAAGCAAGAGTTGAAATAGTCTCAACAGATCACTCTACTGCAATAACTGTTAAGGACTGCATTCGACGAGATTCGGGTCAATACGTATTAACACTGCAGAACGTTGCAGGAACAAGATCTTTGGCTGTTAACTGCAAAGTACTTGATAGACCCGGCCCACCTGCAGGCCCATTAGAAATAACTGGCATTACTGCTGAAAAGTGTCACCTGTCCTGGGGACCCCCTCAAGAAAATGGAGGTGCAGATATTGATTATTATATTGTAGAAAAACGTGAGACCAGTAGAATTGCATGGACACTTTGTGAAGGAGAGCTTAGAACAACATCCTGTAAAGTGACAAAACTACTTAGAGGAAATGAATACATTTTCAGAGTGATGGGAGTTAACAAATATGGTGTTGGTGAAGCTTTAGAGAGTTATGCAGTCAAGGCCCTAGATCCATTTACAGTTCCAAATCCACCTAAATCTTTAGAGATAACCAGTGTGACCAAGGATTCCATGACCCTGTGCTGGGCAAGGCCCGACAGTGATGGAGGAAATGAGATCTCTGGATACATAATTGAAAGACGTGAGAAAAATAGTCTACGATGGATTCGTGTAAACAAAAAGCCAGTTTATGATCTAAGAGTAAAGTCATTAGGTCTTCGAGAAGGATGTGAATATGAATATCGGGTTTATGCAGAAAATGCTGCTGGTCTCAGTCTTCCAAGTGATACTTCACCATTGATTCGTGCAGAAGATCCAGTTTTCATACCATCTCCTCCATCTAAACCTAAAATTCTGGATTCAACAAGATCAAATATAACAATTGGATGGATAAAGCCATTATTTGATGGAGGTGCCCCAGTTACTGGATACACAGTTGAATACAAGAAAACTGATGAAACTGACTGGTCAATAGCTATTCAAAATTTAAGAGGCACAGAGTACACTGTAATTGGGCTAACATCAGGATCTGAATATGTCTTCAGAGTAAGATCTATCAACAAAGTTGGTGCTAGTGATCCAAGTGATGTCTCAGAACCTCAGGTAGCAAAGGAAAGGGAAGAAGAACCTGCTTTTGATATTGATAGTGAAATGCGAAAGACTTTAATTGTGAAGGCTGGTGAATCTTTTACAATGACCGTACCTTTCAGGGGAAAACCTGTCCCAAATGTAATGTGGAGTAAACCAGAGACAGATCTCCGTACACGAGCATCTATTGATTCTTCAGATTGCTGTACCTCACTTACCATTGAGAAAGCAACAAGAAATGATTCTGGAAAATATACATTAACATTACAAAATGTCCTAAGCACAGCTACCTTGACCTTAGTTGTCAAAGTTCTTGATTCCCCTGGACCTCCATCTAATATTGCTATAAAAGATGTAACAAAAGAATCTGCAGTGTTATCCTGGGATGTTCCTGAGAATGATGGTGGTGCTGTTGTGAAGAACTATTACATTGAAAAACGTGAGGCAAGCAAGAAGGCTTGGGTCACTGTAACCAACAATTGCCATCGCCTTTCTTACAAAGTTACCAGCCTTCAAGAAGGTGCCATTTACTACTTCAGAGTCTCTGGAGAAAATGAATTTGGTGTTGGAGTACCTACTGAGACCAAAGAAGGAGTTAAAATAACAGGTTTGTTTCAACAATAAATATACTTACAGCATAAATTACATATCTATGCTTAAAATATTTAACATAAAATAATCATTCTAGTAATTATTATCACAAGTTGTTAATTTTTATACAGCGCCAAAGTTGTGCAGAAAGTTTTTACAAATATACAAGAAAACTATTATGAATTTATACTTTAAATACTGCAAGTAGCTAAGTATAAAAAAAATCTATTTTTATAGATGTCAGTTAAAATATATATTTTTCTCAATTCAAGTCCTGCAAAAGCAAGAAGAAAATGTATGTTGTATTGATTATTCTGGTATGCTGAATCTTTTTTATCTTAGAAAAACCAAGCCCACCAGAAAAGCTTGGAGTAACTGGTGTTACAAAAGACAGCATTTCATTGTCGTGGCTGAAACCAGAACATGATGGTGGAAGCAGAATTCTGAGCTACCTCATTGAAGCTCTTGAAAAAGGACAACAAAAATGGGTTAAATGTGCAGTTGTAAAGACAACTCATCATGTTGTCCATGGTCTCAAAGAGAATGTTGACTACTTCTTCAGAGTGTCTGCAGAAAATCAAGCTGGTCTAAGTGATCCTAAAGAAATCCTGCTCCCTGTTACAGTGAGAGAACAACTAGGTATGTCTGCTGACATTAAAACGTGGCAAAATGTTTGCATACATTAAATTGGATGTTTAATTCTAAAATGCACATTTTCAATGTTTTGAAAATGCTTTGTTTTTCAGAATCTCCTGAGATTGACATGAAGGGCTTCCCACATAACACTGTGTATATTAGAGCAGGATCGAATCTAAAGGTTGAAATTCCAATTTCTGGAAAACCATTGCCAAAGATTACATTATCCAGAGATGGTGTTCCATTGAAAGCAACCATGAGGTTTAATACAGAAACCACACCAGAAAGTATCATCATTAACCTTAAAGAAAGTATGGCTGGCGATGCTGGTAGATATGACATCACTGCTGCCAACTCCAGTGGAACCACTAAATCATTCATTAACATTGTAGTGCTAGACAGACCAGGTCCTCCAGTTGGTCCTGTTGTTGTTAGTGATATCACTGAAGACAGCGTAACTCTCAAATGGCAGCCACCGAATAATGATGGTGGAAGTCAAGTTACCAACTATATTGTACTGAAAAGAGAAACAAGTACTGCTGCTTGGTCTGAGGTGTCTGCAACTGTTGCGAGAAGCGTTATTAAAGTCATGAAGCTAACAAAAGGAGAAGAATACCAATTCCGAATCAAAGCTGAAAACCGCTTTGGAATCAGTGACCACATTGATTCACAGTGTGTAACTGTTAAGCTCCCATACAGTAAGTCATCCATTTCTCACATAATATTTTTGTTGTTGCTTTTAATTTTTTTAAATGATGTGTTAACTGAGTCTTTTAATGTTTCTAGCAACACCTGGACAACCTTCCACACCATGGGTCACCAATGTCACCCGAGAGAGCATCACTGTTGGATGGCATGAACCAGTCATTAATGGAGGCAGTGCAGTCATTGGATACCATTTGGAAATGAAAGATAGGAACAGCATTTTATGGCAGAAAGCTAACAAGACCCTTATTCGCACAACTCACTTTAAAGTAACCACCATCAGCGCTGGACTTATCTATGAATTCAGGGTTTATGCAGAAAATGCAGCTGGCATTGGAAAAGCAAGCCATCCTTCTGATCCAGTTCTTGCAATTGATGCTTGTGGTGTGTATTTTGTAGGGAAAAATCACCAGTTTCAGTAATGTTTTCATTTTAGTGTTCTTTCCTATACAGTAAGACATCAGCTACTGCTAGTACTGCTATTAATTATTAATACTGTTGTTTTTTCTTACTACAGAACCTCCAAGAAATGTTCGTGTCACAGATATTTCCAAGACGTCTGTCAGTCTTTCTTGGACAAAACCATCCTTTGATGGTGGCAGCAAGATCACTGGTTATATTGTTGAGAAACGTGATCTTCCAAATGGCAGATGGACAAAGGGCAGTTTTACCAATGTCATTGAGACTCAGTTTACTGTATCAGGACTAACCCAACATTCTCAATATGAATTCCGTGTCTTTTCTAAGAATGCTGTCGGTTCTATTAGCAATCCATCAGATGTTTTAGGTCCTATCACATGTCTTGATACATATGGTAAGAGTCTTGCAATTACATAATACTTTGTGATACTTCAGGTCTGAAAGCTAAAATTGTTTCATATAACCAGTGTTCGTATCCTCGTCTCTAGAAAACAACTGTGGGAAGCTGAGTTTAAAAACTGGAGGGATAGCATAATGCTCTAAGCACTGGGTTTACATTATCTAACCTCTCTCAACAAAGATTCAATCTGAGCAGAACTGATTGAGCCCTTCATCTTCCCAAGATGGATAACTTTGAGTTCTATATAGTTAACTGTCTTTGGGTCACTTGGACAAGACCTGAGAAACTGAGATTGCTTTTGCTGTGTGTATATATACATTAAAGATCATGTGACACTTTTCATAGGAGCAGAGGTTTGCCCTAGTGTTCTTGGCCAAAATGTCCTTTCTCCCAGTGCTTTTTTGTGACGGTATGCCCGGGACGGAGTACCGGCACCTATTTTCCCATCTCAATTGAATTGAATGGGATTCCCCTCCGGTGTACCGGCACCTATTTTCTGTTTCCCGGAGGTGGCTTGGCTCCTGCCAGAGCCAGCATCCCAGAATCCTGGGGTGGCCAGCATCTTTTTTCTTACAAAAAAAGCACTGATTTCTCCAAATATTGTGCAGTGCATCATTTGTCCTTCTATCTGTAGTCCTTCCCCATAGATGTGGGTGATTTTTAGTAATGATATAATTAACATATTACTTAATTTGCAAAGCGTTTGAGATCTTGTGGACTGAAATGTGCTATGATCTATCTTTTATTTTTCTATCAGCCTACCTAAAACACCTATTAACATAATATCTAGACACTGGCATGTATTGTATAGTATATATTATACAGTGCCCTATATTAATTACCACTATTATATATTATTTTTGATACCTTAATGAAAATATAGGTATATTTTTGTATCCTCTGAGTGGTTTGAAATCTTTATACCATTTTGTTCCTCTTTTTTTAAGGTGCACCTGAAATTGACATGCAACCAGAATACACAGAAGTGGTGAAATACAAAGCAGGTTCTGCAGTTAAGCTGAAACTTGGCATCGCAGGCAAGCCGACTCCTACAATTGAATGGTTCAAAAATGGCAAAGAGATACAAACCAGTGCACAAGTGTCTATTGAAAACACAACAGAATTTGCATCTATTCTCATCAAAGATGCAACTCGTTTTAACAGCGGAAGCTATGAATTAAAATTAAAGAATGCCATGGGTTCAGCATCAGCTCACATTAGAGTACAAATACTTGGTATGTATTGAACTAGAATAAATAATATTATTGTATTAAACTAAAATGAAGTTTATACAAGTTGCACCTCTATAAACCAGGACCTTCTGGTCCAGCAACATCCGTGGTCCTTCCAAAGCCAAGAGCATTGTGCACTGCAAGGCGTGGAGACTGGTGTGCAGCCCAGCTGGGCTATTGGGGGGAGAGGGGATGGGAACTTAGAAATTGCCGTGCTGCCGGGGGGATGGGAGGGGGGAAGCCTAGCACACAACTCAGGTAGGCTGCTGGGGGGGCGGGTTGCCCAAATGCCGGGAACCCCGGTGTGTGGCCCACGTAGGCTTGGGGGGCAGGAGTCAGGAGGCCTGGCACATGGCTCAGCTGGGCTATGTGGAATGGCGGAGAGCAGGACCACGGCTCAACTGGACTGCCTGGGGGGAACTGGGAAGCCTGGTGTGGCGGCACTTGGAGTGTGGAGCCAGCAGCAGGGAGGCCAGAAATGACCTCTCTTGGTCCTGCAAAATCCCTCATTTAGGATCAGTCAGGCCTAAGTCAGTGACAGACCAGGGAAGTCCAATGTGTATGTGTGTATAAATATACATAATGTCTCATTTCCACTGTCCTCAACAGACAAACCAGGACCTCCAAGTGGGCCTATACAGTTCAAGACCATCACTGCTGAAAAGATCACCATAATGTGGGAACCTCCAGTAGATGACGGTGGTGCAATTGTAACACACTACATTGTTGAGAAACGTGAGACAAGTCGGGTAGTATGGTCTTTAATTTCCGAAAAATTAGAGGAATGTGTCGTCACTACCACAAAGCTCATCAAAGGAAATGAGTATGTGTTCCGTGTCCGAGGTGTGAACAAGTTTGGAATTGGAGAGCCACTAGAATCTGAACCAGCTATAGCTAAAAATGCATTTGGTGAGAAACATATATTTATTAATACAAGTTAACAGTACTGATTTTTTTTAAAGTTGTATTGCACTGCTGAAATTTTTTCTTTTCTTTTTTTTCCAGTTACACCTGGACCACCTAGTGTACCAGAGGTCACTATGATAACTAAGCATTCAATGACAGTTGTCTGGAACAGGCCAACTGTAGACGGAGGTAGTGAAATAAGTGGATATTACCTTGAGAAACGTGACAAGAAGAGTCTGAGTTGGTTCAAGGTTGTTAAAGAAACTATACGTGACACCAGACAGAAAGTAACAGGACTAACTGAAAACAGTGAATATCATTTCCGAGTTTGTGCTGTCAATGCAGCTGGACAAGGTCCATTCTCTGAAACTTCTGACTTCTACAAAGCTGCAGATCCCATTGGTAAGAAATAATTTACACAACATATCTTATTGTTTAAGAGCCAAGTTATAATGTGCAGACTTTCATGGGATTGCCTAGGAACAACCAAAGACAAATGTTATGATTGATTTTTAATATCATTTACAGACAAACCAGGGCCACCAGTTAAGCTAAAGGTTGTGGATACTACTAAGACATCTGTCACCCTTGGCTGGACTAAACCTGCCTATGATGGAGGAAGTGCAATTACCAGCTATACAGTGGAAAAGAGAGAAGGAGAAGAAGAAGAATGGACTGTAGTCAGTGCTAGGGGAGAAATCAGAACAACTGAGTATGTTGTATCCCATCTTCAACCTGCAGTCAATTACTACTTCCGTGTGTCTGCTATAAATTGTGCTGGGCAAGGAGAGCCTATTGAAATGACAGAATCTGTACAAGCTAAAGATATACTCGGTATGCATCTTTATTTGATCTATTTTTAGGGTTTTAATATTTCAAATACTTTTATATTTTGTTTTCAAATATCCATTATTCATATTATTTATTTCTGCAGAGGAGCCAGAGATTGACCTGGATGTTGCTCTCAGAACCTCCATTGTAGCTAAAGCAGGTGAAGATGTACAGATAATGATTCCATTCAAAGGGAGACCTCCTCCAACTGTGACATGGAGAAAGGGTGAAAAGAACCTTGGAATTGATGAAAGATACAACATTCAGAACACAGAATCATCCACATTACTTACTATTTCTCAAGTTACTCGGAATGACACAGGAAAATACGTTCTCACAATTGAGAATGGAGTTGGTGAACCAAAATCTTCATTTGTCAATGTTAAAGTACTTGATACACCATCAGCATGCCAGAAACTGCAGCTTAAGCATGTATCTCGTGGCACTGTGACACTAGTATGGGAGCCACCACTCATTAATGGTGGTTCTGAAATAACAAATTATGTTATTGAAAAAAGAGATGCCACAAAGAGAGCCTGGTCTACTGTTACAACAAAGTGTTCTCATACATCGTTTAAGATAACTAACCTGTCAGAGAAGACTGCGTTCTTCTTCCGAGTTCTTGCAGAAAATGAAAATGGAATGGGAGAACCCTGTGAGACTTCAGAACCAGTGAAACCTGCAGAAGTACCTGGACCTGTAAAGGATCTGGCCATGAAAGATTCTACAAAGACTTCTGTTACCTTACAGTGGAGCAAACCTGACTTTGATGGTGGCAGCATTATATCAGACTATGTTATTGAAAAGAAAATTATAGAAGAAAAAGAATGGTCACATGCAGGCATAAGTAAGACATGTGAATTTGAAGTAGAAAAACTTAAGGAGCTTTCTGTCATGGAATTCAGGGTATCTGCTAAAAACGAAAAAGGATTGAGTGATGCTGTTACTGTTGGACCCATTACAGTAAAAGATTTTGTAATAACACCTGAAGCTGACCTTTCTGATATCCCCGGAGGACAAATTACTGTAAGAATTGGCCATAATTTGCACATTGAATTGCCATATAAAGGTAAACCCAGACCAACTATGAGCTGGCTCAAGGACAGCATCCCTCTTAAAGAAAGTGAACAAGTTCGCTTCAAGAAAACTGAAAACAAAGTAAGTTTAAGCATCAAGAATGTGAAAAAAGAGAATGGTGGCAAATACACTTTAATTCTCGATAATAGAGTTTGCAGAAAGTCATTTACAATCACCGTTATAACTCTTGGTCCTCCATCAAAACCAAAAGGACCTATAAGACTAGATGAAATCAAAGCAGACAGTGTTGTTATGTCATGGGATGTGCCTGAAGATGACGGAGGAGGAGAAATCACCTGCTACAGCATTGAGAAGAGGGAAACTTCACAAACCAATTGGAAGATGGTGTGTTCTAGTGTTGCTAGAACAACATTCAAAGTTCCTAACTTAGTTAAAGACACTGAATATCAATTTAGAGTTCGTGCTGAAAATAGATATGGAGTAAGCCCACCACTTACTTCAGCAGATGTTTTAGCAAAACACCAGTTCAGACCACCAGGTCCACCTGGCAAACCTGTTGTGTACAATGTAACGGCTGATGGAATGACAATATCTTGGGATGCTCCAGTTTATGATGGAGGTTCAGAAATTGCTGGATACCATGTTGAAAAGAAAGAACGAAATAGCATCTTGTGGCAGAAAGTCAATGTTTCACCGATATCTGGTAAAGAATACAGAATTACTGGATTGATTGAGGGCCTGGATTACCAATTCCGTGCATATGCTGAAAATTCTGCTGGTCTAAGCCCAGTTAGCGAGCCAAGCAAATTTACCTTGGCTGTTTCTCCAGTAGGTGAGTAAACAAACACTTCACTAAGAAAATGTATATACTGTAGTACATTGTTAGCCATCATACAGATTATAATAAAAATGATCATGTATGCAATTATTTTCCTTTCAGATCCACCTGGCACTCCTGATTATATTGATATCACTAGGGAAACTGTCACCCTTAAATGGACTGCACCTCTGCACGATGGAGGTAGCAAGATTGTGGCCTACAGCATCGAGAAAAGGCAAGGAAGTGATGATCGCTGGCTCAGATGCAATTTTACGGATATCAGTGAGTGCCAATATACAGTTACAGGACTCAGCCCTGGTGACCGATATGAGTTCAGAGTGATTGCAAGAAATGCTGTTGGAACAGTCAGCCCACCTTCACAATCTTCAGGTTATATCATGACCAGAGATGAATGTGGTAAGCATTATTTATTAATATTTTAGTATGTTACATTTGTATTTTAATGTGGTAGTTTCCAAATCCAGCTAAGCTCCTGACTGACACCTTTAAATATGACCTGCTGACTGGAGAGGGAGTGTATATCATGCCTTCCAAAAGCAGCAGGCTTCCCCCCACCACCACCTTTCCATGAAGAGTCATCCTGTGGTACCTTAGGGAACATCTACACAGCAGGGCTAAACTTGAAATAAGATACGTAACTTGAGCTATTACTCTAATTGCATAACTTCAGTGTAATAGCTTATTTTGACTTTTGGCACTGTCTACACAGCAGTTATTTCAAAATGGAGCACTCTTTCCCCGACTTCCCTTTACTCCTCATACAATGAAGTTTATAGAAGTCAGAATAAGAAGCCTATTATTTTGAAATAACGGGCTTGCTGTGTAGACATGCGCTAGGTTATTTCGGAATAACTAACGTTATTCCAAAATAAAGCTGCTGTGTAGACATAGCCTTAGAGACTAGCCTTAGAGACTATATACACACACACACTCACACACATATATACATATACTATACACATACACATAGATAGATAGATATACCACACACACACACACACACACACACACACACACACACACACACACACACATATAGTATCATGAGCTTTTGTGGGCAAAACCCACTTGTTCAGATGAACTAGAACAGTCAGATGCAAGACTAGTGTCACCAGGAAGGGTTCATAGGGTTTAATGAGTTGATACATTTGGGGACCCCATAGGAGTTTTTCCTTCAGTACATCATGAGTTGGTTGCCTTCCTCTGTTACCTCTGTGACAAGTTGTAGAGCAGCTGTTCACTGGAATTGGGATGTATCTTGGGATTCACAGCGAGGTTCTGCTCTCTCTATGCTACTGCATTAACAGTTCGCTATAGTTTTCTACTTTTCTTTGTTGCAACTTTGCCAGTAGTCTATTGCAGTGACATTATGTTGTTTTAGCCCTTGACCCAAAACATTTTTGCTTATTTGAGAATGGGCATCGTCTGGGGCTTCAGCCTTAGGATTTAGATCAGTGAGCTTGAGCAACATGACAGATTTGGCTGGGTCACTGTGGACAGCGGCTTACGATTCCTTTTCTTTTTTTTAGTCAAATAGCTGTAGTGCCTTAAAGGTGTTCACAGTAATTAAGCCTGATTACAGGGACTAAAGAATACAGATAACTTTAAGATATGTTTGTCTTAGGTTAGGTAATGGTTCTGTTGCAATACAGAATTTAGAAATGCAAAATTGCTTCAGATAGCTCAGCTTATTGCATCAGCACATTTCAGTTAATATTTTCATCTATAGTTTAATATGAGAGTGGATTAACATAGAAAAATAATATTTAAGATATAACATTTCAAATAAGACAGCTTACAGTATAATCTTGATTCCTTCATTTTTAAAATTCTGAATTTTCTAATTAGGGGTAGGTGTGTGAACGTGAGCCTCTACTTCTTGTTTATTTACTAGGAATGAATACCTTGCTAAATATGACTGAATGTATATGCTTTATTTTATCTTTCTTAGTTCCTCCAACAATTGAATTCAGTTCTGAGCACTTTGAAGGCCTTACTGTTAAGGCTGGAGAGAGCATTAGACTTAAAGTTTTTATCAGAGGCCGTCCAGTACCTCAAGTGACTTGGTTTAAGAATGGAAAGGAGATTGAAAAGAAAATGAATATTGAAATAACTAATGCTATTGGATATAGCACTATCTTTGTTAGAGATGCCATTCGGGACCATCGTGGCATATACACAGTAGAAGCCAAGAATGCATCAGGCACCAAACAAGCAGACATTACAATCAGAGTGCAAGGTACTTTGCGGTTATTTTTAGTAAGCTACTCTTCAATTGGTATTTATAGTGTAAGTGGCAGCACAAGTAAATTATTATTCTGATGCTTTATTACCACAGATACCCCAGGAAAAGTTGGTGGACCAATACGATTTACAAATGTTACTGGAGAGAAGATGACTTTATGGTGGGAGCCTCCAGATAATGATGGCTGTGCTGCCATTACCCACTATGTGATTGAAAAACGTGAAACCAGTAGGGTTGCCTGGGCATTAATTGAAGATAACTGTGAAGCCTGCAGTTACACTGCACTTAAATTAATAAAGGGCAACGAATACCAGTTCCGTGTCTCTGCAGTTAATAAGTTTGGTGTTGGCAGACCACTAGAATCTGATCCAATTGTGGCACAAATACCATACAGTAAGTTTCCTTTATGTCTTGAATAAATAACTACACAGTTACCAACTTTCATTGCATGTTTTCTAAGCTGTTTTCCATTTTTCAGCTGTTCCTGATGCACCTGGCACGCCAGAACCTACGCATGTAACAGGAGACAGTATCACACTCACATGGGCTAGACCAAAATCTGATGGAGGAAATGAAATCAACCAATATATCCTGGAAAGAAGAGAAAAAAAGAGTGTCCGCTGGGTCAGAGTGTCCAGTAAGAGACCTATTGCTGAGACAAGACACAGAGTACCTGGCCTGACTGAAGGCAATGAATATGAATTCCAGGTTATGGCTGAAAATGCTGCAGGAGTAGGACCTCCAAGTGCTGTCTCCAGGCTGATTAAATGTAGAGAGCCAGTAAACCCACCAAGTGCTCCTACTATTGTAAAAGTGACAGATACGTCAAAAACAAGTGTAAGTTTGGAATGGACCAAGCCAGTTTTTGATGGAGGCATGGAAATAATTGGCTACATCATTGAAATGTGCAAAGCTGATTTAGGAGAGTGGCATAAAGTCAATGCAGAGACTTGCATTGCTACCAAATATACTGTCACCGACTTAGAGGCAGGTGAACATTATAAATTCCGAGTGAGTGCTGTCAACGGTGCAGGCAAGGGAGAAAGTTGTGAAGTTCCTGCTACAATCCAAGCAACTGACAGACTGTCTTCGCCTGAAATTGATATTGATGCAAACTTCAAGCAGACTCACATTGTTAGAGCAGGTGCAACTATTCGTCTGTTTATTGCCTTCTTAGGCAGACCTGTTCCTACTGCCACCTGGTCTAAAGCAGACTCAGACCTTAGCCAGCGTGCTAACATTCACACAACTGACTCATTCAGTACGCTGACTGTAGAAAACTGCAATAGAAATGATGCTGGCAAATACATCTTCACTGTAGAAAATAACTGTGGTAGCAAATCTATAGCATTTACTGTCAAAGTGCTGGACACTCCTGGCCCACCAGGTCCTATTACCTTTAAGGATGTGACAAGAGGCTCTATTACTTTAATGTGGGATGCTCCTGTTTTGGATGGAGGTGCCCGTATCCATCACTACATTGTGGAAAAGCGGGAAGCAACCCGTCGTAGCTGGCAGGTAGTGAGTTCAAAATGTAATCGTCAAATCTTTAAGGTCACTGATCTCACAGAAGGTGTGCCATTCTACTACCGTGTTTCAGCAGAAAATGAATATGGTGTAGGTGAACCATGTGAATTAACAGAGCCAGTTGTAGCCACCGAGGAGCCTGCTCCACCTAAGAGACTAGATATTATTGATACTACCAAATCTTCTGCAGTATTAGCTTGGCTCAAACCTGATCATGATGGTGGAAGCCGTATCACTGGATATCTTCTAGAAATGAAACAAAAGGGATCTGACTATTGGCTAGAGGCTGGTCAAACTAAACAGCTTACTTTCACAGTTGAAGGTCTTCTGGAGAACAATGAATATGAGTTCCGGGTCAAGGCAAGGAATGATGCAGGCTACAGTGAGCCCAGAGAAGCTTTCTCTTCTGTTATTATTAAAGAGCCACAGATTGAACCAACAGCAGATCTTAGTGGAATAACAAGACAGCTTATAACTTGCAAAGCTGGAAGCACCTTTACTATTGATATACCAATTAGTGGGCGACCAGCTCCAAAAGTAACATGGAAACTTGAAGAAATGAGACTCAAGGAAACTGACAGAGTGACTATCAAAACAACAAAGGATAGAACTACATTGACTGTAAAGGACAGCATGAGAGGTGACTCAGGCAAATATTATTTGACACTTGAGAATACAGCTGGAGTAAAAACATTTGCTGTCACAGTGGTTGTCATCGGAAGACCAGGTGTAATTACTGGCCCAATTGAAGTATCATCCATTTCTGCTGAATCCTGTGTATTGTCATGGAAAGAGCCCGAAGATGATGGTGGCACTGATATTACAAACTACATAGTTGAGAAACGAGAGTCTGGTACAACAGCATGGCAGCTGATAAATTCCAGTGTGAAACGTACACAGATCAAAGTCACTCATCTCACTAAATACATGGAGTATGCTTTCCGGGTCAGCTCAGAAAACAGATTTGGAGTTAGCAAGCCTGTGGAATCAGCATCAATAGTTGCTGAGCATCCATTTGGTAAAAAACCACACTCATATTTTAAGAAATTATTTTTCTTGTTTATGTAATTGTGGCAATATCTAACTATTTTCTCTCTCAATCAGTCCCTCCAAGTCCACCTACCAGGCCAGAGGTCTATTCCGTGTCTGCCAATGCCATGGCCATTCGCTGGGAGGAACCATATCATGATGGTGGCAGCAAAATCACTGGATACTGGATTGAAAAGAAAGAACGCAATACTATTCTTTGGGTGAAGGAAAACAATGTGCCATGCTTTGAGTGCAACTACAAAGTCACAACACTAGTGGAAGGTCTAGAATATCAATTCAGAGTATATGCCCTAAATGCTGCTGGTGTGAGCAAAGCTAGTGAAGCTTCCAGACCTATAGTGGCTCAAAACCCAGTTGGTAAGTGTAACTCTTAGGCTACGTCTGGACTACAAAAAAAGTCGGTAAAAGATACTCAAATTGCAAAGTGCAATTTGCGTATCTTTTTCCGCTTTTCTTTTGAAAGAGGTTTTTCTGAAATTTGGCACGTGTACACGGCACTAAATTTTGGACAACCTGCTCTTTTGAGCCATCCCTTCTTCCTTGTAAAACGAGGTTACAGGAATGGTGAAAGAACGTGTCTGCTTTTTCGGAAATTTTTCCAAAAAAGCAGACGTGTTCCTTAGACGCAGCATTGCTATTCTGGGATACCTCTGGTATCCCAGAAAAGTGCTGCAGTCTAGATGTAGCCTTAGAGTATGTTTGCTTTTTATTATTGAAGCAACAACAGACTTACATTTTTCATTTCACATTGTTCTCTTCCAGATCCACCAGGAAGACCAGAGGTAACAGATGTCACAAGGTCTACAGTATCATTGAGCTGGTCTCCCCCACTTTATGATGGTGGTAGCAAAATTATTGGGTATATTGTAGAACGGAAACCATACAATGAAGCTGGAGATGGACGCTGGCTGAAATGCAACTATACCATTGTCTCAGAAACATGCTTTACTGTGACAGCTCTTAGTGAAGGAGAAGAATATGAATTCCGTGTATTAGCCAAGAATGCAGCTGGTGTAATAAGCAGAGGATCTGAATCTACTGGTGCTGTAGCTTGCAGAGATGAATATTGTAAGAAACATTCCCATGGCTAATTTAAAATATTGTATAGCTTTCAGTTTTAATATTATAATATTAATGTTTTTATCTTTTTATATTAGCGCCACCAAAGGCTGAGTTGGATGCCAGACTGCAAGGAGAAATTGTGACCATAAGGGCTGGATCTGATCTTGTTCTTGATGCAGCTATTGGTGGAAAACCAGAACCAAAGGTCTTCTGGTCCAAAGGTGACAAAGAACTGGACCTGTGTGAAAAGATCTCTCTGCAGTACACCAGCAAACGGGCCATTGCCATTATCAAGTATTGTGACAGAAGTGATAGTGGAAAATACACACTTACAGTTAAAAATGCCAGTGGAACAAAGCAAGTTTCAGTCCTTGTCAAAGTGCTTGGTATGTAGTTCATAAATAATGGTTTGTCGTGAATTCACACTCATAGTTCATTAGAATTCACACTCAGTTACAAAAAGAGAGAGCTTTTCATTAACTATTCTTATTGCATCTTTGTTCACCCCTACTCAGATTCACCTGGTCCATGTGCAGGCAGAATCAATATTAGCAGAGTAACAGAAGAGAAGTGCACTCTGGCCTGGAATGTTCCACATGAAGATGGAGGTGCAGAAATCACCCATTACATTGTAGAAAGACGTGAAACCAGCAGGCTCAACTGGGTTATTGTTGAGGCTGAATGCCAAACATTATCATGTGTGGTGACAAGACTTATTAAAAATAATGAATACATCTTCCGTGTGAGAGCTGTCAATAAATATGGGCCAGGTGTTCCACTGGAAACAGAAGCCATTGTTGCTAGAAACTCTTTCAGTAAGTGTTTTCACCTTTTAGCTCTAATATTTATCGAGTTTTCTTCATATGTGAAATATTTGAAAAAAAAAATCTGTTTTTCCCCCCCTACTTTTGAATACCAACAGCTATTCCATCACAACCTGGTGCACCTGATGCAGTGGGTATTGGCAAGGAACACATCATTATTCAGTGGCTACAGCCAGAATCAGATGGTGGCAGTGAGATCAGCAACTATCTTGTAGACAAACGTGAAAAGAGAAGTCTACGCTGGACACGAGTCAACAGAGATTACATCGTTTATGATACCAGACTGAAAGTTACAGGTCTAATGGAGCATAGTGAATATCAATTCCGTGTCACTGCAGTGAATGCTGCTGGGAACAGTGAGCCTAGCGATGCTTCTCAATCTATCCTGTGCAAGGAGCCATCATGTAAGTAGTCTAATTCAAAATGTATTTTTAATATTTAGTAAACATACTGCCTCATAATTAACTACAATGACATTCCAAATAAGAGATAAAAAAAATATGTGAATTCATTACGATCTCTAGCATTGTAATGAGTTTAAAATAAAAGTGATTATAGTTAATTTCAGATAATTTTCCAATCACTAGTTGTTTAGAATACTGTTACTGAATAAGGTCTTTTAAACTGTACAATGTTCCCTGCAATAATTTGAAATATGTGGTGTTCTGTTCCCAAGACACACCTGCACCTCCTTCAGCACCAAGGGTTGTGGATACTACTAGGCACAGCATAAGCTTGGCATGGACAAAGCCCATGTATGATGGTGGTGCTGACCTCTTAGGCTATGTGCTTGAAATGAAAGAAGAAGGCACTGAACAGTGGTACAGACCACACACTACGGCCACCCTAAGAAATGCTGAATTCACAGTGACTGCTCTTAAAACAAGCCAGAAATACCGTTTCAGAGTTGCTGCCACAAATGTGAATGGTATGAGTGAATTCAGTGAATCATCAGCTGAAATTGAACCTGTGGAAAGAATAGGTAATTTGAAAACCCACTTTTTTTTATAGAACTTTTATATTTTTCCTTAAAATCATTCAAATATTAATTAATTTTCTATTTCTCCCCTCTATTCATCAGAAATACCAGAACTTGAACTTGCTGAAGATCTAAAGAAGACTGTCACTGTCAGAGCTGGTGGTTCTTTGCGCCTAATGGTGTCTGTATCTGGCAGACCACCTCCAATAATTACATGGAGCAAAGAGGGCATTGACCTTGAAAATCGGGGTATTATAGACACTACAGAGAGCTACACTCTGCTTATTGTAGATAAAGTTAATCGGTATGATGCTGGCAAATATGTTATTGAGGCTGAAAATCAATCGGGAAAGAAATCAGCAACAGTCGCCGTCAAAGTATATGGTAAATATCATTGCTATTCCATATTGATATTGCACTGTTCTTACACGTATTTTACAGACAGAAGGAAAAAGGTGTTTGCTGAAAGGAGTTTGCAATTTAAGCAGAACCCAGCAAATAATGATAAAAGACCACAGTGGGAGAGATGGGAGGGAGAGGAGATACGGTAGAAATCAAAAGGAAATATGTTTCTAAAGGATGAGTTCATTTATGAAGTCCAAATCCTGATATCTTTACTTAGCCAAAATTCAGTAAATCAGGAAAACTCCAAATAGAAAATAATCCATTTTGATTTTGTGTTTAGATACACCTGGCCCATCTGCCGCTGTCAGAGTTAAGGAGGTGTCGAAGGATTCTGTGACAATTACTTGGGAAATTCCTACTATTGATGGTGGTGCACCAGTTAACAATTATATAATTGAAAAACGTGAGGCAGCCATGAGAGCATACAAGACAGTTACTACCAAGTGCAGCAAAACATTTTATAGAATTACTGGACTTATAGAAGGAGCTATGTACTATTTCAGAGTGCTGCCAGAAAACATTTATGGTATTGGTGAACCTTGTGAAACATCTGATGCAGTACTGGTTTCAGATGTTCCTATGGTACCTCAGAAACTGGAGGTGGTTGACATCACTAAATCAACTGTATCTCTAGCATGGGAGAAACCACAGCATGATGGTGGCAGCAGACTGACTGGCTATGTTATTGAAGCCAGCAAAGCCGGAACAGAAAAGTGGATGAAGGTTGTGACACTGAAGCCTACCGTCTATGAGCACACAATCATCTCTCTAAATGAAGGTGAACAATATTTGTTCAGAGTCAGAGCACAAAATCAGAAGGGGGTGTCAGAACCAAGAGAGATTGTCACAGCAGTAATTGTACATGACCAAAAAGGTAGGTATAATAGTTAAAATAACAGGTTACGGACTAAAATTTGTGATGTTTTATTTACAAAATGGATATTTAAAAGTTTTGTTTTGTTTTTTAATAGTGTTACCCACAATTGACCTGGCTGGAATAACTCAAAAGACAGTTTATGTGCCAGCTGGCAGACCCATCGAGTTAGCTATTCCAATTGGTGGCCGACCAACTCCAGCTATATCTTGGTTCTTTGCCGGTTCTAAGCTAAGAGAATCAGAACGCACCAAAATTGAAATTGATGCTAAAGTAGCTAAATTAAGTGTGCGTGAAACCACAATACATGACACAGGAGAGTACACACTTGAACTGAAGAACACGGCTGGAACAACTGCTGATACCATAAAAGTTATCATTCTTGGTAAGGATTTATTATTATCCATAATACTTTCTTTGTCATGGAATTTGTAACAATGGCTCCTCAGCTTCTTTTTTAAACAGTAATTTATGTCCTTTTAAATTTTTTACTAGACAAACCTGGACCACCAACCGGACCTATCAGAACTGATGATATTGATTCAACTTCTGTTACCATTTCCTGGGAACAACCGGAGCTGGATGGCGGAGCTGCATTGAGTGGTTATGTGGTGGAACAGCGTGATGCACACCGCCCTGGATGGCTACCAGTTTCCGAATCTGTAACAAGGACAATGTATAAATTCACTAGACTCATTGAAGGTTCTGAATATGTGTTCCGTGTGGCTGCTACCAACCGCTTTGGAATTGGATCCTACCTTCAGTCTGAGATTATAGAATGCAAGAGTAAAATCAGTAAGTCTACATTTTGTCCAGTTCTCTACATTTAAAAATGGAGAACAGCTTACATGGGCCTATGTATTAAACCAACATGGCTAGTTCCCCTAGAATAAATATTATTTGCTTTGTCCAAATAATATACTACACTCTCAAATAACATACTACACTCTCATGTGTATTAATCATGTTATACTTGTGGAGAAAAATGCTACACCTAAAGCTAATGTGTTGCCCTGTATATACATAATATACATGCTCTGAATAGAGTATTGGACTGTAATTCAGGAGACCTAGTTTTTACATTCAGGTCTGGCACAGGCTTGCTGGGTGAGCTTATGGAAATCACTTCACCTCTCTCAGCCTCAGCTTTTTCCTCTGTAAAATGCTTTGTGATCTGGTGATGAAAAGTACTACAGATGCTACGTATTATTTATTATTAAGGATTTGTCCCCAGAAAGCTATATTTGTAAATGCATTGTCCTATTTTCCTTCTTAATTCTGTGTATTCTTGTTACAGGCCTTCCTGGTCCTCCTGACACTCCACAAGTGTTTGACATTTCTCGTGAAGGTATGACACTCACTTGGCATCCACCAGAAGAGGATGGTGACTCACAGATCTCTGGTTATATTGTGGAACGCAAAGAAGTCAGAGCAGACAGATGGGTCCGTGTAAATAAAATTCCAGTGACTATGACACGTTATCGCTCCACTGGACTGATTGAAGGATTAGAATATGAACACCGTATCACTGCTATCAATGCCAGAGGCACTGGCAAACCAAGCCGGCCTTCCAAACCTGCTGTTGCTATGGATCCAATTGGTAAATCATTTCCCATATGATTAAAAGAACATTTGAGGACGAGGCATATATCAGTAATAAGACCTGTTATGTTTAACAAACTAAAATTTTTCATCTGGATAGCTGAATGTACTGCAGCAGATATTTTAATTAAATTAATAAACAGAAAATATTTGTAGAATGTCTTTTATTCACTAGTTTTCCAGTGTAAACATCATCATCAATAAATACTTACCAAACGGTGCCTGTTAACATTTTGTTTTGCCTTTTACATATTCAAACTAAATCTTAAAATATATTTACTTGCTATTTGATCTTTTATTACAGCTCCCCCAGGTAAACCTCAGAATCCAAGAGTTACTGACACTACAAGAACATCAGTGTCCCTAGCCTGGAGTGCACCAGAAGAGGAAGGAGGTTCTAAAGTCACTGGCTACTTGATTGAAATGCAAAAGGTTGATCAGTTTGAATGGACCAAATGTAATACCACTCCAACCAAGATACATGAATACACCTTGACGCATCTACCACAAGGCGCAGAATATAGATTCCGTGTGATGGCTTGTAATGCTGGTGGGCCTGGAGAACCTGCTGATGTGCCAGGAACAGTTAAAGTGACAGAAATGCTTGGTAAGAAATTTTAGGTCTTAATTTTTCCTGAAAATGGACATAAGCAATTGTTTTACATCAACAGACATAACAGAATATTTGTAAAATATATATAACATAATATGTTGGGTTTGTTTTCAGAATACCCTGATTGTGAACTTGATGAAAAATACCGGGAAGGTCTGTTTGTGAGACAAGGTGGAGTGATCAGGCTTACAGTACCAATTAAGGGTAAGCCCATACCGATATGCAAATGGACTAAAGAAGGCCATGACATCAGCAAGAGAGCAATGATAGCAACTTCTGAAACACACACTGAACTTGTGATCAAAGATGCAGAAAGAGAAGATTCTGGTACCTTTGATTTGGTACTTGAAAACAAATGCGCAAAGAAGGCTGTTTATATACAGGTCAGAGTGATTGGCATTCCAAATCCACCTGAAGGGCCACTGGAGTATGATGACATACAGGCTCGCTCTGTCAGAGTAAGCTGGAGACCTCCTACCGATGACGGTGGAGCAGATATTATTGGTTACATCATTGAGAGGCGAGAAGTACCTAAGACTGCCTGGTACACTGTTGATTCCAGAGTCAGGGGAACATCATTAGTCGTGAAAGGGCTCAAAGAAAATGTGGAGTATCACTTTCGTGTTTCTGCTGAAAACCAGTTTGGTATTAGCAAGTCCCTAAAATCTGAAGAACCAGTTGTACCAAAGACACCTTTGAGTGAGTAGATGTTTGTAAAATAAAATTCCTGTTTTAATCATGTCTCATGTTTCTAAAAGTACAGTTGCATGTACACACACACACGCTTTAAAAATACATGGTTATTATGTTATTTTTAATAGATCCTCCAGAGCCTCCAAGCAATCCACCAGAAGTACATGATGTCACAAAGAGCTCTGTTAGCTTATTCTGGTCCAGGCCTAAAGATGATGGTGGTTCTCGTGTCACTGGCTACTACGTTGAGCGTAAAGAGATATCTACAGAGAAATGGGTCAGACATAACAAGACTCAAATCACAACTACAATGTTCACGGTGACAGGACTTGTTCCAGATGCTGAATATCAATTCCGCATCATTGCACAAAATGACATTGGTGAGAGTGAACCAAGCCCTGCTTCTGAACCAGTGGTGTGCAAAGATCCATTTGGTAAGAAACTCTTTGAATTAGTTGATAATGAAGTTCTGAGAGAAGTGAAATTTAATTTTTGTAAATGTTCTGTAATTTATAGACAAACCAAGTCAACCTGGAGAAATTGAGATCACTTCTATATCTAAGGACAGCATTACTTTAGAATGGGAACGGCCTGAGTGTGATGGTGGAAAAGAGATCCTAGGATACTGGATTGAATATCGTCAGTCTGGAGAGAGCGTATGGAAAAAGTGCAATAAAGAACGTATCAAAGACAGACAATTCACCATGGGAGGTTTACTGGAGGCTACAGAATATGAATTCCGGGTTTTTGCAGAAAATGAGACTGGAGTCAGTAGACCTCGAAGAACAGCCACTACAGTAAAGACTAAACTAACATGTAAGTTTAAATGTACTTTTCTGGTTTCTATGATTTGTGTGACAGATTAACTGGTATTTTATGTCCTAGTAAACTGTGATGTTGTTCTCATGAGCATTATATATTGGCTCTATGGTCTTAAAGACTAAGTTTGCAAGTTTAATTGTAAACTGATAAGTGAAGGATACATATAGATAAAGTAATATTGGGGGAACATTTAATAATTTTCTTTTCTTTAACTTTTCAATATTATAGCTGGAGAAACACCAGGCATAAGAAAACCAATGACAGATGTTACAACTAACTTGGGTGAAGCAGCTCAGTTGACATGCCAGATTGTAGGGAGACCTCTTCCTGACATTAAATGGTATCGTTTCGGCAAAGAACTGGTACAAAGCCGAAAATACAAAATGTCATCTGATGGACGCACCCATACACTGACTGTACTAACAGAAGAACAAGATGATGAAGGTGTCTACACTTGCATAGCTACCAATGATGTTGGAGAAATTGAAACAAGTGGCAAGCTACTCTTGCAGGCTCCTCCTCAGTTCCACCCTGGCTTCCCACTGAAAGAGAAATATTATGCAGGTGTGGGTGGCACCCTTCGCCTCCATATTGTGTACATTGGTCGCCCAGTACCTGCTATCACTTGGTTCCATGACAAGAAACCGTTGAGAGATTCAGAAAATGTTACTATTGAGAACACAGAGCATTATACTCATCTTGTCATTAAGAATGTGCAGCATAAGACCCACGCTGGGAAGTACAAAGTGCAACTAAGCAACATATTTGGAACAGTTGACACTGTACTTAATGTGGAAATACAAGGTATTTAATGTATATCCAATAATTCTATTGAACAACATTCTCTAAAACATTTACTGGCAGATTACAAAAATACTGTTTTCCTTTTATAGATAAACCAGATAAACCAACAGGGCCAATTGTTGTGGAAGCCCTATTGAAAAACTCTGTGGTAATCAGCTGGAAGTCACCTCAGGATGATGGAGGTGCTTTGATAACAAACTATGTGGTAGAGAAACGTGAAGCCAAGGAAGGCACAGAGTGGCAATTGGTATCTTCAAGCATTTCAGGCACAACGTGCAGAATTGTTAACCTAACTGAAAATGCAGGCTATTATTTCCGTGTGTCTGCTCAGAATACATATGGCATTAGCGAAGCACTAGAGGTTTCATCAGTTGTTGTTATCAAAAGTCCATTTGGTAAGTGTGCACCAAAAACTATGTTTACATATATCTGCAAATTACTAAGATAACATCATTTAGTGTTTTAATTATTTTATTCTTTACAGAAAAACCAGGACAACCTAGTCAACCAGTAGCAACTGCTGTTACAAAGGACTCTTGTGTTGTGTCCTGGAAACCACCAGCTAGTGATGGAGGTGCAAAGATCAGAAATTACTACCTTGAGAAACGTGAGAAAAAACAAAACAAGTGGATTGCAGTAACAACAGAAGAAATTCACGAAACAGTCTATTCTGTGACAAGTCTTGTTGAAGGTCTTGAATATGAATTCCGTGTAAAATGTGAAAATCTAGGTGGCGAAAGTGAATGGAGTGAAGTATCACAACCAGTCATTCCAAAATCTGATGTACCAATCCAAGCACCACATTTCAAGGAAGAACTAAGAAGCCTGAATGTGAAATTTAGAGCCACTGCGACATTTGTTTGCAAAGTCACCGGTCATCCTAAACCTATTGTGAAATGGTTTAAGCAGGGTAAAGAGATCTTGCCAGATGGAGAAAAGATTAAGATACAAGAATTTAAAGGTGGATATCACCAGCTGGTCATTACAAATGCAATGGATGATGACGCCACTATCTACCAAGTTCGAGCTACCAATCAGGGAGGATCTGTGTCTGGTACTGCCTCTTTGGATGTTGAAGGTGAATCAAATGTTTTGATACTTTAGTCAAATTATTTATTTAATTTTTCAAAGTTTAAGAATACTCTTACTGTGTTTTACTTAAGTATTATTTGTACTAATGGAATGTTTCTTTCCTTTTGCTACAGTTCCTGCTAAGATTCACTTGCCGAAAAATCTTGAAGGCATGGGAGCTGTTCACGCTCTCCGAGGTGAAGTGGTCAGCATCAAGATTCCATTTAGTGGCAAACCAGATCCTGTGATTACATGGCAGAAAGGACAAGATCTCATTGATAACAATGGACATTACCAAGTTATTGTTACAAGATCATTCACCTCTCTAGTTTTTCCAAATGGTGTGGACAGAAAAGATGCAGGTTTCTACATTGTTTGTGCTAAAAACAGATTTGGCATTGATCAAAAAACAGTTGAATTAGATGTGGCTGATGTACCTGATCCACCAAGGGGTCTGAAAGTAAGTGACATTTCAAGGGATTCAGTCAACTTGAGCTGGACTGCTCCAGCAACTGATGGTGGAAGCAGAATCACAAATTACATCATTGAGAAATGTGCTACTACAGCAGAGAGATGGATTCGTGTTGCACAGGCTCGTGATACTCGATACACTGTGGTAAACCTATTTGGCAAGACAAGCTACCAGTTCCATGTAATTGCAGAAAATAAATTTGGACAAAGTCAGCCTTCTGAACCTACAGAACCCATTGTAACAAAGGAAGATAAGACAAGAATGTTGAACTATGATGAAGAAGTTGATGAGACCAGAGAAATCACCACAGTCAAAGCATCTCACTCTTCTACCAAGGAACTCTATGACAAATACATGATTGCTGAAGAGCTTGGGCGTGGGCATTTTGGAATTGTCCACCGTTGTGTTGAGACAGTTTCTAAGAAGACCTTCCTGGCCAAGTTTGTTAAAGTAAAAGGAGCTGACCAAGTTTTAGTAAAGAAAGAAATTTCCATTCTAAACATTGCTAGGCATAGAAATATCTTGTATCTTCATGAATCATTTGAAAGCCTAGAAGAATTAGTCATGATCTTTGAGTTCATATCTGGAGCCGACATCCTTGAAAGAATTAGTACAGCTTCATTTGAACTGAGTGAAAGAGAAATAGTAAACTATGTACGCCAGGTCTGTGGAGCACTTGAATTTTTACACAATCATAACATTGGACATTTTGATATCAGGCCAGAGAATATCATTTATTTTACAAGAAGAAGCTCCATAATTAAAATTATTGAGTTTGGTCAGGCTAGACAGTTGAAGCCTGGTGACAGTTTTAGACTTCAGTTTACTTCTCCAGAATATTATGGACCTGAAGTACATCAAAATGATGTGGTCAGCACAGCCACAGACATGTGGTCACTCGGTGCCCTAGTATATATACTTCTAAGTGGTATTAATCCTTTTATTGCTGAAACAAACCAACAGACTACTGAAAATATCACTAGTGCTGAATACAACTTTGATGATGAAGCATTTAAAGATATAAGCATTGAAGCCATGGATTTTGTTGATCGTCTACTAGTAAAAGAGAGGAAGGGTCGTATGACTGCTACAGAAGCACTTAGTCATCCATGGCTGAAACAGAGGACAGAAAAGATCAGCACTAAAGTCATCAAGACATTAAGGCACAGGCGATACTACCAGACCCTGGTGAAGAAAGAATGGAATATGGTTGTGTCAGTAGCTCGCATTTCCTGTGGTGGTGCAGTTAGATCTCAGAAAGGAGTTACTGTTGCCAAAGTAAAAGTTGCATCAATTGACATTGGCCCCATTTCTGGGCAGATAATGCATGCTGTTGCAGAAGAAGGAGGGCATGCTAAATATATATGTAAGATTGAAAATTATGATCAGTCGACACAAGTGACTTGGTACTTTGGTAGCAGGCAACTGGAGAACAATGGGAAATATGAAATTAGCTACCATGAAGGAGTGGCAACCATGTATGTCAAAGACATTACTAAAGCAGATGATGGTACCTATAGGTGCAAGGTAGTAAATGACTATGGTGAAGACAGTTCCTATGCTGAGCTATTTGTCACTGGTGTGAGAGAAGTTTCTGAGTATTATAGATGCAGAACTGTTAAGAAAGTGAAACGCCGAGTAGATACTATGAGACTTCTAGAGAGGCCACCAGAATTTACTTTGCCTCTGTATAACCACACTGCCTATATTGGTGAAAATGTCAGGTTTGGAGTAACTATAACTGTCCACCCAGAGCCTCGAGTAACATGGTTCAAATCAGGTCAGAAAATCAAACCAGGCGATGATGATAGGAAGTATACTTTTGAATCTGACAAAGGTCTCTATCAACTTACCATCCATAATCTTACTGAGGACGATGATGCTGAATATAGTGTTTTAGCTCGCAACAAATATGGTGAAGACAGCTGCAAAGCTAAGCTGACTGTAATTCCACACCCACCTCCAGCAGACACCACATTAAGACCAATGTTCAAAAGATTATTAGCAAATGCAGAGTGCCAAGAAGGCCATAGTGTGTGCTTTGAGATAAGGGTATCTGGTGTACCAAAACCAAAATTAAAATGGGAGAAAGATGGTCAGCCTCTGTCCTGTGGTCCCAACATTGAAGTTGTTCATGAAGGCTTGGACTATTATGCTTTGCACATCAGAGATACTTTGCCAGAAGATAGTGGTTATTATAGAGTTACTGCTACCAACAGTGCTGGATCTGCAAGTTGTCAGGCTTATCTGAAAGTAGAACGCTTGACATATGTCAAGCATGAATACAAGACAGAAGAAGAGCGGGAAAAGCATGTACGAAAACAAATTGACAAGACACTAAGAATGGCAGAAATCCTTTCTGGGACTGAAACTGTTCCACTAACACAAGCTGCACAGGAAGCGCTAAGAGAAGCTGCCATCCTGTATAAGCCAGCAGTGAGTACTAAGACAGTCAAAGGTGAATATGAAATTCAAAAGAAAGAAATAAAGGAAGAAAGGAGACTTCGTATGCCATATCAAATACCAGAGCCTCGCAGGCATGTACGTACCACTCTTGAGGAAGATCAAACTATTAAACAGTTTGTGCCTATGTCAGATATGAAGTGGTACAAGAAACTGCGAGACCAGTATGAAATGCCAGGAAAACTGGACAGAATTGTTCAAAAACGATCAAAGCGCATTCGCCTTTCTAGATGGGAACAATTCTATGTAATGCCACTCCCACGCATTTCTGATCAGTATAAACCTAAATGGCGCATACCAAAGCTGTCACAAGATGACCTTGAAACTGTGAGACCAGCACGCCGCCGAACACCTTCTCCTGATTATGAGCTTTATTACAGACCAAGAAGGCGATCACTCAGTGACCTGTCAGATGAGGAATTACTCCTACCTACTGCTGACTATTTAGCCATGAAGAGAATTGAAGAGGAAAGACTGCGTCTTGAAGAGGAACTTGAGCTAGGCTTTTCTGCTTCACCACCAAGCAGAAGTCCTCCACGTTTTGAGCTGTCTGCCCTTCGTTATTCTTCAATAGGGGAACAGGTCAGTACAGAGGAAGCCAGAAAAAGAGAGCTGAGGTACTCAACCTATCATATCCCAACAAAAACTGAAACTGGAGCAAGTTATGCAGAACTCCGTCAACGCCATGACAAGGCTGTCTATAGGCCACCAAAACAAAAGCAGAGAATAATGGATGAAAGAGAGGATGAAGAATTGCTTCGTCCAGTTATCACAACTCAGCGACTTTCTGAGTACAAGAGTGAGCTTGAGCGTATGGCACAGGAGGAAGAGAGCAGAGTGAGGAGGAGACAAAGAGAAATAACTGAGATTACATCAGAAGAAGAAGCCGAAATAAAAATGGTGGAACATGTTCAGAGGGAATTTTCACCACCCTCGAGGCTATTAAGGAGGAGGAGATCTCTTTCTCCAACTTACATTGAATTAATGCGCCCAGTATCTGAATTAATTCAGCGCCGTTCACGGCCTGTAGAAGAAACTGAAAGGAGATCCCCTACACCAGAGAGAACTCGACCACGCTCACCAAGCCCGGTGACTAGTGAAAGGTCACTTTCTCGATTCGAAAGGATGGCCAGATTTGATATCTTCTCCAGGTATGACGCCATGAAATCTGCTTTAAAAACTCAGAAAACAATGGAAAGGAAATACGAAGTTCTGACTCAGCAGCCTTTCACCTTGGACCACACCCCACGCATCACTCTGAGAATGCGCTCTCATCGTGTGCCATGTAATCATAATACCAGGTTCATTCTGAATGTTCAGTCAAAACCAACAGCTGAAGTGAAATGGTACCATAATGGTATTGAAATTCAAGAGAGCAGTAAGATACATTTCACTAATACAAGTGGCGTATTAACCTTGGAGATTCTTGACTGCCATATTGATGACAGTGGAACATATCGCGTAGTATGCACAAATTACAAAGGAGAATGTTCTGACTATGCTACATTAGATGTTACGGGAGGAGATTATACTACCTACTCTTCCCGGCGCAGAGATGAGGAAGTACCAAGATCCATTTTTCCTGACTTGACAAAGACAGAGGCTTATGCTGTTTCCTCATTTAAGAAAACATCTGCAACAGAGGCTATTTCTTCAGTAAGAGAAGTCAAATCAGAAATGACAGAGACAAGAGAATCACTCTCATCATATGAACATCATGCTTCTGCTGAAAAGAAAATCACAGCAGCTGAAGAAAAATCATTTGAAGAAAGGGCTTCACACAAGAAGTTTAAGACCACTCTTCCGGCAACAATATTAACAAAACCACGGTCAATCACTGTCTATGAAGGAGAGACCGCAAGATTTTCTTGTGACGTTGATGGTGAACCAACACCAACAGTAACGTGGTTACGTGCAGGTCAAGCCATTGTTTCTTCCAGGCGCTTCCAAGTCACACGAACACAATACAAATCTACCTTTGAGATTTCTTCCGTCCAGACATCAGATGAAGGAAGTTACAGTTTGGTGGTAGAAAACTCTGAAGGAAGACAGGAAGCACACTTCACTTTGACTGTACAAAGAGCAAAGATTCCTGAAAAAGCAATTTTATCATCTCCAAGAGTCAAATCTCCTGAGCCTCGTGTGAAGTCTCCAGAGCCAGTTAAATCACCTAAACGTGTAAAATCCCCTGAACCACCTACTGCTCACACAAAAGCAAAATCAGCAGCAGAAGGCAGGACAGCTCCTACAGAGAAAGTGCAATTACCAGCTGCTGCTCCTCCCAAGATAACTCAGCAATTGAAAGTGGAAGCTTGTGGAGATAAAGTAAAGTTTTCCTGTGCAGTGGAAAGCAGTATCTTAAGTGTCAGAGAAGTAGCCTGGTATAAAGATGGCAACAAACTGAAAGAAGACAGCCATTTCATGTTTCATTATTCAGCAGATGGCACCTATGAACTCAAAATCCATAACCTGAAAGAGTCTGATCAAGGTGAATATACCTGTGAAATCATTGGGGAAGGTGGTGTATCTAAAACTAACTTCCAGTTTGTTGGCCAAGTTTTTAAAAGTATCCATTCCCAAATGTCAAGCATGACTGAAAAGTCTAAATCAGTTGAGAAAGAGGCTGAGGCACTTAAAGTTTCTACCCAGAAGAAATCAGCAGTTATAGCTCAAGAAAAAGCAGTGGTCCAAGAAGAAATTGTTAAAAAGTCAGTAATTTCTGAAGAAGCCAAAAGATCACATGCAGAAATTAAAGCTTCTTCCACTAAAATGGCTGTGTCGGAAGGTCAGAAATTTACTGTGAAAGCCAACATTGATGGTGCATCTGAAGTGAAATGGGTACTGAATGGAATGGAGCTACGTAATTCAGAAGATTACAGATATGGTGTGTCTGGAAGTGATCACACTTTAACCATCAAAAAAGCTAGTCATAAAGATGAAGGAATACTTACTTGTGAAGGCAAAACTGACGAAGGCATTGTCAGATGCCAGTATGATATCACCTTTTCTACTGAGCTCTCAAATGCACCAGCCTTCATCACACAGCCCAAATCTCAAAATGTTAATGAAGGACAAGATGTATTGTTGACTTGTGAAATCTCTGGGGATCCATCTCCTGAAATTGAATGGTTTAAGAATAACCAACCAGTAAGTAATCACTTACATATTAGCTTTAAAAATTGTATTGCAAATTCTTGTTAAAGTTGACCATAATCAAAAACCATTTTTTCCCCCCAGATTGCTATTTCATCCAAAATCAGTGTAAATCGCTCCAATACTATATATTCTCTTAATATTCTAAATGCTGCAGTGAGTGACAGCGGAAAATACACAGTCAAAGCAAAAAATTACCACGGACAATGCTCTGCTACAGCATCCCTGACTGTACTCCGTAAGTTTGTTGTTTAATTATTGTTTTTTGAATTACTAGAATTCTCTTCCTGATAGAATTAGATGCAAAATATGTAAAGTGGTGTTGACTTGTGTGTTTTAACACATTTCTATATTTGTTACACAAAGTACAATATAATTTATATTTTACAAATAAAATAGCATGAAAGATCCCTCATAACACCTATTTAAGTGTATCCAATTTCCTCCCAGATGAGCGTTACTAGCAAGCAGTGAACATTCTTAACTGTAATAAGCTTTTCCTTAACCGCTGGGTGCTGGTAATTACTGCTTCAGCAAATGTCAAAGTAGTTCATTTTTTTTAAAAAAGGTGTTACTCTGACATTTAAAAATGTATTAAATTACTAGTACTTTAATTAAACTATTTTGCTGGCAGTTCAAGAATATCTTGATTCCTGGCATCAAGGGGTTATTGTATTTTTGCTGATGATGTATGCTTGTGCTTATGTTAAAGAGAAAGCAGCTGTGATATTTACTATTTGTTAGATGACTACAGAACAATTCACTTAACCAGAATATGTAAGTCAAGCAAAGAAATTATAAATCAGGATTTAAAAATCCCTGAAAATATTTCAGAATTTCTATTTGATATAAGCAAGGCAAATGCATAATCTCTTGCTCTATGATTCTAATAGTAAATCTGATAGGAAATGCCATGTGGTATGTCTTAAAATTGGCAAATCAGAGCTGCAGTTAGATACTGAAGGAATAGCAAAGAGTTCCAATAGCTCTTTTTAGGTACATTTTAGTTGGCATTTTCTGGATCGTCTGAAAAGGACTCAAAAACCAAATTGAAATACTCATTGTCAGAAAAAAATAGTAAACTTCTCTAATTCACTTCTAAACTTCAGAATTAAATCTCTGGCTGCAGCTTTAATTTTCCTTTCTTCATATATGTCATAGACTAATAAAATGTCTGCTTCCTGCTTCATTATTTCATATATAAATTATTATTGGTGATTTAATGTTGGATCAAGTAATTGGAAACATTTTTATGGTCCATTGAAGTTTTCCTTTAAACAGTAAGCATGCTCTTTTCTCCCTTCTTTAAAGTCAACATAGGATCACATTACTTCACCAGTTAATGAGATGACTTAGCTTTTTCCTTTTGTGTTTGCTATGCTCCACAGCTTTAATTGAAGAACCTCCAAAAGAGGTAGTATTGAGGACAAGTGGTGATGCAAGCATGCAGGAAAGTTTCTCTTCTCAGTCATTTCAAATGTCTGATTCTAAACAAGTGGCTTCATTCAGCAGTAGCAGCATGACTGAAACGAAATTTGCAAGCATGTCTGCCCAAAGCATGTCCTCTTCCATGAAAGAATCCTTTGTAGAGATGAGCTCCAGCAGTATTATGGGGAAATCTAGTCTGACTCAACTGGAGAGTTCAACTAGTAGCATGATTAAATCCAGTTTGAGAGGTGAGCAATAAAATTACTGGTAGAACTAGAATATCAAATACCCTGGAGTAGTACTTAGAAATCCTCTGCTGCAGGGAGATAGTTCTTAATTAAAATAACTAACTTGAAACTTACTTTCCCAAATTGCAAAGGAGTACCACCCAAAATTGAAGCTCTTCCATCTGATATCAGCATTGATGAAGGAAAGGTTCTCACAGTATCTTGTGCTTTTTCGGGTGAACCTGCTCCTGAAGTAACATGGTCCTGCAAAGGAAGAAAAATTACTAATCAGGAACAGCAAGGCAGATTCCATATTGAAACTAGTGAAGATCTAACCACCCTTATCATCATGGATGTCCAGAAGAATGATGGCGGACTTTATACGCTGAATTTAGGAAATGAATTTGGCACTGACTCTGCCACTGTGAATATTAATATTCGATCAATTTAGAGGGCTTCATCTGTTTTATTTACACTTGACTTTTTACAAGTGTCTAATAGACTTAATATCTGATCTGTAAATATGAAAAAAAACTATTTTTGTACCTACCTGAATGAGACGAAGTTCAAAGATATACATTATGACTTATAGTTATTATTTGACCTATGAATTTTAAACATTTTCCAATGACATGTACATACTGTATATAGCCGAAGTTAACGGTTATGGAGTTTTGTACCATTTATTTTGTGACTTTTAAAATGTAATTTTTGGAACTAACAGTTGGTAGGAGAAAGTTTCTAAGGAAATGAATACCCTGCTCAACATTTAACTAATTTTTGTGCCTCAACACAATGTTGATGTCTAAGAATGCCTCAACAGGTAGAGAGGCTCCCTGTTGAAGACTGCATACATCTCAGAAATGATACTGTGCATTGTAACTTACACATGCACAAATACACATTGAATCAGAAGTGTAAGGCATTGGTGATGTTTACATCTACCCTCCTGTAATCAGCACTTTAATGTTTTACATTGACTCTGATTGTCACACTAATTTTTATTTCCGGACTGACTTTCAATAAAGTGCAAGCGGCCAGCACTTTGTTCACTCATTGTTTGAGTACTGTTTCTGGCATATTGACTACCTGAATAGCTTTTAAAAAATAACATCACCTGGCCATTCCCTCATTCAACAAAGTTATTTGGGTACTCAAATGCAGCAGCAGTACTGACTCTTGGAGGTTCCCAGGGTGCAGTGATTGTGCATTTGTGTGGTAGTACTAGAACTCTATTATAGTATTGTAACTTTTGGGCAACTAAGTAATGAACCACAGTTTTTTAAAGAAATCCAAAAAACTGTTGCTAACACCATAATAATGCCCTTACCTTCCATTTGATTTAGTTCTCTTATAGTAGTCAATTTTATTGTTAGCTGTATTTGTTGAACCTCCTTGAGATAGTATTTGTTGAAATAAAGCATGCTACCTGCACTTCACAATGTGTAATTTCTTGTCATTTGGTCTTTATATTTTTCTGACATTTCCATTTAAACCCCAGAAATAGATGTAGAGGAGAGGAAACAATTGAGAGTCTTCACTCTTTCTGCTCATAGCCCACCTTTTTTTGGTTCCTCATACTCTCTCTTCCCAACACACATCAATCTTTTCACAGTGATGGAGTTAGGGAAGATTGGTGGGATCAAGGCTGCACGGTCATAGATTCCAAGACCAGAAGGAACAAACTGTGATTACCTAGCCTGACCTCTTGTGTAATGCAGGTTGTAGAATTGCCCCAAAATAATTCCTAGAGTGTCTCTCTATAAAAATATATACAGTCTTGCTTTAAAAATTTGTCAGTGATAGAAAATCCACCATGATCTTTGGTAAATTATGCCAATGGTTAATCATGCTCACTGATATATATGTACACCTTATTTCCAGACTGAATTTATCTAACTTCAGCTTCCAGCTACTGGAACGTTATCCCTTTCTTTCCTCAATTGAAGAGCCCTCTAGTCAATATTTTTTTCCTGCTGCAAGTGCTCATTTAAAATCACTCTTCTCTCTGTTAAGATAAGATTGTATTTGCTAGTGGTGCAACTGCTGCTGGACTAATGTGTCCTGAGCTGCTGGTGTCCACAATTGAAGAGAAATGTTGATAAAGAGGGTTCAGCGAAGAACCAGGAAATAATTGAAGGATTAGAAAACATGTCTAATAGGCACTTATATCACTCAGAGGTAAACTAACCGCTCTTGTTTTAGTCCAGAGGCCTGTTTATGTCTCTCCAGTATTGCCTTAGTGCTTTTGGCCACAGCGGGCACTCACGTTCAAAGGGCTGATTCTCCACCAATCTGGTGTGACGTAGGATACCAACTGAATTGCCTTCTCAGTCAGTTTGGGCCCCCTTTTACCTGGTATTGCTGAGCCAAGTTACACAGGCAGGGCCACAACCAGCTGCTGATACGGACACTGAGCTCAGCTCTGGCAGGACTCAGCTTAAGGGATTTACTACCACACCCACCTGTTCACCATCCCTTAGGGTACAAATCCAAATAGATATGAAGTTTGTGCCTTCCTCAATGTGACGGAAGGTATGCACAGCCTCTCTTTCCTCCCTCCCTGAGTTAGATACTACATAAACGGGGTAAAAATAATTGTATTAACTAGGAAAAAAAATGTATTTAAGTGGCCAAACACAACAAAGAAAATAGTGTGTTTTCAGGCTAAATTAGATTCACTAAAGAAACTGGTTGTAGGTAATAATTTCTCACCCTAGCCATTATTTCAGGTGGATCTAGGACCTGTTAATGACTCTAATAGCAAATGTGAACTACAGCTACAAAAATGATACAAGACTATGAATGAGATAATCATAATTTTGCCAATGATATTTACATGAGCCTTCTTGAATAAAGCAGCTAGCAATTATGGAATCATAAGCATATTTTTATAAAGCACATGGAATGCCACATCACAGGTGAGAACTGGGAAAGATTAGGGTTGGAGGCGGGTTCCTTAATGTAACTTGTTTCATTTACAATACACATACCAAGTCTTGAACAGAGGTATTCACAAATAGTACGCAGGCGTGCCCCTCTTTCAGGCCTCTTAGTCACTCCACCATTGCCTGGTTCCCAGGGAACTCCTATGCCTCAAGAATTGACAATAGTTAGTAACATGCACCTTCTAGTTGCCTCCCAAAGTGTGTGTCATATTGTCAAAGATGGAACATTGCTCACAAACTAAGTATAAACTTTCAGGGGGTAGCTATGTTAGTCTGTAACTGAAAAAAAAAAAAAGTGTCCTGCAGCACCTTCGAAATGAACAAAAAAAAGTAGATTGGGCACTTCTTTAGATGAATGGCTAAAGGGGTCCAGGTTGCAAACAGCAGAGGAAAAATCTGGGCAACAGTGTCACCTGTTGGCTCCCAGCATAGCTTTAAAACTAGCACATTCATTTATCCTTTCATGCCTACAGCAACTAATTGTAATACAATACAGGACTATGTAGCACTTTAAAGACTAACAAGGTGCTACATAGTCCTGTATTTTGTTTCAGCTACACCATACTAACACGGCTACATTTCTATCATAATTGTAATACAGGTCCACACTAACCTTACGGCTACACTGCAGAAAAAAGTTGGAAAAAGCTACGCAAATTGCAAACTGCAATTTGCATATCTTTTTCCACCTTTTTCCTGAAAGAGGCTTTTCTGAAATTTGGCCCAACTACACAGGGCCAAATTCTGGAAAAAAAAATCCTCTTGCAGAACATCCTTTAGTCCTCTCACCGCGAGGAATACAGGGATGCCAAAAGAACAAGTTCGCTTTTTCGGAAACTGTTCCAAAAAAGTGGATGCGTTCCTTGGATGTGGCAGAGCTTTTTAGCTCTGCAATCTAGATATAGCCTAAGGCAACCCCGTTAGGTCTTGCAACGTGTGAAAACCACACACTCTTTGCATTTATGCACACGCACATCCCCTCCTCCCCCCCGGAGAACAATTCATTTACATCTAGGGATCTCCATAGGATTCCTTTCTAGTGTGTCCTCTTCAGGAGGTGCACTGAATCACTTTGATAGCACAGCTCACAGGCTCCAGGGCCCTTAGTTTAACAAGCACTGAGATAGGCTAAAGCGATGGCAGCGATTGGAAGTTAGGCCTTTTAGTGTGCTGTTCACTACATCAGAGTGTTAAGAGTACAAAAGCAGCTTTGCTTGGGTCCTTCAGCTTTGTTTTTCTTAATTTAAATGATTGTTCTGGAGTGGGGATTGGGTGGAGGGGTTCAGTATGTAGGAGAGATGACAACCCCAGCCATCTCTCACTACAAGAGTTTGGAGCAAGGTGAGAAGCACCTGTCCATGGCCACTGCAGCAGCCGGGAAACATACAGACATGCAAACAGACTCTGAAATATGTAGCAGATAGCTGTCCCTTTCTCCACCTCTGTCCCGCTTTATAGTTTTCCCAGTCCCCATGCCCACTGCCTCCCACTCCCCACCCCCGGGGTCATTCTACAATATAATTCCCTCGTAACAGGCCCTTCTCTTTCTATTTGAGAAACACTTGAAGCCCAGGCACAGCCCATTGTTGTGGCACAACCAAACCCTTACCTTGTTTGCAAGCTGCATACTAAAGTTGGTGTTCCTAGCTCTTAGGAGTTCGTGAACAGGACTCAAATGGATGGACAGACCGATGCAAATTTCTGGTTTACCACCCACCTCAGAGTCCTCCATCCAAAGACTTATATACACCATTAAGTAGCCAAGTTGATTATTCTGGCTCCCTAACCAGGCCATAGCTCAGGCCCCTGGGAGTCAAGATTGGTGATTGCTCTCTCAGACCCTCATTATGCTGCTGCTGTTTTTCTCCTAGTATAGAGCCCTGACAGATTTCATGAGGCACATTAGCACATGGAGGATGAGTAAGCTAAGAGTAGCCATGTTTCGTCATCAAAGACAAAGCTTCAAAATTTAGAACCAGGTCCACACACAATTCCAATCCCTTAGCATAATTATACTGTCAAAGCAGTCTCTTGCTTTGGCTACTTGGGTTCTATATGCCCCAGTTCCTCCAAGGCTTACATGGAGGTTCTCCAGCAGATTGGCATTGCAGCAGCTGCCACAGCTTGTTCACAACGAATGAGCATCAGTTCAGCACAGCAACCAAGTTCAGGACCTATTAGAGCTGACTAGGATCTCCCAAAACTGATGTATGGCTGTGAAACTTGGCCACTAAGCCCCTCAAAGCTGGAGGCTTTCCACACCAAAGACCGATGTCATATATTGGGCATAAAGTGGAATCACTTAATTTGTAATATAGATATTTGTGCACTGGTCTACAGCCTACGAGGGCCACTGTCCACAGACAGCGTCTTACACTTTTCACATACCTGGTGAGAATGCCACAAGACTGTCCACCAAATTCCACCAATTAAGGGAGGGGAGGAGGCCTAAATGCAGTTCTCCTATTACATGGGATCATCAAATCTGTTCCACTGTTGGACTGTCACGCCAAGCCCTTGCAACCATGCAGGAATAGACCAAATGGCAAGTGATCCCTTCAACTAAGCCTTGAAGTTTACTTCAGCTTTAGTGACATGAGAAGTACCAGGAGATGGTCAGTACCAGTGAGATTAAATGTAGGTACAACCCAGTCATTAGGAACTATCGAGTTCTACAAGTAAAGTGCCCTCTCCTCTGTGGTAAAGTCCCAGTGGTATCAATTCACGTACAGTATAGCTCTTGTAGGTCAGTCAATGATTACTGCACTGGGATACCATGGTGGAATCCAAATACAGCGGAAGCTTTGTTACCTGGCACTCTGGGGGATGCTGGTTAATTGAATGTGCCAGATACTCAGGCTTATTGCTCTGTCCCCACCCCCTACCATGGTGACCAATTCCCGCCCCCTTGGGAACACCTGGCCATTCACGATATTCGTTCTGAAGGCAAAGGGGTAGGTACGAGGAAGCAGACCACTTCCGTCCAACACACGTATTTTCTCACCAGGGCATTTTCTTTGTGACCTCCTCCTAAGCAGGAGGCATACAAGCATGTCAGCTGCCCAGGACCCTCTAGCAGACCTGGCTTCCAGCAGCTTGAGGTAGGCTGAGGGGGAAGGAGACGCCTGCTGATGACATCGGCATTGCCGGCTGTCAAAAGCCTCACACTGGCCAAAGGCATCAAGCCATCCAGCTGGGAGTCAGATGCATGTGCCTGAAGACAGAGAGGTATTGTGGCTGAGGGGCAATACCAGTTAACTGGAAAACTTGGTTAAAGTGCCAGATAAAGTTTTCACTCTAGTGGGTTTCATGCACTAAGCTATGGTAAAAAACTAACAGGTTATGGACATCATGTGTTCACATGTACAGGTAAAATGAAAACTAGGCTAATAATTAAATGATATTTCAGAATAAAAAAAAAAAAAAAAAAAAACCACCTCAGAAACCTGACTTTGACATCCACTTCTGGAAACAAAATACATTAAATCAACACCAAAAGTACTGGAAAAAGTAACCAAAATACTCACACATCTATGGATAGTTTCTTAAATAAAGAGCTCATACAACTGCCATAAACAAATTGAAAGTGCATAGTCTCAGCTGCAGAACAAAAAAAATTACAATTAATTCTACTTTTTTTTTTGCATTAATTTAAAAGTTAAAGAAAAGAGTTATAGAAATAGTGTAGTATTAGCGGCTTTTTTCTTTTTCAATCTAACTCAAAGACAGTTTGCACTTCAAATTTCATTTTAGATGTATCATGTGGACAACTATTTTGGGTGCAACTTAAAAAAATACAAATAAATAGAAGAAAAGGCTCAAATATTAATAGAAAAATGGTGCATCTGAAGTTAAATATACTAACTCCCATCAACAAGATAGACTGCAATGCCTCTGTGGCAATAACACACAGATTATGGAGTAATTTCATTTTTTTTAATACTTGTTTTTTTACAATTTACAAGAGAGTAGAGGTATAAACAGCATACATTAAAGCCAAAATTCTCAGAAAAATGCACTTTACTGCCTACTCTGTGTGTGCAAATGACTAATTACATTCAATTGGAAATTTGAGCGCAAATTAAGGTTCTAATCCTGCAAACGCTTACACTTACACATGTGGGTAGTTTAGTTCAATGTGTTGCACCTAAGCATTGGCAGGATGAGAGCCTAGGTATGTAATTAATCATCATATTTATGAAAATTTAAACAAACAAGACATTTAAAAGGAGAGCTTCCACTGGGTTGTAAATTCACATTCTTGTGCCTACACAGGTACAAAATGTTAACATGCACCAGATTAAGATCAGTCAGACAAGATATGTGGCAAATTAAAAGGAGGCTAACCTGGTGAACTGCATCCTGCCTACGGGCCACTTACTGCCCAGCCCTGTTCTAGCTCTATATTTATGCCATAGTGAAGTGATAATACAGGAGTCATAATAAACAGAAGTCTCCCTTTGTATAAATACCTCAAATAAAGTATGTAGAGATACAAATATTTATACCTTACAACAGCAGCTTAACGGCCTATTTGAGAAGCAAACATTAAAATAATACTTTGTTAAAAATATGTCTCTGTTGAAGTGAGCAGAGTAGATCTAAACAGTGCTGCAATTCACCAGTTAGTGATGCTACACACCACACCAACAATGTGTGTACATCTTGAAGCCTGGAGATCTTTAGTAACCAAAGTAAGTAGAAATTTTTATGCAAAAAAATAAATAAATAAAAATTGTTAAATACCCAATATTTGGTACAAATGCTTCATATTCCGATAAATTAATTTTTACACATTTGTTTAGAAAAATACACTTGACATTTCTATTTTAAATTGGCTAAAAATAAGGACCAGATCATGTATATCCTTGTGTTTTTAAAGGAAGGCAATATTAAAATTACCATCAAGCTGCTATGGTAACCCCCTAGGGACTCAATCCCTTAGTTCTTAAACAAGAAAAATTCTCATCTGAAGAGAACAGTGAGTGCACAAGGACTGCAAGACTGAGTCCTAACTTTGTACAAATGACCAGCTGGCCCATGGCACAAGTTACATTCCCTCTCTTTCTCCCACCCCCAAATCTGAAACATTCTTCAAGATTTTAAATCTGCAGGCTTATCAAACTATCAGACCATCGTGCTTTTAAAAAAAGAACTACACTTTCAAAAGCAGATGCCTATCTGTTAAGCCATCATTTGTTCCAAAATATATACACATTTAAACTGTGAAGTCATTAGGAAAATATTCTTGCAAACAAACTATATAAAGATAAAATACACTTTAAAGTTAGTTTTTACATTATTCTATAAAGTGCAGAAAAAATCCTCCTAAAAAGGAAATCACTACTCCCTATAACAATAATATAATTACAGCAGCTTTTGCATAGCATTACTTATAGAAAGTTGAATACTTCAGTTTCTTCAGGAAGAAGAGGATGGAAGAGTCTCTTCCAGTTCAGATCTTTTCTTTGTAACTGATCTGTTTTCTTCAGGAATGGTTGATGGTGCCAAGTGTCCATTGAGAGCACTTCTGGAACAGTGAGCAGATCCTATTAAGATATTGATTGGTATTTAAACTGTGTCCTGATTCAATCCCTTAATCATTCTGCTTGCTAATGTTTCACACAGACAACATTTTTAAACTGTGGGTTATAATATTTACGTGCTCTCTAGGGATTGTATTGAATTATTCTTGTCTATATCAACACCTAATGGCTGAGTAATGTTAAAAGCTACTGATAACTTCAGATAAGCATACTATGCAATACACAAATATTTTAAAAGAAGAATCTCTGGGGTTCACATGGAAATTCAGTCAAGGATCACAAAAAAAAGTGAGAGTTAAGAATTACAGCAGCAAGAATCCTCTCTATAAAAACTCCATTGGGACACTTCAAGCTATTAATAAAAGTGTTCGCTTTGCTAAAAGAATCCAGTCTACTGCAGATTGTACCAGAAAGGATGTATGTCTACCTGATCAACTAGATGGCTCATTAATGGTAGATTTAAACACATGGAAATCAGTCAGAGACCAGTTTCTGCATTTGAAAAGTGACACTTCTATAGATCAGATACTCAACCAGCTGATGAGCACAGATAGTGCTGTGCTCCATGTCAGTCACTCTACTTAACAAGATTATGCCAGGTGATTAATGCATATTAAGGTTACTGGAAGACAACATAGAGCCTCTGATAACATTTCTATTTCAAATGACACATCTGTTCTACTTTGGCATTTATCTAATACCTGGCGAGTTGTCAGAGGCAATCTATCACAGAAAAGTGGGCTAACAGATCTTTATTTTATAGAGAGATGTACTGTTTGGAAAGAAAGTCAGGAGCACTCTTTGCTTGGCCTTCCCTGGCCCCGTCCTGCTCGGTAGCTTAAATCCTACCCATAGCATCTATTCATAACGCATTGAATAGATAGGTGGTGTGATGCAGCTGGGAAACAAATGACCACACTGCTCTAAGGACTGGAGGAATCCTTTGCTGAACAGCATATTTAAGACCTGTTCTTACAGTGCAGAGGTGGGGCAAATACTGGCCCATGGGCCAGACACGGTTTGCTAGGGTTAGCCCCGGAAGGCCCCCATTGCTATAATTACCTGCACCTTTGCAGGTACAGGCAATTATATCTCCATTGGCCACGGATCACCATTCCCTGCCAATAGGAGCTGTGGGAAGAGGCACAGACTTCTCGCAGCTCCCATTGGCCAAGCACGGCAATCCACAGCCAATGGGAGCTGCAATCGGCGGTACCTGAGGAGGCTAAGGTAAATACAGCAGCGGTGGCCCACCATAGGCTAACCCTGGCAAACCACCACCATTTTATTGCCCACCTGTGTTACAGTGCCCACTCTCTCCCACTTACTGACTTCAGTAAAGTTAGACAGGAGTAAAGTCTCCAGGTCAGGCATTTAAACAGCACCTCTTGATTACATCTGTGCAAAACCACTGAAGATAGTTTAACTGTCAAGTGTATTTACTGGTACAGTAACACAAAAATGTGGCTGGAGAGATGCCACTAAAGATAAAATGTTGACTAGCATTAATCATAACAATCAGAAAAATAGTGGCCATCTCTTGGAGATTGCATTTGCAGGCCTGGCAAAAAGGAAATACATTTTATCTTGTAAACTGAGCAAATCTGATACAGAATCAGTGAGAGGAAATAAACATGGAACTCCACAATGCCTTTTTCCAGTGATTTTCAAACAAGAACTGCTCTTGAAAGAGTATAAACAGTTTTTCATTAATAAAATAGCAGGGATTCAGAATCCCCTATTGAAAGTTTGGTATTGTCAGTGTAACGTACTGGGAGAAAAAAAAGACGAAACTGAATCAACTTCAGGAAAAGGGAAAATAGCAGAAGGGCTCTCATGTCTAGCATGGTAAAAGACAAAAGCCACAGTAACTCTTCACTTAACATTGCAGTTATGTTCCTGAAAAATGCAACGTTAAGCAAAATAATGTTAAACAAATCTAATTTTCCCATAAGAATTAATATAGATGGGGAGGTTAGGTTCCAAGGAAGTTTTCTTTGCCAGGCAAAATTCATTATATTCATAAACTGTATGTTTTAAATAATTTTAAACAAGCAGTTTAATACAAATATAAATTTTAAACTGTTTTAACCAAACAACATAAAACAGTAGTAAGACGAGGAAAATAACATTTATTGTAAGGCTGTGCACCTCCCTGCTGTGTGTATGCAGGAGCAAAGAGATGCTGCTCATTAGTGGGTGAATTGTGGGCATCCAGCTGCCCCAGGAAAAAACATGGCCCAGGACAGCTGTACAGCATCTGAACTGTCACACATTTATTGCTGGACACTCCAGAGTGTGGGGCCCCAGGAGAAGCGGCATGGAGGAGGATGGAAGAGGTCAAGGTGCCCAGAATACACCCAGCTGAGCCTTTTGGATGACCCCAGGCAGCTCCTCGTTGGCAAGCGCCATGTCCTGATCCCTAGCCATGTCCCAGTCAGGGGGAAAGCTTTCCCAGCAATGTCCCCAGGGAACATTCCCAGTCTTACTTGGCTGTCAGACCAGGGCCCCAAGATGAGGAAGCTCATCGGGGCTAGATTCAAAGCAGCACCTTAGTGCAGATGTTTCCCCAAAGCAACTGGGGCTGCAAACAGAAGCCTGCAGAGATCAATAACCCAGAGAGCTGCCCTGCTGCCCATCTGCCAGGCACTTCATGCAGCTGGCCAAAGAAGCTGCTCTTTGCACTACTGTAACTTGCTTTGTGTGGCGACTGTCCCTGTGTTTTTATTCCCCTCACTTTGCGGGAGGAAAGTGACATACTGTGTACAGAACTATATCCAGACACTGATGCATGCTCCCCCACAGCTGCTTTGCAGGTGGCTAGCAGCCTGGCAAGCGTTTGGTGGAGTGCCCATTCCTGAGCAGGGAGAAAGCTGGGCCACAAAGCAACTGAGAGTCACTGGGGGAGTAGGATGGGCATTGCGGTGTATTTACAAACACAGTACAGTTGAAGAGGTGCCCCTGTCTTACTCCATATCAGCCCACCAAAGACAATGAGGCAGGCAAGGAGACTAGAAGTGCCTTAAGCAGCAGCAGCAACAGCTTCCCCTCACAAGGGCTGATTCTAATTGACTTTGCCTGGGAGTGATCAACCCCGTCCCTGCTCCATCCCAGGCTTGCCACTTCCTGCCCTTGCTCCACTACCTTCCCAGAGCATCTTGCGTCCTCCCTTCTCCCCCTCCCTCCCAGCCTCCCTGCACATGGCTGTGTAAAAGCTGATTGCTGCAGCAGGAGGCAAGGGGAAGGTAGAAGAGGGAGGCACTGATCCACAGTGTCCATTGGCAGCCGGGAGGCACTGGGGATATAGGAGGGCTGATGGGGGGGAAGCCAAACCCCCCTCGTAACATGTTGTGTAATGCTCCCCTTATAAAGTCGCTGCTCTTCTGGAGAATCCTGCATGCAGTGCACAGATAAATGATGTTATAAAGGAACAATTCCATAACTTTAAACGAGCATGTTCTCTAATGGAGCATGGATGTACCATTGAAACAACGCTAAGCAGGAGAACGTTAATTGAGGAGTTACTGTACTTTAGTGAAAAAAGCTAGAAATTGAAGCAATTCTACAAAGAACAAGAACATAACAAATTACCCAAAACAACATGGCTGATCTGACCACAGTCGTCATGAAAGAAGATAGACTGGGTCATCCACGGAAGAGAAACCAGACCATGGTCACCTAGTGTAGAATTCACCTTTGCTCAAAGAGACAGCACCAGAGGTAAGCATCAATTGGGTCTTAACTGGGATTTAAACAGGGGTAAGTTACATTCCAAGACAGGAAAGAGGCTGGTCCAGAACTGGATCATTCTTGAAAGGATCCATGCCAAACAAGAGCTAATCAACAAGAAAACAGCCCACAGCCTTCCTATTAAAGTCACACGGAGGTAAAAACAACTGGGAGTGTCATAGAACTTTACCTCAGCACACTCATGCAACAGGATCTAATTATGATGAGATAATTGACAGAGATTGTTGTTTTGCTTTATTGACTATGCTGAGTTCTTTCAGAAAAGCGTTGCTCTGTGTATGAGGTCGGTAGGTGTAAACTGTCCATTATTAATACATTGGATTGTCACATTCTCCATTCAGTTCTCCTAGTGTACCTCCATGCAATGGAAATTAGCTCCATTCAATAGAACTGCCCTGGTGTATCTGACTCACTATAATGGTCAGATTGGAAAGCACTGATCAACATTTTGCACAGACTTCCAAAATATTAGTTTACTAGAAAATTTAGCTGGCATTTCTCAGTCCTTTAACTCAATTAATATTTGTTTTTTGGAAAATAAAATGAAAATATATATGCTTCATGTAGATCATTGTTCTGGGGTGAAGCTGGGAATGAGGGGTTGAATATGCAGGCGGCCCCAGAGAGGACTACCCCAGCCCACTTTCACCACAGCAGCTTGCGACCAGAGGAGAAGCATCCCTCCATGGCCACTGCAGCTCCAGTGGTGCACAATTTGCTGCATTCCTTTGCCCCCTGCTTCCCCCCCCCAGCCAGAGTGAGGAATGCAGCTTTCTCCTCGCTTCCTAACAGAGGGGAACAGCCAGCAATGTTCCCATATGAATCAGGGGGTTGGGGGAAAGAAGGTTCAGCCCTCCCCCGGCCTCCCTAATGCGCAGCAGAGGGGTGGGAGGCTTGGGGCTCAGGGAGTCCCGGACAGGGGAGGAGGGGAAGAAACACTCCCAGCCAGCCCTTTTTGCCTTCTTCATGACTCTGTCCCTTTTCTGTATGATTTTATGAGAAGCAAACCCATTCCAGGCACATCCCATTTTACTGGCACATCCAAACCCCTATCTTCATATGCTTGTTGTTCATGTAATCGAGAGGTGGGCTAAAAACAAAACAAAAAAAACCAGCACCCCGCACAGATTAGTCCCTGGCGGGCTGCCACTACTATATTTACCTGTGCCTCTGCAGGTATTGGGCAATCACAACTGTCGTTGGCCACGGATCGCCATTCACAGCCAGTGGGAGCGACAGGAAGTTACACAGAACAGTTCACCGTGTCCTGCCACTCTCATTGGCTGCAAACGACAATCTGCAGCCGATGAGAGCTGCGATGGCCCAATACCTGTGGAGGCTAAATATAGTGATAGGAGCCCGCCAGGGACTAGCCCATGGGCCGGATTTGGCCTGAAGGGCCAGAATTTGCCTACCCCTGAAGTAATTCCTATGTAGATCCTTATTCTACCAGATTTACTCTCTTCAGGGAGTACCTTACTGTACAAACACTATCATGGATTTCAGTGGGACTACACAAGGATCTAAGATAAATCAAGGTGAGCAATGGGTGGGTAAGTCAGCCCCGTAGTGAACTAAAGCTGCACTTTTAACTCATTACATAGAAATCCTAAAAGCAACTTTATTGTTTAATTCATTGGCTCTGATTACATACAAAGATTATAACTGTATGTATTCTTGCATTGGTGTTAGCAGTACAAATGTGCGAAGTATGGTAATAAATTTTACACAACACACACAGTAAAACTGCCTCTCTTCCAACTTACTCTCTGTGTCTTCAAGAGGAATATCATTATAGGATTCTGTATCGGAGTATGTTCTTCTGCGTCGCTGGGATAATCGATGGAGTGAAGAAATCGGTTCTTTTGTAGCATGAGTACTATAAATTAAATAGGATTTAATAGTTTAACAAATGTAAAACAAACATCTTGCCAGTCTATGAGCTTTTAATTTAAGATATACCTTTTTAGTATCTTTTTGGTATATCTTATAGTGCACTGATTGGACCTGTTTTAAAGATAGTACAGAGCAGTACTGAAGAATAAGCTAAAAGGAACTCCATGAGAACAGAACACTGTTAGCATGCAAAGATGTTGAAATCTGAAAAAAAAAATGTGAATTTTAAAGCAAATCATCTGCACAGAAACTTCAGCTGATATTTCACTAGTGGGGGACTTCCTGGATTGGCCAGTGAGGTGTTTTCAGAAAGTGAATAAACCTACTTAACAACAATTTGTATTCTTACCTCTCTGAACTGTACGTACCAGGATGGCTAATGGAGCGTTTCATCTACAAAATAAAGAAACAAGTTGTAAACTCTTTATTGAAACTTACAAAATGCTTATACACAGCCACATACTCTATTTATACTGCTCAGAGGGAGAAGATGATTTATTAAATTATTATTTAAAACAAAAATCAACCACAATTAACTAATCTTATTTATCTATTTGAAATGGAAAGATTACCAGTAAGAAAGGAATCTTCCAAGCACCAATAAAAGAGAACCAGTTTACTATCCGAAAATATTACCTGGGATCTATACATTTCATTCTCTCTTGCCCCAAAATTACCCAAATTTCTACTGGGTCATTGGTCGAATCCACCAAAACCTCAAAACATTTTTAACTAATGCTAGGCTATACAAAAGAATGAATCCAAGAGCAAAATTTTGCCCTTTTGTATGTATACAAGGAGACCTCTGATTTCAGTGGGAACTCTCTAAGTGTGCCCAAGAGAATAATTTGACTCAAAGATTGATCAATACAAGTGGTTGTGTAGATGGGAAAAAGATTATCAGATACAAATAAATGAAGGGAAAGACAGGGGAAAAGTAGCTCTCAAAATCCATATATATGAAGTAAATTTGACAGGGCCTCATTTATCCCAACCCCTCAACAGGAGCACAAGCAAAAATTAAGTGTGCAATAAAGTATATGAAGCATTTAACAAAAACAAACTTGTCTGCTAAAAGCATATTTGAGAAACCAGGACATTGTTTTAAAAGGGACATATTAGCACTGGAAATCTCAAATCACTTTATCTGGCTGAACGTTAAGTCACAGAGAAGGCATCTGTTTTGATGAACAACCAGATTACAAAGGCCAATTAATATTTTTTTAAATAACTCTGCAGTATAGGTAACAGGAGAATTACATTTTCATATGAACACTGCAAAGTACTGAGTGTTAAGCCAGTACTGGGGTAGGATTAGCAATGTCATCATCCACAGGAGAATTACTTCTATAATGAATAGTTTATGAGAAGGCTGGCAAGCAAAAATGCTAGGGAATATATCAGTAATGATTCACATTTAAAGTTAAAAATGTTGACTTCAGTGGAGTGAGGATGATATATACACATTATATTCTCCCAATCAGTAGCATAACACTTTAAAATATTACTGTTATAAAACACCCAGACCATTTGAACAGGTGAAGGTGACACAGGAGAAACTAAGGGATCAGGATGAGGCAGCTGAAACATCTCTGGTTTAAACTTGGCATTCGCTATCTTCACACATTCTTCAAGTGTTGTAATAAACGTGTTACATGTGGCACTGAGCAATGAGGAGGCTTCATTCATGTTCTGAAAACAAACGACAGCAAAACATCAGCAAAAATGTAAGACGACACAGAGAATGTTACTTTAGAATCAGCTAATTTCCCAGTTAACTAGCTAAAATTCTCAAAAAATACAAGTTTGGCAACTATACCTTTTACTCGTAGCTAGAATCAACTTTACTGAAAGATTAATATACACATATGATAGCAGAGGACTATTTTTGAAGGTCTGGGCAATACAGAAAAACACTACAATGTTTTTCCTGGTTCCTAATAACAAGGGTATGAATAAGATCCCTTCTGCTGGAGTCATCAGTTTATTTTCTATTTAGTAAAGTAAGTGTTTTAGAGTGTGACCCACCCATTAGATCCATTAGGTTTCCTAGTGAACCCTTCTGTAAGAGGGCAAATCCTATACTCATCAGTGAAGTGGCACACTTATTCCAGGGCAAAATTTGGTCATGAGGTAGGATTAGAGAGCAAGTAGATGTCCTATGGATGCCCAGATGCAAGGGGCACTTGCAGCAGTTTTCAAGACCTTGGATTCTAGTTTGCAAAAGTAAGGGAAGTTCTAGCAATAGCAAAGATCACTTACAGAGAAAGTAAAGAATAAAGAAACGGAATGTTTCAGTTATTATCTATTGTTGAGTTCTTAGACAAGGAGAATTCATGTGTAATCCAGCCCACTTTGCTTCTTTTAACTGAATGACTCAGCAACATATCCGTTTGTTAATATGTACTCCGATGACATTCTATATTGTATTTACATAAGATCTTTTACTGCTGGACTGTACTACCGTACCTCTGAATGTAGCATATGGGCATCTGAATATAGACTATTTTAAAATATTAAACTGACCTTACATAAATATCTTCCAACATTAAGTTGCTGATAAGGTGTATAAAGTGATAAGAACTTAAGATAATTTAACTAATCAGATTCTTCAGTATAATTTTAGAAATCTGATACCTCAATGCTGGGAGATGAGTGAGTCTCATCACGGTGAACAAATTCTTGTATTGTATGAACCTGCTGCATTAAAAGATCACAGTAGAGTCGAAGTTCTGACATTTTGGTTTTAAGAGATTCATTGGTTTCACTTATTTCTACAAGAAAAATAAGAAATAAAAAAAAATAATAACAACCTCTCCCACTAATCATGGCATAAAACTTAATCTGCAAAATTTTTACAAACAATTGTTTTTCCATCTACGAGATACACAAATTGAAATTCCTTTCAAAAACTAAAAAGAAATTTTTAAATGACTCAGGAATAGTTTCACAAAGTACAAGTAAATTAGGACAGGAGCATGGAGAAAAGTATATAACCAGCAAACAAAAGGTTATTTCTTATTTACTGTGCCATCTCAGGAAACACACAATGGACAAAATCTGTGACCTAAAGAGGTGAAAGAGGTCTGTTTGTCTAAATTCACAAGCATCTGAACAGAGCAGTTGCTCGCTCATGGAAACTTGCTAGTGATTAACTTGTCAGATTGGCTACAGAGAATTAGAGGTCTTCACCCTCGTTCCACCAAGAAAAACTAGGGAGGCAAAAATGGGGATTATGAAGAAAAATCAGAACAATGGGAACCAAATGATTCTCAAACAGCTACTGGCAGCTTTTTGAAGGTGGCAACACCATAAAGCAGCATGTGATTGATTTCTATATTGTTTACAAGAATACAGTCCATGCACAGATGGTTCACCATTGTCCTGGGCGTGTCTGAGACTTGAAATGCCATTACTACTTTATGTAAGCAGGTACTATTGCCCAGGATTATGGTTTGGCTTTTCAAAGGGGCCTAAAGGAAGACACCCAGTGACTTCAGTTCAGAATCCTAGCCAACATGTCAGCAGGACTCTTGACATAGATAATTGCTGATAAAGGGGCAGATCCTCACTTGGCGCAAACTAACATAATTTCTTTGAAATCAATGGAGTTAATGCCGAGTTACACCAACTGTGGATCTGACCCTTCATTTTTAATAGCAACATTTCTATGATTCTGGTAGAAACAATATCTGAAACAAGACAAATCTGAGCACAACATAGAAACCCAAAATAAAGAAAAAGTATGACAACCAGCAGTGTCATAAAACACAGGAGTAGCAAGTGAAGTCACCAGCAAATTGCACATAAACAATATAAGAAGTGATTTGACCTACTTGCTGCCATATATTTACAATATTTTAACTATTTTTCCTTGTTCAGTTATGTCTTTGCTTAACCACTGAGACATCTCCCAGTTAGAAGTTGCCACAGTACTGCAGAGATGCTCTCTGCACTACTTAGACTGGTAAAATTAATAATTCTGAGGAGCAATGCCAGCTGTGAGTTTTTTTAAGCTTATCCACTTCACCATGCTTAATGATGCCCTTCAATCAAAGTATTATATTTAATTAAAATGAGCTCATATTTATACATAACACGTATACATGCACATGTAAAGGGAATTGGACTACCCTGGAAAATACAGTAATTATAATTCTTCCTCTCTGCTAACTTTAGCGAAGGCTGATCTGTTCACTTCCTGTTCCCCTTGGAAATTCCAATTTAAATATAAACCAAAAGTTATTATATGCATACAACAGTGATTACATCCATAATAAAGATTTATACCTTACATAAATAATATTAAGTTCAACCACTAGAATGGGACAAATTAAGAACCACCTTCTTAAAAACCAATTTTATTAGATTTCATATACTCTAAGAGTATAAATACCTTTTTCTTTTTTTGTTCTGGTGTCTGTCAAACAGGCTTTAGAGCTACCCAGCGCTACTAGCCATCTCTGCCTCTCAGCCGCATTGACTGCTTTCATATAGAAGTGCTGTTCCCCTGGGATTATCAACTCCATTCTTGTGTTATCTGTTGAATGAACTTACGATAAAGAAGGAAAAAAAAGACTAATTTTGCAAACAATAATTAAACCAGTAAGAATACTACTTATCAAACACAGATCATATTATTTTAAGCTATTTAAGATGGCATCTTAATAAGAAATGGAAACTACGGCACATAGTTTTTAACACTGTATGAATTTGATATTCATGAACATAACTGACTATTGCCCAACCCCGCACTAGCTATTGCTTAATTTTTGGTGGGGAGAGGCTACTTTTCTGTGGAGGAGACGCGGGGTCTAGGATGGAGGTTGGATGCAGAAGAGGGCACCGGGTAAGAGACTGGGGAGGAGACAACGCTGTGAGGTCTGAGAGGATATTTGGGTGAAGGAGGGGGTTGTGATCTGGGTCAGAGGATTGGGGGGTAGAGTCAGGGAGGGAATGTAGATGCAGGAGAGGATTCTGGCCTGGGGGAGGGGATCTAGGAGGAGGTGCAAACTCTGGGAGGGAATTGTGACCTGGGAGAAGGGGAAAAGGGGGTGCAGACTGCAAAGGGTCTGGGTGGTGACCTGGGGCAGGGGAATGGGGTACAAGGTCTTAGAGGGTGTTTGGGTGCAAGAGAGGATTCTAGCCTGGGGGAGGGATTTAATAGGGAGTAAAGAGTCTGGGAGGGAGTTGTGACATGGGGTAAGGGGGTGCAGAGGGTCTGGACGGTGACCTGGGGGAAGGAGTTGGGGTGCAGGAGGGGCTGGGGTGCCAGAGGCAGACTGTGGCTGGGAGGCACTTACCTAAGTGTCTCCTGCCCAGCAGTCTTGCAGCACCCCCAAGGCAGGCTGGGCTCCCTGCTTGCTGCAGCCCCAGACCACTTGAAACTGCAGACTGTTTCCTCCATGTGGCTCTCAGTTCTGGGAAGGGGAAGAGGCTTGCCCTGCCCCCATCCCTCAGGACAATCTCTCAGCTCCTATTGGCTGAAAACAACTAGCCAATAGGAAATGAGGGCTTGGATGGGGTCAGTTCCTAGTGGCCGGTTGTTTCCAACCAATAGGAGCTGAGGATTGGGCTGGGGACAGGGAGAGCACATGAAGCCTCTCCCTCCCTGCAAAGCAGACACACAGACTGTGCTGTAAACAGCGGCAGCTGTGTGCTTGAGGGTCCCAGCATGGTGGTCCGGGGGGGCCAGATCCGGTGGCTTGGCAGGCTGGATCTGGCCCCCAGGGCATATTTTGCCCAGCCCTGAGCTAGAGCCAGGCACAGCATGGACAGATACTGTACAAAATTCCCCCAAAACAGTGCCAACACATTCCTCACCTGAAAGACCACTGCTAGTCTAGTCCTGATTCATCATGCTAACCTGAAGATTTTTGTAACATGGGCAAATATCTAAGGAAGACTATACTAAAACCAATCTCTTCTGGGCTGTGTGTCAAAGTCACCATCCTCCCAAGCATGAGAACTATATATCATATTCAATACTAGATCCTTAATCAGTCAGAGGTCTCAGAGTGATAGGCATAAAATCTCAACCACAATACTCCCTGCTCTAGCACTGGGCAGCCCTGCATACATAACAGATGGAATTAATCCCAAATTACTGGTATCTATATATTACTGTTCTTCCTCATACTATAGCAAATGAACAAGCAGACAAGAAAAGGGTACTGAATGTTTCAAGAGATATTAGTAATGAGATATAAACCTTTCACTTCAAGATCACTGATTTTAATCTAAGCACTAGTAGTAGTAACCAAAAGTTGTTGCCATTCAATAACTGCTTGCTGGTCTACATAAGAGAAGTACATGGACTTGGTCCATTTTCTAGTGCTCAGGTATCCACATCACAGATACCTCAAACAAAGTGCATCAGAAAAAAGGCCAAAGGCAGAAAATAATGAAAGATAAACTAATCATCTCATCCTAAATGTGGCACCCACCAGATCACTGCTGTGGCTCTCCCACCAAACAATTCCTAACATTCACCATTCCCTCCAAGATTAGAAAGGAAAAGAGCTTCAGCTGTGGTAACAGCTTCAGATGAATTCATTTATATTTCAAATGTAAGACATAAACAGAAATTTTTTTTTTAAAAACTCAAGGGTTTACATGGCTGTTTTTAACCTCATACAGAAGCAGTAAATATAGCCTTTTTATTATTATTATGCTTCAGAGGTCATGTTCAGTAACTAACTGTAGTTGTTGTAGCACGCCCCAGATGTAATTTCCCTCCCCACCTTTTTTTAAGCATAAAAGAAATTAGTGACACAAAAGTGGTATTAGGTCACCTTGTTCATCCCCCTTGCCGATTAAAATTTCCTCTAATAAAAACCTATTTAAATCTTACCTTTAATTTCACATACTGCCATCTTTATACTTCCTTTACTGCCTTTGCAAACATCATCCTGTGAATCATAGTAGGACAATATCCCATTGTCTAAAACAAACCAGCGAGGCTGCCAACCTAGGAAGACCATAAATATGAGAGAAAATTGTTGTGCGGTATTAATTGTTTAATTGCAAAATCCGAGTCGGTGCAAGGATGGGCAGGGACAGAAGACGCCTCCCCACTGCCCACTGGGGCAGCACAACTGGACTCTCCGAGTCTAGGAACAACAGGCCAGCCGCCATCAGACGCTAAAAATCCCCAGCAGGCTAAAATGCGGCAAACGACTCCACCCGCCACGCCAGCTGGTTTCCTAACCTCAGCCGACATCAATCCGCACCCTCACCCCCCCTTCCCCCAACAGCTGCATCCTACCCGCCTCGCCCACTAACTCCCCGGCAGAGGGATGCTACGCGTCAAGAGCAGCTCTCCCTTACCTGTCAGGTAATTGGTCCACTTGTACAGGACTCCTTCCATAGCTCAGGGCCAGGCTCCGTGCAGCATCCTCCTCCTGGGAACGAGCGGCAGCAGTGGCAGAGACCTACCTCCCCTTCCCTCCCGCTCAGCAGCCGCCTATGGACATGTACCGCCGAGCCGCAGCTGGGGGCCAAGAGCAGCCGCAGCCCCGGTATCCGGCTGGCCCTGCAGATGCTGCCCGCGGCGGGCTATGCAGGGCGGCTGGTGCGGCGGCCGAGCGCCTCATGTCCTGTGCACATGGCAGTCCGGGCGCGGGGGGCGGCCGGGGTCCAGCTCCCCGCAGGCTCAGCCCGCCCCGCTCCTCGGCTGCTTGTTTCTCTGACCCTCCCCCCAGCCGTCGCGTTTGCTGCCATTGACCCGGACGTCTCATTTACTTCCTGCAAGAAAGGGGCTGGCGCAGCCGTGCCGGGCGAGCCCAGCCTGCCTTTGCCCGCAGCGCAGCCACGCTTTCGGCTGGAGCCCCGGGTTCCGTCCCCCACCCCGCCACGATAGGATATGGCACGAGTGGCCTCGCTTCGTTTCTGCCCCCTTCGGCCGGGGGGAGTGAAAACGAAGCTGGGCCAAAGCACGCGAAGGAAAATGGGGCAACAGCCTCTGTGGAAACGCGCACCCCCAATCCCTCCCCACCCTGCGGGAGAGACGATGCAGACAGAGCCAGCTCCGGGGAGAGGGGAAGGGGGAGGGACGCTCACACATACAGTGAATACCCCGCTCCCTGCGAGACCGCCAACTCCCCCAGCAGCACCAGCGGAGAGACTGGAAGCCGCACACCCTGCAAAATCCGTCTCCTCGCCCCGGAGGTGGTGCAGAGTCGCAGTCGCCCCCCAGGGAGCCCTTGAAACACTGCCCGGGAGGGAAGCGAAGCGGTCTCAAGAGAGAGTCCGACGTCCTGGGCAGAACCCCCCGGGAGCACACGAGACTGACTGCACCGAGCACGCACTTTTTTGCAAGCGTTCACAATTGTCAATGGGGGAGGAGCAAGAGGGCGGGCCGCAGCTCCCTGGCCAAGCCCACAGAGCTCAACCGTGCAGCGCCGCAGCTTGGAGATGTACACGCCCCAGTGAAAGCAGCCTGACGTCGAACAATGCCACGCAGCTAGCCCGGGGGGGGGTCTCTTACTCGTGAGGCTGCACGAAGAACCTGAATCAGCACAGGGCTGCAAGGGAGAGGTTTAGCAAGTATGACTTTCGGAGTCAAATTAGTTGTTTTCTTGCAGGCTTTTGGTCTTCTTACGATCCACACGCAGGCACAAATGAAAGAGGATGCCCCTGCAGAGGACGTTAAAATAGAAGTCTTACATGTACCCGAAGAATGCAAGTCAAAGAGCAAGAAGGGGGATCTCCTTAATGCACATTATGATGGCTACTTGGCCAGTGATGGATCCAAGTTTTATTGCAGGTAAATAACTTTATACCTTTCTTCTTTACCAGATTTGCCTCTCCTCTTCAAATAAAAAATAGGCAAAACATGTAGCATTGTGTTCCCCTTAAAATCTGCATTAAAGCACATTTGACACTACTGAATCTGTTCAAAAGAAGAGCAAGTTGTATGTTGTGTCCATAATTAAAGTGAGGTTTAGAATTATGTAAAAGTGTATCTAGAGCTGTACTTTCAAACCACAAATAATAAAGTTTTCCTGGTCTTGGCTTTTCATTCCCTGGGCCCAGTAAAGAAGCAGCATGCTCAGTTTGGGATAAAATATTATGCCAAAATTAAGCCCACTACTGGCTGAAATAGGGTAGTGTTGATAGGTTTTGGTGGAGATCTAGGTCATTCCGCTTCTCAAAATGTGTGTTGTGATCCCAAAGCAGGTCACAAGTTGCAGCTCTCTTTTAATGGGGCCGGTAAGGTGTCTTAGACTTGCTGGGGCCCCAACACACAGGGCAGAAGCCAAAGCTTGAGGACTTTAAGCCTGGGAAGCAGAGCTCAGGATATAAGCCCCTGCTGGGACTGAAGATCTTGTGCTTGAGCTATAACTTTGCTCCCCTCCTCCCAGCCACAGGTCTTGGATGGGCTCAAGCTTCAGATTTCCCCCTTCCTAGGGTCACATAGTAATTTTTATTGTCAGAAGAGGGTTGCAGTGCAACGGAGTTTGAGAATCTAGGAAATTCTTTACATTGCAAGTTATTGGCAGTCCTTGTTTGCGTGCTTCTTTTCACATAGGTTTATAAAATAGGTCAGAGGGGTGGCATTACATGCTAGTGGAACACTTGGTGGTGTGACTACAATGGAGAAATAGTATTTAGGAGCTAAAGGATTAGTCACCTCTAGAGTTGAGGGACAAAGCCACCTGATGGATGGCCTTGTCATCCTACGTATCCTCTGTAACTCACTGTTTTGTAGCTCATCCTATGTATTTGTTGCAGGGGAGAGAGAGGTTCTCCCCCCCCAATTGTGTGATTTGGAAAAAAATTCTGCTAAGGGAAATTCCTAGTTTCCTTGCCCAGTGCCCGACTGCTTTCTGCAATAAAATGCAATTTTAGCAATCAAGTTTTACTTTTTCTTTAACAAGTCAATGGGAACCTGCCTGTGTATGCAATTTAGTATTTATAACGAATCAGTTATACAAAAAAAAGTGAATGCTTCAATAAAAATCACCAGTTGTTTACTTTTTAGCGTACACTTTACTGTGACTTTTAAAACATTTTTTTAAATAATGTCACTTTTCAAAGATGGTATTATATTTAAATGTGAGAGTAATTTTTAACAACTATTTGAAACACTGACTTTATTGCTGTCTACTCCCTAAAAGTTTTTTATTATTTTTGTAGTCGCACACAAAATCAAGGCCACCCGAAATGGTTTGTTTTGGGTGTTGGACAAGTCATAAAAGGATTAGATATTGCTATGATGGGTATGTGTCCTGGAGAAAAACGGAAAGTGACAATTCCACCATCACTGGCATATGGAAACCAAGGCTATGGTAAAAAAATATAAAATTTACATCTGTTTTCTGTCCTTATGTTGTCAGATAATTTACTTGAGTATTGACCATGGAAGCTTTTTTGACAGAGGGTTTATTTGATAGTAAATTAGTGTCTGGTCCTGAAAATTCTTACTCATATAAGTTTTTACCCTCAAACATAATCTCAAGTGCTACATCTAGACTGCAGGCTTCTTTCGGTAGATGCTTTTTTCGGAAGAGATCTTCCAAAAAAAGGTATTCCGAAAGAGAGCGTCCACACTGCAAAAGCGCATCAAAAAAGCAATATGCTTTCTCAAAAGAGAGCATCCAGACTAAATGGATGCTTTCTCACATGTAAGCTGTGATTGCTATCAACAGAATGGCCACCAGGGCACCTGTGCTTTTTCCTCTTTCCTCTTCTTCCGGAAAAACTCCCTCTTCCCCTTCTACACACACCTTTTTGCGAAAGAGCTCTTTTGCAAAAAGGCTCCTTCTTCATAGAATGAGCAGAGCTCGACAGATAATGTAATCTACTCACCCGTGGCGAGTAGATTACAACCTGGAAGAGCCGGCGCAGAGCGCAGAACCGCACGGCTGGCGAGCAGGGCTCGCCGCCACGTGACGAGCCCTGAGAATGAGGATTACCAATGACGGAAAAACCCACCTGTTCTTTCAATTTTCTTGCGGGAGAACACAATTGCTGTGTGGACATTCCTCAAGTTTTGTTGGAAAAATGGCTGTTTTTCCGACAAAACTCTGTAGTGTCGACATACCCAAGGAATATAATGGCGTTGCTCATGCAAGGCAAACACACATGAGTAAGCTTTGACAGAATTGGACTTGGAAATAACAGGTCCATGCTAGCAAGGAACTTCTGTGATAGAGCCACCACAGCTGTTTACAGCACCTACCCTGTGCCAGAAAGAGAAAGATCCTCTTTTTGTTGCCATTATTTGAGGCTCCATTGTGCTGCCAGTCCCTGATCCTGTTTGCTTACATGCCTTATTTTTTTAAAACAAAAACCACATTTGAAAAGCTATCAAAAGGAATCAGCTCTTCAAACCAGCCCTCCATACACAACATGCTAACAGCTCTTTAATTTCAAGCACTATAAGTCTCACCCTCCAACAAGTGCAGTACAGCACTTACATTAACTCCAAGCAACTGTGGTGCTGCTTTCACTGGTGGCTTATTTCATGTGAATGAAGTATTCTATGATAACAACAAAGAGAGCTTAGAGAGCAGAAGAGCTCGTAATTTTAGTTCTTATAATCAGGGCTAGACAAACTATAGAATCTACTCACCCGTGGCGAGTAGATTTCAGCCGCGCGCCCCGTTTACCGGCGGCATGCGCATGCGCAATGCGGCTCTTGTGCATGCGCAGTGCGGGGCTGGCAAGCGGCTTTCACCGCCGTTTGTCAAGCCCTGCTTATAATTATATTCCAGCTTGATTACCTGAGGCTGTGATACTTCTTTTTGCAGTCAGAGGAACCAAATATAAAATTTATTGTAACTATTTGTTGGAGACACGATCGTTTAGGATTGGAGCAGACAAACAGGAGGGGTAAATTGATAGTTATTTTTTGGTGGTCTTTAGATGAATCTTTATGAAGAAATCTTTCTTTTGTGGGAGAAAATAAATATGGTTCACTTGACAGCTAGAGAAAAAATCAGATTTTCAGAAAGCTATTGTTTATAGAAATTTGGAGGATTTAGTTATCTATTTTTGAGGTTTCAAGAAAGGCTTTTTGGGTTCACCACAAATTATTCATTATTATTATTATTTTCCTCCAATTTTTGTACATTCTTATTCCTGTTGCATTACATTCACGTTTAATTTCTAAGATGTGGGTGCAGCCCAGATTTCCTCCAATCACAGCAATATGAGGGTCACTACATGCCACTCTGAATTCGTTTGACCAAACATTATTTGTTTGGACAACTGTCTTGGGGCTAGTTTATTGAGAAGTTTCATAACTAAGAATAATTATTATTGTAGTTACCATTACCCCACTGGATGGAGCACAGGAAACCCTATCTGAAGAAATGACATTGAAGTACAATATATGAGACTAATGGGCTGATTCAAGACTTAAAATCTTATTGTGAAATGTTTCAGCTGAATGGACAATATCACAATTTAGTTCTTTGTAATCAAGATTTGTCTGGAAACATGGGACATTGACTAAACATGCTCCTGCTGTTCTGTGATCATAGTTTGATCCTTTGTTGATGTCAAAATTCCATGAGCCAACTTTGTCCTTGATTCTGGCATTACCATTACCTCAGAAATGAATTTGTCTCATTAACCATAACAAGAAATGAACAAAACTTGCCTTGGAGCAACAAGAAAAGTCAAACAAAAAGTGCATTATTAAAATCTAACCTTAGCTGTAACTGTTTATTCTAGGCAGTGCTTGAAGGAAGACTTTTTCCTGCAACATGCTTGTCCTGTCTCAACGTATTGCTGCATGCTGGGGAAGACAACTGTCTAATATTCACATAGTCAGGATGCATGTGGCTTTTTAGGTTTTTACATGTCTTTTTCTCTGGTATGTATAATTCTTAAAACCACTTGCATGAAAGTCTACCTTGTTAACTTATATTAATAAATGTTAGATAAACTTGTTGCAAATATATGCTATATATTTCAGACATTTACACAATTGAAGCAATTTAACAAAACACATTTTTCTATTCAAAATTGAAACCTCTCAATACCCTATTTTTTTTGTTATAGATATCTCAAATGAGATATACCAGTTTGTTTGCCTGGTACCCTTAAAGAAGCAAGATGATTTACATTTTAATCTTCAGATCTAATAGGATATATATATGTATATATATAAAAACTCAAAAATAAATTCTGATGATAAACTATCCTACGTAATAGCTTTAGGTGAACCAGCATATAATTAGGGTCCAGCTGTATGTTTATACACTAACTGCATGTTGCATCGTTTACCAAATGCATGTTTTGGGATGACTTTTTAGACTTTGTTGATCCACTCTTGTTTACCATTTCAGTTTCTTGCTTTTAGAAGGCATAATACAGTAGCCCACCTTTGTATTTAACATTTCCTTTACATCTTTGGTACCAGAAGATACTTTGACACAGGAATATTAGAACCCACCCCACACGTGTACCTCCTAGTAGTGAGATGAGCTCAGAGACCTTGGGAGCTAAGTAAATCCTAAAGTGACTCTCCCTCAGCTTTCAACTGCCAGCGCAAAAGTGGCCAAGAGCATTTTCCATGGTTGCAGTATGAGGATCTTTAGGGTTGAGACTCCTAATGAATACGGCTCCATCCAGCTGCAGAGCCTAAAGAACAGGCCACTAGACAATATCTCCCTGAAGACAACGGTAAGGAGAGTTGTCCTGGGTTCAGTGAGGGGAAAGGATTGTTCCAGGCCAAGAGTGTGTTAGGAAGGAGTCCCAAAGAAGGACTTTAACAGTATATTATTTAAAGCAAGGGGTCAGATTATTTGGGTATCACACACATTGGACTATTGTAGAATTAACCTATTCATAATAGATAAATAGCAATAATGTTCTTTGTATGTACCAGTAGCATGAGCTTTGACCAGTGTGACTCCTACAATATTTTTGTTGTATTCTTAGCACAAGGCAAAATTCCACCTAATGCAACACTGATCTTTGACATTGAACTGTATGCAGTGAATAAAGGACCACGCAGTGTCGAAGCATTTACTCAAATAGACATGGACAGTGACAAGAAACTCTCACGAGATGAGGTAATGTAACTGACTTGGAATAAACCAAAGGATGCATTATCCCTATATACATTACCTTTGATTCCACCTTTTACTTATCACTTTGATGTGTGCAGGCTGTGTCCCAGATTTACAAGGATGCAATGTTTGTTTCACTCTCAGGCAGTGTCTAATGTCTCCCATTTGGGGAAATTAGTGTATTGAAATGTGTGGGGACCATTAGTACATTTTAAGAGGTTAATTCACATTCTTCCTCCACTAAATTCTTGTCCTCTCCAGTGCAACAGCCATCAAGAGTGTCAGTTATGTTTTTGTGATAGAGATATTTGCCCACCATGAACTAAGAATGTTAAGGACTAGTCAACTAGTCGCTCCTCCCCTCCCTTGCTGCCTCTGTTTGATATCAAATAGAGGCAGCAAGGGGAGGAAGAGGGGGTAATTCAAAGCGGTAGCACCGCACGGAGCCTGGGGTATGGGCTCCGTGCGGCACTGCTGCTTTGAAACGTTGTGGCGGCGTTTCATAGGGGCAGCTCTGCACAGCTGATCCCAGCTCAATGTGGCACTGCCCCTTTGAAACGCTGTGGTGGCATTTCAAAGCAGCAGGACCACGTGGAGCCCGGGGTCAGCTGGGGACTCCCTAGCTGACCCTGGGCTCCATGCGGCATTTCCGCGGAATCCGGAGCCAGCTGGGGAGTTCCCAGCTGATCCTGGGCTCTGTGCAGTGCTGCTGCTTTGAAATGCCGCATGGATCTCCATGCAGCATTTCCATGGAAGCTGGGGTCAGCTGACCCCGGGCTCTGCGCGGGCGCTTCTGCTTTGAAATGCACAAGAGCTCCCGGACTGCATGCGGAGTTCCAACTGTGAAATGCACAAGAGCTCCCGCTGGGGCTCTTGTACATTTCAAAGAAGAATGCAGAAGTGCCCATCGACTACTCGACTACTAAATTAATCCATATTTAACATCCTTACTATGAACTAGTCAGACATCACCAATTCATTTCACTTACGTGCAGTTTTCTTTTGAAAATATCTTTGAAGGTGTGTATTCATTGAAGATTTTTACTATGCACTGTTAATGTATATTGAGAAGATAAGGAGATAACCATTTCCAGACATTATTTTTGTTATAGAGTTCCTAATGTTTTGCTCTTTTTAGTTTACTTCTGTTCTAGAGTTTCAAGTCTCTGAGATTTTATCGGATGTCATTTTATATTGGTGATATGAATGCTCATATGCTAGTACTTGTCATGGTGAGCTCACAAAAATAAACTCTTCTCTATGTTTAGTATAGTTTTATTTTTTTTTTCTTTTAGATAAGCCATTATTTGAAGCAGGAATTTGAAAGAGATGGTAAAAAACGTGATGCATCAGTTCACGATTCTATTTTAACTGATATATTTAAGAAGAATGACCGTGATGGAGATGGCTTCATATCTGCAAAGGAATACAATGTCTATCAGCACGATGAACTATAGCAAATTATTGCTAAAATCTCCTAGCTGCTTTCTGTACCCTGGATTTAAAGAATCTCTAAAATGAACTTTCATTTTGTCACATGATGTTTTACAATTTCTTTTGTAATGGAAAATGTTTATACTTTTTAAGATGAGTGTTACAAATATTACCAGTTACATGTCAGTAATACAATGCGATACATTTTACAAAAGAAATACAAGTATAAAAAGGAATAGTCTGTCTTGAACGATCATTCTGGTATAAAATTTCATGATATTTTTGCACCTGACTTATCTGAAAATAACATCTCCACCTGATTAAGACAGAGCACTAATTAGGTGACTCTTCTTGTGTCAGAGAGAATTAGAATCCTGATATTTGTGCACTAAGAATAAAGATGTAGTTTCAGCATCTCTCCTGAAACAAAAGAGCAAAAGAAGGAAATAGAAAACAGGATTTCCTAGAACACAGAACCCCCGTCAATGTTAAGAAATATCATGAAAACATACAGTAAAGAAAATTAAACAAAATTGTGAGCTCTGTTGCCATAGGAGTTGAGTAGGATTATTGGGGAAGGTAGGCTCTGACCACACGGATGAGACAAGAAGTTACTCACCTTCGTGCCGTAATGATGGTTCTTCAAGATGTGTCCCCATGAGCACTCCACTGTAGGGTGTTGGGCTCGTCCCGTGCCGCAGATCAGAGACTTTCAATAGCTGTAGTCAGCTGGGCCACACATGCATGGTTAGCGTTTCGTGTCGTTCGCGCCCTTTGATCGTCGCATGCGGCCCGGCTCCCACTAGCTCCTCTCACCACTCGGTTATCTGCAACGAGAGAGAACAAGGCTCCGGAGCTGGGAGGAGGGCGGGACGTGGAGCACCCCCGGGGACACATCTCGAAGAACCATCGTTACTGCATGAAGGTGAGTAACTTTTTCTTCGAGTGGTCCCCGTGGGTTCTCCACTGTAGGTCACTACATAGCAGTACTCAGGATGCGCTCCAGAGTGAAGGTTTATCAGAGACTGAAAGTACTGCTGAAGCCACTGTGGAGTCAACGGCCCATCGTTGAACTATTGCGTAATGGCTCATAAATGTAGCATTGGATGACCATGTGGCTGCTCGGCAGATATCAGGTAGTGAGACCCCTCATACGAAGACCATTGATGTGGCCACAGCCCTGGTAGAATGTGCCCTCGGCAAGTCATGAAGGGTTTTGTTGTGAATGGAGTAACAGGTAGTAATGCATGTTACTATCAGTCTTGAGATACGCTGAGATAACAAGGGGTTGCCCTTGGACCAGTCCACTATGGATACTAATACGCGATCCATTTTACGCCAATCTCATGTTCTGTCAATGTAGAAAGCAATTGCTCGACGTACATCGAGGGTGTGGAGCAACGCCTCTCGCTCAAAGGCTTGCGGTTTCGGGTAGAATGAATGGAGAACAATCAGTTTATTAACATGAAATTGAGAACAAACTTTAGGGATGAAGGTAGGGTGGGCACGCAATGTCACTGAAGGCCTATTGAAGACGGTGAAAGGTGGCGTTGCCATCAGTGCTGCCAGTTCACTAACCCTGTGTGCCAATGTAATTGCCAACAGAAAGACAACCTTCATGGTGATCATGTGGAGAGACGCCGTGGCCATTGGCTCAAAGGGTGGATACATTAAGGTATCCAGCACAAGATCCAAGCTCAGGAGGGAGGTGGTGGTCTACGTGGGGATTTAAGGTTCGTCAAGCTTTTTAATAGCCTCTTAGTAAGCAGATGAGCAAATACCGACATTCCTTCAGTGGGATGGTGGAAGGTACTAATTGCTGATAAGTGCACTCTCAGAGTGGCAATAGCAAGACCCGTATGTTTGAGAAAAAGAACATAATCGAGGATTCGATGCATTGGTGATGTGTACGGGTCAATCCGATTATCAGAACACCAGGCTACAAATCTCCTCCATTTAGCAAGGTAAGACTTCCTCGTAGATTCCCTTCTGCTATGCAATAAGACCATTTTCACTTGATCTGAACAGAGATGTTCTGATGCTTTGAACCAGCTAGAAGCCATGCTGTTAGATGCAGGGTTTCCGGTCTTGGGTGCAGCAGAGAGCCATGTTTCTGAGAAAGCAGGTCCGGTAGGAGGGGAAGACGATGTGGTGGTTGTATTGACATTCGACTGAGAAACGGGTACCATGGTTGCCTTGCCCATACTGGGCTATGAGAATCACTTGGGCTGAATCTTCATTGATCTTCTCTAGTACTCTGGGTATGAGACTCATAGGTAGAAACGCATAAAGTAGTGGGCCGATCCAGGGAGTCAGTAATGCATCCTCAAGGGACCCCTTTCTGATGCCCACTCTTGAACAATTGTGGTAATGTTTCTTCTTGTTGTAGGTGGCAAACAGGTCTATCTGTGGAGACCCCCAGAGACGGAAGACATCCTGAAGACTATCTGAACGAATCTCCCACTCATGATCGCACTGGAAATGTCTGCTGAGCGTGTCCGCCACTGTATTGCTCTTACCAGGTAAGTATGACGCTATTAAGGTTATGTCGTTTCGGACACACCAGTTCCATAACTGGACAGCTCGTGTGCAGAGCGATCAGGAGATTGCTCCTCCCTGGCGATTTATATAATACATCGTTGCGATGTTGTCTGTCAGCACCCCGACTGTTATGCCAGCAGTGTGGACACGAAAGTGTTTGCATGTGAGGAAAACTGCCCTGAGTTCTAAGAGATTTATGTGTACGGTGGATCCTGTTGTCGACCATTTGCCTTGTACTGACATGCCATTCATATTGGTGCCCCAGCCAATGAGGGAAGCGTCTGTAGTCAGCTGGCTCAATGGTTGTTGGCGGTGGAAAGGTACCCCTGCCATGAGATTTTGTGGTTTCATCCACCAGAGTAGGGATCTGCAGATGAGGTGGTCGGAGTTACTATTTTGTGAATGCTGTGCTTTGTGGGGATATATACCGACAACTGCCAATGTTGAAGACAGTGCAAATGAAGTCTTGAATGCTGGACCACGAAAGTGGTGGCAGCCATATGTCCCATAAGTTGTAGACAAGTACACACTGACACAGTAGGAGCATGCATAATAATGGTGGTTAGATCTTGAATTGCTTGGAAGCATTCCAGAGGTAAGTAAGCTTGAGCCGTGATGGAATCTAGCTGCACCCCTATAAATTTTATGATCTGTGTGGGCTCTATCGTAGATTTTTACTCGTTGATAATAAAGCCGAGAGACTTGAGGATCTGCCTGGCTAGTGTGATCATATGGGATGTCTGTTTTCATGATTGACCCTTTATGAGACAATCGTCGAGGTAAGGGAAAATGATAATGTCCTTGCGACGTAAATGTGCCGCTACAACAGACAGTTTTCGAGAAAACCCTGGGAGCGGCTGCGAGGCCAAAGAACAGCACACGGTACTGGTAGTGACTATCGACGATGACAAAACAAAGAAAATGTCTGTGGGCTGGGTGGATGGTGATGTGGAAACAGGCGTCATGCAGGTCGAGGGCTGCAAACCAATTGTCTAACGAGGGTACTATGGTAGAGAGGGTCACCATCTTGAATCTTTGCTTTCGGAGATGCTGATTCAATTTCCTGAGGTCGAGGATGAGTCTCCACCTTCCGGACTTCTTCTCCGGGAGAAAATAACGAGAATAGAACCCTCTTCCCCAGAATTGCGTTGGAACGACCTTGATAGCACCAGTGGACAGAAGACGATGGACTTCCCGTTTCAAAAGGCCCTTGTGAGATGGGTCACTGAAGAGGGATGGGGTTGGTGGGGTCGTGGGCGGAATGGACATAAATGGGATGGTGAGCCCAGATGACACAAGCTGCAACACCCGTTGGTCTGATGTTATAGCTGTTCATTGAGCTGGAATGGTCGTAGGCGGTGGTGGAAGAGGTAGGTGACATGATGTTTTGCCTCTGTAGGAAGGACTGGTTGCATACCCTCAACCGAGAAGTCAAACCTGCTGCCTTGTGGTCGCCAGACTGGTCGTATGGGGAGGCTGGGGGCGCCTGCATTGTGGGCGCTGCCTTGAACGGAATTGATCCGAGACTCGATGTTGTTTTCTCTGAAAGGGGTAATCGTACCTTCTTTGATATGGGTAGTACCTCTTACGCCTAAAGGGGGGGCGTGTACATGCCAAGGGTACGGAGTGTCGTCTGAGAATCTTTCCCTCAACGGAGGACCTCATCTGTTTTGTCCACGAAGAGCTTTTTCTTTTCAAACAGGGGATCTTCCACCTTGTTCTGTAGCTCTTTAGGGACTGCGGCCAAAGCAAGCCAGGACGACCTTCTCATCGCGATCGCCGTTGCGGTTGTTCGCGCAGCTGTGTCCACCACGTCTAAGGCAATCTACAATCCTGCTTGCAATGACGCATAACCCTCTTGCGCCACAGATTTTAAAAGTGGCCTCTTTGAATCAGGGAGATATTGCAGGAGATCTGCCACTTTGGAGTAGTTATCAAAGTTGTGATTTGATAATAGGGCGGCATAGTTTGCAATACGCAGGCGAAGCGTAGCTGAATACACCTTCCTGCCAAAGATGTCCAGTTTTTTTAAATCGGGTGTCATGGTTTTGTACTGTGGTGCCGTGGCTCACAGTTGCACCGCATCAACCACTAATGAATTTGGTTGCGGGTGATTGAATAAGAACTCATGGCCTTTGGAGGGCACAAAATATTTTTTGTCCACTCGCCTATTAGTTGGTGGTATGAAGGCTGGGGTCTGCCAGATGTCTTCGGCAGCCTCCACGATGGCCTCATTAATGGGGAGGACGATCTTGAACTTTGCTGAGGATGCAAGTTTTTCAGTAATCGATATTGTTTGGCCTGCACTTTGGCTAATTGGACCTCCTGAGAGTGAGCCACCCACTTGAAAAGCTCTTGAAATTGTTTCAAGTCGTCTGGCGGGGACATGTCTGCCGGGAAAACCACCTCATCAGGGGAGGAGGAGGAATGGTCCACTACTGGCGGCTCTTGTTGCTGATTGTTTGCCTCCGATAATTGACCCTCTTCCGGCTCAGAGTGCTGAGTTACTATGAGTGGGCTCTGCGGAACAGGGGTTGGTTGGTCTGCCTGCTGCTGCTGCGGTTCCACTGGAGCGGCCTGATGGGTCGGGGAGCGATACAAGCATGGAGATTGCTGATGTGACCGTGAATGATGGCAGCAGCGCGGAGAGTAGGCCGCCCTGTGATTGTGGTCATAATATCAGTCCGATCGAGATGGTGATGAGCGTCTGAATGACCTGACGCTATCATACTGTCTGCTGTAACTGGCATGAGACGATTGTAACGGCAAGTAAGAATAATGTGGTGATCACCCACAGGAAGGTGATGGGGAATATGACTGGTGCCTGTAATAATGACTGTCATGCAGCCGCGACTGGTCTCGGTATGGGGATCGAGGGCTCCTCCTAGAATAGTAGTGAGCTCTAGGGCTTTGGTGATGATACACGCACTGCAAGGGCGAGAGGCACAATGGAAGCAAGGGAGACAGCTCTGGTGAAAAAGTAGAAGAAGGAGATATAGGACTCTTCTCGCTGCGCGTCTTGTCCAGGGCTTTCCCCTGGGCCGGTGCCGTTGTGCCTGGTGCACCTGTTGGCTGTTCCTGCTGCGGCACCGCAGGTACTGGCAACAGTGCCGGTGCCGAAGCTAGTGACTCGGTGTCATGTCAGATCTCCCTCGGTGCTGGCCGCGGCACTGTTGTTGGTGCTGACTGTAGGGCCGGTGCCGCCAGCACCTGTGAAAGATGGGATCCACCGTCTGGTGCTGATGAAGGTTTTTTGCTTTTGTGGCTGGAGCTGGTACAGAGGAGCCCGGGACAAGCCCAGAAGTACCCGGCCTGTCTCCTCTGCTGATCCTGGTGGTCGGTTCAGGCGGCAAAGACACAACAACACTCCCTGCTATGTAGCCAGAGCTGCCTCTGGGCATGTGATGGCCCCACACTGCCATGCTAGAGTTTCTGCAGGCTGCCTTCGAGTTCATCCTTGGGAACCTCTGCCTGTGTGTGGGAGCAATGCCCTTGCAAACCACTTTTGGAGGCTGGACACCAGTTCCAACTGGTGGGACCAGCTGGTGATGGAATGGTGGGAAGACCAGCTGTGGCTCCACAACTTCCATATGAGGACGGAGACTTCATGGAGCTGTGTGCCTGGCTCGCCCCTGCCCTCTGACGACTGGACACCCAGATGAGACCCGCCATCTCCCTGGAGAAGTGGGGTGTCATCGCTGTCTGGAAGCTGTCCACCCCCAACAGCTACCGGTCTGTGGGCATCCAGTTCGGCATGGGAAAGTCGACCATCGGGGCCCTCCTCATGGAGGTAAAGCACTCTCAGGCTGCAGTCCCTGGAATGGAGGGGGGGAGTACTGGAAAGGGGGAACCTAGGCAAAGGAGGTGCAGGGGGTGGGCTGTGGGTGGATGGGAGAAGCCCCATCCCCAGGGGGTTCTGCAGTCCTGCCCTCACACAGCCCTGCGGGGGGGGCGGCTTCAAAGGGGGTGGTCCTGGGGTGTTTGTGGGGGGAGGTGAGGGGGCTCGGGGACCTCCCAAGGGCTCAGGCACCCCCTTTGATTCTCTGTTTTGTGTCTTTGTCTCCTTCTGAGGGTGGTGAGGGCCATAAACACTGTCCTGCTGCTCAGGGTCATCTGTCTGGGAGACCTGGACCCCATTTGCTGCCCAGAGCGTCTCCAACTGAGGGGGGGGGCAGTAGATGGAACCCACATCCGAATCCGTGCCCCCGACCACCAGGCCACCCAGTATATAAACAGAAAAGGATATTTCTCAATGGTCCTGCAGGCCCTGGTCGATCATAGCGGCCAGTTGTTCAGACATTTTCGTCAGCTGGTTGGGGAGGACACCCGACGCCCACATGTTCCACAACTCAAGCCTCTACCACAAGCTGCAGGCTGGCACATTCTTCCCCCAGCATAACTTCAGGGTCGGGGACTTTGTGATGTGACTGTGCATTGTGGGGGACATGGCCTACCCCCCATGACGTGGCTTATGAAGCCATACACCGGCTACCTGGACCCAAGCAGGGACCTGCTTCAATGTCCTCCTGGGCAGGGCCCGCATCCAGGTGGAATGCACCTTCAGGCATCTGAAGGTGAGGTTCAGGTGCCTCCTGACCTGCCTGGAGGTGGGGGAGCACAACAACTCCCCAGTGATCTCTGAATGTTGTGTTCTCCACAACATTGTGGAGAAGGGGGAGGCCGTCCTTCTGGGGTGGAGGCAGAGGCCATCCTGGGGGGGGGTGTGCATCTGGGAGGCCCTGAGGGAGAGTTTCTCTGAAGGACCCCAGTAACTCTCCCCAGGGCCTACCCGCTAGAGGCCTGTGCCTTGCCCCCGTAGGCCTTTCCCACAACAACCCCTCCCTTCCCCCCTTTCCTGTACACTCAATAAAAAACAATGGTTTTGTTTTTTAAAAAAGAAGTCTGTTTGTTTTTTGCTGATAAAAGTAACTGGGGAGGAGGGGGCTGAGAACCTGGAACTGGGGAGGGGGTAGGGGGGGACTGAGAACCTGGATATGGGGAGGAGGGGATGAGACCTTTGGAGTGGGGAGGAGAGGCTCGGAGCTGGGGCTTAGACTGGCGCATGGTTCGGGTGCTTGTTCCACCTTGTGTCCGGGGACCTCAGCGACCTCAGGGGTGGGGGGTCCTGGGAGAACAGGGGGATAGGCAGGAAAGGGGGCAGGGGCTGGCATGGGAAGGGGCGCGGGTACTGAAGCAGGGACTGGAGCAGAGACTGGGACTGGTGCCGGGTACGCCATCATCTCCCAGACGGTGGCACAGATGTTGCGGCCCTGCTGCAGCAGCTCAGTCCACATCTGGGCCCGCCGTTGTGTGTCGTCCCAGACCACCTAAGCCAGCATCTGCTACATGTCCTGGAGCATGGACACGTGCTCCGTCATTAGTTCCTCATGGACCCTCCAGCACCTATGGGGTTGGGCAGCTGGCGTCGATCGCCCCACAATCACAGCTGGTTCAGCTGGGGAAAATAAAGAGACGTGCTCAGTCATGACACTCTCCCTGAGGCCTTGCCCTCATCAGCGAGCTGGGAGCAACAGTTCTCGGGTCAGAAGACAGTGATGTCCCAGGAGCAAGGCCATGTGTGGCCTGGACAGCAGGCCTTACCTCACAAGGGCCCAGAGGTGCCCAGGGGACCATGCCTTCCGCCCCCACCCCACGTCCCATTGACAAGCAGGCAAGGGACGTGTCCATCTACACTGGGATCCAATGGCCAGGAGAGGGGCCTCGGGCAGCCTGGGCTTTCATCAGGGCTGCACACACCTGCGCCTGGCAATGCTGTCCCAGGGAGCGGGTGGTGTCTCGAGCGTGCAGGCATGCCCCTGTGTGGCCCTCCAGAGTCTGTGTGCGTGCATGTGTGTGCCCTTGTCCCCAGCCTCCTGCCAGCAGCGTTCCACACCCCCCCTCAGCCCCCCGGCACTCAGAAGTGTGTCTGGCCTCCTCAGAGCCTGTGAGCAGGAGCCCCGGGGTGCTCCAGGGCTGCCTCCTGGGGCTGTGTAGTGCAGACTGGCACTTGCACGCGCTTCCACGTGCACCAGGGCCATCTCTTCCTTCTCCTCCAGCTCTTCGTTCTCCTCCTTCTCCTGGGCTGAGACCCCCGGCCAGGCGACGACAGGCATCTCCAGCTCTGAGTCCACCACCAGGGTGCACCACCAGGGTGAACCCCCAGGATGCGGTGAAGTTCATTATAATAGGGGGAGGAGTGTGGTCCTGCCTCAGAACGAGAACTGTGGTCCCCGGCCCTGCCATAATTCCTTCACCGTACTCCTGACTTGCTCAAAAGTCTGGTGATGACCCCTCGTGGCCAGGATCTTGGCTATCCGGCCATATATGTCGGCATTGTGCCAGCTGGAGCGGAGATCCTGGAGGGTCTCCTCTTCACCCCATACCTCTAGGAGGGCCAGGATCTCCACCCCAGACCAGGATGGCGCACGCCTTTTCCGGCCCCTGGCAGGCTCCTGGGAGCCCTGTGCATGCTCCCTGGGAGGGCCAGTGAGCTCTTGCAGGGCTTGTGGCTAGGACATTGGTTCCAAGATGTGTAGCAGTAGCAGCTGCACAGTGTGTTGCAGCTCCCAGGGTTGTCTTACTGCCACAAGCCCTGTCCCCTGTGTCTGTGGCTTTAAGACCTGCCGGAAGACAGGAACTATAGAGTTTTGATGAGTGTGGACGGAGTGGCCAGCAGGGCACCTGTGTTATTTCCTGGAGGCCTCTTTTTTCAAAAGAACTCCCTCTTCCGCATCCACACACTCCTTTTTCCGAAAAAAAAGTCTTATTCCTCATAGAATGAGCTATACCACCGTCGGAAAAAGCTTTCCATTATTTTGACTTTTTGTTGAAATAACGCAATTGCAGTGTGGACGCTAGTATTGTTTTTCTGGACTAACGCTGCAGTGTAGACATACCCAGAGAGACATCTTTTCGAGCCACATGGAGCTCTTCTGCAGGTGTCAGAAGGGAAATCCCAGCATCACAGAAAGTGATCCAATAAAAGATGTTTCCTCACTCACTTTTTACCTCTAATATCTTGGGATTGCCACAGCCACAACTTCACTCCAAAAAAACCTTTTAAATTTGTGATATTGGGTTCAACAACTACTAAACCTGAAATCTAATAGAAGAGACACAGTATATTAGTTGCACAATGCAATATAATTAGTGCTAAACCATTTTGTTTTCTTTTTTCCAGATATGTCAAGGCCACTAACATCAACAGGAAGTGTGAAGGCTTAAAAATAAACCTGATTTGAGTTAGCTAAATGCACAATGCAGACTTGTTTGTGGTCCCTACAAATATAATCAGAATATAGACATATGGTGAATTCACAGCCTAACATGGAATATACTTCACCAGTTATGGTCCTTTTAACCCTTCCCTTTTGTCAATGAAACATTAAACTGAGCTAGTTTTTAAATGTGCTTTTAATCTGATACTTCAATTAAACATTCATGATAGCACTAAATTATTAACACATTTTCTCATTTTACCATCATACTCTGATGTAGTTAAGACAAAATATAACATCATAAAAAACCAAATGTGCATAAGAAGCTTTTATAGTAAATTACAAACTATAGTCTGATAAAGATTGTTACTTTGAAATTCAGTTTCAACATGTTTATATTACTTACCATGAACGATAAAATGAGAAAGTGCCACAAATATGGGGCATTTCTGGACTTAAGTAATACAATAATCCTTATAAAAGAATCACTTTATAATACAAAAAGGAAATACCAGAATAATCAAATATTTTGCACTTTTAATGTCTGCTGCATTTTAACTGTCAAAATTCAATGGTTTTGGAAAATTTGTGGCACAGTTACACTGAAGTCTATAACAATAGGCAAGCTCATAGATTATTTATTTCACTCTCTTGTGCCAAACATCAAAGCAGGGCACAGCATGCAGTCGTACATACTTTTGTCCATTAAAAGAACACTCCAGACATCCATAGACTGTTTCTCTTTTAGAATTTCCCATTCCACAAAGGGCACAAGGACCTTTTGGGATGTTGTTATTAAGTAAATTAACCCGGATATGAGACCCTTCTCTGAGATAGCTTGTAGAGATATCAGTCATGCTTGTAGCTTTTTCATAATAGTCTGTAAATAGGTCCTCCAAGTAAGCATCTGAATTAGCAATGATATCCATTACCCTTTTATCTGAAAAAGAATACACACAAAATAGCAATGTTTTGTCATCACACTATGAACTCTCTCCATGACACATTGTACTTTTAATCAATTGATGGAAATAAATAAGGAATTATGAAACCATATTAGAGACATCATGTTATAGCTGTAACTAGCTCTTCCAATTAAACCTTAATTTTGACACTCACCTCCTTATCACTTCAAAGGGAGGCAGAAATGGCTCACAAATGTCTTCTGCCAGAGGACAACTTTATTTCTGATGAAATAAGAATCTTGGTGATAATTCACATTTGAAATGTTTCTCTGAGGTCTGCTCAACACTAAGGATGTTAAATTGTGATTATCTGGCTACTTGTGTAGTCAATACAAATTGTTGATTAATTAATAAGGCCCGCTCTGCAGAGCCGCAATGGGGGTAGCTCCAGGAGCCGGGACTGCTTAGTCCTGGCTCATGCTGGCTCTGGGAGCCACCTGCACTGCGGCTCCGCATTTTAAATGTAGTAAGAGCTGCCGGGCTCTTACTACATTTAAAATGCAGAGATGCAGCATCCCCGATCAGCACGAGCCAGGATTACTTGGTCCTGGTTTGCTCTGAGTCCAGTAGCCCCTGTTCGTGGCAGCCAGCCCTGTCTGCACACAGCTAGTCTGGGCCACCACGAAGAGGGGCTGCTTGGCGGCAGCTGCCCCTACCCTGGGGGGGGGGGCCCAACTCCCTGCTGGGACCTCTGCGGACAGGGGCTGCTTTGCAGCAGCCCCCCCATCTCCCCCACCCCCACTGCCTCTGATAAAGGCAGTGGGGGCAGGCAGGGTAGCACCACGGAGATGGTACTGGGGGGAACCAACTTTTAAGATGGCTCCCCCCAGCACCAGCTCCTGTTTCCCCCCCCCTTTGCTGCCTCTCATGGTGGGGGAGGAGAGAAATCGAGTAGTCAATAGTCCAGTCGACTACTTGCTAACATCCCTAGTCTACATTAGGACCTTAGTCTGAAATTAGCCCCCCAAGTAGATTTTCTAAGTGATGCATCCACACTACCAAGCCCATTATTCCAGAATGAGGGGCCATGGAATTTGAACTCTAGTCCTGCTTTTCATGAGGAGTAATGCTGTTCCTAAACTTGTAAGTCTGAAATAATGTTAGTGTAGATGCTCTGGTGCCACTAATGCAAACTAATTGGTCTCTGGGAGGCCTCCTGCAACTCCTCAGAGTGATTCCTGGGACTCTGAGTGCGAGGCAGGCTCTGTTAATGTGGACATGCTACCTCAGACTACATTCAATTCTTCCCCGTAATGAGGACACGGAACTTTGAATTTGTAAAATCAGGTGCCCAGAAGTCAAACTTAGTAAATTTGAAATAATTGCCTATTGTAAACATGGCCTAACTTTTTTGGGGATAGGAAGAAGAAAAAAGGGAAGGAAAAAGAAACAGGTATCTTAAACGCCACATATAGTTTAATTCTGGTGTCCACCAGAGTACCAGCACCTAATTTGGGAAAATTTGGTGGGTATATGTCTGAGCTGCTTATGGAATTGAGGATACTATTTACAATGGTATGCAGACTCACTGATAAACTCCGTAGGAGCAAAGACCTCTCATCAGATCTGCATAGCCATTGGATTTAAAAAATGCTCCAGCATGCAAAAAAGTAAGCATGTACATTTGCAGGATTTAGAATCTCTTTAGGAACAGGACTGCAATCACTATATCCTCCCAATAGTGGTCTGACAGCACTCTCCAATAACAGAGCAGGGATCATTTTCTTCTACTTCTAACATGAGTATATATGCCTCAGATCTCTTTAATTCTCTAAACATCCTCACAGGACAGATTTGAGATAACTCTTGTACCTAATGTAGGCCAGAAATATGAATGCAGATTATATTACAGTACAACAACAAAAACAACAACTATTACCACATTCCCAGTTCTAAATTTGTCACCCGTATCTAAAGAAATAAAGTAATTTCCATTATGAAGGGAAGCTGCGAGTAACTCGGCACATGTGGAAATCTAGCTATTTTTATTTAGATGTATAAATAAGATTTTAGAAACCTAATTTTAGGCATCTATGGTTGAAAATATTGGCCTCCCCTCTCCCTAGCCCTCCCCCGCCAACACAATGCCCTCCCCCAGTCCCAGGCCCCCCCAGCTCCCTCCACTCTAACCCAATGCCCTCCCCCTCCCCCAGAGCCAGGCACCCCCAGGTCCCTCCCATTCTAACCGAATGACTGGGTCTCACCAGAGCTGCCACTGCCACAGCCACAGCCATGCACTTCTCCCTCCAGGAACTGGGGAGTGTGCACAAAGCCAAGATACTGCTCTGAATGAGCCGTAACCCTGAGAGCCGCACTTCTGTGAGCAAAGAGCCACATGTGGCTCAAGAGCCACAGGTTGGCCACCCCTGCACTAGAGTATCAAAATTCTATATTGTCATAAGGAAAGCATAGATATCCCATATACCAGCTAGTCCTGACTCCTTCTGCAGAGATCTTCCAGGCCAAGACCACAGTATGAAGCACTCCAAATAATTTGACCAGCAGAATGAATTGTTGGAGACTGTTATCTACTGGTGCAGGCTAGAACAATATTGAGGCTACTCAAACTTGCACTACAAGTTGATTTGGCCACCAGCAGCCCCCAGGATCAGGAAGGGGTTAAAATGGAATACAGTCTCCCATACAAAGGGCAAAATTAGAAGTGGATGTTTATGTCACCACACCATTTTTCTTGTTTTTGTTCTTGTATTTGTGGTTCTCCTCATTCTAGAATAAGAAATAAAGTAGCAAAACTCCAATTGACTTCTATGCTGCAGGATGACGTTCATATTACAATAAGTATGGCTACTAGGGATGGTAAACATCCAGTTTTTAATTGTACCCAACATAAAACATTGTTAGAACAGATAAGAAAGAAACCCTATAAATAGATACAGGCCATCTCGTTGTCAATTGAAGATTTTGCCTTACTGAGCATTTTAAAATAATAAATATTTTACCTTAAATTTACCTTATTTTTATGTAGCATACTCTTTGGGATTAACTACATAATGCTTTATAAATTGTAAAAATATAACACAGGTTTACTTCCTAAGTCATTGTGATTGTGATTGTACAATTAATATTTGTTTCTGATCATCAATACTGTATCATTCGTATTAAGAAAAGAATTAGAAGTTTTCAAGATACAACAATACAGTCACAATAAGTAAGAGTATAATTATTTAAAATCAGACTCTCTCCATGTATATCTTAAAATCTTTACAATTATTTTAAATTGACATGATCACAGCCAAAATAACTATTATCTTGGGGCAAATTTTAAAGTGAAATTCTCTCTTGATTAGATGCTGGTGAACATCTGACCTTGCATTCTAAGTCAAAGAAACAAAAACATGCACTTAATCCATTTGATCATTGAATTTGGACATAAATATCAAACATACTTCGGAGGAACAGATTCCTCCTTAATTTGCTCAATGAAAATGATCCAGATTGCTCTTTTTCAAAACCTCCTTTTGAAATTGGAGTGACGCAGAGCTCTGTATTAAAGAAAAAAGTACAACCTTCAGAAGAATGAAATTCAAAAGCTTCACAATTTCCAAACATAGCTAAATATAAAATGTTTTCTGTTATATAACACATATTATAAAGCTAAGACAGTGCTTAACATTAAACTCAGCTTTCCTTGTAGTCACTCTACTAATCTTTTGCTACGTCTACACTGTGGAGCTATTTTGGGATACTGGAAGTATCCTGAAATAGCTATTCCACATCTTTAAAGCAACCCATTATTTTGGAATAGATTTCAAAATAAATGGGCATGCTATTTGGCATCCCTGAAGCCCTTGTCCGATGAGAGGGATGTTTTGGAATAGTGCTTTATTTCGAAATTACCTCAAAATAAGCTATGGGTGCAGTGTAGATGCACCCTTTAATTCCTAGGAAAGATGGTGTCAAGCAACTGGCACACAGTGTTATCACACAAAATGAGATGGAACAGAGAGAAGCAAGGTGGGATGAAGTAGTAATTACTTCATTTATTAACTTAGATGGTTTATAGTGATCATCATGTCGGTCATGTCCTTACAGTTTCCAGGCCAGGTTAAACATCTGAGGCAATCAGCATTTCATTAACTTACTGCCTCACATTTGGAGTAAGAGCAGAGCCACAAATGTATTTGAAACCAAAAATGGAAAATCTGCTATTGTGAATAGTTGTCTGTGATTCCAACCCATATTATTCATGACAAAATAGGTGGTAAAACTTTTAAATTAAACATCAATAAAGCTCCTAATTTTGTAGTCACTGAGATTGTAAAGAAAAGTTTTTGAAGTAAACTGATGTATCATCTTAATAAATTTACACTGAACCTTAAAGAGAAATGAAATAGCTCCCATGCATCTATATTGGGAATTACCTCTTCACCTCAGTGATACAAATTTAAACATCAATATTGCTTTTTCCTCAATCATTTTAGTAAAAACATCCAATTTAGTGCACATATCCACTACTTTGTCTTGACAAAGTAAAACTGAAAATTATTCCAAATTAAGGATTAATGTTGAATTTAATATCAAGATGAATACCAGAAGGATTCTGTACTGTTTGCATGGTTTATTTTCATGTTTAATTCAATAACTACTTTGGTTTTTAATGCACATAAGGTTACAGTCACTATGTTTCAAAATTCAGAGTGTTTGTCATAGAATTTATCTCCAATGTATTGTAAAGCCTACAGGTCTCCATCAGAACCTCTGACAAGTAAGCAGTGTTACATGAATATTATGAAGATAAATAATACTGCATAATATAATTCTGATATTCTCTGTTAGTTTTTTTAATACAATCTAAATTATATAGTCACTAAAGGCCTGATCCTACTCTTTTGAAGTCAATGGGAGTTTTGCCATTGACTTTAATGAGTGCCCTAAAACTATAGGTTGAACCTCTCTACTCCCGCACTCTCTGGTTCAGCAACATCTATGCTCAAGCATGATTTTAGTTAGCCAGATGCCCACTTATCATGGCTGTGGCCAAGTTTCCCATGGTCCCATGAAGTTTGTTTATAGCCAGCAGTCCTGACTCAGTGGTCTGTGCTGTTATTTAGCTCTAATTTATTCTTAAATATTTTCTAAGAGCCCAGTAAACAGTGGAAGTGTTGGTAATACTGCTAGACAATACTGATCTCCCATGGTTCGGCATTGGTCAGGTGCTGAGTGTGCTGGACTAGAGAGGTTCAACCTGTGTATTATGGGTTACTAGAAGACTTACCCAGCATTCACTGGGTCCTTCTAGGCAGGGGGTGTATGGTGGTGTAGGTGGTGCAGGAATCAGGGCAGGGCTGCAGTCAAGGGGGGAGATACAAGACGTGGAATGGGTTTAGGGCAGGGGAACTACTTACCCAGTCTGGTGGCAGGCAAGATGGCAGAGCCCCATCCATGCTGGCCACTCTCTTGTTTGGTGCAGCTGCCCCCAGTGGCCACTCTCAATATCACGTTACTCCTCTCTGTGCCCCTCCCTGCTTTCGCATCCCTCCTCTTTCTGCCCCCTTCCCTTTCCATGTTATGGAAAACAGTCCCATTTCTGGCACTTCCTGTTTGCTTGGCACAACCATACCCTGACCTTGCTTTAAGTGGGGATAAGAGGAAGCTGCAAACCAAATTTGGTGGTGCTAGCTCTTACTGTTTAGGAGGAGTTTTTGAACAAACAGACTCACAGATATAGACAGACAGACATTTCTAAAATATATAGATAGATAATTATCAACATACTTTGACCAACTGTTGTTCAGGGCTAGAATAAAAGAAACAGTGGGAAATGAGTGGAATTGATACTATATCCTTTCCATAGACAGGGAAAGTATTAGGCAGGTCAATCCACTTTATTTTGTGTAACTATATATATTTTTAAAACTTTGTAAAGATTTGGAGGTAGCCATGACTGACTATGGTCTCAGATTGTGTTTCACTGATTTGGTGCAAACTAATATAGAAGCCCAAGGCAAGGAAAATGTTTCGTTTACAAATTCTAGACATGCCTCTTGGGGAAGGGGAGAATGGCCCTGCATGCCACATTATTCTTGCATGGAGAAGTAGATCAGATGGCCCTAAGATACTGAGTTCCTTACAAACCAGCCAAGGCACAAACTGATATGCAGATGCATTTTTTAATGTTTCACTACTAACAGTGTTATTTTCATTTTTTTAAAAACTTAAATTTAATTATCTGCCATACTTAATTCTGTGAAAACCTCTCTAGAATAAACCAGACCCTTAGATGTCACCTACATTTATCCTAGCAAGAATTAATTGTGAATTAAAACTAAGTCTCTGATGAGGTCAGACTACTCACATATATAAAGTTAAGTATGTACATAAATCTTTATAGGATTGGGGCTGACACACGTCAAGTCTCTGTTCAAGAGCAAAGTTTTAAAGAATCAAATTACTATATTAGCAATTATAATAAAAATTACTTACCAAAATTACCATCTAAATGAATATAAAGTTCAAATACACTAAATGCAATAGTTGTGTGAGCTGGAAAAACAATAGCTTTGTCTCGTCCCTTGTGATTTTGGTCCTCAATAATATGAAACTATAATTTAAAAAAGAAAACAATTATTGCATTAAAAGCAAACATTTACAGGAAAATATTTTGAACATAAATTAAAATTAGGAGTAATAACTTTAAAATACTGCATGGAACTTTCAGTAATGGAAAGACTCTTTTGAAGTTGAAGATCTAGCTTCCTAAAAAATGTTCCTAGTTCTAATCAGCATATCAATGTCATCCTTTTGGATGTCCTGCACTTCATTACTGTTCCACACTTCAGTAAAGTTTGATACAAAGAAAGCATCAACTGGTCAGTATATCTGATACTAGGGATGTAAAATCCAGTTTAATCAGTTAACCAGTCAAGTGTTAATCCAGTTAATCGCTCAGTGAGCACGGACAGGCTGGAGAAGCCCCCTAGCTCACGATATGTCACGGGTGGGTGGTCTCTTAGCCAGGCCTGAAGTACCACAGGCTGATCTGTCCAGGTTAGACCCACTGCAGGCAGGGGCTACTTGGCCCAGACCCACTGCACCACATCATGAGTGAGGGCTGTTCCAGCCATGCCAGGCCCACCACACCATGGGTAGGCAGGGAGCTGCTCTAGTCTGTGGCACAGCACGGCAAGCCCAGCCAGCCTGGAGCACCCACAGGCTTAGGTGCAGCATAGTAGACTCGGCCAGGCTGAAGGTGCAGGGATTGGGTGCAGGAGAGAGTGTGGTGACTAGGAGGGAGTTTGAGTGAAGGAAACAGTTGTGATCTGGGGTAGGGGACTAGGGTGCAGGGGTTTGGGTTCCGATCTTGGTCAGGGGACTGGAATGCAGGGGTTTGGTTTGTGATCTGGGGCAGGGGACTAGGGTGCAGGGGTTTGGGTTGTGACCTTGGGCAAGAGGGGATTGTAACCTAGGGCAGGAGACTAGGGTGCAGAAGAGGGTGTAGGGGTTAGGGTTGGAACCTTGGGCATGGGACAGGGGTGCAGGAGGAGGTCAGGGGTCAGGATTGTGACATGGGACAGGGAATTGAAGTGCAGGATTTGGGAGGGGATATGGATGCAGGAGGAGGGCAGACGGTTTGGGTTATGTTCGGTGGGGAACAGAGGGTTGAGGTGCCTGAAGCAGGCTCTGGCCAGGAGACTTACATGCTTGACTCCCAGCCAGCAGCCTTCTCAGGCAGATTCGCTGCCTGCCCCATCCCGGTACTGGCTGCAGGGGCCATGTGGTGTTTGAATTAAGGATGTTAAATATCAATTAATTTACTAGTTGAGTAGTCAATAGACACTTCCATGGACTACTTGACTAGTCGATAGGCACTTCTGCATTCCTCCTTTGAAATGTACAAGAGCCCCAGCGGGGTCTCTTGTGCATTTCAAAGTTGGAACTCCGTGTGGAGCCCAAAGTCAGCAGGACTTCCTGCTGGCCCCAGGTTGCACGCAGCATGCTAGCTTTGAAATGCACAAGAGTCCCCAGCTGGGGACAGGGCCAATATCTTGTGCTGCCATTCTTTGGTGCATTCTCCTATGGAATTCAAATATTACATGGTCTGGGACTATGCCACAAAAGATACAAAATCTTAATTCAACAGTATCAGAGCCCAGCAAGAGATACTGAACCTTGCAATAATACCACTGGAGTGAAAGTTGCAGAAGAAGAGCCTAACAGGGAGAATATAGGATGGATATTTACTGGAAACTCATAGGGTATGTCTACACTACAGCGTTATTTCGAAATAGCTTATTTTGAAATAACGCATCTAGACACAAAATGCATTTCGAAATAGCATTTTGCTATTTCGAAATAGCACATCCACACTGATAGGACGCTGAATCGCATTTAAGGTGGGCTGGAATCGGTTCTGGCAGGGCATCAGGTCAGGAGTTACCTTGTGTGGCTGTTGCCTAAGGCTATCTGAGACCTGTGTTTAAATGGACTCCCCCCCACCACCACCCCCGACAGCCAGTTCTAAGGTTTCCCTGCTTATTTGCCTACCTTGCTGAGGGACAGCCAAGCATTTTTTTCTCTGTGTGCTCTGGTTGCCCTCACTCAGGACACCATAGCACTCTGCAGCATGGAGCCGGAGCCGCCCCTGGGCACTCTGGTGCTTCTCCTGGACGTGTTGCTGCGAGCCTGGCAGCACGTGCTGCAGGCAGTAACAGTCTCCCTGGTGTGCCCCACTGGGGGATTGTGCCTCATTCCTCCCTCACGTCTTTCCACTTACCCCTCCCTAACCTCCCTTCCTGCTATACAATAAAAGACACATGTGTTCGTTACAACAAAGCTTCTTTATTGAACAAAACTGGGGGGGGGGGAATGAATCTGAGGTGAGACTGGGGAAAGAAGGTGGGAGAGGCGAGGAGAGAGGGTGGGAGAGGGGAAGGGGAAACCTGGGAGGAGGGAGCTGGCATGGGGAGGCAAGGGGAGGAAGGGAGAGGAGAAGCTCAGGGCTCAGGATTGGGGGTCTCTCCGGCCCAACTGTCTCCCAGCAGCACAGGTGCAGGGGCCTCGGCATCCCTGGGGGTATGGGGAGGGTGGGGAGGAAGAAGCGGGAGGGGGGAAGGAGTGGGAGGAGGAGCGGTAGCTGGGGAGGCAACAGGGGCTGGAGCAGCAGGAGGCAGCAAGCTCTGTCCCAGGGTCGATGACCACCTGGGGGACATGGACTGTCCTGCCCCCCAGGATGCGGTCCATGGCATCAAAATAGGGGCAGGGGTCTGGGTCTGCCCCTGGTTGGGAGCTGCCCCCTGTGGCCCTGGCATACACCTGCCTTTATTTTCATGCGAACCTACTCCTGGGTTCGCATGTGGCCTTTGGTGGCCAGGCTGGCAGCCATCTGCTTGTTGACAGTTGCATTCCTCCGTTTAGTGCGGAGATCATGGACGTTGGCGGCATCCCCCCAAACCTGGATTAGGTCCCTGATCTCCGCACTGGACCAGGCAGGCGCCTGCCTTTTCCAGCCTCTGGCAGGCTCCTGGGAGCTGGCAGACTGGTCCTGGGAAGCAGTGGAGGGCTGGCTGGCACTGGCTGCCTGGCTCATGCTGGGGCCACTGGGTCAGGTGCAGCGACTGCTGGCTCTGGGCTGGCAGGCTTGGAGCTGGCACAGGCACTGTGGCCAGAGTCTACCCCTTTAAGGGCTCCGGGGAAGAGGGGAGGGAGAGGAGTTTTCTTGGTTGTGCCCAGAGTGGCCACCAGGGCACCCCGGGAAGGGCTGGAGGCCCCCTATTTCAAAATAAGCATCTACACTGCGCTTATTTCCAAATAGCAATTTCGAAATTGGTGCTATTCCTCATGGAATGAGGTTTACCAATTTCGAAATAAGCCCTCCACTGTTTCTAATTTAGAAATAGCGGTTTGGCTGTGTAGACGCTGGTAAAGTTATTTCGAAATAATGGCTGTTATTTCGAAATAACTTTGCTGTGTAGACATACCCTCAGTGATGATAAAAGGGACTAATTCCTAACTGTTTTCAGCAAAAGCTCTGACGCACAATGGATCTATGCCTGGTCTCCCCTACCTCTGCCAATACACCATATCCCATTCCACATCTGATATATCTAAACTGTTTCTGTTCTTCAGCCTGACCCATGTCTTTGTTTAATTATATTTTTTAACTTCTCATCTAATTTCTTCTGTGTATTTTTTCCAGTTTTGCTATTTTTCCATATTGTTTTGCTTTTTATTTTTATTTTTCACCTCTCTCCTCCTCCACACTTCTCTCCACCTCATTTCTCTGTTCTCCATCTCTGGAGTTAGGAGGAAATTTTGATCATATTTCTCAATGAGGCTATGGTTTTCTTTGTATGGGAGTGAAGAAAAGTGCAGCTGGTTCTCTCAAGAAGTGAATAGGTATGGATAACATCAAAATGTCTTTGAATCAAATTTACAGAAGAAATTGTAAAGCTCACACTATCAAAACCAGCTCTTAAAGTTAGCTGCACTAAACTTGAACACTAATCTTCCAACTTTCTGTCTGCCCAATGTTTTCTTATGGAGTTTGCCTTTATATTTCATAATGGATTATAGCATTCCAGATTCCACCTTCTCATCTATAGCATCATAGCTGGTCCATTTTAATGAGGAATTGGCAGCTTTTAGAAGTAGTATGTTCAGACCCAATTAATCCAACAGGAGGAACTGGGCAGAGAGAGGGGAGTATCTGTACTATTATTCATCTTATCCTGATGGATGTGTCAGGTACACAACTGGCTCCCATCCTGGTTGCTAGACAACCCAGGAAGTTCAGACATGCCCAATGAGCTCCCTCAAAACAATTGCACTTGCTGACAGAGCAGAGGAGCCAACGGTCTGATACTTGAACCTTGTGCCTACCACAGACCATTGTTCAATGCTAATCACCCCACAGCCTTACTTGCCCTGCAGTCACTTATACTTCCTGCTCCAGTCCTTGCTCCAATATTCCTGCCTTGTTTCCCACCCTGTTCTTGCTTCTACTCCAGCCCCAGCCTATACCTGCTTCATCCAGGAGTCAAGATTTTACCTCAATAGCCTATACCGGAATAGTTGTTTGTCTAGATATGAACAGTATAGAGATGTTCAGGGTCTAATTTAATTTATATCAATATAATTCCATCGACATCTACTGTAATTTTACTCTGGATTTACATCAGTGTAAATGTAATTAAAATCTGCTCACAGTCCCTGCAATAAGAATATTACTCTACATTTTAATTAGTTAAAAAAGACTGTCAAATATATTTACCCTCATTGTTTCCCCGAGCATACCAGCATGCACAGATAATGAGCATTGCCGCGTTGTTCTAATACTTTCCATGACCACACACAGAACCTCTTTCCTACTTTCTCTTGATTGTCGGACTAGGCAGTGATCAAAGTTAATTTTTCTAAAATTAAAGGAGAAATAACCCACAGATAGTTGGCAAATTAAACAGAGCTAACAAATTAGACTATGAAATTAATAGGCAGCAGATTTAAAACAAACAAAAGGAAATACGCCTTCACACAACACACAATCAACCAATGGAGGCCAAAAGTATAACTAGGTTCAAAAAAGAATTGGGGAAGTTCATGGATGACAGGCTCATCCATAGCTATTAGCCTAGATTTCAGGGATAACCCCATGTTTTGGATGTCCCTAATCCTCTGACTGCCAGTAGCTGGGTCTGAATGACAGGGGATGGATCATTAATAATTGCCCTGTTCTGTTCATTCCAGCTGAAGCAACTGGCACTGGCAACGTGGGAAGGCAGAATATTGGACTCAATGGTTCACTGGTATTACCAGCCTGGCCATTCTACTGTTCTTATTAAGTGATCTGACAGCAAATCTCATTCATTGATTTACAGTGCTCAAAACCTAACCAAAAAAAACTAATCAAAGAAGATTTCAATGTAATGTCACATAATCTAGCCATAGAATCACTAGTGCTAAGTATATAAATATTATAGTACTAACCTACTAGTAAGTTCTTTAAGTAATGTTGGTACTTCAACCTCATGTTTGGTCACTATGCCAAATGAAGCTTTTACTGCAATAGAATCTGATCCAGCCATATTGACCCCAACATCACTCATTATCTGATTTCCTCGTCTACCATAGAGTGAAACATCTGATTTGTCTTCATAATTCAATAGCTGATAGGATGAAACACCTGAGGAAAAGAGGACACTTGCTTTATTTTGAAAAAAAAAAGTCTCATGTTCATATACAGAAAATAAAATAGAAGTCCATTAGGGTTATAAAGAGAATAATAATTTTACGGGCTCAAACAAACTAAAGAACTGGAGTATCACCCTGAAAATATCAAAAATAAACTTTATTCTTTACTTTTGAAATTCAGAGCAGAAGAAGGGTCTCAGACAACAATACTACTTACTAAAATTCTTATAAAGTACTTTTTCATCCATAGTTATAAGAGCTCTTTACACGGGTGAGTATGAATTATCTCTAGTTTATTAGCGAACTGAAGCACGAAGTGACTTGTCCCAGATCACACGGTAAGTCAGTGGAAAATCCTGGAACTGAACTTAAATTCTTGAAACCAAGGCTATGTCTACACTACAAAGATAAATCGGAAAAAGAAATGCAATTTGCGGTACACAAATTGCGTATCTTTTTCCGATTTACTTCCGAAAGAGGCTTTTCTGAAATTTGGCCTGTTTACACAGAGCTAAATTTTGGAAAAAAAACCCTCTTTCAGAACATCCCTTCTTCCTCATAAAACGAGGTTTACAGGGATGCCGACAAAATGCATCCGCTTTTCCAACTTTTTTTTTTTTTTTGGAAAAGCAGATGCCTTGACGACAGAGCTTTTCTGGGATACCTCTGCAGTTTAGACATAGCCTAAGTGTAATACCTTTACTAGACCACATTGATTTTCTAGACACCTGTAAGTTTTGTGACATTCAGCATTACAATATTTTTGTGGATCTGGACCAATAGTTTAAATTTTGAACTTCCTACATATGACAGAGTCTCCTTCAATGTTTATTGGAATTATACATAGCTAGAGGCAGTTATGCTGCTGAAATACATGACACAATTTATAAAAATAAAGTATTACTATGACCCAATTCTTCAGTCAGATCTGAATGGGCAGACACTTGTGCCTGAACAGATCCCCATTAAACTGGCACAAGGGGTCAGTCACATGAATGAGATACGGTGTGAAGGTCATCGTTAAAGCCAGATGGTCAAGAGAGAAGGGGGAGAATGCGGGGTGAAGACTAACTGTAAAAGACAGACTGCGAAGAGACATATCGGTGTCACAGAAACCATCATTGCGTACCCATGGTCAAGAATTGATCAGATTGGCAGATTGACGACTCTAAAGGTGAAGGCATCCCTAAAAACAATTGATTAACAATCCAGGACAGGGTGAGCCTTTTGGAGCTGTTTTGGGAATGATTAACATCAACAAGATAACAGTAACTGGTCACAGACTGACACAGCGAAGTCCATAGACTTCAACAGAGAAAAAGGATTATAAAAGCAGGGTGCTTTGCTATGGAACTTTGGGTTCGTCTTGCCACCAACTCCAGAAGAGCATTGGATCACGATTGACAAAAGACCCTGCTCTCTCTCTGTGATCGATCTGGCTGGCCACTAGATTGATCCAGATTCTGGACTGGTAACTATAACATCATCTGGCGGGACTGTGTGCATGTGGTGTTTGTGTGTGAGAGTGACTGAAAAGCATATGCAACTGTTGTATTCTCAACAAATGCGGCGTACTGCCTTTTCCCCTATAAAAGATCTCTCGTGCTTTGTTTAAGCATAACATGGGGGGTGCATGAGTTAGGTGGTAGGTTGAGGAAGGGGGCTGGAGATGTGAGGGTATGTGAAAGTTGTGGAGTGCAGAGGGGCCCGAGGTGGGATGTCTCATCTGCTAGGGCCTTTTCTCTCCCTCCAGACACCCCAACCTACAGGGGTCATCTCTTCTCCCCCAGCCAGCAAGGGCCTTCGCTTTCACCACAGCCCCTCCAGCCAGCAGGGGCCATCTCTCTCCCCAGGACCCCTGCTGGCAGGGGACTGCTCTCTCCCCCCAGCCCTCCCAATCAGCAGAGACCTTCTCTCCCCCTAGTTGACCCAGCTGGCAGGGGCCTTCTCTCTTCCTCTCAGCCTCCCAGCTGGCATTTCATAAGCATATTTGTGCAATTTTTAAATAGAAGTTTGAGTATGTTTAAATTTATTTTCCATTTCTCATTAATTGCTTGAGTCATTAAGATAATTATATTTTAACTATACTAATGCACCACCATACTACATATACTAATTAAATATATAACATGAGGTCTATACTTATTGCAAAAACTTAATTATTCAGGCTTAAAAAAACTGAAAAACATACCTGCTGAAATTTCTTTCTCTCCCTGAAGAATGTCTTTTAGAGTGAAAGGTGTTGAAGCAAATTTAGATTTTCTTGAAAGAAAACACTTTTTCTTCTTTATAACAAGACTCAGAGGTTGGTATTTGTCAGCTTCACTGAGGCTAGGAACGGGGACTAATCTCCCACCATCACCAACCTGCTTAACAAAGTTTTTGGTAGCAGCAGCAAACATATTATGACATTAATCATAAAAAATCCTGTACCAACTGCATCTTCAAAACTTCATGCCCATGTTAAAATATTTTACAATATGTTTGTAACTGAACTTCACATGACAAAAATTAAAGTCTAGCTGCTTTGTTTAAAACCTAGTACATTTTGTTTGGAGAAGAGAATCGGTAGGTCATCACCACCCAGCTTCTACAGTATATTGCTTTTACAGCTTCCCTTATGTCAACTAATCCTGCACAATGAATAATAAATTAACTGTGTAAACTGATACAGAGATGTTTGCTTGATCTTTAGTAGTATAAGGCCATTATCTGAAAGTAAGATGATTGCTTTAGAATCAAAAGACTGCTACATTTTGCAATCTTTTTTGTTGTGATTGCAAAGCCAGTGATATATTTGCTGTTTAATGTGCCTGTTATCCAGCTGGATCCCAAAGTGCATTACCAATGGGAATTCACCTGAACAGGCCACCTAAGCTACATAATTGTGTAAAGACTTAACACTTTTTTAAGGGAAGGAGATTTCTTTCAGTAGTGGCTGCATAATAGCTCTATTAAAGAGCTCAGCCTGGAATAAATAAATTTCAGATTGTGTAAGCCTTTCTAAACTTTCTTAGCTGACGTGTAAATAGGACTTTGTCCAAATTTACTGTATGTTAGTCTCTCCATAGGGTGAGGGAAGTAGGGATTTTGCTCTGTTTTGTGGTTTCACTTCTGAAAGGGTCTACTTTGCTGATGTTTACTCTTTTCTGGCAGGTTGGTGTACTAGGGTCAGGAGGGCTTGAAATTTATGTTTTCTGTATCAGAAAGGACACTATTGGGTTTTATTGCCTACATGATCATGTGTGAATTTTGTTCTGTGAGTTTGGTGGGAAAGGGGGAGAGGAACATAGCAGTATGTTACTTCGTGGATGGTGGTGTGTGTCTGTGGGGTGGAGAAGGAAGGTTGGTTGATCTTGTCAGCATTTGGTAGGAGTGACATATGAAGGTACAATCCTGACTAATGATTGGCTATGTCACCCCTTTCCTATAACCTGGGATGCCTTTTACAATGTAGACTCCAAACTGGACTGGTCACCACCAGTATGTAAATCACTCCCAGCTATGTCTGTATGAGTGCTGCAGATAGACAGTCAAGCTTTGGCTCTTACTGATTTAGTTTTGCTGCTGGGCATGATGGGCAACATCATGTGTGGCCATGTGTGGCCCACAATACATTTTGTTTACCATTGCCCATGTGTAGAGTTACCAGATTCCACTAGTTTCTGTCCATGTAAGCTTTTTCCTAACAATATTAAAGTGACATGCATGTAAAGCAAGAGCACATGAAGTGAGGTGTGTGCTGAATGCATACACATTGACTGTGACAGCCATATGTTCCTGCTGCATCCAAAGTGCTATTATGGTTCAAACTGCACACCCACAAATTCTAGGTACAGAAGTGCAGTTAGCAAAACTACCCTACCCCAGGAAACCATCATGGCTACAACAATCTTGCAACCCATTCACTTTTCTAGGTCACCCAGCACTGCTGCAGGGTGACAGCACATACAGCCCCAGTCCTAGATTTGCCTCCAGAAATGTATGTACTGTACTGTACTGCACAGCCCTCTCTTGAGCAGTACAAATATACTGAGTCATTATTCCTTTAAGGGACTAATATGTACACAACTGAATTACCCGGACACTTCAACTTGAACACACTGGATTTGATACAAAAAGTGTATTGACTAAAAAGAGAGATTTCAAGTGAATACAAGTAATGAGCCATAGAAGTAAAAAAAAAAAAAAAATGGTTACAGGAAAAATAAAGGTAAAGTGCTAACATAACTACATTTGATTCAAAGGAAAAGTTTTCTTACCACATGCTTTCAGTCTTAGATCAGGTCACAGACCCTGGCCTAGAGTATACAATAGCTGCTGCTTTTGTTTCCTTAGGTGCAATGAATGTAAAGGGCAGAGTGAGAGGGGGTGCACCTTGGGTGTTTGATCCTCCTTTTTATAGCTTCAGTCCCTCTTGAAACACATTTCCAGCTGAGACTAGGGTTGCTAACTTTCTAATTGTACAAAACAGGACATCATTGCCCCCACCTCCTGCCTCTTCCACCAAATCCTCTCTCCACATACTCTATCCTTCCTCTTCCATTGCTCATTTTCCCCCACCCTCACTCGTTCATTTTCACTGGGCTGGGGCAGGGGGTTAAGGGCTCTGAGGTGGGGTAAAAATGGTTGGGTTTAGGGTACAAGAGGAGTGTCTGGGCTGCGGCAAGGAGTTGGGGTGCAGGTGGGAGGCAGGGCTCCCGCTGGGGGTGTGGACACTGGGGTGGATTCCACTGGGATGGTGGGCAGCACAATGGCTACACTGCCAGCCCTGAGCCCTCTCTCCATGTCCTCTTCCCGGACTCCTGCACTGCCTACACTCCAGGGCTGGCCCACAACATTTTGGCACTTGAGGCGGGGAGCTCAAATGACACCCCCATGTAGGGTTGCAAGGTGTCCGGTATTCTACCGGACAGTCTGGTTTTTGTGCCCTCTGTCTGGTAAAACAACTCAGAAAATACTGGACATGTGCAATGTCCAATATTTTCTGTTTTTCTGGCTGGGTGCTGGTCAGAAGCCTGGCAGGGGCGCGATTGGGGCTGGGAGCCTGTGGTAGCATGCAAAAGCCTGGTGGGGGCAGAGGGAGTAGCTGAGATTCCCAGCCACTCCCCCAGCCTAGCTTCTGAACTCAACCAGAGGGAGTCCCAGGCTAGGAAGCGGGGCTGCGATTGGCACTGGGAGCCTCTGGTTGCGTGCAGAAACCAGGCGGGGGTGGGGAGAGTGGCTGGGAGGCAGGGGCACAATTGGCGCTGGGAGGCCTCAGCTGAATGCGTCTGAAGAGGAGTGATGTCTTGAGGAGGAGAAGCTCTGTCCTTGCTCCTGAGCACTGTTCAAGCACGTTGTGGTGCTGTAGTCCAGGAGAGAAGCCCTCAGGTGCTTTGTAGTTGCGTTTAGGCACCTTCCATGGGCTCTCAGCCAAAACTGACTGGGGTGGAATTTCTGCTTCTTTCCACTGGGACACCTCAAGACCTAGCTATGGAGGAGTCACCTTCCTACCCATAGTCGCCACCCCCTTCCCCCGGCCATTGCGTTGCCCCAGGGTCTGCCTCTCTCTGCTTTGGGTAGCAGGTGGCTGCTTTGCAGAGCAGGCTCTGCTGCCTCCCCCTTTGTTCCCAGCTTGGTGGCTCTTGGTAATAGCCACACAGGATGTATGTTCAATGTGGGGTTTTTTTTGTTTGTTTGTTTGTTTTTTTGCTTTACAGATTTTTAGCCCATGGTGTTCCGTATTTTTTGGGAGACCATCTGGTAACCCTACCCCAGGTCCCCTCGCTTGGGCCAGCAGCAGACACAATTTTCTACACTCTGGGTCCTAGCGGTGCCCCCTGCCCCGTCTGGCACCTGAGGCAGCTGCCTCAGTTCGCCTCATGGTAAGGCCAGCCCTGCTACACCCCTTCCACACTCCTGCCCTGAGCCCCCGCCCCTCACACCTCTCAAGCCCTGGCCTTGACTCCCTGCACCCCCAACCCCTCCCCCCGCACTCCATCCCACACTTCAATGTCTTACAGGTACTGTCTTATTACAACCCTCCCGCGCCTGCCCGGACCTCCCCACCCCAGGGCGGGCTGCAATATCGGCAAGAAATGGGGGCTCCCTTGGAGGGGGAGGTTTGTGCATCGCTCCCCGGCCAGCCTGGGCCCACAGGCTGCGTAACGCGGGGAGCAGGCCCCGCACGGTGCGCTCAGCGCAATGGGCGCGGGGATGGTCCCCGCAGCGGCGGGGGAGGCCCCCCTGCACCACGCGCCGACGCGGCCCCGCCCACAGCACAGGCCGCGGCGAGGAGGCGCTCGGCGGGGTGGCGGAGGCGGCCGGCCCGGCCATGTCTCAGGAGACCTTCCCGTTCCCGGCCGCGACCCAGCAGAGCCCGGCGGCGGCCCAGGACCCGGCCCGCAGGTCAGGGCGCAGTGGGGCATTGTGGGTAATTAGGGGCCCGTCTCCCCCGGTGCAAGGGCGGCCGCGGCCACCAACTGCTGTCGGGGAGGCTGGAGCGAGCCCCCCGTTTTCACTGTGGGTGGCCCGGACCGTTAGCTCGCAGCGGGCGGGGAAAGCGCTGCTCCCCTCCGCCCCGGGAGAGCGGCTCACCGGCTGCGCCCCGCCCTTCGGCCTGGTCTCCTCCTCACCGGCTGCGCCCCGCCCTTCGGCCTTTGCTCTCCGCGGGGCCTGGGCCTTAGCCCCGACTCCCGGGGGGCTGCTAGTGTAGCTGCCGCCGGTGCGCCCCTGGCCCTGCCCCTCAGCAACCCAGAGCCCCTTTGCAGGTCCCTCCCCGCTGCCTGCGGAGTTGACGCCTTTACCAGTTGTAAACAGGGCTCAGCGTCCCTGACAAGGGGGAACGTGACAGCTGCGAAACAGGGCCCGGGGCTTCCACGCACCTTCTTCAGGGCAGAGCAGCAGGGGCAGACTGATCGGTGGAGTGACAGTAAATCACCCACCTGGCGAGTAAGAGCCTGAGCCTCCAAAGCACTTAGGTGCCCCGCAGCCCAGCTTTGCAAACGGAGCCATGGCACAGTTTGACAAAAGTGCAGGAGCTTGTTTCATGATACTTCCAACAGCAACATAGTTAGTTGCTTAGTAAAATTAATACATGGAGGGGGAAAGGAAATCTAGTACATGTTCCAAGCCAGACAAAGATAATGTTTGTATGCCATGATCCTACAAACTCACCTTTGACTTCAAGCATGTGAGTAGCCCCACCTAAAACACCAGTTCCTGAAATAGCTAGGTGGGTGTTGGAGAGTAGCTATCCAGATACTGTTTACTTTTGTACCTGCTGAGTTTGAGAGAGTTTGAATTTGCACACATTATGGAACTGTTGCCTTCAGATATTTCTCAGCAATGATTGTTTCTTTGCTGTGGAGAAGTAGTGAATACTTTCTGTATCTAACCACTTGTCCATGTTGTAACTGAAGCCATTCCCAATTGTCATGGTGAACAGAAGAAAGCAACAATTACTTGTAATGTTATTTGGAAAATGTATTCTTTTCCCCATTCCTATCAACCTGTAGAAAAGTTCCCTCTAAAACAGCATGCAGCTTCCACCAGACTTCAAAAACACATTCTTTGTCCCCATTTCGCTTAATTGTCAGTACAGGCTTTCAGTATCAGATAATTTTTCTTTTATCAGTTAGTGAGATCAGTTTGATTTTTTTTCATAACTTGAGGATGACAAGTTGTCTTGAAACACAGGTGATAAGACAGCCCTTCACGAGGAGGTGATTCAACACCAGTGCAATTCAGTAGCAGCCAAAACTCATTCAGGATGCATCTACACAGCACCTTTAGCTGGCAATAAGCTATGCAATTTATGCTACGCAAATTGCAGAGCTTATTTCGAGTGTATTTCTAAATTAATTGTGTTGTGACTGCCTGAGCTACCTGTTTTTTCTCTAATTATGGAAGTTCTCAAATGGAGAGTCATGCAACCTCATGGAGTTGCAAGTATGTTATGTGGGGGGTTGCAAATACATATCTCCCAGCTAGCTAACATGTCTGCTGTGAAAAGTGATATTAACATGCAAATATTACTTTAAAATAGTGTAAAATATAAAAAAGTCTTAATTTTTAAGTGTGTGTGTGTTGGGGAGGGGGAAGAGTCACACTGAGGCTTGCTGTGTGAAAGGGTTGCCAATAAATACATAAAGTTTGACAACCATTGCAATCTTTTCCCATTCTCTGCTGCAGCTAAAATACTCTTCCTTTCTTACTGTTTTAAGGGCAACATACCCACCTCTAGAGCCTCTTATTGGGCATTTTGAAACAAGGTTAAGCTCAGACTTCTGACTAGCCATTGAAAGTTTATTTTTACAGTAGCTAGAGCTAGTAAAAAAAGATGGAAATTTGAGAGATAATATTGGCCTAGTGAGAAGGGTGCTGTATTAGGACTAAGGAGACTTGTGTTCTAAGCATGCTATACCATGGGCTCTTGGATAAGTACTATGCATCCCTATATCTTTGTCTCCCCATTGCAATGTAATGATGCCTTCCCCTTTTTTGTAAAATGCTTGTAGATCTGTGGGTGAAAAGTACCATAGGAGCCAATATTAAATTTTTTTGAAAGTGTCGGTAACAGTACTGAAACAGGGAACGGTGATTCCCATTTTTTTTAATCAGCTCTAAATACAGATTTCCCTTCTAAAATGATAAATCTTTTCTTTGTAGCTTGGAGGAAATGATTGTTGCAAAACCAGGGAAAACACCAATTGAGTTGTTACATGAATATGGCACGAAGTGTGGTATCACTCCTGAGTACAAGTTTGAAAAGGCTGAAGGACAAGTACATCTTCCAAGTTTCACCTTTAAAGTTACAGTAGGTGACATAACGGGCACAGGTCTGTAATGTTGCTATACTTTGGTATGGTTGTTGGTAGTGGTTTCAGGAAAAAAATCTTTCTTACTTCCGATGTGTTTTTCATTAGAAAATACAAAAATAATCATTTATTTAATGGGTTAATATGTTTGACAAATACTGGAGGGAGCAATAACAAACTTTAACAGCTTTGCCTAGAAGGCAAGCTTTTAAACTTTGAGTTTCACATGTGACTAAATATTAAACAGTACAGTTTTAGGCTGTTAATTCTGATTTAATATTTTCAGAAAATTCAGTAAGAAAGGTAAAGAACTACAACTGGGGCTAGGTAAGACTGTTCACATACTGAAGGGAAAAGCTCCAAGAGCTGCCTGCTAATTTGAGGATTCTGAAAAACCTAACCACAAGAAACTAAATATTTGTAGGTATAGTTTAATCCAAACAGACCAATATTTTGTCTTCATGATAGGGACGTATGAGTATGCAAAAACATTACATGAAAAGAACATTATGGTTGTGAAGTCAAGCACTCAAAAGTCAAGGAAATACTATAATTAAAGTTGCTTGTGCATCTTTGATTTGCTCCCTTTCTATACAATCTTTGGGATGTCATAGCCTAGATGTGTTTGTTTTTTAAAAACTTAAGACATTCTGTATCAAAGAACTATAATGGCTTCACAGTTCATTAGCAGGATTCAGAGCACAGTACTTGAGGTAATGCAGCAACTAATAATATGCTGTTATCCTCTGTGGACTATCATTAAGATGAAATGAGAAACAGTGTACCAGTGGGTTTCAAACCTATTTGCTAACAGAGGGATAAGGAGATTCATGATTTTGGGGTTCAAATTCTAGATTCTGGAGGAGTCTTCTATTTAGTTATTTAGAATTCTGTCCCTATGTCCCCACTCTCCCCATGTCTCCTACAAAATACACCCTAGATTCCCTTAGCAAAGGCACTATAAAAAACCACCCAAGCCTGCCTTCTGAGGACACAATCTCAAACCTCAGCACAGGGGTAGATGAAGCATGTCAGGAATAGGGCAACATCACATAGTGCTTGCTTTAAAGATTCCAGACAGGGATGCCATTAGGGATAAAATCCCATTTAGTTAGTTAACTGGTTAAATGTGAAGGTTAACCGATTAAACAGGGGCAGGCGGAGGCGTTCCTGCCTGTGGCACACCTAGTGCGGCCCACCACGGGGCTGCTCTGGTTGAGCTGGAGTGTACCAGGCCTGCCATGTGCCCCTCCAGGCTAGAGTGGGCAGGAGAATTCTCCAGCCCCCACCATTTAACGGTAACCAGTAAGCATCATCCATTAAAGGTGATACTTACCTGTTAACCATTCACATCCATAGATGACATAACAATTTAATAAGAATATCATGTTATAAGGATATCAGATTGTCTATTTTAATACAGGTGAAGGTCATAGCAAGAAGATTGCAAAACACAGAGCTGCAGAAGCTGCCTTGAACATTTTGAAAGGAAATCCAAGTATTGGGTGAGTTAGATGTGGCTGTATAGCACTGCAGAAAATGTCATTGCTGATCTAAAACAGTATTCAAAAAAGCACTGAACACACACAATATGCTGTCAGTTAGGCTGTTAGGAGACTTCAGTTTCTCTGAGGAAAGTTTTTCTAGTCTAAGTTAAATATTTGACACACACAAATTTTCTGATGTGGTAATCTTTTCTGTAATCTGGATTCTTGTATTTAATTCTTTTCCCAGTGAAACTGTTTTAAGATGAAATGGGACTAATGTGTTTTTCCAGGTGCTACATCTGTTACAAGATGCTGTACTGTGCTATAATTTGAAGCTGTTAAGTAGCTTTTACATCCCAAAACATTCTTTAACAACAACAAAAATCCCAGCATTGCTTGCCACTGTTGGGGGAGGGATATATATCGTCTGCTGGGAAACAGACACACACACACACAAACTCTCTCAGATACATAGTAGATAGCTGTCCCTTTCTCCACCCTGGCAACTCCCATTGGGATTATAGCTGTCCTGATCCCCATGTCTGGCCCCTTGTTGACCCCTGTGGTCATTATACAGTACAATTATCCCTGCTTTCCATCCCATACCCCATTTCGGGGGCATCCCATTTTCCTTGCAGAGCCAAACCCTTACCTTTAAGTTATGATAAGCTGCATACCAAATTTGTTGGTCCTACTTCTTCCCATTTAGGAGGAGTTCTTGAATAGACAAAACGTACACACTCATAGGGTACGTCTAGACTACATGCCTCCGTCGACGGAGGCATGTAGATTAGACAGATCGGCATAGGGAAATGAAGCTGCGATTTAAATAATCGCGGCTTCATTTAAATTTAATGGCTGCCCGCTCTGCCGATCAGCTGTTTGTCGGCAGATCGACAGTCTGGACGCGCCGGATCGACAAGGAAGCCTTTGTCGATCGGGCGCAGGTAAACCTGATTTCACGAGGCATACCTGCGCCGGTCGACAAAGGCTTCCTTGTCGACCGCGGCACATCCAGACTGTCCCGATCTGCCGACAAACAGCTGATCGGCAGAGTGGGGCAGCCATTTAAATTTAAATGAAGCCGCGATTATTTAAATCGCGGCTTCATTTCCCTATGCCGAATCTGTCTAATCTACATGCCTCAGTCGACGGAGGCATGTAGTCTAGACGTACCCATAGACAAACTCTCTCAAATATTTAAGATGCCTCATATATATGTTTGTTTTCTCTATATAATTGGTCAATTTGCTGTTTGTGCAGTTTCCCCCAACCCCTGCCATGGAAAAGAGAAAAGACACGTTTAAAATAAATATCCACAAGTTTTCAGGGGACACATTAGTACAGGGGTGGGTAATAATAAAAAAACGGTAGCCTGCCAGGGTTAGAAACTGGCAGGCCACTGCTGCTATATTTACTGGTATTGGGAGATCGCAGCTCTTGTTGGCTGTGGATTGCCGTTCATGGCCTATGTAAGCGATAGCAAGCGGTGTCCTGGTCGGCACCACTTCTTGCCACTCCCATTGGCTGCAAACAGTGATTCACAGTCAACGAGAGCTGTAATTGCCTGATACCTGCAGAGTCCCAGGTAAATAAAGAGGTGGAGGCCCACCAGGAACTATCCTTGCAGACTGGATCTGGTCCACGGGCCAGAATGTGCCCACCCATGCATCAAGTGTTTCTGACTCTAAAATTTTATTTCTCAAATAATTACATTATAGTCTTTTCCACATCTGAGAAGATGAATTCCCTTGGAGACTAATGTAAAGATTTCAATGGGACTGCTCACGTGTAAAATTAAGAGTATGCACTAGTGTGTAGAGGCTTGGTGCCCTACATTATTAATGGATTAGTGATTAATTTATGTCCCTTATAAGCAGTTTTAAGTTGAAATTGTCAGTTTAACAAAAATTTAAACTATTTTAGTCTTTCAGTGCCAGACTCCATAGTTCCAGATTCGCCAAAACAACCACAAAATCAAACCAATCCTATAGGTACGTTACAGGTAAGATGTACCTTTTTTATTTTCAGACCATCATGCTATATAGTTCAAATATTTTAATAAAGTGTTTCTTACATGAAATTAATAGTGGATAGCCTGAATTTAAAATGTATTCTGGATCTTAGACCTTTCAGGGATTATTTTCCTCAAACTGAAAGCTATTTTTGAACTCATTTGAATATATCTTTCTTACTATTTTTTCTTTCTTTTTTTTTAGTGACAGAAGGCAGCATAGACAGCCCAGAGCAAGTAGTTCAGGTCAGAAAAGAGCAAGCGCTAGTTGTGTTCACTAGTTGGGTTTCCCACACTAGTTGTATGGGAAAGCATAGAGAGCCAGCTGTAGTGAGAATATGAAATGTATATGTAACTATCTTTGCTATAATAAGTACGCTTAAATCCAGTTAATGCTGTCAAAATAAAAACATGAACAGGTTTAAATATAAACATTTGGCTTCCTGTACTATACGTTTTTTCTTTAAAATGTTTGCAAAGCTGGTTGAAATTGGAGACTAATAGACAAAATCATCTGATTATTTTTAACGTGTTCTGATGAATTCATGGTATTCTGTATTTCTGAAATCTAGAGAGTTTGTGGAAGAAGGAGAAAAGGCTGTATAGATGTCTGCCAATTTAAATAATGTGTTTCATGTTTGTTTTGTTTGGTGTTTTCATATGAAACATTTATTATCACAGTTCGCATTAAGATCTGAAGTTTTAACACTGTAGGATGAAAGTAGGGATGTGAACTGGTAACCGGGTTAACATAATGGTCTGGGAGGTAGGATCCCTCCTTTGACCCCATGCTGCCATCTCCATCCAGCCTGTGAGTCCACAGGCTGGGTGGAGCTGGGAGCTGGCAGCCCTCCCCCCTCCCTGCCATTTTTGCACTCTCCCTCTCTCTGACCGTGAAGCTGCTGACTCCCAATCCAAGCAGCCCAGTGGGGGTGGAGCAGCCCCTGGAACCACTGACTAGGTCTACACTACAAAGAAAAGCAGGAAAAAGATATGCAAATTGCAAGCCACAATTTGCATATGTTTTTCCACTTTTCTTTTGAAAGAGGCTTTTCCGAAATTTGGTGTGTCTACACAGCACCAAATTTCAGAAAAAACCTTCTCTTTCAAGCCATCCCTTCTTCCTCGTGAAATGAGGTTTACAGGGCTGGCGAAAGAACGCGTCTGCTTTTCCAAATTTGTTTTTGGAAAAGCGGATGCGTTCCTTGGATGCGACACAGCTTTTCTGGGATACATCCGGTATCCTGAAAAAGAGCTGCAGGCTAGACGTAGCCACTGTGGCAGGCAGAGGGGCCACTCCAGCGCAGCACCCCTTGTCTACCCCCTTTTAATCAATTAACCGGTTAAACTTAACTTTTAACCAGCTAACTAATTAAACAGGATTTTATATCCCTAGATGAAACCTTAAGATCTAAATGCAGAGTGGCTCCAATCCAGTAAAGTACTCAGCCAAGTTTGCCTTGTTGAATTGGGACTAGAGTGCTCAGTACTTTGTGGGATTGAGACCAGGCACCCAACAGTTTTTGCATGCGCCTTAAATACAAATAGTCCCATTGACGTTGCGGGAGCTTCATGTTAAGTGAAACTGTTTGCAGTATTTTGACCTAAATTTACGTGCATGGCTCTGAAGAATCTCATGGTTCTTGAATGACTAGTTGTAAGTAAGAATCAAAACCTGAAAATCTCCTACTGGAGATGAGATTTGTATGGTGATGCTTTAATTTTTTCATACATATTTAAGGTAGATAATACAGAAATCTTATCTTAAGACGTGCTCTTCCCTTAACATCTTTTATTAATGAATAAATCCTTAGTCACATTTTGACCATTGCTTTTAAAATAAATCTAGTCAATGTATTTCTCTTACACCCTGTCATCTGCTTAAAAATAATCAGTTTATGTACCATTCTACTCTTTGAGATCTAATAGAGAAACTTTAGTTAAAAGATATGTCTTACTGCCAGATCAAAAAGAAAAATTCACTGACAGCATGAATAGGATTGTGTTTTTTCAATTACTTCTCTGTAGCTGTGTTTTTATTTCATTGCTGTAGCTACAGTATTGCATGATGTGATATGTTCACTGTCACTAGTTTTGTTAATTGACTATCTTAAGCTGTCTGGCCTTGCCAAATCAGTACTAATTTGGATAGTCATTAACAGAATTGAATACAATAGCTCAGAACGATTAAAGGAGGAGATGGCATATAGTCAAGTTTAAAGCTTGACTAAGCAGAGATTCTGGCTGATTTTTAACTTTTCTGAACAGGACCAGGTTCATCTCTCTCTTACATGGCATGCAAAATCCTGCCAGCCTAAAAAGTGAAAGTTGAGGATCAAACATCCTATATAACCACGCTATATCCTTTCATTTTTAGGACAACACAGCTCTTTAAAATGTAATTTACTAGTGTTCTGGGGGATTTTACATGTGCCACTCATAATTGAAAATACTGGAACTGAACAGGTTTTTGTTTGTTTGTTTGTTTGTCACCCTCTCCTCTTTGACTTATGTCCTTGTGGATAATTGATATCCCTGTGTTTTCCCACATCAATATTAGGGATGTTAAAATGAGGTTAATTGAGTAGTTGACTAGTCGATGGAATTTCCATCAACTACTCGATAGGCACTTCCACATTCCTCCTTTGAAAAGTACAAGAGCCCCTGCTGACTCTGGGCTGCAGGAGGGTGCCTGCTTTGAAATGTACAAGAGTCCCCAGCGGGTGCTTTTCAAAGTGCATTTCAAAGCCATGGAGTCTGGGTCAGCGGGGGACTTATAGTCCCCCACTGACCCTGGGCTCCATGCTACACTGCATGCTGCGCAGAGTCCCAGGGCCAGCTGCCCCTTTGAAATACACGGAGGCGGCGATTCAAAGGGCAGCTGCCGTGGAGCCTGGGGTCAGCTGGAGACTCGCCAGCTGATCCTGGGCTCTGTGTGGCATTTCCCCAGAATGCTGCCTCTGGCATTTCAAAGGGGCAGTGCCGTGGAGCCCAGGGTCATCTGGGAACTCCCAGCTAATGCTGGGCTCCACGCAGCAGCGGAAGCCGGGATCAGCTGGGGAGTCCCCAGCTGACCTCGAGTTATGGAAAAATGCTGTGCAGAGACTGGGATCAGCTGGGGAGTCCATGGCTGCCCCTTTGAAATGCGCTGAGGTGGCGTTTTAAAGGGGGCAGCCGCCACACAGTTGATCCGTGATCAGCTGTGCAGCGGCTGCCCCTTTGAAATGCTGCTTTGAAGTATCCCCCTCCCCCCCCCCCCGTTTGCTGCCTCTATCTCATAGAGGCGGCAAGGAGGAGGCGGGGAAATAGACTAGTCAACAGGCTATCCGATAAGCAAATGCTTATCGGATAGTCGACTAGTCTTTAACATCCCTAATCAATATATTGTACTCTTCAAACTATAAGAAATATTTCAGTGTCATGGTGGTAAATGTGTTTGAAAAATGGATAGTTAAGTTTTGCTAAAGAAAGATGGTAGCTGTTTAAAAGGGATGTTTAGAGACAAACCAAAGCAGAGTTGCTTGCATATTCAGATCTAACCTCTGTTTCTCTAGGAACTGGCTGTTAAGAAGGGTTGGAGACTTCCTGAATATTCACTTGCGCAGGAGTTGGGGCCTCCTCACAAGCGGGAGTTTGCCATGACTTGCAGAATAGAAACATTTATAGAAACTGGTATATATATATATATATTTTAAATCACACAAAATTTTGCAATACCTAATGAATTGTGATTGTTGCCTCCCTCCATTTTATTTAAATTTTAATATTGTACCTATTGGTTCTTTTTAAAAGCAGTTTCATGATATACAAAATGCATCATTAGTACAACTAAAATGTTTGCTGTTAATGTTTGGACAGTGAAGACACATTTTCAGTTTCCTAATGTTAAGGAAGAGACCATATTAAAAAGCATTCCATTATTTAACTTGAAAATGCTGCAAGTTATGGTGTTAAATTTTAAAATGCAGACTTGCTGTGCTTTTAAATATTAGGATAAGTGATGTTCTGTCTTACTACCTTGATAAGTGCAAGAGAATGCATAATTACATTGCACTGATATCCTAAACAGTGTTAGTATATAAGACTTTTAATCAAGCTATTTAATTGTTGTGTTGAGAAATGTTTTAGATGCAATAGAAAGTGTTGAATGATACCTCTACAGTATACTGAATTAAAATGTTCCATTTTAAATTAACATACTCTGACATCGTGATTAATCATATGCTATGTAAATACATAGAAATACTATTTCAACAACAATTATTTGCTGAATGACATTCATGCATTGTGCATGTTAGATAACCTCCAAAAGTTTTGTGTTGGCACTTAACTCCCTTGTATAGTTAATAAGTATATATTTTGCTCAGAAGTTATTCTTGACCAGCCTTTCAACCTAGTGATCAGCATTTGACTATCTATGAATAACCTATCCACAAATGAGATTGTTCTGAAATTTTTTGGTTGTGCTTAGGGACATTGCAATATAGAATTTAGGCTTTGAGAAGTTGTGTAGGGATGGTAAGGAGAGAGAAGTAATTTGAAATACTTAGTGAAAGACACTGACTCTTATTCCTCAGCACAGGTATTAACCTCACGCTTTGTAACTCAGTAATAATGATAGAGGCAAATAACTGTGTCTGGCCCTAAGTTTTTAAATGCTTAATGTGTTTTTTACATCTGAGAAATTGGAGGTTTACTTTACTTTAATGGAGCTTCTAGGAGAATACTGCTCTTTAAATTAAACACATTGTAAACCTGTTTCCTTAGTGTACTTTGTAAGACTAGATCAAACAAGTTCTCCAAGTACTCCAAATATCTGCACCCAGTAGTTTTTAGCATTGCATTTACAAAGAGACTTTCAGGTTGAATTCAAATCAGGTGGTCAATGATTTGGATCACCTATTTAAATCAAAAGCAGGGTGCTAATGATTAAAATGTTGCCATCTAATGCCTCTTCGGTAGTCTTCATGAAGTGAGTTGATTTTATTTTAGTTCTTAATGAACAGGTGTTCTCCATCACAAAACCTATCATTGCAATTAACTAGCACCAATAGTTGCAGTCTTAGCCAAAAGTCCCAGGATTAACTGGATTTATAGACTGAAGTGTTCTTTCTTTAGAGGAGGTGATCACTTCAGTTTAACACCATGTTATTCTAGAACAGTATGTGAACTTTCACAATTTCACATCTTCTGCCTGTTCTGAATACAACTAGAAGGCTTCAGGTTTCTTAACTAAGTACCTTTTAGTTGTATTACTCACATTTTTTTTCTTTTGCAAGAATTGTAAGAGTCGGCTGCCAGAGTGTTTGTGTCAAGATATTATTTAAAATGTTTTATAATAGTAAATCTATTTGTGGAATCCAAATGTGTCTAAAGACCAAATTCTGCTTATCTATAGATTGGATAATCAAACTGTACTAATTTAGGAACTCAGAATGTTGCAGCAGTGAATCCCTAATAATAGTCCACAGTTTTTCACATAAGCCTTCAAAAAGCAGTCAGATAGTAACAACTTATTTCTTACTGTTTGTGATAAATTGGAACCAGCAACCTGCAGATGAATTATCAATCCTTTGAGCCACTATGTCCACTGCAGTGCATTTTTCTCTTGTTAATAACCTCTGGTTTTGTTTCTTTATGCAGGGACTGGGACATCTAAGAAACTAGCAAAACGAAATGCTGCTGAAAAATTACTTGCCAAATTCCACAGTTTCCCTCCAGATAGCATCAATATTTCCTTAGTAAGTAATGGGCAGAGCAGCATAAGTGCCATAGATCCTGTCAGACAATTCAAGTTATGAAAAAGCAAAATATGGTAGACACTTCCATTGGCAAAGTCTTATGCCATATTCTTATTTTTAAGTGGACCCAAAAACTCTGTGCCACCATCCAAATTTGCATCAGATTATTATGACATTGGTGGAAGAGATTATATAATGACAGCCACCATTAAAAATAGTTATTCTTCTCTGTGCTATTCTTATTAATAGGCTTCAGATACCCCATCCTATCATTTAACAAAACAAGGGAAAGGAATAGAACACAAAGCTATTTTGGGAGGGAAGAAAAAGGAAGTGGGTTTTGCCCACAAAAGCTCATGATACTCTCTCTCTATATTTTTGTATGTCTCTAAGGTGCTACAGGACTACTTGTGGTTTCTTCAAATAAAGATATGTTATATGTAGATACCCTTGTTTGACATTCTAACAAAGAAAATCAAACAGGGATAACTTATTTGATGAGTAACATAAGGGATGTCAAGAAGTGGGAGAGGGGAAATATAGTGCAAAAAATAAAGTGATTAGTGTTTTAGAATCTGCTTACTACAATAATAAACTATAATACCTTGACACAGACAACACGTGCTGGTGAAATATAAGTATTTGCCCAATTAAGTTATTGGGAAACATAATACAAATACAAAACATGGTGGCCTATTTAAGTGTACATTCTGGGACAGGATAGGTTTGGTCACACTAAATTTGCACGGCATATCTAAGGTATCAAGGAGGCCACCAGGCAGCTGCTGCTGGCAGCTGTATATACTTTGCTTTCCTTAAGTAGTAGTGCACACCACTTTATTCAACAGTACTGTCTACACATTCTTTTGTAACAGGCACTGTGGAGGAAGCAACTATGCAAGAGGCATAGGAATGCATGGTCTGACCCATTTATAAGGAGTGGAGAGTTGAGATTGGCCAAAGAGGAGGAGAAGACACCAGGTGTGCTTGTGAGGAGAAGCTGAGCAAATATGGGGAAAAAAAATAATAAAAATGAGGGCAGGCAGAAAGACTGTTTTAATCAGGCCAATGAATAGTGTAAGGGAATGGGGCAGCCAGGCACTGTTCCATTATTCAGGCAGTTGAACAAAAGAACTGGGAATAACTGACATACTATCTGAAGATGCCATGTGGAAATCTGAATTTTCTGTGGTTTTGTAGATGAAAGTGATTATTGTATGACTTTTGTTGCTGAACAGCATTTTATTAATACATAAACAAAACTAAACCCTATTCAAATGTTTTCAGGGAAATGAAGTTGGAAGTAATTTAGGCTGTACCTGGGATGCCTTACGGAACTCATCAGAAGAAAAAATTACCTTGCTGAAGAGAAGTCCCCTGAGTATTCCTAATACAGACTACGTCCAACTGCTTGAAGAACTTGCTGAAGAACAAGGTTTTGTTGTAACATATTTGAATATAGGTATGAATTTGGTATCTTAGAATTGTTATACGTGAAGGATACATTCCTCCTCTCAAATAAAACAAGCAGTGATGATAAATAAGAGCTCTGCTCATACTGTTAAAGATAACTTTGCCTAGAAGCTCTGATCCTGCATTCATATGCAGCTCCACTGAAGCCCTGGTTTGTCCACTTGAGTATGACTGAAGCCTAAATTACTGTAACTACAACGGGCTGCTTCTACAGATTTGGTCATTATTTATGGCCATCAGCATAAGGACCAAAGACTTTCATATCGCCACTTACTGCAATATCAGAAGTTTGGTCAGTCTAGCTACAATTGTAAACTTTCCCTTCCATTCTGTTGTTCTGGTTTTTAAATCTCCTTCCTCCCTTGTGTTACCACCACTTGATTGTGACAATCATGCAACTAGGAAAAGCAGAATAGCTACAAGACTGTAATATCACTTGCATTTTTAAGATAAACAGAGCATAAGCAGCCTGGACTACACAGGCAATGTTCTTAACCCTCCAAATAGATGTCCTGATTAATAAGAAATTATGTTGGCACAAAAGTATTAGATTTTATAAGGAAGGAAGGGTAAGATTGAAATCTTAGCTCACATTTTAATGATATCATACAATCATAGAATACTGGAACTGGAAGGGACCTCTAGAGGTCATCGAGTCCAGTCCTCTGTCCTCATGGCAGGATCCAGTACCATCTAGACTATCCCAGATAGATGTCTATCTAACCTGCTCTTAAATATCTCCAGAGATGGAGATTCTAGAACCTCCCTAGGCAACTTATTCCAGTATTTAACCACCCTGACAGTTAGGAAGTTTTTCCTAATGTCCAACCTAAACCTCCCTTGCTGCAGTTTAAGCCCATTGCTTCTTGTCCTAATGTAGTAATATGTAGTAATTAATTTACGAGTATCCAGCAGAGCTGCTATTCTAAAAAAGTTAGAATTTTGCAAAACATTTGATACCTCCATAGTTAATATTTACAATCATTCTTTCCAGTATTACTAACAAAATAACTATATATGCTACATAGCAGAAACAGAAAGAGTTGGATGGCCTATTCCAGATAGTCAACATTCTGTTGTTATCCTTAATAAACTTTCCAACAATAAGTGTTTTGCAAATTATTCTGAATAAGTAGTGACTAAAGTCAGTGTGACTGTAGAAGTGATTTTAATGCATGTCACTTGGAAATATTTTAGGAAAACAAGGGAACTTGTGCAGTGACTTATACAAGGCATAATGTTGAACTAATTTTTTGCTTATATTTCAGAGGAGCTGAGTGTGAATGGACAATACCAATGTCTTGCTGAACTCTCGACCAACCCAGTGACAGTTTGCCACGGTACTGGGATTTCTTGGGGCAACGCTCACAATGTTGCTGCTCACAGTGCATTACAGTATTTAAAGATTATGGTGGGAAGAAAATGAAATTAGAATTTTTTTTCTATTTCAGATAAAAATTAGATATTTCAAAAGTTGGATGTTTTCCCATATATGTAGTTCAAATTTATTTTGGGCTATTTTTAAATCACTCCACAAACCCCGGTTTAGTTATGCATTGCTTTGAAATGGGTCAGTTACCATAAGGTTTTCATTTTGGATTAGTTTACTGTATTTAGCTCAGTATTGTAAAGCAATGAGGAAATTCAATTGCAGCTCACTGAAGCATAAATTCTCCCTTAAGGAAAAAAGGGAGAACAATTTTATACCAGAATTAGAGAACACAGACATTAAAGATGGTAGCCGTATCCTGAAATGTGCTGAATATCCAAACACACCATAGTTTTCAGTGGGACTTAGGGATTATCTGTTCCTTTTAGGGACAGCCCTTTGAAGAGCATATTCAGTTGCTGTTTATATCCCAGTGAAAATATTTTTGATTACATGTTTTAAAAGATTGGTATGGTGTTTGATAAGTGTTCCATTTTATTTTTACTTCATTGTGTGATCTTTTTAAATCCATTTTCTGAGAATGGAACCTGAAAACATCATAATGGCTACAGAAACATCACTGCACTCTTTTAATAAAGATATCTATAACTGTCATTAGCTGTTCTTTAATAACTTATTTAAGGCTAACTGCTGTAACTGGTATTTTTCATCGTATTTTACTAGTTCAGTCACACATTCCAAGAAAAGGGATATATGTTAAAGGTACTGCATTTAGGGAATACATTTGTTATACCAGATGTAATGTTAGAGTGATAGGTAATTACAATGCAGCTATTCAGTACAAGGAGAGAGAGAGAGAGAGAGAATGTATACCTTGTTTTAGCCATTCAGAAAAGCTATACTCAAAAGCCTCATTTTAAAAAAAATACAAATAAACTGGTTTTTAATTGAAGCAAGTAGTCAGCAGTCTAATTTGGTTAAAAGATTACATTTGGAAAATAGACTCACTTTTTTTAAGTACGTTGGCTGGAAATTAATGCTTGCTGATACAATACACTTCTCTTTAGGCTTATAATAAAGCAAGGAAACAAAGTTTGTTAGAGTTTGTTAGCGTTTTTGCTGTTATTATATATTGTATGACTCTCAGAACAGATTGTGATCCTGCTTTTGGTTAACATTTCATGTAATATTTAGGCAGGAGAGTCAATGTCAGCATGTCCTGTGTTACAAGGTGACTTACACATCAATCCAGATACTAAAAGCTGCAGCTTTATTATAAATATTTCAGGGGAGAGAGGTTGCATGGTTCTGAGGAGGAATTTATGCAAATCAATTGCTTGGCTTGCTCTTTGGCTTCTGGGTGTGGATTATCTGGAAGAGCCCAGCAACCTCCCATCTCTCCTGTGTCTCTCACCTGTGGAATGGGTGTTAGATTGGCGGGGAGGGAAAACAAGTTGCACTGTTAGCTCCTACATTTGCCTCCTACACCCAGATCTTTAACATTGAAAAGAGAGACTATTGAGAGAGTATTTAGGTGTCAGTTTTATATGCACTCCCACAGAGATCAGCCTCCCTAGTCAGGGATCATCCACACACAACTGCAAAAACTACTAGCTTAAGGTGTTTCCTTATGTTCGTTTTTATTTTAAGAAATTAAATTATTGAGAGAAATGACATTTAATTTCACACAGTTTTGCCAGTTTTGTATGCAGTATCTTGAATGGCCAGATGAGGACACTGGCTACACAGTATGCATCAGAAATACAGTAGCAGACACCTCAAGGGAGAGAGTTGAAAGATTGCATACTTGTATTTCAACTCAAAAAAACATGAAAAGTTTTTCATTTTAAAAGCAGTTGTGTAAATCTTCATGCCTCCTGTACATGCTGAAAAGAACTAAATCATTGACAGATTGTTACAACTAAGCATTTAGCTATTTATCAACAGATTACTGGTTTCTGATTTGAACACCACAGGAATGGGGGTGGCAGTAAGGAAGGGTTTGTGAGGAGATGGAAGGAAGCCAGAGAACGTAGCAGTACCTAAAATACAAGTGGATTGTTACTTATTTCTAACAGCTTTTAACACTCATTTTACTTTTGGTCCCAGATTCCAAGAGTGCTGAATGTTCCATGTTTCTCAAGTGCAACTGAGATCTTTTTCCCCTTTCAGAAAACCCAACATTTAAGTCTTTAAAAGAAGGCAGGCCCAGCCAGTGCCCAAACTTTCCCTGAGAGTACCTTCCGTTCCAAGGTTCCGACTTTCTTCAGTACTCCAATACACTCTGCTCCAAGGCTCCACTCAAGCATTCCTAGGCTACTTTTCAGTCTCCGCACATCCAGCTTTAATGAGGCCATCCTTCAGGAAGCAAAAAACACACACATGCTCCCACTTCTGCTGGGTCTACTTTATATAAGCTACAGACCCATCCCATTTCTAGCAGCCTCTGAGAGGATTATGGTTGATTGGATCCAGCAGGACCACCCACAGCTTCCTAGTTTTGTTTGCTCCATGTGACAATTCACTTTCAAACTACACTAAAATAGGACCTGGGCCAATGAGCCCCTGTTCTGAATTCCCAGTTGCTTGAACAGAGTAAAACTTTTGAGATCAGTTGTTCACCTTCCTGTGGTAGGAAATCCAAAGAGCTACTTCAGTACCTAACATAACTGCATTAGAACTCAAACCTTTGTTTTTTCTATGCCCCAAGACTACCACTTCAGTTTCATAGCTTCTTCCACTTAGGCACAAGGAACTGAAGCATGTTTCAAACTCAGAATATCACTCTTGCGAATGCTGGTAATACAGTGCCCTCCTAACTTCTACAATTAATTTCCAACTGAGAAGATTGTTCCCATGCCTGTGAGATATAGACATCCCATTGGTATAGCTCCCTCTCCCAGTAAGATGTGGCTCAGAGTTCCACAAAAACAGAATCTTTAAGCCTAAACATTTAGTTACTTATCACTCGATTAGTGGTTTGTGGCCTAAAGTGATTTGACTAACTGTGGCGCCAACAATCCACTTCCAATATTTTTGGTCTTCTGACGCTCGTTGGACCAGTAGGATCCTGAGAAGGGTCACTTGGATTTTCCTTTTCTTCCATTGTGTGCCAGAATTCCTGCGATCTTCTATAATCTGTGTATTTCATGTGATGCTGTGCCCCACTTAATCCAATGTGTGTCATCATCAGTGGAGAGTTGCCAATCCTGCCTAATCCTGCAGTTACATTTCATATCTTCAGGAAAACAGCACAGTATCCTATTGTCCTAGTGACCCTTGCAGAATTCTATGTTTGTTCTTAATATGGAGTCAGCAATGAAGATGATTTGCTTTCTCAGGATAGTTAAAGGACCTCTCTTGGCTGCTGGTTTTTTGATACCACAGAGACACTCATCAGCTATGGCCCTTGTTGCTTTCTGTTCCATTACTCTAGAGATAGGTTCAGCTCTGGGAGTAGAATATCCTCATCTCTTTGTGACAAAACAAAAAGGGACATATCACGTGGGAGGACTATTATATATTTTGTCAGCCAGTCAAACCCCAACTCCTTAAATCAAGCTTCATGTACATTATGGAAGTGTGGTGGGAAAGAGATATTTGGCAGCATATTGCACAAGAACAAAGTTTTGGGTCAGGGAGTGACTTATTCCAGTAACTTCAGAGCAGCCTGATGGTCACAGGTTTGTATCACATGGGATGATCAGAAACATTGCGTTATATATATTTTGTGAAATCCCAGCTCCTAATTCAAGCAGTATGTATGTAACAGGATGCACAACCCACCCTCCTTTCTGGTGTTCGCTTGCCCTCCCAAATAAGGTTTGGAAACCTTCATTGTAATGCAACATCCCCGTCCTTTATTCTTTTGTAGTTTCCCCACCACCATTGTCCCATGAGATACAAACTTTACAGGGTTTTTCTCTACTCCCAGGCAGAGCCAGTCACTAGCTATGAGGCTTCCAACTCCCTTGCTAACTGACTTCTCCCTGGCTGCTGTCTCCCTGCCTTCTGGCTCCTTCCCAATCTTTGTAGCCTCTGGCTCCAAAGGCCAGCAGGTGTTGCCAATCTTCAGACAGGCATCAAACTTTTCCACCAGCCCCTATATGTTCCTCTTGACCTGCATGCTATCTGGGAGGCTCTGTATAAACTGTTCCAGAACCACTTGGTCCATGATCTGTCCCACTGTTTGGGCATCGGGCCTCAACCACCTCATAGCCCAGTCTGTCAATTTTTTGGGCAAAGTCCCAGGGTCCAATGCTCCCTTTCCACCAAACTGACAAACGTTTGCTGGTACCTTTTAGATAAAAGCTCCAGGCGGTTCAAGATGGCTGCCTTCACCATATCACAGTCCCTGGCCTATGCATCTGTCAAGGCCATATATGCCTTTTACACTTTCCTAGCAAGGTATGGAGCTAGCCGCAGGACCCAGGTAGTCCTGTCCCACCCAGCACCCAAGGCCTCCCACTTAAAAGTGCCCAGGAAGGCATCAGGGTCATCAGCAGCTACCATTTTACAAAGGCTGAGCCTTGGCAGGTGGGTGCCATCTTGCCATCCCACCCACCTACCCACACGCACGATTCAATAGTTTCTGGAGGAGCTGCTGCTGCACTGCACAACAAGTGACTTTTCACATGTAGTTTACACACAACTTTGCTGAATAGTGGTCACTGAGTTGGGATAAATTGTGCTGTAAGATGTTCATGCCCAGATTCTGGGATTCCAACTAAACCACTGCACATCTTGAGTAACTCCACTGAAGTGGTTCTATGATTCTATAATTGATTTAACAGGCTCTCTGTACACAAACAAGCATGACGCATATATTTGGATGAGCTTAGATATGTGCTCTACAGCATAGCAGCAGCATTGCCAAGCTTGGGAAAAGCAAAAGTCATTCTCTGGCAGTGTTTCCATCTGGGCAGCATGCCAGCACTCCTGTACATTCCACAATGCCAAGAAATGCTCAAATATCTTATATCCTCCTCTGGAACAAATTGTTTTCTACAAACTATGATTTACTTTTAATTACATTATTAAATCAATTTTTACGAATCATGTAATTCCAAGACTAAGTGTCATGGGTCATGTCCATCCTGTATGTTTGATTACTTCTGGAGAACTAAGCCATAAACGAATATGTTTTTATGCCTACACCCTCCCATGAAACTTGAGACACATGCTGTGAGAATCCCCTTATCCATAACAAAGACAATTGGGAGAGAAACACAAATAGGTACTTATTAACTATAACAAAAATACATAGCCAGCAATTGCCAAATGCAAAATCAGCTACTTAGGCTGCAGTGGTTTGACTCTCCCAAATGTAAAGTGCCAGACTCAGAATGGCAAGTTGGAGAAAAAGTTCCTATACAAAGATTATGCTGCAGTGGGAAAAGTTAGTACAGATTAGGAAGACATCAAGGAGAGTGCTCCTAGAGAAGGAACTGTTTTAGTGGTATGTCTCTCACAACTACCTAACTCTAAGAAGGAATTATTTTTAATCAGTTGTATATAAATCTCCAAACTGCATGCCAGCATTCAGCAATAAATTCATATAACTGTTTAAAGGTGTGTGTAGGATTTTTGAGTAATACTCACAGTTGTGCTAGGAAATCAAACCACACAAATTACAGCAGCTTGAACAGTGTACATAGAGATTTATTAGAACAAGCACTAATAGCAGCAGTGTACAGAGTGATGAAGAGACAATGGACTGTATGCATGAACAATACTAATTATACAATTGCACTTCTTCAGAGATCTATTAGAAAATGCTTTTCAGTAAACAGTTTCCCAAATCTAGCATTGTTTGGATTTGCCTCTGAGGAAAAATAAAAACAAAAAAATATGTTTTTTTGTAAGGCATTAGCAACATTCATTGGCAGGCTAAACAAGTCATTTATACATGCATTATCCAATTACATTGCAACAGGTATAAGAGCATCATTTTCCCCCAAAAAATTAGAATTTACATTTGTGATTTCTAACAGAATATGCAGGTAAATCAGGCTCAGCCTGAAGGAAGTAGATAGTACCATACGTTACATTTTAGAGCACAATGTAAACTACAGAATAGCCAAGTTCATGTTCATTTGCTAACATAAGCTGTAAGACCTTCTCTTCAGATGGGTCTGGTGATAAGAGAATGGGATATACTCTATACCTCACCAATTTGAAATTCTTCATTTTAGACTATATTCCCTATGTTGTAGAAAACCCCTACCTACCTCCAGAGTGAATTGAACAACAGAGGTTCCTTTTGCCATTCAAAGTAATTTATTAAACCTCTAGGACTTTGTGAGCTTCTGTTTTGTATTGCAGGAGATGTGAAGAGGCTAGTCTGCATAAAGGATTCTTGCACCAGCATGCCTACACGAGGTAGTGACACTCGGGGTGGGGGACAGACTTGGCAGCTTGGGCAAAAGGGGGGGATGCCTCTGCGGTCCCGGAATGGGCAGGGCCTCAAGTGGAAGGGGTGGGCTGGGACAACCAGCTCTCATTCCTGCCTGGAGTGCACTGTGCTGGCCTTCCTACCCCTCAGCCAGCCTTGAGAGCTGCCTGGAGCGTGACACATGATGCTCTGGTGGTGATTTAAAGGGCCCAGGGCTATAGCTGCCACCACTCCTATGGTAGCAACAGCAGTGGCCAGAAGCTCCAAGCCCTTTTGAATCACTGGGCCCCAGGACAACTGCCTTCTTTGCTCCCCCCTGTTGATGGGCCTGATGACACCAGTGCAAACCCCCAACATAGATATATAGCACCAATGCAAGGCACAGAACTCACACAGCTCTTCTCTGGCTTTAGTCTTTAAAGTCAGACAGAAAGAGTCATGTATACCGCAAAAGTAACTATATATGCTACAGTTTAAAAGAAGAGAGGGTAGGCACTTTCTCTAGTTTATGAGACATTCCTTGAGCGAGGTAAGGAACATGCCTCTCAGTGATTCACCCCATTTAGCAACTCAAAAATACTATTGGAGAATGCTAAGTGGGAGTCTCCTTGTTTCACCAGCATATAGCACTAGTAAACACTCTGCTAGTGGGGTCCTCAGGAAAAGTTAGTTAGGGTACAGATAGAGATTGTGGATTGCCTTAGAGTCAGGTTTTGAAAGGTGAGAGCTATATTGATAAAGTCAATAATTTATTTAATTTTCCAACCCCTCTCCCCTCAAAAAATTCTTTCTTAGTTGAAAGACTCAAGGGAGGGAAAGTTAAATGTTTCCTAAAAATCTCAGAGGGGTAGCCATGTTAGTCTATAACTTTAAAAACAAGGAGCAATCCTGTGGCACCTTAGAGACCAACAAATATACTAGGTCATGAGCTTTCGTGGGTAACACCCACTTTATCAGATTACCCACAAAGATCATGACCTAATATATTTGTTAGACTCTAAGGTGTCACAGGAGTGCTCGTTGTTTCCTAAAGTACCATGAGTCCCAAAGTGATTCTCATAAACGCAACACAGGAAAAACGGTGAGGGTGCAGCACACGGGTCTGATACTACAAAGAGTAACCCCTGCTGCACATCACACATCTGAGTAGACCCTTTGACTTCAGTGAGACTACTTAAGCATTTATTATATGTTTTGAAGAGTGTGTTTGTGGATTTGTTTGTGCAAAATAAAGTCATACTTAAAGATACCAAATTTTGCATGAACAGTCCTGCCACTTAAATTAGCTGAATGCACTGCTGGGTGAAAGGTTTAAATTATTATTTTTGGTTTTCATCGGAAAAAAAGCCATGACTATTATGATTAGACTTTATAAAAAATATTTGCTAACAAAATTGAAATTGAGTCGCCTATTCAACTGTCATTTTGGTGCAAAGAAAATTTTTACTTTCACAAATCACAAAATAATTCAAATTAGTTACAGAAAGAGTAATGGAAGCTTTACAAGTTTCTGATTCAAATTTACTATGTATGAAAATTATTCAATAAAATGAATGTTTGAAGTTGAAATCCTACAAATTTAAAACTGTTCTTTTACTTCCCTTTTGCAAGCACATTAATAAAAATTACTATTATATATATTTAATTTCTTTAACTTTCCTATAAGTATAATCTACATAAAATGACTTTGCCCGGTTAATGATGGGCCTCACCTACAAGTATAAAATAAAGCACACAAATAACTGCACAACTGGAATGTAACTATCCTCTTTAAGCCCCATTCCTGATTGATTTCAATGCATAAAGTCTGCATGTGCCTAAGTCTTGTTTTCTTTCTTCCCTTGAGGTGGCAGGTTTTCCTATTGTTTTCGTATAAGCAGCACAGTTCTTGCCTAGTGTGTCAAGACAGAGACACTCTATAACTCTAACTTATGGTTTCCAGTTAGACCATTAATTGTAGGCATGGTATTCAAAAATCTGCTCTGAGCCTCTATATCGGGGTAGGGAACCTAAGGCCCCAGGGCCGGATGCAGCCCCCGACTTCCATGGATCCAACCCCTGAGGCTCAGGACTTCTACCCAGCATTTGGGAGCCCGTGCTGGTGCTCCAACCTCCCGCCATCCCCCCATAGGGCTCGAGCACACAAAATCTACTAGCCTGGGCCCTCCAAGGTTCTAGTGTGCTAGGGGAATGTTTTTTTTCTTCTCAGTTGAGGGCCATATCAATGAAGGTTCTGTTTGGGTTTTATTGCTGCTCATTTGTATGCAGCACCTGACTGATTTTTCTGTAGGTCAGTAGCTCCCGACCCAAAGAAGATTTCCCACCCCTGCTCTATATGGTAGCTTCATAGAATACTACACTGTATGCTTTTATTCTCAAATGTATAAAAATAAAAGCTGACAGGAATTTCCATCTTATGCTTATTTTTAATCACAGTGGAAGAAAATCAATACAAAGTATACTTACAATACTGCAAATCTTCACCTACAAAGAAAATCAGTAGCTGGGAGATTTTTATGACTCACTGAGCATGAGGTGGAATTTTTATTATTTAAGTTTTCAGTTTCTGGTCTTTCAAGTACTTTGTACAGGATTAGTTTTTGCCACAAATGAACAATGTGTTAATAATTCTAACAAGAGTCCTATAAGGCAAAACGGATGGACTATCAATCCATGGGCAAAACAGACTGAGGAGCCACAATATAGATCCTATAATAGTATTTAGATGCTGTAACTGCACACCAAAAGAGACGGAGTAGTGTACAAACATTCAATATGCTGGCCTTTCTTAAATTTCACATATACATGATAACGTGGTCTCACAGAACAGAAAAGCAGTGTGAAATTATTCCTGATTCATTATATCAATTTGGTATATAAGCAGGAGAGGTACTGGAATACAGAATTCTCTATTGTCAATGTGTATGAAACACACAAACACTTGCTATATTAAAGAAAAGTAGAGACAGATACCACAAAGCAAACTCCTTGCAGTTCTGCACCATGACAAAGATAATATACCAGAGGGAAAATATCCTAATCCAGATCTATCATAACAATAACTCAGAATGCTACAAGAGTTTAATTTTATGAAAAGTTTTAATTTTAATAAATACGTTATTAATATTTTATGAGAGATCTGTTAGTGCTAAGGAAAGACATTCTTCCTAAGACAATCAACAAGTAGCAGTAAAAGATCAAGCAGTTAGGTATCCTTGATGAATATTTACCATTTGAGTCTTGCTCATGTGTCAGGGACATGAAAGAAATACAAAATTCTGTCACACACATCTGTCTTTTCTGAAGGAATTGCTTTATCTCTTTCCCCCTGGGACCTCTAATGGTAGACAAATTGGGATAGCAAGGTTAAAAAAAATTGGTCTAGAAAGATGTGAAACTTGCTTTTTCCTGTTTTCTTGGAAATACACACTTTCAGAAGCTGAACTATGGAGGCATTTTTTTGTGTTTTAGAGGAGGCAACATCAAGAACATAAACGGACAGGCAGTTTTACCACACTTTTCCAACCACAGGGCTCTGCGTCTGTCATGGAAATCATGGATTCCATGACCTTCCACAAGTTCTGTGATTTCTGCAGCAGCCACTATGGCTGACCTCAGGAACACTCAAGCAGCTGGTCCAGGGCTATCTGCTCAGGTTGCTTCCATGAAGCCACCAAACCAATGCTGAAGTGGCCCCAAGACAGCTATGCCAGCAGCCACTTGGATGGCCCCTGGCAGTGGTCCCAGGATGGCTGGAGCAGCTGTGATCCATGGCCCCAGGCAGTGATCTCTGGGCAGAGCAGTTGTGGTACACTTATCCTGGCAGCAGTCCCCGGACGGCCTGCTGGAGCAGCTGCAGTCCCCAGCGCCAGGCAGTGATCCCTGGGTGGGCAACCAGCTAGAGCAGCCATGATCCATGACTCCTGGCAGTTGCCTCCCCTATCTCTGGGCTCCCCTATCTAGCAACAGCTCTCCCTGGTTGTTCCCCACAACAGAGGCCCACCCCAACAGTGTACCTCCTGATTTAATCACAGGTATTTTTAGTAACAGCCATGGACAGGTCAAGGATTGTGAATTTTTATTTATTGCCCATGACTTTTACTAGAAATACCCATGTCTAAATAATAGTCTTAATGATTATAGATTGAGACAGATAACACATAATTCAGACTGAATATTAGGTCTTCCTCTATTTTCTTATCTGCGAAAATGCAACATCTCTTTTTGCCCACACTGCAAATACACAGTTGGCCAAATTCTGTCCCATAGCTTTTAACTATAAAAGGAATAAAGAGTTCACCTACAATAAAAGTACATTATCCTGAGATGATTTCACCTACTCCTCTAATTTTTTATGCTGGAAATGATCAATGGGAAAATAAAGGGACATTGTTAACTTAAACAAGTTTCATCCAGAATATGCTTATCTACTGCTGTAAGTAATACCTCTAATAATAATAATAAAAGAAGATAAAAGAAAAATACCCTCTTTCTTCCCCACTTAATTTGCAATTGATAGCACTGGGTAGTCAGCTTCTCTATTTTCTCTTTTTAGTCAGTTTCTCCTGGTTTTTAAGTGGGTCTGTCACAGAATAAAGGGAAACCCAAACATTTTTAAAACCAGGAGGATGTGATTATAAAACCATAAAAACTGGCAGACACACAGAGGAATATGAAGCACTTTCAACTATCTTTATCTCCCTTTTTGAAACTCACTACATTTCATATCAATGTTGTCCTTTTAAGGAAGATTACATAAAGTAGGTCTGCAGCTTGGTGAAATACACAGGAAGATACAAACTACATTAGGGCTAACGTCTGTCAAAACCTGCTTTTCCATCTCTGTTCTAAAGAGACGTGTTAATTCCCTTACAATACACAATTAAAAAATTCAAACAGCATTAAATAGGTTATATGTTTGAATTTACTGAAATGTCTATTTTCTTATAAATGTAACATTCCTGTCTACGACATTCATTAAAGAGGCACAATTCCTGTTTTGATATGTAGAGCCCTGCAAATCTACTGATGTCTGCTTTATATCTGCGGCTGTGGATGCAGATAGCCGCAGCTCATTTTGCAAATATGGGTTCAGATGTGGATACAAACTTTGTATTTGTGTAGGGCTCTATTGATGTGGCACAACAGACATTCTTGAGTATAATTAAACCTTCATGAGGACAAGTTAGCTACCTGCTTTTCTGTAAAAAATCTTGGCAGAATTCACTATCCACTTTTAAGATATGGCACATAATGACATTTGCATATTAAATGCCTACATATATAAACTAAAGTAAGCAAAATTGTTCTTAAGGCATTAGACAATGTTTCTGGAATTACTTCACAGTGAATTTACTAGGTGCTAAGACCTCTTAAAATTTATCTTACTGCTCAGTTAAGTAGCCAGTCTATTCTGAAGAATATAGTGAAATTACTCACCTAGGAATAAAATTAATTACAGAAGAATCACAATCTTCCATACCACAAAATACAGTGTACTAGCTGGTCACAGACAAAGTTTCTACACCTGTCTGGATCAAAAGGAAACAAAGGCAAGCCCTGGAAATACATTGGTGGGTGAAGAAAAAGGTTTTTACGAAGAGCCAGTTGGAGGTGGAGAAAATGTTATGTCGGTTAATGAATCTCTCTTCGCTCCCTCCCCCCCCCCCGGCCCCGTGTTGCCGTGCTTATAGTTCAGAACTGTACTTCCACAGACACAGTGATTATTTTTGAAACATGAACATTTTTAAACACAATTCACTTTTGCAGAACTCTTGCATTTTCAGGTGAATGCACATTCCTTATAATCATGCCTCTCTACTTTATCTCCTGCCTCCAACAGACTTGGTATTGTTGCAGCAAGGCTATGTTAAACTTTTCTTTACGTTGTTTTTGCCTCTGAGGCACTCTAAGACTGATTGGAATCAAAGCTGTTTTCAAACAAGACTCAGAAAGCATTCTCCATTTGGTTGGACACCAATGAACTCCCCAAGCATGTTTATCATGGATGCCAAATAAAGGAAGTGAGTGGTTTTAAAGTGTCACTGCAAGGGAAGCAGAGGAGGATTGGAAACCCAAAGACAAAAAGATTCATAAATTCATACCCATTGTAAAGAGACTACACTTCCTCACTCACTCATGCACCCATGGAGGCTAATGCCAAGCCATGAATGAGTGAGTGATGAGCCATCACAACTGCTGCCAGCGGAAATTCCACACATTCTGTTTCCCATATCAGGTAATGGTGGTGAAGCTAATCCCATCCATAAACACATCTCTATCTCCTGTTTGATCCAGAGCAAAGGAAAAGCAGCACAGTAACCAGGCTCAGCAAAGCAGAAGGTGAAATTATTTCATGCTATGTAAACATAAAGTTTGAGCAGATGAATGAACAAATTAGCAGTAGCTATTTTCCTGATCATTATTTTACCAGCATTATAATATATAGAAGGGAATCCATTCACGTATTACACAGTTTGGACATTATTTCATGACAGACAACAGGAAAACTCCTAATATATTTTTCAGTACTATTAGTTCAACAACATCTGAATTTAATTTATTTTCTTTAGTGGCCATTCAGAGATAAAGAAAATGGATTTGTACGTAGTTTTATGAGACACATTTCTAAGATTTCTGATATTTTTGTTGTTGTTGCAAGTAGCGGGACCATCTTTCCCTAATTACTTGGCTTTCCTATCATGCTATCATGTGCATGTGCACATATGCACACCTTCTCTAGGTATCCTAGGGAGCTTCCTTATTTATCCGACAGATGGAAGTTTTATGTAAAGGTTCCACCCTCTTTGCTACCATGAGTGCTGTTCTACAACTGGTAGCAATGGTGGGAATACTAATGTAGACAAGGGTGCTACTGCAACTGCTATTTTAAACAATGTAGTGTTTATGTATGCAGGGTTACAAAATATAGTTTTAAAAACTAGAGACCATGGAAACTTTGCTGACACATGTGCCTCCACCATTGCGAACAACTGGAACTGTCCTGGAAATACCAATGGTGGCATTTTTTTCCCCTAACAAAACAAAACAAAACTCAAACCCATTAGTGTACACATATAACTGCAGGCCTGCTGACAGGGAGGGGCAAAGGGAGCAATTGTCCTAGGGCCTTGCCATTCAAAAGGGCCTGGGGCTCTTGATTGCTGCTGCTGCTACTGCTACTATGGCAGTGGCAGCTGGAGGTCCAGGCCCTTTAAACTGCCACCGCAGCGCCACATGCTCTAGTTGTCATTAAGGTCTGCAGGTGAGGTGCCGTGGCACAGCATGCTCCAAGCAGTGCTAATGGCTGGCTGCCCCAACCCTGCCCCTTCTGCCTGAGGCCCCACCCCTTTCAGGAGCAGGGAGCCCTTCCCCTCACAGCCCAGGAGCCCAGCAAGTCTGTCAGCCTCCCTGTATGTCTGTCTCCCAATTGAAGACATCATGTTTTGATATCCCCTGAAGGGAGCTTCCAGAAGCAGCAGACGTTAGGGACTCTCTTGCAACTTGGCTGACCTGCACTAGCCACTACAGATTCCACAAGACCCCAGCTGGACTGAGGAAGAGAAAATCCTGTGGCACTTTCATGGGAATATATGGAAAGGAAGCGCCTTCCTATCACAGAATGTTTAGGATAGAAATGGAATGCAGAGACATGTAATTCCCTGTCCCTATAGCTCAATAACTTTAAATGATTTTAAAAGCATTTTTGTAAGAAAATAAATGACACAAACTTTATCTTCATGAGGTTCTCCCCAAAATACAGACTCACAGAAGAAGGAAGTGGTTCAAGGGAGAGAAGAACTGAATTGTTCAATCTGAAAATGTAATATAGAAGAATTTACACCCCACATGCTTTTGCAGAAATACATAATTGGGATCTACTGACTTTGGCAGATTACTGTAGAGCAGGTAATATGCAACAAGTGCTGCATAATTCGAATCCATAACATACCACATTCAGTAAGAAGTTCACTGCAGTATCTGCTAAATCTCTATTAATCATTCAAAAATACTGTATATTTTATATATGCTTAATTTGTCTCACACAAATAAAAATCATCAAAATGTCCTAAAATACCTTCCTTTCCAGTCAGATGCTAATACTGGAAGGATTAAAAACAGAAATAAATACATTAATTACATAACATTATTTTTGAGAGGAAAGGGACCGGAAATAAGAAAGAGGCTGCTTTTAGATTAAAGCCAAATATAACCTAACTAGTTTTTAAAATGTGTTTTACATACACCTGAGACAAAATGGGTGTGTTTGTGCATTTTTAGCACTATGATATTATAAGAAATCAACTCATGTTTAAATCAATTCCCATTCAAATTGCATCTCACAGCAAGATAACAATTTCTACCATGCAGAAAAAATTGCCGTCTTGTTAAAAATAGATGTAGATGGGACAACAGAAGGAAATGCTGCAAAAATTATGTATTTAAGAGAAATTACTGTTCGGACATAATCTGAGAGCTTATTTACTCAACATTACAGCACAGAACAAATTAAAGTGCATATGCAAAATGTTAGTGTAATTACAATGTCCCACCATGGAAATTAAAACACAAGGATTGACCATTTTACATACAATGGAAAATTACATGAATGGGATGGATACCTCTTTGTAGTGCAGGCCACGATAATTTAAAACATCTTAATGTTTAAAAAAATCAACTATTTCTATTGACTTGATAAAATGCCTTCATATTTTTATACCAACTTTCCAATTATTTCAAAATAAAGCCTCAAACTAAGTAAGTATTTACAATTGTCTAATTAAATCATCAGGGTATGTCTAAATGGCAAGTGGGCATGTGCCCAGATCCATGGGAACATAGACAGACACACACTGGCTGTTCTTGAACTAGCATGCTAACAATAGCAGGGGCGGATGTTGCGATAACAGGGGTGGCACAGACTAAATGGCTGGATATGTACATGTGCATCGGTTCTCTTGGGTGCAAGCTCACATAGCTAGCCCATGCTACAACATCCATACTACTATTTTTAGTGCACTAGATCGAGCAGAGCAAGCCATCTGTCTGTCCAACTGGGCTGGGAGGCATGCTCCCAGGTACATTCTGTACCTCAGAACAAAGACATGCAGGCAGGATTTCTCTGCGATCTTTAATTAATTAATATGAGGTTCTAATGGAAATGGTCTTGAACACATCCTGTTTTGTAAACAAACTCGTTTCTCGTTGTGCTCTTTCTACTAGCTATCTAGTACCCATAATTCCTGGATAGAAAGATGCATCTTAGAATGAGACTGATTTGGCACAAATAGAGACTTGAGAGTGAAATCCTTGCCACAGTGAAGTCAATAATAATTTTGCTGTTGACTTCAATGAATCTTGGATTGTATCTGATGGACTTCTTCTTTTCATACCAGCCTAAAAGACTAATGGTCTGAGCCTACAAATCCTCATGCACATGGGCAATTGTATTCATGTAGTAATGGTCTTCAAAGTCAATAGTACTGCTCACATAGGTGACGCTATCTCTACCCTGCACTGTAGCTTGTACTACTAGGATATGAACTGCCATGTGCAACAAATGTTGTGTTCTAGATGCTCAGTGTGGCTGCTGCTGGGGCAAGGGTCAGCAACTTGCGGCTCTGGGGCTGCATGTGGCTCTTTGGTTGTCCTGATGGTTTTACACCCTAAAATGTAGTACATGTTGAACCTCTCTAGTCCGACATTCTCTGATCTGGCAACATACATGCTCCAGTATAATTTTAGTTAGCTAGATGTCCACTTATCATGGGTGTGGCCAAGTTTCCTATGGTCCCATAAAGCTTGTTTACAGTGATCAGTCCTGGCTCTCAGTGTTCGGTGCTGTCTTCTAAGAGCCCAGTAAGCAGTGGAAGTGTTGGTGCTAGACAATATTGACCTCCCATGGTTCAGCACTGGTCTGGTCTTGAGGGTGCTAAAGTAGAGAGGTTTAACCTGTATTATGTACATACATTTTCTCTTCTGCTTCCAGTTTATATTAAAATTCAAATGTCTCATTACCAAGGCAACTGTTGTGGAATTTCTTGTCAAGAGGAAGCAGATGGGTTCTCTCCTTATACTAGTCTGTTCCAACATCAAACAGTATAAAAAGTCTAAAGTCAGAAATAAAACTGATTGGATAAATACCTTCAATCAAAAAAAAATTACAACCAAAAAAAGAAACATAGAAAATAAACATTGAAAATTTCAAAATGATTGGACTGAGTCTTATGGTTTCATAGTGAGTTCAGCTGGACTCCCATTGTGCCTCATTCACAATGAGAAACTATCCAATAAGACATCAAACCTAGAAAAACATTTTGAAAAGAAGCAATGGACCTTTGCTGAAACCTATCCACTGCTGATGCAGGAAAAAAGCAGTTGAAGAGCTCTGAGGCAAGGCAAACAAGATGGACATTTGCTAAATAGATGAAGGCACCAAGTGTAACCACTACTGCTAGTTTTGTGGCAGCACAAGAAATCATCAAATGAGGGAAGCATTCACAGATAGAGAATATGTGAAAGAATGTTTTATTAAAACATCTGATCACCTCTTTGGCAATTTTAAAAACAAAGTTGAAATAATTAAGGAAATTAGAGAGTTGCCATTATCTGCAAAGACTCTAAAGGACAGAACTATTATGATGACCACAGATGTAATTAGCCAGCATGTTAGTGACATGAAATCAGCACCAGGTTTTTCTATTGCCTGTGATGAGACATATGATGTGGGTGACCTTGCAAAGGTTGCCTTAGTCAGCAGATACGTTAATGATCAAGGTCCTCAAGAAGAGTTGATCTCAGTATTGCCACTCAAAGAATAAATCTGATGTGAAGATATTGCATCTGATGTGACAATGCCTGAAACAAAAACATCCTGACATCAACGTAATAATTTCTATTGCTACAGAGGGAGCACTGAGCATGAAGGGGCCACAAAGATGCTGTTTCATAGAATCACAGAGCTGGAAGAGACCTCAGGAGGTCATCAAGTCCAGCCCCCTGCCGAAGCAGGACTTTAAAAAAAAATATGGAACCCGATATAATTTCAGTTCACTGGCTAATTCACCACGAGGCACTATGTGTGGACAACCCTTTCCAGAGGAAATCTCATACGCAATGTAAATGATTATGCAGAGTGTTAACAAAATAATGGCAAAGAGCTCTGTCATAGGCATCTTCAAGAACTTCAAGAAGCCAATATTCCCATCTTCTTGTGTATAACAAGGTAAAATAGCTTTCCAGAAGCGCAGTCCTGATGAGAGTTGCACCAGGTCCTGAGGAAATTAGGATGTTCCTTCAAGAAAAGGGCTTAAATATGCAGAGCTAACAGATCCTTGTTGGATGAAGAAATTCTATTTCATGGTGGAATTAACCTCTCATTTAAATATGTTAAATCAGAAGCTACCACGAAAAGAAAATACTGTAATTTTGCTTTTAGATTAAGTTCTTTCATTTGAACAAAAGCTGTCTTTGTTCATAAGGGACATTGAGAAACATGGATGTTTTCTCAACACTCAACATTTCTCAACACTGAAGCAATACAAATGACATTGCTGTGACATTGATGTTAGGTTCCTTGCAGAAACTGCCATCAAAATTCAAGCTGTATTTGCTGAACACAGTTAATTCCATCACCTATTTTATTTAAGACAGAAGTTGGTTGTCATCTGCTGTATGCCTACTACCTTTGTGTATAAGTACAAGAAGCTTTGTGTGTGACGTGTGTCTCAAAATTTGGTCAAAGAAAAACAAAAAAAGTCTCTTCGTCTCTGAAAGGTTGACAACTCCTGTGCTGGGGCAAAGTGAACAGTACCTAGTTTCCACTTACATAGCCCTGTTTGAAGCTCCATAAATACAAACTTGGTACCTTTTAGTTCATACCAGCAGTGTCCACATCAGGCAGTTAGAGTGCAACATTTTGGTGCATGCTGCAGTTCCTATCCCTATAGTCCGAACTACAGACAAGCCTTAAAGTTACTCATGTATTCATAGGACTGGGGCCTTGATCAGGTAATGCCTGTTTTGTGGACTGATCTTACAGTCCTTTCAGACAACACAAACTAAATCAGAGGAGAGTTGTGCCTGAGCACAGATTTCAGGGAGGAATTCCTTTACATTTGTGGTGTATAATACTAAAAAAATGGCTTCTATAACTTTTTTTTTTTTAAATTAGCAGTATTATTAAGATGTCACAAATCCACCCTCTGCTAGTCTATACACTTTACTAGTCATACAAAACAGAGTGCTACACTCACTCCTCAGCAATGATTTAACAGCAGATTGTGTCGAAATGTTTTGTATTATTGATCATTCTTTAACAAACTATTTTATAGTACATTACGAATTCTGAAACAGAAACATGAACTGAAGAAAAAACAAGATAATATACATTCTTGAGTGCTGGTTCCTATATGAATTCCAAACGTGGGTACTTGTGAACCATGTGCTGGAGCCAAAAGATTCTGAATCAGTGTCCATTCACCTGCATGTGCATTCTAAGTGCCCCTCATGTTTGCAGCTGCGGCTATAAAAGGCTGTTTGGGTTGACACCATTCCAGTTCCCGCTTACTAGAGTCAGAACCCCAGTCCATCTGCACTCTTCTTAAGAGAGCAATTTCTTGTTTGTTTACTATGTGTAGATAACACTATGAACAACTATATACAGTTATTTAGTTGTATTCCATGGTGGATTAATACACAGGACCACAGGGCTCATGCCCAGGGCTCCTGGCCAACGTGGGGGGTCCCAGAAAAATCTCTTTGCCATCAAAAATTGCTGTAACAGATCCATCAATATTTCTATAAACCAGAATTATCTAATTAGTGATTTTTCTTGTCGTTTTCCCAGGTTGTTTTCCCTTTTTAAAAAAGACCATTTTTGTGTAATTTGTTCTTGTAAATCAAGTATTGTATTACAATTCAGCTTTGCATGTAGATATATTTAAATACATTGTGGGAAATGTATACTGTACGCAAAGGGCTGCTATTTTTCAATGCTTACAAATGTGTTTATTTTTAGCTTTTTCTGAATTTTAAGTATATAAGCTAAAATATTTTCCCGGGTTTTTGCTTTTAAATGTACTATAGTATGTATGATTCCTTTCGGTCACTTTTCAACAAACTTTGAGACACTCCTGTTGCAGTATGCACATGAATTGCTGCATGATTGGTCAGATGCCAACAGTTTCTGTTAGAATTAACAGACAGTAAAAAAGAATCTTACCACCACTGTATTTGTTTACGAAATTTACAGAATGGATTGGTGTTACTTCAGCAGGAGTGCTAAGAGAAATCTGAAACAAGCAAAGGAGGTTAAAGAAGTTGCTTTGCTTCAAAATATACGGACAATAAATCAATATTTCAAGGAGAGAGAGAAAGGAGAAACAGAGGATAAAATTACAAGGCTGGTTTGGCAGACACTACTGCTGGCAAGGTGGCCTTGGCTTTCAAGACAGAAACTACAGATCAAGACCTGTGGGAGGCAGGCAAGCCAGGATTAAGTTATGCTGGTGGGACAAATGCAATACAAGCAGATGAATTTAGCAGTGGTCCTGCATGTGGAATAACTCTGATGAAAGTTTCAGGAGTTTTTGGATTGCTATGGCTTCAAAACAAAAACATAAAAAAATTCATTGCTTCTGCTTGGGTGATTAAACGGAAGAAGTGTTGGCTGTGTGAAGATCTATTCTCTTGTCAGCTGCACAAAGTAAATTTGTTACATGACACTGGCTTATTTACTCATTGAAAATGTTTACTGCTTTGCCTGCAAACTTCTTTCAATGAAAGCGTATGCATTTATCAAAAGATTCAGTGATTGGAAACAACCAGAACATTTTTCTGAGCATAGGGCGTGGGGTGCTGGCTCTGAGAGGGGGCTCAGGTTATAGGAGGAGGTAGGGGTGCAGGTTACAGGAGGGGACTGAGGATTGGTGTGCAGTCTTCCACCAGAACTAGGTTTTTTTAGGGTTTAGCTTGGTTTTGGCTATGTGTTGAAACAAGATTAGCTTTATTTTGGCTCATCGTGAAAATCGAGTTGCTTATTTTACATGAAATTTGGCAACACTTTATGACCCCGGTGCAGACCACCCATGCCAAGAGACCCTTGCTATTGGCCACTAAGATCTTTACCAATGATACCCTGCCCTGGCTGTGGCCTTGTACCAGCTGTTCCCAATGTGTCCTCTGGCACCCTCTGTGTAAGAGGAGGAAGGAGAGATGAAACTGGTACTGCCAGTTCCCACGATAGCCTGTTCCACCCCAGATAAGGCTCTCGTTCCAGCCTCTCTGTCCCACCAGATGACCACTGCCAATCTCTGGAGCCATTACACTTTGTACACCCATAGGAGGATGTCCAATGGCTGGACATCCTCCAACCCCAGGAACTCTCTTGGGTGGTTCTCCCCATTAACTAGACTATCCTGAAACTGGCTCAGCTGGTATGACACACAGGTGCTGGAAGTAGGGGTGCGTGGGATGCTGCAGCACCCCCTGGCTTGAAGTGGTTTCCATTATATACAGGGTTTCCAGTTTGATTCAACAGCTCTCAGCACCCTCACTATAAACACTGTGTCAGCACCCTTGGTATGACATCTCTCTGCCTCCTGTGCCCCTGCTCCGGAGAAAGTAGAGAAATGGTATTTTGTCTTTGCCAAAGGCGTGGAGTTTCTCTTTAGTCACCCGCTCTCAACCCTTTGGGGGTCTGGCTGGTGGCTCTCTACATGAAGGACGCCTATTTCCACGTCAATATTCACCCTATTCATCAAAAGCTCCTCTGTGTCACAGTACAGCACAGCTACTACCCGTTCCAAGTCCTGCCTTTTGGCACAGCAATAGTGCCACACATTTTCACAAAGGCTTCACTGTCACAGCAACATAGATGTGCAGTCTCAGCTACTCGGTTTTCCCTTACCTAGATGAATGGCTCCTTGTTGTGCTCTCTACCCCACTCCCCCGCCTATTTTCCACCATCCTCGTTCCTACCCAGATGATTGACTTTCCTGGGGCATGACTTGAATCCATTGCAGTATGGGCCTTCCTTCCATCATGAATCAAATTGCAGGCCTGCACTGCAACTCCCACATCACTACCAGTGGCTGCCTCTCCCCTTCTTGGACACATGACAATGTGCACCCCAGTCACGTACATGCCCGTTTTCATATGTGTTGCCTTCAGCTTAGCTCCTCTCTGTCTACAGACCAGCAGGGGTGGGGAACCTTCGGCCCGGGGGCCGGCTCCCCAACAATTCAATCCAGCCCCTGGGGGGGTCCAGCAGCCATGCAATGCTGCAGTGGAGGTACAGGGGCCGTGTATAGAGACCTTGCCCCAAACTTGCCTGCAGCACCAGCTGGTCACTTGTGGCTTCTTGTTCTGCATGTAAGAGAGGAGGGACGTGCAGGTGAGGTGGCTGCAATTTGTTCCCTGCGCAGCAGCACAGAAACAACAGGAGCTCCTCCAGAGTTTGAGCGCTTGTTGTCGTTCCCCCCCATACCAGGCAGCCAGGTGGCAACAGGGAAACAGATGCAGCCCATGCCCAACCTGGGGCAGCTGCAGCAAGCAGCCACACCAGGCGTCCATCCCAAGCCAGATGCTGCCAGCAACTCCTCCTCCTGCAGGTGAGTGTAGCTCAGTGGGCCAGCTTACCTTTGTTATATTCACTGCTTGACAGTATATTTTGCTTTATTATATTCAGCAGTAATGCAAGGAACCTACAGGTTTGAATCCTATAAGACACTGGCTTTAGCAGATAGCATGGAGTGGGCAAAAGGGCCTACGCAGGCTGGATCTGGCCCACCAAGTGGGTTGATCCAGTCCCAGAGACCCTGCCACCCCCCTGTCCCAGGCCAATTAGGACCTGGGGGTGGGGAAGCGCTAAGCTTCCTCCTGCCCTGACAGGACCATGCAGCACTTTGAAGCACTATGCACTCATCACAGGGCGGGAGGAGACATCACCTGCTCCCCCGGCCCCAAACCCTGATTGGCCTGGGGGTGGGAGGAGCGCACGAAGTTTCCTCCGCCTTCCCCCCCCGGCCCTGTGAGGAGCGCGTGATGCTTCAAAGTGCCGTACACTTGCGCAGGGTGGGGGGCAGGGTGAAGGAAACTTCATGCAGCTCCCCTGCCCCCAGGCCCTGATTGTCCTGGAGGTGGGGGAGTGGCAAAGCCTCCTCCCACCCTGCGAGGAGTACGTGGCACTTCAAAGTGCCACGTGCTCCTTGCAGGGTGCGGTAGGGCGGGAGGAGGCTTCGCGCGCTTCCCTCTCCCCCAGGCCAATCAGTGCCATGCATTCCTCACAGGGCTGGAGGAGGCTTTGCACGCTTCCCTGCCCTCAGGCCCCGATTGTCCTGGGGGTGAGTGAGAGTGCAAAGCTTCTTCCCGCCCTGCCAGAGGCATGGGTGCCTAGTGGGAAAGGGGGGGCAAAAGGGCTCCTCCACCCCTAGACAAATCATGGTCTGTGGGTAGGTAAGCCCAAAAGCATTCTGACCCCGGCCCCTCTGGTTTAGGCCCCGCCTCTTCTGGATTATTGCCCACTCCTGAGCTAGCATGAGGCTTAAGACCTGTGAACTTTGACATAGATCAGTGTTTCCTAAATGGTGCTCAGCGGAACCCTGGGGTTCCGCGAAGTGAAAGTAAGGGTTCCGCGAGAACTCGATCACTTCCCCTCTCCCCCGTCTTAAAGGGACAGAGAGGAGCCAGTGTAATGTTGAAAGCTCCTACCTATGAGGTTGTGCTACGTCCGGCGATTTTGAGGGCACTGAGCATGCTCAGCAGCTCTATTGAAGCCAGTGCCCGTCACCCTGCCCACACTAGCTATAAGTTTTTGCTTACTACATGTTAAAAGCGTTTAAAAAGAAAGAAAAGTAGCTAAACAGAGGAGGTGAGTTAACACTGACTTGGCGCGGGGTGAAGCGGCAGCATGCAGGGTTAGGATCGGTTCTGGGGCAAACTCAGGTCTGGTGGGGGGAGGGGCGCCAGGTAAACTCCGCAACACGGAGTGCAAAGCCCCAGCACAGTCAGGGCAGGAGGGATAAAAACAGCCTCACCAGTGGGAATGAGGCACCAGTCAAAGTGTGGCCGTGGCACAGGGGGTCTTTTTATTTGCTTAAACATGGGGTTTTTTTTTATCATTTATTCACCTCGGAGGCAATGAGCATGCTTAGAAGGGCTGCAGATGCCCCTGCCCTTCGCGCCAATACGCCAGCTCATTCTCTGGTTCCCCTGCTGGCTTTCAGACACCTCCCCGCCCCCCCGCTGCCACTTTGCATTTCCAAAGGGATCTAGCAGCAGCAGCAGCTACCGGTCCCGCTTCTCTAGCTCAGCCCAAGACTCCTCTCCCCTTCTTCCCCACTGCCGCTCTGCATTTCTAAAGGGACCTAGCTGTTGCTCGCTGCTGCTAGGTCCCTTTGGAAATGCAGAGTGGCGAGGGGAGGGCGGTGCGTGCTGTCGTGCTGTCAATCAGTGGTGCAATCACGTGTTATATAACACCGGAAATCCCCGTACTCGCTGTCAGGGAGCATGGCTCACGTGCGTGACTTTAACAATACAAGTACATAGTATGTACACATAGAATTACATTATTGATACCAAAATTCCCCATGGATCATTGGCTAAAAGAAGGAACTTAAAAAAAAAAAAAGAGTGAGTACTTTAAACACCCGTGTTGTTACTGAAACCAGCAAGGAAGATACCGAGGCCATTCAAGTTAATTATGAAAAATTACAGCCAAGTAATAAGAAATGCAAGGTATTATTGTTATTAGGGGTTCCTCGAAATTCTTTCAAGTTTAAAAGGGTTCTGTGACCTAATAAAATTGGGAAACATTGGCATAGATTAATTTAACTCATAGGTTATAAGGAACTGGAAGTAGGATGTTAGAGAAAGTCTTGGGCATATAACATCAACTGACCACAGAACAGGAGCTGACACCAGTTTCTGCAGGTTCTGGATAGAACATCCAACCACAAATGTGCCATGGCAAAAAACTGACATATATAATAATGGGTTGAAATCATAGATATACGAACCTATGGGAAAAGGACACGTTAGCCTTTGTAAAGGGAAGAAATACAAATAAGGCATAAGGGTAACTCCTTATTAAATATACATTAAATATGGTAATGTCAGCGTAACATACGATAAAAGTAGCATCCCAGGGCAGCAACAGTAGAGATGTAGTTCATGAGAGGGGCCAGAATGATGGGCAATGGTGAAGACAAGGAAAGTGATGGTAATGAGGAAAATAAGGGCGAACATCCAGGCATGGTGTGAATATGGATACACCAATCACTTCTTGTATTATCTCAGTATTGTTTCTATCTACCTTGCTGAGTTAATGTGTATAATTGTGTAATGAGGCAGCTTGGCCTCCCTCTGACCTGGAAGGGGAAGGACTCCCTAAATCCCCATGGTGGGCACGGCTACAGCAACCCAGTCCTAACCCCCAGGAGCAGAAGGGTGGGGCCGGAAGTATAAAAGTGGGAGCTAAGAGCTCAGTGGGGGCCCAGCCCCAGAGGATGCCAGATGTTCTGCCCAAGCTCCCAAAGAGGAAAGCTCAACCACACTGCCCTAGAGAGGAGAATTGTCCTGGGATACCAGCGCTGCTGCTGGGCCCAGAAGATTGGCCTGGGCTGCCAGAGCTGCTGCTGGGCCAAGAAGACTGTCCAGGGCTGCTCAGATTGCTGCTTGACCCTGATCCTGAGCCACTTGACACTCTGCCAGTGCCATTGTTCCCAGCGGACCCCAAGGAGCAGAGAGTAGGCCATGTAGGCCCACAGGGGGAAGTGGGAAGCAGCCAGGGGTAGCCGACCCATTGCCAGCTAAGGAAATGGAAGTCAATTGGGCAGCATGTTGTGGTTAGGATCCCTGCTGACCCAGTGATCTGGTTGGCATATTGCAGCCAGGATCCCCGCTGACCCAGTGACAGCCATCGCTCCCACTGTTAGGGCCCTGAGCTGGGTAGGGTGCCAGGTGTCCAGTATTGAACTGGACAGTCCGTTATTTTCACCTCCTCTCTGGTAAAAAAAAAATTCAGAAAATACCGGACACCTAAAAAGTCCGATACTTTCTGATTTTTTCCCGGCCAGGAGGCGAAAATCCCAAGCTGTCTGGCTCAATATGGAGGCAGCCTGGCAACCCTAGTGCTTACCGGGGAGCTGTCCGGTCCGGCACAGGGAGGCAAGATGGCAGGCGGCCACCAGCAACCTGTTAGGCCCTCATCACAGGGTTTTTAAAGGGCCACAGTGGTGGATTCTTTTTTTTTTTTACTCAACAACATTTTTCCTGGCCTGAGCACCAAAACTGTTTGTTTGAATGGTTTGTTGAGCTCACCCTGAACGAGGGCCAAGCCTTTCAACTACTGCTCACCCTGCAGACAAGCCTGAGCCTTAAACAGCCTCAAACTGTTTGTTGCCCCGCCCTGAATAAAGGCTGGGTCTGAGCATTGGCCTGAGCCCCAGGACTCCTCATTGTCTGCAGATGGGCTACTATTTGGCCCGAATATAGGCCAGAGCCCCTAGACTGTGGCGGGCCAGCCCTGAAAACAGGGCTCTATGGAACTATTAATTGGTCTGTCTGCCATGTAGTGATGCAGCTTGGCCTCCCTCCAGACTGAGAATAGTACAAATTGTAAATAAATTATTTATTTGTAAATATAAAAGAGTTCCTACAGTGTGAGTGTTGTTCCTGTGTACATCGGGGTTCCCAATTATAAAATAATTGAAATAATATTTTTATTGGGCCTGATCTTGGGATAAGGACCTGTACCCTCAGAGTAATATATGGGGAGCTTTGGATCAGGCTACAGGAAGTGTATGGGACCAGGAGGGAAAGGAGAGGAAGCCACTTGCAGGAGTGGGAGGGAAGAGAAGCCCCTGAGTCCTCCCCTGCATGGAATGCCCAGAAATGAGAGAAAGGGGCGGTCACAGCTGCACAAGTCCCAGAACCCCTTCCCAGCATGGGGAGCTGGGAAAAGGGAGAAAGGGGTTACGGACATAACAAGGCTCACCAAGGAAAAGCAAAGTCAGCCATCATACTTAAATACTAAGAATGTTAAACTTAGATCAATCAACTAATCGAATAGTCGATGTAATTTGCATTGACTATTTGATTAGTCAATAAGGGCACCTCTGCCTCTGAAATATAGCAAGAGCCCTGCTGGTTCTTGCTGCATTTCAAAGGCGGAAGCGCCACTGGGAGCGCGGGGCCAGTAGGGGATTCAAACAGTCCCCTGCTAGCCATGCACTCCCTGCGGCGCTTCCGCTTTTGAAATGTAGCAAGAGCAGGGTTCTTACTACATTTCAAAGGCGGAAGCACCGCCAGCTCCCCAACCCCTTCTCCCCATGGAGATGGTGCTGGGGGGAACCGGCTTTTAAGTGGGCTCCCCCCAGCACCGGATCCTGTTCCCCCGCTTGCTGCCTCTCTCTGATAGAGGCAGCAAGGGGGGGGGAAGGAGTGACTAGTTGAGTCACTAGTCGACTACTCCACTAGCCACTTACAGCCCTATAAAATACTAAATAAAAAAAGAACATCACACACCATCAAGGAGATTTGTGAGGTGTGTGCGTGCGTGTGAGCGCATGCGCGCATCCATACACAGTGCAGTTTGGGGCTTTTTTTTCTCATTTTTGTGGGGCCCACAACTGATATTTCTGTGTGTTAGTGGCCCCTGACCCCCTGGACTACAGTGTGACCACCTAGACAGCAAGGTCTTGATTTCCCAGCCAATATTGCTGTCCTTCATCAGGTGGATCAACTCTACCCATGTGATAGTCACATTCTCTTCAAGCCACTCATGCCAAAAGCCACCCTCTCAACAGATGCCTCCCCATAGGTGGGGGTGCTCATTGGGCAACCATACCACGCAGGGCATCTGTATGCCTCAAGAAGCCTGGATGCACACAAACCTCATAGAATTCTGGATAGTATGTCTCACGTGCCAGATATTTCTTCCCCACATACAGGCCAAACACATCCAGTTGCTCTCCAACAACTCTGCAGTGGTGGTCTATATCAACAAACAGGGCAGTGCCAGAACTCCCTCTTGCCGTTCCAAGTCCATCTGCCTCTAGAATCAGGGCATCAATCAGGTCATGCTCCAGGTTATGTATCTCCCTGGCACCTATCAGTGCAGTCAATAGGATGTTCTGCTTGAATATGGTGGGAACTGCACAACATCATCCTCTGGTACCTTTTCTACAAGCAGGGCACATCACAATGGGACCTCTTCAACCACTCATGAGAACCACAAACTTCTGCTTTATTGCTCCAGGGGAATTGTGGAGAAGGACTCGCAGAGCAATGCCCTTCTCCTCCCTGGACAGACTCTCTCCACCATGCCTTTCTTTTCATCCCCCTCTTCCCACAAATCCTGTAAGGTTGAGCGGGAACAAGCCCTGTCTTGGCTCTGCCAGTTTTGGTTCACAGACCTGAACCTCTCTGCCCAAAACCCACTCTGCCTCCACATACTACCATATCTCCACACACAGGACCAAGGCCAACTCTGACATCCCAAATCCAGCCATCTTCACCTCACAGCTTGGTTCTTGCATCAAGCTAGGAGACAGAGTATGCTTCACCCTTGTGTGACATATTCTTACCCAAAGCAAGTGGGGACACACCAGGACCTGCTATCAGGTCAAATGGAACTACTTCACCTCTTGGGCTCACCGCCACCAATACTGGCGATCTATTATATCCATTACCTTCTCAAACTCAAGACTTTGTGCTTAGCCCTCAGCATTATTGGGGTACACCTCACAATCGTCATTGTCTTTTGCCCCCCACCTCAGGTGGATGGTGTTTCCGTGTCTACACACACAACCACTGTATGTTTTTTAAAAGATTTGCTTTAGAGATGTAAAAGGTTGAAGGTTTACCATTAACCGGACCCTAACCGTTAACACTGGCGGCTGGCTGGAGGGACCCCAGTCTCACCAGCTGGGGCAGTCACACTGCACTGGAGACCAGCCTCTGTCATGCCACTCTCAGCAACCTCTGTTAATAGTTAACCAGTTAACCAATATAATTTTTATTGTTTAACTGGTTAACTTTTTAAACCAATATTTACATCCCTAGTTTTCTCAATACCTTCCCGCCCACAGTCAAACTCACACCCACCTAGGATCTTCATCTCATTCTCTCTGCTCTTATAAAACTGCCCTTTAAGCCCCTAACAATGTCCTCTCTTTCTCATCTCTCCATGAAACTGATCCTCTTGCCAGCCATCATGTCAGCCAAACGGGTCAGTGAACTGGTGGCCATGATGGCCAATCCCCCATACACTATCTTCCACAGAGATCACAGAATACTAGAACTGGAAGGGACCTCGAGAGATCATCAAGTTTAGTCCCCTGCTCTCATGGCAGGACCAAGCACGGTCTCTAGCATCCCTGACAGGTGTCTGTTTAACCTGCTCTTAAATATCTCCAGAGATGGAGATTCCACAACCTCCCTAGGCAATTTATTCCAGTGTTAACCACCTGACAGTTAGGAAGTTTTTCCTAATGTCCAACCTAAACCTCCCTTGATGCAGTTTAATTGCTTCTTGTCCTATCCTATCCAAGGAGAACAATTTTCCCCCTCCTCCCTGTAACACCCTTTATATACCTGAAAACTGCTATCATGTCCCTTCTCAGTCTTTTCTTTTCCAAACTAAACAAGCCCAATTCCTTCAGCCTTGCCTCATAGCTCATGTTTTCTAGACTGTTAATCATTTTTGTTGCTTTTCTCTGGACCTTCTGCAATTTCTCCACATCCTTCTTGAAATGTGGTGCCCAGAACTGGACACAATACTCCAACTGAGGCCTAATCAGCCCAGAGTAGAGCGGAAGAATGACTTCTCGTGCTTTGCTCACAACACTCCTGTTAATGTATCCCAGAATCATGTTTGCTTTTTTTGCAACTGTGTCACACTGTTGACTCATATTTAGCTTGTAGTCCACTATGACCCTGAGATCCCCTAGATCCCTTTCTGCTGTACTTTTTCCTGTTTCGTTACATCTCAACCCTAAATTTCCTCTTTGGGGTGGTATCAGATATCCATCTAAATCAGTGTATTCACCTTCCGGTCTTCTACCCCACATCTCCCACATAGACCAAGCACTGAATTCCATTGACGTCCATTGTGCCTTATCATTCTACCTCCACTGAACCTGTGCCTTTTGTACCTCACCATGTCACTTTCTGTCAATTTCTGAGCATTGTAAGGGCTAATCCCCCTGCTCCTAGAGCATTTCCAAATGGGTCTCTGGGTGCATTCATGAATGCTACACCTTCACCAACATGACATCATAGATGGCATCACAACATGCTCTACCTGAGCACCACATTGACCTCCCTACTCATCTCCTGGCACAACATTTGTCATGTCACAACCTGGCGTTACAGCCACACCATCACATCTCATTATGCCATCACCCACTCCACAATTGCAGATGCTACCATGGTCCACGCTGTGCTGCAGACAACACTTCCAAGCATGTCCTTGCACCCACCTCCATGCTAATCACTACTCACCCACATTTGGAATCCATATAGGGACTAGCACTCAAAGAAGAAGTTTACTTACCTATAAACTGGAGGTTTTTCAAAATGCACCATCCCTTTGGATTCCAATACGCACCCTCCATCCCCTTGGCTGCAGACTGAACTGCTTAGCAATAAGAGGGATATTGGTGCAGCAGTGACCAGCACAGCCAATTATAGTCTTGGCTACAAACATGGGGGAGATGTACGATGGATGTGTGAGTCAACTGACATTACTACAAGACCTGATTCCACTGCTTGGTGTGCATGGTGCACCCATATTTGGAATCCAAATAGGGGCCCCACATCTTGAAGAACCTCCACAAACTACATAAATAAAATAAAATAAAATAAAATAAAATAACTACAGACGTTTACCATTAGAGGCAGAGCTGTTAAGACACAGCTGATTCTGCATTGAGAACTCTTGGGCCTGTAAATGGAGTCCTTCTAAAGTCTACCCATGCAGTTCTCAAGATGAGGCATAGAATTATATCAGATACATTCATGAACATAAGTACATGACCAGGATGCCTGCAATAGCAGAAAACTGGACTTGATGATCCAGTAATATGTCCTATGTCCCTATAGGAAACCTCCAGATCAGAATCAATCTTTAACTACAAAAGAGAAAATGTCTTACTGGTAGCATCCTTTCTGCAGGTAGTGTCTCCCACAATTCTGAATGTCTGGGCTGCTCTCCTTTCTCTGCAGCTTCACAGGCAGGCAGATCAGCATTTTGGCACCTCATGCTGTGGCCACACCCGCTCCACTTCCTATTATCACCAGATGAGATCCTGCCAAGCTATAAAACTTGCATACCATTACCACCAAATATTCCAGAAAGAAAAAAATCACTATGTAGATAAGACCAAGAAAAAATAGTCCTATGTAAGCAGAAATTCTACTTCATCTCTGACCCTGGGCTCAAAAGGACTATGGGGTTGGCAGAACTGTGATAAGCACTGGTCACAGAAAGGAAATCACTGAGAATGTTTTTGTTTTGTTCTGTGGCTCATTGTCTTCCACTATTCTGTACATCTGGAAGTGGTGATCAATGATCAAATGTAAGGGGGGTTATGAAAACAAGAGCTCATTACATAATAAGTATCCCCCCTTCTTTATCCAATCTTTTGAGGTCAAGAATGGCTCAGATACCCCGGTGCACTTCTAAACAATGAAAAAGATGGAGTACAACCCAGATAACCTTTCTACACCCTTTCTACACTCCCATATCCAGAAGAAGAGATATTTAGAAGCCCTCTACACCAACATTCCACACAAAGACGGACTGCAGGCCATTAGGAACACCATCCTCGAAAACAACACTGCACACCTGATTACAGAGCTCTGCGACTTCATCCTCACCCACTACTTCCAATTCAGAAACTATTTCTATTTCCAAATCAGTGGCACAGCCATGGGCATTCGCATGGCACCACAATATGCCAACATCTTTATGGCTGGCCTTGAACAAGGTTTCCTCAGCTCTCGCCCCCTAACACCCCTACTTTACTTACGCTACATCGATGACATCATCATCATATGGACCCACAGTTAAGAGACTCTTGAAGAATACCACAAGGATTTCAACACCTTCACCCTACTATCAACCTCAGCCTGGACCAGTCCACAAGGGAAATCCACTTCCTGGACACTACAGTACAGTTAAATGATGGACAAATTTCCACCACCCTTATATCGGAAACCTACCGACCGCTACACTTACCTTCATGCTTCCAGTTTCCATCCCAGACACATTTTCAGTCGATTGTATACAGCCAAGCCCTACAATACAACCGGATTTGCTCCGACCCCACAGACAGAGACAGTCACCTACAGGATCTTTACAGAGCATTCCTAAAACTGAAATACCCACCTGGGGAAGTGAAAAAACAAATTGACCGAGCCAAAAAAATACCCAGACATGAACTACTTCAAGACAGACCCAAAGGAGAAAATAACAGAACTCCTCTTGTTGTTACCTACAGTCCACAACTCAGACCCCTCCAATGCATTATACACAATCTATAACCCATCTTGGAAAATGATCCCTCACTCTCAGAGGCCTTAGGGAAAAAACCTATGCTTGCTTACAGACAATCCCCTAACCTGAAACGTATTCTTTCTGATAACCATGCCATACAACCACATCATAAACCTCCAGGAACCCAGCCCTGCAACCAAAAAAGATGCCAACTGTACCCACATATCTACACTGGCAAATTCATCACTGGAGCAAACAACATAAGCCACAAAATCAAAGGGTCATTTGACTGTACATCCAGTAATTTGATCTATGCCATCAAATGCCAGCAGTGCCCCAATGCTGTATATATTGGACAAACTGGATGGTCTCTGCGGGAAAGAATCAATGGACACAAATCGGATATACGTAAAGGGAATATACAGAAGCCTGTTGGTGAGCATTTCAGCTTGCCTAACCACAGTCTGACAGACCTGCAAGTAGCTGTCTTGTCACAAACCAGCTCTAAAAGCCAAATACACAGAGAAGCCCTGGAATCCCAGTTCATCCACAAATTCAATTCACATGCTAATGGACTCAGTCGTGATATGGGCTGGTGGGGACTCTATCTACTTAATAACCACTGAAGGTGCCAACAACTCCCTGAGTGGTATCCTTCCTGTTTTAGGAATCTATCTATTGACATTGATTTTTATCTGCTTAGGTTTAAGTATCCATTCTCCAGATACTTAATGATGCTCTGTCTCCCACCTTCCTCCCTGTTTCTTTCTCTTCCCCCTCCCCTTTCCCTCTCCTATTTATTTAGAGTTTTCATATCCCCAACTCATAACTCTGGTCATCTGAAGAAGTGGGCTGTGCCCACGAAAGCTCATGATACCATCTACATGTTTCGTTAGTCTATAAAGTGCTACCAGACCATTTGTTGTTTTTTTCTGTAACAGACTTAACTCTGCTACCCCCTGAAGCTCCTGTGTTTTATGGGGTCATTGGAACTTGGTGATTGGATGAAGGACAGATGGACTGGAGCTTTTAGCTCAATAGAGTATCCCTGATTCGCTATCTGAATAATTTCTTTGTCTGTGGTTGACGAAAATCTCCTGGATTTTTTCCTTTTTCTTTCCCTTTTTTGATTTTTTAACCTTTTTAGTGTTTTATGGGAGCAATGAAGCTCTGCTGTGGTTTTGCTGAGGCTGTTTGTGACCTGCCTTTCTCAGGCTCTCAAGCCCTTTCAAGATGTCTCTCCTAATCCTTCCCCATTGTGTCCCATTTCCCAGAGGAAGGAGGGAATTTTTCTCTAACCCTTCCTGGTTAGCTTGTGAGGAAGCAGGCTGATTAGAAGCCCTGCTTCTTACCCCAGGACCCTCTTTAAGACTAGGATGGAGGGATTGCAAGGCCTCTCAAGCCTCTCCTCATTGTTCGGCAAAATTCCTCTGGGATTTACTCCTGAATTAAGTGGTTGGGGACCTCCTTGCTTTTAAAGCCTTTACTTGCTCTGCACTGGGGGTTCTGGTACATTTTTCCCTGATTGGAGCCATGGCTGCTTAGGTGAAAAGAAGACCCCACCTATAACTTTCTGATTAGGAGCCCGGGGACCTAAGGGAATTAGGATTGGTTGGCTGGGTGCAGGCTGGGCATAACTCACTGTCTGGTGAGCCTGGGAAGGCTGCCTTACAAACAGAGCACTTCTTGGATTTAACTCCATCTTTTTGTGGTTGCTCAGCTATACTTACATAGTAGCAGAAAAACCAACAGGGAAATGCTGCAGCGGATGCTCAGAAAGGGTTAAATTACTGGAGGTGTAACTGACCCAGGAAGAAATATGAACGTGGGAGGAGGAGAACACTGCTACCTACTGCCCCAAAACTGGGCAGATAGAGCTCAAATTGAAAGGTAAGAACGAGAGCAAGAGAAACCGACACCAACTGCTGTCATGAAGGCAGAGAATCTGGCAGTAAGGAGGAGTAGAGGAGTCTATGTAGCACCAAAATACTGATCTGCCTCCATGAAGTTGCAGAGAGAGGAGGGAGATGTCCAGACTTGTGGGAAATACTGGGCTGCAGAAAAAGTAAGCATACCCAGTACATGCAAAAAGATACAAGATGATACAAGATGACACACGAAAGCGTCATCAGGATGTTCCAAAGATGTATACAGGCAAATTTAATTTATTTAAACACCAGATGCATTAAGAAAGGACTAGATCCTATAGTATGGAATATATCATTTTAAATACAAAAAGTAATAATATTTGCCCTCCACAATTATGCATTTTAGTCATTTTTTCAGACAGAAAGTGCCCAGCCTCTTTCTATAGATGTTTAACTGTGGCATAAAAACATTTAAGAGTCCTAATCAAAAACTACAGAATCACTTTGTGAAAAACTCTGAAAATTAAATTTGCATAAAAGCTATTTTGACAACACAAAAAGCCATTAACTCGGCATGCATGGGTGCCTCTAACCCTCCCCAAACAAATTTAGCTCAGAAATTCAGGTGGGGAATGCGCACAGATAAACAGACCAGTAAGATATATAGTATGCACGATAGAAAGTGCCAGTTATGTTTATAGTACCATCCAGTATCTGGAGAGAAACCAGAAGACCTCCTATGAAATCTTTCGGTGTTTCTAACTCTGTTGCAAAGCTGCCGGAAATTCTAATGGTATAAACCGTTATGGGGAAATGTGAAAACATGAGAGGTCATATCAAATCGGGGCACATATGATAAATACATCACAGCATTAGGCATGTTGGATATGAATTTTCAGACTAGCAACCCATATGCATTTACCAAAACTGTCACAAAGTTAGCAAGTTGTCCTGTTTCAGTCTGATTACACAACCAGCTTCACAAAGCAAAAGCATGTACAGCAGGTCACTTTCCCTTCTCATCTATTTAGGTGGATTTTTTTAAATAATACATGATCGCCAATATTTATAATATGAATAAAATCTGCCCTTCACACAAGCCTAAGCACACGTATTTTAAAATGACTTATTGGATATCTTCATGTTTTGTTTAAGGCATGAACAATGGCATATGAATGGGAACAGCTTCCAGAAAAGCATGATGTCTTTTTGACAAGGCTAGTCCAAGCACATTACACTGAAGGACTAGTTTCAAGCCAGAAAAAATAGACTGTTGTAACACAAGAGTGTTTAACAAAATAAGTGAAAACAAAATGGATTATTCTCTTTCATTTTGGTTGTTGTTACTCTCAATGACTGTTTTAAGCACTGGTTGCAGTTTTGTGTTTTACAACCTCTTCTGAGCAACTCTGGATAACATATCTGCTTCCTTTGTTTTGCATTTTTAATACAATGAAACTTTAAAAGTTTTTTTTAAATGGCTGCTGCAAAATAAAAAGGTTCCAAAAGTGGCCAGGGACCTGGTCTAATGCACTTTCGAAAGTCCATTATAAAGATGAATATAAAAGCGAATGGTAGGTTTTCTGTAGACCCACAAACCACACTTAGCTATAAGAAACATATTGTGCATAGTTATTTTTTCTTCTTCTTCAGAGAATGATATGTTTACTAGATCTACATTCTCAGTTTACCAGAGTATGGGGTTTCTACTTTACTAAAGCCAGGATCCTTTCGCAGTTCCCAATAGGTGTCATTAGAAACCCAGCTCTCTCTTTGATTGGCATCGATAACTTTTCTGCAAAAGCAAAAAAGAGAGACAAAACAAAACCAGATGAAAATTGTCTTAATAAAGATTTACATTAATAGATTGCATATTTTAAAAGGATACCTAGCATAAACATCAGAGATTTAAAAATGAAACAATTTCATAACCTGTGTCTGATTCATAGAAGCCTGCACCCAGATGAAGTCCTGTTGACTTCAGTGGACTTTGTGTGTGCGTACTCTAACTATGTAGACCAGATGGCAAGATAAATTAATTTACTTCCATTATTTATGCTGTTTGGTTCCTTTCTGCATTTCAGTCGTTTTGTACAATAAAATTATGCCACAGCCCTTCTTCACTACTAAGCTTAAGGCACATTGGCAGGGTGATATGGAGATATTTATAAGGCTATTGTCCACGTCTTACTTCTTACTTTGTGGCCTAACAAGTAACATCAGCTTCCTTGTCTGGTTAATCTGCCTCCCTTCACAGCATTAAATTAATTTAAAGTATTTTGAAATAGCCTCGGACAGGTGTCACAGCTCTGAAAATATTTCTTGTGATTGGATTGTTTCCATTTTTTCACTTTTTTATTACACTACTCTGGACTTGCTATTTGAGAGGCAGATGCCCTGTCTGTTCTCTTTATGTTGATGGCTGCATATAAACAAATTATAGATTTATTACTAAAATCACTTTACTCACTTAAAAAATTTTGGTGTGTATTCAATGTTGTTCTCTTCCATGTACCGTCTTCTACTTCTCTGGAGTTCCTCTATTCTTTGCTTTTCTGCTGATGCTGCTTCTACATTTCCTTCTTCCAAAAGTCTGTACATATAACAATGGATCTTTCAGTAAATATACAATTTCATCTTCTATAAAAATATATTCTGTAAAAACATTGCTAGAAAAAAAAAGTATTCATCACTAAAAAACAAGGCCAGAAGCCTTGAAAAGGACTATTGAGTTCCATATACCTACTTTAAGGCCAGAGTCCATTAAAAAAGAAATACTATAATTATTCAATTTATTCTTCTGAGTCTGAAATACAGTTTTAATCTTATTTATATTTTCAGCTCCTCAGAGCAAGCTGCCTACTCTCTGCATAAACAGTGTAGGATCCTTCCATAGCATGCAAGAGAAAGCTAAGATACAAGAATGGCTGACATGTTGGTTTGCCAGCTATACCTGCCTAACCTATAGCAAGCATGTGCACCTTGCCAGTCAAATTATACTGCTAACAGCAAGCACAACCTCTGGATAAACACTACTTTTATTTGTGGGAGTAGAAAAGGACACTCCAGAGCATATATTTCCTGGAATTTTCTGGAATTCTGCCTTTGCCAGAAGAATTCTCATACCACCAGGATGTCTGTATGCTTCCCTTTCCTGAGCTGGATAAGCCACGATTTTTACTGTAATATTTAACATTTTCTTTTCTAAGCCCTAACGTATATCATAGTGCAGATCTTGGCAAAATTCAACGGTGGGATTTAAATTTGCCATAAAATAATCATAAATATTAAACACAAAAATGAGCTTTCTTGCCTCTGATCTGGCCTGAATCGTGCATCTGTTGTTGGAAGAATATCTTTCAATACAGGATCTAACTCATTGAGTTCAATAGCAAACCTTGTAAAGCCATAATAACGTTCATAGTTGGTTGGCATGGATCCTGTATAAACATATTTGAGAAACAAAAATTCTTATTTTACTATTTTATAAGCACATACACAGAGTGCAATGAATTTATAAAGCTGTAACAGCCAATAAAATATCAATACATTACAATTCCTTTTTTATACAATTTTAAAATGTATCAAATATTATTTTCTAGGTAGATCAACTTTAATTTAATATTAATTATATTAATGTATTATATAATAGAGTTATCTACTCAACAGATCAAGACTTTTTAAATCTCTCTTTTGGGAAATATCTGAAATATTCCTTTCAAGTTAAAAATAAACCACTCTACTCAAAAAAGAAAATGTATGGGGTTTTCTACCAAATGTTGGTATCCAAACAGGTTCATAGTGTGTGATTCACTGTTGCCCTGAATTTCCTTTCCACCAGTGCAATATGGGTGTAAAATGCCATCAAATTAGAACAGAAACACCCACTTTGCTCTAGAGTAAAGAGGTGAATAGTAATGACCACTTGGATTCACATTTTCTCTTTAAACAAGTAACCAATTTTTAGGAAACTTATGTCAATGGAAACCACAAGTGCTCCTTATAATTGAAAACCAGACAATTAGGGCAATATGGATTGATATAATCAAATTGTTTCTCCTTTCATTTATGCTGGTTTTATACAAAATGTAATTCTGTTTAATCTGACAGAGATACCCTGATCTGCGCAGGTGTTAAAGGAGGATAATGCTAAAATTTACATTTTGCTTACTACAAAATCCAATTATTTTCTTTATTGCTTCAGATAATGTTCTCAACATGCTAAATACGCAGGAATTAATTTTAACCTCAAATTTTGAGCAAAATCTAAAAAATGACTGAGATGAAGCACACACATTTTTTAGATACTTTTACATTCAATAATCAAATATACTACTACACCTTTCTCGCTATTTAGCTTGCTGTGTATTTTGTTTCTCCATTTGTATTTTTAAAAGGTGGCTAAAAGCAGCTTTACATATTTCCAGTAAGACTATAGCCACCAGAAGGATTTCACTTGACCAGAATTTTCTCACCTGGCCTCCATATACATTTTGCTGAAGGTGCAATCCCACAGTATAGTCCCTCATGCCACTTTCCAAAGAGGCGATGCACCACCTTTCCTTCTTGGTCCATGACAACCCCTTGAACTTCATTTACATTTGAATTCCAATAATTCACCTGGAAATGTACCGAAGTGCAGAAGGTAAACAAAGTTGATTTCCTTGTCACACTGTATACTACAAAACCCCACTACATACTTCCTTTAAATAGTGTGACAAATATAAAGTCACTTGCAGCTAGATTTCCAACAAAGAAACATTAGAGGCTATTTATTTCTTGAAATGTAAGATATGCATAAGGATGTGACATCTTTGTAATTTTACTACAAAAATCTCAGCAAATCTATATAGACTTAACTAATCTACCAAACGTCTACCCTATTCAGATGATAAAGTCTTAATGGGTGGTGACTCCGCCATTATTTGCCAGTTTACACTATCATGCACATTGTTGGCATTTCACAAATTAGAATTTCATCCAAATGAATATTAGTTACATTCAAACACAAAAGAAAACAGCAGCCTGGAACAACATAATATGCTAAGCCTTTGTGTCCATCTCTAAAACTAACTAGGGAAAACTTACCATGTAACTTACTTCAACATCTCTTAAACAAGTGGATTACAATGAAAAATGTTTGGATCACAATATTTTATAGATAGGAAAACAACAGAATCATAGAAGTATAGGACTAAAAGGGACCTTAACCGCAGGGATGTGAATGATTAACCAGTAGGCATCACCCCATATGGATTATGCTTACTGGTTACGGTTAACCAGAGGGGGCTGGAGCAGTTCCTGCCCAACATGGGCAGGGGACTTGCTCCAGCCCAGTGGGGCCTGCCATGGGTAGGGGAGGCTCCAGCACAGGCAGAGCCGCCCCTGCCTACAGCAGGCCTGGCCAGGTGCCCTGCAGGCAGGGGTGCTCCAGCCCAGCTAGGGCATGGCAAGGCAGTCACTCCAGCTCTCCACCCGCCCCTGTTTAAGCAGCTAACTGATTAAATGGAATTTTACATCCCTACTCAATAGATCATCTAAACCAATCATCCAATCTCCAGTACTCCAGGCAGGACTAAGTAATAATGTAACAAATGCTTCTGCATGAGAATCCATACATATTGCAAATGTTTCTTATCTGCCTCTGATGGGTAGTTCCAGATTTTGCATCAGACTTCTTTTTTTTCAAAATCTATTGCCAATCCTCATAATGGTTGTGATTTAAAATGAAGAAAATCAGAATACTGGATGCATCAACATAAACAGGTTTACTGATCACCTCTGATGACAATAGTAGTTTGGTTGTTTGTATAGGGATTCAAGCTCATGTAATTATCTGTGCGCACACGTAATATAAAGTCTCTTCATCTGTCAGATTCTTACCCCATTGTGTAGTAGGAAAAGGCACCCTGCCAAAGTTAAAAAAATCAAATGTATAATTTTTTTTCTCTTCCCAAATACCTAAGCTGCTGCCACTGCCACTCTTCAGTACTGAAGAATTCTTTGTCCAGATCCTGTCAACTCAATGTGGGGGAACTACCTTCACCCCATCGCATCCTCTATTTGCTTTTCCCTCCTTCTCTTTTCTTCCTTTCCTTGGGAATTCCCTTCCCTTTTATCTTTAAACAGCCTTATTCCGAAGTACTGAACAAATGCAGACCCTAGGCAAGCTATAATGCACCAGTGCAGCAACTAAGGTGGGTCTTTTGACATGAAATGTTGATAGGAATGCCAGTGATGATAAACTCATCACTTTAATTATTTTTACAAAAAAAATCAGTTCTAACAGATCTATCTGGCTGTTTTTATATGAGACTATCATCAAGATATGTGAATATAATAAAGCGGAACACCATTATTCTAACAAGATAAGAAACTGAAGACCAAATTCTGATCATGGTTAGAACTGCTCTGAAGGACAGAGTTGCTTTTGGTTTTCACTCATGTAATAGAGCAGAATGTCCATTTGCTTTTTAAAATAAAAAAACAGTAATTTATTGTCAGTGCTGCTGGCATCAAATGGTCTGGCTCATCAGCCACAGAGACATGTGAATAGTGGCAGACATCTCAGGACACAACTTAGGCAGAGTTTCATTGTTGGGCTTCTTACCTGGCAAGATGGTGGTGATGACACAGAACAGGAAAGAAGGAATTTAGGGAAACAGTAGAAGACTGAGGAAAGCGTAGCCAGATCTAGGCTAAGTAAAATAGTTCTTACTTTTTGTCATATATTGCCATATATTTTGTCATATATTGTATGACAGATTATAAGTTACCTTGACAAATGTGAGTTTACAAATACAAACACTACTTTTTGTGTTTCTGATTGTTATTTCTCCATAATGCTCAATCCATCTCCTTCCACTAAGGATGTTGTGTATGCAGGTGGTGACTTTGTTCCACACATAGTAATCTCCATACCTGGGAAAAAAGTTAGTAAATAATTGGTAAACAAGTGAAAACCAGTCAGATAATCAAATATACAAAATAATGACAACCCTCACAAATATTTGAATCAATAGTCTGGCACATTAAAAGTATGGCTTCCATATTATTATTCCCCATCATTAATTCTAAATTATTCTATGGGAGTGAAATTCTCTCCATTATAGAAGACTCACAAGAGACCCCATGAACCACCAAAGTCCTGCACATTAAAGTCTCAATCCAGTAGTCCTGAACACTTTGGCCCTGATCAGCGACTTCAGTAGGATTAAAGTTCAGCATGAGCTATAGCACTGTGGTGGACTGGGGCTCTGGTTACCATGAATGCAACAGGAACTAATACAAGTAAAATAGTTCTGAAATAGAAAGAATAGAGAGGAAGTGGGGATCAATAACTCAGTTGCATATTGTCCCCTTTCCTGAAAATTCCTCTGTGGCAACTCTATACAGTCGGAGCTTCCCCAGTCCTTGCAGGAGAAGGGGGGAGAGATAGAGCCAGGGAACAGATGCTATACATGGCATACTCCCCTCCTAACCTGTCAGATAACCAGGGCAATAGATATATGCAGAAGGCAATGTTGTTCTTTCGGCATTAACTACCACTTTGTGACAAGACACAGCACCTACAGAAACTGTACTGCCAGGAGCAGAGTGCACATGCACCCCAAGATCTGAAGATTCATAGGTTTTGTGGGTTTGGGAGGCCATAAACCTCTCCTTATGTGACCAAATCCCTACTCCCTTCCCTCAGGGCTCCATCTGAAGGAAGCCATGTGGCTCTGTCTATATCACAGAAGATTTTGAAACATTTTCCTGGTTCAGATGAGCCCATCGGTAGCCTTGAGAGCCTATTGCAGACAGAGCGGCACCTGCCATTAGAGTGGTATTGAACAGACTTGCTCTGGGCAGCCCATCATTCCAACAACTGGGTATGGAGCTGTGCCCCCTCACATACACTCATTCTCCTCTACCAGTGAGATGCTCTGGTAGAGGAGACGCAATCTCCAGAGCCCTGCAAATCCACAGATAACTGTTTTATATCCAGGAGTATCTGCACCTGTGGATGTCGATATGGATATCTGCAGCTCATTTTTGTGGATACAGATACAGATATAAATTTTGTATCTACACAGGGCTCAAGCAATCTCCCCTGGTTTTTCCTTCAAGTGCCTGACTGAGCCTTCAGGCTCCAGAAAGGCTTCATTATCCCATCCCATAGTGGGAGACTGGAGCAAGGAGCTTACATCCCACCTACTGCTAATCATTGGGAACTCTACACCGCCCAGCACAATCCATGGAGCCCTCCAGAAGGAAAAGCATCTATGGAGATTTAAAAAACAACCAAATAAAAAAATCCCACAGCCCAAGGAAAGACAACAATAGCTTACTTTGGAAAAGTCACATTCAGTGTTCCAACTGGCAGGATCTCCATTGATTTCCCCCAGAACTTATTTTTCCATCTGATATCTAAATGATGATACAGTGAAATATTTAGAAAATCACAAAAGACCAAAATATTATCTTTTCAGTGATCTATGCCACTAAATGGCATACCAGATGATCTATGCCAGACTGCCTGTTTCGAACAGAACATTAACCTGCTTTGAAGACGGAAAAAGGTTATACCAGAGGGACAACCTTATGTCAGAGAGGCTAATGTACCCCTTGTCATTCTGCTAATCTCCTAACAGATAACAGTGTGTTCTGTATAAAGCTTTTAAATAAAGACAGCAGAATAAATGTAATGCAAGTCTCACTGGCAATGGGATAAACTACAACATCGGCTTGTTCCTTACAGTTTAAAATTGAAACACTTTAAAGTAACAGTCAGCACTAACTTTATATAATACTATATAGTAAACTAATCTCTTAGATAAATTCCAGAGAACTACAACCCTAATCAAATGATTTTTGAGAACATAAACTTTTTATTTTGATTAAAAACTTGATCTTTAGGCTTTTGAATTAAAATATATACCTTGCCAAAACACAAAATTCTTTGATTCACAGTGACAGGCAGAAATGGGTGGATGGTGGCTAACCTGAAAAAAAAAATTACGGTGGCGAGGAGTTGTTTAACACAAAATAAGTCTTTCATTTTTAAAAATCAGTGCAATTAACAGTTACCTCAAGCTAAGAACTATTCAATTATGTATATTACAAGAAAACAAACAAAACAAAAAGCCTCAGCATGTTTAACATGTAACAGACTTTATTTTATAGCCTCATACATTAAAGGATATATTTTATATAATTTTAATCATTTATACATTTTTTTCCTGGATTTAATAACTTTCATGTCAAACTTTCATGTTTCTCTTTACTCTAGTGTGAATGCAATATCCCATCTGTAAAGAAAAGTCACTCTACTGTCCAAAGAAATGAAGATTTACATAGAAACAAATTTTACCTGCTCTGAGAAAAATCGAAATCCTTTATCTTCCCTTATACATTCATAGGTCTCACCAAGCACTGGATTGAATGGCTTGCTTCCTGCTCTGTAATAAGTGGAGGCATACCCTGAAGCTGCAAAGGCAGCTATGAGAACCTGTAAGAACACACAAAAACAGCTGAAGATTCCTCAGCGTGCTCCCTCATCATTCTCAATTGTGTGTGCAGCAGATGAATAAATGTATTATTTAAAAACATTTGATTGCTTTTTTGTTCATTCGGTATTTGAAGGGCTACATATTAACAGAAAACTATCAATGTCTTGCAAAGTAATGAACAGAAAGGAAAGCCTGCAGTATCTGGTTTTTTATGTGTCTGAATAATACACAAACTTACCGGCTGCACATTGCCATAGCCTTGGGGCATACAGAAAAACATAGAACAGTACAATAGGATCTTGCTAATCTACACAGCCTATAATTCACAAACAAAAACCTATGATCTCTCACCATTCCCCAGCAGAGTTTTAGTGGCAGAGGCTGTATTAGCTGACGTCTCACAATATTAAGTATTACTTTTACAAAATATACTACAGAACATTACTATTTGCTTTGAAGTGCCATTATAGAATAACTGGTAATGGCTTCATAGCTGAAGTTGGACTGCTGTTTGCATTTAAAGAAGGATTAAGATCCCTTTATTTCATCCTTTCAATTCAGATTAAATTTTGTCTCCAAATTTTGATTCATAATTCTTCAGAGGACAACTTAATTTGCCATGTAATATTTTTGGATGAAATATTTAATAGCTTTACAACTGTGGCCAGATTTTCAAAATTCCTTGGAGCTAAACAACCACAGTACCCACAAACTTCTTTCTCTCTCTCTCACTCACTCACACACTCTCTCTCTCTCATTCTCTCTCTCTCTAAGCCAACCATCACACTGCACACAGACCACTTTTGAACTTTACACTTATGGCACGTTTACACTGCTGTATAGATTGGACTACGGTACAATGCGCACCAAAGTGCCACTCTGTAACTCCCTTGTGTGGATGCTGCAGACATGAACTAAAAGCTTCCTGGCTCACATTAAGATTTAGGTTAATACAAACTAGGAACATTTTAGTTTGGACCCGCAGCATCTCTGTGAGGGAGTTACAGGGTAGCAGTTTGGTGTGCACTGTGGGATAGCATAGACATGCCTTTAATCACACAGGGCTATGTTCTCAAGTCTGTTATAGCTATTTTTGGCCACCCAGGCACAGGTCTACCAATGGGGAAGGTGGAGGGCAGCTGCCCTTGGGCCTGTTGACTTAAAAGGATCTGGAGCTCCTGACTGTCACTACAGTGACAATGGCAGTGGTTGGTCCTGGACCCTTTAAACTGCTGCTGGAGTTCTAGGTGGTACATGCCTGACAGCACTGAAGGGCTGGTGGGGGGAAGCTAGCCCCCTGCTCTGCCCCCCTTGCCAGAGTCCCCACCCTCCCAGGTGCCTGGAGCTATCCCCCACCTCGCTCAAGACCAGGCGAAGTCTATTGGCCGCCCTGCCCAAGTAATAAAAAATGGCCATATTTTAGCCATAATTGACAGGAAGAGACGCTCACACAGAGGCACTGTCTGCTGGCATAAAGCTGGCAGAAGTGGTGGAGCTGCCGCCATCACAAAATGTCCCCGCACACCAGGGAGAAAAGAGAGGGGTATCTCCATGATGCAGCAAAGTGAAGCTTTGCTGTGCCTTCAAGTCTCTAAGGGTATGCCTACACTGCAATGAAATGACTGCTGTTGGCTTTTGTCAGCTGACTCGGCTCCGCAGGGCTCAGACTTCAAGGCTATAAAACTGCAGTGTAGATGTCAGGGCTCAGGTTGGAGCCTGGGCTCTGGGACCCTGCGATGTGGGACTGCCCCTGAGTCTGATCTCCACCCTGTATAATCTACACTCCAATTGTACAGTCTTGCCGCCTGAGCCCTGTGAGACCGAGTCAGCTGATGCAGGCCAGCCATGAGTGCTTTATTGCAAAGAATGGGCATACCCTGCACGACCTTATACCAGTTAGAGCTACTTCTCAGCAGCAATAACTTAGGCCATGGGTGGGCAAAATATTGCCACAGGCCAGTTCTGGCCCACCACCGGCCTGTGGCCCAGCAGGAACCTCGGGCAGGCTCCCTGACTGCCACATCCTTGGACAGTGCTCAAAGTGTTACAACCCCCTCCTTCACCAAAACTCCCTCCCAGATCCCACACTCCCTCGTGCACCCCAGTCCTCTACCCCAAGTTCTCTTCTGCACTCAACCTCCATCCCAGACCCCACACCTCCTCCATTAATATCACATAAGAGTGCAGCCCTTAACCACTTACCAAATTCTTGGAGTGCCCCCCCCCATCAAAAATTATTGCCCATCATGGCTTAGGCTGTGGTCAGGTGGTGTTGGTTTGGGGAGTTGCAATTACCTTCACTTTCATGCCTGAGTTCTGCTCAGGGTCGGTGGACAGTCTGGCCCATAAAAAGAGATTTTCCTCATTCAGGATAAACTGAGTTTGCCAAATTCAGCCCACAGAACCATCAAACTCTATCAGCCACTTCTAATTTTGGCTGCTGCCAGGCTGCCTCACCAGCAGGAAATGAGCAGCTAAGTAATTAGCCCTCTCAGTAGAGCCCTGCAAATCCATGTGTATCCGCTTTATATCCACGGGTATCCACATCTGCAGATGCAGATATCCGCGGCTGTTTTTTGCGCGTATGGATGCAGGTACAGATACTCTATCTGTGCAGGGCTCTACCCATCTATACTCAACTTAACAGTTCTCATTCAACCCCTGCTACCTTTCTTCCACCAACCACTGCCCATGTATCTCCACCCTCATGCTCTCTCACTTTCTGGTACACATTCTCTGGAATTACTGAAAATCTAACTGAATTCCCTCTGTCATCTCCAGTTGGCATCTGAGCAAAGTATCACTTTGACTGGTTCATTAATGTGAATCCCTTCAAAATCGGATTCTGTGCACTTACCAAAGGTGCAAAGAATATACAGTGCAAATTTGATCTCTGCCGAGGGTTAATGTTGCAGAGGGGGCAACAGGAATTACTGAATAGGTCTCAGATAAATTCTGGATCATTGAAGCATGCTTGTTTATGACACCAGAATTCCCACCAGATACCAGCAAGAATTGGATTTTTGTATCTGTGACAAAATTGTTTTCCTTTATGGTCATCTTCTTTTGCCTTTCTTCTGAGATAAGATCTTCTACCTGATGGTGTTCGTTCTCAGACCAAGCCACTTCGTTTATCATAAATTGTGCAACTTTAATTTGGCCTCTTTGTACACATGTGTTATTACATAGTTTTTAATAACATCATCATATACCATTGTTTTCCTCAGGATCCCTGCCTTATTCAGTGTACAGTGAATGGACGGTGCTTGCATAGGACTTATCTTCACTACATAGTTAACTTAGGCTTTGAACCTAATCCACTTCCTGACCATACACAAAACCTTCTCACTGAAGTCTGGTGGTGCTTTAAAGCCAGCATAGCTGGCTTGACTGTGGCACAGCCTAGAACTTGGATGCATCTTTCACTTGGGCTGTTAAACCATTCCCTGTGTAGAAAGGTCTCAGGCTAAATCACCTGAGTGGTAAAAGGCCTCCCATGCCTTCCCACAATTCCCCAGTTCTGCCCAAAAGGACAGACAGCCTTAATTTTGGGATTTCCCACTTTGGGATTGACTCTGCAACCTTACATTCTTTCATCATAGGTTTTTAGTGCGTAATTTCCTAGGTTTTTTTTTTTTTAAAGCAAACTGCAAAAACAAATTCCATCAGGTAACATCATCATGGCACCCACATGATTCATCAGCAGGGCTGGAACCTTTTGATCCACTGTAAAACACTCTGTCACTTGAGCTAATTGAATAAATGAGGGCAACAGTCAATTTCATGATATTTGCTGACAGCAGAGGACTCAGCAATCTTGGGTTTCATTCTAGTCTCAGGAGGGCAATGTGCTCCAATCTGCCCATTCCTCTCAAGAATGACCCCTTCTGCCCTATCCCATCAGCCTACCTCTGCCCTAATTGTGTCTCTTCCCCTGCCCCCCAGCTTGCTGTCCCAGTCCTATTCTCTTCACCAATCCCACTCTCTATTCTTCAGGCCTTTCATTCCAGTCACAGTCCCTTTATGCAGCTGATTCCTGTTGTCCATCTGGGCTCCTTATCCTTGACTCTCCCAGTCTCACCCACTGACCAGAGTGCTTGCCCAGCTGATCCCCACTCAACTCTCCTCTTCCCTGGCCTCCCATCACTCCAACACTCACATTATCCCTGCCTATCGGCTCTAACTTACAGTCTCCTTTCCTCCTGTACTGCCCCTCCCGCCCCAGTCTCAAGCAGGATGCAGCACTCACTGTCACAGATACATCCCTCTTGGCACCAGGAAGAAAGAGAGGTAGCTGAGGATGAGAATGGAAACCAATAAAGAAAGTGTAGGTGGGGTGCTGAATGCCATCATTGTTTATTTCCTTGCTTTTTACAGTTTGCCTTGGTAGTCTATGCAATCCCACAACCATCACTCACAGTTAGCATTTGTGTGTGGGTATCCGTAATAAAAACTGTACTATCTATACTCCATGTACAAGTATGCTGATATAATATCTTCAAACTTTTTATTGTGTCTGGGTGTTTATTCAATAATTTGAAAAATTCACTACGTGCTTCTCACACATTAGTGAGACTTAGCGAGGTATAAACTTAATATAGTTACAGATAATGCCTCTAGAAAATAAATGTAAATTATGTCCACAATAGGCAAGCAAACTAAAGACAAATGTATAATCCCCATTGCCTATTGTACCAACAGCAAATTACTTAGCTGTCACTATCAAGCTCAAGAAAAATATCTTGTACAAATGACAAATACCCTCGACACTGATAAACCAAGGCAGAAAACTGCATAGTCAGGGATTTTTAAATGAAATCATATGGTCACCAATCCTAGGGACTGAGATCAAATCCCATATGAACTGTAATTATAGGAAATGGGGTTGGAGTGATGAGAAATGCCTAATCCAGCCAGGTACTAGACCATTCTGAGTTTTCAGATCATAACTAATAGCTAGAATTGCACCATGAAATGATATGGCAGTTCGAGCAGAGCATGGAGCCCTGGGATAGTGTTTCATCTGTGAGAAAATATGCAGCCACACACTACAACTGCTATAACTTCTGAGGAGTATTCAAGAATTGCCCCAAGCAGACAGTCTAGCCTGCATTTGTGGCACAGGCATGAAAAAGTCTATCAAGGTCCACATCAGAAAGAAAAGGCTACAAACTACTAATCAGCTGTGAAGAAAAAAAATGGCATTCTGAGCTAACAAGGTTACCTGGTAATTTAGAAGCAATAAGATATTTTAAATGACAGAGAGATCACTGACAGCTCTTTGATTAAGGACAAACACATGCTCTCAACGGAGGAAGCAGACAACCCCCACCACCTAGGTGTTTTTTCTCACTAACCGAGTCTCGACCAGTGCATTGTCATTTCAGGCTCTCCTCATCCAGAAATCAGAAAGCCAAGAGACTGCAGATGAATATCTGAGACAGAGATCAACATCATCTGCATGCTCATGGCATTGCAGTTCCAAAAGTCTCATTATTTCCCTTAGTAATCTCACATACACAATGAGCCTGGTGAATGACAAAATGGAACCCTGTGCAGGACTCTACACAAGACTCCCTGGGGAAGATGAGAAAAAAGTAAGCTTTTGCATATGCAAAGTTGTGCTGTACCAAATTTATTACCATGCGTTCATATGGATCATCAGTTTCAGCAGCTTTGTCCAGGAGTTCACTGTATTCCAATTCTTCACAAAGGTGTTGTAAAGTATTAAGAGGTTCATTTAGCTCAACTGGCATGGAGACTTTGGAGAGATCTTTACCAATATTATTTCTCAAAATATTCCACAGATTGATATTACTGGTATCAGGACAGGGAGCTGGGAGACAAATTCGGCGTCCATTCCTGAATGCACCTCCTGCTAGCTCACCATTAAGAACTGCAGGGAAAAGAATATATTATTGTACTGAAATCTCCCCTTTAAAAAATAACAATGTTCACTCATGCAACCAAATTCACCACTGGAATTGCACTAAAGATGCAATTCCATTGATTTCAGCTAAGTTTTGCCTGACTTCACCTGCAGTAAATTTGGCTCATGATCTGAAAACAACGCAATTTTCTAAAGCATTTTAAAAACACAATATATACTTTGCCGGAAAACGTTGTCTGCAACACTGGTGTTGTCCTCAGATATGTTATCACTCACATCACTGATATAGGATTCGTCATCAGAAGCCTAAAGAATAAAAATTAAAAAATTAGTCAACGAACTTCAGGAGATCAACTGTACAGTAAAAACACAACAAATTAAGCAAAACAAATTTTCAAAGAAACCATGTTTAGCCTGGAAGAGCTCAAACTAGATCTACCAAGTTTGTTTCAGTGTTCATGTGCAAAGAACCAATGCCCTAATAGCACTGAGAGAAATTTTATGCTCACTGCATATTCCTGAATTAAGTGCTATGGAGTCATTTGTGACTCTAGATGAGACTTCGTTCACCTTGGTTTACCTGAGCCAACTCCTGTTGAAGTCTCCTCCTAGGGAGAGGATAAGATAACAAACAACAACATTTTTCTGAAACTTTTTGCGACGTGAAAAGTTAAAAAAAATGTCTTCTGATTGTACTAAATGTTTTATTTGGCTTGAAACATAACATTTCATTTAGTTTTTGAACATTTTTAAAAATAAAATTGTTCAAGGCACAGAGAACAGTGTGGTTGTCTATTGTAAAATAGTGTCTAATATGACACATCCAAATGCAAGGCTATTCAATCATACAGGACAAGATGTGTGTACTGTGTATGCAAATAGGTAGTTACACATCTGTGCATTCATACAAGGCAGATTAGATAGAAAGAGAGAGAGAGAGATTGATAGATATGCATGGTACAGACATCTCATCTGGAGTTTGCAGTTGCAGTTTTTTGCATGTCCAATTACTGTATGTACAGTAAAACCTGTGTTATCCGGCACGCTCGGGGATTAGGGTGTTCTGGTTATCTAAAAATTCTGGTTATCTGAGGGTCCCATCAACCTAGGAAAAACCAATGGACAATAATAGTAAAACTCAAGTTTTTAATATTGGTAGTTTTGTAGTGCGAGGCAGTTGGTCTCACATTTCTATTTTGAGTTAAAGATGATTAGTACTTCTTAAATAAAATAAAAAATTGCTATACCAATCATGATAAACCAAGCCAGGCCTGTGCGCCTGAACATGACAGTATTGTGGCTGGGGGCAATGCCAGTTAAAGTTTTCTGGTTAACAGAGTGCCAGATAACAAAGGTTTCACTGTATATATATATTTTTGGAATTCTAAAAAAAATATGTCTCACAATCACATTTGCCTAGTAGTTTATCATGCAGGCATCACAAAACATTGTCTAGTCCTTAAAGATTATAATCTATTAATCTTCTTAATTTATATTGCGTGCAGACATCTCAGAGCACTTCATAATAATAATAAAAATATGGCTCAGGATAGAAATATGTCTGTGTCCTGCATTTGTAAAAATGAGGCTAGTGGCTCCTTCTAAACTTTCCTTTTCAGCTGCTAATTTATGAAATGCCTTGCTGGTTTAGCAGGAAAGTGTTCATTATCTGCAGACAATGGAATTGAATGATGGATCACTTAGCAGTGATGCAGTATAGCTTTTTCCTACACTGCTTCAGAAAGTCTGAGTTTCCACTTTATACGTAACCAAGCCTCAGGGTTAATCTTCTGCTTTCAGTTTTCCTGTCCAGTACACTGTGCTTTAGAGTCCAGTGCCATTGTAATCTAGGGACTGCAACACTTAACAGCTAAACAATGGCGAGCTCAGGATATGTGCTATCAGGGAAACATTAGAAAGCCAGTCAGTTTTCAAAAATGAAATGGAAAAGGAACATCAAGGTTGCTGTTTGGACCAGACTACTTGAGATGTACAATACTATCTGTAATATGTCACAGCAGGTAGAATTATATTCCATCCACATACCACATGGTGTATAGTTCTATACAAATACATCCACAGACAAGCTCTGTGTGGCTCAAAAGGTTGACACTCTCACCCACAAAAATGGTCCAATAAAAGATAATACCTCACCCTTGTTTCTGCATGTCTCTCTCTCTCTCACACACACACAATATTACCAATGTTAGATTTAAAAAAAAAAATCAATTGTTGATACTATATTGGGTTTAACCTGCTTGATAAAATGTCATTAATTGGCATACTTCTATCTTGTAGAGAGGTAACTAATGGTGTCCCCCAAGGGGCCTTACTGGGACCAATTCTATTCAACCTATTTATAAAGGATCTGGAGATAAGGGTAAACAGTGATGTGGCAAAATTTGCAGATGATACCAAACTGCTCAAGACAGTTTAGACTAAAGCAGACTATGAAGAGCTTCAAAAAGATTTCACAAAACTAAGTGATTGGGCAACAAAATGGCAAATGAAATTTAATATTGATAAATATAAAGTAATGCACATTAGAAAAAAATAATCCCAACTATACATACAATATGTTGAGGACTAATTTAGCTATAACCACTCAAGACAGAAATCTTGGAGTCACTGTGGATAGTTCTCTGAAAACATCCACTCAATGTGCAATGGCAGTCAAAAAAAGCAAACAGAATGTTAGGACTCATTAAAAAAGAGATAGAGAACATATTATTGCCTTATATAAAAACAATAGTATGCCCACATCTTGAATACTGTGTACAGATGTGGTCGCCTCATCTAAAAAAAGATATACTGGCATTGGAAAAGGTTCAGAAAAGGGAAACAAAAATGATTAGGAGTTTGGAAGGGGTCTCATATGAAGAGAGATTAAAAAGACTGGGACTTTTCAGTTTAGAAAAGAGGAGACTAAGGGGGGGGATATGATAGAGATCTAGAAAATCATGACTGGTATGGAAAAAATGAATAAGGAAAAGTTATTTACTTGTTCCCATAACATAAGAACTAGGGGTCATCAAATGAAATTAATAGGTAGCAGGTTTAAAACAAACAAAAGGAAGTTTTTCTTCATGCAGTACACAGTCAATCCTTGCTAGAGGATGTTATGAAGGCCAGGACTTTAACAGGGTTCAAAAAAGAACTAGATAAATTATAGAAGGTTAGGTCCATCTGTTAGCCAGGATGGGTAGGAATGGTGTCCCTAGCCTCTGTCAGAGGCTGGGAATGGGTGACGGGAGAGGGATTGCTTGATAATTCCCTGTTCTGTTTAGTCCCTCTGGGACATGTGGCATTGAACACTGTCAGAAGAATACTGGGCTAGATGGACCTTTGGTCTGACCCACTATGGCCGTTCTTATGTTCTTATAAAATAAATTAGGGTAAATAACAGCTTAAGAGACAGCAAAGTTATACAAACAGTCATTCCTGATTTTTTTAGGCTGCTTTTGCCATTCAGCTGGTATCAGTGTTAAGTTATTCTATAAATCATTGTTTTTTAAAAACATTTGGTTTGGCCTTTCGGAACAAAATTATCTTTTTTCTAAAAAGTTGAATATTCCATATTACAGTGTGTTAAAATGGCAAAATAATTATTGTCAGACACATATCATTAGTGTGACACAGGATTGGGTAAAAATTTGAGACAGGCTATGATATTCTGTTAAGAACCCCTATTCTAAATTTCAAGTCTGGAACAGGCACACAAAATGTCTATGTCAAAGACGTATGTAAGCAGGGGCTGAACTTCTGCTTGCTGTCAGCCAGCTAAAAGGAGGGGTGGGTGTGCCCACTACAGTTGTTTAGCTTTGCAAGGTAATTAACTGTTAACTGTTGACATGTAAATACTGCTCAGAAGAGAATCTGAGGTGTGGCTATGTAAATCCCATTCAGCCAGGGCTGATGGAAGGTCAGTGTTGGAATGGAATGTGGAGAATTGTAAATAATTTGGGACTGTTGTGGGGTAACTAATCATGCTACCCCTAAATGTGGGAACTGTAAAACATGCCACCAGTGCTTGCAGGAGAGACACCACCATCATGGTAAGAGGTCTCGGAAGAACAAGCCTCCCCTTCCAGAGTTGAGTGAACAGAGCTGGGGAAAGGGTTAAAGGGTTTGAGTCAGCCTGCTTCACACCTGCCAGGTGTGAGCTATAAGACTGGCCCAGCCTGCACCTTTCCCCCTTTGTTTTAAGGACAGACCTAAAGCAGACTCCCTGAGGAGTCTTTTCTTGGGAATCCGTCAAATCCAGGGGGCCTGGGTGGTCCCTGTCCCCCGACCGTCTCGTGACTGATTCTCAGCTTTCCATAAACTAAACTGGGGTTTTCCTCATTTTGGCAACGTGTAGCCCTGTGCCCATCTTGACCACACCGGTAGCAGAGGAATGATCCTCTCCTCTTTCGGCTGGGTGGGATGGCAGCTCCAGGCGCTGACTTCTCCATCACCACAGCCTGAGGTTCCTCATCCCTGCAAATCCTTGCTTGGTCAACAGCTCTCTGCAACTCAGCAATCTGTTCTGTCAGGACCTGAACTTGCTGGGCAAGGTCTCCTCTGGTGTTCACCATCAGCACGCCAGCTGTTTGTCGGGGTGCAGCGCTGGTTGGCTTAGGCATCTGGGCCTCCCAAAGCCCACTGGCAGCCTGCCTTTCTTCCTCCTCTCTGACCTCCTTTATCAATTGGGAGTACGTAGGGGGGTGTTCCTGTCGTTCTCTTAGCCGGAGGTGTAGTAGAATCGGGCTGTAATATGGAGTTCCTCTTACAATTTGAGCCAATCTGGTCTGGTCCATCTGCTCAGCAGTCACGGCCCCCTAATGACAGCTCTCTGCAGCAACCTCTCCAACCTCTGTACATAGGCTGAGACCTTCTCTCCCCGGTGCTGCTTAGCATTGAGAAAGTTACAGAAACTGTCTTCAGGGCCCTCCATGCTCCCAAAGGTGTGAGTGAGGGCCTCTAGGCAGTCCTTTACACTGACCTCAGGGTTAGTGAGCTTCAAGGTGCGAATCACATCTAAAGCTGGGCCCCGGAGACTGTCTACTAAACATCTTCGTTTTTCTCTGTCTGGCACAGCCCAATGCTCTAGCATTTCAGTGGTGTGTTCCAGCCAGGGTTCAAACTCCTCTTCCCCAGGAAATAATCTTAACTTACAATAGGAGCTTGCCACAGCATGGGATAGCACACATTTCTCCCCAGGGCTTTTGCACAATCATCTGCTGAGGTTGCTGCCTCTGAGCTAGAGGCTTCTGAGCCAGGGCTCAACAAACCTGACAGACAAGCCATGATACAAACAGTAATTTCCTCAAATACAAATCACAATTATTTCCCACAACAGCAACTCACTCAACATGTGCTTGCGAGGGGTACTGACCCAGTAGATCCCGGACGAGCCCCCAAAATGTAACCCTTCTGCCGGGTAGGCCTGGCAGTAACCAGGGCTGGGTTCAATATCTTGGGGCCATCTCACATAGAACTGCTCGAGCCCCACCCAGTAATCTGGGAAATTCACACACCCTGGGCGCCTCTGAGAGGCAATGCTTCCCCACTGCAAGCACAGAGTCTGAGTGTAGGAAAGAAACATTTAATGAAACAGAAATCGCCCAAGTCCAAAAAGTCCGATGCCCCAAAGTTCCTGTCCTGTCCTGGTACACCTAGAGTCCCACACAGTTCACCCGCAGGGTTTCACCTCAACCTGGGTAGCCGGGGGCGGGATGATAGGGGCACTTTATATGAACTCCGCCCACGCCCCACCAGCTGTCTCTATTCCACGCCTGACGCCTGTGCACTGGGCACCTGCCGCCGCTTCACGCCACGCCCGCTGATGGCCGCCCGCCTGCCGCCGCTTCCACGCCACGCCGCTGGTCGCCGCTCTCACCACTGGGGTTGCCGCCTCGCCTGCCGCCACTCCACGCCACGCTGATGGTCGGCCGCCTGCCGCCGCCCACGCCACGCCGCTGATGGCCGCTTCCGCCTGCCGCCTCCACGCCACGCCCGCGATGGCCGCCGCCTGCCGCCTCCACACCATTGGTCGCCACTTCTGCCTGCTGCCGCCCATGGCACGCCACGCCGCTAGTCGCGCCATCACTGGTGCAACAGGCCTGCACTCCACAACCAGTGGGATTTCAGCTCTCAGTGATTTCAACTTTAGCCACCAGCTGACTTGCAATGAATCCAGCTTTCTACTGGACTTCAAGAAAAGAAAAGACTTTGTGGGCCTGCTTTAGGTCTGTCCTTAAAAACAAAGGGGGAAAGGTGCAGGCTGGGCCAGTCTTATAGCTCACACCTGGCAGGTGTGAAGCAGGCTGACTCAAACCCTTTAACCCTTTCCCCAGCTCTGTTCACTCAACTCTGGAAGGGGAGGCTTGTTCTTCCGAGACCTCTTACCATGATGGTGGTGTCTCTCCTGCAAGCACTGGTGGCATGTTTTACAGTTCCCACATTTAGGGGTAGCATGATTAGTTACCCCACAACAGTCCCAAATTATTTACAATTCTCCACATTCCATTCCAACACTGACCTTCCATCAGCCCTGGCTGAATGGGATTTACATAGCCACACCTCAGATTCTCTTCTGAGCAGTATTTACATGTCAACAGTTAACAGTTAATTACCTTGCAAAGCTAAACAACTGTAGTGGGCACACCCACCCCTCCTTTTAGCTGGCTGACAGCAAGCAGAAGTTCAGCCCCTGCTTACACGTACATGAAGGTTACCCCTCCTTCCCCCGCTTAGCCCATCAGAGGAAGATCATCATAGAGCTAACGATCCAGACAACGGGTGAGAGACAGGACATAACACATTCAATGGTGCTAAGAACAAATGCTTACTGTCTCTGCTTTAATCTCCAGGTGTAACATCAATGGATCACATCCGTGCAAAGATACCTTCCTGAAGCTAACAGACACAATGCCACTTAACACATAACTGACAATTGATGTCTGTTTGTTTAAGTACTTGTTTAACTAGATATAAGGTATCTTGGAAGCTATGGGTAGAAAATACTATGTAACCTTTAGATTATTGCTTTATTTTGCCTCACAGTTAGCACCTATCCAGGGGGTCCAGGATCTTCCCCCCTATCACTTTATCCACCCATCAGCATCTTATATAATCCATTGTAACCTATTGTCTGGCAGTGTTCACCAAGCCTAATAAGTGAAGTGACACTCCACCAGTGCTGTGTGTTAATAAACCCTTCTGCTTGCTTCATACACAGTGTCCAGACTCTGTTCCAACAGGATCATCAAAACTTAAATGTTACAAAATATGCTGAAATATATTTATGTCTATGTGGCTGATCCAGAAGGAGAGGATAAAAATACATTGTATATCTAGATCTAGAATCTGAATTACGGGTTCTGTTCTCCAGATGGAGAACCCTGGCCACACTGTTCCTCTAGCACCCTGTGCGAGATAATTGTGGGTTTTCCTGATCTAAAGTACGATACTTTGGCACACTCTGGGTATGTCTACACAGCAGCATTATTTCGGAATAACTTCTGTTATTCCGAAACAACTATGCAAGCATCTACACAGCTAGCCCGTTATTTTGAAAAAATTTTGAAATAATGGGCGGTTTATTTCGGCATTTTCCATGAGAAATAACGCCTCTTCCGAAATAGCTATTTTGGAATAGCATAGGGTGGATGCTCCACTGCTGCTATTTTGAAATAGCTCCTGACGCAGGACATTCAAACAAATTACTCCCCAATGCTTCCTGGGGCTCTAAATTAAGGTAGCACATTAGGGGAGCCTGCCTCGGACTAATTTTTAGGCTTCCCTGTAGTGTAGACGTGCTATTTCGGAGTATTTCTTCTGGACTAGCTTATTCTGAAATAATCGTGCAGTATAGACTTAGCCTCTGAGGTGAGTAAGCCAGTAGTGCTGAAAATATAGAGGCAAACATGGGAGTTGTATAAGATCAATTAATTACTGTGTTCTAAATACATTTTTAAAAATAAATTAAAAAGAATTAGTCAAAGTACTGTTAATATTCCCCCTCGGACATACCTGTGTGTCAGATAAGGTAGAAATGGTTAAAGAAAATCCTACCAAACTAATTTTAAAGCTAAAATACACACAGAGAAAATGTAATTACATTCTTCTGTAACATACAGCAAGGTAACCTAAACAAAACTATGCTTTTGGACATGAAGCATTCTTTTTGCACCCATATACGTGAAGGGTCATTAAGAAAATACTAATTTTTCATCATCCAAGATACCTTCCGATGCTTCACTTAACTTTTTAATGCCTCCAAAAGCCCTAACAGTAATTCAGATTTGTCAAGAAAAAATGCAGAACTAAATCAGCATCTGTTCTGCGTTCTTTTGAACTCCCCCACATTACAAACTCAACAGAGAAAATGGGAAGGAAGGAAGGAATTAGCTTCTCATGTTTATCTGGGCACATATGTTAATTTGTAACTTACTCACCAAGCTCTGCATGCAGACTGAAATTTTACCTCCTCTATTTTACAAGACTGTTGTGCTGGAGAGACACCGACACTAGATAATTATGAAATCCTGCCCTCATTGACTCATGGGTTGGGGGAAGAGAAAGTGCCAGCACATCATTGGTAAAACAGCCATCTTCCCAGTGCAAGGTACTGCATATGTGCTATTCAGCAGGAGGCCTAACCAAGCCCCCTAGATAACAGCATGTATCCCCTTGGGTGCCCAGCCAGAACAGAGACCAGATGCTACCTGTGGTGTGCTTCTGAATGCCTATAACAGAGATTCCTTCACTTGCTTCAGGGAGAAATTGGAAGTAACAGGCTCCATTCTTCCTCTTCCCAATAAACACACATGGCTCAGCCCAGGGCAGAACTTGACTTTTGTAAGTAATAGCATCATCCATCTGCCTTTTAGGCAGATAGCAGCAGAGCAACATAGTTGTGGCAGCTGCAGAATGTCACCTCACAAGAAAGGAATTTAACCCTTAGCATGAATGTAACGTTCTAAGACAAAAGATGGGAGTCTACAAAGCTCGTCTTCTTTCTCTCTCCCACGCACTGTTCCTCATCACCTTCCTAAGGCCTCCCTCACTACCTGTTAGCAAAGGCCATCCCCCTCTGAGCACAGATGCTGCAAGTGCACAGATGCTGAACGTGCACACTGCACAGGCAGCGAATCTGTCCCCCATTCCACACAGAAATGACTTCTTCTACAAGCCTGATAATGGATTGTGCCGCTGTGGGCTCTGTGCCATTCTACAGCTGTTCACACCATCCACTCCCTGCTTCTTATGTGCTAGGTCTAAGGGACAGGGCCTGTCACCCAGGAAATGGAGGGCAAAGCAAAATAACAGGGGGGAAGAGGTTCTTTGCAAGGGAGTGTAGCCAGACATGAACCCCATCTTGTTTCCCCAGAGAGCAAGAGAAAGGCAGTCAGCCTTTGATGCCCTGGGAACGCAGGTGTGCTGCCTGTCCCTGACTCTACCATAAACAGAAACCAGACAGTAAATGGGCTAGCTGACGACCCGGGGCCTCCCGTCGCCCTGATGGCTAGTACCAGTAATTGACACGCCTGCACTGTCCCAGGAGAGGAATCTTCGCCCATCACATACTACAGGTGCCCATTGTCTGCATTTTTCCCAGGTGTGAATTATGCTTTGCACCCTTCGTGGGAAACTTGGCATTCAAAGCCATTTTTCCTAATTGGCCACTTGAGACCAGGAAGAAGCCTACGTGACCCAAGGGGTATAAAGAGGGGTTTAGTAGCCCACCCCATTTGAGCTCCAATCATCTATACCTGCTGGCAGGTATTGATTGTCTCCCGAGGTCTGTGGGACGCCCAACCTCGCCCTACTTCTTCCCGAGGGATTGAGAGAAAGACGCTGGCCATGCCAAGTCTGGAACGCAGGGGTGAGAATATATACCTGCTATGTGTCTATTTTGCATGCATTTAATAAGAGCTCAGAGAACCAAAAGGGTTTCATGGTACCTGTAAGTGACTTTTGTTTTAAGTGTAATTTCTGTCCTGTCCTTTTGTAGTGGCTGTGTTATCTGTAACACAGCAGTAGCATTTAACAGCTAAGTTTACCCTGTAACAATAAAATAGTAACTGTTTAAGCTTTAACCTGACTCCTTCAGTTGCTGTAACAGAACCAAGCACAATTTAAAGAACTTCAGCCGGTCAAAAGGGACAGGTATAGGGAGAGCTTGGGCGTTTGGATGTGTGTCACTCCCAGGTGACAGATCCATTGGGGCACCTCTCAGCCTCCCCAGGCTGCCCGCTGCGAAGGGATTTCTGGATTCTAGCAGCTAAAATCTGAGGTGTTATAAGCTCTCCTGTAAACTTATTGGGGCGCCCCAACCTCCTCCAGGTTGCCCGCTGCTAAGGACCCGGTCCTGGCAGTTGAAGTCTCGGTGTATAAGCTTTTCCCTGTAAACTTATTGGGGCGCCCGTCAACCTCCTCCAGGTTGCCCACTGCTAAGGGACCCCGGTCCTGGCAGTTGAAGTCTCGGGTGTATAATACACACACACACACCACTCACTGCCCTGACCATTGGCTGACAGGGAGGCAGGAGGGAGCTTTGGGACTGGCTCCTCCCACTATTCCCGGGTAGGACTCACTTCTCATTAGCCACTGATCCAACCTCTTCCCTGGTGAGATGCCTCTTATTGGGTACCACCAAACCTAAATAAACTGTCTAGTCCTGAACTTGTAAAATATTTCCCATTGCCCTATGACAAGAGCATATGTAGCATGGTATTTATTGTAGGATAGGAACAAAAACTTTGTAAGCAGCCTCCCAGGGACTTTCTGTTAATTGCGGGGGTGCATGAGAGAATGAGAGAAGAAAAAAAATTGGCTATTTTATTTTATTAATATTTTCCTCTTAAATAAATGTGTCAGTTTTGTCAGGTATTCCCTGGGTTCTTGCTTTTCTGTGTATAGACTGGTCAGCAGTTATTAACTAAAAGAGGTCCTCCTGGGAGTGAATGATACAAGGGTCATTTTTTTCTGCCTACATCCCAATGGGGCTGGTCAGTATTGTGCAACAGTAGCACAGACAAGGTGCTCAGCGAAGCAGGAAGCTGAACCCCTAAACACTGCACATACCTTTGTGCTCCCTGGAGAGGATTATTCTATAAAATTAAAAGATTTTCCATCTACAACAACAGTAACAATAATAAAACATAGCTCATTGATAGCACTCTTCATCTGTAGAGGCCAAAACGCTTAAAACAATTACATTAGCTGGGGGCTGGTTTCTGAAGGAACCCCCCTGTGAACAGTCTTGGTGAGGCAATTATAGACGCTAGCCCATGGGGACTGAAAACACTCACTGCAGGGCCTTGAGATTAGGAAGACTGATTTTTCCTGGCTCCAAATGGGGATAAAATAAACTATATTTATTTATTTTGATGACAAGTCTAACAATAATAGAGTAAAAGAAAATAATCTGTCTTTTAAACTAAGGCCAGATTTTCCCAGGAGCTAAGCACCCCACCGTTCGCATGATATACGTATCAGAGACATTAGAGCCTTTGCAAGCTTACACTCCTTAGAGATTTGTTCCCTTTGCTAAGATTGGCAGCAGTCTGGACTATGTTTCACCTGGTGGAATTATGACATCTCCACAGGGAAGCCTATGAATTATTTCAGCTGGCACTCAAATTGTCTTAAATAAAGAAACTAGTGATTTTCTTCTTCTTTTTTCTTTTTCTTCTTCTTCTCAGCCTTACATGTGGCAGTGGGCAGTAGAATATAAGAGCATTTTAAAAGTGTCCTGCGTCTCTCTTCAGGGGTGCTTTAGTCTGTGTCATGTTAACATTAAAGGCTCCTCACAGCAGTTGCTCTGACTGAGGTTAAAGCAGAACCTGCTGCTGCCGGTTTCAATAAACAATTTGAAGGTGTTACTTGACTATGCATCCTCTGGGTAACAGTGTTCTTATGTGTTTTAAACTGATGGAAGTTTTTTGTATTTTAAGTTCAAGATACCAGCTATGGAACTATCCAGTTGGGAAAACTCACTCTCCGAGCTAGACTGTAGTCTTGAGAAACCTGCTGAACCAGCACCTGCAAAGAAGCTGTTCAAGAAATCTGCCACTTGCTCCAAATCCTTTCACCTCAGGCAGTGGGTATGCAACTACAGGATGTTGCTTCCTCCCTCCGAACCGTGAAATCGCTTTTCCTTGTATCATGTAGGGTTAGGAAAATGAAGCCTCAAAAGGTGTGCAAGTACAATGCAGCTTAACAGCATGCCAGGTAACAAGGGGGAGGGAGCAGGGAGGCTAGAGAAAAGAGGATTGTTGTATCTCAAAGAGTGTTGGATGCAAACCTTAGGACTCAACAAGGATCTTGGAGAAGGTGAAGTGATTCCATTTAGAAATTCTACAATAGCACTTTTTAAAAGGTGTAGCGGAAAGCACACGATTATCCACAAAAAAACATAGTAGGGGAGAGATACCATATAGCACAAACAGAACAAAAAATAAAGGGAAGTTCCCCATGCCATTCACACAAGCATGGAAGAATTCTGCAGTGGAACCTCGGCACACCATTCCAAAATGCTATGTAAACAGCTGGAACAACCCAGGTGAGTTAAGGATGACAGCATTATTCTGTGGTCTGAACTGTTCCTGACTGCTTTAGTTTGCACTTTCAACAGTCCCTTACACACAGTCACTCTTACACACAGTATTTTTTTTTTTAATTCAGATGGTTTCATCCAGATTAGTGGCCACCCAGAGACACACATGATGGATCCCTTCCATTTTACCATTCATTATATGGAGATTTACATTGTCTAGCAAGGATATATACCAAATACATGCACTTCTACACAATCATTCTAATTGCTAGGGCTCTCTAGGGAACACCGGAGAGTTTCATGTTTTCTTGTCAATGCTCCCTACCGATTTCCTAATCAGGGTCAAAAGCCCTTTTGGTCATTGATCTCTTCTGCTAGTTATTAAGATTACTGAAAACTAACACTTGACACTCTGCCATGGCCTACCTCATTTTCTGATGAGCTTGCTGACAAAAGTACTTCCTGTGCATCAAAGAATTCGGAGACAGATTCAGACATAGAGAGCCTGCTCTCATTAGAAACTTGCTGGGACAGTGGGAGATTGACATGGATTTGTTCACCAGTCTGTAAACAAAATAAACATAAGGCTGTAAACTACTATTTTGAATATAGCTAAACTGTGCATACAAGGGAAAGATATGCAGTGTAAGAAAAATTACCCATGTGAAACACTTATTTTAAGTTCATATTTGGGCTAACATTTCCATAGAAACTTGCGTACAATTCAGAAATGAGACTTGAAATATTACAAAAAATGTCCTCTGAATAATTACACATCCATAAAAATAAGATACACTCCTTCTTTGGGTCTCTCTCTATTCAGCAGCAGTTTTAGGTAAGCTTCAGCAGTATGTATAACCACAAATCCGGATTCTGTATCCAGAGGAACAGTTTTGCAGACTTCAGTTGTATAATGCTAAAGCATTTCAATTATGAGCTTCAGAGAGTCTGGGGTGGAGACGTCTTTCATAATACTTTTAATCAACCAGCATGGGACCTAATCTTGATACAACCAAAACAAAAAATGGCTTAGAAGGCCAGGGGATTATTTTTAATTATTATTTTCAAAGATAATGCCCCTCAATGTCAGAAGCAACAGAATAACCTGTTGAAATGTGGCTACATTCAGAAAACTGACTATTGCAACTTCTTACTCTATAGCAGGGGTGGGCAAGAGGCTGCCAGTGGGTGGAATCTGGGCTGCAGCCGCCTTGCCGGAACCCTTAGGAATTCCCGGATTCCTCCATTAATATCCTGAAAGAGTGCGACCCTCAACCACTTTCCAAAATCTCGGAGTGCCCACCCGTGGGTTAAAGCCTTAACACAGCCTTTTTTTCTATATTTTTATTTTGTTGATTAACATTGTTCATTAGTTATGACATATACATTTATATTTTGGTATAATTGTGTTTGATTGTTGGAGCTCATAGTGTTGAACCTGCTTTCACTAGGTCTGAATTTGTCTCCCTCTCTTCCTCACTCTGTGATGTAATCATATGTACAATGTGTGTATATCTTTCAATCAGGTTAACACAAGAGTGGGCAATCATTTTTGATCGGGGGGGGGGGGAGCACTCCAACATTTTGGAAAGTGGCAGAGGGCCACACTCTTCTAGGATATTAATGGAGGAATTTCAGGGTCTGGATGGAGGTTCGGTGCAGAAGGGAGCTTGGGGTAAGGGATTGAGGTGCAGGAGGGGAGAATAGGATCTGGGAGGGAGTTTCAGTGAAGGAGGAGGTTGTGACCTAGGGCAGGGGACTGGGATGCAGGATTTTGGGATGTGTCCTAGGGTAGGAGGTGATTGTGATCTGGGCAGGGAATTGGGGTGCCAGATCTGGGAGGGGGGATATGGGTGCAGGAGAGGGCAGAAGATTGCAGAATGGGGTGCCAGTGGTGCTTACCAGCAGAAACCTAAGGCAGACTGTCTGCTGCAGGCTGCTCTACATGGCCCTGCTCCAGGCATTGTCAAGTACTCATCCAATTACATAAAAAATACAACAGAATCTCACTAATTCCCACTTCACTAATCCATATGCAATAATTATTAAAAAATAAGTGGGGTTCTCAGCAGAAATGTAATAGCAGAGTTCTCTAGTGAGATCTCACATTGCTAAAACTTCATTGTTTTCATAAAAGATACTATGGAATACATCCTCTTTGTCTTTTTTTATATATAAATGTGTCTGTTCACTTATATGCCAATTTGCAAAATTCAGTCATTTGTAGTTATTAGTGAGTATTAGCTAGGTTCACTCAGACACTAATTCCATTAAAGGCAGTCTTACCTCATCAGGACTAGGGATAATATTTACACTGACAACCTGATCACAGATAACAGATTCAGAATGTATTCTGTTCAAGCGACTCCTTAGTTCAGCATTCTGGTTGAGAGCCTTAAAATAACAATTGCACATTTAATTTCAAATTTAAAAAATCAAAATAAAACAGCAAAAAACAAAACAAAATGGCAGCTTTCCAGAAGCATCCTAACAAATTGAATCTCCTTAGCCTTTTACATCCTTACTGGCCATCAAGTTTGTGATTCAGATCTTTATTTTGTTCCTTTGATTTCAGCAATTTTCACGTTAAGGAGAGTGATGTTCTTCCATAACACAGCAATGGTATTCTGCCCAGCTCAGTTCTTTGTGTAGCCCAAAGTGTTTGAGTGATATACTAGTGGGTTATGCACCTTCTGACAACGGGGTGTGAAAACAGCAAGGGAGAATGAAACTGCATCAGATTATTAAAATGATATCCCCACACTTATGCAAAAAGTGGCATCACTTGTGTTACAGATGTGAAGCAGGGACTGAACCTTGACTGCCACCATGAAGAGCAAATCAAAGGAAACAGCTGACCTTAATGCAAATACAGAACAGTTGGCTCATGAAGGGATTTTCAAAATACTCATATTAAGGAAACATATACACAGAAACATTAGTATCACCTATTCACAGCCCAAGGTGAACAAGAACTTCCCAGATAAATACACAGGCAAGATTCTTGGTCCAAATGGCTTACACTCTAAACAGACAAAGGATGGGGAGATGGGATGCAACAGGAAGCAAGTTACTGAGCAATAAAGTTAGTTAGTTCATGTATTGTAATTTCACAACCTTTTATTTCAAGTTTTCTAATGCATCCAGAGGAGAGGATTAGGTTGTACAGGTCTCTTGGTAGCTGGGTGCTTTAAGGAAGAACTTGAGGGTGTCAGGAAAATGTTCCAGGAGGAGACAATGGCACAGGAAAGGCATGGCGTCAAAGCCAAGTGGCTACAAAAGCTTTGTCTAAATTGCAACTGGACTCCTGTGCCAGGCCTGTGCCAGCTGACAGAGCTTGTGAGGCTCCAGCTAAGGTGCTATGTAGTTGCAATCAAGCTCTGCAACCCTCCCACCTCACAGGGTTCTAAAGCCTGGTCACCAGCCCAAGCATCTACACCACAGTTAAACAGTCCTTTAGACAATTCCACACACACAGCTGGTCCATGCCATCTGAGGCAGGCTAAGAAGCTGTTTAATTGCAGTGCAGCTATTTAGGCTCAGGAATCCTCTCACCTCACGTGGTCCTAGAGCAGCGATGGGCAATAACCGGCCTGCAGACTGGATGGAGTGGGCTGACACAGCTGTATTTATCTGCACCTCCACAGGTATGGGTGCTCGTAGTTCCCGTTGGCTGCAGATCACAGCCAATCAGAGCCATTTCCTGGTTAGGTGGTTCATATTAGATCCCTACCATGGCATCACCCTTGTTTCTTACCCTGTTTATCCTTACTCTGAGACTTTCAACCAATCTGTCTCCTATTTCCATCTCAACCTCAGTCCACCCATATACATTTTTCTGAGCAAGCTGTAACCTTGTATGCCAATATTCCAGTCAAATCAGAAATATGGGGGGTTTATATTTGGTAAATGTGCATTTATTTGTATGCACTTATTTATACATTTATTGCATTTATTTATACAGTTGGAGCCATTCAATCTTGTGTGTGTGTCTAGCAGAGTATGAATGTTATTAGTTTTTTCCTTTCCTGCATCCTGTATCTGATGGAAGGTTGCAGACATCAGTAAGGGAAGAGCTAAATTTGACTTCACATGCAGCTAGTCAAATCAAGATAGCTTATTGTAGTTTACATATATGTGAAAGGGTTTTTTTTGTTTGTTTGTTTGTTTTTAAAGTTAGACACATCAGTAACCATCCTCACCCAGACAGATGAAGTCCCTCACAAAATGAAAACAAAGGGATCCCTTAGTGAGGCCAATAGTTCTCTCTGCCCATTATTTGGAAGTATTACACCTCCTTCCCTTTAGAACCTCTCCCCAGGCCGTCCTGCATAGGCTACAGTCCTTGGGTAGTGGTCACTTCAAGAGTATGCATGAAGAAGAATAGTCCAGAATGCATTCTATACTCCCCTCCTTTCAAGAGAGTTTGCTTCCAAAGCAGCCATACTGAAATGAACGTATGAGTGCAACCAGATTTAGTAAACTCAAACTGATATATTTGAATACATGTGTTCATTTCACAACACGGTATGCAGTCAAAGCTTCATGAATAAATTAATAACAAAGGAATTCCACTGACTCAAACCCGTGGTATTCATTAACTTCTTTCTTTTTTGTTTATAAGATTCAACTAGCTCTAGGTTAGCCCAAGTGCATACTTCATATAAGAATAGAAATTTATATGCGGAACAGTGGTGAACTCAAGACTAAAGCACATTATGTACTGCCGCCTCTACACCCCCTCCCAATATGAATTGCCAGTTGCCTCAGAGCTGATCTGTACATATCCAGGGATTCATTACTAAGACTAGAACTGGGCAGGGGAAAAAATCTGCTCTCTTGAGCTTTAAATTAGTTTTATTTATGCATCAATATACGTGGGATGTAGATAATAAAGTGTAAGTGTGGGTGAGAAACTGTGAGTGTCAAATTATTCTTCTTCAGCTTCTTTTATAATTTATCTAGAGTTAGTGTTTGTGACAGCAGCTAGAGTGAGAGCTGTAAAGACTGATGTCTTTTATTTATCAGTAAAATAGATATTGCACAGTTTGAGTTTCCCTATCACATAACCTTGAATGGAAAGTATTACTAATAGAGAAGGTAAATTAGCTCAATTTCCATTCCCTCTCCACTAAGACCATCAACTAGGATTTCCTAATATCACAATAAATTTTCTTAAGAAGACTCCTGGATTCTAGGAAGTAGAAAGGCCATCAACTCATTTCATAGCAAACAGCTGTAAATTACTACTGATCTCGGCTGGATTTGTATCAGTGACCCAGGTCAGGGACTGAATAAAAAAAAAATCTGAAAAAAAATGTTTAGTTTAGAACCAAAACTGATTTTTTCCCTCACCGAAACAAAGATAGATAAAAATTCAAAACATGTTGAGTCAAAGCAACATTTTGAAACAATATCATTCATTTATTTTTGAAAATGTCAGCATGAACCATTTGGACTTTTAAAACAATCCCCTCATTTTTTATGTGGCCAATCTCTATGTAATGCTGCTAATTATTATAAGAAGAAGATGATAGTTTAGGAAACTACGGGTAAATTTGGGTAAATTGCAGTTTGCATTTATATTTGCATATTTTTTTGCTACTTCTTACATACTTAGTGTTCCCTGTTAGTCTATACTTCTTCAGAGTGAAGGTAATAGAAGAATACCCTAGGTCCTCATTACCCTTGAAAAGCTAGGGACCTCTTCTTGACCCATAAATTCCAGAAGTAGGATTACTTTGCAACCGGAGGAAGTAAGTCAGACTGAATTGATTTAACATATACTTTCTTATTCCCATATTACATAAACTGAACCTGGTTTTCAGATTATTCTTTTAGAATTAAGGTACTTACTAAAGAGCCTAACTGGCTTTTAGTGAAAGGTTTTAGAAAGCACCCAGAACTGGCTAAACTCTGCTCCTGCTGAAGTCAATGGTAAAACTCCCTTTAACATTAGTGGGAGCATAGTTTGGCCAACACCAAGTGCATTTGGAAATTCTAACAAAGTTACATATTCAATACACTGCAAGATCACAAAAACAATGAGGAGTCCTGTGGCCCCTTAAAGACTAACAAATTAATTTGGACATTTGTTAGTCTTTAGGATGCCACAGGACTCCTAGCTGTTTTTGCTGAAACAGACTAATACGGCTACCCCCCTGAAACTTGTAAGACCACAGCAATGAAACTTTGTTAACATTGGTTTGTGGGAGACTAGGAACTGCAAGAAATCTAATCCCTGGATGCAAAATTTGAAAATTGTGCACTTTGTTACCCATTATCATTTTTGCAATTGGAGTAATGGATGTATGGAATATATCTGTGAATGTTCATTAATCATTTTTAAATTAATGTATGAAAACTAAATAAAAATAACCTTGAACAGTGGTTTTAAGAAATATATCTAAGATTTTCATATAAAATATTTCATACCTCAGTTCTATCTCAGATACCAAACACAATGAACACATGCAAGGAAATAAGAGACACTTAAATCTTTCACATCTAAATTTCTTAGTTTTCTTGGGACTCATTCAGATTGCTCCTACTCTCTAACATATTTGCAACAAAAAAACAAGGGTAGGAAAGCAGTTTAAATGTACCATTATTTAATTTTTAATGAGAAACTATTTGGATGCAAGATTTTGCATTTTCCATGCCATCTCTAGAAGTGGCAAACACAGAATAGACAACAGGCATTTGGCAAGGCACGAAATTCCGCAAACCAAGGGCAATACCTGTGAAAGTGATTGTCTGAGACATGATATTTGTGCATTGTGGCCTGCCACATCCTGTTCTGACACCATCTGCTTAAGCTTCTCCTTCTCAATGGCTATGCTGTTAAAGGCAGACTTCAAAAGAGAATGAACTGGGGGAAAGGAAAAAACAAAAAACAAATATTTCCTGAGACAAAGTACTACACCTTGCTTGTAATCAATAATAACAGTTGTGATGCACACATCCCAAATTTATAGAAATAAGAAACAAAAGCCCAAATTTTCAAGAGTCTGTGCCTAAACTGACTGTACACATGCATCAGTTGAGACTGGTGTGTGGGCATGCACACACACACACGCACACACACACAATGTGAGCATGCATATACTCTTGTCTTATGTGCACATATTGGTGGTTGTGCATATGCAAGTTGGGTATGTGTAAAAGTTCACATATTCTTTTGAATATTTGGGCCTAAAGCTATTTCTCCTCCTCTTTGTAAAGCAAATTAGCTTGTTCCTTAATTTTTCTTTTTCAAACTGCATTTATGTTCTATAGTGATTTAATACTGCATTACCAAAGAGGATTACTTTGATCCTGAAACAGAACCTTTGATGATCTAACACTGTGGAGGGAAGCAGTGGGTGGTATGTTTTTCCCATTTCATGTATTAGCCAACATTACAGTACACAGAGCCCATACAATGTAAGTTGTGTAAGACTGTTTGCAGCTCGTGTGTCACTGTGGAATAACATCACAGCATAGTGTTAGCATGATTATTTCAAATCCAATTATTTAAAGCCTTCCTTCAAAAGAAATATACGTACATATGAAAAGAACCCTGTTACTAGGGAAAAGAACCCTTCTGATCATTGCTAAATGTGGTTTAGCAATGCATTCCTTGCAATCAGAAACACTCATGTGTTTTTCAAAAAAAACCCTAATAATAATGAAAAAAAGATTGTTTTACAAGTATATGTAATACTTGAAGTAAATCAGGCCATGTGCTCAGATATGGAACATTAAAACATCAGAATCTTTTCTGAATGACCGTTTCAACATAGAAACCCATAGATGAAGGAAAATAAATGTTGACCTTTCTCATACATAAAACGTATGCTCCTTTGCTTTTAAGATGCTGTCTCTTTTAGAATTAAAAAACTATAAGGTAAAAAACACTTATTTTTTCAAGAAAATTCTGCCTCTCATCCCTACCTTTCTCCAATTTTTATTGTTTTTTTAATTGTTTCCCCCATATATTTGCAGGATAGAATCAAGAAATACATACTGGCTACTGAAACCTTACTAATTAGACATGAATCGTTGAAATGGTCACTGCAACTTACTCAAATTCTTGAAGCGTTATACTAACTGCTTCTGTGTGAATTTAAAAAGCTCAATTTTTCCTTTCTTTCATGAAAGTATTTTCCTTCATTAAACACTTGTACCTCTCCATATTTCTGTAAGTACAGATATTACTCTCTTCTGAAAAATGTGACCCAAAATGTGGATGTTATATATGGAAGGCCAAATTTTCTCCCTCATAAATGGAGACAATCCCATTGAATTCAATATTTGCACTTAGGAGAATATTTCAGCAATAAATTAACCTGATAGTTATAAATATACTTGTTTCATGATCAAATTAAAAACAAGTTTTTGCACATTAAAATAGAATCACCAAAAATGCATGTGTTCTCAATTCAAAATGTAAATTTTATATCAGATGCATCAAGTTTATTTGGTGGACCTGTCTCTAGACACTGTTAGTTCTGGTCCCTGAACTGAAAGTACAAAGTTCAATTGATTGGTTAGGATATATTTTGTGTGTGAAATGAACTCAATATATTTCAGATCTCCTTCCCTTTTCCCATCCTCCCTCCACACGTTTCAAACATGCTGTTATTTTAGGGCAGTGGTCTCCAACCTTTTTAACCATATTTTTCAATTTAAATGCAATGTAAGATTTACCTCAAACCCAAATACCCTTGCCCCACTTCCTTCCCATCCCTTCTTTGAGGCCCTGCCCCTGCTCCACCCCTTCTCCAAGGCCTCACCCTGCTCACTTCATCCCCCTTCCTTCCCCATCCTCACTCACTTGCACCAGGCTGGATAGAGGGTTGGGGTGCAAGCTCTGGTCTTGGACCAAGGGGTTTGGAGTCTGGGAGGGACTCCAGGCTTAGCCCAGGGCGGGGGATTGGGGTCCAGGAGGGGTTTCAGGGTGCTAGCTCTGGGAAGGAGTTTGGGTGCAGGGAGACTCATGTCTGGGGCATGAGGTTGGGCGCAGGAGGAGGTTCAGGACTGGGATGGGGGTTCAGGAAGCAGGCTCTGGCCGGGCACCGTTTAACTGAGACAGCTCCCAGGTGGTGGTGAAGTGGGGTTAAAGTAGGCTCACTCCTGCCCCGGCCCTGCACCACTCCTGAAAGCAGCTGGCATGTACAGCTATGGTGCCATGTGCTGCCCCTCATCTACAGGGCACTGAGCGCACAGCTTCTACGGACCATGGTTCCTGTTATCGATCAACGGGAGCTGCAAGAGTGGTATCTGCAGGCAAGGACAGCATGTGAAGACCCCCTGCTCTGCCTCTCTCAAGGGCTGCAGGGATATGCCAGCCACTTCCAGGAGCAGCAATTACCATAGAGATAACTACTCTGGTCATGACAGGTTAGGCATTTTAGAACTCACTGCTCAAAGAATTAAATGTAAGTATAAGAGAGAAATGAAAATTATGAAATGCACAGACCAGTCAAAAACCAAAAATAACACACTTTGCAAGCAGTAAAAGAGGTAACAACCGCCCCCCCCAACGTACATGTTCAGTCAGGAGATGAGAGTGAAGGACAGTGTGTGTTTGTGAGAATGACAGAAACATACAGTGTGTGAGAGTGATAGAGATCTGTGTAGGGTAAAGGAGTGGGGGGAGGAGAGATACCCTGCACAGCAAGCAGGAGGCTCCCAGGGGGCAGCTCCAAGGCAGAGGGCAGGAGCAGCATGACAGTGGGTGGAGGGGCAACTGAAGTGCCAGCGCTTGATAGCTTCCTGGCCAAACCAGTCAGGATCACCTGTCAAGAGGCTTCAAGATCTACCAGTAGATCCTGATCTACTGGAGGATGACCACTGTTCTAAGGAAATAATTCACGTCTCTCTTTGCTTATTGCAGGTCCCATAAGCTTGCCAACACAGTAAGCCAGAATCTCCAGATTTCCTGATTTATTTGGTAAAATGTAGTCAGTTATGCTGGGTCCAAATCCAATTCCTATTAAAGTCAATGGGGTCTTTGCATCAGGCCTTTAATTTGTCTCTGTGATCCTAAAAACTCCTCAGTGCCTAATGGCAAGGGGTATACCACTTAATAATGGTAACAGGACCATTCTTAGGATTTATGAGGCTCTACACAGTACTATTATACTGGTGCTCCTATCCCCAAAACAGGGGTGGGGGCGGAGGGGAGAGAGGAGGGGGAGAAGGATTGATAATTTTTTAGAAATGTGATTTTATAATCTTCATCAACACACCAATAAAATAGTTTTAAAGCAAAATTTAAATGAAGGTCCTGTAGACTAGCACAGCAAATTCAGAAACTGACAGTATATATCTGCGGTTGGCAAATACCTGTTAAATGGTTTCATTAACATTTGAATGGCTCTTTCACAGTTCACTGTTCTGCTAATAGGTCTGGAGACTTTTTCAGTTTTAAGTTAATTAGATCATTTCCAGAGGAAGCAGAGCCACAGGACCAAGGACAGGAAAAGCAGGTAGTTGGACATTAAGACCCGATGGTGCCCCAAATTTTTCAGGTGCCCTACGCAGCTGCAGATTCTTCATATGTGTAAGGGCAGCCCTGCGTGATACATTGTGGTTCACCAAAGATTATCACAGAATCATAGAAATTTAGGACTAGAAGGGACATTGATAGGTCATCTAGTCCAGTCACCTGCACTCCGGCCAGACTAGTTATTATCTAACCCATTCCTGACTGGTGTTCCTCATGGGAGTTTTCTGAGAACAGGTCACATGGAGATTCCACAACCTTCCTATGTAACTTGTAGTAGTACTTAGCTGCCCTTACAACTAGGAAGCTTTTCCTAAGGTCTAATAAATCTCCTTTGTTGCAATTTAAACCCACTACTACTTTTCCTGCTCTCAGTAGTTAAGAACAGTAGTTGAGAACAATTTATTGCCCTCCTCCATATGACAAATGTTTCCATACTTGATGACTGCTATTATATCCCCCATCAGTCTTCTCTTTTTTCCAGACAAAACCAACCCAATTTCTTTTCGATTTTCCCTCATTGCTCACGTTTTCTAAACCATTAATAAATATTTTTGTTGTTCTCCTCTGGACTTTCATCAATTTGTTCGCAAGTGTAATGCCTAGAACTGGTCACAGTATTCCAGCTGAGGCCTGAACAATACTGAAGAATTATTTCTCATGTCTTGCTGACAACACTCCTGCCAATCCATCCCAGAATGATGTTTACTTTATTTGCAATGGTATTACATTGTTGATTTATATTTAGTTTGTGATCCTCTATTATCTCCTGTACTCTTTCCTCGGCAGTCATTTCCCATTTTTTATGTGTGCAACTGATTATTCCTTTTTAAGTGTAGTACTTTGCATTTGTCATTTTTGAATTTTATCCTTTTTATTTCAGACCATTTCTTCAGTTTGTCAAGATCATTTTCAAATCATGTGAAGTCTCAAAATGAAAGCCAAAGTCACACTGGTCATTAAAACTGTGAAATGTATGTGCAAATACTACATAAGGAGTTATGTACGTTTACTGAAAACATGCTCCTAAGGTCTACATCAAGGCAGAGCTGACAGACAGTTTCTGTGGGACAAAGATGGTTATTCTCTTGTCTGTAATATAAATTAAGCATTTGTAACTTAACACAATTGACAGTCATTTACAAAGGAAGTCAGTGCTTGGGGGAGGGGAGTAAGGATGTTAGATATTGTGTAATTGAATAGTCCTGTAACTGCATGAATTCTTAGCAGTACACGACTATTCAATAATTCCTGGGAGTGGGGTGGCAGCCAGTGCACTCCTGGTCCCCCTTCTAGGGAGCCCCCTGTCACCCCACATTGCTCTCTCTATATCACAGGCAGCAGTGTGAGGTGGCGGCTGGGAGCTGGTCTGTAAGGGGAGCCAGTTTAAAAACCAGTCACCCCGCACTGCTGCCTCTGATACAGAGACAGCAGCATGGGGTGGCAGCAGCCTTTGTCTGCGGGGGGTCCAAGTTCCACATGGACAGGGGCTGCAACCACAGAGCAGCCTCTGTACATGGTGGGCCCAGGCTCACCATGGACAGAGGCTGCTTTGCGACAGCCTCCCCTGCCCACCCGCCCCGCTGCTGCCTCTGATAGAGGCAGCAACACGGGGGACGGGAACAGGCAGCATCGTGGAGCTGGTGCAGGGGGGAATGGGCTTTTAAGCTGGCTAATTCAGAAGCAGCAAGGGGGAGAATGCATGTAGTTAACAAGATTAACCAATAAGCCTAGGCTTATTGGTTAATCGTACAGTCGTCGACTCAATGACATTCCTAGAGGGGAGAATTTACAAGGAGGCAGTACACGAGAAGAAACTACAGGGGTCATCCTGACTCTGAGGTACAGACAATGAAGTTTGGAAGATATAAGGGGAAGGCAAGGAAGACATCCCTTAAGCCTACACCTAGGAAGACATTGGGCAGTGTGATTACGTTCATGATTAAGAAAACACAACATATCCTGGTTGGAAACACTGCAAAGGATATCTGGGTGAGTTAAACGTCTTTAGACAGGAGGCTAGCCTGTTAGTTTAGTCTCTACAAATTGTAACCGTTTTGTTTCCATTATCCTTACTCTTTATGACTTGAATCTCAAATCTTTGATAATAAACTTGTTGTCTTAACCATGACTATATTTGAGTTCTCTGGTATTCTACAGGGATCCTGAATTTAATCATTCAAGCTGGTATGTGCACTGTTCCCTTGCAGACAGCAGATCTGGTATTACTGTGAGGCTGTGTCTACACTGCATGCTTCTTGCGCAAGAACAGTCGTTCTTGCACAAAAACTTGCTGGCTGTCTACACTGCACACATGTTGTTGTGCGAGTAAATTTCCAGTATAGCGTTGGAAAACAGGGCTTCTTCCGGAAGAGTTATTCCTCTCCCCACGAGGAATAAGCCCTCTTGAGCAAGAGCTCTTCCACAAGATGGCAGTGTAGACAGGCAACATGAATTTTTTGCGCAAGAAGCCCCTATGGTTAAAATGGCCATCAGAGCTTTCTTGCGGAAGGAGCCTCCACACTGCCATGGATGCTCTTGCGCAAAAGCACGTCTTCCACAAAAGCACATGGCAGTGTGGACGTGCTCTTGCATAAAACAGTTCTTGCGCAAAAAGCCTGCAGTGTAGACATAGTCTGAGTGATTAGCAAAAGCGGCGAAGAGTCCTGTGGCACCTTATAGACTAACCGAAGTGTTGGAGCATAAGCTTTCGTGGGCAAAGACCCACTTCGTCAGATGCATGTAGTGGAAATTTCCAGAGGCAAGTATAAATCTTCAAGTTTGACTCAACCAACTCAGGATTAAACAAAGACTGTGAATGGCTAGCTAACTACAAAAGCAGCTTCTCCTCTCTTGGTATTCACACCTCCAGATCAGCTATTAGAAGTGGGCCTCATCCTCCCTGATTGGATCCACCTCGTCATCTCTAGCCTGATTCTGGCCTGCATATTTATACTTGCCTCTGGAAATTTCCACTACATGCATCTGACGAAGTGGGTCTTTGCCCACGAAAGCTTATGCTCCAACACTTCGGTTAGTATATAAGGTGCCACAGGACTCCTCGCCGCTTTTGCAGATCCAGACTAACACGGCTACCCCTCTGATATCTAAGTGATTAGTGAATCAGGGATTGGTCACTACAGGGGGATGCTTCCAGGGGACTGAGGGACCAAGGTGTACCTATTGCAAACTTGCTAATCAAAGACAGGAGTGGCAGAGTCTAAAGGTGATCGTTTGGGTGGCTAACACCAAATTAAGCTCAAGCAAGTCTTCCTCTTGCAGAAGGCAGTGTGTAATAAGGAGATGTGCAATCCTAGGTACATTGAAAATCACCATAGTCTGTTCCTTTCTTTGGCCAAATCTCAGGTTTCTTCCAAGTAATACCTGTGCAGCTACTATGATATATAGTGGCAACCCTACATCAACACCACTGACTACAGCCAACCCCACACAGTCAGAAATCATAAGCCAGCTCTTCAAAAACTATGAAACCATCCTAAAATCATGAAATTTTTAAAACAGGCCTTCTGAAATAATAATGTAACTTCAGGAACTGGGGCTTTAAGAAAACTACCAAATATTGTGAGACCTGTGATAAAATCACCAGACCTGGTAATCCTACTTCATATTTTTCAGTTTGCCTCCAATTCCCACTCCACAAACTCTGAATCATCTACCTCTGCTGCATCAAATCCAGCAGCAACAGACTCTACATCACATGTCAGCACTTCCAAAGCAACTGGCAGCCTCGTGTTCATAAATCAGTTTCATAAAGGTGTGGGCTGGATTTCAGCATCAACCAGACCACATCTGTTCTTGGGTCTGGCTTTTGACAGCTGCGGTTAAAATAGAGGCAAGAAATGTAAAATGTGACTTTAATGTTTAACAAACCAACAAAGCCACAAGATGACTCCTGGACTGTGAGCGTTAACAGTCTGAGGGTTATTGTACAGCCACGTGTTAAGAAACTATTCTTACATGTTTAATTGTTGACAATCAGAATCTTTCCCCAGAGCTTGAGCTGTAGTGATTCTTCCCTGTGAATCAGAGTTAAAGCTTTGTTTCAGCATGGTTGTAGGGCTACACAGGGAGACCTGCCAGATTTGAGGCATAGAGCCAACATCCTGACCACTTGTGAAATGACACTTGTTGCCAAGAGTACAGCTGTTAACTCATGTATTCTGATCAAATTTCAAAACAAGTAATTACATTTTGTTTACCTAAATCCCTGCTCTAGTTTCAATATTGCACTGTATTTTTTCATTTCCTGTCCTAACCTGTTAAGATAAATGTAGTCCATCTCAGAGGAGGATACATTGCAAAAGGTACTAAATTTGCTTTCCTACTGGTGCTAATTTATGTCACACCTCAGTAAAATCAATACAGGGTCTGCTAGTTTCAAAGTTGTGTCAGAAATACTTGAAGCAGAAAGATTTCAAGTCTGACATGACTTAAAATTATAAAGTAATTAGGAATATAAGAACAATTTATGCTTGAATATTAATATGCATTTAAAGTCATATAGTTAATATTATTTTGTGTATATTCATGTGAGGCATTATTTAGGTGTATTTAAGGGGAAATGCTTGTTCAAAGACATTAAATTGTAAGCAATAGGCCTGTTAGATTTTATGCTTTACTCCTAATTAATTCTAGAATAAATATGACTTATTATCTAACTACTATTATCAAAGAGAAAACTTGATGAACCAAAGACAGTAACCTCATAATGAGCCTACTAAAGAAGCACTAGTTTTAATTATTTATGGAAGCATTTTTTACTTTTGCAGGCTAAAAAAAACTAATGAAAAATGATGCACGACTGTTAAAAGTTCATCTTAAAATCCAATACATTAAATCTTGGAACTAGCAGGGTGGCCAGTGAAATAGAAATAACTTCTATTAAGACTGGTGAAAAAAGATTATTCAAACCTACTTGTGTCCTTATATTATATCCAACATGCACACACCTACACATATACAAGGTGCAAGGTGAGAGAGATCTTTAGTCACGTTACACATAGTCTTTCTTCAAAAGCTTAATGCAATTACTTAGCTAATTCTCCACTGAATTTGTGGACGGAAGAAAAGTTGTATATCTAGAATATATACTATGGACGGTGTTCCACCAGAGTGATGAAACCTTGAGGGTACAGATGACAAATAATTGCTACATAGCATAGTAAGTTTTAAAGTGAACACGTCAAAACAAAAATATAGAGGCTATGTCTACACTGCAGGCTTCATGTGCAAGAACTTTTTGCGCAAGAGTTCTTGCGCAAAAGTTCTTGAGCAAGAGCGCGTCCACACTGCCATGTGCTTTTGCGCAAGAGCATCCATGGCAGTGTGGATGCTCTCTTGCACAAGAAAGCTCTAATGGCCATTTTAGCCATAGGGGTTTCTTGCGCAAGAAACCTCTGTTTCCGTCCACACTAGCCTTTTTGCGCAAGAGCTCTTACACAAAAAGACTTATTCCTCGTGGAATAAGCCCTTACAAAAGCCCTCTCTTCTGACGACTACTGTAAATTTTCTTGTGCAAGAACAGGCTTGTAGTATGGACGCTCCTCAAATTTTTGCGCAAGAACGGCTGTTCCTGCACAAGAAACCTGCAGTGTAGACATAGCCAGAGTGTACTTATAATCAGCAAAGCGTGTGTAAAGTGGTCTTTAGGCAGTTCAGTATTTCCTCCCTCTCAATGGCTGCCAGTTCTTCTTTTCTCAGCTTATAACTAATGATTTTTTTTTTCCTAACTGCTAGCTCTGCAAATTCTACGTGGGAAAATTTCAAACAAGCACTTTTGTGCTTTCTCACATGCTGCCCCTCAGGCATGGGAGAAATGCCCTGTAAACATTCACAAAACTAACTCCTTTTCCTCCTCTGCCAGGAGGCTTAAAAAACTTGAAATTCGATAGGCTGCTAGTGTGCTGACACCACAATCTATCATTCACAATGATACTGTCTGAATTGTTTCCTTATATGTTCCCCTCCTCAATCTGGTTGTATCCATTTGTTGACTCTTGTATTATACTTAGATTGTAAGCTGCTTGGGGCAGGCACCTTTTGTTCTATGTTGGTTCAGAGCATAGCACAATAAAGTCCTGGTCCATGACTGGCACTCCTAAGTGCTACAATAATACCAATAATAAATAATAAAATCAAATGATTCTTTCTACCTTTGACAATATCATCATTAATAAAGAGTTTATAATGAGAACTAAACAGATGCACTTAAAAAGATGAACAAGGTACAATTCAATCCAGCTCATTTCCCCATAGAGATAAATAGCTCTGGTTTTCCAACAAGCTAAATTTATCCCATTCCGGATTTTCATTCAAATGTATTCAAAAGTGGAATTTCCCAAAACAATGATATTGGTTGCTGTCTTAATCTCAGACAAACTGTTCCTTTGATGCACTTTGGCCATCATTCAATCTTAACCCAGTCAATATTGTGTGTAAACTCTGCAGACAGAGGCAAAAAAACAAAAATAAATAATATTAAAAGATGCTGTAAATTATATATTACTAGACAAAAGACAGAAAAATGGCCACAGTGCATTTATGATATAGCCACAACAGTATGGCTTTGTCTACACTGCAGGGTTTTTGCGCAAGAAGCTTTTTGCGGAAGAGATCTTCCGCAAACACTTCTTGAGCAAAAGCGCGTCCATACCTCAAAAGCACATCGCAAAAGCAATGTGCTTTTGTGTAAGAGAGCACCCACACTGCAAGGTCGCTCTTGCACAAGAAAGCTCTGATTGCCATTAACAGAATGGCCATCAGATCACCGGTGCTTTTTCTGATGTGCAAAAAGAGCCTAAGAAACCCCTGCGGAACATCCACACATGCCTTTTTGCGCAAGAGCTATAGCGCAAAAAGGAGTTATTCCTCATGGGGAGAGGAATAACTCTACCGGCAAAAGCCCTCTGTCCTGTCGATTTACTGTTTGGGTTTTTTTGCGTAAAAACGCGCTTGAGGTGTAGATACTCCACTAGTTTTTGCACAAAACGACTGGTTTTGCCCAAAAAGCTTGCAGTGTATACATAGCCTATGTGTATTAATAAAGTAATTAGTAAATGGCTCTGGTGTGAAATATGAGGCAAGATCTTTTAGCCACCTGAGAAGTGTATCAATTCATGCACATGCTGCAGCGGGCTTATGTATGACTACTTCATTTTATATTTCAATATTTTAAAAGACTTTTTAAAAATCTAAATGTTCAGCCTATAGGCTGAAATCCATTCATATACCAGCATAACTTGATAATTTCCACTGGTGTATCATTTATGTACAAGATCATTAGAGACAGTGGATTTTCAGTTATCCTAGGGGAAAAAAGAGCTGTATATAAACAGAAGAAAGTGTGTGCAAAATCAGACAAGTTTTGCAAGGCCCCCTACCCCATAACAGCTCAGGAGGTTCACACAATCTCCAGTGATACTAGATTCACCTATCCCTACATATGTACCTGATGCACAGAAAATATTTTAAAAATTGAACCTATATGATCTTCATCTGAACCAAATATGGATAAAAGATTATCATACAATTTATTTCTGATCCAGATACAAGTTCTGACCATGAGCAGTATACATGTAAAAACAGTAGTTTTTGTAAGATGCAGGTTGTACATTTTTCATTACCTTTCTGTGCCATGAGGCAAAACTCTTCTTGGAGTTTGATGTACTCCATGGAACATTCCAAGGGGTCAGCTACCTGGCTTGGAGGAGTCTGAAATTCAACGTCTGCACAAAGATTGGGGTTGGATGAGTGGAGGCGAACTGGTGACATTGTAGCACTGAAAGGGACCTACAGTGAGATTCAACAAAGAAAACAGCTACTGTATAGAACTATATCCACTTTCACAGAATGCACAGAACAAAAACATCACACACTTTATTCATAGAACAAAACACTAGCTTCACTGTGAGCGATTTAAAAAAAATATGAGAACATATATCTTTTGGAGCCTCAAGTTTCAGTGGCTGTACAAAATTCCCCGGGTCTCTTTAAATCCTTCAGTGAAACACAGACAAGTGACACAGGGAAGGCGAGAGGGGTGATAGCTAAGGCGAGAGAGAAAGATGCACTTTAGCTCTAATTATACAATTTACCCTAACATAGCATTTCATAAGATTTGGCAGAAATTGGAAAATTAAACCATTAATGTTGCTTTATATTCTAACCATTAGTAACCTATAAAGTATAATTTTATGGCCACAATATCAACATTTTAAATATATTGGTATCTCCATCAATCTGGAAATGTAGCTAAATATTCCTGCAGAGAATATTATTTGCAGACTTTGAAGAGTGTTGTTAAACCCTGAGATTATTATTCAGTTCACTGAAATTTACTGTACAGTTCATCTGCAGATCACATCTCTCTCTATATAAAAAAAAACTTTTTCCTGTGGGACTATAGAGTGACATAATCACATCATTCTGACATCTCACAGCCCCTCCCCTCTGCCCTCAGACCCTCCCTCCGCCCTCAGCCTGCCTCCTCCTGCCCTTCCCAGTAGTCTGACAGGGAGTAAGGCAGCCTCCCCTCTTCCCCTCTCCTAGAGGGCTGGGAACCGGGCACCCTCCCACCTCGGGGGAGGGCGGGGGGCGTGGAGCCACAAGCTGCATGGCCTTTCCCCCTCATCGGGAGTGGGGGGAGAGGATGGAATGGTGAGCCGCACGCCTTCCCCCTTTGTCAGACGGGGGGGGGGGGGAGTACTGCGTGGCCTTCCCCTCTCCGGGGAGGGGGCGGGCAGGCCAGCTGTGCCCGTGGCCCGGCCCAAACCCCCGGCAACCAGAGGGAGAGAGCAAGGCCAGATTGGGCCCCGGCCCAGCTCAGCCCCCTGGTGGCCAGAGGGAGAAAGCCAGACCAGACACAGCCTCAGCTCAGCCCAACCCAACCTCCTGGTGGCCAGAGGGAGAGAGCCAAGCCAGCTGCAGCTTCGGCATGGCCCAGTTCCCCAGCAGCTGCTGGGAGAGAGCCGGGCCTGCCTTAGCCTGGCCCAGGCCCCTGGCAGCAAGAACTGGGTGGGATTGGCCCAACCTAAGGGGGGCCCACCAGCCAGGGGGAGAGAGCCAGGGTAGGCCAGGGATGCCACACCTTGGCCTGGCCCTCCCTGGTGGCCGGGTGAAGAGCACCAGGGCTGCCTACCCCCAGAGAGGGGGTTGGAGAGCATTGCAAGCAGGGGGCACCATCCCCTAGTAATATATAAAATCATGTAAGTTCTTTTTGTATATGAATGTTCATGTTATCAAAAACAAAACCTAATTTTTATTTAAAGCACACCTAATATAAAATTCAGAAAAAGATATTTTACCAAGTCATATTAAGTCTCTTGTATCAAAAAGAACAAATATGCTTCTTTTGAATTTATTATATAATGCCACTTTTTTTTCTCCAATCTATATTTCTACATATACAGTAAATGTGCGTATATAAACATATTTAATGTGTTTTGTATTTTACATACAATGTAAATATATGTAATGCATATGTATTATATAGTTACATATATAATACATATGAAATATCTATGTACACACTAGGGATGTTAGCATATAGTCGAGTAAACAATTAACCGATAAACCTAGGCTTATCGGATAATCCTATAGACTACATACAGAGGCAGCCACGAGGGGGGAGTGGGAGTCTGTGCCCATGAGGAGCTGGTTTTAAGCATGCTCCCCACAAGCACTAGATCCTCATGCTCCTCTCCGCCCCTGTGCTGCTGCCTCTGATAGAGAAGCAGCAGCATGGATGGTGAGGGTGGGACGTGGGAGTTAATACACGCAGGGAGCCAGCTTTCAAGCCAGCTCCCTGCGTATATTGGCTCTCAAAGACCTGCCTGACCCTTCTGCAGGCAGAAGCCAGTGCTGGGAGGAGCTGGCTTAAAAGCCGGTTCCCCGCAGCACCAACTCCACAATGCCCGCCCCCCCACCCTACTGCTTCTATCAGAGGCAGCAGCAAGTGGGGAGGAGAGGGCAGGGCAGGTTGCCACAAAGCGAGCCTGGGCCCACCAAAGGCAGAAGAGAGGGTGGAATTTCAGGCAGGCGGGGGGGAGGGGCAGCAGCTGTGTGCTCCTGGATACGGCTTGCTTTTCATCTCGTGCCCTGGACACTAAGGGAGCGAGGGGAAAGTACTTGCATTTCGTGCATGCCTCTCACACTTCACTGGTGAGCGCCCTTCACCAGCCAGGTGTGAGGGGCATGGATGGAATGCAAGTACTTTCCCTTCACTCCCTTAGCATCTGGGGCACAGGATGAAAAGCAAGCCGTGTCCCAGAGCACACAGCTGGTGCGACCCCACCTGCCAGAAATTCCACCCTTGGGCAGAAGTTGCTTCGTGGTAGCAGCCCTTATCCACAGGGGGTCCAAGCTCCCCATGGACAGAGGCTGTTCCGCATCCCACTGATCAGTCTCTGTTCGTAGGGAGCTCAGACGCCCCCCATCGTGGACAGTGGCTGCTGCCACCCAGTGCTGCTGTATCAGAGGCAGCAGCACAGGGCAGCAGGCAGCTGGTCTACGCAGGGAGCTGGTTTTTAAACTGGCTCCCCTCGCAGACCAGCTCCTGCATGCCACCCCATGCTGCTGCCTCTGATATAGAGGCAGCAGTGAGGGATGACAGGGGGCTCCCTTGAAGTGGAGCCATAGCCTGCCCCAGGAACACAAACACGCCCCCGGGAACTATCGCATAGTAATGTAACTGATAATATTTTATGCAGTTACACGACTATTCAATTACACAATATCTAACATCCCTAATACACACACAGAGAGAATACTTTATTTACATTATATTACATAATATATACACATATGTAGAAACATCTGACTCCTGGAGCTCATTTTTAAACTTGGGGATCAAAAGGCATTCAGAATCATATTTTGGTACCCAGAGAAGTGTTAAACACTTCAATATCTATTTTAGGCATTCAAACACTAATTAAATTCCTCAAACACAGAAGATGAAAACCTAAATTCTAGAGGGTAATTTATGTGTTCAGATATGAAAAATGGACCCAAAGTATAGATTATGTTTTCTGAAACTTCCTGTAGAGCAGCAGGCAACATAAAATTCATATTACTATTGACTTTATCAACAGATTACTTAAACTGCCAAGAACAGTTGCAATGGTTCCTTAGTTGATTAGCTGTCTGGATTAGAGAACAACTTGTTTGATCTTTACAGGGAACTGTGCCTAATCACTATGCATTATATGTTTCTGACGTTGGTGGAATTCTCTAACATCTCTTAGATAACTTTATCACCTTTCATTCCACCCCTCAGTATGCTCTATCAGCGTATCTTCCTTCGCTAACCCTTCCCAGATTTCCAGGTATCTACTGTGTGCAAAATAATGTTCTTGTAACACCCATCTATTGCAAATTTAATTTCTCCTCTAAGCTCTTTTCTCGTGTTCTTGGTTTTAAGTATGCAAACAATGATGATCTTTCATCTGATTTTATTTTCAAACTCACAATAATGAGTAATGTCTTTATTCACAGGGACAACAGAGCAAATCCTTTTCTCCAGCAAACTGCAGCACTATCACAATCCATTCAGCAACCCTCCATTTTGTACTATGCTAACACCATTTCTCTCAACAGTCAACTGGAACTTCACTATTTTACAAATAGACTCTGATAGTCACACTTCTTTTACAAAGCATTTCAATTCGTAGGTCAGAGAACATATTTGCAAAATCTTCTTACTAAGAATTCTGTCAACCTATCAAGATGGTTTATTAGATGATGAGCTTTCGTGGGCCAGACCTACTTCCTGAGGATCTGATCTGAGGAAGTGGGTCTGGCCCACAAAAGCTCATCATCTAATAAACCATCTTGTTAGTCTTTAAAGTGCTACATAGTCCTGTATTTTGTTTCAGCTACACCAAACTAACACGGCTACATTTCTATCACTGTCAACCTATCGTCACTCAAGTCCACAAGATGCTAGTGTCTTCACGACAGAGAAAATAACATAAATTAATCTCAAAGGCTTTGCCACCTACAGATTAGAAAAATATACAAGGAACACATTGGATATTAGGTTGCAACACTGAGCAAATACACCCTAGACTAATGTTTCTCAACTTTTTCCATTCTGTGGCCCCCCTGTTACAAGAGTTAAAAGGTTCAGGGCACACTCCCCATCTACTAGAAAGAAAGGGAAAGTAGCTGCTATCTCACTGGATCCCTTCATGTTCCCCAAGTTCTGAACACCAACTCTAGAGCCTTGTATCTTGGCTGGCCAGATGAAAAAATAGGATGAAAACCAGATAATGCATCTGAAATGAGGTTTCCTAGGTAAATAACATTTTAAATGTCTTCTAGAATCAGTATTTGCATTTTACAGGCATTTATAATCATACACTTTGCAAGAAAGATCCATTTACATGAGAAAAACAAATAGACACTTTGCTGACTGCTTGAGAGAACATTATTCAACAGTCAGAAACAAAGAAATAGCTAATTGACATGAACTGTTTGTTTCCTTCAGAGAGTTTCCAAGTTGCTTTCCACAACAGCTGAAAAAAATCCTCAGTAAATCACATCTGTCATCCACCCCGATATCCAGCAGACAGAGAAATATGATTAAATTTTCCTTATGTTACTCATCGCTAACACCCTAGATTTTCTTCTTAGATTCCCTTCATAACTGGGCATATGTTTGATCTTGGTCAGTGCTCCTGTATTTACCATGTAGTCTCCTTTTTTAATGTGCCTTCTCCACCTATCTCTCTACAAATATCAGAGGGAACACTGAGTTAGTCTGTATCCGCAAAAACAAGGAGTCCTGTCACACTTTAAAGACTAGAAGATTTATTTGGGCATAAGAAGTATCTGATTAAGTGGTTTTTACCCACAAAAGCTTATGCTCAAATAAATCCACTAGTCTTTAAGGTGCCACAGGACTCCTCATTGTTTATCTCTCTACAGTTTTCCTCACTCTGCTAAACATAACTTCAAATATATCCAGTCTCTTTTTTTGCTTTGATCTAGGGCTTGAACTAACCATTCAGATCACATGAACAGCCATCCTTCCTAGGCATGTACTATCAGCTCTCTCAGAATCTAAGCTTTTATTATAAAAAGAAAGATGTTCCTAGCCCATAGGGTTGGGAAGAGAATCCCCCACGTGGCCTGAGTATAATTGATACAGTGAGGTATTCATCAGTCTGTAGCTTCCATGTCATGACCACTATTGGGGTGAGCAGCTGCCACTCTTAAGGCTGGCTATTTGGCAATTACAAATCCATGGCTGGCCTATGCCAGCTAACTCAGGCTCAAGGGGCTCGGGCTAGAGGGTTGTTTAATGCAGTGTAGATATTGGGGTCAGGCTGGAGCTCAGGCTCCAGATCCTGTGAGGGTCCCAGAGTTTTGTCCAGTAGCTCTCATTTCCACTTCTCAACCGCAGTTTTTGCACGAAGCAATCATATGACTAAAAAACCGAAAGAGATACTAGTGGCAGTAATATGACTTTTTGGGATTATGGAATGTAAACAAAAAGTGTTTCAAATGAAAAAAACCCTATCCTTATATTAATATACACAACACCACAGCACAAGGAAATTTCATGCTGGGCTTAATAACAAACCCCCTCACTTCTGCTTTGTTGGTGTGTGCTGTTTTCAGAATCTTTTAATGGAATTACATCCTTGAATTTTCTGGTTGCTTTTTTATTATATATATTGTAAATGTATACCGAATATGCCATACATACTGAGGGAAAAGGGCCCGATTCGAATACCACTTACACCAGCATGAAGAAGAAACAATTCTTTCAAGACAATGGAGTTACACTGATATACAGCTGGTGTAAGTGATATGAAAACCAAGGTCATTAAATTTATTTTCACAAGTCAGGGTTGACTTCATCATTCACAAATGGCCTACCCAAAAGTGGGTAATGAAGACACCTCTATATGAATTGCAAGTGACAGTCTCAGTATTGTTGTTACATATTCAACTTCTACAACTTCCCGTTTTTAAAACTATCCCTTGATTTTAAATCCACTCACTGTTGTAGCCACAGCTGCTGCTATTCTCTGCCGGCGTCGTGTTGTGCTGAACTGGCCCTTCAGCGCTGGCCCTTCCTGACAGTGAAGGGGAGAAGAGAAGGGAATAGAAAAAAAAGAGGGGCAGGGAAGATGGGATACAGGAAGATGAAAAATGATCAGAAAAGGGAGAGGGAAAGTCTTTAACTGGATTTTAATTTCACTAACTTCACATGTTCTCACGCATGTATGACAGGGACTTAGATAGCTAGTTATTTTGCTAAAATAATCTCCATAGTAGTTAGATTAATACGTACTCACTAATGCTGAAAAATAAATTCTAACAACACTTTGTCATATGCATAATGCAGTTATGGGACAGCAAAACAAAATTATGCTATGGGATGGCAGAAAACAAAATAAGAACTTAAAATTTTGGATCATCTGACCATCTGTTGTATGAATTTTATTCAGAGCGTTTAACTCTGTTGGCGTACGTGCAGTATAGTTTGTAAACTAGAAGCTCATGCAGCAGAATCATAGAATATGCAAGTGTATACTGTACAGCTGTTAGACAATCTAAAAATTTTTCTATGCACAGCCTTAGCTCTCTTTGATTTCCTTATCAATATTTATTTGTCCAGTTTCTCCTCAATCCATCCACTAAGCTCCTCAACCTCTAATTCCTCCTTCTTCACGGTAATGAATGATGCAGTATAAAACTTCAGTTCAATTCTGTTGTGGATCTTCAGAACAACTTAAATGACCTCAGGTGAAGCCAGAACAATTAAAACAATGTTTTCTTCGAATAAATACACTTTCATAGGTTCATCTGAGCCCCTGGGGCATCTCACAAAGCAATCTCCCTGAAATCAATTGATTTCCTATTCAAGAAGACCACGCAGACTTTACATTCAATAAAAATAAAACACTATCATCTTTTATTGACTCAAACATAAAAGGGCCAATCATGGGTGGGTTTCTGACTAGGACAGGCTTTTTTAATTTTCTTGTTAAGGGGACAGAGATTCTCTCTCCCTTGTCCCAGCCAACCCAGAACTGCCTCCCAGAGGAGGATGCAGTCAGCCCTTTTTATCTTGCCTGCTGGGCTCTGATTGGTTTATGCTCAGTTTCAGCCCTCCTAGCTGGAACTGGGTTTCAGGAGCAGCTGACCCTGGGTGGTGTGTCTCAGCAGCTCCAGAAGGTCTAAACCTGCTTCTATTTGTCTCCAAAAGGACACCAGCTTTGGGCAGGATGCACCATGGCAAGGGGTATTAAATGCCCAGTATACCTGGTCACATACATTTATTTTTTATTTGCGCTACTGAAGCCCTGATCTTGAAAAGATTTATGCCCAGATTTAACTTTTAACTGACTCTAAATGACTTTTAAAAAAAATCCTTCTATTACACCAGATTCAAGGAAATAATTTTTCAATGAAGTGTAACTCCGTGCCTGTTACAAAGCATTCTTCTTTCGCATTTACCTTCAAGTAGACATTTTGAGAAATCTCAACATTTTATAAGACTAGAAAATCTGATGTTCTGTCTATCAGTGTATATTCTACTCACGCACACAAGTCCTATCCCATACATCTCCTCCCATGTCAAGCACTGAGACATTTTTTAGAACTATGCACTGTTATTTATTTTAAAAATTGCCTGGATACCAAACAAGTGTTTGAAATAATAAAACAGAAAGAAATAACAGCAGCCTAGATTGGTGGCTTGTGAACACTGCTATACATATATGCAGGACACCTTAGTTCGAGAATTAATTCAAATCTCTCACTCCTTGAGCCCAGTAATGTTCAGCTCGTATATTATAAAATGATGTGCACGGGAAGATACTGCTTTTTATACAGTCTGGTTGATTCTATTTGTGGCATTGATGACACTGGGAAGGGGGAAAAAAAACTTATTAATCAAATTTTTACTCCTGCAGAGTAGTAATTGCCTCTCCCACCATTTTGTGAAACACCTGCACTAGAAAAAAATGTCTCCTTCAATGTAAGAAAGATTGTACTGGTTGTAATAGAGACTGTGTTCTATAACAGAACTCCATCCTATAAAAAAGAACTTCTGTTCTAAGTCCCACCAAAAACATCCTGTAATCATTTAGCTACTTATTAATACATGAACTGTGGTTCATAATGAAAATATGCCAGTTTTTGTGTGCAGGCTAAAATGTGAAAGGCAGACTCCATATGACCTCAAGAACACAGTTACAAAGTGAGATACATGAAATCCTAGTAGTAAAAAAGAACATATAATGTTCATCAGAAGGGGATTCAAAGAAGTCTTTGTGAATGATGGGTGATTTCCCTTTAGTTCTATCGTTATGCTGACAGCTTCATAACAAGATGGCGTATCACAAAGAAAGTAGATTATAAACAAAATACATATTTGTGTCTATTTTTAAAACTATTTTTTTAGTAAAACAAGCTTGCAACTTTATTATTTTGAGGTAAAAAACCCACTCATTTTAAGAAAGCTAAAAATGGAATTCCAAGCTAATAAAAACATTAATCTTTTCTTCTTCTGAAAAAATCCTTGGCATATCATGAGAATTACAAATTGACATTTTACTCATAAAACAGAAAAAAGAACATAAAAACCAAGCTTCCCTGTGTGAAAAGTGTCATTAATGAAATGGCAAAATGTAGATCAACCAGCCTTTTGTGTTAGATAATTTCCTTAAATATTGGAACACTTTATACTTTAGGGCCTGTTTCTGAAAATCATTTCTCAGGCATGTAGCCCTTTATCCAAAAAGCCCTTTAAGACATCCTCTGAAGTAAATGTATGAAGTTTTTGGCAGTTAATTTAACCCCCCAAAAAAGTGTTTAATCCTGCAAACATGCACATGCATAACTTTACTCATGAGATTAGGCTCATTATAGTCAGTGGGACTATGTGCATGAGTAAAGTTAAGCATGTGTAAAAGTCTTTGGGAGACTGGGACATAAATTTGTGAAAATATATTCACAGAAACTAAAGCAAGCAGCAAGACATTTGTCACAGAGGAATAAAAGGTTTTAATGTATACCTAGGATGAATATTCCAGAAACATATGTTGGTAGGAATACAATAAAAGCAATATTATTTACAAAAACAGATGCATTGAAATCTAGAAGAGATTTTGTTAGTGTCCATATTGTCTATAGGGATGAGCACAGGAGTTCTTATTACAAAATCCTCCCTCCATTGACACTCTATAGGACAATATCAATTCAAATGCAAATACCCTACACCTACATGTTAAAGTAACTTACAAGATATAAAGCCAACAGTAGGAAGCCACTTTAATCCATGGATCTGGTATATGACTCCTATGAATTGCATTCCAGCTTCTTTAAAAAAAGTTAGATTTTTTTTTGACAAAGAAAATAAGACCTTTCCCACATGGTTCTATCATTAGTCAATGGAACAAGCTGACAAAGAGACTGTGGAATTGCACTTACTAGAAATATTCAAGGCTAAATCAAACACCCATCTATTAGGGAAGGCTTATGAATAATAATGTCTAACCCATCAAAGACAATGTGATATACTCAATGTCCCATTAACAAACCCATACAAGTGTTCTATTTCCCTTCCTAAGACAAAACATAACAGGGACAAAGTACCCCCAAAACTCTGGGTTTCTGAGGTAATCACTTCTTAAGATTAAGAGGTTATTAGCATTTACAGTGTTGCACTGATGCAGCTGTAGCACTGAAGACACTATTCATATGACAGAAAAGCTTCTCCCCTCAGCATACTGACTCTACCTTCCCGAGAGGCAGTAGCCATGTTGACAGGAGAAATCCTCCTGTCAGCATAGTGCTGTTTACACCCAGGGTTAAGTCAGTAGAACTATGTCACTCAGTGGTGTGGAAAATGCACACCCCTGAGCCATAAAATAATGCTGCCATATGTATGTAGTGTAGACTTGGGTGAAATGATGTGGCTATGCTAAGAATGAAGAGTGTGGCTGTCAGGACAGGATGGGTCAGAGTCCAAGCCATGCCTCTAAGACATACAGCACAGAAAGCACGTCTCAGGGAAATTGGAGCTATAATGCTTTAAATCACTTGTGTGCCCTCTTGATTCTGGGATGGAAATAGCCCTCAGCATAACTAAAGCAGACTGGGAGGCAGCTGCAAGTTATGACAGCCTTTCTTGAACTGCCTATGGATTGCAATACAAGCCAAAGTGACCACAGAGTTGTGAGTTATGGACCCTGGCTCTTCTCCCAGCATGCCCCTGTACTTGTGAGGGGACCAGCACAGGTTTGTCTATGGTAGCCCCAAATGCAAGACATGCACTGGGGGAATTCTTCCCTGCCCTCTTGTGGGCTTCTTTATACAGTGATGCCAGAGTGGGGGACAAAATCCCTCACATCTGTGTGTTGAGCTATTTTAAGTGTGGAGCTACGCTAGTAGAATTTTAGTTATAAGCTGGGGACACATCAGTTGGAAGTAACGGAGGAGGAGAAGGACCTCGGAGTCCTGGTTGATTATAGGATGACTATGAGCCGCCATTGTGACATGGCCGTGAAAAAGGCTAATGGTCTTGGGATGTATTAGGCGAGGTATTTCCAGTAGGGATAAGGAAGTGTTAGTGCCATTATACAAGGCATTGGTGAGACCCCATTTGGAATACTGTGTGCAGTTCTGGTCTCCCATGTTTAAGAAGGATGAATTCAAACTAGAACAGGTACAAAGAAGGGCCACTAGGATGATCCGAGGAATGGAAAACCTGTCTTATGAAAGGAGACTCAAGGAGCTTGGCTTGTTTACCTTAACCAAAAGAAGGCTGAGGGGACATGATTGCACTCTTTAAATATATTAGAGGATAAATACCAGGGAGGAGAGGAATTATTTAAGCTTAATACCAATGTGGACACAAGAACAAATGGATATAAGCTGGCTAGTAGGAAGTTTAGACTTGAGATTAGGACGAAGGTTTCTAACCATTAGAGGAGTGAGGTTCTGGAGCGGCCTTCCAAGGGAAGTAGTGGGGGCAAAAGATCTATCTGGCTTCAAGATTAAACTAGATGGGTTTATGAAGGGATGGTTTGATGAGATAACATGATCTTGGTAACTAATTGACCATTCATTATCAGTGGTAAATAGGTCAATGGAGGATGATAGGAGTTACTATAGAGAACTTTCTGGGTGTCTGGCTGGTGAGTCTTGCCCACATGCTCAGGGTTTAGCTGATCGCCATATTTGGGGTCGGAAGGAATTTTCCTCCAGGGTAGATTGGCAGAGGCCCTGGAGGTTTTCGCCTTCCTCTGTAGCATGGGGTACAGATCACAGCTGGAGGATTCTCTGCATCTTGGGGTCTTCAAACTATTTGAAGGCTTCAATATCTGAGATATAGGTGAGAGGATTATTCTAGGAGAGGGTGGGTGAGATTCTGTGGCCTGCATTGTGCAGGAGGTCAGACTAGACGATCATAATGGTCCCTTCTGACCTTAAAGTCTATGAGTCTATGAGTAGGTCTCATGGCTTCCATATGGGAGGACATCCATCTACACTGCTAGTTCATGTCCCACTCTCTGGAAGCATGCCTCACTGAAATGACTTACTGATGGTAAAGAAAAACAAGTTCATGCAATAAGCTAGATTTGGAAGAGAACATGCCACATTCAGTAAATGCTTTACAGCTCCTCTACATTCACCAGAACTCAAAGCCCAAGTGATATTTGTGCACAGAGTCAGGTGACAGACGAGAACAGCATGCCACCTTGGCTCCACTTCTCTCGTTAGGGAAGTTTAAGTCTTTTTCCTACACTTTTGCTGCCTTCTGCTGTGCAGCAGCTAGGGAACATATGGCCTCAAATGACAATTATCCTTTGAGAGTGAGGAAGTTAGAAATCTCAGTCAAACAGAATCCTAATTCATGCAGACTTTTAGCCCTGTTATCCATTTTTACTATGTAACATAGTAAAGACCTGGTGAACAGACATCACTAACAGCCGGGAAATTGTAACTGTTTACACTTTATTATTTAACTTTATGCTTCAGGTTACCAATTTCAAATGAATATCAGTGACTGACTCTATGGGACACCATAAAGAGTTGCAAAGCTCTTACTAGTTTTAGCATCTGTAAATGGAACAAAAACTGATATAAGGAATTAATATCTTATGCAGTCATATACAACTAGCTATTCTGATTAATAAATAATGCTGAACATAGTCTTTGTTACTTCTTGCTGGACAATTGCAACAAATAGGCTTTGGATCAGGCCCCAAAATTCACACACAAAAGCACAGTGTCAGTGCACGGACTAAAATGTCTTATGTTACCCTTATACTTCAGCTACTAGGAAAAGGACATTACTCTCTCCTTGTACAATGAATTCTTTGATTCAGAAAATTTGTGTCATGAAAACTAAGAATTCACAGAATTCTACAACTAGGGAACTTGGGGGAGAAGGGGAGTCCCACTTGTAAAACTCACTACAGACATGGCTAAGAGGGCTGGATTGGTTGTGCATTTCACTCTTGTTTTGTTTTTATCTGTGCCTCCAGATCAATTGCCATCCATAACAGCTACATATTTAATACACTGCATTACACATATATTGCCTGCTTTGTACCCAAAATGACACTGGCACTTGGTCGCTCCGCCTTTCTTTAGTTGGCAATGTCTTCATACCAATGAGAGTAAAATCAATATATGTCTCACAATCTTATCTAGGGTTTCCATCACCAGCTCAGATATAAAAATCACACCATCAAATCAGTACCATTGAATCAATTGCTTTCATATACATAAATTATTCTGAAAGTACAATGGAAAAGCAAACAACACGAATTCAGTACCTGAAGTTGTATTTTTGCATCTTTGCTGACACTTTTTGTTCTCCATCGTCTTGTGACCCGCTTGTCTTTCTTTGAAATATCTACACAGTTAGCCTACATTACACAAATAGTTAAAAGCAACAAAGCACTATTAAGTTGACACAGATAGGACAGCACGTTAGTAAAGAAACATAATGTTAGACATCAATATATAGGAGAGTAAGGATAGAATGGAATCTCTGGTGGTCACTCTTGTGATCTACCTATGAAGTTAGCCACAGAATAATTAAAACAAGACTAATAAGCATTAGAGACAAACATTATACCACAGCTAACCTCATATTTAACAAAATTACTAAATATATTTTATTTGTCAATACAAAATATTCAGGGCAAAATCCTGACATTCTTATTTATTTTTACTATCATTACTCAGTCAGAACTCCCAGGGCAAAATGCAGACTCCAGAGAACTCAATGGCCAAACATGCACTGAGTGCAGAGGTCCCTGGTTTCACTCCCATGGAAGTCAATGGGAGTTTTGCACGAGCAAGAACTGAGTAAAAAAATTATTGACATTTTCACATTTCAGGGCTTGCTGTTGCTCCCAGTAAGTCAATGGAAAACTTCTTCTGACTGTTGGGAACAGAATCAGGCTTTTCAGCTCTTTCTGACTGTCCAAATTAGTGAGTCAATTGTGCAAGGTGCTGACTTGTTTGGAGTGGCATTGACAGTTTTTACCACTACTCTGGAGGTGCTCGACATCTTCCAGATTTGGATCTCCCATCCCCTTAAATTTCACTGCTACTTAAGCATGCTGTATACCGTAGGACAATGCCATTTAGCATACTTTTTCATTTTATTTAGTTATATATTTAGTTCTACTTTTGGCAAAGGACATATGAGTTGTCCCATCTGCCTCAAATTAGTAAACTACCTTTTACCAATAAGATGTTTTTCATGGTGGGGCGTTTTTGGGGGGGAGGTTTGGTAGGAAACAGAAACGGGGGTTGATACATGTGGTACAATCATTATTAAATTACCCTGTTAACCAGAGGGGTACTACAATTCCAGAATATAAAGTAGTCTGATTTAAAATGCAACGTCCTGTGACAGACATAGAAAAATGTTTCAAACCCAAAGGTATTTAATGAGACAGAGTATCTACAAACCAGGTTTTTACACACATTTACCTGCATGTCTGTGAAGTTTGGTGCTGACTGAGTCCTCTGTAGTATTTCTAAATTTTGAAGAAGCTTACTGAGTTCCACAAGGTTTGATTGGCAGTGTGCAAGATCTAATACATATACAAAGGAAAATATATTAGGTACTTTGATTCAGAGACAGATTTTACTCTGATACCATAAACCAACCTAAGCCAACAGTTCAGACTCTATAAAATGATTATGATGGATAACCTCATTTTTCTGCAAAAGGTTCAGGGAAAGGCACCAGAGGAGGAGCTCTCTGACCCAGCTGTTGGTCTCTACCCTTTTCTTCTGTAACTAGCATAAAAACACCATCTTCTCCACCTCATAGTCGCAAGACCAGATACTTTTGCAACTGTGGCCCCAAGCCTGCAAACACTTGTGCACATGCATAAAAAGAAGTATATGTGTACACTTTTGCAGGGTATGAGGCTTATGTTTTATCACAACACTCCAAATTCTGCTTTCTTTCTATATCTTCATTTAGTATCTGACCTATGTCACTCATACTCTGATAACTCATTTCACCATTTGGAAAATAGTCCCTAGTGCCTATTATTTTGCCAACCAACTTTTATTTGACACTGACTCCACCCACTGCAGGCTTACTTATGCCAGCCATTAGGTTCTTTGCTCAGCTAACGGTACTAAAAATCCATTTGATTCTGTTTAAATAATTTTGTGGGCAAAAATCTGAGAGAGAATAACAAACCATAATAAAACAAGAGTAAATTCCCTGTGTTCTTACCAAATTTTATTATATTTCATACTTTTGGAGATGGAGGTGAATGAAACCAGTAAAAAATAGAAGTATGACATTTATATGTACTCAAAGGTGAAGAATCTTAATAAATTGGAATTTTCAGACAATGTGACCAAATTTCTAACCCTGAGTATCTATGAGTTAGGTACCTAAATTCTCATTTAGGCACCTAACAAAGGGTATGTCTACACTACAGGATAAGGTTGAATTAACAGATGCAACTGCAGCTACATTAATTGTGTAGCTGAAGTCAAAATACCTTACCTCAACTTTTGGCGCTGTCCACACTGCAGGAAGTCTAAGCAAGAACAGTCTCCCTTCGACTTCCCTTACTCCTCATGGAAGCAGGACTACTGGCATCAACTGGAGGGCCCCTCTCAGTTCAAATTAACTGTCTTCACTAAACCTGCTAATTCGAACCTTGGAAGATCGACAGCAGCAGCTTCGATCTTCTCTGTAGTGTAGACATACCCTAAGTGGCCCCATTTTCAGTAATGCTGAGCCACCTACTGCTTCTACTGAAGACAATGGAAGCAGGACTGAGCCTTGGAGGGGAAAAGGCATTATTTTACCTTAAAAAAATCTGAATAGATATTTTAAGAATCAAAACTACAATTTAAAATGTAACATCCAGAAATGTGAAGACAAAGTACCAACTCCATCACAATGAACAGCTTTAAATGTTGCCACTTTATTATTTTAGTTGGGCCATTTTACATTAACATAAAGGAGCATCTTAGCCTTTTTGGTTTACTATTTTTTTTTTGTAATGTATCAATGGTCTTACTTGCAAGAAAAACATGAAAAAGAATGACTGACCTTCTGCACATCTGTCCATCTCCTCAGAATCCTGCAACCAAGCGACTACTTTACTTTGGCCAGTGGTATATGTTGCAGGAAGGCTATTACTACATGGTATGGGGGTTTGCCACGGGAAGCTATTTTGTGGACCCTAAAACAACACAGGAACATTTAAAATATGTTAGTATGATCTATGCTTTGCTGAGCAATCTAATCATCACACTACCTTTAAATCAGAAATTAAATTCTGTATCTGAAATTTAAACAGATATAAGTGAAACTGACATTTCAGTCTTTAAGAAGTATCTTTTCAGAAAATCATATGGAATACCCAAAAGGTGCCTTCGAATAAACAGCACTTCCTGAGCATCAGCTTGAAAAATTACTTACTAAGAAGAACATTATAAAATAATAAAGAGCCAAATTAACCCCTGCATGTTCAAGGTGGTACAAATTGCTTTAGGGAAGCTTAGAGCTCTAATGGGGTCTCTATAGGAAACCCACTAGAGAAGGCTGTCGCAGGCATGTGTTGAATCAATATATCTTTCAGCTACAGATCCTTGCTGGGCAGTGTTGCCTACTTTGATTATTTTTTCCATGGCTTGTTACACCAGCTTTACAACAGAATCCACCCTTGTGTCCATTAGGGAGCCCCACCCACTGTAAATATTACAGTAACTTTAAGAGGAGTTTCCACAGAAGGGATGCTGTATACCTTGCCATCTAATGCAGCAACATTAGCAGCTGGTGAAGACTCTGTAGTGGAGGCTGAAGGGAATATATGGAAGCTGGCATCTCTTGGTGATCTTACAATCTCATTCTGACGGTACAATCTGTGATGGCGCAGTTTTGATACCCATGCGTCAAATGAATCCTGGGACTTCACCTAAAAGAAAGGCCACTGTCAATGATGTGTTCATAAAGATACCCAGCTTCTTTTACAGATATTATGTATGCTTTTTTCCTTGTGGATAAAAAGAGGAGAAAAATGCATGGCAATACTACTCACCTTCAGGTGATAGATATGTTCTTCTGTATCAAGGTCTATTCTACGAGCTTTCTTTTTAATTGACATAACAGATAAGCCAACATCAATGCTTCCATGTACCTTGCCTTTCTGAATCTGAAATCAGAAGACATGTTAAGAGACTGGTAACATCAAATGCTTTATTGTCTCTAACAACAAAGCATTATTGGTGTAGTTGTTTCATGTTTTAGGCAAGAATTTAATGTAAAACAAGAGAAAATAGATGGCACACAGAGGTCCACACCCACAAAAAGGGTTCATTCCAGAGTCAGTTCTAATATACAGCCTTGATGGCTCACTCCACAGTGTAACTAAGTTTAGAATGATTCATTTTGATTATGTACAGGGTATCCTCACTATACATCCAAGATACGTTCAAAAAATGCGTATGTATAGAGAAACGACATAAAGCAGGGAATTGTTTTTCCCATGGCTGACTTCCATTTGTGCAAATTGTTTTGGGGTTTTTTTGTGTGACGTAAGAGCGGGGAATGGGAGGACTTATAACGCATCCGTTCCTACAAGTGTCAATGTGGAACCAATGTATACTGAGGTGATTTATAGCGGGGATGCCTCTACAGAATAGAAGCCAAATTCAAGAGTTAAAAATTATTTCCAGGCTAATCAGTCAAGGTCCTTCCTTGAATAAATGACTCTTTAATTAATCTATTCTATATTTTCATAGAAGTCAGGACAGAGTTCTGCTCTGGGATAGAGCTCAATCAATAAGCTACTCTCTGTCCATGTGAGTATCTCCCAATAGAAAATCAGATGCTCAATCAAACAGTGAACCTAAGGGCAGAATTTTGTCTGAAAAATCTGGTGAAGTCAGAAGAAATGCCCATGTACCTATTACCATGGCTCTTCCCCAATGCATTACATTTCTTTAAAAAAAAAAAGCTATTGAATACAGTCTAGACTAAATTCAGAAAGATTACCAGTACAATAAACTAGCAGTATCATCATAAAACAGGGCCACAGGGGTAAGGGAATAGTTTCAGTAAAATGGACATAGATTTAGGCCTTATTTTTAATTCCATCATACTGTAATCGTACATATGGTTAACATATTAGATGATATCTCATCTATGGCAAATAACCAACAGATAGAAGTCAGAATCCAGATAGCCTTAATTGCATATTTTTTCATGTCCATGTATGATTTAAATAGGGAGACTTATATAAATTAGGGGAGCAGGATTTGATCATTAGTAGTTTACTAAATCCAGAAGCACCCAATAAGCATGGATACAAATGAGCAATGCAGCTAACGACGGACCACATCTTCTTATGCCATGTAGGAAACTGGTAACTTCAAGTTTGCATTTGCAGTGTGTCCCTGCCATTCTCTCTGTAATAAGAGAGGCTGTAGGCCTGGAAATCTGCATATTGTGATGAATTCACTGGTCATTAGGCTCATCTGAGCAAAAGCCTCTGCAATGCCTCCTGCAGCCATTTCCCTGGCTCTTCCAGAGATGTTCCCACTACTCAACCCTGTCCTATAGGTCACTGAGCAAAGTGGAAGCTATGCAAATTAATGCTGACCCAACATCAGCTCATGCAGGGTAGCCCCAATGAGTCAGCGAAGAGACTATGCCATGAAGAAGCAGTGGTGTGCAGTGCTACCCCCTCCCACCCTGAGCCCTACATCTTCCCCATTTATACTTAATCTATGCAGAGGTCTTTCATGGAAACAGCACTCCCTCTTTTAAGCCCAGCCGTCATCACCTACTAGCTTGTGTTCCCTTAAGGATCCACAGTGCGACATCAGGGTTTAATAACACAGCAGACTAAGCTTTCAGTCAAAATTTAAGACTGGCCTTCAGTTTTACTTACATCGATTGGTGACTTTGAATACTTTAACATGCCATTATCCAGGACAAAAAAGCGCTGCAGGAAAAAAAAGTACAGGAAAAAATAAGATCCTTCTTAGTGATCAAATGCAATTTTAACTATGCAAAATCACATCCTTGAAAGTAGGTTTGTTACCCCAAAACACTTTGCAGTCAGAGTCTGGGGACAGAAAAAAGCCTGTAAATGAAGTACTGAATTGACTATTTGCTTTCAATTGTTTTGGCAACAATTATCTTGTAGGCCAGGGGTAGGCAAATACCAACTTGCAGACTGGAACCGGTCTGCCAGGATTAGACCTGGCCAGCCCCCACACCACTGTATCTATCTGTTCCTTTACTGGTACAGGATATCACAGCTCTTGTTGGCCGCAGACTGCCGTTCCTGGCCAATGGGAGCTGCAATCACCTATACCTGTGAGGAGCAGGTAAATATAGTGGCAGCGGCCCACCAGGAGCTAACCCTAGAGAACCACCACCATTTTATTCCCCACCCCCTGCTCTAGGCACAACAGATGGGTCCTCTCAGGCATTGGCCAGGGAATGCTCAGTAGTCAAAGATAGTTTCCTGCTCTCTGACTAGTCCAGAGAGGTCTATGGCCTGACGCTCTGGCTTAACATTTTTTTAAAGAAGGTCATCATTTTCCTCATGCTCTCCATGGATTTCTTCCCACCCACATTAGTCACATTCTACGTTAACGTTTTTCTTAGCTTCCTCATCCAGGAAAAAAGGAAAAACAAAGCTATTCCTACTACAAAAGGTAGAACTACCTTGTGGCTCTTGTGATCCTTTGATCTACATCTGGGAAGGGATGTATGCTGAATGCTGAGACATATTCTATTACCTTGGCTACGTCTATATCGCATGGCGATATTCTACCCCGTGCTTCATTTGCATAAGCTTTTGCAGAAGAAGGCTGCAGTATAGACTTAGCCCCAATGTCTCTCATCCATGACAGAGGATGGGGAGAGAACAGTATTCTCTGTTCTGAGGGTTTGTTTTAACTAGGATAAAAGGTGTTTTGTTAGAATGGGTTAGCTAACACCCTCTGAAACTGCAGTGTAGATGAGGCAGTGCAGACTTAACAAGTGCTAGCTTCTCAAGATGAAGCCTTGGCTTTATCTTAAGCAGTTTAGCAGGTGTTGAAGGCAGTGTGCTTTCTATTCAGTAGGCTTTTAGAAGATGTTAACTGATGTGGGCTAGCCTAGAGAAGCCCTCACACATTTTTTAAAAACTCTAGTGTAGTGAGGGCAAGTTGTGTGTTAACATGTTAAAACAAATTTTTAAAATATACTTCTTATCTTAGTCTAGGCAAGTCCTCTGAGGCAGCTGCAGTGGACAGGAATGACGAACTTCTTGTGCTGTGATCCAGATCAATCTAACAGCTTGGGCTGGGCCAGTACGTTAATCAGAGATCTCTGTAAGTACCCCCTGACAGTACTGCATGAAGTAGTGCTCATGACTCAGCAGGTGACACCAATGTCTCAGCCTGATATATGGGGGAAACTATTATTGGAGACATTTATTGCAGTTGATGTTCAACCAATTACGGTAATTAAAGACCACTTGGAATTTTTTTTTCTAAGGGTAAGATGTTAGTGGCAGGTAATTCTGCCTTCTCCTGCACTCTCCACTGGATAAAAATATTGTTTCCCCATTTATTATTCTAAACTGTAGTGCAGTTATGAATACTGCAGAGAAATAGTCACATCATTTCACTCCAGAGTATGCTGCATTTGGGTACTGGATAAACTGATATACAAATTATATAAAAGAATTTGCTATGTTATCAAAGCCTTTTGAGACCCTTTGTGGTGAACTATGCTACCCACCATAAATGTAAATGGTTATTTTATTACTGCTGATGTACCATGTGCTGCAATTACTGTTTTTAAAATGTTTCACTATCTCCCAGCACATTGTATTTTTACAGAGGCTTCACATCATGTAGGCAATCTCTGAAAAATGGCTTAATGAATCCAGTGCTTGAATGCAAATTGAGGGTATCATGTTTATGTGAACTGTAAAAATGGGATAAAGACCCAGAGCCCGAGTGTGATCGACTTACTCACATTTACAAACAGATATCCAAATGAGAAGATCCACTTGAGTCAATGTAATTATTCATCAACATGCGCAAGGAGCTCATAAGCTGGTCCTTGGAGGTGATACAAGGTTAGACTCCCTTACATTCACTCTCTGAGAACACCTGCGAGAAGGCTTCTTCATCTGGGATGTCTGCCTCAGTTTCCCCTCTCTTTTAGTGTCCCCAATAACTCTTATGCACACTTTCCAATTATAAACAGCCCTTTGCAAAGTTAACTGATTACAGAAGTATCACAGTCAAAATCCAGAATTCCCCAGTATGGCCCAAGCAGTACATTCAATCTTTCACATCCCAACAGGCCATCAACATAACCAGCACTGTCCCGGCATCTCTTCCCACACTCAGGGTATGTCTACACTACATGGCTCCGTCGACGGAGCCATGTAGATGAGCTTTGTAGACATAGCAAAATGAAGCGGCGATTTAAATAATCGCCGCTTCATTTACATCAAAATGGCTGCCGCGCTGTGCCGATCAGCTGTTTGTCGGCTCAGCGCGGTAGTCTGGACGCTCCACGGTCGACATCAAAAGCCTTTGTTGACCGCCCCAGTAAACCTCATCCCACGAGGCATAACGGGGCTCTGGGGTTTCTCACCATGCTTTGAGCCGGAGGTATGGTTGCAGCATCTCTCACCAGGCCTCCCCTATGCGTCCTTATTTGGGGTGCTTCTCCGTCTGGACAGTTCCTTGTACAGTTTTACCTCTTGCTGGGAGAGAACACCTGACTCACCTCTCCATCATTCCCCAGCCCTCACTGGCCTTCCAGCTTCAGCTCTCTAGCTCAGAGAGCCAGCAGGCATGTCCCTCTGCTGCTCTAAACTTTCAGCCCTCTCCTGCCATGGCTCTCTCTGGGAAAGTTCATGGGTCTCTCTCTCTCTGATACACACCTGCACCACTGTTTCCTCTAAACTGCACACTTGTGCAGGCGTGCAGGGAAAATGTCCAATCCGCCCACCTCCTACGCAGAGCTGTGCAGCTGTGTGGCGGGCAACAGGCAACTGCTCCAGCAGCCAGGGCTAGAGGAGCTGTGAGTCGCATGGCAGGCCCCAGGAGATTGCTCTGGCAGCTGGGGCCGGGGGAAGCCGCATGGCAGGAAGCTGCTCTGATAGCCAGGGCCAGAGAAGCTGCAATCCACATGACGGGTGGCAGGAGACTGCTCCTGCGGCCGGGGCTGGAGCCACCACGTGGGAGCCTGGGCAGGAGAGTGGCAGTGCAGGTACCGGGGCTAGTATCAGTGGGGGAGGCAGTGGGGCCAAGGACTGTTGGGGCCTGGCACAGAAGTCGGCTGGGTGGGGGGCAAAGGCACCAGCTGTCTGTGGTGGGGGGAGGTACCGGGCACAGGTAAATTCCGAGGGGGAGCAGAGGGGGAAGTTGCGGGGCTGGGCACAGGTCTCTGGGCAGTGGAGCTTGGACTGTGGGCCTTAGACCCAGGCACTGGCTGTGTTTGGGGGGCAGATAGCATGGCCTGGCATATATACTGGTGGTATATGGGGGGGCAGATTACAAGACTGGTATGTTGGGGGGTAGGCAGTTAGCCAGGCCTATACAGGTACCAGCTGGCTGTGTGTGGTCCTGATGGCGGCACAGGCAGTGTGTGTTGGGGGCAGGGGACAGCAAGCTGGGTGGTTTTCAGGGTAGTATTTTTTTGCATAATTTTATATATAGAGAGAGTGGATGCCACAGTGGCACACATTCGAATAAGTGTTCATGACATCAATATTGGTGCACAAGACAAAACTTGCCCCACTCACAGATGGAAAATCTTGGAAGGAACACTGACCTGCACCTCCAGTCGCACTTTCTTCCCACCTTCTGCTTTCTCCAGCCTTATCTGGTTCCACAGTTCAGCTAGAAGCTCTCACCCCTCCTTCCTACAGGGGTACCCCTTCACTGAAGCTCTCAATCCAGTTCTACTCTTCGTCTGAGTTCTTCTTCTAAGCTCCAAACTCCCAATTCTTCCACTCTGAACTCTGGACTTTCTTGCCTTTGGGTTATCTCCAATTTATAACTCCACGGGGCAGCCCAGCCTGCATTCATTATGTCAAACTAGGTCACATCAACAGGAGAGCTGAGTCCAACTCCATTTGAGGGGCCAATTACCTTGTAATAATCACTTGCTAATATATATAATGTTGCAAAGGAGCCTAAATTAGTAGGAAGGGTCTTGCTTTATGCTATACATTCTTACACGTCTTGTTAAGGTTTTTTTCTTGATAAACCCTTATTTTCTGACACCTCCGTTTAAGCAGGTCAAATTCAGGATGATGTGACAGCAACTAAATATTCCATTTACCATTGTTCAGGGTTCCCAGAGTCAGATGTGTTAAAGTTACATTTTGGTAACCACATATGAGGTGCAATATATAGTGAGGGGGTGGGGAAAGAGGAAAAATATAACTTACGCCCACCATTTAGACCAGAGATGGGTGAATAGGATGGGCTGCATGAGTAGCCCTTCTTCACCTCAATGGACCTCAACAGCCCGCTGCCCACTGGGACTCCACCTTGTAGCCCCACGACCCCATTATCTGCCCTCATCCCCCTCACTCCTCTTGAGTACTGAGCACCAGAGCCCCACACTTACTTGCTCTTCCTCCTCCCTCCCAGCACTTTCAGAGCATGGGAATCACCTGATTCATTCTCCGCCCTGCTCCTCCCCCCTCCCAGAGCTGGAATGCCACAAATCAGCTGTTCACAGAGTTCCATTTCTGGAGGAAGGGGAAGGAGCAGGGATGGAGTTCAAATCAAGCAATTTGCATTCTCTGAAATTGCTAGGAGGGGAGAGGCATAGGAAGTGCAGAGCTCTGGTATCCCAGTGCACAAGAGACCTATGGGGATGTGGGTAGCCAGGGCGCCTGCAGGCTGCAGGTGGAATTCCAGTGGGCCGTGGGCCACAGGCTGTCCACTGCTGATTTAGACTCACCTATGAATACAGCTGACACTGTTTAGCAAAAACATAATTAACAAACACTCTTCCAGAAAATATTGTGCTTAAAAGCAAGTCTTTGTTTCTTTCAGCAACATGTATTTTGTACTGGAAACTTACTCTGAGTCAGCAACCCTTAGCTGAAGAAAGGCGGGCCAGTCCTTACAGCACACAGCTTGTCGCTCAGAGAAAAAGATGGTAATTGTTTTGACATAAGTATAGCGACCTAAATCCAGTGACAGCAATTTTGGAGCTAATACAAGTAAATACATGCAGCAATGTCTCCAAACTAAAGGAAGGAATGGATTTTGGGCAGGTGGATTGGCTGTTGTACTTTCATAGTTCCATCTCATACCTGAGACAAGTCACCAGCACAGCAAACAAAAACACCTGAGGGTGAAGTGGGCAAGCAATCAGTGCAACAACGCAAAGGAGCTAGCTTCTTCTTTTTTAATTTGTTTTTTTACATCTCAGTGAGAGGAAAGCAGCCAAATGAAGCGTAAGTATAGTGCAAACAAACTACACACAGTGAACTCAGAGTAAAAGTTCATTTTAAGTGAAACAGGATGAAAAACTCAAATTGTTACAATGCACTGCAATGTGCCAACTGCAATGTTAGTAACAGTGAGCCCTCTGCTCAAAACCTATCCAAATGAGTTACAAATGAGGCTGGCTGGCTCCTGTGGTGGGAGGTCATGGAGTAAGAGTAGTCATGCCTCGGAGCTGCTTACTCTGCCTTAAGAGATGGAGTTGTTTCCACTGCCTAGCACTCCCATGCCCCTTTGGTTCTTAGTTCTTCTCTGCCCAGCATGCGCACATGCCTCATGTGGCCTCCCCAAACCCTACCCCACCCTGCACAGCAATTCTGTTTCATGTGGAGCCAACTACACTTGCAGAGAAGGGGACAGGATTTGCCTCATAATCAAGTTATCAAATAATCAAATAATGAAAAGTGGACTTCACTGCTATTAAAACATTTCACTGCAATAAGGAAAAATGTCCTTGCTCTAACTATAAACGTGAGATTTGCCATACAGGCAAACATCTATAACAAACTAGTGCCCAAATGCTGCAGTGTGTGGAATAAGTTTCTCTCTTTCCAGTGACTGTACTGCAAATTCAGGGTTAACCTGCGTTATGCCTTCTTTGGTGCAGGTCAGATGAGATCACGTGATCCTTTCTCAGCCAAGAGGTAGCCTTGCAAGAGTGTTTTTGGTCATCAAAATCTAGTGACTGGTAACTGAACAGTAGAATGTCACATGGCTCTGCCTCAAACAATGTGATTATTTAACAGTGCATGGGTTAAACAAAGCAAAGATTAAGACACACACAATTCACTAACATTAACCAGCTCCTCCCAAGAGACATTTACCTTGTGCCAGCCTTTTAAAGGCCATTTTCTTTTCTTCAGCATGAAACCTTCATGCTTGTCTGGTTTCTGGACATTAGTCTGGCCTATTTTCAACCCTTCTATGATTTCCCAACTGTCAGGTTCCTGAAATAAAAGTATAAAGAGGGTATTTAAAATTTTACACTTGAAAACCTGGGCCACAGAATCATATATAGAAAGACTTGTTTACAGCATAAAACTGCTCAGCACCCATTCAGATACCAAAATAAGTGGGCAGATTTTTAGAAGTGGGAACTATGGGTACATCTGGAAATCTAGTCCATACAGAAGCTGCGCTCTTTTGAAAATCTGGCACTTTATGCATCCAAGATCATTTATTTGTATTGCAGATTCATAACTGTGTATGGCAGGACTGTGTGCTAAGAGGAGAAATGGCATTTCATACTTATTAACCAGGTAAATTTTGGCAATGGTAAACATACAATGGGCACACACCAACAAATGTGCAAGCAGGCAGGGAGATGCAGGGTGACAGCTAGCTGTCCCAATGCTGACCATTGATTAAAACTGCAGACATTGTTCCAAACACCCTTCCTAACAGGAAATGTAAAACAGCTTAGCTGACATGGTGAAGGAATCAGGGGCACAGTCTTCATGTCAGAATGTTTATCCTTTCTGACTCACCAATGGCCTCCATTTGAAACCTGGTACAGATTATTCCTTCTCTTAGAAACAATGGATTGTGTGAAGAACTGTACAAGGCACTTTCATAGCCATGTTATGGGTTACACATTAACACTGTGTTTGCATAGAACAGATCAAACTAATGGTCATTCAGTCCAATTTCCTACCTTTGTCAGTAGTCAAGACCAAAACTCTCCAGAAGAAAGTACAAGAAACTCCAAAAGTGGGCAAGTATAGAATAACTTAACCATAAAGGACATTCTTCCTACCCCTATCAGTTAGTGGCCTGAAGCATGAGAGTTAACATCCCTTCCAAACTTTCATGATTATTACAGGGCCTATGTGATGTAACTGTAGATGGGTCTCCTTTTTTACAGAAATGTTTACTTTTTTTATTTATACTAAGTGCTTGACTACAGTGGCATCTTGTATATAACTCTATAATTCGTGTGCCCAGGTTCACTTTCTCCACACTTAGCAGCCATAATGAATTATGACCATAAGACTCAAGCCAAAATTATAGCTTAATATGTTGAAGGAGAGACAGCAAAGGAAGTATAAGATGCCTATGCAAAACAGTTTCGCTCACATTTATAACCAATTGCTGCCATTCTGATCAACAAAAGTCTGCTCCAGTTTAAAAAGCTACTTTTGCCTGCATAATAAGGTACTCACTAATACTATTTCTCATGGCTCTACACCAGTGTTTCTCAACTGGCATGTCACAACTTCTGGGAGACACAAAAGGCAATTTGGAGGTTGTGAGGTACTGAAAAATGTATTACAATTTAAAGCAAAGAAAACTCCACTCATCCACCCTGCACACCTGCACTTCAGAAAAGTGGATTCAGAATAAGCCTGTTGTCCCCTGCATGTTATGGCATTAATCTGTCACCAGACTACAAGACTCCTTATACTTAAAGGAACTATTCCCCATTAGAACTTCCCATGTGTTTCTCTTTCACCTCACTGAAGGAGAGATCTCGTCATCCTGAATTTTTATTAATAACATGCTTTTTTCTAGGTGCTTCAGGACATTGTACTGATTCCTGTTAGCACCTTTTCTTCTAAATGAAATTAAATCCAAATCTTTCATTTTGTTAATGTAAATACTATTAAAAACATTCTTCTCTGACACCTAAACGTAGCTTTAATCTAGCTTCAGTTGGAGAATCAGATGTTGTAGGACTGCACCTGCATCATACCTGACAATCCCCCCATGCAAAAGCCACCACAACAAAGTTAGTAGTAAAATCATTTCTTAAAAAGCTTGCAAAGCAGGCACACAGTGATCATCCCGTTCCCTCACTGACCTTGGACAGAGAGACAGACTCAGTTTCAAACAACTGCCTGCTTACAGATGCGTCTGTACTTCCAAAAGAACTATTTCGCTCTAAAACATGAGCACTCTAAAACAGGAATAAAGAAAAATAAGTGCTTGGTCATGACATGTCTGTTAAAAAACATGTTAATTTATGAATAATGGAGAATTACACAGTTTAAAAAGATATAAACCTATGGCACAGTGCCCTGACTGGCTAAAATAAGTACCAAGTGCTTGCATACATAACACAACATTATTTTTTGGTCTTTCTGAGTGATCCACTTCTGTATTCATTCCTGTGCGTGTAATTTTTTCTTTCCGTGTAACCATGCAGTTTTGTCTGCAATGCTATAAAAAAGGAATTAAATATTGCTGATTTCTAAACAAGATGTACTGTTTTACCCAGAAATTACCAGAAAATGGTTAAGTGCCAGAAACGGAAAGATACTTCCTCAGCCAGTTCTTATTAAGAGTGTCTTCAAATGTTCTTGACTATATGTATTGCATTTTCTTACCAATGTATGAGAAAACTGAGCTGGAAACTTTTACTAATATAACACTTCAGTAGCACTCCACACCTCTAAGGCCCGGTATTAATATTAACTAGCTAATCCTCACAACACGCTTTTGGGGCAGGCATTATCATTCCGTACAAACAAAACAAATTTCACAAATATCACATGTTGCCCAAAGTCTTTGAAAAGTAAAACATTTAGAAATTCTGTCAAACATTTTTCTGTTTTACAGCAAAGATTAAAGTCTATTTTTACAGGTAAAAAGCATTTTTTTCCCCTCAAGAAATGGTGAGGCAACACCCAATTTTTGCTTGTAGCATATATGCTTAGACTTGTGACTTGTTTCAGGGTGGAATTTTATCATTTCTGTCAGTATAAACTGGAGTAATACCAGAACATGATAGTACTGTCTCTTTCTAATAAAATGTTCTATTTTTATTTCTACCATGTATAAGTAGACACCTCTCATTTACACAAGAAAAACTACTACAAAACGGAACTGCTGCAGGAGGAGAAAGCATATTAAAGAGAGATGCCTTCCAAACTAAAGCAAGTGTTACATTTTGTTCTGTTAAATTCTTTATGCCTACTGAAGGTTCAGATTATATGGGCATAAACGAGGGCAGAAGCTGTCAGGGAAAAGAAAAATACATACAGCAATATCAAACAAACATAACTAGATGATTTAGTACAATGACATTTTTATTCACATAACCTTCTGCTCACAAGGACCAAAACTAATAAAAAAACCACACATAGAAGTTCATATAAACTCACACAAAATACTTCCCCCAAACATGTCTGAATGTGTAAGCTATTAAATAAATGAGGTGTATTATAAAAAATAACATCCAAAAATAGGAGAAAAAGAGTGTTTATTGAGGTAAGACCACCTTTGGTCACAAGAGTATAGAAAGGGAGTAGAGTCTCTGAAGTTTGTGTAGAATCACGAAAGAGAAAAGAAAACCTGTTTATCTTAGTCTCCAGTTTAATTGTGAATGCCATAAGAACAGTCTCCTGATTCCTTTTCCAGCTGGACAATATTGGTACCTTTAATAATTCCATTTCCACTCACTCTGCCATAATTTTCTTGACAACCTGCCCTGACCTCTTTTACGTCTACACTGTGGGGGTTTTCCGGGATACCAGAGGTATCTCCGAAAAACTCGCCACGTCCAGGGAATGCATTTGCTTTTCCGCTTTTTTTTGCAGAAGTGCAAACGTGCTCTTTTGGAAGCCCTGTCTTCCTCATTCCATGAGGAAGAAAGGATCTTCCGAAAGAGGGGAATTTTCCAAAATTTGGCCCTGGGTAGACGGGCCAAATTTTGGAAAAGCCTCTTCCGGAAAAAAAAAAAAAATCGGAAAAAGCTGTAATGTAGACCTAGCCTAGATTCCTGACCCTCCTTTTTCCTCAGCAACACATGTGTGAGCAGCCTTGCCTTTCCTGGCAGAGTCTATCTACAACTGCAACACTGCAGAAGAGAACTATGTGGAGAAATCTCTGTATCTGCTTTCCCCCAACACACGGGCTTTACACTGCTGGGTTTGAGTGCAGATAAGTCCTGGCATAGCACAGATTTTTGTTCTTTCCTTTACAATTGTATTTTAAGTGTATTTACATTTTTAAATAAAAGTTGGCACATTCATTTAAATAAAAGTTCTATTTAAATGTATCTAACACCACTATTTGGACTCTTATTTAGCATGTGAAATTTTATTAAGGGACAAATTTGCACAGCTGAATTATGAACTCCTACAATACACTGGGCTAGAATGGATCTTCCATTGTGTCAGAGCAGCACTAAGTCAATTGAGGAGGGGTTGCAGAGGTAGTTTTAAGCAAGAGTGCTCTGTGTGTATCCAGTTTTGCCCAGCCATCCCCGTATGTAGGGTCAGGAGTGAGGGATATTGAGGTTGCTATGGTTACCTTACACGTGGAGCAAAGATTGGATTCCCTGAAAAACTGGCATGGCTTTGAACTGTGGAAGCATCAGTGAAAACTAGCATAAGGAGAATTACATCGTAAAATTACTTTTTAATTGCTTAAAAATTTCTTTGTCTCCCTCCCACTAATTTATTCATATATTTTAAATAACAGATCATTAGAAACGAGGCCCAATCCCTCCCCATCATTTTCACATTCTCTCTCACATGCACATAGTGATTTGTTATTGTATGAAAACAGGGTCATGTGGTATGGATTTTTATTTACTTTGGGGGGCGCTGAAGCCTTAGGTTTTGGGGAAATAAACAAAAGAATTATATGGTTTGTACAAACTATTACAAAAAACCATTCTGTGTCTTAATAAACTTGATAAAATCCACTTTAAAATTATTAAAAGAAACAAAGAATTTTACTTGAATTAAAGGATGGCCATTTGACTTTTTTCTGGTTTGTTCACATCTATTAAAATATGACCATGTCTTAGCTCTTCCTGTTTTTCAGCCGTTGGTGTGACAAAGGAGAATGGAGCTTCATCTAAAGTTTTCAGAACTCTCACGATTAAACTACTTCTTATACAGAGACAACTTCACTCTGAAGATGACATACTTATCTGTAGCACAACAGTCCCATCCAACTCATCTTGATGGAGACATTGTTTCATGGGCCTCCACTCTTGCCTTTTACAATTGTATAGACCATCCTCCCATCCACTCCTAATAGCACAGACTACCTCTATTCCCAGTTGCCATTACAAAACATCCCCGTGGCAATTACAGCAATTAATCAAGTAAAAAATTTAAAAAATTTAATATATTTTCATCTGCTTAGCTAGAAATGAGGAAAAGATATAGCATCATGCAACCAGTTGCCTCTCCAGGGACCACCAGCAAGAACTTTGCAGACCACAGGTAGGAAACTTTTGCTTTACTATATATTGTCCAATACCAGCGCTCAGACTGAAAAACCAAAGCTACCAATGTCGGACCAATGTTTGTACGCTGTACTTGTAATGTTGGTCCAATGAAAAATCCCACATCGCGTATTGAGTGGTCACAGGATTTTAGCACCTTAAAGTTATAAACGCAAATAAAATATCCTAGTGAAAAATCTGAAATTGTTGAGATTCCGTATACTTATACATGACATCAGATTTAAAACAAACCAGATTTAAAACCAGAAAACGTGGGTCCAATCATTTAAGGAGGTAGCAACTGTCTTTCTTGACTATAATCATCAAGATGATTTTCCTACTTTCTTAACTGCCAGTTTTGCTTGGCAAGCAACAATTCTTCCATTTTGAGATGGAATGTTGCCCACCACAGATGTTCAGAAGGGCTCATTTGGAACAGCCACTGTAGTTCGATGTTGCCTAACTGCAATTTCATTTTTCTACAATATTTAGAATGGAGAAACCCAGCAGAACCTTGGCTGCCAGATTTACAGCAACACTTTCCATGATGTGGTTTTAATGCAAATTATTCTTTTGCAGCCCTCATCTTTATAGATCCTCTCAAACTGAATGGCATAATGTATTAGCCAGTGACACTCATTTCTTTAACTCTCTTCAAACAAAATTACCTTAGATTCATTATTTCAGAAACTGTCCTCTACTTTTGTGTACATCTCTTCTTTACTGTAATTTTCTGTCATGACTATTATACTCTGAAACAAAACAACTACATCTACTCTGCAATGTGCTTCTGGGATAAAGTCCACTGGGTCATTATTTAGTATGAAATGATTTTTATTAAGGGAAAACATTTTTATATTTTATGCTTCCTCAAAATTGCAGCTGTAAATGTTGCCGATTATCTGAAATCCTCAAAGTTAGGTATATTTGCGTAGGGATTTTTAAAAATTTTTATTTATTTGCTATCACTCTGGCCTTAAATGTTGTTATTGAATTTTAGGTTTAAATACTAAAAATACAGTTAGTTAATGGAATAGACAGCAACAATAAAATAAAAAGTACGGTGAAGAATGAGGAAAGAAGACACCATATAAGGCAAGGGATCGGCACAGTTACCAGAATTTGAACCAATCGCATACATACAACAACAAAATAATCTGCAGTTCTAGATACATCAGAAACATCCCCACTTTATCCTGAGGGCGAAAGAAGAATTCATCTTGCCATCATTTATTCTTGGGCTTCTTCTCACATCACAAAACTAAATTAACTTGAAGTTCTGGGGTGAAATCCTGGTCCTGTAGAAGTCAGTGGTAAGATAGGGTCAGGATTTTACCCCTGAAGTTCTGTTGAGTTCTCTCTGCAATGCCCATTCCAACCCCTTTACACTAACTGCAGTCCCTCCCATCCACCTGATCCTAGGAATAATTTTCTAGTGAAGATGGTAAAGAGACTATCAGAACTCACATCATCTGTGATCACAAAGGGGGCTTCAAATATTCCATTCCACTGCACACAAACTCCTGCTGGATCAACTCCAAGTCACACCTTCCCCATCCCTGTGCCTCCCCTTCCTCAAAATTCCAAAGTACAGCAGTAGAGAGGGTAAGCCCATGAGAAGCACAGTCCAAAAGGAGGATGAGTGAGGAGCCTATCCTGATGTTGCTTCTTCATTACATTTGTGCAGCAAAAAGCCTCTTATCTGCTCTGGAGAATAAGGAAAAACATATTTTACATGGTCCCTTTAAGAGAGAGAGAGAGTGTGTGTGTGTGTGTTTTCAAAGATCTGATATCTCCTCACCATCAAAAGGAATGCTTACATGTTTCTATGCTGATCTGCTACAAATCAGAGGGGCACACATTTGATTTTCAAAGTGATGTATCGTGGGCAGGGAGACAAAAAAATATGGATTAGAACAAATCTGGCATTGTGTTTTCTTCCCGGTTTTGCTGCTTCATAATTTTACACAATTAATTTAATTAAATTTACTCAATTTGGGGAAGAGGAGAGAAAGAGCTGCAAAGCAACCACTTCTCACTTTAGATGGATTCTCCATTTAGCTCAGAAACTTACACAAGATACAGCAGCTGGCTAATTAATGGAGCAGAGTCAGCAGCTCGCTTTCTGTCTCTTCACAGCACTAGCTGTTTCAGTGGCAATGGTTTACATAAGATAGCACCTGTAATCCTTGGGAGTTGCACACAAAGGAAGTGGACAAGATATTGTCTGAAATGAGAGATACAAAACAGGAAGGTATTTTCTGCCTTATCTCCAGAAGACTAATTGATGACCATTTACTAGCTGGGATGCCATTGACTTCTTATGCTGCAAGAAGGGCAGGAACAGTGCTGGGTTCACAGTGGCACCATTGGCTCCATGGAGCTGGGCCCATGCTCAGAAAGGGTCCCAGCCAGCTCCACTTATACTGTACCCTGAGCTGCTGGCTCTCCCTACCCACCGCTTACTCAGCTCAGCCTGCCCACCGGCTACGTGTCCGAGGGCTCCTCTCTGCCTCCTGGCCTCACCCACCTGCTTCTCTCTGCCTCCCCTTCCTGGGGCCAGACCTTAGTGAACCTCCAGATCTGGGCAGTCCTTGCTTCCCTCCATCCTGTGGTGCCCTGTCTGTCTCCCCAGAGCTGAGCTGCCTGGGATTGGTGCAGAAGCCTGACCGGTCTCAGCCAGGTATGTGGGGGGGATGACTGTTCACAGGGGTTTGGCTGGGCCCCTCCAGGCAAGCAGGTCCTGAGAAAGCCCATCTGGGGCAGGACCTTGGTTGGCTGATCACACAACTCCTGGTGGGTTGAGGTGATTCCCCACCCTGCGACCAGCCCTGGCTGCACTGCTGGCTCAGCTCAGCAGAGACAGTCACCTCCCAAAAAGGCTGTTGAGTGCAGCCAAGAGGCAGGGGGTGGCAGAGCGGGTCTCTGAGGGACCTGAGGGGTGCTGGGCTGTGAGGTGGCAGGAAAGATGTCTGTGCTGGGTCACTCGGGAGCAGGGGTTCTGGGCAGTAGTGGTGGGGCTATGGGCAGGGGGCACTGGGCAGGGGTTGTGTTGTGCAAGGCGCTGTCCATTTGTGGTGAGGTCTGGGGTGCGCTGGGCATGGTGGGCCTGGGGGCTCTAGTCATAGGGAGTTGGGGGAAATGTTGAGTGAGAGGCTGTGTGGCATGCCCTCAAGGGGAAGCGGCATGCTGGCAGCACAGGGCCGGGCAGGCCATTGTGCAGCTTGTAGCTACCAGTTTTTAAATATTGCCTTTGTACTGGGATGGGAAGAGCAGAGCTGCCCCTGCCATACCAGGCCCTACTGCATCTGGCTGGCTCCTTGCTCTGGAGACTGACCTCCCCGTGCCATGCTCTATTGCACCATCTGGGCTCACAAACATGTTTGGTGCTGGATGCAGAAAAGGTTAATCCAGCCACGGGCAGGAGACACTGGAAATGGATTAATTTGGCTGCAACTTTCTTCTTAAATGTCTGGGAGAATCTGGCCCATAAAGATACACAGTGCAGGTAATTCAATAATCATCTCAATGTATAGATACAGAGGGCTCTGTCAACACTTCCCCTTATCCAACCTGGTCCCCAGTCAACCTGCTGCTGGGAACTCATCATCCCCCTCATCCAATGAGGGTTAAGAGAGGATTTATGAAAGGGGGACTGGCTCCCTATCACACCAATCACAGGAGTCCTGAACTCCCTGTTTATGCTTCTTTAAAGAATACGTCCTTTAAATCAGGGGTGGGCAATCATTTTTGACCGGGGCAGAACACGCTTCAAGAAAGTGGTTGAGGGATGCGCTCTTCCAGGATAGTAATAGAGGAGGTACAGAGGCTGGGATGGAGGTTGGGTGCAGATGGGAGCTTGGGGTAAGGGATTGAAGTGCACGAGAGAGAGTGGGGTCTGAGAGGGAGTTTGGGTGAAGGAGGCAGTTGTGACCTATGACAGGGGACTGGGCTGCAGGGTTTTGGAATGTGACCTAGGGCAGGAGACTGGGGTTCAGGGGTGTGGTTTGTAACCTAGGGCATGAGGGGATTGTGATTTGGGGCAGGAGATTGAGATGCTACATCTGGGAGGGGGTATGCATGCAGGATGAGGCAGAGGGTTTGGGTATGTTGAAGGAGGACAGAGGGTTAGGAAAGGGAGGGGCTGGAGTGCCAGAGGCAGGCTTTGGCCAGGAGACTTACTAGCCAGCAGCCAGTCTTCTGGCTACTGCTACCGGGAAAGGGAAAGGTGTTCAGTATTCCTATACTGAGCTGGTCTGCAGCTGCAGCAAGAAGTCACTTGCTGGTTCTCTAGCCCTTACAGGGGCAAACATCTTTTCTAGCAAGACAGACAATAGTCCTCACAATTTACTACACAGTGAGGTGATTGGTTCTGTTGATATAATCCAAAAACCCACGGATGTTGCCTGATGAGATTTTTCTCAGCACCAAGGGTTTAGTCCTCCAGGTGAGTTTAAACAAGATATCTAAAAAACACATTTTATTCCAGCCATATAAGGAAGAGCAGTAAGAATAAGGGAAGAAATAAATGCAATTGCAGATGTAGTGACTTTGACCTTCCTTTTAATTAGAATTATTATATAAACAGTCTATTTGCATAGCTCCATCTGAGGTAATAATGTCTGTAAATGGAACAACCTTGAGATATGCTTCCCTTTATGCTGGTTCCCAATTTCCTCTGCTTTTTTTTGCCAATGTTGGACTAAAGACAGAGAATCTTGAAAGTCATTGCAGGGGAAGGTTGAGTAGGAAGCAACGTAAGTACATCTCCATCAATTTATTCCTCCTCCCACTCCTTTCTATTCTCTGGCAATTTCTCTTCTTTGCTATGACTAAATCACTGTCCCATTCTTATCCACATTCACCTCTACTGACCTGGAATTCTCTCTTCATATTCACTGCATACAGTCTGGGTGCCCAATCACCACACAAAGGAACAACAATCCCCAACAGCTTTATGGCTAGCACGTACAAAGTTCTTTAGACTTTTTTTCTAGCACAAGCTGGTTTTATACAGCAAAGCGCTGAGCAACAAAACTACCACCCCTAAACGTATTCTCCTTGTCATCTTTTCACTATAAGATAAATGTGTCTCCAGTAATATCTAGGTATGTACTTCTATGGCTGTTCATCTATAATACGTCTGGTATTACAGAAACATCAAGCATCTGTTAGTTCGAGTATCAACTACCCACCCTTTATGGAACTTTGGTTTTGTATTATATGTGCCACTTTACTAGTGATGTGAATGGGATCAAGAGAGAAAGAGTACTTGGCTTTTAAAAGTACATTTCTCAGATGGATTTTTAATAGGAGCAAGAGCTGGCTCTTCTGGATAGCATTTTCGAGACAACTATCAGCAGTACTAAATAAAGCAAAAGCTATAGCAAAGAACTAGCCCCAGCAATAGGAACATTCCCTTAGTGTTAATAATAGTTGGTTTGGGATGATTTCCAGAAAAGAGAGAGTCTGAGTCTACTATAACAATTTTCTTTTTCTAAGGTTCAGATTTTGACATGTTTAGCTCAAAACACAGCAAACAAATAAGTTGGCAAACACTGAATGAGAATTCAAATGATGTCATATGACAAGAAGCTTTATGATGATTACAGGCTCGTTACATTAAAAAGATGGGTAGTGCTATTCTTAATAGTCTTGAGCTGGTAGCTGATGCTGGGGAGAGGGGAAGAGAAATAAAATCCCACACATGAAAGAAAAATGTTCTTTGGTGTGCTAATTCAGTAATGAATGAATGAATTTTAAAAATATGGGAAGGTCAAATTCAGATATTTTCTTTTGAGTTTCACTAGCAGTTCAGCCACTTCACCCTCTGGTTCCCTTAGTACCCCTGAATGAACACTCTATATTTTCAGTGACATATTGCTTTTTAAACAGTTTACTTTAACACCTCAGTCTCTGAGGGTAAGTCTAGACAGCGAGGCTATTTTGGGATACCAAAGGTATACCGAAATAGCTACCCCGCATCTTTAAACGTGCTCGTTATTTCAAAATATTCTTACACACACCCTATTCAGCATCCCTGTAACCCTTGTTGCACGCGTTATTTCAAAATTTGGTGCTGTGTAGACGCGCCAAATTTCTAAATAAGCTATTTCAAAATACAATTGAAATAAGATACGCCATTATTTTGAGTTTAGGTGTTGTGTAGACACACACTGACAGTGCCTCATCTTTATTAGCATTACAGAGCAGACAAAAGAAATTTTGCAAGAGAACTATATGTCACCATAATAAATAATATCTAGCACTTAGAATAGGACTGGGCAAAATATGACCCACGCCAACCGGCCGCATCCAGCCTATTGACGCAGCGGGGTGCCTCTGGCAAACTCTGGCCTGCCCACCCCATCCCCTGCTGCTGAGAAAAGCAGCTGCTGCAGGGCCCTATTTGAACAGCTGTGAGCCCGAGTGAGGGGGAAAGGCTACATGCACTGCCTCTGCCCCAGGCACAATCCCGTTTTTTAAAGGATTTCAGGCAGACCTCCCCTTCACGTAGAAAATAATACCTTGTATAGCTTTGTAATCTCCTGTGATTTACACTGCTCTTAAGGCACTCTTTATAAATAGGTAAATAACATAAAGGCCAAACAGTTTATATTGCCACTTCTTAGCAGGCAGAAATCTATAACAAATTCACAAAAAGTGTCCTCTGTACCTGCATCTCTTTTTGTGATTGAATAGTAAGTTAAGAATTTTACTCATCTCAATAGAATACAAAACATTACCCTAGACATACACAGAGTCTGGTACACACTGGTATTCCAAGTCTTCTGGAAGGGAAATAAAATGCAGTAAAACAAAACACAGAACATACTATTTCTAATTCGAATCCAAAGCCTCTGTAAACAGGTTGCAGAAATCACAACAGAAACTCAACCATCAAATTAACAGGAAAGATATGTAGTAGTGTTCCCCAAGAAAATGTGGAAGGCAGATAGAATGAATTCAATAAGTGTTTCTTAGAATAGCCACACTGAAAAAGTTTATTGAACGGCAAGACAACTGGAAAAATCAGTAACAAATAAGCTAACATTCTTTCTACACTAGTTATACACCTATCAACGTTCCTATCCATTCCAAAGGTCACAAAGTCCAACTCCTTTTCTGCTCTCCCTCACTGCCAGCAGGGATGTAAATGGTTAACTGACTAACTGGTTACCCAGTAAGCAGTTAACTGGTGGCCTAGTTGGGCTGGAGCAGCCCCGTACCCGCGACACAATGTGGGTGGTGGGCTGCTTCAGCCCAGCTGGTCCCACAGTGCTGTAAACAGGGGACACTCCAGCCAGGCCAGGCTGGAGCAGCTCCCCACCCATAGTGCAGAAGGCCCGGCCGGAACAGCCCCTGCCCACGTTTCAGTGGGGTCTGCCTGGCTGGGCCAGAGCAGCCCAAGGCATGGATGGCCCGACTGGGTCCACCACACTGCATGGTGGGTAGGAGCCACTCCAGCCTGGCTGGGCCCACCGCACCGCACCGCAGGCAGGGGGCTGTTCCACCCTGTTGGGCTGGCACATCCTCCACCCCCCGACCCATGGGATCCCAGTTAACCAGTTCAACTCAACATTGAACTGGTTAACTTTTTAAACTGGATTTTATATCCCTAACTGCCAGCAACAATCAGGCTTAGCAGTTTTTACTTTTTTCTCTGAAAGCCAGCTTCCACTTGTTTCCTTCTTGCACTATCATCCCACTAAACATCTGGGCCACTCAGTTCTCTCTTATCTAATCACTTCCCTCTACTATTCATTTGTTGCCCTATGTCCCCAACCCATATGTCAATACCTACCACTTTCTACCTAGCTCTACCAATTCACTCCACTTATAATCACATCTTACTTCTCCTCCTGCACTTCCCCTCACCCTGATACGGAGAGCAGCAATGTAAACTCATTCATACAGTACTAGGTGGCACCTGGCAAGACATTTGTGAAAAACTGGAGCTCATTATCCAGTGGGACATATGGAAAGCACAGTTTACTACATGACCCTCTGTATGGCTTGTGAAAAAACACTTTCAAGTGTTGATCCACAAGCAAAGTACTGATGACTCACATTGTCTATTTTGAATGTGTGATTTCTTATGCTAGCTAGATCCAATAGAAGTGCTATGGGAAGCGTGACAAATTAAAATGACAGGTGAATCCAGTCCTGCCTTCAGACTGGGCACCTCATTCTCCATTAACCCTCCTATAACTGGGCACTCTCCTCTTCCATTTGTGCCTCAATGAGCACAAATCTTCACTATTCAGAGAAGTGCCACCACATTCTAACCTAAATTGCAATCTGCTTTCCTATTCTTCCCCCATTTGAGTAAAGCACTTAAGCATGTCAGTATCCTTTTGATGTTCAATAGGATTTCTTAACCATACGCTTAACATAAAGCATGTAAGTCCTTTGCTGGATAAAAACTAAATCATCACTCACAGTCACTCTATCTACAATACACCTCTTCCAACCACACAAACTAGATCAGGGCTACCCAACAGCAGCCCGTTTGTTTGCGGCCCGCGGTGCAGTGTGTGTTTACATGGGGCTCAACACACGGCCTGCAGGTAGGATCCTTCGAACATGGCTTCCACTGTGAACACACTCCACAACGGCGAGGTGTCTCTCAGGCGGGTTGAGCATTGAAAGACGCAAGAGGACAGGCTGGCTGGAACAGACAGGTTCAAGGTGTCGGCATTTCTAGCCCCCAAGAAGAAGATGCTGGGAGTACCAAGGCATTGTGGGAAGTGCTGGCTGCTTAGCCTTTCAAGCAGAGCCCAAAAGGTGCTGACTGGCCACATTTGGGTCCGGCGCTGCGGCCAGGCAGCCCTGCCTCTGTCCCGCAGTAAGCAACGGACTCCTGTGTGGGGACGTCAGCCCTGTTGGGTATCCGGAACAGGGCTGCTGGGCACCTGTCCTTTTTTGCCTCTCGTGTCTGGCCTGACTTTCCCAGTTCCCCTCCTGCCGCAAGTTGGAGCGCTCTGGCTTGGAAATTTGTCTTTTTACAGTAAAATCACTCCAAGAAACGCACAACCTGAAGCTTCAATCTAAACACCCAAAACACCAGTATACAATTTTTCTTTTTAATTAGAAACATTAAAAATGGCAACAAAGAACAGACGCTTGATGGATGAACACAGGGTTTTCAACCCTGTTTGAGAGATGGAATTCACTTTTGCAGAGATAAATGGAAAACCAACGTGTCTTCTTTGTCAAAAGACTATCGCTGCATTAAAGAAAACAAACCTGCAATGGCACCATGAATCTAGTCATCCTGAGTTCAAAGACTTGTATCTGCCTGACAGCAATTCATGAAAAACAAAGATACATTCCTTACTGGACGGTTACCGTACTCAACAAGATATGTTCCATTCGCTAGTTTGCAAACACAATCTTCACATTGATTGTACTTATACTCCAGAAAATTCCAGTACTGTACTGGCAGTTCTTGCTTGATTTGTTAAAATTGTGAAGCCAAAACAAAACATGAAGTCAATATAATGGTCTTCTGTTGATATGCGTTTTAGTAGTTAAATTCCTGGACTGTCATTGCTCATTAAAAGTGCTGACATATGCGTGGAAATTGGGTAAATATTGCATTTTAGTAATATCAGCAGAACTGACTTAAATGGGGCCTGCATCTTGTGCAATCTTCCCTTAATCTTTGTATTCATGCCCTTCAGTGTGAAAGAAGCTATTTGCATATATATTTGCATGTATATGGAATCACACTTAAGTTGCTGCCTTTGGCATATGTTATGAGTATCATTGTGTCCCTGGGGCTTCCAAAGTTGAGTAGCCCTGAACTAGATATTACAACTCTTAGGGAAAAAGAACCTCACTTTGTCCTTCCTCACTTGCTAACTGGCCATCTGATCTCCAACCCCTTTATTCAACAAGATTCCAGAGAAATTTGTTTCCTTTCACTTCAAAACCAACTCTTCTAGCTCTGGTGAAGAGTTATATATGTCCTCCCTCTTCCTTTCCACAATGGAGCGTCACAAGGCTTTATCCCTGGCTCTCTTCTCTTTGCACGTTCTCGCTCCATGACATCCGATTGCTAGTTTCAATCCTGAACAACACTTCTGCTTGGACAATATCCAATTCATCTTCCTCAACTCATTTGCTTGCTGACAATCTATTTCCCATCGCTCAGCTCTAGGCTGCACTGTAATTCCCTACTCCAGAATCCTTCAGAGAATAACAAACCAGTCATCTTAACTTCATTACCTAGAAAAATAATCAAGCAACAAATTTGCAAACACCTAGAAGATAAGGCAGTTACCTGTTCTGTAACTGTTCTTCGAGATGTGTTCTCATATCCATTCCACAGTAGGCATGGATACTCACCACGAGCACTGGTGCCAGAAGTTTTTTCCCCTACCAGTACCCAAAATGGAGTGCTTCTAGCAACCCCTGGAGTGATACCTGCCTGGCACAGTATGAAGGGAGCTGTGCACTCCCCCTACCCTCAGTTCCTTCTTGCCAACAAAAAGATGCACTGACAACCATGTAGCCCCCTGACGGATGTCCTAGATAGGGATGTGAGTCCTGAATGCTGTTGATGACGCCTGCACCCTGTTGTATACGCCTGCACAATCAGTGGCAGGGAGCACCAACCAGCTCATAACAAGAACAAATACATAAAGTGATCCAGTTTAAAATTCTCTGGGTATAGATCGGCTGACCCCTCATTCGCTCAGCCATAGAGAGAACAACTGGGTGGATTTTCAGAATGGCCTAGTTCTCTCCAGGTAAAAGGCCAGGGCCCACCACACGTCCAGTGAATCCTAACCCTAACCCTCGTCATCAGAAGAGAGAGGCTTGCGACAGAGAATCAGTAGGAAAAATGCCTTGGCCCAAATGGAAGGCTGACATCACTTTCAGTAGAAAGATCAGATACGGACGGAGAGGAGCCTTGTCCTTTTGGAAGACCCTATACATTGGTTCCGAGGTCAAGACTTAAAGTTCAGATACTCGTCTAACCAATGTTATCACCACGAGGAAGGCTACATTCCAGGACAAATGCGACCAAGAGTACGTGATCAGCAATAAGCCTACACAGGCCCAGGTTCAAGTCCGAAGGAGGGACCAGGGTTCTGACCTAAGGAAAAAGACACTCCAGACCCTTGAGAAACCTGCATGTCATGTCACACATGGGAGAAGACCATGTGTCCCAGCACCAGGGTATGGAAGGTGGAAATAGCTGCAAGGTACATCTTGAGAGAGGAATGTGCCAACCTCTGGTCTTTCAAATAAAGCAGGTAACCTAGGATCTATTGGATCGGGGCCTTTGTCAGGGAGATGCTGCAATCCGTCGCCCAACGCAAAAACCTCACCCATCCATGCCATGAGGTGCAGCAATGTGAGGTTAGGGTGAAGGAGATGGCCATGGTCCTGAGAGTTAATTGTGAAGTGAGGACAAAAGCTTGCCTTATTTGTGAGGCCCACAGAAGGGCCAGTCACAACTGCTGTTGTTATGTTCACCACACAGCAGAGATAGCTCTCCTGGTGTATCTTTGGGATGCTCTGGTGCCTCAAAAGAAGTGGAGTTAACAAGGGCTTACGGCTCCCCCATCCCCACCAGCACAGCACCACCTCTCAAAATAGAGAGCTGCATCAAGGGAAACACATGGCACTAGGGATGTAAAATCCTGATGAATCAGTTAACCGGTTAAACGTTAGGTTAACCTAACATTTAACAAGTTAACTGACTAAGCAGTATTCTGGGCAGGGAACCCCCAGCCTGCAGGGCTCCCGCTCCCAGCCCCATGTGGGGTTGGCTGCCCACTCCCCACTCCAGCCTCCAACCACACGGGGCTAGCTCCAGCCTCAACCTCCAGCCACTGGTGGGAGGCTGCTCCCGGGGAACCGGTTAACCGTTCACATCCCTACATGGCACCATCCAGAAGAGCTCCCTGTTGGTTGCTAGGTAGGACTTCACAACAACACTGCCATCAGTGAATAGCTAAATGCTACATGTTGACCCTAATTTGTAATAGGTTCCCTGCTCATCAGTGTATATTAGCAATGTTCAGCTACAACTGAATGATGGTGAAATCTCCACTTTGACTAAAATCTGAACCCAGCTTCTCTTTCACTGCTGGCTATAGCAGACACTGTTTATCCATTATTTAGTTGTGGAGTGGCAATGTCAGAGCTTTTTTCTGATGACGATGTTTAGATGATATATGTTGCACAAATAAACCACCTACATTAAAATGCCCACATTATTATACACAGGAAATTTTCCACCCTCTTTGAAATGATTTGTCATAGTTGTCTTCACACTCATTCAGTTTCTTGCACCATAATTTACTGGAAAACTGTTCCATAATTGCTAGTTTGACTTTGACAGGAATTGTATGACAAGAGGATTTCAATCATTCACAGTCCAGAAATATCAAATGTTATCCTCACAGTGACAATGAAATCTATACTGGCACCACATCCAATCACATCACTCAGCGTTTCCACACATTGAGGGAACCACTATTTACCCAACTGCCACCACCAAAAATGATTTATCAAAAGTCTAAAAAGGCAGCAGCACAACATTTTCAAGGTCTTTTATGGCAAGGAATGGTTTTTTTTTCTATTTTTTTCTTTATTAATTTTCATGATAGGTAAAAAACTACACAAACAAAGCAATGAGTAAGAAATTCAAATTAGAACTGCAATCTTAATGGAAACATTGGACAAAAATGTAGAGATTTATTATCTCTTCTAAGTTTTTGTATAATAGGAAAAACATACATAGTGTTTATTTTCTTGTGTACACTAACACCTTCAGTGGCTACCATATGATTTAGCACAGCATCACTGCAAAATTAATCACTCACAAATCATTCACACTCTGATGGATTTCTCTCCCATACCATTATACTGCGTTTTAAATATCATGCTGATATTTTCAAAGAGGGTGCTTAAAATCAGGATGCTAAGTCCATATTTAAGCACTTAATTTTTAAAAGTGTTCAGTACAGTGCAGCCTTTGGGTGCTCGACATTTTTAAACTTCATGCTACATATTTATGTGCTTAAAAATGGAATTAGCAGCCTTACATTAAGAATCCATTTTAAACGGGTTTAGTTCATGTACTCTATCAGTTATCGTGACGAAGGAATAATAAAATCTAGCTGGATTAGACTGCTCTATTTTAAAATGGTCTCCAAAAATTATTGTTTCCAAGTCTGTTTCCATGTTACTATAAAACTGCCTACCTAAAGACAACATTTGAAAGACTCTGTAAGGTGAACATAGTAGAGTTTCCCGAAGTCTTGTTACCTTTCTTTGGATTCAACTGCAGGAGCATGCAGTATAACCTTACAACAGCTAATGTTTTAAACTGAAGATGGCATGATTCTTAACCTACATGGAGGTATGGTAAGTTAGAAGGAGTGAATATTTTGCCCAAGATCTTAAATGGACACAGCTGTCCTTTCCTATTTGAAATAAGCAAGTTTTCTCATTAGTTGAAAGTTCTAATTTGAACTCGCCTAAAAAGTAACTGCAGTGATAAAACATGCAAAATATATTTCATACTTTTCCTCAGAAGATCAGTATTATTTTTTCTAGTTCTTATTTTTATAAAGTGATGAATGTTTTAAAACATTTTACAGTGAAACCGTACACACTGCAGTTGCAAATGCTATCTGAGCATTTTCACATTAATTCTCAATTTTCAAGTTTTTATGAAAGTCAGGAAAAAAAGACTATTCTAGCCTGAATGTTGGAAAACAAAGTCAGAGCCTAGAAACAAATGGAGAAAAAATGTTTTTAATTTACTGTGTTCACCCCATGACTAATAATTATTTTAGTCACTTCCCAACTTCTGTTTCACATTGTTCAGATTGAACATGTACTGAAATCTAACCAATGCCCATCTTATGGCTTCATTACATAACATTTTTAATGACTGATGTGGCATATTAGCAATGTAAGTCCAGCATAACTGGTATTGTACAGTATTTGGAGCATTCCACCTGAATCCCCAACTAAATCAATTACAATGTTTGCAATTTTGTATTTCTACAAAATGTGTAGGATACAATACATCATTCAAATAGAACCTTGTTCCTCACCTGGTGTATCACCCCATATGGAACAGATACCACATGTCTGTAGCAAGGTTCCCTCAAAGCTGCATGGCAGCACAGCCCCACAGCTGCTTAATTCTCCCTACCCAGCCAGAGGTTCAGTCCCTTCCCTACTGGTTAGGAGAGATTCCCTGCTTTGGGGAAGCTGCTACTGGGAGGTGCTACTGTCATTGAGGGAGAAGTGTCCTTCCCCCAGCCAGGCATGCACGGAGCCCTGAGCCCCTGGCTGGGCAGGGCTGATTAAGCAGCTTCGGGCCATGCTGCTGCACAGCATAGAGGGAACCTTGTTCTGTAGTTAGTCTGTAGTTAAATATTCATACACAATATGCAGCAAACATTTATGCATTCACAGGTTAACACCTCTAAGAAAAATGCCTCCCAGAACTAAAGGAAGAATGAGTCCTTAACCATACCTCCGTAAATCTATCCCTCTTACCTACTACCCTGCATCTACGTCATGAGACTGGAGTTTATTTTCCCCAAATAGCTTCCACATCAATGTCTTTTCCAAGTCACAGGACAAAAGGAATAAGGAACTGACTGAGACGTTGACACATTTTACCTGCAGTGAAATGCCAATTCTATTATCAAAAGGATTTAACTGCTTTGCTACTATGAGGAAGAATGTCTTAATAAATCCACCAAATGTCACAAGTTACAAGGAAAGTCAATTCTCTAGGATCTTTTCCTTACCTGCCTAATGTCCCTCTGAGATGACAGTGAAGAGGAGGCACTTTTATGCGAGGGAGTGGATGTTCTGTGAGCAGGAGATACACCCTTCTCCTCTGAACTCATAGTTGCGGCTAATTTCTAGTGATGATCTTGTGCTGTGAAGACCATGCCAATCTTTTCCCAAACTCACAAATAGAAAAGGGGAAGGATTTTCCACATTATTCAATTTCACAGTTTATCTTCTGGAAAGGAGGAGATGAATTCAAAAGGCATCCAAACTTCACCTTTGTTAAAAGAAAAATGGGAGAGGAAAAAAAAGGAGAGTTTCATTACACATCTGTAAGCAAACAAACAGAATCATTGTATTTGCACTGACAGAACTCTAAGTTGTTTTATAATATGGTTTCATCAATACACATAACAGCTCTCACAAATATTTACCTAGGTTTGCTTGACATAACACAGTATCAGTACAAATGTTGCTTTTCATCTTCACAATAGCCAATAAGATTTTAACTTATCCAAAATTTCCTTTCTTCTAACAGGAAGCACCTCAGATGCAGAACAAGACCTTTTAATCCAGGCATCTTGGGATGGCCACACCCATAAAGACCCAGACAGTTCAAAGTACTTCCAAAGTTACCTCACAGAACTAATTACTTAAAACTTTAATTCATAGGTTATTAGAAAAAACAGGCTATTAATAAAAACACTTTCTATGGAAGATCAATTTCAAATTTAACCCCAACTATTAGCAAATTTTATGGGCACTATATATATTTATAGTGCCCATAAAAATTGAGGCGCGTGCAGTAAGATGGGTTGGATCTGCAGACTTTTTCAACTAGAATAAAGAAAATGTTCAGGGACAATCAGATAAATGTTCTTATTCTTCTTCGCACGGAAAGTTCACTAAGCCATTAAAATAGGATATCCAGTGTGTGTGTCACCAGGTGGGGAGGGAGGGAGAAAAAAAGGTGAATAACGAAACAAATGTATCCTCTCCCCCATGCTCTCCATGGGGGAGCATAGCACAGATCCCTCCTTGCAGTGGCCAGGACTGAGAGATGTGCACATTTAATGTGCCAGACTTAGAGAAGGTGCAGACCAGGAGACCACCCCACATATCTCTTTATTTTTCAAATAATCCTTCAAGCTCAGGAGGCTTCTTTGACTCTGAATAAATGAGGGGAAAATGTTTAAGGGGGAAAAGGTGATGTCTATCTTTGAAAGTTTCTTAAAAGCACCAATTTAGCCATCTAATAACTGAAGCTTTGGCAGCTTTTTTGTTTTTGTTTTATTGTTACTAGTGTTAGATCAACAAAGCTAGAGCTTCTTTGAATTGAGTGCTGCCTTCAGTGTTGATCTTTTAGAGGCCTGCTGACATCAAGAGTTTGGCAAAGGTGTGTGTGGTTAGGGAGGAGAGGAAGATGGGAAAGGAAAGCAGGTTGGTTTATTCATTTTTAAATTATGTTTTACATGTGGGCAAAAAATGATAGAGGAGAAAAAAGTAATTCCTTGTAACTGGGCTAATTTCGGAAGTAAAACCCATGGTAACTCTTAACCCAACTTTGCCATCATTAGAGTTGCCAAACTGCTGTTTTCCAGTAAGACCTTAACTCCAAAACGATTCCTTTGGCAAAGTGCTTGCAACCAGAATGATCACCTGTAAAAGACAGAAGATCGAAGAGTGTTTCTCACCACAGCATCAAAAAGGATTCTTAGGGACATCAGTACAAGATTCAGATCTCAAGATGGAAGAGTAGAGTTGAAAAGCTGAGGCATCTCAGAGAAAACTTATGTCTAGACGAGAGGACAATCCTGCGGCTACTTGCTTTCTAGTGAGCTGGAAACATTTGTCCCTTGGATTTCAGAACATGAGGTTTTACCCCATGTTAAGACTTTCCTGCATGAACTCACATAGAAATGCTTGACCCTTACCTCAACAAGCTCTACCCATGCTAGTGACTTCACCCTGTAGAGCAAGACTCTTTAAGACTAAAGCAAACATCAAGCAGGTGCCATTAAAAGCAGTATTTAATGCTCCAAATACCTGTAGTGACAACAGTACCTTCCTGTTCTAAGCATATGGATACTTGGTGAGGTAAATACTGAGATTTAAGAGACATCCAATATAAGGCCAAATTCACTTTGATATAAGTGGAGACAATTCTTCAGGATGCAACAGAGATGAACTTGTACCTCTTACAATACAGATTACCATGGGAAAGTAGATACTCCACACTGACAAACAAATAGAGCACCTTCCTCGTTAAAAAAAACCAGACATATATACTTTTGTGTATCAGCCTGTAGTACTGTTTCTACAAGAAACAAATTGATCTCTATGACAGTAGTAGCCTCTTTCACCCTTGTATTAGAGGAAAAACTAATAAAGCCATACTCAAACTGGGCTTCTCTCATTCACATTAGTATCCCAAGGGCTGCCGGACCATTTTAACAACGTTTTCATATTGCACAATTACAATACATAAGTATGTGCTGCAGAGATTTATATCAACATTGGTATTGCAAGATCTATATAATTCAAATAAAAAATCAATTTTAATGTTTAAAACTGCTGCACTTTATAAAGATTTGACATAGCAGAAAGCAAAAATGATAATCCCAGTTCACTGAACTGTACAATGAGTGCAGTCTTAAAATAGCTATAAGACGACGTTTTCAGCCACGAATGATAAAAGTCACATTATTTTTAGCATAGTAGCTTTCAGGTAAATGAAAATCAAATGGGTTTTAACATAGCTGATCTCTACTGAGTTAATTATTAAGAAAAAATTGTATGTAGGATTCGTAGGGTAAGACAGTGATCTGACACTTAAGAGTGTGTCCAGTCCTTAAAATATTCAGGAAGACTATGCACTGTTGTTAGAACCAACTCAGTGCTAGCAAGTAGCAAGCAAGAACAGTTTTACCAATGGTCATTTGTCCTGAGCTATTGGGAAGTGCTTTCTAGTCAAGTCCAAAGTTTTAAATAAAAAAAATAAATAAATAATGACATTTGAGCCAGACTAAGGCTTTGTCTACACTTACAAGTTTAAAGCACGACCATGACAGAACTTTAACACAGCCGGGTGGTCACGGCACCAGCGCTGGAAGAGAGCTCTCCCAGCACTATAGGTAAACCACCTCCAGGAAAGGAGTAGCTAACAGCACTGGGAGCCAGGGGTGTAGCTACCGGTGGGTCTGAGTGGGCCACAGCCCACATACTTAGCATCTAGGCCCACACAAATTAGGGCCAGAGGTGGGCCCCCCAAATGCACAAGCTGGGACTCCCAACTCTGGCATGGTGTCCATCACCCCAGGTGTGCCCTCCTCCTGCTGGTGCTGTATGCTACTGCCTCACTCTTCATTCAGCCCCAGCACTAGCTCTGCATGGGGTGTGCTTTATGGGAGCAGGTCTGGGTAGGGCTAGTGCTGGGCCAAAACAGGACAGGGCCAAACTGGGGTCAAGAGGAAAAGGCAGAGCTTAAGCCCTGATGGGGACCCCCTCCACCCAATGGGTGCACTCCACATTCTGTGTGCCCCTGGTGCCTGCTGAGTAGTAAGAAGGGTGAGGGAGGCTAGTCACCATGTCCCTGGGCACCAGATTCTTCCTGCACTCCTAATTCTTCCTGCCCATCCTCCCCAGAGCTTTCCATCCTTCCCATGCCCTCCCCATGTCATTGCTTGCTCACCTGAAAGCAGGGGACCACTCACTTTTCCTGTCCTAGCTACACCAGTGGTGGAAGCCTATTTACACTGGCACTTTACAGCGCCGTAATTTGCTGTGCTCGGGGGTGTCTGTGTGTGTTTTCACAGCCCTGAGCAAGAAACTTACAGTGCAGTAAAGTGACAGTGTAGACAAGTCCTAAGACACACTTTTATGATAAGAACAAATTCACTCAAGAGACAGAGCTGGGACAACCAAATTCATTGAACTTATTAAATCACTGACTGCAAACTCAGCCCAGGAAGTTTTATTGCTTACATATTGCTTATCTAAAAGTATATCTTCACAAAATTACACCAAGCTGCTTAACGCAAATGTAAACAGTGATTCACACACAATATAGCTTATAAACAGAACTTTCCAGTTAGTACATTTTATACCATAACTGTGCATTAGCATCTGCTCGAGGGTGACACTTCAGTAAATATTACAAGTGTTAACAAAATTAAATATTTTTAGCACCCATGAATGAAACAAATAGAGAAACATGACTGAAAAATAGGCAGCTCTAAGAACAGGAGAAACTATTAACACAAGGAGCTAACTTATTTTTTTCCAGGGATGCTCCATTCCTGCTCTGCCTGTAGCCCCACCCCTGTTCCCCTGAGATCCCAAGCTTGCTTTGCCTCTTTCTACCCCTATCTGCCCCCACAAGCCCTCACCCATCCACGACTCACTGCTCTCCACCCTCTCACATGAGCCCTCTCCAGTTGCCAAACAGTTCTTCAGCACTGCCTCCAAAGAGTGGTGGCTAGTGGGTGCTGAACACCCACTATTTTTTCCTTAGGTGCTTGAGCCCCTGAGAACTCAGAGAGTCAGCACCTATGCTAGGATCAACAGCTTGTATTTTAGAAAGTAATGAAAAAATCTCAGGAACATTGTACCAGCTTTGAGCTTTCCTATGTTGTGTGCAGTTCAGATCCACTACCCTTCGATAATTAGGAATTATTTCCCAAATTCTGCCTGAAAAATGAAGCATCATATTCCCCTTACAGCATATTAAAAGAGTTAAACTAAAACAACAAAACTCCAAATGCAATGAGTTCTTAGTCTCTCCATAGCTAAAATTGAAGCTGGCTTTCTACAGGTTGAAGCTCCCCAGTTTGGTACCCTTGGGACCTGACCGGTTCTGAAGGAAGGATTTTGCCGGACTAGGGGAATTCATTTCTGGCTCCTCCTGCCACCAGCCCAGCTGGGCTCGCAGCCACAGCAGCGCTGCCAACTCTCCTGCCACCAGCATCCCTGCCAGCTTCCTTGCCCCACAGGGCCCACTGAGCTCCCCCGCAGTGAGTTCCCCACGGCTCCTGGCAGCTGTGGTGAGTTTCCCACCATAAGTTTGGGAGTCACAGGGAGCTCACTGCAGGGGTTGGAAGCCTCAACTCCCGGTATTCACAAATTTCACCATTCGCAGTGGATGAGAGAACACATCCACCGTGAATGGCGAGGGTTTCTTGTAGTCAAAACTTTGATGATATAAAGGAAAATTAAGTTGTGAGCAAGAGGCAGACCCTGCTCACAGAAGCTGGCAAGAACAGGACGAATAGTGCAGAAATATGCATTCCTAAGTGCTTCTAGGCACAAGAATATATACACAAGTATATAAACTCCAAAGATAGTATCAGAGCACTTCGATATCAAATGCATTCCCCAATGATGACAGGAAAACACTGATGCACCTTAAGGAAAAGGTCAGGGTGACAGTATGATGGATAGAGATGTTTTGATCAAACAAACATGTACAAGTAATGAGTGGTACTCTAGTACATCAGAGGGTGGCACCCTAATACATCAGAGGCAATACATAATTTGTTTGTATTAATGTATAAAGATGTTTCTCAGAGGGAGTACCTTTGGCAAGCCTAGGGGGCAGTGGAAAATCCCGCCACTGACTGAGCTGCATCCACTGTCATGAGCATACATGACTTATTATCTTTGCAGAGTCTGCCAGGTGCTATTACTTTGCTTCATCAACAATAAACCTGGCCTTTGTCCCTTAATGGCTCTTGAGGTCATTGGGCGATTTGCTCAAGGTCTGTCATACTAGCTGCCTTGCACAGGGCTAGTGCAGCACACAGAGGGAACACATAAGCAGCCAAACATTTATCAATATCTCACCACATGGGATACACTATGTTAAACTGAATTCAGTAACCTGCGGTTGGCCGCCTCTTCTAATATTTGGAACTTCCATAGGTGTATCCCCTTCCTAATTTAGATTTGATATTGAGACCATATCAGATTTAGCTACTAGTTACAGCAAAAGGGGAAACGCTCTTTGCACCAGTCCAGGACAGCGGGAGCTGTGTGGAAGTGCTGTTTACTCCTGGAGTTTGCTACAATCCACTCACTCAGCTATAATTTCCCACTTTTTCGTGTATACTTTTCTTGGTGCTTAACATCAAGTATTAACTAGGATTAAGACACTGATACATAAAAACTTAATCACTTCCTACTTCCATCATTCCATGTATCAAAGGATTACATCTGTGTTTTGAGAAATGAAGGAAATATGACAATCATGCCTTCCACAATTTCTCATGTGAGAATTCTAAAGACTTTGCCCTATGGTTCTGCAGTATCAATACCACTTTGTGAGCCTATTAGTCCTGCCTTCAGCTGTCTACTAACTGAAACAACGTTAATTAAAGCAGATGAGTCATAGTGAATGGTTAACCTCAGGCTGAGCTCTGAAGCAGTTGACTTTTGTGTCAATATTGCATTAAACAGTCTGAAAGATCTGTAAGTGCTGAGAGCTACTTACTGATTTATCTCCAATTGTTATCTGGATTGGAAGAACGCACATGAATCAACATTCTTGAAATAATTTCTTAGGAAAGGTATAGACAGAACAATTATGAAGAAGTATAAAATAAAGAATGAAATATCGATTTACTAAAAATAAATTCTCTACCTCATAAACTGTCTGGGAAGGGATTATTTCAATTTATTTTGATCAATTTTTATTAAAAATACATGAAATTCATATGCAGCTATAGATACATTCTAAAATTTGATTCAGAAGAGGTCAACTATTTGTACTGGAAAAAAGGCTTGAAGGGTGTTTTGGGATAACATTTCAATTAGTAGGAGGATGTTCATACTGATGGCAGTACATAAATGAGGGAGCCAATATTAAGCAATACACAAAAGAAAAACACTGGAAAAAATATGAAACCGGCAGACACAAATGGATGGAAAGGTAGATGTGAGGCACAAGATGAAGAGCAGTGTGGGAAAGAAGGAAAAGATTTTCAGAAGAAGTCACTTGCTCATCCCAGGAAAAGTGAAATAAAAAGAAGCCTATATCACCTGAAGTGAAATGAGCAAACCCCAGGCTATCTTTCCTATTGATTAGATGCTTCCTGAAAATGCATCTGGAGCTGGAGAACAGACTAGTTCTCCATAGTGGATGGGTCTCCCACCTTAAAACCACAATTGTAAGTAGTAACAGCCATTGGCAATGAGGATTCTGAGAGAGGAATCTGATGATCACAGACCTCAAGGAATGGGATGGACTCCACGGAGCCAGGGAAATAGTTGAAAGGCATTTGATATCCTGAACTAGGATATTCTTCTGAAAGAACCTGGTGTTCCCCAGCAACCAAATAAGAACAGACCTCTGATTAATTGGTGCATTACCCCAAATTATTTTTATTAACTGTTGGAAGCTGGGCACTTCTTAGCAATTCCTCTACTACAAATGGAAATGAGGGCAGGCATCCAAATCATTCACACTCTAGACTGGACAGCCATGAACAAGCTCTTTGACATTGGTTAGGAAAAGTCATCTCTACCCTCAGAGAGCATTCCAAGGGCATGGAGCCTAGCCCAGGTATGCTCCCCTTAGGAGCAGCAAGATCAATATTATTCCTGTGCCAAAACAATTATTAATAATAGTGATGAGAAAGTACCAGTACATGACTGACATGCCTAGAGCCAAATGTTATATGAGGTGCAGGGTTACCACCTGCAATAACAACAACAACAAAAGGACAGTTTGGAAGTTCTATTTGAACAACTCCAAATAAAATCCAATCTCACATGATAAAATTTGTGCTGCTCTGCACAGTTGCCCAGAAGAGTCTCTATGCGGATTAATATCTATGCAGAGTAGCAGTAATTTAGCCATATAGTTTACAGTGTGGTAGTGGATCTCTAGACAAAAATGAAGTTTAAAAATGGGAGTGTTTTTCTAAAATGTGAAATACTTCGACTTCCGCATTTCTACAGATCTTTCTCCCAAAAGGAGAAGTTTTGTACTTAGAGAGGGATGATAGACAAGAGAGGTTATATGTTTCATGGATGTATAGAACAAAAGCCAAAACTGTACACCACAATTCGGGGGGGAGAGGGAGGAAATCCTTTTTCTGTAAAGCATACCGCATATTTTATTGAAAATTTCTGCCCACATTACTGCATGGAAAAAGATCAGCAAAGTCATAATACTGCTTTTGTTGCAGCCCATAACAATGGATTGTAGATGTTGCAAATACAGAAATACAATAAAAACACATCTCACTAATGTAGCAAAATACAGGTAATATAATAAAATTTAATAACCTGCTTATGGGAAATAAGTGATTTTTCTGTGTTCTAAAACAGGGACTTAATCACTTCATAGAAACTAACTCATGACCAGCAACATTAGCATTTAAGGGTATATTGTGTTTCTACCACAACATCAGAACATAACGTAAGAACAGCCATACTGGGTCAGACAAAAGGTCCATCTAGCCCAGTATCCTGTCTTCCAACAGTGGCCGGTGCCGGGTGCCCTAAAAGGAACAAACAGAACGGATAATCATCAAGTGATCCCCGCCTTTCACCCATTCCCATGACAACTTACTTTACTTAAGAGCATTTGTTGAAGGACTTTCTCAAAGGCTTTTTGGAAATCTAAGTATATTATACCACTGGATCCCCTTTGTCCACATGCTTGTTGACCCTTTCAAAGAAGTCTAGTAGATTAATGGAAGGTTATCCAAATAATTATAGTTTGTTTCTATTTCTCCAAATAAATGGATAAAGAATTATTTATTAATGCAGTTGATTTCAAGTGTGCTGGTTTCCTTAGTCTCTAACGGTGCGTCTACACAGCACAATTATTTTAAAATAATGGACGTTATTTCAAAATAACAATGTGAGTATCTATACAGCAATTCATTATTTTGAAATAACAGATGGCTTATTCCAACTTCGGTAAACCTCATTCCACGAGGAATAATGCCTTTTCCGAATAGCAGTAGTGTGGATGCTCCACTGCAGCTATTTTGAAATAACTCCTCCCCAGAGCCATTCAAAGTAATTACTGCCTGCCTTGGACTAATTTTGAGGCTTCCCTATAGTGTAGACGTGGTATTTCAAAATAAGCTATTTCAGAGTATTTCTTCCAGAATAGCTTATTTCGAAAGAAGTGTGCAGTATAGACATACCCTAAAACACAAAATTCAGTTTTTCAAAAACATATCTCATAATTGTCAGTGGGAAGTAGTGAGGTTTACTCTGCTTCTACTGGATTTCATTGAATTGGTGTTGACTCACAACTCCTATACTCCCAAATCACTTTACACTCAGTATGTTTTCTAAAGCAGTGACTAGCACTTTGTTTTTCAGTCCTGGTTCATAAGTATTCCAAAACACTAAAAAGGAAATTAATTCTGCTTTAAAATCCATAACTAAGACTGATGTCCTCAATGATGACCTCAAATGCATGGTGGAGGTCAAACACCAAATAATCAGATTCTGAGAAAAGGTCAGTACATCTGCCTTTCCTATTTTCTGCTTGCCTACATGATTAAGTATAATTTTCTGCCCTTCCAGAATCCCTGAAGCATACACGGTAATTAATGGAGTTCCAGTGCATTCAGCTTAACTGATCATTTGAAAATGAACCTTTAGCTCATTTTCATTCTCGGAGGATGGACTCAATAGCGGAAGAGACCCTAGGATTTATTTGTGGTTGCTCCTCACTTCAGCTGCTGTAGTTACAGGATATTATGGAGTCACAGGTTTCAGCTGTGTGGAAACGTGTCATATTGTAGTAGCAGCTCATGTACCCATGCTGCATGAAGGCAGCATAGCATGCAATGAGAAACAAGAGGTAAGCACACAGAGGAGGGCCATGTTTTTAAAGCTTTTAAATACAACCCATCATTTTTCTATGACACTATAACAGAAAAAATTTCCACATGGAGAGTGCTTCCAGTTAAATATAAAATCTGGAGATGGTTGATTTTTGTGACAAAAAACAGCTTTATGACAAAATGATTCCATTATAATTTCTTGAGCTTTTATAAAAAAAAAAAAATGGAAGTGTTCTGGTTTTCAATGAACAAAACCAAACAAACCAATCCGCTAAACCCATACCCAAAACATTCTGTATAAAAATGAATGAAGATTTCATTTTCTTTGAAATTTTTCAGGGAAAATAAACCACATTTTTCAACCAGCTCTGCTAAAGCCTGCTCCCATGTGACTGCTCTCCTGAGAAGGAATGTTAATTAACATTTAAAAAGTTAATTGGTTCAATACTACATTTAACTAGTTAACCATGAAGCAGTCCCCTGCCCACAGCACAATGTGGCAGGCCCAGCTGGGCCAGAGCAGCCACCTGCCTGTGGCGCAACATGGGCGGGGAGCCCACTGTGCCGCAGGCTGCTCCGACCATGCCGGGCCCACTGCACTGTGCCAGGGATGGGGGGGCTGCTCCAGCTGGGCTGGGCAGGGCCCACCATGCTGCACCATGGGCAGGGGCTGCTCATGCTTATTGGGTGACTGGTTAACCGGTTTAGCCTTTACATACCTACTCCTGAGTTCACACCAGTTAAGACAACTCAAGATGAGGATGAGTTAGAACCCTAAAGGCTGTGAATATTGCTCCTTTTAAATGAAGTAGACTACTGGTCCACAATGAAGACTGTAACTTCCCTTTAAGCAAGAGCTCCAGAAAAGGTTCATAGAAATTATATTAATCTACGGGAGAGTGAGAAGGAAATGTAAACCTATGTCCTTCTGTGAACCAAGTCATACTGGATTTTATTACTATTCCTTTTATTCACTTCTTCCCTCCAATTTTGTGGTTTTGGCAAACTTCATCACTTGACTGAATATGTTCTTTCCTAATTACATCAATATCTACTACAGTAAATTTTATTATGAAACTAAAATGATACAAAATCAATGTGGCACACATTAAATGGACTAAAAACTGACTTATAGGTCTCACTATGTAATTGCAAATGGGAAATCATCGTTAAGTGGATGTTTTTCTAGTAGGCCCCTTCAGAGCTCAACTATTGGCTCAAAGCTATTCAATATTTTTATCAAATGATAAAACATTTAAATTACATTAAATTACATTAAAAGTCTAGGTCAAGAATACAAAGGTCCAGGATTTTAAACCCTGCTAACAAACCCTGTTGAGGGAGTAGGATGTTCCTTATTATATTATACCATACATTTCCCATTTTTAATGGTTTATTTCACAGTACTATCAATCCCAAAATATCATGAGATTAGTTTACATTAATGAGATTTTTTAAAACAATAATGAATTTTGAGTTCTTTTCATCTGTCTTCTGGCTATTTAAGCCTTGAGGGTGCACTTCAGTCACATGTCCCATCTTTTCTCTGGCAGCAAACTGGCTCTTTTTAAAAGGAGATTCTCACATTATCTCACTATTTCAGTAGCTGGAGCTTTAAGAAAATCAACAAATATTGTGAGAGTTTGCAAGGGTGAATTTAAAGTGTGGAAACATCATCTGGAACAGGTTTTATAGTAAAAATCCACTTATCTCCATTAATTATAACATAATGTGTAACAAAACAAAGGAGTAGTACACTGTGGTCATTTGTTACACATTCTGATTGCAACAAATTACTGATATTTTGCCTGCTACTAGTTTTCACCCTGTACAAGATGCAGCTATAGGCACAACCTAGTAATTTAAAATTGGTGTAGTTGGTTACAAGAGCATAAAGGACTTAATTATTATGGGTAATATCTTAATTTGTACCTTTCAGAGACAATAATGAGAGCAGATATCTCAATAATAGAAAAACTATAATTTCTGGAAAAGAAGAAAGCATTCAAAACATGCTATGCACTCTATTAGAATAAATAGCACTTTCCCAAATAGTTTACAATATGAAATAAATTAAAAATGTAATTTCCACAGGATCCCAAAAAAGGTCTATTAGGAATTAAGATGGATACAGAACTTAGTAAATTCCTTGAATCAAGAACTGTTTCCTGATTAAACAAATCAAGAACAAAGCCTGGACATGTTTTCTGGTTACTCCTGCTGACTTGCATCAAAAAGGAAAATGTGGATTTTTTTTTACCATGTTATCCATCCGATTACATAACACTAAATCTCACATGAATTGTGAAATAAGTATTGGTTTTCTCAATATATTTGTGTGTTAATTTATAAAAGCTTATTTGCATAAGCAATAAAACAGTATAAAAAATAAAACCCAAAACCAAATTTCCCATGAGTATCAGCTAGTTATCTACTAGACCTATTCATAAATTCAGCAGAAGTTACACTATATTAGGAGCTGTGATCTCAGCTGTTAATGAGTGCTAATCATGTTATCACACTAAAATGAAAATGCCTCCAGGTACCCTCTGTATGGGAATGGTCTTATCTCTGGGATATTCTAGTTGTGGATAATTTGTGTATTGTTCAAAGGACTATTTTATAGATTATTATGCTTTGAGCATAGAAAGGAAAGAAACAGGCTTCAAGAATATATTTTAGATATAATCTAATGTCTAGTAAATGGAAAGTTATTTCTTAAAATATTCACACAGTTGTTTATCATATGTTCATATATCAAACAGGTTGTGGAGCAAGGGCCTCAAGAGGGTCAACTCCCACCTTTTGCTAGAGCCCTCTTTCTCTGGCTGATCGCGCTTAGAACACAGGTCTTTCTTGGTGGGCCCCTTTCTTGGTTGGATGGGAGTCTGCTTTTGTTTTTTGGTCTAACAACAGGTGGCACCGGTCTCTCAGGAAAACCCACCAACCGATGGTTCTCTCTCAGTGAGTTTTCAGTGACTCAGTCCTCCAGCTGAATCACATGCACTAGCACCCTGTTCCAGAGGACACAGCCCTAAGCTTTTTCCTTCTTCAACACACAGCCAGAGCCGATCTAGGCTCAGTTCTATTTGATGAGCTCTCTGCAGTGAGCTATCCCTAGTCCTACTGCTCATCTTGCCAGGGACCCAGTTCTCCCTCTTCAAGATCCACACAGCAACTGAAGGCTCTGCTGCTTGACTTATACAGGGCCCTTCTGGCCCTGGATTGGCCGCTCCATCAGCCCTAGTGATTGGTTGTTCTTCTGCCACTCAACACTGCCTGAAGATCTTCTCTCCGCTTTATTCTGGGACAGAGTGACACAGGGTCACAAGACCTCCACCAAGAGGCCTTCAGACTTAGTCCACCCTGTCACCGGACCCTGTTTTCAGAGCCAGAACTGTATACAGTCTGGCTTAGATTTGGAGGAGAAAGAAGCTAGAACATTGTAGGCTTCTTCAATCAACTTGCAGTTAGTATACGAGTCTTACTGATCTTCTCCCAGCTCCACGGCTAACCCACACGGGGTACGTCTACAGTGCACATTTATTTCGGAAAAGCTATTTCGGAAGAAATACTCTGAAATAGCTTATTTTGAAATAGCACATCCACACAGCAAATGCCCATAGAAATAGCGCTGAGCTATTATGAAATAGAGCATCCACACTCATTGGATGCTGAATCGCATTTAAGGCCACCCGGAAGCACTTCAAGCAGGGCATCAGGACAGCAGTTACTTCCTGGAGCTGCTGCTTAAAGCAGAGGTTCAAACTTAAAGGGACACCCCTGTACAGATGTGTCTCAGGCTCCTTTCTTTTGCCTACCTCCCTGAGGGACAGCAAACCCATTCCTTTGCCTACTGTGACTGCCCCTAAGGACACGTCAGCTCTCTAGCCATGGAGCCGGAGCTGCCTCTGAGCACTCGACAGCTCTTATCTGTTGTGCTGCAGCTCCTGCAGCAGTTTCTGCAGGCTGCCTTCCAGGCCCCGCAGGAACACAAGCCCTTGTGCCCAGCTCCTTGCAGAGAATCTCATCAACTCTCATGCAGCTGGACCCCACCGTGCCCTGCCGCTTCTGGCTTCTGGACACCAGTTCTGACTGGTGGGACCGGCTTGTTATGTAGTGGTGGGACAACCAGCAGTGGCTCCAGAATTGCCACATGTAGGAGGACCCCTTTCTGGAGCTGTGTGAGTGGCTCTATCCCAGCCCTCAGGCGATGGTACACCCAACATGCGACCCACCATCTCCCTTGAGATGCAGGTTGCCATCACCCTCTGTAAGCTCACCACGCCTGACAGTAACCGATCCATCGGGAACCAGTTCGGCAAGGGGAGATCAAACATCGGGGCCCTTGTCATGCAGGTACGGTGCTCTCAGCTATTGTCCCAGGAGGATGGTGAAGAGTGGTCCTACTACGCTGCATGGCAGCTCAGCTTCACAGGTGAATAATCAGCCCCACCCAGTCAGTCAGCTCCCCTGCATGGAGCCCTGGGCCTCTGACTGGGCGGGGCTGATTAATCACCTGTGAAGCTGTGCTGCTGCACAGCACAGAGGGAACACTGGTGGTGAAGTAATGGAAAGGGGTTCGCTAGGGAAGGTGGGGTTGTTGGTGGTGGTGGTAGAAGCCACTTCCCCAGGAGGTTTTTCAGTTCCACCCTCACAAAGCCCTGCCAGGGATGGGATAAATAGGGGGGTTGCTCCTGGTGTGTGTGAGGGAAGGCAGGGTGGGCTTGGGGACCTCCCAAGGGTTCTGGCAACTCTGTGATTCTCTGTTGGTTTCCTTTTACAGGTGGTGAGGGCCATCAACGCCGTCCTGCTGCGCAGGGTCATCAGCCTTGGTGACATGGACCCTATCGTAGCCAGCTTCACTGCCATGGGCTTCCCCAACTGCGGGAGTGCTACTGACAACGCCCAAAACCCCATCTGGGCCCCCAACCACCAGGCATCTGTACGCATCAACCGGAAGGGGTACTTTTCGATAGTCCTGCAGGCCATCACAGACCACCGTGGGCAGTTCAACATCTATATCAGGTGGTTGGGGAAGGCGCATGATGCCCACATCTTCCAAAACTCCAGCATCTTCCAGAAACTTCATGCCTGCACTTTTTTCCCCGACTGCACCATCAGGGTTGGGTACATAGACATGCCAATGTGCATTGTAGGGGATGCAGCCCACCCTCTGTTGCTCTGGATAATGAAGCCCTACCCCGGACACCTTGACCACACCAAGGAACGCTTCAATGCCAGGCTCAGCAGGGCCCACGTGGTGGTGGAGAGCACCTTTGGGCATCTGAAGGCACGGTTCCATTGCTTCTTCACCTGGCTGCACATCGGGGAATGGAACATCCCCCAGTGGTAGCCACATGCTGTGTCCTTCACAATATATGTGAAAACAAGGAGAAGTTCCTGCCAGGGTGGGGGGCAGAGCCTGACTGGATTGGCAGGGCCTTAGAGCAGCTGTGCATGGCTGCCATCCAGCAGGCCCATCAAGAAGCTGTACACATCTGGGAGGCCCTGAGGGAGAATTTCTCACAAGGACCCCAATGACTCTTTCTCCTGGGCCTCCCCACTAGGGGCCTGTGCATTGTCCCGCCATGCCTTTCCTCTCACATCCCTCCCCTCTCCCCAGCACAGACAATAAACCACACTTTTTGTTTTGGAAAAAATAAACTTTGTTTTTTTATTTGGAGTAGAAGTAACTGGGGAGGGACTGAGGAAAGAATCCGGGAGAGGGGAGGAGAGAGGAGGAAGGGGGAGAGGCTCATGGCTGAGGCTGGGAATGGTGCCTGTCTTTGGTGGTCCCACTGCCTCGGGTGCGGGGTCCTTGGCGGCCACAGAGTGGGACCCAAGTTGAAAAGCAGGAGCTGGGGCAGGAACTCAGGCAGAAGTAGCAGCAGGAGCAGGCCCCATGCCAGCGATGAGTGCTTGTACAGCCAAGCAGATGGTGTGGCCCTGCTCCAGCATCTCACGCCAGGTCTCTCGCCGCTGTTGGATGTCCTCCTCCAGTCTCTGGTTCAGGGTGTGCTGCAGGGCTCGCAGTGCAGAGATGTGCTCCCACTGGAATTCCTCCTGGGTTCTCCTGCACCAGTGGGTCACTCGGGCTGGGAGGCTGCCCCGGGTGGTGTCAACCGCCCCCCCCTCTCACAGCTGGTCCAGCTGTGTAGAACAATGAGAAGTTCAGTCATCCCTGAAGAGACTGTGCCTGAAGCCTTGCCCTCATCCGTGAGCTGAGGCCGAAAGGTCTCAGGTGAGATGAAGGTGATGTGCTTGGAGCAAGGCCATCTGTGGTCTAGAGAGTGGGCTCTTTCCTACAGAGGCACAGATGTCCAAGCAGGAAGCCTCACAACCCCATATCCTGGGGACAATCAGGCATGGGAAGGTGCTGGCCAGACTGGGATCCTGTGGACAGGAGGGGGGGCATGGAGCAGCTGGGCTTCCCACCACACCATGCACAAGCCGGGTCCGGCAGTGGCAGTGTCCCACGGGGAGAGGACTTGTATCCCTGCCTGCTGGAGAACGGGGGGCAGGGTGTTAGGGGGAGGTGTGTGAGAGTGGTAGATGCTCCTGTGCCTCGCCGTGCTGTCCGCGGGAGCGGGTGCTGCCCCAAGTGTGCAGGCATGCCCCTGTGCCGTGTTCAGCACTCCTGAGTGCGTTTGTGTCTTCATGTCCCCAGCCTCCTTCTAGTGGTGGCTTGTGGTAGGAGGGTGCCCCACCCCGGTGTCAGGAGTGTGGCAGGCCTCCCCAGACTCTGTGAGCAAGAGCACAAGGCTCCTCTGGTGCAGCCTCCTGGGGCGGTGTGCCCTGGACTGGCGCTCCACATGCATCCACGTGCACAGGCTGCTGTGTGATCTCAAGGACAAGAAGGGCAAGTGAGGAGCACACCCCAGCCCCTCGCCGCCCACCACCTGCACCCTCTGTGTGTAGGGAAAGTGATGGCACTCACCTGATGTGCCTTCCCCAGCCTCGGATGATGCCTGGGAGACAGTCAGGGCACGGGGTACCAGCTCCAGGGTGAACATCTGCTGGCCTCATCCGGCTCCTCTCTTCTCCTCCTCCTCTGTGTCTCTGTCCCCCGGAGAGCGATGATGGGTGTCTCCAGCCCTGAGTCCAGTACCGGGGGTGGGAAGGGACTGACCCACCCCTTAGGATGCAGTGCAGGTATGTGTAGTAGGAGCAGGTGTGAGGTTCAGCGCCGGAGCAGAAGCTACACTCCCTGGCCTTGGCATAGGCCCACCTCAGCTCCTTAACCTTCATCCGCACCTGCTCCTTGGTGTGGATGTGGCCCTTGATGCCCAGGCTCTTGGTCATGCATCCATGTTCCTGCATCTGGTGCAGAGATCCTGGAGTTTGCCTCCTCTCCCCAGACCTCAGTGAGGGCCAGGATCTCTGCAGCAGACCAGGAAGGCATGCACATCTTCTGTCCCCTGGCAGCATCCTGGGAGCCTGCTGCCTGTTCGTCTGGAGCCGTGGAGGGCTGAGATGGAGCACAGGGTGGCTCATGGAAGCAATGGCAGTCATGCAGGCTGCTGCAGTGTGGCAGAGGAATAACAGGGCCTGCTTCCTACCACTAGTCCAGCGGTTCCCAACCTTTTCCAGACGGGAACCCATTTTGACAATTCAGGAAGACTTGGTGACCCAAGGCAATTCAAACACAGGGAGAGGAGGGAGAGCAGAGCCACCTGGGGAGACACTTGGCAACTCTTTTGAAATGTAATGGCGACCCATATTTGGGTCCCGACCCATAGGTTGGGAAACTCTGCACTAGCCCTTTCCCTTCTGCCTGCAGCTTTAAGAGCTGCAGGGGAAGGGAAGCTATAGAGTTGTGATGAGTGTGGACAGAGTGGCCAGCAGGGCACCTGTGGGATTTCGTGGAGGCCCCATATTTCAAAATAACTCAGCCACCCTGTCTACACAGGGTATTCCTCATAGAATGAGGTTTACAGAATCGGGAATAAGCAGCCCATTATTTCAAAATTATTTCAAAATAATGGGCTTGTTGTGTAGACGCTCGCAAAGTTATTTCAGAATAACGTCCGTTATTCCAAAATAACGCTGCTATGTAGACGTACCCAGTGTCCTAAAGACTAGAGCTGTATTATACACTAAGCTCCACCTCTAATACTTCTTATAATCTTAACGTTATCCTGAAAAGATCTTATTTTATAAAAGCCTACTCCTCCTCTTTAAATTCTGCCTGCAGATGGAAACATTCTTGGTTCAAAGAGCAGAGAGAAATATCCATGTATGGAAAGAAGGGAGCAGTGGAAAGACAGGGAAGGCAAGAAAAAATCTGAAGAGAAAAATCACAACCATTAGAAAAAGTGTGTACCTTCTGTCCAGCATGTCCTCCTCAAAATTAGAAAGGAAACTGAGAAACAAAGCTTTTACTTTGAGTTCTCTAGGCCATGGGGCATTTAAGGTCTCCCTAACACACTAGTCTGTTAAAAGTCTGACTGGATGAGCAGAAAAATTCATAGCTCCTTTACCCCACATAGGTGTACTAACTTCACCTTCTCTTTCCCACTATATATTAATCATCTACAGTTCTATTCAACAGCTATTACATTTTCACGCCTGCAAGGCAAAAGGAGATTCCATGGTTCCTACACCCACACACACCTAATCCTAGCACCGGGAGGAGGAGGTCGAGAATCTTGTTTCTCCACTCAGGCTTGTCTCAAAATTTTCACTCTGTGCTCAATTTAGATGAAGTCTTTTTACTCACCTTTTCCCAATGGCGACATATGGAAATTTGCCACCTGCTAGCCTATTACATAAGACAGTATATCTTTGAGCTCATGCTATGTTCACCCAGAAGCTACATAGCCACAGAGATTTCCAAAGAAGGAATGGCAAATCTCATGAATGATCAATGACTACATAAGGAGACATTTTAAAAAATTATTGTATTTTTTGCCAACTTGAAATAGGCTCCAGTGCTGTGTTAGGAAAGGTCAAAGCAAAACTTCTTTCCCAAATCAAAAAATCTTTCTGTGGCTCAACAAGCCCATTTTTGGCATTGTTGAATCAGTAGGAGAGTGTGCAGCAGTTTGAGAGAATAGTTGAAATGAGCTTCACTCTCAATTGGCTTTTTGCAAGAAGCTCTCACAAATCTCATCCAAAACAGTTTGTTTCCTGCTCAATAGCTCATACTGGAATGCTCAAGCTGTGACTTGTGTGGTACAGTTTTTGCTGAACAGAGTCCTATATAACAACTAGTCATTTTGCAACCTGAGTTACTTTAACAATGCCATAGATAGCCCATTTATACACCTATTATTCTGATCATAACTGCATCTCAAACAGATCCAGTATTCATACACTATGAAAAGAGAAAGGTAAAAAACCAAAATTTCAAATTATTAGTATTATTATTATGGTCTGTGAGTATGCTGTGCAAGGATTTATAAATCTTTAAAAAAGTGACAGTCTAAGAATAGGAGGAGGACCTAGTGAGCAATTAAAAGCTACACAAACTTACAGAATAATCAAAAATAGTCTGTCAAAATTAAAGGCTTCATTGCTGTAATTTAGCACTGCAGTAACCATGTCATCATTGTAGGGTGAATCATTCAAATATTTCCTAGAGTGTTAGGAAACATGATCCTCCCAGACCCCCTCAGACCTCACTTTTTAATCTTGTGCGGGTTAAATATTTATTACAAAGAAAATCCCATCCCTGATCCTTCATAACTAGGACTAGGGCATTTATGTTTAGTTGGCCTTTGGTGTTTCACAGAAAGCCAAGGCAGTAATGCACAGCTGAGAATCTTGCATAAAGCCAAACTCTGTTTAGGAGGATTTGCCTTTAATACTCCAGTCCTTAAGAGTCATAATCATTATTGAAAGACATTCTACATTAGTAGCACTCTGTGGGCATGAAATTAGTTTTCCTCCTTTTGGCATGAACAGCCCAGAGTGTGCTCCTTGTCCTATTGTCAGCCTGTGAACAATGTCACTAGCAATGGGGAATATAGGGAAATGAAAGATAGATGATTTGGGGGTTCCAAAGAGCACAAGCCCATTGTATTCAATCAAACCAAGCACACACTTTACACAGGATTGCTCTGCTCTGGCCCAAACCTGGGGAGTCAGGAGTGGGGCTTTCCTCAGATTGAACCAAACAAAATGCAGCTTCAGTTGGAGAAAAATAAAACAGTACTTGCAGTGTGTTGTTTCTGAGTAGTCCTCTGTCAGCAAGATGGTCAGTTTCCCAGTTTTTCCTTTTTTCCTTGTCTGGCTTTGACAATTTCATGATCCTGTTTACTGTGTTTCCTCATTTCTCTTAGTATCACTTATTAAGATCTCTTAGATTACCCTCCCTATGTTAGTGTGGTATATTGTTACCCCATAACAAACTATGCGGTGAATCTTTATAATTGCGTTGTAAATAGTTTTAATGAGGCTCTTAAAATAATAATGAGTGTCAACAATAGCATTAGCACTTACATTACATTTTTCATCTACAGATCTCTTCAGAAAAGAGAGGAAGTTTAATGATAGCATGGTCTCATATTAGTGATTGCCAATACAGACAATCTGTAAATTTCTATCAGTATTGCCAAAACTGATTCTTAACGTGAAACAAATGTTTCATACAAGTCCTGGTTGTTTCCCAGAGAAAGGATACCAACTCTATGAAACTGTGTTCAGCTTTGTAGTTTGGGAGAAAATGTATAAAGAACTCAGGCAACGCCAAACTTATTTTCACATGTGCCCAAATGCAGCATTCAGACTTATCTCCAGAAGTGAAATGCAAGTGCTGCCAAATTCCAAACTGCCTATTTTTAAAAGAATGTTTTAAATAGATCCCAATATAACCTCTCTAATTTCACCATCCAGAAACAAATCCATTTATCTTTGATGATCTGCGTCCAGGATTAGAGCTTCTTCTGAATAAGGCACGTTATTGGGTTAGGAAGTTATCATCAAATATTAAAAACTTGGTAGAGGTTGTTAGAAATCCAGTACTTGTTATTTATTAAAAAGATATCAGATAAATACAGCACCTCATATCATGTTCCGGATTTTTGAAAGCTTGATTCAGCAGGTGAATTGAATACATGAAATTCAATCTTTTTTGAAGAAAAAAAAAGATTTCATGAATACATTAGACACTAACCTACCCTCACACACTACTCTATTTTAATTTTGTGAGCCTTCCAATTCAAATGTACATGGTGCCTTTATTTTGTATTCTGTATATTTAAAAAAAAAAAAGAGTATAAATTTATAACTCAAAAGTAATCTGACTAGTCAGAGTGAACTTAAGTCTTACTCTTAACTGGATAGGATTCCAAATAGCAAATCATTAACTGCTCTTTGCAGATATTATTAAAAAGAGCTTCAGTAGAAAATTGCCCAGAATAATCAGGCATGTTGACCATGCAAAACCAACTGTGAGAAGATTAATCTACCTCATCCCAGCAAAGTGAGGAAAGGATAAGAAGCTTTCTTCCAAGGGAGGATAAATACCTGTTCTAGGGTTATTGCGCAAGAATGGCGGTTCTTCCGGAAAGCGTCCACACTGCCCACCCGCTCTTGCGCAAGAAGATTTATAGTAGGGCGAGGTAAGAGATGGCTTCTTGCGCAAGAGCTACGCTCTTTTTTAACAGGTGTAAGCCCTCTTGCGCAGGAGCTCTTGTGCAAGAGGGCAGTGTGGACACTCAACAGGGGTTTCTTGCGCAAGAAAGCCCTATGGCTAAAATGGCCATAGGAGCTTTCTTGCACAAGAGAGCATCCACACTGCCATGGGCACTCTGGCACAAAAGCACATCTCACACATGGCAATGTGGGCACATTCTTGCACAAGACTTCTTGCACAAGAATCCTTGCGCAAGATGTTCTTGCGCAAGAAGTCACCAGTGTAGACATAGCCAAACAGTATAAGAGTTGCCTATCCTGAAGGAAGGACAGCCAAATCATTCTCAACTTCTTGATGCTGAGGTGGATCAAGTGTTCATCCTGAGACCAGAAGCCCTGTGTCTGCATGTCTCCCAGGTGGGCACCCCAACCCAGCACTGACACATCTGTTACCAGGAACAGGAAAGCCTAGGACCTGTGGAAGGGGACCCATTTGCATACCTCCTGCTGATTAAATCATCCATCAAAGGCGTGGAGGAGTGGGAGGGTCAGCACTGAATCCAGGCTACCGTGTTCTGGGAAAAAGCCTAACTCAAGCCACGCTTGTAGAGGTCTGAGTCGCATCCTGGCATGATATGAGCAAGATACCATGTGGCCAAGAAGCCTCATGCAACCCTTACTGTGGGGGTGGGGTACTGTCTAAGACCCTGTATGATGTATGAGATTGCCTGAAACTGGGCCTCTAGCAGGAACATTACTACCCAAGCCAAGTCCAGCACTGCCCTGATACACTTTATTCTTTGAGCTGGTATCAGGACTGACTTGCTTTCATTGAGGAGAAGGCCCAGTTTGTCAAAGGTGGATTTCACCAGTGGCATCTGCTCCTTCATCTAGTATCTGGAGCGCCACTGAAATGGCCATTCTTCGAGCTATGGGGACACCTGCTTCTGCCTTCAATGAAGGAAGGCTGCTATGACCCACATGCTTTGGTGAATACTCAGGGGGCTGTTCACAGGCTGAAGGGAAGGATCATGAACTAATAGTGTTTGTGGTTGAGGATCAACCTGAGGAACTGTATGTGGACAGGGCGTATAGATATGTAAAAAGTACACATTCTTGAGACTGAAGGCAGTGTGCCAACCTCCTGGATCGAGGGACGGAATAACTGAGTTTAAGGAGACAATGTAGAACTTCAACTTCTTCATTCATCTGTTGAGGCTTTGCAAATTGAGGATGGGTCTCAGACCACAGTTCCTTGTAAGCTGTGCCCTTGTGAAGCTGCAGAAATTCAGATGCCAGCCAGCTGAGTAGCCACAGATAGCTTTTTGTTTCTACTGGTTGTGCACATTCACGCATGCTTCAGTGCACATGAAAAAAAATTGTTGCACACACATGCAAAAAATTCACACATGAATGGAAAAGGTTAGAGGAAATATTGTCTGAGACCTGCTCTGGGGCTTAGGAAATAATGGGAGTAGAATCCCTCAACCCTTAGCTTCTGATGCTCAGGAGAAGGGTCCCTGAAGAGAGACAGGATGGGGGTCAGAGGAAGGGGAGGAGCAGAATGAAAGAGAATAGCCCACTTCTACCACGCTAAGAATCCAACAGTCTGATGTTATTTGGGACCATGCACAGTAGTTCAGGAAACAGGAATAGGGATCCAGTACACAGTTGGGCACACCACTCCCAGGTGCACCTTCAAAAAGCTCACTTAAAGCCCAAACAAGTGCACCCGTGGCCCTGACTGGAAGGGGGCTGGGAAGACTTGCACCAACCATTCCTGACACACTTCCTAGAGAAGTCCTTTCTAGGGCTTTGTGGGTAGGGGCACTGAGAGAGCAACACTCTGAAGTGCTTACACTGCATAGCACTGGTGTGTACCTGTAGCAATTTCAGTGTGTCCCTCAAGTCCTTAAGGCTATGCAGCCTGGTGTTAATTTGCTCTGTGAACAGGCCTGCCCCATCAACAGGCAGGTCCTGCAGGGTATGTTGGACCTCTGCTGGAAGGCCCGCCTGCAGCCACGAGCTAAACCTCATGGCAATTCCAGAGAACAAGGTGTGTGCCCAGTGAAGCCTAAAAAGAGGTCCATGCCACTGCTTTGCCCTGCTCCATGATAATGCCAAACTATTCCCTGGATTCTGCTAGTACCAGCTCCTTAAATTTTAGCATCAAGATCCAAGAACTGAAGCAATATTTATTCAGGATTTCTTGCTGATTTGTGAACCTGAGTTGCAAAACACTGAACAGACCTAGGCACTTGGAATCCTTTGATTTGGGTGTGGCACCTTGCTGCCCTGGCCTTTCCCATCCATTCACCACAGCCACCACATAGGATCATAGAGTTGAAAGAGACCTCACAAGGTCATTGAGTCCAACCCCCTACTAAAAAAGCAGGACCAATCCCAGCTAAATCATTCCAGCCAGGGCTTCATCAAGCAGGGACTTAAAAACCTCTAGGCATGGAGATTCTACCACCTCCCTAGATAACCCATTCCAATGCTTCACCACCCTCCTAGTGAAATAGTTTTTCCTAATATCCAACCCAGACCTCCCCCACTGCAACCTCAGAGCATTGCTCCTCCTTCTGTCATCTGTCATCACTGAGAACAGCTCCATCCTATTTGGAACCCCCTTTCAGGTAGCTGAAAGCTGCTATCAAATCCCCCCTCATTCTTCTCTTCTGTAGACTAAATAAACCCTAATCCCTCAGCCTCTCCTAATAGGTCATGTGCTCCAGCTCCCTAATCATTTTGGTTGCCATCCGCTGGACTTTCTCCAATGTGTCCACATCCTTTCTGTACTGGGGGGCCCAGAACTGGATGCAATACTCCAGATGTGGCCTCACCAGAGCCAAATAAATGGGAATAGTAACTTCTCTAGATCTGCTGGCAATGCTCCTCCTAATGCACCCTAATACGCCATTCACCTTCTTGGCTACAAGGGCACACTGTTGACTCATATCCAGCTTCTCATCCACTGTAATCCCCAGGTCCTTTTCTGCTTAACTCCTACTTAGCCAGTCGGTCGACTAGTCGCTTCCCCCCAACCCCTTATCCATATAAACCAAAAATAGCAACTGGCCTACACTGGCAAAAGCTAAAGACCCACCCAGGATGGGCAAAGAAAAAAAATCCAACAGCTAGACTAACTATTAAACCAAGTTTTACAGAAGACTTGTGAAGATATCATATGCTATTGAATAAGGATTTTTCTGAAATCTCTGCCCTCTTTGCAACTTGCAGATCCCCCAGCTGTGGGCTGGATGCGTCAGCAGCCACAAGCCACGTTATTTGCTTTCATGAATAGTGACATAGCATAATGCATGAAAAAAGAGAGACGCTTACTGACAATTCTACCTCAAATGTTATGCAAAGTAGCATCAATCAAGAACAAGTTAAAAGACAAACTCTTTTACCCAAACCCCAATTATTCAAAATTTTGGGTTATCCAAAACAGGGTCATGTCTACTAATAACACTAACATTTCCCTCAGTTATATTAAACTATGATTACCCAAGTTTATTCAATGTCTCCTGTACTATTCAGAGAATTGCAGTTGTGTTGTATAAAGGAAGAGAACTCTTTTTAAAAATCCACACAATATATTATTTGTCTTTCTCCTTAACAGTAAACTATAGCACTTTACCTATTGGAAGTAATATACAAAAACTTTGACTACATCTTTGAGGTAATGCATAATGACCAAAAATTATTATGGTATAAGAGGAACAATGACGGCTTGATCTTGATATCATTCATTTTAAAGGGAAAAATGTCATTAACTTTAATAGTGCAGCTTTATATGCTGTTTTCCTAAACTGACAATAAGAAATACCTCAGGTATTTCCTATAATATGGCATATTAACTGTTGCAAATTGTCGACTCTGGTTGACAGGGGGCAGAGGCAAATACTTCATGCACTTCCCCTTCCCCCAGGCCAACCAGGGTCTGTGAATGCGGGAGGACAGGAAGCCTCCTGGCCCTACCCCTTCTGCTTGATGCCCCGCCCCTTCTGGGGCAGCCCACGACCACTTCAGATATTTGTGAAGTGGCCCCCCTTCAAAAATTATTGCCCACCTCTACTTTAAGGGCACTGAATGTAGAAAGAAACCTGGTGCAGGACAGATCACGGGCTTGGGGTCTTTGCCACTCCCAGCCCTTCTGTGTCTTTATCTGGACTGTTTAATTACCTGAACCCTGCTCCACTCACTTACATTTGAATCAACTACAGGTTGGACTTCCCTAATCCAGCACCTCAGGACCTGACTGGTTCCAAACGAGGGATTTTGCCAGACCAGGGGAAGTCATTTCTGGCCCCCCTGCCATCAGCCCCAGCTCCGCTCCTGACCCTGTCCCTTCACCACCACCAGCCCAGCTGGGCCACAATCTCACCAGCTCCCCTGCTTCTGGACTCCCAGACAGCACAGAACACCTGCCACCAGCCCTCTACTGGAACTCTCTGGTCCAGGAACATCTATGGTCTTACTGGACTATGGATGTTGCCACACCAGAGAGTCCCAGATTAGAGAGGTTCAACCTGTACTCAGGACACATGAAGCAATGGTGATTGGTTCTTATTTCAGTTCACTCCCATTCTAGGTGACATGGCAATGATAAATCTTTCAGTGCAAGGTTCTTGCTGAATGGCCTGTGTGGAACTCCTGCGTGGAATGAAAACTTTGTACACCCCCACTCACAGCTTTAATTAGAAGTCTTTCTTTTTATACATCTTTCAGTGTAAACTCCTACACACCTCTTCACTACATACAAGTAGGTTAAGGCACTTTTGCTACCAACCTCTTCACTGTTTGTTCCTCTTATCAAACTTAAAATAGAATAAAATTTATGAACATAGCCTCCTCAAACAGAAAAAAAGCACCATACCACAGAGTTCTTCCTTTTTATTTTAAATTAAACTCTGTCTTTTTGCCAAATATAGGGTGCTTCTTACATTTATATGTAAGTGGGAAGAGACATAACACAGAAGAATGCATTTGGTATTCCCTGCTCTGGGGTTCCCCTACCCTCACAGAATTCACACATCGTAAGTTCTCCCCTAACACAGCCATGGGGAAATGGTCAGTGAAAGGGCCTGAGGTCAGGAAACCTGGTCATCAGATTTTAGCATAGGCACTCTCTGAATTAGTCACTTCATATTTTCCACAGATTACTCTAGCCTCTGATAGGATTACTCCACGAGATGTTCTGTGCAAGGCTGCAGGGCAAGTTAAAACAAGAGGACACATCAACCATACACCTGTCCGACAAGTGTCCAGATATGGACCTGCAGCTACAATACTTCTAAAATGCTCTTCACCATTTCCATCCTGGTTAATCAATCACAATGAATCATCCAACAAATCTACAGCAAGAAGGCTAGACAAATAAGTGACTTTCCTGGCACTTACAGTAGTCTGTACTTGGCCTTAAAATGTAAATGAGAAGGCAGCTCTATTTTTAAAATACAATTTGGAAAATGTGATTTTAAAAAACAACATAACCCAGCAATCAATTTACAATAATGTGTTATTACTACCTGATTGCAACATACCTTCTTACCTTGATTCCCCTGTTGAAAAGATACACAAGCAAAATTCTCAGACTGAGCAAACAACAAATATCATAAAATTACCCCTCTGCATTAAAGATAGTGAGCAAATACAAGCAACTCTGGTTGCAGATAAAATGAAGTCAATATGACTTTGCAGTATTTAACCTTCCTCACTAATCCCCTAGATTTGGGGCAATCTATCAGAGAGGAAAATGCCTGTTTCTGCTGGAGGAGAGAGAGAGAGAGAGGTTTCCAACTGCAAATAAATGTTTAAACGCATTTTTCAGATGTGCAATTTTAAACTACTAGAAGAAAGGCAGAAGTCATCTAATTGAGAAATACATGGCATACTAAAAACATTTACTCAGAATGTTTTCTGCAGAATGTTTGCTATGCATGTTACATATTCCATGTCTACACAGCAACCAGACATCCAAAGCTGGCCTACACTAGCCAATTCAGGCTTGTGGGGCTCGGGCCGAGGGACTGTTTCATTGCTGTGTAGACTTCTGGGCTCAGCCTGAAGACCAGGCTCTGGGATCCTCTCACCCCAGAGGACTAGAGCCTAGATGTCTGCTCAAGATCAGAAGCCTACACAACAATGAAACAGTCTCTCCGCCTGAGTCCCAGTTGGCTGGCACTGACAGGGTTTTTCTTTGCCATGTAGACATACCCTCTGGGCCTGATTATGCAAGTGTGTTCCCTCCACTCCCAATAGGAGTTGAGAATGCTGAGCAGCTTTCAGAATTAGATCTTAAACAATTAAACTTATAATAAATGTAATAGGATGTAGCAATAATAATTAGTTTGTAATTTGCAAAAAGCCTATTCTGTGATTTTTAAATCTGATTCTATTAAGTGGATGCAACATATCCATTTTGCATTGAAGTGCAGAACAATCAATATGAAGCAGTTGCAATCTGAGTTAGCTAGGAAGAGAAGTATGGCCCTCCTGCTACTTCTGAAATGTTGAGATAAAAAATTCTGTCCTTCTGCACCTTTATCCAGGACTAATAATATGTTGGATTTCTAAATCAAAGACCAAGTCCTGTACCTATGAAGTCAATACCCATTTCATCTGAAGAAGTGGGTTGTGCCCACGAAAGCTCATGATACCATCTACATGTTTTGTTAGCCTCTAAGGTGCTGCAAGACTATTTGTTTCAGTTACAGACTAACTCGGCTACCCCTCTGAAGCAAGTATCAGTTGTGTCGCTCCTAGCCTCCAGCAGGAGTAGACCACTAACAAGGTATTTGCTTTCTTAAGCATAAAAATAAGTGCATTATATCACACCCTTCTACCATACGCAGGCTCCCTAATCATTTCAAATTTGCTCTTGTTGGCTGCATAAAATCCAAGGGATCTCTCCAATCTACCTCAGACTCTCTCTCAATTCCCCTTTCCAGTCTCTCTACTCATCTAGTGCTGTCTTTGTTTTGGTCCTGCCACAAAAAAAGTAACAACTATCAGTGCAGGAGCCTTCCTTCCACGCTGCATCGCCTTTGTTCTGGAGTAGTGTTCCTCCCAATTAGTTGCTTAATTTACTCTCCATCTCGTACCTAATCTCAACTGAAAATACATATAATGATGATTTTTTATTGTATCACAGCAGTGCCTACAGGCCTTAAACAATATCAGTTTCCCCTTCATGCTAGAGTTGGCATCACGATTACCATCCCTCAGAATTCTCCTCTCTGCAGGGTAGTATCCAGTACCTCCCATTGCAGCTACCACTGGCCCCTTGCACTATGTCAGCCCATCTCTCAGCATTCCACTCTCCGCTACTCAAGTGGTACCTTGTTCTTCACACCTAGCCCCCAGGCTGCAGCTGCCAAAACGCTGCACCTCCTTACCTGCAACCTCATGAGTCTGATCCCATCCACCTCCTTGTCCTGAATTGTGGTGACAATGGAGCCCTCTTCTAGCTGGATGCTGACCTGCATAACACAGTGCCTTGAGAACTCGATAGATCCTTTTCTTCCTGCCCAGCAGGTGAAGAGGGAAGGTACCCAGCAACAAGCCAGCATGTGTATTACAGAATGCTGGAGAGCAGTACTCTGAAGTTGTATTGAAACAAGGGGTTCCAAAAACAAGGTTGCATAACGACTCTAGACATTTCAGGGATTATTTCTTTGTGAATGGCAAAACCATCTGTGATGGGGTATACAAACCTCACAGTGGGCAACAAGGGGCTAATGAACTATTTTGGGCTCAGCCACCACACCTGCAGAAAATGCTCCATTTGCTGGGTGAAACTAAAAGACAGCTCATTTGGGTGGCAGAGTGGGAAGTGAGAAGACCTCCCATAGTTCTCATAGCACAGAGGGAAGTCTCTAAAGGCTCAATCACAGCTGCCCAAATGGACTCTCACTGAAGGAAGGGAGAGTCTACCCCAGAGAGGGAAGAATCTACCCTAGAGAAGGAAGTATCCTATGGACCTTGGACACTGATAACCCCTTCTTAATGTATTCCCATCAGGGGAAAGCCTTGGATTAAGCTAACCCCGGGGGATATGAGAGGAGAGGATGAGGTTCAGAGGTGACAGCCTTAAGCAGCCTTAGTTGCCAGACTACTGGTAGCCCAAAGAGCCCTGGACTGGAGGCCAGTGGAGTGGGAGGGCCCAGGCTTCCCTCTTCACAATCCCCATGGCAGTCAGGGCAAGCCATGACCACTAGGACATCTCCCCAACCAAACCCTAAGTGAGGACCTTTAATTACATCATCTTAGGAACCTTCTCCCACCACGCTGTTTTTTATAACTCCACTTATAAATTTTTTGAGAGGGGCTTTGGGGGATTTATTTTTTGTTTCTGATTTGTGAAACATCCTATACACTGCTCATCTCAATGACTATATCGTATATAAGTGACTGTAATAAACGTTGTCTACATGTTAGATGTTAAGATACAGATGACGATGGTTCATAGACTGATTCTAATCTGCATCTGCCTGCGACAGCTCTCCACTGCTGTCCAGAAATGTTAGAGACTCTGGACACCAGCCGTGCCTCATCCTCAACACTGTCCCAGCCAGCTCAATTCACCATAGATGGGCATGGGGCAGAGTTTTAAATTGCCAAGAGAATCCCAGATGGCCACTTAGCTTTTAGAATGTGACCCTATAACTATTTCTGATTGACCTTATAGTGCTGTATCTTACATCACCAGTCCACTAAAAGCAATGAAACAAAAAGGTTAAAAACAAAGTGTCATGGTTCCAGCTCAGTTATTTAATGGATGCTGTCAATGTAATCTGTCAAAAATGCTTTTCCTCGCATTATACCACTAAAAGAAGACTACTAAAAGAATGACGCACTGTATGAAGTGCCGTTAATCTAAGGTCCCATCCATCCACTATTGTTGGGGTTTTGGTGGCAGCTGGTTCCCATGGCACTTTTTGAAAAAGAGGACAATACTGGTATCTTAGCCAATATTTTGTCTCGCACATTAAAAAAAAAAAAATGGATTGTAATGTTCCAAACAGACCCTATAGTAGCTATTGCGTTTGCCTGCCTTACCACTGCTCTGCCAGTTTCTAATTTACTGCTAAAGCTTAGGAAGGAAGCTATAGAAAAGCAAACATTTATACTAACTGAAGTCACCATATATGTTTGTGGTATCTGTTGTTTAAACAGTATATTCCAAATGATAATGGCCATCACTGGTAACTTGTTCTTTACCATGCTGTAAATTCATTCAAAGTACAGGAATGCCAGACACACCACAATAATTATGGCAATTTTCACATTTTCAGTGCTGTCTGCTGCACTTGGAGATGTGCAGCATCAGAAAGAAAACTGCACCATGAAAAGTTCAGTAAGTTTGACAGCTCTTAAAGTAAGTGGGTGGAGAGTAGGGGCTGTCTTTGTTGCTTGTGTTTTTCTCACAGTACAAGGTCTCAAGGAAACCTCCAGAAGTTTGCAGTGTCTGGATCACTGTATATAAGAGAACCTCCTATGGCAGCGGTTCCCAACTGCTGGTTCGTGGACCGGTGCTGGGCCACAAACCACCCGCTGCTGGGCCGTAGCAGCTGCCGGAGCTGAATCCAGCTGCTGTGCAATAGCTCATGGGGCCGGAGTGTACCCCAGCCCTCAGAGCAGCCGTGAACAGCCCTCCCCAACACCTTGCCCTGTGGCCTGTGGTGATTGTTGGCCCCGCTGGTTCTTGAGTGGGAGGTGCAGAAACTAATGCTGAAAGCTATTAAAGCTAACAATTTACCTAACTGACTGATTTAAACCTAGAAACTATAGAAACACAAAGTTTAAAGACAAAGTTTTGAGACTAATGTCACGGAGGTGCTACCAAACTTTGGATATTTACATAAGACAGAGATGTTCTAGAAATGCTACTCAAGACTTCCTCACAAGTCTGTTTTTGTGCATGTTGCCGGGGAGATGTGAAATACTGCATGCTCCCAAATCAGTCCCTCAACTAATCGAATGCTTGTGACCAAAGATGTTCACTACCATGAAAATATTTGGCAGCCTGCCTTGCATGAGCACATGCAAGTGCAGCACAGATGAGGGTCAGTGTGATGTGTGGAGATGACACTAATGATGACTTTGATGAACAAATGTGTTTAGTCCTATGTGTCAATTCAGTCCTATGTGTCAAGATTAGTTTCCCTAGGATTACCAAAGGTCAATGTCTTTTTTATGTAAGTGTGACCGGGTGTACCAGCCCCGCACTGGGAAAGCTGAGCCTAATCAGGCCCACCTGGCTGAAGAAACCCTGCCCACGCAACTCTGCTGGGAATGCTCAGACTGCAGTCCAGATATAAAAGCCTGGGGGGGAGGCTCAGTCTGGGCTGGCAGGCGGAGGAGAAGGACCTCAGGCTGGGGCTCCATAGCAGCAGCAGCAGCAGCAGCCGCCACTGCCTGAGATGAGAGCAGCGGAGGCCCCGACACCGGGTGGAACATAATCACCACAGATCATCAAGGAAGTGCGGCCGCCGAGGAGTCAGAAGACCCAGCTAGGAAGTGGGAAGCCAGCCCGTCGGATCAGGTAGGAAGTGACCCAGGGAAGGTGCAGGAGCAGCCTCTCCCACCCAGAGATCCTCGGCGTGTTTCGGCTAGATTCCCCGTGGAGGGAGTGGTGGACCGTTCTGCCACTCACAGGGCCCTGGGCCGGGACCTGGTGGAATAGGGTGGGCCCGGGTCCCCTTACCGGGTCGCAGCTCCTACCCCCATACCTCTGACCATTGGGGCCATCCTGCCTTAAAGGGCTGGTGATTGACTTTGGGGTTATTGATTCTGGCCATTGGGACATCCAGCCCTGCCTTAAAGAGCCAGTGATTGACTTTCTTTTTACTGCCTCTGGCGATCAGGCCATCCAACCCCAAGGGGAGGGGCCAGACTACTGATGGTTTACGGTTACGTTTGGCGTGCTGTGGGCTCAGATAGCCCAGGGACATGGGACCCTTACCCCCCTCCCCGCCCCGGGGAGGGAGAACGAAGGACCACCCCACGACAGCAAGCAACTAGAGGTTGTCCAGGTTTTTGTCCAGGTCCTTGTGGGAGCTCAGGGCAGGAGGTGGGGCAGGGGGACTGGAAGGTCTGGAGGGCTGAGGGCACAGGGTGGGGATGTAGGAGTCAGTGAAGCAGGTAAGGGAGTTCAGGACGGGGGGGGAGGGGGAAGGGTCTGTAGGGGAACTCAGGACAGGGGTGTGTTCATGATTCAGGGCAGGGAGAAACTCAGACCAGGGGACTCAGGGCATGGGGTTGGGAGCTGAAGCCAGCTGCTGTGCGGCAGCTCTGGGGGGTTGGGGTACACATTTTGGCAGACTGGTAACATTTTATTTGCATGTTTGCATATTCTTTATTTGCATAAAGAATATGCAAATAAATTTATCAATCCGCCAAAAGTTTGTGAATGGGTTTGCCGGTCCATGGTCTAAAAAAGGTTGGGAGCCACTGTTCTATGGTGCAGACAGGAATATGAAACCCGCACTGTCCTGGGTTTTCACTGCTTCAAGCAAAATAGTCTGGGATTAGAAACAGCCTTACAGTCCAAAATGCCTTTGAAGCCTTTACACACACAATGTAATTGCACTGGAAGATGGATTAAAGTGCTACCATGACAAATTATGGTTACTGAGATGCTGTTCCTGACACAGCTGGCTTCTTTTTCAGTAACTCAGTATGAGGACAAAAACACTGAAAACACATGGATTATGGCACTCATAAGCCGTGAGCAACATTTTGCTCCAGAGAAAGTAAACCTGTATTTCTTTGTCTCTCTAGGATGATGTAATGCTGGCTTCAGGTAGAAGGGAAGAGAAAAATCTAAACAACAAAAAGGATTACTGAGCAACCATTACAGGAGATTAAAACTACAAAATTCACAACTGTGGGAGAGAATAAGACAGTGAGAGGAAGATGAGCTATTGGTTACTTTCACATTATCTCCTAAATTTGATTCCCCCACAAATGATGACCAACACAGGGCCATCTTCTAAATTGGGGATGGGGGAACTTTTTTTGAGTCAGGGGCCACACACAAGTGAGAAGAATTTAAAAAAATATCCTCGCTGACCTAGTTCCATTAGAAGCCAGAGTGACTCCCAACCCCAGGCCAGCTGGAATAGCCCCAAGTGTGCCAGCTGGCCGGCGCAGCCACAGCCAGAGCTGACTGGAACAATCCCAGCCTCAGCCATGCTGGCCGAACAACCAGCAGGAACAGAAACAGCCCCAACTGCACCAGCCAGCTGGAGCAAGCCTAGGACCAGCTATGCCGGCTAAGTGACCCCAGCTATGCCAGCTGGCAGGAGCTGGCTGGTGGGAGCAACCCCAGCCCTAGGACAGCCAGTAAGAGCCACAACTGCCGACCTGCAGGAACAAACCCAGCCACGCTGGCTGAGCAAGCCCAACCCCAGCCACACTGGCCAGAATGACCCTAGTCCCAGTGGATAACCTGTTAAACGAGACCATTTTAATCGTTTAAATGGCAAACTTCTAAAAACAGTATTTACATCCCTACTTAAAATGTCTGTCATTGGTCCTCAAAGAGAGCACTCTCCCTGCTTCCTCCTGGCTGGCAGCTGCCGTTTCCATTCAGAATATCGCCCTGCCACTGTAGACCTAAAAGTAAGAACAGCAAAACGGGAACAGAAGAGACATTCAGCCAGCTTGAACTGAACTCTTTCATGCAGTTGTTACTATTTTTAATAACTACGTTCAGAGGGGCCTAGTCATGAACCTAGTATCTCATTGCACCAGCTATTGTACATACACAGAAGAAAAGACACTCGCTGCCCCAAAGAATTTACAGTCTAAGAATAACATATGGATACAGCATGACCAATGCAGGAGTACAAGCAAATTATACAAATACTGGTCAGCATAATAGGCAGTCACCAGCAGCTTAATTGTTTTCAACAGGATTTGAAGGACGATGTTGAGGAAGCTTTGAGGAGATTTATGGGGAGCTTCTCCCAAGCATAAGGGACAACATGGAGAAAGCATTGAAATGCTTGTTTGAAAAATTTAACAAATGGGTGATGGAGGCTGGCATCATGGACCGATGAGAGACAAGATCCGACCTCCTGACAGTAACTGAGGGATGGTAGATGGGAAGGACTGGTCATGAAGGACCTTGAAAAAGGAAGACAAGTGGCTTAGTCTGACAAAGAAAAGTGAGCAAATGGAGGCATGCAGCAAGAGGGGAGATATAATGACAGAGGTGAGCAGAAAAGCAAATTTTGCAGCAGCATTCTGAATGGAGACAAGTGGGACAAGACTGCTTGTTGTATCAAGGCCAAACAAAAGAATGTTGTTGGTAATTGGGACAAAAGATAACAGCCTGGATGAGAACATCTAACCCCTTCCTATCCGACTCAACATAGTTGAATTATTCACTCAGCATTTCCCTTAAGGTTCATCTCAAGAGTGTTAATTATTACTACATACATTTAATATCATGTTGATGTTGTTTTGTATCTCTACTACAGTAACAGCTAACATATGAGAAATTATTAAAATGTAAACTCACTAAATTCACAGTAACATTTTCAAAGCAGAAAAACTGAAGCTGAAAACAAAAGTATTACTTACAAGGTACAGAATTTTCTCTACAAAACAGTATTTATTTTATTACATCTTAACAATGGGAGAATATTGAGCCATTAAACCCTCTTACAACTGTGGTTTGGCCACAACAAAGGCAGCTATTTGTATATCTATAAACATGTAAATATATAAAAAAATTGTTTTAAGTTACTCCATTTTCTCCAAGTGGTTGACATTTAAAGAAAGAAGAGACTTCAAAATACATCCCTCCTCTACCCAGAAAAGTACTTTTAAACCTACAGATTTTTTTCTTAAAAAAAAAAAAAAAATACAGTATGAACTTTAGGTTTCATATATTTTGATAGGGAAGGAGGAACAGGATGACAGAAATTACAGAGATAAGGGAAATTATCAGAAGGATTCCTAAATTTGAAACTTTTTTTTCCCCATGCACTCCCACATAAAAACTCCCCTCTACTACCATGCTATTTATTAAATTAGTATTAATAATTTTCTATTGCAATTGAGTTGGCATTTCTCAATATTTCAGCTTTGGTTCAGAGGACAGGTAGTGGTAACTCCAGGAGAATCAGAGACATTCACCTCTAGGCTGCAGGTTCAAACACAAACCAGGTCATTACTGACCAAAAGCAATTAATATCGGATACTAGTTGGTGCTCCCTAATATACAAAACAAGTTTGGAGGTCTCAGTGTCATTCCCAGAGCACAAGCATGCATATCATAAAGCCCACACAACAGTCTGTAAGCTGCCTTGCATGACAATCCCAGCAGAGAAGGCAAAGCTGGAGTGGACATGGGGTTACATTACCCTCACTTCCAAAGATAGGACAGAATTGTGTTTGTAAGACATGTGGCTAGAGGCTCACAGGATCACTGCTATCTTAAACTATCTACTTACCCTGCAGTCTTCTGACCTTGGGCTTAGTTCTCAGTAAGTGAGGAACAGCACTTTCCATCCTCCAGTGAATAATTGTACAATACTTACTTATCCTGTCACAACCAGATTTCTGAAAAGGATTCTCAGCTCCCTTCCACCAGTGAATGAGCACCTCAGTGGAACCACAGTTTCATTCCATCACTCACTAAACTGCTCCGAGAGCCTCTAGCCACATGTTCTGTGGCTCATCTCTCTGTAAACATGACCTTTCTAATTGCTGTAACATCAGCCAGTAGAGTCAGGGAGCTGGGGTCACTCATGACAGACTCACCGTCTGTAAAGAATAGGTTTCATTACATTCCTAATCCCAAATTCATCCCTAAAGTAATTTTCAAGTTTCCTGGGAGTCAGGTCATCCCCTCATCAGGGTTTTTTCCCTAAACCTCATGTCTCAAGGGAGTCAGGCTATACTGATACCAAAACTTGTTTTGAGGTCCATAAGGAGGTAAGAGGCTAAGCAGTTTAAACTCTCTGCATAAAGATAAAAGGGGTACAAAATAGGGATGATATCATGGTAGGGACCTGCTACAAAGCACCAAGTCAGGAAGAGGAGATGGATGAAACATTTCTAAAATGAATAACAGATTTCCAAAAAACAAGACCTAGTAGCAATCACAGACATCTGTAGGAAAAGTTATCAAGCAAAACATAAAATTGTTGTTAAGTTCTTGGAATGTATTGGGGAGAGCTTTTTGTTTCACAAAGAGTAAGAAGTAATCATAAGAACAGCCATTTTAGATTTGATTCTGACCAACAGAGAGGAATTAGCAGTGAATCTGAAGGCGGAAGGCAATTTGGGTGAAAGTGACCGTGAAATTATAGGTTTTATGATTTAAAGGAAAGTAAGGAGTGAGAGCAGCAGAATAAGGACAATGAACCTCAAAAAAGCAAACTTTAACAAACTCACATAACTGTTAGATAAGGTCGCACGGGAAGAAAATCTAAGAGACAAAAGCGTTTACCAGAGCTGGCAGCTTCTCAACAAGACAATATTAAAAATGCAACTGTAAACTATCCCCAAACAAAGGAAAGAGAGAAATAATAGTAAAACGCCAATATGGCTCCTTTGGGAACTCATGAGGGATGAGTGAGGACTCAGGCCTAGGAATGTTAAGCAGTGATTAATTTGCTAGTTGAGTAGTCGATGGAATTTCCACCGACTCCTTGACTAGTCGATAAGCACTTCTGTGTTCCCAGTGGCTCTTACTACATTTAAAATGCAGAGCTGCAGCGCGGGTAGCTCCCAGAGCCAGCACGAACTGGGACAGCTCAGTCCTGGCTGGAGCCAGCTCTTGGAGCTACCCCCACTGCGGCTCCGTATAGCAGTCCTTATCAACTACACAATTAGTTAGATAACCACAGTTTAACAACCTTACACAGAAGACTACAAAAATAATAATCCATTCAAGCTCATCTCATCTGAAGAAGTACGTTTTGCCCATGAAAGCTTATGATAATCTCTCTCTCTCTCTCTCTCTCTCTCTGTGTGTGTGTATTTTTTTTTTTTTTTAGTTCGTCTCTAAGGCGCCACAGGACTACTAGTTGTTTTTAAAGTTACAGACTTAACACAGCTACCCCTCTGAGACTTTTAATAATTCATTCAGAAAATCTCTTGGGAAATGAGGTTCTCTAGAGATACTGCAAAACTTTTATAAACAATAAACTAAGCTGTCCATGAGTTTGTGTAATTGGCCTAACTATACGTTATTTGCATAAGTATTTGGACTTTACCAAAATATGAGATAATGTAGATTTCAGTGTATACTATGAGACTACTTCACTTACCATTCTAAAAGATAAATGAAAGTGACACAAATTCCTCTCTCAGAGCACTTAATATTAAAAAAACTCTAAAAGGAAAAATAGATATAGTCCTACAAATATTACCACACATAAAAGAAAAGTCATCCCCCCCCCAACCCCCAAAAAAAATCTGATTCATTGGTTCCTCATTGGAAGAAGCTTTGAATCTATATTATACCTGATACTGAGATACTTGAGAAGTTTTGTGGTTGTGCAAAGCTCAAACAAATGGCAAACATGACCTGTGCTGTATACAGAGGACTCCCATGAGGCAGTTTAGATTAACAAGACAAGAGGCCTAAATACAGTCCAAAGAGGCCAACTACACCAGTTTTAAAAACACTGAGCGATCACTAAGCACCAAAAAGAAGCATCAGTGGTTTAAAAACCTGTATGGTAGCTTCCATACCGCTACCCTCCTGCAGCCCTAGGTAGAGTAGCCAGGTGAAAAAAAACACAGCCAGCACTTCTTTACACCCTGGCAGAGATCACCAGCTGACACACTGACTCCTTGTGGACATAGGCATAGCTTAAAATAGCCTTCAGTGTTCAGTGTACTTTATGTTACCCCAAGGAACAGACCAATGCACACCAGTCCAGGTGCATGGGAGCACAAAGGCCACCTTTACATGCATTGCTCAGCTGCAGATAACAGTCTGCCATAGTCAGATGAGTGTTACATTTCTGTGATGAACACAAACATTTAGGCACTAATGCCCATTTGCACACAAGTGTGTTAGCATTCACATGCACAAAACTTATCACCTGCACTTGCAGAAACGTCACTCTATCAACATGGTCCACAAGGTTGGTATTCAAAAAGTATGTGCAAAACGGTGCATGCACGAACAGGCCAAATTGAGGGGGGCATTTTTTGAAATGTTGCTGTTTAAAGTCAAAGGATTTCCTTATCATCTAACTGTGGAGCATGGAAAAAAATGTTGCCTATTAGGGCTTATCTACACAGGCATATTATACCAATATAATCGAAAGCTGAATTTAAACCACTGGAGTTACATTGGTATAATTCCTATTCTCGTATAAAACAGCCTTTGTATTTGATTGTTTCTTTAGTTTACATTATATGGGAAGAGATTTAAGTTAAGCTGAAAAAGCACCACTCTTATAATGAGAATAAGAATGTCCCAATGAAGGTTAATGCTTGTATAACCATATCTGTTTAAATATACTGGTAAAACTTCCCTGGATTAACAATCCCTTATTTTAGGGTTGGGCAACATACGGCCTGTGGGCCGCCTCCAGCCTTTCAGACCTTTTAATCCAGTTCCAGAGCTCCTGCTGGGGAGCAGTGCTGAGGGCTTCCCCAGCTCTTGCGCATACTGTGGCTCCACGTGGCTCCCAGAAGCAGTGGCATTTTCCTCCTCCAGCTCTTATGCGTAGGATCAGACAGGTAGTTCCACATGTTGCTTCTACCCAAACACTTGCTCGGCAGCTCCCATTGCCCAGGACCTGTGGCCAATGGGAGCTGCAGAGGCAGCACCTGCTTCTGCAGATGGGGAAACACACAGAGTCAGCTGATCCTAACTCCATGCTGGAGAAGGGACATACCGCAGCTTCTAGTAGCTACTTGAGGTAAGTGCCACCTGAAGCCTGCACTCCTGACCCGCTTCACCCCCAAACCTCTGCCCCAGCCCTGATTTTGCAATCATATGATTGCACATTCTGTCCTTGCTTCCCCTCCTATTACAAATAAACCTATTTTTGTTATTATTTACTATTATCCTTGAAGATAATTAGTAGAGATTATGACAAAACTACTGGTAAATGGGAAAGATCATAGGCAAGTGGTACAGTGACTAACAGGATGATAGACAGTGGAAAAAATATCTGAAGACTAAGCAAAAATATTTTACAAATTATTACAAGAGATTTCCCACAGGATATACAGCTGCGGTGGGCAATTTAGGCTAGTGGGTGGGCCGCAAGAGTGGCCGTCCTTCATCTCAGTGGGATGCAAGATTGTCATAATCAAGATGGTCTCCTGGAATATAAGATAGTTTTGCAAACTGCATTTGCGTGCCTAGAATTTGCAAGGTGTGCCAAAGAAACCACAGCAGCACTTTGATGGGATGCAGAGGGACCACATGGCTCTCTCAGTCAATGTTGTGTGCAATCAGCATGTACCTCATGTCACATGCCCTTGCTTTACATGCGTGTCACATTAGTAATACCAGTAGGAAAAATACTATGTGGATGGAAACCAGTGGAATCCGGAAACCCTATTATTGGGCAACAGTAAATAAAACATCTTGTGGGCCACACACAGAATCCCAATGGGCCGCATGTGACCTGTAGACCGTAGGTTGCCCACTGCTGATACACACCCTATCAGGCTTCAGTTTCAGCACTCTGGTTACCATAGTTTAATAATCACATGAATACAAATTCTGCAGGAATTCCAGCTACTTCTGAGGTCCATCTCCCCCACGTTCCACATGAGTCTCACAAAATCAATCATCTAAATATGTTTTGCAACCCTGCTTTTCCTTTGGTTCTAACAATGTTTTTCTGCACATTACCGTATGCTTATCAAATGCTGGAAAAGATCCTAACCAAAATGTAATCAAGGAAGGACACTATTTGCTGCATTTAATAACAGCATCAACATACTATAAAATATGTAAGACCTTTTATTGCTTGGAATAAAAATAGTTGGCAGCTGACAATTAGTGTGTCAGTGCCATTATAGGAAAAAGTATCTAATCATTTAATTATATATGTATAACAATTTGCATGAAGCTCAAGTTTAATACACAGCACAGGTTTCCCCAGTTTGCCAATGTTTAGTCACTTTCATTTACATAAGCTGTTCCAAATTTAGAGATTGGGTGTGTGTTGGGGAAGGCAGAGAGACAATGACAACGAAAATGATGACCCACAAGGGCCTACAGCACCATGGAGAAGTACCACTTTCTGTTGATTATGTCTGAGACATGGAGATCGGGAGCCAGGATGGGGATGAGTATGCAGTTGGGGAAGCCCTAGCGGCAAAGCCGGCCACGATGCTGTCCACGTTTCCCAGAGTGACGACCCTTCGTAGCAGCAGATGATTGATGGCCTTCACTACTTGTATGAGCACAGCCCCGACTCTGGATTTCCCCATGCCAAAGTGGTTCCCAATGGAGCAGTAGCTGTCCACTGTGGTGAGCTTCCAGAAGGTGATGGCCATGTGCTTCTGCATGGGGATGGTGAGTTGCATGTGGGTGTCCTGTCACCTGAGGGCAGGGGCGAGCCACTCGCAGAGCTCAAGGAAGGTGGCCTTGCACATACAGAAGTTCCGCAGCCACTGCTGATCATCCCATGCCTGCAGGATGATGCAGTACCACCAGTCTGAGCTTGTTCCCCACCGCCAGAAGTGGCATTCCGTGGTGTCCAGGAGATTGAGGGGCACGCACAGCAGCAGGAGTGCCAGGACTGGATGAGCAGGGCCTGCGGTCCACGCAGGGGTTCATCCTGCTAGTCCTCATCCTGCTGGAGCAACATGTGGGCAGTTTGGAAGTACTGTGCCATGAGGCCCAGCATGAGGCCTGTGAGCCTGGCACTACTTTGCTACAGCTCTGGCTCCATGGTATGAATGCTGTGGCATCCACAAGGGCAACCAGAGCACAGGAAGACATGTGCCCACTGCATCCCTTTTGTGTCCTGCCGGGGGGAGGCAGTGGAGGAGTGGCTTGTGAGACGCAGCCGTAGAGAGGAGCCCCTGAAAATACGTGTTGTAGTTTGCCTGACCAAGCAGCCACAGGAAGTATCCGTCCTCCCGGTGCCCTCCCCAGAGTGCTTCCAGGGGTTCTAAGTCCGAGTCACGCGCCAATCAACGTGGACGCGCTATTTCAGACTAATTCTAACTAATTTTGATGCTGCCCCATAGTGGGGAAACACTATTTCAATTTTATTAAATTGGGAGTTAAGTTGATTTTAGCAATTTTTCATTTCCTATGTACACATGCCCTTAGTGAAGGAAAATAAAGCCCAGAATCTCCTAAAGAAATAGACAAGATAATTTGGGTAGGTGTGTCGGGGAGTCTGCATAACTGTAGATCAACTCTTCAAGACAAGAAGGAGAAGTTTTGGTGTATATCACGATACTCAGATACCCTGTAATTAATGCCAACATAAGAACCTGGACAAACAAACAAAAAAAACTTGTCGTCATCATGTGATGGTGGGATATCACATTTGGGATGCTCCAAAGCCTAATGTAAATCAAAGCATGCATGAATGGTAAGAGGTGGACTACACTCCTGTGCCAACAATGCCTATGGGTGAATGAGTGATGCTGCCATCTAGTGAATGATTCAGAGAGAATGACAGATTACTGTTGCTATAGTTCAAATGGGAGAAGCCTGTGATTTTTTTCAAGCTCAAGAACCAGGATTCTAGAACCAACTATGTGTGGGTGAGAGACTTTCCTTAGAATTGTGACTTCAGCAGATGGACACATTATAAGAAGATTGTTCTTAGTCTGGCATAGCAGGGATCAGTAGTTTTATATTTTAATGGATTAGGAGAGATGTCAGTGTAAGTGATTATGCTGAACTAAGGTAAACTTCACAGTTACGAACTCCTCAGGACTAGAGGTTGTTCATAAATTATGAAAGAAAACATGGTTGTTCTTTCAAAAGTTTACAGCTGAACATTGACTTTGAAACTTTATAATGCAGAAGAAAAATATAGCTTTCAACCATCTTAATTTAAAAGAAACAAGCATTGAAACAGTTTCCTACCTTGTCAAATTTTTACTTTTGTTCCCCCTTCTTTTTTCTTGGTCTCTGATTGCATACTCCTGCTTCCACATGAGTTGTGCAGCTGACTGGTTACTACATACTCTGGTATTTGTAACTCTGAGGTTCTACTGTACATGACTGGAGGAAACAACTTTATGGAAGATAACAAAAATGACACAAACATGACTGAAGGTACTTGCAAGGGAGGGACAAGCAAACAAGAAAAACTAGAAAGAGCGGTGGGTAACAACAGATGTTCTCTGTTAAGAATACACGAAGAGACTGAGACAGCAACATGTGAGTGCCAGAATAAACACATTGCTCATCAAGTACATAGGTAGATACACAAAAACACATTCCCTTACATCAGAGGTGGGGAACCTCAGGCCTGGGGGCCGGATGTGGCCCCTGGCTTGCCTGGATCCTGACTGCTTGGCTCAGGATCCCGCCTGCATTGTGGAGCAGGTACTGGTACTCCAGCCCGCCCACTACTCCACAGCGGGACTGGAGCACACAAAATCTACTAGGATGAGGCCCCCAAGGCTCTGGCTTGCAAAGGGAATATAGGGAGAGTCTTTATCCTTCTCAGTCGGGGCACTATGTCAGTGAGGGGTTTTATTTGATTTTATTTGCTTCTCACTTGTATGTGACCCCTGACTGATTTTTTCTGTGGGTCAGTAGCCCCTGACCCAAAAAAGGTTCCCCACCCTACCCTAAATCAACAACCCAGCACCTCTCTTGAGAGCAGCCTTGCAGTTAGAAGGCATTGTGTGCATGCAACAAATTAAAAACCCTTTATTATAAGGACAAGTGTCAGGACTCCAAGAGATTTGTTTACTTGTAATCTTAAAAAGTAAGTGAGGAGGAAAGTATGTACTGAAGCATGCAGACAGTATAACAAATATCCAAAGTAAACAAAGATCAAGATTGTGTTTGGTTGTAGCAGTGCACTTCTGCCCTCAGATGCATAATGTTAAAGTGAATTTTGTGACACAAAGCAACACTTTTTTTTTCAAGAACTAAATTTTCCACAGCTGATTAAATTAAGATGACAAAGAAAGAAGTACTCATTTTCTTTCAAACTCTCCTTCTTTCTTTCCCCCTTTTGATTTCTTTTCTTGCTTCCTTTGTCTTAGTGAATTGTGCTGTTTTGTTTTCCTTGCTTCCTAAACTATTCCCTCTGCTCTCGTCTCTTTTAATGTTTGCTTTCTTTTACATTAACTTCTCCACATTGCTTAGTTTTCTCTAGCGCTTTTCCCCCCCACTCTGTTCTTTTCCTTCTGATTTGCTTTTTTATGCTCCCTTCCTTATTTACTTTTCTAGGTCTCTTTGTCCCCTTGCTTATTCACATTTTCTTGCCAGTTTTTGAGCTCTTCATCATGTTCCAGCAGACAACAGAGCCCCAGCACAGTAAAAATGGATCACAAGCAACAAAATTATTTGCATCCTCTGCCGCTTGGAGAATGGCGCTTGTAATTTCAGATATAAAGCTCCAATTGGTTTTTTGGTCATCCCTCAGGTATTTGATGGGGATATTATGTTGCTAGGGCAACACTCTAATTGTCCTGAGATGTTGGGCAAACAAAATATTTTCCTGCTCTATGTGAAGGTCACGAGAGGGCTGTGACAGTTAAGTATGGGTTAACAAAGCAGCAAGCAAGGTAATCAAAAAAGCATCAGGCAGACCATAACTCAGTAACATTTTCATCACCGGTAATCATAGAATCATAGAGCTGGAAAAGACCTCAGAAGGTCATCAAGTCCAACCCCCTGCTCTAGTAAGGGGGGTAAGTATCTACACTACAAATAGGACAAAGATAAGGAATCCAGCTGCAGCACTATTGTCCTCTGAGTGGATAACACTGAGGAAGGGATCATAACATTGCTTCCAAAACCTGCTGAATCCATTCTCAAAGAGTCAGTGAAAATTCTGTTTACATTGCAATGAACCAGGAAAACAAAGCACAAGGAGTTCAGGGAGGCATCTGAGGAGAAAGATGTGATGTAGGCTGTTGGTCACACTCCGAAGCCCAAGAAGAACTAACACCACACCCCAAGACTTTTCAGGCCCTTCCTTCATGCCATAGTTTTATTCTTTAAATGTCAAATATAAAATCAAAGCAGCTCTTCCATCCACCATAGGCTACAGCTACAAAGATTTTTCCTCTTGCCTTTCTCAGTGCTTAAAGTCACATCCTGCCCTTTAATCCTCTTGTTTCAGGCCTATGGGAGGAGACCACCTTCTTCCTCCTGCAGCTCCTATCAATAGCTCCTCCCTTAGCCCTTTATAGGGATCACCAGATCCCCTTTGCCACTTGATCTGATGAGCAAAGAGATATGCCATGTATCAACCAGAAAAACCTCCCTTAGATTTCAGAACTGGACAGAATCTTCAAAACAAGCACAGAGAGTTTTTTAAATTCATCAGGTTGTGCCCAGCCATTTTATCATTTTCACTTAAAAAACCAACTTGTGTACGCACTGCGTGTCCCCTTCTGAGCCTGATCCACAGAGGATGTGGATGTGCCACAGCTCTCACTTCAAGAGTCTGGCTCCTTAGCTTAAGCTATACAGCCTCATGAGTTTAGCTCCAGAGTTCCCCGATTCACACCTAAGCTCTCAGGCATCACACAGGCTATGTCTACACTACAGAGCTTTTTTTGGAAAAACAGCCATTTTTCCGAAAAAACTTCACTTACGTCCACACTGCAATCGTGTTCTTTCGAAAAAAAATCGAATCCCCACTGAGAGGCACTTTTCTATGGAAGGTAGGTGGGGTCTGGAACAGAGGTTGGGTGCAGAAGGGAGCCTGGGATAGGGAACTGGGGTGCAGAAAAGGGTGTGGTCTCTGAAAGGGAGTTTGGGTGAAGGAGGGGGTTATGATCTGGGACAGGGGCTGGAGGTGCAGAGTCCGGGAGGGGGTATGGCTATAGGAGAGGATTCTGGCCTGGGGAAGGTTTAGGAGGGAGTGCAAGGTCTGGGAGGGATTTGGGGGGAGAAAGGGGCTGGGATGCCAGAGGCAGGCTCTGGCCAGGAAGTGCTTACCTAAGCCACTCCCAGCCAGCTGCACACTCAGGCAGGCTTCCTCTCCAGCAGCCCTAGACTGCTAGCTGGCTGTGCATGTGCCGCTCTGTGCTGTGGGGAGGAAGTAGGGAGGGAGAGGCTTTCTGAGCTACCCCCACCCCAAGTAAAATCTCTCAGCTCCCATTGGCTGGTTTCCGGCCAATAGGAGTTGAGAGATTTTGCTGGGGTGGGAGGAGTGCATTGAAGCCTCTTCCTCCCTTCCCCCTCTCCTCAGCACAGTGAACTACAGGAAGCAGATAGCTGACACTTTGAGCAGTGCTTCTCCCTACCTCAGGGTGGGCAAGGGCCAGATCAAAAGGCGTGGTGGGCCGGATCCAGCTTGATGGCTGCATCTTCCCCACCCTGATGTATTTTCTGTTCATTGACCAGAACCACTGTTCATGAATGGCCACCAGGTCCATGTACCCACAGATCCAGCAAAATTGCTCAAAAGCACACCTTCATATGACAGCTTCATTATTCTCATTTTGAAGCATTTAAAGACATGGGTGGATGGGTGCATTTAGAGAATTAGAAAACATGTAGATTGAGTCTGTGGTTTTGATACTTTGAGGAGATTAAACATCCCATCGTCCTGACACTTGGCAACTACTAGAAAAGGTCTTTTCTTCACATGCTTCATAGTACTGAAAAGTGTAGACTCTTCCTTTTATTTTTCCTTTGTTGATATTAATATACCAGGACAGAAAGGAAAATGTCATATTATCTGCACTGTTATAAATCCTGTAAGCAAATTTTCCCTTTAAAATTAATAAATGTTTGCATGCACGTGTCAATTTACACATTTTAAGTCATAAGAAAACTATCAACATGATAAATAAAGCACCACGTACCCACATAAAAAAGCCCACATTGTTGAGTTACTTCTTATCCTATCTTAGCTTCTCCCGAAACTTACTCATGCCATAACAGACTTCTGTACAGAACTATTTTCTGTTTTTATTTTACTGGGAGAGAGAAGACAGGAAGTGATATTAACTCTCCAGATCTTAGGAATGGCCAAAATACTTTTTCAAAGCCAGCTAACCTGTCCTAGTGGGACAATCTCATATGATGCTTTCTTTCCTAAATCTTAAATTCCTTCACAGAGGGATGGTTCTTGTTTTACAAAAATCTGAGAACAATTCTTACAAATGGCAGTGATTTTAAAGAGATCTAGGTCAGTGGTTCCCTGGGGATTCAGTTTAATTTAGACACATGCCATGAGGTCCAGTTGAAGTTTCTGAGTAGATTTGCAAGGAGACCAAAATAACCTTTAATGTTCCCAGAAAAAACAATTCTTTCCGAGTACCGTGTTTTGGATTTGCAACTAATTCTAGCTGTCCAAAAAAAGTTACTTCAAACCTTTAAAAAAAAGGAGACAAATCCTCCAACAAAGATGCTTGAGCAATAAGATAATCAGAAGAGGCCTTATCATGGAATTAATTGACTATCAGAGTGCTCATCATCCTGAGGCAATGCCAGTGGCACTTAACATACCAGCAAGGTCAGGGTTACCTTGGCAATGATAACTCTGTGGCTTTCATTGCTCACACAGTGACACACATCGATCTATTCTTTTTTTTCAGTTCCAGAACAACACTTTTTAAAATAGATAATTTAAAGAGATATGCAAGTACCTTAGCCAATTCTTATCTTAGCCTCCAGGACAAACAGCATAGAGTAGTAGTCACCATATTTCTCCATTATCAATTACGTGGTGAGTGCACTGCCTAGTTGTTTTTCTCTGGATCAGTTTTAGCTTTTGCAGACTGAGGATGTAGACAAAATGTTTGGAGGAGTGCAATCGACCATGTGTTCGTTCGACCCCTGCCCTTCGTGGCGAATTAAATCAAGCCGAGAAGGGATGACTGGTTGGGTTCAGGGGATTATTAATGCTTCTTTTAGATCTGGGACAGTTCCCGCCACTTTGAAAGAGGTGGTGATAAAACAGTTCCTTAAGAAGCCTTCCCCAGACTCACACAATTTGAATAACTATCGCCCAGTTACTAATATTCCTTTCCTGGAGAAGGTTCTCAAGCGGGCAGTGGCATTGCAACTCCAACCTTTCTTAGAAGAAACGGATTATCTAGATCCATTTCAGTGTGACTTCAGGCCTGGTTTTGGAACAGAAACTGCCTTGGTTTTGCCCTGGAGGATGACATACGCCAAGAGATAGATAGGGGGAATGCATCCCTATTGATTCTCTTGGACTTCTCAGTGGCTTTCAATACCATCAACCATGGTATCCTTCTGGAGCACCCGGTGGAGTTGGCTATTGGAGCATTGTTCTGCGGTGGTTCCAGTCTTACCTGTTGGGACGCTTTCAGAAGGTGGAGTTAGGGGGCTGCTGCTTGATCCTGTGGTAATTGTGCTACGGGGTCCCGCAAGGTTCCATCTTGTCCCCTGTGCTGTTTAACATCTACATGAAACTGCCAGGAGAGTTCGTAAGGAGATTTGGAGGATAGTGCCATCAATATGCAGACGATACCCAACTACATTTTTTCTGTGACATCGGATCCAGGTGTGGCGGTGACCAATCTGAAGCGGTGTCTGGAGGTGGTGATGGACTGGATTAGGTCAAATAAGATAAATAAGCAGATAAGACCGAGGTCCTATGGATCAGGAAGCCATCTGTCCAGGAATGTTCTGTGTTACCTATTCTGGATGGGGTCATACTTCCCCAGAAAGAACAGGTTGCGTAGCTTGGACCCCTTTCTAGTATTTAAGAATCAGATTTCCACGGTGGCCAGGAGTGCTTTTGGGCAGCTTCAGCTGATCTGCCAGCTGCAACCCTTACTGAATAAGAATGACTTGGCCACGGTGATTCATGCTCTTGTCAGATCCCAGTTGGACTATTGCAATGTGCTCTATGTGGGGCTACCTTCAAAGAGTCTTCAGAAGCTTCAACTGGTCCAAAATGCAGTTGCTTGAGTTCTAACTAACACCAGTGCTGGCACTGTGTGTGTGTGTGTGTGTGTGGGTGGGGGTGTGGGTGGGGGGAGTTGTCCCTCCTCCTGAGGTATCTTGGCAGATTTTATGTCTCCCTTTGCAGCAGCCCCCTAACTCCACCCTTTGGGGTCTTGTATTTTATTCTTTTATAAATGTTATAAGCCGCCTAGCATATTTTAAATAGAGGGGCGGGGTAAAAATATTTTAAATAAATAAATTATAATAAATTTCCTAATTTTTATATAATGAAGAGTGCTGAACCACAGCCCATTAAGTGAAAATTGCAATGGGGTGGAGAAAGGGAAACAATAGGCAATATAAAAAAGGATGTAATGCATTAATTTTCAGAGAAACCATTTGATTAGCTAAAGAGTTGAAACATGTCCCAGTAGCACCACAGTGCAGGGAAAGCTATTTATGTCTTTGTATGCCTGTGGGTCTTTTTAATTAATTTTAAAAAGCATTATTGGCTTTGACTCTTAACCTGCAAATAGGCAAGGACTCTTACATATCAATTCTGCAATTTACAGCATCAGATAAATTGTTAGTTACCTCACCAGAGCTCTATAAGGAGAAAGCAGCCTGACTGAGTGCTGTGAATTGCAGGATTGGGACCCTATGTCCTCACAAAGTCTCACTACATTCAGTGGGATATATTACTGGCCTCGGGTCCACGTGAGCATGAAAAGCCTTTAAAGAAATTATGAAAAACTATACTATAATAAAGAAGACAAATGTTTACTCAGATAATTACAGACGACAGTTTTTTTTCCCCAAAAAACAAGGAAGGAGGAAGACAGACAAAAAGACCTTTACATACTGCTCATAGGCCTACAATGCTTCCTCATATCTGAGCTGCTGACCATTAGGTTATGGATACAGATGATACTGAACTAGTCTTGTAAGGAAGGGTCATCAGTTTTGGATAAACAACACACACACACACACACACACACACACACCAGCCATTTCTCTTTATGTACCCAGATTTACCTCTATTCTATGCAAGCTCATAGTTATCCTTAATTTTTACCATTGTAAAAATTTTGTAACCACAAAAACTTTGTATTTTAGAAAATGCTATTAATGCTACTTAAATTGGTCCTGCAATATTTTAAACTTCCTACACTGCTGTTTTTCTTGTGCTCTAATTTGGGATGGTCTACATACACTAACGCTGTAAGCTGATCTACGTTACACTAGTTCACATACATAAGTTACGCAACTGAAGTCAATGTCACTTCAATTGACTTACAGAGGTTTCTACGCCACGCTTTGTCAATGGGAGACACTCCTCCACCAACTTAAATCCTCCCCAGACCTAAATCCACACTACTGCATCAATCGCAGTGGTGTCAAGGTCCTATGTACTTGACACCCAACATGAGAATCTGCAGCACAATGAAGATTTTTCAGCCCAAGTAGAATTGTCCTATTTAATATGGATTGGGTATAGTCAAAAGCAGCATATCCCCACTGAGAGGCACAGTTTAGTGGTCTGAGGATAGAGCTGGAAACCACTAGAATCTATGAAACCATATTTGCCTAAACTCTAACCTTAATTTCACCAACACTCTCAGTTGCCATGGGCAAGTTATTTAACACATCTCAAGTAGGGTTGCCAGGTGTCCGGTTTTGAAGCAGAAAGTCCAGTATTTGAGCTTTCTGTTCGGGAAACAAATTGAGAAAATATAAATGTCCGGTATTTTGTAAATAAGATGTAATCTGGATTATGTAATGTCAAGTGTGTCCGGTATTTTTGTTGAAACCATCTGGCAACCCTAGTTTTCCTATATATATATATATATATATATATATATATATATATATATATACACACATATACACACACACACACACTTAGCATGAGCATTGTAATGAATATTTGTAAGACATTTTAAATATAAAATGCTACATTAAAGTGCCAATTAGTATTCATGAGATAAGTTTCTGACATCATAATCGGCATCTGACTAAGTGACTTTTACCCACAAAAGCTTCTGGCCAAAGCTTTTGCCCAAATAAATCTGTCTTTAAGGTGCCACAGGACTCTGTTATTAACGAGAATGTATCTGATCCAGTAAAACCTCAATTTCCAAAGATGGTCAGGACAATATTTGCAAATAATGTTTTCACACCTTCTGTACCTTTATTTAAAAAGGGTTTCACATTACTAGAGGCCCAGACCAAAAATGCTCAAACATGGCGGCCTAAGGTTAGGCACTTAAGCCACAGTGGCTGGATTTTGTACTCTGAGCACCCACAACTTAAATGGACTGTAAGCATTCAGCATTTTTTTTTAAATCAGGTCACTTTGATTTAGGTCCCTAACTTTAGATAGCCATGTTTGCAAACGGTGGCCCATTAATTATCCATTTTTGTGACTGACATGATCATTACTTTGATCCATCAAAAGGGTAAAGATCAGATCCAGACACTAATTACACTAATTGCTACGCTGGCCCAGCTTATGCAGTTTATACTAGAGCTAGCAATGTCTCAAAACCTTCTTTCAACTTTGTTTGGATAAGAAAAAACTTCATAATAGACATTACAGTTCTTGCAGTCATCTCTGCAATGCAGGAACAATGTCATTCATCTGAATGATAGAAAGAGTACAGACTGGAAATATTTGATATTATTCAAGTCTATTCATTTTGTGTCTAATAGCATGAATGTTCAATTTTAAAAATTTAAGTTCAACAATAAAATAGGCATTTTTCCATATTAAATTGTTGATGTTATTTTACCAAAGCTAACATTAGCTGTTATTAGTATATATTAATGTACAAATATTCTAAAAAAAATTATAGCCCCACCCCTGGGGTTTCTCTTAATCTCATTTAACCCTGCGAATGCAAGAATATTACCTACAGTATATTTTCTAGCGTTTTGCCCAATGCAGTTTGAAATGTTGCAAGCACTAAAGATCTTCCTTCTGGAGGATTAATTCACAATTCAACACATTTCACAATTAGGAAGATATCCCTGATATTTAGTGTGATATTTTATTTTCTTAAATTTTAAAAAATAAATATTTTTCTTTTATGGATAAAGAAAAAGAGGACAAATTCTAGGATCAAGATATAGTGTAAATTATCAAACAATTATAAATCTTAGAATAAATCAGATCATCATATGATCAATTTCATTAAAAATCTACCAACAGTAAATTCTGATATAAATGTTTTAGTATTCTATCATAAATGCACTAGAAGAAAATCTATGCAATATTTACCATTACTATAAATAAGCAATTTAATTTACATCATCTTCTTTAAGAGGACAAAATTATTCTGGAAGACAGTAGTTAAACATAAATCTAGTCAATTCAATTATTAATATCCCAGTTTCTCAAGATGAAAAAATATACTATATACCTACACTTTTATTAGGACTCATTTTCATCTCATAGTTCACTTGAAAAAAGGGTATTTGTTACAGTAAGTATATAATTACTCCCTGGAGACAGTATGCCAGACACATACTTCCAGGATATACAATATCTATTTAGATAGATAGATAGATAGATAGATAGATGTGTGTGTGTGTGTAAGAAGCCCCCAATTACCTGCCTCCTACATACAACTTCACTTCACATATTAACCATGATTATAATATCAAAGATTTTGGTCCAGAAGATGGAGAAACACATTGAATTTCATATATTCTGATGAAACATGGTTCACTAAGAACTGCAGCTTCCTTAGATTACTGAATTTGCTGTACTGTACAGAGCAGCCCTCATTCTTTGACCTTTTTGCTTTCACTAACAATGCTGAAACACTTGTATTCCATGCAGGAAGATTTTATATTCAGTATATTGTGCTGTTAAGATCTACAGGTAGATCTACAAGTACAGCTACAGTTAATACGCTAGGCAAGACAAAGAAAGCATGATTTGTCGTGTAAATGCTAGACCTTAGTTATTCAGAATGTTGGAATATCTCTTAAGAATGTGGCTTGGCTTTCGCTGTTGCTCTTCAGCTCTTCTGAACTGTTTCGACTATGGAAAAGTTCCAAGAGGCACAATGAGGGATGTGGAAAGAGTGCCAGGGTGAGGAAAGTGAAACTGAAAAAGGGTAACTTGTGCCACGTTAGTTTGGTACATGACAAATTCAGTAGAGAGAGTAAGTTCCTGTATTTACCTTCACACACTAGCAGGGACTAATACCACAAATAAATGTTCAAATGTGCAGGGATAGGTAAGTGTCAGATTTCATGTACAACCCAACATACCTAAACTCTGCCCTGAACTGACCACTTCTAATTTGGAGTAAGGATGATTCCCCCCTTCCTCCCGCTTGCTGCCTCTATCATATAGAGGCAGCAAAACAGGGGGAAGAGAGGGTACTTCAAAGTGGCAGTGCCACACAGCTGATCCCGGGCTCTGTGTAGCACTGCCCCTTTGAAGCGCCGCACAAAGCTGACCCCGGGTTCCATGCAGCACTGCTCCTTTGAAACACTGTGATGGCATTTCAAAGGGGCAGTGCCGCGTGGAGCCCGGGGTCAGCTGGGGACTCTCTAGCTCACTCTGGGCTCCCTGCAGCATTTCCCCAGCTGATCCTGGGAGCTGAGCTGGGAGCCCCCAGCTGATCCCAGGCTCCGCTCGGCGTTTCAAAGAGGCAGTGCCACACGGAGCCTGGGATCAGCTGGGAACTCCCTAACTGACTCCGGGTTCCACGGAAATGCCGCAGGGAGCCCAGGGTCAGCTAGGGAGTCCCCAGCTGTCCCCGGACTCCATGTGGCATTTCAAAGCAGCAGCGCAGCATGGAGCCCAGGATCAGTGGGGGACTCTGAGTCCCCCACTGACTCCAGGCTCCAAGAGGGCGCTTCTGCTTTGCAATGCACAAGAGCCCCCACTGGGGACTCGCACATTTCAAAGCTGGCACGCCATGTGCAGCCTGGGGCCAGCGGGAAGTCCCACTGACTCCGGGCTCCGTTGGGGGCTCTTGTACATTTCAAAGAATAAGTGCCCTCATAGAGCCCGGAGTCAGCAGGACTTCCCACTGGCCTAGCTGCAGGCAGAGTTCAGCAGAGACTCTTGTACATTTCAAAGGAGGAATGCGGACATGCCTATTGACTAGTCGAGCAGTTGATAGAAATTCCATCAACTACTCGACTAGTAAATTACTTGTTAGTTAACATCCTTAATTTGGAGAGGTTAATTCAATCTCTATTCAAGCCTATCCTTGGCTGAAAGTTCCAGCAAGAATGACAGTTAATGCCAACTGTAGTTGTTGTTTATATTTAGATAACTGTCAGATAGCAAAATGACTGAGCCGAAGCAGTTTCCATTCATGGCTGGCCCAGGCTTGCTGCAGACAGAAGCTGCTCCACGGGACGCCAGAGCAGCCTCTGACCACAGGGTGGCAGGGGGCTCCCCAAGAGTGGGGCCAGGAGCACGGTAGCTGCCGGCCCCACTCCCGGGGGGAGCATTTTAGTAACTGTGTAATCACTAAAATTGTTGCAGCTACACACTTACTAAAATAAATTAAATCTAACATCCCTACCAGATACCCCTCTATGGAGCCAAAAGTCTTATTTACAGTAAAAGATTCCAGTCCTTAGGAAACTAAACAGTGTGCCACAGGCAGAGAACAGAAGAGCCCAACATGCTATCAATGTTTCAGATGCTTGCATTGGTAAGGAACTGATTAGAGGAGAGATCCCCAAATGATTCCAGCAAGCAAACCACACCCTGTGCTACACAGAAAAGTGAAAACATTCCCATGGGTTCCCGCCAATCTGACCTGGGGGAAAATTCCTTCCAGACCCCAAATCTTCCAATGAGCAAAGCACACAAGCCAGGCACCCAGAAAAGATTCAGCATACCACGATAGAGCACTGGTCCACCCTGTCTGGTGTGCCATCTTCAGTTGAGGCTAATCTCAGCTGCTTCAAAGAAAGGAAAAATAGATACAAATCTATTAAACTACAAAAAAAAAAAGCTATCCAATAAATTGTGTATGGGGAAAAATTCTTTCTTGCCCCCTGCAGGTGACCAGCTGAAGCTCTGATTCATGAGAATTTATAATAGTGGTTACCTTAATGCAGAGCAGTAAGAGGTAAAATACCATCCATATGCCCTTTTCCCTCTAGCATTTAGGCTCTTCAGGCACTTTTTTTTGCAATAATATGCACATATGAATATCCTATGCTGTGTACTAAAGCTTATCCCAATTTAAACACTACTGTTTGTAAGATTTACCACTTCACAGGATACAATACCTTTACCCTAAAGTGTTTTAGCTCTTTAGTTTTCATCTGGTGAACCAAATGCTATTGCCTTCTGTATCCTGATCAAATGCCTACAATCCTCCTTCTAGCACAAACAGAATTAATAAGAGAGAAAAGCCACTAGACTTTTTCTGTATGTCTGACATTTGAATCTACATTTTACCACAGATTATTTGGACCTCTGTCACTCTTGCTAAATATGTGAAATGGGAATCTAAAGTGTACACTGCTTAAAAGATTACAGAAAAATTAAAAGCCACTTCTAATATAGAACTAACTCAGAGGATATTTCAGAAGGAAGTATGTGGGAAATATGGAAACATATTTATACAGCATTAAACAAAAAAAGAAAATGTATTTGGTTTGCTGCCAACATATTAAGAAAGGAACCCCTTTGTTGGCAATAAACAAACAGTAGCATTTTAGTCTGGAAAAAATAAATTGAAGAACTATGCCTCAACAGAACTGGTATTTATTGAGAGCACAAACTTTACTATTGTGACTATTAACATAGCACCAGACACAGGTTGAACCTCTTTAGTCCAGCATCCTCAGGACCTGACCAGTGCTGAACCAGAGAATTTGCTGAATCACAGGGGGTCAATATTGTCTAGCAGCATTACCAACACTTCCCCTGCTTACTGGGCTCTTAGAAAACATTTAGGGGTAAATTAGAGCTAAACAACAGCACAGAACACTGAGAACCAGGACTAGGGGCTGTAAACACACTTTATGGGACTGCAGGAAACTTGGCCACACCCATGATAAGTGGATCTCCAGCTAACTAAAATCATGCTGAACCATGGATGTTGCTGGACCAGAGAGGTTCTATCTGTACTGCATTACAGAATCATTGCATTAGAAAAACTAGCACATAATAAAACAATTTTCAGGTGTCAAATTTTCCTCAAAATACTTTACCCTTCACACATGACATGCAAGATCCATCTTAATTCTATTATCCTTTCAGGGTTCATCTTTTAAATCCAAAAAACAAAAGATATGCAAACAGAACTAGTTGATAAATATCTACACATGGAGTCCGCAAAATACAAAGACAAAAACTGCAGACTGACTGCATTAAGAATGGCTATTTCTAGCTGATAAACCTAGGGACCACTCACACCTCCACGTTCTTTATTTTTTATGACACTATACAATAGCATTAGCTGCAACTTAGAAAATCAATACTTGTTCAATGTGTGGGAACCTCATGCAATCTATGTAATTTTTGCAGCAATTTTTTAAAAATAGAAATACATCATAGCTGTTAGCCTGAACACTTTTCAGAGTTTCCAATATGAACACTACATTTTTAGGTGACAATGAAATGTGCTTAAAATTTCAAATACCTCTAAAAGAGTGTAGAAACCCTTTAAAACTATCATACAAACCACTGGAGTGAGCCCTACCCTGCTCTGGGATTTTCGGTAAGGAATATACCAGTGGGACAGTGAATATGGCTGCTTACTGTGAGGAAGGAGCCTGAGAATTGCAGCTGCGAAATGAGGAAGAAACCCTGTCTCTGTTCTGGACTCAAGAACACAGTCTCAAAGTGCAGGAAGGGCTAGAACCACTGTTAGGATTACCAGGTAGTCTCAAAAAAAATACCGGACACACTTGATTGGGGCGGGGTGAGGAAGGACCGTCCGGGAGGGGAGCGGGGCTGGCCAGGAGGAAGGGGAGGGATGGGAAGCAGAGCTGGCCGGGGTGGTGGCCAGAAGAGATTGGGAGGGGCGCGGCGGAGCGGGGCTGGCCGGGAGGGGGTGAGGGGTAGCGGGGTTGGCTGGGGAGATCGGGAGGAGTCAGGAATCAGAGCTGAAGGGGGGGGGGAGGTTGGGCAGAGCGGGGCTGGCCGGGGGTAGAGGGGAGCGAATCAGCTGGCAGGGAGCAGGACTTACCCGGGCACGTGCAGATTCCAGGGCGCTGCCTGTCCCGCGCACGGTCCTGGCGAGGCGAGTCCGGCTGTGGCTCCCCCACGCACTTGACCAGCGCTCAGGAGCAGAGACAGGGCTTCCCCTCCTCCTCACATGCAACCAGAGGCTCCTAGCGCCAATCGCGCCCCGCCTCCCAGCCACTCACCCTGCCCCCGCCAGGCTTCCATTCAGCATCCTGCTGGAAAACCAGAAAATACTGGACATTTTTTTTTACCGGACATAGGGCTCAAAAACCAGACTGCACCTGGCAACCCTAAACTGTCAGTCTGAGCAAAGGGCTGGGAACTATTGCTCAGGACCTGACAAGGCATCCCAAAAGGGGGAGGTGTATTTAAGGAGTTTCCATTGCTCAGAAGGTGCTGTGTGATTAAGCAAGAATCTCAGCTTTTTTTATTTTTTTTTTTAAAGTTCTAACTCTCATGGGTTACAGAGAAAGGCCTGAAAACAAGGCCCGACTATATCTGGAAGGTTTAAAAACCAAAAGGCAAATAAAAGGAATCCCAATTTTATTGTTTTTATAAAATTGCATTATTTTAAAGCCAATCTCATAGTTTATTGAGGACTGAGTCATAGTGTTTGAACACTTGAGATTGGCGGTAGTGAACAGGCCCTTCTAGAGTGTCAGCTGAAGAATTTGGGCTGGGAAGAGCCCAGATAAGGGAGATTAGTTTCTTGTTTTGAAGAGACGTTCCCTTATGTATTTGCCCCATCAACCTGACAACAAGAAGAGCTGTCTGTTGGTTTTGAACAGACTCCAAAGTCATGGCTATTTGTATTCTTTTGCCTGTTACATCACCCATCTTAGATTTTATACTGTGCCCAATTTGTGTCTGAGGCCCAGAGCCACAAAGACACTTAGGTGTAGGGTTGCCAGATGGTTTCAACAAAAATACCGGACACACTTGACATTACATCACAATCTACATTACATCTTATTTAGAAAATATCGGACATTTATATTTTCTCATTTATATTTTATCAATTTGTTATCCGAACAGAAAGCTCAAATACTGGATTGTCTGGTTCAAAACCGGACACCTGACAACCCTAGTTAGGTGCCTATATCCAAGTTGCAGGTTCCACTGCGACTCACAAAATTTCCACTTGGCTGCTGCCTAACTCTATAGCCACCTAATCTCACTTGGTGCCTAAGTTTTTTCAATAAAGATTCCTACCTGTGTTTCTACCTCCAGCCATGCACACTGCAGCCCTGCTCTAGGAACTCAGGTACCTAAGTCCCAGAACAACCCAGGAAATGCAGGTCAATACATGCTTTGTCTGCCTGTCTTGTCTGCTGAGCCCGTTCCCTAGGTATGCTTAGGAGGCCACCTACCACATCAGACTCCATTCAAAATCTGGCCAAAGGAGGAGAACGAAGAAGAGGGGGTTTCTAACTTTTGGCCCGGAAGAGTGCTCACCAGGACACAGGAGATCAAATGATATTATAAGTGGTAATAATAAACTTCAATATACCTAATATTAAGGTAAAAACAACAAGAGAAGCCATTACAACAATCTCAGTTAAGATGTAGGAGGGCTGAATAACTTACAACATATAATTTAATCACTGAGTTCTCTACAAAGACCAGGATTTTCTTGAATTTGTTATTCAAATCCCTTTTCAAGACTCACTTTTTCCAGGAGGTCCACAAACACTAACCCAGGCCAGCAAGACTAAGAACACTCCATTTCATTTTTTTTCTAAGCATCTTCTACATTTCCTACTGCATTTTTGTGTTGTTGGTCTCTGATCCAGTCACAGCCACATTCCTATGCAAAGCTCAAAAAAAGTCAATTGTTCTTTGCTAGGGAGTGCAAGGGTTCTCCCACAAAGACAATTGCAAGAGCAGGGCTTTAAACTGTGAAGAAGGAGATCACTGTAATGCTGGGAATCAGGATTGTGACTGGATCTTGAAGAGACTCCAGCCTCAGAACCATTAAATATTATCCCTTTTACACAGCTTAGCTAAATGCTAACTGTGCATTTCAGTACTGAATTTAGGACACATTTTTATACAGGTACTTTAATACAGGAAAGATGCTTAGAGGCTAACAGGTTACCCAAATATGCAGGATAACAAAATAAACAAAAAGACAAATACCTTAAAATAAAGGCTGCTACTGTCAGAAACAAAAGTTTTAAAAAAAAATGTAAAGGGAAGGAATCTGAAATGAAATGTCCCAGTCTATGCCACTTCTCACAGCTCCCATTGGCTGGAAATGGCAATCTATGGCCAACAGGAGCTGAAAGCACCCACACCTGCAGAAGCGCTGGTAAATAGAGTGGCAGCGACCCACCACAGGATAACCCCCTGGCAAACTGCTGCTGTCTTACTGCCCATCTCTGGTTTAGATAGTAATGATCTAAAATGTATGAATACACCAGCTAAAAGAAGGCAAGGGGACAACCACATTTATCAAAGCTCCTCCTAGAAAGTTTAATTTTTCCCAAATAAATCATTAAGATTCAGTAATGCATCATTTATAAAGGCATAAAGCAATAATTCTGGAATACAGCACTGGAAATATAAAAACAACTAAAAATGTGCAGGGACATTATTAAAAATGCATTCTGTATCGTATCACACAACATTGCCGTATGAATAAGTAGCAACCAATTTTTTTTATTTTTGGTAAGGCTGATCAAAAGTTTACAAAATTTAAAAAATTTATTAAAAAATATTTTAATGAAAATTTTTCACCATTATTCTTCCAGAGCTGATTTTATGCTATTGTTTCAAAAGGATGAAAGCTGAAAGTTTCTCTCTCCACCCATCTGTTAGCATTAGACTTTGGAATCAGCAAGTCCTGCCCAAGAGAAGGAACATAAGAGTGTATTACACAGGTGTTGTGAAGATGATCAGAGAACCTGAGAAATACGCACCTCGTGTGTGTTTAATCATATTTTATTGCATAGAACTCAGGGTGTGTCTAGACTACACCTCTCTGATTTAAATATTCCACGCCTCATTAGCATAAACATGGCCACTGCTTTTTTTCCGAAATTGAGTTTTTTTGAAAAAACGGCAGTCTAGACACGGATCTGTCAAAAATAAAGCCTTTTGGACAGATCCTGTAAAACTCATTTTTTGAGGAATAAAGGATCTGTTGAAAAAGGGTTTATTTTTGACAGATCCCCGTCTAGACTGCCGGGGTTTTTTTTGAAAGAACTCCATTTAAAAAAAAAAGCGGCAGCCATGTTTATGCTAATGAGGCACGGGATATTTAAATCCCAGCGTCATTAGCAATTTCGATGTGCTTGATTTGCATCCCCTCTGTCAACAGAGAGATGCATTCTAGACGTAGCCTCAGTGATAACAGACTTTGAAAGCCAAAACCATAACTATGTGTGTAAAGGACCTGTTACTGCAGTATGTGAAAAATAAACGTACACAAAGCCAAAAAGAAATTGAGAAGGCTCTCCTCTGTGGAACTGACACATGTATTGACTCTAGATGATTAGGTCACCTAAAGACCTGTAGGTGACACTAATGGTAAACACTTCTGAGGGTTTTCACAACCATTTTTGAAGATGGGTGCTTCATCAGCATGTAACAAGAGAGAGACAGGGAAGTACACTACTTTTATAGCTCAGACACAAGGGTGCCTTGAGTAGTAAATGATCACTTTAATTTAAACTGACAAAATACATAACTCTGCTGCTTAGTAGTGCAATATACTTATGAGGACTAAGTCAGTAATTTTGGAAACATGCAATGTAACCTTGTTTGCTAATGAACTATTGATATGCTGGGATGCAACTTTTGAATGTTTCAGTGATTCAATAAATTACCATAGGCGTTTCTAATTTATTCAAAACATTGATGCACTTATCAATCACTTCATAATCTATAACACTATTTAAATAATCCCACTCAGTTGGGAAAGTGCATACAAAAGTACTTCTGAAGTGGTAAGTATTATTATACTAGCACATTTACCTGGGGTTGACTGAGCCATTAAGAAGGGGCTTAGAGGAGGGGACGGAGGGTGTGGGTGGTGCAGGAGTTAGGGTTAAGAGTAGGGATGTTAGCATGTAGTCGTTTACATAATTAACTGCTAAATTCATTGGTTAATCCTACATGCATCCCCCCTCTCTATCAGAGGCAGCCGGGCGGGGGACAGGTGGAAGCCAATATGCACAGAGAGCCAGCTTTAAGCCAGCTCTCTGAATGTGCTGGCTCACAGAGCTGCCTTCCCTCCTCTTGCTGCCTCTCACAGCAGCAACATGGGGCAGGAGCAGGCAGGAGCCAATATGCACAGGCAGGAGCCAATATGCACTTTTAAGCCAGCTCTCTGCCAGCTCTAGCAGTGCTGCCTGCCCCACCCCTTGCTGCCTCCCAAAGAGGCAGCAGCGCAGGGCAAGGAAGGGCAAGAGGGAGCTGGTGCTCAAGGAGAACTGGCTAAAAGCCAGCTCCCTGCAAGCACCAGCTCCTGCCTGCCTCCCTGCGTGTAGATGTGTAATGGCTGAAACATTCAGTCGTTACACATTTACAAAAAAACAGATTTGCTAACATCCCTAGTTGCGAGATGAGAAGAGGCTCAGGGCAGAATTCTGGGAGCGTGAGGGGTGCAGAAGTCAGGATTGGGGGGTGAGGAGAGGTTCAGGGCAGGGGGCTGGAAGGTGTGTGGAGACTCAGGGCAGGGGATTGGCCGATCCCTGGGAGCCGTGCTCAGGGCTAGCCCGGGTGGTGGGTGCTGCACTGCCCAGGCGACAGCTCCACAAGGTTGGCTTGGGCGGCGGGGGTGCAGTGCCTTAAAAAGATTAAATCGGTTTATAATTAGGTGAAATTCTCATCTCAATGAAGTCAATGCCAAAGCTTCCATTCACTTCAATGGTGCCAAGATTTGACCACTTCCAACCAAAATTCATCTTAGAATAAGTTTTTATAACCACGCTTTTAAAAGGTTTAAAACAAAGATCAATTATTCATGACACCATATTAATAAGTTAGTCTGTATGTCAGAAAAATATATCCAACGTTGAGAGGATAATGGACCATGCACTAAAATATAGGATGGTTTATTGAGAATGGATCTTGTTATATCAAAAAAGAAATCAAGTGGTCTATCTACACAATTAGAGACACACTCACTTCAAATCCCTCCTTAAAAGGTGTCTGTAAACTTGATTTTCCCTTATCTAATTTCCATTATTTCAGTTTCTAATGAAATACCTTTAAACAATATCCATTATATTTTTAGTAACTCCTTATAAATGATGTTAAGTGTTTTTCTGCTCCCCTATCAATGTTTATAAGGGTATTTTTAGCAAGAGAGAAAATTATTATACAGAAGAACAGTGAAATCAATTACACAAAAAATGCTGCCAAATGTACAAATAAATTAAAAAGTGAAAAATAACCATTTTCCCACCAACATTTTTCAGTTATTATCATTTTAATTGTTAACTATGAATATAATAGGCACAAAATATGTTATAATAATACTAGTGGATTATTAGAAATTTAGTTGTTAACGTATTTGAATTTTAGAAAAGAACAGTAAAATTAATTCAATCTGCCTATAGTAGGAACATTGGATGAAGGACCATAAAAAGCAATGTAAAGCAGCAATATATCTAATTGGGAGGGAGTACAGCAGAGACACATGTCTGATCTTATTTAACATCTTTATTTACGATGATCTGAAGAAGAGTTAACAACATAGTAATGAACTTCAGAGGATATTAAATTGTGAAGAGTGGCAACCCCCCACACCACACCTCTCAAAGGAAGACAAAAAGTTTTATATAAATGGGAGAAACCTGAAAAACAATTATGCTAGAAGAAATGTGCAGTGACAGTAGACAGCAGAGTAGATAAAAATCCATTTTTAAAAAACTATAAAATATTTTTTAATTTTTTAAAATAAAATGCTAAATTTCTCATTTTAAAATAATAGTTACAATTAAATCTCATCACAAACATGCTACATTTACACCTACAGTCTCATAAAAATGAATTAATGGCTCTAGTGTGACAAGTCTGTCCAGCTTAAATACCAGCTCTTGTTTCTTGAAAGTTCTGGCTTCCAGTTTCTTTTTCACAACATACTAAAGTAACATGTGCAAAGAAAGACGCAGGCTGGACAGGATTGTTTTTGCTCTGTACTTGTGTAGTGGTATCTGGACCAAGCATGGCAGAGGAAGTAGTTAAGATCATTGCCTTAAAGACAAAGAGGCAATATATAGGAAAGGACAGAGGCAGCACAGAAAACAACAGTGGAGTGCACTGGAAATAAAAAGGGAAGACATTATTTAGCATGCACAGATTCCAGCATTCCCCCACAGAAAATCTGTCATGACTTCTGGGCATAAGAGAAACCCTATCTGGGAGTATTTTGAAGAAAATTGTTCCCTGGGTAAAAGGTGTCAAGTGTAAGCAGTAGGGATGTTAGATATTGATTAGTTTAATAATCATGTAATCACATCAAAACTTAGAGATTCAATTATTCAATAGTCCCCATGGGTGGGGCCAGAAGCCAGTGCACTCCTGGCCTCATTCTTGGGGGAGGCCCCTGCCACCCCGTGCTGCTGCCTCAGTATCAGAGACAGCAGCGTGGGGTGGAAGGCGGGAGCCAGTGCGCAAGGGGAGCCAGTTAAAAACCGGCTCCTCGCATAGACTGGCTCACACCTGCCACCCCACGCTGCAGCAGCCCCTGTGTGCGGGGGCAATGCCGGTTAACAAGTTTACTGGTTAATAGAGTGACAGATAACAAAGCTTTCACTGTAAGATGTAAGTGCTATTGTGTTTGTGTGTGTGATTTAGTTCTTACCATTTCTAATGCACTGCTGCTAATTCTGTAGCTTGACACAGGTAATGAGTATTATGTATTATTTCCTAAATTAATAAAATTAAGTTATCTAAAAAAATTACACAAAGTAAACCTCTTAGAAGTTGTAAATTGCTGTACTGAGTTGTAAATTACCATGTTTCAGTGATCAGATTGTCACCATTAAGAAATCTGTGAAGTAGTATCAGTATCACTGATTGAAATAAATGGTTTTTTTTCTTGGTGATTTAAAAATTGCCTTGATTTAAATCAATCCCTCCTGGTAGACAGCAAGTAATGACTGAATATGCAATACGAGATCATAGAGTAAAGGCCATGGGAATTTTGAACTGCATAGTCACAGGCATCACATCACGGAGTAGAAATATAACAGTCCCTCTGTAAACTGAATGCACACATTGAATAACACTCTTGAAGGGTGTAAATACCAAGCAGAGAGAGTAATTATTTAGAACAGTAAAGGAGCACTAACTAGGAGCAAGAAGAAGAAATTAGAAAGGAATAAACATCAGGAAGGTTCCTTGTAATGATTTCTATTATAAATGGTGGAAAAGCCTCAAGAGAAGCAGGCAGCATTCATATCTGGGACCTTTAAAATTGCAGTGAATAAAATTAGAAAAGGTACTGTAGGCTTCTGGAAAGGATCAAGTGATTAACCATATCTCATACATCCTCTCCTTCACCTAACTAACTGCCAGGTTCATGGAACATGAATATATAAAACTGAGGAAAACATAAAATCATGACAGAAATTGTGAACTTGAAAGCCATAGATTCTGCCTCCTTCTATTGAAAGTACACGATTAATAATAGAAATAAATATTTAAAATTGGCAGTGCATATTCTTTCTTTCCACAGGTGGATGGACAGCAACCATTATGCATATACAAGCTGTCTCCCTTGCATTCATTCTGGCAACTGACAAGAATGACCAACCATTTTACAAATCTCAAAAGCACTTTTTGAATCACTGAAAGAGGAGTCAATTGGTAATAACTAACCTTGTATTATACAAATAGTTTTAAGCTGCAGCTATCGCCCTAAATTCAATTATAATACATACGTAGGCAGATTTATCAAAGTCTTATGAATGTTTCAAGGTTAGCCAGTTTGACTGATTCTAACACTAATCCTTTGATTAGATTTCAGTCTATCCTAGTAATGTTGAATTTACATTTAATGAGAAAATGTAACAAGCACAGTATTAATTGGAGGAATACAACAGAAGTGACTTGGTCTCTTTTTCTTTAGAAGACTCATATGTACAAGTGTTAGAGGTGGTCCTTGGTGTGGATTTCACCTCTAAAGTGTAATATGCAATTGTAACTGAACAAAGACATCTTCAAGAACTCATGGCTAAAAATGATTAATTACTTTGCATTATGTATCACTTCTGCAAATGGCATGCTATCCAAAGACTATGTGGTAATGGAGTAGTGATTTTACATGAGGATTACATCAGCAACAGTAGCAGAGACAGAGAGAAGCTGAAATAGTAAACTGTCATTTGTGTCTGTACATTCCATGTAAAATGTAAACAACATTTTAACAAGTGAGCTTCATGCCATTTCCACATCCCTATCCCACTGCAAATCTGATGGTAGAAGCGTTTCCACTGTGGCACAGGAATATTGAATCAAAGAGCTATCCTTCCACAAACTGTCATTTGTGTCGGGCAATTTGCATAGCCAGACAGATCCAGTGTAGAACCTTAGACAGTTACAGAAATGCTACAATTTTCAATCCGAGGACAGTCTGGTTTTGACCATGTTCTTTGCACCAAAGAAAATGGTTGGCAGCTCATACCAAGCAACAATCAGCAGAATGTAAATGAATTCAGAAAGTTAGACTTCATTTAGCCAAAAGAAACAGAGATATGAAAAGAAGTGGGATTTCATGCTGGAACAACCATTACATTAAACATATGGAATCTGTGAAAATATGAAACCAGTCTTCTGACAGTGATGATATTTTGGATCAGAATCATTGAGTGACTTCACCTGTTTCTGTATTCCATATTGAGCCCTTATTTTTGTTTTTATGGATTATAATATTGTAATTACTTTTGCAATATTTGTTAAAAAAAAAACGAGGATGTAGGCAACTTTTGAAAAAATGTTTATATAATAAAATATCAATTAGCAAAGAAAACACAGACCCCATGTAAGCAAAACACAGTTACTTTCCTTAAGGATAGATATGTGATGCTGGTAAATCATACCTTGACCCTTACTGTTGAGTCCTCACTCGGGATGTCACCAGTTAACTGGCAGTCCAGCCAGGATGAAGCAGCCCACCACACAGCGCTGCAGGCTGGGGACACCCCAACCGAAGCAGCTCCCACCCACAGCAGGCCTGGCCTGGCCTGGCTGGAGCAGCCCCCTGCCTCTGGGATCTCGTGTAAGAGGTTAACTGCTTAAACAGGATTTTACATCCCTACTCCTCACCAATGTCAGCCACAGCTTTGTTTTCAATGACAGTCAGATTCCAACCAACTGTTTTACTTCTAAGCTCCATAGGTGCCTCTACCACACCGTCAGTCCCCACCTCCTCTGGCAGCTGCCCATCAGCACCTACTGTACAGAGACCATTTTGGAATTTACTGATTGTACCTTCCTTTCTTGTATCTAGCAAATTTTTGTTCATTTCTATGCTCCCTATACCTATGGGTTTAGCTTCCTTGTTTCCCCAGTGCAACTAGACACCCTGTCAGTAATCTGTTAGCTAGAACCCTAGGGAAAGCAGCTTCCAGCTTTTGCTAGGAGTTCTCCTCAGGTTTCAAAACTGAAGAGGCTTTTATTGTGCAGGTGAAAACCCAAACCTTAGCACAGCAACTAATAAGCAGGACACATTTGAATAATGGAATCCTGATGTAGGGTCCAGCAAGAGGAATTCAAGGATCCCTCTAGGAAGAAGGTGTCTAGAAAATGTTAATGTTATATTTTATAATTCCCATCTCTCCTACATGTAGGAGAGATGGGAATGCTAAAATAGTTTATCCCCTTCTCCATATACAAGGCATATTTCCCTAATTAGGGCAGGCTTAGTCTGTACAACAGTAGAAACATTTTAACAAGTGAGCTTCATGTCATTTCCACACCCCTGTCCCACTGCAAATCTGATGGTAAAAGAGTTTCTACTGTGGAACAGGAATATAGAATCAGAGAGCTATCTTTCCACAAATAATCTACAAGATTAAAATGTTCTGGGGTGCTGAAAGCACAAACACTTAGAAACCTTAAGCCATATATAACAGAATCATCTGAGAAAAATCTCCTACACACCCAAGAATTGAGGCTGAAGATAACCTGAGAAATGAAAGATGTAAACCTGGCAATCAATCTGAAGTGAATTAGAAGTCCTCACTCCCCTGAAAATCTGCAGTTACTGAAGCAAATCACCAGACTCCCAGAGTGGGTGTAGAACTCTCACTATACAAATACACCAAGATTAAGAAACTACAGGAAAGTGAAGTATGGTAGTGAATGGTTAACCAGTTAATGGGTAAGCATCAACCCTACTGCTCCCCAGTGATGCTTACTGGTTACAGTTAACCGGTGGGGGCTGGCGCAGCCCCCACCTGTAGCAGGGCGGCCACTCCAGCCCAGCTGGCGCAATTCTCCCTCCCACTCTCATTTAAGTGGTTAAATATAACGTTTAATCAGTTTACAGATGTAAAATCTCGTGTAATCAGTTAAGTGCATTAGGCATAGGGTACAATTAGCATTATGAATGTATTCTGCCTTCACCAGACATTAAGCATTGGCTGCAGTAAGGAAGTAGTAATAGAAATTAGCACTGCTGTGTCTACAGGCAAACTCATGAAAAGGAGGGGCAATGCTTTCTATGTTGATGGACTATAACAACAGAACAGGAGTCGGTGACGTACAGCACATGTGCCATAAGTGGCATGCAAGATGATTTTTTGCAGCACACACAGCATGGCATAGGGCAGGGGTGAGGAACCTTAGGCCTGGGGGCCAGATGCAGCCTCCGGCCTGCCTGGATCTGGCCCTCGAGGCTCAGGATCCCCCCCACCCTGCATTGGGGAGCCTGTGATGGTGCTCCAGTCCCCCTTCTGCCCCACACCACACAAAATCTACTAGGCTGGGGCACCATAGGCTCTGGTGTGCAAGCAGAATGTGGGGAGTGTCTTTCTCCTTCTCAGTCGGGTACCACGTCAGTGAGGGGGTTTTGTGTGTGGCCCTCAACTGATTTTTCTGTGGGTCAGTGGCCCCTGATGCAAAAAGGTTCCCCACCCCTGACACAGGGACTGAGCAGCCCAGCAAGCAGAAAGGGCAGCATGACCCCAGACTGGGCTCCACATCCCTGGGGCGTGCAGCGCCCGGGAGCTAAGGGGTTAACATCCTCTCCCCTCCCCCCCCACTACAGGCTCTGCCTCCTGCTCCAGGAGGGGGCGGGACTAGGGCTGCTCCATAGATCCGGATGACACAGCCAGTCACATGCTGCCACTGCCGCGTGGAGCACCAGGGCCCGGGCTAAGCTTCAGCTGTTCCCCATGGGCAGAGAAACCCATCCCCAGCCCTCCGCTGTGCCTGATCAGGGGCTGTCTCCAGCCCTGGGCAGTCCTGGGCTCTGCATGCCCCAGCCCCAGAGCTGCAGCCTGCAGGGGAGGGGAAAGCCCCAGGCAAAGGGCTGGGCCAGGCAGGGAAGTGACTCTGCCCCCCACCAGTCCCTCCTCGACCCAGCGCTACTCCCGGGGGGGGGGCTGCGAGTCCCAGCGCGGGTTCCCTGCCAGTGTGTGTACTGGGGACACAGGGATGTGGAGGCAGGAAGGGGGGGCGAAGGAGGATGCAGGGATAGGATGGGATGGGACAGGGCTTGCACTGAGGGGGTTAAATCTTGGCACACTACTTCTGAAAGGTTGCAGACCCCTGCAATAGGATGTTCTTCTCTCAATACCACAGGGACATCCTGTTGGGAAGAAACTAAAGAACTGTATTTCCTTTTTAGCTGAAGTTGGTTGGTGGGGAATATTCATTGTAATTAGGACCAATGGGTTATTAAGTTTGCTTTTACTGTATTTCTAGCATTTATTTTTAAAAGTTTCTGAAATGTTTTATTACACTTTGTTAGATACCAGAATCTAAAATTAAAATTTATTTCTAAAAGAACAGATGAGCAACGATCTGGCACGGTACAACAATTCCTGGGCTTACAGAAAATAAAAGAAGTTAAGCCAAGGTAAAATTAGCAGTCTAAAATAGTTGTATCAGAACTTTTGAGCAACAGAGGATTTGAGAATAGGAGTCAGTTCCATGAGGCAAATGAGCACAAAGGGTCAAATGAGAAACGAGACAGCCAAAGTTTCAGAAAAGGGCAACAAAAATGATTAAGGGTTTGGAACGGGTCCCTTATGAAGAGAGATTAAAAAGACTTGGACTTTTCAGCTTAGAAAAGAGGAGACTAAGAGGGGATATGATAGAGGTCTATAAAATCATGACTAGTGTTGAAAAAGTGAATAAGGAAAAGTTATTTACTTGTTCCCATAATATAAGAACTAGGGGTCACCAAATGAAATTAATAAGCAGCAGGTTTAAAACAAACAAAAGGAAGTTTTTCTTCACTCAGCACACAGTCAACCTCTGGAACTCCTTGCCAGAGGATGTGGTGAAGACTAGGACTTTAACAGGGTTCAAAAAAGAGCTAGATAGATTCATGGAGGTTAGGTCCATCAATGGCTATTAGCCAGGATGGGTAGGAATGGTGTCCCTAGTCTCTGTTTGTCTGGAAATGGGTGACAGGAGAGGGATCGCATGAGGATTACTTGCTGTGTTCCCTCCCTCCGGGGCATCTGATATTGGCCACTGTCGGCAGACAGGACACTGGTCTAGATGGACCTTTGGTCTGACTCAGTATGGCCGTTCTTATGTTCAACACCAAAAAGAGTGAGGAGTGTGCCAAGGAAACTGAAAGAGAAAGGAAGCAGCAGGCTTGAAGAACTCCAGTAAAATTACAAATGGTGAAGACTAGGGATTCTAAATAGTGGTTAGTAAGCTAATGGAGTAGTCAATGGAATTTCCATCGACTACTCTATTAGCCCAAAAGGGGGTTCGCTGTGGTCCTGCTTTTCAAATGTAGTAAAACCTGGAGACTCTTAGTACTTTTAAAAAGCAGAGCTGCAGCAAACCTCCTTATCAACTAATCTAGTAGTTGATGGAATTTCCAGAGTTATGAACATTTCACCATTATGAACAATTCCTGAGGTGTTCATAATTGAGGTTCTACTGTACTTTTCAAACACAAATACTACAGTGTGTCCCAATTATGTAGCCATATAGGGATAACTCTTTTTTCAGGTATGGATTCACCATGTATTTGTTTTGGAAAGGTATGCTGATTGCATACTTGTTTAGAATATATATTTAGATACTAAACTTCATACTTGATACTTACAAACATTTGAATTGATTTAAAGCATGAGAGAAGTAGCAAGTCTTCTGCTTGTGTCAACTTTTAATAAATGAAAAGATAACTCCATTCATTAACTCTTCAAGTAACACTAAACTGGACTTCACCACTTTATCTTACTGAACTTCTGAAATATTACAGCTGTTTCAAATTATACTAAACACCTTTTGTTAACCTTTAAAAGTCAAGATCATGTTATTTATATAAAAAAAAAGTTTAATTCTGGTAGAGATGAATATAAAAATAAAGGCTAATTATTATATATGAGAACTATTCCCATCCAACCAGGACTACATTATAAAGAAAATATATATTTAACAAGACTTTAATCTCTGAGCCCGTTTCATCTTGCAAGTTGCTCATTTAGGGCATGTCTATACTAGGAAATTATTTTGAAATAACTAAAATCAAAATAACTCCCAAACTAACTTTCAAAATAAGCTTATTCCCTGAGGAAAGAAGTACAGATTTTGAAATAACCAGCCCATTATTTCGAAATAATGGGCTTGGCAGTGTAGACCAGGGCTCAGTGAACAGAAAATCTGTTAGTCATGTGGTGAAATAAACTAGTTCCATTAAAACTCAGCTATGGATATCTGGAGAGTAAAATTAATCAGCTTCTTGAACCTTACTTATATAATAAATAATTTGGAGTATACGCTAGTACCAGAAGAATAATATTCTATTTTTAAGAGCCTACTTCAACAAAACTTCTCTCTTTAGTCATCCAGTAAGGTTCATGAATATTTCTGTAGCAATATTAACATATAGAAGTTATGCTGCAGTTTGTTGTTCGACCTTGGAAACCCAATTCACTTTGAGAAGCACAGCAAGGTCTTCTGTTTCATTTGTTATTAGTCCATAATCTCTGCATTGCTGTTTTATTTCATATAAATATTAACCATGCAGACTTGCAGAATGTCAAAGTTATAAATAAAACTAAATAGGGGTCAGTGACAAAACCTAAGTGAGATGATCATGTTAAGCATTAGAACTTCTAAGGTGATGGTGATTTCCAAAACACTATTTTACATAATCTGAAAAAACTCAAGAAGCTTGTAAGGATTTTGCCTCACTCCTCACAGTGTATTTTTTAAATTTTTGAAAACCAGCTGAGGTTAAATGGAAAAAGTACTTACCAGTGTAGCAACTTCCTGAGTAAAATCTGATTTACAATTCTTATTGACAAAACATAGTTTATGAAGAAACATTTTAAATGGTTCTGCCTGGATAAAAAATCATGACTGTTCTTCATGGAAAAAATAAATTTATCTATCAATGGGGTTTCACTCCATTTCCACTAAGTCAGTTATATAATATCATGCCAGATGTTTAAGCTTCATCTAGAGGTTTATCCCAGCGATTGTTACACTATCAGATCACAACTTTTTAAAGCCTCCACATCCAGCTCCTTTTATTATCATTATATACAAGCATAGTATCTTTCTCCATTCCTAGCTTGCTGGCGACATACTGCATGCAGTGAGACAACTTGCTGTATGCAGGAAACATATCTTGACTGCAATGCAAACCCTATTCACATCATCATCATCCTTTCCAGCATCAGCTGAAAGTGTGTGTGTGTGTGTGTGTGTGTGTGTGTGCATGCACCCCACCAACAAAAACTGGGAAATTCAGGATTTAGCCATTCTGATGTATCTATTTCCCACCAGCCTGAAACAGATTTGTCCCTATGTACATAGATGCACCCCAACCAATGCCAGATGGAAAACATAGATATGCCCTTGGCTGTATATGGCCCTCTCTGAGTCAGTCATCAGTGTGAGCTGAGAAATTCAACCATCTGTGTGTGTACGTGCATACACATCCCAGCCTGGCCATGTAGCCATGGCCTGTCAGTGTGCACGCGCATGTCTGCCTGTCTGTCCCAGCCTGAGCCGGCAAATGCAGCCTGGGCCACGTTTCTGCGTCTGTCCCAGTATATGCTGGCCCAAAAAAAATGCATTCATGGCCCCCTCAGTCGTGTACATCATGCAATCAGGCGCCAATGCAGAACTTCAGAGGCTCAGTCACCTGGATCCCTGGTAGATTTTTGCTCAAGTCCAGGCAATGAAGCTCACCGACTCCTTTCTCCTTTTCCGGTAACATGCATCAGTTATTCCCCATCCAGCTGCAATTCCCGGCCAGCCTGACATCGAGAGGGGTGGGGGCGGGGGAGGAGGTCTGCTGCATCATCCCCTTACCTCAGACGTACTCGCCTGCTCCCCCTAAGCTATGCAGTCACCTGCCGCGTACCCCTCCCCGCCGCCGCCAGCCCCTCCAGCTGCACGCACCCAGCCCCTGGCCGAGGGGAGCCCCGGCGCTCTGTGCAGGCTCCGGCCCCCGCTGCCCATTGCGGGCACCCACCTGGTAGCGCGGCGAGCTGGAGACGCTGCAGCTGGGGCTTGCCGGCCGGCGCCGGGCTGGATGCAGATGGGTCCCCTCGCGCACGGGGAGGGCCGGGAGTGCGGGGTCCCCCCCTTCCTGGAGCTGCGTGCGGCGGGGGTCGGGGTGCGCTGCTGCAGCGGGCTCCTCCGCCCGGCCGTACTCGCCGACTGCTGCCTCCCTGCACAGGGCAGCGGAGAGACGGGCTGGGCTCTGACAAGACGCGGACGCCTGGAGCGCGGCGGCCACGGAGCGGGATTCAGAGCCAAGCCCTTCTCCCACCCCAGCTGGGGTGAGGCCCGCCGATTGGGCGCTCCTGCCTCCCGCCTGCCGCCAGGCCTGGCCGTCTGCAAGCGGCTTGGCAGCCTGTGACCCAGGCAGGCTCCCCTCCTGCCCTGAGGCATCTAGCAACTAGGCCTCTGCACAAGTTGTGCAGCACTACAGCTGTTCCTGGAGGGTGCTGTGAACCACAGTGGAGCCTTTAACTCCCCGTGGGTGCACTTACAGCTCTGCCAAGGTGTTTTATACCAGAGCAGCGTGTTCCCCTGGCCTTCAGCCACAGCTAGACAACTGCAAAGCACCTCTGCACTTCAGTAACTGCCTTCACGCAGGTGTAGTGTATAGTATTGTGTGGAGTAGGCCTCATCCTAGCTAGCTCCACCACAGACCACACTGAGTACAGCCACAAAGTCCTTCAAGTGAATGACACTCAACACTGATACCAGGGTCAATCTCAGTGAGTCAGTTCCGGGACATGGCCTTCCACCTTTTTGCTGTCTCTGTTGGTGTTCTATGAACAGGTGTAAAACTCACATTTTCACTCCTGAGTGCCTTCTCACCTTTCATTTATTTTTAGTTGGGAAGACCTTAGGCCCAGCTCTGCTGGCTGGTCCACATAAGAGGATATGCATCTACTACTGCTGACAGCAATAGGAGTTACTCCTTTACATCAAATCACAAAAGGTGCTAGGTCCTTGATTCATATCAAACTCCTGTCTCTTCTTGGTCAGCTAGGGTGTGTCTACACTGCACCATAACTCAAAATAAGATATGCAATTTGAGCTATGCAAATTGTGTATCTTATTTTGATGCTATTTCGAAAAAGCTTATTTCATCATTAGTGCCAAATTTCAAAATAAAGCACTATTGCAAAAAGTCCCTTACTCCTCATAGAATGAGGTTTACAGGGACATCGGAATAGCAAGCCCAAAATAGCGGGCTTACTGTGAAGACACGGGATAGCTATTTTGGGGTACTCCAGTATCCCGAAGTAGTGTTGCAGTGTAGACATACCCTTGTAGATCCACTTCTGAAAACATGAGATCAGAGTGATTCAGCTGGAAAAGACCTTGTTGACTCAGAAGTATCCTTAACACTCTTACCCCCCACTGTGGTCCATATGGTGATTTGTGTTGTCATGTGGAAGATAATGGATTGTATCCTCAAAGACATATTTACTTAGCCCAGGTTCCCCAGCCCACCTCTTGTAGCCTGTTTCAGTGGGTCATAACGCTACCTCCAGGGCAACTGTTCTCCAGGTAGTCAAAGGTCACCAACCTATACATCTGGGTTCCTCCACTCCTTATCTGTAAACTAGATTCTGGCTGCCCTATGCCCTGCCATCTGGCTCCATGGAACAATGCAGGCAGCATGGGCTATAACCTGACTCAGGGCCGGCTCCAGCCATTCCTGCGGCTTCGCCCCGGGGTGCACGGCACATGTGCAGCCCTGCCCCCCGGCGCGCTGCGCACCTTACAGCTGCCATCGGGTGCGTGGTGCCTGATGGCAGCTGTAAGGGCGCCCCGGGCAGCTGCCTGGCTAGCCCCCCCCCCTCCCTTAATCTGGCCCTAACCTGACTACCCTTGTGAGGAAACCTAAAGAACAAGACACAGCTATGGACAAGTTCCAGCAAAACAGGGAGCCAAGAATACAAAAAGTTAGAATTTGCTATTTTGCTATATGTCAACATTTTTTATTTATGCTGGGCATCTTAGAAAATTGCCACATTCTGTAAGTGTGAACATAAAGTGTGAATGCTGGAGGCCACAGAACTGTTTGAGATGAATGGGGCAATTCACACCTCTTAAAACTCTTGTTTCCAGTCTGTCTGCAAACTCAGGTGGGCTGTATTGCATTGGTTTACAGTCTGTTCACATTTGTTGTTATCTCCGCAACCATAAGAGCAAAGGTCAGTGTGTCCAGGTATGCTGTACCAGTAAGAAAGTGGCCAGCTGGGAGCGGGTCTCTGGCTACTGGGTAGTGGTTTCTCAAGTACTTGGGGGCTAGGGAGGTAGAAGCAGAGATCCCGCAGCTGCAGGGGATTTGGAAGTGACCAGGGCTGTTTCTTCTCTAAGCCAGTGACACGGGGATGATGGGCTGGCAGGTATGCACACTGGGCAGTAGTTGGAATTCAGGCTGGCTACTCCAGTGCTTGACTGGCCCTACGCTGCGGATGGAAGTGTGTGATTGTACTCCCAACCAGGCTTCTGCCAGCAGTGTGGGGCTTCCAGCCTGTCCTGCTGGCCCCGTGCTACACCTGGAAGTGTATGACCCTGGAGGGAAGAGAGAAGCAGAAGATCTTCAGGCACAGCCTTGCCTGCAGGTGCCACCCCCAGAGCTCCCATTTGGCCAGGAATAGGAACAGTGTAGGGCAGAGTCGTCCAGTGTGACCCCCACACTCCCTCCTACACACACACACACACACCACACACACACACACACACACCCCCCAACCCCGTGCCGCGAGGTTGTCCATTGCAGGGCTTTGTTTACTACACTGCAATATCAAATTTTAAAATAAGATTAATGGGAATTAAACTGTATTAATAAGAGAAAATCAGATTTATTGCTTTAATTACATGTATTTTACATTCACTAGGAACAAAATGTTTCCCTTCCGTTTTCATGTTTGACTTCTTGTAGAGGGGTTGTGATACGACATTGCCTATAAGAAATTTATTTACTTTCACCCCTGCATAAAAACCAGATATATAGGGGGGTTTTTGGTTGTTTTTTGTTTTTTTTAATTAAAGCTCAGATTCTGGGATATAATGGTGCCACAAAGGGTGAATTGCTCTGCAAATTCCATGATTGTAGAATATACAGGACCTTGCCTATTTTCCATACCAGCAGGCCTTCAGCAGCCTCCTTCTCCCAGTCCCTTCAGTGCTTCTCGGGCATGCATCTGAGGACCAGTTATTTAGTCCCACAGCTGAACCTGCAAGTCTCATAGTAAAGCCAAGTGAAGAAAGTCAGTGAAATAATTAACACAAATATTTTTGTTCTAATTTTCTCCTTTCAACATTTGAGGTTGGAAGAATGTTAAGCAGGATTGTTGGTGTGGGAGGGAGGAAAATAAGATAAATTAATTAAAGAAGATAGAAGAATACTCAGCACTTTGATTACTCATAATTAGGAAAGTAACTTTGTCATGTAAAATCTAAGAAAAAACACAAACCATGGTAAGGTAATGGAATTATTCATGTAGTTTTTCCCCAGCAAGAATGTGTATGGAAGCAGGGCGATATGGGACCAGCAGCACCACTTTCAACTCTCAACCTCCTCCCCACTGCCATTTCTAGTCCCCAAAAGGGAATTAGGGTACAAAGAAACTGAAGCAAATTGTATAGTAAATTAGCTGAATTTATAACCTTCCCTCTGAACATTGAATTCTCTAATGATCTTGAAATCAGTCTCATGGGAGCTGCTCTTCACACTTTTTTGTACTAATTTAACTATACCAAAATAAACAACATGCAGAAGGGCAATAACAATCCATTTTTATAAAAATAATAGCTATTAACATATTGTAATCTAGCAAATATATAAAATAAGGCACAGACACCCCACCCTTTTCAGACTCAGGGTACATCTACACTGCTATGTAAGCCCAAAATTCAAACTCGGGTTCAAGCCTAATCCCCTTTCCATCTGCACATAAGTTGCACTACCCCAGGATTCAGACCCATGATCCCAGAACTCTAAGGCCAGGTTTACACTAAGCCTGGAAGGTCGTCTTAAGGTACGCAACTCCAACTATGTAAAATACATAGCTGGAGTTGGCATACCTTAAGCTGAGCTTGGTGGTGTCCACACAGCAGAAGGCCGATGGGAACAGATGCTGCCCTCAGTGTTCAATTTATGGGTCTATACTAGACCCACTAAATTGAATGCCAGAACATCGATCTCTAGCGCAGCAAGTGAAGATGTGCCCTAAGGGTGTGAACCCTGTCAAGCCAGGGCCTACAGTGCTTAATTGCTTTGCAAAGTAGATGTAGTCCATCTGGACTCAGGCTCTGGAACTCCATTAAAATTATTTCATCATCCCATAGGCTGACTTTCTTTGTCCTGTGGACAATAAAATTTGGTGCACAATTGAGTTTTTATGCACTGTATCACCAAGGACTAGAGTGGCCAGATTTTAGGTGGTATTAGAAAGTCTGAGATAAGGATAGTTGAACTTGGGCCCACAAAATGCAAAGCAGACACAGGACCCCCAAGTTGGGAACCAGGGTTCAACAATTCCTAACCTCAGGTTAAAAATAAGTGCAGACACGCAAGACCTAGGTTAACAAATGCAGGTTCTTCTAACTTAAATTCTACTAACCCTGAGCTTACATTGCAGTGTAGATAATACTCTTAAAGGACTTGGCTACACAAAATGTTTGTATTGATGCAACCACTTAGAGGGATGAAGTTATTTAAATGTCAGTTTATGTATAGTTTAATTCAGTGAGTGATATAAATATTTTCTAACAGTATAACTGCATGCTCAATAGGAGGTTATATTACACCAATTTAACTATGTCTATTTAGAAATCATTAGAGTTTGGAAACTAATATAGTTAAATCAGCACATAACCTACGTATAGGCCAGCCTTAAATAACCTTATAAACTATTTGAAAATCTGTCTAGTGGTTACCTGATGTTATAAGGATGTATTTTACTGAGGCTTTCTGCTTATAATTCAAGATACTAGCTGCAAAAGTTTAAATATATAATCTGTATTCTTATCTCAAGATTCTAACATCTGAACCAAGGAAAACTATATTCTATGTATGTCCCTACAGGAATATGACATGAGTCTGTAGTCGTTTTGAATTAAAAGCTCTGAAGGAAGTGTCACTTTCCCCCATTCCTCTCAAGCTTATAATGAAAACTTAAATATCCGCATGCTACAGACGAAACATAAATAGGGATGTTTGAAGTACTTTATTCTGTAGTGCTTTCTGATATGCTACAAATTTATATATATTCCTAAAACTGAAATACTGTGTTGTTTGCCTCTGGTGTTATCCACTGTATTTCCTTTTGGTTTATACCTTCCTTTGGTATTCATTGCCCCTCATGTGAAACAGAGTCAAGTCCCAAATTCTTAGAGACAATCTTTTACTGCAGGTTTTGCAGAGTACACCTTTTATAGCACCGAGTGAATAATTCAAGGTAGGCAACATATGAAGTCACAGCAGTAGTAATGAATCTGAGATATTGAAAGGATGAATGAAAAACAAAGTATAAAATGGACAGCAGAGAGAGAATCCAGGAGGCTGCATTACAGCAAACCAACTGGAAGAACCTGATCAATCAGATTGTCTGCTTTATCCTGTATCTGCTGGATACAAGATGCAGAAGGATGGGTACAAAATAACCTGTTGTAGTTCTGTGCCAGCCTCCTGTTCTTTGGGGCAGCCTGGGATCTGCTCTAAAGAACATATACTGGCTCCAGCCTTAAAGAGGCCATCTGCCATCTTCCCCATCCTAGCTGGAAAGCTCCAACTTGTTTCCATTCCCTTTGGACCAGATCTTGAAAGACAGAAGGTGGTATTTCTGAAATTCCACAATACACTTCATTCTGACCTGAACTCTTGATGGAAATACATTGAACAAATTGTCCTAAAGAGATTCGGAAACATACAAATGGTCTTTGTGTCAATAACATCTTTCCACAAACACTATCTGAAAACACTGGAGACCTTTACGTTCTCTATAAACTCATTCCAAGCCATTTCCTTAAGTGGTCTAAAGTTCTTCTTGGGCCCTCAACACTAGGGCTTTATTTCGAAACAACCTCCCTAAAGTCAAATTTATAAGCGGAGCACCCACACTACCAAGCCCGTTATTTCAAAATAACAAGCCGCTTATTTTGAAATCTGTACTCCTGCTTTTCTCAAGGAATAATGCTAAATTTGAAATAGTTATTTCGGACTAGTAGTATTGTGGATGTGCTGGTGCTGCTATTTCAAACTAATTGGCCTCCAGAGGTTTCTCACAGCTGCAGCTCTAAGTGGGAGCAGGAGAAGGGCTTCTCGCACATGGCCAACTTTAAAAGCCATGTGCAAGAGACCATGACCTCAGGCAGAGATGAGCGATGCCAATGCTCCCTCAGATCGTCTGATGGCTGCCAGCACTTCTGCTGCTCCCACGGCGGCCATGGCCCAGGAGAGCTCCAGCCTAGACTGGTGCAGACAGTGCTTTTTAAAAAAAAAACAAAAAAAAAAACCAATAAAAAAACAATTGAACCCAATTGTCCGGTATGCTCCGTTCTTTCCAGGTAAGCTCTGACTGGAGGTGCTGGGAAGTACTATCACAAAAAAAGCACTGGGTGCCGAGGTCCTGGATCTCATCAAGGTGTGGAGGGAGGAAACCAACCTCCGGGATCTCTGCACCAAACAAAGGAACACTGACATCTATGGCTGGATTGCTGCCAACCTAGCCAATAAAGGGCATACTAGGACCCTGGACCAGTGCCACATGAAGATCAAGGAGCTGCAGGAGGCCTACCACAAGGCCAGGGAGCAGAGCAGACGCTCTGGGGCAGCACTACACACCTGCCGCTATTATGACCAGGTCAATGCCATCATGGGAGGGGGGCTGGTCACCTCCCCTACTGTCAACATCGAGTCTGGTCAGGATACTCCTGGCATCAGTCTGCAGGAGGGTGGCATGGCGGAGGATGATGACAACAACAAGGAGAAGGAGGCGGCCGGCCATGTGACCATGCCCGCCAGCCAGGAGCTATTCCTCACTCTGGAGCCAGTCTTCCCCTCCCAGGATGTCTCCCAGGCTTCGGCAGAACCCGGGGAGGGCACTTCAGGTGAGTTATATATTTTTCCCTACCTACACATAGGGGCAGGCGATGGGCTGCAAGGACCTGCATATTCCTCTCACAGCCCACTCAGCCTGTGGGTCACACAACAGCCTGTTCATGTGGGTGCACATGGAAAGCCAGTTCAGAGAACACAGTTCCATGGTACTCTCACATAGGAACCCCTTGGTCCTTCTCGCAAGGTTCTTGGAGAGGCCTGCCTTATTCCGGCCTCCATGGTGGGACACTTTCCCATGACAAGCCACCACTAAGGAGGCTGGGTCATGGAAACACATGGCACAGGCTCATGCCCACACTCAGTATCTACTCCCAGTCAAGTGTGGTGATGCAGAGAAGACTTCTCATACATGGGAATCTGCAGGAGGGCGGATGGAGGAAGAGGAGAGGAACCCATTAGCACTCACACGGGCAAGCAGTGTCTGCTGCTCACACACACCTACCCCACCCCATCCCCACCCTCCCCCCAGCAGGCAGGGACAGAAGTTCTCTCTCTGTGGGATGTCGCCAGTGCCAAACTTGGGTGGTGAGACCTCTAGAACAGCCAAAGCTTCCAAACAACCCAGAGGCAGGTGCTACTCCCATGCACATCCTTAAGTCTCCCTCCCCCCATTCCAGGTTCTTTACCCAATCCCTCCCCAAATTGTATGTCCCCTGAATAAAGAGTCCTATTTTTTTTAAAAAAGATATCTTGTTTGCTCTCCAGGGGAGGTGGTGAAGGTGGGAAGGAAGGGCAGGGGAAGGGGGAGATGGGGAATGAAAGGCATACACAGGGAATGCAGGGGCCCCTTGTGGAGAGGCATGGGGGAAGAGTCTCACAACTGGCCTTACATGAAACCATCCTTCAAGGCCTCTTTGATGAGTACAGCACTTTGATGTGCTCTCCATATGGCATTGGTGTCTGGCTGCTCAAATTCCCAGGCCAGACATTCAGCCTCAGCCCCCAGAACGTGGCATAAAAGTCTCTCCCTTGCTTTTGCAAAGTTTGTGGAGCACACAGCAGACCGCCACCCCGAAGGGGATGTTGCACTTGCTGAGGTCCAGGTGGGTGAGGAGACTTCTGAACGTCCCCTTTAAACAGCCAAATGCACATTCAATGACCATGCAGCACCTGCTCAGCCTGGTGTTGAACTGCTCTTTGCTGGGGTCCAGGCTGCCCATGTAGAGCTTCATGAGCCAGGGGAGTAAGTGGCAGGCTGCCTTGCCCAGGATTATGAGGGGCATATCCACTTCCCCGACTCTGATAGTGCAGTCGGGGAAAAAAGTGCTGGTGTGCATCTTTCAGAAAAGGCAGAAGTTCTGGAAGATGCAGGCATTGTGCGCCTTTCCCAATCATTTGACGATGTCAGTGAAGCAGCCCTTGTGATACACAAGGGCCTGCAGCACCATGGAGAAGTACCCCTTCTGGTTATAGATAAAGTCTGAGGCCCGGTGGTTGTGGCCAGGATGGGGATGTGGGTACCATCTATGGACACACCTCCTCCCCCCACAGTTGGGGATGCCCAAGGTAACAAAGCCATTGACAATGGTGTCCACATTGCCCAGAGTGATGGCCCTCCATAGCAGCAGGTGTTTCATGGCCTTGGCTACCTGTAGGAGCACTGTGAATTTCCCCATACCGAACAGGTTCCCAACTGAGCAGTAGCTGTCTGGCGTGGAGAGCTTCCAAAAGGCGATGGCCACGCGCTTCTACACGGGCATGGTGTGTTGCATGTGAGTGTCCTGTCACTTGGGGGCAGAGGCAATCCACTCGCAGAGCTCCAGGAAGGTGGCGAGGTGCACATCAAAGTTCTGCAGCCACTGCTGATTGTCCCATGCCTGCAGCAGGATGCAGTCCAATATGTCTGAGTTCGTCTCCCGCTGCAAGAAGTGGCATTCTGCAGTGTTCAGGGGATTGAGGGGCATGCACAGCAGTAAGAGCACCAGGACCTGGGTGAGCAGGGCCTGTGGTCCATGTTGGGATTCGTTCTGCTGATCCTTGTCCTCATCCTTCTATAGCAGCGTGCAGGCAGTTTGGAAGTACTGTGACATGAGGCCCATGAGCCTGGCACTACTTTGCAGCAGCTCTGGCTTTATGGTGTGAATGCTGTGGCATCTGCAAGGGCAGCCAGAGCACAAGAAGGCACATGCCCACTGGGTCCTTTTGGGTCCCACGAGGGGGGAGGTAGAGGAGGAGTAGCTTGTGAGATGCAGTTGTATAGAGGAGCCTCTGAAAGCATGCGTTGCACTTCCCTGGCCAAGCAGCCACAGGAAGTATCCACCCTTCTGGTGCCCTCCCCAGAGGGCTTCTGGGGGCTCTCAGACCAAGGCAGTCTCTTTTGAATGTTGATGTACTATTTCAGACTAATTCTAACTTATTTGAGGCTTCCCCATAGTGGGGATACACTATTTCAATTTTGTTAAATCGGAAGTTAAGCCGATTTTAGTAATTTTGAAATAATTTCCTAGTGTAGACATGCCCCAAGACAGCAGCAGATTTCCTAGAGTCAAATAAGAACCATGAACCCCAGGACTCTGCTTTTTCTTTGTGTAGTTTGTAGGAGCTTCAAGAAGGATCTGCAGTAGAAAAATTAAGATTTAACAAATGACAAATACATCCTGCCCTAATAATACTTGATGAAAAAGTCATAACATAAGAACGGCCGTACTGGGTCAGACCAAAGGTCCATCTAGCCCAGTAGCCTGTCTGCCGACAGTGGCCAGCACCAGGTGCCCCAGAGAGGGTGGACCGAAGACAATGATCAAGCGATTTGTCTCCTGCCATCCCTCTCCAGCCTCTGACAAACAGAGGCCAAGGACACCATTTCTATCCCCTGGCTAATAGCCTTTTATGGACCTAACCTCCATGAAATTATCTAGCTTCTCTTTAAACTCTGTTATAGTCCTAGCCTTCACAGCCTCTTCTGGCAAGGAGTTCCACAGGCTGACTACACGCTGTGTGAAGAAGAACGTTCTTTTATTAGTTTTAAACCTGCTACCCATTAACTTCATTTGGTGTCCTCTAGTTCTTCTATTATGGGAACTAATAAATAACTTTTCTTTATTCGTCCTCTCCACACCACTCATGATTTTATATACCTCTATCATATCCCCCGTTAGTCTCCTCTTTTCTAAACTGAAAAGTCTCGGTCGTTTTAACCTCTCTTCATATGGGACCCGTTCCAAACCCCTAATCATTTTAGTTGCCCTTTTCTGAACCCTTTCCAAGGCCAAAATATCTTTTTTGAGGTGAGGAGACCACATCTGCACACAGTATTCAAGATGTGGGCGTACCATAGTTTTATACAGGGGCAGTAAGATATTCTGGGTCTTATTTTCTATCCCTTTCTTAATAATTCCTAGCATCCTATTTGCCTTTTGACCGCTGCACACTGTGTGGAAATTTTCAGAGAACTATCCACGATAACTCCAAGATCTCTTTCCTGATTTTCATAGCCAAATTAGCCCCCATCATACTGTACGTATAGTTGGGGTTATTTTTCTCAATGTGCATTACTTTACACTTATCCACATTAAATTTCATTTGCCATTTTGTTGCCCAATCACTCAGTTTGGTGAGATCTTTTTGGAGTCCCTCACAGTCTGCTTCTGTCTTGACTATCCTAAACAGTTTGGTATCATCCACAAACTTTACCACCTCACTGCTTACACCTTTCTCAGTCTTAACTTTAACATTAAATTCATTTAATCGCTGCTCCACTTGAAAATACAATCAAAGCATTTGTAAAAAGATTAGCATTAGATCATACACAGTTCCAAAAATACCTTCCTTTTAATCTGTCTTTCCACCTCCTCCCCACCCATTCTTGACTGTGTCCATTAAATCCTGATGAGAATTTTCAGCTGGTTAAGTTTGACTCTGAGATCATGCATGTGTAAATTTATTCATGTTTTCACACAGCTATTTCCACCCACTGCCATGAAAATGTGATGCCATGTCTGTGACCTAAGCATTTCTTGTATCCTCTGTTGAATATTTCAAGGATATTAAAAGGAAACCACTCGAATACTGTTTCAGATATTAGCAAGAATGCACAGACAAGGATTCCTAAATTCTGTCATAGCTTGGTCCACATCTCAGAAGAGCAATTGCCTCATGGACCATTTCATTTCTCATTCACTATTACATGGATCACCTTCCAACCCAACCATGATTGGGTAACATCTCCATAGCAGCCATAATTGATTCTGCCTAAAATTAAATGAGTAAAGTATTTATTGTATTTTTTTCTTTTAATGCGATTTAGTAGTAGAAACTAGTTGGAAAGGTAGCCCTGTGGGAATAGCCAACTGTTATAGTTCATGGATCTAAACTTCAGAAATTCTGATTCAGGTGGTCTCAGAAAGGTGACTGATTTAGCAGTACACTATGCCCAACATCGAATAACTATTATTTACACATATCAGCTGCAAATGCTAAGTATTATTTTACTTTTTTTCTCCCAAGGTTAACAGATTCTTTGAACTGTGAGAATGATGCATATACTAGTCTTAACAGACTAGATAAACATAAAACTCTTGCAGATCCATTGTGGCCAGGTATTATTGAGATTTTTTTTTTTTTTGAAAAGTGGGTTCAGGCCACCAGAATTTCAAGGAACTATGAACCAATATTCAATTTTTCTTGTATTCTGGCAAAATTTATAGTCACAAATAGCACTATTTCTCATACACTACCTTCATTTTATAACACTAATGTTCCATTTGGTTTAATTAAATAGGTTCCAATTTATCTACTATTTTGTTATTTAGAGCTCTAATTTAATTCAGATTTATCAGTTTTTGATAATCCATTTTAATTTCCATAGAAAAAAAGAGCTATGTAACACACCTTTAATAATGGCAGCATTTTTATACTTGTAACCAACTTTGCTAGTTACCTGAAATGTTCATAAACTCATCCATTTTGTTGAATGTTGACAATATCCTTTTGTTTATCAGCAACGATATTTGCATTTTAGGCAGCTTCTCACTGACTTGTATGTTTATTTCAATTGTTTATGGCAATCACCAAAGGTAACATTCATATAGCAAATATTGGGACATTGGTAACACTATTGAGATAAAACCTGCATGGTATATTTAAAATAATCTTCTGTATTATTAAATGTAATTGGTTTCACATCTTCTACTCTTTTGGATTAAATGTACTACTCCAACTTCCACATTTGTTGAGATATGAGCATGAATAATTCTCTCTAGTTCATTCACACTATAGTTTATTAAGTGGATAACTGTTTTCCAGGTCATCTCTCTATATCTAAAAAAAAATTTCCTTCAGAATGACATCATCATGTCATCTGCATTGCCCCTCCCCCCAGCCTCGGCAAAGTCAGAAGGGGAAGTGGCATACATGGTTCAGGGCAGGATGGGAACCCTTCACCATTGGGGCTGGGGCAATTTCCCCCTTCTCCCCCAGGAGCGAGACTGGGACTGGGCAGGGAGGCAGAGCCACAGGGGCTCCAGAAGGCAGGGGTCCCAGCCCAGCCCAGTCATTCTCATAGCACCTCCTTGGGGGGGCACCCTGGGCTCCCCACTGGCCCATGGCTCCCCTGCAGGAGGACTGGGGGCAGCAGTGGCTCCTTGCTGCACTCTGGGGCCCCAGCAAGAAATGGTTCCAGCTCCCCGCTCCACCGCCTGCTGCTGAGCTCCAACTCCTGTGGCCCGGCTGCCTTCTGCCCTGGCTCCTGGGTCCCTTTGGTGGCCATCGGAAGCATGGCGCTCAGCTGCTTTCCCCCATCCCTGCTATTTCCCATCCAGCCACCTTCATCTGTGTCATTGAGCAGCAGGGCCCAGGACCCAGAAGCAGAAGTGGGTAGATGGGAAGTGGATGGGGGAGCAGCATAACATCATCCCAGCTCCGCTGGGCTGAGGGGAAGAGGGAGCAGCAGAGGAGACTGGGAGAAGGCGGGCCACAGGAGTTGGAGCTATGGGAGAAGGGAGGGGCCACCACTTCCCAGGGAGGCCCAGAGACAAGGTCAAGGAAGCGCTACCTCCTCCTGTAACAGGGCCTGTGGAGGACCCCAAGCCAAGCCCCCAAGGCTCCTTTCCAGGTGGGCATGCTATGGGGAGGGAGGAGGTCTCAGAGGGGAGTTGAGGGCACCTTTCTGATGATCCAGGGTCTCCCTCAGAGTGGTGGGGACCTGGGGGTGGAAAAGGGGCCTTCCTCCAGGGAGGGACTTCCCCCTATGGGGAGTCTAGCTGGAGGGGTGCCTTTTACTGCGGAGGGTGGAGGAGCAGGGCGGTGGTAATTTCCCATTGGCCAAGAGGGGGGGAGGCGGGTTGGTGCACGTAGCAGCCATTGGGGGGGGGGGGAAGGATAGCAAACAGGGGACGCAGCCCCCAGTCTATTTTAATATAAAATCCATGTTTTAATACAATATATGGTTCAAGTCAGTAGTTTCACCATATACAAAATAAACTTACATATACTGAAACATAATGTTCCTGCTCTCATTAATTTATAATGCACCAAGGCCAGAATGGCTGCCTCCCCTCCACATTCAGCTGCTTTGCAGTGTGATACTGCTTCCCTTTAAACCATTTATAACTGCAGTGTAGGAAGGAGAAGTTAAATACTAGGCTGACCTGACTTTTATGTGTATATAATTCTCTACAATTAAGTCAGCTGATCTCCAATTTCCTTTTATTTTGTCTTCCACTACACTAGTGATCAGAACTCAGACATTTGGAATTATTTTTAAAGTATTTTGATGTCAAACTGATTTCCACAAGACCTGATTATAGTTTGTAACTTGAGCTACTCCTGATGCATTTGTCCCAGACAGAATTAGAGATTGTGGGCATGACATCTGATCCATCTGTACTGTAAGTTGTCCCAATGTACTAAATACAACCCAGGATGGGGGATGGGGCTAGTGTTCACTGTGGAAGGAACAAAATCTTTACAAAGAGCTGAGTAGCAAGGTTTTACTAAGCCTAACATGAACAACTCCCTAGTTCACATATACTATAGCATCCACAAAAGGTGATGCCATAATTTTAATTATACACATATGAAAAGCACACTGTACAAGATGAGGTTCCTTACCTGTTCACTAACTGATGTTCTTCGAGATGAGTGTCCCTGTTGGTGCTCCACATTAAGTCAGTGCACCACTGCCAAGCCTTCAATCAGTGTCCCTGGGGCTGCACATGTGCATCTGTAGCCACACACTCCTAGTTTGCAGGCATTGCGCATGCATGAGCCCCCCCCACACACTTTGGTTCCTTCTCTACCCTGGAATGAGACCTCTTAAGGAGGCCAGAATTCCAAAGGAGAAAGAAGGAAGGGAGGGTAGTAGAGCACCCACGGGGACACTCATCTCAAAGAACGTCAGTTACTGCACAGTTGAGTAACCTCCTCTTCGAGAGAGAGAGATCACCACGGGCACTCCACATTAGGTGACTACAAAGCTATATCCGCTTAAGGAGGTAGGGTCTTCAGATCTGGCATGAATGCAGTAGACAGGACTGCCTTGGAGAATTTTAGGTTGGATAAGAGTCCTTAAGTAAGTGCATAGTGCTTTGCAAAAGTGTGGTCTGATGACCATGTAGCAGCTGAGCAAATATCCATTATGGGAACTTTACAGAGGAATGCAATTGAGGTGGACATGGCTCTAGTGAAATGTGCTCATACGTTGTTAGGAAGAACAACCTCCGACAGGGAATAACAAAGTCTTATACAGTCTGAAATCCAATGGGAGAGACTTTGAGATGAAATGGGTTGACACTTATTGTGATTTGCTATAGATACAAACATTCTCAGAGAGGACCTAAATGGTCTAGTACATTGTAGATAAAAGGAAAGTGCTCTGAGTAAGTCAAGCATGTGCATCTGAGATTCGAATGAATTCAAATGGGGCTTGGGAAAGAAGGTAGGATTGTATGGTCTGATTGAGGTAGAAGGGTGACCTTAGGGAGGAACTTGGGGTGGGTACGTAAGGTGGGTACCTTATCTTAGAAAAAGGTGATGTACGGGGGGAAGGGGACTGCCATCAAAGCTGCAATTTCTCCCACCTGTCTAGCCGACATAATGGCTATGAGAAAAGCAATTTTCATAGATAAATGCAAAAGAGAAATAGTATCCATTGGTTCAAATGGAGGTCAACTAGGAGCATTCAACATGAGGTGCAAGTCCCAAGGGTCCATTGGTGGAGTCACCTCTGGGTAAAGTGCTTGTAGGCCTTTCTGGAACTTCTTAGTGAGCCGATGTGCAAATATCAATGAGTCGTCTATCTTGAGGTCAAAGTTTGCTATAGCAGCAAGGTGAACCTTGATGGAACTTATGGCAAGGCCCACTTGTTTAAGGATGAAGGGTAAGGAAGATGTGGAGGGGCTGACCTGATGGGCTGAGCACCATATCAAGAATCTGTTCCATTTTTAACGGTAAGTCTTACGAGTACTCTGCACCCTACTGTATAACAGAACTCTTTGCACCTGTTGTGAACACCTGTGCAGAAAACCATACAGGAGACAAGCTTTCAAGTGCAGCACATGGAGGTTGGGATGACAGGTCTGGATTCCATGCTGGAAGAGATCTGGAGTGTGTGGAAGAGAGATTGGTGGTGCGTGGGACATCCTGATCAGAAAGGGAAATCAAGTTTGTTGTGGCCACGATGACGCTATGAGGATTAGGTGTGCTTTGTCTCTCCTTGCCTTGTGTACAAGCTTGTTTAAAAGAGGTATGGGGGAGAAAGCATAAAGGAGATGGGATGATCAATTGATTAGAAAGCATCTCCCATGGAACCCTTCCCCATGCCAGCTCTTGAACAGAATTGGTGACACTTTTTGTTGGATTGGGTGGTGAATATAGGTCTATGGCAGGGTGACCCCATTGATGAAAAATCCATGACAGGATGTCTGGGTTCAATTGCCACTCATTTTTGGTGGGAAAGGCCCTTCTGAGGGTGTCAGCAGTCATATTGAGGTTCCCTGGAAGGTGTAGGGCAGTGATATTCATGCCGTATTTTAGGCACCAGTTCCAAAGGGTGATTGATTCTGTGCATAGGGCATGAGATCGGGCTCCACCTTGGCAATTTATATAAAACACTGCTGCGACATTGTCTATATAGAGTCTTACATGATTGTTGATGATGAATGGAAGAAATGTCTCGCATACGTATCTTACTGCATGAAGTTTGAGGACATTTATGTGAAGGTTCTTGTCTTTGCTGGACCACAGCCCTGAGCCAGGTGATGTCATAGATGTACACCCCATCCTGCAAGGGAGTCCATCTGTCATCACGGAAATGGACAGCTATGACACAAAGGATGGTACTCTGGAGCAAAGGTTCTGTGGTATTGTCCACCATTGAAGGGACTTATTTACTGGTAGTGGAATCGAGAGGGATTTGGATAATGGGTGTACGTTGGGCTTGTAGACTCTCCTGAGCCAGCCCTGTAGACACCTCATACGGAGACGAGTGTTGTTGACAGTGAAGTTGCACACTGCCACGTGGCCCAAGAGCTGGAGGGAATTGTGTGCTGTTGCTCTGGGAGTGGACTGTAATGCTTTTACCAAGGTCACTATTTTGTTGAAACAGTCTGTGGGAAATGAAGCAATGGCACGTGTGGAATTGGGGCAGGCCCTTATGAATTGAATCTTTTGAGTAGGAATGAAGGCTGATTTGGTTTAGTTTATTTGCAGGCCTAGGTGTTGGAATACATGCCTTGTGACTGACAATGAGAGAAAGAGTCGGTTTCTGAGCACGCGTTGAGAAGGCAGTCGTCCAGGTAAGGAAATATGATGACACTTTGTTTTTGCAGGTATGCTGTGACAACTGAAAGAACCTTTGAAAAGACTCTTGGAGCCGTAGAAAGGCCAAATGGTAGGACCATGTACTGATAGTGCTATGTACCCAAAACGAATTGGCAAAAACGTCTATGAGCTGGATGGATGGAAATATGAAAATATGCATCTTGCAAATTGAGAGATGAAAATCAGTTAACCTGTTCCAATGCCACTAGAATGGTAGCAAAGCGTCACCATCTTGAACTTCTGTTTTTTAATTAATTTGTTTTGTGCTCACAAATCTAAGATAGGTCACCATCCTCCCGACTTCTTCTCCATGAGGAAATAAGGTGAATAAAAACCTTTCCCCCTAAATTGTGGCGGGACTATTTCAATTGCCCTTAGGTGAAGGAGATGTTTCACTTCCTGCAGGGGAAGATTTTCATGAGAGTGGTTCCTGAAGAGGGACTGGAAAGGGGGTTGTGAATGGGATATAGACATAAAGAGAATAGTATAACCTTGTTCAATTATCTGGAGCACTCATCTATCAGAGGTTATACATCACCAGTTGTTAAAAAATGGAAGTAGATGGTGCTGAAAAAGCTTAAATGGAGAGGATGGCATTGGAATAGGTGAGAGACTTTCTTGACCCTCAACGTGCTGTTCAAATTTGCTTGCTGGTTTGTTGACACTGTTGCGAATTACTAGGGAGCAGGAGGCAGCATTGATTTCTGCCTCTACCACAGTTTTGCTGATGTTGGTCTTGTCTAGTGTATTGTTGAATGTACTGTGGATATCATGGCCTAGGGTAAGGCTGATACAAGTATTGTCTCCTTCTAGGTGCTGGATTATGAATGCCAAGAGACTGGAGTATTGCCCAGGAATCTTTCATTGAGTGGACGACATTGGATATATGTAAAGGGAACATACAGAAACCTGTTGGAGGACACTTCAATCTACCTAATCACTTTTTAAAAGATCTCCAGGTGGCTGTCTTGTCACAAACCAATTCTACAAACCAAATCCATAGAGAGGAGTTGGAATTACAATTCATCCACAAATTCAATTCTCACACTGATAACCTCTTCAACTGAGATAACAGATGGCTGGGACATTATCAACTTAACATTCAGTGAAGGTGCCAACAGCTCTTTGTCTGTGTAGATTCTTGCATTAGTACCCTTCCTATCTAATTGCTATCCTATGATCCTTATCTGCTTCTTTTAACTATCCAATCTTTAGGTGCTCATAGGTTACCAGTTCTGCCTACTAGTTTTTCCCTTAGATATTTTCATACCCTGTGCTCCTTGTTTCCTGGCCCCTTCCTTTTTTTCCCTTCCAACATCTCCCTTCTCCCCTATTTACTTCGGGTCTGCACATTCTAAACTCAAAACTCCGGTCATCTAAAGAAGTGGGCTGTGCCCACCAAAGCTCATGATACCATTTACATGTTTTGTTAGTCTATAAAGTGCTACCAGACCATTTGTTGCTTTTTAAGTTTATTGTCATTAATATTGGCCATGAAGAGCTTCTGTCCATCAAATGGGAGATCTTCAATGGTGGATTGAAGTTCCCTGCAGAAAGAAGCAGAGTTGAACCAGGAGGCTCTCCTCATTACCACCACAGTCACTGTAGACCATGCCACTGTGTCGGCTGTGTCTAGGGCGGCTTGTACTGCTGTCCTAGAGATTGTATGGCCCTTTGTGATTACAGCCCTGTACTGTTGTTTGTTTGCCTCATGAATACATCGAAAAAAGTCATTACATTTGGTATAATTCCTGTAGTCATGTTTACTTTAATAGAGCAGTGTAGTTCACCACTTGGAATTGTAATGTTGAGGACATATATATTTTGTGTCTGAACAAATCGAGCTTCTTGCTGTCATGATCTGATGGTGTGGATCTGAAATGCTGACGCTTGTTCTTTTGATGTGTAGCTTCTACCACCAATGAATTGGGTACAGAGTGAGTAAAAAGAAACTCAGAGCCCTTGCATGGAACATAATATTTTTTGTCAGCTCTCTGGCAAGTAGGCATTGCTGTTACCAGAGTTTGCCAAATTGTCTTTGACAGTTCCGTAATTCCTGGATTGATAGGTGGTGCTACATTAGAAGATGTCACAAAATGCAGAATGTCTGTCAACTTGTGTTGGTTTTTAGTGATCTTTTGGAGGGGAATGCTCAATTCTGTAGACACTCATTTTAAGAGCTCTTTGAAACGTGCAAAATAATCTGCAGTAGTCAGAGCTGGGGGCATGACTGCTTTGTCCGGTCATGACAATTCATTTGGGTCCAGTGAAGTGACAGGTGATGGAGCGGAGTGGTCACCTTCTAGGGCTTGCTGTCACAGGGGAGATGGGGATTACGGTGGTGGGGAACGTTGCAGTACACTGTGGTGTTTCTGAGTGTAGTGGTGTCTGTGTCAAGATTGCCTGGGGCTCCAGTATTGCCATTGTGGGTGTGGCATGGGGGGCAGCATCCAGGGATTACCGTGCCAGGGTGGCATGCTTCTATGCCTGGAATGTGGAACAGCGCTTAAAACACGGTAAGATGGGCATGGCACCAGCTATCTGAGTGAAGGGAAGGGGTTAATTGGGAGAAAAACTTTTTTTTTTAACCCCTATAAATTGTGAACTGCTAAGCAGCTAACTGGGGAATAAAAACAGGTTGAATGGGAAATTACCTCGTTCCGCATTTTAGATAAGGAACACTGCTGAGCTCCGTCTCTGGCCGGAGGAGGTAGAGAAAGAATGAAGAGAGGAGAGCTTACATATGCAGGATGCCTGCAAACTAGCAGCGCGTGGCTGCATATGTGCGCATGCACGGCCCCAGGGACACTGCTCTAAAGACTCCGATTGCAGGCTTGGAAGTGGCACACTGACCTAATGTGAAGCACTTATGGGGACATCTCTCAAAAAAGAATTCATAAGTTTAAGGCAGCTCCTCTCATAGTTGCAGACTCAAAAACGAAACAAAGGAAAAGAGAGAATGGACAAGATGTTAATGAATAGAGCATGAATTTACTGAAAACTCCGAGTCATAAACCTGGTGGTTTGCCAAAGGCAGGGCCCAAATTATTTGTACATAAATACAGACCAGTAGAATTTGATTCCAAAAGAACATGTCTCTGTCATTTTCTTTACCCTAGGCCAGGTGACTTGTTCCTTCCCTACCACTCCAGCATTTCCCAATATCTGAACTGACTCTTTTTGAGGAAGCTTCTCATGTCACTGACCGGTAAAAGGCACTGATTAGATTGTGCCAGACAAGCAGGTAAATAACTGACACATACATGGAATGGGTTTAAATGAAAGACCGCAATTTTATTAATTATACCTTGGGGTATAATCACCTGCCCCAGCTCTCACAAAACAGGCAGGACATTTATTGTGAACCACAGAGTAACTTGGGGTAGACCCTCTTCTTATCCCACGTAAGGGGAGGCGGACAGTCAGAGGCCACGAAGCTGGGGATTGGGTGCAAAATTTCAATCCATGAAGACTTTGAGCTCCTCTGCTCCCCACCCACCAAGTGCACTAGGACTAGCTACACAATCCCAGTCTCACCTCTGGAAGCTATCCTTTTAGCGTTTCCCCTTCTGGACAACCACTGCAAGTAGCAAGTTAGCTATCATATCAGCATTATGGGAGCCTCAATTCCTATTGCTTCCAACCCTTCTGTGCTACCAGGAAGCTGCGAGAAAAGCGACCTCCCGCCCCACCAGGTTACATGCCAATGTGGCTGAATGAGAACATTTTCTAAACAGAAGACTGAGTAGACCTACAGCAACATGAATGGTACAGCTCATGATCTACAAGTAAAAGGAGGAAAGGTGAGGCAAGCTAACTGGAGATTAAATGGGTATATCCACACTGGAAAAAGCAAAACAAAACATAGCTGCGAGTTTCAGAGCCTGGGTTAACCTACACTGTCTTTTGGGAGTAAAAATAGCAATGCAGACAGTCAAGGCTTGGGCTAGAGCCTGAGCTTTGAGACCTTCCCCCTCACAGGGTTATAGAACCTGGGCCTGAATGTCAACATTCTCAATTTTTAACCTCACAGCCTGCATCCCGCAAGTACAAGTCAATTGACCAGGACTTTGAGACTTGGTTCTACAGGCATCTTTAGGACATCTACACTGGCATTAAAAAAACCCAACAAAACACAGATGTAGCTGGTCTGGGTCAACTGACACAAGGGTTGCAGGACTACAAAAATGCACTGTAGATATTCAGGCTTGCAGTGCAGCTTGGACTCTGAGACTCCACAAGAAGCGATCTCAAAGCCTAGCCTCCAGCACAAGCTTGCATCTTTACACCAAGCCCAAGCCAGTGGAGTCAGGCTCTTAGACTCAGCACTGTGGATTTTTATTACAATGCAGACATAACCAAAAGAGGTTTATGCAAAGCCGTGCCTTAGGCATTGGGGATGGCGAGTGAGGGAATTCACACAGCAGCCAATCAGATAACTCCATTTCCCTTTACCTAACCAATGCCTAAGCAGAGAACCTTTTGGAGAACAAAGGCTGCAGCTACAGCTTCCTACTGCATGTACAATTGGACTTCTCTGATTCCTTTTTTGTCCAGTCAAAGGTCTTCTCCCATTAAAGGCAATGAGAGGGCACTGTCTCAATTTTTTTTTCTACCTCTTCTATACCACTCTTTGTTTTTCACTTTTAATTCCTCTCTCAGGGTATGTCTACACTAGCCCCCTAGTTCGAACTAGGGAAGCTAATGTAGGCATTCGAAGTTGCAAATGAAGCCCGGGATTTAAATATCCCGGGCTTCATTTATCTTCAGCGCCGCCATTTTAAATCCCCCTTAGTCGAACTCCGTGCCCGCGGCTACACGGCGCGGGTAAATGGTCAATTAGAAATCCTAATTCGAACTACCTACTCCGTGCAGCGATGTGGCACGCAGAGTTAAGATTTAAAATGGCGGCGCCAGATGCAAATGAAGCCCGGGATATTTAAATCGGCTTCATTTGCAAATCCCTAGTTCGAACTAGGGGGCTAGTGTAGACATACCCTCATTTCTTTCCCTCTCTTGCTCAATATGGTCCTCTTCTACCTAATTTAAACTTTTGTCCCCCTCATCCCTTTCCTGCTCATTATCTCATTCTAGTCCTTTTACAGTGCTAGTTAGTCTACTGAGATAACTGTCAAGTAATATAATAGTGTACTTTTTTTATGCGTGTCGTAACAAGGTCTCACTCCAGACAGAAGTAGAATTATTTTCTAAAAGTAATTTACTCAAATTATTCCATTATTTTAAGAGACGCCATCCTGTACATTCAAAGAATTTCAGAAACTGAAAAGCCCTACTTAAGTGTTACCATTTGTGGATATTTTCACAAATCAAATAACTAATTGTTACCAGAGATATTCTTCAGAAATGAGTCAGTCAACTAAGTTAATTTGTTTATATAGTTGATCTTAACTTTCATTAGCAAAGATAAATGCATTCCTATTTCAAGTGAAATAAAAGATACTACAAAATGAATGGCAATGACATTTTTAAAAGTATATGGAAAAGCTACAAGTAATTTTTAATCAATGTAAAGTAATGCAGCAACGTTTGTTTTTCAAAACCATATAATCTATTGTCAAAACAATAGTGGACCGCATGAGTCTGCCAGAAGGGCTCTTGATTTAAAGAGACTAAATGATATTATGTAGTCTGTTCCCTGTAGAAACTGTTCTGGATTTGTAGACACAGTGGCACTCGTGAAGCGACTAATATTGTGCACATAGTGGGTACCAGTGACCTCTGCTGGAGTTATGAGGGAGCTCCTTACAATAATATTAAAGCGAACACTCCACTTAAACCCCTCTTTTCATTCCTTCGCAACTATCCAAAAAGATTGTCTTTCAAATGAAAATTTTTTGGACTCAACTATGAATATTTCTGGAAAATGTGAACAGAATTGTTAAGATTTTTTGTAAAGGTTATGCAAATAGCAAGTTTAGAAAATAACTGAAAATATGCGGTTTGTTGTTTTCTATAACAACTTAAATAAATACATTTAATCAAATGTTAGCTGGTCAAATACGCACCACATTATGCATGTACGCAGCTGTCCGCTTCAGGACTTTCCATGAACATTTTCTTATTTGAGAAATTATTTAATAAGAGCTCAATTCTGCACCCCTGACATCGAGAGATTTTGCAGTTTACTTCAATGGAAGCAGAAATAGGCCTATTATTTAAACAGAACTTCGCTTTTTTCAGAAAGTGTGTTTCTGGTATATGCTAAAGGGCACACATGCCCTTTAGCACCTTCTGTTAGCTACAGGTTGCCCTGCAGCATCCTGCCTCATTTTCCCCTTCTATTTGGGAACTGAGATAGTTGCAGATACTCAAAACATTCTTCTTTTGGGGTCCAATTTATTAAGCCCAGCGTAGAGTCTTTTAAAACAGAAATCAAATCTGCTATCTTCACTCAGTCTCAAGCTGGGCACAGTCCCTCCTCCCTTGAAGTCTGTTTGCCTGCAGACTCAGCACTATGTAGCTGCAATTAGGTCTTCATTGCAGGTCTCCTACTCCACTGAGATGTTCACTTCTCTTCCCTCAACTCAGTACTTTGAAAGAGCCTTCTACTTTTTGCAATGTCTAAAGTCACTGACCAACACCCAGCAACTGCTGTCTTCCCTTTATGGGCAGGTACTTAAGCCTCATCAATCACAAGCATCCTAGATCCAGCTCCCTCTTAAAGGGGCCAGTCATGCTGTGACAGTCCTGTTGTAGCTTTGTCTCTCTTTAAAAATCTATTCACTTTAGAAATGCTGGGGTTTCTTCCCCCCCATGTTCCTAATCTCTTACACTTCATCTGAAAGAGAATTAATACAATCTACACACTATGCAATGAACTGTCGACTTGTGTACATGTAAACTATGCTCTAATCTAATGCTTTATGACAACAAAAAAGTACTGTTTTAATTAATGATGTTTCCTCAGAATGGAGCCATGTAAGGTTCCAGGATATAAGATAACTTTGCACTAGCTAAATACAATTTGTTATATCTTAAAAGTATGGATAGTTTATGCCTCCCATGGAAAATCATAATAGGACAATTTTTTAAATATGTAAATATGTTAGTAATAATCAATATTAAAAGTCTGCAGTTTCATTGAAGAAGTGAGCAAATGAAACATTAAAATAGATTAAAATGTTACTACCTCATAAAATTACACTCCATAGCTTATTGGACAGATGTGACTTTTAAGACCTTTTTATTATGCCCTGTTTATTTTATATTAGTATTGTCACAAAAAAGGAATAGGTTTTCCAATAAATGCATAATGAAAGAAATAAACCCAATAAGAGTAATTTTACAAACAAATACACTCCTTGCGGTGAGATCATAATGCCTGCTAAAAGAACTATTATCTGGTGTTTAAAACATATCCAAGACATCCATCTCTTGTGAAACTTACAAATGCCTTACTTCCTCATATTAATACAATGTATGCATTAAAATGCAATTATGAATAAGGCAGAAATCCTATTGTGACATCACTAAATCTAATAAAAACAGTGCACAAGTGAACTTAACGAAAGGAAAAGTTTATTACACAAATATGAAAGTGAATTTGTTGGTGACCTTCCAAACATATTTATATAGGGCACCTTGCAGAATTAAGCCTTCCTTCTGCCATGTAGTGGATTTCTCTTAAATCCTTCTAAGGGAGTTTGAAGTTCTGTATTAAACTTCTCATCCCAAGGTATAAAATATCAGTCCTATGTACAAGGGGAGAAATTTTCCTTTGATTTTATGTTAAATTATACATTTTGGGGAAATACTCTTGTTCAAATATGTTGAAATAACTTGTTCCTTTAAGTGTGGCGCTATTAAACAGCAAGACTGTCGATTACATATTCAGCATTCATTAGATTCACTGCTTTTCTAAGTGAAAAAATTCGGCAATAGATGTTCCTTCAATCTTCATGGATTTCTGCAGCCTTCTCAGAGAGACCAAACTCAATGTTTGAGAAAACACTATGTTCAACTAGCATTTTAATATTTTGAAATGGTTCTTTTTTATATAACAGTTTGCCACCACCTAGCCTGCCCTCAAGATTTTATTTACATAAGACTAAGATATGGAAGCACTGAAATATACATAAGATTCAGTCAGTGACTATACAGAGAATTCTTTGCATTCCAAATGGGATGTCACAGAAAGGAGAATTATGGAATATGTGGTTTCCATCAGGTTAAATCCATCCTGTTTATCAAAACGGAAGATTATTCTGCCTGTCAAGCAAATGTGGCTCAATTTAATAAAATTATGCTTTCTATTTAATATAGTTAATATAATGTATAGAATTAAGTATTTCCTGATTTTCAAAAGAAGGTGAATCACCACACTATGCCCTTTAGACAGACAATTGGGTCTGCTCCAGACCTCTGAGAATCAGGCACTTTATATGCAAACATAGTACATTTTAGTAACTAGCAATAAAGGTTGTACCTCTCTAGTCTGGCAACATCCATGGACTGGCAAGATTTTAGTTAGCTGGATTTCCACTCATCATGGATGTGGCCAAGTTTGTTTACAGCCACCAGTCCTGGCTCTCAGTGTTCTGTGCTGATATATAGCTCCAATTTGGCCCTAAGAGCACGTCTAAACTACATTTTTTCCCCCGAAAGAGGATTCCCAAAAAACCTGCATCCAGACTACTTTCACTTTGGAAAGATCCTCTTTCAAAAGTGAGATCGGAAGAAGATATGCAAATTCCCGTGGAATTTGCATATCCTCTTTCCAAAATTCTTCATAGTCTAGACATAGCCATAATGTCTTCTAAGAGCCCAGTAAGCAGTGGAAGTGTTGGTAATGCTGCTAGACAATATTGACTTCCCGTGGTTCGGCAGCAGTCAGGTCCTGAGGGCGCTTGACTAGAGGTTCAACCTGTAATGCAATACTACGATTGAGAACTACAGCATGCAAAACATAGGAAATTCAGAAATATAAACTCTCTCAATGTTAACTCCACCTCATTGCACATCCTATCTATTTTATGATGTGCATCAACAAACTTCCTGTACTTAATTTTTGTTTTGCTAGACAAAGATAAAAAAGAAAAAAATCTAAAGGTTTTGGTCTGAAGAATCTGCCAATTTTGATTGCAGACAAATACAATATCAAAAGTAGACAATACAATATCAAACCACACAGCTACTTCAGATCCAGGATCCCAACATTCTTACATTGACTCACATGTGAAGAGTATCACACCTATTTCAATTTAGGCAGGCAGAATGTAGTTCCAAATGAGATCTGGAAGGACTTTCACCTTTAAATATTCCAACAGATGTCAAGAGAATCTTAATGAGTTCATCATTACCTTGGTTTTATTTCTCATCTGAAAGATAGTATGCTGACTGAAAGGGAAGAATGCCACTTGCTTAAACATCATTTCCTGAAGCACAAGGCTTGAAAACATGGAGTTAAATGTTTCTTCCTTAAATTTTTCCTGGATATTTGCTGGGTTAGTGAGAAAACATGCTAGTGCTGTTGCTGTCTCTGCCCTGTAATATCTGATACTCCTTGTGTAACCCCCCCCCCCCACACACAAAAAATTCTAGCAGGAAGAGCTTTTGCTAGAAGGAGGGGTGCACACCATGGTAATGCTCCTCCCCTCTCTGGAAATTAGGCTTGCTGTCTAACTTGATTTCTGTTCTTTAGCTCAGAACATGTCTGTATTACTCATAGCTAAAGGGAAGGTCTTCAATAATTTAGGATACTACAGTTCAGTTAGTGCAACCGGGGATATTTTCTTCAAGTAGTACTGCTCGCCTGTAATTCTGTCATCCATCGGATCTCTGAAGCATTGTGTATGCTTTAAACTACTGAATAGTATTTGAAGCAGACCAGGCAGTGGCCTGTGCTCCTACTGAGACACTCATTATTAAAAATTAATCACAATCCTCATTTTGCTTAGTCTTATTTTACCCAAAGTAATGTCATTTCACAGATTTCATCTCAAGTTAATGCTGATTTGTGCTGTTCAGGTCATATAGGAGTTTGTAACATCAGAATAGCACAAGTAGCTTGACTCATTTTATCATAAATGAGCAAAGGATTTAGAGATTGCAATAATCATTTTTCTTTATTCACTAATATGAAGATACTGTGAAAGTTAAAATACCTATATTTATATAAAATACTGATTACAATAAGGGGATTTCTTACAACAGCTCGCCAACCCACACATAAAGCCTATTTTTCTCTCTCCCAGCTTTCACTGCTGCAATATTAACATTTAAACAAAAATACTAAGTAGATATCCATTCCCAATTCCTTACAATGAGTAATTGTGCATATATGATATATTATGAGCAGGTCTGGCAACCATACTTTTTCAAATTGCCCAATACGCTACCCATTATATGACCCTGTTTTCAACTTTCTATAACTCTGCATAGCTTAAACCATTTAGGTTTAAATTTTGTGTGTCAGGCATCTGCATGACACTCATCAGCTCCTCTCCCCTGCGACCTTCCCTTTCCCAGGGAAAACTTTAGCCAAAATGGTTCAGCTGTTTTCAAGAAAAAGGTTAGGGAAAAATACATTGTTTTGCCCATGTTGGAAAATTCTGGTGTGTTTTTTCTTTGAAATGCTTTAGACTAGAGCCACTATGCTTTGAATAGGGACTTGAAATTTAGCTAAAGCCTTTTACTCTCCTCATGAAAATACACCCAAATTTGACCAAATTATAAACCTCCGAAATATCCTCCAAAATAACCTCCAAATTATAAACCTCCGAAATTTGCCCATGCTTAGTAGAGACTTCTGATTTTAGCAGTTAAAATCTCTAGTGCATCCAGTCTTCATGCAGCATGTTGCATCCCCTCCAAACTCATATGTATAACTAGCCTGCATATACGTCAGTGGTGGGAAACCTGCAGCCTGAATGCGGCCCATCGGGGTTCTTCATGTGGCCTGTGAGACATTTTCTTTACAGTTGTCCACGTGCAGGGTTGCCAGATTCCGCTAGTTAAAAAATAACTACATACATGGAAACCATCAATTACTAGATGAGTACCCAGGCTTCTAAACAAAAATGTTCAAGTTAACTAAATGAAAACAAGAAACTAACAACAGTGCTTGAGCCTGATTTAGCGCATCTAGGGGCTACTAAAACTTCTTTACACAAAGGTGAGCTAATGCACCCTTATCCAAATCTGGAGCTAATGCACCCTTATCCAAATCTCCCAGGCTATGTCTACACTACAGGCTTCTTGCACAAGAAGCTTTTTGCAGAAGAGATCTTCCGCAAAAGCTTCTTGCACAAGAGGGAGTCCACACTGCAAAAGCACATCAAAAAAGTGATGTGCTTTTGCGCAAAACAGCATCCAGACTGCATGGATGCTCTCTTGAAAGAAAGCGCTGATAGCTATTCACAGAATGGCCACCAGGTCACCTGTGATTTTTTCGATAGGGGTTTTTTGCACAAAAAGAGGCAGTTCCCTGTCCACCCACACCTTTTTGCGCAACAGCTCTTGCGCAAAAAGGAGTTATTCCTCATAGAAAGAGGAATAACTCTTGTGCAAAAACCCCTCCATTCTGTCGATTTACTTGCACAAAAACGTGCTTGAGGTGTGGACGCGCTGCAAGTTTTTGCCCAAAAACTCTGCAGTCTAGATGTAGCCCCACTGAATTTGGTCCAGAGTGTTATTCTACATGCACACATAGGGAAACAGCAACTGTTTCTTTTATGTGACCCAAAATCTGAATTGTTCTAGAGGGGAGAACCAGTGTAAAAACTCAGAGAACCTCGCCTTAACTTTTTTGTTCACGTGGGTACTTTAACAAATATTAACATTGGAAGTTTGAATCATCACATTTAGATACATATGCAAATGCTCATTTGAGAAATCTTTACTCAATCTTTCAGCAACAGCACCAACTGGAATAGTAAAATGCTTAATAACCCATTATAATTCCTTGAAAAAGGAGTGACTACAGTTGTTCAGATGGTATGTTTCATAGTTAAATAATGTGCTTAAAAAGCCCACATGATCGTTAATGATCACAGCTACCAGAAACTAAAATGGGTAGTGGTTAAGTTTCAATAATGCACCTCTGACTTCCAGTCAAGTGCCCTGCACACTAGCCAATGATAAATAAACATTTCATACTTTTAGCCCTAGCAAAAGGAAAGTAGGCAAGACAGTGCTGAAGTTCCCTCCTGGAAGAAGAATACTTTCCTGAATCTGAGGCTCTCTGGACCATGCACAATCTTCGCAGAAACTGGTAGCAATCTTTGAAATAATCTGTACCAGGTTTTTTTTTTTTTAAACTTTTATATGTTTAGTTCTCATCCTAATTTGACTATGTTAATGTCTGCACTATATAATGAAGAGTAATTGAGTCATCATCTAGTAAGCAAACCACTAATGTTGCCTCATTTATTTTTCCTCCATCTTTAAAATGTTCATGTTAGAGGCATGATTTAAACAAAGAATTTTATTTTGCTAATACAGAATGACAGACTGCTAGAACAACTATCAGTTTATAATTTAAACATTGTCGAATTATGGATTTAAACTACATACTGTATTCTGGGGGTTTTTAAAAATAAAGAGGTTTTTACACAAACTTCAGCTACCAGTACAAAGAGCTGTCACTGTCCACAGGAACTGTCTCTAGTCAGGTTTTCAGTCAGTCAGCTGAGGGTCATGTCATTATTTAGTCTCTGTTCTGTAGAAAGAACACAAGTATGAAGATAATGTCAAAGTTAAAATACCTATATTTATATAAAAATCCATATTATAAGAGTATTTCTTACAAATAGCACTCCAACCCACACATAAAGCCTGTCTATAATTAAAATATTTAGAGAAGCTAATACTCTATATCCGTATGATTTCATATTACTTCTGAAATATATTGTGTATTAAATTATGTTTTAGCTCTTTATTAATGTGCCTCTCTTATTTTGGAACATATTTCATTGCTTATACTGTGAACACTCTGAATATTCATATAGAAAAGAATCATATAAATCAGGGGTGGGCAATAATTCTTAATGGGAGACCACGCCAAGATTGTAGAAAGTGGGTTGGGTATAGAAAGGAGCTGGGGATAGAGTACTGGGCTGCAGAAGGAAGTGTGGGGTCTGAGAGGGAGTTTGGGTGAAGTGGGGGGAGTTATGATCTGGGGCAGATGCTTGGGGGGCAGGGTCCAGAAGAAGATTCTGGCCTGGAGGACGGGTTTGGGGTGTGTGTGTAGGGTCTGGTCGGGAGTTGTGACCTAGAGGAGGTGAGGAGAGGGGATACAGAGGGTTTGGGTGGTGACTCGGGGCAGGGGAATGGAGTGCAGGGTCAGGGAGGGATATGGGTGCATGAGAGGATTCTGGACTAAGGGAGGGAACATAAGAACATAAGAACGGCCGTACCGGGTCAGACCAAAGGTCCATCCAGCCCAGTATCCTGTCTGCCGACAGTGGCCAGCACCAGGTGCCCCAGAGAGGGTGGACCAAGACAATGATCAAGCGATTTGTCTCCTGCCATCCTCTCCAGCCTCTGTCAAACAGAGGCCAAGGACACCATTTTATCCCTGGCTAATAGCCTTTTATGGACCTAACCTCCATGAAATTATCTAGCTTCTCTTTAAACTCTATTATAGTCCTAGCCTTCACAGCCTCCTCTGGCAAGGAGTTCCACATGCTGACTACACGCTGTGTGAAGAAGAACTTTCTTTTATTAGTTTTAAACCTGCTACCCATTAATTTCATTTGGTGTCCTCTAGTTCTTCTATTTAGGAACTAATAAATAACTTTTCTTTATCGGCCCTCTCCACACCACTCATGATTTTATACACCTTTATCATATCCCCTCAGTCTCCTCTTTTCTAAACTGAAAAGTCCCAGTCGCTTAACCTCTCTTCATATGGGACCCGTTCCAAACCCCTAATCATTTTAGTTGCCCTTTTCTGAACCCTTTCCAAGGCCAAAATATCTTTTTTGAGGTGAGGAGACAACATCTGTACACAGTATTCAAGATGTGGGCATACCAGAGTTTTATACAGGGGCAGTAAGATATTCTGGGTCTTATTTTCTATCCCTTTCTTAATAATTCTTAGCATCCTATTTGCCTTTTTGACCGCTGCTGCACACTGTGTGGAAGTTTTCAGAGAACTATCCACGATAACTCCAAGATCTCTTTCCTGATTTGTCGTAGTTAAATTAGCCCCCATCATACTGTACGTATAGTTGGGGTTATTTTTCCCGATGTGCATTACTTTACACTTATCCACATTAAATTTCATTTGCCATTTTGTTGCCCAATCACTCAGTCTGGTGAGATCTTCTTGGAGTCCCTTACAGTCTGCTTCTGTCTTGACCATCCTAAACAGTTTGGTATCATCCGCAAACTTTACCACCTCACTGCTTACCCCTTTCTCCAGATCATTTATGAATAAGGGAAGTAGGAGGGAGTGCAGTGTCTGGGAGGGAGTTGTGACCTGGAGGAGGTGGGCAGAGGGGGGTACAGGAGGATTTGGGTGGTGACCTGGGGCTGGAGGAGATGGTAGCCTGGGGCAGGGAGTTGGGGGGAAAGAAGTGGGGGGGTTCCCAGAGGCAGGCTCTAGCTGGGAGGCGCTTACCTAGGTGGCACCCAGCCTGCAGCCCTGCAGGAACCTGAGGCAGGCTCCATGCCTGTCTGCTGGGCTGGCTGCTTGATGTGGCTCTGCTCCAGCACAGGGAGGAGGAGGAGTGAGGAGACTTTGTTCACTGGGCCTGCCTCCAGGAAAATTTCTCAGCTCCTACCTGCCAGAAACTGGCCAATGGGATTTGAGGGATTTTGCTAGAGGGCGGGGACAGGGCACAAAGCCTTCCTGGCCCTCCCCAGTGTGCTGAGTAAATAGCAGCTGCTGTTTAAAGCATGAGCTGCTATAAGGGTGTTGGCAAAGTGGCTGCAGGCCGTGTTCAGCGGATCCAGCCCGCTAACCGCCTCTTGCCCACCCCAATATAAATACATGCATATTACTGATCTTTTCTCTTTTCCACAGATTTTTTTTTTTTAACTTAAAAGCAAACAAAACCTACTTATTTACAATGTCACCTGAAAGTGAACACAGGCATTTGCACAGCACAGTTGTAGCTGGCATTGCAAAGTATTTGTGCACCAGATATGCTAAACATTCATATGCCCCCTCATACTTTGGCTTGTAGATACTAAAATGTTACATTGTTTTGAGTGCATGTATAATTTAAAAAAATTTTTTTTTTTTTACATTTGTAAACTGCACTTTCTCAATGAAGAGATTGCACTATAGTACTTGTATGAGGGGAAATGAGCCAGGGACCACAATACATTTAACTATTTCAATTTTAACTGATTCAATTATGAGAAACTGTATAAATCCCCACTTCAAAAAAAAAAAAAAAAAAAAATCAGATGTGATACCTAATGGAAACAATCTCAAAAGAACCAAAAAATAAAACTTTTACAGGCTGTCCTCACTTTAAGTCCAGGATATGTTTCAAAAAATCAGACTTGTAGCAAAAGTGCTTAAAGCGGGGAATTTTTTCCCCACAGCTAACTTCTATTTGTGCAAATTGGGAGGGGTGGGGAGGTTGCGTGACTTAAGAGCGGGGAATGGGAGGACTTATAACACATCAATTCCTACAAGCATCAACGACTTCAGTGCGGACCAAGTGTATATCAGTGCAACTTACAGCAGGTACTTCATTTTGATAAAGGGTCAAAAAGATTATAAAGTAAGTTCCACAGTTAATCATCCTCTAATTTTTACACTAGTTAAGAGGACAAAACATCTTCACTATCCCATGTTACAATATAACTCCAGGCAGAAGCAAGACTAATTGATTTCAGTCTTATGGTGATAAATAGATTGTGGCTAAAATGGACTGTTCTGATAATGGAAACTGACCTACTGCATAATATAGAACACAGAAATTCATAAAGTAAGTCCTATATGAAGCCCATAACTTCTGGTTGAGTAATAACATATCTTTTAGAATACTGGAAACCAGCCAATGGGATTGTGCTAGGGGCCGGGGCAGCACATGAAGCCCTCTCCCCTCCTACCCAGGGCTCACAGCTGTTCAAACAGAGCCCCCACAATGGTCACTTTTCTTAGGCTCCCTGCTGCGTCTGTGGGCTGGATCTGGTGGTTTGGTGGGCTGGATCCACCACGGAGGGTATTTTGCCCAGGCCTGAGTTAGACTCTGAGCACGTGAGCAAGAATCAGCCAGCCAAGTACCTCACAGAGAATGCTTGGTGCCAACTTAGAACCCTGGCTCTTTTGGTCCAAAGTCTCATCTCCATCTGTGGCCATCCCTGATGCTTCAGAGGAAGAAGATAAACAAACCAAAACCAAAAAACCATAACCCACTGTGGGGAAGCAAGAGGAGAAAATCATTGCCTGCCAAGTGGGCAGCTGAAACACTGAAGAATGAGCTTTTAGGAATGTAAGACAAACTGTAAATCACCTCCCAGGACTCCTAAGCCCTGCTACTTCCCTGTACCTTCCAATCAGATTACTAAATTTGTCCATCTGTCTCAAAACTCCCATAACTCCTACTGGGAGGCTCCTATTCAGCCCTCTGATGGTTACAAACCTTATTTCCAGTCTGAATTTATTTGTGGGCAATTTATATTCACTTGTTTTTGTGATGACATTGTCCTTTAGCTTAAATAGTTTTCTGTAAATACCGGGGAGGGTGAAGAACTATCATATCCTCTCTTGGCCTTCTTTGTGCTAAGATAAACAAGCCAAGCTCTTCGAGTCTCCTTTTAGAAAATAAGTGCTCCATTCCCCTGATCTTGCTTGTAACTCTTCTATACACCTGTGTCTATGTACAATTCATCTTTCTTCAACATAGGTGACAAGGTATCAGAACTGTACACCATATTTTTGTAAGATTCATTGTACAAGTGTCTTTGTACAATAGCATTAATACTTCTCTCTCTTCCAGAAATGTCTGACCTGATAATATTCTGGGATTATATTTGCCTTTTTCACAGCCACATCACATTGGTGGGTCAGTGATCTTGGTCTCTTTCCTCTCTGTCACTTCCAATTGACAAGCCTCCAGCAGAAAGTCTTACTGTTAAATTATTAAGTATATGACTTTGCACTTCATACTACTGAATTTCATCCTATTTCTGTACTCCAGTCTTCAAGATCATCCAGATCTTCCTGTAACATTCTGATCCTCTTCTGTATTTATGATGCCTCCCAACTTTGTATCTTCAACAGATTTCATTAGCACACTTCTACTTTGTCCCAAAACTGACCTTTGAGGAACTCCACTTAACTACTTTCAGTCCAATAACTCACCTTTCAGCACAACCTCACCTTTAGCCAGTTACCCATCCACTTTACAATTCCTGTACTGCACCCCATCTTCCCTAATTTAACTAATAATTTCCCATATGGTACCATGTGAAATGTTTTACACTAATCTATGACACTTCCTTTCCCTGAAAAATTCTGTTATTTTCTCAAAAAATGAAATCAGGTTAGTATGGCATGATATACTTTTGGTATTCAAATGCTGCCTTACATCTCCTTTACCATTTACCTCAATGAATTTCATTCTTCTTTCCTTCACAATTTGTTCTAAAGGTTTGCATACTGCTAAGATCTGACTAACAAACCTGCAATTGCCCTGATCATTTCCCCACTTCCTTAAATAGAGGTATGAAGTTAGCTATTCCCTAGTCATATGGTTCTACCCCAAATGGACAGATTTATTTAATTTCCTTTCTACTGGAATAGCAGTCTCACAAGCCAGTTCTTCCAGTATTTTGGGGTGAAAATTATCCAGTTTTCCTGACTGGAGTGCATTAAATACTACGTTTTTCTTCCATTTCAGATGTAATTTTTGTTAGCTGTACTCCTTCAGGCACAAGTCCCATAGGTTATCCTTACTAAAATCAGAGGTAAAATATTAATTTAGTTTTGGGGACATTCCTATATTACCTGTCATCTCCTTTCCATCCACAATGCAGAACAGCTCAATCTTACGTTTCCTTATTCTTATTTATATTTAGAAAACTATTTTTATTTTCTTGGCAAGAGGTAATTCAGTTTGACTTTTAGCAATTCTCACATCACTCCTACATTTTCTAACCTTCACAGTGTAAATGTTTTAGACTGATAAACCCACTTTTTCATTCTCTGTAGGCTCTCTGCTTACTCCTTTTTGAGGTGGTTATTCATCCAGGTAAGTCTGATGCCTTTCCACACAAGTTTTTTCCTTTGCTTAGGATGCAAATTTCATATAGCTTTTGTACAGTCAATTTGAAGAAATTCCATGCGTCTTCCACTTGAGTTCTTAAGACCAACTGACCTCTTTAACTAACTCTCTTAAATTTTCCAAACTCTGACCTTTTAAAATAAATTATAATTGATTACCAGATTTTTATTATCCTTCCATTTAAACAGAATCATTTTGTAACCACTCAATCCAGGGTTATTTCCTACAACCAGATGACGTCCTTGCTATTTATTAAAATCGAGTCTAAAATTGTATCACCTCTTTTTGGTTTAGTGACAATTTTATGAAGAAAACTCATCTCTCTCATCTAGGAATAATTAAGTCCTAACAATAAAAGTAGTATTTATTCTCCAACCTATATCCAGGAAATTAAAGTCTCCCATCATCGTAATTCCCAAAACAATTTCTCTTCTCTAATACTGAAGAGATTTCTAATCACATCTGAATCTGACCTCCAACACAAACCCAATAAAATTCTTCTCTAAAGTGATTTTGACCCAGACAGGCTCTGTTTTGTCCATACCATCACTTCACATTTCTTTAGTGTACTGCTTCTTTGATGCATGCTATCCCACCTCTTTTACCTTTATTCCAATCTCTCCTAAACAGTACATACCATTCAATAGCTATACTCTAGTCATGACTGCTATTCCACCATGTTTCTGTTATCTCTATATCTGTTGTAACTCTCCTGCTCAGTTGCCCTATGGAAAACTAGTTCAAGGGACTCCTGTTTATTTCTGTGTGCAAAATTATGCTAATGTTAGTTCCAAACTTTCCCTACAAAGGTCAATTGTTTATTATTACACCCAATGTAAATAATTGTTACCTGTGTGTGTGTGGGGAGGGGGAGGGAAACAGCTGTGTACATCTCTCTTTTGTTGATAAGGGGGGGAATTTTATGAGCTCACTCTGTGTAAAACTTTTATACAAAGACAGGCAGATTTATCTGGGGTTTTAATCCCACTGGGGCTGTGCACAAGGGAACTATGTCAAGTCCCTGTGACTGAGCCTTCCCAGAGCTGAGCTGTTCTCAGTTTCTATGTTGCTCTGTTGTGGGATGTAATCTTAGTTTTGTGCTTTTGCTGGGGGAGACCAGAGGTTCTGGTTCAACAGGACTGGGCGATGGGGTGTCCTAGAGGACAGATAAGAGGGCTCATTGGTATGCTCAGCCCATCAAATGACAGTCTCAAGGGGATCTCTGTGACTCAACCTGTCACAATATCAATAACAACAAGCCATCATCTTAATAATTTCATGCCACAAAGTAAAACAAAGAAATATCTTTCTATTTTAAAGCACTTAATGAAAATATATTCCACAATGCCACTTAGGAACGAAAGGGCCTTTTATTTCAGTTTGTTACCTAAAAAGTTTCATACGTCCTCTGAAGAAAATCTACATTTCATAAACCATGTGTAATTGGATGCATAGTGATAAGAAGAGTATTGAGCCTTGGGCCTAGGCTTTCTAACAAGGTTCTTCCATTTCAAACAATAAAATTAAAATCTCTCCCCAACTACAAAGGAATTTGATAAATATTCATACTTATCAAAGATGGCCAGTCATGTTAACGTAAACTGTACAGTACAGTAGCAAGTCTTCTAATATAGCATGAAAAATATGCAAGATAAGGAAAAACTAGTTTCTGAAGCCTGGCTGCAGTTAATGTTAATAGGCCCATGCAATACTTATCAATTTTTTATTTGACTAGAATATATTTTTGCCTCTCAAATGTGATTTTAGTAAGTGACTAAAAATAGGATTATGGAATTCCATGATTCTTTGCTGATTCCATGACCAAGATGGCTGAGTTTATAAATAAAAAGATATTTTGTTCAAACTTGTATCCCAGCAAACTCATCCAGGAGATCCGAGCCATTTCTTATGCATGTGAAATACTACAAACAAAGATGGAGTTGCAGAAGAAATGGAGGAAAGAAGAAGATTACAGGAAGCAGGGAGTACCTTCATAACCTTTATCTTATTTATGTATCACACCAAATGATAGTGGACCACACTCAATTTTGGTCTTCACATCTGGAGAAATTCCTTACCAACAGAAATAAACAACCCAATGGGTAGGATTTTCAAAAAAATGCCCAAATAACTTTGAAGCGCAAGTTGCATCAATTTTCAATATGGCACAAGTCTTAAGTCAATCAGGCACTTTTAAAAGTCTTTCATTCTCCCTTTTCTGGGAAATATATGGAGTTCCCCTAGATGGCCCAAATCTACAAAACCTGAGGGTTTTCACTTGGCTTCTTTCCTTCTGAGATCCACTTTATTTACCACATCTTTTCTCCATTTCTTCTCTTTTCTCAGTCCTCAGATCTTTGTCCTTACCTACCACCATTGTGACAGGTGATGTTCTTTAATGAAAGAACGATACAGAGACTAATCTCAATCATATCCTTTATTTTTCTATATTTTTCCCCTCAATGTCTTGCACTAGTACATTTTAAGTACATAAAGTGAATCATTTCATATGGTTGTCCAGACTGATATTGATCAACTGTGTTTTTTTTTTAAGTTTCATTTAAAATATCCACTAAAAATTAAAAAGATGCTTTTGGGCAAAGATCTTACATTCCAAATTTATCATGAAGCAAGTTTTTACAGGTAAGTTATTAATTCCTTAAAAACTGAGGTTATAACTGAAATGCTGCTGCCAAAGAATAACAGGGGACTTACTATTTAAACTACATGAAATTTAGTTTACATCTAGATGGAGTACTTACCCACCGAGTCAATAAGTTCTTTGACGTTTGTTAGATTCTTCTGCAGGTGAATCTGCCAACATTACTTTAAGCCTGACACCATTCACAGTCTTGCCATGTAATGCAGTTATGGCATCACTGGCACTTGTTCTGTCTGCAAACTTCGCATATCCCACGTTTTTTCCTGTTACCAGGTAAACTTCTATAAGATGTCCAAACCGACTTTAAAAAAAAAAAAAAAAAAAGGATAAGTTGCGAAATATTTACAACTTGTAAAGACAGCTGCAGCACTGCAGCCTACCAATTCAGCAACTTCTGCAAGATAATTTGACAATGTCAATAAGTTTTATTCTTATACGTGTAATATCTGATTTTATGCTATCTTTCCCCCACATGTACTTTTCCTCCTTTTTAATATTCCTCACAGATGCTGAAAGAAGTAAGAAAAAACTGTTAGGCCACACCCTCTAAGCACATCCACAATTAAAAAAAATTAATAATAATAATAATAATCACCACACTATATCAGTGCTTTACCCAACATTAAAATAACAAAACACCAAAAAAAGGAAATCTGACCGACATCATGATCACTACAGTAAAACTCCAATAGTCCGGCATCCAATAGTCCGGCACTCCTGATAGTCCAGCATCAAAATGGCAAGAGCCTAGTGAGTGAGCTTCAGCAAAAAATGAGTCACAAGGTAACAGCGGCAGCAGCTGAACTGAGCAAAAAGGGTAAAAAAGGCATAAAAAAACTAAAACATTACAGTATACTGTATACAGTATGTACAATAAAAAGGGTTAAGAACACTTTATATACAGTATATAATGTATACAGTATATATATAACCATCTTATAGTACCTCCTGATAGTCCGGCATATCTGATAATCCGGCACCACCTAGGTCCCATAGGTTCCGGATTATCGGAAGTCTACTGTATATGGTGTGGAAGTGCCACTTAGTATAAGGTAGTCTTGAGAAACTGATGTCCTATAAGAATTGGTTTGTCAGGACTACCATATACTAAATGCACTTCCACACCATATAGCGATCAAGATTTCCTTTCTTTGGTGCCTGTTCTCCTGTCACCTGAAGGCTCCAAGGCAGAGGTTCAGACATAAGGGGGGAAAAAAAAGACAAAATATAAAATACATACAAGTGTGCCAACTTGTAACGCAGGATGCAAAATAGACAAAGAATAGCTCCCTTTTCCTTCAGCCTCTAAGGCAGTTGAATAGCCCATGTAGGTATTTTTCAAATTCCACACAAATTAGAATTGAGCTTAGTGGTTTTAAAAGTGGTGTGACTTTTTAAAAGAGCTGTCCCTCAGTTACACCAATATAGCTGATAGATATCAGAATGGGGGAATGTTGACATGTCCCTCAATACGCACAAAATAATCCAACAAAGTTGATAGAATAATTCTAAAACAAATTTTTAAAAAGGTGAAACGGGCAAAAATTGTCTCTCAAGTCTTTGATACTAATATGTTGGGTACCGTCAAATTACTTTTGGAAACAGGCCAGTAGCACACACAAGATTACATTACTTCATGTCAGATTTCAATTATACCAGAAGCAACTTCCTGAGCCTACAAGGTTATAAAGTTTTCTCAAATCTCTCAAATAAAAAGCAGTTAAATTACAAGCTGAAACAGATATGTGGTACCATTAAGAACAAAGTACTCAAGCTTTCTGCAAATAAAGTGTATGAAACTGATAACTTGACTCCAGGGTTACCTACACATCAGGTTCAATAGCTGGTAACACAATACTGATGTTTGGAAATGGACCATAATTTATTAAACATAAAGTCCATAGTGGGTCAGACCAATGGACTTAAATATCTTGAGTAATTTTGTATCATCTGGAAACTTCGCCACCTATCTTCCTACAGTAGCTAATGCCACATGCTTCAGAGGAATTAACAGAATAGGGCAATTATAAAGAGAACTATCCCCTGTCATACAGTCCTAGCTTCTGGCAATCAGAGGCTAGTAACTCTTAAAGGATGAGGTTTCACCCCGACCATCCTGGCTAATTGCTGTTGGTCATATTCTTCATTAACTTATCTAGTTCTTTTTTGACCCCCCATTATAGTTTTGGTCTTCACAACCTCCCCTGGCAATGTGTGCTACAGGTTGACTGTGCTCTCTAAGAAGTAGTACTTCTTTTGTTTTAAACCTGCTGCTTATTAATTTCATTGGATGGCCCATGGTTCTTGTGTTATGTGAAGCAGTAAACACTTTTATTCACTTTCTCCACACCCTTCAAGAATTTAACAGGCCTCTATCATATCCCAAATTCTTATTAGATTGTTGACAGGTCACTCTCCCACCCTTGCAGCAAGGGGGGGGAAAGTAGGGGGACTGCAAAGTGGCAGTGCCGCTTGAAGCCTGAGGCCAGACCCCGGGCTCCAGTGGCGCTGCCGCTTTGAAAAGCTGTGTGCAGCCTGGGGCTAGTTGGGGTGTCCTCAGACTGCATGTGGCGTTTCAAAGTGGCAGCGCTGCGTGGAGCTCAGGATCAGCTCCGAACTCCCCAGCTGACCCCAGGCTCCGTGCGGTGCTGCCACTTTGAAATGCTGCAGGGAGCCCAGCGTCAGGCTTCTCGCAGCATTTCAAAGTGGCAGCACCACGTGGAGCCCAAGATCAGCTGAGTCCCCAGCTGACCCCGGGCTCCATGTGGTGCTTTCGCCTTTGAAGTATAGCAACAGCCAAAATGCGTTGACTATTTGATTAGTAAATTACCCGATATTTAACATCCTTAATCCCAACAGTCCTCTTTCCTCCCCACCCCCCAACCTGAAAATTCCCAGTCTTTTTAATCTTCTCTCATATGGGAACTGTTTAATACCCCTAATAATTTTTATTGACCTTCTTTTCAGCTTCACAAATTCTAATGTATCTTTTTTGAGCTTGTGCAATTAAAGAGCACATGGTATTCAAGGTGTGGGTATATCATGGATCTATATAGTGGCATTATGGTATTTATTTTTTATTCCAGAAGCTAGAGAATGCTACAAGGGGAGAGCCTCTCTAGATTTGATTTTGACAAATAGGGAGGAAAATCTGAAAGTGTTAGGCAGCTTGGGTGACACTGTTCATGAAATAATACATTTCATGATTCTAAGTAATGGGAGGAAAAACAGCAAATTAAAAAGACAATGGATTTAAAGAAGGCAGATATTAGCAAACTCATGGAGTGGGTTGGTAAGAGCCCATGGAAAGCAAGTCTAAGAGGAAAAACAGTAGTTTTTCAAAAAGACATTAAGAACACAAAAACAATTTATTCCACTGTGTATGAAAGATAAACAATACGGCAAAAGCTCTGATTTAGATCAATCAAGATCTCCTGGTTAAGGAAAAAAAATCCTACAAAAAATGGAAACTAGGTCAAATTACAAAGAATGAATATAAATAAATAACACAAGTATTTAGGGGCAAAATTAAAAAGGCCAAGGCACAAAACGAGTTCAATCTAGCTAGAGATATAAAGGGTAACAAGAAAACATTCTACAGATATATTTAAGAAGCAAGAGGAAGACCAAGCACAGGGTAGGCCCATTACTCAATGAAGAGGGAGAAACAACAACAGACAATGTGGACATGGGAGGGGTGTTTAATTACTTCGTTTCAATTTTCACCAAGAAGATTGGTGGTGATTAGACACCTAAAATAGTGAATGCCAGTGAAAATGGGGTAGATTCAAAAGCTAAAATAGGAAAAGTTCAAGTTAAAAATTACTTAGACAAGTTAGATGTCTTCAAGTCATCAGCTAGAACACTCAAGGAGCTGACTGAGGAGATATCCAAGCCATTAGCTATTATCTTTGAAAAGTCATGGAAGACTAGAGAGATTCCAGAAGACTGGAAAGGGGCACATATAGTGCCCATCTGTAAAAAGGGAAATAAGGGCAACCCAAGATATTACAGACCAATCAGCTTAATTATCATTCCTGGTATAGAAGTTAAGGATTAAATTTGCAAACAGCTGGAAGGTAAGAAGATAAGTCATAGTCAGCAAAGAAAAGACCAGTCTTGTCAAACAAACCTGAAAGCTTTTTTGACAGGGTAACGAGCCTTCTGGATGGGGGAGGAAGCTGTAGATGTAGTATATCTAGATTTTAGTAAAGCTTTTGATACAGTTTTGTATGACCTTCTCATTAAACTAGGGAAATACATCTTAGATGGAGCTACTATTAGATGGATAGATAACTGGATAGAAAACCATTCCAAGAGAGTAGTTATCAATGGTTCTTAGTCATGCTGGAAGGGCAGAATGAGTGGGATCTTCATGATTTACATAAATGATTTAGATAATCGCATAGAGAGTATCCTTATAAAGTTTGCAGATGATACCAAGCTGAGAGGAGTTGCAAGTCCTTTGGAGCATAGGATGAAAATTCAAAATCATCTGGACAAATTGGAAAAAATGTCTGAGGTAAATAGGATAAAATTTAATAAGGACAAATACAAAATACTCTACTTAGGAAGAAAGAATCCATTACACATATGTTTTCCAATGTGCATAAAATCAATATTGAATTTCATCTGCCGTTTTCTTGCCCAGCCACCCCGGTTTGTAAGATCTATTTGTAACACTTCAGTACCTGCTTTGGCTTTAACTATCTTGATTAATTTTGTATCATCTGTAAACTTTGCCACTAATTTTACCCCCTTTTCCAGGTCATTCATGAATATGCTGAGCAGTACTGGCCCCAATACAGATCCCTTGGGCAACCTCCAAACTGTGAAAACTGGTCATTTCTTCTGACCCGTTATTTCCTGTCTTTTAAGAAGTTTTTTATTCAAGAGGATGTTCCCCTATCCCATGATTGCTTACTTTGTGTAAAAGTTTTTGAGAAGGACTTTGTACAAAGTTTTCTGACAGTCCAATTATACTACATCAAATGGATCAAGCGGGTCTGTTGACTCCACTCAAACAATTCTAAAAAGATTAGTGAAGCATGATTTCCTTTTAAAAAGCTGTGTTGACTCTTCACCAACAAATCTTGTTCACCTATGTGTCTGATAATTCTGTTCCTTAGTTTCAATCAATTTGCATGGTACTAAAGTTAGGTTTTCCAGCTTATAATTGTCAGGGTCACTGCTAGAATCTTTTTTTAAAAAATTGGTGTTATATTAACTATGCTCCTATCACCTGATACAGTGGCCGATTTAAGTGACAATTACATATCACAGTTAAAACTTAAAAAACAACAGTCTTTAAGGTGCTACTAGTCTAACAAAACATGTAGATGGTATCATGAGCTTTCGTGGGCGCAACCCACTTCTTCAGATGACAGAAGCATTAGAAGTCCAGATCCAAGAATAAATAAGGGAAGGGGGGTGAGGGAGGAGGAAAAAAAAGAGAAAAAAGGAGAGGGAAAGGAGAAAAAAATAAAGGAGAGACAGTGAGTAAGTAGATGGTTCAAATAGTTACAACAGGCTGATAAGAACAATTAGCACCTCCATTGTTTGGTTGGTAGGTTAAGTCACAGGCAGGGCCAGACTAAGGGGTGGGCTAGCCGGGCAGCTGCCCAGGGCGCCAACCTACGGGGGGGGCGCCCGGCTCCTGGCGGGCTGCAGCGGCTGCCCGGGGTGGGGACTGTGTTAACCCTCGCAGCACCGGCCAGCAGCGCCCTTCCCCCCGCGGCCGCAGCGCCCTGCACGGCCAGGCGCAGCCCACCCCGGGTGGCCCCGGGCTGCGCGCCATCGGCGGTGGCCGGGCCGACTGGGCAGCGCATGTGCCGTGCGTCCGCCCACGCGCCCATGTGTCGTGCGCCCGGAGGCAGGGCCGTGCGTCCCGGGGGCGGGCCTGCGCATGCCTTGTGCGCCCGGAGGCAGGTCTACGCGTCCCGGGGGGGCGGCGCCATGCGCTTGGGGCGCCAAAATGGCTCAGGCCAGCCCTGGTCATAGGATGTGGAAGGAAACGTGCAAGCCAGCCAATACCCTTGTTCATATCATTTGCATGAGAATTAAACTTGTAATTCTTATGCAAATTATTTAATTTAAATAAGTTTAATTCTTATGCAAATGGTATGAACAAGAACATCGGCTGGCTCGCACACTACACTACTTGTAATACTCCTGTCATCTGAAGAAGTAGGTTGTGCCCACGAAAGCTCACGATACCATCTACGTATTTTGTTACTAGTCTATTGGTTGTTTAAGTTTTTCTTGTTACAGACTAACTCAGCTACCCCTCTGAAGCTTTGTATCACAGTTAGCAGTTCTGAAATTTCATAACTGAATTCCTTCTGAATCTTTGGTTGAATACCATCTGTAAAGGTGCTTAATGAATTCTTTGTTTCAGTTTTCATCAAGAAGATGGATGGTGACAGGATGCCTAACTTAGAGAATGCTAGTGGAAATGGGGTAGGTTTAGAAGTTAAAATAAAATAACAAGTTAAAAATTACTTAGAAAAGTTAGAAGTCTGCAAGTCACTAGGGCCTGATGAAATGCATCCTAGAATACTCAAGAAGCTGATAGAAGAAGTATCTGAGCCTTTAGCTATCATCTTTGAAAAATCATGCAAGTCAGGAGAGATTCCAGAAGATTGGAAAAGGGCAAATACAGTGCCCATCTATAAAAAGGGAAATAAGAACAAGGCAGGGAAGATAGTGGAGAAGGTAATTAAGGAATACATCTGCAAACATCTGAAAGACAATAAAGTGATAAGTATAAAGAACAAGTCACGTCAAACCAATCTGATAGCTTTCTTTGATAGGAACAGTGAACGTGTTATACCTAAACTTTAGTACTGGCTGGACAACCACTCTCAGAGAGTACTTATTAATGGTTCACAATCATGCTTGAAGGGCATAACACGTGAGGTTCCGCAAGGGTCTATTTTGGGACTGGTTCTATTCAATATCTTCATCAATGATTTAGATGATGGCTTAGAGAGTATGATTATTAAGTTTGCACATGATACCAAGCTGGGAGGGGTTGCAACTGCTTTGGAGAATAGGGTCAAAATTCAAAATGATCTGGACAAACTAGAGAAAGGGTCTGAGGTAAACAGGATGAAGTTTAATAAGGACAAATGCAAAGAACTCCACTTAGGAAGGAACAATCACTTTCACATATACAGAATGGGAAATGATTGTTTAGGAAGGAGTACTCTTGAAAGCGTTTTAGGGGTCATAGTGGACGATAAGTTAAACATGAGTCAATAGTGTGACACTGTTGCAAAAAAAGCAAATATGATTCTGGGATGCATTAGCAGGAGTGTTGTGAGCAATACACGAGAAGTCATTCTTCCGCTCTACCCTGTGCTGATTTGGAAGCCTCATTTGGATCTTGTGTCCAGTTCTGGGCACCACATTTCAAGAAAGATATGGAGAAACTGGAGAAGGTCCAGAGAAGAGCAACAAAAATGATTAAAGGTCTAGAAAACATGACCTATGAGAGAAGACTGAAAGAAGTGGGCTTGTTTAGTTTGGAAAGGAGAAGACTGAGAGGGGACATGATAGCAGTTTTCAAGAATCAAAGAGGGTGTTACAAAGAGGAGGGAGAAAAATTGTTCTCCTTGGCCTCTGAGGATAAGACAAGAGGCTATGGGCTTAAATTGCATCAAGGGAGGTTTGGGTTGGACATTAGGAAAAAACTTCCTAACTGTCAGGGTGGTTAAATACTGGAATAAATTGCCTAGGGGGACTGTAGAATCTCCATCACTGGAGATATTTAAGAGCAGATTAGACAGACACCTGTTAAGGGTGATCTAGACCAGTGTTTCTGAAAGTGTACCCGCGGAAACACTTTCAGAAACACTGTAACTGGCCCGGCCCGGTTTGTTTATGTACCGGTGCCGCGGCCACGGAGCCTCGTGGTGCCCATTGGCTCCGTTTCGTCCTTTGCAGCCAAGGGAAGCCGCGGGAAGTGGTGGCCCGGCCCACGCCGCTTCCCGCGGCTCCCCTTGGCTGCAAAGGATGAAATGGAGCCAATGAGCGGTGTGAGGCTCCGTGGCCGCGGCACCAGTACATAAACAAACCGGGGCGGGCCAGTTACAGTGTTTCTGAAAGTGTTTCCACGGTACACTTTCAGAAACACTGGTCTAGACAGTGCTTAGTCCTGACGTGAGGGCAGGGATTGGACTCTTGAGGTCTCTTCCACTTCTATGGTTCTGGGAAATTTCGTAACTGAATTCCTTCTGAATCTTTGGTTAAATACCATTTGCTCCAGATGACTTTTACTGTTTTATTGATCAGTTGATCACTTGTATTTGCTGTGGGCTGTTATAGGATTTTCATGTTTATGGCCTTGTTTGACTTCAGTGTTTATTCTAAATATTTCAGATTTATTCTACTATTGAAGTTATTTTAATCACTAAATGATACTTACCAGAATACATCCTCCAACACATTTACAGGTAAGGGATGAGGATAAAACACTATGAAAAGCCTTTCCCTCACAGAAGTCTCATGTGGAGCCTTTTTTTTGCGTGATGGAAGTACAGCATCTGTTTGGGGCTGAGATAACAGAATTAGAACTTTCACTGTAAGGCTGCTGGAACAAAAGTAAGATGTAATGGAAAAAGATAATAGATGAAAATAAAGTGGAAAAAATCCATGATTTATGACCCTGTTACTGTTGTAAGACATGAAAGTCCTGGATTACATATGGGCTAACAGTCATATGATTAACTGATGTGTTTTTCTTGACTACCTCCCAGACAGTATTTTTCCTGGGCAATAAATCCAGTTAAGATCATTTCACCTATAAACAATACAGAAAAGCACAAGCCAATCCACCACACTTCAATCAAACAAAAAGCAGTCACAAAGGGTAAGAGAATCCTAAAGCACTTACAAGTTTTAGATAAAAGCTTGAACAAAGCTGTTTATTGCACATTGCAAGGCTCTGTAACAACTGTGGAGAAACGTCAATGGTATACAGTGCAGTTACTTACAGATGATGTATATTGCTGACCAGCTAGATTATTATGTGACACTATTGATGACATCTGTGAAGTCACCAGTTGTGTTGCCATTTTTCTGATGTGGCTGCAAGCAGAAGTAATCATAATAGACTATGTCTTCACAGCAAAAAGTAACATTAATATGATCTTAAGAAATTCATTTCAAATCAAAGTTTTCAGAGAAAGAACTGATCTGGAAAATAGCTAGTCAGTCTTCCTTGATCTATGCTGAGAACATCCAGTATTAACTAAATTGTTGCAAATTTAAGTCAATACTCTTCATAAATCCGGAATACATTGAGATACCGGTATCCCAATGTTCCATACTCTTTTCCTACAACACAGACTTTTGGTTATCACTATTCCTTTAACGAAAAGATAAAATATCTGAACCCAGCTCTAGGAGTCAAATTCAGCTTTTTAAATTCCTTGAGAGAAGTAAAAATTAGTTTGCTGGAAACATTTTTTCTTCCCTATAATTCTCATCCATCTCGATACTGAACAGATAGGAGAATTACATTTTTTCTTCAATTAGCAAGTTTTTGTTTTTCAAAGCTGGAATGAAGCAAACCTCTTCACATTTTATAACTATGCGACTTTTGGAATAAGGTATCAACGTAAGTATTAGAATGGCTTTATGGTAGGGCATATTGGCTTAAACTATATGCACTTCCACACACCTGAGCTATGTACTTTCTCTTAAAGGCAACAGGCTGAGGCAAAAATATAAGGCTATGTTTATTTGTGGGAGGGGTTTATTTTGTTGCTTCTTAAAATAAAAATTGTTTATGCATCATAAGTTTTTTAACATGATAAATATCAGGAGTATTAAATCACTGCCCTCCCTTGATTTGCTGAAAGTCTCCTAGAAGAATTTGAACAAATATAGCAACCCTATCACTTAACTGAGCAAGAAATGGTGTTAAGTATTTAGTAATTATTTTTCATACTTTGTCAGGGATTTTGGTGACATCGCTGTTTAATTTCAACTCCCTTCCCCTGATCTCCTCAAGTTCTACTTCCTTGGTACTCATGCTACTAAAATCCTACTAACTCTACATTCACAGAGAATCTTTCAGGACCTGTTTTAATATAAAACCACCCTCTACCTACTCTCAGACCTTGTTTATATATATAAGCTAGTAAAAAAAAGATTCAATCATCTTAAAATAAAAAGAATGTTTTATCTTTTCCCTCTTTCTCTTGAAAAGTGGCAGCAATGTCTGGTGTCTCGAAAGGCCTTCTCTGGGATTGTGCCCTCAGTAGTGCATTGAAACCCCACTGAGCTAGAAAGGGGTAAACAGTCAACTAGTTACATACAAATACAACAGATCACCTAATTAGTTGCTTCCCAGCCACAGGGGCAAAACTGGGAGGCATCAGGTAATACTTTAAGGAACACTTGCCTCATAGAAGGAGAGAGTGTACAATCTGAAGGGAGGAATCACAGAGACGCTTCTAAAGAGGCCTAAGCCAAAGTCAGCAAGAGAAGACTCCTCAAAGAGATACTTACTTTACCTTCCTTGTCTGCCTCAAGGGGACAGTTTGGCCTTGAGCACTGGCCCCTCAGAGAAGACTTCACAGTAAGAGACGGAACCCAGGAGAAGGGTGGAATAGTCAAGGATCTTTTGGGGCATTAGTTTGAGCTTTAGCTGTCCAAAAGGGATTATTAGACTTCTAAAGGGCTGAGTTGTGCACAAAGATGAAGACTAGCAAGAGACATGAGACACAAAGATTCCTGTAACTTTGCCCTCAATACCAAGAGGCACTACAGTGGTCAATGCACACCCTAGTACCCTGAAATACCTCACATTTCAGAAGACATAAGCATTCACTACATATATAAAGTCGTAGAGTGGTACGTTTCATTTTCTTGTTTTTTTCCTTTTCCCCTTACCTTTATACACAATTTTTCAAAGAAAAACATTGCTTTCCAGAACTCAGAGTTACAGCTTTTCACCTATGTACTTACTCTGATCCATCGCTTCCATCTTCAAGGAAATTTACACCTAGCCGATTTCCAGGAGGATATTCAAAACCATGTAGCTTGTATTTGGCATATATAGCCGATGCTGCAGTAGTATACTGAATTATAGCATGCCCTATATAAAACATACAAAATAATGTAGAACGTGAACAAATCTTTGCAGCTGAATCTGAAAATCATTTGATATTACTTCCTTTATAGGATACCTATTAAAAAAAAACCCCACATTTAACAGATATTTGTTTCTTTAAAACTACAGATGTAAAATCATGTTTAACTGGTTAATCAGTTAAATGTGATTTTCATCTAAAGTGGGGACTCAGGCGAAGGGGGTCACTCTAGCCTGCTGTGGCTGGTGCGGTTCCCCCTGCCCGGCATGGCCAGGCTGAAGCCCTACCTCAAACAGGGGCTGCTCCAGCCTGAGCAGAGTAGCCCCTGTCCACAGCAGGCCCCGCAGTGCTAGAACAACCTCTACCCAAAGGGAGTGCAAGGAGCTGCTCCAGCCCCCACTGGTTAACCAGAAACTGTTAAGGGTGATGCTTACTGGTTAACCTTTCACATCCCTACCTCAAACTACTAACTGGTGCACAAATATTTGCCTTCTAAAGTGATTAAAATGGCACTGTGGGGCTCTTGTTTTTTCTCTCAATTATTTCCATATCCTTAATTTGTCAGTTTAAAAGCAGAGAGGTAGTTTTTTGTAACTAGCAATTTAAGCCACTATGTTCTTTTGGCACATGAATCCCAAATACTAATAATTCTGTACCTACTGATTATAAAATAATCCAACTCACTCTCCTAAAGATATACTGGCTCTGCAGTGCTAGTTGACAGGCTTAAAATTTTAAAACTTTATTTTAAGAAAGAATCCATACACTACTCTGAAGGCATGATGAGACTTCAACAAAGCAAATACATGTTTTTCCTTAACAGAAATCCTGCCCATCTTTGACACATCACATCTGATGCAGAGTCTATTAAGAAACAGACTTAATTTGATTTATGATTTCTGAGTGTCCAAAATTTAAGAAATGTTGTGGGCTGCCTCCATGCTTTGTAAATATTAGGACCCATAAGAGATCTAGTTAGGGAGAGGGTGTAAATGTTGCATCTGATAGGCCTGTTCAGAGGGCTGAATTATTCCAAATTAAGAAGGAAGAGGAAGGAAACAGAAAATATTTTAGAGTCAAAGTTGCAGAGAGAATGAAGTTCTTTTTGTTTTGTTATTTACCATGATTAGTATGAGGATCTTGCTGAACATCACAATATTCCAGTCCTGGGATTAGATCAAAGAGGAAGAACAGCTGCTCTTGTATGAAGGGAAGCCGTGATACCACTGACAGGCATTTGGAAACGGATTCTCGAACTCTTGTCTGACTCTTTTCAAAACTACGAAATTCTGGCTGCCCTTCTCAAGAACCAAAATAGGATAAATTAAAACACATTGCTAGTCACTATACTACTGTATCTTGATCATTTCAATATTTTTTTTCGAAAACATTTTGAGGACCTAAGTCATATTATAATAAAAAAAGGACATACTTATTTCAGACAACCAATGCAAAAGGTCAAACGTAAAACAAAAAACCAAACCCTGAACAACACAGAAATTAAGTGTTTCAGTTAGAACCAACAACCAAAAACCTGGACTTATTATTTTAAAGGTCTCCTCATTTTGCCTTTCTCTGAATATACTTCTATAACCATACCATTGGGTGATCTTACCCAGAATTACCAGTCGTTTTTAATGTAAAAAGTTATTACTTACCAAAGGGAAACACATTCCCTCTAGGTTCATGCCCCATTGGTTCCTGTCTCATACTAGTGCTGTTACTGTAAAATTCACGTTCAGAGGATTCAGACGGCTTGTTTTTAGGTTCAGCCAAAATGGCCCTGTAACCTGAAACAAGTAACCACATAATTTCAAATTTCATCATGTAGATGTATGAAAAATGACAGAAAATTTTCTAATAAGCATTGTATTGAAAAAAATATTACACTGAAAATCAGTTGTGTTTCTTTTTTATAAAAGACAAACACAATTAAAAGACTGAAAGCAACATTACCCATAATCTATCTCATTAAGACGTATAGTACCCAAAGATCATCTTGGAAATACTTGACAGAGAGGCAAGCAGTAGCTGGACATCTATACAGTCAACCTTTGCCTACCAAGATCTGTGCTGAATTAGGCACCATATCTGTATAAGCTGTTTGGTCTAGTGTCAGACCATCTAATTTCATTCTGGTAGAAGGTTTAAAGAAAAATATACAGGCTCATACACATGTGTGCTGAAACAGCCTTAACTCTCACTAAATGTGATGGTTGTGCATCTTCAATTTAGTTAGAAGACACATAAGACAGAACTATAAAAAACCAGGTGCTCACTTGGTATTTCTGATTAACTGGTCACTAAACAGTCCAAAACTATACAATGTATTTATTTCACTATATTAAAATATATACCAAATCATTGTTTTGGTCACATGTACCATCTTTATAAAATATTATAGAGCTTTTAGATACTGGTTTTATCTCTCTGAACTAAACTCTCCCACCAACTGGTTTAGAGTAATTTGATCTCTGACTTTTTCAAGGCCCACAGAGGAAGATTTGAAGAACTTTCTCTGTTGAAACCACAGTAAGCATGTCAGCAATAGTGATTATCTAATATGTTCATACTTTAAAGCCTTTATACTTTATTAGTATTTCTCTCGGCTGTGAGTGTAAGGTTGTGAATGTAAGAAAATAAAGCCTTACCTCACAGATCATCTGAAGAGCATAAAGCTCTACAGAAAGGTGTATATTATTTCTATTTTACAGATGGAGACATTAGGGCAAGAGAGGTTAAATTAACTGTCCCATGTCACAGGAATTATAGTTTTGTCAATCCTGTGCTCTAAGCACTAAAGAACAATTTTAACTGCAACAGATACTGTAAGTGTGCTATAGTCTGAAAATAGTGAAACAAGGCATTACTAGTATCAAGCACAATTTTTTTTCAAATAAAATGTATCGTGACTACAACCTATGTTGTGTTTGTGCATTATTATATTTTTCTTTTACTTTGAGCGCCCCTTGAGAACTTAAAATGGGATTTATCTATGTATCAAAAATACATGTGTGTGTATGCACTCATACACCCACTTCATAGAGTCAGGTTATTTTGCTGTAGTTCGTTCCCAAAGCACTTTCACTCTTCTTACTTTAAATCTAAGATATTGATCTTGCAAGTGCCTTCACAGGTGACTAGTGTCACTGAACTTAATGGTGCTATCTGCATGTATGTATTGCTTACAGTAGTACATTCTGCAACCTATTGCTACCAATGCATTAATACCATAAATAATTTTGCTGCTAATAAAACCAAAGCCAAAAGCTGACATTAAAACTTACACTAATAAGTTCAGTTTCTCATAATAAATAAGTGAAGGGGGAAAAAACAAATCACATTCTTACTTCGATCACACTCTTCTATTGCCAGGGCAGCTTGGGATGGTTTTAAATACCTCACATAGCCCAAACCTTTACTTTCTCCCGTGGTCTTCTTCTTAATAATGCTACAATATTCAATGTCTCCATACACCTAGGAGATTTAAAAATTGTAAAAACAATTTTATCCAACGTTTCTTAAATTCACGAACATTTTACATTTCAATCTATTGATTAAACTATTGACCAACTAAAACTCAACCAGTACCTTAAATTTACTCCTCAGATCTTCCTCTGTATAGGATTTCGGTATCATAACAAAGATTCGTGTAAGCTCTTCATCTTCAACATCTCGATGACTTCCAGAAGCTCTGGACTGGGCAATGAACACCTAACAGAGTTAAATATAATGTTAATTACTTTGAGAAACCAGCCCACATGCTTCCACATGAATTATTTATTCTTTAATTATTATAATGCATTATTATTATAATGCAGCCTGTCATGAGTTAGGCTTCTAGGAGCAATGTGACTGGCTGGTAAATGAGTTGCACGAGTGTTTCCTTGCTACCCTACCCTCCTCCATAAGATCTGGGAGGCAGGAAATTTTGAAAGGGCACCTACGCTTGGCGGAGGAAGAAGAACAGGAATAGCTAGGCAGGTCTATCACTAGCAGCATTAATGCTGGCACAGTTGATTCCTTGAGTGTACACTGATGTACACTGCAGTAAAAGGATAGACTACCTCCTAGCAGATCCAAAATTTTAGCCATTTTGTTTAAAGAAAACAAACATGGATCACTTGAGGATCGCCTGTTCTCTTTGTTCTCTCTGAAGCACCTGGCATTGACCACTGTCTAACCCCACATGGCCATACTTCTGTTCAAAAGAAACAGAAAAATCTAACTAGTAGCTTACTAAGGCTCCAAAACTGCAGTGTGTATTGACTTAAATGGGAATGTGTGAAGCTAAGCATAAATCAAGACCTAACATTTCATAGCTATATTTATAATAATACTTTTCATGTATATTGCATCTCTTATCAGAGAATTACAAGACACACAAACTAGCTGGAAAGTAACCTCATTTTTGAGAGGGAAAACTGAATCACAGCTGTTAAATGATTTCCCAAAAGCCCTACAGCCTGTGGCAGAATGCAGAAGAGTCCTAAACCTTTAACTCTCAGTCATGTATGCTGTTATAAGACCATCCTTCTTCACTTGATGATATCCTGTCAGATAAGAAACTTAAAACTTTTCTCATTATTCAGACTCCTTTACCTTGCCTACCTCATCATTAGATAACATTAAAACATTTCAAGAGGCTAAAAGTGGTCATCAGCAGCAAGTCATCACTGATTCTCATAGGTAAAAATATTAAAATTACTTTGAAAAAAACTCTGCATATTGCATTAGCAGTGCTTTAAAATTCCCTCTGTTATAATTCAATTTGTTTGCATCAATCTCAGGAATTTTTACAAGTCTTTGAAATGTCACCGTAAAATCTAAAGGAATAAATGCTAGTAGAAAGGACGGTATCTCCCCAGAAGCCTCCTGCTGTGGTTTTATAACATTTCCCCTTCTCTAAATATTTCTCTCCCCCTCCTGTCGCTGTGTGGAAAACTCACCCAAACAAGAGGAAAACTTGAAAAGCAAGGAATAGTCAAGCAGCACCTTAAAGACTAACAGATCATGTAGAGCAGCTGCCCACCTATAAATGCGGCTGCACGAAGTGCTACCAAGTGCCCCTCTCGTTCTGGAAATTGGGGGGGGCTGCGCAGAGTGAAGTCTCATCTCCTCTGCGGCGTTTAACTAAAGTCTCTTGCTCTCCTCAGCAGAGACTATCCCTGAGCGCTCCAGGCTGGAGGTGGGGAAAGGAGACGCAGGTACATTAAGGCCGAGGTGCGCCGGGACCAGCGACGAGGGGGCAGTGGGGGGAGGGGCTCTCGGTACCCCACAGCCGCAGCGAACCTCGCCCGCGTGGGGCCGGGCCCCGCGCCGACCCAAACCGTAGGGATGAAGAATCCGCGTCCTCGCTACCCCACCCCGCCTGCACCTGGCAGCAGCCGCGGCACGGCCCGAGCGGTCGCGGCGCCCAGTGGGGGGGGAACGGCAAGCAGCAGCTGGGCCGCGCAGGTCGGTACCTTGATGGGCTTGGTGTCGGGCGTCAGGCTCCGGCCGTGCATCTCCTCCATGGCCCGGCAGGCCTGCGAGCTGCGGGCGAACTTGACGAAGGCGATGCCGCGGGACTCGTGCGTGCGCTTGTCCCGCACCAGCCAGATGTCCTGGATCTCCCCGAACCGGGCGAAGCGCTCCCGGATCAGCGCCTCCCCCGCGTCCCTCCCCAGCACCAGGAACACGCGGCTGTTGGGGGGCTCATCCAGGCTCTCGGCTGACAGGCGGGACCCGCCACCCTCCTCCATGGCGCAACCGCCAGAACCTGAGCCCTCAGCGCCAGGCCAGCAGCCGCGACGCCTGGGTGTCATGGCGCATGCGCGGTAGCGGCGGCGGAAGCCGCCGGTTGCCCACACTGTGCCCTCAGAAGCCTGCCCCCTGCCGGCTGTCAGCGGGGGCGAAGCTTGAGCAGGGACCAAACCGGTCCATGGGCTGGTATCGCCCTGTCAAGGGCGGAGCCCGAGCCGCCGTTACGCCGGGGGCTGCCAGACCGTAGCGCTCGGAGGCCAGGGCGGGTAGCTCGGGATGAGAGTCACTACTAGTACAGGGAGGGACCCAAACTGGATGGTCCAGCTCAGCACCCCTTTCCCTGGGCGTGGTGATAAAGGCAGGGCAGCCCAGTGAATGGATTTGACCTCTTTTCTGGAGCTGCTGCAATGTATTGCCCTGCCGAAGTGCTTTACACATCCACCCTCCTAAAAATTGTGCCCGGCCTTTGGTGATTAAAGAGTTGTGAGCTTTTGTAGGTGTGAACTCTCTGTCCTGACTCTCAGAGCAGCTCCCAGATGTGCCCTACTTGCTGTTCTGCATGCCTGAATGGTGCTTCATTTTCTGTAATCCACTGCACATATCATTTCACTACATTTATTTATTTTATTGTATTATTATTTAATCATGATGTTTTTATGGCTCATTCTTAGCCCACCATTATTTACCTTGGTTAACAGAGTGCAGATGAATGTTGTTTCATTTATTATTTAACGTTAAACAGCTCTCTAATTGGTGCTTTTCAGCAATAGCTCTCAGAGCACTTTTACGAAGCCTCAGGGCCCAGTTTGTTAGATAAGCTGCACATGATGGGGGCAGTCATCCATGTTGAGGATCCCACCAGTCTTTAGGCAGGAGCTGGACCTCAGGTCTGAAGTGGCTTTGTGCGTGCAGGCATCTACAGCCGTGGTCACCAACAGGTCGATCGCGAGCTACTGGTCGATCGCGGGGCCTCGACCAGTCGCTCGCGAGGCGTCCTGTCTGCCCCGGCCCCATTTCCCTCCCACCCCCGAGAAGCCCCACTACTTACCTCAAGGAGGGGTGAGTCAGCCCCGCGGGAGGCGCGCAGGCGGTTTCCTGGCGCGTGCGCGCGGGGGTTAACCCCGTGGGGGGGGGTCGGCCCCCTGGGCAGGCGCGCGCGCGGGGCTTCTCTGCGCGGGGTTGGCGCCGGGGCAAGCGCGCACGGGGTTTCCCTGCGCCGGGGGGTCGGCCCCCTGGGCAGGCGCGCGCGCGCGCGGGCCTTCCCTGCGCGGGTGGGGGAGTCGGCCCCCTGGGCAGGCGCGCGCGCGCGGGGCTTCTCTGCGCGGGTTGGCGCCGGGACAAGCGCGCGCAGGGCTTCCCTGCGTCGGCCCCCTGGGCAGGCATGCGCGGGCTTCCCTGCACGGGGGCAGTTGGCCCCGGGGCAGGCGCGCGCGCGCGCGGGGTTTCCCTGCGCGGGTGAGGGGTCGGCCCCCTGGGCAGGCGCGCGCGGGGCTTCCCTACGCGGGTGGGGGCGTCGGCCCCGGGGCAGGCGCGTTCGGGGCTTCCCTGCGCCGCGTGGGGTCGGCCCCGGGGCAGGCACAGGCTGGTTTCCCTGGGGGGAGGGGAGAATCCTGGGAGGAGGGAGATGCAGGGGACTCTCCGCCTCCACTGGCACCCCACTCCCCAGCCCCCACTCCCCAGCCACAGACCGCTGTCCCCACTCCCCTGGCCCCAGCCACAGAACTCTGTCCCCATTCCTGTCCCCACTCCCCGAACTCTGTCCCCATTCTCCTGTCCCCAGCTACAGAACTCTGTCCCTAGTCCTGTCCCCACTCCCCGAACTCTGTCCCCCCTGGCACCCTGTCCCCAGCTGCAGAACCCTGTCCCCACTGGCACTCTGTCCTCTGCTGCAGAACCCTGTCCTCTGCCCTTCCAGCACCCTGTTCCCTCTCCCCTGCCCCTAGCCGCAGAACTCTGTCCCCACAAAATGTATAATTATAAATGCTTCATTTTAGATTTAAATAGTATGAATAAAAAACAGACCATTTATTTCATAACTATAAACACCTGATTTTAATTTTATGTATTGCATAATTTAAAAATAAACTGTTTATTAGAGTGTGTAAGTAAGGGCTGGGGATAGAAAGTGATGGACAGGAGGAGAATAGAGAGGGCGGGGCTTCAAGGAAGGGGCGGGGTGGTAGATCTTCGCCTGTTCTGAGATTTAAAAAGTGATCTTGGGTGTAAAAAGGTTGGAGACCACTGATCTACAGGGTTAGGAGGCAGCTTGGTGGGGGTTTTGAGGATCTCAGTTTTTTATTTAAAAAACTAAGGAAACAAACAGGCACTTGCATCTCTTTGTGAATGTCACTTTAACATTATTTCAGAATAAATTTTAAAAAACAACAAATAGTTTGGTAGCACTTTAAAGACTAACAAAACATGTAGATGGTATCATGAGTTTTCGTGGGCACAGAAACACTTGAGCAGATTAGGTGCCTAAATCCCATTGAAATTAATGGGAGTTAGGTATCTTATCTTCTTAAGCAATTTTGAAAATTCTACTAGGTACCTGTCTGCCATTTTAGACACCTAAATACGTCTGAATGATCTTCCATATGGCTATATTAAACAATATTTTGTTTGAATGGGCCATGTCTACCAAACAATATAGATCCCTCTGTATGACTGCCCTGACATAATTTATCTCTCTTCCAATCTATATCATTTGCAAATATTATCAGCAGTGATAGATAAAAATACTGAATAGCATCAGGTCTAGTATTGATGTCTGTGGAAACCCACTAGAAAATAACCCCAATAGACTATTAAGTCATGTATTCATTCTGTATCTCTATCTGTCTGCCTGAATGCATATTTATTTATTTATACACAGTGGAACAGTTTTAACAGAAAACATAAAGACACACGTCAGAATATCCCATAATCCAATAGTTAGGGAACTCATCTGAGAGGCATGAAACTCATATTCAGATCCCTTCTCCTCCTTGCCAAACAGTAGGAATGGGCACAAGCCCACCAACAGGGAAGGACAAAAAGGGACAGTTGCCCTGGGCTCCTTTGAATTGCTGCTGGAGCACCATGTCACACACCTCATGTGGCGCTGAGAGCTGGGGGGTAGAGTGCAGCATGCTTCCTGCAGCGCAGAGAGCTAGCTGCCCCCAGCTCTGCCCCTTCTGCCCAAGGCTCCTCCCCTTCTGTGAGTGCAGAACTGGTCCACACCCACTTGCCCAGGGCCCACGGAGGCTGTAAACTGCCCTGAAAGGGCATCTTTCACGTTTCAGGTGAATTCTATAACAACTGAGCTAAAAGATATCTCTTTCCATATTTTGTGTGGTGTTAGGCATGTACCACTATTGTTCTTTATTGTTCTTTCAAAAGATGTCTTAGGTACTTGACTTTATGACAGTTGTCCTATCTGCAAATCTGGAGAAGCAATAACACACTTAACTCCCTAAGACTATGTCTACACTACAGAGTTTTTCTGGGATACCTCTGGTACCCCCAAAAAATTCTGCCACATCCAGGGAACGCATCTGCTTTTTCAGATCAGTTTCCAAAAAAGCGGATGTGTTCTTTCGGAAGCCCTGTATTCCTCATTTTATGAGGAATAAGGGCTCTTCTGAAAGAGGAGGTTATTCCTACATTTGGCCCCATGTAGACGGACCAAATGTCAGAAAAGCCTCTTCTGAAAAAAGAATCGGCAAAAGGTACGAAAATTGCAAACTTTTTTCCTTTTTTTGGAAAAAAATACTGCAGTGAAGACATAGCCTGAGAGGGGCAAGGTTATGCCACACCTCTCTCTTCACCATTTGCTATTGGGTAGTTTACACAGCTATCTGCCTAATGTGATGGGTTTTGTGAAGACCATTCTCAGGTATCTATCTCTTCTTGTGCACTGTATAGGGAGCCCAAGCAGCTAACTCAAGGTTTGTTGATTCTACTGTGTGGGTAGGCACATGGGCTGCTGGTAATGTAGGCAAGGGAAAGCATTGCCTTCCCACAATTGCTTACACTGCCCAGACGCCCGGGGTGTAAGGGAAGGGCTGTGACCACACCATGCGGCATCCCAGCCTCCCAGCATCCAGGGAAGGCTAGGGCCACACCGTATGTTTCCCCAGTAGCTGGAGAAGACTGGGGCCATGCCATATGGCAGCCCTGGCTCTTAGCTGGGGTTGGGTGGGGTTTGGCTGGGGTGTAGAGGGGAAGATTGTGAAGGGGCATGGTCTCGGGGAAGGGGTGTGGCTTTGGGCAGAAGGGCTGGGCCTTCACCCGCCACCCACGGGTAGACACTTAAAATGTAGGTGCTGCAATGCTCCCTGTTAGGTTGCCTAAGTCCCTTTGTAGATTTGGACCTGATTCCCTCATCATTTGTAATGTATTTTTGTGTATAACACCCCAGTGAGATAGGAAAGTGCTATTAATCTCATTTTATAGCTGGAAAACTGAGGCAAAGAGAAATTATGTAACTTGCCTACAGTCACATAGAAAATCTGTAATGAAGCAAGGATATAGCAAAGAGGAGCTATTTACAAGTGGTCTACACTCAAACACAGAGTGTACACCCCACAGATCACAACAGACCTACTTAGATTTGCCAGGTGTCCAGTTTTGAATCGAACAGTTCAGTATTTTAGCTTTCTGTTTGCTAAAATTGATAAGATGTATTGTAGATTGTGGATGTAATGTCAAGTGTGTCTGGTATTTTTGTTGAAACCATCTGGCAACCCTAGAACTGGTAAATTTTACAACCATGTCACCCTTGTTCTAAGGATTTCTTCTAAGATACAGCCTTAACTTACCGTTCTCTATGTCTTAGTTCAAATTAACGTTTCACTGCCGCATGTAGCCGCGCGGCAGTGAGTTGGGGCTAGTGAAATTTCAAAATGGCGACCGGAAGGGAACATGCAAATAAAGACCGGGATATTTAAATCCCGGGCTTTATTTGCAACTCCGGTCACCTCGTTTGCCTACCTAGCTCAAATTAACGAGCTAGTGTAGACATGCCCTCATATACACCAGAGGAGTGCTATCAATCTTCATGGCAAGAAAACCCTCATGCACCTTTGTTGGCACAACCTATAGAAGTTGGTACTGAAACAAGGCATAATTAAAGCTAAGATTTTGTCATGGTTATTTTTAGTAAAAGTCATGGACAGGCCACTGGCAATAAACAAAAATTCACAGAGCCTGTGACCTGTCTATTATTTTACTAAAAATAAATGGGGTCAGGGCTCAGTAGCAGGGAGGAATGGAGTCTTCGGGGGTTGCCATGGCAGGGGGCACAGTCCTGGCTCCAGTAGCTGCCTGCAGATGGTGTGTTGCTCCAGGAAACATGTAGCCTCCCACCCCCAACAGCCACAGCCCTTAGAAGCCATGAGGGGGGCACACCACTGCCATTGCAGCTGCTGATGGAAGCCACGCCCCTGGTGGAAGCCACAGCGCTGGAGCAAGTGGTCCTTGCTGTAGCACCTAGCAGAAGCTGTGCGGCTGAGACGCAGTGGGGAGTACAGCCCACAGGAAGCACACAGCCCCTGCGTCAGAGCTGTCTGCACCTTCTGAACACGGGCTGCAGGGTACTTGTTCTAGTCACCCAGCCCCAGTTGCAGGACAGGGGCGCATAGTTCTACCTCCAGCCCTGACATCAGCTGCAGACAGCTGACGTGGAAGAAGTCACGGAATCTATGACTGCCATCAGGGCCGGCTCTAGGTATTTTGCCACCCCAAGGAAAAAAATTTTTGGCCGTTCCCCCTTTTTTGACAGAGGCATGAGTGGAGTGGGACTGGGGGCTTGCTTTGCTGGTGCTTAGAGCTGGCCCTGCACTAAGGGCAGGCGGAACAGGGACACCCGGCTCTGTGGCACGGGAGCGGATCGCCAGGTGGGATCCTCTGGGCACGTGTCACCGACCCTGCTCCCCGCCATTGCCCTGGTGGCACCTTGTTCCCTGCCCCCGGGACTCGAGTAGCCTCCTGCGGGCTGAAACGCTTCGCTCTAAGGCCTCCGGGCTCCACACGGGCCTGGGTGTGAGTCTGTGTCCCGCGGCACCCGGGGCTTAGCCCCAGGGATCTCACGGTCCGGTCTTGCACTGTGTGGCCAAAGCTTAGAACTGACAAGCGGCGCTTAAAGGGGGAGCTGGGAGGTCCCTGCCCACCTGAGGCGGCCCAGACCCTCCCGTGCGCCGCAGGGGGCTGAGGCGGGTCGCGTCTCGCAGTCCAGGGGCTGCCCACTGTTGGGCAGAGCTGCTGTCTGGGCCAAAAGGCGCGTTGATGCGGTGATTTGCGGTAGGTTGGGAGTCCCCGGTGGACCAAGGGTGAGGGGAGCCAGGTCAGCAATGGAGCAGGTGGAAACTCTGGGGCCAATGGAGAGCGGGGCATGCCCGTGAATAGCAGGTCCCAAGACAGACCCGATGTCTTTTCACGCAGCTCCGTGCCCCATTCCCAGGACCGGGGCTGTGCCCAAGGACCCGTGTCCGGTGTTGTCACCTCGCTGTGATGCGCCGTAACACAAATAACATTGTGGAGAATGAGCTGGATTCCTGGGGCCGGTTGCGGCCAGCGCAAGCCCAGCGCGCGGCCTCGGAGTGTGAAGGTGCAAGCAGGAAAAAGAAAACCCAGCCGGGGCCCATGGCGGGTGCTTGTAATCCCAGCGCCCAGGGAGGCTGAGGCCGGCGGATCGCTTGAGCTCGGGAGTCCTGGGCTGCAGGAGGCTGCGCTGAGCGGATGTCCGCGCTAAGGGCAGCATTGACGGGAAGGGGGGTCGGTGGGGAGCCAGGGGTACCCAGATTGCCTAAGGAGGGGCGAACCGGTCCAGGTCGGGAACGGAGCAGGTCAAAGCTCCTGTGTAGCTCAGTAGCGGGATAGCGCTTGTGAGCAGCCCCTGCAGCGCAGCCTGGGCGAGACACGGAGACCTGGCCTCTCTTTATGCCGCCCCCCACTGCAGAGCCTTGAGGGAGGATAATGGAGGCCAAACACACAGCTGGGATCCGGACTGGAGCAGCGGGGGCGCCCATTCACCAGAGATCCTGAAAGAGGAGCATGTCCCCCTCACACTAGATGGGCTGCAGGTTTCGGAGAGAGAAACATGCATTGCGAGCCCTCCAGCTCGCTTCGAGACTCCGGGAAGCAGCGCTGCCAGCCCCTCTGTGCCCAGCCCGGACATTTGGCATCTGGGATCCAATCGCGCCTTGAAGATCCCTGATGCCTCCCTCCCTTCCCCGCATTCCGGCTCCCCTCCGTGTGGATGCCCCGTTCCCCAGATGGGCTCTGCGGTGGGGGGCGGCATAAGGAGAGGCCGGGTCTCCCTGCCTCGCCCAGGCTGCGCTGCAGGGGCTGTTCACAGGCACCATCCCACTACTGAGTGGCACAGGGGCTTTGACCTGCTCCGTTGCCGACCTGGGCCGGTTCACCCCTCCTTAGGCAATCTGGGGACCTCCGGCTCTCCAGGGACCCCCATGTCAATGCTGCCCTCAGTGTGGACACCAGCACGGCACAGCACAGCCCCCTGCAGCCTAGAACTCCTGAGCTCAAGCGATCCATCGGCCTCAGCCTCCCCGGGCGCTGGGATCACAGGCATCCGCCACGGCTGGTTTTGCATGCTCAAGGCTTCAGCTTCCAGCTCTGCGGTCTGAGGCGCTGGCCAGAGCGGGCACCAGGGAGCTGGGCTAATGCCGTTCCCTGCACATGATCCAAGGGGCCGGGGATCCCTTGTCCCTCCATAAAGGACCCCGGGTGTTTCGGGGGCTCCATTGCCATCCGTCAAACTGGGCGCACTGAGGGGAAAGGGGACCTGCCCAAGCCAGACACACACAAGCTGGCGCTTCTTTTCCAAGCGCTGCTGGAGGCTGAGGCTGGAGGCGTCCGCAGTTCGGGGGAGCCCTGCTGGGCCACATTCGGCCTTGACACAGTCACTGCTGGGAAGTTTGAGGCCCGGGGAGAGTGGAACTGGATCTGAAATGGAGCAGGTCAGAGCTCTGGGCGGGGCACCCCTGGGACTAGCTGGGGCTGACCCAGACCCGGTCTGTGTTGATACCGCCCCGCGCCCCATTCTCAGGGCTGGGCCCAACCCCCCCCCATGGCCCGTGTTCCAAGGGCAATGCCAAGGGAGATGCCAATACCACATGGCGCCTGTGCTCGGTTCCACGTGGAGCCTTTAGTAGCCAGCCAGGCACCATGGCGGGTGCCTGTGATCCCAGCACCCGGGAGGCTGAGGCAGGCGGATCGCTTGAGCTCAGGAGTTTTGGGCTGCAGGGGGCTGTGCCAATCAGGTGTCCGCACTCAGCAGGCAGCTCTCAGGCGGAATGCCGCCCCTGGAAATGTGCCGCCCCAAGCACGTGCTTGCTTTGCTGGTGCCTAGAGCCGGCCCTGACTGCCGTGACCTCCATGACTAAATCATATCATTAGGCATAATTGATCCATCAAGATACACATGCTCCTCTGGTCGCATCTCAGGGGGATACATTTTCCAGTCTGTTCCCTTCCACCCAATCCCTTCACCATTCAATAGAGCTGCACTTAACACAGGAATTCAGCTGGAGTCAAAGCAGATAAATTCTGAGATTCGTATCTGTGGAACACAACACATCACAAACTAAGGCAGTGTTAGTCTCCTCAGCATAGGTGACTGGTGCCTACAGGGCAAGGGGGTGCAGGGAGGGCCAGTCAGAGGAAAAGGGAGGGGGGAACCAATTTAGCAATTAAAATGTTGGCAGAGTCACAGTGGGGCGGTGCACCTCCTGAGTGCTATCACAAGTCATCTATGCACCTCAGGTCTACTTACGATAGCAATGCTGTTATTAAATCACTCTCACTAGCTATAGCCAGCTACTGGGAAGTTAAAATTAAATTCAAAACTGATGTCACAAAAAACAACCCCAAAAACAAAACAAAAAAACCCAAGACAAAACAACATCACAGTGTCAGTTTTCACGACTAGTAGCAAATCTGGATGGAGTGTGCTTTCTGACTCTACATCTGCCTCAGACAACTCCTGTCATGAGCCAACTGAAAATCATCAAAGCACCTCCTACATCTGGGCAGAAGCAGAATGTGCTGCTGACAAAATGCAAAATCCAGGTCCACTTCTGCCCCAGCTATGGCCCTGTCCTACATTCAAAGAGCCTGAATGTAGGCCCTCTCTAATCTCATCTAGTCCAGCGTTCCCTGTTTTTTTTCCATCCATGTTCAGAAGAAATTTTATGGGCACTGAGGCATATGTGGATATTCACCAGCACTCTGCTAATCAGATAGGTGACATTTGAATATGTCCTGGGTGGCTGCCCAACTACTCAGCTTACAGGGAACACTAGTCCAGTCTAATGATAAGGGTCCTGCAACTTCTTTCCTGTCAGAGTTATTCCCAGCACCAGGTCTGTCCTTACAATATGTAAAATATGTAACCATGTGGAGCATCATAAAATGTAGGTCACCAAATTGCCCCACATTTTATGGTGCCCTGGGTAGCTGCATGCTGCTTATGGGGCAGCACAGGCTCTGGCGGGCAGTTCCATCCCCAGCTGCCCCCCCTCCTCAAGCTGTGCCCAGCAGTACTGTCCTAGGAGGCTGGGGACAGCACCAGCTCCCCATCCTCTGCTCCTGAGCTTTGATAATAGACTGCAATGGATTTTCCTGGCTAGGCTGCAGATGAGCATGGTTTGGGAGAAGCTGGGAATGTAAAGCAAAATGTGTTTTGCAGGGGCTTAGTGCGATCTGTCCCACTCCCCAGTTCTAGTAGGGGCAGGCACTGGCGTCTGAAGGTTTTTGCTGTCAAAAAATCTAACAGACTTTAATGCAACGTGCATCACTCATTCACATATTTATGCTACAATATTTTGGTTTTCCCTCTTCATCCCATAGGTTGAGTATGATGGATAGCATTCCACCTCCTTCAGAACAAAACCTAAGTGTCATAAGGAGACAGCTACTCCCAGGGGAAACAGCTTCCATAGAATCTCTGACTATACTTGTATTCATTGTGATAAATAGACTGCTATGCTCCAGTGACCTCTGCTGCAGTATGACGTTCATTTGCTGAACTCTGACTGTTCTGTGGAAGACTTTCTCCCTCGCTGCCAATCTGACGCCTTCTGTGAACACTAAATTCACTCCCCTTATAAAATTCAGCCAAGGGAATAAAAGATCCATAAATATAAATGTACATCTACGCCTGCACTCAAATCTTAAGTTGATCTATGTTAGGTCAACTTAAAGCTACTACAGTAATTACTGCGGATGCTGATGTCTACATTATCCTCTTCAATTGGTGGTACACATCCTCATCGGGAGCGCTTCCAAGTTCCACTGACGGAAGAGAGACAATGTGGGAGGCTAAGAGTCTGGGTTCTCAGCTCTGTACAGCTCCCTTAGGGAACACCAGCTGCCACTGGGCTTCTCACCTTCCTGCTCCCAGCTGGAAGCACAGGGATGTATCTTGGAGGCTTCTTGCCTCTGATGGGGAAGAGCCATGACTGGAGTCTGGATGCCTTGCTCGTGGTGGAAAGCCAGGACTCTGTGGGGCAGAAGCTGAAGCTAGGAGCCCTGAGTGAAAGGCTGGCTTGAAGCAGAGAGCCAGCAGCAGATCAGCTGAGGAGAGCAGTGAAATTGACAAGAATGTCAGCCAAGAATGTGTAGTGTCTACACAGATATTGTGTAGCCCTAACTGCACTGACTAAGCCTTACAACTCTGATGGAGCTGGAGTTTTTATGTTGGTGTAGTGGGGCACTTATGTCAGTGAGGGTATGTCTACACTGCCACCCTAGTTCGAACTAGGGTGGCTAATGTAGGGATTCGAACTTGCAAATGAAGCCCGGGATTTAAATATCCCGGGCTTCATTTTGCATGTTCCCAGGCGGGCGCCATTTTTAAATGCCCGTAGTTCGAACTACCTGCCCGCGGCTACACAGAGGAATAACGGTAGTTCGAATTAGGAGCTTTAATTCGAAACTACCTAGTCCGTACCGCATGTAGCCGCAGGCAGGTAGTTCGAACTACGGGCATTTAAAAATGGCGCCCGCCCAGGAACATGCAAATGAAGCCCAGGATATTTAAATCCTGGGCTTCATTTGCAAGTTCGAATGCCTACATTAGCCACCCTAGTTCGAACTAGGGTGGCGAATGCCTACATTAGCCACCCTAGTTCGAACTAGGGTGGCAGTGTAGACATACCCTGAGAGAGCAAAGCTGTAGTGTAAAAACTGCCATAGGTATGTTGACATAAGCTGCCCATATGTAGATCTAATCCTTAGTGCAGACCAGTAACTCAAAAAGCATCAGGGTACCACATAAATACAAAAGGGTAAATCAGATCTTTAATACTTGAGTGCATACAGAAACAATTCCAGACCTTATGTAGTTTACAGCTGTGATAGATCCAGAGCCATAGGACAGTTTGGGGAGGACAACCTAGGTGCTGTGTGTTGGGGGGGCCCTGCGGCGGCTGCCTCAAACATCCTGTGGATGGGATCCATTGGATTACCTGGGGGCCTGGTGCATGGCGGCAGCAGCGGTTCCCTGTGCCCATGGTCTCACCGCCACAGTAGGAGTCAAAGCAGCCTGTTCCACTCTGTCCCGCTCCATTGCCCTCTCCTGGCCCACTGCACTCAGCTTCTCTGCAGCAGCAGGAAGCAGAGTGCCCTGTCCCCAGAGCACTCCATTTCCTGCTGCCACAGAGAAGCCATGTGCAGAAGGCTAGGAGAGGGTGGCAGGGTATAGCGGAGTAGGCTGCCAGGCGGCTCCAACTTCCATCATCACGGTGAGTGCGAGGCGGGGAGGCGACCCCTGCTGCCTCCTCACCAGGGGCATGATTTGGGGTTAGGGGCAGAGCAGGGGCAAGGTGAAAGTGGAGCAGAGGTCAGGCAGAGGTGGGAAGGGGTTGTTCCCGACTGCACACCTGGGGTGGTTGCCCAGTCCTGTGTCCCCCTAGGGACAGCCCTGAATAGATGTAGGACTCAGTAAGATTGTGCACTTTAATGTCTATTAGTTTTCATAAAGCATAAATTTATTGTCACATAATTTGTGGGCATCTCAGATTAAACATTGTTTAATTTTTGTCATGTTGCAAATATAAGAACATAAATATGAAATATACTTTATATTTTAAATTAAATCAAATCTTTACAAGTATGTTTTTTGCACTCAGATATTGTTTGTGGAACCATTTAATTAGATTGAAACCAGTAAAACAGGCAACTAGGTATGGCTAATTAAAGGATTTGGCCATTTTTCAATATCCATTTTCATCTAGAACTATGTGAACTGCATTCCTCAGAATACTCCTGTTTTGTCACAGTGTAGTTCTGCTTTGTGGCTGTATTAAACATATGTTTAGTCCCTGTACGTCTATGTCTACCCTACCAAGTTTTGTTGACAAAATTTGTTCCAATAGTAACACCCAAAAGCTGACAAAATAAAAATTGTCAAAAGGCTGTTCACATTTGCTCCTTCTGTCCACAGATCATGGACACCACATCACACACAAGTGTGTGTATGTATCCCACAGTGTGGTGTTGTGGGAAGGCACAGCTAATCCCTGCACATCTTGGGATTTCCTCTGAGTTCTTCCACAGCCTCCTCAGCTGCTGGGAGCAGCATCATGAAGAGCTCTGTGAGCTCTCAGTGCTGGGGAATGTTAAAGCAGCACAGCAGCTTGTTCCCCTCCTCCTGCAGCACTAGTCTGCCTGCTGCTGTGTTCCTAGTGAAAGGGAAAACAGGAGCAGTGCAACAATTTTCTCCTTTGTTTATTCCCCAAATGGAGTAGCACACTTAGCTGTCAGATCGAACCCAGAGTTTTGGAAGGAGAGGGATGCCTGCATAACTGCAGAGAAGGCATTCTGTGGATAAAACAAACAACAGTGTCTATGCTGGCTCTTTTTGGACAATAAAAGGAGGGGGAAAGAAAAAAGTCTCTTCTGGGGTGGACATTTTTTGATGCAGGGGCAGTGGGTATTGGGGGTGGTGTTTGTGGGGATTCTGTATGGTGGAGCTCTGGTTTTGCATGACAAGAGTAAATAGTGTTTTACCACATGTAGCAGCAATAGTGAGGGGTTTATTTGGTGCTGTGTAATGAGGTACCTAATGAGGGTCCTAATGAGGTGGAGTTTTTTCAGCATCATGGGGAGTCTTTCGGAAGCACAGTACAGCTTGGTTGTTGTTGGGGGGGGGGGTGAATGGGGAAGAGCTTTTTAAAGCATGGTGCAACCTGGCAGCCCAAACTGGTGGTTTCTTGGGCCGTGTGGACTTGTGCAGCATTTGAGGATACACTACGCGGGGGTGGTGACAGCTTTTTTGAGAACCGTATAGTGGGCAGACTGCAGGTGAGGGCGGGGCAGCAGTTTGGGGGCATGGTGGTGGAAAGCAGCAAGGGTGTTAGGAGCAGCCGTTCTGAAGAGATGGTGCTGGACACCGCCGGGCAGGGGGAGCCGTGTGTTGTGGGGGGCGGCACTGGGAGGGTGCCTGAAGGCTGGGCAGTATCCTGGGCAGAACAAGCATGTGAGATGCGGGGGCTGGCAGCATCGCACAGATCCCAGAAGCGGGGAGGGGCTGCAAGAGCAGCACACAAGCCAGCGCCGCCGCAAGAACGGGCGAGCATCGGCGCGGGATGCTCAGGCGTCCTAGGCAGGTTCCCGCGGGGCCCGCGCGCGCTCTCTCGCGGCGGGGGGCAGGACAGAACCGCGAGCGGCCGAGTGGAGGGGGGAGACAAGGGCTGCTTCGCGCTCAGTAGGAGCCAATAGGATCGCTGCGTCTCCTGTAGGCAGTTGTACCCTCCTAACTTTCGCAGCGCCGTTAACGGCAGATGGTACGGTCCAGTCTTTATCGAAAAGACTGGGGCCTCCTCAGGCTCGCCTCCGGGCCGTTGGCGCACCAATCAGCAGGGAGAGTGCGGCGTTGTGCAGCCCGCGATTGGCTGAGACAGGTTGTGACGCGCACGGGCGGGCAGTGAGTGCGAAGTGGCTGCGGGGTTAGTTATAGGCAGTGATCCCGCCAAGGAGAGCGGCCGGGGGCGGGCTCATCTCTGGGAGGGAGGTACCGGGGGAGGGGGTTCGTGGACCCGGGCCGGGTGGGCGGCAAGGGGCGGTGCGCCACGGGCCCCGCGGGAAGGGCCGCCCGGGATGCGGGGTAGCCTGGCCGCCCTGACAGGGGCCCTGCGGCCCCCGCTTGGTGTAGCAGGAAGCCGGGGGGCTTCGACAGGCGGCTCCCCGTGCTCTGTTGGCAAGGAGCGCCGGGCAGTGCAGGCCCGGCCTTCCCCTGGGGTTTCTCCCTTGCTGGACTTTTCGAGAGGGAAAAGGGGTACGACCTACCTCAGGGGCTGGCTGGCGCGCAGTGTTTTCACTGCCATGTGCTAGTGCCCCAGGGCTCCTCCCATGAAAGTGAAGACCCCTGTAACCGTTGTACAGCTTGATACATCTCAGGCCAGCAGGAAAATCTTCCTCTCGGGCGGCCAGAATTATACTCACTTCCATCCAGTAACCACTACTTCCACCTCTTCTAGTACCCGGTATCCTCCAACCCCCTTTAGGCTTCCACCTTTCTCAGGCTTCCTTAGGTTTTGCACCTCTGTCTTGTCCCCGTTTAAGCCAAATTATCATTTTTTTTTAAGAAAAAAAAGTTTTCAGCATAAATTGTTCTTATTTTAATGTGAATGTCAGTTGCAGAACATAAAGATCACAAAGTTCTATATAAATGCTTCAGCCCTAACAGTAAAAATCAGACATGCATTGCTTGTTTGTAAATTCATCTTACTTTTACCCTTTCATTATGATATAGTTCTGCCCCTGAAGAGCTAATCAACTAAAGTGTCAGGAGTCCAGCTTTATTCTCTTTTAAAATATTAAGAATTTCAAAAAGTCTTTAGTGATTTTATAGCTATAAAACAATTATAATTAGAATAGTGATAAATTACAAAGTATTAGAAGAAATATGATTGGGTGTCCATATATGCATGTTCTTTCCCTCCCATTGTGCTTTCAAAAAATTGTAAATTGCATCTTGTTTTCTGTAATTTTAAACTTTCTATCTAAGTATCAGCTAGAGATGGTGGAGTGTAACCATTTAACCGGTAAGCTGGTGCTTATTGGTTAATGGCAGCGGTTACACTCAGCTCCCGGGGAGGCAGCTTCACTGCAGCAGGGCAGTGAAGTCGTCTCCCCAGGAGCCAGATAGGTAAGAACTGGCAGTCCGACTCCTGGGCAGGCTTCGTTGAAGACTCTGCAGTATAAAGCTTGTGTAACCACTAAGATTTTTAGCGGTTACATGGTTACCATATTACGTGATTTTTACTATCCCCAGTATCAGCTTCATTTAAACTAAGATGGTATTTAAGACTGACTTGATATTTTATTCTTCTTTACATACAGTTTTGGGACCCATTAAGATAACGTTTCTTATTCTGCTTTCAGCTGGAATGTAACCTTATCTATTGGACTCACGTAATCAGTTTCTGGACTGAAGGTAAAGTCTGCCAATGACTTGCTGTTACAGTTCACAGTTCTATCAAATCTCTTGAATTATTTCCAGTAGTGATGATTATTCAAATCTTTTTAAAATATAAAAAAATACGAAGTAGGAGAATTATGGTAGGGATTAATGACCCACAAAAGAGATCAATTACCTTCTAGAATATTTGAGCAATACTTGAGGTACCTTTCCTCTCCCTGCCATGTGTCACTTGCATATTCCTTTGAAACATTGGCACATCACAGGTGAGTTACTGCTTTCCATTGCAGGCACCATGAGACTTAAATTGTGCTGGGTTAAAATGGAATAGAGTCAGAAGAATGAATATAAATATATTGTTTGGTTAGAGTGGTTAAGTCAATTTTAAAATGGACTTTTTGTTTAAAAGTTGGATTTTAAGTTACAGTTTGTTTTAGAAAAATAAATGTGAATACAATTAAATTTGAAATCGATAGCCTGTGTTAAGATCTAGACTTGCTAAAGTCTATTAAAAATATTAAGCAGTAGATATTAGAGATGTGAATGGTTAATCAGTAAGCCTTACCCTTAATGACAGAACTATGTAGCACTTTAAAGACTAACAAGATGGTTTATTAGGTGATGAGCTTTCGTGGGCCAGACCCACTTCCTCAGATCAATATGTGGAAGAAAATCGGCATAACCATATATACCAAAGTGATACAATAAAAAAAAATGAACACATGTGAAATTGACAAATCAAATTTTAGAACAGAGTCAGGGTGAGGGGGGAAGGTTAGTTTCTGTGAGGTAATGACATAGGGGTGATAATTACGAAAGCTCATCACCTAATAAACCATCTTGTTAGTCTTTAAAGTGCTACATAGTTCTGTCTTTTGTTTCAGCTACACCTGACTAACACGGCTGCATCTCTATTACCCTTAATGAGTGAGGCTTACTGGTTCCAGGTAACTGGTGGGAACTGGAGCAGCTTCCCACCCACTGTGGGCAGGGGGCTGCTACAGTCCCGCAGGTTCCGCTGGCCCAGGCATGCAGGACGCAGGGGCTGTTCCAGACAGCTGGAGTACCCCGTCCGCAGCGTGGGGGGTGCACCCCACTTGCCTCCCCTTTAAACACTATATTTAACTGGTTAACCAATTAAATGTGATTTTACATCCCTAGAATATATATTTGCTGCCAAGTTTTAAAGAAAGTCAAACAACTGTACTGGTGGAAGTCATCAGCTAAGCATCTGGAATCAGATCTTAAAGTGCTAAACCACGTTTTAACAGCAATGGCTTTTTCTGCAGATGCAGAGACAATATCTTCTTCATTTAAGTAGTTCAGGTCAATGACTAGTTAATTCAGATTTAAGAAATCAAATGGGAGTTGGGGTGGGGGAAGCAGGAATGTTTGGTTTTCCTCTTCCAATCCAATGGTAGGGATATTAAACACGACGCTTGCCAGTATGCTTACCAGTTAACTGGCTTTTTCCTGTCAGCACTGGTGGTGGCCAGTCGTACCAGGTCAGAACAGCCCTGACTGCAGAGGGGACAGCGGGCAGGTGGTGGGATCTCATGGCTATGGCAGCCCAGGTGGCAGGCCCTAAGTTAAGTGGCTAACCAGATGAGTTAACTGTTTTAACATCACTAATCTATGGGCCTGTTCAACAGTGTAGTGATCAATCCAGCAGGGGGCGATTTATCATGTCTCGTTTAGACACAATAAATGATCATCAATCACTGTCCCCTCCATTCCAGTACTTCGTCAGAACAAGAAGAGTAAGGGGAGTCAACAGGAATGTTTTTGTTGATCCAGCATGGTGTGGACACTGTGACAAGTAGAGCTAAGCTACGTTGACTTACTAACTTAACTCAAATTGCATAGCTTAAATCGACTTGTCCTCGAAGTGTAGACCTGCCCTGTGAATAAACACTATGTGGGAAGATGACATCTTTTAGGTCTAAAAATCTTGTACAATCACTAAAGTTCACTAATGAAAGAGATTTTCTTTGTTTAATAAATCAATTTTAAGTGCAAGATATATTTGTATCCAAGACAGTTAAGATAGTTGTATTTAATAAGAAAATTGTCATTTGTGAGTATTTAACAGAATTTGCATTTCCATCCAAACAGGTCTTTATAGAAAAAAGTAAAAAAATTCTAACAATGTAAAAATTAAGAATCTGAATCCTTATAAGTTATACAATTGCTATGTGTGTATTTGTAGTGCATCTTTCTGCTTAGCAAAACAAAACCCCCACCAAATTTAGTATAAAGGCTATATTTGATTGCAAATCAATATTCTTTATTCCCAATCAATGAGAATCAACTTCTGTTATTTTCAAGAGAAGTACAAATAATACATTAATCACTGTTTCCTGCTTGGTGAATTAAAGTCATAATTAAAATCAGTAATTTAAATGGTTTTGATTTAAAATCACTCCATCCTGTGTGTGGTTCTGTATTCTTTCAAAATTAGTCCAATTTCAGATTTGTTCAGTTCACATTCCAATAAGTTGTTTTTTCTAAACACCAACTCTGTAGACTATGGCTATGGCTAGACTGCAGCGCTTTTCCGGGATAATTTTGGAAAAGAGGACACGCTCTTTCGCCATTCCTGTAAACCTCGTTACAGAAGGTATGTGTCGAAAGAGCAGGTTTTTCTGAAATTTGGCACCATGTAGATACGCCAAATTTCGGGAAAGCCTCTTTTGAAAGAACATTGGGAAAGATACACAATTTGCGTACTGCAAATTGCCTATCTTTTTCCGATTTAACTCTGCAGTCTAGATGTAGCCTTAGTGTGTGAGAAAACAGAACACAAAAAAGCAGTTTGTTTTTAAAGCTTGTATATAAATCACCAGTAACAGTTTCCACAGTTGAAATTTAGCTGACAGTTTTCCTGATATGAGAAAATTGCTTATTTGTAGTTACAGTAGCTTTGTAGTGCATATTATAGTAAGTTTCCTTTTAGTAATAAAGTAAAAGGAGTATGACTTAAAAGTAAGGAACAGATGCCTTGAATAAGGCCCATCTCTGCATAATCACTTTGAGGTTTTCAGAAGCACTGACTATAACCTAACTCTGCTTCCCCAGTTATCAGTGTCAAAAACTGATAACTTCAAGTGGGAGCAGGGCTAGGCCAGTGTTAGTGCTTTTGAAAAAAGTTCAAAACTTAACTCTAAATAGCATCTCTTGAAAGTTCAAGCTTCATTGTGTTTCTTAATTTATTTTGTCATGTTTGTGTTTCAAACTGGGAACACTCCTGTTACGGATGGGAAAAGGAAGGTTGGTAAGTAAAGACCAAAGTAAAGGGCCAGAGTGTGCCTTGATTATCCACAAATGACTTTGGACTTTTCTGCACATGGGTTTTCTCCTATTTATCAGGATTTTCTACCGTATCTTACCTTTGGATACACCGGAGAGCCCTTAGATGATTGTGGATCCACTTAAGGGGTAGCAAGCTGTTAGGCTAGCTCCCCATTCCAGGCTATACAGAATAATGCAACCTGAACAGTTTGGGAGATCTGCACACAAACTAGTGTAGTTGTAAAAGCTGTCCTTCTTCCCTCAATGTAAAATGTCAAAGAAAATTTCATGGAGGGAAACCTCATGAAGTCTTTTGGGTACTATACAGGTTTGAGATTTGGACTAACATTTTTAAGGGAGGCCCAACAAACATTCTATAGGGAAATTATATACATCAGATTGCCACTCAGTGGCCTGTTTTCCAGTGTGAAATAAGTTGGAACTCTCCCAGTTCTCATATGTTGGCAGTATGAGGCACTTGCAGTTGGATAAGAATCTCTCCCCTTCCTCTCTCTACTTCCAGTCTGAATTTGTGTAGCTCCAACTTCCAGCCATTGGATCATGTTATACCTGTCTCTGCTTGACTGAGGAGCCCATTATTAAATATATTTCCTGTGTAGCAGGGTGGATTTGATTTAAATTAAATTGATTTAACTCATGCTTTAAATCACTAGTTAGGAAGACTTGATTTAATCATAGCTTTCTACATAAAAGTGCATTCTTGGTTGTCATAATTAGAGATGTAAGCAACTAGCTGACTATCTGATAAGTACAACCAGTCTCCGACTTACAACCACCTCCACTTACGACCAAAGTGGTCATAAATATGGTCCACGAGTTATGAATGCAGTCTGCGCTTACGAACAGCGCGGTCGCCATGTAACTCAATGGGATCCGAGTTATGAACACTTCGAGTTACGGCTAAGTGTTTGGTCCGTAACTCGGGGACCGGCTGTATAAGCTTATTGGATAGTCGATTAGTGACTTGACTAGTCGAGTAGTGACTATCGGAAAGAGGCAGCAAAGGGGGGAGCGGGAGCTGGCTTAAAAGACGGCTCCCCCCATCACTATCTCTGGGGGAGGAGGGTCTGGGGCGCAGCAGGGAAATGGTGCGAGCAGGGACTGAAGCAGGGGCTCTTGTACATTTCAAAGGCTGAAGCGCCGCAGTGAAAACACATGGCCAGCGGGGACTGCTTATATGAGAGGCAGCAAAGGGGGCAACAGGGCCGGTGCTGGGGGTAACAGCTTAAAAGCCAGTTCCCCCCAGCACCATCTCCAGAGTGCTGCCTGGTCTCCCCCTGCTGCCTCTATCAGAGGCAACGAAGGGATGGGGAGGCTGCTGCCAAGCAGCCCCTGTCCGCCACCAGCCTTGTCCACCGCAAACAGAGGCTGCTTCGTCTCAGCGCAGGCTGGGACCAAGCAGTCCTGGCTTGTGCTGATTACTGTGCCTTTGCATTTTAAATGTAGAAAGAGTCCCAGCTCAAGCCAGCTCCTGGAGCTACCCCTGCTACGGTTCTGCAAATTAGTCTACAAATTGCATCGACTATATGATTAGCCTGATAACAGCATTTTAACATCCTTAATCATAACCTTAATACATATTCTTCACAACTCAGAGATAGATGTAGGTTTCATTTTTAGAAGGTACACACTATACATTTTTAAACTGATTTATTTTGAAAATTTTTCAGATTCATTTTACAACTATATCAGAAAATGAATGATTGTTGGGTTATCTCTCTATATATTAAAGAAAGTTCTTCCTGCAGTGCAACAGAGTGACGTCATCACATCACACTACGTTGCCTTGCCTTCCCCTCAACAGAGTCCCTGAAGCAGTCCCCATTGGCAACGTGTTTCCACTGCAGCGCTTCAGCCTTTGAAATGTACAAGAGCCCCTGCTTCAGTCCCTGCTCACACCGTTTCCCTGCTGTGCCCCAGCTCCTCGCCCCAGGGATAGTGCTGGGGGGAGCCGGCTTTTAAGCCAGCTCCCACTCCCCCCTTTGCTGCCTCTTTCTGATAGAGGCAGTAAGGGGGCAGGAAGCGTCTAGTCAAGTCACTACTCGACTATCCAATTTTTGATTGCTCCAACCCCAAGCCTTCCATCCCTCATTTGCCCTTTAGATAGGGCAGGGGGCTGCAGCTCCCCCCATTTATATGGGAACATTTTTTACTGTTCCTCTTCCACAGGGAACTAGAGGAAAGTGCACAGTTTGCTCCATTCTTCAATCTGGCTCGGGAGAACAGGGAGCAGATGAATCTGGACCTGTCCCAGATGAGGGACATACATTCCTCCCCAAACTGTGTCCAATGGAACTGCAGCAGCCATGGAGAGGCACTTTTCACCAGGCCCCAAACTGCTGTGGGGACAGGGGGCTGGTATAGTCCTCTCTCCCCAGGGCAGCTTGCATACTGAACCCCTCAGCCCCACGCCAGAGCAATGATTTAAATGAAGAAAAACAAAAATTAATTGAGTTAAAGATAGGGGTGTTAAATTGCAGTTAATCAGCTAATCAAGTAGTTGATGGAATTTCCATCGACTACTTTATTAGTTGATGGGGGAGGGGCACTTGCTACTCCTGCTGCAGCTCTGCATTTTAAATGTAGTAGGAGCTGGGCTGCTGTGTGCCCAGCTCCACTACATTTAAACTTCAGAGCCGCAGAAACCAAGGGTGTTCTCAAAGGTACTAGCAATCATTGCTGCTCAACTACGCAGGCAAGGAGTCTTCATATTCCCATATCTTGACGGCTGCCTCATAAGACTCGGATACACAGAAGGCAGTCTCCCTCACCAGAACCCTTTTTCACACTCTAGGATTACAGATAAACCTCGCCAGATGCAAACTCCAGCCATCACAAATGATGGAATTCATCGGAGCCCACTTTAACTGTGTGAGGGCCATAGCCTCCTTACCCCTCAACAGATTGCACGCTATCGGGGACCTCTTAATGATATTACAGAACACTCCAAACATGACAGTGAGAACTTGTTTACAACTATTGGGTCACACGGCTGCAGCCACCTCAGTGGTGTTGCATGCCAGGTTGCACGTGCGATCAATGCAACATTGGCTCCGGACAGTATACAATCCACGGTACAACTCAGACACCAAACAGGTGTCCGTACCAACCAGGGTCAAGCGTTCCCTCCACTGGTGGACAGACCAAAGAAATGTGTGCGCTGATGTCCCTTTTTGCAAACGTACTCTGTCCATGACAGTTACGACGGATGCATCTCCTTGGGTGGGGAGCTCATCTAGCCTGCCTCGCTACCCAAGGCCAATGGTCGAGCCAGGAATCCAGCCTACACATAAATGTTCTGGAGCTCAGGGCAATATTCTACGCATGTCAACACCTTCCTACAACAAATACAGAATTGTATGGTTCAGATTTTCATGGACAATCAAGCAACGACTTTTTACATCAACAAACAAAGGGGCGCCAGATCTTTCCTATTATGCAGAGAAGCTGCCCACCTTTGAACATGGTGCATAGCGCACAACATATACATACAGGCCCTCTGCCTCCCAGGCAAAGACTATCTAACGGCCAATAGCCTCCACAGGAACTTCAAATCTGACCACGAATGGGAAATAGATCCATCGATCATACATCAACACTTCACACGCTGGGGGTTTCCTGATGTGGACCTGTTTGAAACCAATGCCAGCAAGAAGTGTCCATGTTACTGTTTACGTTCTGGCATTGGCAGGCACTCCCTGAGGGACACGTTTGCAATACAATGGAACGCAATGCTCTCATATGCTTATCCACCCATCCCCCTCATACACTGAGTGGTCAACAGAATAAGACAGGAATTACCCACGGTGATCCTTATTGCCCCAGACTGGCTGAGACAGACTTGGTACACTTACCTTACTCAAATGTCCACGAAACAACCATGGTGTCTCCCACTTCTTCCTCATTTCCTAACCCAGGAGAAGGGGACCCTGCACCATCCCAACCTCCAGTCACTCCTTCTTCATGCTTGGTTCCTCAATTGCTAACATCGCTAGAGACGACATGCTCAGAACAAGTACAACAAATCTTACTCAACAGTCACAGACCATCAACCAGAAAATCCTACCTTTACGAATGGCACAGGGTCGCGACATAGATGGAACACAGAAACTTGAAACCAACCACAGTTCCTCTCAGCCTCATTCTGCAATATATACTAGAGCTGAAAGACTCAGGGCTATTGCTCAGCTCTCTTAAGGTTCATCTCGCTGCCATATCAGCTCTTCACCAACCTATTAACAATAAATTAGTTTTTGCTCACCCTACGATCAAAAGATTTTTGAGAGGCATACAGAATACTTACGCCTCACAGGCCCCCCACACCGGCCTGGGACCTGAACCTGGTTTTCCAGGCTTTCACTATGAAACCATTTGAACCTCTGACAACATGTTCCATGCTCTCTCTCTCCATGAAAGTTGCCCTGCTCATAGCACTGACATCAGCCAGGAGAGTCAGTGAAATTGGCTCTTTCATGTCAGACCCTTCATTCACCATATTTCATAAAGACAAAGTAGTTCTCCGTCCCCACCCATAGTTCCTCCCAAAAGTTTCCTCACACTTCCACTGTAATGAGCCTATAAATTTACCTGTGTTTTTCCCAAAACCTCACACCAGTACCAGGGAGGCTGCATTACACACGCTTAACGCAAGATATGCAATTTCCTTCTACTTGGACAGAACTAAACAATTTCATAAAACAAATAGACTGTTCATCTTCACCACAGAGAGATCGCTCGGCATGCCGATCTCCACTCAGAGGATATCTCGGTGGACAGTGGAATGCATTTCTCTAGCTTACACTACCAAAGGACAGTCACCCCCTTTCCAAATCAAGGCCCACTCAACTAGGGCTACCTCGACTACCATGGCCTACATGCATGGCATCCCCTTCATGGACATTTGTAGGGTGGCTACATGGTCTTCCACCCACACATTCACAAGGCATTACTCCCTGGACAGTCACCCCTCTAGGGGTACTCATTTTGGTCATACTGTCCTCCATTCGGTACAAAATACCGCCTAATTGAACCACCCACCTTCTTCACGGGTACGGCTCATAGTCACCTAAAGTGGAGCACCCAGAGGGACACTCCTCGAAGAAGAAGAGAGGGTTACTCACCTTGTGCAGTAACTGAGGTTCTTCAAGATGGTTGTCTCTGTGGGTGCTCCACCACCCTTCCTTCCTTCCCCCCCCCCCCCACTTCGGTCTGCTAGAGTCTCCCTCCAGGGAAGAGAAGGGACTGAAGGGACGGTTGTTGCGCATGCGTGGTAGAGGCACCGCACGTGCCGTCAGCTTCGCGTGCACAGCACACCAGAGAGCACGGCTACCAAAAATCTCCAACTAGGTGCGCAGCAGTGCCCAAGACACCTAAAGTGGAGCACCCACAGGGACACTCCTCAAAGAAGAAGAGAGGGTTACTCACCTTGTGCAGTAACTGAGGTTCTTCGAGATGGTTCCTAAGGTGGAGCACTCACAAGGACAAACATCTTGAAGAACCTCAGTTACTGCACAAGGTGAGTAACCCTCTCTTATCTGGTAGTCAACTACTCCTTTATATCACTAGTTAAGGACCCAAGCTGCTCCAGGTAAATCTTCTAGTATTGGTATAAAGAGGTTTCAGCTAGGGCAAAAGATTCTTGAGGAGGCAGGGTGGAGTTGGAAGGGCTGGATCAGCAGTGGTCCACACAATACTGTAAAATGGGTAAAACTTTTACACACACCCTAGGTTGGTTAAATTGTTCTGGGGGCTCTCCAGTCCCTAGAGCAGCCAGGGTTTAGGAGGGCACTAAGGGATGTCTTAGAGCCACCTTGACCCGTCACTTCTGTGCTGCAAGTTTTGTGTTGAATCTGTAAGGGTACATCTACACTGAGGGCTAAAGTTGAATTAAATACACAACTTCATCTATGTTAAACGTGTAGCTGAAATTGAAGTACCTTAACTCGGCTTTTGGTGCTGTCTACACAGCAGGAAGTCAAAGGAAGAACACTTCCTTCAACTTCCCTTACTTCTTGTGAAATGAAGGTTACCATGAGTTGGAGTAAGAAGCCCATTATTTCAAAATTATTTTGAAATAATGGGCTCACTGTGTAGACGTGCACTCTGTTATTTTGAAATAACGTGAGTTATTTTGAAATAAGCGTGCAGTGTAGACATAGCATTATGTTGCTAAGAGAGGCAGTACTCAATCTCAGCTGTAATGTTTTTATTTGGCTATATTAATGTTTATTTAAGAACAAAAAACTCACACCACCTCTGCTCACAGAATGGGCAAGTGGCAGAGGACTTTGAAAAACTAATCTTCCTCACACTTTCTGAGAACCTATTTTTTCTCTTTTATTTTCCCAGACAGAAGTAAAAATGGGGCAGTGATGGCAAAGGTAACCCAAAGTAATCTTTTAAAAATGTACAATTTCATTTTTCTCTTTTGCTTTGTCATAGGCCAAAATGGGTGATGCTGAAAAAGGCAAAAAGCTCTTTGTTCAGAAATGTTCTCAGTGCCACACAGTTGAAAAAGGGGGTCCGCACAAAACTGGCCCTAATCTTTGGGGTCTGTTTGGTCGTAAAACAGGACAAGCTGCAGGATTCTCTTACTCGGATTCAAACAAGAACAAAGGTAAAAAAAAAAAAAAAAGGGTGACATGGGGTAAGGTGCAGGACTAGAAGCATAAAGAAGCAAAATTAATTCCATTATTGCCATCTCAAAAATCTGTACAGAACTACCCTTATAGCTGTTGAATGGCAGCATCTGCAGAAGCAAAGTGTTTTTTAACTGATATTTTAGAAATCTCTTCCAGCACATCTTAGATTTTTGGTAGCTGGCTATTCACTACCTTCCCAGAATTTTGCATTGTCAGAGGGCAAATTTTAATGCTTATTTCTTGGAATGATGCTGGTCATTTAGTAGGATATTGCTTCAGTTGGTCACTGTTCCTTACTGGCATTGCATTTGACAGTCTCTTTACTTAGTGGCACTTGACTAATTTTAGCTCTGATATTATATGCTGATGTTGTGTCCCTATGCACTGTTTTAATGCAGATGATCCTGAAAGTAACAAGGTGTTTAAAAGTATTGTTACATAATAAATTACAATTGAATTCATGTTAGGTTTATTTGGGTCCAACTATTAATTGCAAATATGATTCTTAGTTTAAGATATTTAACATTTTTTTGAATTCTTTGACTCTTCGACTTTACTGGGATCCCAGGCAACTGAAGAGAATGTGTGTGGAATTCAATCTTATACTGCAACCTCATTTATAGAAAGATCCATTCCCACAAAGAAATAATGTATTTCACTGTTAGTGTTGGTCAGAAAGTGGTTATGTGAGCTAATAGTGCAAGTGATTACTGCAAATAAGCCATCAACAGATACCTAACTGTACTTTAGACTAGGGCATAACACATAAACCATCTTAGGCAACTTATCTCCTGAACACAGAAATCAGACACAAGGGGTGCTGCTATTACTAGTTTTTCAATAGTCTTCAGTACTGTTTGCCACAAAGATGGAAGCTGACACTGAAATGATTTAATCTTGCAACTAGTTCCATTCCCTGCCAATAAACTTTGGAGCTACAGGGGTTCACTTCTAACATCTCTGTTGATTATATCTTTGAGCTTGTTTCAGTCTACAACAGGGCTAGGTAAAATATGGCCCATGGGTTGGATCCAGCCCACCAAGCCATTGGCTCTGGCCTGCAGGTTAGTAGGGTGCCCCACCCCTGCATGCCACTCAGAAAAGCCAGCTGCAGGGCCCTTTGAACAGCTGGGAGCCCAGGGGAGGCAGTGAAAGAGGCTTAGCTGGGGTTGGGGGCATTGCTCAAAGTACCCCTCCCCCTGTCACTTGCAGCTATTCACATACGCAGCTGGTGCAGGGGTGTGGAAGACAGGGAGCATGTTTGAGCAATTTGCTGTGTTCCTGGCTGGGAGTCGCCCAGGTAAGTCTCCCAGCCAGAACTTGCCTCTGGCACCTTGGATCCTCCTCCTCCCCACCCCTGTGCCCCCCGCAACCCACATAACCCAAAAGCTCCTGCATCCAGACCATGCACCCTACTCACCTGCCCTAGGTCAAACCTCCTCCTGCCCAAGATCACAACCCAAACCCCTGCACCCTCTCCTGCACCCCAGTTCCTTGCTCCAGGTCACAACTGCCTCCACCTAGATCCCACACTGCCTCCTGCACCCCAGTCCTTTACCCCGAGCTTCCTTCTGTGCCTAACCTCCATCCCAGACCCCAAATCTCCTCCATTAATATCATGGAAGAGTGTGGCCCTTGACCACTTTCCAAATTCTTCGAGTGTCCCCCCCATCAAAAATTACTGCCTACCCCAGTCTACAACTTACCATCTCAACTACTTCAGACCTCACTAAGGTAACAAAAGTCCAAAACAAGAGTCCACACAAACAACAGGTTCTTCCAACCAGCTTAGGCTTCTAATCAGCCCACCTCTATGCTCATTTCCCAGTCCCTCGGATACCTTCCCTGGAGTCCTTTCATGGTCTCAGAGCCTTCCATAAGACTCCAGCTTACTCCATGTAGGTCCTCCTCCAGAAGTTTACTTAACCCTTATGAGGTCCAGTTTTGGACTGCCATCTGATTCCAATTAATCTGCCTCTTCTGGTTAAACTGAAGATAATTATGGCACAGGATAACTGACTGAAAAAGGCTGGCTGGCCCAGGCCTCCTGGCCTTTAAAGGGGCAGGTGATATTGTTATACACCTGTCCCTGTTAGAGAAATTCCAGAGAATAGTAGTGATACTGCTGTCTCTTTTGGAAAGTTTTCTATTGCCCCTCGCATGTTCAACATTTATGAACCTACTATGGGGGGAAATATAGTGTGAGCTAGTGACAGTATGCAGATGATCAACTCTATATTTTTAACAGAATTAGAAGTAGCTTTCCCTGTGCTCGCCCAATATCTAGGTCAAATAGATAATATCAAAGCTAACTTTTAATGTACTACCTGGAGAAGATGGAGGTGCTGCTGACTTGACAGAGAGAAGTACTTTAAAGATCTGGCAAAATTTATAACCACTTTGTGTAATTAACAATTTCTGTGAACAGGTTTGCCAGTAAATGGATAATCTCAAGATTCAAAAGAGAATTTGCTCAACCCTAACTAAAAATTACACTGATAAATTGAATCTGAATACATTACAGGAAAACATGGTCTCTACTGCACTTGAATTATGAAGATATTTCTATAGATTAAAGTAGCAAACATTATTCAGAAGTGTTCGGTTTAACTAAACTTGTTTTAAACATTAATTTTTCCAAGATGGTTGGTATAATTTGGAATATTAAAATGAGTCAAAAGTAAACATAGTACCAGTTGTATGTGAAATATGAAATGTGTTCATGCAATAAAAAAAGCTGGATTTAATGGATCATTCATTCTCATTCTTTTTTCCCCTCCTTTGGAATTTAGAACATAAATTAAGTAGTTTACTTTCAGACCTTCATACCCTAGATTTTGATACTTGGAATATGCTTGACATATGTAGCTATATGTGGAAACAAGTGGTAGGACATTAATACAATTTAAGCAATTCATTATTGTCTAAACTTTTCAGGTGTTGTGTGGAATGAAAATACACTGATGGAGTATTTGGAGAACCCTAAGAAATACATTCCTGGAACTAAAATGATTTTTGCTGGCATTAAAAAGAAGAATGAGAGAGCAGATGTTACTGCATACTTGAAAAAAGCAACCTCTTCATGAAGTGTTTTTACAACTACTGTGTTGTCAGGAAATGTTTCAAATTTTGAATATCTCTTTTATCAGTACAGTATTCATGTTTCAGTAGTCTGTTAATATTTGTTTATGAGGTACTGGCCTTAGCATCTGAAAAAAATCAGTCTTTATTTGATTTTTGCTAAGTCCATTGCCAAAACAAAATAAGGATGAGCACTATAAACTACTATTCTATGATGGTAAAAGTGACCCTGGATAGCCATTTCAAAAGAAAAATATTGTTCTTCTTTCCAAGGAGCTTCCAACTGAAGGGTCTGGTCCTGCAGATATTAATATGTATCTGGAATTACACATACATATAACTACGTTGAAATTGATGTGACTATTCAATTTAGTACAGTTATTTACATGTATAAGTGGTTGTAGCACTGAATCCTGATGCTTCTTTCTTGAAGATTTTACTTAGGCAAAACTCTCAACAAAATCAGTAGTGGCTCAGCATTTTTGCAGAATTCAGCCCCAACTTAAAAGAGCAGGGAATAACAGACAATGGAATTGGACTGTTAATGGAACTGGACTGGAAATGGGGAAAAACACTTATAAGATATTTTTAGGAAGCCAATCAGCTTTGTTTCAAGATGTTAGTATAAAAGTGAAGCCGGAGGAATTGGAACAGCTACAATTTGATCTTTGGATACTTTCAAAATTTTAGGTTACTCCTTGAATTAGTTCTTTATGTGTTAAAAAGACATAACTGTTCACCTTCAGCAGTCTCTTCATTACAGTTATAGAGTTTTTTTCACTACATGTATTCATCACATGAGTCAAATATATTAAGATGTTCATCCCCCTTACCATAAAGAAACAAACAAGGTCTGGAATAGCTCAAATGATGATAATAAAAGCAGGAATACTTTCACCTTTAGTTCATACTCACAAATGTTTTGGTATTTATAAATTGTAATGGTTTAGTCTGGGTCTGAGAAGATAGGACTATCACCTGAGCTGATATCTTACCCGAATAGTTTAGCAATTTCAAGGATTAAACATGCATCAAAACTGAACTACCTTTCTCACCTTATTAAGGCACTTTGGGCTTAGGCTCTGACGGGTTCATTTATGCTGTACCCTATTTATACTATGGAAGAAAAAAATTTCAGTCTCTAGAGTTATCACTCATCTTTCAAATGGTAAACCTTGAAAATGAGGTTGGAATGGGGATTGAGGACATTTAAAACTGAAAGCTCTACTGTTAATAGTAGGACTGTCAATTAATGCGTGTTAACACCTGCAATTAATGCAGAGCACAATTAATGCATTAATTTTTTTATGCGTTAATTGCAGGCATTTCCGCAGCACTGTCGCTTTGAAACGCCGCCAGGGTGTTTCAAAGGGGCAGTGCAGTAGGAGCCTCCGGCTGACCTCAGGCTCCAGGCAGCGCTGCCCTTTGAAATGCCGCCAGGGCATTTCAGAGGGGCAGTGCCTGGGGTCAGCTGTGCAGCAGTGGCAGCATTTCCAAGGGGCAGCGCTGCAGGGAGCCGGGGTCAGCTGGGGACTCCAGCTGATCCTGGGTTCCTGCAGTGCTGCCTCTTGGAAACACTGCTGTGGCGTTTCAAAGGGGCAGCCCAACGCGGAGCCCGGGATCAGCTGGGAACTCCAGCTGATCTTGGGCTCCTGCAGCACTGCCACTGCCCCTTTGAAACACGGCGGCGTAGGCATTTCCAAGGGGCAGTGCTGCATGGAGCCGGGATCAGTTGGGAACTCCACCTGATCTCAGGCTCTCACGGTGCTGCCCCTTTGAAACACCAGGGTGGCCTTTCAAAGGGACCGCACCGCACTGAGCTGGGGTCAGCTGGGGACTCCAGCTGATCCTGGGTTCCTTGCAGTGCTGCCCTTTGAAATGCTGCCACTGCGTTTCAAAGGGGCAGCTGCACTGAGCCTGGGGTCAGCTGAGGATTCCAGCTGATCCCGAGCTTCCACAGCACTGCCCCTTTGAAACGCCACCGCAGCGTTTCAGAGGGGCTGCACATGCGATTAATCGCACAACTAATTGCAATTAAATTTTTTAATCGTGTGATTAATCGTGATTAATTTTTTTAATCGTGGACAGCCCTAGTTAATAATTAAATCTAAATCTTTTATTAGAGTGCTTAGTTATACTGCTGATAGTGCTCTAAGTCTTCTCAGGGTTCTTCAAAAGAGATTGCACAAATACTGAGATGTTAACTTACATTATTTTTGAAGGCAGTACTTTCATGTGTCTGATGATGATTTCATGGGGCGCCTGGGGCGCCCGATAATGACATCAGTCCATTGACGGCCCTGCAGGCGGGGGCGCCGATCGTGCGTTCCGCCTGGGGCACCAGCTGCCGTAGCCGGCCTCAGGCCACTCCTGTCTGCAGGGTAGCCATTGGTCCTCGAGCCATACTTTCACAAATCATTATGTGATAGCTCAGCAGGCCAGGAACAGTGCGGCATTTGACTGAGCTGTGTTGCAGTCCATTTCTATATAGTATCCAACCCCACCTCCAATGGTTCGGCTTGGGAGTCACCTAAATGGAAGGGACATGAGCAGTCACTTGAAGAAAAAATGATTACTTACCTCTCATAACTGCTGTTCTTTGATGTGTGTTGCTCATGTCTATTCCAAATCCCACCCACCTGCCCTTCATCAGAGAATTCCAGCAAGAGGGAACTGAGGGGGTGGCCGGTCAGCAGGGGTATATATGCGCGCATATGCAGGTGGCACTCCAGGGGCTCCCCTGCCTGCCCAACGAGTAGTGCTGAGGGAAAAAAACCTTCTGACAATCATGGATGTGGCGTGCGTACACCTAAATAGAATGAACATGAGCAATGCATTTCAAACACCAACAGTTATGAGAGGTAAGTAACCAATTTTGTCCCCCGTTATTTGGCATTTGTGAAGCCTCAGCAGGAGCACTGTGTGTCCTGTTCTGGGAGCCATGTTTTAATAAAGTTGTGAACAAACTGGAAGGAGTCTAGAGAAGAGCAAAAAAACTGATAGAAGCTTTAGGAAACCTGATCTTTAAGGAACGGGTAAAAAACAGATGATTAGTTTTGAGAAAAGAAGACTGAGGGGGGACATGATAACAGACTTCAAATATGTTAAGAGGTGGTGCCCAGTTGTTCTCCATATCTTCTGAAGATAGAGTAAGAAGTAACAGGCTCAGTCTATAGCAAGGAATATTTATCTTCAATATTAGGCAAATATGGATAGTTAAGCAAGGCAAATATGGCTAGTTCAACACTTGAATAGGAAAGATGGCTGTGGAATCCTTGTCAGTGAAAGTTTTTAAGAAACCTATCAGGATGGTCTATGTTTACTTGGTCCTTCCTCAGCACAGTGGGTTGGACTCTTTGATCTCTCGTGGTCTCTTCCATTCCTAAGAATCTATAATTATGGATCATAATCCAGATTACCATGGAAGTTAATTGGGGAGGTAATCAACTTTTTGATAAATGATTAGGCCCATTATTTGTATGCTGAAGTTCTACAAACAAAGTAATGAAAATTATATCATACCGTCTAATGAAAAGTCAGCAGAATATCAATGCAGGCTAAGTTTCTGTTTATTTGTTCTCTCTGGGCATATCTTCTTCTTGTATTCTAGGACCTGTGCAATTATTTCTTCAAAAGATTTCCTAAGTAACTGCTACAGATGGTAATATGTCCCATATTACTGACATTTTAATAGTTTCAGACATAGAATATCTGTACCATTAGTATGTAGGCACACATTACTTTCAATATATATAATTTTCAGCTGTGATCATAGTAAGGCACAATGAACAATGCATAGTCACAGGATATGACACTGTGTAGCAGGGCCCCCTTGATTCCTGTCCCAGCTGTGCTGAAAAAAGTCACTCAGAGACCCTTGGGTTCAGTAACCACTGGTGCTAATTTATTTACAGGTTGTCCTACCACCTTTCTACCACACACAGCTTGGATTCTAGTATTACAGCACCCCAGTAAAGGATGTAGGGAGGGGAGAGCTATCACTCTGCCTCCTTTCCTGACTTCCTTCTTCCCAGCCTTTTATATTGCCCTGGGCTAATTGGGCAAGCAGCAGTCTCCCATTCACCAAATAGGCACAGGTTTCTCTAACCAGCTCCAGTTTGCTTTCCTTAATAGGAGCCAGCATGCCAGAGGTTGGAGTCCATAGTTCTTGCCTAGCACTCCATCACACATTGATACCCAAGAAAAAAAAATCACAACTATGTTCTGAAATGTAGATAAGATGTCATTTGAATTAATCAGGTCACATATGAAATTTCCAGAGTAAACCCAAAGTTACTGTTATTCATGTTATTCAAATTTCATGTTATTTGATTTACATTTTAAAGAAAACATAAAAGGGAATTGCAGTATACATTCTATCGTCCATGTTGTTGATGCATATACAAAATTGTGCTTTTCATGGAATATATTTACTCAGCAAAAAAAGACCTGCAGTGTGAAGTCTCACACCCCAGATCAATAATAATAGAGATGTAGCCGTGTTAGTCTAGTCTAGCTGAAACAAAAAACAGGACTATGTAGCACTTTAAAGACTAACAAGATGGTTTATTAGGTGATCATCACCTTTAGGTGATCACCATTAAGTGATCATCACCTAATAAACCATCTTGTTAGTCTTTAAAGTGCTACATAGTCCTGTTTTTTGTTTCACCCCAGATCAAGAGCTTATACTGTGGTCTTTCAAGCCTCCCTCAACAGTACAGCTCCACACTGAGTTTTTGTAATGGCCTTCATGTCTGTTTAAAGTCAGGCTGTCTTGCCACCCAGATATGATGCAGGGCACAACAGCAGCTAGATATATCATTGGGATATTTTTCTCACAGAGATCTGATCTAGTGAGCAAACACTGCTAGTGTCCCTTCAATCTGCCAGAGCGCATTCAGCTGTCATTGTATACCTGCTGAGCTGGTAGTTGGATCTTTACTTGGTTCTGTTAAGATAGCCAATGTACAGCTTCACAAACCAGGGGAGCAAGATGCAAGCTAAATTCCAAGAATCACTGTTCCCATTTCAATATCACCAATGATAGACCACCAGTCAAAAAGAAAGTCCCGGCATGCAGCTTTCTGAACAGTCCTGCACTTTCCCTGACCAAGCCACGCTGATATCAGTGAAGCATCCCTAGTGATCCAAATAAGTTCAGAATTAATTGGTCTTCTCAGCTGCTGGTGGAAAAAATCTGAAGCCTGTGTCCAATATGGTTTAGGCATTTGGATTCAGCATATAAAATATCATTTCCCTGGAGTTACACAGATGCCCAACAGAGTGAGAGCCTGTCTTTCCCATATAAATCCACCTAAGTCTGGTAAAATATTGAAAATTCTTACCTGAGGTCTGGCCCTGTTCCATCTTCATCTGAGACAGAAACGCAATTTAAAGAAGATAATTAGTCATGAAGGCCAATAAAAGCCTAAGTAAGTACCTTTGAGGATCTGGGCCTACATTTCAGAAATTATGTAGCCCCTGGCATGACAATGCTTCCCTTCCATCTCTCCTTTTAATACACTCCAAGAGACAAAACATTATCTTAATGGAGGGCTCATGGAGTACAGATGGAATAGCATGGACCCACCAGTACCCAAAGTAGTGCAGGTACTGGGTACCAGTTTCATTCATTGCTCCTTCATTAACCAGCCTGATCTTATAACCTTTCCCACTTTCAGCTTGATATTAATCTGAGCCAAAGATGCATTTCCCCCAAATAGTTAAAGTTCACTCTCAGATTCCTATCCAGGGTGGCTTTCAAAATTCAAAGTTGAAAACTCAGAAAGATGTTGAGTGGCCCATTTGTCTCAAACACACGTTCTCAGCTGAAAGAGAATACTTGATAATGATTAATACAATCTCAGCCAGTAACTATGAGCCTAAATGGAGAAGCAATAAGAAGTCAATACAGAAAGTACATGAGTAACATAGACATTGCACTTCTTTATCTGCCATGCATCCAGTAAGATCAGAGAATGGACCTTTTTTCTAGTCTTTATCTTACCTGTTGATGTACACAAAGCAAATGAGTAGGATGTTTAGGGTACTTATGTACCTTACTGATTAATGTTCAGTTCCATGCACAACACTACCATGACAGGTAAATGAGTAAGTTACAGTTAAGGAGTATATTAAACAATATACCCATTTACAGTGCACCACAAAAACAGTAATGTAAGTGAATGTTTCCCTACACTATTGTGTATACAAAACAAAAGAGTAAGGCACATAATTACTTGTAATGATTTTGTCATTTGTCAGGCACATATCCTGAAATGGCATCAATAATGCAATGTTGAGCTGTATAAAAAATCATACCAAAACACCACTCACTGCAGAAAAAAAAACTTGATATTAAATAGACTTTTTATGTAATACTGAAGCAAAAACCAATACTGTAAAATAAGCAGTAAAAGGGATAAGTACATGAAGTGAAATTGCCCGTTACAGGTCAACTTGCAGAAAACCTCTTATACCACATACACACGCATTACTGTTGATGTTCAACTGGCAGTGACACATGAGTGCAGGCTAAATTTTAACATGATTTATAAATTATAAAATGATTTATAATTAATAATTTTCAAGCAACAAACAAACCAAATGATTAACTTTGTTTCAATTCATCAATGTCTGTGAACATACCTTGAGCTCCTCTCTCAGCTGGAGAGTGGGGGAGAACAGAGAGAGCATGGCTTACACTTCCACCAGGTGTTGTTTTGAACAGGGCTTACTGGAGCTAACAACTCCTGCATTCAGTATATACACATGGTATTAAATATTGTCATAGAGCAATATAAATGGCTTTCTGAGACCACATCAAAGAAATATTTGATGTTAAAAAAAACTATTCATTTTGGCAGACCAAAAAGTAAACTTCTCAGAATGAAAACCAAACTGAAATGTATCAAATTAGAATTTTTTGGTGCATTACACATGATTTTTTTTTTCATTTTTGTGAATAATTCATATCTAGCTTGAGTAAAAATACAATAGAAGTATGCCTTTCAGAGGGATTTCATGTCAGATAGAGCAGCATCTTCAGTGAATATTTGAGAAATTCTGCATACAAGTGATGACATATATACAGTATATATAAAAAAAGAGGGCAAAATAGTACCTCACTGGAGGATCAAAGGAAAATGAAGAATGAGTAAACTTGTGGTATGTAGGGGAAATTCAAACTGTAGAAATAAAAATAGACAATTACAAAAAAAAATGCTATTCTACAAAACACTGGTACGTGATCAGCTGGGTGGGGGGCAATTAAGATGACTCAGTTCAGGCAATCAAAAGAGAAGACAAATTTGTGAAATGCTATAAAGCTATGTTATTCCTATGAAAACCGACATGGAAATCTTTGAACTTTTGGCATGGTGTGTATGTGTGTAAGTAAAATATTATTATACTGAACCAAGTCTCCTGGAGCTCAGAGCCTCAAAAGGTATTCAGGTTTCAAGGGTCTGGGCTCCAGGCATTGGTGTATGTCACAATTCAGGGCAACTGGACCTGTATTTCCTTTCAGTCAGTGGTGAAAGTAACTTAAAATTCCTTACAGGTATGGTCCTAGTGCAACTGGCTCCCTGCCAGCTCTTTAAATAGTTCTCTGCTGACTTTTGCTGCAGCCCAGCCAGTTCATGCTGGAGCTGTGCACCAGGGTGCACCCGCTTACTTTCACCTCTGCTCTCAGTGGTCCAATCAGGAAGAAAGCCCTGAGCCTGTTTAAAACCAAGCTATTTATTCAAAAAACCTTTCTTTGTCTGTAGGACTCTGGAGAATCCAGTTTGAACTAGTATATGTGTGCCTCTCCTCAGAAGTGGCTTCAAAGGGCTGATAGCAACCCCCTCCTCCTGGAGGCATCGCACACAAAGCGCGCGTGCACACACACACACACACACACACACAACTGTATTTTTAATGCAGTGGCCCCCAAAACGTACCAAACCTAATTCAATAAGATTTAATTTAGTTCCACAAGGTTTGCTGAGAATCCTACAGGGCATTGTCAAGTCTGTCACAGGCTGCACTGTGCCCTTAACAGGACAGCCATGGGGAGAGAATGCTGTGCTAACATGGACTATCTTGAAAGAACGCAAGCCCCTCTGCCACCCACACACCCTACTTTGGCAACCACTCCAGATGGCTCATTCCATTTCCAGCTTCTTTTTCCCTCTTCCAGAGTTTCCTCTCCCCTGCCATTATCCTGCAGCTCATCTCCCCCTTGCGCCTGTCTCCAATGTCATCTATCTGCCCCTCTCTTCACCCTCTTTTACCTTCCTCTGGAAACAGTTTGGCCTCGGCAAAACCTGCCCAGCCCACCTCCAGTTCGACCCAGAGTTCCGCCCCCCTTCAGCAAGGAGCAGTAAGGGCAGCGTGAGGGCAATGGCTTCAGAAGATGGTCTGAGCATTGAGGGTGCCAGGACTACAGCAGCTAATCCTGACCAGCAACCCCTAACCCTGTCGCACCCCCTGCAATGAGACCCAGCCAGAAGCTTAGAGTCATGCGGGGAAACAGCAGCTCGGAGACGTGTATTTTACTCCCACTGCTCTATTTCGCGCCTGCGCACAGAAGACCCCCTCCCACTCTCTTTGCTCTCGATTGACAAGTTTCTGTAGCTCACGATGCGTGCTTTCTCAATGAAACGCAGGCATCTTACAGAACCAAGGCAGGCAGAATGAAACTTCACTGAGCGCAATACCCCCGAACAATAAACGACGCTGCCAAGCTGAGTTCACTCAGTGTGTGTGCTAAATGAAGGATAATCTAGGACAGATACCGGCTCAGAGATAGAGAATCTAATTCCTTTGTTTCAATGCTTTCTCAGGACAGATGATAGATTTTCTCTGACAGTTCCAGCACCTGCATATTCTGGAGAGCCTGCTTTAACCTCCCTGATGTCTGCAGCAAAAGAGGGCGGAGGATAAATCAACTGTTACAGCACAGAAATCTCTCCTGCTCCCCCCCATTTGCACGTGTCTTCATAATTGGCGTGTATCTTACCCTCACAATTTAAGTCCGGAGGGGAATGCTCAGTGAGGATTAGTTTTCTGACAGCGTTTGAAGTCACTTTCTCTTTCATTTGATTAAGGATTTGACTGTGTGTTTTTCAAGTGAAACATCTCATTCATGAATTTTTGAAAACGCCTTCAATCAGGCCCTGGTTAGCGGATGAAAGCTATATTCACGTGTTAGGATACATGACTATGTTTTCAATCACTTGTGCACAGGCATCGATTTAGCAAGGAAAATGTGCTTCCCCACGTGTCCGTAAAAATAACCCCCGTCCGTCTGTCTCCGTGGATGCTGGGCTTTCTGTCTCGCAGCTGAACATGCTGCAGAAGGAGGCACAACGAGTCGCATGTGTTATTTGCTGCTCCTATATGCTCAGCCGCCTCAGAGGAACCGCACATTCCTATGGAAAGACGACCACGTGCGCCTCCTTGGGTCTCCCTCGGGGAGAAATGACCACGGCAAAGCGCTCCCGACAGATGCACTCACGTCCTCCCATTCTACAGTCGCTGGCTGTGTTTGCAGAAAGCCAATAAGGAAAATACCATTAACTGCACAATGCACTCGGGGCGTGGACAGTTCGTTTCATTAAGCAGCGCGTGCGAGTATAATTTTCAGGCACAATCAAATGAAACACAGAAGGGAAATAATACACGCTCATTGATTTTAAACGAATATAAATAAAATCGTAACCATTTATATTAATAGAAAAGCAAGACTTATACATATTTATACCTATCCGTATTCCCACGCACAAACATTCACACCCACACATCTTTCTGGCACACAAACATGCCCACAAATTCCTCCTTCCGCACACAGTCTGCAGTGTTAATGAAAGGACTGAAACTCCCCTTTCTTTGAACTACTGGCAATGCTCCCTTGCTTGTAGCTCCCCAAAGTATTGATGGTCGTGATTCATTAGGGAGGGCATGAGGGGCACAACACATAATCCAATCTCAGTCACTCGAGCGAGTATCCATGCTACTGCCTCCAGGAAAATAGGATGCTGCTGACTCTGTCCCTGCTATAGCCACTTGCTCTTCCTCCTCCCCCCCCCGCCTCACGCGTTCTTCCCTCCTTTCTCCCTCCCTCCCTCAGTGGTCTGCTGGCTGGGTTACGCAGGAGCAGCCGCTTGCAGCAGCAGTTCGCAGAAGGGTTTGCAAAAGCGCTTTCAATTCAGTGCATCCCCGGCCCGAGGAAGCGGCGGCAGCACCTGTCCTTGAGGAAGTGGCGGGAGCAGGACTCGGAGGGCCTGGCCCAGAACCGAGCGGGTAGGGGCGGACAAGAAGAACCGGGGAGAGCAGGGGCCAGGTGGAGGAGGAGGAGCAGCCAGGTGGAGGAGGAGGAGGCGGCGGCGGCGGCGATACAAGAGGAGGCGGCGAACCAGCCTGGACAAGGAGCGAGAGCGGAAAGTCGGACAAACGCTGTGTCCTCGCTTCTAGGCAGCGTCCCCCACCCCACGAGGAAGCCCGGGGCCCCTGTTAGCCATGGGTTATCGGGGAGAGAACTAGTTGGAAGCCGTTTTGGGAGCGGTCCCAAGCTGGGAGCGCAGCCGGTGTTGGGAGGAGGCGGCGCTGGAGCCCGGGGACCATGTCGGCTGCTCCGGCTGCCAGCCTGGACTTCGCTGCGGTGGAAAGTTTCCTGGACCGGCACCCGGAGCTAGTGGAGAAGTGGCTGAAGAGGAGGAACTCGCCCGCCGCAGCGCCTCCCAGCGCCAGCCCCGGCAGCGCCGCTGGCGGCCCTGACGCGCGTCGAAGCAGCGGCAGCCCCAGCCTGGGTCCCGCCAGCAGCTGGGCCAGCAGTAGCCCCGGGGAGGCCAGCGCGGCGGGCGGGCTGCAGCGAAGGGCCTCGCAGAAGGAGCTGAGGCAGAGCTTCGCCAGGTCCAAGGGCATCCACGTCAACCTGACCTACGACGAGCACGTGCACGCCCGAGCCCAGGAGCCGCTCAGCAGCATGCGGAGAAGGGCCCTGCTGAGGAAGGCCAGCTCCTTACCCCCGACCACGGCTCATATCCTCAGCGCCCTGCTGGAGTCCCGGGTCAGCCTGCCCCAGTACCAGCCCACCGCCCTGGACTACAAGCGCTACCTCAGGGAGCACAACGAGCGCCAGTTCTTCTTGGAGCTGGTCAAGGACATCTCCAACGACCTGGACCTCACCAGCCTCAGCTACAAGATCCTCATCTTCGTCTGCCTCATGGTGGAGGCTGATCGGAGCTCGCTCTTCCTGGTGGAAGGAGCTGCAGCTGGCAAGAAGAGCCTGGTGTCCAAGTTCTTCGACGTGCATTCAGGCACCCCACTCCTGCCCTGCTGCAGCACCGAGAACTCCAACGAGGTGCAGGTGCCCTGGGGCAAGGGCATCATCGGCTATGTGGCGGAGCATGGGGAGACAGTCAACATCCCGGACGCTTACCAGGTAGGCCCTGGACTAACCTTAGGACTTATGAGTTTGAGCACAGGAACTTTCATGGGGCCAGTCCTTGGGACTCAAGGCCCAGCTACCTGCCTGCTGTGGCCCTTGGTTTCCGGGGACTTGGGTGAAGCTTCCTGGCTTCTGGAGCATTGTGACATTCCAGAAGGGCCATGTTGCTCCTTTTACTGCTGCCTTAAAGATAGACGGAGTGTCCTCGTAGGAGGGAGTGAACCTAGAAATAAAGGTTTAAAAAATTAATAGGTGTAAGCCTAATCCTAGGTAGAATTCTGAGCTCTCAATCAAAATGATAGGTAGTGAGAGGTCAGGATTTCCAGGTGGCACCTCTGTCAGTGGCTAGGGCAAGCCACTTAACCATACTGAATCGTAGTTTATCCACCTTTGAGGTTTTTCTCTTCAGTTGAAACAGACACCTTGCATTCTAACATTAACAGATCACCACAGCAGCATAATGTGAAATTGCATCAGTGTCATAATACAATGTTGTGCTGTGATGAAGATTTGTGGGCTCCTGAAGCTGATTTTGGGAACCATTAATCCCCCATAGGCATTGCTTGCAAAATGTGAGATTGCTCAAATAAAACTAGAATAGACCAACAAAATCCAGATTAGCTGACAAGGACAGGTTAACTAGCTGTAAAATGAGTATTGTTATATTTCTATACTTCACATTACAGGGTGGTTTTATGGCTTGATTCACTTTGTAGAGTACTTTGAAATCCTCTGATGAAAGATGCTATAAAAGTGCAAATTTTTATTATCCTTATTCTGTATCAGTGGCTGAGTTAATCTTCCCATCCTGGCAACTGCTAAACCAATCTAAAGATAAAATATTTCCAAACAGCATATATTTTGGCCTTTGCATGTGTTCCTCCTCACTGACACAGATTTCTGAATCTCCCCTTTCTCCACTTCAGATTACTCACTTTGAATGTTGAGAGTGAAATCCAGGCCTCTCTGATGATGGCAAAACTCCCATGTCCCATTGACATGGGTAGAGCCAGGATTACACCCTGAGTTTACTCATTTTAGAGTTCAACCTGTGCACGCGCACACACACACGCTTTTTAAAGCAAAGAAGCACACATCCCTTCAGGTTTCCTACTCCTCTTTTTTCTGGCTAGGAGATTCCCTCGGTAGTCTTAAGTGTCTATAATATCAGATTCTAAAGATACTGGAGTTTGTTCGTGCCAGGGTGTGGCCCATCATTAATTCTCTCTGGGTATATGGAATCTCTGGACAGCTCCAAGTGCTTTCCTTGCAGGAGGTGAGGGGACCACTGGTGTGGCATGGTATTTTCTAAGGGGTGAGGTGTTGGAACAATTCAATCTTTCTTGCCTCTTTTCCTTGAGAGAGCTCAATTATTTCAATAGATGTATTTGTTTGTGGCAGAAAATGGAGAAAAATAGTCAGGGCACATTCTATTAACTGAGCAATCTATTTATTTTATATTCTATTTCTTATGGCTGGCTTCTACTCATTGTAGTCAGACTAATTTTATAACTAATACACTTCTCTATGTGCTTAAACCGACAAATATATACTAAATGGGGAAGGGAGCCGAGGGGTGGAGTCTTTATCTCTGTTCTCCCCTTATGTACATCAGATTTACACAGTTGCAACTTCATTGACTTCAGTGGAGTTCTGATTAGCTTCAGTGTCAAAAGCTTCAGTCTCTGGTTTTGTTGAGGGTTTTGTCTAAGAACAGAATTGGGAATCTGGCTTCTCTTTTGATTAACCAATGTGATTCCCAGTTAATGCAGTTTATCTTCTTATACCTGGCAGGTTTGTGACCAATACATATTATTAAAGCTAAAGGAATCCTAATTTATTTAATACTGGCAAGAATAAAGACCCCCTAAAGAGGCTCAGGTACATGTGCATAGACAAGTGACAGATGTTCCCTTTCACATTATTGCTAGTGTTTTCAGGTCATTGTTAGTGTTCACAATACACTACTTTAAAATTTAATATAACTATGATATGATTAGTCAGTGCTAATAATGATGCAGGTGTTTGATCAGCTGAAGTGAAAAAACATGATCAGGTAGCTTTTGTCAGGCTAACAGATGGAGGAAAAGGGTTGACAGAGTTCTTTTTTATATTTGAGAATGAGTGCAGTGAAGTCAAAGGCTCAGGTGTGGAGAAAATTACATCTTTAATTTAATTTAAAGTGTGTGTTTCTGATCATAAACAAGTTAAAGAGGAAAAGATATTCCCCAAGTATCATTCAACTGGTTAGAGGTAAGTGCATTTAATTAATAAGAAATTAACAAGATTTAGGAGGTTTATGATTCCATGTTTCAACCATCACTTTTACTTCCTCAGGGCCTGATCAAACTCTCATTGAAATGGAAGTCTCTCCCTTATCTTAGATGGAAATTGGATTGGGCTCTTGTTATAAATAAAGTGCCTTCAAGTTTCACTGAAGTCACAGGGAATTAAGAGTGTTCATTGTGTAACATTGGGCCCTAATACGTTAGGTCCCAGTCCTACATGGTGATGTGTGCAGATAGGTTCCCTGTGCCAAACAGAGCTCCTTTGATTTAAATAGTGTGTAATGGCTTACATGGTGTTTTCAAAGAGGATGTATGTTTTGTTACAAAATGCCTTTTTCTGAAGTGGAACAATCATGAAATCAAATAACAATTTGAAGCCTTAACAGTGAATGTAGTGACTATTACTTGATTGGCCTGGATCTTGTTAATCCTTACTCATGTGAGCAGCCCCATTGAAGTCAATAGGACTACCTGCATATGTAAAGGTTTGCAAGATCAGGACCAGAATTAATTTTAAATTTGAAGATTACTATTCAATCAATTTTGTATTATTTATTAATATTAGATAAACTAATTGGCTCTATTTCTTCAAGATAGTTTGATTTATGAAGTTTAAGAATTATTAAACACATTTCTGAGGGCAGCAGAAAATAGCAAAATTCAGCATATGGAAGTAGGAAACTCTGGTAGATGAATGTCACATGCCTTATTCTAGGCATTATTTAGTCCTACTGTTTGACTTTATTTCTTCATTACATTTTCTCATTAGATAACGGGCATTTTAATTAAAGTGAAATATCACACATTTCTGCTTAAAGCAAGCCTTTACAACAGCAGAAAAACTGAAAACATTATAATTCTGTGCTGTCATGTTAGTAGAAAGGTTGTTCTAATGAAAATTTTAAACAGAGATTAAGTGCAGAACCTACTGGAAATACATCCTTTGTTTCAGTTAAAGAGTCCAGTTTTGCAACTGTTATTCATAAATAATCCAATTGATTTGCAAACAAGATTTTGTCAGAATTAGTTAAAAAATGCATGTACATTGGTCATTGATATATGAGACTGCTTCCTTCAATAAGATTCAGCAGGACTACTCTAGTAATAGCACTCACTCAATGGGAATTTCTTTGGGATTTAGTCCAACTGAAACAAAAAGTAGGTAATATAATTTTTTGGAACATTACTGATTTTCAATGGAAAATCTTCATCCTAAAATTTCAAGGTCTCTTAAAGAAGCAGATTAAAATTAATTATTAAGGAACTTAGAACCCAATCTTGCAGACTACTGAACTCCTGCAGTTGCTGTTTTCATTGAGAGTTGAGGGCACTCACCACTTTACGTGACATGCTCAGAAACCCAGATATAACTGTGTCCACTGCAGGGTGGGAGGGAGTTGTACCGCTTTAACTATACCAGTACATCTTGGCTGTGTCTACATTGGTGCGATCTTGTGCCAAAGCGGCCGCTTTTGTGCAAAAACATGCTGCCTGTCTACACTGGTGGGGAGTTCTTGCGCAAGAACACTGACGTTCTAATGTGTGAAATCAGTGCTTCTTGTGCAAGAACTATGATGCTCCCACTCAGGAATAAGCCCTCTTGCGCAACTGTTCTTGCGCAAGAGGCCAGTGTAGACAGGCAACATGACTTTCTTGCGCAAGAAAGCCCAATGGCTAAAATGGCCATCGGAGCTTTCTTGCGCAAGAGAGCGTCTACACTGGCACGGATGCTCTTGCGCAAAAGCACATCTCTTGCGCAAAGGCATATGCCAGTGTAGACGCTCTCTTGCGCAAATACTCTAACGCAAAAACACTTGCGTTAAAGAGTATTTGCGCAAAATCTTGCCAATGTAGACGTAGCCCTTGTGTATATAGACAAGTCCTCAGACTCAGCAACCCTTCTCCCTTCAGCTGAGTACAGGGAAAGCTGCAGCTCATATTTCAGGTTATCCCACTCTAGTTCCCTCAACTGAGTCCAGGAGCAACAATAGGAAAGTCCTGACCTGTATTTCTAATGTGAAAAACAAGCAGGAAAAATGCTGTGAGGCCATCATAATACGAGACGTGCCATATTTGTGCTCAGCTGCTAGAGTAATGAGTGCATTATAAATATATATACAGCAGGCATATAGAATTCAACTTTAATCATCTGTAAAAAAATTTCACTTAGCATAAAGTTATTGATTTTTTTCAAGACATTAATCTTTCTTGCTCAAAGTGTTTTACTGCTTTTGGTCCTTATTTATTATTTCCATTTTACCCCAACTTCTGTGCATTAGCAAGCACAGCAGCATTTTAAATAATATTTTAGTCACTAGAAACATATAATTATATTTCAGATAATGTTGTTAGTTTAGTTATACAAAATGGGAAGCTAATTTGATGGCATCCCAAATCCTTTCCCAGATCACTGAAAACAGAGCTCACTCAGTAAGTATAGTCTCAGACTGGTAAAAATGACATTCTGCCAATTGCTAATGGCAATTAAAATAAGGGGAAAGGATACTATTATCTTGTGTTAAAATAGTAATTTTGAAAAGCAGTTTAAGAGAAGGTAAAACATGAGGTTTTAATAAAGTAGAGGAAGAGAAACAAGCTATTAGAAGAGAAAAACATCATTTCACATGCAAGCTGGTGGGGTGCAATAGAAATAAAAACAGGAATCAAATAGTTTTTCCTACAGAAGTAACACTTTATAGCAGCCTTGCTTTCTGTGCTGCAAAACCCCTGAAAACCTAACAAATCCAAACATCTTTAGAGTGTTCAGCAAAGTTCTGAAAACCTGAATGTGGGAACTCTTCTCGATGCTACGTCTACACTGCAGCCTTTGTTGGAAGAGACAGTGCAAATGAAGCGCTCATTAGCATTTCTCACACTCATTTGCATAGTCTCTTCCGATCCTTTTTGCGGAAGAGGTTTTTGCTCAAAAAAATTGCAGTGTAGACGGGGCAAAAAACCCTTTTGCGCAAGATCCTGTATACCTGCTTTTTTGAGAAATAAAGGTTCTTGCGCAAAAGGATTTTTTTGCACAAAATAGCCCCCGTCTACACTGTGGTTTTTTGCGCAAAAATCTCTTCTGCAAAATGGATCGGAAGAGACTATGCAAATGAGAGCACGAGAAATGCTAATGAGCGCTTCATTTGCATTGTCTCTGCCGACAAAGGCTGCAGTGTAGACGTAGCCTCAGTGGCTCCCCAGCAGCAATTCTTACAGACCTCCTTTGCACCTGTGCATGGCAAGGGATAAGGAAGCCAGAGGAAATTCATGTTGCCTACTGGGAAAGTGCTATTGCTTTGAGCTCTGGCACAGTTTTCTCTCTTTCTGGATAACACAGATTCTGAAAATATAGAGTATATGGGATTACAGTTCTTGGCAGGATTTTCTCTTATTATCAACCAGCAATATTACAAAGGCTCCCACTCATTTTTGTAAATATTTTAGGCTGGAAGTTCCCTTATGGGAAAGGCCTTTTAGATGAAAGAATGGGCATGAGCAGATATGAAATGCATTTTATTGTGCAAAATAGCCATGAGGTATCAATATTAATACTATATCTCTTTCAGTTTCACAGAACAGGACTTGGAAGGCGCAGTCCAATTTAAGGGAAACATCTGAATAATTGTTTTATTCAGCAGCTCTTTAAAATCAGACATCAGCTGGTAGTGTTGTATTTATTCCAGTACTAGTCAATAATATTCCCCTCTCCAAGGGTAGTAGAAAAGGTATTTTTGAAGAGCCGAGGTCACAGAAACATGACAAATAAGATAGACGTAAGAAAAATCACCAATTGAACAAAATATAGCGGAAATAAATTCAGAATTTTTAGGACATTAAACATGAATGGATATGATAACAGAAAATGGAGAAGAGAATTAAAATAGTAAAGCAATATGTATTGCCTTAATGCTAGGACCTCAAACTCTTGGCCCACAGGCCAGTCCCAGCTGGAGCAATTACGCAGTCTAGCCAGAGATTTCCAGTGGGCTGGGGGGTTTTCTCCGTTATAGGCCCCCAAGCCTTGCCTTTTCCTGCCATTGCCCCACCCTCTCCCCCTGACCCCTGAGCACTAGGCGGGATTGGCACTATCTGGCAACAGTGCCCAGCCCCCCCACACTCCCCATGGCAGCAGGAGCCACGGGAGAAGTGGAGTGCTGGGCAGGTGCACTTGCTCCACTGTGCTCCGCTTCCCCTGCGGCTCCTGCCCCCATGGGGAGAGGAGGGGAATGCGACCACTATCACCATACAGTGCCAGGCCTCCTCCCCCCCGGTGTTCCTCCAAAGCTGCGTGCTCTGAGATTGGGGTGCTCCGGCTGGGACTGGCCCATGAGTTGGGAGTTTGAGACCCCTGCTTTAATGTAATGTTAAACTTATGAAGCAGTACTGGGACACAGTAGTGAACACTGTATGAATGGCATAATTATCCCAACCCAAATATTAAAAGTCTAGGAAATTCAAAGTTAAGAACATGTTAAGATGTGGAAATGCACAGTTAAAACACCCTAACAACCTTTACTCTGCCTATAGTGATGACATGAAATAACTATGTAGTTCTGATTAAGGCATTTTGGTTTTTGTGGTCACAAATGAGATTAAACATCTTTTAAAAGATATACAGTATTAGGTTGTTTCATATATTTGTTTGGGAGCCTTAACTGTGTATGTCCAGATCTGATTTTAGAGATCCTAAGCAGCAACTCCAGCTGCAACAAATGAAATTGAAGTGCTTATCATCTTTGCACAAACAGGAATATTTCTAATGTTGTTCTTTATCTTCATTTTCTTTTGCCCTGTTATTATGCAGCAGAATGTTTCACTTCATTTCTTAGTGTATCTATTACATGTGTATAGTATATATAAAATATACATATGCATACACACAAACAAGAGTGTGAAAGAAAGATAAGGTGAGTAAAGAAGTAGCAGCCAAGAATTAAAATGAAAATTGAAACAATTTAGGGACATATAAATATTAAATTCCAATTTCTTTAACGTAAATGAGCATAAAAGTCAAGAAAGAGAAACTCCAAGGAGAAGCCAGCACTGACAAGTTGACAACAGTACAGAAAAGATCTGGAAGAAGAAAAGTAATGTGGAGATACTTTGGCATAAAAATCTGCAGTATGCTGAGCTCCTTCTTCAAGGTATTGGCTGCTATCAGCTCAATGAGCAGAGTTGAGATGCATATATAACATTTACACATACTGTCAAATGAGTATGTGCTCAGAAGTTCACAGTAGGTGTTTAATACCTTTATAGATGTAAATACATGAGTAGCTCATTTAGCTGAATGGCTTTTATCTGGAACTCCCCATTAGCTAGACATGTTTGAGGTCTCACACAAGCATTATTTGCAATGAATGTTCCTGCATTTGCCCATATAAATTCTTTAGTTTTCCATTCTGTTTAGATACATTGACATCTACTGTATATTTATTGCTTAGTTAAGGCTCTTTTATGTTATCCTTCTTAACTTTATTAGTCTGTCCAGCAGAAAGATGGCCTTAAAGATGATGCTGAATATACATTATCACTTTCTTAGAAAAATAGGAACACTTTAAAAATTATAGCACGCTCATAAAACCCCATAGAATAATGGGAATACCTTCTACATAATGTAGTTAAATTATACATTTGGTTTAAGTATAGCAGTTACCTAATCTTACAGTTCTCATTCACTAAGAAATTCAATTTTTTTTTAAAAAGGACTAAATAAAGATTGTAAGATGATTCCAGTATCACTTCAGGTTTATCTGTTCTTTAAAGTTTTATTTTCTTTCAGTTTCCAATAGCAAAAGAGTAGTTCCTTTTATCTGTTCATAGTTGCATGCTATTGTATATTTTTTCCCCTCAGGAAATCTTCAGTTTAGTGTAATTTGTTTACAAATACTCTGACAAGCAACATTTCCTCTAATTTTTTCCATCCATGTGTGGATTTTTTCCATCCATGTGCAGAATAAAGTTTGTTATGCACTAAGGATATACTGAGGATTTTACTGTGAATGTGCACCACCAGTAGAAACATAAACCTAGCTGAGGGCGCTCTGCTACTCAGCTAGGCAGCATTTTATTCTCTCCTGAATAGCCACACAAGTGCTCAGCTTACAGGGAACACGGCTGACCAGTTTTATAAATGAAATCATTATCAGTGTTATTATATAGCACTGTTATCTTATAAACATTTATCTAGCAGTCAGATGCAGCTTCTTCTAGAATGGGAGCTATATCATGCCTTAACACACCACATTATTCAACTCATTCCTAGTTTAGCAATGTACAGTGAAACTTACTGGGCAGTATCATTTCTTATAATTAGGAAATATTTTAAGAGACTTAACTAAAGTTGACAGAAGTCTAGAACCCACATCCTGCAAACATTTAACCCCTTGTATAATTTTAAGAAAGTAATTCCACATTTGTAAGTGTTTAGCACATTTGTAAGTGTTTGCAGAATCTGGGCTAAATCTGTAGGCAAATTCCATTGAAGATTTGTTATTTATCAGGAGATACAACAGGCCCAACGCTATCCAATAATTTGCTGTAGTTGGGTTGTGGTCGTACTTCTCCCCCTCGGTCAGAGGGAGGCCATACTGCCTCGCTATGTGGTCAGGATTGCTGCCTTAGTTCTGGGAAAACAAGCAAAGAGATAGTATCCCAGTTGGCATAATACATCTAGCTCCGTGGCTCTGAAACTTTATTGCACTGTCATCCCTCTTCTGATTACAACTATTGCTACATGACCCCAGGTGGGATGTGTGTGGAGCAGGAGTCAGGGGCTGTAGCCTTTGGGCTTCAGCTTCAGTCTGGGATGGCAAGGCTTAGATTTCAGCTTCAGTTTCATGCCCCAGCAAGTCTAATGGCAGCCCTGGCAAACGTGACTAGGGATGTCAACTTGTAGACAACTACACGAGTAACTGATAAGCCTAGGGAGTATTGGTTAATCCTGTCAACTACATGCATTCCTTCCCCCCTTCTTCTTCCTCCCCCACTCCAGCTGCCTCTGTATCTCAGGCATCAAGAGGGGGAGATGGGAGCCAGTGCCAGTGGGGAACCGGCTTTTAAGCTGATTCCCCATGAGCACTGGATCCACCTGGCCCCCACCCCACGCTGCTGCCTCTGATAGAGAGGCAGCAGTGCAGAAGGTGAGGGGGGCAGGTCAGAGCTGATATGTGTGAGAAGCTGGTTTTTAAGCTGGCTCTCTGCACGCGCTGGCTCTGTGGACTCGCCTATACCCCCCTTGTTGCCTGCTACTGAGGCAACAGCACGGAGGGGGCAGGGGACAATGCTGTGGAGCAGCCCCTATCTGCAGGGAGTTCAAGCTCCCCGCAGACAGAGAATGCTCCGCATCCCACAGAGCAGCCTCTGTCCACGGCAAGCCTGGGCCAACCGCAGAAAGAAGCTGCTCCATGGCAGCAGTCCCTGTCCGTGGGGGATTCGAGCTCCCAGTGGACAGAGGCTGCTCCATGTTGGGTCCCCTTGCAGACTGACTCCGCCTGCCACCCCGTGCTGCTGCCTCTGATACAGACGCAGCAGCACAGGGTGGCAGGGGCTCCCCAGGAGTGGAGCCAGGAGCGCCCTGGCTGCCAGCACTTCCCTGGGGACTGTTGAATAGTTGTGTAACTGCTACAATTGTATGTGGTTACATGACTATTTAATTACATTCTATCTAACATCCCTAGTTGTGACCTAAGTTCCTCCTAAGCTGCACGACTTTGCAGCTTCCCATTAAGCTCCATGCAGAGGCTCAGGGCTGCAGCGGGGGAGAGAGACCTCTCCCCAAGCCCCAAAGCTGCTGCCACTGGGAGAGATGCGCCCCTCCCTGCTGGCCACAGGACTGTGCCCCAGGACAGGCAGGTACCAAGCAGCCTGCCTTAGCACATCTGACCAGGAGCCACCTAGATAAGCCTGAGTCCCAAGTCCCCCCCCTCAATCTGCCCCCCCAAACCAGAGCCATCTCCTGCACCCCAAACCCCTCTTCATTAACCCCACCTAAAAGCCCAAACCCCCAGCCCAGAGCCTATACCCCAATCCTCCAGGCCTCAGATCCTCCCCAACTTGGAGCCTACTCCTGTATTCCAAACCCCTCATTCCCAGGCCTACCCCTGAGCCCTCACGCCCTTGCTGCACCCCAACTTCCTGCCTCAACCCCCAGCCCCCTTCTGTGTTATGACTCCCCTTAGCTCCAGCCTGTAGCCTCCTCCTGCATCCCAAAGCCTTCATCCATAGCCCCACCTCAGAAGCCACACCCACAGTCAGAGCTCTCATACCCCAACCCTCTGCTCCAAGCCTGAGCCTCTTCCCACACTTGGAACCTCTTGGCTCCACTCCCGCGACATGACTTTTTTTATGTGCACCAATATGAGGATGATGTGTTGCACATCACCTCCACGTTGGTGCACATAACAAAATTCATTCTGCTCAAGAGTGGGAAAAGTTAGAGGGGACACTGGTGGTGACTCACTTTGGGGTTCTCACCCACAGTTTGAGAACTTCTGATATAGCTAATAATGTGCTACAAAAAGTTTTTCCTGATCCTTGCTGTTGACTAGCTCAGGATCATAGTATAAGATTTAATTATGCATGTTATTAGCTTAACATTCATGTCTATGATGTTTTTAAATGATTATGAAGCTATCCACTCTGCTTTCAACTCAATAATATTTCACCATGAATTTATTGCCAGTGAGTTGTGTAGCTTATTTTGCTAAGTCATACATTATTATACAACACAAAAATGCACATAGATAATGGATATACAACAAACTAGTAAATGAAATTGGGTTCAGGGTTTACATACTAAAATTCCCAGCACATATACAAAAATAACTCATGTATTGCATTGAAACAGTGTCACTTCTGGTAAAATATTAATGCAGTATAGTGTATTAAAACCACATTTCATGCAGGATATACTATTAACAGGAATGATATGGATGAGCTATAAACAGCAGCATTTTGTTCTTTCTTCTGAAAACTTACAGAAACCTATACATCTGAAATTGAACCATTAGCCCCCCTGAGGGCTAAACCATGTCACTTATTTCAGAGTTTTTTTCTAGGTAGAGGAATAAAAGTATCCCAGAAAACACAAGGGCACATGAAAAAGGTGGGGCACAGCATGGTAAGTCAGTTGTTCATATGAACCTCAGTTTAATCAGAGCAATTGCCTTGAGGACCACTTCTCCTACCTTTTCTGACTAGAGACTTCTTCCCCCCCATTATAATTTTGTAATTTCACTGTGTTAGCCAGATAATCCAATTGTGATTTTTTAAAGATGCCTAAGAGAGTTCAGTGTTCAACTCCTATTGTACTTCAAATGGGAGTGACTTAATTTCCCCTGAAATCTTTGCCTAGTTGAATACATAATGTTATGAAAATGTATGCTTTAGTTGTCTTTATTGTGATAAATGTTTTGGTCTATTTGGAAAACATTTGTCACTGCATCAAATTCTGTGTGATGCCAGGACAGTTTTGTGCATGTCTCTCTAGGGGCAATGAAACCAATGGATCCAGCCACTTAAAGATTCTCTTGATTTAGGGAAATCCTTGTGTGGTTTAGGTGAATGATCCCAGGAAGACACAGCTTGCAATCATAGGTGACTCACTAGATAATGAATAGTGGCTTAGGCTGCTTTGTCCACAGAGGAGGAGGAGGAAGCCTTTTACTAGTTTAGTAAAGTTAGACTGAGATCCAGAAAGAAAACTTAGTTAAGAAAGAAATCTGCTGGTTCAGCTTTGAAGTTAAAAAATAAACACACAGTGGAAGTTGGTGATATGATTAAGATCAGTCTGGCCCAGGTCCTCTGGAAATTAGCAAATACCAATTTATACTAGCTGAATATCTGGTCCTAAGTTTGTAAAAGTCTAAGATGTGTACAAGATTCTATCCTTTAGTTTACTAGGAAAAATAGTTACAATGGTGTTTTCTGCTTCAGTAGTTTTGATTTTAGAAGAATAGAAGGAGGTCTTATTGTATGGATTAATATTCCATTTTATTTAAAATCCTTAATGATCTGGTACATGAGTTTATATGCACATTACCATTTGCAGACAATACTAAAATTGGAGGTGCTCCAAATAGTCAGGTAGATAGAAAACTATTAAGGAAGTTAGAGGATTTATACTATGTAACTAAGAGAAAAAAGTGGCCTCAGTAGATTAGAAATGCGAGGAAAATAATAAAAAAGAGAGAAGACAATATGCTGATATTTTATGTAACAATAGTTGATAGTAACTGAATATATGAACAGTAGTTGCACTGTCCTGTAACTAATAGTGACAATTTAGTTAAAAGTCAACATTTTATGATAAGCAGAATGAAGTTATGTAACATTTGAAATCTGTGGTACTGGAGAATTGTGTGGATTAGACACTGCTTTGTCTATTGGTAAAATAGTTTTCAGAACAGTTCTGTCAATTGTTGGGTGGGCTTTATCTTTTTTCTGTTTTTCATTTTGAGAAATATAGCTATCTTTGGATAGAAGAAATTCTATGGTAAGTTAATTGAATGTGCATTTTTTCTTTGAGATTATGAAGTTTGAGGAACTGGATTTCTGGGTTGGCCAGAATCTGTCTTTTTTCCTTGTATTTGGGGAGGAAGAGCTCGTGCTTTTTGTTTGTTTTTTTTTGTTTTTTTTTTGGTGGATGGGAAGCAAGGTTGCAACATTCCTTATATAGGGAATTTCCAGAGATTGAGCCATTTTGGAGTGATTTGTATAATGCAGATTTGTTTTTTTGCTTTGATATTGTTTATCCATTTCTATTTGGGGAGCTGTAATCAGTGTTTATTTTTTGTTTCTTATTTATTCATAAATTGATTAGTTCAACACATGATGTTCCAGAGAAGATCTGTAGAACTGCTTTAATACTTTTAGTTAGTGTTACAGAAAAAACAAAAATGTATTTCATTTAATGTTTTATATTTTGAGCTTTTTCTGAAGAGATGACTGTCTTTTGAGTTGTTCTTTTTGTTTCACATGGAGATGATCTTATTCAGTTTTTGAAGAAACATAAGTAGGTGATTTAATAGATCTTTTCTATCTTTAATTTCTATAAGTATCAAAACTATTGCAGCAAAGATTCCTTTACAGTTTTAATCAGATTCATCTTCCAATGATGTTTTGCAGTGGCTTTAACAATGCTCACCCTTTCATTAGCTTTCTGCTAGTTAACAAAGAAATATGCTATTGGGTTGTAACTATAAAATAGCATGCTGGAAGTAATTTTGCTTTGAAGTTTTACTCCAGCAGCCTTACTACTCATGGTTGTAGTTGTCCTAGTGGAGTATTTGAACCACGCTTCATGAGAAGAAGCCTGTTAACCTGGGGCATGTCTGTACTAGGAAATTATTTAAAAATATCTTATTTCAAAATAATAAATCCTGAAATAACTATTTCAAAATGGCACCTCCGCACTATAAGGCAGCATCGAAATAGCGCAGAATTATTACGAAATAGTGTGTTCACAATGATTGGAGCCTGCACTGGATTTAAAGCCCCTAGAAGCACACCAGAAAGGGCACCAGGCGGGTGGACACTTCGGGCACGTCTACACTACATCCCTCTGTCGAAAGAGGGATGTAAATGAGCCCGATTGAAAGTGCAAATGAAGTGTGGATTTAAATATCCTGTGCTTCATTTGCACATCTGCGTCCGATCGCTGTTTCGAAAAAGGGTATTTCGAAAGTGAAACCTCAATCTAGATGCGGTTCTTTTGGGGAAAAAAAAACCTTTTTCAAAAGAATCCATACTCCTGAAAAAGTGAGGGGTGAAGGAGGGAGCTTAGGGTATGGAATTGGGTTGCCTTCCTGTGGCTGCTTCCTGAGGCTTGCTGAGACACGTGCTTAAAGGGGCTCCTCTCTACAACTGCGTCTCCCACACCTCTTCTCCACTGCCTACCCCCTTGCGGAACACCAAACTCATGCCGTGTGTTCCGGATGCTCTTGTGGATGCCACAACACTTCCTACATGGAGCCGGAGCTGCTTCAAAGCAGTGCCAGGCTCACGGGTCTCATGCTGCAGCTCATGGCACAGTTCATCTAGACTGCCTATATGCTGCTTCAGGACGATGACGGCCAACCCGAATCGCAGGCCCCCTTCACCCAGGCCCTGGCGCTCCTGTTACAGCAAACGATCCTCAGTCCCCTGCATGCCATGGAACGCCACTTCTGGCAGAGGGAGACCAATTCTGACTGGTGAAACCGCATTGTTCTGCTGCAATGGAACAACCAGCAGTGGTTTCAGAACCTCCACATGTGGGAAGTTACCTTTCTGCAGCTCTGCAAGTGGTTTGCCCCTGCCAGGCAACAGGACACCTGCCTGAGACCTGCCACCCCCTTCAGAAGTGCATCACCATCGCAATATGGAAGCTCGCCATGCCAGACAGGTACCACTCCATGGGGAACCTGTTCGGAGTGAGAAAAACCACGCTTGGGGCCTTGCTCCTGCAGATAGTCAAAGCCATCAACACCATCTTGCTGCAGAGGGTCATTGCTCTGGGAATCATTGACCCCATCGTGAATGGCTTTGCTGCCATGGACTTTCCCAACTGCGGGGGGCGGGGGCCGGGACATAGATGGCACTCATATCCTCATCCTGGCCCCCTGACCAACATGCCTCAGTCTATATCAGCAGAAAGGGGTACGTCTCTATGGTGCTGCAGGCCCTGGTGGACCACCTGGTATGGGAAGGTGCATGACACCCACATATTCTGGAACTCAAGCCTGTTCCAGAAGATGCATGCTGGCTCTTTCTCCCTGACCACACCATCCAGGTTGGAGACATGGACATGCCCATGTGCATCCTGGGCAATGCAGCCTACCCCTTGCTCTCCTGGCTGATAAAGCCCTAAATGGGCAGCCTGGACCACACCAAGAAGCACTTCCATGCCAGGTTCAGCAGATGCTGCATGGTGGTGGAGCGTGCCTTTGGCCGCCTAAAGGGGAGGTTCAGGAGTCTCCTTACTTGTCTGGACCTCAGCGAGTGAAACATCCCCTAAATGGTGGTGGCTTGATGTGTGCATCAGAACCTATGTGAGGGCAAGGGGGAGACTTTCCTGCTGGGGGGGAGGCAAAGGCTGATTGGCTGGCCAGAGCTTATGAGCAGCTGGACACCAGTGTCATCAGGAGAACACATCAGGGGCTGTGCTCATCTGGGAGGCCTTGACAGAGAGTTTCAGCCAAGGCCACCTGTGAGACTCTCCCCCGGGCCTCTCCACAAGGGCCCCTGCATTGCCCCTGTGCCTTTCCTCCCTGGCCAACCAAATAAAAAAGCTTTTTTGCTTTGAAAACACAACTCTGTTTTTTTATTTGGGGAATATACAACAGGAGAGAGACTGGGCAAAGAACCTGGAATGGGGGAGGAGGGAGAGCGGAGGAAGGGGTCCGGGGGCTCAGGCTTGTACTGGCACTCACCTCAGGTAGCTTAGGAGGCTTTGGCTGCCCGAGAGGTCCCACTGCTATGTGTTCGGGGTCCCCAGGGGTGGTAGTAGGAGAAGCCATAGGGGCAGGGGTGGGGAGGTGGCTGGTGGCCTGTGCCACGTGTAACCACCATCGGGTGGATTTGAACCTGGGACCTCTGAAGTGGAGTATAGGAGCCACTACCCTCTGAGCTAAAAGCCAGCTGGCTCCCAGCACATGCTGTAGAGGTCTCTTGATCTTAACTGTTGCTGTGGTCTAGGTACCACTTGCATTGCTCAGTAACCAGGGGCAGCCCGTGACTATAGGCTGACTCGGCCGTCGCCTAGGGCGCTGCCTTCAACGGTGCCTGATGATGATGTCACGGAGCGCCTGGGGCACCTGATGATGACATCACCCCATTGATGGCCATGCAGGCGGGGACGCCGATCGCGCGTTCCACCTGGGGCGCCAGCTGCTGCAGCCTGCCTTGGGCCGCTCCTGTCAGTAACCACACTAGGTGTGTGGGTTACACATGCATGCAGCCATGCGCTCTAAGACAGAGGTTATGGAGGAACATGTGACCTCATGCTGGTGCACCAGCTGGTCCCACGTGGCCTTCTGCTGCTCCCAGTCAGCCCAGCGCTCCTCATAGTCAGTGGCCCACTCCCGGTGCTCCTCACTGAACCCTTGGATAAGAGGCTGAAGGTAGGCCATCTGGTCTTTCCTGGTTCACTTTCTGCAACAGATCCCGTGGAGTTGGGAAGATGGTGTAGGAGGAGGTGGACATGGCACGCTCACAGCTGTGAAGAAAAATGACAAGGGCAGTCATACCAGGAGACACTGTGTAGGAAGCCTAGCCCTAATTCAGGCCTGGGCAAAATATGGCCTGCGGGCTGCATCTGACCCGCCAAAGCCACCGGATCTGGCCTGCGGACGCTGCGGGGAGTCCCAGAGAGGTCCCCTGCTTGCCTTGCCCCACCTGCACACCGCTCAGAAAAGCGGCTGTGGGGCCATTTCTCTTTAAAAACTGTGAGCCTGGAGGGGAGGGAGGAAGGCTTCAGGCACTGCTCCCACCCCTAGCACAATCCCATTGGCTGGTTTTTGGCCAGAAACCAGCCAATGGGAGCTGCCTGTTTGAATAACAGGCAGCACATGAAGCACCATGTCCCCCTTCCCTCCTGCTTATCGTTATTCACACATGCACATGGCCTTGCAGCGTGTGTGGGGGCAGGGCAGGCTCCCTGTCTACCTGCCTGAGAAACATGCTGGGTTGCTGGTCAGGAGTCACTCAGGTAAGTCTCCTGGCCAGAGCCTGCATCTACCACTCCAGCCCTACCTTTCCCAACCCTCTGGCCCCACTCTTGCCCCCATGCTCCACATACCTAAACCCTCTTCCCACCGTCCTGCATCCATATATGCAAGAGGTCACAGTGGTCAGAAACTCGCAGCCCCTTATTTGTCCACTCAGCAACTTCTCTGAATTAAAGTTACTTTAAAACATCTAATAAGTAGTTGGCCAGTCCAGAGCCCTAGGTGACAACCCCCCTCCTTCAGGCACTGCTTCCACCCCCAGCACAATCTCCGTCCCAGACCCCGCTCTCCCTCCTGCACCCAACCTCTATCCCAGACCTACACCTCCTCCATTAGTATAATGGAAGAGTGTGGCCCTTGACCACTTTCCAAAATCTTGGAGTGGCCTTCCCATCAAAAATTATTGCCCACCAGTGCCCTAATCTCTGAGCCAACACTGAAGGTCTCGGTTCAGATGATGGTGATGTACGTCAATCAAGGCGTAGACAGCGGTTACTTTCCTGCACAGACATCCCAGAGGAGCACTGCAATACCCACGGCCTGGGGATAAACAAGCATGGGAAGGTGTTGGCCAGGCCAGGAGCCTGTGGATGGGAGAGGGGGGCAGGGCTGCTTGGCTTCCTTTTGTGTCTCACACATGCCGTGTCCAGCACTAGTGGCATCCCGCAGAGAGAGAGATCTATCCCTGCCCACTGGAGGAGGCAGGGGCACTGGGGGAGGTGTGTGAGCAACAGAGCCTGCTTGCCAGAGAGAGTGCTACTGGGGTCCCCTCCTCTCCCTCCTCCCGGCAGGTTCCCATGCAGGGGATCGGTTTCCTTCGCATCGCTGGGCTTGACCAGGAATAGATGCTGCCTGAGAGTGTGCAGCACTGCTGTATGTTTCCATGATCCCAGCCTCTTAGTGGTGGGTTGTCATGGGAGGTGTCCCACCACAGAGTCAGGAGTAAGGCAGGCCTCTCCAGGAGCCTTGGAGAAGGAGTCAGGGGTTCCTGTGTGAGAGCGTCATGGGGCTGAGTGCCCTGCACTGGCGCTCCATCTGCACAGGCTGTTGCACAACTCCCAGGCTTAAAGAGGAGTGTGCAGCATCTTGCAGCCCGTCACCTGCCCCCGTGCGAGTATAGGGAAAGTTATGGAACTCACCTGAAGTGCTTTCTCCGGGGTTGTCCGAGGCCTGGGAGACATCCTGGGACGGGGGACTGGCTCCAGAGTGAGGAGCAGCTCCTGGCTGGCAGGCATAGTCGCCTGGATGGTCTCCTCTTCCTCCAGCCCCCAGCCTCGTGGAGGCTGATGCCAGGCATGTCCTGTCTGGACTCCCAGGATGGCATCCAGTTGCTCATAGTAGTGACAGGTGTGAGGAGCCGCCCCAGAGGGTCTGTTTCACTGTCTGGCCTTACTGTAGGCCTGCCAGAGTTCTTTTATTTTCATTTGGACCTGGTCAGGGGTCCACATGTGTCCCTTCTCAGCCAGGCTGGCAGCCATAAAGCTGTAGACATCTACATTCCTCCTCCTGGTGCGGAGATCCTGGAAGTTGATGATCTCCCTCCAGACCTCAGTGAGGTTTAGGATCTCCGCACCAGTCTAGGCCGGTGCCCTCTTTCATCCCTGGCCAGGGGCATCAGAGGATGGCAGCCATGGGGGGCACAGAAAGAATGCTGGGGTCAGCCATGGCTCGTGTCCATGGTCAGCCATGGCTCGTGTCCAAAGGAATCCAATGCATCAGGGAAGGGCAGACAAATAAGCAGTGGCAAATTTTTAAAGTGCTTCTACACAAATGCTAGGAGTCTGACTAATAAGATGGGTGAACTAGAGTACCTAGTATTAAATGAGGAGATTGACATAATAGGCATCACTGAAACCTGGTGGAATGAGGAAAATCTGTGGGACACAATCATACCGGGATATAAAATATATCGAAAGGATAGAGCAGGCCGGGTGGGTGGCGGAGTGGCACTGTATGTGAAAGATAATGTAGAATCAAATGAAATAAAAATATTAAATGAATCAACATGTTCAATAGAATCGCTATGGATAGTAATTCCATGCTCCAATAATAAGAAATTAGCAGTAGGGATATATTACCGACCACCTGACCAGGACAGGGATACTGACATTGAAATGCTGAGGAGATTAGAGAGGCTACCAAAACAAAGAACTCTATAATAATGGGGATTTTAATTACCCCCATATTGACTGGATACATGTCACCTCAGGAAGAAAGCGGAGATAAAATTTCTCAATGGCTTAAATGACTGCTTCTTGGAGCAGCTGGTGCAGGAACCCACAAGAGAGGCAATTCTCGATCTAGTCCTGAGTGGAGCGCAGGATCAGGTCAGGAAATAACCGTTACAGGACCGCTTGGGAATAGTGACCATAATATAATAACATTCAACATTCCTGTGGTGGGAAGAACACCTCAGCAGACCAGCACCCTGGCATTTAATTTCAAAAGGGAATTACACAAAAATGAGGAGGTTAGTTAAACAGAAATTAAAAGGCACAGTGACTAGAGCCAAATCCTGCAAGCTGCATGGAAACTTTTAAAGACACCATAATAGAGGCCCAACTTAAATGTATACCCCAAATTAAAAAACATAGCAAGAGACCTAAAAAGAGTCACGTGGCTTAACCACCATGTAAAAGAAGCAGTGAGGACAAAAGGCATCTTTTAAGAAGTGGAAGTCCGATCCTAGTGAGATAAATAGAAAGGAACATAAACACTGTCAAATCAAGTGTAAAAATGTAATAAGAAAAGCAAAAAAAGATTTTGAGGAACAGCTAGCCAAAAACTCAAAAGAAATAACAAAATGTTTTTTAAGTACATTAGAAGCAGGAAGCCTGCTAAAAAACCTGTGGGTCCCCTAGGCGATCGAACTATAAAAGGCGCAATCAAGGGCGATAAAGCCATTGCGGAGAAACTAAATGATTTCTTTGCTTCAGTCTTCACGGCTGAGGCGTTGGGAGATTCCCAAATCTGCACCGTCCTTTGTGGGTAATGAATCTGAGGAACTGTCCCGGATTGAAGTGTCATTAGAGGAGGTTTTGGAACAAATAGAAAAACTTAATGTTAACAAATCTCCGGGACCGGATGGCATTCATCAAGGGTTCTAAAAAGAACTCAAATGGGAAATTGCTGAACTATTATCTGTGGTTTGTAACCTATCCCTTAAATCGGCTTCCGTACCTAATGACTGGAAGGTAGCCAACGTGACACCAATATTTAAAAAGGGCTCTAGAGGCGATCCGGGCAATTACAGACCGGTAAGTCTAACTTCAGTACCGGGCAAATTAGTCGAAACAATAGTAAAGAATAAAATTGTGAAGCATGTAGAAGAACATAATTTGTTGGACAAAAGTCAACATGGGTTCTGTAAAGAAATCCTGTCTTACTAATCTATTAGAGTTCTTTGAAGGGGTTAACAAACATGCGGACAAGGGGATCCAGTAGATATAGTATACTTAGATTTCCAGAAAGCCTTTGACAAGGTCCCTCACCAAAGGCTCTTGTGTAAATTACATGGCCATGGGATAAGAGGAAGGTCCTTTCTTGGATTGAGAACTGGTTAAAAGACAGGAAACAAAGGGTAGGAATAAATGGTAAATTTTCAGAATGGAGAGGGTAACTAGTGGTGTCCCAAGGGTCAGTCCTAGGACCAATCCTGTTCAACTTATTCATAAATGATCTGGAGAAAGGGTAAGCAGTGAGGTGGTAAAGTTTGCGGATGATACCAAACTGTTTAGGATAGTCAAGACAGAAGCAGACTGTAAGGGACTCCAAGAAGATCTCACCAAACTGAGTGATTGGGCAACAAAATGGCAAATGAAATTTAATGTGGAGAAGTGTAAAGTAATGCACATTGGGAAAAATAACCCCAACTATACGTACAGTATGATGGGGCTAATTTGGCTACGACAAATCAGGAAAGAGATCTTGGAGTTATCGTGGACAGTTCTCTGAAAACTTCCACACATGTGCAGCGCGGTCAAAAAGGCAAATAGGATGCTAGGTATTATTAAGAAAGGGATAGAAAATAAGACCCGGAATATTTTACTGCCCCTGTATAAAACTATGGTACGCCCACATCTTGAATACTGTGTACAGATGTGGTCGCCTCACCTCAAAAAAGATATTTTGGCCTTGGAAAGGGTTCAGAAAAGGGCAACTAAAATGATTAGGGGTTTGGAACGGGTCCCGTATGAGGAGAGGTTAAAGCGACTGGGACTTTTCAGTTTAGAAAAGAGGAGACTGAGGGGGGATATGATAGAGGTGTATAAAATCATGAGTGGTGTGGAGAGGGCCGATAAAGAAAAGTTATTTATTAGTTCCTAAATAGAAGAACTAGAGGACACCAAATGAAATTAATGGGTAGCAGGTTTAAAACTAATAAAAGAAAGTTCTTCTTCACACAGCGTGTAGTCAGCATGTGGAACTCCTTGCCAGAGGAGGCTGTGAAGGCTAGGACTATAACAGAGTTTAAAGAGAAGCTAGATAATTTCATGGAGGTTAGGTCCATAAAAGGCTATTAGCCAGGGGATAAATGGTGTCCTTAGCCTCTGTTTGACAGAGGCTGGAGAGGGATGGCAGGAGACAAAGCGCTTGATCATTGTCTTCGGTCCACCCCCTCTGGGGCACCTGGTGCTGGCCACTGTCGGCAGACAGGATACTGGGCTAGATGGACCTTTGGTCTGACCCGGTACGGCCTTTCTTATGTTCTTATGTTCTTATGTGTCACAAGCCCTTTCCCTTCTGCCTGCTGCTTTAAGCTCCGCAGGAGAAGAGAAGCATTGAAGTTATCAAGCGTGTGGTCAGAGCAGCCACAAGTGCAGCTGTGAGAGGCCTCGGGGGGCCAATTATTTCGAAATAGCAGCAGCTGAGCATCCACACTAACGCTATTTCGAAATAACATTTTTGAAATAAGTGTTATTCCTCATGAAAAGCAGGAGTTATTATTTCGAAATAACCAACCCGTTATTTTAAAGTAATGGGCTTGGTAGTGTCGACGCTCCGCTTGTTATTTCAAAATAAGGTAGTTATTTCAAAATAACTCTCTAATGTAGACCAGGGCCTGCAGAATCTCCTCATTCTTATTTTTGTGAGGAACTTCAAAGAGTGCTTTAGTTCTGCTATAATGGCTTTGGAACTAGCTCTCTGCTGTTTTGTGGAATAATCTCAAACTGTAAGTTTGAATTGGAGCTCTGTCTGTGCACAATTGTTTTTCCACCCAGTTTGTTCCCATAAATTTAACACAATAAGAGGCATCTTTACACTTAAGCCTCTTTTACAGAAAGCCTGTACATTAGCATTAAGACTTAGTAGCTGGGAATGTATTCAGGTGGTGGTAGGGTTAACAGGCTTCTGGGTTTTGTCCAGAACACCCAGTCAAAGAGGCTACGTCTAGACTACATGGCTCCATCGACGGAGCCATGTAAAATAGTTTATTCGGCATAGTCAAGGAAGCGGGGATTTAAATAATCCCCGCTTCATTAAAATAAAAATGGCCGCCGCGCTGTGCCGACGATCAGCTGATCCGGCACAGCGTGGCAGTCTAGACGCGGCGCGGTCAACAAGGGAAGCCTTTGTCTACTGCTCTGGTATGCCTCGTGAAACGAGGTTTACCGGAGCAGTCAGTCAGTCGATTATTTAAATCCCCGCTTCTTTGACTATGCCGAATAAACTATTTTACATGGCTCCGTCGACGGAGCCATGTAGTCTAGACGTAGCCAGAGAGACCCTGGTGACTGTGGTCAGCATAACTGACTGGGCTGGTAAAAATCCAGTCGGTACCACAGTGGGGCTAAAACAGGTTCCCTACGTGTCCTGTCTCCACATGGCTCCTGGAAATGGCCAGCACATTTGGCTTCTAGGTGCAGGGGTCACTGGCTGTGGAGGCTCTGCATGCATCGCTGGCCCCAAGCATCAGCTCTGCAATTCCCATTGTGGTAGCCTGTGATAAATGTTGTGGTCTCTCTAGAAAACATTTTTGTTACTGCATCAAATTCTGTCTGGTGCCAGAACAGCTTTGTGCAGATCTTTCTAGGGGTAATGAAGCCCCTAGAGCCAACCACTTGCAGATTCTCCTGATTTAGGGAAATTCTTGTGTGACCTAGGTGAATAATCACAGGAAACCAGAGCTTTCTATCTTAGGCAGCTCATTAGAAAATGAACAGTTGCTTTGGCTCCTTTGTCCACAAATCTGAGAAGAAGAAAGCCTTTTACTAGTTTGAAATCCAGAATGAAAATTAGTTAAGGCTAGGAATGCTGGTGCAGATTTGGAGTTAAACAATAAACACACAATGGAAGTGTAAAAGCTCTAATGCTCTGGATGTGTCTTGTGGACTGTAGTTTGCCCACCCTTACTAGAGGGTTATTTTAAAATAGATAACATATGAAGACATTAATTACAAACTTGTTCTTCCATTGAATCCAATGAAGACAAGAAGAGGATTGGATTCTAACTAATTAATTTTCAAATTTTCCACTAAAAATAAAACTGGTTAGTAAAAGTGTATGGAGTATGGTCATAGCTCTTGATAAGCATCATATTTCTCAACTTTGCTAAATTAATCAGCTTTTTTTTCTAGTTGTCACTTAAATTCTTCGCCATTCCCATGACTGATTCTGCAAGCAGATTTTTATGTATGTAAGACTTTGTCCAGGTGGGTCCACTTGCAAGATCTGAATTCTATTTAGTCAAGCCCAGACTCTGGTAATTTGGGACCCTAGACACAGTAGGACATGGGGTCCACTTTGGAGTAGTGGGGTCAAGGCTCCTCCCTCCACTCCAGACAGACAGGGTACTGGTAGGACCCTTTTTCCTATTAGGAGCATCTCCAAAAGATTGATTCCTACATAGCATCGTCCCAGTTAAGGATATATCTGGATGGGTGGCTACGTTATTGATGTTATTTTTACAACCATGAGGGCTGGACACTAAGCTTTCATTCAAAAAAAATGTGAGATTCAGATACAATCACTTGATTCCAGGAGCAGGAGCCTTTGGCACAAGCATTAAGTGCCAGTGCTTTGATCTGTCTGTATATGGTAACAGCTGACTAGAACTCTTGTTATATTCCCAGTAAGTGTGACTAGATAGGCAGAGAGGATGCTGCCCACAGTGCAATTGCTCTAGCTGCTAAAATACTGACATTTAGATTGATGGATCAGGTCTGTTCAGGTATGTTTTTCCCTCCCTGGTTGACCATCACATTTTACAGGACAACATTTCCCCCCAGAGGAATTTACAACCAATAAAACAATTTCAGGCAAGAGAAGGTTTGTCCTTCAGATTGACTGTTACTGATATATGCATTATATTTCTGTTGGCAGTCCTGAAATTCCAACTGTTAAGTGTATTAATGAATGCATTTTGAATGGGTCTCCTGCATCTGAAATTCTTACTGCAAAATACCAAAAGGGATTGAAACAGTGACATCTTTTGGCATAGTGTATGTTAGTAAATCAGTGACAGATCGCACTTCAGAAATCCTTGCATTAGTATTAAATGAAAATGCAGTAATACCATTTGTCAAAAGAAAAATTTCATATCTGACTATTTCCTAATTTTTGACTGGGTTTTTGGTTAAAATTGACATCCCAAAGCAAATGTTTGAGATAATTATTCTTATATTCTGGTAGCATCTAAAGGCCCCAAGGCACTGTTCTAACACTTAGGAAGACAGTCCTTTTCCCAAGACCTTGCAGTCTAATTAGATGTGATGCAGTAAGTGATGCAACTAACAGAGGGAAAGACATGGGCACAGAAGGATGTGAATATAATTAAGGTCACATGGTAATTTCTCTCATGTGAATGTCTTGTGGTTCCACAATATAAATACAGTACCAGCTGAAAAATCATTTTGTTTACTTGAATCTCTTTCCTTCTCTTTTCTCCCTAACAGCCCATTTAAACCAATTTCTTACCTGCCTCCTCACCCCATTATTTCAGAAATTAAGTTGAACTTTATTTTCATTTTCACTTTTGTTTTATTTACTGTTTTTTCCAGTTCCTGTTTTTCCCTCTTCTCCCAGTTACATGAACTAATTTCTCTTTGCCTGCCTTTCCTGTGCCATTCAAATCCATTTGCTCCACCCCCAGTTTCCATTGCAGAGTCGCTGCGCTTGTGCCTCAAAAGACCTTTCTCAGCACAAGTGAAGGAAGTGTGACATGATCAGGTGGTAGAAGGAAAAATAAGGACCTAGTAGGTGTACAGACCAACTCTTTCCTCTACTGATGCGGTATTTCTGACAATAGTCAGTCTCTGGGTATGTCTGCACTGCAGTCAGTGGTATAACTGCAGCACATGTAGACATATTCAACCTAGTTTTGATCTAGCAAGCTTGAACAACAGCAGTGCAACTGCAGCAGCACAGGCCGTGCAACCTCGGCCACTTTGACTATGTTGCTAATCTATGCTGTCATGGCTTCACTGCTATTATTAATCAGGGCATACCAGATCAAAGCTAGTTTGGGTACATACATAATATACTGAAGTCACACCTCTGAATGCAGTATAGACATACACTGTCTCTCAGACGCCTGGGGCTCAGACTTCTTCATACTACATGGGTCTTTCATTCCCCTGGGAGGCTGTTACAGAGGTGTCAGCAGTGGAAGGGAGCTGTGTCCAAAGATTCTTATGTACTCTTTAGCACTTGGAATGGTAGTAGTACTGTGCCCAGTGCTTTCCATTGGGTACAGTTAGCACAGCATACACTGGCTGGAATGCTTGAATTTATTAAGATCCTAGAGCCCAGTTACTTCCATGGACAAACTTTGTTCAAGTTATGAGGCAAATGTTTCTGATGCAGATTTTGGAAATAAACTAGGAAGAGCGAGCACAATCATCAATATAACCCTGAAAGGAGGAAAAAAGTCTTCTCTCTAGTCAGACCACTTTCCTATCTCTGTGCACTGCCCAACAGGGGCAGATGAACCTCAAGATGAAAATAAAAGAGGTTGGATTAAATAGCGTGGAACCTGCACTTAGAAGTTTCCTCGGTCATTTTAAGTCCATTTGGTGGGCTAGATAGACCTCTTTGCATTTGGAAACAGCAGTAAAGTATCCTGTGGTCTCTCCATTAAGGATGTTAAATATTGGTTAATTTACTAGTCGAGTAGTTGATGGCATTTCCATCGGCTACTCGACTAGTCCATAGGTATGTAACCCCTCCTGTTGGCTAGCCCAGTGTGAGGTTATTCAGCATAGGGGAAGCCTTGTGACTTCTTACACCACTGTGGGAGGCTAGGCCTGAGGCTGCTTGGTGTGCTCTGAGTTGTGTATGTGTGAGTGCACCTCAGACCAGACCCACTCAGACAAATCACCAGGAACAGGCTTTATTCTGTAAAAAACATAGAACAGGAAAACAGTTCAGGAGCCCCTTCTCTCAGCATGCAGCCTGTGTGCTGCTTCTAGCTCAGTCCTTGCTGAGACCTTGCTGGGGGAGGGCACATCCTGGCAGGAACCAGGAAGTTCTCCCAACATGCCACAGTTTGTAGTCCACAACTTGTAGTTCCCAGGGCTGCTGCTGAAACACACTGGACCTTGGGCTACACCCTTCCCCCACTTATTGAAAGGGCGACCTCGTCCCTTTCCTTAATCAAAAACCTCTCAGTGTCTTGCTGCACATCCCACAGCAGCTCTGGCCAAAACCTCCAGTCTCTACCCTTCTTTCATCAGGCAGCCCTCTGTTCCAAATTGAGCCAGACAGGTGCCCTGTGCTGTCTTATTGAGCACCGCGGAGCTGGTGGGTTCTCTCTAGGCACCTCTTTGGTCTGGTCCCACTCAGTCTGCCCTTCTCTGATCCAATTCAGTTCATTTAGAGTCTCCTCAGTTGGTCGGCCTCTTCTGTTACCCCCATGGTCTGGTCAGGCTCCTCTAGGTCAGAGTACTGAGAGTCTGAGTCAAAATGGTCTGGTTCTGGGGACTCATTGCAGCGTAATCCTGACTCCCCTTCATTGTACTGCCTGTCCCCCATGTCCCCGGTATCCCCTGTGTATGTCATCCCCCTATGGATTTTCTTTCCTCTATAGCCCCCTGGACTATCTATAGGGCCTCCAGTAAGTTCTAGTCCTGCCCCTGCCTCCAACGGGAGGCTTCCCTCAAGTTCTGGCATGGCTTCCTGCATGTCTACTTCCCTGCCAACTGGTTGACTGACTCCACCAATAGGTAGAAACATGCATGGCGTAATTCGGTTATGATGTATCACCCGCTCCCCCCCTCCTGTTTCTGGCTGCACTACATAGACAGGCAAGTCCCCTTGTCTTCTAATTACAATATAGGGAGTTGATTCCCATCTGTCTCCCAGTTTCTGTCTCCCTTTCTTTACCTTGGCTACTAGCACCCTGTCTCCAAGAATTAATGGGGCTTCTCGTGTCTGGCGGTCATAATACTTTTTCTGGGGATGTTTGGCAGCTTCAGATGCCTGTGCAGCCTGATGGTGTGCTGTCTCTAGGCATTCTCTGAGCTGCGAGACGTACTCTTCCACCTCTAACCCCTCATTTTCTTGGTGGGGGAGACCCAGAGCTAGCTCTATCTTCAGCTTTGGGTGCCGGCCAAACATTAAGAAGAATGGGGAAAACCCAGTGGACTCATGACGAGTACAGTTGTAGGCATGAGTCATGGACTCAACATAGTCCTTCCAATTTGCCTTTTGCTCTGGACACAGGGTTCCCAGCATATTCATGAGTGTTCGGTTGAACCGCTCAAGTAGTCCCGTTCCCCTGCGGGTGATAGGGCATGGTTCTGCTTTTTGAGATCCCCAACAGTTTCCAAAGCTGGACAAGGAGATTACTTTCAAAATTCCTCCCCGGGTCTGTATGTATCCTTTCAGGGATGCCATAGTTGCAGATGAACTGTTTCCACATCACCTTGGCCACGGTAGACACCCATTGGTCACGAGTAGGGTACGCCTGAGCATAGCGACTGAAGTGGTCAATAACTACAAGGATATTCTCAATGCCCCCTTGGGATGGTTCCAGGGTGAGAAAGTCAATACATACTAGCTCCAGGGGCCTACTGGTATGGATGGAGATAAGTGGAGCTCTGTTTCCAAAAATGCCTCTCTTTCTTAGGCAGCACCTTGGGCAGGAAAGGCACCACTTCTGGATGGTGGACTGCATGCCTGGCCAATAACAGAGAGTGCGGATGAGGTCCACTGTACGGTCAGTGCCCATGTGTCCCATGTCTGTGTGCAGAACTTCAAACACTTCTCTCTGGAGTTTCTCTGGTAGCACAACTTGTTGGATCTGTCCCTCTCCCGGGATTGTTGTTCCCCTGTAAAGGATCCCTTCTACCAGCTGCAATCATTTCCATTGGTTCAGTAACATCTTCACTGGTGTTACTTCCTTCCGCCTCTCCCAGGCACTGGGTGTCCACTGTCTGGGCAGGTAGGATCTTACTCGAGATATTACTGCATCCTTTTCCTGCAGCCTCCTCAGTTCTTCCTTAGACAGGCCTGGGATTAACTCTATGCCTGGCCAGTGGAGTGGCTCAGCTCTGTCTGTTGCTCTCCCTTGGCTATCACCCTGGGTTGCTATGGAGGACACATTGCATCCGGCATTCAGAACAGTAGCCACCTCCTCCCAGGGTAGCTAAGACAAGCCATCGGCATTGGCATTGCTTCTCCCAGGCTGGTACTTTATGTCAAAGTTAAACTCTGCCAGCTTTGCCATCCACCTTTGACTAGTTGCATCCAACCTAGCAGAAGCAGTAACATAGGTCAGTGGATTGTTGTCAGTTAGCACTGTGAATTGGTGTCCTAGAAGACAGTCTCTAAGTTTATCTGCAGCTGCCCATTTTAATGCCAAAAACGCCAGGTTATGGGAAGGAAAATTTTTTTCTGAGGCAGTTAAGCGCCTGCTGGCATAAGCTATGACTCTCTCCTTTCCTAACTGAACCTGTGCCAATACAGCTCCTAGCCCCTCCGTAGATGCATCTGTCTGGAGAATGAATGGTAAAGTGTAGTCAGCATAACCTAATATTGGTGCAGTTGTCAGCTTTGTTTTCAGCTCTGTAAAAGCCTGGTCACATTCCTTTGTCCAAGCAAAACTTGGTATCTTAGTAGGACCCCTCTGATTTCTCCTTCTGGTCTGGGTGCCCCCTCCAGTTAGTCTGAATAATGGGGCTGCCAATTTGGAGTAGCCTTTGATGTATCGTCTGTAGTAGCCAGTGAACCCAAGAAACTGTAACACTTCCTTCATGTTAGCAGGGATCCTCCCGTCTCTCACCTGCTGAATCTTATCTGGATCTGTCGCAATGCCTTGGGCAGATACTATGTGCCCAAGATATCATACCTTTTCTCATAGCAGATGACATTTCCTGGGCTTTAGCTTGAGTTGGCGGAGTCTGTCAAAAACCATCTCCAGGCACTGCAGATGCTCCTCAAAAGTACTGGAGAACACTATGACATCATCGAGATAAATCAATACTGCTGAGAAGTTTAGATCCCCCAAAACATGTGTCATCAACCTCTGGAAGATAGCTGGTGCGTTCTGTAGACCGAAGGGCATCCAATTACATTCAAACAGCCCCATGGGGGTGATGAATGCAGTTTTGGGTTTATCTTCCTCTGCCATTTCTACCTGCCAATATCCTGAAGTAAGATCTAGTGTAGAGTAATATCTGGCTCCTCCTAAGGCATCCAGAGCTTCTTCCATACGGGGCAGAGGAAACGCATCCCGAGTGGTTTTAGCATTCAGCTGTCTGTAGTCAATGAACACTCTCATAGAGCCATCTTTCTTCCTTGCCACCACCATTGGTGAAGCATATGGGCTTTGACTTGGTCTTATTGCGCCCACCTCAGCCATGCCCTGCAAGTGCTTGCGGACCTCCTGGTACTGTGCTGGAGGTATCCTCCGGTAGGGTTGCCTCACAGGAGTAGTGTCGATCAGGGGTATCTCATGCTTGACTGTGGAAGTACACTCCAAGTCAAGATCATTTTTAGAGAATACATCTGCATTCCGCCTCAACAGTTCTTCCAACATCTTCAGTTGAACTGGGTCCTGCACAGCTACCTGACTCAGGTTTACTTCTGGCATCTCGGCATTGGCCTGTGCCTCTTCTCTCGGTGCTTGCCCTGGAGAGTATTTTAAGCTGCTGCTCATGCTAGCCATGCTGTAGACTACTGAAGCTGTAGCTAGATGTTGGTTCTTGCCTATTATTGCTGTTGTTTGTCCTACATTCTGCAGATGAACATAAGCCTTCCCGTGTTCAACATCTACTATACCTTTCTCCACCCTCAAATTCCCTGGCAGGTGATTGTTAGCATCAGGTTCTACCAGAACAGTATATGGCTCCCATCCTGTACCCCAAGGGGCCTTTTCTTGGGCAAACCTACAAGGGAGTCCCTGCCCATTTGATGCCTGGAACGACCCTAAATCAATTAGAGCCTTGCACAGAATACCATTCACTTCCACAATTTCTTCGGTCAAGGGCCCCACCAGGCTGGGAGGCCAGCTGGCAGCTGGTCGGGTATGCTGGGACGTTATGCACACCAATGCTGTTGGGGAACTTCTCACCAACTCTGTGCCCTTCACTTGCCCCTCAGTGTCAGGCTTTAGCAGTTTAAAGAGGAGGGAGCCTCACCTTGCTCTGGCCCCAGGAGGTGAGCCTGAGGGAGTTGATGGCAGCCACAGGCTATGTGGCCTTCTTATCCACAATGATGGCATACAAAACGGCCTCTGGTGACACGAGCACTGTTGTCAGGGGTACTTCCACCACTTTCCCATCTAGAATTTTGAGGTGCTGCCTTCACTACTACACCTTGCTGCAATACCTGTGCCCATTTTCACATGGCTCTGTTTCTGGAGGGGAGTCAGTTCCTGGTCTAGTCCAACTGGCCCTTCACTGTCTCTAGCATTGCCTGATGCGGGGTACTGCTGGGTGGAGGTACCTCGGGAGCAGCCTGCACAGCATCATCTGACGGGGCAGCTTGTTGCAGGCTATTTATCCTCTGGGCTAGCCCATGCATTCTACCCTCTACATTCCTCTCCCAGGCCAGCTGACGCAGTTCTTCTTGCAACTGTCGGAATGTCACGTAGTGAGGCTGCATAGGTGCCAACCTGTTCCGCACTTCTCGGTCCCGGATGCCCCGCATGAACTGTTGTGTCAGTTTATAGTCCCGATCAGGGAAGGGTCAGCCTGTTGGAGCTTCTCCTCTACTACACACAGTAAGGCTTCTAACTCGATGGCATAGGCTGAGGCTGTTTCTCTAGGGCGTTGGCATCTCTCATAAAAGTCTGCCATGGGGTCCAATGATAAATGACAGTCACTGTATTCTGCTCTAAGCTCTTCAACAGCTCGGGCTGGAAACTGCTCCTGAGGCAGCAGATTAAGGACTAATTTATGGCTCCCCCACTTAGGTATCTGACAAGGGTGGGGAACTTCAAAGGCTCAGGAATGCCAGTGGCTGCTAGCAAATACTCTATATCAGCGTTTCCCAAACTATGGGCCATGGGAAAAATATACCGGACCTCAGCATGGCTGCCGGGAGGGGAGCAGAGCGGGGCGGGCTGGGAGGAAGTGCGGGAGGAGGGAACCAGCTGCCGGGAAGCAGGGTTGGGGTGGCAGGGCTGTCCCGTGGAGATCCGGGCAGGCAGCTGGTGAAAGCAGGGCTGGGGGCAGCGGGTGCTGTCCTGCGGAGATCCAGGCAGGTGGGCGGGCAGCCGGCGAAAGCAGGGCTGTGGGCAGCGGGGCTGTCCTGCAGAGATCCGGGCAGGCGGGTGGCGAAAGCAGGGCTAGGGGCAGTGGGGCTGTCCCGTGGAGATCTATGCAGGCGGGCGGGCGGGTGGCGGGGCTGTCCCGTGGAGATCTGGGTGGGCAGCCGGCGGAAGCAGGGTTGGGGGCAGTGGGGCTGTCCCGCGGAGATGGGGGGGAAGGCGCGTGGCAGAAGCAGGGTTGGGGGTAGCGGGGCTGTCCAGCAGCGGAGATCGGAGAGGGCAGGCAGCAGAACCAGGGTTGGACAGGAGCCGGGGCTGGCCGGGGGAAATCAGGAGGAGGAGGACGGGAGAATCAGCTGCCGGAAGCAGGGCTGGATGGGGGCAGCGGGGCTGGTCGGGGGTCGTGGGGAGCGGGGCTGACTGGGGAGATTGGTGAGGCGGGGAACTGGCTGCCGGAAGCAGGGCTGGATGGGGCAGCAGGGCTGGACTGGGGAGATTGGGAAGAGGGGGGGGGGGAGCGGGACTGACCTGGGCACATGCAGACCCTGCAGATCCTGGCAGATGAGTGAGTCTGGCCGGGGATTCCATTTTGCCCCCCCTCCCGCCCCCCCACATACCCTCCCTCGAGTAGTTGTGAACTGCCTGTCAGGTAGACACACACAGACAACGTGAGCACATCTACCAGCCAGGCAGTTCGCAGCTAAGGACTGATACACCTAATTATAATAAAACTTACCTAATTAGAAAATACCAGGCATTTTATGTCTGGTAATTTCTCAATTTCTTTCCCGGACAAAACTTTCAAATACCAGACTGTCCGGTACAAAACCGGACACCTGGCAATCCTACCCTTCCTTGCACCCTCCCTCTTAGCCAGATACCCTACCCCCAATCTGCTCCTGCTCCCGCCTCCTGAAGTGCTCATGTGGCGCCGGGTTCCCCAAGCCCTGGCCCAGGCTGGGTGGAGGATGCAGCCGGGTGAAACACTGAATATTTATTCATTTTTCATTCTTTTTTTTATATGCGTTTATATTTTTGGGCTGCAAAAGACAGTACTGAAAAAAAAATGGGTTCCAACTAAAGTAAAAAGTTTGGGAAACCCTGATCTAGGCAGCTTTCTATCCATCTTACAGTCCATTTATCCAATCCATATTCCCTTAACTTGCTGGCAAGAATATCGTGGGTGACTGTATCAAAAGCTTTGCTAACGCTGGCACTGGGGGTTTTGGGAGGACCAGAAACAACTTATTTGAATATTCATCATTTGCTTAATGAATATGCAAATATGCAAATGAATGTTACCGGTCCTCTAAAAGCTCGTGAATGGATTTACTGGTCCCCGTGTCACAAAGTTTGGGAACCCCTACTCTAGATCATTTGTAAATAAGTTGAATAGGATTGGTCCCAGGACAGAAATTGTGATTTTTCTTCTAAGTATTATTAACGCATGCTGTAATTTAGGAAAATAGATTCATTTACCAAGATAATTCTGTTCTGTCTTAGTAGAAGGTCACTAAGGCTACGTCTACACTGCAGCGTTATTTTGGGAGACCAGAGGTATCCCGAAATAGCTCTCTCGCATCTTAACAGCGTCCCCATTATTTCTAAATATAACAGGCTTGCTATTTCGACATCCCTGTAAACCTCATTCTACGAGGAGTAAGCGGCATTTCGGAATAACGATTTATTTCTAAATAAGTGTGGTGTAGACAGTGCCAAATTTCGAAATAAGCTATTTTGAAATTGACTCGAAATAAACTACGCAATTTGCATAGCTTAAATTGTGTAGCTTATTTCGAGCTATAGGTGTAGTGTAGATTCACCCTTAAGAAAGCAGGGTGTTTGCTTGTTGCTAAGTGACTGACAGATCTAATTCTTCCCCCAAGCTGCAAGTAGCCTGAAGTACCCCTTTTTACGGGCATGCAGATCCTATTACTCAAAGAAAGGAATTCTTGAGGTAAACAGAATGTTCTTAATTTTTTGGCCTATTGATCTGTTTGTCTTGCAGCTTTCTATGTCTTTTCCCCGAGTCTCCCCATATACATAAAAGCTCTCCCTGTTCTGGCCTATCAAGATACCACACTGTTTTAATTCTTATCCTTCCTTACAGCTCATTTCATGATGCCCACAAGCAGTGAATGAATAATAATATTATTAGTAAAATAAAGATTCCCAGTCATTCTGGCATATCCTGTCTACTCTGTCTTGCTTTAGATTAAGATCCTTGGGGCAGGGACTCTGTTTATTTTGTCTCTTCAATAATGCAAAACATATTATTAGTATTTCAATTATAATAATTCAGATATAATAAAGAAATAGTTGCAGTGGACTGATGAAATCATGTCTTTGTAGTATTTCATTTTCTGAACTGGTAAAGACTACTCTGTGAAAATTGCACTGAGTTCCACTTCATTGCATGAGTTAATACAGAATATGATCCTGTTTATAGGAATAATCTTAGTGCAGAGTGCCTCTTATTAGGAAACTGAGGCTCTCATCTCCTATTGAAGTTATTGCAAGGATGCTGAGCAGTTTGCAGGATGCTTTCAGCACCATTCAGGACTGGGCACTTGGTGCCATTATTAAAAGCCATTTATCATCATCATCATCTTCTTCTTTTTTTTGGCTCTATTAAGGAAATGGTCAGACAGGGGACTCAAGAGAATCTCATTGCTTTATCAATTATTACAGTTTAGTAACCCACTCTTTCTAGAAACAAAGCATGGTTAGTACCCTCCTGAGGCATAAACAAAGCCAAGGAAGAAGAACAACTCCTAATTAAGTTGCAGTATTGAAAAACAAACCAAATCAACCCAAAATCAACCCCGCCCTGCTGCCGGCCTCCCTGCTGGCTCCCTGCTGCTGGCTGTGCTGTCCCTGCCGGGCTCCCGACTGCTAGTCCCCACTGGCCCCGATGGGCTCCAGTTGTCATGCCAGCCCTGCTGGAGCCCACTGCTGCACTGGGCTCCTGGTTCTGCTGGAGCCCACTCCTGTGCTGTGAATGCACCCTTCCCCCCATGGTGCTCCAAGTAAGCATGTCCCAGACAGTGGTATGTACAAAACTGTTCCCTCTAGGATTGTGCTACCAGTAGTAGTTACTGATTTGTAGGATCGTAAGGAAATGTTCCTATAAGATATTGCTACCAGAAGTAGCACAATCCTACAGATAGCAATTATATACCATTCTTTGTATAGAACTGCTCCCTGTAGGATTATGCTACTGGTAGCAATTACTGATATGTAGGATTATAAGAAACTGCTATTACAAGACATTGCTACTGAATGTAGCAGAGTCCTACAGGTAGCAGTTACAAGTATAAAATGTAGGAAACTGCTATTGTAAAACACTAAAACCAGGATCTAACAAATTCCTATAGACCCAGTGATTGTTCTCGTGTTTCAGCCTTCTCTCACAGTGTTCCAGTTGAGGCTTAATCAGCACGGAGTAGAGCACAAGAATTACTTCTTGTGTCTTGCTTACAACACCAATGTTTGCTTTTTTTGCAGAAGTTTTACGTGGTTGACTCATATTTAACTTGTCCAAAGCACTTGCAAACCCCTCCCAATGTGTTATCATTCACATCCCAAAGTGTTCACATTCACATCTGCACTCTGAGCAGAGGTGACTGGTAAGGGGGGACCTGGAGGGCTGGGCAAGGGCCAGGAGAACCCCACCGCTGCTCCTCCTCTCTCCTGCTCTGCCCTTGCCCTGCCTCATCCCTTCACATACTGGCAGCAGTGAGGAAGCGCAGCAACTCTCTTTGCTCCCTGGCTGCATCGCTCCACTCCCGCCATGCATTTTGGGGGATTGTGCCCTCTTGTACCCCCCCTTCTGACCCCTCAAAGCCATTATCGAAAGCATTAATGAAGATTTTCAACAGATATGTATCTAGAGCTGGTCCCAGCAGGACACCGCTCATTATGCCCTTCTGACATGTCTGCAAACTACTGATAACTACACCCTGGGCACTATTTTCAAACCAGTTTTGCACTGACATTTTTGTAGCTCTATCTAGATTACATTACTATAAAAAAACTTTACTAAAGTCAAGATGTTAACCACTCCCCCCTCCCCACACACACACTCCCCCAGCTACAAGACTTGTTACTTTGCCTGTCCTAGACACTCGTGACTAGGGACCAGGAATTGTGGGGGGACTAATAAGAGTCTTTTTAATACTCCAAATGTGTTATTCACTCCATCAAACCCTGCATGCCAAATTTTTACAACATTCTGTCTCCTGTCCCTATACCAGTACAGATAAAGAGGGGCCGCGGGGGTCTAGCAGTGAGAGCCAATGAATTAGCACAGCTGTACTTTTAAGAACACAGCCAGGAAGCTGCTCCTACATAGCACCCACAGAGGGGTAATAAAACCCCCTCTCTGCCCCCCACCTCTGCCTTTGCACACTCAGCACTTGGCCATCTTTCTGGAGTGCCTCTTACCACCTCTGCCCCTCTCTGTGAGTGGGGCAAAACCCCTGCACAGGGACTGGCAGCATCTCCCCCTTGAGCTAGCCCCCAGCTCCTACCCCCGTTCCTGATTTTTCCCTCCACCCCTCTTCTTTCTCACCCTAAAGTCCTATAGGGAGCAGCTCTCGTCCACAAGAGGAGCCAGTTTAAAAACCAGCTCCCCACGCAGACCTGCTGCCTGCCACCCCACACTGCTGCCTTTGATGGGGGAAGGGCAGGGAAACAGTGCAGAGTTGCAGGACGCTCCCTGAAGTGGGGCCGGGAGTGTACTGGCTGCTGGTCCTGCCCCCAGGGACTATCAAATAGTCGTGTAAATGCTAAATTTTCATGCAGTTACATGACTATTCAATTACATAATATCTAACATCCCTAATCCAAAGCATCCCCCTCTCCCTGGCAGCAGCAATGCCTACTGGCAAGTAGGGATGTTAAAAATAGTGTAATAGGGTAACCACATAACTGCTAAAAATCTTAACCGTTACGTGGTTACACATGCTGCAGACTCTGCCGCATAAAACTTAATTTTATACTGCAAAGCCCACAGTGAAACTTCCTGCTGCCAGCCACTGCTGGCCCAACTCCTAGGGAAGACGCTCCACTGTGGCAGCAAAGCCTCTTCCCCATCGGATAGCCCTTGGCCATCTGGGAACTGGCTGAGTGTAATTGATACCATTAATCAATAAGCATCAGCTTATTGGTTAATTGTTTATACTCTAACATCTCTAGTGACAAGAGTTACGCAGGGCCGCCATCTCCTCGAGCAGCAGTGCCACCAGCAAATCCAGGGAAGATAGGGAAACCTGGGCCCACCCTACTTCCCAAGGTTCTCACCCAGCACTCTATGAAACCCATTACCCTAGTGCAGGATTTAGGTTTTCATGTCCTCAAAATGCATCCTGGATCGCTTCTTACCTTTAGGCCTGCCTTGGGCTTCTCCTCAACTTGGCTCGGTGTCTCCTTCAATCCCCATAGTCAACTGGTTCCGTGTGGTGTAGTGTAGTCAGGTTACTTGGTCTCTGTAGTCTGGAGTCATTGCAGCTCCTATGCAAGAGCCTGCAGTGCATGTCTAGTCTCCTTCTCAGAAAACAAAGCCTGAGCCGAGCTGCTTCCTTTTATATGCTCCCTTCACCAGGAGCATGCCCAGCAAGAAAGAAGGGGCGTGGCCTCTGGGGCCCAAAACAGTTTGTTAATTCCTGTATTGCCAGTACAGGATTGATATACCTGGTCACAGGGTCTTCTGCATGTGGATGAATTTCCCCCATCTTGAATTTAGTTTTTTCATAAAGGAAAGGAATTTATACTACTCACTTTTAAGTGATGAGTATAGGTTAGCACAGGGATACTCAACTTTAGAAGTTCCGGGGGCCACAATGATACTCACAGCACATGCCAAAGGCTGCAACTTAAGTGTGGTTGCATGTTCATGCAAATATATATGCAAATACATGCAAATAGCTTCTTTCACACTGACTGGCATGAATACAAAGATTAAAGCAAGACTACACAACACGCAGGCCCCATATAAGTCACTTCTGTGATATTAGTAAAATGCAATATTTAACCGATTTCCACCCATATGACAGCACTTTTAATGAGCAATGACAGTCCAGAAATGTAACTACTAAAACGCATATAAACAGAAGACCATTATATTGACTTGCCATTATACAGCATGTTTCCAGTGGAGGTCATGTTCAAAGAATACCACCCGCGAGCCACATGTTAAGCCCTGCGTAAAACCAATCTGTACCGGGCCGCAAACAGGCCACAAGCCGCATGTTGAGTAGCCCTGGTTTAGCGTAATGTATTTTACATGGGTCCGATTATCAGTGACTTAATCTTATCATATGAGACCAGAAATATTGTTAAATGTACTAGAGAATTCAGGTCTATAGCTTTTAACATTACATAGAACCAAAAAGCACTCAGCCCATTATGGACAAATCAGAAATCAAGGTTCGGCTCTACTGTTTTTACAGTCTGAATATGCACAGTGAATCCCAAATGGAAAAGTCTAAATATGTGTACATCTCTGATTTCCAGAAACAGTTGATGTACTACAGAGATTTATAATCCCATTTTGAATATTAGCTCTCATGTACATAAGAACATAAGAACGGCTGTACTGGGTCAGACCAAAGGTCCATCTAGCCCAGTATCCTGTCTGCCGACAGTGGCCAGCATCAGGTGCCCCAGAGAGGGTGGACCGAAGACAATGATCAAGCGATTTGTCTCCTGCCATCCCTCTCCAGCCTCTGACAAACAGAGGCCAAGGACACCATTTTATCCCCTGGCTAATAGCCTTTTATGGACCTAACCTCCATGAAATTATCTAGCTTCTCTTTAAACTCTATTATAGTCCTAGCCTTCACAGCCTCCTCTGGCAAGGAGTTCCACAGGTTGACTACACGCTGTGTGAAGAAGAACTTTCTTTTATTAGTTTTAAACCTGCTACCCATTAATTTCATTTGGTGTCCTCTAGTTCTTCTATTTAGGAACTAATAAATAACTTTTCTTTATCGGCCCTCTCCACACCACTCATGATTTTATATACCTCTAACATATCCCCTCAGTCTCCTCTTTTCTAAACTGAAAAGTCCCAGTCGCTTAACCTCTCCTCATATGGGACCCATTCCAAACCCCTAATCATTTTAGTTGCCCTTTTCTGAACCCTTTCCAAGGCCAAAATATCTTTTTTGAGGTGAGGAGACCACATCTGTACACAGTATTCAAGATGTGGGCGTACCATAGTTTTATACAGGGGCAGTAAGATATTCTGGGTCTTATTTTCTATCCCTTTCTTAATAATTCTTAGCATCCTATTTGCCTTTTTGACCGCCGCTGCACACTGTGTGGAAGTTTTCAGAGAACTGTCCACGATAACGTCAAGATCTCTTTCCTGATTTGTCGTAGCCAAATTAGCCCCCATCATACTGTACGTATAGTTGGGGTTATTTTTCCCGATGTGCATTACTTTACACTTATCCACATTAAATTTCATTTGCCATTTTGTTGCCCAATCACTCAGTTTGGTGAGATCTTCTTGGAGTCCCTCACAGTCTGCTTCTGTCTTGACTATCCTAAACAGTTTGGTATCATCTGCAAACTTTACCACCTCACTGCTTACCCCTTTCTCCAGATCATTTATGAATAAGTTGAACAGGATTAGTCCTAGGACTGACCCTTGGGGGACACCACTTGTTACCCCTCTCCATTCTGAAAATTTACCATTTATTCCTACCCTTTGTTTCCTGTCTTTTAACCAGTTCTCAATCCAAGAAAGGACCTTCCCTCTTATCCCATGGCCATTAATTTACACAAGAGCCTTTGGTGAGGGACCTTGTCAAAGGCTTTCTGAAAATCTAAGTATACTATATTTACTGGATCCCCTTGTCCGCATGTTTGTTAACCCCTTCAAAGAACTCTAATAGATTAGTAAGATAGGATTTCCCTTTACAGAACCATGTTGACTTTTGTCCAACAAATTATGTTCTTCTACATGCTTCACAATTTTATTCTTTACTATTGTTTCACTAATTTGCCCGGTACTGAAGTTAGACTTACCGGTCTGTAATTGCCCGGATCGCCTCTAGAGCCCTTTTTAAATATTGGTGTCACGTTGGCTACCTTCCAGTCATTAGGTATGGAAGCCGATTTAAGGGATAGGTTACAAACCACAGATAATAGTTCAGCAATTTCCCATTTGAGTTCTTTTAGAACCCTTGGATGAATGCCATCCGGTCCCGGAGATTTGTTAACATTAAGTTTTTCTATTTGTTCCAAAACCTCCTCTAATGACACTTCAATCCGGGACAGTTCCTCAGATTCGTCACCCACAAAGGACGGTGCAGATTTGGGAATCTCCCCAACGTCGTCAGCCGTGAAGACTGAAGCAAAGAAATCATTTAGTTTCTCCGCAATGGCTTTATCGTCCTTGATTGCTCCTTTTATAGTTCGATCATCTAGGGGACCCACAGGTTTTTTAGCAGGCTTCCTGCTTCTAATGTACTTAAAAACATTTTGTTATTTCTTTTGAGTTTTTGGCTAGCTGTTCCTCAAAATCTTTTTGCTTTTCTTATTACATTTTTACACTTGATTTGACAGTGTTTATGTTCCTTTCTATTTATCTCACTAGGATTGGACTTCCACTTCTTAAAAGATACCTTTTGTCCCTCACTGCTTCTTTTACATGGTGGTTAAGCCACGGTGACTCTTTTAGGTCTCTTGCTATGTTTTTAATTTGGGGTATACATTTAAGTTGGGCCTCTATTATGGTGTCTTTAAAAGTTTCCATGCAGCTTGCAGGGATTTGGCTCTAGTCACTGTGCCTTTTAATTTCTGTTTAACTAACCTCATTTTTGTGTAATTCCCCTTTTTGAAATTAAATGCCAGGGTGGTGGACTGCTGAGGTGTTCTTCCCACCACAGGAATGTTGAATGTTATTATATTATGGTCACTATTCCCAAGCGGTCCTGTAACGGTTATTTCCTGGACCTGATCCTGCGCTCCACTCAGGACTAAATCGAGAATTGCCTCTCCCCTTGTGGGTTCCTGCACCAGCTGCTCCAAGAAGCAGTCATTTAAGCCATTGAGAAATTTTATGTCCGCTTCTCTTCCTGAGGTGACATGTATCCAGTCAATATGGGGTAATTAAAATCCCCATTATTATAGAGTTCTTTATTTTGGTAGCCTCTCTAATCTCCTCAGCATTTCAATGTCAGTATCGCTGTCCTGGTCAGGTGGTCGGTAATATATCCCTACTGCTAATTTCTTATTATTGGAGCATGGAATTACTATCCATAGCGATTCTATTGAACATGTTGATTCACTTAATATTTTTATTTCATTTGATTCTACATTATCTTTCACATACAGTGCCACTCCGCCACCCACCCGGCCTGCTCTATCCTTTCGATATATTTTATATCCCGGTATGATTGTGTCCCACAGATTTTCCTCATTCCACCAGGTTTCAGTGATGCCTATTATGTCAATCTCCTCATTTAATACTAGGTACTCTAGTTCACCCATCTTATTAGTCAGACTCCTAGCATTTGTGTAGAAGCACTTTAAAAATTTGCCACTGCTTGTTTGTCTGCCCTTCCCTGATGCATTGGATTCCTTTGTATGCGGTTGTTTGTCTGCTCTGGCCCATGGTTTGCCCTCTCCCCTCCTCTTTCTGACTACAGCTTAGAGAATCTCTATCAGTGGATTCTCCTCTAAGAGAAGTCTCCCTCCGATTTACGTGCATCTCCACACCAATCGGCTTTCCCCCCATCTCTTAGTTTAAAAACTGCTCTACGGCCTTTTTAATGTTTAGTGCCAGCAGTCTGGTTCCACCCTGGTTTAGGTGGAGCCCATCCTTCCTGTATAGGCTCCCCCTCTCCCAAAAGTGTCCCCAGTTCCTAATAAATCCAAACCCCCTCTTCCCATTGTCTCATCCACGCATTGAGACTCTGAAGCTCTGCCTGCCTACCTGGCCCTGCGCGTATGTATGTAGTATGCCAAAACTTCCTTAATGTACCAGATTTAATGTGAAAAAGAAAAGAAAAGATGATTCGGGCAAAAACCCAGCAAATTCCATCTTTGGGGAAGAAAAATATACACAGGCTATTTGTGAAGTACTCACAAGGTCCATTATGCATGTATCACCTAGCATTTTTAATTACATCTTTTATCTTCATCATATAACTCTTTCAGAAAGAATGTTCTGTAGGGTAATTACATTATTTTCTAATAAAGATTAAAAACTTTAGGAAGAGGATATTAAAGGTTTATAAACTAACTAATGATATTTGATTCACAATTCTTGTTACATACCTGCAGTGAGGTACTATGGGTGTGCACTTTGTGTCGGTTAATTTAGTTTATATGTCTGTTTGCGTGCATGCATCACTGGAGAGTATCTTAATGCCTCTTGGAGATAGTACTGTGTGTTCACTGGTCTGACCCTCCCACTGGAATGGGAAGAAAACAAAAAAGTTTTTCCATATAGGGAAAAAAACCCAACAACAAATCATTAGCTATAAAAGCAGTTCTAGTGTCTATTGAATTATTTGAAATTTCAATCTTGAAAGTTGATGTCTTCTTCCAGTGCTCTAAAGCAGCAAGCTTTATCAGAGATTTAGCTCTCATATATGTCCCTCTTTAGTAAGGATTAGAGGACATGCTTAGCTTAGGTAAAATATTAATAGTATAAAAGAACTTACAGATAGATGAAATTTTAGCATTTTGATTTTTGGTGTGTTTATTGTTTAGTATACTGCCTGTTAGTCAAATTCCTAGGATACTTGGATTTAAAAATAATTCCTACCTTGATTTCTATCATCCTGTTTTGAGAGGTTCCTTATGTTCTTAATGTAGATTGAGGTAAGCCTTGAATACACCAAAGCAGGAACATATGACCCGTACATATGATCCAGCCTGTTGCTTAATTTCATTTGGCCCATAGCAAGTCTTGCCACCTCTCCCACAGGGCTCCCACCTCTCCCATGGGTGCCAGCTCATCTGCTGCAGGGAGACACCCTTAGCCTCCACACCCCTCAGCCTGGGAGGGTGAGTTCAACTTTTATTTTTTTTTCTCATAAATACAAAATAAAATTACTTTTCGCTTGTGTGTAGCCCTCACTTGATTTTTTTTCTGTGGGTTAGTGGCCCATGATACAGAGGCCCCACCTCTGAAATATATTATCCAAATTTCTCAGCAAAAGTACACATTTTATATGATTTCCCATGGGAATTTTAAATGAACTCTTATTTTTATTCAGTTTTTCATCCGGAAATATATAAAAGCATTTTATAACATAGAGGATAGATGTGTGGCTTAATACTAAAAATATAACTTTCACACCCATTTTAATATAAATAAATACCTGGTCTATATAAACATAAAACAGAATGCTTAGTGTGTATAAAGTAAAAATAAACAAAATGGCAAGAAATTAATTTTGAAAATTGCTTGAATAAATTACTACTTGCATGTAATGCTTAAGGGGGTATTTTCACTGTAAAGATTCAGTCACATTACTCCCATTAACATTAATGAGAGTTGTGCTGTGAAATCCCCTGCACACTACACTGAAAACATACTCCTTTGGAACTGTACAAATTTAAAGTGAAAAGGAAACCGGTTAATATATACTGTATTTTAAGAATCTTCAGGTGAACAAGTCTTAGAGGGGTAGCTATGTTAGTCTGTATCTGCAAAAACAAGGAGAAGTCTTGTGGCACTTTAAAGACTAACAGATTTAATTGCGGGTCTTCTATTCAGTGCCTTAAGGATGAAGTCAACCCCTGCATCCTTTTTGAGGGCTTAAGTGATGTATAGGTCTTGTACTGACCTACTGCATAAGGCTGTATTAAACCTGGTACTATCTCTTGCATTATATTAACTATGGAAAACACAAATTAGGTATGCTATGATAAAAGGGAATAAGGTACCAATATAATGTCACCTGTTTAAAAAAAAGACATTAAGTGAAGAAGCTATTCAATGAACTTCTCTCCTTGAAGAAAACTCAGAAATGTATGATGCACATGTTAATATTTCTCTTATTTCCTTGTGTAGGATCGTCGCTTTAATGATGAGATTGACAAACTGACTGGATACAAGACAAAGTCATTGTTATGCATGCCCATAAGAAACAGTGATGGAGAGATTATTGGTGTTGCCCATGCGATAAATAAAATTCCTGGAGGTGCTCCTTTTACTGACGACGATGAAAAAGTAAGATTATATTTATTTTGTATGTTCATTTGCCTGGTAGCTTGAGAAAAATCTTCCCACTATTAAGGATCAAGTCTTCTGTTTAGGGAGAGGAACCCACCTAATGAATGAATTTTTTCTTTATGGTAATACATTATCATAACGTGCTCTTTCCACATATCTTTTTCTTGTGTATTTATTGTAAGTTTTGGGTCTATTCATATTGTAAAATCAGTTTGTATCTTGCTTCAACAATATAAACAGGCTTTCTAATTGAGGATCTGTTCTCTCAGCTCTGCCTAGACATCTGTGGAAGAGCTAATAACAAAGTATTGCTCTCCCATATTCCCTTATGCTGAAGTGAATATAATTGTAACCCACAGCAGCAACGAGTTTGTTGCTATCTATTAATGATGTGGTCAGGTCCCAGTGTCTCACTATTATCAGTTGGCATTTTTCAAGAAAACCAAAGTTTGTGTATATGCTCTTTCATTTACTTCGTAAAGACTTGAGGTAGGAATGAAAAAAAATCAAATGCTATATTTTTAAGATCTGATATCCTCACCACAGTTGATGGCCATACTATAAACATGGTCTCATGTTATCTTGTGATTGCAGAAAATGATTATCCATAATTACAAATACAAATTTAACAACAAACATATTTCAAATCTTTAGGTGCCAACAAAAATGTGAATAGCTTTTGAATAACACACATTTGCTTAGACTTTTTAAGCAGTATAGTTGCATTAAATAGCCATATTAAATTGTAGGGCATTTATTATTAATGATCTTTTAATTTTACTGTAAATTTGGTCTTTGACCAGATCCTATGTTTACATTCAGGCTAGACACTGTTTGCAAGATTTCCCAGTACTGTTATCATTGGTTCAGTTCCACTGATGGGAGCACTAGTGATCTAGGATTCTAAATGGTGTATTCTAGGTGGTGGATAGGATTGTAGGTAGCTAGTGTTTTAAGCATCCTAACCCCACCGTGCAAGTCTGCATGACACCGCTCAAAAAGCAGTGGCCATCAGGATTTTGTATACGCTAGAGTTGCCACCAGTGGAACTGCGTTAGTGACAGTACAGGTTGAACACCTCAGGACCTAAACAGTGCCAAACTAGAGAATTTGCCGAACCACGGGAGGTCGGTATTATCTAGAAGCATTACCAACACTTCCACTGCTTACTGGTCTCTTATAAGACATTTATGGGAAATTACAGCTAAATAACAGCATGGAACACTGAGAGTCAGGACTGGTAGCTGTAAGCAAACTATATGGGATCACAGAAAACTTTGGCGTACTCATGACATGTGGACATCCATGTTATTAAAATCATGCTGGACCCCGGATGTTGCCAGATCAGAGAGTGCCAGACTAGAAAGGTTCAACCTGTAGTGGGTAATTTTAGGAACAATTTCCTAATGTAGACAAGTTAGAGAGGGAGTGAACTTTGCAGAGGTTAACAAAAAGGTTCCTGCTTGTTAGGCAAGATGTAGTTTTGTACTACTATAGACAGCAAATTTAAATACACAATATTTTAATGCTAAAGGAAGAAATTCATTGTAGATTTGGTAATATAGCTAAAGGCCAAAAATACTCCTTTGCACATCTAGTGATACATATTGATATTCCTTCATGCATCTGTCTCCATAGATTTCCATTTTTGGAACTGCATGGACTCAAGATCGTTTAAAATATAATAGTCTAGAAGATGCCTTGTTCTGTGATATGTGGATAAGGCAGCACCCAACAACTTTTCACTTTCGTTAGTTTGTTTGTCTTTGTCAATGGTTCCCATTTTGTCAGTGTTTTCAGCAGGACTGAAGCCATAAAATGCCTACACAACCTGTTCAGGAGAAATTTTAGGCTGCTTTTATAGCAAAGATGACCATTGTCTCCCATTTTTCCCAAACTGAAGTAAGCCAAGCTTACATTGGGGAAGATGATACCCACTTGTGTGGTTTGGAGACAGAGAGGAACTTATGAGAATCAGGTGAATTTGCAAGGACAGAGAGGGCAAGAAGGAGAAAATGTGTGCATGTGCAGGGGAATGTGGAGCATAGGAAGGAGTGCGAGGGCTTGAGAGAGAACCGAGAGTTAAAAGACTGAGTGAAAAGGATGAGAAAATATGGTGGGAGGGTCCATGCAAATGAGGAATCTGAGGGAGAGCATGGAGGGAAGGTGTGAATGAGGCAGAAAAGTGGGGTGGGATGTAGAAAATTAGGAGGCAGATAAATTAGTGGAAAGAGATGAAGTGGAATAAAATAGTAGCTAACAACACTGCTAACTGCATTTGAACAAAATCGAGCCCATCCGCCCACCTGAAGAGCTTATCTAGAAATATTGAGTATGCAATGGTTGTGCCATTGGTAGTTGATATATTGACATTACTATGCACTGACAATAAGAGCAAGTACTGTATTTATGCAGGATAAATAATAAGGTCTGTTGTAAGAAATTCCTGTCTCTTTGGCTTCTCAAATAGATGGTGATGGTTTTCAGAATGGGGAATGATAGGACATGACTGAAATGAATTAGGAACCTGAAACTAATGTAAGTTGTGTACAGTGTGAAACGCTGCATAAATAAAAAAAATATTTCTCGTAATTGTGTGTAATAGGTATAGTGCTGTATGTTTCTTTTTTAAAGTCAGTGGGTTTTTGTTATTTATAATATAAAATATATAACTCCAGAGTACAGGACACAGCAATAAATATTGCTGAAAAAATGGGAGTCCTCATAAGTACTGCTGTGTAACTGAGGGTTAACAATATGGATTTTAATATAAATAATGTCTGTCAGTAACATTTCTATTGGCATTTTGAAAAGGGATGCTAATGAGACCAGTCGCACTAAATTGCTGGGGATTTAAATATCCCCACGGTATTTGCATTACATAGCGTGGCTGGCTTTGCCGGCAAAAGCGCCAGTCTAGATGGGATCTTGCGAAAATAAACCCTTTCCGCAAGATCTCTTATGCCTACTTGAAAGCATAAGAGATCTTGCAGAAAAGGGTTTATTTTCCGCAAGATCCTCGTCAGACTGGCGCTTTTTGCCGGCAAAGCCCCGAGCCGAAAAAGCGGCAGTTATGTAATGCAAATACCACGGGGATATTTAAATCTCGCATGATTTGTAATTGCAACTGGTCTCATTAGCATCCCTTTTCCGAAAAAGGGTGCCAATGTAGACACAGCCGGTGTGTAAGAGGTGTAATTAGAAACATATTGGCTTTCTAAGGTATCTTTATATGATGGAATCTTACGGCAATCCAGGCAGGAAAATACCATTTTAAACTAGTAATTGGCTGGATATTAAAGATCAGAAAGGGAGGGACAGCTGTTATTTTTGCAGCTGGTAATAGCTGTCAGGTGCCTTCTATTAGAAACATAGAAAAACAACTGTTTCTCTGTATTTGAGAGATTATTAGCCATGGTACCTCCTTGCCAGCAGATGGAGACAACCCAGTAGATATGTTGAGTGACATCAGTTTTGTGAACCAGGAGTTTGTTTGCTCTCAATCTCATTTATTTTCCTCTCCAGTTATAAGTGTATCCATTTAGTTTACTTTGTTTTATTTTTTTAATCTCTTGCTTATTTGAGATGACTGGCAGCTCATGGGTTAAGCTTCTGGCTTTCATTCAGATCATTCTGTTTTGTCCCGCTTGAAAAACTGGAATTTGGACAAAAGATATTCTAATTTAAGATCAGACACAATAAGGGAGTACAACAGCTAGCAATGGAAGGAGTGAAGAATAAAGGTTAACCATAAAATATTGCCATGGTTATATAGCTAACAATGTGCACAAATTGAAGGTTCCAAATAATTTAGAGATGTGTGTCTAATTTTTAATATACAAATATCATCTGCAATTGGCTGCACCTCACCTTACCCCCATTAGTTACATTAGTAATTTTATATAAAGGAAACCACATAAAAATGTTCACTGCAGTGGATGTAGGTATTTGAGATGTACTGTGGTTAGTTGCTTTCCTTGCAGTGTGTGGGAGTGACAGGGAAGAGAGCAGCATTTCTGTCTTCGTCAGCAGCACCAGCTATGGCAAGAAGGAGAAAACATTCTAACTCTGCACGGAAGGTAATTTTTCCTCATGTGGCAATCTTACAAACTCCCGCCCCGTTATAAAAAACTTAGTGTGTCTGAGCAACTGACAATACAGTGATCTAATTCTTTAGGAAAGAATTTTCAGAAGTCACTTGTGATTTTTGGGACCTTGATTTTTGGATGTTCAACTTGAGATGTCTTAAAAGGGCTTGATTTCAGAATGTAGGTACTCAGCCCTTTTTTGAAAATCAAGCTCACTTATGGGTGTTACAAATTAGGCAGCAATCATTGGAGGCAAAATTGCTATTCATTCTTGAAAATATTGGCCATATTTTATAAACTCAGTAAACATACACTTATAAATCTGGCCCTATGTGTTACAGCACTTAGCCACAAGTGAATTAAAGAAGCAATAACTGGTTGAAAAAGCAACTGCAAGGATTTTTTTCCTCCTTAAGAGCGGCTAACCCATCTCCCTTTTTTTCACAACCATTTTTGTAAGAGCAAATTGTTCCTACATAGAAGGGTATTGCCCTTTTAACATATGGCGTATAATTTTTGATGTTACTTTTATCCAGGTATAACTGGCAAATATCAACTTTATGAATGTGAATTGTGTATTGCATGTAGATGGATGTAAATATTTAATATCAATTTCTTTGGTTCTACCATTACTGTATTTTCCTTCCGTTTTTTGGCTATTAGTATGACATAAAATCAGTGTAATTAATTTATTTTATTTGCTACCTTTTGTACCATCTTTTTACTAGTAATTTAAAAAGCATTAGAATTCTAAGACAATATGTTAGATCTCTTCAGACATACATTAAAGGGGCCCTCTCACACACAGACTAAGGAAAGATGAATGAAAACATAATTGGGAACGTCCCTAAATAATGCACTATAAATAGAGCTTAGATTTAATGAGGCCTAGCAGCCTCTGTGCTATATCACTTACACTGTTCTTTTCAAATCTTCTTTGCCCTTGAGTTTCCTTAGGCAGTGGTAACCTCCAAGGCATTATACACATTCACAAAGCCACATAGAGAACAGAGTGCATAGTTTAGTATACAAGCTTTATGATGGTATCAGCAAAGGTAGGGGGACTTCTTAAAGTTGAGGAAGAAAACATGGAAGTGCTTTCCTGAACTTTAGACATTTCTGAACATATAGATGATTCACAAGCCAATAGGAAGGTGTGAAAGCTAGCTCTTGCCTGAGGATTGGGTTATATTTGTATTTTTCTTTAGTGCTTTTCAGAAAGTTGTTAGCAGATAAAAGGTACAAATTTTGTAGCATTATTAAAGCCCCTAATGTGCAAGCAGATTTATAATTTGCCATATCTAAGCTGGTGGAATGTTATAACATCTCTCTCTGAAAAATGTGAAATCATTTTTCACGGCAAATGTTCAGTTTTCTGTTTCTGTGAAATCGATGGCAGCTGTGAGAATAATACAGCATTAACAGTGTGTCAGAGTGAATTTTCCATACATAATGACTATTCTTCAGCGTGCGATGCATTTTTTTCCCTTCTTTGTGTTGGTGGAGGAAAGATCCTTTACAATAGGTACTTCAGCCTGCTTTCAGGCTGAACCAGACGGGTCAGTCATTGGCAGCAGGCAGAGGGGAAAGTAAGTGGGAGTGCCCAGGTACGCAGCTCCGACAAGAGCTGGCTGAGCTGCAGCAAAAGCCAGCAGGGAGCTATTTAAAGAGCTGGCAGGTACTCTGGTTGCAATAGCACAGTACCTGTAAGAAATTTTAAGTTACTTTCACAGCTGGCAGCAGGAGAATATCCCACCTCCTGAAATGTCCTCATTTTTGGTCTCTTCAGTAGCCAGTGCTCAACCAGAGCTCCTGGCTACAGATCAGTTCTAATTTAATATGAACAAAAGGTAGGTTGCTTCATTTATGAGACAAATGCAATAAATATGCCAAATCTGTAATGGAGGCCAGTACCTTTTATAGCATGTTTTGTTGTTTAACTTTTTAGGGAAAGAGGCTGGCATTTACTACTTTTGTTTATTTTCATAGTAGTTTATATTAAGTTAGAATTGTAAAATGTATTTTCCTGAATAGCGGATATAATTGTTTGCCTCAGATATCATGACAAGAAACAAAACATCTAAAAAAAGATCTTTTTACTGTTGTGTGTTTTTGGTGTTGTCCTGGTATAATCTTTGCCATTCTAGACATTAGTAATCATACTTATCAAACCTCTAGTGAAAGACTTATCCTAGCAAAAGTTTGAAAGTCTGTGCTTTAGAATACTGAATGCTCCATTATGTCAATTTTTAGTTTTCCAAATTTTGATGTAACATCGAAAAAACTAATTAATTATTGCATCAAGGCAATGTATATAGTAACAGTAACCGCACATTAATTTAAACTAGAGGTCCAGTTTTCTCTAGCTTTAACATCCTCCTAGACCAGTGGTTCCCAAGCTTTTCACTAGTGTGGACCCCCAAATGCCCCCCCCCCCAAACCATTCGTGGACCCTCAATCACCCTCCCAAACCATTCAGGACCCCCATCAAAGCCAATTCTAGCCACAGTTCTAGTAGTCAGCAGAGTATTTTCTGACTTTAAGTTTACTTATGTCTGTCTGATTAGACATTCCACTTGAGGATGCTTCACTCTGCTCATCAGTCTCCTGTCTCTTCAGCGAGCCTGATTTCAGCCACAGATCCATGTTGAATGTGTGGCTAACATTTGTATGCTTCTAACCATTGTGATCGTTTCGTCGCACAAAGGTTCCACAACATAGATTTTTGGATAGCAATTAATAACATTATTGGAAGATATTTAATTTAAAAATAATATTTGATTGTAACTGGCAAATTATTTAAAACTTATTTTCTGTGATCATTTTTATCTCTTTTTTTTCCCATGGACTCCCTACAATACCCTCGCAGGTGGACCCCTGGTTGGGAACCACTGTCCTAGACTGAAGAGAGTGAAGCAAGTGCAGGAGAATTGTACACCATTTCCAGTTAGGTCTAAATTCCAGGGTGGATTGATTTAAATCAAGTTTTCCACTGATACTACTTTTACATTTCTTCAAACAATAGTGCACATCTGATGACTAAAACATGTTAATTTACAGCTCAGTATAGCATTTTACAACATCTAAGAGGGTATACTTTGTGTAATTTTTTCATTACCTGATTCAAGCTGCGGATCAGCAGCAATACATTACAAACAGTAAGTACTAAAATCATACACACAAACACAATAGCACTTATATTTTATTAAACTAAATCTTAAATATTACATAAATGTTTCACATTTGTAGCAGTCTCCTGAGTAACCAGCTGTCCTTAAACTCTTTTTTAAATTTTTTTTTCAAAGTTTATTAATGCTAACAGATAAGTCCTCTACACAGCACCGTAACTCAAAATAAGATATGCAATTTTAGCTATGCAAACTGAGTATCTTATTTTGAAGCTATTTCAAAATAGCTTATTTTGTCATTTTGAAATAAAGCACTATTCCAAAACATCCCTTACTCCTCGTAGAATGAGGTTTACAGGAACGTTGGAATAGCGAGCCCAAAATAACAGGCTTGCTGTGAAGATGCGGAATAGCTTTTTCGGGATACTCCAGTATCCTGAAATAGTGTTGCAGTGTAAACGTACTCTAAATGTTCAGTGTCCTTAAAACTTCTACAGCTAGCTCTCATCTTCCTCACTCCCGCTGTCATTTTGATGCAGATCTTATTCCAAGTTTCCAAAAAAATCTAAGACTGACTGTGCTCAGAGTGCACTTAATTTTCTGAGTAAGCCCTACTGAAAACAAGCACAGGATGGGGTTCCATTGAGAAAGCTGAGTTATGCTGAAGTAAAATAGGGAATAGACTTATGGCATCACCATTATGATCTGTGACCATGATGTTCCAAAATAAGAGGTATGTATTATGTAATATAAAATAAGAAAATGACACTCAGATTTATCTTACTGGAGCTTTTTGTACTGTATACCTAGTTAATTAATTAAATAAGGCATATGGATTAGCTAAGCTAAACTTTTTTTTCCTAGCAACATCAAACATAGCAAACAGCTTGGGAATTTACTTGTTGAATCACACTTATGCTAAGAGGCATGGAGAGAGTCTTAAAGAATGGTGCATTGCAAAGTTGATCCACATTGTTCTTCAAACATCTACACATCAATTTATCCCATTAAGCAGTTTTCCTTATGATGTTTCATTCTTGCAGCTAGGCCTTGCATCATCTTCTTGCACTGCTTACACTTGACACATTTTCCTTTTCTACCTAGGGAACAAATTTCTTCAAAATATTCCAAGGTAAGATCTCTTTTACACCCAGAAGCCATGAGGAGTTTTTCTGTGGCAAAAGTGTAGGGGAATATAGGAAGCTGTGTGTGCTGAATGCCTTCCTTTTCCTTTCCAGCCCACTCTAATGTTTCTTTCTATGCTGCCTCCATCCTTTTATATGTATTATCTCTCTGTCTTTAGACAATGTCTTAACTAAAAATGCCACACTTGGCCCAGTTCACCATAGGAATGTAAGGGAGTAGTTGACTAGTCGACTACCCTATAAGCCTATGCTTATCGGGTAGTTGAGTTGACTGCTCGCTCCCCCCACCCTTGCTGCCTCAGCAAAGTGGGTTGGGGGAAGCAGGAGCCAGTGCTTGGGGAACCCAGCTTAAAAGCTGGTTCCCCCCAGCACCTTCTTTGCGGTGCGGGGACGGGGTGGTGGTAGGGGAGGCAGAGCGACAGTGGTCCTGGAGCTGGCGTGAGCTGGGACTGCTTAGTCCCGGCTTGCGCTGCCTCCAGAAGCTAACCCCTTGCAGGTTCCTACTACTGTACATTAAAACTGCAGAGCCGCAGCAGGGGTAGTGAGCGCCTCCCCCACCCCCCCAGCAACTAATTGAGTAGTCAGTGAAAATTCCATCGACTACTTGATTAGCTAATTATTTGCAACTTAACATCCTTAGTTTACCACCACATATTCAACTTCTAGGCTGCAGGTTAATGACACATTGATTTGGATCATTTACTAGGATTTTTATCAGGAATAACATGACACCTGTTCCCAGAATTTCCAGTACTCAGTCTAATGGCTGTAGGTTAACCCCTCCACCCTTTTTGAGGGGCGTTTCTAACCCTAGATTATTTTAAAGCTCCTATCTGACTAAAGTAATTTTTTTTCCTTTCCTGCTAGTTTGTTTTCTGTAAATTATTGTAATTACATAGATGTCCATTCCAGGGGTCTTGTTCCTGGAGCCACACACTGAGGTAGTTAGCTCTGAAGGCAGTGGTCACGTGGCCCACTGGGATTCTAAGTGTGGCCCGTCAGACACATTGTTTACGTTGCCCACATAGAGGATTGCCAGATTCCACTAATTTCCATCTGTGTCATTTTCTTTCTATTGGTGTTATTATAGCGACCTATGTGAAGTAAGGGCACATGAAATGAAGTGCATGCTGATTCACTCAGCATTGACTGTGAGAGCCATGTGTTCCTTCTGCATTTAATCAAAGCGCTGCTACAGTTCAGTTGGCACACCTGGCAAATTCTATGTGTGCAAGGACAGTTAGCAAAACTACCCTATCCTGGAAGACCATCTTGGTTATGACAATTTTGCAGCCCACTGAGATGAAGGAGGTCCACTCATGCAGCTCACTCACTAGCCTAGTTTGCCCATCACTGTTCTAAGGCAAGGTACAAAGACAAAATAGGACTGTTCCTTTAATTTACTGAAGTATATTAAAAGGAGAGGAAAGACTGAGATTTGGAGAATCATTGTCCCCCATCAGCCTGACTTGTAGAGAGGAAGATCCCACCAGTCTACACTGATATAGGCAAAATGTGGAAAAGTCTGGCTGGCCTGAGGACATTAGAAGTAGCTGGATAGATAGGAAACACATTGGATAAGCAAATGTATGTTGCACACAATTGCAGTAAATGATTGCCCTCCTGAATATGTGTTAGGGTACGTCTACACTAGCCCCCTAGATTGATCTAGGGAGGCTAATGAGGGCGACCGGAATTGCAAATCAAGCCCGGGATTTAAATATCCCATGCTTGATTGCATGTTCCCGGCCGGTCATCATTTTAGAAATTGACTAGCTCGAAGTAACTGCCCTCGTCTACACGCGGCAGTGAAACGGGATTCTGATTTAAAGCCCCTAAATCGAATTAGCTGGTAAACCTCATTGCAGGAGGAATACCAGCTAATTCGAGTTAGGGCTTTAAATTGGAATCCCGTTTCACTGCTGCGTGTAGACGCGGGCAGTTACTTCGGGCTAGTCAATTTCTAAAATGGTGACCGGCCGGGAACATGCAAATCAGGCACAGGATATTTAAATCCCTGGCTTGATTTGCAATTCCGGTTGCCCTCATTAGCCTCCCTAAATCGATCTAAGGGGCTAGTGTAGACATACCGACTTACATTGTTAATAGCACCAACTAGGGTTTTCTGAAGTATGTAGAAAAACAGCCCAATTCAGAAATGTACCATTCCAAATTAACCCCTTAAAAGTGATTACTCCATTGCAGTATGTTGCCTCCATCACAATACCAGAGATACAATTTGCAGAAGAAGAGCAGAACAATACAAAGATGTCTGAAGGGTGAGGGTGTTGAAGCTAGAACGGTCTGGGAAAGCTGTAATAGTCTATTAAACAATTCCTGGAGTTGTCAAATACTTTTTAAAAACCAAATGAAAATAAAATACATTAACTGAGCCCCTTCCTAGGGAGAATTGTATAACTATTGTCAAGAGAATTAAATTTTCTACATGAAGAAGCTGAATCCAGCTTCAGATCAGTATATACAATTTTATAGTAGCTAGGATGGATTAGTAGCTTTCCTTTCATTGATTTCATCAGGAGGTGGATCAGGCCTTAAAGTTTCCTTTACAAAACTTGTATTGTTCTGGGTCAAAGCACTAATAAAATCAATTCAAGCTGGACTTTAGCTTCATTTCCTTTGGATTTGGATGCAGATAGGTTTGCTTGGAAGATTCTGAGCTGTTGATCAAACAGTATTGAGGCAGCTTGAGCATTCAGCACAGGAACAAGGTTACTGCATGTTTGTCTCATAAGGATTTGTTGGTAATTCAAAAAGTGGGAAAGGTTATTGTTCCGAAGCAGTCCTGTTCATGAAAGAGCTTCCAAACAGTAATACAATCTTATGCTCTCCATGTAGCTGCACACAAAGGTCACTTCATCCCTTCATAGTTAGATAATATTTTGTCAGGTATTTTTAACCTGAAGACACTTCTTGATGTGAAGCTTTGCAGCTAAGAAGCATGGAGTATGAATCTTTCAAATGTGTCTCTGGCTGCTGCTTGAAATATTTGAAGCTGTTTAGCCTCCCACATACATTAAACTAACTATTCCCTTCCTTTCCACCCGTCTCAGTGGTATTCTGCTCTTCCCCAGAGTTATATTGAAACCAGGTACAGAAGAGGGACTAGAGGTTTTATAACTGCAATTTCTGTGATATTAAACCATATTGGATAGGCCCACTGGCAAGATCTTTCTGATAAAATAATTGGCAGCATGAGAGTTAGCCACATTGATACTTAAATTGCATCACTGTGCTTCAGAGTCAATGCTCCCCTGAGATGAAATAGGAATTGTCAAAGTCCAGGGCAGTTGCAGTTGTATTTCTCCTCAGTACTCCATCAAGAAAAAACTTATATAACAAATGGTCTAGTAGCACCTTAAAGACTAACAAAACATGTAGAAGGAATCAAGGCATCCACTCCCAGGCTTCTGGTTCTTCTGTCCATTGCCTCTCTTGGGTGGAGACCCAACTCTCTTGCCCTTATGACTGGACTGACTAGTTCTCTGCCTTTACTGTGTTATACCCAGCAAATACAGACCGTCTCTGCAGGCTTGCTAGCTTTCTTATGGGAAATAGTATAATTGTCCCTGTTGTACGTAAGGCTAAGATTTTTATCATGCATATTTTTAGTAAATATCACAGATATTTCATGGGCAATAAAGAAAGATCATAGGCATTCATGAATTTTTCTTTATTGCCCATGATTTATGACTTTTACTAAAGATATGTATGGCAAAATGGGGAGTTGCATGGTCCCCATATCATCCTGGGGGGGGTCTACTCAGTGCTGCAAGGTCCCCCCCCTACTCCCTGTAGCCCCTGGTTTGGGGCACCCCTGTCTCCTGAAATCACTGGAGTACCCACATTGCCTGGGCTGGTTGGAAGCTCCTAGGAGTCCCGCTGCCCATGGTAACCAGAAGCTCTGGGGTTTCCCTGCTGCCCACCCTGTTATCTCAGTACAGATTCAGAAAGGGACTATTACATTAGTTTACATTATGAGGGCTTTCTTCACGATGTTATAAGAACTAGAGAGGTTAAGCTTTCATTTATAAATACAGTAAAATGAGCAAAAACGAAGGGGCCCCAAGCCAGCTGCAAAGTGAAAGCCACAGTTTATGCACCATTGCTTGAGATCATATGGGGACTATTTACTGTCATGTTTGGCAGTTTGTGGGAATAGACCTAGCTGTTGTAAATACATTACAAATGATTGTGGTAAGCTGAGCATGGTAAATCAATGCCCTTTTCCTGAGAGGTGTTGTACAGAATTTAATAGCATTAAGTAAATACGTCCACTAGGACAATTGGGAACATTAACAGGGAAACAATTCTGCTTCCTTTTTTATTACTTGGCACTTCAGTATTGTTCATTTTATCAAAATTACCTTGACTGTGGATTCTCTTAATGTTTGTTGTAGTAAAATTCCAGAAGAGTTGTGTGAAGGATCAATTCACAGAGCCATTAGGTTTTTTAAAAAATGTAATCATCAAGTTTTCAGCTGCATTTAGGGCTACATCATACTAGTGAAGGGATCTGTGGGTGTCTGCAGATTTTTTAAGTCCAAGTCAGTCAGTTGGTGACAAATCATTCTACATTCCCCAGTGCCTGCTGTGCAGATTAGTGTGTTGTGATTCTCTCTCGGAAGAGATTCCAGATCTGTATAGCTTAAGCTCATGGTCAGTCTTGTGGCATTATTGATTCAGGACATCTCATTCTTGCAGGTAAGCTTGGAATGGGTTGCTTAGTTATTTTTCTGCCTGGATTTATTCAGCATATTTTCCCATCTGGAACTAAAGTTATCTCAAGCATACTTTTCTGTTTGAACTGGAAGACTAAGGTAATATTTAATGAGAAGATTGTTTTACATACAATTTTAGTGAATTTAGGGAAAATTCAGAGAACTCCTTTGCTTGACTTCCATGTAGCCATATGTACTATCCTCAGGTGTACAGAGGAGTAGAGGTCTCAGAAAAAGAATTAGAAACCCTAAATTCTGATCCAAGCTGTGACACCAGCAAGGGTCCTGAATAAGTCATGTAGCCTGTCTTAGATTTTCTGTCTAGAAAATGAAGATAATGCCTGTCACTCATGGATATTGGAACAGTTGACTGAGTTAGTGTGTCTAGGTTCTTTTGAAGATGACAAATGCTAAGAAGAGGAAGCAGTAGAGAAAACAACAATTTGTGGTTTGCTTGTCAGTGAAGAGGAAGGCATATCTGAAATCAGCTTTTCACCTATGCTGTACTAAGGCTCTTGGGCTTTGACTGTATGGTGAAATTGACCGGCATAGCTATTGCAGAATGTACTGTTCTGGAATAGTGTCAGATGTGAATACTCTAATCCAGAATAAAAGTCACATTTATTCTGGAATAATTTATTATCTTATTCCTAACTGGTATGTTGTCAAGATCAGCAGTTCTTGGTAGATAAATTCTTTGTCAGTAGCAGCATGCCAGCAGAACTTTCGTTGATAACATTTTTAGCACAGATAGTGCCTGAGTCTTCCTCTGATTTGTGAGATTTATGTCAATGAAGAGGTATCAGAAGGATTAGTTGTCTGTAATAGTCTGAAACTGCTAAGGGCACAAAAGTATTCTTATCTCATGTAATGGGTGAGATTAATTTAGCACTTCAACTAGCCTTCATTTTTACCAGTAAAAACAAAAGCCCAAATCAACCAAAATGATTTGGTTTAAGCCACTCTTGTTTTTGGAGAAAAATTTGTTTACACCAACAAAAATAAGCATTGAAATCAATGCATAATTATAGAAGCATATAAAAAACCAATTGTTCTTGGCTACAGCTGAGGTAAGCCTTCTTAAATGATCAGCAGAAAAGATCTGCCTCATTGGTCCACTGGGATGATTTCATCTTTTAGGGTATGTTTACACTGCACTGTTATTTCAGAATAACTGATGTTATTTTGAAATAGCAAAATGTGCGTCTACACACAAGCAGTTATTTCAACATAACGTTGAAATAATGTCCAGACAGAGGACTTCTTACTCTGACTCCTGTAACTCTGATTTTATGAGGATTAAGAGAAGTTGGAGGAAGATTTGAAATAAGCTATTTCGATTTAAGCTACACAATTAGTGTAATTCAAGTTGCGTAGCTTATTTTGAGTTTAGCCCTGCTGTGTAGACGTACCCGTAGTGAGGTACTTAGCCTACTCAGTTATCAATAGCTGATCTCCATAATAACTACAAGGATTTTTTTTGTAGTAATAGCATTTCACCTCTCTAGTGAATTTTTCATTTTTCCTGGGACATAATGAAATGTTCATACAATAGTTCTTCCCATCTAAGGATGTTCAGAGGTGGGTAATTGGCTAATTGTGCAGTTGGTCTAACTTGTATTGACTACATGATTAGTTGATAAGGAAAAGCGCTCAGTCCCTGCTCGTGCTGGGTCCAGGAGCTACCCCTGCCATGGCAGCCTTCCCTGTGCCTCCCCGCCACGCTGCTGTCTCTGATTGAGTCAGCAGTGCAGCAGGGGAGGGGGCAGGTGGCACTGTGGAGACAGTGCTGGGGGGATCGGCTTTTAAGCTGGTTCCCCTCAGCATCAGTTCCTGCTTCCCAACCCCCCTTGCTGCCTCTGATACAGAGGTGGGGGAGGGGAGAATGCAGGTAGTCAAGTATAGAATCATAGAACACTAGAATTGGAAGGGACCTCAAGAGGTCATCGAGTCCAGTCCCCTGCCTTCATGACAGGACAAAGAACTATCTAGATCATCCCTGACAGGTGTCTGTCTAACCTGCTCTTAAATAGCTCCAGTGATGGAGATTCCACAACCCCCTTAGGCAATTTATTCCAGTGTTTAGCTACCCTGACAGTTACAAAATTTTTCCTGATGTCCAACCTAAACCTCCCTTGCTGCAATTTAAGCCCATTGCTTCTTGTCCTATCCTCAGAGGCCAAGGAGAACAATTTTCCTCCCTCCTCTATATAATACCCTTTTAGATACTTGAAAACCACTATCATATCCACTCTCAGTCTTCTCTTTTCTAAACTAAACAAGCCCAATTCTTTCAGTCTTCCCTCATAGCTCCTGTTTTCTAGACCTTTAATCATTTTTTGTTACTCTTCTCTGGACCTTCTCCAATTTCTCCACATCTTTCTTGAAATGTGGTGCCCAGAACTGAACACAATACTCCTATTGAGGCCTAATCAGCACAGAGTATAGCGGAAGAATGACTTCTCGTGTCTTGCTCACAACACTCCTATTAATACATCCCAGAATCATGTTTGCTTTTCTGTAACAGTGTCACACTGCTGACTCATGTTTAACTTGTCATCCACTATGACTCCTAAATCCCTTTCAGCAGTACTCCCTCCTAGACAATCACTTCCCATTTCTCGAAAAAGGGATGTAAATTAGACACTTCAAAATTGCAAATGAAGCTGGGATTTAAATTTCCCGTGCTTCATTTGCATAATGGTGGCTGTGTTTTTTTTTCAAAAAGGGGCTTTTCGAAAGAAAAACAGCTGTTTAGATGGGGATCGTTCGAAAATAAAACCCTTTTTGAAAGATCCTGTACTCCTGAAAATATGAGTACAGGATCTTTCGAAAAAGGGTTTTATTTTCGAATGATCCCCATCTAAACAGCTGTTTTTCTTTCGCAAAACCCCTTTTTGAAAAGAACCACGGCCGCCATTATGCAAATGAAGCGTGGGAAATTTAAATCCTGGCTTCATTTGCAATTTGCCAAGTGTCTAATTTACATCCCTTTTTCAAGAAAAGGGATGTAATCTAGACTTATCCTGTATGTGTGAAACTGATTGTTCCTTCCTAAGTGGAGTACTTTGCATTTGTCCTTATTAAACTTCATCCTATTTACCTCAGACCATTTCTCTAGTTTGTCCAGATCATTTTGAATTATGACCCTATCCTCCAAAGCACTTGCAACCCCTCCCAGGTTGGTATCATCTGCAAACTTAATAATTGTACTCTCTATGCCATCATCTAAATCGCTGACGAAGTTATTGAACAGAACCGGCCCCAAAACAGGCCCTTGCGGGAACCCATTTTGTTTCAGGCCAATTCCACAAGCCAAATACACAGAGAAGGGTTGGAACTTAACTTCATTCACAAGTTTAATTTTTATGCAAATGGTATGAATAGGGACATTGGTTGTCTCGCACACTACATTCCACATCCTAATGACTTAACCAACCAACCAAACAATGGAGGTGCTAATTGTTTTTAATCAGCCTCTCCTAACTATTTGAACCATCTACTCTCTGTCTCTCATTTTTTTCCTCCTCTCCTTTTTTCCTCCTCCCTCACCCCCCTTCCCTTATTTATTCTTGGATCTGGACTTCTAATACTCCTGTCATCTGAAGAAGTGGGTTGTGCCCACGAAAGCTCAAGATACCATTTATTAAATAGTTCACCATTTCATTAATGAAAAGTGAACATACACCAACCTTTGTAACCTGAGCAGATTTGCCTATCACTGCAGTCAAACTCACTGGTAAGGGCAAACACTAGAATAAGCTTATAGATTACAAAATATAGATGTTAAGTGATTATAAGTGGTAGGCAAAAAGTCAGAGTAATTACTAAAGGAAAGAGATGAGCACACAGTTCAAATTCTCAACCTTATTAGACCGGGCAATATCTAGAGTAAGCAGTTTCTCACTCAACTGGATACTTGAGGTTAGAAGTGATTTGAATTTGGTGAACAATTTCATCGGTGATAGACAAATAGGTTCTGACTCTTACCCTTAGTCTGTAGAATTACCCCTCTGGGGTGAGACAGGGCTTCAGTGGCTATGATTAAAGCAGTAAAGATGCAATAACTTTCACACTGGATATTACCCCCTTTTATATGGGAAAATGGCCAAGGATCTGTGCAAATGTAAATCCACCTGTACTGTCACCATTAAAAACAAAACTACCCTGGAGCAGAGTTCCCTTTCCCAGCATCCTGTTCCCTGTTGCCTCAGTTCCTCTGTGACCTGGGGAAGGAGGTAGGATTTGTACCTTATGTTGGAATACTTCACCAAAAGAAATGGGTAATGACTTGTTCTTGCAATTATATCATAAGCTGACATCTAAGTCCAGAATTGCTTTTGAAAGCAAAGGCAGAAACTCATTGCACACTGACATTTTGATGCTGTTGCATCTCCACCACAAAACAGAAGCCCCGTTTTGTTAATCAATGAATATAATTGGCCTGCTTTCATGAATGTTAATCTGTTTATTGTCCTTATGAAAGATTTCAGAATGCTCTAATTGGTTGTGGATGTTGTGAAGTGTCATACTATTAGTGAAAGAACATAAAATACGAAGTACAACTTGTCAGATAACCTCCGACACTTAGTCAACAAGGATACAAATTGTTGTGCAGCCAGATAGATTCCAGAACTTCAACCAACTTGAATTATGTGAACATTTAAGAAAATTAGCCAATTAAATTGCTAATAATACCCTTCATGCTATTCCCTTGGCAGGCAAACATTTAAGTAGACTTTAAAATAAATACGATTACATTTTTGAAGCCACAATAATGTTTGAGCTGTCAGAAATAGTCGCATTATTTATAATAATGTATAATGGCCAACAATTTCAGCAACAAAAAAGTGTTGCATGCTTCATACAAGTATGACAAAGCTGAACAATGAAAGAATGCAGCCAGGGGCACTACCAAGGACAGTTAGTATTAGGATGCTTTGTAAGACGTGTGAGTGAGCACATTAATTGTTAGTGGAGTGTGTCTGGAAATTTACTGCATTGAATGTTTATCCCTATATATTTATCAAACCTATATATGTTCACACCAGTAATTATAAAAGTTCCCGTCCTTGAACAGAACTTTGTATAATACAGTCTTGCAAAACCTTCATGTAAATTAAGGAGCCACTTGCTTACTTTGTCATAGTAATTGAGGGGAGTGGAAGTAATAAAAAGTGACATTACTTGCTTGTATAAAAAATAAATGGAGAATAGATTTTTTTATGAGGCTGGTGTTCTAGTTATAGAGCAGGCTGTCCTTCAGACCTCCTTTGAGGACAGGTAATCACTACCTTCATCCTTCTCTAGGTTTGAACTGTGGATTCTTGCATCTTTTGGTTGCTGCACCCTGCTTATCATGCCTGTTAATCCAGTAAGCCCAACTGTGTCTCCTACCTGCAAGGTGTTCTCCCCTGAATCATAGAATCATAGGGCTGGAAGAGACCTCAGGAGGTCATTGAGTCCAGCCCGCTGCCCAAAGCTGGACCAATCCCAACTAAATCATCCCAGCCAGGGCTTTGTCAAGCTGAGACTTAAAAACCTCTAGGGATGGAGATTCCACCACCTCCCTAGGGAACCTATTCCGGTACTTCACCACCCTCCTAGTGAAATAGTTTTTCCTAATATCCAACCTAGACCTCCCCCACTGTAATTTGAGATCATTGCTCCTTGTTCTGCCATCTATCACAACTGAGAACAGCCTCTCTCCATCTTATTTGGAACTTCCCTTCAGGAAGTTGAAGGCTGCTATCAAATACTCCCTCCCTCTTCTCTTCTGTAGACTAAATAAGCCCAAATCCCTCAGCCTCTCCTCGTAGGTCATGTGCTCAAGTCCCCTAATCATTTTGGTTGCTGTCCACTGGACCCTCTCCAATGCATCCACATCCTTTCTGTAGTGGGGGGCCCAGAACTGGAGGCAGTACTCCAAATGTGGCCTCACCAGTGCAGAATAAAGGGGAATAATCAGTTCTCTAGATCTGCTGGCAATGCTTCTTCTAATGCACCCTAATATATCATTAGCCTTCTTGGCTACAAGGACACACTGTTGACTCATATCCAGTTTCTCATCCACTATAATCTCCAGGTCCTTTTCTGCCGAACTGCTACTTAGCCAGTCGGTCCCCAGCCTATAACAATGCTTGGGATACTTCCATCCCAAGTGCAGGACTCTGCACTTGTCCTTGCTGAACCTCATCAGATTTTTTTTGGCCCAATCTTCTAATATGTCTAGGTCACACTGGACCCTATCCCTGCCCTCCAACATATCTACCTTGCCCCTTAGCTTTGTGTCATCTGCAAATTTGTTGAGGGTGCAATCCATCCCCCTCATCCGGGTCATTAATAAAGATGTTGAACAAAACCAGCCCTATAACCGATTTTTGGGGCACTGTGCTTGAAACCAACTGCCAACCTGACATTGAGCCATTGATCACTACCCGCTGGGCGCAATAATCTAGCCAGCTTTCTATCCATCTTACAGTCCATTTATCCAATCCATATTCCCCTTAACTTGCTGGCAAGAATATTGTGGGAGACCATATCAAAAGCTTTGCTAACGTCAAGGTATATCACATCCACTGACTTTCCCATATCCACAGAGCCAGTTACCTCATCATAGAAGCTAATCAGATTGGTCAGGCATGACTTGCCATTGGTGAATCCATGTTGACTATTCCTGATCACATTCCCCTCTTCCAAGTGCTTCAAAATGGAGTCTTTGAGGATCCCCTCCATGATTTTTCCATGGATTGAGGTAAGGCTGCCTGGTTTGGAGTTCCCTAGATTGTCCTTCTTCCCTTTTGTAAAGATGGGCCCTACATTTGCCTTTTTCCAATCATCCAGGTTCTCTCCCGATCTCCACGAGTTTTCAAATATAATGGCCAAAACTCTGCAATGACATTTACCAACTCCCTCAGTACCCTCAGATGCATTAAATCCGGACCCATGGATTTGTGTATGTCTAGCTTTTCTAAGTAGCTCTTAACCTGTTCTTTCTCCACCGAGGGCTGCCCACCTCCTTCCCGTACTACGTTGCCTAGTGCAGTAGTCTGGGAGCTGACCTTGTCTGTGAAGACAGAGGCAAAGAAAGCATTGAGTACTTCAGCTTTTCCCACTTCTTCTGTCACTAGGTTACCTCCCTCATCCAGTAAGGGCCCCACACCCTCTCTGATCACCCTCTTATTGCTAACATGCCTGTAGAAACCTTTCTTGTTACCCTTCACGTCCCTTGCCAGCTGCAATTCCAATTGCGCTTTCGCTTCCTGATTACTCCCCTGTATTCTCGAGCAATATATTTATACTCCTCCCTAGTCATCTGTCCAAGTTTCCACTTCTTGTAAGCTTCCTTTTTATGTTTAAGCTCACCAAGGATTTCCCCGGTAAGCCAATCTGGTCGCCTACCATATTTGCTTTTCTTACTGCGCATTGGGATGTTTTCTTCCTGTGCCTTTAATAAGGCTTCTTTAAAATAGTGCTTGCTCTCCTGGACTCATTTTCCTTTCATGTTAGCATCAGTTCTCTAAGGGAGTGGAACTCTGCTTTTCTGAAGTCCAGGGAATGTATTTTGCCGCTCTCCTTTCTTTCTTTTGTCAGGATCCTGAAATCTCTCATCTCATGATCACTGCTTCCCAGGTTGCCACCACCCACATCTACTTCCCCTGCTAGTTCCTCCCTGTTTGTGAGCAGCACATCAAGTTGCGCATGGCCCCTGTCGGTTCCTTCAGCACATGTACCAGGAAGTTATCCCCAACATTCTCTAAAAACTTCCTGTATTGTCTATGTACTGCTGTATTGGTCTCCCAACAGATGTCAGGGTGATTAAAGTCCCCCATGAGAACCAGTGCCTGTGATCTGGAAGCTTCTCTTAGTTGTCTGAAGAAAGCCTCATCTACCACCTGATCTGGTGGTCTATAGCAGACACCAACCACAACATCACCCCTGTTGCTTCTGCCTCTAAACTTAACCTAAAGACTTTCCACAGGCTTTTCTCCCTCTATATACTGGAGCTCTGAGCAATCATGCTGCTCTCTTACATACTGTGCAACTCCTCCTCCTTTTCTCCCCTGCCTGTTCTTTCTGAACATTTTATACCCTTCCATGACAGTGCTCCAGTCATGTGAATCATCCCACCAAATCTCCCTGGAAGCCTGGCAGTTGTTAAAGTGACTGAACCAACTTTTTCAAAACAAAGCTGTATTTATTTGTGGCAAAAGGTGCATAGTGTCCAGAGCAAAAGGGATTAAAAACCCACCCAAACAAACAAAAAGACCTAGATGCCTATTTCCTTAAAAACTTTGGTAAGTTACATTCGGCCCAATTACCTCCATCTCTAGCTTGTGAGAAGGAAATTGTCAGGCTGCATGTATGACTTCTGTCTCCTTGCATCCCTCTCATCACTCGCTGAGCAGCTGCTGACAACACATACAAGGCCAAGGCTTGAAGGTTTTTAGAATCCCCAGTATTGCTAACTCCAACATGTTCAAAAATCATGAGTAAGGGTCACCAAAATCATGAGATGATATAAAAATAATAGATTTGGTATTCTTTTTATTTGCCTTCTGCTTTTTGAATGTTTAAGGATCTTTAGCACTAGTGTCACATGTTGAAGCTTTTGCCAAAGCCTCAAGGGCTAGAAACTTACTTTTTCCTTTTTCAGGGAAGGTTGAAATGGTCTTATCACCAGTTGATTCCAGGAACTGGGGCTTTAAGAAAATGATTATGATACTCATCACATAATCATGAGAACTGGCAACACAATCTGGATCACAAGTTTTGGTCTGGGAAGACAAAGGCTTGCCAGCCTGGTTGTAGCCAGACAGAGGCATTTTTCAAATAATGGTTTCCTCTATTGTTCCCTTAAGGAACTTTATCTTAGTCATTGCTTTCATTCTGGTTTCCCCCCCAACCACTGTCCCCTTTGATTTAACTCTGAGCAGTGAGGTGGTATAATGTAGCTATGGCTTGACCTGACATGAGGTACATATATTCAGAAAGATACATATAACGTCCTCGCTATTTACAACTGACATAACTATTTAATAACCTGCAGGAACTCAACTTCATTGAGTTGTATTGTTATCAGGGAAGGATGCCTCTTCAAAACAGGTGGAATTTAAGTGTCCAAGACAGCAGTATTCAATCAATATCCTCTTTTTCTAAAATAGTAAACATGTTTTAATGGAAACAAGTACCGGTGTTCAGAAAAAAAGCAATTGCATTCCCAGTAGGATTTTCAACAGATCAGTATAGTCTTACTATACTTTCATTAGCTGGCACTATTACGTCTGAAATTTTGAGTGTTTACAGGAATTTGGCTTAGCTTTCCCTACTAATGACAGTTGAATTTTTTTTTAGTGGCTTGATTTTCAGGTCAGGGTTGTTAACATTGATTCCTATTGAACTCAGTGAGATTTGCAGCAATTTTCCAAAAGTAAGATGATAAGGAAATTTCTGACAGTCTGCAAGGCTACCATTAGGACACATGGAGTTAACCCTATCCTTTTGTGTTTACATCTGTATCAGACTTCTTGAGTTCTTAGCTACAACTTTGGTTCTTGTCTCCAATGGAAGTCAGCAAAAGCCTATAAATAGGTAATAATGTTAGTCCAAACATAATCAAGAATGGACAGATTAGAACAGGGGTTCTCAAAATTCACTGCACCGCAATTCTCTCTGATAACAAAACTTACTACATGATTACTCATGAGCAGCCCCACCCGTGGCCCACCAAGAGTGGAGGGGGCTACTGACCCCCAGCCTGCAAGAGCTGGAAGCCCAGCACGGGGCTGGAGCAGGCCTTGCCTGCAGCATGGGGGCCACTCCAGGCCAGCTGTGGTGGGTGGAGGGTCCACTTCAGACCAGTGGGCTGGAGTGGCCCCCAGCTCAACTCCGTTCATTCAAGTTAACTGATTAAATTTAACATTTAACTGGTTAACTAATTAAACGGAATTTTATATCCCTAGTCCGAAGACATATTGCCGAGCTCAAGCCAAGACCTCTGGGACTCCAGGAAATAGTCTGTGAGAATTTAAACATTGTTACTAGTTACTTGTTTGTATTGTATTAGTGTTTAGGAATCCCAATCAAGATATTATTCTGGCCCCTGTTCAAATACAGATCAAAATAGTTCAAGGAATTGAGAGTCTGAGGACAAAGACAAGTGGAAAGCAGAGACAAGGAGCACAAGGAAATAATGAAACAAAGATATATATAAAAAATCAGTTAGCATTCCCATTTACTTTTAGTAGTGCTACAGTTTGCAGGTTAAAACCATGGGAGGACCTCCCTACAAACAATAGGCGTGTGCTTCTTTTAATCTCATTATGTGTTAATGTGATCTGTTTAGTCACAGGTAAACAAGCAACATCCCAAATGCTTCTTATCTTTTCTTCTTGAAAAGAATGCTTTCTCCAGAAATTAAAAAAAGAAACTCCCCTTACATGTCACTTCCTTCGTAGGCATAAAATAATTCATTTAGGTGAGATTTTAGTTATTTGCCATTTGTTGCTATCACATAGCTTGATGCTCATGATACCAACAGAAGCAGTTCCCTGAAAGTTCAGAACAAGCTTCCTTTCATGTGTAAGACATTTAATTCCTTCCTCCCTATGGGATTTGAAATCCTCCAAACGGGAAAAAATCTTAAATTATAATATTCTCCAAAGAATGCTATAAACTTACAGAAACTAAATTACATTTTTAATTTGCTAATTCTAATGCGAAAGAACTTCATCTAAAAAAAATTCCACCATTATCCTGTCCACTTATGTTGCAGCCAAAATGGTATGATTAAAGGCAATTTCATCTAGTTCTCTGCTGATGCCCAGTTTATGCCCTCCCATATGCCAAATCAAAAAGGTATAAACTGATTCCTGTCCTTCCCTTCTAAAGGTAAACAAACTAAAAGTCTCTCACCACTGAATCTATTGCCCCCCCCCAACCCCCAGCTGATTACAACATCCCACTTTAACAACGCAAGTAACAGTTACTAAGTGCAAAACGGTATACCCTCCACAAATAGCAGTGCAATTTGTAAGGACTCAGACGCTCACAGAAGGCATGCCCCATCTCAAAGATGAGCCTTCTGTTAGCTCAGTACCTTCTTTCTCTAAAACTGAGGAGCAAAACAAACATATAGCTTTATACAGAGATGAAATGGCCGATTTCATGAGCAAGTGTGTGTCAAGGGGGGAGTTGTGAGATGGCTTCCCTTCTAGGCAGTGTTGTTTCAAGGGGATGGAGGCATGATTAAATGAGAGGTGGTCACACTGGGTCTCTTTCCACTGGTGGAGCTGGTTTTGAAGGCAGGAGAAGTGCCAGCTCGCCTCATGGCACTCCACAAGCTGTTAGAACTTTCTACCCCCTCTGTAAGTCTCAGTGTAAAGCACATATAGCCCACTGTCCATGGTTGCTGTAACCTCGTGTATTTGATCTACAAAGTTTTGGGTCTGTTTTAGCCATGAGCCACAAAGCCTGTTGCTTAGTTCAAGAGACTCCGATTTTTTAGCTCTGGAGGCACCAGTCTCAGTCCCTAGTGTTGGCTAAAATGGCAACTGTCACAGATGCATGATGTAAACTGAGAGCGGAGGCCTAATATCACAATTGTAACTGATAAGATAAACATCATAAAAATTCTGAGTTGGAACAAGAAGTACTTATTTTAATGTGAACTTCAGAAACTGTATCAAGTTATCAGAGCTCCAGGAGTAAAGTAAATATGAATCTCACTGGTTTTGAGAATAGTCAGTATATACAGCTGGTCCCCGAGTTACGAACGCATCGATTTATGACCATTCGTATTTACTACCAACCTCCTATACAGCTGGAACCTGAGTTACGAATGAAATACGCACTTACGAACAGCGCGGCCGTACGTCAGTGAATGTAATCCGACTTATGAACACATCGAGTTACGACCAAGTGCTTGGAATGTAACTCATTCGTAAGTCGGGGACCAGCTGTACACTTGCAGGAGTGGTACTTTATCCTGAACCATCATCCATGACTACCACTTCCACTCCTGGGGAAGTTGAGAGTTAAAGCACGCTAATGTTTTCTCCTACACAGAGTTCTGACAAGAAGCCATCAACTAGCAAACTGGAGACTTAGAAAAAAGTATCCTAATTAAGACTTATTATGAGTGTTATATAATGTGGATTTTTGTATTTTTTCCTACATGTGAACAGATGATCTCTGTACATGGCTGAATATAAATTTATTTTATGAACATCTGCCAAAATTTGATCGCTAACAGTAAACTCATTAGTTGCTTGCCAGCCCAAACATTTGACTGTGTAGATGAAAACTTTTTTAAAAAATTGTGGCTTGAGAAGTTTAAGTAGGGAGCAAAGGTCCTATATGAAGTGTTTGAGCTGTAAGGAGGGAAGCATTGGAGGTCTCAAGTTATTTGTGCTCAGCTGTGAGTTTTGAGTGGCTTGATGGGACCACATTTGTGTTCTGCATTTGGAAGACACAAATATATATTATGCAGGATATTAGCATACCAAATCATGCATTTCTAGATGCCCAGCTTCACGCTTCAGAGAGGAAAGATGATGAGAGAATATTTGAGAAATGTATTTTAAGTTTGTTATATACACTCTGTACTGTTATACAGAACACTTTATATTTATAAAATAAGAGAGTTCTGAAAAGGGCAGTCCAATTAGTCAGTTTTAAAAACTAGGATAAGTATATTCTGAATGTTGATGCAATATACTTAATTTTTTTTTTTTTCAAAATTCTGACTTTTTTGAGAGAGGAGGTAGTATTACCAACTTTCTAGTGGCACAAACCTAAACACAATAGCTCTGGCCCTTCCCTAAGGCCCCACCCCTTTCTGAGGCCCTGCCCCCCACTCACTATATTCCCTTTCCCTTCATGGCTCAGTCTCCACCGCCATCACTCACTTTCACTGGGGTGGGGATTGGGGTACAGGAGGGAGTGAGGGCTCTGGCTGGGGATGAGGGATTCAGGATGTGGAAGGGGGCTCCAGGCTGGGGCAGGTAGTTGGGATACAGGAAGAGGGTGAGGGCTCTGGGCTGGGGTTAAAGATGAGAGGTTTGGGGTGTTTGGACCAGTGGGTTGGAACTCAAGCTTACTTTGGGTGGGCTCCCGGTCAGCAGTGCTAAGGCAGGCTGCCTGCCTGTCCTAGCTCCATGCTGTGTCCTGGAAATAGCAAATAAATCCAGCTTCCAGAGGGGTGGGGACAGTGCATGGTTACTATCACCACAGAACCATGCTGTAAACCTACCTGGACTTTGAGTTTTTGCTCTATGCATTGATCACTTTATTCGCAGCATTCATCATATATTAGCTTAGTGTTTCCATCTACACTGTTTCCAGTGACTTTTCCTCTAAAAGGTTAAGCCTAAAGGCTGAATTCTTAAAGTAATAGGAGTTTCACTTTCAGCTATCTGCAGTACACACACACATATTCTGTGAAGGCACTACATGCAATTCAACACCTGAGCTTCATCTGTGCCAAGAGGTCCCACATTTGTTTTTGATGCTGACCTGAAAATCTGGCACCCGCACTTAGTACTTGGCCTTATTAGCATTCTATATAGAATCAGTACTGCTTTCTTATTCTCACCCCAGAGAATTCCAGAAATGCTTTTAATTAAGTTGATTTATTTATAATATTTTAATATGATCCTTTCAAGAGAGTTTGCTATCAAACAGCGCCTAACAATTTGAAGCTTTTAGCTATATGTTTTTGTCAATATAGACTGGATTTATATCGTAAGTTTTTCTTTTATGAAATCAGTCCCTTCATTTTGTTAATTGAAAATTTCAAGTCCCACCTGTTTCCCCATTCTGCACCTTTTTGTAGGGCTTCAGTTATTCATTTAGCAGCTATTTCAGTGTTTCAGGTTTTGGCCCAGATGGAACAGTCATCAGCAAATAAAGTGGTACCAATTATTGCTCTTCTCTCTTTTGGGAGCTCATTTATCTTGATGTTCAATAAGGTAGGACTGATGGACACTCTTCAGTGGAGTTTGCCATTTGTAAGTGGATATGTCTGGAGTAGGCGCTCTACACACTGTCCTGCATAGTTCTTTTACTTAAGAAGTCCCTCATCTGTCTATATGTAGGCCCTTTCTCCTCCAGTCTTCCTGTTTTTATACTAACCACCAGGTTGCTTCCCCACCTGGGCTTCATCTTTAATTACATCTGACTCACCCTCCAGGTGCAGTCAAGAAACGTAAGTGGCTTCTCAGATCCACATTCATTTATTCATCACCTGTTTGGGGTAAACATTCCATGCCAGTTGGAAATATATTATTTTGCTGATATTCAAGAATTCTTACAGTTTTGTTGAGAAACTACCACTGCGTTATTTTGGAGCAGCCACTTGAAATTGTGGCCTCTGAACTTTCACTCAAATATGACTGAATTATAAGCTTCTGAATATCATCATTTGTAGATGCTTAGCAGAGGCTTGTGGGAGGCTGTCAGGAGAATTTTCTGAATGTTCCCTCTCCAGTAAACATGCTCCACTCTCACATGGCTGTGTGCCCAACACTCTCAGGGCACTCCGCATGATCCAGTCTGGAATTAAACAGCCTTTTTCTTTCAATAATAATGATATTTATCACAGTAGTGCCTAAGTGCCAACCAAGAATTGCTCTTCCCTGCTGCCTGGGATGCTGTGGCACTGGCACCAGAATAGACAGTAGGGAGACTCTTTCCTGTTCTCTCAGTTCTCCAGCTGCTGGTACTCAGGCAGCAGGGAAAAGAAGGAAACTGCCCGACTGATGAGCAGGCAAGCATAGGGGTATAGAACAGTGGCATATCCAGAAAGGTCCACTTGGGTGGGTGTCGTGGGGCAACTTCTCCTGCCCCCTCCGGTGGGCAGGGATAGGACCCCGAGTCCCTCTGTCAAGTCCCGTTCACGCAGGGCCCACTGACCCAAAGTCAATAAACAAAGTCACTGACTGGCCCTTTAAGGCAGGGCCCTCTGGCCCAAGTCAATAAACAAAGTCACTAGCTGGCCCTTTAAGGCAGGCGTTGTGCCGGCGGATCACGGATACGGTGGGGCCGCACCTCTGGTAGGGGGGACTCAGGCCCACCCTACTCCACCTGGTCCCAGCCCAGGGCCCTGTGAGTGGTGGGACAGCCCGCCACTCCCTCGGCGGGGAAATCCCACCGAAACGTGCTGAGGTTCCCCGGGGGGCGGGCGGGGGGGGGAAGGAGAGAGGCTGCTCCCACCCCTACCCTGGGCCACTTCCTACCTGGTCCGATGAGGCCTTTTCCCACGTACTTGCAGGGTCCTCTGCATTCACAGGGGCGACTTCTCCTCTGTGGGCTACCCCAGCGACGTCCCAACTGGCCCTGGTGCCTCCGCTGGCTTCTCCTGGGGTTGCTGGTGGATGCTGGTCAGGAGCTTCCTTCCTAGATCCTTCCCCTCCGGCCGCCAGCCCAGACTGAGCCTCTTCACAGGCTTTTATAGCTGAGCTGCAGCCTGGACATGCTCGGTAGGGCTGCGGGGGCAGGGCCTCTTCAGCCAGGTATCCCTGGCTGAGCCCTGTGAGTTCAGTGCGGGTCTGCTTCACCCTGTCACAGTGGGCAAGAACAGGGCTCATGGGGAGCAGGATAGGAGAGATAGGGGAAGCAAGCAATGGTTTTGTTCCCCGGCTACGGGGAGGGCAAGCCCTAGCCCCACTCCCTGGCCAGCGTGCCGGAGCAGAGCGGGAAGAGTGGTGCACAAGTCTGGCCCTGTTTCCCGCCAGGGCAGAGTGGAGGGAAAGCCCCAGCCTCGCTCTTTGGTTGGCTCACTGGGTGATGTGGGATAAGCCCCATAGCCCCAGCCCCACTGGGTGAGCAGGAGGGGGGTGGTCCTGGGTACAAAAAGGGGGGAGGGGCGTGGTCCCCGCTATAGAAGCAAGGGAGACTAGCACAGAGGAGAACAGGCTTCAGGGAAAGAATGCGTTAGGGGAGAAGGGCAGAATGATCTGTAACCATATGAGGAATTGTCCGAGATTGAGGTGTCATTAGAGGAAGTTTCGGAACAAATTGATAAACTTAACAGTAACAAGTCACCAGGGCCAGATGGCATTCACCCAAGAGTTCTGAAAGAACTCAAATGTGAAATTGCAGATTTGTTAACTGTGGTTTATAGCTTATCCTTTAAATCAGCTTCTGTACCTAATGACTGGAAGGTAGTTAACATGACACCAATATTTAAAAAGGGCTCTAGAGGCGATCCTGGCAATTACAGACCAGTAAGTCTAACATCTACTAGAACAATGAGAAGTCCAGTGGCACCTTATAGACCAACAGATATATTGGAGAATAAGCTTTCGTGGGCAAAGACCCACTTCGTCAGATGCATGTTCTTTCAGATTCAGACTAACACGGCTAACCCTCTGATACTAATCTACTAGAGTTCTTTGGGGGGGGGGTCAACAAACATGTGGACAAGAGGGATCCAGCGGATGTAGTATACTTAGATTTCCAGAAAACCTTTGACAATGTCACTCAAAGGCTCTTAAGTAAAGTAAGTTGTCATGGGATAAGAGGGGAAAGTCCACTCATGGATAGATAACTGGTTAAAAGACAGGAAACAAAGGGTGGAAATAAATGGTAAGTTTTCAGAATGGAGAGAGGTAACTAACCCAAGGGTCTGTATTGGGACCAATCCTATTCAACCTATTTATAAATGATCTGGAGAAAGGGGTAAACAGTGAGGTGGCAAAATTTGCAGATGATACTAAACTGCTCAAGATAGTTAAGACCAAAACAGACTGTGAAGAGGGTCAAAAAGATCTCACCAAACTAAGTGGTTGGGCAACAAATGACGAATGAAATTTAATGTTAGTAAATGTAAAGTAATGCCACATTGGAAAAAATAATCCCAACTATACTACAATATAATGGGGACTAATTTATCTATAATGACTTGAGAGAGAGATCTTGACGTCATTGTGGATAGTTCTCTGAAAACATCCACTCAGTGTGCAGTCAAAAAAGCAAACAGAATGTTAAAAATCATTAAAAAAGGGACAGAGAATGACAGAATATCTTATTGCCTCTATATAAATCCATGCTACGCCCACATCTTGATGTAGTTGCCTCATCTCAGATACAGATGTATACAGATGTAGTTGCCTCATCTCAAAAAAGATATATTAGAATTGGAAAAGGTTCAAAGAAGGGCAACAAATGATTAGGGGTTTGGTTAGGGGAATAAAGAGAGATTAAAAAGACCTGGACTTTTCATTTTAGAAAAGAGGAGACTAAGGGGGAGGGGAGAAAATGATAGAGGTCTATAAAATCATGACTGGTATGGAAAAAGTGAATAAGGAAAACTTATTTACTTGTTCCCATAATATAAGAACTAGGGGTCACCAAATGAAATTAATAGGTAGCAAGTTTAAAACAAACTAAAGGAAGCTTTTCTTCATGCAGCGCACAGTCAACCTATGAACTTCTTGCCAGAGGATGTTGTGAAGACTAGGACTTTAATAAGGTTCAAAAAAGAGCTAGATAGATCCATGGAGGTTAGGTCCATCAATGACTATTAGCCAGGATGGGTAGGAATAGTGTCCCTAGCCTCTGTTTGTCTGGAAGTGGGTGACAGGAGAGGGATCACATGAGGATTACTTCTTATGTTCCCTCCCTCTGGGGCATTTGGCCACTGTCGGAAGATGGGATTCTGGGCTAGATGGATCTTTGGTCTGACCCAGTATGGCCATTCTTATGTTCATCAGAGTGCATGTCCCCACAGGGTTTGGAATAGAACCCTGGATTCCTGTGTCACTGCATCTCTCTGCTGTTAGCAACTATTTATGTAAACGCATTGGAAAAAAGGGTGTCTCATCCCCCTCTAGTGGCTTCACTTTGAGTTCTTGACTTTGCAACTTTTGTTTGTCTCAGTAATATACAATGAGAGACCATAGTATTGAGTGGGTATTGAAGGGTTACCAAAGCTATCTGTTGAACTCTAGCGTTTCCAGTATTTTCCCTTTGATAGCCCCTTTCATCCAAAGGCATCAAAACACTTCGTAAGCTTTACTTGAGTTTGAAGGAGTAGTTAACCACCTTTATACTTTTACCATTTTTTTGAAGTTCTAGGGCACTTTAAGGCAATTACTTCCTGTTTAGCTTCAGAGTTCCACAGGTTTTGACAGCTTATACATGCCAAATCAGAGTCTAACTGCTGGAAGAGAATTCACATTATTCTGCATTTAGGAATCGTATTACATAAGACAGAAACAGCCTAGTCACAGTGCCATCAAGTGGAAGCAAGCTATTATAACAACAACAGTAAGTTTAATTTTATACAGATTCCCTAGGACAAAAATATTTATATTAAAAAATAACCTCATTTATTCTTCACTAAATTTGCAAACTTGATGATTCTGACATAGCCTATGGTGATCTTTTCCTTGCAAATATTGAATAGCAGAGCATTGTATTGCATACAGATCTCATATTGTCTAAGACAAGTACTTTTACTATATTATGGAGTGACAGCATCTACAAGTGGTATTTTATGGAAAAAATAGAACATAAGTACTATATTATAATGCATAATGCATGCACACAAGGCAAGTGAATTAAGGTTTCACAGGCAACCACAGTTCTAGTACAGGAAGTCCCCAACTTAAGAACAGGTTGTGTTCCAGAAGTTTGTTTTTGTAAGTCAGTTGTTTGGAACTCAGAATCCATTTTCCCATAGAAACAATGTTATAAATGGTAGCTAGATTCCCAGGCTAGCCCACACAAGCCTATTTAACCCATAATGTAGCTGAAATATTATATATTTCCAATGAAAAATAGTAGAAATCATTTTTATTTAAGCTGGAATTCTGATACTTGACGAAAGGCAAATTTAATTAGAGAACGATGAGGTCGGTGGAGATGCTGAAGGAAACTTCTGGACATGCCCTGTTCGCCACTCCTCCCCCATGCCTGCTATTGTCCCCAAGTTGTCCCCAAGTTGCCCCAGCCTCCCTTCCCTGTGCTCCAGCCAGACTGGGGAAGGCAGGAGTGATGCTCTGCCAAGCCTCCCTCCCCCATGCTCTGGCCGGCTAGAGAATGGCTGGGGCTGATTTCCCCTCCCTCCCCCAGGAGTCAGGCTGGAGGTAGGAGCGGGACAGCCACCAGCCTCTCCCATGGCTCAGGCAGCTGGGGAAGTGGTCTGCCGGTGTGCTTCATGATCCACTGGTTGACTGCTTGCGATCGACTGCGATTGACATCTTGGGTACCCCAGATATAGAATATAACTGGGCTCTAAAGATGTGTCTAAACTACACACCTCTGTTGGCAGAGGGATATAAATTAGACACATCAAAAGTGCAAATGAAGCCGGGATTTAAATATCCCACACTTCATTTTCATAATGGCGGCCACCGCTTTTTTTCGAAATGGGGCTTTTTCGAAAAAAACAGCAGTTTAAACGGGGCAAAAATGAGGAGTACAGGATCTTTTGAAAAGGGGCATTTCTGTCAAAAATGCCCCGTCTAAACTGCCATTTTTTTTCAAAAAGCCCCGTTTCGAAAAAAGCGGCGGCCGCCATTATGCAAATGAAGTGCGGGATATTTAAATCCCGGCTTCATTTGCACTTTTGATGTGTCTAATTTACATCCCTCTGCCAACAAAGGGGTGTAGTTTAGACATACCCCTAATTGGGCCCTGCTGGGCATCCCACAGGCATCAGGCGATTAGCGCTGCTTGGTAGCAGACTGTTCTTTTCATTGCATTGATGACATGTATGCATTAGCTTTCTACTGCTGATAGTTTATTTTGAAATGGCAGTATACAGGCAATTTCACTGCAACTGAGCCGATTCCTTGTATTAATATTATTCTAGTTTAAATTAGTATTCATTTTTGAAATTGGTTTTTAGGCGCAACTGGAATATAACTGGAAAATAAGGGACCATTTTAAATTTAAATGAAAATTATTTAAAAATAAAACCCTTTATAAAAATGGTCCCTTATATTCCAGTTGTGCTGGTTTTTATTCAAAACAGATTTAAATATCGCTATGGGGAGAAGAGAGCATCAGAAAATATTTATTTAAATATATATATATATATATATACACATATTAAAAAAAATTGCAGTCCACATTTACAAAAAAAGCACACACACACCCCACAGAAATTCCTGTGTATAGGCTTGCACTTGGTGTTGGCAATCCAGGAGACTGTTCTTGTACCTTATTTAGAACTCTTCACTCTCTCAACACTGTATGGTTTTGCCAGTACAGAAGAAAGAGGGTCATGGACCCACATCACCTAAACTACAGTGGATTCACACAAGAGCAGTAATGATTAGGCTTCAGGGAGTTAAGGGACACAGAGAGAAAAGTAAGGGGAGGCTACTGTTGCCAGCAACATCATTCGTCCTAGATATCTAGGTGACATAATCTTGGGGGGAATTCTGCAATTTTACTCTGGCTCCAAAGGCAAACAATTGCAGAATTTCCCCCGGATTATTGGGGCCATGATCCCACTCCCTCCTCTGTGATGGCAAAATCTTGTTTGTTTTGTGGCAACACTGTCACAAAGTTTGTAGAGCTTAATCAGAAGTGGACAAAGTAACCTGAAAATCTAAAAAAGTAAACATCTCCCTGATGCCCCTGCAAAAAAACCATGAAGAATAGTGTGGGCTTTTTTAAAACTAGACATTTGAGAAACATCAAAATGTGAAATTTTCATATTTGAAAAATAGCCTAGTTTTATTGCTTTAATAAAGAAAGAACAGCTGGTTCAAATACTTAAATATTCAAGTGTTTCTATTACTTCTTCCTGAGAATCGCTCTTTGCTTTCTTTGTGTACCTGTAACTGTGTATGTCTCACTCTCCTATATGTCTGTCTTTGTGTTTCTATAGTCCTCTACTTCTCTGCACTCTGCAGTGTTTTTTACCCTCTTATTACCCTCTTTTACCCTCTCTCCCCCCACCTTTAGGATATGGGTTCCCCTCCATCTTCTCTTTCTAGAGTTATTGTATCCTTCTAGGCTTCTCCTTTAATCTTGTGCAATTGGGTTTTTTTCCTTCTCCCAGTAAGTTTCCTATATTGTGAAATTCAAAATCCCATCTCTTGCCCAAGTAAATAAATGACACACAAAGCATCCTGCACATTCTGTCCCTGTAGAGCATGAAGTTCTGTGTTATCAACAGACTACTGGATTTCAGGCCAAGGCAAATTGTCACATGAGATCATCACAAGCTGCTGCAATTTGGCATACAAAATTGCACACCACATGAAAATAGCATATGTATTTACACCATATCATGCACTAAGAAGATGCAGAATACATTTCATGTCACATTACACTGTTTTCAGTCAGGAATGACCAGACTATAAACAATCTATAGAGTGTCTGCTTCTCATTCTCTTCTTCTTTTCTGTTTGGTTCTCATTCTGTCTTATTAGCTCCCTGCCTTTGCTTTATACTCCATTTAAACCTTTGTAGATTTTTCTTTAGTACTATGTTTATTTTCTCCCTTTATTTCACCCTCCATTGTTTTTTCTATTTTATTTTTCCCCCATAATGCTAAGGGTTCTTTTTTTCTAGTTTCCCATGTTTAATTGGTTCTTTTCTGTGCAAAAAAGTTCTATTTGTATCCTCCTTCTGGTCTCGCTTACTGGTCTTGTTTTTGTATAAATATTTCAGTTTAATTTTTCTTCTTTGCTCTTTTTCGCTTCTGGTTTTCCTCTTCCTTTTTCTAAAAAATTAGTTACTCATCATTTTAAAAAGCCTAACTGTTGCAGGTAGAAAATGCTATTAAAATATGAACTAACATCAAAGAGAAAGAACATTCTCTTTCTGTTGTTTTCACATCTCTGCCAAAAAAATGAATAGTTTCATGGTACTAGTGCATACTATCTGTCAAGTTCTACCCCAGAAGTGTTATGTCAATGGAGCTCAGTTGTTAGTTATGGGAGCCATATAAATACTTATATTTAACAATCCTTGTATTTATGCACACTTAAAAAGATAAATCAGGAGAAAATAATAGCTCTCAACTACTATGTAATTTGCATGTTGGGAATATATGTCAGACCTCTACAGTGAAATTCCCTTTTTTGATTAGTTTAAAGCCCACCTAAGAAATCCTGCAGTAGGTTTGTAGCCCTTCTGCTTAAGTGGAGAATATTTGTCAAACACTTCATCATCCCAGAAGTTGTTACACTGAATTCAATCCTCTCCTCTTTGCACCATATGCTGATCTGGAGCATTAGGACCCCATTCTCCTGTCTGCTAAATCCACTTTGCACTGGTATGGAGAGGTACGATTGGGAGGAAAGAGGGTGTGGTGCAGCAGAGGTCTGCTACACACTGGTGAAGAATAAAATACAGTCTCTAAGGCTATGTCTACACAGCAGCGTTATTTCAGAATAACTTATGTTATTCTAAAATAATATAGTCCGTGTCTACACAGCAAGCAGTTATTTCAACATAATGTCAAAATAATGTTGAGCTGGAGGACTTCTTACTCTGACTCCTGTAACCCTCATTTTATGAGGAGCTCCTGCTGCGTAGACAGCACCAAAAGCTGAAATAAGCTATTTCAACTTCAGCTACGCAGTTGACATAGCTCAAGTTGCGTAGCTTATTTCGGTTTTAGCCCTGCTGTGTAGGTGTGTTCTAAGAGATCTGATGCCAGTGTACAAGCGAGGGCTGCACCTGGGTCAGCAGAACAGTCCTTATTCATATGCAAAATACACAGTTGTGTAGAACACCTGAAAACTGGAAGCATTACTGGGTCTTAATGTCCAACCAGCCACCTCTTCCTATCCCTGTTCTGTGGCACTGTTTCCTCCAGAGAGAATCTAGTTAACTTAAAAAGTGAAAAAGCCTGCCCAACCTAATAGCTGAACACTGAACCTGTGAAAGAACCAGTCCAGTGGTAATTAAGCCACTTAACAGGCACTTACCAACCTGAGGTATATATTGTCAATTTCTGAATTCACTGTGTTAGACTACAGGACCTTAGTTTAAGATTTGCTTTAAAAATATTTCATTAGAGTGTTGCTGAATATTATAAAAATCATATATCTAAAAACTGCCCCCCCCCCCCGGCTGCCATCAGACAAAGGGGCACCATTTTAATAGTACTGTGTAGGGGCCATAAATCCTAAGGGTGACCTTGGTGGTCAGGGAACACTGACCAGCATCATAATGATCCCCTGTTGCACAGTATCAGGGTTGGACATAGTTGAGAATTTGATATTGTTACCTTTCTTTTTTTATGCTTGGTGGTGGAAAGAACCCTAAAATACCCTTCATCACTCTCTTACTAGGGTTCTGGAATGATCATTTCAAGCTGTTCCTCACTCAGTGTCATATACTTCTCTTCCCAGTCCTGCTCCTCCTACCAGACTTCTGTCCTAAGGATATCTGGTGCCCATGTTATGGTAACTGAAGTCACCTTACACCTCATTGCTGACTGAAAATACTGAGGGCTACATAACTATTAAGTGGAAATTGATTTTTGTTCTTGGAGTGGGGAAAAATGAAAGGATTTAAGTGGCAACTGAAATAACTGGAAGAGCCAAAGGAAGCCAAGCCACAAATGGAGAGCACAACCCACAAGAAGTGAAACCACAGGCAAGACAGAACTGAAAAGTACAGGAAAGTTAAAAAGTGAGGAATCAAGGACTATGCAGGAAGAGCAGCAATAGATGCTTCCCTAACCAAACAGACAGGGGTACCTCAGAGGGGCAGCAGCTCCTTCTGTGAAGGAAAGCTGAAAGGGAGTGTTCAGAGGAGAAGATGATGGTAATCCTGATCAGTGACACACCGCGGTAGGGGGAACTGGGTATCACACTGTGGGGTGCAATCCAAATGAGTGAGGAACTGTGTCACCACCTGCCCTGCAACCTTGGGTTCCCCACAGTGCTTTGCTATCGTAGCTCCCAACACAGGCACCTCAGAGACAGTCAGGGCATGACCTGCATGCTGTTTGTGTGTAGCTGCAGCCTGTCAGCAGCACTGCAGTCACATTCTGGCTTCCACCAGACTTGGCTGTCACTTGTAGGGTCCCTTCGGTCCATTTCCAGTGCTGGATTTTTTCAAGGAATGACCAGTCCTCTCCTGGTCAGTTGTGATGTTAGAGAACCACTGCCTGTATAAGTGCTACTGTATAGGGAGTTACCAAACAATTCAGTTTAAAAACACAATTCAGGATTAGACTAGATTAAAGAATGAAACAAGCTTACTTAACTACAAAGATGTACTCACTTAGAATCCAAGTTAGTAAAGTCAGAAATAGTTACAAGAGCAAAAAAAAGATAGCTGAGATTTAGCAAAACTTGGCATGGTTCACAGTAAAATCTTTACTAGCTGTTCCCAGCCAAATAGCTGACCAAGTTTTCAGATCAGGATCTGTTCCCTAAATTCAAAGGACAGATTCCATAGGTGGCGTGTGACTCCTGCATTCAGGGAAGCTGGGTGTGAGTGCCAGAATCTCCCTAGAAGTGTGTGTGGGGAAACACCAACACCCAGACACTGGCCCTGCCTTCTGTCCCACCACTCACACCTCTCCCCCAAGTTCCCTCCGCCCACTGCTTGTGCCTTCTCTCCGAGAAGAGGCGGGGGGCTCAGAGGATGAGGTGGAGAAGCATGAGCATTGGGTACAGGGTACTGGAGCATGGGCTGTAGTGCCATAGTCTGGGTGCCAGTATCTCCCCTCAGGAGCTTCCAGTGGTGGCACTTTAAATGCAGTAGCTCCTGTGCTTCCAAAAAGGAAGGTACACAGCATCTGTGCATTTTGTGCCTTGTTTGGGGAGGTTTAACCTTCCCAAATCTGTTATACCCATTGCCCATAGCTGGTTCCTTTGTCTTCTTAGGTGAAAAAAGCAAAGAGAGACTGGGTATTTTTGTCCCTCGCTTTCATAGTACAGTCCCCCTTCGAAGTCAGTTCCTCTGAGGATTACCTCTTAAACCAAAGTTTAGTCAAAACAATAAAGAAGATAGCGTAGAATGTGGAGATGAAAGTGCCCTATGCTCTCTCTCTTCCCATGTATAGTGAAATGGAGATTTGCTATGGCTCCCTTATGCTGTCTCAAGGATCCTGTTTACTACCTATATGGAAATGAAGTCAAACACACATTTCTTTGTGTAAGCTAATCAGGACTACGTGGGTTTGAATGCAAATTACCAGCATCATGCAGGGTTTATTACATTATGTATAACACAGCAATACATATGTTTCACCATGGCATTAATGGCCAGAGGTTATTAATTGTCAGGTGATACCTCAAAAGGCATATTTTGTGCAAAGATTATTGCAAGAGTATGCAGGGTATGAATATGGGAGGTACATTCATTCACATTTGACCAAGACATTTGTGATACAAAGAAAGCAGGATGGTAGAGTGCCTAAGTGTCAGTCAAATAATATCACTTAAAAGGTGCTGCAAATCCTAAAGTGTGCTGGGAAAAAAAAATGTAATCTGGGAAGATGTTGATTTTCATGGCTTTTTACATCCATGTTCTTTTACACTTTACTGGTGAAATCCTAATCCCATTGAACTGAACGGTAATTATTGTAACTCAGCTGATGATAATGTTTATTGGATTCTGTCTTGGGGGAGATTTTATTCTTTTCGAATGTATGTAAAGTTGGGTATTCAAGCATGAACGAAAAATTACATATGGTCCTGGACACAAGGTATTTTATTACCTCTCTCTCTGTAACTTATTTCTAATATTGTGCATTATTGTGACTGTTTATGAACCCAGCCTAAGGCAGCTGCAGCAGTTTATTTTCAGAAAACAGTGGTTAAAAAACAAAACCACCACCATCAACAACAAAAACTGTGCAACCTTATATTCACACTTATGAGGCTGCGTGAAGCTACCACTTAGTATCTTTTTATATGAAGCTGACGGGTTTGATTTACAGAGCATTATTCCTTTTTCTGGAGTTTCACGTTTGTTTTATGTTTGTTGTAAAGATGAGAAAACTTCCTGCCTTAGGTTAAATAAAAAAATGTGTTTCAGAGAGAAATTGAGATCGCCACCATTCAGCAATTGCTTAACCTACCACAGAGTGATTGATACTGGTCTATTGAACTAAGTTATCTAAGCACTCATGAGTATTGTTTCATCAGTCTGAAAGAACCAAATTAAAGGTGATAGTTTTGATACGGATGCCAATGTTGATTTTTGATAACCCACAACAATTCTTTTTGACTTAGAATTGATTGAAACTGTTCTCTGAATACGTAACACTGATAGTGTACTTAAAAAAGAAAAAAAGAGAGAGACAGAAATAGAATGGATCCAGCCTATTTCTTATCCGTAGTCGCCAACTTTTATTTTTTTCCCCATGCCTCTTAGCTGTTATCGTCCACCATAGTTTCTCTAGCAGAGAGAGCAGTCTTGGTCAGTGCTTTCATGAGTCATGTAACTGCTATGGCTTTATTTACACCAGATAGCTTTTAGCAACACAGACCTATTGCTAAAAAGTGGGGCAATGTAAACACTTGTTTGTCAGCACTTTTCCCAACAAAAACACTTCCACTTGTGTTGTTGGCAGGAGAGTGCTCCTGTCAACAATGAGCTGTTTACAGTGCCACTTGCCATAACAAAACTTTTGTCTTGAGGCAGGAGGGGGAGAGTGGGCAATGAAGAACGTTTAAGACTACATATCCAGCTGGTAAAGCTTAACCTAGGAAAACTTTTCCCCTAAACACTGCAGTTATATTCCTTATGGATACGTTTCATAACATTAAAACTGGGATGAAACTAATAAGCTTCTATAGAAAATACTTGTGATCAATTCTGCAAATTCATGGAATATCCTAAGACCATGAACCATCATTTCTATATCTCTGAGCCAGAGACTGTACTCTGGCTTCTTGTGGGGGTAGTTACAGGATTTCCTGCAGAAACTAAAAAAAAAAAAAAAAAAAAAAAAATCACTCGGGACTGGGAGGGGATGTAATTCCCATGGCACGTAACAGCCTTCCAACTCCCCAGGAGAAGATAGCATATGATGGTTTGGCCTGGTTGGAGAAGCCTAGGAAACAAAAAATGAAGACTGTAGGGACCAGCTTGACATTGGGGGAAGAAGACATTGACACACTCACTAAGAACTTACTGAAATGAGACTGTGACACAGAGGACCTGAGGTCCTTGGAGACCTGCTAGGACCTCCATGTGGAACAATATACACATGCCTAGCTGAGAGGCTGTAATCTAAGTGGTTTATTGCTTTTAAGAGAGTATTTCTCTGTAATGGTCTTGTTTTGAAAACTGCTTTAGGAAGGCTGAGTGGTCACTAGTTAACCCATTCCTTGCCCCTCAGAGAACAGAACTGCAGGTGCTGAACTTAACTCAGATTCACTGAGATAACAATGATTTGTAACCTCTCCTGCTCTAGACTGTAGATTTAATCATGGGATGCAGACCCAAGAAGTGCGATAGGCAGAGGCCTAGGACCTATGAAGGATTTTGTCGAGACCATGAAGGGGTAAAGAGGGGGCAGTTATCCCAGCACTGTGATATTACTTGCTCAAAGATAGTATAGACTTTCATTTGTTGATTTAACATTTCTAGATAAAAGCTTGAATGCCCACTTGTGGCTAGACAGCCTTACACCAGGATATCATTCCACTGTCACTCTTGGGCCCCTAAGGGCTCCACAACAGGCTCTCTTCCTTCAATATCCTGTGGAGGGTTGCATCAGTTTATTTAAAAACTGAATGCAAAATAATTAATAGCATAAGCCCCCAAACAGTCCATCTCTCAACCCCAGTGCACACAGTCCTTAAATTCACAACATCTAGTCCATCAATATAGCACATACCACACTAGCTTCTCGGCTGGCAGTTTGTCAAAGGAGCAACCTTCATTCCTCCTGTTCCATTAACTTATCTTAGACAGCTCAGCAGATAGGTCCTGCCACTGCGCCTTGCCCCTCAGCTTCAGCTAGAAGACAGCAGCATGTATTCTCTTTGTCTGTGGCTTCGGAAGCTTGACCCAGGCAGAGACATTCACTTTCCTTTGTCTAGAGGCAGGCTTGTTTATCTACTGCCTCCAACACAAACATACATTTTCAGCACACCTACGTCACATTATACATAACCCATATACACATCACACAATAATTTGCAAGCAGTGTATCACAAGTTTTGATACAAGACCTTACTCAATACGCACTTTGATAGTGCAATACTATATACAATCAATTGCTTATTCTTTGGGCAGTGCAGACCCTGATTGTCAGAAGCACCTAAACTCGCTTAGTGCCAAAGTTTCTGCCTCAGGTAGTGCCGAAGTTTCTGCTTAAGCCTCAGAGCAATCCACAAATTAGGAGATGATTAAACATTCATTCACTTATCTTACATGTAGGACTTAATGTTGTGAGCAGCTGCTGAGATTTATGTGTCATTCAAAATCTGGCTGGTGGAAGAGTTGGTGCTCCTTACATTACAAGTGTTAGTTAAATTCAGTGATTAGAGCACTGACCTAGACTGTAGAAGACCTGGGTTCAATTCTCCATTGCATGATGGATAGTAAGAATTTGAACAGGTGCCTCTCTCCCATCAGGAGAGGGTTCTAGCCACTGAGCTATGGGATATTCTGATAGGGGACCCATTTAGTCTCTCACATTGCATCCCCCTTTCCTGGTTTCAGAGTCGAAGCATGAATGCCTATACTGCTATTTTTAGCCCTGTGAGCCCCAGTCAGTGGATCTGCCTCTGAAACTTACTGCAGTGGGTTTATTTTTGCTGTGTAGCTGTGTCCCTCAGGGTACGTCTAGACTACAGAGCATTTCCAGGAAAGCTGGTGCGTTTTTTTGGCATCCCTGCAAACCTCATTCTACGAGGAAGAAGGGATGTTTTGAAAGAGGGGTTTTTTCCCCTGACATTTGGCCCCCTGCAGGCAGGCCAAATCTCGGAAAAGCCTCTTTCGGAAGAAAAGCAGAAAAAGATAAGCAAATTGCGGTCCGACTTTTCTTTGTAGTGTAGACATAGCCTACACCGTGGAACAATTTCAGGGAGTCCCACAACAGAGTACTATCCCACAATTCAAAGGTTAGAGTATTTTGAGAGCTCCTCGTTCAAATCCTCTCCCCATCAAGTGGGGTGGGAGAACTGAACCCTGGTCTCCCATGGAATTGCACGAACAACTGACCTAAAACTTAAAAGGAGGGCTCCTCCTCCTCTCCCAGCTGTCCAGTGGGGAGAGAGCCAGCTGTTTAATTCTTTCTCACAAAAATGGCTTCGGTGCCTACGTTTCCCGAGTTCAGCAGAGGGGTTTCTGGATGAGTTTGCAGGCAGAGGAAGGTACCTCCCTGTAGCTGGATTTAGGCATCAGACTCCATCAGGGGGGTGAACTTGGCACATACCCCTTGCCAGCATCTCCAATGGCTAATTTACGTGGCTCCCTTTTTAGGTGCCTCTTCCTCCCTGTTTATTATATAGGGAGCTTTGGTGCTTGTCTCAGACTTTGTGATTTTCTAGGTGCTTAAAAGTTAGGGATTTAGGCATTGCAACGTCTTTGTTGATCCAGATCTTAATCCCTTCCTCCTTAGTAACATACCACAGTTTGCCCCTGCTCTGCCCCACTCTCCTGATAATTGCCTGGTGGGTCCCGGAGTTCCAGCACGGCACACGCGGCTGCCTGGCGGGTCTCAGAGCCCTAGCACAGTGCACACGGCTGCTCAGCAGGTCCCGGAGCCCCAGCACAGGGCTGCCCGGTGGGTCCCTGAGCAATGGCAGCGATGGCTGCCCGGTGGGGGTGGCAGGGCAGAAGGGCCAGCAGGAGGTGGGGAGCTTGCTGGGAGGCCAGCAGCTGGGTTGGGGGGGCCAATGGCAGGGGGCCAAAATGACCTCCCCAGTCCAGCAAAAATCCCTCGTCTGGGACCAGTCAGATCCCGATGGTGCTGGATCCTGGAGGTCCAACCTGTGTATTAGCTGTGTGTACACAGGAAATAAAGAGGGGAAATAAATATCAGAAAAGCCTAGCGGCTTTCATCTTTTGTGATTAAAAATTTTATTCTTTATTCTCTCTAACATCTGAACAAACTTGACTCATTTGGCTCCCAAAAGTCATAACTAGTTACTCTCAGGAGCACAAACTGATTGCAGCAAGCAACTGGAAACATGCTAAATAGAATCATCTGTTTGAATTGTTTTCCTATCTAGCCATGGCTTTGGATCCCAAAAATATTATTAAATCTAGTGCCTCTAACTTACTTTGCTGCAATCTAAAATATATAAAGAGAAACAGAAGCAAAATCAACGTATATCTAACTGTAGCAAATGCTTCTCATTTCATTGGATTTGTTAGGAACACCTACAGTGAATTCATGAATCAGACTGATGCAGCTAGAGCAGCTACCTTTGTTTTTTTATAAATTGTATTAGAAGACCAATGGGGCATATATACATGATTACTAGAAAATATAGTTAAGAGTATTACAGGCTTTTATCCAGAACATGGTTGTGACAAACTAAACTTGTCTTTTGTAGGAAAGGAGATTTAACAGTCATTTACTGTCTTTAAAGTCTCTGGGCCAGCTCTTCAGCGAGTTTAAAAATCATCACTGCTGTACTGACCGAATTCAGGTATTTATTTACTTCAGTGAAGCCAGGCCATACATCTGCTGAGAGTACAACCTTTAATCCAAAAAAGTTATTTTAGACCATAATCCATATAATTATTTTCTCTTTCCTTATACACAGAATGAGCAAGTATTAGAGATTAGGATACATGATTAAGGAGTCACGAGTTTCTGTTCCTAGCTCTGCTGTTAACGTGTGACTATAATTGAAACACTTAACCTTCTTGTACATTAATTTTCTTATCTGTAAAATAGAGTTAATAATACTTATCAACCTAACTGGATTGCTCCAAATCACTATTTTTAAGTAGCTCTGAGATAGCCAGATGACAACTACTATAGAACTGCAAATACTATTACTATTAGAATAGCACAAAGTACAAATAAATATGTGACCATTTCCTCAACAGTAGTCACTAGAAAATATTAGGGATGCTAGTGACTAGTTGAGTAGTCAATTCACTACTCAACTAGTTGCTTTCCTCCCTGGCAGCAAGTGGGGGAGCAGGAGCTGGTGCAGGAGTCGGTTCCCCCCAGCACTGTCTCCGCGGAGGGGCAAGGGAGGAAGAGGCTCTGCAGTTTCCCCCCTTATCAACTAATCAACTATTTGATCAACTAATCGATTACTTGGTTAGCTGATTAAACTCAATTTAACATCCCTGGAAAATACAGACTGAAGCTTGTCAGAGTTCTTTATTGCTCAAGTAAACAAAAGTGCTCCCTTCTCTGTATCTCTCTTAGGAGCATTAGCATTATCTACAAGGTCATGAGTTCATCTGGAAGCAAATATGTATGTAATCACATTCACCTCAGTCTGAATGTAGTGTAAGTAAAGGGGTGCATCCCAGTGTGCAACTCTGGCAAGAACTAGATGTGCTGCGGCAAAAGCCATCAGGGAGCTATTTAAAGAGCTGGTAGAGACCTGGGTTGCAATAGGACAGTACCTGTAAAATCCTACGTAACATTTATCATATGTTGTATAACTACTGTTGTATTGATATACCTATTTAAGCAGCATTTGATACACAGAAAACCAGGCGATTAAAAAGATGACTGTTTGCACTGCAATTGTAATGGCCAGTTGGAGTGGTATGAGGAGAATTGACCCGGTGTTCTACAGCTGTCCTGCTCATACCTGCACCTACTGCACTGGTTCACTCTTTACCTTCTGGTAGAAGGAAAAGCACAGGGCTTTTCACATCCACAACAATCTCCTTCACAGCACAAGTTTCTGTATATGGCTATTTTTGTACATTTTTAATTTAGAATTCCTGATATTTATGTTTAACTAAAAAACCTTGAAGTTAAGTCTGTTATAATAAAATGACTTAATATATTGCATGCATTGTGTTGTTACGCACCGATTATTGTAACCAAAAACATTATGCATACATGCATTATAGGAAAGTTAGTGTTATGAGAAATGAACATTGCATTTAAATGTGTTTTAATCTCAAATGCTGCATAAATTGTTACTCTGTGTGTGAGAAAATTCATGTGTATGAAATATTTTACAGTTACTTAAATTAGCTATTTTTCTGTGGAGACCCGGTGATGTGGGTCAACTCATTACCCACCTCAAGCCAAGTTACCCGATGCTATCTGAAATGCGGCACGACTAAGATAGCTTAGCATGACAAACATTTTTGACTTCTGATTCCTCTCACCTCTCAAGCATGGCCAACAAAGGATTTAGCAAGACATCACAGGTTTGTGAGATAAGTTTTCCTTTACTGACTTGATATTCATTTTGTATACAGTTTAAAACTTTCATTGTGTTACTGGTTACAGTCCATTCTTCTATCTTTCAGGCAGCTGTGGTAAAATAAAGAACTAACACCCAAGAACTTGGCAAAGTTGAATCATGTAAGTGCTTTTATCCTTCTATGAGATGATATTCGCTGATAATGATTGAGAGGTTTCAGTTAAGACCAATCTCTGTATTGTGAGTGCTGAGACAGTGCAAACAAGCACAGACGTGGTCACCTGTTCTCTTGACAATTACAGTTGTTTTGGAATGCTTAGCTTTAGAGCACCAGGTAGTGGGAACTCTTGCCCTACTAAAGTTTACAGGAGACAGGAATCCTTTATGTTCATGCACAAACCATGAGAAGCAGAGTTTCAAGGAGCAGGTAGTTTCAGTCTGACCCCAAAAGCTCAGTTAGCCATGGCATTGCATTTTGGGCACATGGAAGAACAGTGCAATGGGAAAAGATGAAAGAGGTCTTTACCTTCTTAAGGAACCAAGGATAGGATGTTGACTTTTGAACAAAGGTGAATGGTAAATATGTTCATGCTCCACATCTACTCACTCCATACACATGGTAGCAGGGTTGTTGGGAAGAAGGCTCCTCAAAAAAGTCCTAATAAAAGAAGAGGTTGCTCCTGTCCTATCTGTGTTATACTGGAACTTTCCTCTGTAAGGTCTATGGAAAAAAACATAAAGAGTCTCCTCCCCTTCTGCCTCCCGGCCAATCAAAAGGAAGGGTGAAAAAGAATTTTTAAAAGTCTATATTAAAAAAAAAAGACAAAAAAACCCAACCCCCCCACCAAGAAAAGTCCAATACAGAGGTTAACAACACAAGCCTATTCTATACAGGTGGTCACATTAGGAGGGAAATTGGGCAGTAGTATCAAGGCTTTTGTGGGCTATTCTTGATTGCCTCCTTTAGTTGGATTTGTACTTTCTGCCTCTAATTCTGATTGGTCTCCCAAGACATGGTCTGAAGAGTCCTCAAATAAAAGAGAAGGGTGAGGATTTCTCTGAAGCTGCCTGGGGACGAGCCTCCCTTGATCAATTACAGAGCTCAAGCACCAGCCTTATTTTGAGTACCCACATTTTTATAGAAAACATTTTTATCTATGTTTTAATTGGGTCAGACTGTTTTAAAAACAAATAATCCAGGGAGACTTAATGGTCCATTTTGCATTCTTGATGTGACCTTCTTATGCCATATCCTGCTCTCCATTCACGTAGATTCATTAGTGAGAAAGGGGCGGTGAGGCTTGCATGCGCAAGGAGCCAGGATTTGGTCCTATGTGCACAACATGTATTTAGAGCAGCAGATGTCATACCTATAGGATGGTTGGGCTTCCTCATTGCCAGTTACCACAGTCTATCCAGGAACATCCTACAGGCCACAAGTCAGGCCACACTGATTTTAACCAAAACAAATGTTAGCCTAGTACACCTGTGGAGGACAGAAAATGAACTATCTGTAGCCGAGTCAGAGAGGTCAGCAGAGTCACAGAACACATCTGTGTTACCCTGACACTCCTCAGGAGTCTAATCCCTTGTCTAATGCAGATACCTGTTTTGTCTATTTCCCCACTAAGAACAAAAGATGCACAGAAGCATTGTAATCTGGAGCCTCTGAACTCAATCAGCATGTGGTGGTGGGGAGGAGGAGGAGTAACCTTTCTCTGGCCAGTTGTAGTTCTATCATATATAGGGAGTAGGGGAGGTACAATAGAGGGGCTGAGGGGCACTCACATGCAATAAATCAGCTTGATAACTGTAATATTTTTAACTCTATAATAAATCTGAATGTCTAAAACAGGTGGCAGTGTTCTTAATGTTCTTAATTTATGTAAAATAAAAATACTAATAAATCTTAGTTTGTGGTCTAATTTTTGATTATTTAAAGTTTTATGTTAAACATTTCATAAAATGTTCTGCATCATATCTGCATAAACAATTTTGATACTGTCAATACTTCTGTACCAATGTACACACAAACAAGAGTGAACTAGATTTTAATCTATTTTACACATAATGTTTTAAATTAAAATTATAATTGGATAATATTTAAACATATCAAAAAGATCCCAAGAGCTTGTGGAAAAGATGATCTTTTGATATTGAAAAGTCTGAAATTGGAAATAGGTAACTCGCCTTATTTTGGCAGTAGCTTATCAGAGTACTATGGCACTTTGATGAGAACCCCACTGAGCTAGATACTAAATGGACAAGTAACTTAGCCCTGATCTACACTAGGGCTTTATTTTGAAATAACCCCCCCTTAGATCGAATTTATAAGCAGAGCATTCACACTAGCAAGCCCATTATTTCAAAATAAAGGGCCACTTATTTCAAAATCTGTACTCCTGCTTTTCTCAGGGAATAACACTTATTTCGAAGTAGCATTAGTGTGGATGCTCCAGTTCTGCTTTTTCAAAATAACTACTCCCCAGAGCCATTAAAAGTAATTACTTCCCAGTGCTTCCTGGGGCTCTGAGTCAAGGTAGCATGTCCACATTAATGAAGCCTCAAACTTAGTCCAAGGCAGGGTTCCCCCATACTGGGGATATGTTATTTCAATTTTGTAAAGTTGGGAGTTAAGTCAAATTTAGTTATTTTAAATTGTTTCCTAGTGTAGACATGGCCTTTAAGTTATTGTTACCCCTTTTTGGCTTGAGCAGTTAGTCAATTTTCAGGCTCTTTTGGGGTGTTTTGGTAAGGAGGAGAAATTGATAATAAGCCAGGCATTTCTTTGACAGAATCTTGTTTCATTATAAAGAAAGTACAAAACCCTTGGCACAACTGAAATCAAATGGAAGAGTTTTTGTTACAGTTCTAACCCCCTTTTCAGACAGCATTTAGCTGAGAAGCTATCGTTGCTTTTTTTCCAGGCAGCATTCTACTAGTTCTTTTCTGGCTATGTCCTTGGCTTTCTGCTGCTTTTCTCTGACCCCTCCTCCAAACTAGGAATGTCAACGTGTAGATGACTACACAATTAACTGATAAGTCTGGGCTTTTCGGTTAATCCTGTTGACTACACGCATTCCCCCCTTGTTGCCTCTGTATTGGATCCCCCGTGGACAGAGGCTGCTGCCACCCTGCGCTGCTGCTTCTGTATTAGAGGCAGCAGCACAGAGCAGCAGGTGGGAGATGGTCTGCACAGGAAGCCAATTTTTAAACTGGTTCCCCTCATGGACCAGCTTCTGCCTGCCACACTGTGCTGGTGCCTCTGATAGAGAGGCAATCGCGAGGAGTAGCAGAGGGCTCCCGGGAAGTGTACTGGCTGCTGGCCCCACTCCCGGGGACTATTGAATAGTTGTGTAACCGGTAACATTTGATGTGGTTACACGACTATTCAATTACACGCTGTCTAACATCCCTACTCCAAACATCCAGCATACCTTCTGCCCACAGAGCTCAGTTGCCTGTGTCTTTATTTTGCACAGCAATATGTGCTTGAGATTTGGGGGGGAAGCTTCTGTTGTTTCACCCACTAGGTGCAATGAGATTTAACCTAACCCAGTTTATCATTTTGCTACTTAGTACAGATTGCAATGAGGTAACAATGTACATGCATAAATAGAATTGTTCATATAAAACTTTGCAAGATTTAAATAGTATTGCATCATTCTTTTTTGCATTATTTTTTATATTTTCAGGGTACCCTCTGAGTTCCAACTCACAAGCTAGGAAGCTAAACCTTCAAGCCTCCACTTATTTTACAGTTTAAAATATAATCACACTTTGTGTTTTATTTTCAAAAAAACAGGTCATCTGTATATGCACAGATGAACAAATTTATCTACTGAACTAAATTAGTATGGTTTGTCCAGGTGAGAATAAGTAATGTTTAACCCTTTTTAGTATAGAACAGCTTCTGTGATCTTGCTTGGAAAGGAGAGTTCTTCCATTTTGAAAATAGTAAAAGTCCACAAAATGGCATCATTAAAAATAAAGATCTTGAATATGAACTGTATACAAATGGCTAAATCCTGCTTGCCATCTCCATGTGAGTCATCTCACTGATTTTGAGGAGAATAGGAGAAAAATGAACAGGATTTGGCACAAAATAGACACTGAGGGCTAGATTGTTACAGCCTTTACTTGATTATGCAGAGGGGTAAGCATTTCCCTTACTCCTTTTTCAGCCAAGCATTTATTGCCTCTCCAAGCTGCAGCAGTGTGTAAAGCAGGGCTTATTTGTTCTATGTACAGTTCACCGAAAAGTAACTTGCTCCCTCTCCCACTGGGAGAGGGGAGAAATGGGAGGAATTCTGACTGCGCCCCAAAGCATTCTCCAGTCTGCTGGCCAGTGGTGCAGTTATGTATTATCACTTCTCACTGAGGGCAGGATTTAATGTTACGGAGTTCTCAGCATATCAGACAATTTAACTACATCCATCAGACCACAGCCCAGGAACGGCTCCAGAAGGAAAAGGAGTAAGAAACTGGAAGTGTTTGCAAACAAGGTATTATAACAAAAAACAGTTTACTTCACACTTACATGGTGCTTTTCCTAGGAGGCCCCTCAAAGCATACTGCAAAACATGAATTACACCGCATAAGTCCCCTGTCAGTCTGTGCCCTCCCATGCCCATTTTAGAAATTCCTAACTGTTCTGGCACTGAAATATGAAACAACTGGCCAAAGATTATGGAGCAGGTCAGTGACAAAAGAGCATACAACCAAGGAATCCTAATTACCCTCTCAGTCACTAGAGCACACTTTCTTATGAAACTAGGTTAATAAGCTTAAACATAATAGGAAAATCAAATACACCTGAACAGACAAAGGAGAAAGTAAGGCTAATCTTCCATATGACTAGTGTTTTGTATAGTAGATCAGTGAACTTCTGCAGCTGCTGCATAGTCTGATTTATAGTAGCTTTTTTCAGAAGTGATTTTTCATTAGGAGACTAGATGACTAAGGAAACTGATAGAGTGTGCTGGAGGCTTTTCACAGCACTTGGAAATTGGGAATGCTGTTTTCATCCATGGTGTATATAGCATTCATAGGAGACATCTCAAAAGCTACTATCACACTTGGTACTTTCAGCAGCCCAGAGAATAAACATCTTGTACCCCTCTAGGTAAAGTGTACCTGGTGAGCTAGTGTGCAAAGCTCTCCCCAACTGCCTTCAGGGCTGTTCCAGTTTCCTGGCTAAATAGAGGAATTGCTGCTTTAGTGTGGTGAATCCAATACCTTAAGCAATAAAATTAGTTCTGTTAAAGAGTGTGAACTTTGACAGTCCTTGGAAAAGAAGTGGATAAAGTAAAACTGTCTTTTCCTCATGTAGAGAGGAAGTTGAAAATAAGAATTTTGTCTCAAGCAAAGAGAAAAAGCTGGGATTAGAAGGAGAGCAAACAAGAAAGTCTTTGGCAGGACTTACCTGCTTCTGCTAAGAGCTTGTCTTCATGCAGTCACTCCTTTGTTCCGTCTCCCTTTGGCTAGTTATTTCATCCAGGCAGCATGTTGTCTCTGGCTCAGCTGAACCCAGACATCCGTCACCAGCAAACAAAACTCTGGATAGCACCAACCTGAGCTGGGTCTTCTATTTTTAATGCCCCTTTCTACACTTAACATCTGTAGCCGTTATAGATAGGTCCAACAGGCTTCACAGACCCTCATTCAACCTTTTTTGCCAGAGTGGAGCAAACAATCCTAGGCAAGCAAGGGCAGGGAGAGTCTAAAAATTGCCATCTTTGGGCAACAAGGTGGGGGGCTGTCCGAAAAGTTCAACCACCGTGAACTCCCTTTTGTGTATGCCTTACATAACAAGCATCCTGGCAATAAAGCATAATCATCATGTGGGTGCAAGTTGCATGAAGGGCTAGCCACCCTGAGTACGTATGTGGCCAAATTACACCAAGGAAAATACTATCTGATACATTTCTGATGCAGTTCAGCTGGCATAAATCAACTGTCTGCAGCATAACAAAAGTATTAATCTTAATACCTATTCACCTTTCAATATGCCTCATCTTTGTAGTTTGTGATGCAAATAATGATGAGTACCTGTTAAAAATACTGTTGATGGATTGAGGCAAAATACATATAACTGGAAGAAATGACCTTGTTTATGTAATCAGTTCTTTATGTAAGGGTTTTCTTGGTGCCAAAAAACAGGGCCAAGAAGAGTTTGGGGGGGCCTGAGGGCAAAATCTGAAACTGGTACCCCCACCCTTTGAAAATTATCACTGAAGGGAGGCTTTGTGGGGTGGGTGGGTTGAAGAGCAAGCCTGCCCCACATTTGTCTCTTAGCAGTGGCTCCTGTCCCACTGGGCTGGGCTGGGCTCATGTTCCTGCTCCAGGTGTTGCAACCTGAAACACAGGGATGCAGCACTACTCGCTCAAATTTGGTGCAACGAACCCTCTGTCATGATGGATGGATGAGGCATAGCAAACCTTAGTGATGAAGCTACTCTCTCACTTGGTTTGGGGACTCTCAAAAGGGGTCCTAAGATAAACTGTGTCTGCCCTCCCCTTCCCACTAGGGATGTTAGATGGCACGTAATTGAATAGCTGTGTAACTGCATTAAATTTTAGTGGTTACACGACTATTCAATAGTCCCCAGAGGTGGGGCCGGCAGCCAGTGCACTCCCGGCCCCACCCCCAGCAAGTCTCCTGCTACCCCATGCTGCTGCCTTTTTATCAGAAGCAGCAGCATGGTATGGCAAGCAGGAGTTGGTCCACGTGGGGAGCCAGTTTAAAAACTGGCTTCCTGCGCAGACAGGCTCCCACCTGCCACCCCAGCACTGTGGAGGGGGCAGGTGGCACTGTGGAGCCAGTGCTGGGGGGGAATTGGCTTTTAAGCACTGGCTCCTGTCCCCACCTCCCACTACCTCTGTAGGAGGCTGCAGGTGGGGGAGGTGGATCCACAGAGCCGGCAAATGTGGAGAGCTGGCACAAAACCAGCTCCCCTTGTGTATCAGCTCTCACCTGCCCCCCTCACCCTCCACGCTGCTGCCTCTGTATCAGAATGCCAGGATGGAGGTGGGGGATCTGGCTTTCACCTTCCCCCACCTTGCTGCCTCTGATACAGAGGCAGCAAGGGGGGGGGGAATATGTGTAGTCAACAGGATTAACCAATAATTCCAGTCTTATCGATTAATCATGTAGTCGTTTACATGTTGACATCCCTACTCCCCACAGGTGACCCTGCCAAAAATGATGAGTGGCTAAAAGGATCTATATGACTTAGTTTGAGGTCCAAAGTATAGTCCAGTATGACATGCAGTATTAAAATGGAGGATGCAGTGTATTTACTAGATACAAGATTAACATCCCTTAAAATTTACACTGTACTATTTCATTATTTGTACTGCATATCTCATAATATAATTTACAATGCTGTTCTCATGATGAGTTCACCCAACCATTTGTTTGGAGCTGTTTCTTGCTCCCTTCCCCCAGGCCCTTTACAAAATTACCCTGAAGAAAGATACGGGAACAAAGAGCTTCATCAGAAGCTGTAAAACCCATTTCATGGCCAGTTTCTGAGAAAGGAGAGAAAAAGAGCTATGTTAAGTGTTACCAAGGGTTTTGCTTCTGAACCCCTAACTCAGGCAAAACACCACAATGGGAGATTTGTTTGAACAAAGACAAATTTACAACACTTTACACAGTTTACAACACTTCTCTGGAACAGTGAGAAAGAGACTTCAGGTGACAATATGGCCACACAACCAGCAGTAAGAGCTTTACAACAGTTAAAATGGCTGTAGTATGGTGACGCAGACAAACAGCTCTGGGGAAATCCTGCCCCAGGTGTAGAGGGCCTGGATGGTAGTGCTATATGTACATTACAGTGGCACAGTGTACCAGGAGCTGGTGAACAGGGTCCACACTCCACTGGTTGGGGCCAGTAGATCCACTACCCTCTCCTCCACATGAGGGGGAGATTCACCACATGTAAGCTGCTGCAGAGCTGAAAAGGCAATATCAACCACAGAGCAATTCTGTGGTGTGGATGGAAAGAGGATTCAGAGTTCCCCGATTCACCTCCCACCCTCCACCTTCAATTGCACACACACAAGACTTACCCAACTCATGGGCAATGCAGTTAGGTTATCTGGATTTGGCCTTGTGCTTTGAGTTTATAAATATCCTTGCCTAAAAATTGATAGCAATACCTGGAAATGTGCATCATTAGTTTAGGAGATAATGAGGTGTGGAGTAGTCATGTCTTATTTCCAAACCAGCCCACACACTTTCAATCCCTTGAAATGTACAGCTAAAAAAGAAAGTAAGAAAGAAATAGAAAGAAAAAAGCAATGTCAGTCTGCCACAGCCAGCACCAACCCTAAACTGAAAGGTGCAGTACTGTAGCCTTAAAATATGGTGCTTTCCTGAGCACCCTGTGAACCAAACAGCATTACTCATAAGACAAATCTGTGGGAGCAAACAGTTTACTGTTGAAAAAAACAGTTTTGTTTGTACAAATTATAACAAGAAAAATAGTGTGAATTTACATGAATACTTTTTAAAATGAATATTTTACCTTACAGAAATGTTTATTTATCACCATTATGCAATAATCACATTTTTTGAAAGTTGTTAATGTTATCATTGTACTGGGATCAGTAATGCTAGTGATTATGGGACATTTAAGATATATTTACATGATTCATTACAATCTAAGGAAACTGTCTTAACCATGATAAAGTGACCCGAGATAAAAGTTGAAATACCAATTTCTAACCAAATGTAAAAAATGAGAATTAATTGCTTATGGCATTTTTAGGTCTAGAGCCTCAAAAGTGTACTGTAGCCTTCTCTGACTTTTACTGCTTTTGATTCAGATTACTGATGGCCGCCCTGTCAAGTGATATCTATGAGGACTCAGTAGAATTTTTTTGAGAAATCAAATGTAAGGCTAAACAATTTCATTACATTAGTGAACTGAGGCAAAGCCTGTTGAAATAAATGAAAAGATTCCCATTGATTTCAGTGGTCTTTGGAGCCATCCCCAAGAGGCAGCCAAGAGATGCCAGTGTGCATTTATGGATATTTAATCATTTAAAAATATCAAAGACACTGTTGGCCATGCTCATGAATGCTTAATGGCAGTGTTCATTTGTTGTAAGGTGCATGCAAAGCTGATTTTCAGTTCCCTTTCCTTGGGAGTTATGCAGGGTGAGTTGGGAAGTGTATATATGTGTGGTGTTGTGGAAATACTGTGACTGGTAAGATGTCTTAAGCTCCCATCTGCTAGTCTCCCACAACTTCAACTTCCCTGGCATTAGCACTCCCTCAAAGCAGTGCCATCTCTCATCTCATGGCAGTTACCCCTTCACCCATTGCACAAACATATTTTGCTGATAGGCTGCCCAGTATAACAGTGTCCCAGGCCTCCCACTAACTACACACATGGCCCCTCTTTGGGACCAGACAATAATTCTTCATCCCTACTCCTGCCTGGTGGGGGAAGTGAACAGAAGCCTTGGCCAGGAGTGGCTAAACACCTCCTCCCCTTCATAAAGAAGTAAGGGTCTGCTCACAAAAGCAACTCCCTTCATCTTCCACAGGCTTCTGGTATCACATTTCATCACACAAAGGGTGGGAGAGCCTCTTAGTAAGAAGCCTCTTCACTCCCAGAAGACAGGGGGGAGGTGTTTCAGTGAGCAGAAGGCCCAGCCACCCCACGAAATATGTTTGGAGAATCCCAGCAGCAACTCCTTTTATCCTCTTGGTTTAACACACTCGGAACCTTTGGGTACACATGAATCTTCCGCAGAAGCTGTATGGTTACATATACTGGCAGAGGAATGTTTACCTGTTAAATACATTCTCTTAGAGAGAACGTTTTCAAAAAGAAATCCTTTCTTACTTAGTTCTAGATAGACTACAGAAAGAGTTAAGATGCCAGTTGTTTTTAACCAACAATTTAAGACCTGTTAGTTGGGCAGTGTCTCTTTAATATGAAACAGGATTCACATTCAGGTTAGCTTGTTCTCAGTACTCAAGCCTGAATTTAAGTTTTCCTTTCTGAGGATACGATTCTGTGGGTGCTGGACTCTCTCTATTTCCATCCGTTTCAAAATTCCCTTTTGTTGAGGTTGTAAAGTGGAAATTGAAATGTGTAGTGACTGTCCGTACAGATTCAGACAATTTTCTCCAAAGTAGTGAATTTGAATCTGATGAGAAGAAAACAAATTTATTTTCTTCCTTGGGCCTAATTAAGATTTTGGGCATTAGAATTCTCAGCAAATTTTTCCCCTTTGCTATTTGAATGATCATGTCCTAATGACTGGCTAGAATATTTAACATTAATAGCACACTCAGGATTTGAGAGTCATGTCAGACATGATACAGATACATTTGAGAATGTCAGACCACAATGGCTGTTCTATAAAATCCTGCTGTTTGTAGAAGTACTATATTTTTATGCTCAGAGTCTTTGGAAGGGTATTTTGGTTGTAGATAAATTTTGATCTTAGTATGACTTTTATAGACTTGATAAGGCCAAAGCTGTCAAAAAGGTCCTTAAAGCATCAACCAGCTTTCTACATTAAAGATAAAATTAAAGCTAGATTGTTACAAAAGGTTATATTTTTCTTGAAGTGACACTCATGTAAATCCGGACTAAGAAGTCAATGGAGGCATTCCAGCTTTTGCTCTCCAAAGTGAGAGCAACATTTGGCTCATATTCCTTTATGCTGCTATCCTTTCGATCAAGGCTATGCTCAAAGGGTGCGTCTACACTGCACCCATAGTTCAAAATAAACTATGCAATTTGAGCTATGCAAATTGCATAGCTTATTTCGAGTAAATTTTAAAATAGCTTATTTCAAAATTTGGCACTGTCTACATAGCACTTATTTTGAAATAAATCACTCTTCTGAAACATCCCTTACTCCTCCTGGAATGAGGTTTACAGGGACATCGGAATAGTGAGCCCGTTATATTTCAAAATAACGGGCATGCTCAAAAGATGCGGAATAGCTATTTCGGGATACCTCTGGTATCTTGAAATAGTGCTGCAGTGTATACAAAGCCAAAGTGAGTAAACATGGAAGTAATATACTATATCGAAGGGTATGTCTACACTACAGTGTTATTTTGAAATATCTTATTTCGAAATAGTTAATTTGAAATAGCTTATTTCGAAATAACACATGTACACACAAAATGCATTTCGAAATAGCGTTTTGCTGTTTCGAAATAGTGCGTCCACACTTAGTGGACACTGAATTGCATTGAAGGCCAGCCGGAACCAGGTCCAGCAGGGCATCAGGTCAGGAGTTTATTTGTGTGGCTGCTGCCTGAATCTATCTGAGGCTTGTGCTTAAAGGGACTCCCACCCTGGGCAGTCGGTTCCTAGCTTTCGCTGCTTGCTTACCTACCTCGATGAGGGACAGCAAAGCTTTTGTGTCTCTGCGTGCTCTGGTTGCCCTCACTCGGGACACCACAGCACTCTGCAACATGGAGCCAGAGCAGCCCCTGGGCACTCTGGTGCTTCTCGTGAACGCGTTGATGTGAACCTGGCTGCACTTTCTGCAGGCTGCCATCCACGAGGTCCATCGAGGGGCTGTCAGTATCCAGGAGGCCCTGTGGGAGAGCTTCCACCCTGAGGAGAACTAAGAGCCTCCCTGGTCTGCCCCACTGGGGGCTTGTGCCTCGTTCCTCCCCCACATTGTTCCACTTATCCTCCCAGACCCCCTTCCTGATGTCAAATAAAATACACGTATTTTCATGAACACAAAATCTCTTTATTTAACAAAACTGGGGGGGGGGGATGAAACTGGTGAGACTGGAGAAAGGAGGTGGGAGAGGGGAGGAAAGAGGGTGGGAGAGGAGGGGAAACCTGGGAGGAGGGAGGTGGAGGGGAAGCAAGGGGAAGAAGGAGGAGGGGAAGCTCAGGGATCAGGGTTGGGGGTCTTGCCGGACCAACTTGATTTTCATGAGAACCTGCTCCTGGGTTCGCATGTGGCCTTTGGTGGCCAGGCTGGCAGCTATTCTGCCATAGACGGCCGCGTTCCTCCATCTAGTTCGGAGATCATGGATGTTGGGGGCATCCCCCCTCCCGCAAACCTGAGTAAGGTTCACCCTGGACCAGGAAGGCGCCTGCCTTCTCCAGGCCCTGGCAGGCTCCTGGGAGCTGGCAGACTGCTCCTGGGGAGCAGTGGAGGGCTGGCTGCCAGTGGCTTGCTGGTTCATGTTTTGGGGCCACTGGGTCAGGGGCAGTGACTGCTGGCTCTGGGCCGGCAGGCTTGGAGCTGGCACAGGCACTGTGGCCAGAGTCAACCCCTTTAAGGGCTCTGGGGAGGGAAGGGAGAGAGAGGAGTGTTCTTGTTTGAGGCTGGAGTGGCCACCAGGGTACCCTGGGAAGTCTGGAGGCCCCCTATTTCGAAATAAGTGTCTACAAAACACTTATTTCGAATTAGCTATTTCAAATTTGCCATTATTCCTCGTAGAATGAGGTTTACCAAATTCGAAATAAGTGCTCCACTATTTCAAATTTATTTCAAAATAGCGGTTTGGCTGTGTAGACACTAGTAAAGTTAATTCGAAATAACGCCTGTTATTTTGAATTAACTTTCATGTGTAGACATACCCTTATAGAATATATTGTATTGTTACTTTGCTTTCTTTTGATATTGACTATTTGATGTACCATTCTCATTTTTATGATGGTTGTCTGGTAAGTGGAAATAGATTATGTCTTTCAAAGATTCCTTTGATCGAAGAAACAATAAATAAAATTTTTCTTCTGTTTTTCTTTTGTATAAGAGATGTGTTGACCCAAGTTAGTCATCTTCTTTCTCTGATTCAACCTAAAATATATTTTCTCACAACCGTTCTGGTGGACAAGCAAATACTAGTTTATCAGTTTAAGGATATCCACCTATCCAGTGGAGATGCTCTTGCCCTTCTTTCATTTTGGAATTGAATGACATATCCCAAGGATTGTATTTTTTCACATGTTCCACATAGTTTTAACTTTAATGTATGAAGCCTCACAATATGCTTTTTCTAGTTTAAATTACAAAATATCCTTTCTTGCTTTCTCCAAGATTTATTGAAGTTGTGCATATTGTTGTGTGTCTGTTATTGTCAGTTGTATCCAGTTGCATAATCTGGCATACTAGAGTGTATATTGGTGTTGTATATGAGAAATATTAGTAGTATGTTATGATGCTGTGTGTTAAGTGATGTTTTGACTATATTATTGAGTCTTTGCTAAATTTAAGTCAAGTGAAAGTTTGTTTGGTTTATAGACAAAAAGTGGAACCATCAAAATTATAAGACATACATGGGCAAAATTGCAGTATTGAGGAACTGGTTATGAGAAGTTTTCCTAACTATACTGAATTTCCTATCATTGATTTGTCATCCAAAAAATGGAAAGACCAATGATCTCTGGGGAAATGAATGAAGAATAGAGCCAACTGTCAACAGCAAGGAGTGCAATGACATGCTGTGACAGTGACATTTGTCACATTAATACTAAATACATCTGAGCTCAAACTAAACAAGTTTAAAACACCAGTGGCAAGTTTCACAGTGTCCATAGGCATGCCAACAAAATGACATGGATGTATTTCCAAAAGATACAACATATGATTATATTTTACCAGAGACACACATGATTCTATACATTTCACAATAAAATACTTAAATGGTCAGTAGAGACAAAAGAAGACTGTAAAAGATAAATAGAAAAAAATTGGTGAAATGTAAATTATGAACCAGGTGGTGGACAAGAAACTCCATAACAGACCCCCTTAATAAATGTTCTAAACATTCTTCTGTTTGTTGGGGAGATTAGCTACTGCAGAAGAAGCACCTGGACTGCTTTGATTGACAAGTAGCAGCATCAAGGGAATGTCAAAGGACTTTGATGCTTTCTGAATCATTGGATTTTATACTTTAACCATGTTCTAAATACTATTTCTTGCTTGCAAATGACAGCATCTACTCCTACTCAGGATTGTTTTGTAGTGAGAAAGGAAAAGAAAAATGCAGCAAAGTCCACACTAGGTCAGTGCTACAAATAGCAGGGTAGTCAATGAAGCCACATCAATTTACACCAGCTGAGGATCTACACAGGAAGCCAGGTTTGCTTAATTTTTACACCCAGCTTCCTCTTTTCCTTTAGTGACTTGAGCTGGAAGTGAAGTCTTCAACACCATTTACTTCAATTGGAGTTGAAGGTGTTTAGCACCTTGCAGAAGGCGCTCAGCACCTCATAAACTTGGGCCCAACATACTGGCTATTCTAGATGGTTTGTCACTAACTCTTTAGTCTATCGGGGGGGGGGGGGGGGGGGGGGGGGAGTCTCAAACTCAGTTTACCTTAGGACCACTGCCAGTCCTCAAATCCTCCTAGCAGGATAGCGGACACCGTCCTCTGGCAGGGTACAGGTCTCTGCACGTTTCTTCCCCCCTGCATCTCCCAGCTTCATCTACAGGTCTGCATGTACCCCCCCCTGGCCACATGTCCTCAAGCCCTGCCTACTGCACCACTGGCAGCACAGTGGGGCTAGAACGGTTTCCAGCTGCTAGCTACAGATGGGACAGTCTCCCATACTTAGGTTAGTCCATGAGACCCTGCTGCTGGCCCCAGCAGGGGTTGGACTGAGGCCAGCAGCAGAGGTCGGGCCCCACCACACTCTCTACAGAGTTGGTTTGGCTGCCATCTCTCAGGCCAGCTCAGTCATTCTGCTTTGCTGTGGCGGCAGGAAGCCCCAGCCCGACCCCTGCTGCCGTCCCATGCCAGGTAAGTCCCACCCCCCCCCATAATACCCAAGGCCATGTCCCTCGAGGGAGGGGGTTGGGGGAAGGGATGAAATGGAGGGATGAGGGTGGGGCAGGGGCAGTAAGAGGAAGGGCAGAGCGGAGTGGAGCAGGGGCTGTGCTTGTGGGAAGGGTACAGATACCGCCTCTCCCCAGGGACTTACATGCCGGCAACCGCACATGGGATGGATTGTGGAACTGCTCGGGATGTAGATGGTCCACAGGCCATGAGTTTGAGATTCCGTGCTAAACAATCTGATGCACTTTGTATTTATCTGCGACACCAAGTAACTTTCTCACACCTCAAGAAGAGCCATGTGTAAGTCTGAACGCTTGTTTCTTTCACCAACAGAAGTTAGTCCAATAAAAGTTATAACCTTACTTGTTTCTCCATTAAATAAAGATACCAGATACATGGTCAAACAATAGTTCTCTATAAATTACCAGGTGTCTTTTGAAACTTATAGGAGAAGAATGTGAACAGACACTTAGGGTGTGTCTAGACTACAGGGTTTTGTCGACAAAAAGTGGACTTTTGTCAACAAAACTATACCTGCGTCTACATTGCCGCTGAGTTCTGTCGACGTTATGTCGACAGAACTCAGCAGTTTTGTCGACGGCTGTAAACCTCATTCTACGAGGAATAATGCCTTTTTGTTGACAAGAGTTCTGTCGACAGAAGGCATTATTGCATCTACACTGTCCTTTGCGTCTACACTGTCATGTCGACAAAGCGGCTTGCTTTGTCAACAAAAGCCTGTAGTCTAGATGTACCCTTATATCAACATGATCTCAGTGTAGACTGTTATATACAGAAGAGCTAAACCAGAGATGCCATTCCTCCCTAATTTTCCATAATTCTCTTGATTTTTTACATGTAATTATGAAATTACTAATTCAGGCTTAAACCTACTAATTTTGCACTCCTAGGACAAGGATCTTTTTCAGGTCATAATTTTGCCAATCTTTAAGTGTTTGGGTTAAAATTTCCCAAGCATGTGGCTGTATGAGTCTAGATTTGGGGAGAGGGATTTCACCCAAAACTTTTCATTCATTTCCAAACTCAAGGATAGATTGTTTTACCCATGGTAGAAAATTCTGACAGTCTTTATAATAGATGGCATGCCACTTTTTTTTACAATTACCCATAGTTCTCCATGGAAAGGTGAAGGTCAAATATGACATGAACGTTCTTAATCAGATTCACTATATTTAGACAAGTCTTTTGGGGAAAAAAAGGGACATGAAGGAAACAAAAATATCACCAGACAGACAAAAATTGCAGGGGCCACAAGACAAAAGGAAAAACATTTGTGTAATTTTAATCACAGATCTCAGGTAACAGTTCTCTCAGTGATGTGAAAATTGTGCATAAACCTACGGGCTCCTCTCTCTTATATCAGGTCAACAACTAGAAGGCAGTTCCAAACACACCAGCAGTGTGTCAGGGTGTAGAAACACTAGACGCTTCTGCAGCGTCTTCAGTCTAATGCCTGGCCTATCTAACTACCTAATCCAGGATTGTGAAAATTCCCTAGAGTACATACAGAAAGGTTGACGGTGGAATTCTTTGGCCAAGCCAGCCACTGACTCTCAAAGGGGTGAATTTACTACAGCAATTGAAAGCTCCTTCCATCACTTTATTCTCTACACTGCAGCACTGTGCCACTGTAGTGCCTGTAGTGTAAACATATCCTAAGTATCTCAAAACATATTACAGATATAACTGAGCTAAGCCTTAAAACACCAATTATTTTCTACAGCTACCCAAACAGATTAAATAACTCGCCTCACGTCACAAAGCAAGTCTTTGGCAATGTCAGTATAAGAACAGGAGCTCTTGGGTCTCAGTAGTATGCTTGAATCATTAGACTCAACTTTCATGATTGAAACACAATTATAAAACTGCATGAATATCATTTGATAGGGTATGAACATTGTCATATTGCTAAAGTCGTGCAAAGCCACCTGTAGTTATGAGGTTATGCCAACTGATGTGTGCCTGCCGACCCTTTTCTTGTGATGACCTCTGAGAAGCAGAATGTCAGAATGTCCACAGAATATGGGGGTTCACTCCTGTCATGAGCTTGGAAAAATCTCTGGTTTTGGTAAATGTTTCTGTGAAGTGCAAACTGCTGCTATGCTCTGATTTGATCAAAGATCTGGATATAAGATTTGCCAGACGCTGTACGGATGCGAGGATGTAATGTGATTTGGGTGAGTGTTCACACTTAACAATATTGCAATTGATTTTGGCCTGCAGATTCTTGAACCTAATAAAACATTTATATATTCCACCTGTTTTTAGGAATATAGGAAATGTTTAAATGGTTTCACTGAGTCTGTGTTTTTGAACATGCAAGTCAGCATGAATAAAAAACCAAATTTGGAGTGTTGTTGTAGCAATGCTGGTCCCAGGGTATTAAAGAGAAAAAGTGAATGAGGTAATATCTATTATTCCACCAGCTCTTGTTGGTGAAAGAGACAAAAAGCTTTCTAGCTCCACCTCGCAGTAGATTAGTTAGATCATTTGATTACTAAGACTACGTTAGTTGTACAAAATATGCTATCACACACACTTATTGATGCCACTTAGCTGTGATATACTATTAAAGCCAAACTACAGTTGCAAAAAAAATTAACAAAGTACACTTCACAAACTTCTGCCTTGTATTTTTAATAGGGTGTGTATTTGCTTTCTTAACAGTGTGTACAGTTCAAGCATTTGCTGTGGATATCCTAGTCATTTAGTGCAAATTAGATAGGGTAGGAAATGACCCACATAAAGAATTATCTTTCATGATTCTAATACTTCTCCAAATTGAAAAAACACTTGCTAATTGTGCCTTCGCTTGCTAATTGGATATGTATTGGAGTAACTTCATCTCTTGTGGAATGGTTTATATAATACGTTGCATGAATTTCACACTGATGATCACTCCATTGGCATGATTGTAAGGCCACAGCAATGACACCCCACTTGTTTCACCTTCAAGCATATATAGAATATATTTTTCTTATTTAAGCTTTGGACATGTTAGCTGCAGCTCCTTTAACAGTTGTAATGTCAGATATAAGCTGATAGAGTTTCTTATGCAATAAAACCTTAGTGTTGGACAAAACATTCACAGACCCAGACCATGAGTTTCCTCAGCCTGTTTTGTAGTGCAGAAGGGACAGCAGAGAAAGCATAGGAAAACAGCTCCTTCTTAAAATGTTCCTGTGTCACACAGAGGCCAATTAAAACAAATCTGTCCTTTTTTCCTTTTTATTCTTTCCCATTATTGCTACTTTTGATAACATATCTATGAGTAAGCATAAGACTTCTCCATTCTGTTCCGTCTGCTTTACCTGCCTCCTTTGTTTGGTAATGTCACAGCTCAATATTGTTGTTAATGGATCACCACTTTATGTTGGAGAATTCAGATGTCAAAAATGGTGGATCGTAACATCACTGAAATGTTTAGCACTGTTTATTATAAACAAGACACTTCTACTTAAGGAAAAATCTTTTTAGTAACTAGAAAGTTTTACAGTTTAAATAGATTCTGGCAAAGCATGATGCAATATTCTTTTACACTGATTGCAAGAGGATCTTTTATTACTTACCCATCCGTTGAAAAATATCCAAATTCATGGTGACATTTCTTTAACTCTTCAATTACATTCTCTTTTGGGAGTAACACCATTGAAGAATCTAGTATATTATCAAGTCTTCACAATACATGGCTAAAATCTACAATGGCAATCAGTACACTGGTGGATATTTTTATAATGCCAATTGCCATAGTGCCTAGGTTCTGTAATGATACTTCTGAATGTCTCCTATCTGCTAAAGTATCACAGAATGCATTAGAAAACAGGTGTTTTGATATTGCAGTAGTAAATGCATATTTAATTTACTTATTTGAAGCCAAAATGTGATAGCATTCTCTACATTCTGTGATTTTGCAATAGAGGAGCCTTTTAAAAATTTCAGTAACCATTAGCAATGTGTCAGTATATTACAGTTTTGCCAGAGACTGTTTAAGCAGCAGTATCTATGTGGCTCAGAAAAGACAAAATAAGAGTGGCAGAAGATTTTTGTTTTGCCAAATGCTCTTTTAAAGACTGGAATAATTGCATTAAAACACGGATACTGGGGGTGTGTCTAGACTACAGGACTCGTGGACTTTTGTCGACAAAACTATACCTGCTTCTACACTACCGCCGAGTTCTGTCAACATAACGTCGACAAAACTCGGCAGTTTTGTCGACAGCGGTAAACCTCATTCTACAAGCAATAACGCCCTTTGTCGACAGAGTTCTGTCGACAGAAGGCGTTATTGCATCTACACTGTCCTTTGCATCTACACTCTCATGTCGACAAAGCAGCTTGCTTTGTTGACAGAACTGGATGTAGTCTAGACGCTCTTTGTCGACAGTATCTGTTGACAAAGCCTCTGTCAACAAAAGCCTGTAGTCTAGACGTACCCTGGATTATATCATTTAATTGTGAATTTTTATTCACTCTTGTTCTTTATTATAAAGTTTTCAGTATCATTGCACTGCACCTTGTGTCATCATCTATAGTTCTGCAAAGAGGGTGTAAAACACCATTTTTCTGAGCTAATAGCAAATTTTATGCACCAGCTTTTCATAGGTGCAAATGATTATACAAAAGGTGCACAGCTGTGGACATTAAGGCTATCTGAGTGGGTATCCATCTCAACAGAGGGTAATTTGTGCTTTTTATCACTGTAACAGTGGTATTCATCACTGTGGCATGCCCTGCTGGTGAATTTGGTAATTTGCTCAGTCCAGTTACTTCGTGTACCGTCTTCAGCTGGTGTTCCACCCGTTGTCTGCTCTTCTGTCTCCACTATTGCTCCTGGATTCTGGCTTCTCCTTTAGGAAACGGCTCTCTGACTGTGCCGCCGACTCCATTCTCCCAATTTCCAGGGGAATCGGCAGTCTATCTGCAATCTCTGCATTTGCCTCCTAAGGCCAATTGCAGCCTCAAAGTCTAGCTTCTCATCTTAGGGGCAAACCACAATCTGTGTTGGCCATGCTCTAATGTGGCAAGATGCATTGCAAGAAGGAAAAGGGGAACCCAGGTCCATCCACTACTTCGAATCCCAACTCAGGGACTCTCAAAAAGCTGCCCTTTTTGTCGTAGAATCATAGAGCTGGAAGAGACCTCAGGAGGTCATCAAGTCCAGCCCCCTGCCCAAGGCAGGGCCAATCCCAACTAAATCAACCCAGCCAGGGCTTTGTCAAGCCGAGACTTAAAAACCTCTAGGGATGGAGGTTCCACTACCTTCCTAGGTAACCCATTCCAGTGCTTCACCACCCTCCTAGTGAACTAGTTTTTCCTAATATCCAACCTAGACCTCTCCCACTGTAACTTGAGACCATTGCTCCTTGTTCTGCCATCCGTCACTACTGTGAACAGCCTTTCTCCATCCTCTTTGGAACCTTCCTTCAGGAAGTTGAAGGCTGCTATTAAATCCCCCCTCACTCTTCTCTTCTGCAGACTAAACAAACCCAGATTCCTCAGTCTCTCCTCATAGGTCATGCACTTCAGCCCCCTAATCATTTTGGTCACCCTCTGCTGGACCCTCTCCAATGTGTCCACATCCTTTCTATAGTTGGGGGCCCAGAACTGGACACAATATTCCAGATGTGGCATCACCAGAGCCGAATAAAGGGGAATAATCACTTCTGTGGATCTGCTGGAAATGCACCTCCTATTGCACCCTAATATGCCATTAGCCTTCTTGGCTACAAGGGCTGACTCATATCCAGCTCCTCATCCACTGTAATCCCCAGGTCTTTTTCTGCAGAACTGTTACTTAGCCATTCAGTCCCCAGCCTATAACAATGCTTGGGATTCTTCCGTCCCAAGCACAGGACTCTACACTTGTCCTTGTTGAACCTCATCAGATGTCTTTTGGCCCAATCCTCTAATCTGTCTAGGTCACTCTGGACCCTATCCCTGACCTCCAGGGTATCTACCTCTCCCCCTAGCTTAGTGTCATCTGCGAACTTGCTGAGGGTGCAATCCATCCCCTCATCCAGGTCATTAATAAAGATGTTGAACAAAACCGGTCCAAAAACAGATCCTTGGGGCACCCCGCTAGAAATCGACTGCCAACCTGACATTGAGCCGTCATGGGTGTCAGCTGCGCAGATACCAGGTTGGAGCTCTCCTTCCACTCCCCTAAGCCTGCCCAAAACTGCTTTGTCCAAGATGCTGCTCCTTCTACAGGGAGCCAGTTCTTCACTCTTTCTGGTCAGGCTTAGACTGAGCTCCTCTAAGCTCTGCAACCTTTTTTATAGGGCCTAGCCTGGTCCTGATTCACTGTCTTCTATCTTTCCTCTGATTGGCTCCCACCTGGCCTTTTCTGATTGGCTGTTGGTTTGCACAGCCTCCCTAAGGCTGCTTTCACCCCTCCCCTTTTGGAATGGGCTACTGCACCACCACAATCACCCATTTTGTCATGCTTTAACATACATGATGTGTCTTCTTATGCCACTCCCATCACTTTGGTGTCTGAATACATTGGTCTAGAATAGAAGTTTTACTCCTGACTCTAATGGGTGCAGGATTAGGTTCCAAACTGATTCTAAAAGTTATATACTGTAATAGGTGAATTGTAGTTAAATATCATGACTGCATAAAAGGTCAGAATTTTTCTTGTAAGCAATGTTTTTTTCTATTTAGTTATCTTCCTTGGTGATACATCGCTAGTAACCAAGTTTTCTTCCCTCCCCCCCCCCAACCAAAAACTAAATGGAAAGATGTAAAATTTGTCCAGAATAAAAACAGAAAGTTTGATTCTTCCACTCTGGTGGGGGGAAGGGTCCCTTCAAGTCCCCTTCATACCCCGTTTTAGGTTTTTGTATGGCCTTTCTCTCATCATTCCGGCAAACACCTAAAGGGATTCTTGGAGCAAACAAACAAAAGAAAAGTCCTTTCCCCCCTCTTTCTACCCTGATGTCAGAGGAGTATCTGTGGAAAAATAAAAGGATCTACCTCCACCTTCTCTCTCTGGGGCATACTACTCTTGGGCTGGGTGATGCAGCTTCTGGAACAGTGACGTTTATTGCTGTCTCCCTGTCAACAGGCCTTTCTCTGCTGTCTGAGGTAAAACAGTCTTCACCACTCCTTTCTGTTAGTGTGGGGTGTACCCGTACAGTACCACACTCTCTTCAGTCTCTTATTATGCATTATGGTTGTGTATTTACTTTTAATTTTCCTTTTGAATGGCCTTACTCACTGATCATGAGCATTCAAATCTGCCACATTAGATTTTTTTAATGTAGAAAAGAATGTAAAAAATGGACATGTTTGATGATTAAAGCAATTGTTGCCTTCCCATGGACTAAGAGCAAACATACTTTCTGTCTAAAACACATCATTTTAGTTTTAGGAGAAACGCTATAAGAAAGAACAGAAATTAAGTCTTTGAGAGAACAGCGTGTATGTGTGTTTCTCCTCTGTTGCAGGCTGCAGTAACTATTATAACCAGTCAGACATGACCCCCTCCCTCCCCTCCACTCGCGTCTAACTGGCTGGACATACTCCTCTGCTTTCCCCTTTTCTTTGACCCTGGCTCTCTCAGTTGCAATTTATGTCAAGGCCATGAGGCCCAATTTTGCATAGAAACCATACTGCTTATGAACAGGGCTCGACAAATTATACAATCTACTCGCCCGTGGCGAGTAGATTGTAACCCGGAAGAGCCGGGTTCGCGATCTCTTGTGCATGCGCAGCACACCCAGATCGCCGGACAGCGCGGCTGGCGAGCGGGGCTCACCGCGGTTCGGCGAGCCCTGCTTATGAATATGCATGCGGTCTATTGAATGTGTGTGAAGTGTGAATGAGAAACACCCAATGGAAAGGCAGTTTAGGATCTGTAACCTTTTAAGGCAAATGAAGACCCTGCAAGCAGATAAATTAACTGAGAAGCAGCCAGATAATCTCTCTCTCTCGGACAAGATGTAACATCACAGCAGAATCCTGGGACCGGCCCAGAGAAAGTAAAGCCTCCTGCAGATCTGAGGGGATCTCCCAAGGAACCTCACGGCCGAGTCTCCAGGAAGCTGACGCCTGGCCAGCACTCCAGCCACCAGCGAAATCAAAAGTAATCTACACTGCACTTTCAGCCTGCCTCCAAACTGTCAGCATGAACAGTGTGTGTGTGAGTATCACCGTACCCTTAAGAATCTGTACCAATAAACAACCCCAAAAGCAATACTGCTCCAGCCCACCCTTTTCTCAGCTTTGTTCCTCAGCAGGTCTCAGGAAGTGCAACAACTATGAGATCAAAATGATTACTTTAAAGATTAAAAATATAGAAAACAAAGACCTCACAGTTTTATAGCTGCTATTAACCAAGAAAATCCATGTTTTCAAGAGATACTCTCAGATTTCTCATCTGTGTACAAAAGCCAAGTGTAACGGAATGCTAAATTGTAGTATGCTTTTCAGACAGCGTTGTATGAAATACCTTATTTAAATGAAACTAGGCCATACCTGGTAGAGCATTAACGGATCTTCTGATGAACACATCTGGTGTGTATAAGCAAGCTCTGTAACCAGTCTGTATCTGATACAGATGTACATGACATCAAGTAAATGGAGAGGTGGGAGCAAGACAATAGTAAGAGAAGTATCAATTCAATCAGTAGGGTTTCTCTCATTGATTACTAGGATGTGCCTTGAAATTTTAGAATTGATCAATATGGTCTTTAAAAACAGAGAAATGCAATTGATTTAAGTGTTATGCCTCACTTTGCTCAGTCAGCAACTGCACAAAAGGTTGTTCTTGGTTTAATATCAACCAGGTTAAGTAACAATTGTTTGTGAATATCACTGGACCTGAGGCTTACTGTGAAGGTTTACTTATTACTAATACATTATTGGAGCTCACCTAGGCTCCAAGATTTCAACTCAACTTGCCAAGAGAGTGTTATTTTTATTTGTGCTTAGTTTTGTAAACAAGATAGACAATAAAGCATTTACATGTATGTCTGATTGGATGTAGAAAACCAAACTATTCTCTTGTCAGTGATGTTTATTTTTGTATTTGTCTCATTAGTTATTCCTTCCAAGGTTATCAAGATAGATTGATGATAGATTTTTTTTATATCTAGCGATGATCTTTTCCAATATTCATCTAGTTCATCTTATTCCCTTTTTTCTCTCCTTCAGCATCACTTTCAGACACAGAGGACTTAGTCCTGGTTAAGGTCTAAGTGCCCTCAGCTCTAATGGACTTTGGCAGATGTAGAGGACTCTTGACATCTTATAAAAGGTGCTCAGTATCTCACAGGACTGGGCCAGAACTAGCCCACGGTGCCAACGCTGCACCTACTGTTGCAAATCTCTGGTTTGAAGTGCCAGGATTTTTGTGTTTTTACTTTCTTGTTGATATTGTGAAGTTACCTCACCTCATGTGAGCTTTACACACAAAATCCTGAACTTTACAGTTATTGAAGTGTTTGGCTAGAGGGTTTGTACATTTGAAATACAAGAACCAGACTAATCTATGGACACGTCATTCCCAGCCAGCCAGTGCTCCCTAGCCCCCAAAGTGTTTTTTTTAATAAGTGATCGAATAAACTTTAAAAGATTCAGTGTCATCTCAGCAAGTTTAGATTCTTACCTAAATGCATATGAACTTTTTGAATTTTCTTCCCCTATTGTCACATTTTTACTCAACCAGATGTTGTTCCCTTCTTCTTGCTCCCTTTCTTATAGCTCCTGAAGCTTGATCTTCAACTGAGCTTACCATCTCCATGGACCATTCACAGATAATTTGCTTTGTTTTTAGTTTTATAATAGAAGACTTTAAGGGTCCAGAGCACTTCCTGAGAGTTGCCAAGTGTCCTCAGATCTCATTGCTCAAAAACGTGGATGTTTATATTCAATAGTATTTCCTAATTGCCTAAAATTTATCTTTGAAATAGGTGATGCAGATGTACCTTCCATTTTGTGGAATTGCCATATCTAATGCCCAGCTATTTGCTGCTTCAAGAAAGGAATATGACAGAAGCAGAGTAAGTAGACAGCAGCATCTTCGACAGCTCCAAACACATCACAGCTCTCTTTCCTTCAAATTCCAGAACAGATAGTTTTAAGGAACCAATTATATTTTATTTCAGAATAATTCAGAGAGAAACTTTTAGGTGAGTGGTGAATGTCCATGAGGCGTTAATCTTAGACAGTGGTAGATTAATTTGCCTTTGATGATAGATGTTTATTTCTTGACATCAGTTTCAAGTTTATTGTGCTGAGATAGGTATATTTATAACCCAGGCTGCAGAACAGAGTTACATTTCCACAGATTCAGAAATTTCAGAAATGTCAACCATAAGCTTCCTGGATTTATAATATTTAATTTATCTATAAAATATGGTAAATATTTATCTATGAAAGTGAGTGAGCAAGAGTGCTGTATGTTAGGGATTTTATCAGCATACGTATGAATGGGTGAATTACTTGTGATTGGCGAAGCCAGGAATGAGTTTTGCACTCCGCAAAGGAGATCAGCCACAACCTTTAAAACACACCATTATTAATCTCTCCTCCTGTGAAGCAAAACTCCCTTTGTTCAATATTCTCATTGAGTTCAATGGGGACAACTAGTCACACTTTGTAGAGAGAGAGAAAATATAATGAACAGGTGTTAAAAACCTCTGGTACCTTAGTTTTTGTATACATAATAATGTAATCATAAGTATCTTGGCATCTGCCAGGATCAGATACCTATTGCTTTATGTCCCATTGGGAAGCAAGGAGTCTCCCCTTTCCAATAGTTTAAATCTCTAGATTGTAGGTCATCAGGTCTTTTACTCCTGTGCAGGTCTCAATATGGACCACTGCAATTTTAGGAGAGGGGGAGGTGGAGACTTTTTTTGGCAATTTTTAAATAATATGATGCCAGAAGCTGCTCAGAGATTTAGCTATTTGCAATTAATTTTCAATACTATCTAAACCTGCATAGAAGAGCTGGAGGAGGCATTGCCAAAAGCTGTCTTCTTGCTCTGTGGGACTTTTTTTATTGGTAAAATAATCTAGTCTTTAATTTTGAGACTTGAGTTGATGGAAGTCAAATTCTCAGGCATATAAACCTTATTCTCTCTTGGGACTAAAACTGCTTTCCCTTTTATAGAAGCATGCTGACAAGCATGCTGACATTTCTGATGAAGTTGTAGCAAAAAGAAAGAAGTAAACAACTGAAACATTTGAAATAATCACATTACTCTGAAGGGACACTCTTGAAGTGTTGATTATGGACTCTGGGGGGAAGCCTCAGTTTAATCTCCTTAGCCAGATGGGTAATTTCAAACCGGAAATATTAAGATAATTTTTTCAGGGGTCTTGAATACCTCTTCCCCCCTCCTAATGCTTCACACTCACTCTTCATTAGACTATGTCAATTTCTGGGGATTAAACAGCTGAGAGAATTCTTCTGGAAACATAGATCTGCCCTTTCTTGATCACTATTTCAACCTCAAGGAAGTATTGACAAAATTCATTGCCATTTGGCAGCTCTAGGGTGACCTGCATTCAGTGACACTCTAGGGCTGTGTCTACATTGGCACCCTTTTTCGAAAAAGGGATGCTAATGAGACCAGTCGCAATTGCAAATCCGCGGGGGATTTAAATATCCCCCGCGGTATTTATTACATAACTGCCGCTTTTTCCGGCTCGGGGCTTTGCCGGAAAAAAGCGCCAGTCTAGACGGGGATCTTGCGGAAAATAAACCCTTTTCTGCAAGATCTCTTATGCCTACTTGCAATGTAGACACAGCCTTGAATTACAGGAAGAGCACAGAGCAAAGAAGAGTTTGGTTTGTAGAGTTGCTATTTTACACATGCACGAGTTATTTTAAAATTTCTTGGCAGATTATGTCTTACTGCCTATTTACTTTCCTTGAGGCATTCTTTGTTATATGCATTTTAAGTTGTCTCAAATTTGGGGCTTGTCATTCCAGATGTGGCTATATGTGCTATCTGAAGAACAGTTTTGTGGAAGTTGCTTGACAAAATATACATAGACATACAAGCAAGCTCATTTTCATATCATCCTGGTTGTCAGTTTGAACTATTTTATTATTTTTAGATGGATTAAATTAAACTGAAGTAATTACATTTGTCTTGTAGAGATAGACCTTAATTTGATTTGGCAAGACAGCAAATCCTGAATCAGCCAATATAGCGAAGCTTTTATGGTTTGAATTGTAATCTATGTAAATCGAGCTTTTCCTCTTTTGGGCTGAATTTTCTAATTAGCAGGGCTCAGACTACTAATTTTCTTTTATATATTTAGTGATATAGAGACACTTTAATGCCAGAGCTGTACTGAGTGACTCGAAATAATTGGCCAAATTCATCTCCATTGTAACTTCAGTGATTGCAGTTTATTCAAAGGTGCTGGAACTAGGGCTCTGGGAATGCAGCTGCCCCTCCGGGCTTGAAGTAGTTTCCAGTGTATAGAGGGTTTGCAGTTTGGTCCAGCAGGTCTCAGGCTATGTCTACACTACACTTCTTTTTTTTTTTTTTTTTTTTTTTTTTTAGGAAAAGTCGTAAATTGCATTTACTTGATTTATACCTTTCGATTTTGGAAGAGGCTTTTCTGAAATTTGGTCCGTCTACACTGGGCCAAATTTCAGAAAAACCTCCTCTTTCGGAAGAGCCCTTCTTCCTCGTGAAACGAGGTTTACAGGGCTTCCGGAAGAGCACATCTGCTCTTCCACAAAAAATGCCGGAAGAGCAGATGTGTTCCCTGGATGCAGCAGAGTTTTTCCGGGATACCTCTGGTATCCATAGTGTAGACTCCATAGTGTAGACATAGCCCCAGCATTTCTACTATTAAGACACCCCTGGTTGATTTATACTGAAAAAGTATTTGGCCTATTTAAAAGAGAAAATGAAGCCATATTTAAAAATATTTTCAACTCTTGGTTAAGCTGTAAATTTAAATTTGGGCTTTTATCTAACAGATTTATTCTTAAGGTACGGATATAAATTAAGTAGTAAATGCTGTCTGTGAAGGAAAAAACTACCGTGTTTGTGTCTTTTTTTTTGCCATCTCGTGCAGTATGAGAAAAGCCTGACAGCTTTTTAATTTTTTTTCTCGTTTTACAAAAGGGTCTCAGAGGTTGGGCTCCAGCCCAAGCCCAGAAATGTATAGCCCTGGAGACCAAACTCTGTGAGACCAGGTTGTCTGGCCAGGACCAGCCACAGGTTTCATTGCAGCGTAGACATATATAGAGAGTAAATGCTAATAAGACCTTACCTACACACAATCTGAGCACTAATTTAACTAAATAACTTTAACATTGATTTAGTGAAACTACGGCAGGCTGTTGATGTGGAGACTCTAGTTTCAGATTAAGAGTTCCCTATTTTGATTTACCTTAAACTGGTAAAGAACGTCCATAAGCAAAAGTGTTATAGGGCTCCCTGAATACGATATAAGTGCCCACAGAAGGGGGTTAACCTAATTTATCTAAATTAGTTTCTAAACTGATACAGTGAAATCAGAACTCAAGCTATGTGCAGACCAATCCTAACTGCAATCAGAATCTGCCACTTTGAGAAAGGTTTAACATGTCTGTCCCTTGAAATGAGGGCTGAGAAAGTTCCTGCTGCAGTCCTCTAGTCCCTCCCACAAAGACAGAGAAGGCGAGGCTAGATAGTCCTGATATTTCTAGAGTGAAAAACTAGCAAACACAAACCAAAACTCATTTCAGATCTCCTACGTACATAACAAGGAAGAAAAAATAATGCAAACACAATGGGCTAAATAGTAGTATAGTATAGTATAAAACAGCTAAATAGTATAAATAGTATATAGTATAAATCAGCACACTGCCACTCAAAGTTGTAATGCCTACCTGCACCAGGCCAACTGTGGTTTTTCCCAGTCTGCAGATCACTTTCAAATACCTGCCTATCTTCAGTGGCAAATGTTCATGTGGAATGTTTTTGCATGCCTGCATGGCTGGTACTTTTTCATTATCTCTTACATCTATTTGAAAAACGCGTTCATTCGTATTTATAAAAGTTTGTGTAAGCTGATTTTAAATTCAGGATCAGTGTGACTGTCTAATGTTTACGTCTTGGTCTATTAAGACATGTCTTGTGTCTTGGGTTTGAAATTGCAATGAACTTTTTCAAATAAATGAGTAAAGCAGGGTGATGGGATTAGTATTAAAGGCATCATAATATTCTAAAACAGTTGTGGGCAAACCTGTGGGCAACCTGTGGTTCCCAGTTTGTCAGGGTAAGCTGCTGGCAGGCAGACAGACAGGTTGTTTACCTTGCAGCTACAGGTACAGATGCCCACAGCTCCCATTGGCTGTGGTTTGCTACTCCAGGTCAATGGGAGCTGCGAGAAGCAGTGGCCAGGAAGTCCCTGTGGCCTGTGCTGCTTCCCACAGCTCCGATTGGCCAGGAATTGGCAGGCTGCAGATTGCCCACCATTGTTCTAAATCAAATCTTGGCCATCTCAACCATAAGTCAGTAGATGAGGACATGTTATTAAAAGACAGTTTTCCATACCATCATGAAGCATATTAACCCTGCTAGCTAAATGCTCCTATGAAACTTTGAAACTCTTTCTTCTTGAATCCAATCTAAAAATCTATTGAAATAAATGGAAAACTGAAGTAGAATTGTATTATGCTCTATGCAGGACCAAACCCAAACATGATTATTCAGTTTTTAATCACTTGTTACTCAAGAAAAACTCCCATTGATTCAATTGACATTGAAATCAGTAAGAATTTTGCTTGAATGAAGACGTCAGTGGAGTTACTTTTCTTCAGTTTAATGAGGACAGAATCAGTCCCAAAGATTGCACATCTTTACAAGTAAATAATTTAATTATTGCTTCCAAAACCAAAGTAATAATTTCCTGTCCTCTTATGCAGGCTTTGTTGGAAGTAGTTAATGATCTCTTTGAGGAACAGACAGACTTAGAAAAAATCGTTAAGAAAATCATGCATCGAGCCCAGACTCTGTTGAAGTGTGAACGCTGCTCAGTCTTACTGCTGGAAGACATTGAATCACCAGTAAGTGGTCCTTCAAATTTTAGAGAAGGTCTAAGACAGGAGTGGTATAATGTCTGTTTTTATTGTGGTGAGGCTGTTCTTATTTTAAGTTATATACACTTTATGTTAATTTTTGTCAAATGTTTCCACAACGTTTGTTGATAGTTCCTTTTGCCCACCTAAAGGTATTTACTGCAGTCGCATTAAGTTTTGTATGGAATTGACAGGAAGAGTGATCCAGTTGTAGTTATATAGTCCTTAATTGCCTGTTTGTTTTTGTTTTTTGGGGGGGGGAGTGTGTGTGTGTGTGTGTGTGTGTGTGTGTGTTTTAAAGCCTGGGTCTCAGCATCATTTAACTGAGAATCAAACTGCTGCTCTGGTGTGGCTATAAAGAAATCAAGAAGGATGAAAAGCGTTTGCCATCTGTTTTCTTTTTCTCCAAAATGCAATTGCTCTGAGCAAAAAATCTGTCTTTATTGTATCATCTTCCCGAAACTCACTGCTAAAATTATCATTATAACATCTTACCTAATTGGTGGTGTTTGAAAGCAGCTTTAATATACAGAACTAGTTCCAGAGAACAATAAACCAGTTCTTTAATGTGCATCTTTTATAACCTACTTCTTTCTGCATGCATTTCAGCAATTAGTCACTAAATGTCTTTGTAACTATTTCTGTAGCTTTTGTATTTTTGCACCTTTTAGTTTTGTGCAAATATAAATTCACAAATATTTGCCTGAATCCTTAAGTATTTCTGTTCAAATAGACAATATTTTGGTTTAACGTAAAAATACTTTTTCCGGGTGCATGTATGTGTGAAAGTCTAATCACATACTCATTATTGCGATTGTCTTGAGGCTACAAAATCCTACACCTCTATTGTGTCCCTCTTCTGAGGGGGTACTCCACTTCCCTTCTCTCCTGTTCTCCTTTGTCCCATCCTCAAAAAGTGGGAGAGGACCAGTTGAGCTAGGCTGTGCCTTCTTTGCACTCACATCCAGTGGAACTGCACTGGATCTATTGAATCTGAGGACTTTCATAGCAACAGAGAAGGAAGTAAGATTACATTCTCAAAAATTTCATTTGACTAGCGGTTCTGGAATTGTAAGTGGGGTAAGAGTTAAAGATACATGTTTCTTCCTGAGCCCATATGTAAATGTATTACTAATTATTATTGTTATTTCTGTGATTTTGGAAAATAGCCTGTTGGATGGGTTACATGCTATCATGTTCTTTCAGGGATGTGAGTTGCAGATAAAAATTCCTGGCAAACATTCAAATTTCTGTCACTGGAGATTGCATTAATTGTAGCTTGGAACAACCCATGGTAATAAAATGTGGTTACTACTTATAAAAAAGCCATTTTTATCTGACATTCCTATACCAAGAAAAGATGACACAATAGGAAATATTCTGTCCACTTATCACAGGAATAATTATTCCACTGTAAAGTTATGTTAAAGATCAGGAGGTTAACAATATAAAAGTACTTGTCATGAATTTGATTTCATGCACCACTTCAGCTTGTGCCTTTACAGAATCTCCACTACATTGACATTTGCAGACAACTGAACATTTCGCTGTGGCTGTACACTAGTGGTGGGGAACCTCAGGCCCGGGGGCCAGATGTAGCTCCTGGCTTGCCTGAATCTGGCCCTCTGAGGCTCAGGGATCTCTCCCGCATTGGGGGGCCTGCACTGGCACTCCAGCCCCTGTGTCACTCACCCACAGGTCTGGAGCACACAAAATCTACTAGCCTAGGACCCCCTAGGCTCTGGTGTACGAGGGGAACGTGAGGAATGTCTTTTTCCTTCTCAGTCAGGGGCTTCTCACTTGTGTGTGGCTCCCGACTGATTTTTCTGTGCGTCAGCGGCCCCCAACCCAAAAAAGGTCCCCTACCCCTGCTGTTCACTGTTCTTTGTAAGTCTCATAATTGTGCATCCCTGCAAGGACTGTGAATCATAACTCCCATAAGACATTGAGGCACCTGGGGCCAGCTGGTAACAGTCAGAAATATTCTCTGTAGACCATGCCATCATCTGTTAAGCACAACTCTGAAATTACCCAATTGATTTAAATGGGAAGCTGCACTTAAAAGCTGGTGACACTATATGGCCATATTACATAATTAGAGGAAGTTCAGTTGAAGTGAATCTGGTCAACTTCTATTTCTGTGTTTCTCGTTTGATTATTTCTGGTTGTTTCTCAGATTATTTAGCTGTTTCAGTTATTGACTGTGAAAAGAATGAAGCTCTGGTCCTTTGAAGTCTCTGGGAGTCTCTGTGCTATAGTAAAACATTGTAGGAAAAATATTATTTTGGGAAGAAATCAGTATAAATAAATCAGTTTAGTATATTTTTATAGTTTGCTTATGTGCTGTATTACAACATAAATTTTGAACATGAATAGTCCACCTGAGAAATGTACAAGTGAACATTCCTGATTAAAATATATATTTAAAATGTAAAAGCATTACATTGCTGCTGAACACATATATAATTTTTCATGAAAAATCCCAAGTTCAGATAGAATTATTTTTTTAATATGACAGGTGGTGAAGTTTACAAAATCCTTTGAGTTGCTGTCTCCAAAATGCAGTGCTGATGCTGAGAACAGGTTAGAACTCATGTCTTCTATGCTAATGGATTGATGGTTATGTCACAGTGACTTACAGCTGTTTGTTCTATTAAACCTTAGTATATTTTCTCATGAAACAGAGGACTGGTTTGATTAAAATCAGCCTGATCCTGCACTTTTTACCGAGGCAAAACTCCCATTTATTTTCAAGGGTGTATACATTGAATAAGGCTCCGCATCTATATACTGTCTTTGTGTCAGTATGCACTGTTGAGGAGCCAGAGAAGATCTGGTGTCCCTTTATTGTTCATGAAGAACACGGCACAGTTCATAGTGACAGAGATTTTGCTTTGCTTGGTAAGTATCAAAGCAATAATAATTTAATTCAGTTGCATTTTATTTATGGAATGATTTCAGATTTGTGCTGTGTGGATTGAGTGTAAATGCCTTAGTGCAGCAGCGTCAAAGGGTTGACCATCAGACTGTTTTTATTTCTGGCCCCCACGGAAAGGGAAAACATGCAAACCTCTGGGCATGTATGATAGTGAGATGGTAAATGAGTGTGGCTGAAAGCCAGCTGGGAGCCATCTAAACATACACAAGTTTTGCCTGATGGAACCCATCCTTACGTTCTAAACTTATCTGTGAACCTGAGCTTGATAAAAATAATAATTAGAAACAGTAGTGCATACAGATTTATTTTTTTGCATAACTGGAGCTACTTTCTCAGTGCCCACTCCTGCAAGGTACTGAGTGGTCTCTGTGACTATGTCTAGACTACGGAGTTTTTTCCGAAAAACGTCCATTTTTCAAAAAAAACTCGGAGAGTCCACACCTCAAGCACGTTTTTGCGCAAAAAAATTGGAAGAACAGAGGGGTTTTTCTGGCGTAGGTATTCCTCATTCTAAGAGGAAGTATGCCTTTTTGTGAAAGAGCTCTTTCGCAAAAAGATGTGTGTGGACGGGGAAGAGGAGGTTTTTTGCACAAAAAGAGGAAAGAGAAAAAAGCACAGGTGCCCTGGTGGCCATTCTGTACATAGCAATCAGAGCTTACTTTCGAGAGAGCGTCCATGTAGCCTAGATGCTCTCTTTCATAAAAGCGCATTGCTTTTTCAATGAGCTTTTGACGCGCTCTTGCATAAGAAATTTTTGTGGAAGATCTCTTCCGATAAAAGCTTCTTGCTCAAGAAGCCTGAAGGCTAGACGTGCCTGTGAGTGTTCATTGCTCCTCCAGGGCACATTTACATAACAGGGCAAAAGTTGAATTAAGCTATGGAACTTCAGCTTTGTCAATTGCATAGCTGAAGTCAAAATAACTTAATTCGGCTTTTGGCGCTGTCTACACAGCAGGAAGTTGAAGGAAGAACACTCTTCCTTCGATTTCCCTTACTCTTCGTGAAATGAGGGTTACCATGAGTTGGAGTAAGAAGTCTTCCAGCTTGACATTATTTCGAAATAAAGGCTTGCAGTGTAGCTGTGCACTATGTTACTTCAAAATAACATCAGTTATTCTGAAATAATGCTGCTGTGTAGACATAGCCCTAAAGTCCTCAGGAAACCAGTCTACTTACTGCATGTGAACGAAGGTGTATCGTTGAAAGATTTTTCCCTTCAATTAAAGCTGCATCCTAAAACTGAATCTCATCGCAAACATTTCATTAAAAGCAGTTTGTACTGATTTTGAAATTAGTATTAGGAATGTAATATCAATGCTACACGCTAAATCTCTGTTTCTATTCTGCTAACAATAACTTGGCAGGCATAGTGGAAGTATGGCTTCTATACATGCACTCAAAACAATACAATGTTGATAGATCTAATTTTATGCCCCTCCCCCCCAGCTTTAACAGTGCCCTTTTAAGACAGTAAACCAAAATTCACTTTTCTTAATGCTGTGCTCCCTCACTTCCAAAATTGTAAGGCGAGATCCCACTCATAGCTACCATGATGATTGGATGCATTATCGGCTAGATAATTTTAATGATAGTACTTAGTACTTTATGAAAAACAGTTCACCCATAGATCTCAAAGTGCTTTATAAAAGGTATGTAGCATTATATCATCCTCATTTTATGGATGGAGAACCTGATGATCAGAAGTTCTAAGTGATTTGCTCAAAGCCACATGAAGTCAGATGCAGAACTAAGAATAGAAGCCAGGTCTCCTAACTTCCATCTGTGCCCTATTCGGTAACAGAGAAGGATGGGACAGAGAAAGCAAGGAGTAAAAGAAAATTGAGCGATAAATGCCTGAAGTAGGAAGAGTTGACCTACTAATTCACATAAGAATGACAAGTTATTGCTTTTGACCAGGGGCTTTCAGAATAGCAGTGGCTCTAGTCAATGGGGAGGAAGAGAATCTTGTCTGTTAAAGCATGGGACCAGGACACAGGACTAAGGATTCTTAATTCCTCACTGTACCACAGATTTATGATTTGGCCTATACAAGTCATTTAGTCCCTTCCACATTTGTGTGCAAAGAGGAACGTGTGCCCATGAAAGGAGGGAATACCAGCTCTATGGCAAACAATTTCATGTCCTATGGAAGTTGCCTCTTGGGGTTCCGGTTCTGCAAAGGAATTGAGGGTGGAGTAGTGAGCAAGCCAGCCTTCTCTGAGCGCTTATCCCAATTCTGTGCTGTTTTATCTTGCACTGCATTCACATGTGGGACCTCCCATTCAGGATGGGATTTGGAGAAGGCCACCATATTGATCTTTGCAAGTACTGTGCTGTGTTGTAGGGTTAGGTCCATAATTTCGTGTGTGTCTGTGCTGGTGCATACAGGGAAGCAGAGAGTTTTACTTCAAAAATTTGATATAAAATTTCAGAAGTTGCTGATGATCTTGCTTTACATATGATTGAGTCAAGAGTGGCTTCATTTTAAGCTGTGTGAATGAGCACATGTATCAGTTTTTCCAACATACATAGTGGTGTATGCCCATATAGCTCAGATTAGCAAGACATGTATCTCTAATACAGTGTTTCTCAAAGTGTTCCATGAAACCATTCTGAGAAATATGCTAAATGGCCACTCTGGTGTGTTTATTTACTGTCTTTGCAGCCATGGAGCCTTGCGGCTTCTGTTGGCTCCGATTTGCCGTTGGCAGCCAAGAGGAGCCGCAGGAAGTAGCAGCCCGGCCCATGCCACTTCCCATGGCTCCCCTTGACTGCAAACGGCAAACCGGAGCCAATTGGAGCCATGAGGCTCTGTGGCTGCAGAGCTGGTAAATAAACACACTGGAGCAGCCAGTTAGCAGGTTTCTCAGAGTAGTTTCATGGACCCCTTTGAGAAACACTGCTCTAGTATAAAGCATGACATTACTTGCATCTGCATGGAGAGCCAGGCTGGGTTTGCAAAGGTCAGTTCTACACAGGCAGTTAGTGTGCCACATTTAGATCTGCACTGTAGTCTTAGTACACACACACACATTCTAATTAGTTGCACTACAATGGAAAAATAAAGGTTATTTGGGATACAAAACAATGCCCAAAGCCCATGACATTTGAAAATTACTTCCAATGACTTTTGCCCTTTCCAGTCTAAATTCTGTAGTCCTTATTCAGGAAAACTTCTACTGATTTAAAATCACTGCGTGTTATGCCTGAATGAAAACTGCAAGGTCAGGTTCTTCATTGTGACTGCAGTGAGGATACATAGCATTATCTGAAACTGTAGCATGCAGCCAAGCAGAGTATGGACTGGGTAATGTACTAGGCAGAAATTCTACAATTAAGCAGGGTGACTCCAGGGATAATGCAGCTTTCCAAATTCTAATCCATTTCCTTTCTCATTGTTAAAAGAAACAGACTTTTTGTGTGATCCTTCACCTTTGTTATCAGTTACTTCTCTAAATATTGCCATGGTGAAACAACCCTGATTATCAGTACCTATTTTTCTTGTTTTGTATCTTTTTTCCTTTGTGGTTATTTGCAAAGAAATAGCTTTGGAGACCACTTTTTTTGGCCTTTATCGCTTGAGTTGTAAGTTCTGAAAGCTCATCAGCTTGATGAAAATTATGTGCAAGGAAGGTGGCTTTAAGACATCTGTTTGCTCAGGTGGCCTGTGGGCTGGATGCTCCTCTCCAGGGTTAGCCCCTGGAGGGCCCTCAGATGCTTTATTTACCTGGAAATCCACAGGTACAGCTGCTCGGAGCTCCCAGTGGCCATGGTTCACCATTCACTTCCAATGGGAGCTTCAGAAAGCAGTAGCCCAGCCTGCGCTGCTTCCTGGAGCTCCCATTGGCTAGGAACAGTGAACCGCAGCCAAGGGGCTATACCTGTGGATAAACAAAGTAGCTGGTGGCCCACTAGAGGCTATCCCTGGTGAACGACATCCAGCCCATGGGCCATTTATTGTCTACCCTGTGTTTGCTTCTCCTATCCTAGGATCTCAAACAGGTTGTAGCATAATTTAGAGCTGCCAAAGGGCTGCTTAAAGTTACAGTGGTTGTGACAGTCCCATACAATCCCACGCACATATAGAAATGTTGTGCACTCTGCCCTTCCCTTGATACTTCCTCCTCCTACACAAAAACAGGCACTGAAAGAATTCCACTCCCTGATCTGTATCTAATTTCAACTCTTTACTAGCATCGTAATTAAACACAGTGGGCCAATCACCTCTTCTGCAGAAAAAAAAGAGTAAAAGAAAGGACCTGGAAACTTGAGTTTCCTTAAAGGCTAAACTTAAAACAAATCCAAGTATGGAAATGCAAAGAGAAGGCACCCAGGCAGTTTTAACGCTGATGTCCTGAAAAAAATATGAAAAATCATTTAGTGTGTATTTAAAAATCTGGTTAATCTAATCTGACACCACAAGCACCAAAATCCATTAATTATAATTGTATTATTACATGGCATCAGTGTTGGTAGAGTAAAGACTGTTTGGGCACCCACCCATCTATTTCCATATATTAAAATTTGTAAATTTCTTTTAAGTTTAACCTTAATTCCAAATGTCATTGTTTTAGAATCGTTGTTTTGGGAATATTTACAACATCCCCATGGGTTTTTTTTTTATCCAAATCATTGACAGATACTCTCAGCTATAGGCCCATCAAAAAGTAGTTTTTGTCTGGAAATGTAAGTAGAACTCCATTAAATCTCTGCTAGACATTTTTCTGCATTGACAAACTATACAATTTTATCTTAGTGTAGAGATCTGATTTTTAAACAATGTATGGTGTAAGCATTTTTTATTATTTTTATCAATAGAATATGTATGAAATAATCCATAGCATTATAAAATAACATTTTCCTTCTGGGAAAATAGCCATTTAAAAGTGAAAAAATAAACACTTGACACTCACCAGGATTGAGACTTTAGTGGGACTGAGGCGATGCAAATTTCGCTTCTCTTGAAACTTTGACATATATTTTACAATACTGGCTGAACTGATATTAAATCAGTGAAATCATAAAGAAATCTTCAGGGACTGATTTGTTACTTCATTAACTTTCAATATTTTTCTTAATGGGAGAAATAGATTTGATTAATTTATTGAAAAATATTATTCAGATTCTTAGCTATGTGTTGCTCTATTTTTAATATTGCAGTTGATCCACATAGAATCATAGGGCTGGAAGAGACCTCAGGAGGTCATCGAGTTTAGCCCCCTGCCCAAAGCAGGACCAATCCCAACTAAGTCATCCCAGCCAGGGCTTTGTCAAGCCTAGACTTAAAAACCTCTAGGGATGGAGATTCCACCACCTCCCTAGGTAACTCATTCCAGTGCTTCACCGCCCTCCTAGTGAAATAGTTTTTCCTAATATCCAACCCTAGACCTCCCGCGCTGTAACTTGAGACCATTGCTCCTTGTTCTGCCATCTGTCACTACTGAGAACAGCCTCTCTCCATCCTCTTTGGAACCTCCCTTCAGGAAGTTGAAGGCTGCTATCAAATCCCCCCTCACTCTTTTCTTTTGCAGACTAAATAAGCCCAAATCCCTCAGCCTCTTCTCATAGGTTATGTGCTCCAGCCTCCTAATCATTTTGGTTGCCCTCCGCTGGACCTCCTCCAATGCATCCACATCCTTTCTGTAGTGGGTAGGGTTGCCAGATGGCTGAAACAAAAATACCGAACGCTCCCCCAAAAAAAACTACTGGGAAAAAATGTTGTTGAAGGAAAAAAAAAAGGGGGGAGGGACCAAAGTTGTTGAGCAAAAAAGGAAAAAAACAACCAAGAACCTGGATTGCTGCTAGGGGTTACCAGGTAGTCATTTAAAAAAAAACCAAAAACCAGACACGCTTTATGGGGGAGAGGACCGGCCAGGAAGGGAGCGGTGTTGGCCGGGAAGGGGGGGGGCCTGGAAACAGCTAAGGGGGGAGGCAATGGGGCTGGCCAGGGGAGATGGCGAGGGCCACGGAAGCAGGGCTGGTCGTGGGGAGGGGTCAGGCGGAACAGGGCTGGCCACGGGATATCGGGGAGGGGGCCAGCCGGGAGGGGCAGGGCTGGCCGGGAGTAAGAGGGGGCGGGAAGCACAGCTGGGGGATCGGTGGCCGGGAGGAACGGGGGCGGGAAGCAGAGCTGGTGGGGTGCAGCGGCGCTGGCCGGGAGATCAGGAAGAGCAACGGGCCAGCGGAAGCAGAGCTGGGGTCAGGTGCCGGCCGGAAGGAAGGGGAGCGGGAAGCACAGTTGGCGGGGCGCAGTGGCACTGGCCGGGAGGAAGGGGGCCGGGAGGAAGGGGCGGGAAGCAGAGGTGGCGGGGCGGGAGAGGTGCAGCGGCACTGGCTGGGAGGGATCAGGAAGAGGAACGGGCCGGCGGGAAGCAGAGCTGGGGGGGGTAGGGGGGCTGGCTGGGGAAGATCAGGAGAGGAAGTGGGGGAGAACCGGTCCGCCAGCGGGGTGAGCAAATTGGCCAGCGGGGAGCGGGACTGAGCTGGGCACTTGCTGCCTGTCCCGCGCAGGCTCCCAGCGACGCACGAGCGAGGAGGAGGCTTCCCTTCCTCCTCACACTCAACCGACTGAGGGCTCCCGGTGGCAATCGCGGCCCTGCCTCCCAGCTGGGACTCCCAGCCACTCCCACCGCCCACGCCAGGCTTCTGTCTGGTGCGCAGCCGGAAAAATCAGAAAATACCAGACATTGCACATGTCCAGTATTTTCTGATTTTTTTACTGGACAGAGTGCACAAATACCGGACTGTCCGGTACAGTACCGGACACCTGGCAACCCTAGTAGTGGGGGGCCCCAGAACTGGACACAATACTCCGGATGTGGCCTCACCAGTGCAGAATAAAGGAGAATAATCACTTCTCTAGATCTGCTGGCAATGCTCCTCCTAATGCAACCTAATATTCCATTCGCCTTCTTGGCTACAAGGACACACTGTTGACTCATATCCAGTTTCTCATCCACTATAATCTCCAGGTCCTTTTCTGTCGAACTGCTACTTAGCCATTCGGTCCCCAGCCTGTAGCAGTGCATGGGATTCTTCCGATCCAAGTGCAGGAACTGTCTGCAATTGTCCTTGTTGAACCCCATCAGATTTCTTTTGGCCCAATCCTCTAATCAGTCTAGATCACTCTGGACCCTATATCTGCCCTCATCTGCAAACTTGCTGAGGGTGCAATCCATCCTCTCATCCAGGTCATTAATAAAGATGTTGAACAAAACCAGCCCTAGAACTGATCCTTGGGGCACTCCACTAGAAACCGACTGCCATCCTGACACTGAACTATTGATCACCACCCGTTGGGCCTGACAATCTAGCCAGCTTTCTATCCAATCCATACTTCCTTAACTTGCTGGCAAGAATATTGTAGGAGATCATATCAAAAGCTTTGCTAAGGTCAAGGTATATCACATCCACCGACTTTCCCATATCCACAGAGCCAGTTACCTCATCATAGAAGCTAATCAGATTGGTCATGCATGACTTGCCATTGGTGAATCCATGTTGACTATTCCTGATCACATTCCCCTCTTCCAAGTGCTTCAAAATGGATTCCTTGAGGATCCCCTCCATGATTTTTCCATGGACTGAGGTAAGGCTGACTGGTTTGGAGTTCCTTAGATTGTCCTTCTTCCCTTTTGTAAAGATGGGCCCTACATTTGCCTTTTTCCAATCATCCGGTATCTCTCCCAATCTCCACGAGTTTTCAAATATAATGGCCAAAGACTCTGCAATGACATTTGCCAACTTCCTCAGTACCCTCGGATGCATTAAATCCGGACCCATGGATTTGTGTATGTCTAGCTTTTCTACGTAGCTCTTAACCTGTTCTTTCTCCGCCGAGGGCTGCCCACCTCCTTCTCGTACTGCGTTGCTTAGTGCAGTAGTCTGGGAGCTGACCTTGTCTGTGAAGACAGAGGCAAAGAAAGCATTGAGTACTTCAGCTTTTCCCACATCTTCTGTCACTAGGTTACCTCCCTCATCCAGTAAGGGCCCCACACCCTCTCTGATCACCCTCTTATTGCTAACATGCCTGTAGAAACCTTTCTTGTTACCCTTCACATGCCTTGCCAGCTGCAATTCCAACTGCGCTTTCGCTTCCTGATTACTCCCCTGTATTCTCGAGCAATATATTTATCCTCCTCCCTAGTCATCTGTCCAAGTTTCCATTTCTTATAAGCTTTCTTTTTATGTTTAAGCTCACCAAGGATTTCCCCGGTAAGCCAGTCTGGTCACCTACCATATTTGCATTTCTTACTGCTCATTGGGATGGTTTCTTCCTGTGCCTTTAATAAGGCTTCTTTAAAATAGTGCCAGCTCTCTCGGACTCATTTCCCCTTCATGTTAGCATCCCAGGGGATCCTGCCCATCAGTTCTCTAAGGGAGTCGAACTATGCTTTTCTGAAGTCCAGGGTGTGTATTTTGCCACTCTCCTTTCTTTCTTTTGTCAGGATCCTGAAATCTCCCATCTCATGATCACTGCTTCCCAGGTTGTCACCCACATCTACTTCCCCTGCTAGTTCCTCCCTGTTTGTGAGCACATTTCTGTTTATATTTGGAATCACATTAATAATTGCCTTCATGGAGCAAAGTGACCCAGAACCTGAGAAATAGGAGGACCAAGATGTTCAAGAGTGATTAGCAATTTTTTGTATACCTTGAAAGGCCTGATTTTCAGAGGGTGGTTGGTTCAGCCTTAAATTCCTTCAAAATTTCTCAGATGCAACAAAAAGTGATGCACCTAAACTAACTGTTTCTTAAAATTTGATCTAGAGCAGTTAGTGAATTTACTATTTCTGGTAAGCAGTGACTTGATCTTGAAAGTCTCTCACTCACATGAATAGTACTTACTTGAGTAGCCCCATTGAAAACGATGGGTGAATCTGGGCTCTGTGGAATTCAATGGTAGTTTTGCTATTGACTTCAGTGGGACAAGAATTTTATCCAGTAAGATTATTCATGCAAGTGACAGTTTCTGGAATTAGAAAAGGGCTCATAACAGAGCCCCAGCATAACAGCTCTTCCACCATGACCAAGACTAGGGGCTTTCAAAAACAAACACTTAGATTGTGGCAAAGCAGGGTAGCTCAAGGTGCATGAGGGAACCTGAGTGTTAGGCAGCAGAGTGCAAATGACCATTTAGTGCATGGTAGGCTAGTGTGATATTGCAGCAAAGTGGGTTTGAAGCTAACTAAGTGTTCATTTAGATGTCTGAGATAGCTGTTTTGATAGTTACCTGACTTACTCTGTGACTAATTTCATTTGGCAGTTTGTTATGGTTATAGATAATTCTGATGTTAAAAGTGATTATACTTTGTGGGCTTTCAAGCAACACTGATTGTACTCTTTTCTTCCCTGGCTGTGCCTTTGTGATAGTTTCAAAGATAGTATGGAGAAATCATCATCTTATTCTGACTGGCTCATAAATAACAGCATTGCTGAGCTAGTAGCTTCCACGGGTCTTCCAGTGAACATCAGTGATGCGTATCAGGATCCTCGCTTTGACGCTGAAGTAAGATTTTTTTTTAATTTACGCTGTCATATTTTTGCAGTTGAGTAGAATATAAATAAAGCAAATCCAAATGAATATAAGACATATGTACATTTGTTCTGCATTATCTTTTTCTTTCTGTATGTCCTCTATTGGGCTTACCAGCAGCAGTGTGGCTTTAAGCAACAGAAAAATAGTGAAAGGTAGTTTTATATCGAGGATACAGCACTGTTCCTACTTTCACTTGTAGGCAATTACTTTATCTGTGCATCATTTTTCCAATCTGTGAACTTGGGATAATGATGCCTTCCTTTATAAAGTCCTTTGAGATCTATGAAAGCTAATCTTTGTTGAAAATTCTACCACTGATAGTTCTTTATGTTCCCTATAGTCCATAGCTATATGAGATTGTGGAACTGCCAACACTAATGTAAACAGGAAGCTGCAGTAATATGATGTCAAAAGACAAATGTTTTTTGTTATCCTACTTAGCAAACTAATGTTATTTCAGTATGTTTTCATCAATAAGATATACATTGTGGGCTATTTTTTTTCCTCTCAGGCTATGTCTACACTGCCGGTTTTTGCCGGCAGAGAGTATGCTAATGAAACGCTCATTAGCATTTGTCTTGCTGTCATTAGCATATTCTCTGCCTGAGGCTTTTTGCGCAAAAACAACAGTATAGACGGATCCGTTTTGCACAAAAACTCCCTTTTGCACAAAAACTCCCTTTTGCACAAGATCTGTATACCTCCTTTTTAGAGGCATAAGGATCTTGCTCAAAAGGGAGTTTTTGTGCAAAACGGATCCGTCTACACTGCTTGTTTTTGCACAAAAACCTCTTGCACAAAAAGCCTCGGGCAGAGAATATGCTAATGACAGCGCAACATATGCTAACGAGCACTTCATTAGCATACTCTCTGCCGGCAAAAGCCAGCAGTGTAGACATAGCCTTAGATACTTGCATGCAACTTCCACTGGAAGCCAGTGGGAGTTATTTTCAAATCTTAGGGCACAATTTTGCCTGCTGAGATTGGGGAATAGGCAGCAAACACCTCTTTTGATACATATCTTCAGCACTGGGTTACTTTCCTAGGTTTGACAGGACCAAAGAACCAAATTGTCCCTGGCATGGGTTATTCCTGCTTACTGGAATGAGTTTTGGCTCACAGAGCTTCATATTGCTCAAACCTTCCTTTCTGGACATATGGGAGGTTTTGTCCCACTATGGAACTGATGGGGCTTTGGGTCACAAACTCTCCAGAGAGCCCACAGAGATGAGGGCCATCCAAACAGTATTCCTGTGCATCTACAACACTATTTCCCAACCCCACTGGCCTCCTAGGCGGAGCAGTGTTTCTACAGGAGCTGTTTGAAGAATCAGTCTTCATGTGCTGGTGCTCTCAAACCTCATTCCAAGGTGAGGGAATTAACATAAATAAATGCCTGCAAGGTGATGATTAATCAATGCTGAGACCCCTCATGAAACTGATAGTGGAATAGCAGGTGTCCGCTGGCCTGGTCAAAGGCCAGGCCCTGAAAAACCCCCAGAGGCCAAGAGGGTCGGTGCTTCCCACTTCTGCTCTGTCTCACTCAGACTGGATATTTTTATATGCTTTTACTTGGCAGAGAAGAGGGCAGGGATTAGCTTGTCCTTAACTACGTGCAGATCATTTCTGTGGCCCACGCAGTGCTGGGGGAGGGAGATAAGCCCCTATCTGTTTCTTGGGAACAATGAGCCATCAACTCCTTGGTGTAATTTTTTTCAGAGATGGTGAACACCCACAAGTCTAATTGAAATAAATGGGAGCTGCAAGTGCTGAGCATCTCTGAAAAGCAGGCCTCAGTTTCCACAGCTCACAAATCGTAACCCAGTCACCACTCCATGTAGGGAGAGCTTTGGCTCAGAGTTCTATTGTTATTGGTTGAGTTGCATGATAGAAACTCCTTTTCTAGTACGTACTCATGTAGGTTTCTGGCAAGGTTAGTTATGGAGTATTTCAAGTTATCATTCCAGTCTCAGCTAGAAATTTAAACAATGGGGTCACAGTGAGCTATGGACAGAGTGGCAAATTCTATTCTGAATTATATCTCTTGCAACACCATTACTTTAGTGGACTTGCCTAGGAGCTGGGCAATGGGTTCATAGGAAGTGAGTGCACAATTCTAGCCAGTGAGTCTATTAAATTACATTACTACAAGCAGCATGCTTTAAAAGTGCCTTCCATTTTGACAGTATCCATTGGTTCCAGTGGTACTTCCCATAGTATGTACACAAAAGAGCTCTCAAGCTAGCAGAATCTGTCAGAACAGATTATTTAAAATGTGCACCTGGTCTGTTAGTTTATGGGAAAACGATGTTAGCATTAATTTATCCAGAATTTCAGAAAGTACAATTAATGCCTGGGAAGAATTTCCTACCAAAGAGATATGCTGAAGTATAACACACCATATATTTGATGTGTCTGCAGTCATACTTATAACATGCCATGTTCTGATTAATAATGCTGCCATCTCATATTCATTTCATACTTAAAGTCTATGCCAATAAGAGATACTGACCAACATACAGGAGAAGAATGATGTGAATTACCCTATATAAAGGGCAATAATTATTTTCAATTGGGATTGTCATAAAAATGTAACTCACAATACCAGTTGGTAGAAACGATGATTTCTGGAGACAAGAATACTCAAAATACAATTATGTTTTAAAAAAATGGAGACCATCATTCCTTATTAGTAAAATAAAACGTGCCTTTGTGTTTGTAATCACATTATCTATTGTTTTTTCTGTGCTACTCTTACAAAAACTCTTTCCTATACACTAATTTTTATTTTTAATTAAATTCTGATGTTATTGTTAAATCGCTGTCACTGAACATTTAGTACTGAGGTATTTTATTTGTTTTCTACATCAAGATCTGCAATAACTCAGACAATAAATAAAACCTATTTGTTTCCCTTCCCCCCCCCCCAAAAAAAACAAACCCTGCATTATATTGAAATAGGCCTCCATTTTATGGAAATTTACAACATGGGAAAAATATGTTACTTATGTGCAATTGCAATTTAAATGCATGTTTTATATCTTGCAAATGTGAGATTATATATTGACTTACATATTAGATGACCTAATTAAAAAGGAAGCCCTTTTTATCTATTTCATTCCATACACTTAAAGGGATGCTGGAACAGTTTTTATAGTGGGGGTGTTGTGCGCCATTGAATCAAACTGTAAATCCTGTATATCATGGCTACTCAACTTTGGAAGCCCCAGGGGCCACAATGATACCTACAGCACATGCCAAGGTCGCAACTTAAGTGTGGTTGCATATACATGCAAATTTATACGCAAATAGTTTTCCACACTGACGGGCATGAATACAAAAATTAAGGCAAGACTACACAACACACAGGCCCCATTTAAGTCAGTTCTGCTGATATTAATAAAACACAATATTTACCCCATTTTCACCCATATGTCAGCACTTTTAATGAGCAATGACAGTCCAGGAATTTAACTATTAAAACGCATATCAACAGAAGACCATTATATTGATTGCTTTTTTGTTTTAGCTCCCACCCAATGGCGGCCTGCAGGCCGTGTGTTGAGTAGCCCTGCTGTATATCATGGAACAACTTCATGCCTGGGGGTCTCACAGCACCCCCCACCTGCCACCACCTGTAGTTCCAGCCCCTATGCACGATCTCTATTTTCAAAGGGAAAAAACCCCACAATTTTGGAGAATAATGTATCAAGTATATAGGTAAAAAGGTAGAAAATGCTATTGGGGTTACATTCAGCATTCCTGTGAGTGTTCATCTCAGTTGAGTTCAGCTGAACTGTGCTAGGCTGGCCCAGTTATATAAGTTTGTACTCAACATATAGCTGTCTGCATCTTGACGATGTTTCTAGGATAAATGCTCTTCTTCGATTTTTTAATTTTTGTACTTTACAATAAGTGAATGGACGAGTATTGTTAGGTAATTGGTAAATTATGACAGTCATAAGTGACTGCAGTTTATTGCTAGTTATGATCAACATTTGAGTGTTTGAGAGGTTTGGAAATGCAGTTGGTAGTCTGAGTTATGTTTCACATATTGCTTCTTCTGCTAAAATATAATTACCCATTTCTTCACAGAAGAGTCAGAAGACTAAAAGGGCTGTATCCTATCATGGATTTTATGTGGGACTCCCCATTGATTTCAATCAGAAGTTCCACTTATGTATTGATAGCAAGATATGACTCTAATAGTAAACTTGAATTGCTTCACACTCCTACAGATGGCAGTTCCTGCAAGTCCTCAGTTGGAGGTCATTACAGAATCAGTCTACAGCTGCTCACATTGCAGCCTTTGAAACTGCAGCATCTGAGGAGGCATCTGTCCTCCGTACATCGCTTCCTGACAGAATTGTAACCTTTGGTTCTCACACTTATCTTTTATGTGTAGTCTTTCACCATTTCCCCTGTAGTGGGTTTTACAATAGCACCAGCAACACCTGCTGATCGCTACCTTTGGCCGGGAGTTGCAGCTAGTTTCAGCCCGTCCTGATTGCACCCTTCAGTTTCTCCTCAGAGGTTGAAGACTCACTTGCCTCCCTTGGGATGTCTTGCAGCACTGACTCCAAAGGACAGCATAGGAAATGGAGAATCTATGGCATTAAAAGTACATTGCAAAGCTTCATATCACAAGTTTCAGAGAGGTAGCCGTGTTAATCTGTTTCAGCAAAAACAACTAGGATTCTGCATCTGACAAAATGGGCTCCAGCCCACAAAAGTTTATGCCCTGATGCATTTATTAGACCACAGTCTATTACCACAGAGCTAGCAAGGAGGCAGAAGGTCTTTTCTGAATTACAAGTGACATCTACCTAGAAAATCTCAACTCCTGATTTTTGACCACATCTCTCAGTTCCTCCTGAAACTTGCTTTTTTCTCCCACTCAATTCCCAGCTCACTTCTTGCCTTCCCTTTGAAAATCTTTCTTGAGCTATGCACCCTCCCTCTTTTATTGGCTGTTTTTTCAATCCCAATATCAGATTAATCCTTGAAGAGGGCACCACACTTCCCTTTTGGCAGGTGGTTTATATTCCCTTTCCTAAGCCACCAATATAGTTTCTCAGATATGTTCTATTTGGCTATTATCCCAATGGCAGAACATTATACCAATCATGTTTAGTCCTTAGTTCAAATCAAGAACCAGACATTGTAATCTGAGGCAATTGCTGTGTTTTTATATATGTTAAAACAATTTCTAATACAGGCCCTGATTCAGCTGATACTTTTGGCCAACACCCTCTTGTTTTACCAATGCAAGTAATCCTGCCACAGATTAGGCATCAATAGGGCTATGTCTACACTATGCAGAAGATCGAAGCTGCCGCAATCAATCTCACAGGGTTCAAATTAGCAGGTCTAGTGATTAGGCCCTCTAATTCCAACTGAGAAGGCTCCCCTGTTGGCGCCAGTATTCCTGCTCCTCATGAGGAGTAAGGGAACCAACAGGACCATTTGCTCTTGTTGACCTCCCACTGTATGGATGGCACAAAAACTCGATTTAAGATACATCGACTCTAGCTACATAATTAACATAGCTGGAATTTTGTATCTTAAATTGACCTTCCCCTTTAGTATAGATCAGGCCTAGGAGTTTTGCCTGAACAAGGCCTTCAGGATTGACCTATGGGACATTAAACTGATTTGTAACTATGAACATGTTGAAGTCATCCTTGATGTTACTATTTGGGGGACATCAGAGGGCTATAATTAGCTACTCAAATACTGTAACGGCTAAAGTTCTTGTTTTTTTCATCCTAGGCTGACCAGTTTTCTGGCTTTCACATAAGGTCTGTTCTTTGTGTTCCTATATGGAATAGCAGCCACCAAATAATTGGTAAGATATTTCATATAACTCAGTTCAGCATTATTGTGTTAATATGAATTTACTTCTGTCTTTTTAGTTGTATTCCTTTTTCTTCTGTTTCCCAGCAGAATATTGCTAAGCAGTTACAATACCTAGGATACGTGTCAGGTATCCAAGAAGGAATGTTTTGACTTGGATACTGTATGGACAGTTTTTCAGCTTTCCAGTTACTTCATAGTTATATCAATTGAACACTTTTCATGAATACTTTTGTACTGTATTGCACTGCTGGTACTAGGCTTAAGCAGACTAAGGAATTGCTTAGTGCTCCCAAGAAGCTCAAGGGGTCCCCCTCTTAGCTGTTTTCATATTTGTTGTAAGAAGGGAGGAAAATATTCCTGCTTAGGGCCCCCAGCGTGCTAGCCCCACCTTTGTTATATCAAGTCATCATTCAAGGGCCTTTCTTGTGTGTGGGCAACTTTCTTGTGTGTGGGCAACATTTTGGGCAACTGTGGGTCTGATCCTGAAAGGTGCTCCAAGGTGCCCATAAATCTTAGACAAACAATTACCAGCACACAAAAAGAGAGGCTCTCTAAAGTTAAATTGTCAGAGCTCAATTGAAGTCAATGCAGCGATAACAGTTTTCAGCAGCAATAGGCAACTAATAGTAAGTGGGCCTCATGAGTGGCCCTCCATCTCAGTGGGCTGCATGGCCAGTAGTGGGCAATCTGCAGCCCATGGCCCATTGGGGTTGCACCTGCAGCTTGTGGACCCCCAGTCTGCCTCCCTCCTCCATGTGCCTCTGACGCACTGGGGCACTGGAGCCCTGCACTTCGTACTCCTTCCCCTCCCTCCCAGCACCTTCAGAGTGTCACGAATCACCTGATTCACATTCTGACCCTGTTCCTCTCCCTCTCTCCCTCCCAGAGCTGGAACAACGTGAACAGCTGATTCGTGGCATTCCAACTCTGGGAGGATGGGGGAGGAGCAGGGACAGAGCATAAATCAGCAAATTCGTAGCACAGGGGGAGGAGTAGGAAGTAGAGCTCCAGTGTCTCAGTATATGAGAGGTGCACAGGGCAGAGAGGCAGACAAGGGGTCCTCAGGCAGCAGGTGGAACCCCAGCAGTCGCATGAAGCCTGTGGGCTGCAGTTTGCCCACCACTGGTTTATAGCAGCTGAGGATCTAGTCCATGGCACCATATGATATGCAGGATATCAATGAAGGTTGAGAGTGTAAGTACATTGTAGAGGCGATGAGTGAACATCACAGTATCAGTCCCTGTGTGCTTAACCAACTAATACAAACATAAGCGGCGAGGAGTCCTGTGGCACCTTATAGACTAACTGAAGTGTTGGAGCATAAGCTTTCGTGGGCAAAGACCCACTTCGTCAGATGCATGTATCTACATGCATCTGACAAAGTGGGTCTTTGCCCACGAAAGCTTATGCTCCAACACTTCAGTTAGTCTATAAGGTGCCACAGGACTCCTCGACGCTTTTGCAGATTCAGACTAACACGGCTACCCCTCTGATACTTAATACAAACATAGTAATTGTTCTTTTTAAATAATTTTGTTCATGATGTCTGTTGCACAGAGTGAGGGAAAAGAGAAACTCACTGATAAATGTTACAGTATTTTGAGAGGGCTATAAGTAAATAGGAGGAATAATTTTTCACATAGGAATTCAATATTGACTCTTCTAGAGCCACCAGCTTTGAATAGATTTTTCCTTACAAATTGCTTAATAGAATTGAGTATTTAATAACTTTGCAAATGTTTGGGCCAGTGTTGGGGGGGGAGGAAGAAGAGAGTACGTGGGTCATGGTAAATTAGCTAATAGTTAAGAATGCAGGCACTAATTCAGACAGTTTCATAGACACGTGCCCTGAAGTTCTTGGGACTACTTATGTGCCAAATATTTGACAAATACTTAAATATTTTGCTGAATCAGGGTCTTAATTGCTCACACAAAGCACTGAGCAATACTGTGTAGACCAGGGGTGGGCAAAAATTTTTTGGCAGGGGGCCACGTCAAGGTTTTGGAAAGTGGTCAAGGGCTGCACTTTTCTGTGGAGGGGGTACAAGGTCTAGAATGGAGGTTGGGCACAGAAGGGTACACAGGGTAAGGGACTGGGGTGCAGGAGAGTGTAGGTCTGAGAGGGAGTTTGGGCAAAGGAGGGGGTTGTGACCTGGGTCAGGGGATAGGAGTGTAGGGTCAGGGAAGGGGTATGGGTGCAGGAGAGGGCCACTGGGAGGGGGTGCAAAGTCTGGGAACGAGCTGTGACCTGGGAGAAGGGGGAAAGGGAGTGCAGACAACAGACGCTGTGGGTGGTGACTTGGGGCAGGGGAATGGGGTGCAGGGTCTGGGCGGGTGTTTGGGTGCAGGAGAGGGTTCTGGCCTGGGAGAGAGGTGTAGGGGAGGCACAGGGTGTGGGAGGGAGATGTGACTTGGGGCAGGGGGGTGCAGAGGGTTTGGATGGTGACCTGGGGAGGGAGTTGGGGTGTAGGAGGAGCTGGGGTGCCAGAGGCAGGCTCTGGCTGGGAGGTGCTTACCTAAGCCAGCAGCCCTGCAGCACCCCACGTCAGGTTGGGCTCCCTGCCTGCTGCAGCCCCAAATCACTTACAACTGCAGCTGCAAACCCCACGTGGCTCTCAGTTCCAGGACGGGAATAGATTTGTGCTGCTCCCATCCCCCAGGCCAAGCTCTCAGATCTTATTGGCTGGTTGTTTCCAGCCAATAGGAGCTGAGAGGTTGCTGGGGTCAGTTCCTGTTGGCCGGTTGTTTCTGGCCAATCGGAGCTGAGGATTGGGCTGGGAGATTGCACAAAGCCTCCCCCTCCCTGCAGAGCAGCGACACACATGGACTGAGCTTTAAACCGCACAACTGCATGTGCCTGAGGGTCCCAGCAGGGGGGGCTGCGGGCCGGATCCAGTGGCTTGTGGGGCAGGATCCAGCACCCGGGGCATATTTTGCCCAGCCCTGGTATAGACTGTCAATATTATATTTGCATAACAAACAAAAAAACAGCTAAAAGTTGTAAACCAAACCATAACATCAAAACAAAACAATAAGACTTTCAGACATTGCTATTTGCTTACTATTTTTCATAATAAAATATTTAGAGTTTTTCCGTACAGTTGAAAAAATACTGTAATTAGTAATGAACAGAATTTCTGCATTAAAAGCTTTGTCTTTTAACTTTCTAAAGGTGTAGCTCAAGTGTTGAACAGGCTGGATGGGAAACCTTTTGATGATGCTGATCAGCGATTATTTGAGGTAAGAGATACTTAACTTTGCAACAGTTCTGTACTCTGCCAGCTCAAATTCTATATTTCTCTCTACCTGAGTGCTGTTTAAGCTAACTAGCAAGGAAAAGGCTTTGACTGTCTATATTCCTTATCAGCAAATTCTTCAGTGATACATTTCTATTCTAGTTTATTATACATAGCAGCTGTTTGAGAGATGTCACCACTCCATGACCTGTTTCATCTTTCTCACCATCAAGCAAGAAAAAAAGATCTTATTCTGACCCTGACCGGCAATGGAATAGGATAAAACCAGACATAGTCTGAGCAGCTACAGAGTTGGACTACTGCTCTGAATTTCTCGAAAAAATTGAGAGATCTGACACGGGATTTGTCATATCTGTAAACAAAAATAAACATTAAGAGGAATTAAAATTAGTTACCTGCTTATATTTAAACTGAATAATTAACTATCGTTTGAGCACCTCTCAGATCTAGTTTCTGTGCTTCCTAGATATAGCAATTGTAACTGCTTACCATAATGAATGCCATATAGAAGTATTTTGGTGTGTTTGTGGCCAAAGTAAGAATCGATATAATGTATTTATGTGTATTGCTGTAGCATTCAAATGTCCCAGTCAGGACAAGAGTCCCATAGCACTTTGACCTAAATGAACACATAGGACAATGTAGCTTGATACATATATGCAGATTTTTTTGACCATACAGTTACTTACACTTACTAGATTAGCTTTATGTATTTTTATGTGGAATAATATAATATGGAAATAGCACCCAAAAGTACTTTGTCGGTCTTCCAGTCCTTGTATAATACTGGGAAGTATGACAAAGGCATATATGCTTTTGGACACCATCACAGTTATTGCATGTTTGTCAGTCACTGGTTCACTTACGGTCAAGTCTTGGTATCATTGGCAAGATTTCAAGTAAGAGTGAGATTTGGCCCATAGTCCTGCAGTACCTTAGGGCTCATCTAGACTACGGTAAAGTGTCAAAAGAGGATATGCAAATTCCGCGGGAATTCCTCTTTCGACACTTTAGTGTAGTCTAGATGAGCCCTTTCAGACTAACAAAAAATGTAGATGGTATCATGAACTTTCTTGGGCACAACCCACTTCTTCAGATGAATGAAGTTTACTTCATTAAAGTAAATTCCATTCATCTGAAGAAGTGGCTGGTGCCCACAAAATCTCATGATACCATCTACATTTTTTTAGTCTTTAAGGTGATGCAGGATTATTTGTTGTTTTTAAATTTTTTTCAATTACTGACTTACATGGCTACCCTTCTGAAACATTAGGCCCATATTATGTCAAGAGATTTCTCATTTTAGCTTGAGAAATAGGTCAGATGTTTGGTGCTCCTCATGGGAAGCAGGCTATTTTAAAAATACAGTTACCTAAACAAGTTTTTCTCATAATTATTTATCTTACAGAGCAGCTTTACTGACCTATATTCTCGAGCTAGAATGCCCATAATCTATATACAATTATTTCTATAATGTATCTGGTTTTCAGTTTACTCTTCTTTTTTCAAACATGTAAAACAGCATTCATCTTTTTATTGGTATTTTAAATGAATTCTTTCTCGTTAGGCTTTTGTTATTTTTTGTGGCCTGGGCATCAACAACACTATAATGTATGATCAAGTGAAGAAATCTTGGGCAAAGCAATCTGTGGCTCTTGATGTAAGTATATGATCAAAGTATTCAAACACTCTCTGTAAACCATTATTTGTCATAAACATGTCATTCTGCTGCAGAATTTATCTCAGTGAACTTTATAGTTAGCCTCATTTTCTAAATATACAGTTCTGTCTGCTTAGAATTCTTATTTCATTAAGATAACATTGAACAGGAGATTATGTCGGGTACATTATAATGAACTGTTTAAATGAACTATAATGAACTGTTGAAATTAGTGTCACTCAAGAGACTCCCCCAGGTGCAATATGCATATACTAGCTAAGTATTGAGCTGATAATGGCATACAGTTGTGTTGTGATTCAGCAAAAAAGAATGTGATCCAAGCCCTGATGAGCTTACAATCTAAATCAGACAAACCAAGGAAATGTTGTAGAAGGAAGGGGTAAAGAAGGGAGAAACAACATTTTAAAAAACAATAAAAGTAATGAGAGTCATGGTATGTTGTGAATGAAGCCAGGAAAGAAAGGGTAAGAATAAATGGTAAGTTTTCAGAGTGGAGAGAGGTAACTAGTGGGGTCCCCCAAGGGTCTGTCCTGGAACCCATCCTATTCAACTTATTTATAAATGATCTAGATAAAGGGATAAACAGTTAGGTGGCAATATTTGCAGATGATACCAAACTGCTCAAAATAGTTAAGACCAAAGCAGACTGTGAAGAGCTTCAAAAAGATCTCACCAAACTTAGTGATTTGGCAACAAAATGGCAAATGAAATTTAATATTAATACATGGAAAGTAATGCACATTGGAAAAAATAATCTCAACTATACATACAATATGATGGAGACTAATTTAGCTACAATTACTCAAGAGAGAGATCTTGGAGTCATTGTGGATAGTTCTCTGAAAACATCCACTGAAAGTGCAGCGGCAGTCAAAAAAGCAAATAGAATGTTAGGAATCATTAAAAAAGGGATAGAGAATACGACAGAGAACATCTTATTGCCTCGATATAAAACCATGTTACACCCACATCTTGAACACTGTGTACAGATGTGGTTGCCTCATCTCATAAAAGATATATTGGCATAGGAAAAGTTTCAGAAAAGGGCAACAAAAATGATTAGGGGTTTGGAACAGGTCCCAAATGAAGAGAAATTAAAAAGACTTGGACTTTTCAACTTAGAAAAGAGGAGACTAAGGAGGAATATGATAGAGGTCTATAAAATCATGACTAGTGTCGAAAAAGTGAATAAGGAAAAGTTATTTACTTATTCCCACAATATAAGAACTAGAGGTCACCAAATGAAATTAATAGGTAGCAGGTTTAAAACAAACAAAAGGAAGCTTTTCTTCACTCAGTGCACAATCTGTGGAACTCCATGCCAGAGGATGTGGTGAAGACTAGGACTTTAATAAGGTTCAAAAAAGAGCTAGATAGATTCATGGAGGTTAGGTCCATCAATGGCTATTAGCCAGGATGGGTAGGAATGGTGTTGCTAGCCTCTGTTTGTCTGGAAATGGGTGACAGGGGAGGGATCACATGAGGACTACCTGTTGTGATCCCTCCCTCTGGGTCATCTGGTATTGGCCACTGTCAGCAGACAGGATAATGGGCTAGATGGACCTTTGGTCTGACCCAGTATGGCTGTTCTTATGTTAAGCCTGTATATTCCCATCCATTGAAGACTGAAATAAATAGAACCAAGGTAGCTGGTCACCTATAGTATGAAAGGTGAAAAAAGTGAGTTTTTGGCAGGGATTTGAAACAAGAGAGTGAAGCTCTCTGGGCCACTGGAAAAGGGAGGTTATTGCAGGTGGGACGAGAGAGAGGGAAATGTCAAATTTCTTTGTTTTACTTCCAGTTCAGAGTTGGATCAGAAGAGTGCAGTTACTGAAAATGTGTAGAACTTGATATGTCAGCCAGTTGGGTGTGGGGGGTTTTTTGTTAGTTTTTTTAATTTATTGTATGTAATTAAAAAGGCAGAGCATCTGGGAAAAATTGTGAAGGGAAGGGCTGAGGTGTCATATGTATCATTAGTACTTTTATCACCAAGAGGCAAAAATCTGTAGAAATCTTTCTTTTATCATTATATCCATTATTGGAATAAAGTGAAGGCATGTCAGAGGTGAGGTCTGGCAGATCAAGAAAACCACATTTTCTCTACTAAAAGGGCAAGGCTAACATAATGAAAGCTCTCTCTAGTTCTGCTACTTGGGTTCCAACACTGCATATTACAGTGTCTCATAACATAAATGCTCTTAACCAGTGAGGGGACCAGAATATTACCACAGAGCTTTGCGGTTTGAAGACCAATCATCCTAAAATTGGGGAAAAGGTGTTTCTTTCTTTTCTTGTCCTTTACTTCTCATAAAAATAATAGAGAGGTAGCTGTGTTAGTCTGAGCTTGGTAAAACAAAAGGAAAAAATATGTGGCACTTTAAAGACTAACAAGATAGTTTATTAGGTGATGAGCTTTCGTGGGGCAGACCCACTTCTTCAGATCATATTCTGAAAGTGAATTGGCATGACCATCTATAACAAAGGAATACAATGAAGAAAGTAAACAAATGATGTACTTGACAAATCAGATATTAGAACAGAAGGTGGGATGAGGGGCAAGGAAGAGATAAGGGAGGAGGAAATAACTTATTGTAAGTCAATCAGTGGCTAATCTGGAGTTACTACGATTATCAATAGGTGGGGAGGCTGTCTTTGCAATGTGTAAGGTAATTAGCATCTTTATTAAAGCCCATTTGAAAAGTGTCTAATTTAAGCATGAATAAAAGTTCTGAAATCTCTCTCTGTAATCTGAGGTTAAAGTTTCTGAAGTAAGATGCACGTTGTCAGGTCTTTAAGGGAATGGCCGGTTAGATTAAAATGTTGACTAACAGGTTTTTCCGTGTGAAGATGTCCAATGGCTGATTTGTGGGCATTAATTCTTTGGCGAAGTGACTGAGCAGTTTGTCCAATATACGTCACAGAGGAACACTGTTGGCACATGATGGCATACTATCCTTCCTTATCTCTTCCTTGCCCCTCACCCCCACCTTCTGTTCTAATATCTGATTTATCAGTACATCATTTGTTTACTTTCTTCATTGTATTCCTTTGTTATATATGGTCATGCCAATTTAGTTTCAGAATATGATCTGAAGAAGTGGGTCTGCCCCATGAAAGCTCATCACCTAATAAACTATCTTGTTAGTCTTTAAAGTGCTACATATTTTTTCCTTTTGTTTTCTCATAAAAAGGCACCCTTATGGAAAAGTCCTTAAAGTTACATCTAAACCAGTGTTTCTTAAACTGTGTTCCGCGGTACACCGGTGTGCCGCGAGGCAGTTGGAGGTGTGCTGCAGAGAAAAACAGAATTCAAAATAGTGCCCTTAAAGAAGCAGGCAACCTTTTTTTTTTTTTTGCTCAATAACTCCCTCCCCGACATTTTTTTTTTTGCTCAACAAAAATCCTTGTTCCTCATTAAAAAAAATTATTGTTTGGTGTTCCGCAGTCTTAAAAAGTTTAAGAAGCACTGATCTAAGCCATAGGCTTGGAGTGTGATTCCCACTTTGTGTAAACATATTCATGCTAGGTTGATGAGAGCTCACATAAGGTTGAATGGCAGGGGCAGTGGTATATGGTGGCAAAATTTAGCCATGCCAAGTACCTACCCTGTTTTTAGGTGGATTTGTACTTGGCCCAGCTAAGCCGTGTTACTACTGTGGCTGTACTGCTGTTTACACTTGTACTAGCTTGATGAGAGCTAGTGTGTGCATGTGTTATGCAAGCTGGGAATCACACTCCTAGCTCATAGTGTAGACATAGCCTAATGATGAGGGATAAAATCACCACGGTTCTGTAGAAATTAATCTAGTCTATAGCATTTCAAAAAGTAGTATGTCCCTGTCACAGGGCCAACTCACCACCATGGCACCTCTAGCTGCTTGCTCTGGGAATTAGCTTGTTGACTCACTGGACACCTCCCTCTAGCTGGTGTCTCCCCATGTTCTCGCCGTCCTCTCTTGTCCAGACACGTGTCACTCATGGACCTCGGCGTCCTCTTCAGGACACTGCCCTCTGACAGTGCTCACTCCAGTGTCTGAGCCCCCCTTCTGGGGGTTGGTGTTCATCCTGCTTGCACTCCAGGGTCCTCCCCTCCCAAAGGCACCCTGTTCTCCTCCCAGGGAACACTCAGTTCCCCTGTACCCTCCTTGCCTCAGTGACCCACTGCCAGTCTTCATCTAGCCCCTGCCTCAGGGGAAAACTGCAGTCTGTAATGGCCACTCATCACTGGAAAAGGGATATGGACCTGCTGCCCCTGCCTACCATGGCTGCCCCTTGCAGCCCCAGTAGCTTCCGGCCTTGCTTCAGGCCCTGCAGCTTGGGAGCTTGCTTGGCCAAAGCTTCCCCAGCTCTGCCTTCCTTCCCCAGCACTGCTCTACCTCCAGGAAGCCTCCTGCTTCCCTGGTAGTCAGGTTCCTCCTGCTCTCTGTCCAGAGCAGCAGTAAGTTCTCCTCTCCCTCCAGGAGTCCTTCTTTATATAGCCCCCAGCTGGGCCCTCATTAGTAAGAGCTGCCTCAACTGGGGCTTCACTCTTAGCCCTCACTCAGGGCTGGGGTTTTGACCTTAAAGGGCCAGTGCAGAGCAAATGCCCTGTCACAGTACCCTTTATAGTCTTTTTAGAACATTCTAATGGAACACAATTCTTTATTACGTTGTATATGATGGTTAAACCTCACTCCCACAAAAAAACTGTTGAAGACCACCATTCCCTATTAAATTCTGTAGATTTTAAGAGTAATTATGTAAAAAGTCTACCATGAACTGCTCACAGTGACTTATTTCCAAAAGAAACAAAGTTTAAAGCTGGACATATAGTTTTCCTTTGCTACTGCTAAAGCTGACTATAGATGCAGCGTTGGGGTTGCTATGAAGATATTTTTCTTTAGTTGAAAGAAATCTGTAATCCATTTTCACTTCTCATTCAATTACTAGTTGCCCTTGTTAAAAATACAGTTTATTTATTACCTGAATGATTTCCAAGCTCTTCTTATGTGAGTCTGTTAGCTTAGTTCCAAATTTTTGAATGTCACATGCAAACTCAAATGTAGTATTTGAACGTCATTTTTTGTCAAGAGGAAAGTAACTTCTCCAAGATTTGCAGTAATATCTTGTATTTCACACATGACCTCAACTTCATGATGATGTGGATTCTGTGTTTTGAATGGGTATATCCATTAGATTTATATAACACACACAAATGTGGGCTAGCTTATTAAGAATAGCAGAAGGAAACTTGGTCTGAATAAGTCATAAACCCCTGAATTCTTACGAAAATAGCACAAGCTATTTTTCTGGAAATATTATCAGTGTCACTGTGGTCTCAGTCCATAGAACAATCCAAAAGTATTGAAGTGTGTGCTTAGTGTTAAATCCTTGGAAGACAATGAAAGTACTTACATGGTTATATTTGAGCATATTCTGTTGCACTTTTTTGGAATACCACCAATATTTGTATAAAGACTTGAGATTTAAGAGGCAAAGTGTGAACACTCTTTTCTTAGGGCTTTTGCAGGACTTGATATTCTTTACAATTATAATCTCTTTATATAGTTTAGAGAGTATGTGCATTTGTATGTCTGTCTGTGAGTTCGTCCGTCTGTGAGTCCATTTGTTCAAGAACTTCTCCTAAACTATAAGAGCTAGGATCACCAGATTTGGTGTGCAGCTTCCTTTTTAGCCTAACTTAAAGCAAGGTCAGGGTTTGGTTGTGCCAGGAAAATGGGAAATGCCTGGAATTGGATTGTTTTCCATAACATAGAAAGGGGGGGGGTTCTGAGAGCAGGGGCAGTTATGCTCCACAATGACCACTGGGGGCAGCAAGCATGGGGGACAGTTAAACTGCAGAGTGACCACAGTGGGGGCAGCCACATCAGAAAGAAAGTGGCCAGCTGAGGCCAGGACTCCATATTGCCAGTCACTGGCCACGGGTCAGTGGCCCCCTGTCCCAAAGTGCTTCCCCCCCAGCCCTTGGCTGCAGTGCCAGAGGAGGGACCTCACCAGCTAGTGGCCCCGCCACTGTGGCCCCTCTGGGAGCACCACCAGGGTGCCTCCATAGTTCCTCCCACCCACAGCCGGCCCAAGGTATTCTGGCACCACGGGCGCGTGGCATCACACCCGGGCGCACGCAGCGCATGCGCGGCCTGGCTACAGCCGCTGGCGTGCAGCCTGGGGCCCGCCCCTAGGGTGCACGGTGCAAGCGTGGCCCAGTCCGGCCCGGCTGTCGCTGCTGGCCGTGTAGGGCCCCGCAGCCGTGGGGGGAAGGGCATTGCTGGCTGGCGCCACGGGGATGTGGGTGGGCCAGCGCTGCGGCAGCCGGGTGCGTGGTGCCTGATGGCAGCTGTAAGGGATGCCACACGCTCCTTACAGCTGCCAACAGGCGCCCCCCATCGGTTGGCGCCCTGGGCAGCTGCCCGGCTTGTCCATGCCTCCATCCGGCCCTGCTCCCACCCCATAGAGGAGTTGCACAGGCCAGGAAAAGTGTTTTGGGGGGCTTGACTCGATGACACTGGAGATCCCTTCCAGTCTTGAATGCCTACTATATTTATTAAAGATATGGGAAAGGGAGCGAACAGCAAGCTAGCAAAATTTTCAGATAAAAAACTTAATCTGGAATAATCAAAATTAGACAAGAGAGAAAATTCAGCAAGACATAACCTGTCTAGCTAAATGAGCAGGACTGTAACATAGTGTTGACCAATGGAAGCTAATCATGAATGAACTAGTCAGTCATACTGTTGGATTTTAAATTAACAGTAACCAGTCAGGAAAGAGATCTGCGCATTGTTGTAGACAACTACATGGAAAGCTCTGCTAAACGTGCTACAGTGGCCCAAAAAACTAATAAGCTGTTAGGCTGCATAATGAACAGGTTAAAAATACCCAAATATTATGACATTATATAAATCTTTGTTTTGTATTCACTTAGAATTGTATGTATAGGTCTGGTTACCTTTTCTGGAAGGAGATATAATGGAAATAGAAGGGCTTCAGAGATAGGCAATCCAAGTTATTAGAACTATGGAGAGATTAATAGGATGCGACCCAAAATATTCACCCTATTTAGGTTTAGGGGATATAATATAAACTAAAAACAGGATAAATGGTATACAGCAGTACTTTGAGTGTTGCTACTTACCTTTGCTCATAAGACAACAGGACATTCAACAATACTAAAAAGCAAAAAATTTAAAATGGCTAAAAAGAAATACATTTTACACAACTCACAATTAACTGATGGAACTCAATATCACATCCCAGAGATTAGATGGGTTCAAAAAAGAGAGTAGACATTTTTATGAACTCCCACAATTATATTAAAAATGTAAACCATTATTTAAAATAACAGATATAAGCCTGAGTGCTTCAGAACATAAACCAACCAGCCAACTACAGGTTCTGTGAGGTTACAAAGAAACTTCCTTTATGGGAATGCATAGACACCGCATATTGTTCTGTGCACATACTCCACAGAAGCCCATCTTATGTAGCTTGGAACTTAGGTGGTTCCAGTGCACAGAGAGCCTTCTGCAGCTTCTGGATTGCCGGGTGAATATTTCCCTTAGATTAGGGTACATTTTATTGCAGGTAAGTACATGCATATTTATATATGTCACAAAGCCGTGGCCCATCCCTTACATACCTGCATGCTATTTCTGGAAGTACTCATTCCTAGAGCATCATATTTAAGTGAATGACAGCTATAGGCTAGAAATGATAATTAGCTAGTAGTCAGATCCATTTAGAACAGTGGTTCTCAAAGTTTTGGGCCCACAGCCTACCCCGCTCAATGCAAACCTTTCTGCGGATCACCGGCCATCCACCATGATGACAAAATGGGTGCAGGAAGGGTTGGGGATAGGGGGTCTGGCCACGAAGGAGGTTGCAGGAGTGGGATGGGGGTGGGAGACTAGATGGGAGGGAGGTGCAGGAGTGGGTTGGGGGGGGGTTGGCCAGGAGGGAGGGTGCAGGAGAAGGCTGGGAGTGGAGGATCTTGTAAGGGGTGCAGGAGTGGACTGCGGGTGCAGAGTCTCAGTGGGAGGAGGAGGAGGGACCTCTTACCTGGCTCCACACCTCCTGCTGCTCCCAGAAATCACCTCCCATGCTCCCATTGACTGGGATTCTGGCCAATGGGACCAGCAGGGAAAGCTTCTAGGTGAGCAGTTTCCTGCACTGCTGTTCCGCCAACCGGGGGAGGGGAAGCAGCACTGCACAAAGCCGCTTCCTCCCCCCGTAAATTTGATCTGGCCTGTTAAGCTCAAGGCTCCCCCCCGTGCAGTTGGAAGCCAGCGCTAGCACTCCAACCTCGTAGGAAGGGTGTGGAGCTGGAGTGCTAGCACAGGCTCTCTGCTGCGGGGGGAGGGCTCTGTGTGTGTGTGTGTGTGTGTGTGTGTGTGTGTGTGTGTGTGTGTGTGTGTGTGTGTGTGTGTGTGTGTGTGTGTGTGTGTGTGTGTGTGTGTGTGTGTGTGTGTGTGTGTGTGTGTGTGTGTGTGTGTGTGTGTGTGTGTGTGCCCCAAGCCTATGACCCATCTGCAGCATGGTCCACGGACCTTTTCTTTAGAAACCGCTGATTTAGAAAGAACATATAAACTCAATTGTTTCATGAGAATCAGTACTTTGAAATCAAAGTACAAATAAGCATGGACTTTTTCACTTTTAATTGCAGGATTTCAGGAGAACTATTATTATGCCTTTAATATTACACTAATTATGGCTTCCTATAAAATTATCTGGAATGTAAATGCAGGATGTATACCTGAGAACCTGCAATTAATTATATATACACCTTAACTTATAGCTATCTGATGCTGCATAAATATTAATAAAACTTGTTTTTAAAGCACTTTATTAGACAGCATCAAGGAACCCTCTAATTTCTGCTTATCCACTGTGAAATTCTTTTTGTTCTGCATCAGGTTCTGTCCTACCATGCAACATGCTCAAAGGCAGAAGTTGACAAATTTAAGGTAAGGATTTATGTTTCAGTTAGCATGCAAAACAAGTGTAAGTTAAAATGAATGTAGGTCAGATAGAAAGAAAAACAAAAAAGTCAGTTTTACTTTTGTATTCAGAATAGAGCCAAAGAATATTTGTGCTGATGGACAGTATGATCTGTTAACGGATGAGGGATGAGTGAAGCTCCAAAAGGCTTGTGGCTAAAATAAGTAGTCAAAACTTCAGAATTTGCACTATCCAACAGTACTTCTACACCTTTTGAGATTCTGGTATTACTAGAGAGGTGACAGAAATAGGTATTTTCTGTGCCAACTTTCAGTTTTCTTTAGCACAGCCAACAAATTTAAATAATGGTATACAAGAGTGTAGAGGTAGTTAATAACTGTTTGTGCATGCTGAATCCTACAAGGTTATCAGGAGTTCATTTTTTAAGCAGGGACTGCTCTTTAGTTTCTGTGAGCACTGCATGTGTGCAAATAGCTCCCTTTGAGTGACTGTCATTATTTGTCTTCCGGAGTGCTTTTCAAGTTATGTATGATGCTTGTGGGAGAATACCTATTGTCTCCTCTCCTATACAAACTGTACATGCAGCTGATGGGAAGATTAGTGAAGAGATGTGGATCCAAACATTCATTTATTTCTGACAGTCAGCTCTGTCTCCATTGTTCCTCACCTGGCTCCAGCAGTATAATGAGAAGGGCCCTACCAAAGTAACTGTTGTGAAAAACACATCATGGACCATGAAATCTGGTCCTTTGTGTGCTTTTACCTTATACCATACAGATTTCATTGGAAGACCAACCCCCTGGACCTCAGTTTAGTGCCCCAGGTCAGAACTGCCTCCTTTACCCAAACTCCCTTCCTTACCCCAAGTTCCCTTCTGCACCTAACCTCCAACCCAGACCCTGTACCTCCTTTATTAATATCAGCAGTATGGAAGTAAGAGTAGCCGTACTGCAACCCTAACAGCAATAACTTTGCGACCCCTGCCTCTGCAATTTCTTTTGGGATCATGATCTCTAGAATTGCAGCACTATGAAATTTTGGATTTAGATAGCTGAAATTATGAAATTTAAGATCTTTAAAATCCCATGACCGCAAAATGGACCTAAATGGACTGTGAATTTGGTAGTAATGAATCAGTGTCTAGGAATTTGGGGCATGGCTAACTAACTGGCTGCAACTTAAGCTGGGCAACTCAGATGATCTAGATCAGGGGTGGTCAATAATTTTTGATGGGGGGCCACTCCAATAAAATGGAAAGTGGTCGAGGGCCACACTCTTCCATGATATTAATGGAGGAGCTACAGGGTCTGGGTTGGAGGTTGGGTGCAGAAGGGAGCTTGGGGGTAAGGAAGGGAGTTTGGATGAAGGAGGCAGTTATGACCTGGGGCACTAGACTGGGGTGCAGGGGGTTGGATTGTGATCTAAGGCAGGGAATTGGGGTACAGAATGGGGTGCAGGGATTTGGATTTGAGCTAGGGCAGGAGGGGACTGTGATCTGGGGCAGAGGATTGGGGTGCCAGATCTGGGAGGGAATATGGGTACAGGAGAGGGCAGAGGAATTGGGTATGTGGAGTAGGGGGCAGGAGTGGGAGGCAGAGAGTTGGGGAAGGGAAAGAATGGGGTACCAGAGGCAAGATCTGGCCAGGAGATTTACCAGCTAGCAGCCATTCCTGAATCAGTGTCCTTGCCTGCCCCGCCCCTGCACAGGCCGTAGCCATGTGCTCTGAAGCCCCTTGTGCTTCATGTCTGCCTGTTATTGAAACAGGCAGCTCCCATTGGCTAGTTTCTACCTAGAAACTGGCCAATAGGATTGTACTGGGGTAGGAGCAGCTCCTAAAGCTTTCTCCCCTCCCCTCCGGATTCACAGTTTTTAAAGAAAAACTGCCCCACAGCCACATTACTGAGCATAAGGTGAGGCAAGCAGGGAGCCTTCCTGGTGTTCCCCGCAACATCTGCAGGCCAGCCAGATCCTGTGGATTGGTGGGCTGGATTCTGCCCAGGCCTGATCCAGATGGGTTGGGGAAGCAGCAAAAGAATTGGAAAAATTGATATCCGTGCCTGCATTGATCAGAGATGTATAACTGCCAGTTCTATTTAAAAAACTTAAAAAACAACAAATACTCCTGCTGCACCTATTTCAGTTGTTTATGTTCATTTTGCTATTAAATGCCTAGGCAGCAGTTGTGGCCTAGAATATTCTTTGTATCTGTGTCTGGTAGGGTTACCAGATGGCTTCAAAAAAAAAACCGGAAACACTTGATCTCAGATGGGGGGGGCCGGGTCTGGCCAGGAGGGGAGCGGGCCTGGCCGGGAGGAGTTGTGAGGGGGAACCAGCTGGCAGGGCTGGCTGGGAGGAGGTTGGGAGGAGCGGAGCTGGCCGGGGGAGATCGGGAGGAGGAGGGGATAACCAGCCGGCGGGAAGCAGGGCTGGTCGGGGTCATCGGGGCTGGCTGGGGGAGATCGGGGGAAGGGGGGGGAGAACGGGGGGAAAGAATCGGCCGGCGGGGAGTAGGACTGACCTGGGCACACGCAGATCCCGGGGTGCTGCCCGTCCCACGCACGGTCCTGGCGAAGCACGAGCGAGTCCGGCCCCAGGGATTCCCTCCTGCCCTGGCCCCGCCCCCTCACGTAGTTGCATACTGCCTGGCTGATAGACACAGTTATGCAGTGTGGGCGTGTCTACCAGCCAGGCAGTATGCAACTACGTACTGATACTCCTAATAATAATAAAACTTACCTAATTAGAAAATACCGGACATTTTATATGTCCGGTATTTTCTCAATTTGTTTCCTGGACAGAACGCTCAAATACTGGACTGTCCGGTTCAAAACCGGACACCTGGCAACCCTGCCTGGTGAAAAGAGTGCAACATTTTCCTTCACAGGTGTACCATGCCACAGTTATCCACACCTTTATCACTTCAAAGCTATAGTACTGTAAAGTGCTCTACATGGGAATATACCTCGAGTCCACTCACAAACTGAATCTAGTGCAGAATATTTTGATCTGCTTAATCATTGAATTTTATGTCAGGAGCCCCTTATACCATTGCTCTGGGATCTGTTCTGGCTTACATTAAGTCTCTAGATAGAATTCTAGGTGTTGCTCAGAGCCCATAAAGCTGTCAGTGATTTGGGGCATAGGCTGACATTTTCAATTACCATCATCTTCATCAACTGTTCAATATTACATGGCAGGGCATGTTCAGCAATATTTATAGCCAAAACCAGAACTATCAGCGCTGGTCTCAATGCCTTCCTTGGTACAGACATATTATAAGGATAGAAGACCAATGAATTATGAAGTATAGTTGCTAAGGAATGCTGCAACACAGTTATAATCATATGGTCACCAAAAGCTTCACTGGCAAAATAAAATTGCCTGTGGTGGTCATAGACTGAATTCCCAGACGAGATTGCCTTATGTACCTACCTAGAGATTGATCAGGCTAGCACTTGAGCTGCAAGTAGACTGTGTCCCTTTAGGATTTGCTTGGTGTTGACAACAATGACTTGAGAGAACATTTCTCACCCCATGTGATTCTGCTACAGTTGCAATAAATGGAGGTGCTCAAGATGAACCCGTTTCTATAAATGGGAGGGAACAAATGGAGGAATATTCTCCATAAGGATTCTTTGGCTATGGAGCTCACTGCACAACATGATTCTCCAAAGCCAGGTTTAATAGTTGCCGATGGATATTTGTTTGTCAAAGGGAATGAATAATTCTTAAATATATTTTGTATTTGAATTTATGTAGGGGATGTATGTTCAGACAAGGCTGAGCACTTTATAGATTTTTATAAAAATACATGAATTTCCTCTGTCTCAATCCGGTTTTTCAGTCTTTGACATCTTATTTATCTTTGGTCTTATCTTTTTTGTTCTTTATTTTATCTATCCCTGAAATGTTCTTTCCTATTTATTTTTGGTGGCATAATAAACTTTTACATATTGGCTCTTACAAAGTGATAAAAATGAATAGATGTACTTCAGGCTTATTTTTCCAGAGGCTATTGTATATTATCTTATTTTTGTTGTATCACAATAAATCCAAAGGGTTGTATTCTTGGCTGTTATAGAGTTATTGATGAAATTCCAATTAAAATCAACTTTAATTGTTGTATCTGAGAATAATGCACACTGCTACAGTGGGTGCTCTTTTTAAAGAGTTACCGTTTATCAGAAAAATCATATTGTAAACAAATGCCATTTCTGAGTTCCCAAAGTAATAAATTATAGTTTGATTGTTATTGCTGCTGTTCCTCCTATTGAGAATTCGCTATTTTTAAAAAGAAACTTCCTTAATTCAAAGTCTATTTCCATTAGACTGTATAAAAATATTCTGGGAAAAGTGGAACAAGCACCACTGGCTGGGGGGCTGAAATTCATATTGAGCAGTACAGGAGGATAAATACAATACTGAACATTCCGAATGAGCAAGTTGATGGACCATATAACCCAACAAGTCTTTTCCATACATGATCCTACGACTGCCTCTAAAAAATAGCTCAGTGCTGAGAGGTTATCACATCTCCACATTATAGGTTTCTACATTCTAATTCATCACTACTGATTTACATGAGTGTAATTCCAGTACAATCAAAATGAGTTACATGAACATAAACCTGGAGTCACGGTGGTGGATCGCATCCCATATCTACATTAATTCATTTTCTTTACTTTATTGGGAAACTAGGACTAATTTTGTGTCTTTAAAAGCTGGGTGCCAAGCCAGAATTGAAGTTAAAATACTCTGTTGTCTCTTTGATTTAAAATTAGGCAGATATCTCTAATTTCCATATTCCCATCATTAGTGTTTGACTAAAATGATTTGTAATATTATTGTACAGAAAAGTCTCAGTTAACCAAACTCTGTTTAGCCTAAATTCAGTTATGTTCTGTAGGGTTGTATTATACTGGGTGGCTAGTGCCTTCTTATTGGGATTTAAGTTCACCAAGCCTGAAACAGTTGTATTTTTCCCCAGTGCTATTCATATTTAGAAATCCAGCCTTCAACAGTAAAAACACAGGAATGAGCCCCAGGACTGGATATTTTTAGGAAGAGTCACTGAATTCTAAGATAGGATTAAACAAATGCTATGTATTAGATCAGTTTTAAAATTCAAATAGCAAACAAACACACCTACAAACATACATCACCTTAAAATTCAACTAATGTATTTTCCAAAGAGAATATGCAAACACTTCACTCTTGATGTGTAATATACAAGAAACTATTTTTTAAAAGCTAACCTAATTGTGCAGCTCTGAATGGTATAAGGTAGATCAATATTTAATGGCTATAATGCATTATTTATAGCCTTTTAAGATATTCTCTTCTGTAGGGCAAACAGTACACAGGAGAGCCACATGACAAAAATAACAGATCACCAACTATACAAAATCTTTGATTCAGAATGTAACAATGATAATATATCCCTTCTGCCTTAGCTACTTTGGCCTAATTGTGGAAAACTGAAAGTTGTGCTTGAATTTTTGTCTCTTAAAATTGCAGATATTTTACAAAATAAAGATTGAAAACATTGAGCCAAAAAAAATTGAAACAAATGTTACTACTGCTACCAGACCTGACAATCGAAACAGTAGGATACATGGATTAGACAGCTTGTTTGCATACGTTGAATTCGGTGATGGCATTAACTGTAATGGTAGAAAATGAGCTTAGTACACTCTAGGGATGGGAGTGTGTACCCATTTACGTGGTTAACCAATGGGGCTGGGCTCATCAGTTAAAGTGCACTGGTACACACAACCCCACCCCTCCCATGCTGCTGCCTCTGTTTTCAGCGGTTAAACGTTTACCTAAATAAACTCATTTTAGCACACCTAGTACACTCATCATCTAAGGTTGTAATTTTATAGACATTCTTAGATACTCTGTAATGGACAGTGCAAACAAAATTAAGTTGAAATTTTTAAAAGTCACTTGATCTATGGCTGTGAAAAAATGTTGGAAAAACTTCATTACAGTGTTTCCTTTTTTAAATTCTTTTTTTTTTTTTTTTTGCAAGTTTTAGTTAATTCAGAATAATATTGAGATCATGTGGAAAAAACAACCATTGTTTTCTTGCAGGACAGATGGAATGTTTAGATTCCAAGATGAGGTCTGATATCTGTCTAGTATATTTATATGGGGTCTGTCACCATAGTATCTAAGTGTTATTATCTAGCTAGGTTTCCAGCTATGTCACTGATGGATCCACATGAGTGAGAAGGGCAGATCACGTCACTTCTTTATGTTTTGTTTTCCCATCTGTAAAAAGAGAATAATATTCAAACCCCCTTTGTAAAGCTCACAGATTCTTAAATTTTACTCCAATACAAAAGATTATGCTGTACTACACCAGTACAAAAGATTATGCTGAATTATCATAAACTTGTCCAAAATTGAAATGGTTCCAATGTTTTCCACAATTTATTTATTTAGGATACGTCTACACTGTATGGCTATTTCGGGATACCAGAAGTATCCCAAAATAGCTACCCCATGGCTACACAAGCTGCCCATTATTTTAAAATATTTTTCAAAATAACAGGCACACTATTTCACCATCCTGGTAAACCTTGTTGCACGAGGGATAAGGGATAGCTCGAAATAGTGTGTTATTTTGAAATTTGGCACTGTGTAGATGTGCCAAATTTCAAAACGATATATTTCAAAATAGTTTTGAAATAAGATATGCAATTTGCATAGCGTAAATTGTGTACCTTATTTTGAGTTTAGGGTGCTGTGTAGACTCACCCTTATTGTCTACATAACATGCCATTTGAATGTTAAAGGAAGATTCTCATCCTTTATTTAAAGTTGTTCTTTTAAAGCAGAACATCTCTTATAGAACAGTCCTGTAGACTCTAATAATGATTAAATAATAGGGGATTAATAAATGATTATTAAATAGCTTTATTAAAATTCTATGGAAATTACGCCACAACATTAGGAAATTCAGTAGATTTTTTAAAAATAAGAGTGCTCTATAGAATTTTATAAAGAAGCAATGTCTCTTTATGATTATATGCTATGTATTACAAACAAGTGTCAAAAACCAATTTTACAGTTCTGATATTAGAATGAGGGAATGTCAAACATCAATATGAAATAATAAATGAGTACTTCTAACAGAGAAAGTTGACAACATCATAGTCAAACTGGAATATAAATTGTATTGGTTTTAAAGCTCCACCTTGTTGTTTCTGTCCATAAACTACAGGAAATTAGTTTTCTATTACTGTAAATAACAGGAAAATGGAATTAGATAATACAAGTAAGCAGGACTTTCAGTTATGTTTTTTGAAGAATTCTTCTAAAAAAGTAGTTGCAAATTATTTACTGACTGAATTTTACCATAAATCTATAACAAAATGCCTAACCTGGGCTCCAGGCTCTTTTTACAGAAATTAAAAATACATTCCTAAGGGGAAAAAATATGCCCAAATCAACACTCTAAAAAAGTCACTAACATTTTTTCCTTTAATATTGGCTATTTTCACTTTAGTGGATAATTGTTCTCATTACAGTAATGCTATTTTGACAATAGTCACATTAAGAAGCCTTAAAAAGGGAGCAATGTAAGAAAAGGGGCTGAAGTTTACCCCCAGCCTAAAAAGACATCATGTGTTAGGGTGTTGCTGTTATCAGTTACAATGTTGCTGTTTCTGTTGGATTTTTTTTTTTTTTTTTTTTTGCATTTGTCGTGCTGTCCAGAAGTACTGCCTCAAGGCTTAAAATGCTGTTTCCAGTTTGCTTGTTTTTCTAAGCAAATGGTAGAGACATTGCATCATTCAGAGCAGGAGGTGAAATGATTCATTATCCAATATAGCTATGGTCTTTCCTTCAGTCTGATTGGTCACCCTGATCTACAGATATCTCGTCAGCTGAAAAGCTCTGAGGAAAAAATTGTTGTCCAGCATTATTATATTCAGGCAACTACAATGCAAGAAAGATAAGATTGTAGTCCATAGAAAATGTCATCTGAATGAGAGGAATATCTGCTTTATGATCAAGCATCAACATGTGTCAAAATATAAAGTAGTATGCTTCAGTCATGAACAATTATATGTGAATTTAAGTGTATACTGCAAGAAGCCATTTAGCTAGCACTAAAGACAGAGTGTCTTTACATTCATATCAACTCAGAACAAGTCCAGAGTGACTCCTTGTGAAGCCCCTCATTATGGATCTGATTGTGACGCACTTACAATGGTGAGCAATTCTAAATAGAAGTATCCTATTAACATTGAGATGACTCATATGGAATTGCTGACTTCTAGGAATATAGGGTTCTCAATGTGGCCTTATTAGGAGCATTGTACAGTACTGACATTTGCTTTAAATATTGACAGAAATCTTCAGAGTAATCTAATACAACACTGTATAAAATTACATATTTTGTGGAAATCTAATCTGACTTTTTTCTATAGCATCCATTGGTTGTAAAACATGAAAAACATTGTCAATTTTTTCATCAAATTTAATTTCACTGGAACTTTTTACCAACTCTAGTATTGTCTACACAACAGGCTATTTGAATGTTAAAGAAAGATTCTGACCTTAAAAATCATATTAAAAATCAAATCCTTTATATTAGTGATGGGGGAAAATTGGTTTTCTGTGTTTGGGCGATGAAAATAGAATAGGCAGTTCACTTTCAGGTTCCTTTGCTTTAGCAAAACGCTGCAATGTTTTGATTGCAAATGCTACCAGGGAATGCTTATTTTTCCACAGCCTTCTACTGTAATTGTTTTTTTTTTTAATATTAATGGTAATATTCCTGTATTTTTCATAAAAGCTTATTTTTATAAATGATTTTGCCAAAGTTAGCTTGGTAACATCCCTTTACATTTTTTTAGGTAGAGCCAAATGGTCTGCATTTGAGCTAGAAACCCTTTGCAATTGGACAGCTCCTCAGAGCTCAGAAACTGGAAATCCATAAGAAATAAATCCACTGTGAGATGAACGGGTTTGGCCACTGGGTGCCATCCTTGCTCCATATTAAGGCTGGTAGTTGAACAGCATTTCTCTAAAAATGTAAAATTCTAAAGAAGATTGTTTTAGTGTAATTTCAAACTATAATAATGTTTTTGTGTGTGCATGTAGTGGAATATGTTAGCAACATAGGCAGTTTATTGCTCTTGCACCAGGAAGTGACGTGAGAACCTAAAGAAATAGCCTCGCTGGTTCAGATGTGTTAGAATCAAAGACCCGTATCAAAAATTTCATCTCACAAAGCTCTATAAACTAATACAGTGAATGGGTTATATCCTGCATACCCACGAGTCAATTTGTTCCCAGGAATAATTTCAGTTGGCCTTCCCTGGGGCTACTTGCTGAAGTAAAGTTACTCAGGTATGTAAGTGGGCACATAGTGGCCATTAGGCATGTGTCATACAGACAGAATCTATTAATTATTATATAACAGTATGTGATTACAGTTTGGCAAGGTTATTTATTATATTGTTTCATTACCTGTCAGTCAATGTGGAATTCTTTTAATCTACAGAGATCATGCTACTGCTTCTTTTCCTCCTAGCAAAAGCCCAGGTATAATGAACATATTTTCTAACAGAAGAAGCATGTTGGTAATTTTGAATTTTCAGTCTTTTAAGTGATAAACATTTTAAATATGTGAAAATTTTGATTCCAGCACTTCTGTTTCTTACTGCAACTGAGAGAGATTGTACAGATTGCACCCCTGACGAGAACATTAAACTGAATATTTTATGAGACAATTTCTGTGAAGGGTTCTGTCATCTTTCACTTTGCAGCAAGCTATATCCAGCACTGTGAACAAGAAAAAAAACTACTGGGGACATGGCACATCAATGTTTTCTAGTATAGTTATGATCTTTACTACACATGTACAGATCAATGTATGGCATTTAGTAGTGTAATTGACCCCACTTTGTATCCCCATGAGTGTCATGGCACTTAGTACAATCCCCAGTTTACTACAAACTTGAAGGCAAAAGATGTGGCCCACACAGGCTATATTGCTAAGTGGGTTGTAGATTACCACTTGCACACGTGCTGTGTTTCAAACAAGATCTTTACTATATATTGTAGAAAGGAAAGGCTGTAAACATTCTATGTATAGAAATAATAGATAGTTAATAAATGGACTGTGCTGTGTACAGTTTAATTAAGTCTCCCATGACCAGCTCCCTAGATAGGGTACAGTCTCCTGTAAAAACTACCTGCCAATTCATACTTCCTCCACTCATATTACTGCTCAGTACCCTTCTCGGTATCCATGCATCGAACTCATTCATACATGATGTAGGGATAGGAGAAGTAGCAGTAGTTTCATTTGTCTCCCTCACTGCAGCCACTAACCAGAATAACATTACTTCATTCCACTGTTCCTAGATTCAGCTTTTTTATGGTTCTTGCACCAAATAATCATAATTATTTATTTGTATTGTGAAAGCACCTGATGGCATTGTGGTAGGTTCAGCACACACATATGAAGGCAATGGGCCTTGCCCTCAAGAGCTTACAGTTTAAGTCAAATGGCTAATCATGGTTTTCTTCAGAAGAGAAAACATAGGCTATGTCTACACTGCAAAGAAAAGTTGGAAAAAGATACGCAAATTGCAAATCGCGATTTGTGTATCTTTTTCCACTTTCCTTCTGAAAGAGGCTTTTCCGACATTTGGCCCATCTACACGGGGCCAAATATTGGGGGGAAAAACCTCTTTCGGAACATCCCTTCTTCCTTGTAAAACGAGGTTTACAGGGATGGAGAAAAAATGCGTCTGCTTTTCTGAATTTTTTTTTGGAAAAGCAGACGGGTTCCTTGGAGGTGGCAGAGCTTTTTGAAAAAGCTCTGTAGTTTAGACGTATCCATAGTTGCACCACAGTTTACCTACACATTTTTGAGCATGAGGCTCAGCGACTTTTAGGTCATATGCTATATTTGCTTCTCCTGTCCTTTTTGAAACCTGTTTGGCATCTCCCCAGTTTCACTAGAGTCACTTCCACCCTACTAATAAGAGAAGAAACTACTCTTCCTCTGCTATCACTTGGGCATCCTCCTGATTCCTGACACTCTTCGGCTTTGTCTACGCTGCAGAGAGTATGCAAATGAAGCATTGATTAGCATATTGTCATGCTTCATTTGCATAATCTATTCGAGCTGTTTTTGCACAAGGGGTTTTTGCGCAAAAACAAGCAGTGTGGCTGTTTCCTTTTTGCACAAAAACCCCTTTTTGGGCAAGATCCTTATGCCTCTCCCGGTTTTTGCACAAAAAGGAAATGGCCACACTGCTTGTTTTTGCTCAAAAACAGCGTGAATAGATTATGCAAATGAAGTGTGACAATATGCTAATCAGCATTCATTTGCATACTCTCTGCCAGCAAAAGCTGGCAGTATAGACAAAGCCTTCTTGTTTCTTCAGGTCCTTTGGAGTAAGGAAAGTCAAGGGAACTGGCTTTGCTCCTGAGAAGCAACCACTCACCTAATTCCCGGTGGGTCAGTTCTATCGCTCTGGAGAATTTTCTGGCATCTGTGGTATCTCAGAAATTGTGACATTCTGGAGCATCACATCAACCTGCTTCCAGCTTTAGGAGTTTCTTTGAATCTAAAAAGACGTTTTTCATGTTACTCTTGTAACAACATATGTGTTTGATTAGCCCTCTTCTGTTTGCTACAGAGTTAACTAATCTTCCAGAAATCTTTGAACGTTTTCCATCACAGCTTTTCTCTTGCCTGAATCTGTAGCATGACAGTGATATCCATGGAAACAGACTGATGTCATAAAACAGAATTATGACTATGCAGGATGCAGTAAAAGTAGAAGCTGGTTTGGGTGTATGAGAGAAAGCACTTATTCACACACGCGGATTCTTCAATAACAGCAAAGAGAATTCACAAAGGAAAATTGTTGCATTTGAAAAATCTCTTTTTCCAGTGTGCATCAATGTGGAAGTCCCTGTCAGTAGTAAATGTTAACATTGAGGCTTTAGAGTTACCATCCCATTAAAATGAATGAGGGAAGTTTCCACCACTGTCTGGGCTTTTGTTTTACTCTGCAGACTCATCAAGACAGCCTTACACTGATTTTCATCATAAATACAAAATCTTTGCAACTAACAGGGCAAGAAACTGAAAACTTTGTCATAGGGGTCTTTAGAGAGTTTATAAAATGTCACCTTCTCTAAGGAATCCATTACAGATGAGGTTTTCTAGATATTCTCTTGTAAATGTATGTTATTTATTTGAAAGTGTTAATTTGATTTTGACTTAAAATCAATTTAACACACTTGTGCTATAGTTGTCACAGTAGGTCTGAAATAAGATTTTAGCCACAATGGAATACTAGTCCATTCATATTAGCATAGCTTCTCCCATCTGCCACTATTCTGCTTGCCTGATATGTCACAAACACTTAGAAAGAAAGCTGCACAAACTAAAAGGAAATCATCCTGCTTCATTAATGTGCATGTTTCCAGGACTATACCAGCCAGCCATCTGACTGCACACCAGATTGGATAGTTCAACTTTTTCCCTGGCCAATAGAGAAAAAATTTCTCCGTGCCTCCTTCTTTGAGAATTCTGACCTTTCTTCCTTAGTGGGCTCTCTCCACTTACTCTCCTAAAACTAAAGCTGGCTTCCTTGCCATCCTGCATTTACATGGAGGCTATGTCTATACTGCAGGCTGTTCTTACGCAAAAACTTGCGGAGCGTCTACACTGCACGCATGTTCTTGCGCAAGTAAATTTACAGTAAAGTGTCAGAACAGTGGGCTTCTTGCGCAAGAGTTATTCCTCTCCCACGAGGAATAAGCCCTCTTGCGCAAGAAGGCAGTGCGGATGGGCAACAGGGGTTTCTTGCGCACAAAACCCCTATAGCTAAAATGGCCATCAGAGCTTTCTTGTGCAAGAGAGCGTCCACACTGCCATGAACGCTCTTGCACAAAAGCACATCTCTTGCGCAGCAAAAGCACATGGCAGTGTGGACACGCTCTTATGCAAGAACTCTTGTGCAAAACAGTTCTTGCACAAGAAGCCTGCAGTGTAGACGTAGCCGCAGTGTGTAGGCCACCCTCATTACCCATCCTGCCTCTTCACAGGGGCAGCAAGTTTGGCCCTCTGTTCTGTAAAAGCTAGTTCGAACCTTGTGGGAATGGGCAGCCTCTGTCCGATCCAGAGGTGAAAGGAACTTAAATGTCTTATAGGTACTGTCCTATTGCAACCCAGGTACCTGCCAGCAGTGTTCCCTCTAAACCAGTGTTTCTCAACCACTGGTACGAGTACCCTTAGGGGTATTCAAGAGAAGTCTGGGGGGTACATCAACACAACTGAAATTTGGAGAAAACTGAATTTTTGTTGTAAGTTTTACAGCGCTTTATTATTTTTGTATTTTTTATACCCAAAAATTTCATCGCTTGCCCGCCTACGATTAAGTTGTTTAAACAAATGTGTTGCAATGATAGAAAAAATTGTGTGTGTCTAAAAACTGTAGGTATTAGGGGTACTTCTAATTTAATTTTTTTTAAAGGGGTACTTTATAAAAAAAGGTTGAGAAACACTGCTCTAAACTGCTAATCAGCCCCGCCCAGACAGAGGCTCAGGGCTCTGTGCACAGAGCTGACTGACTGGCAGGGGCTGATTAATCACCTGTGAAGCTGTGCTGCCCTGCAGCTTAGAGGGAACACTGCCTGCCAGCTCTTGAAATAGCTCCCTGCTGGCTTTTGTCACAGCTCAGCCAGTTCTTGCCAGAGCTGAGCACGGGGTGTATCCCCTTACTTTCACTTCTGATCTGACCACTATTCTGCAATATGATTTGGGAAACATTTCCCCTAGTCTTGCTGCTTGTGATTCTTTAAGGCTATGTCTACACTACTAGGTTATTTCAAAATAAGTTAAGCTTGTTCCTCTTCACAAGAAGGAGTTATTATTTTGAAATGACAAGCCCATTATTTCAAAATAACAGGCTTAGTAGTATGGACACTCGCCTGGTTATTTTGAAATAAGGGGAGTTATTTTGAAATAACTCCCTAGTGTATTAGACATGACCTAACAGTCTGGGACTTGGACTGCACTAATGGATTAGTATTAGCTCTTCACCTATACTGGTCACCATTAAAAAAATCAGCTGTTCCTACATGGCAGTATGTGGCATACCAATTTTTTCAAGTTCTACAAAAATAGGCCAGAAGCACATTAGCTCTATATACGTGCACCTTGGGAGATCATTGTCTGGAAAGTTCTTACCCTGTAGAATACCTAATCTGTGGTTACATACTTTACTCTTAACAACAATAGATGGTTTAGATCATTAATCACTTTTATTTTATGCCTCTATTCTTTTAAAACAGCCTATAAAGAGAAAAAAATTCTGTAATACATTTTGTTTCTATGTGCTAGAAAACAATTTTAACACTGACGCTTGATTTTAACAATATAAATAATGTATTCTGTGCTTTTTTTCTATTATATTCTCTAACAAAACTTTGAAATGTTATATTTTTACTTCAGTACTCTATGACATTTATCTCTGTTCATGAGAGCTGGTTTGGAAAAAATACCTGATTTTGAAACTATCAACTGACTGATCAGAACTATCTGAAAGAAAGAGTTGCAGCTTCTTAAGTCAATTTCAGCACTCACTTGTCAGAACACCGAGTCAGCATCTGAAGTGTTTTATAACCATTTACCCTTCTTCACCATTATAAGAATAAAATTTAAAAATCCGCAGATCTTTTTCTCATACACACACAGTTTTATATACTGACATGCAAGGTAAATAGCAGACTTGTGTACTCAGCCCACAGTTCACAATAGTCAGTGTTATCCAGATGTTATGTTTAGGTGGAAGATGTGTGGCTTAGCAAGTGGTTTTATTATGTAATGGAAAAAACTGAATAAATGTTATTAACCCAATGAATTTTGTTAAAGTACACACTAGTACTAATGCTGATCCCGTGTAATTTGGTTTGACCACCACCCAAACATAGCTTTGTGAAACAACACACTTTTAATATTTTAATTTTTTATGTAAACTAGGTTCAGCACTGGTAACTTGCCAACTTGAGGACAAAGCAATATAATGCTTTTGATCTGCAGATCTCAAAGCACGTTGCAAAGGAAGATAAAAATTATTATTGCCATTTTACAAATGGGGAAGCTATGACAAAAAGAGAGGAAGTGATTTCCCTAAGGTCATTCAGCAGGTCAGTAGCAGCAGTTGGGCCAGAACCCAGATGTCTTCACTTCCAGGCCAGTACTGTATTTCTTCAAACACACTGTCTCCTTACATAGGTTGTACTCTGAGGCTATGTCTACACTGCAGGTTTCTTGCACAAGAAGCTTTTTGCGGAAGAGATCTTCCACAAAAACTTCTTGTGCAAGAGCGCATCCACACTGCAAAAGCGCATCGGAAAAGTGATGCGCTTTTGCGCAAGAGAGCGTCCAGACTGCATGGACACTCTCTAGCAAGAAGGCTCTGATTGCCATTAACAGAATAGCCACCAGGGCACCTGTGCTTCTTCCGATAGGGGTTTTTTATGCAAAAACCCCGTTTCCCGTCCACACTCACCTTTTTGCACAAGAGCTCTTGTGCAAAAAGGAGTTATTCCTCGTAGAAAGAGGAATACCTGTATCACAAATCCCCCTCTGTTCAGTTGATTCACTATGAATTTTCTTGTGCAAAAATGCGCTCTGCAGGTTTTTGCGCAAAAACCCTGTAGTGTAGATATAGCCTGAAAGCTTCTTCCTCTGCTGCTGTCGCTTATATATCTTCTTGAGAAATGGCACTTCCTTGACCTTTACTTGCCACAGGAGAGGCAAGTCAATTGATCTCAATCTATCGGCCCCTACACGAACAAATTTCATATATCTATTTATTTATTTTTCAGTGGGCTCAGCCAATGTGTCTGCTGAAGTGAAAATAAGTTGAATAGAAAATATGCATTTCTGATGTGACTGGAAAACACTTATATCTACAACACTAGAACATTTGCTCAATAACACCTCATTCCTGGGAAAATATGATGCCTGTAATGTTGCCAAGGTCAGTTGCATCTCCTGGTAGGAGTCAGTGCTAGTCTCACATTGTAAGCTACATGGGAGAAAGGTTAATTGAGGTACCCTGAATATACATAACTTGCCTGCTTGGATCAGTTCTTTTTAAAACATGTATCGCTAGTCAGAGCTTCACTGTGGCTTTGAGAGCCAGAAACAGGTAAGAGGACAAAAGGGTGAAAAAGAGTATTGAGGGACAGTGCTAGAGTGGCTGTTACTAGAAGCACCCTATATGCAAAGGACAGACAGTTGAATATGCTTCTGAGGGCTTTCCTGGAAAGGGCAGATTGTGTACTTCTCCAGAGCCATCCACTTTGTTCCTTGAGGGCCAAGGCCACAAGCTGGGGAGACAGACACCTCTTCATTTAGACTACACAAAAATGCCAAATACTTAGAGTGAAATCTCATTCCCTTTTACATTAATTGCAGAGCTGCCACTGACTTCAGTGAGGCCTGGATTTCACTCCTGGAGTGTAAGTCTGCGTAGTATAGACATGATTTTCACATGGAAGGGGAACGTTTGTTGTTGCTTTGTGTTTATAGTGTTGGGGATAATTGCAAAGTTTTGTTCCAGAACTGGATCTGAACATCCCAAAAGTCAGTGTTCAGGTCCAATGTTTTTGTTCATGGCCACTTCTAGTATTTCATCTTAGTTTCAACATTTGGTTGAGTGACTTCCTCCTCCAACAGGCTGATTGCTCTTATAACTCCCCCATATTCCCTGTCCATAAGCAGAAGCATCTTTAGCTTAGGTGCTTCAAATGCTGCAGTATGCCAGTTACCTAAAGCATTGCAGGCTCCGGTGCCCATCAGTGTGCGTACAGCTTTACTATACAGTTTGAATCCGAGGCCAAACGTGTTGATTTTTGCAGTGAAGAGGGGGCATCCAGGCAGGTTGTGTTCATACCGAAGTGGAACTCTCTGGGTGAGGAAGGAGTTGTGGAAATCTGGAAGATAAAGCAGCAGAGAGAGTGACAGATTTATGGGTGGTTAAGTGAGGGTGATGTGCTTCAGGTGTCCATAAAGCACCCTTAAACAACCCTAAAGTCCTCCTACTTACTGTCTCCACTTCATTACTCTCTGCTTTCAGTTACTTTCAGTATTCCCATGTACTGTGACCCATTTTGGGACCACAATTTGAGGATAGTAGAGGGGGGGGGGGTTGTTCAGAGCAAATAATAATATCAAATATTCATAGTGGTCATTTTGACATTGGAGCAAGACATTAACATAACTGTGCTCGGGGCATTAGAAATGAAATCCAGAGAGAACACATCTTTGATTCTATTCCCCATTCACTCCTCCTATAAATAGGTGAAAATTCTCATGGAGGTTAGGTCCATAAAAGGCTATTAGCCAGGGGATAAAATGGTGTCCTTGGCCTCTGTTTGACAGAGGCTGGAGAGGGATGGCAGGAGACAAATCGCTTGATCATTGTCTTCGGTCCACCCCCTCTGGGGCACCTGGTGCTGGCCACTGTCAGCAGACAGGATACTGGGCTAGATGGACCTTTGGTCTGACCCGGTACGGCCATTCTTATGTTCTTATGTTCTTATGAGGCCATTGTCCAGTTTCAGCTGCTGCAGATCACTTGGGAGGAGATGCTGATTCAGCCTCATGAAGGGCAGAGACAAACCATCAACAGGAGGCAGTGGCAGATGGAGACCCTTATAAAGAAATTTCACTTAAAAGTATCTCTACATTTCTTCGCACATATTAAATATGCAGGTAGTTTTTTATGGGGCTTTCTGTGTATAGAAATAAAGGTATTTCAGGCACAGAGATTAAGCTCCTACAGCAAGCCATGGGCAGAGCTAGGAACAACAGCCATGTCTCCCGCATGCCAATGCAGTGTGCTGTCCACTTAGCAAGATGGCCACCATGGCAGTGAGTATTTTATAAGCAGGATACAGTAGAATCTGCTGCAAATTCGAATGTGTCAAATATGAAATATAGGGACACTAAGGATGCTCCATTGTCAAAGACCTAAAGCCCTGGTCTTCAGTAGGGAGTTACTTCGAAATAACTCCCCTTGGTTCAAAATAACAAGCGGAGCATTCACACTGCCAAGCTTGTTATTTTGAAATAAGAGGCTGGTTATTTTGAAATAATAATTCCTGCTTTCCACAAGGAATAACGCTAATTTCAAAATAATTATTTCAAAGTAGCGGTAGGGGGGATGCTGCAGTACCACTATTTTGAAATAACTACTCTCCACCATAATTCAAACTAATTACTCCCCAGTGCTTCCTGGGGCTCTAAGTTGAGGTAGCACATCCACATTGACAGAGCCTGCCTCAGACTAATATCAAGGGTTCCGTGTAGTGTGGACATGCTATTATTTTGGGAATTATTTCATTTCAAAATAATTTCCTAGTGTAGGCATGCCCAAAATGTCTTGCCATTCCCAGACTTCACTACAAAATAGCATGATCCTCTGCACTGTTCTTATTATCAAATGGGAAATCCAAATTTAGATCCCTGTAAAGAAACTATGCTAATTAGAATGACTACAATTAGTATTTGATCAGTCGGAGGTTTGTGAAAGAAATTCTTAATACCACTTACCAGCATGCACTGGCTTCCATGAATCATGACTAGATAAGGAGAGACAGGAGAAATTACAATCTCCGCCCCTTTACATTTTCATAGCTGCCCACCTCCTGTCTCAAAGAGGAGCTGCATAACTTAATCAGGCCATTTAATGTTCCAGGTAATTGTTTTACATGTTTCCACTGTGTTATAATTTCTCCCCTATGTAAGAGTTCTCTTTTCCTAGAATTATCTCTCTTGACAGATCACGTCTTGACCCTGATCTTTTGTCTGTATATCAGGCTATGTGAGAAGAACAGACTAATGTTACATTAATTTAGAGTTTGGTATAGCTTTGGTGCTGAAAAAAAGAGTTCCAGCTTACCTACAGGAACCGTGATTTGTGAGACCATTTGGGAAACCTATAAAGTTATACAGTTTTGAGAAAGTGATAACATCCTTCCAGTTGTCAAAATAGAAAGGCACTTGCCATGAGCTTTTGACCAGCAGTTATCCACAAATTATTCAGTAGGAGAAACATTTTCCCAAAAGTAGTTTAAAAACATCTGTTTTTCTTTAAGGGGTTAATGAATTTGAGGGCAATTAGGGATACATTTTGTAAATCTTGCAGGCTTGCAGTTTTGGCCAATGTGCCAGTTTTCATGCATTGTATTATTCAAACTGAAAATAAGAATAAAAGTAAAGTTGTTTGTAGGAACATTTGCCACGCTAAATATAAAACCAAGTTTATTTCCAGTATGGGAAACATACTTAATGAGACCAGCAGAAGTTTCCTATTTTGGTTTGCTTGCTTGCTCTTTCCCTGCAGGTGATTGATTTATTCAGCCCCTGCAGTATAAACACATTAAAATGTTGTGTGTGGGTTTTACTGCAGAAGCTGATTATATAAAATATACAGATACATACAAGCTGTAACAACGTAAGTGAATAAATATTTATCTTTTTTCATCTAGTTATATGTTAACATAAAGAAACAAAATCTACACAGCCAGTATGCTCCAAGAATGGAGAACACTATGGGTACATCTAGACTACATGCTTCTTTCAAAAGAGATCGTCGAGACAACCACAACTTTTTTCCAAAAAGCGATCCGCTTTTTCAAAAGAGAACACCCAGGCAATCTGGATGCTCTCTTTTGAAAAAGCCCTGTTTGCATTCAAGAACGCCTTTTTTCAAAGAGCTCTTTCAAAAAAAGGCGTTCTTCCTCATAAAATGAGGTTTACTGCTGTCGAAAAAAAGCCGCGTTCTTTCAATTTAATTTTGAAAGAACGTGGCAGCAGTCTAGACACAGGTAAAGTTTTTTCGAAAAAAGGCCACTTTAAAAAAAAACAAACAAACCCTGTAGTCTAGACATAGCCTTAAAAATGCTTAAAGCACTGTTGAGGTATAAGCACCAGAGTTTATCTTTCAAGTGAAATAAGAAACGCTCAGTGCTTCCCAAATCTTGATTTATTAAAAAGTTGCTTTGTTTAGGTTTTGCCTCCACCTAATATAACCGTAGAAGCCAAGGATCAGACCAGTGATCCATCTATTCTACAGCTTGGACCTCGCTGGTCCAGTGCCCTCGGGAACTGACTGGTCCAGGACAAGGGGATTTGCCGAACCAGGGGAGGTCCCTCCCCTCCTGGCCTATGCTAAACCGCTTTCTTCCCTCCCCCCCCTCCACCTCCTGCTGCCTGGCCAGCTATCACTCCCTGGGCCAGAGCTGCTCAGCCACTGCTGGCCCCCAGCTACTGCCCATTTGGTGGGACCATATCTCCCTGCTGCGGCACCCCCGCCCCGCTCATGGGGCTCCTGGGTCAGTTCTCGCTCCCTCCCCCCCCCCATCACACTACTTTCGTGCAGCCAGACCTCCCTATACCTGGACTCTGTGGTCCAGGAACATTTGTGGTCCTGCCAGACCACAGATGTTGCCGGACCAAAGAGTCCCGATTAAGAGAGGTACAACCTGTACAATGCTGTCTTTAACAAAAGCCAAAACCAGAGGCGATGATTTGTATACCCTTGGCATGTCACCTCTTCCTCCATTTTGTTTCTGATGCTGTGGTTCTAACAAAACTACTAGCCTTAAGTGAGTCTCTCTGACCATTATTCCAGCTTTTATCAATGGATTTAGCAGGACTCAGTCATTCATTTCTCAGTGGTTCACTTGTTGTATGACAGAGTCATTTGATTATATTGTACATGACAAAAAGCAGCAAGGAGATAAGGTGGAAAAATGGCCCAACTGTGTCTGACCCTAAATGGGTGCCGCAAAGGGGAAAAGTCAGCCCTGGAGCTCTCTCTACCACCACCCACCTTACAGTTTGGGGCAAGAATAACCACAGCTCTGGACCTTGTGACCTGCTCTTGGTTAATCTCTGAGAAGGATCTGGGCAATAGTAATGAGAGGCGATAGTAATGCTCTACTCAGCTCTGGTTGGGCCTTAGCTGGAATAGTGTGTCCAATTTTGGTCACCAATGTGTAAAAAGGATGCCAAGAAACGGGAAAGAATTCAAAGGCAAGCAACAAAGATGATCAAAGGGATGAAATGCAAACCATATGAGCAAAGGCTAAAGAAATTGGGTATATTTACTTTGGAAAAGAGGAGATTGAGGGTGGGGGACATGACAGTGGTCTTCATATATTTGAAAGACTGCCATAAACACGGAGAAACTTAAAAAACAACAAATAGTCGGGGAGCACTTTAAAGACTAACAAAACATACCGGCTGTGTCTAGACTGCACGTTTTTTCCAAAAAACTATACCTGCGTCTAGACTACTGCCACGTTCTGTCGACAGTAAATCGAAAGAATGTGGCAGTTTTGTTGACAGCGGTAAACCTCGTTTTACAAGGAAGAACGCCTTTTTCGACACAGATCTGTTGAAAAAAGGTGTGCGTGGACGCAGGGAGCCAGTTCTTTAAAAAAAAAAGGCCTCCCGGAAGAAGCCCTGGTGGACAGTCCAGCCTTTACATGCTGAGCACCTCTATGGTTCCTGTCCGCAGCCTCTTAAAGGCACAGGCACCCAGACAGGCATTGCTGTCAGGAAGCCAGCCAGAACACCCGTGCCAGCCATGTCCAAGCCTCAAGGCCCCCCCGGCCCTTCTCAGGACAGTGAGGAGAACCCACCCAGAGGCACCAAAAGGCAGGCACCAGCCTGGTCTGGCCCAGAAATAAAAAACCTCCTGGAGCTCTGGTCCCAGAAAGAGGCCCTGCAGGCCCTGAAGTCGCGCCGCAGGAATGCAGACATATATGATTGCATGACCCAGGGACTGGCCAAGAAAGGGCATCACCCCCGCACCATGGACCAAGTCAGGGCCAAGGTCAAAGAGCTGTGGCAGGGATATGCCAAGGCCTGGGACCAGAGCTCCCGCTCCGGGGCAGTGCCACAGAGCTGGCCTTGCTACCAGGAGTTGGAGCAGATCCTGGGCGGTGGGGAAGCCCAGGCTCCACTGCGTGTGGTGGAGTCCGGGTTACCCCACCACATCGTGGACCGACCCCCTGAGGGAGGACGACCAGGCAGGAGAGGTGGGAGAGCTGCACCCGGAGGAGGAGGACGAAGCCTTGCCTGCCCCTGCCACGGGCACCACTTCTCATGCACGCCAGGCCACTGCTCCCCCAGCCCCTCCAGCTCCCGAGCCCTCACAGGCCCAACAGCTGCCCCCGCCCAGGCCAGGACTGGCTCTCGCTCCACCTAAGCCCAAAGCCGTGGCGGTGCCAGGACGCAGGAAGGTGGCAGGACCCTGCGATCAGGGAAGCAGCGGCCTACTTGAGCCCTCTCTCCCTTCCCAGTGTTCAGCACCCCTTCCCCTTCCGGGTGTTCATTCCTCTACCACCCCAGTGAAAGGACATTTCAGTTATGGAACAAATTCTTTATTTTTGAGTGACAGATTTACTTTGTTTATCAACAGTTGAACGGTACCAAGAGAAAGGTGGTTTATACACAGTTAGCACATTTTCTATATTGCTACTGTTTCTAATAAAAAACCAATTTCTGTTTCCAAAGAAAACTGGGTGTGTATGTATTTATTGGAAGAGAGTGAGGGTTGTGGAGGGAAAGGTAGGGGTGGGCCAGGCCAATCCCCTCATGGGGGAGGCCCTGGGGAGAGTCAGTGGGCTCCCTCTGAGACTCTCCCTCAGGGCCTCATAGATTCGGACACCAGACTGGTGAGCCTGGCGGATGGCAGCCGTCCAGGGCTGCTCAAACGGCCTGTCCTCACCATCAGCACCTGTCCCCCACCCTAAGAGGAAGGCCTCCCCTTTCCTTTCCACCAGGTTATGGAGGGCGCAACATGTGGCCACCACCTCTGGGATGTTGCGTTCGCCCATCTCCAGGCATGTGAGGAGGCAACAGAACCTCCCTTTCAGACGGCCGAAAGTGCATTCTACCTGAATGCAAGCCTGGCCAAGATGCATGTTGAAAAGCTCCTTGCTCACATCCAGGTTGCCGGTGTAGGGCTTCATGAGCCACAGCATCAGGGGGTAGGCCATGTTGGCCACTATGCACACTGGCATCTGCACGTCCCCGAGCGTGAAGTGCCGCTGGGGGAAAAATGTTCCTGCCTACAACCTGCGGTACAGGTAGGAGTTGCGGAATATGCGGGCATCATATGCCCGCCCCGACCACTGGACACAAATGTCCATAAAATGTCCCCAGTGGTTGACCAGGGCCTGCAGCACCATGGAATAGTAGCCCTTCCGGTTTATAAATTGAGCTGCTCAATGGGGCGGTCTGCGGATTGGGATGTGTGTCCCATCGAGGGCTGCACTGCAGTTCGGGAAGCCAAGGGCAGCAAACCCGGCAAGGATGTTGTCCAGGTCCCCGAGACAGATGAGTCTCTTCAGCAGCTCCGCATTGATGGCCCTCACCACCTGTAGCACAAGACAAATAGACCGACAGAAACCAGGGAGTTAGACAGGTTACCTAAGCGCTTGAGAGAAGGACCCTCCCCCCCTTCCAGCGCACCCCTTCCCTTGTCAGGATGCCCCCCTTCCCCGCAACAGTGCAGGAGTGGCCAAGGAGCAGCCTCCAAGTGCCACTCCATCCCCCATTCCCTCTTGCCCTTGCCTGGCAGTCCCCCTTTCTCAACCCCCCCAACCCCACTCAGCAGGGCCTGTCCCCCAAAAGTGACTTACCTTCATCAAAATGGCCCTGACGGTAGACCTCCCCACGCCAAACTGGTCCCCATGCCAAACGGAGTGGTAGCTGTCGGGGGTGGCCAGCTTCCACAGGGCGATTGCGACCCACTTCTGCAGGGGGATGGCAGGCCGCATGTGGGTGTCCTGGTGTTCCAGAGCAGGGGCGAGCCAGGCACACAGCTCCTGGAATGTGGCCTTCCGCATCCAGAAGTTGCGGAGCCAGTGGTCATCGTCCCAGAGCTACATGATGAGCCAGTCCCACCAGTCCGAACTCATCTCGTGCCTCCAAATCTGCCTGTCCGCAGAAAAGTTTGGGGGCAAGGATAGAGATCCTGCATCCCGGAGGAGGGTCTCCTCGGTGAGGTCCGGGTCCATATGGGGCAGGAGATTCATGGCAGAGTCATGCAGATGCAGCAGAAGCTGCAGCATGGCAGCGTGGGGCCATCGCCAGCCCAGGGGCAGCTCAGGCTCCATGGCCAAAAACAGTGAAAAGCAGAAAAAAAACCCCTGCAAATAAACTGCTGTGGTGTCCAAGGAAGCAGGGCAACCAGAGCAAGTATTGCAGCAGCTTTTCTTTTCCTCTAGGAGGTAGGCAAGCCAGAAGCAGGAGCAGAGCAACGGCTGTCCAGGGGGATCTCTTTAAGCACGCGCCTCTGCAAAAGGCATGCAGCAGCACCTGGAAATAAAGGTTGCCCCCATGCCCTGCCAGAAGCACTTTCGGGTGCTTTTTTTTTGGAATCGATTTTTCGATCCGCGTAATGCAATCTAGATGCTCTTTTTCGACAGAGGCTGTTTCAAAAGATACTTTCGAAAAAGCCTCTGTCGAAAAAGGTGTGCAGTCTAGACGAAGCCACCAATGGTATCATGAGCTTTCGTGGGCACAACTCACTTCTTCAGATGACTGGAGAACATTGTTCTCTCTTGCCACAGAAGGCAAGATAAGAGGCAATGAGTTCACACTATGGCCACACTATGGCTACATCTATACTGCTTTCTTCTTGCACAAAGCCTATGCAAATGAAGTGCGGATTAGCATATTGCTGTGCTTCATTTGCATAATTAATTAGGGACGTTTTTGCGCAAGAGGCTTTTGCGCAAAAAGGAGCTGTGTAGACGGCTCCTTTTTGCAAAAAAAAAAAAAACCTCTTGCTCAAGAGCCGTACTTCCTCATTTTTTCAGTAAGAACAGCTCTTGCGCAAGAGGGGATTTTTGCACAAAAAGGAGCCATCTACACAAGCTCCTTTTTGTGCAAAAGCCTCTTGCTCAAAAACGGCCCATAAATAATTATGCAAATGAAGCGTGGCAATATGCTAATCCGTGCTTCATGCATAGGCTTTTGTGCAAGAAGGAAGCAGTATAGATGTAGCCTTGGACACAGCAGATATAGATTAAATCTCAGGAAAAACTTCCTAACTGTAAGAACAGACTACCTAAGTAGGTGGTAAAAGCTCCTTCCCTGGAGGTTTTCAGAAGGAGGCTGGATACTTATTTGTTATGGATGGTTTAGACACAACAAATCCTGCATTTTCACAGGGGGTTAGACTAGATAATCATTGCGATCCCCTGTAACCCTGTGATTCTGCGGTGCATTACTTCCACCATAGGCTGCCAAGTCGTTCCCACTGCAGTAAATGGCACACTGGAAGTTCTTCACTCTGAAGGTGACAGGAAATTTTGGCCCTCTATAGTTTTTTTTAAAGAGAAGAATAATTGGGTCTTATGTGTTAAGAGGGGTCATAAAACCATTTTGTGTATAAATCAAATCTTTGTTTTGAGCCCACAAAACACAATGAGGAGATGTACATTTCTGATTATATGACTCTTTCCTGAAGAGGGATGAAATGAAGGTATTTGTAATTATCCTGCCTGACATGGGGGAAAGACTCCTGTGCATAATGATATTCTCAATCATTCTGAGAAAGATACAAGTATCTACTCATCAAGGGTAAAATTTTCAAAAGTGCCCAAGTAACTAGGAGCCTAAATCCCCTGAAAACCAACTGGACTCAAGACTCAAGTTGATTTTTAGTGGTTTCTAAATCATGAGGCATCCTTGAAAATTTTACCACACTAATCCAGTCTCTGGAGCCTTAATCCCAGCTGTCCGCCAAGAACTTTAGACTTTTTTGTTTCTTGGAAAAGAAATTCAATGAAATTCACTCTGCTATCTGGAAAGTCTCCTGCCAGACAGGTGGAATTCTGAGGGTTCGGAGCTGTACGTGTTTAACATTCTGTATAGTGAATATTTTGATGCCTTTGTAATTAAAAATAAATTAAGTTTAATGACCCTCTCGTATAAACCCCAGACTGCTGCAGTGCAGATATAGGAAAGTGAGGAAAGACAATGCCAGGTGCAGCCAGCACACTGGCGCAGCCACACAACATGTCATTTTTATAAACATTATTCAAATTAGCTTCAGCACTCGTAATGCTGTTGTTTCTTTATTGCAGTTGTAAAATAAATGGTTCTTTTATACAAATGTTATCTCCTACCTATTAATCCAGTTTTAGATTATGGCGCAACTGTTCAATTTAAGGATGTAAAGCCTCATAAATATTTAGAAGTTTAAGATTGACAAAGGAAGACATTTCCTTTTATTTGCTTTTATTAATGTATTGCGGGTCAGTTGTTATAGATTTATTACATATCATTGCCAAAGAGAGAAAAAAATGACAAGAGTATATTTGTGCTACATCAAATATCTCCCTTTGAATTAGAGTTGGCTGGACAATGCATCTTTCCTGTGAAAAATTTCAAACATATACCCTCACCCCACCCAGTTATCTGTGAAAATTTTCCACTGAGGTGGGTTCCCCCCCGCTTTTCAACAAAAACCCAAGAAATGCAGACAAAGAATTTGGTTTTGTCACATTTTTTGGTGAAAAAATTTGAGCCAGCTCTACTGCTAACATGGGCTCTTTTGTTGCCAGCACTCTTGAAGTTCATGCCAATAAACTTCCTTATAACATTCAGCTAAAAAAGGCCCAGATATATTGCTCCCAGCAACATTTTGCAGAGAGTGCATTTATCACAAATAATGAATGTATTAATGGGGAAATGAAACTCCACGTACATTGCAAACAGCCTGATGAAGCTTTGAAGAGTCAGTGAACCATGAGAAACTTCACAGTTGTCTATTAGCCCTTTGAAACTCAGCCCAGCAGAGACTTAGCGTTATAATACAAATTCACATCCACTGACACAAGGTGGATGAGGTAGTATCTTTTATTGGATCAGATCTGTTGGTGAGAGAGACAAGCTTTCAGAACCAACAGAAGCTGGTCCAGTAAAAATTATTACCTCACCCACCTTATTTCTCCAAAATTCTGGGACATAGATTGCTACAGCAACACAATATTTCACATCTACAGCATCTTATAATAAAAATTGTCATTTTCTCTACCTTAAAAATTATTTTAATGCTCATCAGCCAAATCATAAGAGATGTCAAGCATCTGTAAATGTAATTGATATAAAATGAGAAATGTTCAGAAGCTTTCAAGATTTGCCCTTATGGAAAATGATAAACCAGTGGTGGACAACCTACAACCCCTTGAGGTTACGTGTGTGGCTCATGAGACATTTTGTTTACCATTGCCCACATGCAGAGCTGTCAGATTCTGCTGGTTTCCATCCACGTAGTTTTTTCCTACCGGTATTACTAAAGTGACATGCACATAAAGCAAGGGATGTGAAGTGGTGTGCAATTGGCACGCACCTAACACTGACTGCAAGAGCCATTTGCTCCCTGTGCGTTCAATCCAAGTGTTGCCATGGTTCAATCGGCACACTCCGCAAATTCTAGGTGTGCACGTGAAGTTAGCAAAACTACTCTATCCTGGAAGACCATCTTGGTTAAATCAATCTTGTGGTCCATTGAGATAAAGGCAACCCGCTCATGCCACCCACTCACTAGTCTAGGTTGCCCGTCACTGTACTAAGTTGATGAAAATCTGAAGTCCTGTATTTCTAGAGCAGAGATAGCTTAGGCAATAGGAAAGCCAGCTGCCCCACACATATCCTGTAAAAGTTCAGCCAGATTGTATAACGAGTCTAGGATTTAGATGGTTGATCAGTTTTCTCTTGGAAATTCAGTTCTAAGCTGATGAAACCATTTCAGCTAGCATTGGTCATGGTGATATTTGTGCTGCTGGCTCCCCTCTGATAACATTTTATTTTAGTTGGCCATTAATCAGCCACTAACATTCTAACCTTTGTACTGTATTGCGGCAAGTTCACACCTCTCATATTACATGGTGTGGCTAAGATAGCTTGAGCCTAATGTAAAGTTATTGGGCTTAAGAAAAAGTGTGTGTGTGTGTGTGTGTGTGTGTATATATATATATAACACTCCAGGTTTCTGACCAATGAGTTTTCAAAAATGAAGATGTAAGATGGAAACATTCACTTTTTTTTAAAATCACCAAAAAATTGGACTGCGTGGGCAAATCAGATATGTGTGCGCAAATGACTAGTCAACTGCCACACTAGCTTTAACCTTATATATATATTTAACTGATTTGGTGCACAGATCAGTTAAATATATAGAGAATAGTGTGCACTGTTGTACTATTTCACATAAAAGAGCTCAGTTCCATTTTTTTAGAAGATGACAATATAGTGCTATATTTACAAAAAGCAAAATGTATGGCTGTTATTGTTAAATATTGTAACAGACCCATTCCAGCTGGCTGCCGCATACTAATGAAGGGAAGACTTTGGTGAACAGATTCCTCTTCCCTGAGTTTAAAAAAAAAAAAGGCCAAGCCAAAGTGCAGCATAATGAGGCAGGCACCTGGGATCTATTAGAGCTTGCTAGAAGCTACAGGCTAATTAGACACCTGCAGCCAATTAAGGCCTGTGGTGCTGCTTTAAAAGATCTTCAGGCAAGGAAGTGGGGGAGGAAAAGAGTGAAGAACAGTCAGGAGGAAGTGTGATATAGAAGAGCTGTGTGGGTGTTAACTGAGGACTGATGAGTAGGTACCAAAGGAAAGATGCTGGGAGGGATCGTTTGGGGAAGTGGCCCAGGGAAAAGCTGCCAAAGCAAGATTGATGGAAACCCTGCCTGTTGCTGCTGCCCTAGGGTCCCTGGAGTAGTGGGAGGGAGATCAGGACTCCAGAGGGGGGAGTTTACCCTAAACTTATGTACTGGTCTGTGATGAGTGTGGCTTGATAGGCTGTAGCTCCTGCCTCTAGTAAAGAGGTCATGTGGGGGGCCACAGCCAGCCTCTGAGGCTAATGCTATCCTCCAGTAGCTTCAGACCCACAGAGAATGGCTGGGGCTTTGTCAAAATATTTACGAAATTAACTGAAGGCTCCAAAAACTTGGTTTTCATTTCAAAAAAAATATTTACACTGGAAATACCTTGTATTGTATTTTGGCGCTCTGAATATACAGTAAAAATATACATAACAGCAGACAATTACATGATGTAAGGGCATTTGGGTAGAAAAACTCTGCAGGAGGGTCTATTTACTTCTCCACTTCTGAAAAGTAGCAGTTGAAATTCAGAGGAGCTGGCTGTCTAGTTGTTTGTGGCATTGGACCATTGGAATATGTTGTGTTACTACAATAGCTGTAAAGAAGACAGCTCTTATAGTCTAAAATTCTACACATGGGTTTGACTATTGATGGTCAGCATATTTATTGCTCAGATTACCTTTTTCCCCCTTATTTGTTTAGGGCAGTTGAACTTCTGAAACAAAAATTCAAGTTGAAGTTCAGAGCTAGCAGAGTGTATTTGCAGGTCAGAGTTGGTGTATAATAGGGTACATCTACAACTCAACGCTATTTCGGGATACTGAAATATCCCGAAATAGCTATCCCACATCGTCACAGCAAGCCTGTTATTTCAAGCTCACTATTCCGACGTCACCATAAACCTCATTCTACGAGGAGTAAGGGACATTTTGGAATAGCGCTTTATTTCAAAATGTGGTGCTGTGTAGAGACAGCGCCAAATGATGAAATAAGCTATTTCAAAATAGCATCTAAATGAGATATGCAATTTGCTGTGGAGACGCACCCATACATTTGTTTTAAGAATCAGATAGAAGGAAAAAGTTCTGAATTTTGAACAAGGAGTTTCTTCTTCTCTTTGTCATTTCTAGGCAGCAAACATACCACTGGTGTCAGAGCTTGGCATTGACGATATCCATTTTGATGACTTTTCACTCGATGTGGATGCCATGATTACTGCAGCCCTCCGGATGTTCATGGAGCTTGGAATGGTGCAGAAATTTAAAATAGACTATGAGGTAAAATATATACAATGAAAATCTGCTCTGTAAAGATATCTGCTGTTTTGTCTTGGCTGTTCCCATTTGTACACATTTTGTAGCCCTGATAAAATTTCTGCTTTTCATTTCAGACACTGTGTAGGTGGCTTTTGACAGTGAGGAAGAATTACCGAATGGTTCTGTATCACAACTGGAGGCATGCTTTCAATGTGTGCCAATTAATGTTTGCAATGTTAACTGTAAGTATTCAGTGAAAAGGACAGCCCTCATAAGAATTTTTATCATCACATTGTCTTATATGCCTAAACGTCTTTTCCAACATTAGTTTTTTAGTTATTATAAGTTCATTTTATACCAATGTACAATACATAGGCGTATCCCTAATTATGGAAACACATTTTGGCAACATTTGATAGAGTTCTAGTAACAGTGATATATCACAAAAATAACGAATTATTAATAGATAACAATCTTGGAGTACGGAGCTTATTAGAGATCTTGATCTTTCTGGGTCTTCCTTTTCTGAAATCTTTGATTTTGCATATATTTCTGTATGTGAAAATGGAGGTCATAAATACCTGAGAGTAGAATCATATCAGCAGAGTTATTTGGTGTGATGCTACTTATCAGCTATTTCTCTAGCTTCATCTAAATAGATATAGGAGATATTGCCTTGTAAGCCATTTTAAAAATGGGCTTCTGTAGAGATGATCCAAATAGGTTTACAGCCTCCACAAATTCTTTTCTGCTATTCATCAAACATATCAGTCTAAGGTTCTAGCCTTCTTTCTGCATATATGTTGCTCTTATTGATGCCAATAGCAAAAGAGCATCATAGAATTCATGGTCAGAAGTTGGTAGTGAGGTTTCTGAGAGTCCAGTTTTTAGATAACTGACCCCATAAGGTTAAAAGCCCTGGTTAACGGGGCTGGAGAGAAGAATTGTAGCTCTAGTTATTTTTCTATATTCTCCTTTTAAACCATACATTACCTAAAGCCAAAATTGCAACTTCAAATCCCTTTATTTCAAAAGCATACAGTTTGAATTCCTGTATCTAAATTTGCTCAAGATTTGTGGTTAGAACCCAAATTGTAAGGCTACGTCTACACTGGCAGCTTCTTGCGCAAGAACTCTTTTGTGGAAGAGTTCTTGTGCAAAAACTCTTCTACACTGGCATGTGCTTTTGCGCAAGAGATGTGCTTTTGCGCAAGAGCATCCATGGCAGTGTAGATGCTCTCTTCCGCAAGAAAGCTCTGATGGCCATTTTAACCATAGGGGCTTCTTGCGCAAGAAATTCATGTTGCCTGTCTACACTGGCCTCTTCTGGAAGAGCTCTTGCACAAGAAGGCTTCTGCCTGAGAGGGGAGCGTCAGAGTTCTCGCGCAAGAAGCCCTGATTTTCTACAGTACAACGTCAGTTTACTTGCGCAAGAATGCGCGGCCAGTGTAGACAGGCGGCATGTTTTTGCGCAAGAGCGGCCGTTTTTGCGCAAGAACGTGCCAGTGTAGACACAGCCCAAGGGGCTTATTTTCTGGGTTGCGACATGTCTGAAACCTTGGTAAAAACAGCTGTTAGAGAGATTTCAGCCCTTGATAGTGGAAAGTTTTGAGAACAAATGCAAGATCCCTACTGTGCGAAGTAGTAGAAACTGATGTACCATGAGATTTGCGATGTTTGGAGCTAAAATTTAACAAGTTTGGGATTTAACTCCCAAAACAAAACATGAACCCTATTTCAGCCTCAAACTCTAGTGTAAATCTCATCTGGATCCAAACACAGCCTCACTGGTTTATCATTAGCCTTAAAAGAAGGTCCTGAAGTTTGTGCAAACATTTCCTCATATGTAGTTTGAAAGATGACCATGAAAAGTTGTTCATTTTCAAACGTTTTAACCCTTTAAGTGCTTTGGGGTGTAGAGGGTGAAAAGTTTTAAAGATCTGCCTTAAGCACACGCCATGACTCGCATTATAAGCCATACACATTGCTAGACAGTTGTGCATGAAACTAGTTATTAGGACATTTTCATTCACATTTTCCAAAGGTGTGTCTGTCCCTAACATACATCTATCCAAATCAATAAACTTGTAAGATGTTGCACATATATTTGCAAAACAACCTGTGTTTACTCCGTTTGAAATTGCATATCTTTATAATTATTTATAAACCTGTTATGGGGCAAAATTGTTGTTTCTGGCAATAAACACAGCTCTCTGCAGAACAAGTGATAACTATCAATCCTCTGGGCAAAACGGGTATTTCTATAGTGAATGGCATGCTTTTTTGTTATAAAAAAATATAGAAAAACTGAAAATTTCTAAGCTTCCTCCTCAGAAACTTATGCATTTTTTTTGCTAGTTCTGCTGTTTTAAAATTGGTTTATTTAACAAAGCCATAATTTGGGAAACATACTCAGATATTATTGAGCAGATAATACAATAACTAGGATGACTGAGCAACTTGCTTTATCCAACTGGATCAGATTAATTGCTGAACAAATCAATGTATGGCCATGGCACCAGGGGTGGGAGAAAGGTCTTCCAGCACTCAGTGTAAAACCCCTAAACGAGGGCAGCATAGTGGCAATATAGACCTAGCCTAAGTGTCTTGGTTTGGATACCCACAAATTGGTGCACCTAAAAGCCCCGGTCATGGTTGAAAATGCTGTCCTGTTTACTTTCCCAAGGTTGTAATAGGAAGCCTCTGACTGACATAGGAAAGAGAACACAAGAGTTCTAAATCACTGCCCTGTGGTTTAGCCACAACACATCCATCCCTTTGAATGGTATTCAATAGTAAAGAATAAAATTGTGAAGCATGTAGAAGAACATAATTTGTTGGACAAAAGTCAACATGGTTTCTGTAAAGGGAAATCCTGTCTTACTAATCTATTAGAGTTCTTTGAAGGGTTAACAAACATGCGGACAAGGGGATCCAGTAGATATAGTATACTTAGATTTTCAGAAAGCCTTTGACAAGGTCCCTCACCAAAGGCTCTTGTGTAAATTACATGGCCATGGGATAAGAGGGAAGGTCCTTTCTTGGATTGAGAACTGGTTAAAAGACAGGAAACAAAGGATAGGAATAAATGGTAAATTTTCAGAATGGAGAGGGGTAACTAGTGGTGTCCCCAAGGGTCAGTCCTAGGACCAATCCTGTTCAACTTATTCATAAATGATCTGGAGAAAGGGTAAGCAGTGAGGTGGTAAAGTTTGCAGATGATACCAAACTGTTTAGGATAGTCAAGACAGAAGCAGACTGTGAGGGACTCCAAGAAGATCTCACCAAACTGAGTGATTGGGCAACAAAATGGCAAATGAAATTTAATGTGGATAAGTGTAAAGTAATGCACATCGGGAAAAATAACCCCAACTATACGTACAGTATGATGGGGGCTAATTTGCTACGACAAATCAGGAAAGAGATCTTGGCGTTATCGTGGACAGTTCTCTGAAAACTTCCACACAGTGTGCAGCAGTGGTCAAAAGGCAAATAGGATGCTAGAATTATTAAGAAAGGGATAGAAAATAAGACCCAGAATATCTTACTGCCCCTGTATAAAACTATGGTACGCCCACATCTTGAATACTGTGTATAGATGTGGTCTCCTCACCTCAAAAAAGATATTTTGGCCTTGGAAAGGGTTCAGAAAAGGGCAACTAAAATGATTAGGGGTTTGGAATGGGTCCCATATGAGGAGAGGTTAAAGCGACTGGGACTTTTCAGTTTAGAAAGAGGAGACTGAGGGGATATGTTAGAGGTATATAAAATCATGAGTGGTGTGGAGGGCCAATAAAGAAAAGTTATTTATTAGTTCCTAAATAGAAGAACTAGAGGACACCAAATGAAATTAATGGGTAGCAGGTTTAAAACTAATAAAGAAAGTTCTTCTTCACACAGCGTGTAGTCAACCTGTGGAACTCCTTGCCAGAGGAGGCTGTGAAGGCTAGGACTATAATAGAGTTTAAAGAGAAGCTAGATAATTTCATGGAGGTTAGGTCCATAAAAGGCTGTTAGCCAGGGGATAAAATGGTGTCCTTGGCCTCTGTTTGTCAGAGGCTGGAGAGGGATGGCAGGAGACAAATCGCTTGATCATTGTCTTCAGTCCACCCTCTCTGGGGCACCTGGTGCTGGCCACTGTCGGCAGACAGGATACTGGGCTAGATGGACCTTTGGTCTGACCCAGTACGGCCGTTCTTATGTTCTTATGTTAATCAAGAGCTGTGCAGAGAAGTTTCATCTGTATCTTTTCTACCTGAAGAAAATTTGTATGGTAAATGCGAATTGATGCCATAAGTTTCTTTGTACAGCTTTGCCATATGCAGATTTATTCACTCTTGTTTTCATGGGTTCTCTGTTGTATAGTGTTAAAATGCTAACATCCCTTCACGACACAGTAGGAGAAACATTTATAAATCAGTTGGGAGTTGACAGGCTTCTACCATCCAAATATTTGTGGAAGAATAAGTGAAAGAACTGGATGGAACATGTCACTTACTGGAACAGCAGAACTTTATGTGGTGAAATCAGAGATGATATAGATCAGTCAGGCACCAGACAGAAATCTACTAGTCCAAGAATTAAACCGATTCATTACATTTTGCTGACAATAATATCTCAAAAAATCAAACCACACAAACAGTTTCATGGTGCATCTCCATTTTGGAGAATCCTGGGCTTATTTGTGGAAAATAGCAAAGCTGGAGCTTTGATGGAAAGCAGGTGCATCTCAAGGACTATGTACTTCTTTTCTAAAGAGAGAGAAAGGGCATGTGAGCATTACTGCTTTTCAAGACTCCTACCACCTGCCAGTCTATAAAACACCATTGAGAGGATAAATTCATTACCTGCAGATGTATAGGAGAGTCTTAAAAATATTTTGTACTTAAGACATAGTATGTCGTCTTCCAAAAAATGGACTGTCTGTGTCAATAGCCCAGAAACAATGCTGACTGAAGCATAAATGTTTTAACTAAGTAAATAAAGTAATATCAGTATCTATCAGGCCCAGGTCAACGTAACTAATTTTCTGTACCACAAAAAAGCTCAAAAGGAAGATCATGCCAGACTTAGAAGATAGTGACTGCAAAATTCTCAAAGGCTTGCTCAGCATTTGGAGATATTTATATTTTTGAAAATAAGGTCAGATTGAAAGGAACAAAGGTCAAAACAATATTTTACTGATGTCAAAGCAATATTTATGATTAGTCTGAGTTATCCTGTTTCATAAGGCTATGGATAGTTTTTCTCTGGAAATTAGTATTCGTGCATTAAATGGTTGTCTTATTAACTTGCTCTTTAGCTGTAGTAATTTTTAGATAATAATGTTGTCTTCTGTCCAGCAGTGTCTTGTTATATAAACCTTCATAGAATTATATCTGAGCTGACCAGAAGAAATTGCATTATTTCCCCCCCATTACAAAGCTTTCATAACGGCTTATGGAATATTAGAATTTTACAAAACTCAATGCTAGAGTGAAAAAATGTGCGCTTACACACACATGCACACACATTTACATCCCCAGACACTTGTTTATGTTTCTTTAAATGCTGATATAATGCAGATTTAAAATCCATATTTGTGAAAAAGAATCATAGAATACTAGAACTGAAAGGGACCTTGAAAGGTCATCAGGGCCAATCCCCTGCCTCACGGCAGGACCAAGCACTGTCTAGATCATCCCTGACAGATGTCTATCTAACCTGCTCTTAAGTATCTCCAGAGATGGAGATTCCACAACCTCCCTAGGCAATTTATTCCAGTGTTTAACCACCCGGGCAGTTAGAAAGTTTTTCCTAATGTCCAACCTAAACCTTCCTTGCTGCAGTTTAAGCCCATTGCTTCTTGTCCTATCAGCAATCTGAGTTTCAGAGAGAGGCTGAACAGTTCATAAATCCAGTGGAGCCTCCAATGGATTGAACTACTTTAAATTAGTAGGAGTTTTAAATGAGCAAAGAATATGAGAATGGAATTTAAAAAGTATAAAAATGAGAGTATTCTGCAGTTCGTTACCTTCTGGTTTAAATTTTCATCTTGATTAATACACCATTGTGCTGACAGGTGTGTGTTTGTGTGAAGAGACATGTCATAACAATACAGTTAATATACCATCAGTTAGACATCAGTGTCATAAAGACTAGGGATGTTAACTACAGTTTATTTGTGTAAACGTGTAACCACTGGAATTTTTAGCAGTTACACGCAGGGGAGGGGGCAGGCAGGAGCCAGTGCTCAGGGGGAGCCAGCATTAAAGTTGGCTCACCGTGAGCACTGGCTCCTGCCAACCTCCCCGCCTCTGATAGGCAGCAGCATGGGGTTGGGGATCTAGGTGGCTCAGTGGGCGTTAGTCCTCATCGGGAGCTGGCTGATTCAGAAGCAGCAAGGGGGAGAGGAATGCATGTAGTCGTTACAATTAACCGATAAGCCTAGGCTTACCGGTTAATTGTGTAACCAACTACATGTTAACATTCCTAATAAAGACCACACCAGCTGTGTCTCCTTATGTTACACACATTATAATTGCCATTAAAAAAAAACGTATCCTCCCTCTCCCTTCCCCCTCCAAAAAAAGAAGAGTTAAAATTCTGGCTGCAAAATAAGGGAAATGTTCAGCCATCTTTACAAATGCAAAAGTGTGATAGATTTCAGGGGAATTTTTCCAAAACAATCACTGCATATTGGATCCAGATTGCTTTCAACATGGAGATAAGGTAGCTTTCAAATACAGATTTAAAAAAGGAAAAGCAATAATTTCACTCCTTCTGTATGTTTAATGACACATATTTTTGTCTCTTTCCTGTTGAACCCTAGGAAAGCTAATGGGCCAGTCCTGCAACTCACCTGTGGAGGCATGGACTCACAGCTAGAGCACTTCCTTGTGACTAGGCCTTACACATCAGGCTCTTCTTCCCTCCTGCCCCCTGCTGACAGTCCCACCATGGTCTTCCTCTTGTCATGACACAGCCCTTCAGCCAAATCACATTTAGTCCCTCCTTCCAGAATACACAAAGAGTCCTATAAGCTAAATTCAAAACATACATAATTATTTATCCCTTCCCAGGCTCTGTAGGGCTGTGCTCCAACTCTTGTACAAAGCAATACCATTCTGGGTGTTTACCTATCAACCTGGCTCCAAATTCACCAGTCTTTCTCCCACTTGGATCAGTGTGTTTCCTCATGGGCCAGCAAAGGAATCCAGCCTCTCCGTCTCCTCTGGATTTCAGTCCAGGGACCCTGTAGCAAATAACTAAGGCTTGCTTCCTTTGACTCCTCACTGCCTCCCTGAATTTCTTTCTATCTTAGTTTTCTTTTAGGCCCTTTTCCACAGCTTCTCCCAGGGCTTGCTGTACACCTACCTCCTTCAATCTCCAGCAGCAAGAGGGGAATTCTGGACCTCTCCATGCATCCTCTCTCTTGCCTGGGTTTGTCCATTTATACTCAGCACCCAGCTCCTTCCCCAGCTTAGCTTCATCTTCATTTGGGCCTGGCCCAGGTGCAACCAGGTACCTTAGGTTGCTACCTCCAGATAGCCAATGCCGGGTCACAGTGCATGCCCATCATAACACACTGTTGTATTCTAACTCATGAATATGCCCATTGACATCAGTAAGACTACTCATGAATATGGCGTGAGAGCAGGCCACCATAACTTAGTAAACATGCCTTCATCTGACACACCTTTCATCAATATGTATTTTAAAAAGTAAAATGAAAGCAAAACAACAGATAATTAAAGTTGAATCCAGTGTGCTAATGACAAAACATGTAAAAGTGGAGCAAGGTGTAATGCAATTCATTTCCTTACATGGAAAAAATGACCTTCATAATTCACTTTGCCATCTGCCATTCCTGAGTTATGGGTCATTCCTGTTCTTGTGAAAATAAATTCTATTACACCATCATCCACAGCTATGTATTTTTCCTCTCTACATGTAAATTTAAAAGGTGGGAGATATATTTACTCTCTTGTCTTCCTGCATTATGTATAAAGCAGACATCCTCTTACCATAACACTGGTTTTAAATTCAATATTTTTATTAAGTGAAATATCCTATTTATATATTCCATGACAAGATTTTTTATGAAATAAAAGGTTAAATTTATTCCTGAGCTATTGCTGTTGTTAGTAAATTGCTTAATCTGTACTCCTGCATTTATGATGCAAGCTGAGTCCTTGAATTCAATCAAACCTTATTTTAAGATGAGGATCATTTATTATGGAATCAGTTTTCCATTATAAAATTCCAATTTTCAGTGGTTTATAGCTCAGCTGTGGATGCTTTCTTTGGACTGAAACTTGGCACATCATGTTGCCAGGTCACTAGCTGTTTTATTTACACTTTTTTAAATGGACCATTTTTATTTTTTGTTGTAGGAGAATAATATTTTTAAAATGGACAGTATTTTTCAGATGTTTTCTCTGTTCTTTTAATGATATTATTGAAGCTGCCATTTTAAAGGCAATTTATCTACAATTCAGGAGCAACCATTTAATAATAGTCATGTTATTTTACCTCTGGATGCTTCATGTGTAGAATCATCTTTGGCATTTAGATCAGACTTTTTGAAACTAGATGGAGTCCATTTCTTTAGGATGCAGAGAACCCTGTGGAAGGTGCTGGGCATTCACAACTCCCACTGAAACGGATGGGAGTTAAGAGTAATTAATACCCTGAAGACTTATCATATTAGTGATAGTGACTTAAAATTTACTAAAGTAGGATTTATTGTCTAGAGAGTCAATATTCTGCAACAGGTCTTACTGTAATGTGCTAGTGTGTAAACATAGATATCCAACATGTGGGTGAAGGTATTTCGGGGTAATGGAGATCCAAATGACACTGACATTTTGGCTATGTCTACACTGCCCCCTCTTGCACAAGAAAATATGCAAATGAGGCAAAGCGGTGACTATCACTGTGCCTCATTTGCATACTTAATGAGCTGCCATTTTTGCGCAAGGGGCTTTTGCGCAAAAAGGAGCCATCTACACTGCTCCTTTTTGCGCAAAAATCTCCTCTTGCGCAAGAGCCGTTCTTCCTGAAAAAAAGCAGTAGAACGGCTCTTGTGCAAGAGGGGGGTTTTTGTGCAAAAGCCCCTTGAGCAAAAATGGTGGCTCATTAAGTATGCAAATGAGGTGTGGCGATATTCACCGCTTCGTCTCATTTGCATATTTTCTTGTGCAAGAGAGAGCAGTGTAGACATAGCCTTTATGTCTGGGGAAAACAAACTCCCTTGGGCTCCTTTGTATCATCTCAGACACATGGGTTGTTTTCCCTTATTGTAGCTGTGAAGCAGATGCTATTTTATGGCCATCTTTTCCCTCCTCACTACCTCTTACTGTACTTTCTATTGGCTTTGTGCTGCTCCTCACTCAGACTCATTTTGTCACTCATGCATTCTTTCTTATGATGGGATGAGCTACATCTTCCCTTGACACTTTTCTTACCAGTCAATCCCGGTGCATATGCATATTTCCTTTGTGGCTTTGACTCCCTAAGCAGCTTGAAGATGTTTTTAGCTGCCATTAGATTCCCCCTCCATGGTCAGAATGTGATTATTTGTTATTTCGCCGGCTCGAAAGGAAAGCATGCCATATTCACTTGCTGCTCTCCTCATTAATAACTGCTACTGAACTAGTCACAATTTGCTATCTCTGTTGTGTGATTGGTCATTTCAGTCACATGCTATTGTGTTTATTCCCCAATTGGCTGATTCACAAGCTCATAGATCTTTCAAGACCTGTGTGTGAAGTTTTCCATACAAATCCTTCCACATATAAATGCCATGCTCCCACCGCCTGTGGATAAAGGATATTTTGAACAGGTTTTAAAAAATTAAAAATGTTTTCAAGTAAAATATTAGAGCAGGGGTCTGCAACCTATGGCCCTCGAGCCAAATATGGCTCAGCATAGAATCAAATATGGCTCTTTTGTCATTCCCAAAATGCAAGCAACTTTTTAAAATTAAAGTGAAAAATTAATTCAGCATTTTAAAAATGCTGTCAAGAGACTCATGAGTCAGGAGACTCATGTCTCTTGAATGCATGCATGAACCTGAGTTTGACTAGTTATCATGTAAACTTCAAACAATTGTGCAAAAAGATGCAGCAGCCGAAGTCCCATTAAAGTCTGTGAGTACAATGTTTCACTTATGTTATTATTAATCATCATGTCAATTATCAATAATACTAAATTGTATATTTTTATTCATGCAAATGGGCATTTTTATATGGCTCTTTGTTGACAACTTGTTCTGAATTCTGATGTAGTTTTGCTCTTTGGTTTGAAAAGGTTGCCGACCCCTGTATGAGAGCATCTTTTAAAAGAAATGTACCATTTGACTACCATTTCTTGAAAATAATCTGCCTCTTTCTTGAATTTCCCAGATGTACAGGTAATCTTGTTATGCAAAAGACCCATCCCGCCTGCTTTCACTAGTGCAATATTTTACTCTGTTCAATGTGACATGCTAACATACTCAAGTGATCTGTTTAACATGTCAAGAGCAGAAAACATTATTTAATAAAAAATAATATTGAGCCAGAGAGCTGGCAGTATCCATACTGAATTCAGGAGGAGTAAACATGAGAGTACGTGTGACACTAAGGAAGTAGGTGTAAAGAAAAGTGCACCATGTATAGTGTAAGTGGCTGCGGGGAATGACTTGGGTGGGAATAACTTCAGGGAGTGTGAGCTTGACTGTGGTCTGCTCAGGCACATTCAAAGCTGTTGTGACTAATTTGACAAAGTGCAAGTAGTGGTATAACTTAAGTTGAGCATGTCTGCTTTGAGTGCATCATCTAGTGCCCATTGAAATCAACAGGAGTCCTTTCACTGACTTCAGCAGGATATGAATTAGGTCCTAAGGGAGCATAAAGAATGGCAGGTGGCAGGAAGTACATGCAGCAGATAGATACCAATCGGCTTCTGCGTTGTATCACCAACATGAAATAAAAGAAAAATCTAGCACATGAGCTAAGGTGGCATGGATTTGGCCTAATGTGCATTCTGTATTTTCACATCTACCATATTAGTTTTAGCACTGAATAATTTCATTGCTTTATTTAAGAAAAATCTCTCAAACTCATGCTGGGTATTTCTAGTAGAATTATGCTATTCAAGGTGTTTCCTCCTAAAATCTAATCCCCTTGTTGCAGCTAACAAAACAGTCTCTGACAGCTTTAGTATTTGCATAGCTGATATTTAGCTTCTCTGTCTCATGATCCACCTTTGATTTAGCTTCTCAGTTGTCTGCAACAACGTACAACAAATACAGCACCTCAGGATCTAAGAAGTCAGTCTATGTAACAATAATTTTAAAATGGAATTGATTTTGTTTCATGTTTTTCACATATGTAAATTCAGCTTCTCATTTTAGTGTGTAAGGATTATTTTTATTTTCAGCTCTTTTTTCATCGAATCTTCCGGGTATTGGTGAAGAGCGGATTAAAAATGTGACAGAGCTCATAATAGGTTACCACGAGGATATTATCAATTCCACTAACCATCCAACATACAGCAAGGAACAGTATATAACAAAAAAGCATTTATCTTGCCTTATTTAAAGGATGCTGGTTTCAAAACAAAGATGTTACTTGATGGATTAACATTATCTATCCTTCCTGCTCCTGATAGGATTTTTTTTCTGTTCTTAGACAGCAGGATTTCAGGAGATTCTGACTGAAATTGAAATTTTAGCTTTGATTGTGGGATGTTTATGTCATGACCTTGACCACAGGGGAACCAACAATGCCTTTCAAGCCAAGTAAGTTTTCTAATTCTTATTACTTTAATTTGTTTTCTCCCTTCCATATCGGCGCAAAAGGTGACAGAGAATAAAGAATGAAGCATTAATTTCAGGGCTCCTAGGTGAAGGCCAAGTATTCATGTGCTTACATGTAATGAGGGACTATCCATCTTTATAATTCCCTATTCGTTTTGGTAATTGCTGACTTGCCCTTTGTGTCATGCTGTTCATTTGGGTTGCCCCTTGTGAACTAACTCCTAATATAGAAATGTGATACCAAACATTGACGATCCCTCCCATCAGAGTACCTGCCAACTAGAGATCTGCCAAGATGGAACATAAGAAGCATTGCAAATATCCTAGTCTCTCTTTGGCTGGTATGTTCAAATCATCATGAAACCTTTTCTAGTCATTTAATACTAGATAATAGATTTAATACTAATTGGGCTTAAACTGCAGCAAGGGAGGTTTAGGTTGGACATTAGGAAAAAGTTCCCAACTGTCAGGGTAGTCAGACACTGGAATAAATTGCCCAGGGAGGTTGTGGAATCTCCATCTCTGGAGATATTTAAGAGTAGGTTAGATAAATGTCTCTCAGGGATGGTCTAGACAGTATTTGGTCCTGCCATGAGGGCAGGGGACTGGACTCGATGACCTCTCGAGGTCCCTTCCAGTCCTAGTATTCTATGATTCTAATACATTTAAATAAATAACAGGTAGAACTGAAGTCTTGTATCCACAGAAGGATGACATTCACTCCACCTGCAAAATCCCACATTTTCAATCTTTGGCATGTGGAATGGTTGCCACCAATCCAAAACTGTGGTTTGTGGATCTGTGCAATCTCTCCTCATGTGATATGGCAGTTATTCCAGCCTAACCCCGCCTCTCCAGCTATGTGAGGTCCTGGTTCCTTATGAATACAGGTACATGACTTCTCTCTGACCTGTCCCCTAAGGGATTATGGGCATGACTTGGGGAGCTCTGGCATGGGTGCATAGGGTGTATGAAGGTACCTCCGTGAGGCCAGCTGGTTGGTGGATATGCTCTAGAGCTTGTGTGCTAGACTTTCTATTCAGATACTTGTCTATTAAGTGGAACCTTGCTGTACAAGCCCCAGTAAATTTCACCCTAAAAGGAAATCTAGTTTAGGGGATCTAGGGTCTGATCCTGCAGCCCTTATTTACACAGTTACATTCTATTGCCTCAAGAAGTCCCTTCCTTCATACGATTGCTAGTAGAGGCAGTATAGTGTAGTGGAAAGGGAGAGGGTTTATTTCTTTTTGCCTGTGGTGATAAGGAAGTTCCTTTGATCAAAGGGCATTTCTCTCCTTTCCCACCCCACTATCTATGTTTGGAAAGGTGCAGAAACTCTCCCATTGCAACATCCCAGCTGAGCTCTGCAATGGAGCGGTCAGATAGATATCTAATTCAGGACTTACATTGTTTCATTGGCTCACTGTCATAAAGGAAACACAACCACCTGCAGATAACCAGAATCCAAAAGATTGGGGTTTTGCAGTTCCTGGGCCACAGCATTGTTTTGAGGCTCTACACTGTGGCTAGTTCTGGGGATTGAGGGGAGAAACAGCCAGCTCCAACCACAACTGTTTGAAAGCCAGAGAGCTGTTTTGCCTCCCACTCTTCATTTTTTGAGAAAAAGAAAGAAAGAAAGAAAGAAAAAAAAAGAATCTGTGCCCCACAGTGTGTAGCATACATGGATTGCTTTGTTTCTTAGGGCAAACTTCCTCATTATACTCCACCCATGTTGATGTTTCTGATGCGCCCAGTTAACATTTCCATCAGCTGTTGTTCTCAGCTGCTGGTGCTATTGCTCACTCTCAATGAAACAATAACATTGTCTGGACTGTCATTTGCCAAGGCAGGAAAAATCAATTGCAATGCTCAAGAGATAGGATTACTGGTGCAAAGGTTACAGAGCATCACCAGTTGCATTATGCTGCGGAGTCTTGGAGAAGCAGAAAAGATGGGAAACAGTTTAAGACAAATGGGAAAACTTTTCTGATTGATGTTCATGTTCCTAATTCACAAAGATAAGACTTAGGTAGGATTCCCTACATCCATGTATCCCTATAGATTCAGGCTCTGATTAACCTAACCATTTATCTCTTGGAATGTTGTGTAATATTTCTCTTGGGAAGTTTGAAACAGAAGATTTCAGCAATTGAATGCTGTCATTTCCAGTTGTTGTTTGACAACTGAGTACAAACCGGATACTGTATTTTTCTAATGCCATAAAGAAATTATTGAAGACATTTAAGAGAAGATATGACACACACATAAAATATCCCTGAAAACAGAAGTTGTACCTTTCATAACGGTAGCTATGATTTATTCTTCCAAGCTTACTTACAGAGTTAAGCATCACATTTTCCTGTTTTATCTTAGTGCCGAGTACCAGTGTTTTGTGTGATGAAAGATCAAGAGGTATATGATGGAAGCAATATCCCAGTTCTTTGAAATTGCTCTGTTAGTACAACTCAGCACTGTTTTCTCTAGGGATGATGTTCCCACTTATCCCCTTCTCTATTACAGCTGCCCCTGATGATTAAATATCAGCATGGAACAGCTTTGTAGTATATGCTCCTAGGAGACGCCTGCTATTCGTTTGTAGCATAATCTCTTATACTCATTTCTTTGGAAAGAAAACCTATCTTGTCGCTTTAGGCTGGGTCCCAGAAGTGAAATACTGGTGAACATTAATCTACTCTGACAGTCCAATCCCACTCCCCTCCACCTTCCAACAATTCTCAATTTCATAATTACATTTCATAGTTTTTCTTCCTTTAAAGTTTCAGTTTTAACCATATGCTGCATATTTTGTGACTAGCTTGTATAAACAATAACCATAATTAGAAATATAGTTTAAGAATGTTAGACATCTACGGTTTCAGCTTCTGGTTTTGCCCACTGCAGGGACAGGATTTTAATGACCCTTGAGGCTCTTTTACAACAGAGTTTTGCAATACCTCTTATATACCATTGCTATTATATGTAGTATTATATGTGGGTTGGTACAAGGATAAAGGAAAAAGGCAGCCCGGACCCATTACATGTATTACATATCAGAGAGAGTATGATACACCCTTGCAATATACACACACATACACAAGACATCACCTGATTTGGAATGAAACTAGTTTTACTCTTGTTATTACAGGAAGAAATAATGCACCATCACTTAGGTGCTTTTGAAAAGCTCATCCAAAATTTCTGTATTGCTCAAGAGGAATCCTTAGCTGATGCAAGCAGACTTACCAGGGTCCAGAATATGTATGTCTGTAGTTTTAATTAGGTCTACTATAAATTAGTATACTGAGCTATGGAATTACATCTTTGCCTTTCCATACACCATAACTGAGACTGTTTGGGTGAAGACATTACTTAAAATGTATTTAGTGAGAGAGGAAGTGCTAATTGATGATGCCCCTTGTTCTGTTTCAGGAGCGGATCCGCTTTGGCTCAACTATATGGAACTTCTGCTACTTTGGAGCATCATCATTTTAATCATGCTGTCATGATTCTTCAAAGTGAGGTACCAGACTATCTGAATTATTACTTTCACTGTAGAGTGGGGGGCTATTTCACTCACAGGGAAACATGCCCCATGCCCAAACTCCTTTAATTGCCCTTTCCTCTGGGCAGCATATATTGACTACCACAAAGTTCAAACACAACATAAAACCATTTAACTGCAACTGCTGACTATTTCCCCCTGAGGCTCTCCCTGCCTCATTCAGACAGAGAAAAGGACATACCGTCTCTTGTATCCCCCTTGTATCATTCATCTTCCTTATATATACCCTTCTCGGCCATTTGATAGCCAAGGAACTCTTAATCCTTTCCCAGCTAATGTGTTTACCTTGTCACACTCACCTTCTGTTGTAAAAATAAAAATGTTAAAGCATCAAGTCTTATGGACAACCACAATATTTACAGTATGTTTGGAGTGTTTGGTTTTGTATTTTTAGTAACTGAAGTTGGTTTATTATATAGGCTGCAGTAACACCCGACATGTGCTGTGAGCTTCCAAATATATGAGGAAGCATAGTACCTGACTCAAAGTGCTTACTTTTTAATTGTACATATGATGTGACAAACTAGCAGTGTAACATAGTAATAGAGATGTAGCCGTGTTAGTCTGGTCTTGCTGAAACAAGGTGACCTTGAGGCTTTCTTTTGCCGCCTTCGCCTACGAGAATATTTCCAAACTACCAATGAACATCAGTCTGACCGACCAGATCCCCCCTATCAACACCAAAAGAAAAATAATTCCATATGGACTCCCCCTGACGATTGGAATTACAGTCTGGATTTCTATATACAAAGCTTCCGCAACAATGCACAGACTGACATTATTCACAAACGACAACAAGCGACATACAATCTTAGCCGCGCTGAACACTATGCTATCCAGAGTCTCAAAACCAACCCGGACATTATAATCAAACCAGCTGACAAAGGGGGTGCTGTGGTCATTATGAATAAGTCCGACTATGACCAGGAGGCAACCAGACAACTCTCCAACACCACATTTAACAGACCTCTCTCCTCTGATGGCACTTCAGAATACCAAAAGAAACTACACCATCTCCTTAAAGAACTCCCTACATCTACTCGGGACCAAATCCACACAGAAACACCTTCTGAACCCCAACCTGGATTGTTATATCTACTTGCCAAAATCCATAAACCTGGACACCCCGGCCGTCCCATCGTCTCAGGTATCGGCACACTCACTACTGGATTATCCAGCTATGTAGACTCTCTTCTCAAACCCTATGCAACCAACACTCCCAGCTATCTCCAAGAGACTACTGACTTCCTGAGAAAACTACAAAACATTGATAACCTCCCTGATAACACCATCCTTGCTACCATGGATGTAGAAGCTCTATACACCAACATCCCGCATGAAGACGGATTACAAGCAAATAGAAACACTATCCCAGAGGATACCACTGCCAATCTGGTAGCAGACCTATGTAACTTTGTTCTCACCCACAATTATTTCCAATTTGAGGACAACTTATACCTCCAGATCAGCTGCACAGCCATGGATACCTCCATGGCCCCACAGTATGCTAACATCTTTATGGCTGACTTAGAACAATGTTTCTTCAGATCCCGTCCCCTTTTACCCCTTCTCTACTTATGCTACATCGATGACATCTTTATGATCTGGACCCATGGCCAAGAAACACTGGATGCATTCCACAGAGACTTTAACAACCTACATCCCACCATCAATCTCAGCCTGGACCATTCTACACGAGAGATCCATTTCCTGGACACCACAGTACAAATCACCAATGGTAAATTAGATACCACTCTACAGAAAACCCACTGACTCACACAGTTACCTACATGCCGCCAGCTCCCATCCAGAACACACCATACGATCCATCGTCCATAGCCAAGCCCTTCGATACAACCGCATCTGCTCTAATCCCACTGACAGAGACCAGAAACTTCAGGATCTCTACCAAGCATTTATAAACCTCAATACCCACCCGGAGAAATAAAAAAACAAATTGAAAGAGCCAGACGAATACCCAAAAACCATCTACTTCAAGACAGACCCAAGAAAACTAATAGAACACCACTTGTCATCACCTATAGCCCCCAACTTAAACCCGTCCAACACATTATCAATAAACTACAACCTATACTGGAACAGGATACTACACTCCGAGAGGTTCTGGGAGACAGACCCATAGTCTCCTATAGACAACCACCTAACCTCAGGATGATTCTTACCAACAACCACAGGACATACCTCACTAATACCAACCCTGGAACTTTCCCTTGCAACAAACCCCTTGCCAGCTTTGTCCACATATTTACTCTGCTGACACCGTCATTGGACCTAACCATTTCAGTTATAAGATCAAGAACACATATTCCTGCTCATCCAGAAATATAATTTATGCCATCATGTGCCAACAGTGTCCATCTGCTATGTATATTGGACAAACTTCTCAGACACTTCGCCAAAGAATCTATGCACACAAACAGACATCAGACAGTTTCACAAAGAAAAAACAGTTTCTTGCCATTTCAACCAGCCTGGGCATTGTCTCAACGACCTGACTACCTGCATCCTGCTTCAAAGAGGCTTTAACACAAGACTTCAAAGAGAAGCCTCTGAACTGTCATTCATGCTTAAATTTGACACTTTACTAATGGGGCTTAACAAAGATGCTAATTATCTCACCCATTACAAAGATAGCTTCCCCCAATTATCACCTCTAATATCATTACCTCATAGACATTAACCTCCCCCCCTCATCTCCCCTCTGTTCTAAAATCTGATTTGTCTATTTTATATGTGTTCACTTTTTTTTGTTTGTATCCCTTTGGTATATATGGTCATGCCAATTTTCTTCCACAGTTTGATCTGAGGAAGTGTGTCTGGCCTACGGAAAGCTCATCATCTAATAAACCATCTTGTTAGTCTTTAAAGTGCTGCATAGTCCTGTCTTTTGTTTTAGCAGTGTAACAGTGAGAGGGTGAAATAGGCAAGCAGGCAGCCAGACACTGGTTACAAAAATAAGTCACAAAGTTACTAAGTTTTGCACTTGATTTACTACAAAATATCTTCATTACCAGGGCTTGACGAACAGCGGTAAGAACTGCTCACCAGCCCCTTACTGCGCATGCTCAAGAGCCGCAATGCGCATGCACGCGCTGTGAATGAACAGGGTGCGCGGCTGAAATCTACTTGCCACGGGCGAGTAGATTGTATTGTTCGTCGAGCCCTGTTCATTACTATAAACAAAAGAAAAATACAAATCATATCTTCAGAATGGGGGACTGTTATCTTGGAAAGTAGTGACTCTGGAAAGGATTTAGGGTGTTATAACAGCCAAGCATAAGTTCCCAGAGCAATAGTTGGGCTAATCCAATCCAAGGATGTATACAGAGGGAGGAGTGAATAGGAATGGGGAGGCAATTTTACCTCTGTACATGTCATTGGTGAGACCAGTATCAGAATACTGCTAACAGTGCTGGTCTCTACATGGTTTAAATTATGTTGAAAAAACTGGAAAGGATTCATAGAAGAGCCACAAAAATTAATTGAAGGCTGGAAAAATGCCTTGTGCTAAGAGTCTTAGAGCTTGTCTACACTTAAAATCCTGCAGCTGTGCCATGTTAGCACTTCAGTGAAGGTGCTACCTTTGCAGACAGGAGGGCTTCTCCCTTAGAGACGGTAGCTATATTGACCGGAGAAGCCCTCCCTTTGACACAGTGCTGTCTACCCTGGGAGTTGGCTCCGCATAACTAGCCCTGAGCAACATCATTAAGTAAAGTATAGGCCAAGCTTAAGGCCATGTCTACACTACAAGATAAGGTCAATTCTGTTATGGTCGATTTCTGGTCACCCGATTTTGCAAAGTTGAAGGTCTGTGTCCTCACTACGGGGAAGAATTCAATATAGTCTGAAGTAGCACATCCCCATTAGGGAGCCTACTGTTGACTCAGAGTGATGCACCATGGGTAGCTTTGCATTCTGGGCTATACTCCTTGTGCCTGCTGGCACCAAAACTGTGCAGCAGGTGGTTATGGGTTCATGTCATCAGCATCCCATAATGCACTCGTCTAGTCCCTCCCCTCGTCTAGTCCCTTCAACGGGAAGCTGTCTTTTTGTACCCTTTTTGGCCCTGGTTGCCTGCACAGACACTATAGCAGCGTGAGCCTGGATCCCGTTTTGCGTCAAACCATTGTGATGCCGATGTCTGCCTTGGTGCGCCTAATGGCACAGTACTTCGAGAGCTTACGCATGTTGCTCCACCAGGAAAAGGATGAATCTCATGTTGACATGGAGTCACAATTCATGCAAGCCCTTGGACGCAGTAGAATGCCAGTTCTGGTGCTGTGAGATAAGCATAGACTGGTGGGACCACATTGTGATGCAGAGATGGGATGATCAGCAGTGGCTGCAAAACTTCCAAATGCACAAGACCACTTTCATTGAACTTTGTGAATGGCTTTCCTCTGCCCTGATGCACGAGAATACCCTAATGAGACCCGCTCTGACCAAGGGTGTAATTTTGGGAGGGTAGGACAGGCAGCAGCCGTGTACTCCAGGACGTGGCTTGCTTTTCATCCTGCTCCCCGGATGCTAAGGGAGTGAGGGGAAAGTACCAGACCTGGCTGATGAGCTCCCTTCAGAAGCTGGTGAGAGTCAGGGTGGTGTCCAGCACATGCAGCTTCCTGGAACACATAGGCGTGCGCACGGGGTGTGCAGGGTGTGCCCAGGCACACCCTAATGTTTCAAAGGGCCGCCCTGGTGCGCTGGGGAACGGACGCTGTGCTGGGTTTGCCACGCATGCGCGGCCAAAACCGGTGGGTCTTAGGACCCCACAGAAACAGGTGGCAGGGAGCAGCATCTTCACCCCGCCTCCCAGGCAAGCGAGGTAAGTTTAAACCCCGGGCGGGAAGTTGGGGGGTGTGCCCTGGGAAGGGGATCGGGAGCAGTGCAGCTGGGGCGGGGTGTCGGGTCAGGAGTAGTGCAGCTGGGCCCGGGGTCGGGAGAGTCGCGGGGGCCCGGGGGCAGTGCGGCTGGTCTGGCCCGGGGGAGCCCGGGGGCAGCGTGGCTGGCCTGGGGCGGGAGGGTTGGGGGCAGCGCGCTGGTCTGGGAAGGAGGAGGTTGGGGGCCCGGAGGCAGCGCGGCTGGCCCGGCCCGGGTCGGGGGCCCGGGGGCAGCGTGGCTGGCCCAGGGCGGGGTCGGGGCAGCGCGGCTGGTCCGGGAAGGGAGGGGCCGGGCCCGGGGCAGTGCAGCTGGTCCAGCCGGGGTCGGGGGCCTGGGGGCAGCGCGGCTGGTCCAGCCCGGGTCGGGGGCCTGGGGGCAGCGCGGCTGGTCCAGGTTGGGGCAGCGCGGCTGGTCCGGGAGGGGGTCCGGGGTCGGGGGCAGCGTGGCTGGGTCGTGGGAGCCCGGGGCAGCACGGCTGGCCTGGGGCCTGGGATCGGGGCAGCGGCTGGTCCGGGGGCCGGGGCAGTGTGGCTGGCCCCGCCCCAGTGGTGCTTCCCATCCCCTCTTCCTCCCGGCCAACCCGGCGTTCTCGAGCCCCCCAAGCTCTGCTTCCTGCACCTCCTTCCGCCGGGCCCCCCTTCCTCCTGGCCAGCCCTGCGGCCCCTGACCCCCCGCCAGCTCTGCTTCCCACCCACCCCCTTTCTCCTGGCCATCCTCCCCCCGGTCCATGATTAAGTGGGTCCGGTTTTTTGGGGGGCGGTCTACCTGGTAACCCTACCAGCTGCAGCTCCACAACATGCTCAGGGACAGGACTTCTCCTCCTCCCCAAGAAGTGAGACTCAACTAGAGGCTCCCAGTGCCGATTGCGCCCCACCTTCCAGTCATCCCCCCCCCCCCCCCCCCGCTGCCGCAAGGCTTCAGTCTGGCGCCCAGCCGGAAAACCAGGAAATACCAGACATTGCATGTGTCGGGTATTTTCTGGATTTTTTTTACCAGAGGGCCCAAAACCCGGACTGTCCGGTAGAAAACCGGACACCTGGCAATCCTACGAGTCGGACCCGGTGCAGGCACCAAGTGTTGGGGAGACTGCCGGAACTTTGGGAACCAGAGACTGCGGGGTGGGGGGTTGTGGCCCAAAAGGAGGCTGAGAAACCTAAGACAGACAGAGTAGGGGGAGCACCAGAAGGGTGACAGTCAGGGCGACCCTAGAACTCTGTTACAGACCAGCTGGCGGCTGCTGGAGGAGGAGGGAAAAATAGGGGAAAGGGTCAGAGAGGAAGGGGCTTGTGCTGAGGGGAGGGGGGCAGGTCAGGAGAAGAAAGGAGAAGGCACCAAGGGACAGGGTGGAGGAAAGACACAAATGCCAGGGGGCCAAGTACAGACAATGAGGAAAAGGGCAGGAGGGGAAGTGTCAGTGAGAGGGGGGGACAGGATCATGCTAGGAGAGGAGAGGGGAAGGGCTTTGGGGGCTAGAGGGGAGAAGGGGAGGTGCTGGGAGAAGGCTTGAAAGAAGGGGTGGGCATGAGGAAGGCAGGGGTGGAGCAAGGCATGTGTGAGGGCACAGGGGCATGAGGGGAACGGGGGCAGAGTGTGGTGAGGGGTGGGCATCAGGAAAAGAGGGCAAAGGGGGCAGGGGCAGTGAGGGAAGGGGAGGCACCAGGAGGGTTCAGGGGTAAGGGAAGGTGCAGGTGCCAGGGGATTCTGGGGTGAAGCAGAAGGGCAGACACCTGCAGGAGGGACCAGCACCAGAGGAGAGAGGCAGGGCAGGTGTGTAGAGGAGGTGTTAGGAGAGGGGATGAGGAGGGGTAGCTCACATGATCAGAGTGGGGCTACTGGAGGAGTGGGCACAGGTGGGGAGAGAAGGGCTGGTGGAGGGGGGCAGGTCTCAGGAAGGCTGAGGGCAGTGAGAAGGGCAAGAGTCAGGACAGCAGAGGTGGGTGAGGGGTTGGGGGAGGCAGCAGGCACCACAGGAGCTGATGGAGCAAGGGGAGGAGACAGGGCAGCAGAGGGAAAAGGTAAAGGTTTATAAGATACTTATTAATAACTTGGGTGCCACAGTGGCACATCCAAACAAGCCACAAACTCCGTACTGGTGCATAACACAAAATTTATTGTGCTCATGGGAGGAAACTCTTAGAGAGAACACTTCCCCCAGCCTCTCTGCCCCTGAGTTAATGTCATACACATTGGGTTAATGCAATCGCGGGATAGTTGCATGAGGGGGGTTTGGTGAGGGCCAAACTAATCCCTATTGGTAGGAGGATGGTGGGAAAAGTCCTTGGGGAAGTGTCACATGACACCTTTTATTTCTGGTCATGTGTCCATATTGCCCTGAAAGTATTACCTCCAGAGGCGTGGCTAATGGGGGTCAGGGGGGGGTGGCTAATGGGGGTCAAAGAGTACATTTAAAAAAATTATTTAGGTACACACCCTAATGAAATGTGCTGTGCACGCCTATGCTGGAACAGTGCTACTTTCCCAATCCACAGGAGCCTGCAGGCGGGGGGCAGCGGGAAATGGGTCTGGTCATGCCGGTGGGGCAGCCTGCCATCAGGAGGGTGGGAGGGAGTGCCAAAGGCTGAAGCCCTGCTAGCAGCAGAGGCAGCAGCCAATAGCTTCTCCTCCTCCTTCATCCAGATTGCCATGCGAGATATCAGTCTTCTCCAAATCACACAGAGAGCTCGGAAGCAGATGCTGACTGAATATGGCCAGAAACTTGGGCCTTATGCTGCAATGCTTTGTGGTTCAGGGATGCCAAACCACTTACTGGTGGCTTGGCGTGGGAAGGTGTTCTGCTGTGGAGGGCAGAATAAGTCTGGCCTCTCTAGAAACCTTGTGAGAAGGGTCAAAAGTTCCTATCTGAGAGCTTCGTGGAGCTGTGCACGGAAGATTCCCACTCCATCTCCAGACACATTAACAAGCTGTTCTAGGCCCCCTGCGCTGTGTAGGCACAGAGCACGCCACACATCACACCCTATTGCCTTAACCCACTTGAAAGAAAAAAAAAATTGTGAACTCACCAGAAGTGCCCTCCCCAGGATCGGTATTTGACTGGGAGACATTCTGGGAGGAGGGGACTGGCTGCAGCATGATAAAAAGTTCTCGTCTCTCATCGAAAGCTGGCTGGCCATTCTCTTCCTCCTCCTTTCCCCTCCCCACTCCGCCACCATGCTGTCCTCCATGCTAATGACAGGAGTGTCTTGGCTGGACTCTATGGTCAGACTCAGGCCCCCCCCCGTATTGTCAAGAGGCAATGGTTCTTCCCTTAAGGGATTTGGAGGCAATAAGCACACAAATTGGGTGAAGGCTTAAAAACTTTCCTAAGCAAATATTAAGGTAAAATACAATGCTTAATATTAGAATAAAGTACAATGCTTGTTAAGCAAATCTTAGAATAAAATACAATACTTATTAAGCCTAAACAAATCTTAGAAGAAAAATCTTAGGATAGGATACAATGCTTATTAAGCCTAAGCCTATCTTAAAGTTACTAAGAAAGGACAATGCTTATTAAGCCTAAGCAAACCTCAGAATAAAATGCAGTGCCTACGTCCCTTCTGCTGCCGGGAACTCCCTGAAGGAGGACAGCGGACGGATCCCAGTGGCCAGTGCGTAGCACCTTCTGCAGCTTTGGTCTACGCCGAGGTTCCAATGTTAGGAATATTCCCAGCCTTTATATACTATTGGATCTACAGTAATCACACCTGTTGTTTTGAGAACCTAACAAGATTGTTGATACATTGCATATTTTCCCAGATCCAATAATTAGCTTGTTTATACTTTGCAAACTTTCCCGGGCCAACTAATTAGCATTATCAGGTGGGAAACATTTAGCATAGATAGCTATGTGATCTTCCCAAGAGCTCCTGCACTCTCATGCCAGGTGGCCGGCCTTGGGACCTGTCCCAGAACTTGTTGAAAGTCAACAGTGCATTCCTACACTGTACCGTCTTGAGCAAACAGCTAACTCTTTGAGAATAACAAAAGAATAATAAGAAGCACAAAGCACAAATGGCTGCCTAGAGCATCCAGGTCTGACAGGAGATGGAGGCATAAAAGGAATGACTGTGGTACACCACCTAATTTCCCTCAACCTCACAATCATCTTCCACATTTCCACTACATCCCCCCAACCCAGTATAGCATCCAGCTGTTCATAGAACCAGCATGTTTGCAGTGATGCACCATAAGAACATAAGAACATAAGAACGGCCATACCGGGTCAGACCAAAGGTCCATCTAGCCCAGTATCCTGTCTGCCGACAGTGGCCAGCACCAGGTGCCCCAGAGAGGCTGGACCGAAGACAATGATCAAGCGATTTGTCTCCTGCCATCCCTCTCCAGCCTCTGTCAAACAGAGGCCAAGGACACCATTTTATCACCTGGCTAATAGCCTTTTATGGACCTAACCTCCATGAAATTATCTAGCTTCTCTTTAAACTCTGTTATAGTCCTAGCCTTCACAGCCTCCTCTGGCAAGGAGTTCCACATGCTGACTACACGCAGTGTGAAGAAGAACTTTCTTTTATTAGTTTTAAACCTGCTACCCATTAATTTCATTTGGTGTCCTCTAGTTCTTCTATTTAGGAACTAATAAATAACTTTTCTTTATCCGCCTCTCCACACCACTCATGATTTTATACACCTCTATCATATCCCCTCAGTCTCCTCTTTTCTAAACTGAAAAGTCCCAGTCGCTTTAACCTCTCCTCATATGGGACCGTTCCAAACCCCTAATCATTTTAGTTGCCCTTTTCTGAACCCTTTCCAAGGCCAAAATATCTTTTTGAGGTGAGGAGACCACATCTGTACACAGTATTCAAGATGTGGGCGTACCATAGTTTTATACAGGGGCAGTAAGATATTCTGGGTCTTATTTTCTATCCCTTTCTTAATAATACCTAGCATCCTATTTGCCTTTTTGACTACCGCTGCACACTGTGTGGAAGTTTTCAGAGAACTGTCCACGATAACTCCAAGATCTCTTTCCTGATTTGTCGTAGCCAAATTAGCCCCCATCATACTGTACGTATAGTTGGGGTTATTTTTCCCGATGTGCATTACTTTACACTTATCCACATTAAATTTCATTTGCCATTTTGTTGCCCAATCACTCAGTTTGGTGAGATCTTCCTGGAGTCCCTCACAGTCTGCTTCTGTCTTGACTATCCTAAACAGTTTGGTATCATCCGCAAACTTTACCACCTCACTGCTTACCCCCTTTCACCAGACTGTCCATTCACCTCCTTTGCCTTCATTTTGACTCTGCACTGCTGGGTATCCCTGGCATATTCTTTGGCCACCAGGGGAGCTTGAGATTTTCATGTAAATGTCCGCATTTATTTCGCTGGAGCTCAGAGAGAATGGATTCCTCTCCCCACACCTCGATGAGGTCCAAGAACTCCTGCATGCTCCATGCTGGTGCTCTTTTGCGCGCCTGGAAACTGGAGCGCATGGGACTTAAAGTATTGGAAATCATGGAAGTATTAGAAGTCATGGTCATGTGTGCCACAGTGTGCTGCTCACTCTGAGGTGTGCTTGCAATGCTGGTCACAAAGGAAATGAAATTCAAACTTTCCCCGGGGCTTTCCTGTTCACCTGGAGAGCACTAAAGGCACAAGTTCTGGCCAGAGTGGGATGCCTCCCAGAGGCCAATAGCCTCAACTTTCACCAGCAGTGTGTCTACACTGTCAAACTCAACCAGGCAAGGTTGGGATTAGCATTATTCCTCGTGAAATCAGGAGTAATTCACATCGACTTCATTGGCCCTTGAGGTCGACAAGACAGACTTGGTAGTGTAGATGCATCGTTTTAGAAAATCAACCATGTGTGTCTAAATTCAGTGTAAACTCCTAGTGTAGACCAGGCCTAAGAGCTCAATCTGTTTAGCTTATCAAAAAGGAGATTTAGGGGAGACTTGATTAATGCCTTTGGAAAAAAATACCAGTCTCTTTCACTGAACGGAGAAAGGCATAATCAGAACCAATGGCTTGAAGCTGAAATCAAATGAGAAACAAGGCATAATTTTTCTCTTTTTTTTTTTTTTTTTTTTTTATTAAACAAGAAGTATGATTAACCATTGGAACATTCTACTGAGGGAAGTGATGGATTCTCCATCTCTTGATACCTTCAGATCAGGACTGGATGCCATTCTGGAAAATATAGCTTTTGTTCCATTAGAACAGTGTTTCCCGATTGGTGTTCCGCAGAACCCCATGTTTTTGTGAAGTGAAAATAAGGGTTCTGCAAGAAAATTCCATTAAAATAAAATGTTATGATTAAAAATAATTAATATTTAAGAATTTATTAATTTTATTGAAAACAGTTTTCATTTGTGTTTGCCACGATAAGTGTCCCTGTAATGCCAGCTTAGCCAGAGAGTGGGGATGATGATGTCACTACTCAGCACTGCGCGCAGTCAGTGGTGCGATCGCCTGTTATATACCATATATAAGACTGTTATTAGTGGTTCTTTCGAGTTTAAAAGGGTTCCGTGGCCAAATAAAATTGGAAACACTGCACTAGAACATTGGGCTCAAAACAGGAGGGCTTGCGTTATATAGGAGGTCAGATTACATGATTTAATGGCACCTGTGGACCTAAAAAATTCCCACAAATCTACAAAAAACATCTTCCCTTCCTGGGCAAACTGTTCCCTTACCCAACTCACTCCTGTTTCATCATCCAAACATCATCTGTCCTGGCAACTACACAATTCATTCTATGATTTTAAACCCTACATTCTGCATGTTGTTACTTGTTTGGATAAAAAATTCAAAGATGGAACCAAAAAACACTCAAACTGGAAAGGACAAATCCAGATCCTCTGCTTTTGCAAGTAGATGTAACTCCATTGAGGTCAATGGAGTTACATACGTTTGTACCAAGTATGTGGACCTCTCACTCTACTGGACTGAAATTAGATTACACTCCATAAGTTAGTGCTTAATATTCCAGTCTGTGTTTTCTAGAGGGAAGTGTCAAAGTATATTGTATTATTTCTTTAGATTTCTATCAGCCTGAACAAAAATGGTGCCTGAATTTGCTCTTGGGCACCTTTGACACGTGATCATGGTTTTGTGCTGTAGTGATGTTGCCTTATACATTATGAAGTAGTTCAACAAACAATAAAACCTTGAATATAAAGAGAAAGCCCTTTGTAAGTTATTTATTATACAATATATCACATATACTAGTAATTCTATACTTTGATGATTTGCTCTTTTCTGAACACATACTGGTTTGGTCTTTTCTTTGTATACCATACCTAAGTTGTAGTTTTTAATTAAATGTCTTCTAGAATTCCCCCTACACACCTTCCCAACACACAGGTGAAAGGGAATCTTTTACAAGACTAAGGCCAGGTATACATTACGGGAGAAAGTCCAACTAAGACTCGCAACTTCAGCTACATGACTTACTGCGGTGTCCCCACTGAGGGAGGTTGACGGGGGAAACTCTCCCCTCAACTTCCCTTACTCCTCATGGCCCGGTAGAGTACGAGGCCAATGGGGACACCATCAGCAGTTGATTTAGTAGGTCCTTACTAGACCTGCTAAATTGAACCACAGGAGATCGAATCTCTGGGTAAGTGAAGACAAGCCATAAGATCCTTAGAGGAAGAAGAGATGTCTCTTATCTAAGGAAAGCTCTTGTTTTCTTTATAGTGTTCTAATCTTCCTAAACACTAGATGGCAGTGCATACTGAATATGAAAATTATACTACAGCTAACTATCAAAATTAGATTCAGTTACTAAAAACATCATTGTATCTAAGGCTAGGAAGCAATGTCTAAGTATGATGTTAATATGTGAATGTAATCATATGTGACTGACGTTATAAAGTCCAGGATTAGCTTAAAGTTCAACCAAGTTCAACTGTAGATTTCACTCAGTTTGTATTTTCTGGAGGAACGATGGGCTTTCTGTTCCCCCTTATTTGACACATCTCTAACTATAACATTTTTAGTATTATCTTCCTTTTCCAAAAGAGCAACACACCATTCCTTTTCATTCTGGCTGTAAAACATTTTCTAGAATCATAAGCTTTCCCAGTCCTTTAAAAAGTGCCTTCTTATGGGGCCCACAAGGTCTAGAGCTCCACAAACTTAGCTTCTTTAGTCTGAGTGACTAAAGCCTGTATGTACAACGAGATAGTGGAAAACAGGGTGAACACAGAGAATGTATTTTGAATTAAAATCTGATTTAGTGTCTTTGACGGCTCGAACAGCAGCTTGCATGCTTTGAGCAGCAGCACAGATAAATCTGTTGGCAGCACAACTAAAAAGCCACAAAGCGCAGCCCCATAAACATTTGCTAAAAGGGGACGATTGAGATGTATCCATATGGAGCTTTTCCTCCATAAACCGAGTCTTGTGCAGCATCAGACCAAAGAATGCATCTTTTTTGTAAGAGGCTATAATTGTAGCAGTGTTAAGAAACATAACCCAGCTTCTTGATTACAATGGTCAGCATCTCCTGTCTTAATGTAATCTCAGTAGCATTAACTTCATTATTTTGTCATGGTTTTACCATGATTCGGGGGGGGAAACCCTTCTGTGTAGCAAAATGGGGCAGTTTACAGCATTAGAAACCTTTTAAAAATCTACAATGATTGTTAGCCTTTTACCTTCTCTCTCTTTTTCATTACAGGGTCACAACATCTTTGCTAACTTGTCCTCCAAGGAATACAGTGATCTTATGCAGCTTCTAAAGCAGTCAATATTGGCAACGGATCTCACTCTGTATTTTGAGTAAGTATTGGCATTTTTTATATTTGACAAATGAAAATCCAAAGAACATGAACTAATGACCCGTGAAGCACCAATGCGGGGAAGAGGGGCTATGTAATATATGAAATTAGTGGTTAATTATGGTTGGAGATATTTAGCCTAATGCATATTTTAATACTTAGGCTAATAGAAGTGTCCCATGCCTGTATGTGTTTCATTTTGATATTCAGAAAAAGCCAAGGCACGTCCTGTCTCCAAACTTGAAACAATTGCAGAAGAAAGTCATAGCCCAGTCTTGTATTTCCTGCACACATGATTCCCAAAGCAGACTTTCATGTGCAAAGAGTGCAGGATTGTTTCTATGGGCAAAAACTACAAAGATTACACATTTTTAGCCCTTTTGGAATTTCTAGTCATCTCCAGGCTCGCCAACAGGAATTCAGAGCCCCGGGACACCAGAGTCAATGGGCTCCCCTCCCTGAGAGAAAGCCGCAAGCCACCCCCTACCTGGAGAAACTCTGAGCACCACCCCTCAGTCAGAGGACTGGCTGGTCGTTCACAGCCCCAACTCGCACCTGCCCAGAAGTGCTCCTTCCACCCTCATTCCCCTCTTTGGTTCCCAGGCACCTCCTGCACGGCTCTGCCCCCCCCCACACAGTGGTCCTGTGCCCAGCCCCTCCCCCCCGCCTCCCACCCGCTCTGTTCCCAGTGCAGCGGCTTCCCCTCTTTGCCTCCCAGCCACTCCCAGCCCAGCTGTACCCCCCCAGCAGTCCTGTGGCCAGATTGGTTCCTACCCTCTCTGCCCTTCCAGCCACTGCAGCCCAGCTCCTCCTCCTGTCCAGACACCCCGCCCCCCCTACCAGTCCTGTGACACCCCCTCCCCCACTTGGCTCCTTTCTCCCAGCCATCCCTGCCTTCTTCTGTCCCCACCCCATCCACTCTTTTCCCTTCCCAGCCTGGCACCTCCCAGCCATACCCAGCCCAATTCCTCCACCCCCTATGGTCCTTGCACCCAGGAGTCCCCTGCTCGGCTCTTACCCCAGAGCTCTGCTCCCTCCTTCTCTTCCCAGCCTGGCTCTCCCCTTCCCGCTCACTCACATGGTTACAAAGTTGCAGCAATTACTGCCACAGCCGGGCCAGCTCTTCCCCCAGCTCTGTCTTCCTAGTGCAGCTGGGGGCTGCTGTCCCCACTAGCCTGGCACTGTCCATTGGGGTGCACCACCAGCTGAGGGGAGCTGCCTTGCAATCTGCAGTGGGTGCTGGAACTTGGGAGCACGCCTATGTGCCCTGCAGCCTACCCAGGCCATGTACAAGTTTAAGTGGATCAGGCATCACTGAAGGTGTCCAATAAATACAGTTACTTCATATTCCTTCTTATTTTTCCTATCGCACCTCCAAGTCAAAGTAACACCAGTTTTTTCATTTTCTTGGCACTGAAATTAGTTAAAAAAAAAAAAAACCACAGGAGATTCAAATTGAGTAAAGCAACGTGTAACTGGTGTACAGAATCAATACGTGCAATTGTTGGTATCTCAGGTTTACATTTCCTGAGTATCACACCTCCTCCAACAAAGTGTGCCAGTCAGAATCTCACTTGCTAGCAAACACCTGGGGAATTTACTGGGTGGAGTACAATAGTGAGTGCAATTATAGATCATCTCCTGTTCAGGCACAACACTGGACAATTCAATTCCTAAGGAATTTCAGTGCATTAGAAAATAGCTTGTTATCCATTAGCACCCTACTTTCACTCCATTTAATTATTGATTGTTGAGTGTGTATGAGAGGATATGGATTTTTCCTTCCTGATTATGAGTACTGATGGCTTGATGCCAAACCAAGTTTCCAAAGAACTTCAGGCAAAATCTTTTCCTCATATGGTCTGTTAATATACATTAAGATTGTGCCATACCATTGGGTACTGGTAGGAATGGAGCAAACAAAGCTTGCTCTGACTGCTAGTTGTGCTATTTCAATACCGCATTAATACCTCACTCCCTGCTAATAATGTCTCTCTCTCTCAGAGTGCATGGCTTTCTTTTCTCCCCCAGGATAGCCTAGATCACCAAAAGACTTTTCAAAAACAAATTGAGACACCTGCCTCTCAAAACAAAATTAAACAATTTTGCTAAAGATCGCTTCAAAAAAGAATTACTTCAAGAAAAAGAACTACTTCTATTAAGTTGTCTGTGCAGATTGCTCCTGATTTTGATGGATAATATGACAATGGAAATTGCCAGTGGCTTAGGACAGTGATGTTTGGGAACACAATGAGCACTCTGTATGACCTCCAGCGTCCTAGCACAAGTAGCTTAGTGCTCCAAAACTGGTTGGGTCACTGAAAAGGGGGTGTGAGCAGGTTGGCCGGGAGCAGAAATGAAGATACATTTTTCCACAGATCCTGAGCAGACTCCACAAGCAAGACGCCTGTGGAGTTCCTGGAAAAGCATAAGGCTTGCTCTCTCAGCAAGGACAGCCAGGAAAGGGCAGACAGTGGATGCTCCTCTCAGGAGAGGGAAGGGATAAATCCCCAGGTGGGCACAGTAGCCCTTCCACTTCCTGACACCAGAAGGGTATATCTGACTCATACTGTGACATCAAGTTTCCTTTTGTATATCAACAGCACTGATGTCAAACAACATGCAGTAACTGAGCTTCAAGAATATTCATTCCTAGTTTTTATTATTGACCTTGATGTGCTTAATAAGTCAGAACATTTTCAAGAAACTAAGGCCCTGACTTGAATTTCTGCAAATAAAAAAAGACCTCTTTTTACTCAATACTGTCACATATTAAGATGAACCCAGCTTCTTTTGTGCCATGTGTGCTAATAGAACTACTCAAACTATTTGTACTATTCTGTGCTAATTGTACAATTTACTCTTAAGTACGTCTGAAAACCACCACCACATAAGCTTTCTGAAAGTATATGCCTTTAAAAGACAAACTATGCAAACTGATTCTTTTGGGCAAGCACATTCTTGATTAAATTGACATAATTTCTCAGTTTCCTGTCTCTTACATGTCTTTGTGGGGGGGAAAAAAAAAAATCAGCATTGCAGTATTCTTGGATCTCCACTGTACTGCTATTCATAAAGTTCTCTTAGCACTCAGGGATTTGGTTTGTGAAGCAGTAAAAATATGGATGGAGAAAGACTCTTATGCACTATACCTTGAGGAAGTCCTATTTATAACTAATTATAGTTATAATTATAAAATAATTATAAAATAAACAGATTACCTGCAAGTGAAAAATCAGGCTTGATATGCAGACTAGATGTGGACTAGATGTTGATAAATTATCTCAATGTTTTAACAGGTAATTTAAGGAATTTTAGCAGATACCTGTTTCCTTGTATAAACGGTTGGCCTGAAAGGATTGCTTAACAACAACAATTAGAAAGTTATTTACAAATTAACAGTGACATTTGGAAAATTGATTCCTGAGAGGACTGGATACAGTCCTCCATGGTTTAAAGCAAGAGTTGATGAGGGAGAAATAGTCATCCCTCACATACACAGACTCATAGAAATGCTCTCACCAAAAGTTATTCTGGAATAGCTTCTCTTTCTAAAGGGCTTGTCTACACTACGGAGAATATCTAGGCTGCCGCAGTCAAACTTCTGGGTTTCAAATTAGCAAGTCTAGTGAAAACCTGCTAATTTGAACTGAAAGGGCTCCCCCATCAGTGCCAGTCTTCCAGTTCCCCACGAGGACTAAGGGTGCGTTTAAGATACTCCGACTACGTAGCTGGAGTTGTGGATCTTAAGTGAAGTTTCCCTTTTATGTAGACCAGGCCTCTGTGATTCTGGCCAAATTATATATCAGCTTCCTCTTTTGTAGATCTAGTAGATCAATTTTTTTAAAACTGGACTCAGCTGTACAGGAGCCAGACAATTCTCCCTTGTACAACAAGGATCTCAATCACTAATATTAGTGCAGGTTGAACCTCTCTAGTCCGGCACTCTCTAGTCCAGCATGATTTTAGTTAGCCGGATGTCCATTTATCCTGGGAGTGGCCAAGTTTCCTGCAGTCCCATAAAGTTTGTTTACAGCCAACAGTCCTGGTTCTCAGAGTTCTGTGCTGTTATTTAGTTCTAAGAGCCCAGAAAGCAGTGGAAGTGATAGTAATGCTGCTAGACAATATTGACCTTTCATGGTTTAGAAAATTCTCTGGTTTGGCACTGGTCAGGTTCCAAGGGTGCCGGACTAGAGAGGTTCAATTTATAAATAAACTCATTGCCATCCTATTATGTTCTTGTGTCTTCAGTGAACTCCAGCTAATGTATGTATGTAACTTCAATCTGCTGAAAACATCCTGGTACAACACCTTTTTTTTCTGTAATATATGCTAAAACACTATATGTTATGAACCTGCCAATGAAAATGTTGCTTATTGGGCACTTAACTGCTTTTTGTATTGTTTACCTGCTTATGGCAAAGTCCTATGGTTCTTACTCAGGCAGAACTCTCCTATCACTTAGGATTTTAACTGAAAGCAGATTCCTTTTATCAGTGGACAATTGACCAAGGTTAATTTTATGCATAACATTTCAGTGAAAATTTTCAGAAATTTTTGTTATTCAAAGAAATAATTAGCTATCATCAGATAACAGTCAAATACAGATGTTTTCTCAAGCACACTGTGTCTGTTATGGCTGTGAATAAATAGAATTTCATTTATTTTAGAGCCCTAAAAATGACTTCTGGTTTTTATTTATGAAAAAAAAGAAGGAAAAAAAGGTTGTCTTGTTTCTCTTCAGCCTACTGGTATCCTAACCCAACATGAACTAGATCAAAAAGTTTCAGAATTTTTTTTTTTTTTTTGGCCTTATCAGTGGTAGATGAGATTTTGAATGCAAGCTCCTATTTAAACCCCAATCCTTCATAGGAGACCACTGTGCAATGTAAGTACCTAGGTAGGTAGTCTTAAGGATCCAGGGCTGCAATAAGATCTGGACAGGCAGCATACCTGTAAGAATGCAATGCAAAGACACAGCAAGGACACAATGTTGTATCCAAACAGAACAGATTATAGGACCGATCCCATATTTTATGAATTCCTCAAGGGAGGAAATGGTTACTGACAACGAGTCTCACAACAGGCAACAGAACTGAAAAAATACAGCTATAAGTTCTCTTACTTACAACTCATGACAGTAGTGTCATATATGTACCAAAAAGAAAAGATACAGGCCCAACTTGTCATGATAGTTTCTGAGAATCACTGAAATGATGTCCTGAGCCACTGGACTTTCGAGCTTTTTTATATATGGTCAGCTTTATCTTTCAGCATTGATATATCAATAAATGTTTCTCTTCAGCCCCACGAGTGGATTACAAAATAACTGAAAATTACATTTACTTTGAACACTCTTGAATGTCACTTGCATAGCTTTTTTAAAAAAAAAACAAAACCATAAAAGTAGTCTTCATGGATATCATGTTTAAGTACATTAAGGCAGCATTAAATTGTTTCCTCACAAGTGCTACCGGACCATGTGTTGCTTTTTACAGAATTAGCCTTTTGATACTAGAATCAATGTGGGGATTCCGTATGTTTCCTCTGCCTATGTTCCAATGGAGCTAGGAATTTTTTTACTTGAATTAAAGCAGCTCAGTTACTCAGAAGCATGTGATTTACCAAAAATGCCTTGAATCACCGATATTTTATTTTGCTGCTTCATGCATTTTTTATTTGTGATGTCACAATGTTCAAGGTGGGCATGGGAAGCCACCTTTTCTTCTGACCTGTCAGTTTGTTGCTTAGATACTATATATTGCCTAGGAACCACAAATATGGAAAACTCATTGGACATTAGGAAAAACTTCCTAACTGTCCAGGTGGTTAAAAACTGGAATAAATTGCCTAGAGAGGTTGTGGAATCTCCATCTCAGGAGATATTTAAAAGCAGGTTAGATAGACATCAATCAGGGATGGTCTAGATGGTGCTTGGTCCTGCCGTAAGGGCAGGGAATTAGACTTGATGACCTCTCGATGTCCCTTCCAGTTCTAGTGTTCTAGGATTCTTTAACCGGAAATTCAAGAATTATCAAATTTTGCTCTACTGATATTTTTCTGGTAAGACATTGGCAAGGAAATGTGTATTAAATAGAAAAATGTAGAAGTCCACCAGCTCTGTCTGTGCTAACAACAAATGTTTAGCTGCCAATGATCAGCTTATGATTAGGCTGATTTAAGGTCTATACACCAGCTACTCCAGGCCATTAAAATTTTCATCATTGCAGTGTTTATTCCCACAGGGACGGCTATGCCATCATGCCATGAATCTATGTGAAATAAATTAATTTTGTTTTCTGCTTGTGTGACTTTGCATTGTATTAGCAACTTTTGTAAAATGCAGCCCCTTTGTATCATATTTCATGAAACACAGAGAATGTATGTCATCTTATCCACTGCTTCATTAGTGTGCTAACGACCTCCACATTAAATAAGGGGGTGGGGTGGAAATTATGTAATGTCAGTAGAAAAATTCTGTAATTTGCCACATGGTAGTGAGATGTTTGTGTTATTGCATTGTAATCAATCAACAGAAAGAGTTTAATTATTTATGTATTTAATTCTGTTCTTCTAGATTCATAGATTCCATGGCCAGAAAGGACCAGTCTGATCATTTAGTCTGACCTATATAGTACAGGAGATAAAACTGCCCCAAAATAATTCCTAGAAAATCCAGTTGATTTAAAAATTGTTGGTGATGGAGACTCTACCACCACGATCCCTGTTGCAATAGTTAATTACCTTCACTGTTAAAAATGTACACCTTATTTCCAGTCTGAATTTGTCTTACTTCAACTTCCACCCATTGGATTGTGTTTTCTCTTTATGCTAGGTTGAAGAGCCCACTATTAAATATTTTTTTCCTGCTGTAGGTACTTTAAGACTATACTCAACTCACTCCTCAATCATCTCTTTGTTAAAAAATAAACTGAGCTCATATCCCACTCATATGTTATTAAAGAACCAGCCATTATGCCTTAGAATTCTAGTTGCTGTTATACAGTTGATACCTGAATGGCCTTTAAATTCAGATGACTTTATCAACACAATACAGGCTAAGTGCTCGGAACATTTATGATAGGCCCCTACATGCTCCATTTAAAATTGTATTCATTTACAGCAAATAATGTATTCTAGGGTGGGCAACACCAAGTGTATGAAATTTGAATTGAATGTGAAATTGTGTGATCACATATTCAGACTGCACTTTCAAATTAATATACTGATGTATTTATCTGAATGTGCAATTAGTGCAGAAGTGGGTGGATTTCAGTGGTGGGTGAAATAGTCACTGTTTATAAAGTTCAGTCTAACTAGGGCTAGGCCTTCATATAAGACCCTCTAAGCTCCATTATGGTAGTAATCTAATACACTTTTGGTTGATATAAAAGGCTTCATTGTAAGGATATTAGCATGTACTCGTTTACATGATTAACTGATAAGGCCAAGGCTTATTGGTTAATCCTAACTGTTGCATGCATCCCCCAAGGGGAGGAGAGGGAGCAAGGGCGGGGGGGGGAAGGGAAGGCAGGAGCCAGTGCATGTGGGAAGCCGGCTCCCATGGAGTCAGCTGCCCACCCCACTGCTTCCCAAAGCATGGGGAGTGGAAGGGGGACAGGTGGGAGCTGGGTCATGTGGGAAGCTGACATTCATTGGCTCCCTGTGTATACCAGCTCCCACGGAGCCGCCTGGCCCCCACACTGCTGCCTCTCTCTCAGAGACAGCAGGGGAGAGGGCAGGCAGGAGCACAAATACATGATTTTTAACATCCCTACTCCACTGTAGGACTGGCACTCAGGACACATCTACACAGCATTTTAGAGTGAGCCTCAGGCTAGAAGTAGCTGAACAGAAAGCACTGTGAAAGTGTGGCTGGAGCTAGGGCTTGAGCTGTGAAGAATGTTGAGAGGGAGTGGGCTTCAAAGCCTGAGCTGCAACTTCAACATGCATTCTAGACTGCTGTTTTTAGATCTCTAGTGTGAGACTTCTAGCCTGAAGCTCGCTCCAAAATGCTGTGTAGACATACTTCTGGGGAGTTCTAAGCTCTGACCCTAATCTGCTGTGTGATCTTGAAGAAGATCTATGCTTCTGTTTCCCCTGTCTGATATGCAGACAGAAGATTCTGGGGGGCAAGGACTCTTTTTTCAATATGTGTTTGTATGGTGCCTGGAACAACTCATTATAGTGTACCCAGCTGAAATATAGACAGACTGTCATAAGTCAAGAATGTTAGTGAGAAGGCTCCAAGTCAGCCTTAACATAGTTGGATCCATTAAACTGTGTATCTATCAGTTTTCCCCTGCAAATGATCCTTATGTTTTAGATTTAAAGGACAGAGTGTGGGTTTTTTTATTATTTTAAAATGTAAGAACAAGAATTCATAAACAAAATATTTCCATAGCAGGAAAATTGTAACTCAATAGACAAAAACCAAAAACATTGAGCTGATGGTATTTCATGGGCCTTTCAGGGGGAGGGTACAAACATAATGGGTAATCTTTCTTGAACCAGAGGTGGCAATGTTGGTCAACTTCAGTGAAAAGTTAGAAGATGCAGGTGAGGGCAGGGGTAGCCCTAGACTTGGGCTGTCTACATGGGAGTGAAATGGTATTTACAGGGCCATTAGCTTATGGAGGACAGCTGTTTGGAAGTTTCTAGCAGTTGAATCTTGACCTGGCACCTTACATTAGCTGTCTTTATCCTCAATCTAGTTTATCATAATACAAGCAGGAAGTAAGCTCGTCTACACTGCAATAAAACAACTGTGGCTGTCCTGCACCCTGGGATCCTAGCTATAAAATTGTAGCATAGATATTCAGTCTCAGGCTCGAGTCATGGCTCTGAACTCCCACACCGTGCAATTTTATAGTTGCAAGCCCAAGTCAGCTGACACAGGCCAGCCACAGGAGTTTTATTGCAGTGTAGACATACCCGGTGACCCAAGTTTATTTTGCACTGGCATGTTTTCATGGACAGACTGTGTAGCGTCTCTTCTTGGGTTAATACCCAACAACTATGTAAGATCAAGATGGAACATCAATTTGGATGGTCTTTCTTTCAATATATCCCCCCTCAGTCTCGGGGAACAAAGCAGAGTGTTTTAGTGATTAGTGCATATCACTAACAATACGTGACCTGGCCCAGCCCTTAAACCTTTCTAAGCCTCAGCTGGAAACAATATTTACCCATCTTTGTGAAGTCCTTTAATATCCTCACATGAAAGGCAAAGTGTCATCACCATTTAATATATATTTTATGGGCACATGGTCTTATTGGCTATGTGCTGGTAAAGGCAAAACATTTCATCCTTTCATAAAAACTGAGAATTAAGGTGCCACTTAGTTTTGTGTGTAGGTACTGTATATAGCTCTTATCAGACGGCTCTGATGTTGTTGCTTGGCAGTTATTAGGCATATTCCAAAATAAAAATGGTTCATTTAAATGGCTTGTCAACTCAACATTTTCTAACATCTTGTGTTCTCACAAAAACTTTGTATCACAACATAGCTCCAGATCTAGGAGTTTGTTTTTTTCTTACATGTGTGTTTTGTTGCAGGAGAAGGACTGAGTTTTTTGAACTTGTTAATAAAGGCAATTACAATTGGAATGTCAAAAGCCATCGAGAAATATTTCGGTGAGTCATTCTTTTGCTTTTCTATTACTCTGGGAGATAACCACAATGTATTTAAGGAGGTCAATGTCAGGAACACAAATATAGTTTGCAGTAATATTGGAAATCTTGTTTTAAAATAACAAAGTGCTTTGTAATTATTACCAAATATAGTGCTTGATTGTAGCTGTGAAAGCACAGAACTTGATAGGGGAAGAAGGGTTCCTAACCACTTCTATTTAAATCTACTTCTGTCAGAGCCCAGTTCCAAAACTCAGCAGGGAAGGAGTGATCATGGGTCCATCTCACCCTTGCTCCTCCTTCCCTCCCTCATCTTTCTTTCTTTCTTCTCCCAGCCCCATCCGATATTTTATTTCCTTTTGCTCAATTTTAAAGAGCAAAAAGCTTGAGAAGTTCTCAAGATAAACACCCTCCACATTTTGATTGATCCTCCACATCAACCTGTACCCAGTGACCCCTCTTCCCTCTCCTTCTGGCTGAATTTCTCTCCTACTGCTCCTCAGTTAGGAGTTGCAAATGCATTGCATTCAATTTGCCCCTAAGAGCTGCCAACTGGTGAAAGATTTGAGGACATGAGTAGGGATATTAGATATCGATTAATTTAATAATCATGTTACTGCATCAAATCTTAGGGTTACATGATTATTCGATAATCCCCAGGAGAGGGGCTGGCAGCCAGTGCATTCCTGGCCCCACTCCTGGGTAGCCCCCTGCCAGTCCACACTGCTGCCTTGGTATCAAAGGTAGCAGCGCTGGGTGGCAGCAGCCCCTGTCCGTGAGGAGCCGTAGTTCCCCACGGTCAGAGGCTGTGCTGGCATCCATGGTGCAGCCTCTTTCCATGGTGGGCCCAGGCCTGCTGTGGACAGAGGCAGCAGCACAGGAAGGGGCAGTAAGTCAGCTCCCTATGTGTATCGACTCCTGCCTGCCCCCCGCCCCGCCCCTCTGTGGGAGGCAGCAGTGCAGGGGAGCAAGTAGCTCCACAGGAGTCAATAAGCCCAGGCAGCTGGCTTGAAAGCCAGATTCCTGCATATATCAGTTCCTGCCTGCTCCCCTCAACCTCTGTGCTGCTGTCCCTCTATCAGATACAGCAGCGCGGAGGGTGTGCAGGCAGCTCCACGGGATCCAGTGCTCGTGGGGAGCCATCTTAAAAGCCGCTGTTACAGCATCAAGGTTGGGGGAGGGGGGAGAGTGCATGTACTTATTAGGTTTAATGATTACAAGTTCTCTTGCTAGATCAATCACTTATTAGTGGACAAATAGATTGATCCAGTTTGCATGATTATATAATAACTCCATTACTTACATCCTGGTAAAGAACATGCTGCATTATATGATATAATTATCATTAGTTAGCAGCAAAATTAGTGATTTGTCTATATTGATACATGTTTCTTTTCTAGCACAATACATTTTCAATTTTATGCATTATCTATATGATATTAAACTTCCTAGGTATAATGTGGATAATAAAACTATGCTGATGATTAAGATTTCAGACAGTGCTGCTGTTCTTTCCAGACGCAAAAGGTGCTAATTCTGACTTTTTATTTATGCATTCAGGGCAGATTTGTTTAGAAATACAATAAAGGTTTATTCAGCTTGTATTGTTCATTTCTGTTATTCAGATCAATGCTAATGACAGCCTGTGACCTCGGAGCTGTGACCAAACCGTGGGAGATTTCAAGACAGGCAAGTCATGATTAATAGCAGGGCTGGGACGAGGCGGTATTGGTAGGACAATATTCCCAGGGACCTGACTTACAAAGGAGCAAAACTGCAGTCAATTTATAGCAGTATTAATGCACTTAAAAAAATAGTAAAGTGTTTCTGCAAGGCATGGTTTATTGCACAGTCTTTTCCTTTGCTTGATGCTCTTGATCAATATTTAGATATAAAAAATAACTTTGTATATCTTCTCCTCATCCATTCCCCTTTTAACTTCAGTCCAAAAAATGGACCTTTTCCAAAAGACACCCACCACATTGCAAACATTTGTTTTTTTCCTTTTGGTAAACCCAAAGTTACCTTTTCCAATATACATAATTCTATAACCCAGTGACAATAGCACAATTTGCCCTAAATATGGAATGCCAACAGGTACTGACAGTTGATGCACATGTCTGAATAGATCTAGAATATGCCTTTTTAGCATAAAGAAATCTAATTATCTCAGCTGTGGCTTAATATTACAAGATGTAGTTTTAAAGCCCTATTCAGCATTCCTTACACAGAAGAACAAATTTGCATTGCAGAGTGGGGCTCTGAGAACGTGTATAATACCTAGGTACTCACTAACATTTCGGGTTTGGTGGGACATATCACTGTAGTATGAGAAGGTCCTGTATCTGGAAGTTTCTCCAACAGCAGGATAAAAGTTTCAGCTCTCAGTCCCACCTCAGCCATGGCTACAGCTTGTGACATTCCTCAGTCCCCCTCGCCCCATTAGCTTTTCCATTTCCTATGGGATCAGAAAAGTCAGTTAGAATCTGATTAGCACTTTTTGAATGAGTTTTAGGCTATGGGATATCAGTACTGAAATCCAGGATCCGTTTTTTTCTTAGGACTTCCAAAGGCTAAACTTTCCCTTGTAGCCCAACATGTATTTTGTATTAAAAACTCAGTCTCGTAGCATTAAGCACGTCTGATTGAGTTTTTCAAGATAAAAGTAAATAGAGACATTAGTGGTAGACACAGAATGGGAACTCTGTTAACCTTCAACCAAGGGACGAGCAAATACTGGCCTGCTGGCCAGATCCGGTTCCCCAGGATTTGCCCCTGGCAAGCCGCCGCTGCTATATTTACCTGCACCTCTGTAGGTGCAGGTGATTGCAGCTCCCATTGGCTGTGGATTGCCATTCCCAACCAATGGAAGCTATGGGAAGTGGTGTCCCAGTCCACACCGCTTCCCGCGGCTCCCATTGGCCGAGAACAGCAATCTGCGGTCAACAGGAGCTGCAATTGCCCGTACCTGCGGAGGCACAGATAAATATAGAGGTGCCAGAGGCTAACCCTGGTGAGTCACTGTCATTTTTATTGTCCATCCCTGCCTCAACCTCATCTGAAGGAGGAGTCCTGAGAAGGGAGAGAACAAAAGATACATAAATGGAAAGGACTGAAGAATAAGTGCTAAGGATAAACATTCCAAAGGATTAGGAAAGGTACCAGACATAGAAAAGGAGATAGAAATGGAATGTCGAAGACAGCAGGAGGAAAGGAGACAAGTACACATTGATTATTCATATAGAAGATACTTGGAAAGATCATAATTGCTGTTAGGCTGTTAAATTATTCTAATGCAAGGTATATTAATCCGTTATTTTATTCACATTATGGGGCTCCATACAGAAAAAGTCATTCCAAACTGCAATAAAATTCTGCAGGTAATTAGCCTTAGCTTAGCTGAAGATTTTAAATCATTTTATAATTTCAGTTCACATGCTTCAATTTCTGTGACTCATTTTTAAGTTATAGCAAATGTAAGCGCTGATGATTATTGACAGCCTCTGCAAGTGACTGCATAGCAATCTTGCATTTCAATGCTAGAGCAGGAAATTTAGAGTTATCCTGAGGTACAAAGTCTATCCTTAGTTTACCATATTGTGTCTTGGTATTGCATATGATTTGGCTTTTTATCAGTGTACCTCAGAAAAGCAAGTAACGCAACAGGATGAGTTAACAACAGAATGCAAGTTTGAATTTCCAAGCGTTTTCTTATTTAGAAACATACCTTTATTTCAGGATACGTCTAGACTACATCCCTCTTTTGACGGAGGGATGTAAAATTAGACACTTCGAAATTGCAAATGAAGCTGGGATTTGAATTTCCCATGCTTCATTTGCATAATAGCGTCATGGCGTTTAAAAAACAACAACGCTATTTCAAAAGTGAAACCATGGTTCTTTCATAAAGAAAAGCCTTTTTCGAAAGATCCTGTACTGTACTCCTCAAAAAATGAGGTTTACAGGATCTTTCGGAAAAGGCTTTTCTTTTCGAAAGAACCACGTCTAGACCGCGGTTTCACTTCTGAAATAATGTTATTCGAAAAAATGCCGTGATGCGATTATGCAAATAAGCACGGGAAATTCAAATCCCGACTTCATTTGCAATTTCAATATGTCTAATTTACATCCCTCTTTCGAAAGAGGGATATAGTCTAGACATAGCCTCCGTAGCTGTGTGTGTGTGTGTGTGTGTGTGTGTGTGCGCGCGCACGTGCATGACAGCAAGTACATTTAGTTAAAACTGTTTATACTAATGTCACTTGCTGTCTGGGCTTTACTGGTTTCTTTAGGCTTTGAGTATTTTCAAAAAATAATCTTTTTTTGAATACTGCATCCTGTTCCTAGTAACACATACCATTGTCAAAAATGAAGGCTGCTTCATGGAGTCTGGCAAAAGAGTATAATATAGTTCCAAAAGACAATGCCGCCATTCTTACTTTTAATCAAATATGACAATTTTAATCTGTGTTCACCTTTAGATGCTTAAGAGCTACAGTAATTAGAGTGGTATAGGATACATATAGTACAGAAAAACAATACTGGGTGAAAAAGAGCCTTAGGATTTCACATTAACACAGAACTTATCGATCAGATTTGTTTCTCCAACAACTGACAGTTTTCGTAAGCAGCGGTAGCAGCACCCAAAGGGTTCAGGTACACTTTACAAAAATCTTTTTACAAAGATAATTTTATGTCTCCTGGAACTAATAACAATCTATTCTTCTCTCAAATGAATAAGTTACATGCAGCTCCAATAGGACTGGTCATTGACAGGCATCAAAAGGACTTGAGAATGTGTTTTTTGAACATGATTACAGAAATATAGATACAATTATATCTACAGTGTCCCTTGACTGAGCCCCAATCTCAGCAAGATACTAAAGCATATCCCTTGTTCTAGGAACATGAATGGGACTGCCCATGAATTTATAGTTTGGCACATGTTTAAGTACCTTGCCTTAAGCAATAAATATGTAATTTTTACAGATAGCTAACATGAACTTTAATCTTTAGTGTGATTATATTTTAGGCAGCTGAATTGGTAACCAGCGAGTTCTTTGAACAAGGAGACAGAGAGAGATCTGAACTCAAACTAACTCCTTCAGTAAGTTTTTATCACTTTTGAATCAGCTACCTGTGTGTGGAGGAGGAAAACTGTTTTCTGGTCATGTCTTAATTCAGAGAAGCAAAGGGGTTTCATAAGAAGGAATATGTAACAGATATGGATAGCCTAGCACTGGAATCTGGTAGTGAAATCTAAAGTCCATTGAAGTTAGTGAAAAGAGACCTCCCAATTACTTCAACGGTCTTTGAATCAAGTTCTTTCTCCTTATGCGCTGAACATATCCCAAGGTTTATATGGTCTACTCATTATACAACAGCATTGAGTATAATATCCAAGATGCAATATAGTTACATTATTAGAAAGCATAATTGCTTTGTTTGTGTTACAGTAAGACATTTCTGACATCAGTTTTGTGATGCATCCCTATACCCTCTAAGGAATCATTTCTTTTGTATGCCTAAAAGTAACCTTACCTCCATCATTGTAGGGTTATATGGGATGGCTTCTACACCGTAATACAGATCAACATAAAACATGTGGAAAGGTATAAAGTGCTAAAGGAAACTGCAAAGAGGAAAAGTGACCTCCAAAAACCCTATTTTACACAAAGTTTTGCTGTGGGAGATGCAAAAAGAGGACCTTCCCACTTAAGTATCTTAAAAGCAGACTCATGAGGAAAGGAAGACAGGGCTTCTAAGAAGTTCAAGTTGAAGCCATTCAAGAATAAAATAGAAATTAGTCATCTTAAACTACATATAATTCTGCATACAGCGGATACTTCAAGAAAATAATACAGCCTACTCATATGAGTTGTTGTTTTGATGTTGCAGTGTGGTAAGCACTCACTGAACCAGATTCCTAGCTTGTATAAATCGTCATGACTCTACTGAGGTCAATAGAGTTGCAGTAATCTATATCCACTGAAGATCTGACTCAGCGACTTTCAGTTACTGTAAGATGACTCAGGATGGCTTACAACTTTCTACACTGAGGTAGAGAGCCTGAGAAGATAATGAAGTTCTCTGTGTATGACCTCTCACGTACATAAGTAAAAAAAGTAGCTATAATACCGTGGATTAGCACTTAATCAGACATAGCACTAACAATGCTGGTGCCTTGGACCAAATTTAGCCTGCAATAACTGAAAGTACCATTCCATATAATATGTATTGGTGCTTTTCACATAATGCATGTAGAAATTAAAGTGTGTTCCTCACACTAATGAAGTCCCAGTGTAGCAGACTTTTAAAACACATTCTGCTAACTTCAACTAGAAGGGCACTCTAATTACTTGGAGTGTTTCTAGCAAATACCCTAGCATAAACAATCTGAAAAATGAATTCATGCCACAAATCTGCATTTTGGTCAGATCAGGAATATGGAAACTCCTTAATACAGTAGTTCCCACGTCGCTGAAGCAGCAGGGTGGGGTGTATAAGTAGGGTTATAGGCCTATGTGCAGGGAGCTGCTAAGGATTTTGGGAAAGCTATATGCAGCAACGTTAGAAAGAGGGAAAGTGGGCTGTGCTGTTGTGCACATCCTCAGGGCTCTCCCCCCCAATACAGGGAAGACACTGCAGCTGGGGCACCTACTCCAGCCAGTAAAAGGGGGTAGTGCTCACATTATGGATCCACCTCTGTTCTAAGGCCTGAAAGAAAAATTCTACCCCTCCTCTTTACACCATAGTATTCCCTAGTGTCCAGACAAAATTACCTGGGCTGGAGAATGGGTTAACATTTGAGCCAATGTGAACTAATGAGAGTTTATTAAAAACATGACAATTTTAAAAAATAAAAATAAAATGAAGTTAAATAAAACCCTGATGTTAAATTGAAGCACAAACTTATTAAAGACTGAACTTACTGCATCTAATAAAAAAATTGTGTAATATCTAACTGCTTATGTTAAACTACCTTGTATTTAGCTCTGACACTTTTAGTACCTTTCCTAGACCTGAAGAGCTCTGTGTAGCTCAAAAGCTTCTTTCTCTCTCACCAACAGAAACTGGCCCAATAAAAGATATTCTCTTACTCATAGTATGTCTCTAATAGCTTGGGGCCAACAGGACTACAACAACACTGCAAATATCTATTAAAAGTCTATTAAAATTAAATACAAACAATATTAAGTAGTACATGCATGCTGCCAACTTTCTTTAATAGTCAGACTATTTGACTGGTGGAAGTCACTGGCTAAACAGCTGAATCAGAGTTTCTTTAACAGCTAAACCAGCTTTTGACAGCAGTAGCCTCTTCTGCAGGTGCAGAGAGAATAGATTCTTTCTTTAGCTCAGTTTGTTCAACATATTCAGTTCCATGACTAGTTCATTCAAAGAAACCAATTGAGAGTTCAGAGGGCTGGGGAGGGGGCAGCAGGAAAGCTTATTTTCCTCTTCCAATTTATTAATAAAAACTAGGTGTGAGGGGACAGATGAATTCTAAAATTCTAAACCATATGGTAACCAGAAATAATCACATCAATTCATTAGCTACCCACAATACTTCCTTTGTTTAGGGAATCAGATTTAAAGCAAAACATGCTTTGATATTTTTTTCTTGTGTATCCAGAACGTAAGGTAGGTTTGTTCAATTAAAAAACTTAAACTGTTTTTTTTTATGCATTTTTAATTGCATTTGAATTTCCAAGCAAATACAGCTTGACAAAAATCACAAGTAAAAACTACATCTGGTAAATAAATTCATCATTTTCTAACATGATAAATACGGAGAAATTAAGCAACCGACTAAGAGCAAATTAAGCTATATAATTACTTTAATAAGTATATATACTTATATTCCTCATTAGCAAAAATATACACCAAATTTATTGTGAAGGCTATATTTAGTTGTAAATCAATGTGCTTTAATTGTTATCAACTAACAATATTCAACCTTTCTTTAGTAAAAGAATTAAAAAATAGAAATGCAGGAGAATTAAAGTTATTTAAATCAAAGTTACCTCCTTACTGATGATTTAAATCATTATTAAAATCTGTGTTTTCATCTGCTTTGATTTAAATCAATCCATCTTGGAACCAATGGTGGAGTATATAAAGTGTAAAGTCTGAGGGATAAGGGCCAAAATCAGAGTGTTACAATTTGAATAATGAGAGTTTTTAAAAAGCAACAGTAGCAGTCACTGAAATGTTTAATGATTCAGCCTTATCACAGGTTACTTAAAGGAAATAAATACGTGGATACTGCTAGTGAATCTAGAGAAGCTAGCTGGTCAGGAAGACAAAGTGGTATCCTTTGCCTGTCCGCACAAGATAATTTTCTTGCATTAAGCTTACAAAACAGTCTACATAGAACAAAGAATGGGATTTTCAGAAATACCTACATCACTTCAAAGTTCAGGTTAAATTTTTCAAAATCCCACACAAAATTCTACTCTCTCTTCTTTAAATGAGCTCTTGAAGCCCATCTTCAGTTTCCACTAAGATACCATTAGATAAATGGTCAAATTCAACTTACAAATTTCATAAACAGAGCTGAAAATAAAGTTTATTTTTCATCCTAGACAATGGCTTATAAAGACTGTAAACACTATTGTTCATTAAGTGTTCAGTTTGTAACAGTTTGGCTGTAGTTCCAGAGTGCTGGATGAAGCATCTGTAAAATATTCTCTTGTAATAAAGCATGACACTTTTCCTCCCCCCTCTGCATTCAGGCTATTTTTGATCGGAACCGGAAAGATGAACTACCCAGGTTGCAGCTGGAATGGATTGATAGCATCTGCATGCCCCTGTATCAGGTATTTTTTACTTCTGCAACTACAGAATCAGAACACTGGTCCTGCATCTCTGAAGGAGAGAGGTAGCTTATATAACAGCCTTACAGGCAGTCTGAATCTTTAAATCACTACACTTATTATGAAACACCGTCAACTTGCTTCCTACTTCAACTTTACTCAGAATTCTTAGGTGTAAACCAAAAACTTTAAATTTACTGAAGAAAAGACTAAATGATTGTTGTAAATAACATTTCTCTTTACATTCAAAAGTTTCAAGCTCAAGAATCTTTTACAGCATTCTGCCTGATATATGAGACAATATCAACATTGTAACAGGGCTATACTGTGCAAAATAGTTTGTTCAATGGATAGTTCTGGTTCAGATTGCACATAGGCACAGACCTAAACAGCTGTGCCCCAAGGGAAAGCACATAGCTGAATTATGCCACTCTAGTTTTGGCTCCTTTCCAAGTTCAGAGAAAGACAGAAGCTTTGGAGAGACATTCCAAGCCTCAGAGGTCATTGGAGATGTGGTCCTTATTTCAGCAAATATAGTTTCTAACCCACAGTGTACTTTTGTGATCATGCACTCACAGAGATTACTTGTGTTCCTGTTACAAATAGGTGCATATAAAAGGGCTTAAGGGCTACACATGAGCAGAATCTTCCAGTTTAATCCAGACAGTTAAAGCCAGTATATACCTCCACTTGCACCCAGAGGTACAAGCAAGCCTTGACTAGATGACACTTTAAAAACAGTAAATGAGCTAGAACAAATAGATCCAGAATTTGGTCTATATGGAACTTGCAGTTCATTATTATAGTTCTGTTTTTAAAACAAGGCACAGCTATGCAAGAATGGCTAACGATGTTTCAAAGGGGTAGCTGTGTTAGTCTGTAACTTTAAAAACAACGAGTAGTCCTGTGGCACCTTAGGGTGCAGCTAGACAGTGGCGCTATTTTGGGATACTTCCAGTAACCCAAAATAGCTATTCCAAGTCTTTTAAACAAGCCTGTTGTTTCAAAATAGCTTTTGAAATAACAGGCTCACTATTCTGATGTCCCTCTAAATCTCATTCCACGAGGATTAAAGGACATTTTGGAATAGTGTTCTATTTCAAAATTTGGTGCTATGTAGACAGTGCCAAATTTTGAAATAAGCTACACAATTTGCGTAGCTCAAATTGCATATCTTATTTTGAGCTACAGGTGCAGTATAGATGCACCCTCAGAGACTAACAAAAATTATATAGTATCATGAGCTTTAGTGGGCAAAACCAGCAGTAAGCTATATGATCTCAACCACAAGTCACCAAGTCAATACCTTTCACACCTTCTTGTCATCCAAACTCAACACCAGACCATTCCTTTCTCTTAGGCTAGCCTCTCTCAGAGGGGATTTTGCTTGAATAAAAACTGTAGAATTTGGGCATCAGTACACAAAATATAGGGAACAGCTGTGTTACAAAATGAATATATAATGAGGCATTAAAGGAGATTTAACTATTCACTTTGAAATCTGTGCTAGAATTGTGCTCTCTTCCTGCATAACCTTGTGTTCCTGCAATTCCCTGCAACTACAACAGGCATTTCAATGTACCGGGAATGGAGGATGGGATTTTAATAACATTTCTAATCTGTTCACTCTAACTCCATTGCTCAGACATGTAACTGTGATTTAGCTCTTGTACATAAGAAATATATTGTTTTAGGAATTTGTCTTGTGATTATGGGCCACGTCACCAGTAGCTGGTAAAGCAGAGAGTGAAAGTGGAGGCACATGAACAGGCAGCTTCCAAACAAGGGAAAAATGGGAATAAACAGAATCTCTACAGTTAGCAACCCTTCCTTTATATAAAAATAAGTAAGGGGGGAAACGGACATTGAAATAAGAGACTATCAAAAAACAGGTTATTTTACCAAACATGGCAACCTCATTAGGAATCCAAGTTCTTATGCCAGAAGTCATGATTTATTTGTGACAGTGTCTTTAATCAGAAAGAGTACAATAAGGCAGGGTGGGCAGAGAATCAAAGAAGCCTCTGTGTGAGTCGACTAGATCTGAACACTAAAGCGCTGGTTAGTTAGCTCCATCCTAGCAGGATATCTGTGGGGAATATATTCACATCTGATTCCCCTGTTTTCTGCTGTCTTTGCATCATGCTGTGCAGCTATTAGCCTGCTGCTCAACAACTTAAAAAGAGAGACACCATCAAACCTTGAAGTCATTGCAGCACCAGCCTTAGGGGTAAACAGAAAACTTGATGTCACAGTATCCCACTGTGTGAGCTACCCTCTTGAATATAAAGCCAAGTTTTAATTTCCATATCCAACTTAATCAAACCTCAGTGTACTTATCGCATCAATGATGCGCAGAGGTACAAGAAATTCTCTGCAAATATTAAGAAACCTCTTTTAGGGCTGGTGCTATATGCACTACAAATATTTCAAGTTCAGGGTTTTTTTCCCCCCTCTTCCTTATTAATGTATTTTAATTTTTAACCTTTGTAACAATTGTATGGACTGTGTATCATGGGATACAATGGCCCAGTTACAGATACATCATTAAGACTTGTGAATGAAGCATGAAGAGGTGGAGTATTGATGGATAATAAGAATTAGCAAAAACCTAAGCAATGCTTTTATAATGCACTGTCATACAATTTAGAAGTTAATGATTTGAGTAAGCATAGAATATTATAGCCAGTATTGCCATTTTGGTACAACATTAATCCAAATAATAATCAAGGATATGTGCATGTAGCCATTTCCCAACTGAAATCAGAGGCAAGTTTGCCTTTAGTAAGACCTGCAGAAAAGACCAGGAATAATCAAACTAAATGAACTATTACAAAAGGGTGTAAAACTACAGTTAATTCTAATCCCTTAGGAGAGGCCCCATTGGGCATGTCTACACTAGGAAATCATTTTGAAATAATAACTCCCGAAATAACTATTTCAAAATACCTTGTCCACACTACAGGGAAGCCTCGACATTAGCCTGAGGCAGGCTCCCTTAATGTGGACGCACTACCTCGACTAAAAGCCCTAGGAAGCACTGGAAGTAATTACTTTGAATGACTCTGGGGAGTAGTTATTTCAAAATAGTAGCAGTAGAGTGTCCACACTATCACTATTTCAAAATAACTAACTATTTTGAAATTAGTGTTATTCCTCATGGAAAACAAGAGTTATTATTTTGAAATAACCAGCCTCTAATTTCAAAATAATAGGCTTGATAGTGTGAATGTTCTGCTTGTTATTTCGAAATAAGGGAGATAGAGTATGTCTACACTTGCTCCCTAGTTCGAGCTAGGGATGCAAATGTAGGCGACTGAAATTGCTAATGAAGCGGGGATTTAAATATCCCGCGCTTCATTAGCATAATCTTGCCCGCATGTTATTCCGCTTGCCAGCTGAGTCGAACCAGGAAGTGCGCTCCAGGACGTGTTGGTTCGAACTAACGTTACTCCTCGGGGTTTGATTTGAACTAATGCGTCCCGGAATGCACTTCCTGGTTCGAATCAGCTGGCGAGTGGAATAACATGCAGGCAAGATTATGCTAATGAAGCGCGGGATATTTAAATCCCTGCTTCATTAGCAATTTCGGTCACCTACGTTTGCATCCCTAGCTCGAACTAGGGAGCAAGTGTAGACGTACCCTTATGGAGTTAGTGTAGACTAGGGCATAGAGATTAATAACTTTTCTGCCCTAATTGGTTGTTTCCAGTAAGAAAAAAATATATAGTGGAGCCAATTAGTGTTATCAACTTTTCCACACCAAATGCCATTGCTGCAAGTTGTGTCTAGCCTGTCTGGTCGGGAGAGTTGGCAACCCTAGAGCCAATGGGAGAGGAAGCTAAAGTTGAAATAACACCTTACACCTCATTTAGCAATGCCTTAACCCACATAAGTCAATTTCTCCTGCAGTGGACTTCATTTCAATCACATATCTGTAGTTTGATAAGAATATATAACGTTATCCCTCTAGAATTAGTGTCTACATCTGTGGTTAGGTTGTGTCATTATATAAATCTGAAGTGTGCTGAGGTATATTGTTTTCCAACACTTTAAATGAGAAATTAGAAGTCCACCATGTAGTATTCTTAATTTAGATTAAAAGCAGCGTTTCCCAAACTATGGGCCGTGGGAAAAAAATACCAGGCCTCAGCATGGCTACCAGGAGGGGAGCAGAGCGGGGCGGGCGGGAGGAGGGAGGGGAGGAGGGAACTAGCTGCCGGGAAGCAGGGTTGGGGCAGCGGGGCTGTCCCGCAGAGATCCGGGCAGGTGGGCGGGCAGCCGGCAAAAGCAGGGCTGTGGGCAGCGGGGCTGTCCTGCGGAGATCCGGGCAGGCGGGCGGCAAAAGCAGGGCTGGGGGCAGTGGGGCTGTCCCGTGGAGATCCATGCGGGCGGGCAGGCGGCGGGGCTGTCCCAAGGAGATCCGGGTGGGGGGCCGGCGGAAGCAGGGTTGGGGGCAGTGGGACTGTCCCACGGTGATGGGGGGGGCACGCGGCAGAGGCAGGGTTGAGGGTAGCGAGGCTGTCCGGCGGCAGCAATTGGAGAGGGCAGGCAGCGGAACCAGGGCTGGACAGGAGCCGGCGGGGGCTGTTCGGGGGAGATCAGGAGGAGGAGGACGGGAGAAGCAGCTGCCGGAAGCAGGGCTGGACGGGGGCAGCGGGGCTGGTCGGGGGGTCATCGGGGAGCGGGGCTGACCAGGGGAGATTGGTGGGGGGCAGGGGAACCGGCTGCCGGAAGCAGGGCTGGATGGGGGCAGCAGGGCTGGACTGGGGAGATTGGGAAGAGAAGGTGGGGGGGGAGCGGGACTGACCTGGGCACATGCAGACCCTGCAGATCCTGGCAGACGAGTGAGTCTGGCCGGGGATTCCATTTTGCCCCTCCCGCCCCCCAATATACCCTCCCTCGAGTAGTTGTGAACTGCCTGGCAGGTAGACACACTCAGACAGCGTGAGCACATCTACCAGCCAGGCAGTTCGCAGCTAAGGACTGATACACCTAATTATAATAAAACTTACCTAATTAGAAAATACCAGGCATTTTATGTCTGGTAATTTCTCAATTTCTTTCCCGGACAAAACCTTCAAATACCGGACTGTCCGGTACAAAACCAGACACCTGGCAATCCTACCCTTCCTTGCACCCTCCCTCTTAGCCAGATACCCTACCCCAATCTGCTCCCGCCTCCTGAAGTGCTCATGCGACGCCAGGTCCCCCAAGCCCTGGCCCAGGCTGGGTGGAGGATGCAGCCGAGTGAAACACTGAATATTTATTCATTTTTCATTTTTTATATGCGTTTATATTTTTGGGCTGCAAAAAGACAGTACTGAAAAAAAACAGGTTCCAACTAAAGTAAAAAGTTTGGGAAACCTTGATCTAGGCAGCTTTCTATCCATCTTACAGTCCATTTATCCAATCCATATTCCCTTAACTTGCTGGCAAGAATATCGTGGGTGACTGTATCAAAAGCTTTGCTAACGCTGGCACTGGGGGCTTTGGGAGGACCAGAAACAACTTGTTTGAATATTCATCATTTGCTTAATGGATATGCAAATATGCAAATGAATGTTACCAGTCCTCCAAAAGCTCGTGAATGGATTTACTGGTCCCCGTGTCAAAAAGTTTGGGAACCCCTGGTTAAGAGCATTATATTAATTACTCAAACCAATTTGGACCTGTCATTAGTTAAAGATCTCCGTTCAGTGAATAAGACTGATTGCTAGTTTTAATTGGGTATAGGGACCATCTTTTAGGACTATCAGAAATAGGAATGTGCCATTTTGTATTCTTATTTGTGATTGTGGAACAAGTAAGGTGTGTGTGTGCACCCGTATTGGAAATGAAATACATAACTAGCTATGCAACTATCAAAGTTGATTATGGCAATAAGGCACACCATCACGCTAACATGATTGCAGTGTGCATGTACTTTTTTTTAAAACTAAGACCTTAGTGTTCTGTCCTAACAGGCACCCAATTTAATAATACAAAGAAGAGCTAACAACTTTAAATATTTCAAAGTTGGTTATATGGGTATTATTTTTAAAAATGGTTATTTGGTTTAATTGTTAGCTGGTATTGTTTTAAGTTATAAAACTTGCAAGAGATTTGAAATTTTCCAATTCCAGTGCTTGTAGTAACCAGAGTTGATTCTTTCCTCCCTGTAGTACATCACACACTTGTGAAGATAAAAGCTTCCTGATTTTTTGTTCATTATGCATTACTATATTTAAGATCCTATAAATTTATTGAATTTATTTTTCTTTATAACTACATGTAATGATTAGTGATCAGAATATTTTGTATGACACTGGACTTGTGTCAGAATTACAGCATCTGAATAGTTTGAGTCTTTCGTTAGGCTTTGCTACACCATATTGGTTCTTCATTAAGAATTACCATGGGAAGCACGGAAATAGAAAAATAGGTGATCTAACTTCAGTTTAGTAATTCCCAAAACTTAACTTTTTCCTTGTAGAAAAGGAAGTTACTCACTCTGTGCACTGATGACTGTTTGAGGTGTGTGTCCCCATGGGAGTTCCATGTAAGGTGATGGGTCATCCCCAGAGCCGCAGAGTTGGAACTTTTCAAAGCAGTTAGGCCGCGCGTGCGCAGCAGGCGACTTGCACTTTGGTGGTTGGCTGCTTCACACATGACCTGACTGCCCCCTTCAGTTCCTGGTCTACCACAGAGCAACTGGATTCCGAGTAGCGGGGAGGAAGGGAGGGTCATGGAGCACCCACAGGGACACACATCTCGAAGAACAGTTGTCACTGCACAGGGTGCAACACTTCCTTTTCTTCTTCAGGTAATGTCCCCAAGGGTGCTCCACATAAGGTGACTACAAAGCAGTACTCATTATGGCTCATGGGGCTGAGTCACTGCTTCGTAGTGGCAGATAGAACTGCTGTAGCCACTGATGTGTCTGCCGCCAGCTGAGGCATGATAGTGTAGTGCTTAGAAAATATGTGGTCGGATGACCGGGTGGCTGCCCGATAAATGTCTTTGAGTGACACACTGTTGAGGAATACCGTGGATGTTGCTGTGGAATGGGTGGAGTGTGCTCTCGGTGCCATCCTTAGCAGTTTGTTGCAAAGGGAGTGGCACTGAAGTATGCAACTTGCTATCAGTTTGGAAATGCATTGTTTGGAAATTGGGTTGCCCCTGAAGTGGTCTGCAATAGAGATGAACAGACGTGGGGAGTTGCGAAACATCTGAGTTCTGTCGATATAAAAAGCCAAAGCCCTTCTGACAGTCAGAATATGAAGCATGGCATGTGTAGATGTATGCAGCTTTGGAAAAAACTCAGGTAAGACTATGGGCTCATTGATGTGGAAGCAGGTACTGACTTTAGGTAGAAAGGTCGGATGCAGTCTCAAAGTCACTTTGTCTTTGGAAAAAACCGTATATGGTGGGTCCACCATTAGGGCTCCTATCTCGCTGACCCTTCTTGTGGAGGTGATGGCCACTAAAAAAAGCACCTTCATTGTGAGGAGTAGGAGCAGGCATGAGGCCATAGGTTCGAAAGGAGGTCTCATAAGGGACTCAAGAACCAAATTTAGGTCCCATGAGGGCATTGGGGTCCTGTGGGGGGGGGGGGGAGGAAAGAGGGGTAAAGGTTCTGGAGTCCCTCGAGAAATCTCCTAGTGACCAGATGTGCAAACACTGATGACCCCCTCAGTGTGGTCATGGAAGGCCGCTATGGCCGCCAGGTGTACCTTTATGGAGGAAATAGATAGGCTGTCACTCTTCAACGCATGTAGGTAATCGAGTACTACATGGAGTGGGGCTTTGCCAGGGACGACGTGCATCTGATGGCATCAGGATGAGAAGCACTTCCATTTTTGCAGGTAAGTTTTCCTAGTAGACTGCCTCCTGCTATGTAGGAGGATGGTTTTTACTTGCTCAGAGCAGTCCCGTTCAGCTCCATAGAACCAGACAGGAGCCAAGCCTGGAGGTGAAGGGTCTGAGAATGGGGGTTAAGTAACTTGCCCGCCTTCTGGGAGAGCAGATCGCGCCTTTGTGAAAGAGGTTATGGTGGTTCGATGGACACGTGTTGGAAGTATGGGAACCAAGTCTGTCTGGACCAAGATGGGGCTACTAGGATGACTCGAGCACCGTCTGAGCGGATCTTGCACAGAATTCTGGGGATTAATGGTACTGGAGGGAAGGCATAATGAATCAGTTAGTCCCATTGGATCCCCTGCCCAGTCCTGCTTGGGAGCAGAAATGGGGGCATTTGGTGTTGCTCGTGGTTGCGAACAGATCCGTCATTGGAAAGCCCCACCTGCGAAAAATGGAATCTGTCACCGCTGGGTGAAGTTCCCACTTGTTATCCCACGAAATTGCGGCTGAGAGCATCCACCATGACATTGTTGATGGCTGGTAAATATGCTGCCCTTAAAAAGATCCCTGTGGTAGATACACGAGTTCCAAAGCTGTACAGCCTCCACGCAGAGGGATTGGGAGCTCACTCCACCCTGTCTGTTTATATAAAACATGGTGGTAGTATTGTCCATCAGTATGTGGACCGTGCAATTGCTGATGGTCGAGACAGAATGTCTGCATGCATTTTGGACAGCTCTGAGCAGCGTGGTCTCGTGAAGTAGCCATTTGCCCTGTATTGTCTGTTGGTGTAAGTGTGTGCCCCAACCTATCAGCGAGGCGTCTGTTGTGATCTGCAATCATGGTTTTGGTTGCAGAAATGGGACCCCTGAGAATAAATTGTGGGGGGATGACCACTATTTGAGGGAGTCCAGTATTTGCTTGGGCAACAGAACCAGCTTGTGCAACGGGTGCCATGATGGCACATAGACCTTTGCCAACCAATGATGGAAGGCATGGAAGTGTCGGCGTGAATACTAGACCATACAAGTAGTGGCTACCACATGGCCCATCAGTTGGAGGCAGGTAGAAGAGTTCACTAGAAGGGTGGCAACTAGGTTGTGCAGTGTTTTGAATCTTTGTTGAGGTAGATATGCTCTGGCTGATATGGAGTCGAGCTGTGCCCCTATGAACTCCAAGTCCTGCACGGGATTGAGGGTCAACTTCTGTTCGTTTTTTCAGGAGCCCTAAGTAGTTGAAGAGTCTTTTGGTCTTTGACACCATATCTGTTGCCTCCATTCTTGTACGACCCTTTATTAGGCAATCGTCTAGGTATGGGAAGATCACCACCCCTTGATGTTGAAGGTAGGCTGCATTGACTGCTAGGACCTTCGGAAAAAATCCCCGTGAAGCAGAGGACAAGCTGAAGGGGGAGAACCTTGTATTGGGAATGATTGTCCCCCATGGTGAATCTCAGATAGCTTCTATGTACCGGATGTATTGAGAGGTGAAAGTATGCATCTTGAAGGTTGAGGGCTGCGAACCAGTCCCCTTCATCCAGTGCCAGAATTATTGAAGCTAATGTGACCATCCTGAAGCGTTGTTTTTGCAGGAACTTGTTTAGTTTGCAGAGGTCTAGAATCGGTTTCCAGCCTCCTGTGCTGTTCTGGTCCAGGAAGTATGTTTAATAAAATCCCCTCCCCCTGTATAGCATGGGTACCTCTTCTATAACTCCCAGTCTGATGAGCTCATCAATCTCGTTTGAGAGGTATCTCGTGAGAGGGGTCCCTGAAGAGGGACTGGGAAGGGGGGGAGGGTAAGTGGAAGGGAGGTGAACGGGATTGTGTATCCAGTACAGATAATTTCCATAACTCACTGATCGGATGTTATTACGTCCCAATGATGAAGGAAGGGACATAGCCTGTGGTCGAATAGATGACTCTGACTTTGCACTGGATAAATGGGGAGGTCGGGCAGATCCTTGAGCAGTGTTTCAAATTTATTGTTTGGAAGCCTGTCCACCAGAGGAGCATTGTTGTTGTAGTAGACGCCTCCTTTGGTTACATTGTTTGGGACAATTATGTTCATATGGCTTGCTTTGAGGACAATTTTAATATGTGTCCATGTTCCTGTTGAAAGGGGTGTATCGCTTTCACCTGTATGGAGGTGTGTACGTGACGAGTGTACATAGATTAGTACGTGAGTTCTTACTGCAGTGCAAAATTTTGTTGGTGTTGGCTGCAAAGAGTTTCTGTTTGTTAAAAGGGAGGTCCTCCACCTTGGCTTGAAGTTCTTTGGGGACCCCTGCAGCATGTAGCCATGGCGCCCTCCTCATGACCACGACTGTAGCCATTGCTCTTGCTGCCATGTCAGTTCCATCAATTGCCGAGAGCAGTGCGGTGCGGGCAATAGTGTGCCCCTCTCAGATGACCGCTCTGAGGATCGGTCTCTTGGATTCTGGCAGGTGTTCCATCAACTCCCCTAACTTCAAGTAGTTGTCAAAATCGTGGTTGGCCAGAAGGGCGGAATAGTTCACTATTCTGAGCTGCAAGGTGGCTGAGGAGTACACCTTTCTGCCAAATTGGGCCAGCCTCTTGTGTTCTTTGTCCCTGGTGTTCTGTTTAAACTGGGGGACTTTTGTGTGTTGGTTCGCCGCATCTACCACTAGTGAGTTTGGTTGAGGGTGGGAGAAGAGGAAGTCTAATTCTTTGGATGGGACAAAATATTTGTCTGCTTTCTTACATATTGGTTGGGCCAATGGCGGCATCTGCCAGATGTCGTCAGACACCTCCATGATAGTCTCGTCTTTTGGCAAAGCAAACCTGCCCTGGGATGATGGATGAATGTTCTTTAGGAGGCAGTGTTGTTTCTCCTTCACTGCTGGAAGCTTCACTTCTTGTGTCTTAGGTACCCTCTTAAAAAGATCTTGAAATTGCTTCAAGTCTTCAGAGGTATGTGCGTCCTCTGGCATTGTAGCCTCCTCAGGGGAGTTAGATGAATTGTCTTGTGGTAGTTGAGTGTCATCTTGATCATCCAAGAGTTGGCCCTCCTCCTCGTCTGTCTCCGGCATGGTGAGGAGAGTGAGAGCTGGTGAAGCCAGTGGAAACCTTTTCAACGGAGGCACTGGGTTCACCTGCTCATGTGTCGGTGGTCCCCAGTAGTCCCAGTGAGACGGGTAGTGTGGAAGAGGGTAGTGCTAATCAGGGTAACACTGGGGATAGTACGTGCATTCCCCATAATGATGGTATTGTCGGGACATGGTAGGAGTGTGTTCTCCTCACAGCATTCATCTCCCATCATATTCATGAGCCCGGGGGTGCCCTTGCAAATGGGCGGGGGGGACCTCCTGTGGTCTGGAGATGAGCACTGTGGAAGGGGCACTGGAGATAGTTCTCTTGATGAAGTCAGGGGAGGGTACCCCTCCCCGCTTCCGCTCTTGGACAAGTCTTTTTTATTTCTGGCTAGTGCACTGCAGTCAGCCTGGGCTGTCTGCCTGTTCAGAGAAGCCTCCACCACAGGAGGCACTGGGGAATCCGGTGCAGTAGGAGGTGGTGTCGGGGATTTGCGGGGCTGCTTTGAAGCCAGCTCCGCATCCTTCGCTGGTGCCAGGCATTGGAGCACTTGCTTCAGCACCGGCTCTTGTCGGTGCCCTCTCCTTGGTGCTGTGGAGGAGCACACTGGTGCCTCATTGAGTTTCAGTGCTGGGGCAGCGGCGCTTCATGTTGCTCTCAGCCCCGCAGTGCCGGAGGTGCCTGGTGCATCTCCCCTGTTCAATCTGGGGGACAACTGGGGTGGGGCAGTGATCTAGCTGGTGAGTCCACGTTATGGTGATGCCTTTGTAGCGTTGAAGAGGCAGATCTCTGCTTTGGGGGGGGTCTATCGATTGCCCCCCTGAAACGTCCCCAGCTGCATAGTTTTTTCTAAGAGGATCATGCAGAGCCTGAGCTCCCAATGCTTTCTGGCTCTGGCCGTTAAAGTGCAGCAATAGTCACACTTTTAAGGTGTGTGTGACTCCCCCAAGCACTTTATACAGCTGCTGTGGCCATCAGAGACCGGCACTGGGTCATTGCAGTTGCAGCACCTTTTAAAGCCTGGAGCGCCCAGCATAGTGATGGCCATTACGCTCGTGGTTGAGGGCTATAGTGGGGCAAGGGTGTTCTTGCTTAGACCAACAGCCCGCCTGTGGCGAGGCTGGCTGCTTCCACCTTATCAAGCAGTTAATTTGTCTTCTCTCTCTCTCTTAAAAAAAAAAAAAAAAAAAAAAAAAAGTGCAGCTGGCTACATGAAAGAGGAGCTGCAGCCGTTTGAGGGCTTCACTGAGGGAACAGTTCCTACCGTTCCTCTTTTTTTTTTTTCCCCCCCCCCTTCTTTGAAGTATCAAGAATGTAGCGAGTGTAACTGTAGCTGCGGGTGGTCAAAAGATCAGTAGGAGAAAGTGAAACCTCCGTGAGGAAAGAAAGCCAGAGGCGGCAGGAGAGCTCCGTCCGTGACCAAGGGCGGTAGAAGAGGAACTGAAGGGAAGAGTCGGGTCACGCGTGAAGCAGCCAACTGCCAAATCGCAAGCCGCCTGCTGCACACGCGCGGCCCGACTGCTAACTGCTTTGAAAAGCTCCAACTCTGCAGTTCCGGAGATGACCTGTCATCTTATGTGGAGCACCCCCGGGGACATCACCCAAAGAAAATATTTCAGGTTTCCTTATATAGCTTGAGTATCCAGTATAAAAGAAGTAATATTACCTCCACCATTTTGGCTAGGACACATTCTTCAGAAGAGAGAAACAGAATTTGTCTAAAAGCAGAAAAATCTAGGGTGTCCCACTGAACAGAAAGTGATTGTTTATGCTAACTCTTAGATGAGCTCACAGCATGTGGAAGAGCACGTGGGATGCAGTTTTACAGTTCCAGCAGATATTGGACACGCATGTACATGATTTTCCCTGTAACTAGAATAACTCAGCATTTGTGAGGCATGTAAAACAGATTAATTTGCATTTCACAGATCTTGCGGCACTCAAAGCCACCTTGCAAGTGTTCAAGTTTCAGCACCACAAGGACCTTCTTCTAGAATCCAGTAGCATTTTGCATGCACCTAGGGCAGGGTTGACCTTCAAGCTTTCATTTCCCCAAGATTAGATTACAGCCCTCCATATGAGGCTCAGATATAGAAAACTATAAGTCTGAACAGATATTTAACAATGTTAAAGTGTAGGTTTCCTGCAAAAGATGCAAACAGAAACCCTCCCGCTGCTCATTGTGCTGTTAGGCAGAGACAATAACATTGTGAATAGCAAGGCCAAAGGTCAAACTCTGCTTCTGTGTGTATAAATATACATAGGCAGTCAGTGACAAAGTGACAGCAGCTATTTTACATTTAAGGGAATTGTCTTTGTAGGAAATACACAATTGTGGATTTGTTTGCTTCTACCTTGGTGCCCTGAATGGCTGTTTCTTTCAGTTTTAGTCAAGACTCTGCCTATTGGGTGCCAGAAGCTGCAAATGCTTCAAATCCTAGCAGGAAATGAATTTCTGAATTTACATGTAAAGTTTGGGAGATCTGTCTGTTACATCACCAAACATTTTCAGAGTTTTAGACTTCATGTTGAGAGACAATAAGAGTCTCTGCTTCTTTATCAGAGAGCATTCTTGGCACACCAAGGATGAAATCAGGTTGCTTCCTTCAGGTACTTTGAGATCCATGTCATGCTGATCCTTATTAAACAAATCATATCTGACCCTGTAGTCTCACAGTCTATGGAGCAATAGCTATAAAAGGTCACTTCTACAAGCCTCTAAATTATTCAATTCATATTCAAAAGTGGATGCAAGGCAAAAAGCTTTTAGCACTAATAGTTCTCCTGTGACCCACAGGGAGAACAAACAGAAATCCCCAAAGGTTACAGCACTGTAGAAGGGAGGACTCACCACTGCAGTACCCCCTCTCCTGTGTAGCACTGGCTGGTCAGCTGCTTCTTTTGATGTGGCCCTCCAGGAAGGTCACTTTAAAATTTCTCCTCTTCCAAGATAATAGAAACAAGTGTCCATTCCCTCCATCTGGGCCCAGTGGCCCATACAGCCTTTTACTCAGGAATTTCAAAAGTCTGTATCCCTTTTTGCCATGCTCTTCATATCTTCCACAGTGGCTGATAAGGAAACACAGACCTGCCCCTCAACATGGTGTTCCACTCCACCGACCCTAAGACAGGCTGTCAAAGTTCATTCCACCAGACTTCATCCACCCAGCCTTGCCACTCATCCTGCAAAAATCTTCCTCTTCCCTATAGGTCTCTTTACTCTCTTCTATAAGGAAGGTGATTATAGAGATTCTCCCTGCAGTCTCCTGATCTGATATTCCTCTGTTTATCCAGCCCCTTCCCAACTGGGTTTCATCACTAATTAGGCCTACCACAACCTCCAGGTGCCAGCAATATTGACCTCGGAGCCCACATTCACTTTTTCCATCACCTGTGTGTAGTAGGCATCCAATCATAGGCAAACACTTTGTTTTCATTGTCCTTTGCAAGAATTTGCCTTGAAACATGAATTGAAATGTCACGTGTATGCTAAATGATTTGGGTAAAAAGTTTCAGTTACTATGTACTATTTATTTGAGAGAGCTTGTCTGTCTGTTCAAGAACTCCTACATGGCAAGAGCTAGGGCCACCAAATTTGGTATACAGCTTCCTCTTATAACAAAGCAAGATAAGGATTTGGTTGTGCCAGGAAAATGGAATGTGCTGGGAATGGGGTTGCTGCTCAAAGGCCATACTGAAAAGAGACAGAATCACTAGGCAGGTGAAAAGGGCTGGCTAGGAGCACACCCCCTCTCCATCTGGGACTGCCCCAGCTTTCCACCTCCCAGATACCCTTTAGGGAATGTGGGAGGCTGAAGCTCCTTCCCCGGATTTGTGTGGGAACTGTTTTCCTTCATCAGGAGAGAGAGGAAAGTGCACATTTAGCTGCATTCCTCACTCTGGCTGGGGAGCACAGGGGGCAGATGAACCTGGGTCTGCCCCAGCTGGGGAACATGCAACCCTCCCCTGGCCACTGCAGCTCCAGCAGGCACAACCATGGTCCCACACTGCTGCAGTGAGAGATGGCTGGGGTAGTCCTCTCTCCTGTGGGAAGCCTGCATATTGAACTCCCACTTCAGAGCAATGATTTAAATGAAGAAAAAAAAATTGAGTTAAGGACATGAGCAATGCTGGGTAAATCTAGTTATAAATATAAGGCAGTGGTCAGTGACTTCTCAATATTCTTGTGGCTTAAGACAAAGGGAGTTTGGCCCTGTAATCGTCTCAGGCCGTGGGCAACCTGGCTGCCTCCCTACAACTAGTCCCAGAGCCCCATCATGGGGGCAGGGCGGGGTGAACCCACAACCAATAGCAGTCTTTGAGCCTGGCCCTGGGATCAGGGCAGGCAAACAAACAAATAGAGGCAGTTAAGCAATCCAAAGAGTTCCTGGGTACAGGCCTATCTGCAGGCTGAGCCAGGGCCAGGTCTCCTTGCTGGCGGAGAGCCGACAGGTGCAGGTGGTTTCTCCCTTCAGGGGGAATCTGCCACCCGAGGGAAAAGGGTGGCAGGGGGGACACAGGCCTACCCGCTCCACTGTGTCCCAGCCCAGGGCCCTAACAGTGGCAGCGCTAGCTGCCACCGGGTTGGTGGGGCTCTTGGCCACAACACACCGGTCCAGCCAGCGGGCTAGCAGGGGTCCAGACCACAACCCGCAGCCCAGCTGACTTCCATGTCCTTGGGCTGGCACTAGGTCAGCTCCTCCTGGGCTATTTCCCAGTTCCCGCTGTGGTCCTACCTGTCTGGTCGGCAGGCTTTGCGGGGGCCAGAAGAGCTGGCAGGGTATCCATAGGTTCCAGAGGTGGCTCAGGCAGAGGTCCAGGGGGTCCAGCCCATTCTTCTGGGCCCAGTCTGGGCTCTGGGAATCCTGGATAGTCCTCAGGCCTTAGCAGGGGTCTCTGCAGCCTCTTATAGTTACGGGGCTGCCCCAGGGGTTGCAGCAGCCTGGAACAGTCTCCGGGGCCCGGCAGTGGTCCTGGCGGCCCAACCCAGTTGTCCTGCTGGGGTTGGCAGGGTAAGGCTCTCCGTTGCCTCTTGAGCTTTGGCTGGCCCGAGCCTCCTCCCTACTCAGCTGCTGGGCTCTAACTGAGCTGGGAGCTCCCTCTCTTATACTTCGGCCCAGCCCTTCTGCTTCCTGGGGCTGGGGCGCTCTGGCACTGTCCACCAAGGGGTTTTTAGGGGATCTTCCTCCTCCGGTTCATCAGGAGGCCATGCTGCCTCCTTACAAGCCCACATCCACAAAAGGTACTTTGGCACTTAAATCCCAGTTCTAGGTGTGCTAAGTAGCTACTACATTGGGTCCAGTTGAAGCAGCAGTACTTAGAACTTGTAACCCAGTGGTCAGAACACTCACCTGTGCTGAGGGAGCCCTGGATTAGTTTAGTCTCTTCTCCCAGAGGGAAACAAAGGATGTGAAAGGGGGGGATCTCCCACTTCTCAGGAGAGTGCTCTAGCCTCTGGGTAAAAAAGTGATGTGGGCATGGACACTTGCACCAACCCCATAGATGATGCTGTGTGTGGGGTCAGAGAGCCTGGCTCAGAGGTGGCAGCAGCCTGCTCCCAATGAGGAATGTAAGATCCTGTTTAATCAGTTAATTGGTTGAACGTTGTGTTTAACTGGTTAATCACTTAAATTGGTGTTGCCCCCCAACCCATAGTGTGGTGGAGTGGAGTGGTCAGGCCAGGCCCACCGTGGGCAGGGGCTGCTCCAGCTGGGATAGAGTGCTCCCCTTCTGCTGTGGGTGGAGGTACTCCAGATGGGCCCACTGCACCACTCCACAGGCAGGCGCAGAGCTTCTTCAGCCTGGCCAGGTCACGGTTTAACCGTAACTGGTAAGCATCACCCGGTAAGGGTGATGCTAGGGTTGCCATATTTGAACTTTCAGAAAAGAGGAACCCCTGAGAGAGAGTGTATCTGTATCAGTATCTACCAACTCATGTTGTATTAATGGGTTATATAGCAGGGGTGTCCTCTTTTTGGAAAGTTCCAATGTGGTAACCCTAATCACTGATGCTTACCAGTTAACCATTCACATTCCTATTCCCAACCCAGGTCCAGCCACTGGAAATAGCGGCTCAGCAAGCCAGAGATCCCCCCCTCTTCCGCTCTTGGCACATGACTGGATTCAGCCGCTATCCCCAGCAGTTAGGCCTAGGTGGAAAGAGGAGGAGGTAGACCACATCCACCTCCCCACCTGGGCTCTTTCTCAAACAGCTGCTGAACTGCACAGAGATAGTGACCTGAAGCGGCCACCATCAGCTGATGTGAGAAGCAGCTTCTTCCCACCCACTCGGTCTGCTCCCCACTCAGGCCCAGCTTCCAGAGAGAACAGAAACATGTCAAAGGGAGACAAAGCAGGAGAAAATCAGAGCCCTGTCCCCCACAAGTAGTGCTGGTGGGACAGGGAAAACACAGTGGTCCCAGGACTGGGTGTGGGGTCTTTGGGGAATGTGCCAGGAGCAGATTCCCTGACCTCTGTTGAGCTGGAGCTAGAGGCTTTGCCTAGGCCCTACGTCTCCACTTCTGAGGTGTCTATGAGCTCAGGGATTTGTGTAGATTGAGGCAAGCACTTAACTCATTCTCAGAAGAAATTACTTAGGCATCTAAGTTGACTGGCTCCAGGAGAAGGGTTTCTGGCTCTGGATTGACAGGGAAGAATTGACACTAAGATGGAAGGAGAGATAGATAGGCTGGATGGTAGGGACAGGGTCCAGAGTGATCTAGACAAATGGGAGGATTGGATCAAAAGAAATCTGATGAGGACAAGTGCAGAGCCCTACACTTAGGATGGAAGAATCTCAAGCACTGTTATAGGTTGGAGACCAACTGGCTAAATGGCAGTTCTGCAGAATGTATCTGGGGATAACAGTAAACGAGAAGTTGAATATGAGTCAGACTTGTTACCAAGATGGCTAATGGCATATTGGGCTGCATTAATAGGAACATTGCCAGCAGATCGAGGGAAGTGATTATTCCCTTCTATTCAGCACTGGTGAGGCCACATCTGGAGTATTGCATCCAGTTTTGGGCCCCCTATTGCAGAAAAGAATAGACAAATCAAGGAGTCCATTGGAGGGCAATGAAAATTATTAGAGAGTTGGGTGCATAACTTATGAGGAGAGGCTGAAAGGAACTTGGCTTATTCAGTTTGCAGAAGAGAATGGGGGGCTGGGATTTGATAGCAGCCTTCAACTACCTGCAGGTGGATTGCAAAGACGATGAAGCCAAGCTATTTTCACTGGTGACATATGACAGGACAAGGAGCAATGGTCTCAAATTGCAGAAGGGAAGGTCTAGGTTGGATATTAGGAAAAACTATTTCACTAGGAGGGTGTTGAAGCACTGGAATGGGTTACCTAGGGAAGTGTTGGAATCTCCATGCTTAGAGGTGTTTGAGGTCAGGCTTGACAAAGCCCTGGCTGGAATGATTGTTGGGGCTGGCACTGCTTTGAGCTGAGGGTTGGACTAGATCAGTGGTCACCAACCAGTAGATCAGAATCTACCTGTAGATCTTGGAGCCTCTGACAGGTGATCCTGACTGGTTTGGCTGGGAGGCACTTCAGCTGCCCTCCCCCCTCCCCTCCCCGCTCCGCTGATCCTGACCAGAGCCTCAGAACTGCCCCCTGGGAGCCTCCTGCTTGTTGTGCTGGATGGGGGAAACAGAGGCAGGGGGCACTGATGTCATTCTCCCACTCCCCCTGTACCCCATCTTCACAGAGTGAGGAGGGCAAGGCCTTGGCAAAGGGGTGGGTGGGGGCAGGGCCTCAAAGAAGGGGAGGGGAAGGGGTATTTGGATTTGAGGTAGATCCTGGACTGACAAATTAAAAAAGTGATCTTGTGCTTAAAAAAGTTGGAGACCACTGGACTAAATGATCTCCTGAGGTTTCTTCAAACTCTAATATTCTATGATTGCTAGCAGAGACAAGCACCTCCCTGCCACTCACACTCAGCACATATCTATGAGAGGGATGGGGCTAATGGCACTCACACACCTTACTAGCATCTCTCATTGGCTCGTTTATGTGGCTTATTGCCTAGCATGCTGGCTTTTGTGAATCACACTCTGAGCTGCTCATCTGTCCCTACACATTGTACAGGGAGCCTCAACACTAACTCAGCTTTTGTGGATTGCATTGTTATCCCTGTGATTTTTCTTGGTACCTAAAGGTTAGGCATTGCAACACATGAGTCCCTTCTTAGATCCATGCCTGTGTACCTTTCACAAGAAGGGAAGTTTAAGGATTGCGGACATGATACTAAATCCTGATGCAGCCTTTATTCAGCTACAGTCCCCGTTGAATTCAGTGAAAGTTTTGGCTGGGGAACAATGGATCTCTGTTCAGGATTTTGATATTGCCTTTCAAAGTGTGCTTCTGCACAGAATTTATTGAATGGGATGGTTTAAAAGAAGTTAGCAAACATAGGGCCAAGTCCTGAATTCCTTACCAAGGGAAAATCTAAAATCTGGTTGCAAGCAGCCAAAATGGTGATCAAGAACATGCATTGAAATTCCAACCAGCTCTTTGGTTCAAATTTCTGTCTCTTATATTCACACCTCATGAATGCTTGTGTGAATGTTTTTGTATATATGAAGGTTTCTTTAAACTGTACAGGCATCCATATTTGATAGTGACCAAGGCTATTTGTACATAGAGAAAAGTGCTCATTTTTGTTGGATTTTTTCCTACTTACTGTGGGTGTGGCCAAGTTTCCCAGAGTCCCATAAAGTTTGCTTACAGCCATCAGTACTGGCTCTCAGTATTCTGTGATGTTATTTAGCTGTAATTTACTCCAATTGTCTTCTAAGAGCCAAATAAGCAGTGGAGGTGTTAGTAATGGTGCTAGACAATATTGATCTCCTGTGGTTTGGCAAATTCTCTGGTTTGTCATCCAAGGGTGTCATCTCTGGTTTGTCATCTCTCTGGACTAGAGAGGTTCAACCTGTACTGACAATCCACAAAGGAAAGCCCATCCAGCCCTGTGCTGAAATGACAAGTCAACAACTATGGCTTTTGAGAGAAGGCCTGAACAGATGACAGAATATTGGCTGAAATGATTGTCCTAGTGAAGTCACTGGGGCTACGTCTACACTGCAGAGTTTTTGTGCAAAAAAAGCTGTTTTTGGCAGTGTGGACACTCTCTTGCGCAAAAGCACTTCTCTTGCGCAAAAGCACATGGCAGTGTGGACGCGCTCTTGTGCAAGAAGCCTGCAGTGTAGACGTAGCCAGAGAGATCTGCTACTGACTGCACTGGAGCCAGATTTCTCACATTTGAGGCTTTTCAACATCACCTATTAAAAAGGTGGTGAACTATCTGTGCAATTACACAATTTTCAGATGAGAAGACAACAGAATTATCTGGCCCGTACAACGAAAAGGAATTGGTGGTGAATGAAAATCCACATTCAGAGTAGAGAAAACAGACTGAAAAGTTGTCACATAAGGTAAAAAAAAAGACAACCACCAGAGTGAGTACAGCAAATCTGAAGGAAGATAAATGGATAATTTAACAGCCATTCAGTTTTCAAGAAAGACAAAGAACAAACTACATTGCATCAGAAAAGGACTAGAAATGATGATGGATGAAACACTTTTAGAGCGTTGAACACCACAGAATCACAGTAGCCTGCAGAATTCCCAGCTGAGGATAATTTCAAAGACCTAAATAAGGATATGAAATTGATATGGATTAACGAGTTTTTCAAAATCTATTTAATGGCAAGGCAGAAGGCATTGATCGCTCCTCAAAACAAATGTTGACAGGAAAGAGTCATCTCAGATTTTGCACAAACTGTGGTGTAAAATATATAGGATCAAGACCAAAACCAAGAATTGCAGAACCAAATAAAAGATTATATTGGTATTTATGAAACAGTAAGTCATCTTTTCATGGAAAAGAAATACTGAATCCTGGGTTTTATTAAATGATTATGAACAGATTAACTATCAGATTGCCTAGAAACTGTAGCAATATATCAGTTGAGCTATTTCAATAGATTTCCAATCTCTCAGTCACATTTCTTCCCTTTGACAAGAACAATTTTTACTCTGATCAGAGCACACTTTGCTACAAATAACTTAAAAGTATTATACACATTTTCTTCATTATAGCATATGGGTCATTTTTATCAATAAAAGAAGTTTGTTTTATTAATCCAGCCAGCCATAACTTTATTAGAAACAGATACTGCAGCATTATTTTGGAAGTATGCAGAATGTTTTGCTATCAGAAGGAGGAAACTTTAATAACTGTTCAATTCAGAGGATGCTGAATATATTTTGTATGCCAGATCACTCCTGCTCACAGCTTGCTCCTCGTGCACTTTTGGGGGTTACTATATCCAGGTGCATTCATTCCCTAGGGAGGGCAGGCACTGTTTTCTTCACTGCCCTCCTTTGGCAGTTTCATTGGAGATAGCAGCTGTAAATTATATTGGTAGTCTCCAAGAAACTGCACTAGCAGAAATCCTAAAGGAATGCAATGATTAAGTGCATCTCCAGCTGCCCTAGTCACACACTTTCCCAGCCAGGTTTTTGGAGGCTGTGCTTGTCCCTTATGGGCTACCCATCATGGGGAAAGCAGAGTCTTTTTCTACAATTGCAGCCTTCTCTTGTGGTGCACTTATCTCTTTTGGAGTTTTGCATCTGGAACAAAAATGGCTTTTCATCCATAAAACAAAGCCATAAAGTTTGCACACAACTCCATAAAAATGTATTCAAGCTTTTGTCCTTTATCTTCTGTAGCAAGCCTCCAGAAGACAGTCTTCTTTTAGCAATAGAGTTTTGTTTTTCAGTACTAGCATGCATGTAGAGATAGCAAACCAAGGGATGATTTTGGTTTTGCAGAACATTTTCTGTCAGACCAAAGCTGTGGCTGGCTGACCTGTAGGTCCCATTTTCTTCTGACCTCAAAACAATTCAAGGAATATCAGATAAATGGTTGACCTCTGGCATATGTATTCTTATGAAAGCCACATCAGCAAAATTCAGTTCAGCTCTGTTATCCCATCAACTTTAGTGAAGTATAAAACACTTATATTGTATTTGAATTTATCTCTATGGCTTCCAGGTCACTGAGGGCACATTTACACAGCAGGGCTAAACTCAAAATAAGCTACTCAACTTGAGCTACGCTAATTGCGTTGCTCAAGTCAAAATAGCTTATTTCGACTTTTGGCGCTGTCTGCACAACAGTTATTTCAAAATAGAGCACTCTTCCCCCAACTTCCCTTACTCCTCATACAATGAAGGTTACAGGAGCTGGAGTAAGAAGCTTGTTATTTCGAATTTATTTTGAAATAACAGGCTTGCTGTGTAGACACGCACTACATTATTTCGGAATAACTGACGTTATTCTGAAATAACGCTGCTGTGTAGACATAGCCTAACTTCTTAACTTCTCCTTCCAAATCACGAAGTTCCTACACAATAAAGTGAGTAATTAGAAATCAGTGGATTCCAAAGCAGAGTAAACATGGGGACCTATAACATTCTGACATGCTCAAAATAAATGTGTGTCTTATTGCATAATTTGTTTTATAAATATTAGAGCTGCAGCCATATTTTTTGGGCTGCAATCTTGTCACAGTTGGGCTATGTCTACACTACAGAGTTTTTGCAGAAAAATGGCTGTTTTTCCGCAAAAACTCGTGGAGCGTCCACACCTCAAGCACGTTTTTGCGCAAGTAAATCGAAAGATAAGAGGGGTTTTTGCGCAATTGGTAATCCTCATTCTACATGGAAGAATGCCTTTTTGCGCAAGAGCTCTTGCGCAAAAAGGCATATGTGGATGGGGAAGAGGGGGTTTTTGCTCAAGAAGAGGCAAGCGGAAAAAGCACAGGTTCCCTGGTGGCCGTTCTGTCCATAGCAATCAGCACTTACTTGCGAGAGAACATCCAGGCAGTCTGGACGCTCTCTTTCACAAAAGCGCATCACTTTTTCGATGCGCTTTTTCAGTGTGGACGCTCTCTTGTGCAAGAAGTTTTTGCAGAAGATCTCTTCCGACAAAAGCTCCTTGAGCAAAAAGCCTGCAGTCTAGATGTAGCTTTGGTATGTTAAACAAGGTCAGAACTGGTCAATGTTTGAATAGGAGCCTTCAATGAAAATCCTGGATCATGAGAAAGTGGTATTTTATGATTCAGTAGGTATAATTCTTTCCCTGACTCATTTTGGCACTGGGTGAGATGCTGAGTTTGATTTACACAGCATTTTGGACTACCGGAGAGAGGTCTTCTCTCCCAAGCCACACAACTCTGGGAGGGCCCTTAAAGTAACAGTTCTCCTGAAATTTTAAACTGTCTGGGAGCTGTTAGCTAAGTGCTTTTAGCAGAGGCTCCTTAACACTAGAACTTACCTCACTGGTCTGATAGAACTAATTTAACAACTTTTGGAGCACAAGGCAAAACCTGTCTCTTTCCATTGGCTTTTGCCTGCAGTGATTGATTGTAGGGCTTCAGCGGGATGCTTATTTGGGCAAATGTGTTGTTCCTTTGAAAGCTTTATTAAATAATGTCCGTGAGCCAAGATTTCATGTTTGGAATTTTAGTAGTGAAGAACAGAGACAGTTCAATATATTTTTAGGGGTAACTTCTAAGACAGAAAACAGTGTCTTTTCTCACTTTTGTCACTAGGAGACATTCCTTTAACACACTGACTGAGCTGCTATCAGAGATTACAGGGGTCCTGGTTCAATGATCACCTGGTCTCTATGAATACTGAACACAGGATAAATTCTGATCCTTTACTCATGCTGACTAGCATCTTCCTCAATGACCAGTCCCATTGCTGCAGTCAGCAGGGATCAGCTCTTCAGAGCATGAGGGTGCCATTATTACACAGCACTGCAGAACATGCTAAGAGTACATTTATACTGCAATCAGAGGTATACCTGTACTAGCTTTAATTAAATTAGCATGGTAAAAATAGCTGTGAAAATGGCTTGCCTGCCAGGGACCTTGGGTACATACTCACATTGCCAGCCTGCATTGAAGCCCATGTGACCCACATCTTCACTGCTAGCATGGGGGAACTTACTCAAGCAGCACTTATTTCTCCACCTGCAGTACAAGTACATACCCTAATCTTTACTCCGTGTCTGTAAGGTAGGCAAAATTATTAGCCACATTTTACATATAGGGGAAATGGGGCAGAGAGGTTCATTAATTTATCCTAGGCTGCACAGGGAGTCAGTGTCAGCTAGGATAAGAAGTTGAGAAATCCTGACCCTCAGTTCTCCACTCAGACTACTGACTATGTGCACCAGTTGGTAACAGGCAAAGTCTGTAGTAGCTGCAGGACAGGCTGTTAAAGCCAATGTTATGCCAGTCAAAATCATATCTAATCTTACCATCTCTGATCACAGGCAGGCAGCTCTGTTTGCCATCCTCCCATTGATATCTTCCTGGTTGCTGTACAGTCTTATCTCTTCCATCTTGCACAGATGCATTATCAAAGCATTATGACAGCTTCCACACTTCTTTTCAAGTAATATAAGTTATGTCAGACTTTTTTCTTACACCTTTGTCAGCTGCATCCTATAAAATGCACAGTGAATATATCATGCACTATGTATCTTTTCCACAAACAGTCCTTCTCTCTTTGTGGGGCCTATACAGAGCAACAAAAAGATACTACAGCAGTTTGAATTTGTAGAAAAAAAAAGTGTGAAATACTACCATTTGAGAAACATTATTTAATCAAAATTTAACTCTGCAATACATAGACACAGAGGGGAAGAAGTATATTATTTACTAATTTTTGAGTGCCTGGATAGCCAGCGTGTATGTTTTTAACATTTTTTTGTAATGGAAGATGAAAACAAACAATGGCTAAGATAACTTTAAAAAGATCTTATGGCCTGATCCTGCACCTGTTATTCATGTGACTAGCCTACCACATGGACATCAACAGGCCTACAGGTTTCTTGCCAATGTAGGATTCTTCTTTTGCTTGAGTATAAACTGATCACCATCTGGGGGACATGAAGAATTTTTCTTAAGGTACAAAAACTAAGACAATAACAGATGCATTATTGGTGGTTTGTGACTTTTTCTGAAACATCCAGTTTTCATGCAGCTACCTGGGACAAATGATTTGCCCACTGAAATCAATGGGAAATTTGCATCAGTAGGAACTAGACTGGATTTTATCAATGTGGACACCGAATTAAATGGATCACTGACATGAATTCCTATGAGGAATAAATGAAAGAAAAGGATGAATGAACAGTACTTAAGGGATTTTCGTTCAATAAAATAGAAAGTAAGTTGTAGAACAAAGAGCCAGAGGTGAAGAACCCTGAGTGGGTTAGAGCCAACTAATCTTAAATAGCGTTAGGAATAAATTGGTGAATAATTTGGATCATGAACAGATGCTATGAATGTAAGGTAGTAAATGCTGAAGAACCTGCCAGGGAACAGAGAAATGTGTTGCTGTTAAAATAATTTTGCAGAAGCTTCATAAAAGAAAATTGATTAAAAAAGGCATTTAATAAGTAAAACAGGACCAGATATATGAGTTCAAATGAGTTTTTAATTACATCTCAGGCACAAGTAAAATCCAGTTTGTGTAGTTTATATCAGAAAAGTCCTAGTGAAATTCTTTGGTAATCAGAAAAATTAAAATAAAAGCTAGAATTATAGTAGCAGGTTTAATTAAAAGCAGGTCAAAATAAAGGGGCCTCAAAGCCAAACTATACAATACAGAAGTAGTGTTTGAAACATGAAATCAATGCTTGAATAAAGACATTTGATAAACTCTATGCAAAATCAGCATTGTGGACCATTTCTAACCAACAGAGTAGCTCAACTAATGGGTAACAAAAGCTAAAGTTTTTTTAAGATTACTCTGTGTTCTTTAACTAGTTAACAGAATTTCCTGTAATAAGAGTGAAAAATCAAAGATATGGTTTATTCATTGTGAAATTTTACTTTTAATTTATTTTAGCTAATTTTAATATCCTAAAGTAATCATAAAGAGTACATGAAAAATCCTGAAAGTGTCCTCATCCTTGCTGTTTAGTCTGTAAATACCTGAGTCCTATTAAATGTACAATTAAATCACATGGTGAATCAAAAAGATCTTCACAGCACACAAAATCTGTCAGTTAACTTGTGATTCAAAAAGTGTGGTTGAATCCATTCTGAGTATAGCGAGGGCCAACTGTTAGGCCTTTTAGGAGTCAGGAGCAGGATTTGGTCCTTTCGACTAATTTTAAGAACCCTAGGGAATAGTGGAAACCTCAAGCAGAGGTACTGCACAGTATGCGTGGCAGATGAATATTTTGGCCATGTATAATACCAGCAACTCCACCTTCATCAACCAGTATGAAGTCACCACTGCACCATCTTTGGTATGCAACAGATTGACTGCGCAGCAAGAGGGGAAATGACTAGGGCCCACAGAAAACAAAGAATAGACCTTGAATGTCATCATTCTAGGACCCACGTATTATCACCCATATTGTATAAGCTATATCGAGCATGTGCATAGAGATGCCTTGGCCTAGAAGTGTTATTTTTGACCTGGAACAAGAGACCTGGCACAACAGCAGGCCAGTGCAAGTCTGCCAGGATCTGAAGAATCACTATAAGGCAGTGCCAGGGATGCCCTATTTCCCGGGCTCCTACATCTCCTTTCAATTCACTGTAGGCACTGCAGATATACATTATCAGCACAAACATCTATGGCCTGGGTGAGGTGTAGATCATTCTTTGCTTTCAGGTGATGGGAGCATGAAGGCCTGAGTGTACAATGCTACATCTCTAAGGACAATTCAAAAGTGATTTTTAAAAAATTATTTTATCAAAAATGTGTACCTTTTTTCTTCAAAGTTTTGAAAATTCAAGACATTTCTGCCAGCTCTACTCCTCTCTGTTGATGTACATCTGTGCAAGCATTGCCATTGCCATGACAAGATGCTTTGCATAGGAAGTTCCTGGTGAATTGCCATCCGGAGTGTATGTTGAATTGACTGCCTCCAAATTATGAAGGAGATTGGCTGTTCACACCAGCAGTGAGTTTCTACCACTGATGTTAATGCTTATATTTGGTTGTCTCTCATAGATTTCCAAAAACACATTGTTCTCTGAAATAAAGGGCTAAAATATAGAGAGCTCAGAAAGGATCTAGTTTGCACCAATGGAAACATTGTACATTTAAACAAGCAAAGTCCTAAAATATAGTTACAAAGTAATGAAATGCCACTGTCCGGCAATAACATCTCTGTGATCTTACTGGGCAATCAGTTTATACCCTGTCGCCAACCCTGCACATCGGGCTTCACATTTTACTCCGTGGTAATTGCATAGTTGAAGCAATTCACAGTAGATTTACTCCATGCTCTAGACAAAATTAATTAGTACTTATGGTCTGATTTTCAAAAATGCTGAGCACTTGCATTTCCTACTGAATCTGCTGACATTGCAGATGCTCAGCACATCTTCAAATCAGGCCATTGAACTTTAATTATCATGCAGGCACTCAATTAAAAATCTGCCAAGACTTATTCCAGTAGCTAACCAAGTCCCCATGGCTTGCAGGGTATCCATATTAACCTACAATACTAAACAGTCTTCTGGGGTCCTGAGGCCATTTAAGTTGATTGCTGATGAATATCTTGATGATTTGGTTTAAACGACAGGTTTAATAGCAAAAACTCCATACCTATCCACCTCTATATTTTTAAACATTCTGCATGTCTATAAAAATCAATGTTTGTTGTCTTCTCCTTCATTCTCCTTTCTCATGACGTTCCTCCACGGATTGCAAACATGCACTTCACTTTCCATCATAGAAAGCAGACTATCCAATCTACAAATAGAGGCCTTACATTATTAATTAAAAGAGCTGCAGACAGAATAATACAGCAGTTACACTTCTTTTTATCTGAAACCTAGCATATCTTACCAGCACCGGATTGCATTTATACCTTGGACACAAATCAGACATCAGAAATGATAAGACACAAACTTGTAGGGGGGACATTTTTACCTGCCTGGTTAATCATGGGTTTAAAAGTAGCCATTCTTCTACAAAGAAATTTCATCAGCCAATTACAGAGAGAGAGTGCACAATTGGTATTCATCTACAAATCTGACAGTGTTTCCCTGGACTTGGAACAAAGACATTAACTGGATATCATATTATAAAGCCAGTCTTCCCTGCCTCTAACAACCACATTTTTATGTCAGCAGCTAAGAATGGGACAATTCCAGCCTACTTAATTAGCCTCTTTAGCACCAGTGCACTTCTCCCCCGCCTCCTTATAAATACCTTGGTTCTTATAATTTCCACTCCAGCTCATCATCTGATGAAGTGGGTTTTACCCATGAAAGCTCATGATACTATATATATTTTTGTTAATGTCTAAGATGTCACAGGACTACTCATTGCTTTTTTTGTAGTGTAGACATACACTAAGGCTATGTCTAGACTATGGTATCCCGGAAACACTCCGCCACATCCAGGGGAACACATCTGCTCTTCCAGCATATTTGTGGAAGAGCAGACGCACTCTTTTGGAAGCCCTGTCTTCCTCGTTTCACAAGGAAAAAGGGCTCTTCTGAAAGAGGAGGGTTTTCTGAAATTTGGCCCAGTGTAGATGGGCCAAATTTCAGAAAAGCCTCTTCCGAAAAAATAATCAGGAAAAAGGTACACAAATTGCGGAGCGCAATTTGCATACCTTTTTCCAGAAAAAAAAAAACAAAAAAACAAAAAACTTGTAGTGTAGACATAGCCTAAGTGACTCAGCTCTAGGAACTGAGTTGGGATCCTGGGCTCCCTATGGCTTAGAGAGGCTTTTAACAGCCTTCCCACATTACTCTATGGCAGAGCTACGCAACACACAGCCCATGGGCCATTTGTTTGCGGCCCACAGTGCAGATTGGGTTGACACGGGGCTCAACATGCGGCCTGCGGATGGGAACCGTTGAACATGGCCTCCAATGGGAACACGCTCCACAACGGCGAGTCAACAGAATGGTCTTCTGTTGATATGCGTTTTAGTAGTTAAATTCCTGGACTGTCATTGCTCATTAAAAGTGCTGTCATATGGGTGGAAATCGGGTAAATATTGCATTTTATTAATATCAGCAGAACTGACTTAAATGGAGATGTGTGTTGTATAGTCTTGCCTTAATCTTTGTATTCATGCCCATCAGTGTGAAAGAAGCTATTTGCATATATGTGCACGTACATGCAACCACACTTAAGTTGTGGCTCTCGGCATGTGCTATGGGTATCATTGTGGCCCACAGGGCTTCCAAAGTTGAGTAGCCCTGCTCTATGGGTTGCATTGCTGCCTGGAATCTCCATAACACTGCATGCTGCATCCCAACTCCCAACACATACCCTATACCTGAGAATTGTGAAAGGTCTGTGAAAGAAAAGCTTATGGCTGTCTGTCCCAGTGCTTACACTGGGAAGCATTTTACCTATCCACATACAGGGCTTTTCAAGCCCTTTACACTACTACTGCTTTACCCAGTGTTACCCGGAGAGCTGAGGTAAACAATTGCTGTGCTGTGGGCTATGCAATTTAATTAAAGCCTAAGGTGCCCTCCCACAGAAGCCAGATTCGGCCTGGTATCCTGTATCTAATCACCAGGGAAACAACTTTAGAAATCACCAAACAACAAGAATTTAGGGCCAAACCATGTATTTTAAAAGGTAAAGATCAAACATCAGCAACCACATGCAATTTAACAACAGTCCCACCCTAACCCTAGAAGAAAAGAAGATAGAATAGTCCCACACACATAAGGTTATACATTACATTCATAGACGGCGATTGATGTTAGATGTCCGTGACCTACAACCTTGCAGCTAATGTAAAGCCTTAAGGGAGGACAAACAGAGCGATCCCTCGATGGATGCCTCTAGCCTCCTGCGAGCCGACGCTTGAAGGGGGTACCGGATCCTGTCCGAGTATTCCGTAAGCGAGACGGTATTATAAGTCCCAAAGTCTTAGTGGTAGTAGGAAAAAGCTTCCTTTATTCCAATGAATGTCACTCGAAATGGGTAGTCTTGTCAGACTGCAGGCCGGAACTTTGGTCTCCTCAGGGTGGACAATGACGTACGGGGATGACGAACCACAGGCGACGCACATGTAGGACACGAGGAGAGTCAAAGAACGCGAGTGTTCCTTGACAGGGGCTTATAAACACTTCAAAGCGGGAAAACTCTGAAGAGGAAGGGGTGCAAAACCTTAGAGCCGGGTGCATAAGAAATTGAGTGCCCTGTGCAAAAGATGGATGCGCATGCAGGCAAATGGGGCTGTGTGCACAGTCTTGGGTGCTGAGTGCACAAGTTTAGTGCTGGGTGCACAGGTGTAGTGCTGGGTGCACAACCTTTCTCTACCCGATTTTGGCAGGAAAATTGTTCTGAGGAAAGAGGAATCCCTCAGACTCCATTTTGTATTATGCCCAGGCAACACCAGTATGAAAAGGCTGTAGTGGGGGTGGGGATGTCTCATGATTATGGCAAGTAGTTTGAAAATGTAACCTGATTACACTCTGAAAGCTCAAACCCAGAAGATAAATAAAAAGAACCTAAAATGTATTGGCTTAAAATGCCATGATTTTAAGCCAATCTCATGATATTTGAATGTTTGAAGTTAACAGTACTGGTTTAGCCCTTTTTCCTAGATGTTGGATCAGAGATATTGTCAGTATTTATTTGTTTTTCTCTCTTCCTTTATATCTTTCTCCAGTCTCTAGTGAAGGTGAATGTGAAACTGAAGCCCATGTTGGACTCTGTGGCAGTAAACAGGGGTAAATGGGAGGAGCTGCACCAGAAAACACTTCTCTCCCATACAACACCCTCTTCCTCTTCTTCCAGCTTTTCTGTCTCTCTTGATGACATACATTAAGCCTGTGAACATCAGCTGCTGTTATGACGACAGCTGTCTGCAAGGCAGTCCTAAGCTCAGCCACATCATTTTTAAAAAATGCTTCCACTGACATGATTAATTGATTGGATATAATTTCGCTGGCCATGGTTTGGCTTTTATGTAGGTGTTCAGTTGGTCTGAAAAGACCTGAGATAAGATGATGCTGATATCTGGAGTCACATAGAAGGCACAGCAGAAGCAGTCATTGAGCTCCATCACATTTCAACTGCTGTTGTTAAAAACAAAAACAAAAAGACAACAAAAAAAAAACAAAACCCACCAGACTGCAGACTGAAATACAAGAATTTACATCTTAATAAAATTAATAATACAGAGCAGACTGGGAATGCACAATTATCAATGCATATGCAAGGAGCTGCAGGAAAACAGAAGAGTGTGTAATTACTTTGTTGTTTTGCATCTTTTCAGTATTTGTTATGAACCAATTATGCCTGCTTTTGTAATGTTTTTCTCATTCCTTCTCTGTTATGCTTGAGCATTCTGAAATGCCTGCTTTGTATTCTACAAAAGTATTTTTTTACAACAAAGCTGCTTAGTGATTGATCAGAGCCTTTAGAATTGCCTGTCTGCTACATTTAAAAATAAACTTTATTATCTTTAAAAATATCAATCTGTCCCAGTTCCCCTAAAATATTCATATTAACAATGCAGTGAATTGCATTGCAGGTGGAAATCTGTATAAAGGCAAAAATTACTGCATGGTAATTTGGGTTCATTCTTTTAGAAAAACTGTTTCATTTTAAGCTGCATTTTACCTAAGGAAAGAACTAATAGCTTTTAACAAAAATAGGATAAAAAGGGAAATGTATTGCTTTGTGCTGAAGAATGTGCATTGAAGAGTTTACTTTGGATGTGTCTTTCTGATATAATTTCCAACTGAGATAAATATTTTGACTGTTACCCCATAAGAAATGAAGGAGAAATAGAGTACCATCACACTGGATATCGACTACCTCTTATTTCTCTTACCATGTCTTTTATCCTATTACAACTAGCAGAAAGCAAATCCAGGGTAACATATCTGATGAATAGTTGTAAGTAAAATGTTGATCAGTTGTGATAGATAAAGAATTCAAACATGCCTAGTTCTCAGTGACCACACTAAAGTTGGCCTCTTCCAATCAGTGCAGAAATCCTTGGCAAAACAGCACTGTAATCCATGATTTGAGACTGCTTGCTCTATTCCAAGCACGTGAATACAAGAGGACGCATGACAGAATACTTCCCATCTTTAGGGCTTCTTAAGCATGAAATTGCCCCTTCAGGAAAAAAGAAAGCTACTAGGGTCATCAGTTACTGGAGGCCCTGACAATGGCAATTTGAAACTAGGAATGGCTACCACTAGGCAAAAACAGCATAAGAAATTAAAGCCAGATTCTAATCTCTTTTACACTGTCAGCAAAACAGAATAACACCTCTCACTTCAGTGGAGATACCCTGGATTGTCATTGCTGTAACAAAAATCAGAATTACTTACAGGACCAGATTTTCATAAGAGACGAGTACCATTCTCTCTCATGATCACCTAAGTAAGATGGGCAGTGCACTAAGCATTTTTGAAAATCCAACCATTACTTCTAATTGACTATTTGTAAAAATATATCCATTTATTAAAATGTTTTGTACTACTTATAATTTGTGTAGACATTAGAATGCCTGAATAATCCAGAACCAGTGCAAGAAAATCTAGTTATCTAAATCACTGAACCATATCATGTTTGCTACCAAAGAGAAATGGGGAGGGAGAAGGAGAAATGTATGCTATCCAGAGGTAAATACATTCACTGTATGAACTTGTTTCTGTTACCTTTCCACCTCTTCACTCTTTCCCTAGTAATGTCCCTAGTAATGAAAGAGATGAGATAGTGTGCTGCAAACCGGTATTAAACTTATTTATATAATATGTGCTTTATTGGAAAAGCAGACGCCATGATTGACTTGGTAATACTGGCAGCTATACGTAGCTGTCCTGAATTTTGATAATGCATATTGCTAAGTGTAACATAATTTATAGTATGTATCCTATAGCTTCCTCCAAGATTAAGTTTTCCCATATTTCCTTTCATTTTTACTGGGTTCAGTGCACTGTTGCCCATAGCAACACCCACTGGCAGTGATGGGAATTCAACAGCACTGTAACCTGACATACAGTTAAGGCCTTAACAATGTCAACCATCAATCAAGCAGCTATTTGTAATTGCCTCCATCTATTTCTCCTGTCTTGTGGTATCTTTTCTATTGTGAGTCAAAATTCAGAAACTGCTGACTAATGCAATGGTTCTGTTCTTCCACAAGAAAGCAAATGAAAGCATGTAACATGATTCTCATCAAATTCTACTTTCAAACACACTGATACAGTTTTGTTAAAATCAGTAGTGTTGTACTGGTGAAAGTGAGTACAGAATTTGGCCATTAGTATTTCAATCTTAAAAACACTAAAGTCTTGATAAAAAAAAATCTGAGCCCTAAAGTTTTCAGTTTTAGTTCAAAATCCTAGCAACACATTTGCATTTTTTTTCCAAAAAAAGAGGCAGATTCTGTACAGAAACACATACAGTATTGATTTTCAAACTTAAGATGATATCAGGGACCTTTTTCACTGTGTGTCAGCTGCATTTAAAAAGGTTTTGGTGTTTTTTGGTTGATTGGAAAAAGCTGTTTTTGCACCAACTAGAGAAAAATACTTTTCCTGAACTTAAATCTGTTTTGTAAACCTATTCTAGGAAAAAATGCAAGAGAGATCACTGTAAAGTGTAGACTAGGCCAAATCCTGCAGTCCTGACTCAATTCCCTGCCCTACACAGGTGCAAAGATCCACCTGGGTTACACTGCACCAGTGGGAAGAACAGATTTGGGCGGGGGGAAGAGTGTATATCCCTACCTCATGCAGCATTGGGCAGTTCTGCTGGTAGTACCTGTTTGCTATGACACAGGTAATCAATAGGGTTCAACAGGCATTTAGCAGGAAACAAGTGAGGCAGAGAACAAAATCAACCGGTACTCAGAAAGGGGGGCTACTATAGCCTTGCTAAACCCTTTACCCCAGCCTTCCTGTTTAGACACTCCACACTCAGCTCAGTATCAATGCTGGGCAATGAGAGTCCTCAGTCATTTGTCCCAATCTTCGATGGGACTTTTGCCTGAGTAAAGCCCATGATTTGTCTGTACGAAATTTGTGACCAGTGGCTACAAGGTGCTGAGCACCTTGAATTCATGTTATAGTCAATGGAAGCCAGGGGTGTTTAATTCCTCCTGGGAGCTGCTCAGTACTTAGCATGATCTATACCCTGGCCTGTGGTTATTTACAAATTTGAATGTGTTGATTAGTATGATTTCTGCCCATCAAGTAAAGAAATGATAAACAATAGTATAAATAGGTATATTCCATTTTAGCTCAGGTATTCATTGTCACTGGAAAAGTAGCTGCATTTTCTGGCCTAGTAACCTTCTTAACCTCTCCTACTTATAGTGCACAGCATGTTCATGAACATGCCTAATTATCAACAAAGCCAATACCAGTATTCACAAAACACTTTTCCAAACTGCAGCCAGCAGTGCCTAATATAAAAAATAATTAGTAGGATTTAGACAGTTCATTGGTTCATGCTAATATAAATGACAATGTTTCAGTATACATAATGAATATATTAGTTGGCTTTTAGTAAAATTAGGAATTTGTAGGTGTAGCTAGGTATTTTGCATATTTAGTAACATTTTAGGACTTAAAAGTTTCACGATTACATAAGACATCAGTCCATACAAAATTAACAGAAGGCACTTCCGATGCTCAGAATGTCAGGAAATGTAAAGCAAGAAAATTACACTGGCCTTGCTCAAAAAATCTGAGGATTTCATTAACATATTAAAATTATCTGGATTGGTTTTACCAAACGATGAACATAATAAAATGTAAATTAGTTAAAATAAAAGGGTTCAGAACTTATTGTCGGTGATGGCCTACTCACTTTGACAATTCTGGGATACATGCTGTATATTACTTGTTGCCTTTCCTTCTCTGTTTTGGATTATGAATCTTTTGGATTTAATTTTTAGTTTATGAGCATGTTGAACATTGCATCTTTCAACTCAGTGAAAATACTATTGTAAACTGTCTATCGGTCTATGTGTGTTTGTGTGAGATATTATACACATGAACAGACATATAGACTGTTTTTTTCTACAGTAAATGGAGCCTATGTACTGCAAAAATGCATAACTTGGGACTGCAAAAGGTATTATTGCATCTGTTTCCTTTATGTTTTCTATTGTAATTCCATTTCCCTCATTGTTTTGCTTTAGTTTGTGTCAACAATTCTGATTCAACTTTTTTAAAAAGCATGTTTCTGAAATGAACAAATTGGTTTTATTTGTCTCACTAAAAATTAATAAATCACTTTAATGGTACCCTGTAATTTTTTTTTTTTTTCCTTTTCCCAGTGAGGCCTGCCTAATTATCAGGACCTCATCTATTGATTACTCATTCACATAGAAAAGGCAGAAGCACAAAAAACATCTTTGAGGGATTCAAATTTCATTTTTTGAAATACAAACCTTCATTTCAGTGAATTATACCCAATTTGCTCTGTTGTGACCAAACACAATATCTAGCTTCTTGACTTCAGTGGAACTATTCACAGGTGGAAGGATTTTAAATTATACCACTTCTTCCATGTACAAAACACTCCAGGGCTGTGTCTAGACTGGCCAGTTTTTCCAGAAAATCAGCCGCTTTTCCGGAAAAACTGGCCAGCTGTCTACACTGGCCGCTTGAATTTCCCCAAAAGCACTGACTTCCTACTGTAAGAAATCAGTGCTTTTTGCGGAAATACTATGCTGCTGCCGTTCGGGCAAAAGTCCTTTTGTGCAAAGCTTTTGCGCAAAAGGGCCAGTGTAAACAGCTGAGATTTGTTTTGCGCAAAAAAGGCCCGATTGCGAAAAGGGCGATCGGGCTTTTTTTGTGAAAACGTCTAGATTGGCACGACGCTTTTCCGCAAAAAGTGCTTTTGCGGAAAAGCGTCGTATAATCTAGACGCTCTTTTCCGAAAATGCTTTTAACGGAAAACTTTTCCGTTAAAAGCATTTCCGGAAAATCATGCCAGTGTAGACACAGCCCAGGACTCACTTTTAAATTCAGGGGCAGCCACAACTTGAGGTAGAAGAACCAGGCCAGCAGTAGAGTCAGGCAGCAAAGCAGAGTTAAAGACCATCTGTGAAGATAGATGCCCCTTGTCTCACATGGTTCTGAAATCTGTGGATTTAGGTAACAGAACCCCTAGGTTTTTCTAGAAGAGGGTGAAGGGAAAAGTCAGGGTGGATTGATTTAAATCAAGGCAATTTAAATTAGCTATTTAAATCACCAAGTGGAAAACTTTGATTCATATAAACTTTTCCATTGGTTCTTTATTTTCTAAACAAAAGTACATTTTCATTGTTTGATATTAAAACATGTTGATTTACACCTAAATCTGTTACACTAGATTCAGTACATCTATTTTCTACCTAGAATACATTATGATTATATATATTTATTTAAACAATTACATAGCTTAATATTTTCAGATTCTTATTAATTTTATTTTTTTTAATGTCAGAAAATTGTGACTATATGGCTTATTTACTAGATAAAAGTGTCTGGATTTTAAGGTTTGTCTCATATTCAAGAGTATGTTTCCTAAATTACTTCCTATGGTGCCATATTTATAAAGCTTCACCTCAAAGTTTGCTATTTTCCTGATTCTTTCTTTATACAGAAAAGTATATGCCAATGCAAAATGTGTGCATTTCTTCCTCCAGCCAGATCTCTAAAATATACAAGAGTGTTGTATCCTTCCTATTCTTATCAATGGCTATATTTGGCATTATGTTGTAACAAAAATATATGATTGGTGATAACAGAAGGAAGTAATTGAACCTTTTTTCAACCAAAATTTTGATATATCACAAAATAAGACCTAGCATGATAGTAGGTTATTTATGTAAGTTCATATAGTGGGGTTCTTCCCCCACCCCACCCCAAAAATACCATAAATGATAGTGGTTAATTGTGTGACAAGTTTAATTTTTAAAAATCTTAAATCCATTAACTTCTGTTTTTATACACCAATGTCTGCAGGCACCGGAACTAATTTTTTAAATATAACATGGCTTAGTATTTGTTCAGAAGCCCTTTATGCGCCATACTGTGCTTCATTTAGCCTACAATGAAAATGTAAGTTGTAGATGCCAACAGAAGAAAAAAAGTTTATAAAGTTATGGTTACAATCTAACTATGAAACCCAAGAAAACCACTTAGGTTTGTGAGTCTCTTAATTGAGAGGTTAATTAACAGTATAGATCTGTGGCTGTTATTACACTATTAGTCCACTGAAACGTTGTATTTCAGCCACATCGTGGGGAATTTACTATTTTTGCTCAATAAAAGGCAGCACAGCTACGGCATTAGGAATCGCTCAATAGGTGCTGTATCCGTAGATCGCAATCCACTTGCCCCAGCTGGCCAGTCTTGCAGAAACCAAACCCCCGGCAATCAGGCTGTTGACCCATGTACCTCAGTCTCCCCATCTATACAATGGGGATAACAGCCCCACTTTTGGAAAACCGCACAGAACTGGGCTCCTCCCGGGGCAGCCTAGGCAGCAAACGCCACCGCCTCCCCCTCACCGCCTCACTTCGCGGCAGGTACCTAACAAGCCCCGCGGCCGGGCCGCTGGTGTCAGCGCGGGGGTCTCAGCTTCGATCCCTAGGGGGGGAAGGGGGCACTGGGCGGCTTCCCGGCTACCGCACTAGGTGGGCGTTATCGTTACCCAGCGGCTGTGAGGCGCGCCAGGCCCGCCTCCGAGTGACACGTGACTCCTCCAGCACTGGGGATGCTGCGCAGCCTGTGAGGCGAACGAGGAGAGCGCCCCGCCCCCCGTGGGAGGGGGCGTCCGCCAGATGCAGGCTAAGGGGGTGGGGCCAAGCTCGGAACTCAACAACCCAACATGCAAGATACACGCCATCCTATTAGCGGAGCGGCCCCGCCCCCCCGTAGAGACTACGCTTCCCAGCATGCAGTGCGGCCCCGCCGGAGGGTGCCCCCACGGAACCTGTTGGTTCCTTCTCAGTATGCGGCGAGCTCACGTCATTTCCGCGTCCGACAGACCAGCCGCCGTGATAGGTACAGCAGGCGGCAGCACCACTCCGGTAGTGCTAAGCTCCGAGCATTTCCGTTTCCACCTGGGTTGTTGCCATGGCAGCGGGGAGACGTGGTCTCGCTGTCACTCCCGTTTCCGGCGGGGTGGTTGCTGTGGTAGCGGCGGCCCGGGGACGCGCTGAGCCTGGTAGCTGCGGCCATGGCCGGGGCTGCTCCGATCGCGGACGGGGAATTCACAGCGGCCATTTACGGGCTGATCCGGGCTGGGCGGTTCGCGGAGGCGGTGGGGATCCTGGGCAGCGAGCTCCAGAACAGCTGCCGCTCCCGGGCCGGCCTCTCGCTGCTCGGCTACTGCTACTACCAGCTGCAGGACTTCGCGGCGGCGGCCGAGTGCTACGAGCAGCTGGGGGCGCTGCACCCGGAGCTGGACGAGTACCGGCTCTACCAGGCCCAGGCCCTCTACAAGGCCGGGCTGTATGCCGAGGCCCTGCGGGTCGCCAGCCCCTTGCTCGATGTTCCCGCTTACCAGGGACGCGCCCTTCGCCTGCAGGCTGCTGCCCATTACGCTCAGGGTGACCTCGCCGCAGCCAAGAGCCTGGTGGAGCAGGTACTGGCCGCTGCTGCAGAGAGCAGCCCTGGGGCCACGGAAGACACCTCAGAGATGCCAGATGCTGAGGTCAACCTGGGCTGCCTGTTGTACCGGGAAGGGCGGCACGAGGAGGCTTGCGGCAAATTTGCAGGTGCCATGCAGGTGCTGGGTTACTCTCCTGAACTGTCATACAACATGGCGCTATGCTGCTATGCAGCCAAGCAGTATGCACCTGCCCTCAAACACATCTCCGACATCATTGAGCGTGGCATCCACCAGCACCCTGAGCTCAGTGTGGGCATGACCACTGAGGGCATTGATGTCCGCAGTGTGGGCAACACCCTGCTCCTGCACCGCACTGCTCTGGTGGAGGCCTTCAACCTCAAAGCTGCCATAGAATACCAGCTACGCAACCTGGAAGCAGCCCAGGAGGCACTCACAGACATGCCACCAAGGGCTGAGGAAGAGCTAGACCCTGTCACCCTGCACAACCAAGCGCTGATGAACATGGACAGCCGGCCCACTGAAGGGTTTGAGAAACTGCAGTTCCTTCTGCAACAGAACCCCTGCCCACCAGAGACTTTTGGGAACTTGCTGCTATTGTACTGTAAACATCAATATTATGACCTTGCTGCTGATGTGTTGGCAGAGAATGCCCATCTGACCTACAAGCTGCTTTCACCTTACCTTTACAACTTCCTGGATGCCATGATTACATGTCAAACTGCTCCTGAGGAGGCCTTCCACAAGCTAGATGAACTTGCAGGGACAATGACTGACCAGCTGAGAAAGCTCACTAAACAAGTGCAGGAAGCTAGGCAAAACCGGGATGATGAGGCTGTCAAAAAGGCAGTTAATGAATATGATGAGACACTGGAGAAATATGTGCCTGTCTTGATGGCCCAGGCCAAGATCTATTGGGACATGGAGAACTACACTATGGTGGAGAAGATCTTTCGCAAGTCAGTAGAGTTCTGCAATGAACACGAAGTGTGGAAGCTGAATGTGGCTCATGTGCTCTTCATGCAGGAGAACAAGTACAAAGAGGCCATTGGCTTCTATGAGCCCATTGTGAAGAAGCACTATGATAACATCTTGCAAGTCAGTGCCATTGTGCTGGCCAACCTTTGTGTTTCCTACATCATGACCAGTCAGAATGAAGAGGCAGAGGAGCTGATGAGGAAGATTGAGAAGGAAGAAGAGCAGCTCTCTTATGATGACCCTGAAAAAAAGATCTACCATCTTTGCATTGTTAACTTAGTGATTGGCACACTCTACTGTGCCAAAGGAAACTATGACTTTGGCATCTCAAGGGTAATTAAAAGTTTGGAGCCTTATAACAAAAAGTTAGGCACAGATACTTGGTATTATGCTAAAAGATGTTTCCTGTCCTTGCTGGAGAACATGTCCAAGCACATGATCATGCTACGTGACAGTGTTATTCAAGAGTGTGTGCATTTTCTAGAGCAGTGTGAGCTATATGGCAGAAACATCCCTGCTGTTATAGAGCAACCACTTGAAGAAGAGAGGATGCACAGTGGGAAGAACACAGTTACATATGAAGCCAGGCAGTTAAGGGCACTGATGTATGAGGTCATTGGGTGGAATGTGTAAATACTTTGCCATTCCAATACAAGATGTAGATGGACTATGATTCTCATGTTTTATTTTCACTTTTGATTTCCTTGTCCCTGTGTATTCAAAGTCATGTATTTTCTTTTTGTTTTAAATATATTTATCCTTTGTATTTAAATGTTTATCCTACTATTTTTGCTGTATTTGGTGGAAGATGGTGTTCTAGCACAAATGTAACATGTTTAATGACTAACAATATCCTCACACAGCAGTGATTTTAAATTATTTAAGCTATCACTATCCCCCCCAAAAACCTTTTTACAAAAATGTTGTGGAGATTTTTCTGTGTATGTGGTTAATAGGAAGCTACAATAACAAGTTTTTATAATCTCTATGTTGATACTTTGAAATATTTTCCCTTCTTTCTCCTATCAGCTTTGGGGCTAGACAATGGAAATCTGGTATAAAACCATTTCTTTAATTTATGTTCATTTCCCTGTTTTGGAAAATCCTTTTTTTCTACTGCACTTTTATATAGTTTGTTATAGAGGTTGTATTTCCTAACACTAAAATTATTTTGTATTATAAACATGAGGCTACAAAAATTTGTGGGTTTGGTTATATAACTGGTAAGAGAAAGGAAATGAGCATCTTTTGACCAGAGTGTTTATTGGTTTTGAAGTTTTGGTGAAGAATCCAGATGCTGTGACTATCCCCCTTATGTATACCTCCTTTTCGATGTCTCCACTTTGTTCTGCTGTGTTTGCTGGGGTTTTATTTTTCATCTAAATATATCATTATTATAAGATTGATCAGGAAAGGCAGGACCTTGACTAGTAACATCAAACAGCAGGCTTAGACAATTCAACATTGGTTAACTAAATGTGTTGACTCATTGGGAGGAAAGCCTCTAGTCTTGGGTATAGTTGTTCATCAGGTTTTCGGACAAGGGAAATGGGTGTGTTCAACGTAATATTAAGGCTTAACCACTATTTCTAAAATGATGCTGAACATCTTTTGGTCTAGTCTGCATGTGCAAAGATCGAATTTTCAGCCCTGGTTCAGCTTCACCCATTGTCAACAACTGGAAAATTTCCTAGTGTTAAGAAGTCTAGGGTGTGCCATTTGGCACAGAGTTCCAGAAGTAAGGCCTCTACTCCATGGAACCATATAGCCCCCGCTGCCACATTAAACATTTTCCACTAAGACAGAGATCCATGACTTCAGATTTTGTTCACATTCATGAAGCACAGCAGTAAAACATAGGGATGTGAATGACTAGTTCACTATCCGATAAGCAAATGCTTATCGGACAGTTGACACACTAGTGGACTAGTCACTTCCCTCCCCCTTCCCCCTTGCTGCCTCTATCAGAAAGAGGCAGCGAGGGGGTAGGGAAGAGGAGAGGATGCTTCAAAGTGGCAGTGCCTTGTAGGGCCTGGGGCCAGACCCTGGGCTCCATGCGGCACTGCCGCTTTGAAACACCGCAGGGAGCACAGGGCCAACGGGACAGCTTTAGTCACCTGCTGGCCCCGGGGTCTTCACAGCGCTTTTGCCTTTGTTACACTTCAAAGGCGGAGGTGCTCTTATTGACTAATTGAATACTCAATGCACATTGCATTGACTATTTGATTAGTCTATTGATCTAAATGTAACATCCCTCGCAAAGCATGTTTCTGATTTGCAGTGGAATTGTACTATAAGATCATGCAACATAAAGGCTGTGTCTAGACTGGCCAGTTTTTCCGGAAAATCAGCCGCTTTTCCGGAAAAACTGGCCAGCTGTCTACACTGGCGCTGAATTTCCGCAAAAGCACTGACTTCCTACTGTAAGAAATCAGTGCTTTTGCGGAAATACTATGCTGCTCCGTTCGGGCAAAAGTCCCTTTGCGCAAAACTTTGCACAAAAGGGCCAGTGTAGACAGCTGAGATTTGTTTTGCGCAAAAAAGCCCCGATCGCGAAAATGGCGATTGGGGCTTTTTGCGAAAGCGCGTCTAGATTGGCCACGGACGCTTTTCCGCAAAAAGTGCTTTTACAGAAAAGCGTCCATGCCAATCTAGACGCTCTTTTCCGCAAATGCTTTTAACGGAAAACTTTTCCGTTAAAAGCATTTCCGGAAAATCATGCCAGTCTAGACATAGCCAAATAGTATGACCTTTTAAAACAAGTAATTTTACCTACTCAAGAATGAAATAAAGGCTGTGGGCAGGGACACAGGGAGCTTTGTTTTATATTGAGGATGAATGCTCTGTAAAATTCAGTAAACGTTAAAAAAAAAAAAATCACTTTGCATATGTATGCAGGTCAGTGCAAATGTTGACTTCCCTCCCAGCAGAATAATGTAGAATGAAGAATATTTTACAGTTTTATTCATGGCAGACCTAGGCTCTGATGTTTCCATGCTCTCATTTCACATAACCAGGCTCTTTTCCAGTCCCAGTCAAAGCTGAGTAATTACAGGACCTGGAAACTTGTAAGATCAGCCTCTATAAGGTGGTCTGTGCCCAAAGGAGGTGAGTCAGAGCATACATGGCAACATATTTGTTGAAGTCATAGTGGCCAGGGGCCAGCGAGGTCTCAGTAAAAATGTGGACAAAAGGATCCTTTGCATTAGAAGACCCTTGATTCTCAGAGTTTTCTGGTGATCCATGAAGATTATGAAGGATCTATTGCTGTAAAGAGTTTGCACTCCCCTACTTGGGAAAAACTTGCACAGAAAGGAATGGGGTTCTTAGATTATGTAAAATGGTAGAAACATTAAAAAATTACTGTATTACCCAGCACCAATCACTAGAGGGTAGAAGTTCTTGCTGCATGTTTGAAGTTTGTTTCTTTCTCCCTTGAGAAGCCCTGGAAAATAATGTAAGAACTAATCTGCTTCCTCTATTTCCTTATACCCCTTCTTGCCTACCTCCCCCTCCCAAAATTCTATGCACTAAGCATTATGTCATTGCTGTGTTTTTTTTCCTGGAAAAATACTTAAGGCTGTATTTGAAAACCTTGTTTTATGGCATCTCCAACTGCAGAGCCTTAGATCGTGAAACATGTTACATAAATGTTACAGCCTATCTTATAACCATCTTCAAACTGCATCTAATGTTACCAGTATCTGGTTTTCATACAAGTACAGTTTTGGGGGAAGGCAAATACACTTTTATTTGGAAGAGGGGAAAGATCCCAAACATTGATTATGCTGCTTAGCAAATAAACTGTCTATGCCATGTGGCTCCCTGCACACTTCTGTTTTGTGCATAGTCAAGATTGTTTTCATTTAAAAAGCACCAAAAAAAACCTGAGCCACACTACTCAGAAATGTGTCTTACTGGGGAGTTGATTCAAGACAAATTCTGCTTTTTAAATTACAAGTTCTTCGGGTGCATGGCAAGGGGGAAGTTAGCAAATCCTTTTAGCACATCAGCATGAAGTCCCACTCCTTCCTCTCTCTCTCAAATATCCTGATCCTATAGTGGTTTTATTCAAAATTATAGTTTCATTATATAGAAAAGCTGTGACATTGAATCATATTACTGACCTCAAATAGAATGCCACTTACAGATTCTAAGGCCAGAAGGGACCACTATGATCATCTGGTCTGACCTTCTGTAGAACATACACCATGGAACTTCTCAACAGGCCAGATCCTTTCAGTGACAAGTTGTGTTGTGCTACAGCATGCAGGATTGTTTTTTCCTTCCTTCAGTTACTCTTGTAATAATTACAGTACCTAGCACCTGGATAAGGGCCTTGAACTGCTGCTCTCCCAACAGTTCAAAATGAGGTATCAAGTGAAGAAAGGATGGAATGAAGGGACATCTACACAATTTACTTCATAGCTCACCATGAATCTCCTTGATGTTTAAATCTTAGTTATTAATGAAATGGCTGCAGCCATCAACAACAGAGCGGAGTTAATAGATGCTACGGCCATAGCTATAGCTCTAGTAAACTTTGCCCTCTTTTGATAGCAAATCAAGGCAGAGTTGGCCTCCAAATAAAAGCAAAGTCACAGAACACATAGGAAATAAATAACATGGTTTTGTCCCCAAAAAAAGGAAGGGCTCTCATTAAAGGTTTCTACTGATAGGCTAGTGTGTATTTCCAAGGGTGAAAGAATCCTTAACAGATAGCTGGGGAGAGTATACTAGGGTAATCCTATTTCTCTAAATCAGGTTGCAATGCTTACAGGAGTGAGGATTTGGTTTGGTTTCCTGATGTCCCCTAATACCTCACTGTAAATAGACCCTTTGAAATGAATGGGATACTTTTTGCTATAAGGTCTTGCTGAATGTGAGCCAGGGTGGCAGGGTCAAACCCTGAATGATGGTTTGCAGGCTTATGATTCAATGTGTATACTGTGGGTGCTGAAAGATAAGAATTGAAAGATCTAGTATCTCTTCCTTTCTCTGTCCTTTTCTTATCTCCTCTTGTCCCTTCAGTCACTTAGCAATGCTACTGTTTCCTGACTATACACAGCTGTAACTGTTGCTAGATGAGATTTTCACTAGCAGCACTAAGATTTGCTCCTACGAGATGCTGAGTGCCCTCAAATCCCATTGACTTCAGTAGGAGTTGACATCTGTCAGAATCTTGCAGGATTAGTTCTTAGTGCTGTATGAGGGGCTTGCAATAGTTGTAACTGTAGTAAATGTTAACACCTCAACCTGAGACTAGTGATATGGGGAGAGTGAAGTGAGGTAACGGCTTTGTTTTCTGTGAAATGCACATTTTTATTTCTCAGTGCTCTCCTTGCACTAAATTCAGAAGCCATTTTGTTCTCAGTTCATTACAGCTCAGATACTCACTGTTTTCACTTTTCTTCTTTGTTCAAAAATTGAAAATTTGAGAAATTTATAGATTTTGTAAATCCTTTTAAAAATCCTCCAACTGTTGGGCCTTCATTGACTGGTTCTCAAAATAAAGAGTAGGAATGCCCTGCATAGTGCATGCCACCTTCAGGTTCTGAATCATGTGCTAAATGACATTTAGGTACAGATATCTTGTTCTGCAGCACATTTGGAGGTGGGTGGGGAAGGGGGCTGCTTTCAAGCAAAAGCATGTCTTTTAGAACAAAGAGCATGAATGATCACTGGTGCAGTACCACAGAAATGCTTCAGTTTTTTTAGTTCCACTTAAAATAGTCTTTTGTTTAGATCTCCATATGCCCCAGACTTTGTAGTATTAAACTAGTGCATGAGAACTAGCAAAGGGAAATGACACACAGCTAACCAGTGTAATGTCAGTGTCCAAGCTGGCAAAACATTACATAAAGAGCATGAATGGTGAAAGTGAATTAGTTTTTTTTAAACACTTTCCATTTGGATTCTCCATTATTCATCACAGCAATAAGATATTTGAAGTGTTCTTTTAAAGTGATAGATAACATTTATACTGCAGCGAAAACTTGCAGCTGAAGCTCACGGCCTACATGACCAACAGCTACTTTTCAGTTCCCAGCACCTTATTTGGTCTGTTTAGCTCAACCATGACTAATCCTTGGGGCAGTTTCCTAGTAAAATAAAAGAGGCTTTCAGTCCTGACAAAATGTTTAGGGTTTGTCTTTAGTAAGGCAACGTTTGGTTAGTTGGATGTTACCCACCAAGAAAAAAAAAATGGAAACCATCACACCAAAGGGCCTGTTGATCAGTGTGATTTTTCCTAAATCCTGATTGAATTTAGACTATGATCCTAAATAATAAAGCTCTGGAATATACTGCACCTGACAAACTCAAAAATTGGGCCCAGGATGCTTCCATTTTGGGGACTCTTCCCTTAGCCTCAATACAGGTTGAACCTCTCTAGTCTAGCAGTGTGGTCCAGCAACATCCGTGGTCGGGCATGATTTTAGTTAACTGGATGTCCACTTATCATGGGTGTGGCTAAGTTTCCCGGAGTCCCATAAAGTTTGTTTACAGCCACCAATCCTGGCTCTCAATGTTCTGTGCTGTAATTTGGCTCTAATAAATGTCTGCTAAGAGACCAGTAAGCAATGGCAGGGTTAGTAATGCTGCTAGACAATACTGACCTCCCATGCTTCAGCAAATCCTCTGTACCCTATCTTCCACCCAGAGAGAAGGGGATGGAGGGAGCTTGGCAATGCAAATCTGTCACTCACACTGTGTGTGTCTCTGTCAGTCAATCTCCCAACCCAACACACATACCTGGGGGGTTGTTGTTACTTCTATTTCTGTTTGCGAAGTGTGTTAGTTTTGGTTTTTGACTGGTCTGTGCATTTCATAATTTTCATTTCTCTTATGCTTAAAATTTAATTATTTGAGAAGTGAGTTCTAAAGTGCCTAACCTGTCGCGGTTGGAGTCATTATCCCTGTGGTAATTGCTGCTCCTGGAAGTGGGTGGCATGTCCCTGCAGCCCCTGAGAAAGGCAAAGCAGGGGGTCTCCACACGCTGTCCTTGTCTGCAGACACCACTCCTGCAGCTCCCATTGATCGATAATAGCAGGGAAGCATAGTCAGTAGAAGCTGTGGGCTCAGTGCCTGTAGATGAGGGGCAGCACATGGCACCATAGATCCATTGCTGTACATGCCAGCTGCTTTCAGGAGTGGTGCAGGGCCAGGGCAGGAGTAAGCCTGCCTTAACTCCACTGCTCCACCACCTGGAAGCCATCTCAGTTAAATGGTGCCCAGCTAGAGCCTGCTTCCTGAACTCCTGTCCCAGCCCTGAACCTCCTCTTGCACCCAGCCTCCTGCCCCAGATGTGAGTCCCCCTGCACCCAAACTCCTTCCCAGAACTTGCACCTGAAACCCCTCCTGGACCCCAATCCCACACCCTGGGCTAAGCCCAGAGCCCCTCCCACACTCCAAACCCCTTGGCCCAAGACCAGAGCCTGCACCCCTACCCCAGCCTAGTGAAAGTGAATGAAGCCTAGGAGAAGGGGTGGAGCAGGGGCAGGGTCTCAAGGGTAGGGTTGCCAGATGGTTTCAACAAAAATACTGGACACACTTGACATTACATCATAATCTACATTACATCTTATTTAGAAAATACCGGACATTTATATTCTCTCATTTATAATTTTTCCAATTTGTTTCCTGAATAGACAGCTCAAATACTGGACTGTCTGGTTCAAAACCGGACACCTGGCAACCCTAAAGAAGGGGTGGGAAGGAAGTGGGGCAAGGGTTTTTGGGTTTGAGGTAGATCTTAAATTGAAAAAGTAAAGTGCAATGTATCTTGTGGTTAAAAAGGTTGGAGACCACTGATCTAGTCCATCTCCCTGTGCTGAGGCAGGGTATGTCATGCACACAAATAAGATATTTTAACTGAGTTTTATCAGTTATTTTACTGCACTGTGTGTCTGCCAGTTCAGTTCTCCTAGGCAGCAGATGACAAAACACTGCTGTAGGGGTAACACCTTTCACACACAAAAAGTCTTTCCTTCCCAATGTAAAATGACAACTTTAATTTTTCAGAAATCAATATACCCCTATATTGAAGCTATTTGTCTTCTGATTCATTATAGTTCAAACATTCTAGACAAGCAGACATGTAAGAGCTCAGGTATGCTGTATCTGATTCTACTGATGTGCTGATAAACACTGTAGCTTCTACTTGGATTTAAGGGATCTGCTTTTCCATCAGAGTCCTGGGATAAGTTTTTTTTTTTTTTTTCCAGAGGGCATATAAATCCTCAGTATACCCACTGCAGTAAAGCCCCCTGCATTTTATGGTAAAAGAAAAAGGCAAATTTTCATGTTGACTTATCTATTATTTCAATAATGAGGATAATAGAGAGGTTACAAGTGTATTCTATAAAATTACAACTGACTCATAGCTACAAACAAAACAGCTGTAGAGAGATCTCCATTAGGCAATATTACCTGATTTCTGTGTATGACTATCCTTATTCTGGCAGTGCATGCCTTTGTGTAACCTTCAGAGATAGCTACATTAAGACAGATGCATGCCATTCCCAGAAGTTGCTCCAGAGGGAGCTAAGCAGCCACAGTTTGGCACATAAACCACCACCTTGTTCACCCACAGGAGGTCAGCACTCTGACATTGAATCCAAATGCTGCAATCTGTTAGGAAACCATTTCACGTGTGAAAGAGGAAAGGCAGACTGGAGGGAACAGCCGCTGCATGCACTACTAGAACAGAAACACCAAGTCACAAGTAAAGGAGGAATGGGCGCTGGCATACAAAACACACGTGATCCTACAAGGTGTTGTTGCACTCCATCACTGCCACTGTAGACCACAGTAGTTGTGAGCACTCATTGTCCCAGGGAAGCTCAGCACTTCCACAACTGAGCCCAAGCGGTGGATCTATGTGATCCAGCATTAACAACGAAATCAACAGGAACAAGGGAGAAACAAATGACTGGCTAATGCGCTAACCAGACAGCCAGAGTGAAAGGCAGCTCAGCGCTCACTCTGCCAGTACACAGCCTTTCCAGAGCCAGGCGAGTCACTCCCTTATAACATGACTGGCAAATGTTGGGTAAGAGGAGAACACAATGAAGCCCAAAACGTTTGCATAATGATAAATGTAAAACACAATACACTGTCCCTACAGAAGGCTGGGCTTCTTCAGGACCAAGTCCTGCTGGCCTTTCTGTGGGTGGAGAGCAGGGGAAGGGGACAAGGAGTGTTCTGCCAGTGTGAGGCCCACACAAAGACCAGACAGAATTGCAGACCCTGCATTCCAGGGAGCACGGCGATTTCTCCATCCCCCCTTTTCCTTGGGGCACACAGTACCCCAAAGGAGATGAGAAAGTGGGGGCTATGGTTCTGCTCCTTACACCCCCGTCACAACTGCAGCCAGCTACACATGAGGGATAAACTGAACCTTACAAAGTAATCTAGCTTCAGGTGCTCAGCAATTGTGCCCTCCCAGAGCTCCAGACTTAAAAAAAAAAAAAAAAAAAAAAAAACACCACCTCCTGGTGCTTCCCCAAGTTGATGCTACTCTGCTCAGTTTCTAAAGTCTAGATGGCAAACTAGCCCCTAATGAACTTTATTTATGGCTAGATCAGGACGTTGCAGCCACATCCATGCAAATCTGGAGTGACAGCACTGATTTCTTTGGCCTTATTCTGAATTTGCACTAATGTAACTGAAATCTGCATTGAGTTACAAGCTTTGGTATGACACTCATTGCCACAGTATCTAAGCACCTCACAAACATTAAAGAATTATGCCTTACAGTACCCCTCTAAGATAAGGCAGTACCTCTTATTTGTACATGGGAAACTGTGGCAGGCAGACAAGGTGGTAAAACTGAGAACAGAGTCCAGAGCTCCTTACTGTCGCTGTCCTGTGCTCCTACCTAAAAGAATTTGGCGTGGTCCTGGGAATCATACAAATGATTTGGAGGATAAAACATGCAAATAGCAAGAGTTAATAACTATGACACATACAATGAAAAATTAAGTTGTCTGAAAATGAAGCAGGAAGAGTTTGCAGCCATTATGCTTAGTCCTAGTCATGATAAACAGAGGTACATGTTTGACCTTGTAAAATGCATGTGAGTTAGTAATGTACTGTATAGGTTTGCAAATTGCTGTTATAAAGCTGTTTATGAAAGGATTAAATAAAGGAAATCACTAACAGTTTATTTCTTTTTGATAATTTCTCTGATGCTTCAGTGTCTCATACTGGCCTCTTCTGCATGCCTAGAGAGGTAATTCTAATAGTGTAAAATGTAGAGATTCCCTAAGGGTGCTGAAAAGAAATTCTCTGCTTCAAATTCAAACCTGATGGTTCATATCACATCAGGGGATCCTTTTTATCAGCAGGATACTCAGAAGGGATGAATGATTTACTCACATAATCTCTTAAACCTTCTACTTGCAGATTCTAGGATAGAATTTATGGCATTTTTATCTTTTGGTCCTAAACTCCCCCCAGCAAAATTCCTCTATGAAATCTGAAACAGTAGTCATCGATTTTCTAGCTGATGAAGTTTCAAAGGCATGTGTTCTTCTGTGATAGAGTCACAGCAGGCCTCTGCCTTGACTTTGGTGTTCCCTCCTGTTTGAAATCAGAGAATGACTCCCCTAGGGATGCATGCTAAATGGATACCTCCCATTTTTTGCATTTGAAAACACAAAGGAATTGTATTAACCTCCCATAATTTAAGATTGCATCAAGTCTCCAGGATTTATTTCTCTAATTTTCTTCCCCCCCCCCAAATAGAGATAAATTTACATGGAAAGCCTAAAAAAACTAATAGCTTCATTTTGAGTTTTAACCTAAGTAATCAACTCTGAGTTAAGGATGATGAGGATAGGAATTTATGCAGTGCCAGGCAATATTTACCTATGAAAAGGATTCTGTAAACAGTACAGTGTTACAATGAAATCAAGACTCAGCTGTGGGTGTTTTTAAATACCTTGAGAGAATACATTGGATAGATTTACTTGATAACACACATATTAGGGCCTCATTCTGTATTTTGCTTATGCTGGTTTTACCCTGGTGAAACACTGTTTACTCTGGTAACTAATCCTGATTGATCCTGGTGTAAATAAAATTAGAACGAGGCCTGTTGATTTGGAACAAACTTTCTTTACTCTCTCTAATTAGTTGCCCTTTTTTCCTGTTATTTGTTGTACATCACCAAGCACAACAGGATCTGGGCCCAGTTCCACAACTGGGTCTCCTAGGAGCTGAAGCAATGAAAATAATAAAGAATACTAATATCCTGTTTCATTATTGGATCTTAAAAACTGTTAAATCTAGCAATAAATATGCACAGCTAGAATGCTGATGAGCTCAGTATAACACGTAGAAAGACAAATCTGATTTTAGAAGACTTAAGATACAATTCTGATTTCATTGAACATGCCCACCCTTGTGCCCTTAGAACGGGTGAATCATATGACATGCACTACAATATGTCATTTGTTTAAAAAAAAAAAAAAAGCAAAGAATCACATTTTGACTGTAGTGTTTGATTGTCTTCTCACGCCATTTTTACACCAATATAATTTCACTTATCTCATGGCACCGACCCTGATTTACAACAGTGTAATATAACAGTTGAATCAGGCCCTTAGGATTCTAAAGAAAGACATGGGAAGATCATCAATTTATATAATGACAATAGTTCCTTACATCAAGGGAGCTAAGCTGATTTCTATCAGCTGAGGGTTTAGCCCACAGTCATACCAAGAAATCATTTCATTGGCTTAATTACTCCCATGAAATTCAGAGCATTTTGGATTTGTTCACCAGAGAATTTCCCTTTAATTAAAAGGGGATAATAATTTACTAAGACTGGGAAAAAACCATGGAACTGACAGAACACAGCTCTAGGGGGAAATGCTTGACTCCTGCTTCTTAATCCCGGAAAGTAAATTCAGTCCTTACTGTCTCTGGGCACTACCAAAATGCCAATAACTACTAAATGGGTCAGATCCTTCTTGTCTGGTCTAAGTTAGTGCTGATTTACACCTGCTGAGGAGTTGCCCAGACACATCAAAGAATCCTGACAATACAATAATGTATTAGCACCTTGATTTCCTCTTGAAAGCCACTGATCTAGTTGTGATGTAGTGGGGGTGCTGTCTGCTCTGTAACCCGAGGTTACTCTACACTGTGATGTGTGATTCCCACTGACTCACCCACACGTGTATTGGCCCAGACACCTAGTCCCAGCCTGAGCAGATAACAAGGCTCTTCCCAGGGGGAGAGACAAAGGAGACGGCCACCTGGCTGTGGGGCAGGACCTGGGAGCTGGGCAGTTTTGGGCTGGAAAACCATGAAGAGAACAGACTAAGCAGAGTGCTGGAAGTTGAGGGGCCTGGGCACCCCTGCCCAAAGGGGTCTAGCGCTGCCAGCCTGACTCCTTATGTCCACATCACGTCTATGCTATGCTGTATCCTGGAAAAGTAATAAACCCTCTCTATTCTACTGGCTGGCGGAGTCTTATCTTGCAGGAGACGGGGTGCAGGATCGGGGGGATCCCCAACGCGCCGCCACACTAGTCCATTCCTCTGCACTGATACAGGATAGTTTATGCTATGCCAAGGCTGGGCAAGATGCAGCCTGGGGACTGGATCCAGCCCGCTTAACCCTTTGATCCAGCCTTCGGACTGCATCTGGCCACTTTCTATTTATATATCCTACTGCCTGTGCCACTGAATTTCTAGGCAGTGACTCAGGTAGCAGGATTCGAATCTAAATGGCTCATGGCTGCCGGTCGCAGTGCTACTCTGGCAGGGACCGGAGCCATGAGCCCTTTAAATAGCCACAGCAACTTCAGGCGGCTGCCAGGCAATGTAGTAGTGGCAGGGCTGGAAGCCATGACCTGTTTGCTGTGTTTTTAATTCAAAGCCTCTGGCCCCAGATAACTCTAGGGAGGCTAATCCCCACACCTGCCCCTTCTGTCCCAGGCCCCTTCCCTTCCACATACCAAAATTAAGTGGCTCCCCCTTTGAAAATTATTGCCCACCCCTGTGCTATGCTATGCCAGAGAGCTAGTGTGTATATATATACACACACACACACACACACACACACACACACAATGACTTGTTTAATAACAGCTTCCTGTACTAACATTCTTCCACCTTCTTTAAAAAGGCAAATTTGTCCACCCTAAAAACCTCACACAATCTAATGTTACTCACACCCTCACCACGGAGGACAGAAAATAGAACTAATGTCGTCTTAGTAGTCACATCACACATCACTGCTGATAGAGTTGGGCTCAGTTCAATAGACCACGTATGTCTCACCTGCACAGTGAAAAATATTCTGTCACACTTGCAGGTCACATTTCATTGTTTGTGGCGTGTGGGTTAGGATAGATGGAGCTGTCAATGTGAGAAGCAGTGCCTCGGTGGACATAAGGAAGGATCAACTTATGGAATGTCTTTTGCAAAGGAAGATCTTAGTGGTTCTTTGCTATCAGGAAGGGCGTCTTTGGAGCAGGGGATTTCTGTGCCAGCAGTGGCCTCGTCAAGTGTATGGGAGAATTAGAAAAGGAGGAGGAATCTCTCTTGGAAAGGGTGGGGAGCTCATCTGGACTGGAAAAACATGTGTTGTAAAGCAATCACCCAGCTGAACACTAAACTGGGAGCTGTGTGGAAGCCAAATTACCCATGTTCCCTCCATTGCTCTTTACATACAGAAGCTGATTTCTTTCCATGACAAGGGGCTAATTCCTCAGATGGGGAGAACTGATTATGGTTCCCTTTGGATTTCTTCAAAAAGTCTGGGAAACTAATCCTTGATTTCTTAATTGGGAAAAAAAAAAACACCACTATCTATCTGCTTCCCACTCTCTACACATTCTTTTACTCTTTATTGGCATTCGATTTATTTCCTGTTTCACTCATTCTGCTCCAGTTTTCACCCTATTTTTGCTACTGATTTTATCCATATTTTTATCAAAATGAAATCTGAACCTAGTAATAAAGACAGTTACTGTCAAAATTTCTAATCCATAATAACTGAGTCAAAATGAGGCAACTTCAGTTCATCCCATTCCCGATAAAACAATGAAAGTCAAAGTCTATACTACTGTGCACAACAAATGCAAATGCCAGGGCAGGAATGGAAATCCACACACACTAAAACATGTTTGTTTCCCACATCTCCTGTAAACATGGCGCTGGGAAGTTTCAATAATTTTCCCCATTTCTCAGGATATTAAGTTTGAGCACAAGAAAACCAGACAGCATGTAAGCTCACTGTGACATTATTGTGAAGTTAATAAAAGTCCACAAAACTTGCCAAAGCCTGGGATTTTGTTAAGAGGCATGGGTTTATGTTAGGGACCAGGGTGAGGTAGCGAAGAAGGGAGAGAGAGAGAGATCAGACAAAAACTGATTAGGGCAGGACCCTTTGGGAAAATTCAAGTTATTTTAAAGATGGGGTGGCCAGAATTTGACTGTAGGGCGAATATGACTCAAGATTTCTACTGCACATCTTTAATATGGAGGCTCCAGAGCAGAGGGGCTCCTTGGTATACAGCTAGGAGGAGGGCTCTGCAATGGTCAGGGACTGCACTGGAGATATGTTGAGGTTGCAACTGGGCTATGGCTAGAGCACACTGCATTATTGCTCTCTTGTAGTTTCCAGGAGCCATAGGGAACTATGAGAAGCAGAGTGTGAGTTAAGAGTGGATGCTGAGGGGGAGGCAGGAGCCTGCATGATCCCAGAATACAGAGAGCACGAAGATGGCTTAAAACCATTGTAATGTCCTCCAAATCATCTCTATCCCTGATCCAAACACAAGAATGGTGTAATTGAGAATTAAGTCCAATGAGTATACATTTTAGAATGCAATTCTATCTTAATCTGGGCATTTACAGCTCACTGCCTGCTGGAATTCCTAGCCTTTCTAGGCTGAACCTCCTTATTAAGAATGTGAAAGTTTATACGCTCTGCCGTTTAATGAAGCTCCTTTACATTTGGCAAGCTGTTTCACCTTTTCTGAGATTAGACCCAAGTGTTTTACACAGCTTCAATCCACTATCTGCCCTCCAGTGTAGTGACTTTGTTTACACAGGATGGCAATTTCAGAAATTGTGTGTGAACGAGACAAGTTTTCCCTTCTAAAAAGTTTCCACAATTCATTATTTTTCCAATACACCCCACATAAGTCTAGACAGCACATACCAGTGGTGGGGACATACACTGTGGAATGAGGAGTGTTAGCCAAGGTTCTAATCCCCACCATTCCCTAAACCCATTGTGTGACACTGAACAAAGGACAAACTCTTGCTAGCTCAGTTGCCTCATTCTTAAAGGGTATGTCTACACTAGCCCCCTAGTTCGAACTAGGGTGGCTAATGTAGGCATTCGAACTTGCAAATGAAGCCCGGGATTTAAATATCCCGGGCTTCATTTGCATGTTCAATGTGACGCCATTTTAAATCCCTTAGTTCGAACTGACTGCCCGCGGCTGCGCGGCAGTCAGAAGATTAATCAAACTAAGTCCGTTCGGATTAACTGTTACACCTCATAGCAGGAGGAGTAATAGTTAATCTGAACTAAAGACTTAGTTTGGATTAATTTCTGACTGCCGCGTGTAGCCGCGGGCAGTCAGTTCGAACTAAGGGGATTTAAAAATGGCGCCGTCAACGTGCAGAATGAAGCCCGGGATATTTAAATCCCGGGCTTCATTTGCAAGTTTGAATGCCTACATTAGCCACCCTAGTTCGAACTAGGGGGCTAGTGTAGACATACCCAGAGTGAGAATAATTAGATTTACTCCCCTTTGTAATGGGCTTTCAGATCTTTGGAGGGAAGGCATTAGATAATAGGGGACACCACAATTTCTGCTGGCTTTCATGGGCGGGGCCTAAAAGCCTGTGCAGTGCATTGAAATGTAGGGGGGAAAGATTCTGCTCTGTTAGGATTTTGTTGTCCTTTGACAAGAAATTTTCTTCCTCCTTTGTGACTTTTCTATGACATTAGAGTGGTATTTGTCTACCTGGATCTCATGAAAAACACAACTCTGTCAGCAGCACCAGGCCAAAGGTGACAGAGTGCTTACTTGTTCTAAGCCAAAGAATTTGAACCCAGGGTTAGGGAAATTGATGTTTAACAGCAGATGTGACACCCCAGAAAGGTAGTGGGTATCGTCATTCCTTGTCCGTTAATAAAATCAGCTTATTTTTCTAAACAGTGAAACTGCAACAACTGTACCCCATCACAAATAGGAACATTCATGTGCACATGCACACATTCATCCTTCCATCCTTGTAAAGTGAAAATTCCCCATTTGGAGACACATGCTCATTTGCTATGGTTGATGGGAGAATTTGGTATGATGTGTCTATTTCACCTCAGCATTATGAACACCTAAAGGTTTAACAAGGAAATCTATTGACACATGCAAGCATCTAGGAATTAAAAATCAAGTTGTGTGGACATTTGCTGATTTTATAGGGCTGCTGGCAGGACTTGAAGTAAGGGTAATCCCTCTGGTGATTTGTATTTTGAAACAGGAGGACCTGAGCTGTCTCATTGCCAGGAATTTGATTTCTGGCAGCAGCTGTTTATTCCATTCTTGGCACTGTTCCCCAAGCAAGGCAAACCCAGGCCTCCTGCAGAGGCTGTAACAGGCGCTGCTTATTTTTATCACATCACAGAACGCTTTGCTCTTTTTCAATTTTTTTTTTAATACTTGCCAAATCTCACACCTAAGAAATAAGACTTTCATCTCACTCTACACTGTGCTTTCTCTTTAATTTGAATTCTCCCCTAGCAACTGGACTTACCCAAAAGTATTTCACTGAGAAAAACAACTAGTGTCTCAACAAACTGGAAAACCTGAGCTCTGCTTGATATACACCCTAGTTAAAATAAACAATAACATTCATATTTTCCTTCAGGCTCCACCAGAGCACTGGTCAACCATTCAGTAACTGGCTCATATTTCTTCTTTCAATTTATGGCCTCATACATGGACAGTTGCTAATGTAATGTCCTAAGGTTTTGTGAGGGATGGTGCGGGGTGTATAATGGCTTTCTAGCTACCTACACTGAACCTCTTCATTGCAGATACACAGTTCAGTGATCTGTTAAGCACTCTTGAGATGATGCAGTGTGTAAAAAATACTACATACTTGTAAATGTCAAGAGGAGTTACTGGTATTTATAGAAAAGTAACTGTTTTACTATTTCCAGTTCTGTGGAGCAAATGTGCTGTATACTTTAGAGTTCAGCTCTAGTAGCTCAGTGGTTCTGTGTGGTTAAGATTTTTAAGGTCATAAATGGATTAAAGTGACCCAAGCAATCCAGCATTGCTTTTTCCTGGGGTTTTAATCCAGAAACAATCAACTTTCAGAAGAAAACACAAAAAATAGGGATGAGTAGCTTTAGAATGTGAAACTTGGAAGCCTTTTGTTATTATACTTTAGGTTGCATCTCACAAAGGGCCTTTTTTTCCGATTTGCAGAATATGACTGGGTACAAGAAAAATTCATCTTCAAAGCATGTTGTGGTCTGTAACAAATCGCTGACTGAGTTCTCAATTCAGATTTGAGTCAAGGTAAAAAAAAAAAAAAAAAATAGCCACGGAAGCCACATCTGACAATAAACACGCATTCTGCAGATCAAGATTCCATAATTTAATGCACCATACAGAAGGTTTTGCATTTTAATCTACCCATTTATTTTTAATTGACCAGATTAATTATTCCCACCTTGCTCTTTGGCAGGTAGGTCACAGTTCCTTTTCACAGTATTAATGAACTAATTCAGGTTTTCCCCTTGTAATTAAGACTGAGTTACAGAGAGCACATTTAGAAAGCAGTTTAGCATGCAGTTAAATTAACTTTTTATTAAAGAAAATATATGACAACAGTTATTTCTCATTTCAAAATGAATTTAGTTTCTACTGCATTTTCCCACAGACAAAAGACCATCTTTTTAGGTTGGCAATAAATAGGGACATGATTTGATTACAGAACAAATCATAAATAGTTCCACATTGCCCACAAAATGAGGAATGCTCATTGCATTTCTACATCATGCTTCCTTGTTACTGCCATTCAGTTGATCCTAATCTGCAAATTTAAAGATAGTAAATTGATATAATTACATATTTTAACAAATGTTCTAAATTCTCCTCAAGATCTTTCACGATCAACAACATAATAATTTGGAGCACTCTGCGATGGTTTATGAAAGATACATTTCAATTGTCCCATTAGTTTTATTTGTTTTGGTTTGGAGAAGACTGGAGGAACATTCAAACTTTTGTAGCTGTGTCTGTCCCAGGATATTAGAGAGACTTTGTATTTCTCACCAACAGAAGTTGATCCAATAAATGAGATCATCTCAATAATCTTGTCTCTTTAGTGCAACCAATGCAGTAGTTGATGTCTCTTGAGATTGTTATAGACTCACAAGCAAGTCTATAACACTTACAAAAGATTGTTTGAATTCTCTTGTCCTTCATCTCACTGTATTTAAATGATTTTATGTCTTGCTGTACAATGCCACTTGTTTTCCAAGAGAATGTGTGTGTGCCACCTAATCTATGCAAGCTCTCTACAGAGCTCTCTTGCTCTGGGTTGCATTCATTGGCCATACAGGGGGCAAGGAAACACCTTGCCCCTGAGACTGGGAATGGAATTGTTGGGGAGGAGGAGGAGAAAAGAAGAGGCTGGAAGATCTGTGTGAGAATAGACCTGATCAAATAATCTATGGACATTCTTTTGCATTTAATTAATTCACTTCAGCCAGGTTGAAGGCTCTTGTGCAGGGGTGGGCAATAATTTTTTGCCGTGGGACCCCTTAAAAAAATTCTGAAGTGGCCCCTGACCGCACCAGAAGGGGCGGGGCCTTGAGCAGAAGGGGTGGGGCCGGGATACTTCCAGGTTCCCCACCCCCAGACCATGATTGGTCTGGGGGTGGGGAGCACCTTTGCCCCCCCCACACACACACACTTCTCCCTAGGTGCCCATGCCCCTGGCTGGGAGGAGACGTCCCATGCTCCCCAGCCCAATCAAGACCTAGGGGTGGGAGAGCGCGCAAAGTCTTCTCCCGCCCTGCCAGGAGCGCATGGCACTTAAGTACCACACTCTCCTCACAGGGCAAGGCCGGGATGGAGGGAACTTCATGCACGCCCCCACCCCCAGGGACTGACTTGGCTTGGGGGCAGAGGGGAGCAACAGGGCCTCCGCAGGCCAGATCCACCCGTTTGGCAGGCTGGATCCAGCCCGCGGAGGCCCTTTTGCCCACCCCTGCTCTTGTGTGTTTGCTTTCAATGAACCTCTTGGTGACTAATTTTGCTGTCAAACATTCATGGAAAACAATTTTCAGAGTTGCATATGTTGGTGTTCATGGACTCCAGTGCAAAACTGGATTTTAAGTTCACACGTGGAAGTGCTGATGATGGACATGCTTGTGCATGAGTCCAGTCAGAAAATTGAAACAATGCCTTTTGACTTATCTGCCCATTCACAACAAAGCAATGCAACTCACATGTAATGTGTTTACGATAAAAATATAGAGTAAAACATTCCAAATTATATTAATCAAGGGTATTTGAAGAAGGAAACTATAGCAGTAAGAAGAATCTGCTCATGGGTATTCTAGAAGCTGAAAAAAAAGATAATTCAACATGACATTCTTTTCCAATGCATTTATTTGCCCTACTCTGGTGGGAAAGATTGGATGCTAGAGTGCTTAGATAGGAGGTAGTGGGCATAATAAAAAGGCCAAAGCTGATAGAGAAAAGATAAAGTAACAGAGATTAAGGGGATTTATGGAGGTTCAGGGGACACGGAAGAGATTAAAATAACCAAACTGGGGATCTCTGTATCCTAATGCTTGCCCTGGAAAATAGGGATGCTCTTAAGTAAAATTATAGATTTTCCTCTCTCCACCCCCTCAAAGTCTTAATGTGCCATATGCATTTGAGGCAGGGTTGGGGGGAGCATTCCTGAGTTTGTTTTTGTAGGTCCTATTTTTCAAAGAGAAAAATGTACAAAAGCTTCATAAAAAGACATTTGGAATACTCACATTGCATAAAAAAGTAATCTTAATTCAACAGGACTGTGAATAAAACTACAACTGGTATTTCTAATTCCATTTCTCAGTGGAAAGCATCTAGTAACAGCTAATAACCAAGTCATACTAATCAACTCAGTGACAAAATCTCTAAAGTATGTAATATCACATAGTTTCTGATTTTTTTAAATGGAACCTACATGTTACGATCTCCTATGCCACAGCTGTAAAATTTTATAGTGTGCTCTTTTGTCTACTGAGAGTTCAGGTGTTTAACCACTGCTTTCTATCCAAAAAATCTGAAGCAACAATAATGCTATCCATGTGCTACAATGAATGCATATTTCAAGTTGACTAGCAGTTACAATTTTTTATACACACACACACACGTCTAACTTCTGCTTTGAGTAACTGTGATATAAATCCACAGGAACTTCACTGAACTCAGTTAAGTCACTCCTGATTTACACCAATGTAACTGAGAACAGAATCTGGCCCAGTTTGTATATTTGCAAGACTAAAAGGGCAGCTTGAGTAGCAGGCAGAAGAGGAAGGTGAGGAAAAACATACATGTCTTATCTGGAGCTGACAGTGGTGTTCCTACAGCCTTCATATGGCTATAGTTCTTAAAAGGAGTTGGAAGCTTGGTACCTTGCCCACTGTAGGGCTGAGACATTTTACAGTATTTACGTGTAAGTTATTTGTTAATTCAGCCTTAACCCTCAGACATCTCTGGAGGGAGAGTGGTGGAGGTGAAGAGGGACAGCACATGGGAGTTTGAAGGAATTAAAACTATTGTGGGCCCCCTAGTCAGAATGGCTTTGACCGCATTGCTGTCTTGTTATGCTGGATCATGGGTCTCTGGAAAAGGCAGTACAAAAAGACAGCAGTTCAATGAAATAAGTTCTCCAGTCTTAGAAATCTAAAGAAACTAGGGAGCCGCCTAAATTCATTACCAACCCTGGCAGGCCTTAGTTCATTGCAATGATAGAGATTCATTACAAATGACTGCAATTCAGTTTTCATATCTTACCGTATAAAAACAGACCAGGGACCCTTCCAGTAAGCACAATCCCATTGGCCATAGGGAAATCATCACTTACAAAAGTTCTCTGCTTTTCTTTCAATCTGGTTTTCCTTTTGGGCAGTAATAAAATGCAACAGCAGCAGCCATTAATGGAGCCGTTCTGTATTATTGTGGTGCCTGCTAGTGCTGCTACAGTTAAAGATCTAGCAGTATTTTCAATAAAATAACCTATTTTCAGGGGGTTTATTACTTGGTTATAAAAATTCATTCTGAGTTGAAACTTGGCACTCAAGGGTTCTGCCTGGAGCAAATCCGGAAAATCATCATAATAAAAAATCAGTTGGGCAATTTTGAGATTAAAGTGGGAGAGTGAAGAAGAAAACAGACAAGAGCAATCTGCAACGTGCTGATCCAATTTTGCAAGGTTCAGGGATTTGTTTTCTTGGTTCAATCAATGACAAGGGTAAAAGTCAGTTGTGGAGCTGGATTTCCCCCAAAGCTGGGGGAGTTTATATCTGTTATTGTTTGGACCGAACTTACAGAAATGCCAGTTTCTACATTTAGTAGTTTCATGGGGGTGAGGTGGTTATGACTAATTCACAAATGATTTTAAACAAATACCTTCTGGTAGTCCTGCACAGGGACAGCCTGAGCCCTTTTGCTATTATATATATTTTAGATTTATTTCAAATTATTAATATTATTTATTTGCTAAGCACCAACCAGATGTAACATGAAAGAAGTCCCTGTACCAGAGAGTTTGCAGTCAAATAGACAAAACCCAGAGATGATAGTGATGCTCTAGGAGAAGGGGTGTGCACAAGAGAGTACAAGTAGGAAAATGGGCCCCCCTCCCCAATAACTGCCTAAGGCACAGAACAGCTCTGGCCCCATGGCCATGGTGAAAACTGACAGCTCTTTCAGCCTTAGTGAGAGAGAGAGAGCACTCCTGCAACCCAGGACTATCAGGGGGCACAGAACATGACCATCCAAAAGCCATTAGATTTTTATTCCTGAACTTACCCTTGACTGGGAAGCCCAGAGGAAACATTTTGAGTTTGTGTTTCAGAGAAGCTTGCATACAGTGGCTTGGCAAACTGTTCTACCTATTGGTATTTGAAAACAGACCTCTATGTCAGCATAACAACTTCCCCCCAACATGGTCTATAATGGTTTTCAGTCTGTGTGACTCTTAGCTGCTTCTGACACCAATGAAGATGTGAACAACCAAAGTCTCTCTATCCCACTCAAAACAGAACACACACTCGTGCACATGTACATATATATGTACAAACACACCCTTTCTGGGGTTTGCCTCCACTATTAACTTGGACCACAACCCTGCTTATCCAAAGTTTCCCCCAAACTTTAAAGGGAAGGTTAGTTCCTTCTGTTTGTATTGAATTCCTTTCCTTAAATGGCATGTTTCATTTGCAACTGTAATTGCACTTTACAGATGTATTTTAAAACAAATTTAAATTATACTGGTGCACACTCCTGAGAGGAAAGTCTTATTTTGGTTTAAGAGTAGTATATTACAATTTAAACACATTCCTAATTGGCTTAAGCAAGATAGAGCTGGTTTAGACCAGAGTAAGAGTATTCATAGAAGGGCTTGACCAATTTAACTAAAATCAGTTCAAATTCATACCTTTAGTTAAGATCAGTGCAACTTTTTAAATAGATAAGGCTTGAGCCAAAACTGAGCTAGTAATAAAATCTGGGCTCCAGGAAGGGAAAAGAGTTCATTTCCTCATTCCTTTTAAGAGAAAAAAACCCCAACCCTGTGTGGACTGCTCTGCAAAGTCATATCAACAGGCAGAAAGAGAGGATGAGTGACTTGCCAGTTAAAGAATAAGAAACCAGTCTAAGACGGGCTCTCAAACTGGAGGTCATCACGCCTCAGGTGGTCGTTAAGTTATTACGTCGGGGGGGTTGCAAGCTGTCGGCCTCCAGCCACAAACCTCAGTTCACTTCTAGCATTTATAATAATGTTTAATACAAAAAAAATGTTTTAGTTGATAAATGGGGGTCACATTCAGAGGCTTACTGTATGAAAGTGTAAACTTAAAAAAAAAAATAGTCTAACAAAACATGTAGATGAGAACCACTGGCCTAAGATTTAACAAGAAAATATGCTCTGGTTACAGGGTTTCACAGAAAAGCAAATGCTTGGTAGGACTCAAGATTAATAAGAGGATTTAGAAATCTTCTCTTATTAAAAAGCAACCTTTTTCTGAACACTAAATACCTATACTTTATCCATTGGAAGGACTAGAAAATACCAGGGGCCTGGAAGGGAGTAAAAGAAATTCACAGCTAACTGCCTATGGTTTCCAGATTCTTCTGCTCCCTGTCACTTCCATTCTCAAATCTACAGAGCTATTGTACTTGTGTTAGTCTGAGCTGTCCTCAGAGATGACAGAATGATAATCCTAGGGCACTAAGTTCTATGGTGTATCCCAGGTAGTGTTCTGTGTCTCCATGGAAACAAGTCATCTAAAGGTTCTCTCCCTTGCCTAGTCCAGGGCTAAAATTTACAGCTGAACAGATGTTACACTTTCTTCACACCCTCTAAAGCTTTTGCAGGGTTCACTGTAAAAAAACAAACAAACCAAAAAAAACAAACAAAACAAATCTTCTGGTTCAGACTATTTGGTTAAACCCCAATCATTTAAAAAACCCTGAATGAGGATTTCAGGATAAGCCACATTGATTCTTAAGCTGCTGTTAGTCAGACACTAACACGTTTTAACTCCACTTCTAGTGTCAAGGTTTGAACAGCAAGTCTTGTCATCATTCTGTTCTATTGTTTATGTCAGATGAAGAAGCTGACCCTATTCCTACTGAAATCAATGGCCAAACTCTCATTGACTTAAGTGAGGCAATGCTGGATATGAAATGGGGCCCAGTCTTGCAAGGTGAAAAACAGGAGGTGTGTTGAGCTCCTTCAACTCCTGCAAAAGTCAGTTGAACCTGAAAAAACCACGCAGAGCTGGGATTTTAAACTGTGCGCCCATGGCTGATAGTTTGAGGACAGTTTACTAGTACCACAGTGCACTACTTTTCAGAAAGTCTGTGTTCGTTCTAGGGATGTAAGCGACTAATCAGCTAGTCGACTATCCCATAAGCAAAAGCTTATCTGATAGTCGATACATTAGTTGACTAGTCGCTTCCCCTCCCTTGCTGTCTCTATCACAAAGAGGCAGCAGTGGGGAGGGAGGAAGGACAGGATGCTGGGGGGAGATGCCTTAAAAGCCAGTTTCCTCCAGCTGTGGGGGCCGGGGCAGGGACTCAACAGCAGCGCTTCCTCTTTGAAATGTACAAAAGCCCCAGCGGGGACTCTTGTACATTTCAAAGTTGGAATGCTGCATGGAGCCTGGGGTCAGCGTGGAGCGCTGATCCCAGGCTACATGGGGCATTTCAATCCTGCTGGGGCTTTCGCATATTTCAAAGGCAGAATGCATGCTAGTCCTTATTGACTAATTGAACAGTCAATGGAAATCCCCATCGACTGTTTGATTAGTTAATTAATCAATATTTAACATCCCTAGTTAATTTTATTTCCTCCTTAATGACCATTACTTGGAATAACTATTTTTAGAGCACCCAAAAGAAGAAAGTCTACACTCCAGGTAGTCCAAAATAACTCAGTAAAAAGGTAGTTTAAAAAGAAACTATAGTTTATATGCCAAGTAATAATGACCATATTATAATGAAATTCAACATCCATCGGAAGGAAACAACAACACTTGACATTAATCTATTGAAATATTTTTTTAAAGTGTGGAAACCAGTAAAGAGAGACCCTACATTCAAAAGAGAAAATCAACATCTTTAGACTCAGTATGGAAGCTATTTAAGCAACTTTCAGATAGTCAAACAAAACCACACAACCCTATCCAACAAAAGAGGTGGAGAGGCCAGAGGAAAGCCAATATGGTTCCAATATGGAAGATGCTATTCAAACCAAACAGATGTTCTTTAAAAAAATGAAAGTCAGACCAACTCAAGGTGATAGAGAAAGAAAATATGATTTAGCAAAATAAAACGTCAGCTGATACGAGTGAGGAATGCTGAGACAGATTCTGAGAAGTCATTCATGGAAGACATAAAACCCACCCCAAAAATTCTTTAAGAATATTAGAGGCAGGAAGCCTGTGAGGGAACAGGTAGCTCATCTGATTTGCCAGAAGGTAATAAGCAATTAATAATACGAATAAGACCACCACATAGGAGCACATGATTGTGGTTTAAATTAGAGGATACCTACTCCACCTCTACTCTTTTCGGGTATTAATGTTGAGAAGCAGTCCGTGATCAAGGTGTCAGGAGAATATGTAATGAGACAAAAGTTGAAAAATTAAACAGAAGAGGACAGTTTCCTCTAAGGTGAGGCAAATTATTTGTAAAGCTTGTCTAACATATGTATAGCCAATTCTCCTCTACTGTACCAAAAAAATACATTTGGTGGCTTGAACTGAAAGGGTCCCAGTGATGGCTTGTAGGTGAGATAATTCACAACAGCACACTTATGGCAGCACTAAGAGCCCAGGCAAGAAGAACAATTTCCATTAAATGTTGATTCATCATACTTAATAGTGTACGCATCTCTTCTCATAACCAGTCTACCAGAGTTTTAGCAGACAGTCTCTTGCACCCCTTAAAATGTGACCAGAATAGTTTACATGTTGTATTCCACCACCAATCACCACTCAAAAAAAGCAAACAAGCACAAGAACTCTGCTTCCGGGGCAGACAACAAAGCTGGCTACTAGTCATCTTACATTATAGTTCCATTGAACAGTCTCCATGTATCTGGCAACATTTTAGTTCATCTATGTGTAAAGCCAGTAAGCCCTGGTCTTCAGCAGGTGGGATTGAACTTGTGGACCTTAGGGGCTAAAGCCAACTGGCTCTCAGCTAAGGCTGTAGAGCAGACTTCACTCTTCCTTGTCAGTGGTCTCAGCACCTCTGGGTTACATATGAATTCTTATGGTGAGTTCAACCACCAAGTTGACTGCACTGTATAAATCCTAATGTGCCTATTTCCTGTACTGATCCAGTTATCAATTATATTAAATGCATAATGAATTCATAGATGAACTAAATATCGCCAGACACGTGCAGCTAGACATGCTTTATATCCACTGTCACTCTGATTTAAACCAAGATTAAATGAGTAAAAGGTGAAGCAGACAGAACATTTGGTCTGTGTATCCAGAGCAAATAAGGGTTTCTGCATAATAACTTAAGTTCCTCAGACTTGCAGAGTTTGGAATGAGCTGTGCTGCCACAAGGTGTGATTCAATTTGTTTTTAAATTCAGTTTTGCTATGCAGTAAATGCAGGCTCTATAAAAATCAAGAGTAAGTGAGTAGGTGGACTGGGGGTGGAATATTCCCCATGGAGCTGTAAATTCAGGGATTGGATCCAAAAAAGCATTATAGGAGAAAGCCATCTAAACAGAGACAGTCTGTGAAACTGAATGTAATATTTAATGAGTAGACAGTTCTATGACCTAAGTGTATCAACCTTAAAGCTCACACAGAAAACAATGGTTCAGAACCTCTCATTTCTAGTGATAAAATTATACAGTCTGATCCACATATGTTCATCTTTGAAAAGGGACTTAAGAGGTCAGCTGGGTACTGAAATGCTCAGCTGAGGCATTTTGTGATTCCTCAGGCTCAGATATGCTCAGCTCCTGGCCCATATGCTTGCCATGTTTCAGATGATGGCATTCAGAAAGGAACAGGTCAAAAAGAGGTTAGACTAAAAACCAGGGTACATAGCTCATGTCACACATTAAATTCCAGAGATCACTTAACTGAAGTTCATTTCAGAAAGGCAGATTTATTCCATTAGATGGAATAAATTATCTTTGCATCTTTCTCTGATGGTCATTCGTATTTGTGAGAATAGATCATTCAGTGAAAAACTGCAATAAAAATCCTCATTTGCATCCTGGGAGGAAGTCAAGCAACCAAAGGCAAAAATCTCTGCTAGCCATTGTTGTCAAGTCTGTTGAAATGAGTATAGCTGTAGCCATTTATATCAGCAGAGTATTTGGCCCTAAATTTATATCACTAATATGTCAGTTCAACTATGTACTTGTCTTTAGTATGAGAATTTTAATCCTATATTCTATGGTCCCCCCCCCCATTCTTTTAACGAGCTTGCTACTTTAAAACATACCATAAACTATCCAAACTAAATTTTAAACAAAAATACATTACTAATGAATGTCAATTTTTAAATGAGTGTTATTGGGAATTAATCATTTCTTAGTTGTGTAGAAATTACCTGATTATAATATGCATTCACCAGGGTATTCAGAATGAGCCAAATTCTGCCCTCAGTTAAAACCTTGTAGTCCCAATCAAGTCAAGTGATGGCAGAATTTAGTGTGTCCATATATCAAAGCAAACAAGAATGACAGCCTTAGTCTGAGATTGCTAAATTTTCTGTGCTAATGTGGTAACCCAAGCCAATAGGATTACCAGTATCTTGCAGCAAGAAAATAGGCTCACACTTTTTTGTTGCTAAAAACCTCAAGGTTTTGTGGTTTATTCTGACTAGCTAATGCTCTAAGATTTTCTGGATGCTGTATGTACTGAACAACTCAAGTGCAATGGAGATAGGTCCCCCACACCTGCCTTACAACTACAGCCTGGAGGCTGGATCCAGCCTGAAGCAAGTTTCCGTATCACAGGCCCGAAGCAACAGCTCACCCTGCTGCCAGGGGAAGCCTTGAGCCTCAGAAACCTCCGGCTCCACCCCCACATAAGACTGGAGCACGAGTGGATGCAAAGTTAAGTGTGAGTGAGGGGTAGTTTGATTGTTTGGGGGGTTTTTTGTTTTGTTTTGTTCTTGTTTTTTGCCTCCTACCATGGGAGTATTGGAAGCAGGTAACAGAGTGGTTTCTTTGGTTAGTTTCTCACTTGGGAGCAGGTGAGTAGTGAGGTGTGTGTGTGTGTGTGTGTGTGTGTGTGTGTGTGTGTGTTTTCTGAGAGTCAGTGGCCTCAGACTGAAAAAAGGTTCCCCAGCCCTGTTTCAAGGGATCACCAAGCACATAAGTAAATACACAAGACAAAGGAAGGGTTTTGCTCACTTGAATCCTGTCTGTTTTCCATTGTGGTAGAAAGAATTAAAACTTCATGACCCAAAGGGCTTGATCTTGAAATTTATTCAGGCAAAACTCCCATTGCCATCAGGGTAATTTTGTCTAATGGGGGAGTTCAAGAGTGGACCTATTGGATATCAGTGAGAAATCCATCATCTTCTCACAATGACCAGACTATGAGTAAGCTAGAATTTGCCATCCTGTATGATAAGAGGTCTTAGCAGATGTGATTTAATTAAATTATGTAATTAGGGTGCATATAGATTCTTGACACACCTGACTCTTCTATTGCAAGATTTTTCTCCTTTTCAAGCAGTAGTTTAAGGCCTCAATTAACTAGGTGAGGGATCAACAGTTACAGGATTCAGAAGGGCCAGGTCTCTTGTTGAATTGTTGAAGTAGTTCAGGCTGCAAGGCTCTTGGCATGGTTCACACACATTAATCAATCTTGAGAAGTAGGGGAGCATTGTCAACCCCATTTCATGGAAGGGGGTAATTTGCTCCTCTCAAATATGAAATCTGAAAAACCAAGAATGAATTAAGTCAGAGGTTCTCAAAGTTGGTGACCCCTTTCATACAGTAGTTTCCTGAGTGAGACACCCCCCTTATAAATTAAAAACACCTTTTTAAATATTATAAATGATGGAGGCAAAGCAGGGTTTGGAGGGGGAGGCTAACAGCATAATAACCTAGTTTGAAAACCCCTGATTTAAGTGCACAGGGTTTGTGTGTTTTATATGGCAGGTATGGCCCCACACATGCATTCTGGGTCTGCACAGCCCAAACTATCCAATATGGGAACATCACAGTTGTCCCCATATTCACTGTACCCCAGGTACTCAGAATGTACTTAGCTGTTAGCTCCCTGCAGTCTACTGCCTTAAGCAGCAAAGTTTGCAGAGAGGTGATACTGGGTTCTGAGAAATCATTCAGGCTCTGATTGCCTGAAGTGTACCTGGCAAGCAGATTTAGCTTGGATTAATAGCACATTTTCTTTTTAAGTAGCTCAGAAAAACCTTTCAGCTATTTTAAAAGTATCACATGTACTGCAAGACTTAATGGAAAAGAATCAGATAAAGGTAATCTTGCCAAGCCTATGAACTCGGAGCATTGCCCAGGCACTCAGTCTGAGGCAGCCGCATCTGTAAAATATGTGCATATAACTAGAAAATTCCTGAGATAGCCTGAAGACATGTCTGACACTTTAACACATTGCCATTATTGGCACATGCGCCTCCCCAGGGATCCAGTCAGCTCATGCTGAGTGAGAAAGGTTAGTTATAAAGTGTGCGAGATGCTCAAGAAAGGACCCAGTTGCTGTAGAGCAGTTGACCAGCATTATAAGCTGCTAATGGAAGACAGTGATTCAAACAGTACTAAAAGACTGGTGGAAAACTCATGTAACTGGTGGGTCTCTGCAGACCAAGATGCACCATCACTGCCATGAGTGGTGGATTTAGCAACTGGGCCAGTGGGGCCTATACCCAGGGACCCTGGCCAAAATCCACCACTAATGGCAGAAGCCTGGAGCCCCCCTTTGCCCCAGCCCTGCTCCATTACCTTCAGCAATCAGTGCTGGGGAGGCAGAAGAAAACCCCATGCCCTGACCCTGCTCCCCAAGAGAAGCACCAGGCGGGCAGGAGAAGCCCCAGCACTTGATGCCTAGCTGTGGCCCCAGGACTGGAGGAACTCTCACTCCCTACCATGGCCTTGGGGCTAAGGGAAGCGCTGACTCCCCCCCCCCCCCAATGGTCCTGGGGCTGTGTCAGTGGAGACTGAGCTTCTCTGTCTTGGGATGGGGGACAGAAAGGAGAAAATGGGTTGTGGGGCTGCAGCGGGGAACTGAATGAGGTGGGGTGGTAGGGAGAAAGGGCATGGGGGTAAAAAAGCCCCCTCCCGCTCCCGCCCCCACTTGCTCCGGTCCAGGGCTTCCATGAAACCCTAATCTGCCTCTCATTGCCACTCCCAGTTCGAGACATATAAAAATGACATTTCCAATGCACCTAGCTCCATTCGGATATTTTTGAGGGTGTATTCTCAATACAAGTTGTTGTTCTTCTAGATAGTTGTATTTCAGGAGATTCCATGCACAGTGTTAATTACAAGCCCTTGCTGATTTTGTAACTAATTCTATCTTTTTATCAGTCAATCTAGTTATGCAAAACCTTCTGTACTGGAACCTGCCAAATCACTACTACGTTCACATCTCAGACGCACATCATGCATTTATACCACTCACGAGACATGCTTTCCACTCCATTAACAATAACATTTGTAGTTCTGCTAAAGTAGGGGTAATCAAATCTCATGCTTGGTGTAAAATGATCTCTGAAAGTGTAAGGAAGGAATTATTTCCCTCACATGCAGCATTGAAAAGTGTGTTAGTTCCTTCTGAAGCATCACCTAATGTTCCTGCCAGAAGCAGATTATTTAGTTTGAAAGATTAGTGATCTACTTCATTATAGAAAATTCCAATCAGCCCAGGATAACCAAAATATAATCTGTTTTGTCCAAGGTAATACCCAGCTCCAAACCTCAGAGGAATCAATCTCCCCCCTTCCTAATACTCCTCAGGTTTGAGTTTCCCAAATCTGGGAGTGTGTTTTGCTATTTGGACTCATCTGAAACACTCTTATGTTAATTTTCTATAATCCTTTAATGCTCTCCAGGACTGGGGGGAAAATAAAACAGTGAAACCAAAAGCCCTTTGGCAATTTGAATTTGTATTGCTGAGTTCATTTTCTTTTGTCCGTTGCTGCTATGACGATTTCTAGTGCAATTAATGCTGCAGATTGGCCACCCACAGAAACAGGCTAACACTGTGTTAATCTGGAGCTGCAGAGGCAGCAGATTGCTGACCCAAGGGCACATTGTATACCTCACATAACCCTTGCTTACTAACGATGGTCTTTCCTGTATATACAAGAGCAGGGAATTTTCCCCTGTTGATAGACATAGAAATTGTGTTGCTTCATTATTGCTGTCTATGCAGTGTAGATGCTAGTTTCTGGCTCCATTCCTGGATTAATGCTATAGAGAGGTTGGCATTTTAAAATTACTTGATGAATATTATTGGTCTGACAATTAGAATGTGTCATGTGGTCTCGCAGTAGACTGGCATTTTTGCAAACCTACAGCCCCTAGACCATGAGGAATTTCCTGGAAACAGCCATAGTTATAAAAATTAAAGTGTATTGCTAATGGTTGAAAATACTATCAGAGATGGTATTTTAAAATTATCCTGGCTCTTCTTGCCTCAGTTGGCTGGTATTTCAAATCACCTTGCCTTCCAAACTCAGCCTGGCTGGTGTCTCAAGTCACTTTGGCATCAACAGTCTGGAAATGGCACTTTTAAATAAATGACCTTAGTACCAATAGTGGCATAAAATTGGACACTAAAATGTTTTCTTTTCAAGAAAGAATGAGGCCTTGTGCTCTCCTTGTCCCTCCTTTCTGTGTCTTACACTCTTCCACTTTGAGGTCCCATATTGAGGAAAGCTCGCCAAGACTCCACAGAATCTATCATTGCTCAACTGGAGAGGTAGTTGTTAAGCAGTTTGAAGTCCTCCTTCCTCTCCTGAAGCAAAAATCTGAGACTGGGAAATGAACCCAGATGTCCAGTGTGCCAGAACAGAGCAGTTGAAAAAGGTCCGGATCCCCAGACTAGTGTCATGATCTCTCTTCAGAGAGGGTCTTGTAAATAAAAACACCCAGTCACTGACTCTAAGAAAGTGGACAAGAGAGATCCCTGTCCTGATCCTCTGAAGTACTGAGTACCTTAGCACTACAAGTCCTCCAGCCCAGCACCAAAGCCTCATTCAGCAACCAGTATTCCCATAGTCCCAGTAATTCAATCAGTCCCACCCCCATCTGCAGGTACCCACTCACCATCCTTGTTTTTCCAGCACTGAAAATCCTACCTTGATTTCTTCCTGAGATCCAACATGGCCGATTACACCTAAAGCAGCATCTTTTATAGGCCATCAGTGACTGCAGATGATAACCAATCTCCTTCATTTTTCAACTTTCCTCCTCTAATAAGGCCCTGCTGGTAGGCCTCATTGCTATGCATCTAGAATGCCTGAAGTAAGTCAGCTTCAGACCAGGTGCTCTGTGACTTTTGTATGGAAGTTGCAGCAGTGCTGCTGGAGCCCAGAAACATGCTGTCTTCCAAAGGGACACGCCTTCTAGCCTCTATTCCTCCCATCCAGTGCTGACTCACTTTCTAGTGTCCCAAAAATTGCTGTTGTGGGAAAGTCAAAGATTACTGCAGTTTCAGCTGATCATTGTTCAACTTTAGAGAGAAAAATCTAAAAAAGAAATTAAGGAGGAGCTCCTATTTCAACCTAGTCAACACTTCCATTTGTGATTTTAAGGACTAACCCTCAGATACAGCTGAATTATTTCTGTTTGTACTAGTGCTTCATCGTAATGGCAAAACCTGAGCCCCTGCTGGCACATACATAATATAATAAACTGTACTGAGGCATAATTATTTGCATGTTTCTTACTTCTCCATTTTCTTTCCAGGAGAATGGCTTACCACTTCCCTTGGCTCTCCTTCCAGCCCTAATTTGATTGAGATGCTTTCAACTACTGAAGGGGAAAAAGTTTTTAGCTATGGGCCAGTTCCTCAGCTGGTATGAATCTGTGTAACTTCATTGAAATACCAGAACTATAGATGATTTTCACCTGCTAACTAGCTCTGTGTCTGTACCAGAAGATCTATCCCAAACTAGTATTTGGGATCAGCTTTGAGGACTAGAAAACACATAGGCTGTGTCTAGACTGGCAAGTTTTTCCGCAAAAGCAGGTGCTTTTGCGGAAAAACTTGCCAGCTGTCTACACTGGCCACTTGAATTTGTGCAAGAGCACTGACTTTGTAATGTACAAAGTCAGTGCTTCTTGCGCAAATACAATGACGCTCCCGTTCGGGCAAAAGCCCTCTTGCGCAAATGCTTTTGCGCAAGACGGCCAGTGTAGAAAACCCAGAATTGTTTTGCACAAAAAAGCCCCGATGGCTAAAATGGCGATCAGGGCCTTCTTGCGCAAAAGCGCGTCTAGCCTGGCACGGACGCTTTTCCGCAAAAAGTGCTTTTGCGCAAAAGCGTCCGTGCCAATCTAGACGCTCTTTTCTGCAAATGCTTTTAACGGAAAAGTTTTTCCGTTAAAAGCATTTGCGGAAAATCATGCCAGTCTAGACGAAGCCATAGGCTATGTCTACACTGCAGGCTTCTTGCATAAGAACTGTTTTGCGGAAGAGTTCTTGTGCAAAAGGTCTTCTACAAGAGTGTGTCCACACTGCCACATGCTTTTGCGCAAGAGATGTGCTTTTGAGCAAGAGCGTCCATGGCAGTGTGGATGCTCTCTTGCGCAAGAAAGCTCTGATGGCCATTTTAGCCATAGGGGTTTCTTGCACAAGAAATTCATGTTGCCTGTCTACACTGCCTTCTTGTGGAAGAGCTCTTGCGCAAGAGGGCTTATTCCTCATGGGGAGAGGAATAACTCTTCCGGAAGAAGCCCTGTTTTCCAATGCTGTACTGTAAATTTACTGGTGCAAGAACGCCCGTGCAGTGTAGACGCTCTGCAAGTTTTTGTGCAAGAACAGTTGTTCTTGCACAAAAAGCCTGCAGTGTAGACGTAGCCACTTGCTCAAGAAGGCAGTGTGGATGGGCAACAGGGCTTTCTTGCGTAAGAAACCTCTATGGCTAAAATGGCCATCCGAACTTTCTTGCACAAGAGAGCATCCACACTGCCATGGATGCTCTTGCGTCTTGTGTGGACACACTCTTGCACAAGTACTTTTCCGAAAGAACTCTTACGTAAAACAGTTCTTGCACAAAAAGCCTGCAGTGTAGACATAGCCTTAGTTTTAAAAGGCAAAGGAAAATACCTAAAAGGAGTTGAGTTCCCAAGGAGGCAAAGAAGCACAATACAATGGCTGCATGTTCAACTAGCAGACAGGGCCTGATATCAAGAGTGTTCAAAGCCAACATAATTTGTTAGCCAACATGTACCAATGATCGATATGATCCACTGCTGACACAAACCAATAATTGGCAGTAAGTCCGAAAGTTTCTTCGCTTCTGGGGGCTATCTGGTTCCATCTTGTTGCAATCCTCCCAAATATTTGTCAATCTAAGAAAGCCATTATTAAAAGCCTTTTAGCTAAATGAGTTTCTGCACGGCAGGTAGCTGAACACTGAGTCTTCAGAGGATTGCCGAAGAAGACACTCCCCAAAAGCCAACATTTTCTCCTCTTCCCTTTTATTGTCTCTTCTCTAAAGAAACAATTCTGCAAACTGAAACTACGGCTGGTATTTAAATTCCAAGTTAGCCTGAAAGAGAAATATTAACTGTCAAGGAATAAGACTGAACTTTTAATTCTGGTTTTGTAAAACAGTGAATGAAGGCACTGAAAATGTTGAGTTTTAAAATATTATTTCCTGTTAATTTTAATCTGTAAGTATGTGCAAATGTTCCTTGAGCCATCTCCATATAATGTAATCAATTTATTCCCTCCCAAAACACTCACTTCTGACTAGCAGGCTTTAAAAAAAAAAAAAAAAAAAGTTAGTATGTCCCAGCCCAATCTGAAAATGAGCTACTCAGGAGTAATTCTTAGCAATTTACAGTAGATAGTGCTTTTTAGCCACAGAGCTCAAAGACTTTTACAGGGCAAATACAGTAAGTATCCTTCTCCCCATTTTACAGAGGAGGTAACTGAGGCACAGTGAGGTTAAGGGATTGAGACACTACAACGATGAAGACCTCATCAGCATATAAACAAACAAGCTAGACAAAAGGCAGCATTTTCAGAATTGGGTACCTCGTGTTAGACATATAAGTCAGTAATTTTGTCAGGGATGGTGAGATCTGGCATCTTCCATTGTCCTCCAGAAAAACTGCAGGTGCTCATTACCTATGGAAATTCAGCCAATTTAGCTGCATACATATGGATTTAGGTATACAATTTAGTCATCCAAGTGACTTGCCCTGGGTGACAGTGAGAAAAATAGGATTAGAACCCAGGTCTACTGACTAACTATTGCTCAGCCCACTAGACCATAGCAGCATTTCTGTATGTTATAATCTGTGGTACACATCACTACGATCTTTATATTATAAGACTTATCTACACTTTAAAAAGTGCAACACCATCCTGTCGGCCCACCCATGCTGGCCAGAGTCAGTAATAAAAGGTGTTTACACAAAATACCATTTGATTAATAGATAAAGGACTGAAAAATATAACATGTGGTGCTCAACATATAAAACCATCATTCTGTGAGACTTACAAGATACCTGGCCAAGAAGGGAGGCAAAAATTTATTTCTTCTGTGGGAGGCTACACCTTCCATTTTTTATTTTGAATTCTTCCTATCGTTTCACCCCGGTATGCTCTCAGCCAAATCACAGGGAACAAATTAAGTACAGTCTCCAATAGCAACCATTGCATGAATATCAGGAAATATTAAGACAGAGTTGGAGTATGTGCACACTTCACAGAACAAACACTGTAAATCTTTAATAAAAGAGCCTTCTCTGGCACAGGCACCATGGGGACGACTACAGGAAGTTGAAAAGATTAAAATTCCAGATGAGAAGCTTGTTTCTCTTGTTGTTCTTAGGGAATTTAGCAAAGGATTTCATTTCTTGGGGAGGTTTAGCAAAAAGGGATGTTTCCGTTCCCACAGATACTGATGAACGTCAGTTGGAGGTATAGCGGTCACTGCAGAGTGCGTTTCGTTCTAGTTGCAAGTTCACAAAACCTGAAAACTCAAATTGAACATTTATGCTCAGAGGTGTGTTAATCTGGTGAGTTTTGTTTGTTTATTATGAAACAGACAAAACTGGCTAGATCCTAGCTCACATGCCGCTGCTGCTCCTCCTCAATAGGTTTTTTCCTATTGAAACCTGTAATGTTCATATAATCTCAATCATAGCTACTTAGTTTGGGACAGTACAGTGTTGCCAACTCATGATTTCATCATGACACTTACAATAAAATCTGATATTTTGCTTAAAGTTCTAGCTCCTGGAGTCACGTGATTACAGGAGAATTTCAACTTTGTTTTTATAACTGATTGCAGAAAATGTTTTTACAACCCCACCCCATTTAACCAAACCTATTGACTCAAACAAAATAGCAAATAAAGATTCCAAAATGTTTTTTTTAAGTCTCATGATTTTGGGGGGCCTGACTCCTAGTGTTTGACTGCTTGGCAATCCTGCAGACCTGGAAGCAGCACTAAAGGCTGTGGGACTCAGCCTGGGATCTAGATAGTCAGGATGAAATTGCAGGCCTCAGCCTGCACACGCAATCAACTAGCTAAAGAGATACCCCTCTTCTCTATATGGCATGTGTATATTTCATTGCTTTTAAGGGTGAGAGGGGCATCACTCTCCACTACCAGAAGGAGACTGCATATTTTTATTAGTACGTTAGGGTGAAAGGACTGCCAGTAAACCATATCACTCCCCCAAAAAGCCAAATAAAAGTGCAACAGCCACACTCTAAAGTATGGAGTAATGGGTGAGGGACTATGAAAACCAGCTTCCCTTGGGGATAAAAGGCAAACAAGATGTGAGAGTAGAAGGCTAGATACTCCTTCCGTAGAACGCAGCTAAAGGGGAGTTCAGAGCTTTTCAGAGAGAGTGAGCCCCGAGAAGGTCCTGGTTGGCCAGTCTAGCTGGAAAACAGATGGAACGTTCCTAATTTTGGGCTAAAACGTCAACAACTCTTTAGCAAACTAAAGGTCAGTGAATGATGGGTTGACCACTAAAACTGAAGCCTAACGTCTTCAGTTACTTCTCATATAGACTTTAGCGACAGGCTTCAGAGGTTGTCATGTTAGTCTGTTTCAGCAAAAACAAGTCACAGCTCACAAAAGCTTATGCCATAATAAAAGTGTTAGTCTCGAAGGTGCCACTAGACTTTAGTGAGCTTACATATACTCACACTTTATTCGTTAGGAGAAGGAGTTTGTTATTTTTCAGCTATTGCCAGTGTCTCCCTAGCTACATTCACAATGTCCAAGGTTTCCCTTTACAAATATTAACTGGCAGCAGAAATAGGAGCAGAAGGCTTATTGGTGCATTGATAGTCACATCTTTTCCAAGTGCATTCTCTCTGGAATTCGTCTGTTCCATGGGTTTGTGGTTACTGCTCTAACACTGGGACAAAATTCTGGGGGCATTCTTAGAAAGCTGAAAGACATTTTCCCATTCAGTTCTACACAACACCGTGAGCCAGAATCTCAGCTGGTATAAATTAGAATAATTCCCATTCAAGCGGTGGAGCTATAACAATTTACACTAGGTGACAGCCTGGTCCATTGTCTATAATACAGACTAACAGGGGGAGATAATATTACACAGAATATGTGGTGAAAGCCAATACAGAACTTCATGCACTTTCTAGCCAGTTCCTAGTGCCTGGGGCCACAGACAGTAGTAGAAAAAAGGAACACTAAATGTGTGATCAGCCTAAACTTTCTAATTATCAAACCAAACCCTTAGAGAAGGAAAACAGCAGAAGCCAACATGCCTTAAAGAAGGAGCTGATTAATGGCACGAAATTTGCTGCTGATATTAACAAACCTAAATACAACATGGTTCAGCCTATAACATGGGGTAAAAACAACATTTATAATCAGAAATCAAAACTACCAGAAACTCCACTCCAAAACTCTATAAGGGAAGTCTGTAATACTTCTCAGCCTGGCAGGACAGAAAAGGAAGCCAGTGAAAGTGATGGAACAGAAGTAAAGCCAAATAGCAAACAAGCACACATTCAAGCTGTCAGGAAACAAAAGCCACAGATCAAACCCTAACACCTTCCAGCCCACGAGCGCTCTGCTAGAGGCCCATTAACACTTCATAACAGTAAGTCAGCACACAAAGGAGGAATTATTATTCCATGAAAAAAAAAAAAAAAGTAATAAAAAAAAAAAACAGTGGAAATCAGACTCCATTCTTCCCCAAAAGGATGTGATCTGATGTACAAAAAGCAAGCCTCAAGCATCTGAACGGGCACTATAATGCAAATGTATGCCCTCTAGGGGTGTGCTGGCTCTTCTGTAGCACAGCGACAGCGGTAAGCAAAACTTCTTCCCTTGGGTTCTCATTCACTCCTATGGTGAGCATGGCAGAGGCAAGTTGTGTGGACTGTGCAGTTCACTGATGGGCATTACATCCACTTCTGGCAGTGCAACCAAAGTGTGTGGGAGAGAATAGGGAACAAATCAAAACCTGAGCAGAGGCAAATGATCACCACAAGATACCCCTTCCCACTGACAATGGGACCAGAAAGAGAGAGAGAGAGAGGCGACTCATGGCATTGCCGGATTCCTTCTTCTGGCAGTCCTGAGCCCCATCTTGTGTGTGGACATTCTCTAGCAGAGCAAACTTTTCTATGTGTGGCTAGTGATGTATTTCTGAGAGGATCCCTGTTGCCTCTGGGGTTCTTAACCTGGAACGTGTTAGAAAAAAAAACCTGCCCCCCCAGTAAAAAGTTTGGCCAGGCCGCTCTTGCTATAGTGGGCTGCAGTACTCCTTGGGAGAAACCGGCCGCACCCTTCCTGCATACCATTGCCTTTAGAAAAAGGGAAGGTATGAAAAGGGGAAAATAGCCTCAGACTCTCCCACCCGTCACCTTGGCGTGAGAACTGCGGGCTTACCTGGTCGCATGAAACCTGCACAGTTTCGCCCAACCCTGGGACACAGACCCCCACTTGGTGACCATTGGGCCATATATGGTAATATGCAGCGCGGGAAAGCGATGTGCAGATTTGGGGATAAATACCCATCGCACTGTTCGCTCTAGGAGGTCTTCGCAACACACGTACCACCGTGCGTGTGCCTTCCCGGATACTTCAAAGCGCTGCCGGCCTGATCAACCGACCAGCCACCTCCCCCGACTCTCGGGTGTAACCAAGGCCTTCGCAACCGAACCGCTATCTTTGAAATGTTCCGTGTGCTGTGTAAGTTGGTATGTAAGATTTGATTTTCTGTGTTGTATAAGCTTAGTGTTGTAGTTTTGGGTAGTACATAGAGTTTGTAGTTATCACTGTTATTTAATTAGTGTAGCTGGATATTTTTAGAATAGAGACTATCCTCCTTGCCATTCCCATCCTTATATCTGACACGTTTAACTAGAAGTCGTAGAATAAATATAATAAATACTGTAAATTCATTATTAACACGGTCTATTAAAAATTTTAGAAGAAATACTATAAATTCATCACTGTCATAAATAAATATCCTTTATTTGCTAAAACTGTCCACCTGGTTCTGTCCTTCCCCCCTTGGGTATGCATCATCGGACCTGTGGTTCTCACGACAGAACGTTGCAAGGCATTCCGTTTTTCCTTTCATTGGAGGCCAAGCCAGCCTTTTTTCAATGTATCTTATGGAAATAGATATTTTGATAATAATTGCCATTAATGCTAAAACATTTCCTCAGAAGCAATCCACACAAGTACCCAATAAGATTTGTGCTTACTGCAGGGACTAGGATAATGGAGCAGACTGCCTATCTCCATGAGTAACCAAATTCTGTACCATATGATGGCTGGGCAATGACTGTGGCTGCTAATGGAGAGGTGTCCACCTCTCAGAAACGTACATCGCTAATGAGCACTCTTGCTGTCAGTTTCTGAAGAGAGAACAAAGGCTGCATGTACATAGTAGCTGCTAATCTCTTTTCCAGCCAAAAATAGCAGCTTCTCCATTCAAAAGAGGAATGGTGTAGAAGTGATCAAAACTAACAGACTGACACTTAAGACACACTTTGTATTTACCATGAACATATGACCCAGTCAACTTGTTTAGTTTACCTTATGCTACAATTGCTGTGCTCCTTAATACCAGAATATTTATGATAATCATTGCATGGTATGCACATAGTAAGGGAATAAGCAAAAAGACTTTTAAAGCTTTACTTTAAGTAGCTCTTTAAATTGTTGAAAATAAAGATCAGAGGTTTATCAACCTTAACTTATTGGAGAACAATGAAAGCTTTTAACATTCACATGGCTTCATGGTGGTGGCTATATGGGGAGCAGATAGTTCAAGGAGAACAAAGGAGAAGCCAAGTACTGAAAGTAAATACTTTATCATGCTGGCTACTCTAATTAGTTTCTAAACACTTCTCTCTTTAGCACTCAAGCCTACACCATCTGGCTCTGAAGTGCAAGTTAACTTTCTTCACAGCCATAAGAATCTTTTATCTAAAGAGTTATAAAAAAAGGATTTTAGACAATTCTGGGCCTGTTAAAAATTGGAGGAGACAGGTCCACTTGTCCAATGTGTCATTTTAGACAGTGGAGGTAAGGTGAAAGCAGCAGCTTTACCACTGAATGTTTTGCTTGCATGCTAGTAAATGGGATTCTTACTCTGTCAATAAGCACGTTGTGAAGTTTATATCAAAGCGCTGAATTCTACAGAGGTTGGAGGTTTTTCACTGTGATTCAGGAGGAAGACAGACTGAACGACAAGTTCGTGGAGTACTTACAACAGTGGTCACACAGGAAAAAAAATGCTCATGTTTCTGGTCACAAGTCCATTGTGCCAATGAGAAAGTAACAATACTTCTGGACAGTGATGAGGGAGCAGAGTTTAGGACAGTGGTCCCCAACGCAGTGCCCACGGGTGCCATGGCACCCGCTGGGGCATTTATGTGTGCCCGTGTAGTGACCAGGGCCGCCCCCGGGCGCGCGGCGCATGCGTGGCCCCCGCCCCAAAAGTTTGGGGACCACTGATTTAGGATGATATAGGAAACTGGTCAAATCGGTTTTTCTGCTTCACTGTCAAAATTACATGGCCACATTGCTAGGACCCTGTTGACAGACAGAGCAAAGCAATGTGGGTAAGCATCCCACAGTGCAGTCTTGTGGGAAGGCAGAGCTGATCCCTGTGCTTCTTGGGATTCCCTCATCTCTCGGTGATCTCTCCATGCTGAGAAATGTCAGAGCAGCACAGCAGTCTCTCCAGCCTTCCTGTTGTAGCAGCAGTCTGCCTGTTGCTGTATGCCTAGTGAAGGGCAGAACCAAAACATTCCAATGATTTGTTCTTTGTTCCCCATATGGAGCAGCTCACTCAGCTGTCAGATACTTCCGGGAGCTTTGAAAGGGGAGGGGCGCATGACTGTAGGGTAGCAGAGATCACAACACACTGAACATAGCCGTCAGGGATGGCATTGTGGGATACTTGCAGAAGCTAGTTCTCTTGACAAAACAAACACTGGCTCTTTGTCAACAATAAAGGGAGGGAAAAAGAAAAGAAAAGACTCTAGCAGGGGTAGAAGTTTTTTTGTTTATATAGCAGGGGTAGAAGGTTTTTAATTTTTTTATACTTTTTTACACACCAAAACTGGTCACATTACAGGGTAAAAGCTCTCGCTGTTTTGTTGCCAAACCACAGTTTTTGGTGACAAAACATGCCAGTGTAGACAAGGCTTTCACTCTGCATTTGTTTTTGAGTCTGATCCCAAATTCCTTGCTTAGGCAGCTAGTGTGTGTTGATTATTGTTGATCATCCTGATTAGATCGCCTGATAGTTATTTTTGGTATGTTCCTTTTCCTCTTAATAAAAAAAGGCAATGAAATGGAGAGTGATCAAAATGAATGGTGAGATCATAAGGTATCTTAACTACTCCACAATAGATGTACATATCATGTAGCAGGGTTCACACCTTTTACTCTGAGTTCTGATTACTTCCCTTGTCTGAAAACAGCTGCTGTATTTAAGAGTAAATATTTAATCAGCAGCACAGCCATGTAGACATTTGTCAGAATAATTTAAACAAAGAAACAACCAAACAAACAAAATTAACACAAATAGCAAATGTGATTACTTGCAAGGATAACGTAGATGAATTGTGCACACAGATGTCGGAGATGGGGTTTGCAGGACAGATTTAAAGGGATAAACAAGTAAGTGAATGTCAAGTTAAAAGATTCTTCCTGTTAGATAATTATTCACTTGTAAAGAACCCATCCCAGACGGCATTTGAATGAGGACTGATTCCAAAACCACAGTGCTACCTGTAGTGATAAGTGATTTGCCTCAGTGAGCAATAGAGCTGACCTGAGCTCACATGAGATTCATTTCAGCTGTAGATATTTAGATCACATTTCTTTTCCAAAAGGTCATAAGGTCAAAGTTCTCAAATTATTTCACAGTATGGACTATGTCAAAATTGCCTGGGCCACATCTCAAATCACAATTACCAGTTCTCCCATTCACAGTTGCCTGAACTAGGTCTTCCCCTAAGACTAACTGAGTAACACTATTGCCACATGCATGGAGGAGAATATTTCATGTGTTATTAATTTCCTATTAATGGACAATTAAATTTACCAATGGCAAACAGGTAGGAGACCCAGCATCATGTGGCCGGCAACTCTACAAGCTACCAGCATGTACTCTTTGGAGAGCCAATAGTGAACCCATCTTAAGAATTGCCACAGTAGGAAATTTATGAAGTACTCTCTTTACCTTATTAAAAATGGGATAATATTATTATTGAGAGATTGCAGTGAGATGCATATGCTTGCTTGGTAGAGCCAATGTTCCAAACATAACCAATTCTGCCATGGAGTTGGATTATTAAGTAGATTACATCATTCAGATATCTCCATTGTTTTTCATAATGATTATTGGAACAATCCTGTACTCCGAAGTCCTTTCTTTCTGCATACTGCACCATATTAGGTGTTACCCTTCCAGTCAGATTTTTGACATATTTGAGAATGGAACCAAATTCTGCCCAGCCTAGCCCACCTTGCAGCGCTATTGGCTTCAATACTACGTTAACTTGGTAAATTACAGTTACAATCAATGCAGCTGAGTGATGGTAGCAACAGTGCAGATACAACTCAAGCATTTTCAAAACCACTGTGTTTTCAAACCCTTGGAGCCAGAGGTGAGAGCAAGCAGGTACGCCCTGGTGGGCAGCTCCAGCAAGAGCTGGCTGAGCTGCAGCAAAAGCTAGAAGGGAGCTATTTAAAGAGCCAGGAAGGGACCCAGGTTGCAGTAAGACAGTGCCTCTAAGAAATTTTAAGTTACTTTCACTGCTGCTTGGAGCTGCACATGTGGTGAATTATGGCTCTAAAATTAGCCTGTTCCATGAAATCATCATTTTGGGTAACACTGTTTCCCTGATTTTTTTTAAATATGCAAAGTCATTCATCTGAATATTGGCAGCCATCACTCAATCAATGCAACCTTAGCAAAATGTTAGTAGCCCATTTAACCCGGGCAAGTCATTTTCCCTCCCCATAGGAAAATGAAACATCGTTAGTTTTCTCATCGTGGCAGATTGGACAAGTATGGTGGTGTCTGTATATCTTCATGATGATTTTACTATATATTTTGATGTAGACTAAACTAAAAATAATGCCTGCCCCCAAAGTTCTGAGTTCCCTTGACAACTGTTAAGTATACAGTAATACAGTTAATTTAACAGACTCCCAAGATGGCATTTTGCTGCAACAGCAAAAATGTAAACAAAGCTTAGCTTCCTCCCCATATAGTACCCTACACATCTTCCAGCTCTCTTCCATTCTAAAATCGGATGGGGGAAGGGGCAGGCTTGTGTATGCAGGGTCTAGGATTGCAAGAAATGTGAGGCAGGCCAGAATTTCACCCCCGTGTCCAAGTTTAAGATGGGCTTTCTGTATAGCCGGAGGAGACAATGGGCCTTGCCAAGGCTATGCCAGATAGCACAATTTTTGAGTAATGTTCATGTTCGTTATGCACATAATTAAAACTCAGGGCTTAGGTCCCCCCCTTTTAATTAGTCCAACTGAAATAAGTAAAACCATTCCCCCCATTAATTTTCTAAAATTTACCAAATAACTAACAAATCCCTCTTTGATTGAGCTCAGGTGTGCCAGTAATCAGCCTGAAAAGAAGTTTTGTCCCACCTGAAAAAAACCCCCACAATGTTTTGTCGAGCTGTACAGGTTATCCAACAGAGTGGCACTAATTTCAAGCTGCAGTTATGCTAATAAGACATCCTCTAATGTGTCTAGACCCAAAGGACCTAGTTCTGTGAGTGTACAGTGTGTGCTGGATCCCCAAATATGCTGTATTTTAGTCAGACTGTGGGTACCGCTTCTGATGACCTAACATCTTTTGTGGAGCATCCCATTCTCTACTAGTGGCTGCATTGTAGAAATAAGGCCAAATGTGCAGCCTAGATATTCATAAGAAATGGAAAATGAATTTGTGTGCTCAAAAGCAAACTCTAGTACCCATGCAGGAGGTGACTCACGTGACTAGCTGCAAGCAAATGAAAAAACAAATGGTTTTGGAACAGTATCTTGGACTGAAGTGCTCCCCAGGGATACTGCCATAAGAGGGAGTTTCTGTTCTATTGCTTTCAATAGGTGGGCCTGATCCTGTACAGCTAAGTCATAAGAATTGAAGATGCTCAGCAGGTTGCAGGATTTGGCAACAAAAGATGGAAAGAGAAAACCAACATCCTTTTTGTTAAAGGATGAGAGTGGCTCTGTGGTTTTGCTAAACTCAGATTTCTGGTCTGTGTAGGTTCTTATAGTGCTCATCACCATGGTATCTGAGCAGCTCCAATCCTCCTATTCAGATTCATGACTAAAATGAGTTCCTTTTGAGCTTGGGTTCATTCTGTGCCCATTTAAACCAACTTCCTTTCCCTTCTCATCACAGCTCATTCAGTAGCCTGGAAAAATATAATTCTGAAGGACTTATCCATTATTTCAATATGGAAAGAAGATGCAGTATAGAAGGGTCCAGACTCCAAGCAGAAAAGGTCTGCAAGTTGAAGTACAAGGAGTACTACTTGTGTATTGCACACTAGGCTGTGACTCAGAAGACCCAGGTTCTATCCTTGACTCTGTCACTGGATGACCTTAAGCAAGTCACTTCACATCTCAGATTTCCCCATTAGCCTTAACTTGTGCTGGTATAAAAGGGGAGATAATAATGACCCCACTTTGAGACATAGTAATGAAAGAAGCACTACATAAGAGCAAGGTGGCTCTTACATAGGGATGTAAGAGCTCATTTAATTGGCTATAAACATATTGTTTAACTAGTAAATCACTTAAAGCAGGGAGCTGGGGGGAGGGGAGACTACTGCAGTCCAGCCAGAGTACCACCCCCGCTGCAGGCAGGGGCTGCACCGCGTGGGCTCCTCTAGTGTCCTGATCGGAGCAGTCCTTGCCTGCAGGGCACCTGGGCCAAAGCAGCCCCTGCCTTATAGCAGTGCCCTTACCCACCCCCCCCAGTTAACCTTAACCAGTTAAACCTTCACATCCCTAATTATTATTGTATGATGGAGTCAAGCAGCACATCAAACCACCTCTCCCACTTCTCCTCCAAGCCCTCACCATAATAACGCCAACCCTTTGGCAGGTATTAATCTATAGATATGCTGGACGTGCTTATGACCACCAGCATTCACAAATATCATCTTCACTCTCTTACGTATATTCTATGAGCTGCATGTGTGCACTCAGAGCTGGTTGATTTTTTTAAAATCGATGTGAGCCGGTAGAGCTCAGGGAGGGGCGCCTTCCCCTTGGGGTCAGTGGGTGGCCACTCTGCCCCACTACATCCTGTTTAGTCTTTGGGGGAAGTAACGGTAGTTTTGGTCTAGACCCTACGCCCTTGCTCAGGGCAGGCAGCAACGAACAGTTCAAAGCCCCCAAGCCCTTGCTCAGGGTGGGGCAGCAAAAATAAACAGTTCAAAGGCCCAGGCCCTTGATTCAGGGAGAGACTGGGAGCAAACACAAAGTCTTAACATGAGCACCCAGCAGGATCCCCTTGCTCAGGTGGGGGGGGCCAGTAAATGCAGGCTGCGATTCGGGCACAGCCAAGGGGGGAGACTGCCACCCGGGAGTGGGCTGGCCGGGGGAGGGGAGGGGAGGAGAGAATGCAGGCCCACCCACTCCACTGCGTCCCAGACCAGGGCCCTGGTAGCAGCTGAGCAGTCTGCTGCTGGGTAGGCGGGGATCCACTCTGCAACACGCTGACCTGGCTCTGGCTCTGCCAAAAGGTGGTTAGCTATCCCCGGGCTCTTTCCACACTCCCCCTTGTGCTGTACCTGGGTCCCGTGCAAGTCCTCAGGGCTCCGTCGCTCAGGAACCTCTGGCCAGATAAGCAGTCCCTGTGAGTCATGGGCCCGGCGGCCCAGGCCAGTCCTCGGCATCCTCTGGGTCCGCTCCTCCTCTGGGTGCGCAGGGTAGGCTTCTAGCTCCTTTAGTCACCAGGGCTTCAAGGGGCTCTCTGTCAGGCCTTTTATATCACTGGCCCCACCTCCTGGTTTCTGGTCAGGTGGGTCGTTAGGGCCAGGTGCTGCCCACCAAGGCTCAGGGAAGGGCACCTCCCCCTCTGGGTCAGTGGGCACCCACTCTGCCCCACTACAATTGATATAAAGATTTGTAAATATCTATTTATAACTGGGGGGAGGGGGTGTTTGCTGTCATGATCATGATAGCAAATCATGATAGGGAAAATGCAGTGGGCTGGATTCTCTGGTCACCTAAGGCCACTTTGCATTATGCAAATATCATAAGCGATGCAAAGCAGTCTGAAATGGAGTGGATAATTTTCTCTGAGAAGAACTTCTCTCCACTGACATAAATAGGATATCAATGGCTCTACTGCCTTCTGATGCAAGCAATCTCTTGTTCCTGTCATACAGGGATAATGGGAGCAGGGCATAGACAGGAGAGCAGGAGAGGAGACATGGCTGAATAGAATTGTGGGACTTTCTTCCAGTGGAGAAAGTTACGATTGCACAGAGACATAGTCTTAACTTGTGGTGGTGCTGGGCAACTCTGAATTTGGGTTCTGTGACTAACACCCTAAACTGCCTCTTTCCTCTATGATTGATGTACAGGTTGGACCTCCGTGGTCTGGCACCCTCAGAATCTGACTGGTCCCGGATAAGGGAATTTGCCAGACCCAGGTAGGTCCCCTGACACTGGCTCCTCAACCTGCTGCCCTTCCCCGCCACTGGCTCCTTCAGCCGTGGCGATGGCCCTGCTACCGCAGCCAGCCTGCCACTACCTCCCCAGACTGTGCTGGGCTCCCAGCTGCTGGCTCTCCTGCCCTGGGGCTCCCTGATTCAGGAACATCTGTGGTCCCGACCAGAGAGTCATGGTTTAGGGAGGTGCAACCTGCACCTTCCCCGTACCATCCCCAAAGCCAGTAGCATCACAAATACAGACAATTCTATTAGTCAGAACACACACTGAAATGCTATTTACGTAAGGAGAGCACATTTAAACTACCACCATTGACAGCAGAAAAGAATGTAAAACATTTTAAAATTGCTATTTTTATAAGCTCATTTTTATTGCCTCACTGTTTAAAATAAATCCAGGATCTGATTTACTATTATTAAAGTTTAATTTCATATATTGGTTTCTGTTCTCTACTCTTATTTTATAGCCAGCCTTCTAAAAGGAAAAGAGCTAGAACAGCTGGAAAGTTTTACATCCAGGGTATGCCTAAATTGCTATAACCCAGTGGTTAAAAATAAATTCAGTTGTAGTCTCTACTTTTAGGGAAGTACTTTATTCATTTTAAAAATATGCTTTATTGTTCTGTGAAAAGCAATTGAGTATGATCAAAATCATAGTGGTCTTCACACCAGAGATGTGAACTCCCACACCATTATTTCAGAACAGGTATTAATGTATAAACTTCTGAATTACTAGAGCTGGCATAACTGCAAAAGCCAAGCTTATTACAAAAAACAAAACCACAACATAATCATAGCAGAATCCATTGATCAGAGTGTGGGTCTAATATTTTAAAATAGGTCTTAACATAAATTTTCCCTGGTCCTGGTTTTCACAGAACTGTCCTTCTTTGACCATCACAAAACTCTGATCTCACTCAAAGCAAATTGAGTGTCTGGACAACCACTCCTCCGTTCCATTTATAGAGAGAAAGATGGGCCAAACCTGATTGGTATCTCTCCTTAGCTACTCCAAATGTTAGGAAGTATGTTAACATGTCAGGCTAATTGGGTATCACATTTCTTCCACACGTATCTTCTTTTATCCATGGATCTTTGCTTTTAGAGCAGAGGAGGGGATCAATATTAATATCCCAGTTTTGCAGATGAGGAAACGGAGGCTGGAGTGGAATAAGATGTACAGGCCATCCTCACTATAAATCCAAGATACGTTCCAAAAAACTTGGACTTATAGTGAAACAACTTAAAGCAGGGATTTTTTTTTCCACGGCTGACTTCCATTTGCACAAATTTGGGAGGTTTTTTGGGGTTTTTTTGCATGACTTAAGAGTGGGGAATGGGAAGATTTATAGCGCATCAGTTCCTACAAGCATCAATGACTTAAGTGCAGAACAGATGTATACTGGGGCAACTTATAGCAGGGCTGCCCTGTATAGCAAGTTGGTATCAGAGGTAAGGATAGAATTCAGGTCTTCTGTGTTAGTCCCATATGGTAAACACTAGATGGTGCTGCCTCCCACGAACTTTATAACAACCACCTAATAGAATCTCACTGATCCTGATCCTTAATTACTTCAGCCTAACATATTGGTAGGTTTGGTCATATTGGATTGTTAAGGCCTTAGCATGCAGAAAACAGTCACTGTGGCTGCTAGCCACCAAAGCTCCTTGGGCTTCCTTGGCAATGCAGTTGTAGAAGCTGCTCCATATTTACAGAGGCTATTTCCTACTCAGAAATAACTATGTAACAGCCATACAATGGACATATCTTAGATACCATTTATGCTGGCAAAACTTGTATTGTCACACCTCTGAGCAACACAAGTTTCACCAGCATACATGCACAGCATTATGGCAGTGGGAGAGTCTCTCCATCCCATTGGGATACAGTTGCTATACAAGCGATCTTACAGAATCGGTACGGCTGTGCCAATATAAACTCACGAGTGTAGGCATGGCCACAATCACCTGATTCTGCCACTTTCTCAGGGGAAGAATCATAGACTTAACCCAGCCGTGCTATCATGCAGCTACGGGTAGTAGGCTGGGAATGTTCAATGTTATATAGTATGACAGTACAAAGAAGGCTTGAATTCTTGTCTAGCCAATGGAAAAGAATCCTTCCCACTTGTCTATACAACTGAGGTGTGAGAGGCCCTTTCTAGTTCAAACCAGAAGTGAAATCCTGATCCTATCGAAGGGAAGTTTTTCCATTAACTTCAGTAGGATCAGGATTTCAACTCACATGCTTACGTCTTCCCACCAGCAAACCAATCTCTCCCCCTTCCACACTTCACATCCTAGTAAAACTGCACATAGACTGGAATCACAGAGTATATAGTGCCATCAAGGGAGGGGAGAGCCATGAGAAAAAGACAAAGAAAACAGAGTTGCAGAGCATACCGGTGGGATATTTTCCCAATGTTTTCTTCCCAACTCTTCTGACACTGTCTAGCACAAAGAAAGTTTTGATGGAGGACAACTGTTTATCTGGAGAACACTGCCCATTCACTTGACCCCTGAAGCCTGTGCAGGTCAGAATGCTGCAGAAACCATGTGTTTGTGTATTTAAACTGAAAAACAAGTTTAAAAAAGCACCTTCTTACTCAATAAGTCTCTCCTCCTTGCATGTGTTCAGTCACATTTGCTCAGTAGTGCCCAAGCCAAAATTTTAGTATTGTTAATACCACACAGCCCAGAGAACTAGAACAAGGAAGCAGAGATCGACTCCTTGTTTACGGGTCCTGCCATCTACTCCTACCAATAACTTTTTGTTTCAATCAGTTACATGTTGCAAACTCATTGATGCCCAAGAGTTGGCACAGATGTTATTTATAACAGTGAAATGAGGGCAGAATGTGTCTTTTCAGAAGGGCTGTCTATAAAACTGAACCCAGCCCTTTTCCCTGCTGACAATTCCAGGAAGAAAGCAAGTTTACAGTACCCAGTTCCTAGGCATTACAAACAGCAACATTAACCAGCAATAAAATGTTATATTTGCTCAGTAGAAACATGGGAAACTGTATGTACATGACCCTGAGTGCCCTTGACAGGAGATGCTTTCCAATTGCAACCACTGATTCCCAGGGTTTAAAAACAATGAGAATTTTATCATAGGATTAAAAAGAAAAAAGAGGACAATAGAAAAAGCATGCTAAAGCCACCAATTAATATATTAGCAATATCTGTTAGATAAGACTCCACCCCCATGGGTGCCTTAACAATAATCCCAAATTCAGTTCTCCCTGGCAGTTGAGAATGGCTGATGGGTTCCAGCCACTTCCTGGTGCCCCACCTCTCAGGTAGGTATTCTGAGTCAAAGGAGTTCAAAGATGATAGATCAGTGCTGCCTGGTAAACTGCATGGCCTCTATCACCTGGTCTAGCAGAGGTGGATTCAGCTTTGCTTGCTGGGTGGGGAGGCGAGAACAGAACCAAAGCACCTTAGGTAAGCTGCTATGATCTATGATGTCAGCCAACGCCATCTCAGCATCCCCACTGCCAGTGCCACACTGGCACCATCTGCTGCCTCAAAAGTGCCTCTGTTCTGCACCATCAACCGCAGTCACCTCAGTTCTGCATCGTCTACTATTTTGTAGCGGCTTCAGCTCAGCATTTTCAAAAGGGATCAGTGATCTACAGGACTCTTAACAGAGACCGAGCAGAAGGAGTCTTACTTTCTTTTTTAGCCATTCAGCTTCCCCTACCCATTGTGTCCAATCATGGTCTCAGGTGGAGTGTAGATCTCGTCCATTAGAGTCAATAGTATTTTATTGCCCCCAACTCAAAAACTATAGCTTAAGTCAAGTGTTTCAAACTGTCAGCTGAAGAGGAGCTCGTGAAAGTTCAAAAGCTAGTCTCTTTCTCCAAAAGATATTACTTTACCCACTTCATCTCACAGATAGGGTGTGTCTAGACTACATCCCTCTGTCAGCAAAGGGATGTAAATGAAGCACTTCGAAAGTGCAAATTAAGCAGGGATTTAAATATCCCGTGCTTCATTTGCATAATCACATAATGGTGCTCTTTCGAAAAAGCGCTATTTCAAAATTGAATCCGCAGTTTAGATGCGGTTCTTTCGAAAACGGGGTTTACAGGATCTTTCGAAAACGCGCCCCATTTTCGAAAGAACTGCATCTAGACTGCGATTTCAATTTCGAAATAGCGCTTTTTTGAAAGAGTGCCATTACATGATTATGCAAGTGAAGCACGGGATATTTCAATCCCCGCTTCATTTGCACTTTCAAAGTGTTTCATAGTGCCGACAGAGGGATGTAGTCTAGACACACCCAGTCTGTAACTGAAATGAGATCAGACTCGCTCAGTCATTTCCCCTTGACACCAACACATGCCATCAGAGTCCCTTCCCTCAGTGGCGTCCTTGTCCATCTGGAGTTCTCAATCATGCACTCTTCTTTCTTTTCACCACTGCGTGTCTGTAATGGATTCAACCCAGCACTGCAGCACCTCCTGCTGGTCACACCAGGAATTAGCTCAATTCATGAGAATGTGCTGTCTTCTAGCCAGCATCTCACCCACCATTATGCGGCTCCACATTTCCGTGGACCCCTGTCGCTCCTTGGACTGTGGTTTCCTCTTCAGGATACTGTCTGCCACCAGAGCCAACTGCAGTCCCAAAGTCTAGCCCCTTGCCTCAGCAGCAAGCTGCAGTCTATAAAGGCCATGGTCCTTGGTGGCTAAGTACAGAATGAGAGGGAACGGGGGTGGGGAGGCCATACCCACTCACTACTCTGGGTCTTGGCCCAGGGACCCTCTAGCAGCAGCCTTGTCCTGCCCTCCTTCACTTCCCTTAACTGCCCTCAGTATTGCCTCAGCCACTTCCCAGTGACTGTTGCACCTTCTTGGCCCTTGTGACAAGACCACAGCCTGGCAGGTATCAGGCTGGAGCCTGCCTGTCTACTTTCCTGAGCCAGCCCAGCTCTGCTCTGCTCAAGGTGCTTCTCCCAGGGAACTAGCCCTTCCCCTTGCTAGTCAGGACCCAACTGCCCTCTGCTCTGCCTAGCAGCTCCTTATGTAAGGGCTGCCCCAACAAGTGACCCTTTGATTTCTCCCTGTAAGCTTCTCTTTGACTGTAAGGGTTTGTGCAGGCCCCGTGGGCCTGGTTTTAAACCCCTCCCTTGCTGGAGTGGGGCAGACACTCCAGGACAGTGTCAGTAGCGAGTTCCCTACTCTTTAGGGCTTTAGGTCATAGGGCTTTTAAATAGTTTGGGAGTCTTTGGGCATTTCTGTACTCTATTGCAGAAGCCACCACAACCCAGCAAGAGCAGAGGGTGAATGTATATAATGAAGCCTTGTATGTTTGCATATAGTTAGTAAACACAGTTATTTGGAACCCAATCATGTCCCTCTGTTTTCCTCACATTCTTAAGTTTGCAGGCCTGGAAACATACGAGGTGGAGCAGAATCTCTCTTCTTGCAATTAGAGTATATTTTTCGTGGCGACTGAGACACGATCAAGGAGCCTCACAATTTTTACAGAGTAGAACTGCACTTTAGAAAGCAAGACAGGATGCTTGATGACATAAACAAAAGGTGTGAATGTTACTTAGAGTAGCAGGCTCTTGCTCTTCTTCTGTTGAAAGCTCTTATTTGGGGCCTCTTCTTGCCTGCCACATTTTTGAGACGTTAGATCCCAAGTTTTTACTTTGCACCAGATGGCAATCATAGTGGAGAAGGGATGGAATAGAATGGTTTTACTATGCCAAAGCAATACAATGAAAAATAAAAAGCAGACAAATATGAACTGTGCATCAATGATAATTGGGTTTGGCTGCTGCTATCAACTTCCCTTTGGGAACTGAGAACGGTTTCTTCAACATTTATTCATAGGAACACAGTAACAGAACCCTTCAGAGAGAAAAAGGTTAACATAAGAAAAGGTCACCCAACACACAGTCTTAGTGAAAGCTTAACAGTCCCCTCAAGACTTAGACTGGCTCAATTTATTCTTGGTGCACCTGCTATTCTGGGGACTGAGACTTTGTCCACACTAGCATTTTTGTCAGTTGAAGGTGTGAGAAGAACACACTGACAATTTCACCAACAAAAGCACTGGTGCGGACAGCAGTATGTCAGTGGCAAATACTCTCCCACTAACAGTCATGGCCAATCTTTAAGGGTGGTTTAATATGCCAGCAGCAGGAGAGCTCTCTCCCAGAGGCATAAAGCAGTTAGACAGGAGATTTTACATCAGTGCAGCTTCACCAGTACAGCTGTGCTTCAGTTATATCCATGGTGTCCAACCTATTCTGAAGCAGTAGCCACTAGAATAGCAAATTAGCCACATTATTTTGAAAATATAATTGTGACACTCTCCAACTATACCAAGTCTTGTCTTTTAATGTCAACAGAATGCTTCAACATTGCTTTTAATCAACAGAAATGATCACATTTTGTAGAAATTCAATCGGGAGGGAGGGGGGGACACTTGACAATTTTGTTTCACCAATAAACCTTTGAAATCAGGCAAAAACTTTTCACTGACAGCACACCTCAGCTCAACCTCTATATTTTTATCCAGTAACCATGACCAATACTTCAACTTGTACATCATGAGAGAAGATGACATCATGATGGCTGATGTTTTTCAGCATTGTTTGACTCGGTACTATTACTTTCATCCATTTCAGAATTACGCTTTCTAAAACGAACCAATCCATGGATGCAGTTCTAGAAAAATTAATATTGTTCAGCTTCAGCACAAAGCAGAAATAAGCAACGTTGTTGGGGAGGCCAAAAAAGTACCCTCATTTTTAAAATCATAAAAATATAAGGTTGGAAGGGACATCAAGAGGTCACGTCCAGCCCTCTGCAGTGAGGCAGGACCACATAAACCTAGATCCCTGACAGCTGTTTGTCCAACTTTTTCTTCCAGTGACAGGGATTCCACTGCCTCCCTTGGAAGCCTGTTTCAGAGCTTAATATCCTATATTTAGAAAAGATTTCCTACTATCTAACCTAAATCTCCCTTCCTGTGGATTAAGACCATTACTTCTTGTCTTTCCTTCAGTGGACGTGGAGAACTGACCACAGTTTTGTAGTTGAAGACTTATCAAGTGCTCCCTCTTCCTGTTTAGTTTTAACAAAAAGATGACACAGTTTTTAAAACCTGTTATTTTTTGCTGCTCTCCTCTGGATTCTCTCCCAAGTGTGATGCCTGGAATTAGACACAGTACTCCAACTGAGATCTCACCCATGCAGATTAAAGTGGAACAGTTATCTTCCATAAGAACATAAGAATGGCCATACTGGGTCAGACCAAAGGTCCATCTAGCCCAGTATCCTGTCTTCTGACAGTGGCCAGTACCAGGTACCCCAGAAGGGGTGGACCAAAGACAATGATCAAGCAATTGGTCCCCTACCATCCTTCTCCAGCCTTTGACAAACAGAGGCCAGGGGCACCATTCCTTACCCCCTGGCTAATATCCTTTTATGGACCTAACCTCCATGAATTTATCTAGCTCTTTTAAAAACTCTGTTATAGTCCTAGCCTTCACAGCCTCCTCTGGCAAGGAGTTCCACAGGCTGACTATGCGCTGTGTGAAGAAGAACTTTCTTTTATTAGTTTTAAACCTGCTACCCATTAATTTCATTTGGTGTCCTCTAGTTCTTATATTATGGGAACAAGTAAATAACTTTTCTTTATTCACCCTCTCCCTACCACTCATGATTTTATATACCTCTATCATATCCCCCCTCAGTTTCCTCTTTTCTAAACTGAAAAGTCCCAGTCTCTTTAGTCTCTCCTCATATGGGACCTGTTCCAAACCCCTAATCATTTTAGTTGCTCTTTTCTGAACCTTTTCTAATGCCAAAATATCTTTTTTGAGGTGAGGAGACCACGTCTGTACACAATATTCAACTATAGTTTTATATAGGGGCAGTAAGATATTCTTCATCTTATTTTATATCCCTTTTTAAATAATTCCTAGCATCCTATTGGCTTTTTTGACTGCTGCTGCACACTGCGTGGACGTTTTCAGAGAACTATCCATGATAACTCCAAGATTTCTTTCCTGATTAGTTGTAGCTAAATTAGCCCCCATCATATTGTATGTATAGTTTGGGTTATTTTTTCCAATGTGCATTACTTTACACTTATCCACATTAAATTTCATTTGCCATTTTGTTGCCCAGTCACTCAGTTTGGTGAGATCTTTTTGAAGTTCTTCACAGTCTGCTTTGGTCTTGACTATCTTGAACAGTTCCATGTTTTACACAACACATCCTAGAATAACTGGCCTTTTTTGCAAATGCATTACATTGATGACTCATTCAATTTGTGATCCACTATAACCTAAGATCCTTTAGAAGTATTAACTTTAGTCAGTAATTCCCCATTTTGTACATTTTATTTTTACCTTCCTAAATGAAGCACTTTGCACTTATCTTTAGAATTTTATCTTGTGATATTCAGACTAATTCTCCAATTTGTTAAGATTGTTTTAAATTCTAATCCAATGAGCTTCCAAACCCTGCCAGGTTTGTTTCATTATGCAAATTTTATAAGTGCAGTTTCCATTCCATTATCTAAGTCACTAATAAAATATTGCACAGTAGTAGACAGAGTACTAATTTCTGCAGGAGACCATTGGATTCCCCTGACCCATATGACAGCAGACCATTGATAGCTATTTTTTTAGTATGATTTTTCAACCAGTTGTGGACTATCCTTATAGTAATTTTATTCAGATCACATTTCCCTTGTTTGCTCATGAGAATGTCAGAAGCCTTCTTACAATCAAGATATTACATCTACTGCTCCCCTCATCCACTAGGCCAGTAATCCTGTCAAAGAAATCAAGTTGGTTTGGCATGAATTGTTCTTGACAAATCCATGTTGACTACTGCTTTCAGTCCTATTATCCGGAAGCTTACAAACTGATGGTTTATAAATTAGTGTTTCCAAAGTATCTTACAGTTAAAATAATAAGCTTTTAGTTCAGATTGTATATGCTAAAGCTTTAGGGGTTGAAGGTTGGCAGTTTAATGCCTATTGATAATTGTGATGTGTGAAATATGAATGCAGCCATGATTCCTTACAAAAGAATTACTCATACTATATTTATAGCCCCCAGATTCAGCTAAACACTGAGAAAGCAGATTAACTTTGTTGTGCATTACTCTGTGTATTCTTACAGTGTAATACTGTACATCTTCAAAGCACCAGACAAAAAAATTTACTAAAGTTCTGTTTAATCCCAGTGAATGTAATTCTGGCTTTACTATTGTAAGTAACACTGGAGAAGGGGGGCACATGATAAACGCTGCATGGAAGATCCTTGAACTTGGCAGGATGGGTGAGAGGGCCAGGATACAAATGTGTACAGCAGTTGTCACCACTTAGATTCAAAGCTCAGATGCATACCAGACTTTTCCAAAATATATTGGAAACAGCAGGAAATCAAGCAATCCCTTTTTTTTAAACTATGTACAGGTAGCAGCATATTGTTCTACCCCCAAGGAGTTGAAATTTAAGGAAAAGCAGCACAGATTTGTTGCCCTCTTAAACAGATTATTTCACTATAGCAACCAAATTCATGTTGCCTGATGCTAATTTCAGTGTAATTTAGCTGTGCCAGCAGGCCTTGCTGGCTTGAACTGGACTTGCTCTGCTTCTCCAACTAGCGGCTTCCTCTGCTTCCTGGTCACTGGCTCAGGAGCAGTAACTGACACAAAAGAGCTAGGCAGAAATGCAGGACAGAAATCTCAAGCAATACTGAGGCTTTAGAGCTTGAATGCCAGCAGCCTGTGCCCCTGTTTGCATTCCTGCCCTCTGCAGTTGGAACCTGATGACCTTCCTCTAGTGCCACTGAACATAGCAAGTCACTGTCACTCATCTCCTAGCTTTAAAATCACCAGTCCCATTCAGGATCCCTCCTGGCTTTATATCTAGATCAGGATAGCTGGGCACGCACCCTTGGGGCAGTATTACACTGCTGGACTTACTAGTTAGCATCCTGCATAACACTCAAATCATTGTCTCTATTCTTGTGGGGGGGAGAAGGGGCACTAAATAAAACTCCAAAACAGCACCTGGAGCAAGGGAAGCCCCATTGGCATTACAACCAAAGCAGCACTGTTGACAGGACCGATAGCAGCTCAGAGATGGAAGCAAGCAGGGTGAATGAGTTTACCCATGCTTGCAAGGAAAGAAGGAAGTTTAGGTACAGGCAAAATGTGTATATAGGCCCTTATTGTTTTAACCCTTTGCTCTGGGTGCCATGCACCTTCAAATGAAAGAATAAATAGTGTTTTGTTTTGAAAAAATCATTTTTGCAGAATTTTAATCAGCTTATCACAGGTCTCCAGAGGAAAAGGTTTATAGATGCCTAATACAGCCTGGCAACAGGGGTACTGCCACCCAGAGATTCAGTTCCAGAGTGGTGGAACCAGGCATTTCAGCCTCTGCAAGGGATGAAGAAATCCAGACCTAGCACCTGAGGGATGGACTAGAAAGGATAGCTGACCCTGTAACAGTGGTATATTTTATAGCCCTGGCCAAGGCTTGACAGCAAGTGGAATTCTAAAGCCATACTTTTAGTATATATTCTTTTAAATAAGAAAGGCCTGAATTAAGTGAATGTTAACTTCCTATTTCCTAACATTAGCCAGATTTACTTTCTTAAATGAATGGCTTTTATTTCCTGATCTTCACATTTATTTACCCAGCTGCTGTCTATTTGCTGGGTGAAGGTGTAATTTGACTTTCAGATCAGCTTTTAAACCCATGGCCTCCAGGCAGTCAGGAGTTTCTGGCCAGCACTCTAATAGACTTTACATTAGGAAATGCCGACAGCTACTGCCATTTTGGATAAAGGAATAAAGGTCAATTGCTGTACTTGTCCCTTGTTGTTACCCCTATGTCCTCAGGGTTGCATCTATTCAGATTGATGACTTACTGGACAGCAATGGTATTGTCATATCTACACACTCCAAGCTTTTACATTTTCATCAGCATTTATTAGGAGCTTCAACTGAGTCTGTTACATTAATATTACCATTATTTTGTTCTGTTTCCTATTTCTCTGTTGCTATTGCCTTTATCCAGCACTAAGCAATACTTTTAAAACAGCTGGCATTACCCATTTCATTCAACAGTTTCACAGATTATAAGGCCAGAGGGGATTATTGTGATCATCCAGTCTGACCTCTGATGCAACATTGACCATAGGACTCCCCTGAATTAACCCCTGCTTGATTTACAGCATCTTTTAGAAAAATTTCCAATCTTGATTTACTAGTGATAGAGAATTTAGACAACCCTTGTTACATTGTTTCCAAGTTAATTACAGTCCCTGTTATACAACAGTGAAAGTAACCTTAAATTTCTTCCAGGTGTCCTATTGCAACTCAGGTCCCTGACAGCTCTTTAAATAGCTCTGTGCTGGCTTTTGCCACAATTCAAGCGGCTCTTGCTGAAGCTGCACACCAGGGCACATCCGCTTACTTTCCCCTCCGTTGTTATAAAAAATTGAGCCTTGTTTCTAGTCTGAATGTCTAGATTCATCTTCCAGTCTATTGCTTTTGCATTCTTTGATGTACTGAAGAGCCCTCATCATATTTTTGTTCCCTTATGTGTATGTACTGGCTCCGATCAAGTCACCTCTTACCCGTCTTCTCTTTGTTAAACTAAACACATTCCACTCCTTTACCATCACTCTAAGATAGATGTTCCAAGTCCTGGTTAATTCTTGTGGTTCTTCTCCCATTCTTCTTTAGTTCATCAACATCATTCTTCAATTTTTGACACAAGGACTGGACACAGTATTTCAGACACACATTTGCCAAACACAGAGGTAGTATAACCTCTCCACTTATACTCACAATTCTCCTGTTTACACAGCCAATGATCATATTTGCCTTTTTTGGCCCCTGCACCATCCTGGGAGCTCATAGGCAGTTGATTAGCCACCATTATCCCCAAATCCTTTCCAGAGTTACTGCTTTCCAGTATAGAGGTCCCCATCTTGTAAGTATTCCCAAATTCTTTGTTCCAAGATGCATTAACTTACATTTGCAGTATTAAAACACATTATTTGCTTGAAGCCAAGTTATAAGTGATCATGACCAATCTGTATCTGTTACCTGTCATTATTTACCACTTCCCCAATCTGTGTGTTATCTGTAAGCTTGTTTGTGCTTTATAATCTGTAAGCAAGTTTGTTTTCTTCTGTATTATTAAAATTCTGAATAGTGGGACTTGGTTAAAAAAAACATCCAGTCAACAATTCCTGATTTACAATTACTGAGGCCTATCCATTTGCTGCATACTATCTTAATTTTGCCTCTCTCTAGTTTCTAATCAAAATGTCTTGCTGTATCAAGTAAACTGCCTTACAGAAATCTATGACATTAACATTACCTTATCAACCAAACCTGTAATTTCATCAAAAGACACTGTATAACAGGATCATAGACTGTGGACACCTGTTGATTGGCTTTTATTTACATATTGTCCATGAAAATGCCTCCTAACCCTTCTCCCAACAATATTCTAGAGTCAGATGTATGGATCTGAAGCTCTAGCTATTTGGATCTTTTCACTTTATCATTGGTATTGCAATAGCACTGAGAGCCATTGTTCTCAACCAGGGATACACAAACATCTTCCAGTGGGGACATCAACTCATCTACATATTAGCCTATTTTTACAACAAGCTGCATAAGAAGCAATAATCCAGTAAAATATCCTACAATGACTTGTTTATAATGCTCTATATACAATACTGAAATTAAGTATAACATTTATATTTTAGTTTATTTTTATAATTATAAGGTAAAAATGAGGAAGTAAGCAATTTTTCAGTAACTAGTGTACTGTTACACTTTCTATTTTTAGGTCTGCTTTTTGAAAGCATGTAGTTTTTAGTTAAGGTGAAACTTGAGGTATACAAGACAAATCAGGCTCCTGAAAGGATACAGTACTCTGGAAGAATTGAGAACCACTGATTTAGAGAGCCTAGTCTTATTGTGGTAAGTAGTAGGGATGTAAGTGACTATCCAATAAGCAAATGCTGGGTCAGACCAAAGCTCCATCTAGCCCAGTATCCGGTCTTCCAACAATGGCCAATGTCAGATGTCCCAGAGGGAGTGAACAGAACAGGGAATCAGCACATGATCCTTCTCCTGTCATCCATTTCCAGCCTCTGACAGAGGCTAGGGACACCATTCCTACCCATCCTGGCTAATAGCCATTTATGGACCTAGTCTCCATGAATTTACCTAGTTCTTTTTTTAACCCTGTTAAAAAGTCCTGCTCTTCACAACATCCTCTGGCAAGGAGTTCCACAGGTTGACTGTGGGCTGCATGAAGACTTCCTTTTGTTTTAAACCTGGTACTTCCCTAGTTCTTATGTTATGGGAACAAATAACTTTTCCTTATTCACTTTTTCCACGCCAGTCATGATTTTACAGATCTCTATCATATCCCCCCTTAGTTTCCTCTTATCTAAGCAGAAAAGTCCCAGTCTTTTTAACCTCTCTTCATATGGGACCCATTCCAAGCCTATATATGCCAATATTTTTTTTAGATGAGGTGACCACATCTGTATTCAGTATTCAAGATGTGGAAGTACCAACATTTCATATAGAGCAGGGGTAGGCAACCTATGGCTCACAAGCCAAATATGGCTTACTAGGAAGCCAAATATGGCTCTTTTGGAGCCCCAGCCCAGCCCCCCTTATTTCCCCTCAGCAGGGAACCAGCGCTGGCGCTACAGCCTTATAGCCCCCTGCAAGATTGGAACATCAGCACTGGCTTACCTCAGGTGGGATTTGGGGGAAGGGGGAAGGGAGCAGCACTGGGGAAGAAAGCCCTGAGCCTCTCCCACCGGATCTAGCATGCAGGGAATCAGCAGAGCCAAAAATGGCTAGGCATACTCATTTTCCTTCCCCCAGCCAGATACCCTACTCCCAGCCTGCTCCTGCACCTCACCTCACCTCACCCCAGACCTCACACCCTCACTAGCACCAGCATCCCACCTGCCACCCAGATCCTGCACCCCCATCCCTATCCCACTCACTAGCAGCCCTGTCCCGCACATTTAATCCCTCATTTTTGGCTCCACCCCAGAGTTTACGGGGGGTGCACAAAATCAACTAACCCTGGAACCACTGAGGAGTTAATCTGGCCTGAGGCCTTGAACCTCAGTCTTCCCTGTCCCTCCCCCCATCATGGGACTGGAGCACTAGGGCAATGAGGTTTTTCAGTTGGGGACCACATCAGTAATGGTTGGGGGTTTTGGAAGGCTTTTTTTTTTTTTTTGCTTCTCACTTGTGTGGCCCCTGACTGATTTTTCTGTGGGTCAGTTGCCCCCGACCCAAGTGAAGTAAAGATAATAATGAAACCTTTTGTTTTGGACATATTTTATTTAAAAATGAAGCCTGGCCAACAAGCCCCCAGTTGGGATCCAGCCCGCATCTGGCTGCAGCATCGTAACACTACTGCACGCCCCCCTCCCACCCTGAGCCCATCATACTCCCACATCCCCAGGCCCCTCCCATAAGACTGACAAGACAGCCTGAATGCGTGCATAAAGTTGGATTTGACCAGTTATGATGCCAACTTCAAAGAAATGTGCAAAAAGATGCAGTAGCAGAAGTCTCATTAAATAGCATCTGAGAGTACAATTCATTTATGCTATTAATCATTATGTGAATTAATAATATTAAGTTGTATATTTTCAGTCATGCAAATAGGCACTCTTATACAGCTCCTGACAACTTGTTCTGAATTTTGATGTAGTTTGGCTCTTTGGTTTGAAAAGGTTGCTGACCCCCGCTATAGAGACAAGAAGATAGGGATAGAGAATAAGACTTTTTATATTATTTCTAACAGTTGGATTTTTTTGACTGCTGCTGCACACTGAGTGGATGTTTTCAGAGAACTATCCACAATGACTCCAAGATCTCGCTCGAGTAGCTGTAGCTAAATTAGTCCCCATCATTTTGTATGTAAAGTTGGGATTATTTTTTCCAATGTGCATTACTTTACATTTATCAACATTACATTTAATTTGCCATTTTATTGCCCAATCACTTAATTTTTTGAGATCTTTTTGAAGCTCTGCATAGTCTGCTTTGGTCTTGACTATCTTAAGCAGTTAAGTATCATCTACAAATTTTGCCACCTCACTGTTTATCCCTTTCTCCAGATCATTTATAAACTAGCCAATTAGCCCGTCATAAGACGAGATTTTCAGGTCTCTCCTCCACGTCGGTCTTCTCTCCTGAGCCTCCGGTCTCTCGCTCCTCCTCCTACTGCCTCCTCCTCTCTCTCTCTCTCTCTCTCCCCCTCCTCCTCTCACTTGGGGGACCGCGGAGCCCAAACAGCCGCTTGCGCCACTTGCTCCCATGCGGAGGCCTGGCTGAGCGGCGCAGAAGTCAGCCGAGTGCCACGGCGGGAGGTGAAGGGGGGGCAGGGCAGTGACATTCATGGCTAGGGGGCCGGGCCTGGAGCTGCTGTCACACCACACATCACCGCCCCGCCCCCCTTCGCCTCCTGCTGTGGCGTTCAGCTGACTTCTGCGCTGCTCAGCCAGGCCACCACGGGTGAGCAAGCGGCGCAAGCAGCCGTTTGGGCCCCGCACTCCCCATGCAGCACGGGCTGCCCAGCGGGAACAGCCAGCATTTCAGGCAACAGCACCACCCAGAGGGAACAGCCAGCATTTCAGCATTACAGACTCAGACACTGGGCTACTATATATATGATAGGTTGAATAGGATTGGTCCCAGTATGGACCCTTGGGGGCCTGAGATATTACATATTAAAAGATTTAATTTTAAATAGTAGGATCCCACTAGAAAGATGGGTTAAATGAAAAAAAGGCTATAACCATTAATTTTCTTAAAACCAAGTAATTTCAAGTCCATATAGAATTTTATGGGACCCAACATGGGAAGTAAAACATGGGTGATGTACTATCAACTAGGAATGTGTAAGGCCCTTATCAGGCACTGTGCTCAGGGGCTAGACTGTTTAACTGGTTTTGACTCACGAAAGCTTATGCCAAAATATATGTTAGTCTTTAAGGTGCTGCAGAACTTCTTGTTTTTGCAGATAGTAACATGGCTACCCCTCTGAAATCTGTTTGTGTTTATCCAGCTGGTAAGATGGATTCAGTTATTACAGAATGCATGCTTTCATTTAAAATAAAAGGCATTAGCTTTGATGGGGGTTGGATCAGGTCTTAGGAGAGCTGTGATGTGTCCTCTGGTGTTAGCTTAATAAATACAGTGTGTATTTAGACCTCAGCTTCATGGAAACACTAATTTTTCCATGTAACTTAAGCATACCATTCTGCACCAAATTTGCAGATTTGGTTTCTCTCCCCCTGACCAATGCTGGATACAACTAGTGTTATTAATTAAAAGTTTGCAATGTTTACATAAGTTTAACTAAGTTACATGGTTTAATTTGTAAGCCTTTTCCACCTTTCCCACTAAATTTGCAGTCTTAAAATATTTTTAAAGATGTATTCATACAATTATTTAAAAATGGATTTTCTTAAGTGTTTTCCCAGCAAGGAATTTTTTGTATGACATGCAAATAGTTTAGTATGACATGTGGAGAGTTTAAAATCAAAGGGCACACCCAAAAGCTTCACACAAATGATGCAAACATCTTTCTGAAAACAAATTTGCTTCAGTGAACAAAGTAGCAAGGGACTGAACAATACTCAATCTTAAAACAAGTGGAATACAACTGGTATTTTGGAGTGACAAGGGGCAGCTAGTAAAGACTAGAGAAAAAGGAATTTTTTACCTTATTTTCCAACAATAACTTTCAATGGACTAATCCTACAGTCAATGAAAATGGTTCTTCATCTAGTAGAGGTGATGAAAACTGACAATTTCCAGAAGAGCTTATGCTGTTCACAGGAGCTGGCTGTTGCTTGCCTGTCTTCACAAAATGGCAATTACAGATGTGTTCTTCTGGTTCCCAGACTCCTACCTTATTTGAAATGCAAGGTACAAGTGCAAAGCCTTCCTTGTTATATTTTATTTTTCTGATTCATTATTAGAAATTTGCACCATATTGAGTTTTCTTGTTAAATATCTAAAGCGACTCAGCAAATTTGTCTCTAAAAAGAGGACAATTTGAACAGCCTCCTGAGAAAGAAAAAAACAGGATTGTTTAGGCCCATTTTCTTTTTATTAATAATATAAGTTCTATAATCTCTCAACATTACAACTGCAGTTTTACAGTTAATTTCACACTAAATGACAAACACTGTTTGGCTTAATTAGCAGAAAGTTAAATTACAACCTTGATAGACATTAATTTCAAAGACTGCAAAACAGTTTGTTTTCTGGATTTTGTTAGGTTGGTTTCAGTTAATTAGCATTATTATGGAAGAACTGTTTAGCTTAGTCTCTGTTCACAGCTGTAAAGGAAAGGGGACATTTTTATATGTATCCTATCAAAATAAGCAACATGCACAGTACTGAAAGCCATGAAGAGACCTGCTGTTCCTTCTGGTCCTCCAAGTGGAAAACTTGTACATGTTACGTCTTTGAAGAAGTTCCCTATAATTACAGTGCACTCAAACACTTGTAAGAGTGACTGAATGGTATATCCTAGGTGAGAAGAGATGCAACAGTCAACATCCTCATTCTATAGCTTTGAATTTTACTGAAAGACCGAGAAAAATAGTTTCTTTTATATACCAGTGGTGACAAAAGTTAGTAAAAACTGCTTATTTTGTACTGGAAACATGGCCAAGGTATCTCACTAAATGAAAAGTAACATGCATAGACAAAACTCCATCTTTGAACAGACTGCAGCTATAGTAAATGAAGCCTGTGTGAAAGAAAGAAAGAAAGAAAGAAAGAAAGAAAAGGGAAAATGTTGGAAGACTTAATTTAGCATTAAGAACAAAGCCTTTTTTACAACTGGTCATGCTTCCTTTATGTACTTTCGCCTCTAGCAGAGGTGTTACAAGTATGTAGTCACACTATCTGGTATATTAATTTTCAGGAAATATGTAAATGCTGAATTTCTCAGTTTTTGAACTACTAGAGTCATGTATATTTTACAGACACAGGGTTTTAATTAAGCTTTGAACAATCATAAGACACTTTAAAAAAGAAAATTACTAAGCAAAGTGGCTGTAAGAAGAGTACTAATTAAAATCTGTTCATATTAATTTGCAATTTGACATTTTTGAGGCTTGTCCACTCCTATTACTGCACGTAGGAGCTCCAAGTATTACACAAGACAAGACTAACTGATGTTTTGCGATATCAACTTCAAATTATCTGGTTATAATCAAAGATTTATGGGTGTATAGACAACTACATGAGAAGAGTTCAACTTCCATTAATGTTAATAATGGATGAGGAAGCATGGGTAGGAAGGTAATATCGTAAGGGGAAACAGTAGCATTTGTAGTGCCAGATAGTACTTTATATCAAATGAGCCAACAGATTTTGGAGACAGCACAACTTGTTCATACGGAGTAAAGTCACCATAAGGAAACAAAGTCCTTTTTTGCTTTAATTCTGCTTGTGTTGTCATATTCCAAAGAGAACGTGTTTTTCATGTATCCACTAATGTTAATTCATAAATCTGATTTTTCATACTTAGACATGCTATGTATATTGAGGCACATATTTACTGACTTCTAGCAAAACAATAGCGCTTAAGACCTCTGTATTACAGAGTGATACTAGTAGGCAGCAGGATTCCAGCTGCAGACATAACCACCATTTGCAGAGTATGCAAAGGTGAGAAATCCTCAGCATAAAAAAAAAAAGATTACAGATTCATCTTGTTGAAAAGTACATGCTGTACATCTTGAATAAGGAACACTTAACCATATACTACTGAAGTTAGAGCTTTCAAATACTAACTATGACTATAAATTTTTGGGTGTTGCTGAAACATGAACTCAATGGGGGCAAAACTTTAAAAGTAAAACACAGAAAGGCTGGATTCACTTTTAAAACAAATTAAATGAAGTTAAAAAAAATTCTAGCTGCATTAAAAATACTAGAGTATCTTCCTATTTTATGACTTGTAGATCATAATGAATTGGTTGAATTAGCTGTCTTTTTGAATTCTTTTATTTCAAAGTGCTGTTTGGATAGTCATGGTCTTTTAGGTGATTTTTAATCAGTTTTTCTATATCAGGTAAAAAATACCTTCAAAGTTTTTATTAGATATGTAGTATTTTTCAAGCAATAGGTTGATCAAGTACGGTACATTTAAAATAAAATGAATATTAAATACTATCAGACTATGGTGTTATAATCTGTTAATTTTTAGTTTATAAAAATTATAATATTTAATGCTTAATTACTAAAATTGACAATTTTTTAAAATAGTTTAAAAACAAATGCTGCAATTTTAAATTTAGGTTTTTCATGTGACACTGACTTCTGATATAAAAAGGTGTCCAAACTGCGCACACACACAGTTATTTAGCAGTTAGCTAATTAGTTTGTCTTCATAAAGATAGCAACTCAAAATGTAAAATATTCTGTATGATTAAATATTTTAAGTATCAAAAGTTGGATAATTTGCTTTAAGAAAAGAATCCATCTCAAATATGAATGAATATAGACAGTTTTAAATTTTAATTTAACTTGTTTAAGAACCTGGTTTTTATGTAAAATTGTTTCAGGACTGATGTTGTATAAACTGTTTAAGAAAAAAATCCATATTTTTAATTGTACAGAGGACAACATTTGCAGCTCAGAGTTAAACCAATAATTCAGAAAGGCCAATATGAAATTAAAAATGGAATCTTAATTTTTAGACAATATATTCTCCATTTTAGATTAATAAAACTGTTTCAACCTTTTTCAAGACGGTTCTGGACAAAGTTTTAGTTTAAAACAACCAAAGCATTTTCTATTGAGGGGTGGGAGATTATTTTGCATCGCCACAAAAATAAAGTGAAACTAGACACATTAGGAGTGCAGTGTTCATGAAGGCAATAATTTTATGTAACAAACTTCTTAATATACAATGAGAAACATCGGCTGTTCTGTACAAAACTTATGACTTGCTAGCATATTAAAGAAGTTTATCCCAGCAATACAAATACAACTTAGGCCCCACTAAGTATTCTCAAAGATTTTAAGTTTTCAGTAATGCAGAAAGGGAGCCCAACATACCAAACATCCTACAGAACCACATTTGATCTTTTAAACAGAAAGGCTGCAATTACTCTTTAAATCAGTTATTCATTATTAGGCTGTTATTTGCTTAACTCTTCACACAGAAGTATTCCCTCAGTGTAATCCACCTCTTATGCTTCCCAGGAACTTTCCCCTAGCAAGAGGCTGTGTTAACAGCTGCTTATGTAGACAACACCAATGTCAGTCTTTGTTCTTCTTGCAGAGGATGTTTTAATAAAGAACATCTGGCTTCATCCAGTACAGAAACTACAATCATTAGCTGTATTGCCTAACCAAACTTGGAATGCCAAATCTGCATTTGCAAGCTGATATATACCTTGATATGCCTCTGCCAGGTTGTGTGGTAAGAGAGTTTTAGGAGTACAGTGAGTAAATCTGTGAATGTTAGTGATGAATGTTTACATTTTATTGGGGGAAAAATCAATGTAAGAAAGATACTAGCTTTTAAAGTTCAGCCCATGTTATATTTGATTACTGGGATAAGAGTACAATGAGGCTAAAAATAGTAATTTTCAAATTTTCAGATAGTAAGGATTTTATAAAAGGTTCCTGTTTCCAAAGATGTTATTGGGGTCCACATATGCTTTGACAGACTTCAGCATCCCCAAGCCAACATCAGAAATACTCTCCTTCATCCACTGCTTCCTCAACTTGCCCACTGGAAAAACAAAAACAAAAATGCTTCAATATGTGGCATGATACTAGGAGCCAATCAATCTTATGACCATGAATGAATAAACACTGCGTGATAAATGCTTTTATTCAAAAATGAGAAATGTTTTGCTTTGTTTGATTTATTGAGCCCACCAGACTATCAAGCTCATTAAGCTCAGTACTCCCAGAGGAAGCTTGTGTTCTACACTGTCTACTTTCTTTGCAAACTATAAAATTTAGATGAAGTTTAGGTTGAAATCATGTGTCAGATTACAAATAGCGAAATGGTAATTATATAAATTTTTAAAAGAGCTCCAGATCCATATGTTATTAGGAAATTTAAAAATGTTTTTTATTTTCAGTTATTTCCTCCTAACATCTCAAGTATTGAGCTGCATAGCCTAAAACAGTTTTATGCAGGAAAAAGTAAGTTTTAGCTATTAAATAAACATCTTAAAAGTGACCTTCAGTTTTAAAATAAGATCAGCCTAAAAACCAATGGAAATCTCTAACAGAGAAATTGAAACTGGTAAATGTATAAAATGTAATATTTTCTCACTACAAGTGGCATGTTTCAGTTTCAACAAATCTCTACATAAATTAATGTATTTTTCCATAGCAGTAAATATAAATTCACAATATGAATGCCAAGTATTCATTGTACACCGAAAATTAAAGACATTTACAAATAATAGAGATTTTCCCCCTAAATTATATATGACATTTACATTTGTTGGATAAAACAATTTATAACAACTTCTATCACAAACAGGTTATTTTAATGGTTAACTTAAATGACCACTTTAGGGGAATATAATTTATTAATTAACCAAGTCATCAACCCTGATTTAATAGGTCAGTCAAAATAGGGGACATTCTTTCATTACACTATAGCATTTAGCTTGCAATCTTAAGATACAATCCATTTGTCAGGATGAAGTGATATAGTATTACATCTGCCTCTTCAAAATCTTTAAGAGTATCTGAAGCTAAATTCAAACCATCTTTTGTGTACCATTCTCAGGGTAGCCATCAAACTGTCATCAGAAAAATGAACGATGGGGACATCACTGGAGAACAGAATATTTTTGTTTATACCTTAAGGAATACAAACTAGCCACAGTGCTGACTGAAAGAAAGCAGTGAAAAATATTGCAAAAAAAATGCTGAAAAACAATCCTAAATGTAGTAAAAATGACTATTTGTATACATACATGTATAGCATAGGTATTAAGATTCATATGCTATAGTAATAACTCCCAATCTTATTTCATAGTTGTCTTCTAATAAATCCCCCTCTACAATGGTCTTGTCATTATAATTCTATTGTCTCCCCTAAGCAACATGAAATTTGTCTAGTTAAATTAATAAAAAACTATGAAGACTACTTAAAGTAATGGTCAAGCCATATCCACAATCTATACTTTGGCTGTTGGAGACAAGGAGCTGAAGAAGAACAGTCATTGCCATTCTCAACTATTATCTGTAATACAGTTTCAGTGAACGTGTCCTGTGGTTACGGATGTAATTGTCCTGAAAAGACTGCAAACAACTGCTCCAACAAGATGGAGCACATTAGAACCACAGCAGGATGCCCAACAGCTAACATGCCTGCCTCTTTTTACACCTCCAGTAATAATGCAATTCCATGAGGAACTGAACTACAGTCTGAGCAGACACCAAACAGCCACTGCATATTTAATGAAGTCACTCACCAAGTGCTGGAAAACAGAAGGTGCTTGGAGTGCATCATTAGTTCTGTCAGAGTGATAATTTACACATCTATCTTGTCAAATTTTCTATGGTTTATACTTTTACAATAATAAATCTAACATACATTTGATTAGTGAACTGGAAAGTAAAAAAGCTGTACTGCAGATATATCAGTGGTCCTCCATGAACATATTTGATAAAAGATTTTTAACCCCTTCATAGCACTGGGCTGTGAGCTCCTGCTGTCCAGGCTAATGAGTTTTACATAGTCTTGTCAGCTATTGCATTTTTTTTTATCATGAGGCTAAAAACAAAAGGTTAAAACAATTTTCCTCAGTAAATTTAAATTGTTTCATTTACCATCTTATATGCCCCTCCAATTTACATGTAATTCAAGAAAAAAGCTACATAAAAGAATAGGACTTGGTTAGAAGATTCTGATGTCATTCCTATACTGCTATCTCTAATACCTTGGTTTAAGTTTGCTTCAGTCTTGTAAATATTCCCATTTGTTTTGTCTACATAGGATATCCTATTACAGTTTGAAGAAATTAACTACCTCCATATATATCAAATGTTAGAGAGCCTGGAACCTGAACGTTTATAGAGTCCAAGTAGATTATTCTTCATTCTTTCAAGGGCAAGAAAAAGGAATAAGATTCCTTGAGATGTTTTCCTGAAAAAGTAATTAAGCTTCTTAAAATTACTGGAATAGCTTAAAGAGACAGAGTTGTAAAAAAAACTGACTAAAAAGAAAACACCAATCTGAAAGAAACACTACCTTAAAAAAGATCTAATTTTGAGCCTATTAAGAATTACTATAGCTTAATTCTGAATAGTGAAAAATCTTCTCCAGATATAATTTTTTAAATTTAGAAATTTGATATTTAAAAGCCACTTATGCTGGATCTACATGCACATCTTTAACTATGGAGCAAATGTTTATTTAGGTTTTTATTTCATCATCACAATAGTCTTACTTTGGGTCTGCTACTCTTTTCCCTACTAGTCCTGTCAGAATAACTCTGTGGTGATAAAACCATATCATAATACCCTTACTAAGATATTGAGACTAATTATCCAACATGAAAAATATGGGACTGACTTTCAAATTATAAAACAAATGGCAAATGCCCAATCCCAACAAATGTGCTAACAATTGATTATACTGGTGCATAAATAGGTAATCAAAACCAGTCATACAATTTCAAGCATCATTAGAACCAGGGAGAAAAGATTCACTGCTTGCAAAATGGAACAGGACAAATGCAGCAAGAAAACAAATGTTATTTTAAAGATGCCTATGTTATAGAAGCGATGAAAGCTGCCAAGGAGCAAATTTAGGTTTATTCATTTGTGTAATATTTGTATTATGACGTGAACTTTGCCTAACCTTCGCTTTAGTGGATCATCAGAGAGCAGGTCCCCTAGGCATGGACACTATTGAGAGTGCCCCACCCATCTGTTTGAGAGCATATTTTTCCTAATAAATATGGTTAAGATCTGTTAACTATGTGGATAAAATTTTACAGGTGTATTCTAGGATTCTAATCCTTTAGGGAGGTTAAAATAACCAAAGCATAGTGAACTTTTAAGCAAATATGCACTTGCTCTGTTCCTGAATGGACAGTGTACTGACCCATGTGGATATTTCACTAAGGACAACTGAAATACAGTAGAGTCCCGATTATCATACCTAAACAGGACCGACAGGTGGTCGGATTACCGAAAATGTTGGATAATAGGGAGTACAGGGAGGGAGGGAAGGATAGCTGCAGGCACCGCTTGGTCCCCATCCCTGCCTGGCCCCTTCCCTCCCTGTAGCTCCCGGGCACGGGCCGGGAGAATGGTCCCCTGCTCGCTGCCCCGTCGCTCTCCTGGCGCTGCTGACGCTGCTCCTGCCGGCGCCGCTTGGAACCCATCCCTCCCTGGCCCCTTCCCTCCCTGCAGCTCCCGGGCGCGGGCCAGGAGAGCGATGGGGCAGCGAGCGGGGCCATTCTCCCGGCCCGCGCCGGGAGCTGCAGGGAGGGAAGGGGCCAGGCAGGGATGGGTTCCAAGCGGCACCAGCAGGAGCAGCATCAGCAGCGCCAGGAGAGCGACGGGGCAGCGAGCGGGGCCATTCTTCCGGCCCGCGCCCGGGACCTTCAGGGAGGGAAGGGGCCAGGCAGGGATGGGGACCAAGCGGCGCTGGCAGGAGGCTCCGACCTGCGGGAGGCTGCTGGAGCCTCTTCAGCCGGGGAGGCTGCATGCGGCATAGCAGTGCAGGGCGGCTGGCCTTGGGGGCCGCATACTCGCTGCGCTCAGCTGACAATGGTCCGCGGCTATGTCGGATAAAGCGGAATGTCGGATAACCGAAGGTCGGATAATCCGGAATCTACTGTAGTATGAAAACAGAAGGATCTCCTAATGAGTTAGTGAAACGGAGGGGGTGTCTTTTCCTGTTCGTAGAGGCATAGCTGTGCTAGTCTGTAACTTTAAAAACGACGAGTAGTCCTGTGGCACCTTAGACACTACCAAAAATATATATCGTATCATGAGCTTTCGTGGGCAAAACCCATTTCAGTTCACCTGATGAAGTAGGTTTTGCCCACAAAGGTTCATGATACTATATATATATATATATATATGTTAGTCTCTAAGGTATTGCAGGACTACTGTGTTTTTCTCGGTCAGTGATTCAAGAAAAAGTTTAAAATTCTTCATAATTAATTGAAAAAAACATGAGAATGGAGATTGCATACATCAATTGGACTGACAGACACTTCCAACTTTTGCCAATATGATTCATGGTCTCCTTATCACATCATATCATTGTTGAAATGCCTCAGGCAACAATACTTTTTCAGCTGTGATTGTTCATGCACCTTGACATAGTAATCCCGGTTCTTGCAACCTCAAGGCTAGATTACCACAATGTGCTCTATTTGGAACACTGCCTGAAAAGTACCTAGAAGCTTCAGCTAATGCAGTAGTCCAATCTGTAATGAGGTATTTACCATAATGCCAATGTTGCACATGGTATGCACTTGCAAAAGAGCACCTGAAAGAGTTGGTTATAGTCTATGAGGATCCTAAATAGCCTTGAACCTGCTTATGTGAGAAATTCTCTCATCTTATAATGGAACTTGTGATTTTATGGACTGTTTTACTTTGTGCTTGGGGTGAAGTGCTCCAGGATAGAGGGACAGGGCTCTCTCAATGGAGTTTCCTTGCCTAGGGGTTCTGCTCTCTGGTGATCCACCAAAGCTAATATTAGGCAAGCTTCAGGTCACACAGACATGTTTATTCAGGATCTTTGACTCTTACCAATACTTAGAATTCCATTATTAAATGTAGTCTAAAGAGCTTTTGTTAATAGCCATTTTTGGTGACGTAAGGTGCCCAGGTGTTACGCAGCAGACAATGACAAATTGATCGGAAAGATCGTGGAAAATGCTCACAATTTAACATTTTTAGTACAATGTAAATGATAACGCTGGTGTTTCTGAACAATGAAAGTACAAAAGAATGAGTAGTTTAAAGAAGCGTGTCTCCTAAACAGTACATTTCTTAAACATTTCTACCAACTCCTTGCCATTTCCATTTTGGCATTGCTGAATCTTACAAGCTAAGCCTTTCCACTACTTAAAACTGGGATCTCTAAGTTAAAACCCAGGCTACTGCATGAATTGGGGCTGATGATTCAGTACTGTATTAACTCTATAGCATGGCAAAAGGCAGCATGCTGGTATAAGACAATACTTAAACTGAGATGCCGAACAGACACCTGACCACTGGTGGCTTTCAGAGGTGGCCTGACACCTTTTAGGAATGCTCATTCCTGCGGATATAATGAAATTTGATCTTTAGCAATTTCATTCTACTTAAGAATAAACTCTCCTGCATCAGCTAGATAAACAGATTGGTTTCTTCCTGCCTGAAAACACTACTGTGACAACTGTGATGTAGAATAGCCGCTGCATCTCACCCCAGAAGAGGATACTTTTGAAAGCTGTGTGAAATGAACCTTTATGCAGTACTTCACATTCTACATTTCCACCTGCATGGAATTTTGCATGGAATTTTGCCAAACTGCCAGAAAAATTCAAGTGAGTGTGAAATTTGCAATTTTATTGTAACCAGCTGCCTAACATTGTGCTCCTTGAATTACCAGAACCTGGCTGTAGCTTCCTGCATGCTGCTTTCAGCAGAAGGGGAAGTGCATTACATAAGTAGCACAAGCCCTGTTGTCCAGGAGAACCAGAAAGAGGGACAACAGCTCTCCTCGCCTACCAAGACTATCCTTACTATCTTTGAAGATGTACGACTGGGGGAGGAGCAGATGTAGAGTGAAGTGAATGAGCCACTGGTTCTGGGCAGAGCTTTGTCATCATGGGAATGCAAAATGTGTGTGACAGTGGGGACTGAGTAGGACTGCAAAGAAAAGACTACAGTAGAGAGGGTCGGGTGGTTGAAATGTAGACCCCAGGCATAAATCCATCCCACTGGACTGCTTTCAGTCCTGGCCCCAGGAACACTACAGCTCAGGGCCTCAATGGCCTAGCCACTGCACTGTAGCTCTACTGGAGCCACACCTCTTCACTAGGGTGGTGTTGCATCTCTTACCCACTAGGAAAGCAGGACAGCAATATTGGACCCATGAGACTTGGAGCTTTATTTAAGCAGCTGTATGCTGTCTCTCCAGGAACCTTAATATCCAGCATTACTAGAAGTAACTTTCACCATGAAAAAATATCCTCGCACCATCCAAACGCTAGCCACTACCCACATGTGGCTATTTGGCCGGTTGAATGTGGCTAGTTCGCTATAGCTGTAGCCACTATAGTGGCTAACACTCAGGCAAAAAAAGTAGGCTACTGGATGAAGGAAAGATGAGTGGGTGAAGAACAACATACTGGACTGTTCCTAGCATATGTATTTGTATGTTACTTGTGTGATTTTTTCCAATCTCCATACTAGAATGATTATCTTATTGCTGGATACTGTAAGGCAGGGTCCTAAATGTGATATTCTATAATAGAGAAAATGATGCACTCTAAACAACATAGCCTTCCTACCTCAAATTCATACTTCTATCACTGTTCAGCAGCGTGGTGTGTCGTACTTTGTCCATTAAGAAGCTCTCTACTTGATAGAAATATTTTTTTGAGAGACGTATTTTAGATAAAGTAAAATTAAAGAAGGCAATGTTTTTTGTTTTGGTGGTTTTTTTGTTTGTTTCACATGCACTGTTGTAGAAGGAGAAACAGCCTGGTCCTTTGTTTTAAACTCAAAAATATTTGTAAGATTATATTTTATAACTTGAGTTTATAAAGATTTAAGTATCAGCCTCTGTGATTTGGGTCCACACAAGTTTATAACTATAAAGATTTTTTTTGTATAAACTGTTTTATAAACTGACCAGTACTTCCATTATAGCAACACTACAAAGATTGTGTTAAGCAGGTTTTATATTTCCCATAGCCTCAAGTCCCAGACTACATCTGTTTTCTTTGATACACAAAACCAGAGTTAAAATAGCTCCATTTATCACAACATGATTGTAGGCAGACAAACCAGCCTGCATGTTTCCAGATAGGGAAAGCAACTGTGATTAATCACAATTACAGGACAAACACTAAGAGAAATTGCATCAACAGTCTCCCTTTCCTCACACAAGAACTCAAAAGCAGAACTAAGAATGTCAAGACAAGGCCTGAAGGTCAGTAACTAAATCAGATACCATTAGGCTAATTCTCAACAATAGGTTTGTGTAGCACATGGGACCAAAAAAAAAAAAAAAAAAAAAAAAATTCTCATCTTGAATGTTATATACAACACCCACCCCCACCCCCACCCGACAAAAATATTTAAAAATGAAGTTGAGGTCGAGAAATATGTATCAGTAATTCAGGAGTAAATGAAACATTTCATGAATGTTTTAATGAACCCACAGCTAAGCATCAGAAACCCAAGAAATCCAGAATCCATGTTCAAGTTGAAAGAAATACAAATCAGCAAGGGTATAGAGTGGTGTGCATTTCCCCGCCTTCTGTAGGAGCAATGCCTCCCACACCCCAGTGCTCCTGCATATAGGCTACAGAAAGAACCCTTGGAGCAGTGGACAGACATCTACAACACAGAGCAGCCCTGGGTTAGCCCAGGAATTTGGAGTGACTCAAAGATCAGGAAGAAACCCAACTTTGCACTCCTCACATCTTATGTCTGTATGTTGTCACAGAGGTCAATTTCAACTTCAAAAAGTCATTTTCCCTCTTCTTCACTTCTGACTCAGTTTCTTGACAATCCCAAAAAGTGGAGCTAGGTGAAGGGAAAGACAATACAATAAGACGATTCATTGCAAGATCTAACTCAAATGAAGGACTAGGAAATTTAAAACAACAGAATTTCTACTCTAAGGGGTCTTGGAATTTAAGAGTGGATATGGGGAAGACACTTCTATCAGGTTTACATAGCTAAATTAACTTCACTCTACACATGTGAAATGTTTCTGAGCAGGTTACACATCTTATACATGATGGATCTTTGCTTCAACATGTATCTTCACTCAAAGGATACTAAAAACTCATTAAAAAGGCTGAGATCCATAACAAATTATTCAGGAAGTGAAGTATCAAAATCAGCATACTGAGGGAGAGAGATGTATACATAAAGTATACACAAAGATTTTATATGTATGTTTCTTGTGTAACAAATAGCCTAAAGGATTTGTCCATTCCCAATGTCCATTGAATTCTGTTTTTCATTTTACCAGAAATATATAAAATTCCACATAAAAGTCAAGCATTCAAAGGTTAAGCGATACCAGAATTAAGGTTGCTTGTTAAATGACTTACCTAACACATCACAGATAAACTTAAACAACAACAAACAGTCTGGTAGCACTTTAAAGACTAACAAAACAGGTAGGTGGTATCATGAGCTTTCGTGGGTCAGTTTTGTTAAGACTACTTTAAAGACTAACAAAACGTGTAGTCTTTAAAGTGCTACCAGACTATTTGTTTTTTAAGTTTATCCTGTACAGACTAAACTCTGCTACCCCCTGAAGCTTTCTAACATCACAGAGAAACTCTGGCAGAGGCAGGGAGAGAAATTGTTTCTCTGGGGAAATGATTTTCAAACTAAAGGTGGGGACATTGTGGAATGTCAGGGGTCATCTTGCAGCAGGGTGACCAGGACGGGTGCTACAGCAGGCTTCTTCCTTAACCTGGTACTGCAGACCCTGCTGTGCTCTAGAAGGGGCAAGCAGCTGGTCCAGCTCCTAGGGGCAGGAGCTTGATGGGGCTCCCTGTACTACCTCCACCCTAGGTATTGTGCTCGGAACCAGAGCTGTGGGCGAAAGCAGTGTGCAGAGCTACTTGTGCAATTCTGCCTATGAACCAGACCTGCTGCTGGCCATTTCTGGGGCGCACTGCAGTCCACAGTGCCAGGACTGGCAGACAGCCTGCCTGAGCACCCCTGCTGCACTGTTAACTGGCAGAGGAAAGCCCATGCCCAAACCTTCAATACCAACCCCCTGTCCCAGCCCTGAGCCTCTCCAAACACAGAGCCCCTCCCTCACTCTAAACACCTCATCTCCATCCAACTCCAGAGCCTACACCCCCAGATGGGAACTGCACCTACCCTGAAACCCACCCCAGCCCAGAGCTTCCTCTCACAATGAACACCTCTGCACTGCCTGGAACTCCCTATTATACTCCAAAACCCTCATCCTACCCCATCCCCAGATTGAGCTCTCTCCCCACTCCCACATTAACCCCATCCTGGCCCCAAAATGACCCTTTAAGGCAGTGTTTCTTAAACTGAGTTCCGGGGAACACCAGTGTGCCGCGAGGCAGTTGGAGGTGTGCCGCGGAGAACAACAGAGTTTAAAAAAAAAAAAAAAGCAGCCATTTTGTTCTCAATTACTTTTTTTGTTTGCTCAACAAAAAAATCCTTGGTGTTCCTCATAAAAAAATATTGTTTGGTGTTCCTTGGTCTTAAAAAGTTTAACACACACTGCCTTAAGGCCTCACTTTAGTTAAAAGATAATTATGTTGGGTCCTGGGTATCAACAATTTTCTTCAACTGGGTTGAGAGGAAAAAGGTTTGAAAACCACTGCTCTAGGGCAGCATTCAACTGCCTTAACCATGAAACCATCCTCTTGCTGCTACCCCTGCCTCATTTTCTACACATCTTCCAACTTCTGCACAGATGAAGTAAGGGTCCTTTAGACATCAGCCTTCTAATTATCAACCCTAATTCGTTCCCAGAGCACGCCCACCCTGTGCAGTAAATGAGGTAGGGATGATGTGGAAAAAAAGTAGATCAGATCATGTAATGTTTAAGATTACATCGTAATGCATAAGCATAAGGGCAGCAAATAAAAGTTGTACTGCTGACCTTACTTCTGGCATTACCAAACTTTTGAGTGCTTGACTTTGCCACCTTAATGTTTTTCAACATTGTTTGTGTGAACTCTCCTAGAAGTTTAAAAAAAATAAACTGTAAAAACAAATTCCATCATGTGGCATCATACGGACGCTCATATGGTTCATCCGCAGGGTTCGATCTGTTAGATTCACAGAACAGACCTATGACACTTGAGCTAACGGAGCAATTGATACCAGTAGTGAGTTGTCATCCTCTGTTGGACCAGCACTAGAGGGAGATGAGACACACACTGTCAGTGGATTTTCAGTGATTTTTGCTCTCAGCAAAATGTCAGGCCTTAATTTTGGGTTCCATTCCAAACTCTTGGGACTAAGATTGTGCACTAGTATGCAGGCTTCTGTGCTTCCCCTCATGCTTGACCCCTTTTTGCCTGTCCCTCTACCCTAAATATGGCTCCTTACCCCAATCTCGAGTGTACGTTTCCAACCAGTCTATCTTCATGCAGGCTGTGTCCCCATGTCCCAGTCCACTCCAGTTCCCAGCCTCGCATTCTCCCCACACCCAGTCCCCTTGCCCAGACAGTCTCAGTTCCCCCATTTCAGCTCAAATCTGATTAGTCTCTTCTTCCATTATTTGCTCCTTCCCCAGATTCTTCATCCAATCTCAGTCTCCCTTTTTTGATGGCTCTTTGGCCGGGCAAAAAGACTGGAACAATCTTATTATAGTCCCCTGAATGCCAGCTCCTTGTAAGGTTCTCTATCTATGCTGCTTCTCAGCTCAGCCCAGCCAAACCCGGTCTCAGTCCCCTGCTCTTCATCCAATCTCAGTCACCACCACAAATCCCATGGCCATCATTTCCTTCAGAGGCTCCCAGGCCCAGCTTTCCTTCTTCCCCAGCTCTCACTCCCAGCCCTCTCCCCTCTGTTACATCCTCCCTTCACTGATCAGCCTCTCGTCCCCCTGCATTCAAAGTCAGACTGCTTCTTCCTCCACACTGCCTGGGTGCCAGCAGGGGAAGGTCACCAAGAACACAGGACAGATAGACTGCCTGCTCTAAGTTTGGTGCCTAGTCTCACCCCAGCCTTGAGCAATTGGAGAATAGTCATTATAGGGGAAAATCCAGCTTTGCTCTGGTAGCGTTGGGCTGGAGCCTGCTAGGCTGCACTATGCGAATGGCACATGTACAATTTGGTCACAGGTAGCAGCGGTGAAGGAATAAAGCAGGGGTGGGGAATCTTGGGCCCAGGAGCCGGATGCAGCCCCAGCTTGCCTGGATCTGGCCCCTGAAGTTCAGTGCCCCCCCCCATAGCATTGGGGAGCCTACACTGGCACTCCAGCCCTCCCACTGCCTCCAACCATGAGGCTGGAGCACACAAAATCTACTAGGCTGGGACCCCTTAGGCCCAGGGGTCAGCAACCTTTCCAAAGTGGCGAGCCAAGATTTAACCCTCCTGCCCTGGGCTGTGCCGCTCTCCCGGGAGGAGAGGAGGGGCTCTCTCACTGCATGCCCTGTGGACCACCTGGGTCAATGCAAGCCTTTCTGCAGACTACCAGTTGCTAATAGAAACTCTGTTAATTACATAATTATGCCTGAGCCATTTTGCTAGTGCTGCAGCTGGGGAGAACGGTTTAATTTAAATTAAACAGATTAAGCGTTTTAACTCTCTCATGTTTATTTAAAATGAAGTTTGATAAACTAGGTAAAATATGTCCAACATAAAAGGTTTCAACATTGTCTTTATTTATGGCAGGGGTGGGGAACCTTTTTTGGGTTGGAGGTCACTGACCTAAAGAAAAATCAGTTGGGGACCACACAAGTGAGAAGCAAAAAAAACTGCAACCCCCCCCCAACCCTCAATGATTTGGCCCCCAACTGAGACTTCACTCTTCTGACACTCCAGCCCCCATGAGGTGAGGGGAAGGGACAGGGAGGACTGAGGTTCAAGGTTTCCCATAGTCCAGATTTATTTTTCTGGGGTTCCAGAGTTAGCGGATTTTGTGGACCCCGTTAGGCTCTGGAGTGGGAACAAAATGAGAGGTTCCATGTGTGGGACAGGGCTGCCAGCATGTGGGATAGGGATGCAGGAGAGGGTGAGGAGGGCAGGGTCTGGAAGGGAGTTTGGCAGCAGGATGGGGGTACAAGGGGGTTGGGGGAGTAACACAGAAAAGTTGCGGGTGAGAATGCAGACAAAATAGCAAAGAAGTGGGGAGTAAAGTAAAGTGCAGCTTCTGCAAAGTAAAACTGTATCCCCCTCACATCTTCCCTCTGCTCCAGGCTCACTCCCCTCAGCCTAATCCCCACCACCTAATCCCCTACATTGCCCCATGCCCTTCAGTGCAACCCCTGCCCCCTCCCATCCTGTCCCCACATCCTCCTTCACCCACCCCTCTGGCCCCCACATTCCTGGGCCCCCAGTGCACTCACTGGCAGGGCAGCAGCGCTGGGGAGGAGAGGTTGGAGTGCAGAATTTCTTCCCTGTCTGGACCAGCCCTTTGCCTGCAGCTCTGGGGCTGGGGCAGGCAGAGCCCAGGGCTCGCTCCAGCCTGGCCAGGCACAGAAGGACACTGGGGAAGGGGCTCCCCGATCCTGCACACAGCCCGGGCCCCAGCTCTTCAGAGCAAGACCAGCCCCGCCCCCTCTGAAAGCAAGAAGCCTGTAGCCAGGAGGGGGTTTTAACTCCTTAGCTCCTGGAAGCCGCATATCCAGTCTGGGCAGGGGCAGCCGCAGGGATACGTGCACATCTCTTGCTCTCGCCCTTCACCCCCACCCCCCAGCACGAAGCAGGAGCTAGTGCTTCAGCCTGCAGCTGCACGGTTGAGACTGGAGCCACAGCATGAGCTCCCGGCTGCGCTGGAGGGAAGGGTGGGGCTGAGCTCCCACCCCGCATGCCATGGGAAAGTGAGGGTTGCCGACCCCAGACCTAGGCTCTGGTGTGCAAGGGGAAATATGTGGAGTGTCTTTCTCCTCAGTTGGGAGCCACATCAGTGAGGGGTTTTTTTGCTTCTCATTTGTGTACGCCCTCAGCTGATTTTTCTGTGGGTCTGTGGCCCCTGACCCACAAAAAAGGTTCCCTACCTCTGGAATAAGCATGCTCAGTCACTCCACGGATATAACGCTGACCAGACTGCATATGCACTAAGAGCTGAGAAGCTCAAGCATGCTTAGTGAACATGGAATCTTGGGATATTTTAGCAAACTGTGGGATTTCTAAGGCTTGTAACTTGAACAAATTTGGGAGGTACTGCATGAGGATGGCAAAAGGCATATTTCTGCAAAGGATAAACCTCTGCCGAGTTTCAAGTCCCTGTACCAAAGCAAGGGGACATTAGAGAATTTAAAAGAAAAGGTCTCCAGAATTTTTTTAACATTGGCAAAAAATTTTCCTTCTACCCTCATTCATAAGTGTCCTAAGCATTTGGCTGAAATGCTTACAAAAACCCCAGAAGACGAAAAAACATTTCAAAACCTTTAGCTTGAAGCAGATGCCAGCATAGACAATTTCAATGCAAAGGGTTAAAATTTGGCAAAGTTATAAGCAACTGAATAGAGGGTCTCTGCACAATATTTCCCAACCTCTCTTAGTAACTGATCAACTCTAAAAAAGAGCGCCAAACAAAATTAAATGTTTGAAACCATTTAAGTGCTCTTAACAGAGTCTTGTTAAGCAGAAGGAACATTTATATAAACATACGCATTAAGCAGATTTTAAGATCTTACTATACTAGAAAAAAAATTATTACTAACCTGACATAACTGTTGTTCTTTGAGTTGTATTGCACATGTCCATTCCAAAGTAGGTCATCAGAAATTTCTCCCTCAGTGGTATCTGTTGGGTCGGTTCTGGTGCCGCACACTTATAGTGCCAGTACAAAGGGGCCCTCAGTTCCATCTTTCCAGGCAACTCGGATAAGAGGAATACAAGGGCAGGTTTTGAAATGGACATGTTCAACATCTAGATGAACAACAGTTATGGAAAGCTAGTAACTATTTTTTCTTCGAGTGATCGCGCATGTCCATTCCAATGAGGTAACTCCCAAGCAGTTGAATAGGTAGTGGGCTTGGAGCTCAGACACACTGACTACAACACAGCTCGACCACATGTGGCATGGCCTCTGGCTTGCTGGGTGATGGAATAATAAGATTAAGTTGCAACTTTGCACATGTCCTGAATAGGAATGCACCAGAAATGCCAGTGAGGATGCCTGGGCCCTCAAGAAGTGAACAGTTGAGATAGGTAAGGGTGGAAAAAGCTAGCTAGCTCATAAAAAGGATGTGTTCTATGCAAACTATGTGGAAATTCTCTGAACACACACAAGACCACCTTTCATTCTGTCTGCTACTGCTACAAATTGCTGGGTGGACTTACAGAACACTGGTCTTCTCTGTGTAGAATTCTAGCCCATTTCTAATATATGAGTGAAGTTTCTACTCTTTCCTGTTTGCATGCACCTTCTAGTAGAAAACTGACAAGATGAGAGCTTGACTGCTATGGAACTGAGGAAACCACTTTTGGGAGGAATGAAGGAAGAGATTAAACCACCACCTTATTTTTAAGGAATGCTGTGTATGGCGATTCTGCAGTGAGGGCATGGATCTCTAAAATCTCCTAGTGGAAAGCCACTTTCCGGGGGGGAGAGAGCGAGAGCGAGAGAACACAAGAAATGTGATGCTATTAGCTCAAATGGTGAACCCATACTCTTTGATAAGACCATATTGAAATCCCAAGGAAAGACAGGTTCTCATGTTTCAGGGTTCACCCTCTAAGGCCCTTAAGGAGAGACAGACATCTAGTGTGAAAATACAGACCAACCACCAACCTGAGGGTGAAAGCCAATATTGCTGCCAGGTGAACCTTGATTGATGAGAGCCAAACCTGGCTGTTTTAGGTAGTCCAGAATGAGCTGCAGTGACAACATTGCTGGCAAGACCATCCAGCTGGGAAGACCAAAGGAAGAACCACTTCCACTTAGCAAAGTAACTGGCCTTGTAGTAGGAAATCCTAGCCTTTACAGGATCGTTGAACCTGCTCCAACTAGGCCAACTCTTCTGATTTCATGCAATCGGGTGAAGGGAGCTGAGATTTAGACAGAGCAGATGAAAATGGTCCTGAGAGTCCAAGTGCAGAGGAAGGGGGATGAGGGTGGCCAGAGAGAACTAGCAGGGTGGCAAATCAATGCTGGGGGGAGGTGATGACCTGAACTAAATTGATCTTTAGCAAGACCTTTTGTACAAGCAGAATAGGAGGGAACAAACAGTGTAAGCGACTCTTCCATGGCAGTAAAATAATGGCCTCAAGTAACCATAGGCTGTGACCCCCATCCCTCAGAGAGCAGAACTGATGATACTTTCTGTTGTACCAGGTCACAAACAGGTCTACCAGGAGAGTCTCTCACCTGCTGGAGTGTCTTTCCTGATATTTATCAAAAGCAACCACTCATGGTGATTGGATAAAGACCAGCTTTCCATTCTGTTCTTCATTCCACCAGCTTGTTCTGTACTCCTGGCAGGATGGAAGCCTCAAAGTGAATTGAATAGGCTATTCCAAAATTCCTACAGCCAAACTACTTCTTGACAAGGGGGAAGAGAGCAAACCCCCTCCTGCTTATTGAATAAATGCATGTGTCATGTCTGTGAGAACTCATTTTTACCCACAAGATGCAGTAGGAACATCTGACATACTAGACTGTCCTGAGCTCTCAGATGCTGATGTGCAGAGAGCTCTTCCTGAGACAAAAGGCCACAGGTGAGCTCCCTAGCTCAGTGCTGATGCATTAGAGACCAGGGAAAGTGACAGTTGGAGCCAAAAGAACAGGATGTCCTCACAAAATCAGCAGTGCATCTAGCCACCAGTTCAAGAAGGTGAAAACTGGGTGAGGAATCATGAGGATTGAGTCTAGATGGGGGGAGTCTGGAAAGGTGTATACGGAGGCTAACTGAGTCTGGAGGGCCTGAGGTGTAGTCTTGCATACTGAACCACATGGGTACATGAGGCCATGGGGTCCGCAGATGCAAGCAAGATCAGGCTATGGTAATTGGATGCCCTTTGATGTGTGCCATGAAAGCAACCTTTGCCTGGAAACAACCTTCTGGGAGAAAGGCCCAGGCCTAGGTAGAATCAAACATTGCTCCAGTAAACTATCCTTTCCAGTGGGAAGAGGTTCCACAGAACCTATAAGGCAATGATTCTGCTCCTCTTATTTTTGATTTCCAAAAGCCAAGCGTGGTCTCAGACCTGTTAAAGGCTTGTGCCAACTCAACAGCTACCTCAAGAAGCTAAAGTTCCACACTTCTCATTGGCTTCCATTATTTCCTCCCTAGATCCTGGGGATGGATACTCTCCAGTGGGATGAGAATTGGCAGGCCAAAGGCATGGAAAAGATGACTGAATAAGAATGCTGAGCAGAAGTGGAACTTCTCTCTCAGCTTCCACCTTTAGGAAGAACTGAACCTCTTGGGCTAGAAGAAGTTGCTCATGAGAAGAGTTCCCTGAAGAGGGACAAGGAGGAGAGATATAAAGAAGGTAGAACTGAACTGTGGTGAGTATATTCTACTTCAACCATTCTCAGCACCTAACAGCGCATGGTAATACAGAACCATGCCTGGAGAAAGTAGAACAGGGTATCAAACATGGGGTAAAACAAATTCCTGAAACTAAACTTATACAACATTCTTGAGAGTGAATTCCCCATCAAAAGGCTTGTTTGGAGCTCCCCTGAAATGTCTGGAAGAGGCAGGCATTGATGCTGAGGGTGTGGGGGCAGAGGTTTGTGCCTAAAGACAGGACCACAGAAGAAAACGAATAGGATGAGCTGATGGGTGGGTGGGGGCTGGGGAGTAGCAGGGGAACTGATGATCAGTGTTCCTTCTAACTTTTCCACCCACGTGCGGAATAAAGTTTATGCATGCTGAGGCATGTGAGGATGTGCACCACATGTAGAAACACATGCTGCCGACTGTGGGCACTCTGCTAAATCAGCTGAGAGGCATCTGAATCTCCCCTAGGCAGCTTCCCAAGCACTCAGCTTACAGGGAACTGCTGTTGAGGCCTATGGTGCTTCCTCAAAGTCACTGATATACAAATCTAGAGAGACTTTAGGATTCTTTGAGACCATGGAGCTTCACATCAGTCTGCCCTCAGAAAAGCAAAGCATGCTCAAAATGGCAGAAGGATTTGTTGAATGGTTTGTTGAACCTCCTGTGGGAGGCCAAAAAATTGGAGTCATGAACTCTAACACATGGTCACTGCATAGGATATAGACCTAGTGGCCAAATCCGCTGCATTCAGGGTTCCTGCATTCCAGTCTCTGCTCTTGTGGGAGTGAGTCCTTAAGTCTGACATGGAGTCCCATGTGTTGAAGTCATATCTGCTCAGGAGCACAAGCTGGCTAGCAATCCAGAGCTACAGAATCCCGATCAAGTAGTGTTTTCTATCAAAAAGGTCCAGCTTTTTTTGATCCATTGCTTTGAAAGTCGAATCTGGCAACCCCGTTCCCATTTATTGACCCCAGCGACCACCAGGGATCCCAGGGAAGAAGGGAGAAAATGCATATACAGGTTGGACCTCCAAAAACCGGGACTCCCTCATTCAGCAACATCTGTGGTCCGGTAGGACCATGGATATTCCTGGACCAGGGAGTCCTGGCTGGGAGCCCCAGCGGCAAGAGGGCTGGCAGCCCTGGTAGCATAGCCAGGGCGTGGCACCCCTGGTAGCGGAGGTGGGGCCGAGGATGCGGTATCACCAGTAGCAGAGGTGGGGCTGGGGATTCAGCAGCCCCGGTAGTGGAGATGGAGCCGGGGATGCAGCAGCTGTGGCCAGCCCTAGTAGTGGAGGTGGGGCCGGGGATGTGGCAGTCCGGGCTGTGGGGCTGCAGCAACACAGCAGCTCAGCAGGAAGAGCGGCTGGGACTGGCAGTGGGGAGGGAAGGTGGGCTGGGTGGCCTGGGATCCCTCCCCCCGCTTCCCGGTCGAGCAAATTATCTCGTTCGCAACCCATCAGGTCCAACCTGTACAAGAACTCATATCCACGATTTCGGGCAAAGTACTTATTTTCAGTCCTTAGGTCATGGGGGTAGGGCAGTGAGGGTTTACCAGAGGGGTTTTGCCTCCATGATGTTCTCGTTGTCACAATGTCTCCCATACTGTGGTTGGGTTCCTTTACAACATCAACTTATATGCCCAAATTTTGGGATAATCTTTTCAACAGCTATTGAGGCTTGAAGTTATTATAAGAGGACAACATGCTTGTCCCAGACACAACTTTGTTAGGAGAGGCCGCGGCAGCCAGCTTCAGCGGAGGGCACTCCTACTCAACTTCTGGAACAGATGAATCCTGCGGTACCACTTTTCTGGTATATGGCAAAAGCCTTGGTACTGAAATCTGTATCAGGGATGGCCTGCTGGGGTAGTAGAGCCCTTCCTTCCAAGGCCATCAAATAGGAGTACCTTAACTGGGGTCCCTAAATTGGGGAAAATGCCTATGTATTCCCTCAATGGCCACTGCACAGGCACCAGCCAGTGACTAGGGGCCCAAATACCAGAAGGCATCACCTGGTTTGGGTCCACTGCCAGGTAGAGCCAGCAGGAGGAGTGCTAGGGTGACTCCTGGCATAGAGGGAGTAAGATCCCACCCCGATCTGCCTGGCTACCATGGTAGAGAGGATCTCACCAGTGCAGGTGATTGATGCTGATGTGGGAAAAGACCAAGATGGGCCATCATGTTCACCTTTACTTTAGATAGCACTACCTATCTCAGTACTGAATGGTAACTGGGGGCCTTGTGTTTCCTTCTGTCTACTGGCCTCGACCCCACCATCTCGTCAGGGACAGTAGCACTAAAGAGCTGAAAAAAAAAAAATCTATGGTATGTATGGCAACACAATAGTACCAGTACTGCACTGACCCTCTGGTGCCAATAAATCATCCAGTACCAGTTTTAATGGTGGCCACGTCAGTGCCGGAGCCAACAGTACTGACTATCGGGCTACTGGAACTAGGTTGCACTCTGCACTGGTCTCTGCCTGGCTGTCTTTGGGGTCAGAGAATGTCTTCAATGGGCTGGCAGCTTCTTTTCTCTCTTTCTTTCTCTTTCAGTACTAGGGATGGTGAACAGTGCCAAGGCTCCTGGATGACAGGAGGAGTGCTCCTCACGGAAGTTAAGGCTTCAAGTCCAACTGGAATGGATCTGAGAAAGGTCACAATGCTATCTCCATCAATGGGGACTTCATCCTGGCCTCCCAGTCCTTTTTGGTACAGGGCTTGAAACCCCTGCACCATAAGCTTGAAGCCCAATGATGGGGGAATGAAGCAAAGGAATCTCATAAGAACGTAAAACTCCACTAAACTGAAAAGAATAACTAACAGCTAACAAATAAAGTGTGAATAATACCATCTGAAAACTATATACAAATAGCAATACAATTCACAGAGAACTTGTAAGCACAAAGGGAACAGTTCCCAACAACTATCACAGGTGGGAAGAAGGAAATGAGATGGAGTCAGCTGGCTTCATTATACTGCTGATGAGCACCCATGAGACCTGATGGATACCACTGAGGAGAAAATTTCTGGCAACTGTGCCATGGATGTGCACATTCCTACCTTGGGATGGACATATGCAATCATCTAACCCCATAAATTAAACCTCATTTTATCCACCATTACAATGTACTATGTGCCCAAAATAGAAAATATTGTCTGCACTATAATCATAAATCAGAGGGGTAGTCATGTAAGTCTGTGACTTTAAAAACAAGTAGTTTGATGAAGTGCGCTTTGCCCAGCATAGAACTAATTGTTGTTTTATAATCATAATTGTTCAAGCCATAAAAAAGCCCGCCAGTAAATTTATCATGATCACTATTAACAAATATTCTAGTGGGATTTAGCGTTCAGCAGCATGAAATGTAGATAACAAAAGCAAGAAGTTTTATAATAGCTTTACTCTTCAGGAAAAAAAAATTATAATCCTACTACTTTGAGATTCTAAGTATGTGAACCTAAAATTCTTTTACATGAGTTTGATCAGTATAAGCCACTTTCATAATTGACTGGCCCATACTTTTGTATGTTATTTTCACCCATATGGAAGATTTCTTATTAAATGTTCTGGCCTCGTAAGAATGCAATCATGTAAAATGTGTAGCACTCTGGTCCAGCAGCAAGACACCAAGACCAACCAGGCTTCCCCCGGAACGCCCATAAACGAACACGGGTTGGCTTACAAGGAGGATTTGTGGGAGTAGTCTCAAGTAATATCTTGAAACTATTCAGAAAATATTTAGTATGGTTTATAACAAACTAGATAAACATTCAGAACTAGAAACAATACCTCCATGGTGATGTGACAGACTTCCTCCGTTAGCAAGAATTTCCTCTCTAGCAGCTGTCTAAATTGAAGAAAACATTAAAAATGTAAATTAAATGCAAAATTTGGTACATTATATGATTCTGACAAATACTATATACCAATTAGAAATACATAGTACACATAATAGTGCTTTTTCCTGATTAGAAACTTAATCCATTTTTCCCCTAATTGAAAAAAGCACTTTATTCCAGATCAAGAATATCCACACAAAATGGCTATTCTGGAATTGTTTATTTTACATATTCTGGAATAGCTATATTAAAGAAACTGAGCTGTATTATATACATTTCCAAGTCAGACAAGATTTTTAGAGTCTTTGTATTAATTCTCTACAGCTCAGCCACCAGAATGCAATTTTACTGGTAAAGAAGGCAGATATATTGTGTTGTAGCGGGATATAGGAATACTAAAGGATGGGAAGAAAACTCCAAGGCTAGAAAAGTGTCCTGCAAATAGTGCTAATAAGATCAGAGTGCCTTGCTGCATGAGAAGCCAAGGAGCCAAATATAAGAGCACAATACATTATGCAAATCCTCTTACTCATATTGGACGTAGCAATTAAAATAATGAATTTTATTCATATGAATGTTACCTCAATTTGTTCATAGACGTGAATAGGATCACTAATTCCCCTGTAGTTAAAGGCAAAATAGAAATAGACACATGCACCTGCGTCGTAAGTCTGTGTCACCCTGTTGAGGGGTGAGGGTGGGGGAGAAGAGAAAAAAAAAAAGGTGTTACTAGTAATACTGTTGTACAAGCTACGCAGCATTTAAAGACTAGTTAATTCACAGCATTACACTAGATCTCACTGATTCCTGAGTCAATTACTGAATGCTTCTTGTCTCAGATTTTTATATTTTCATCTTGAAGAATCTGGATCTTTTAAACTACCTTTGCCACCTCTTCCAAAGAGATTGATGAGGTGGCATGATGGAAAAAATACTCTACAGTTTCAACCACTATTTCTAATTAAGTTGAATTGCTCCTCCCCCTTTTTTTTTTAAAATACTGAACCACTAAAATTTTTATTGGGAAATAAAGCCTTTACAACACTTGGCATTTTCACAGCACCTGCAGGAGTTCTTATCTAACAATAAGAAGAGTTATTAGATTCCTACTTGCTGTAGGCATCATGTTGGTACACATGCTTCAAATATTGCTTCTAAGCAAAAGATACTAGAAGTATACATGGCTAGAAACAAGTTTATAGCCTGGAGAATTATGTTGATTTCCTTTTCTTCACTACAGGTAACTATGCAAACACTAAGTGAAAGTCATCTAGTAACTTTAGGGTTAATGCACATGGGGAAAAATAGTAAGTGGACATTGCTAGATTCAAAATGGACAAATTCTAGAAAAATCAAGGAGTACATGTTTTCTACAAAATTGAACAAAAAGGTTCATTGAAATATCACAGTCTCAGGAATGAGCGAATAGTCAAGAAATAAAGTAGCTTATATTGCATCTCCATCTAACTCATGGTATTCATCTGACATACAAGTGAGGAAAGCATTTAACTGATAAGTAAGAGGGCATAGCATATACTCTCGCTCTGAGGAGCAAGCAAGAACCTCTGCACCTCTACTCAGCAGACTTAGTTGCAGAAGGCCCCCCTCTTCCTGAAGAGGACCCAGGCCACATCAGAAACTATAAACTGAAGCTGATGAGTTACAATACTTGATCATACCCCAAATATAGTCACTGTTGCTCCAATGACATGCCTGAATCCTATCCCCTCACCACACCCTACCCATGCTCCATTCCAATGTTTAAATCCCATGAACCACCACAAAACATTTAGCATAAATGTTATACATGGCGATTTCTTAGGTTTCTTCAAAAGAAGAAATGAAACGTTATGCCAGTCTTGTGCTTGACTTGTCAGGACAGTTCAATGCTGACAGGGAACCCATTCAGCTACAAGGGTCACCACAGACACACCAGAAGAAGATGCCAAAGGACTCTGGAGGACCTGCTTGTTGGCACAGACAAAAGGAATCAGAAGCAGCTGGACTTCCTTTTGGCAAGGGAAGACTGGGCATTCACATGTTCCATGGGACCCAAGTAGATTTTCATTCCCCCTCTGGGCCAACCATTTTCACCATCTGAAATTTCTCTACTAGGGATGTAAGCGACTAGTCGAGCAGTCAATTGCCCAATAAGCCTCTCTCTTTAGGTTATTATGCCTCCCTTAAACTGAACCCCTTGAACGTTATGCAAAAAGTAGACAGTAAAAGGATTTGAATAAGAGACTAATGGAAACTCCAGCAGTAGATGACTTCAGCATCAGAACTCTGGATGGTTTCTAGAATACTAAAAACAGATAGGAAAAGTTATGAAAAGAATCAGAACGGAGAATCTTTGTTACTGAACACCAAGTGTAGAACTGCCTTGGTTGGTTAAAATAAAAAGTAAAGCCAATGAGGACATGATAATCTGATTTAAGATGTAGCTAGAATACCCAATACCAATGTGCCGTGTGTGCAGTTGTGCTTCCGCTCAGGAGAGGTTCCAATGCTACCCAGCTGAGCAGCATAGCACCCACAGCCAGTTTTGTTTCTACAAGTAGTGCACATTTGTACATACCTCAGTGGACATAGAAAATTTTATCTTGCACATGGATGGAAGAGATTAGAGGGAACATCACCCAATACAAGCAATAAATTACTACTGTTTACAAAGGGTGTACCACATTCACAAGGATGCACTGATGACCAGAAAACATGACAAGTGTATGGTTAAAGCATAAAATTTGTTGTCCATTCTACATGAAGACATTATTAGGTCTTCTTATCTTAGGAAAAGTCTAGAATGCAAGTCAGAAATGGGACAATGCCATTTTCTACTACATCAATCAATGGATAAATTTGATGTTTGCTACCAGTTGTCAAGATTCAAACTATATTCAAGCTAACTTTGTCAACCTCTTCCAAATTGTTTTAAAAATTGAAGATCCAGTGTGTTTACCACTCCTTGAATGTAATTTAGCTTCTGTGCTGAATGCCTGAAAACTTATGCGTTCCTTATAGACATGTAAAATAAAGGTGTAATGTATTGCAACACTCAGTGCAATGTGATTAAGAACTCTTACAAATCTAGTTTGCTGAACATTTTTCAGGATCCAATGCACAACATGAAGACTATGGGTTACAATGAAACTTCTGGTACCACAGAACAATCTCTCTGCAATATTTTCAACAAAAATGGGAAGTGACAAAATTACTGTAGTGATTTTCCCCTCCAATTTTACCTGCTTCTGCACTCTCCCCCACAACCAAGCTACTGAGGCATTAGGCACAATCTGTGCTCAAATCAATTTTCATTTCAGCTTTTTAGTTCATGATTGTAGATCACTCTTGGCAAGAGGCAAAGCCAGTTAACTAGTTTCTCATCTTATTTTCAAAAAGCCATGTCTCATGAACACGGGGTCAATCCTATGATGGATGGAATGTAGTTAACTTATTATCTAGTTACTGAAATTAGAGCTGTAAGAACACAGTAAAAGCACAGATACCTGCATGTGTAAATCACAAGGTGCAAAAGAGGGACTATATATGTAAAAAAAAAAAATTGAGAAAATTTTGCTCTTTAAACATCTAGGGTGTGTCAAGACTACATGGCTCCGTCGACGGAGCCACGTAGATGAGGCAGGACGACAAAGGGAAATGAAGCCGTGATTTAAATAATGGCCGCTTCATTTAAATCAAAATGGCCTCCATGCTGTGCCGATCAGCTGTTTGTCGGCACAGAGCGGCAGTCTAGACGGGGATCTGCCGACTCCCAAACCCTTTGTCAGCAGATCCTTTATGCCTCGTGAAACGAGAGTTCCGAGAGTTCTAGACTGCCGTGCTGTGCCGACAAACAGCTGATCGGCACAGCGTGGTGGCCATTTTGATTTAAATGAAGTGGCCATTATTTAAATCGCCACTTCATTTCCCTTTGTCGTCCTGCCTCATCTACATGGCTCCGTTGACGGAGCCATGTCTAGACATACCCCTATTTACATAGTAAATGCTGGAGGTTGTCTAAACTGAGGACATTTACAGAAAAATTACATGTGCTAGCAGGAAGTCAGCAGAGTCAACATTAGTACCTCTGGGAATCCTACTGAAGACAACACTCCCACAAATCCATTTTGATTAGCTGTGTTGAAACTTCATATTCCATGGGGAATAAGAGTTATGAATTGCCTATGGTAATTAGAGGGTCAAGCAAACGCTTGGCTGATACGGCTATCAGAGTGCTACACAATATAGCCCTTGATTTTTATCTCCTTGATATTCTCAGGTTACCGTCATTTCATAGAAGATAGAACAATAATGGACTTGCATTTAATGCAGCCTATGTTTAATGTTAGCAGTATCACTTGCAGTTTATACACTTTAAAAACAATTTGCTTCACAACACTATTAAAACCAGTTAAGACAAACGGTTCTGTTAAATCCTTCGAGTTAACATTTCCCCTCTTAGAAAAAAGTTTGAAATAGCTATTTTCATAGCTTGCTATAATTTTGGATTTAAAATTCAATGAATAAGAAGTTAATGTATATTTGTTCTCACAGTATTCAAGTTCATTTCTAGCAACTAGTCTTAAAAATCTTGGTCCATCTTCTATTCTTTCTTCAGGTCAATCAGTTCTATGACTATTAGAATTTAAGGGCTCAAATCTATGCTGCTATACTTGGCTGCCTGGTGGAAATACAGAAAATAAGTGTCAGAAGATTAACCAAGTGCCACTCGAAGTGATTACTCAAGTGAATCTACTGCTGTTCACAGGACTAGGTTAGAGAGCAAGATCATTAGTGGCCACACTTTAAACTGTGCCAGTTGGTTATGCTAGTAGTAGATTAACTATTTGGTATGAAAGAACTGGTAAAAAGTAGTAATAAAGTGTACTTCAACAACTAAAAACACATTCCAGAACTACAAAGAGACTTAACACTGATGTGCATCTCACCTGCAGGTGGAAAATGGAGCAAACTGGACACCTTTTTCTTTGCATTCTCTCACTATTCTTTCCTTTACATTCCTGCAAAGGTCTATAACCCTGCAATAGAATATATAGTTTTAAAAAACAACAAAAAATATTTCCTATACAGCATTCTATACACTAATTTGTCTTCAACTAGTAATATTCCTTTTTTACAACATTTATGCCTCAGGTTTAAAGCTCACATAACAACAACAATCTTCAAGTCCAAAAGAGTATATTTTAAAATCATAGTTTAGGTTCTACTTAAATAGAAAGCATAAGACAAAATAATGGCCCATCACAGTTCTATAAAAAGAGTGCTATAATTCATCTGGGCATCTCCTAGATGACAAGTTTATAATTTTGATTGTGCAGGCTTTTTCCTGTGACTATATTCTTTTTTCAGAGGGCATAAAATAGAGCACTGTACTATTAGTGAAAAGGACTGTGTTTGGTATTTTCTTCTGAGCTGAAATTGGACAAAGGTGTTTGACACAGTAGTTTAGAAAACAAAATTCAAAACAGAAGATGGATGGCACTCCAAAAGCATGTATACTATGCAACACTACTTCCCTTTGATATATTGCAAGGTTGAAGTAGAAGGAATTCTTCCAGATGTTGAAGATATGTACTAATTTACCAGCTAGAATCTTATTAGTGATAATTTAGCACTAAGCTATTAGTATCAGTAATAAAACTAGTAATAGTTATTTTACTTTTACTTAATATTATTGCTTTTCTCTGCAACTGATCCAGGTGCATTCAAAACTTTGAAACAATCTGAAAAGTTGTGGTTTTTTAAACTAACAAAACATGTTGATTGTATCATGAGCTTTCGTGGGCACAGCCCACTTCTTCAGATAACCAGAGTGTTCGATGTCCAGAACCAAAAATAAATAGGGAAGGGGAGGGGGAAGGGGAGGGAAAAAAAATGGGAAGGGGGGGGAAAGAGGCAGTGGGTATATAAGTATCAAAGGGAAAGTCGAGCTAGTATGTAACAGGCAAAGCTGATAGCTTGGTTACCGGAAAGAATTTGAAGAAATTCTTTCCAGTAACTGTGCTACACCGCTACATCATAAGCATCCAGGAACCCAGCCCTGCAATCAGCCCCGGTGCCAACTCTGCCCACATACCTATACAAGCGAATTGATCACTGGAGCCAACCACATACACCAACAAATGAGAGGCTCATTTAACTGCACATCCAGTAATGTGATCGAGATACAGGATGGCTGGGACATTATCTACCAACCAAACAATGAAGGTGCCAATGGCTCTGTGTAGAATCTAGTGTTAGTACTCCTCCTCACTAATTGCTAACTAATGGTTCTTATCTGCTTCTTTTAACTATCCACTCTAGGTCAGTGGTCTTCAACCTTTTAACACCCAAGATCACTTTTTAAATGACAGACCAAGCCAAGATCTACCGCCCCGCCCCTTCCTTGAAACCCCACCCCTTCCTTGAAGCCCCGCCCTCTCTATTCTCCTCCTCTCCATCACTTGCCATCCCCAATCCTTATACTGCTGCTTTTAAAAAAAAAAAAAAAAAAAAATTCTGTAGGAAGAGGTTTTTCCAACATTTGGCCTGTCTAGACTAGACCAAATGTCAGAAAAAACCCTTCTTTTGGAAGCCCCTTTATTCCTTGTGGAAAGAGGAATATAGGGGTGACCGAAAGAGCATGTTTGCTCTTCCACTAAAGAAAGCGGAAGAACAAACGCAACCCTGGATGCAGAAGAGTTTTTCTGGGATATCTCCAGAATCCTGGAAAACTCCTGCAGTCTAGCTGGACCCTCGCTGGGTTGATGTGTAGTCTCTGGGGTGGGAATGAGGGATTTGGATGTGGGAAGGGGTGAGAGGTGCAAGCTCTGGGAGGAAATCTGGATGCAGGAGGAGGTGAAGGGGGCACTGGCTCGGGGAGGGGGCTCCAGGCCGGGCAGTGTTGGGGTACTAAGCAAGCCACAGGCTTGTGGATGTGAGGGTGCAGGAATTTGGGTTGGGGTATGTGAGGGGCTCAGGGCAGGGGGTTCCAGTGTATGATAGGCTCAGGTCTAGGGTCTGGGGAAGGGGGAATGCAGGAGTGGTTGTGGCCAGATGGGGGCTTGGCCCCAATTGGGGGTTTGTTGGCCAGGCTTATTTTAAATAAAATACTATGTCAAACACAAAAAGTTTCTGCATTGTCTTTATTTATGAGAATGGTAGGGAACCTGCCTTGAGTCAGGGGTCACTGACCCATAGAAAAGTCAGTCGGGAGCAGGGGACACAGTACTGGGGAGGGGTGCTAGTGGGTTCTGGGTCAGTGAATAGGGTGCCAGTGGGGGCAGGGGAGAGGGGGCAGGGTGCCAGAAGGACAGGTTTCTGCAGCAGGGGACAGGGTGCTGGGGGAGAAGAGGAGACAGGTTTCTGCAGTAGGGGACAGGGTGCCAGTGGGGACTGGTTTCTGCAGAGGGGAGCAGGGGGCAGGTTTCTGCAGGGGAGAGGGAACAGGGGGCAGGGAGAGGGACCAAGGTTCGGGGGCAGGGAGTCCCCTACACCAGCCACGGAGGGAAGCCTCCGTCCCACGCTCCCTCCGGGGCCAACCCTCCTCTCTCCCTCCTCCCCCGAAGGAAGGAAGGAAGCCCCGTTGCGCGCCTCTGCCAGGCCTGACGCCCCACTGAGCAGGAAGCCCACTCAGGCGACCCCCTGCCCCGTGCGCCTGCCCAGGGGCCGAAACCCTCGTGTGTGCCTGCCCTGGGGCCGAAACATCCCCAGCAGCGCAGGAAAACCCCATGCGCGTGCCTGCCCCGGGGCTGAAACACCCTCCTTCCCCTGTGTGTGCCCACCCCGTGGCACAGGGAAACCGCGCGCACGCCTGCCCCGGGGACAACTCACGCCTCCTGCGCCGGTGCAGGGAAGTCACCATGCTCCTCTTCTGGAGCCAGGGCCCCCTCCTGCAGCACGCCTGGCAAAGCAGCCAGCGCACTTCCAGAACTCCCGGAAGTGGTGCTAAGCTGCGGGACTTCCGTCCACCCGTGGGAAGCCAGCACTACCTCCATTTTCGCTGGAGGTAAGTACTGGGGCTTCTCGGGGGAGGGTGGAAAATGGGGGGGGGGGAAAGGGGGGGACCGGACGCCTTGCGATTAACCTGTTGGTGACCACGGCTTTAGGTGCTTTAGACTATCAGTTTTGCCTGTTATATGCTAGCTCGGCTTTCCCTTTGATATTTATATACCCACTGCCTCTTCCCCCCCCCCCCCACCTCCCATTTTTTCCTCCCTCTCCCCCCTTCCTTATTTATTTTTGGTTCTGGACAGCCAACACTCCGGTCATTTGAAGAAACGGGCTGTGCCCACGAAAACTCATGATACATGCTACCATCTACATGTTTTTAAAAGTGCTACCAGACTATGTGGTGGTGTTTTTTTAGTTTCTTGTACAGACTAACTCAGCTACCCCTCTGAAGCTTTTTTTAAAGTCGCTCCAGTAAGGCGCTCACACGCAACTAGAGAAATACTATTTTAAAAAATTGTTTAATTTAGAAGTTTTCTATAGAGATGTATTTGGGGAAAAATTGGATTTTGAGGGAGGAATGTTTGACATTAAAATAATTTTGTTCAAATGTCTTCTCTCAGCCAATCTACAGTGTAATGCTGGTAGAGTCTTTGAAGGAAGGTGCAGATACCAGTGCCAATAATGGAAATAAGGAGTTTGTAGGTGAGCACAAGTGAAAAAATAGGTTCATTCTGCTCTGCTAACCAAAATATAAAAGTGAAAATGAGAGAAGTCTAACTATGATTGGATATCTTCATATTTGTTAACATTAGATTTCTGTGAGAGAGAAATAAATTAAAGTTGTTTTAAAATCCTTCATGCCACTCATGCATTTTGGTCCTCTTCAACAAGGACCAAAACTGTATTACAGCAGCTGTTAAATCCAAGAACCACGATACTGGGTTTGTTGGGATTCTGAACACATGCAAATCTTTTCAAACAATCTATTAACTCTATAATCAAACTATCAGGGAACCAACACTAATAAACCTGTTTAACATGTGGGTGAAAAGGATTTTTTTTAGAAAAGAAAATGTACAAAATAGGCTAAATTCTGGAAATTTCAAATGTGATGTAACTTATTTAAATATGTTCAGGCCTGACTGTCAATTGTGGCCAAGAGCTCAGGTGAAGATTAGAGTGGAAAGAGAATAAATCTGGGGAGACAGACATCTGCACTGAGTTAGTCTCCTGATGTAAATGTAACATATTGGCTGACAGATGTCTCCTTGGGCAGCTAAGGATCTAAGGTAGGATGAGCAAAATATGGCCCATGGGCCAAAACCAGCCCATCTAACATTTCTGTTCAGCCTGCCATGACTCCTGGCAACTGAGAAAACTACTACAAGGGTTGGCAATCTGTAGCTCCAGAACCTGATGTAGCTCTTTAGCTACCCGGTCATGATTTCTGGGCTGTTAGAAGTCTCACAGTGCAGCAAGGCACTCAGACCCCATGCTGCTCCCAGAAGCAGCCAGCTGTTGCTGGCATGCCTCTGTGTGCCCCTGGCAGGGGGGAGGCAGTTCCACACATTGCTTCTGCCCCCAGCACCAACACGTTCCTCACAGCTAACATTAACTGGAAAACGGCCAATGAGAGCTTTGGAGACTGTGCTTGTGGCTGTGGGCAGCACACAGACTCTAGCCTCTACCCCCTCCTCCAAGGGGAGTGCAGAGACATGCCAACAGTAGCCAGCATGGGGCCACATCAGCTGGGAACCCCTTGTGGTAAGCACTTCTCTGCCAAAGCCTGAACCTTGCGCCCCATCCATCTGCCCCAAGTAAGACCCCCCCCGCCCTGCTTCAGCCAAACCCTGTACCTCAATCCCCCCAGCCTAGAGTTTCCTCCTGCACCCAAACTCCCTCCCAGATCCCCCACCCCATCCATTAATACAGTAGAAATGACAGCCCATGACAACCTATCACAATTTGTGAAGTGGCCCCCCTGTGAAAGTTATTGCCACCCTTGGTCAAATGATGTACTAGCCAAGCTCCCTGGCTGGGCTGTGGGAAGGGGTTGTCTCCCTTGTGCCGGGGAAATCCAGCTAGTCAAACTGGCTTCAAAGCCCTTTTACACTACCAGGGCAGCACAAAGCTGCCACATTGCAGGGGAAGAGTTACCGTTACCTCTTTAACTGTCTACTTTGATATATTTGTTATCGATTTTGATTTAAGAATGAACATTAAAAGAAGTCTCATGTTTGATTTTAAAGAGTAAGAGCAACTTAAAGACCAGAACTGTCACCTTGCAGTCCAACAATCAAATGAGCAAGATAGGCATATAATATTTATTCTACATAGGTATATGAAGTTTGCAGTAGCATATGGCTCTGATTCTACATTTTACTTTTAATATTCATTAATTTGCAAGCTCAGTGTCACTTCTAACCCAACAATTCCAATACAGTTTTACACTTAAGCAAGAAGACGCTCTAAGCTATGTTAATATGAGCTTCATGCTTCACAATGGCTCAAGTAATGGCTGTTTACGCTTCATGTATACACACTTGCAAATTCCTATCAATATCTAAAACCAAAAGAAAAAAGCTTTGTAAAAACACAAAGACAAAATGAATAGCTATCCATTACAAGATAACCAAGCTTTAATAGATACTTTAAAAAGAATACAACTATTTTACCTATCCCAGGGAACAGAAGTCTCAAATGATTCTCCTATGACATAGTAATCCAGGCCCAGGTCCTATTAAAGAATAAAAAGAAAGGAAAGGATCAGTGAATTAGTGTCATAATGTGCATCTTTAGCCTTAGGGTTCTAATTTGCTTTAGGCAGCTACTAGACTGAGGATCGTGTTGTGTGATTTTTTTTTTTTTTAAACACAGAAGACAGATTTGGCAAAGATATATATGTATAAAAAACCAAAGAATACACTGGGACCAAAACTAAGTTTTAAATATTAGGAACTCTGCTGAAAAACCGGTAATGAGATGCAGACTTTTCATTTTTAGGCAAATGGTACAAATCTCACCATAACTGGTAGGTTAGACATCACTCAGTGGTAACTATCTTAAACAAGTTGATGGCATTGTTCTCATTTCTTAGTGAACAAATATTTCTATCACAAAAAAACCAAAATCACTGCTACTCACAAAAGCATACTTTTTGTCTGTCTCAACAGAGGCTGACCAAGTGAATGGCCATGGAAATTACCAACCACATTCCCATGCTTAGAAATAGTTCCTTCAGGTTATAATTTCACAAAATAATTGTCAGTTCCTGTGCTATATACATCCAGCGATTAGGAGACTTCAGTTTTCAAGACTATCAATCCAGTAATTAAGTAACAGTCAAAAACAAACAAAAAGATAAACTCCCCAAATGCTAGTTCGTAAAACAGAAATGGTTAACTTTAAAAATTAAAGTCGAAAAATGAGATTAGAACTGAAAGCAATTAAAAAGCTTTACTAGAGAGCTATATAGAAAGCCAAGAGAAATATTCTCAAATTAGGTCTCTGAAAAAGGAAGACAGACTAGAATCAAGAACAACTAGATAATGTAATGTAGAAGACAAAAGCAGCATAATTGTGGTTATTGTAAAAGTTTCAGAATGTATACCATCAAAAGATAATCACAGCAGCCATCCTATGAAGATTAAGTATTGTTACTAACTGGACAACAAATGTGAGATGGGGACTAATTAAGTGCCATTCTTTGCCACATTATAAAATAGAAGAAAGGAAGAATGAAAGGATGAACTAAATGCTGATAATGTAAAAGTGGACTAAATTCATGTTGATACAAGTAAAAATTAAACAACTGATATAAAGATTGCACATTTTATATTATGCACATGTATACCAACATTATGAAAGGTGTAACTGCTTACAGAAGGCTCATGTCTCCCACAAAGATTATGGGATAAAATATAAATGGGAAACAGTATTATACAGTACATTTGCAATTTTGAAACCCTGGCATCATAAGGTAGGAGGAAAATTCTGACTTTTGCTACTCACATTCCCAAAAACCTATTTCCATAATGCTTTCTGAAGGCAGCTCAGTGACTGCTCATAATAGTGAAAGGGAAATTGAATAGTTTTTGAAAGTTAGTTTTTTAAAACTGAATCATTGTATTTTAGGCATTTCTACTAGAACCAAACACTCAGTCTGAACACCTACAATATATAGTATTTTGTCCAGCTGTATATCACCATAGATATGCACATCTCTGAGTAACAGCAACAGCTATACGTGTGTTTCCAAGGCCAGATATTAACTCATCATATTGAATTATTGGCAACGTGAATGGAAAACAATAGAGGGTTACAAATTCTCTTAGTCTTTAAAGATAGGAGTCTCTCTTGTCTAAGGTAAATTTAAGACAGGGCTGGATCTGACAAAAATTAGTCAGGGGCCACATACAAGTGAGAAGCAAAAAAAACCCCAAACACACACACCCTCACCAACATGGCCCACAACTAAGAAAAAAAGACACTTGCCTCGCTCATGCAGCTTGCGGCACCAGGATTCCCCCTTGTGCTCCAGCCCCGTGAGAGGAAGGGAGGGTCAGGGCTTTCCCCAGGAATCATGGCCAATGGGAACAGTGGGAAAGAAGCCTGTAGACCCCTGCACTAACTTCCCTGTGCTGCCATTCCCCCCCCAGCCAGGGGTAGGGAGACAGCAGCATACAGAACCACTTCGTCCCCCGACTTCAGTCAGAGCTGGCCTCGCAGAGGCTTGAACGCTGGCTCCTTACTGTTTCACCCCAAGTCTGATGGGCCAGATCAAGGAAGATGGAGGCTGGATCTGTCCCACACATTCCCTTTCCTTGTCTAAGGAGTTTTCTTGTGGCTTACAAAGAAGTTCCCTGCACTGTCCCCAGCCCAAAACTGAAGATGAAGACATGGAGAAAGTCCATCCTGTTCCAGCTGCAAGAATGCTAACTAACATGGGACCTTGAAGTCAAGTAATTTACAGTGGAGGAAATAGGATAGATTCTCCAGGATGAAGATGACTGAGAAATGCAAAGAAATAATAGCATGTCAGTAGTGGAAAGGCATACCAAACTACTGGTGTGCCTAGACAGCAAGTAATTACTGCTTACTGGTTATTATTATGATAGCACCTGAGGCACTAACTAAGATTAGGGCCCTATTGAGCTAGGAACTATGAAGATAGCCCCTGGCTATAAGAGCTTACCATTTAAATAGACAAGAGAAAGGGTAGTAGAAAGGCTGTATTTATCCCCATTTTACAGCTGGGGAGCTGAAATTAAGTGACTTGCCCCAAGCCATACAGAAATTCAGAAGCTTGAAACTGAACTAAGATCTCTCAAACCCCAAACCAAAGACTTAACCATAAGGTTGTCCTCTCACTGAACAATTGTCTTTTAAATATGCTTAAATCCTACAATTAAAAACAGCATTGGAGTACTGAATTTGTAGCTGGGAGCCAGGAACTCTTGGGTACTAATCCTGGTTCTATCACTGACTCGATTTGTGACTAGGGGAAAGTCGCTTATGGCCGAATTTTCAGGGGTAAAGAGCATCTGCACTTCCCAAAAGTCAGTGAGAAACATATATGCTTAGCACCTCTAAAGGTCAGTCCATTAAGAATTTCAATTCAATTAATTCACCAGTCTGGAAAAAAAAAAACTTGTAATAAAAGGGGATGGAGAGGAATGCTTGTACAGTGTTTTAAAAGTCTAAATCTGAAATAAATGCCAAATATATGTAGGAGTTGTGCGGTCCCAGAATATTAAAGAGGCAAGGTGGGTGATAATCTCTTTTAGTGGACCAACTTGTGTTTGTGAGAAATGAGCTTTTTACACGTGGCTTTTCTCCAGATTTTGGAATCTCAGGCAATGTCAACACCAGCAATTGATCAATAAAACTTTTGTCATTCAGAGGTGCTAAACTCTGCCCTCCTCCCTCCCCCCCAAAAAAGACAAAAAGTTTTGCTGCAGCAAGTGCCAGTGTGAACAGTGTGTTGTTGGCAGGAGCATTCCCCTACTGACACTGCAAATTTCGTACATTGGGCAGAAAGTATGCCAGCAAAACAGCCGACAAACAGCCGCTATACTGCCTGACTTTTAGTGACAACTGTGTCAGAGTTATGTTATTAAAGCTGTGTAGTATAGGTAAAGCCTTAGAGCTCCATTGCTGAATGCAAGGTGGAAAACTTTGCAGGTAGTTAACATATTTCAAGAGACCACGCAATGTGAAGTGGCCTGTTAACATTCTACAGTCATAGGATAGGAAAGTGGGTGGAGAACAGCTACGGTGGAGTTTGTTAGTGGGTTACAGATTGTTTTAATAAGTCTTAAATCCAGTGTCTATATTCAGTCCATCACTTTCACTATCTAGTAGAGTTATAAATTTAAACTCCCAGGCCCATCTTTTTAAAGTAGGTATTCTGTGAGGAAGAGGACTAAGAGGTCAGATGTAGAGAGTGATCACTTTGAGAGAAGGGCTCACCACAGGTAACGTGATATTTTTATCTTATTTTCCTGTGTGAATTCATCTGAAAGTCTAGTGATTGTCTTGTTTCACTAATTCAGTTACTACTGGGGCATTCAGTGCACTGGATGAGTTACAATGTTGTGATAGGCATATGTCTAGCAAAACTCTGTAGACACAAAAATCATGGACTTAACTTATTTGCAGAAACACACTGAGTTAGTTTTCCAGAAGCTGAAGAAGAGTTCTGCGTAATCCTGAAAGCTTATTTCTTTCACAAACAGAAGCTGGTCCTATAAAAGATATTAGCTCAGATTGTCTCTTTAAATGTATGTCCGCATAGAAAATGAACAGTCCCTAGAGACAGGTTTCAGAGGTAGCAAAGTTAGTCTACGTCAGCAAAAACAAGGAGCCAGTGGCACCTTACAAAACACTAATAATTTTATTATGGCATAAGCTTTGAGTTGCAACTCATTTCATCAGATGCATGAAGGGAAAGAAAGAAACAGAAGGGGTATAGACAGGGCTCGACGACTGTGGCGAAAACCCACTCGCCAGCCCCGCACTGTGCATGCACCAGACCCGCACTGCACATACGCGCACTGCCGGTGAACAGGGCGACTGGCTGAAATCTACTCGCCACGGGCAAGTAGATAAGCGGGTTTGTCGAGCCCTGGGTATAGAGATGGGAGAGTTTTGACTAATTTTTCAAGTCTAAAGAAAATCTTCATAAAGGATTTGAGAAAAAAAAAAAAAAGGATTTCTATATGATTTGTTGGGTACAGAAATAGCCACACCAAAGCAGTAGAGAAAAAGAGTGACCTACCCGAAGATAAGCGATGACAAATGTCAGCATGTAACCTCTCTGTCCATTATCTTCTCCAGCTGCCAGTCCACTGCAATTGATGACAGTTAATTACTAACATGGGTCTCAAGTGAACTGTTCACAGCTTTCCAATAAAAAATAATAAAATACTTTGGGCCAAAGAAATATGCAAATAGATCAAAGAGACAACTTCAACTTGAAACATTTCCAATCTAAGCCTGAGTTAAAAGGAGTTTCAGGTCATCACACGTAGCAGAAATCCTCCTATTTTTAAAAACAATGTTTTATCAAGCTGGTTGTTAGAAGACCACATGATAAAGGGGAATTGGGTAAACAGTGAAACTCACTGTACATAGGGTTATTACATACAAAGTGAATTATGGGGGGAGGGGGCAGGTATTTCTCAACAATTCTTACCGTAGACATTACTTCTAAAAACCATTGGTAAAAAAAATTCCATCAAAAGTTTGATTTGTGATTGAATCCTACATGAAAGCGTAAACTGCTAAAATTTCCGTTAATTTTGTCTTATTTTAAGTTGGATATAGACTATACACAAGCAAATACCAAAATTCTGTATAGTGTAAAAAGTTTAAAAATTACAAATAAACCTAAGACTATCAAAAAGTCTGTGCGTTTGCACAGGCTCTAGAGCAGCAATGGGCAATCAAGGCTAGTAAGTGGGCCTCATGAGTGGCCCTCCATCATTTCAGCGGGTCACAAGATTGTTGCAACCACGACTGTTTCTCAGGATAGAATAGTTTTGCTAACTGCGCTTATGTACTTAAAATGTGTAGAGTGAACTGACTGCGCTCACGTACCTAGAATTCGTAAGGTGTACAGATTGAACCAAAGCAGTGCTTTAATTGAATGCAGAGGGAGTGTGTGGCTCTTGCACTGGATATTATGTGCAGTCAGCATGCCCCTCACTTCACGTGCGTGTCACTTTAGTAATACCAGTAGGAAAACTACGTGGACAGAAACCTGCGGAATCTGGCAACTCTGCATGTGGACAACAGTAAACAAAATGTCTCAGGTCACACATAGAACCTGATGGGATGCATGCGGCCCTTGTGCTACAGGTTCCCAACACTTGTCTATAGAAATGGGGCCCGAACCATCATTGGAACCTCTGGGTGCCCCTATACCACCAGTTATTACTACTACTCATGCTATTGCCATGATTTCCAAATAAGGTGGCTTCAACCTGGATTTAAGGTTGAAAGAACCGATGAAGAATTCAGAGTAAGATGTATTACAGAGATTTTGCAATTATCCCCAAATCAAGCACTATAAACTCAGGAAATTCAGAGTTAAGATTAAACAAAAGAAATGCAAACATATGTGGAAGTGCACAGCTAAGATACTGGAAGTTTGTTCAACAGCAATAACATGTAATAAAACAAATTATGATTAATGAGTACAACAGAACAGATTAAGCAGATCTGAAAAGACAACAAGCTCCTTTTCCCTCTCTGTGTCACTACAACGCAGCACTAAAGTTGTTGGACGCCTTCATTGTTCATTTCCACACTTTAGCATGTCTGTCGTAAGCTTAAATTCTGGATTTCCTGTGTTTTCATAGATTTTTAAAGGCAGAAAGACAAATTAGGTCATCTAATCTGGCCTCCAAATTAAAGGGCACCATTCAAAAAGGCATTTAGTCTTGATTTGCAGAGAGGGGTAGAATTCACCACTGCATTTGGTTGTTTGTTCCAATGGTCATTCACCCTCATCATTAAAAATCTGTGCCTCGATTCTAATTTAAATTTGTATGTCCTTAGCTTCCAGCCATTGATTCTGATTATGCCTCTCCCTGCTAGAACAAAGATCTCTTTTGCACTTAGAATGTTCTCCCCTACTAAATTAATTACATGTTGTAATTAAGTAATCTCACAATCTTCTTCCTAACAAGATTAGCAGACTGACCTCTAAATTTCTCACTAAGGCATTTTCTCCAGTTTTCAAATAGATGTTGTGGTTCTTTTCCACACTCATTCCAATATTTCAATATGCTTTTTAAAGTGTGGGAACCAGAACTGGAAACAGTATTCTAGTGCGTCTCAACAATGCAATAAAAATCATTCCTCTAGTCCCCCGATTATACAGGTTGCACCACCCTGGTCTGGCACTCGTGACCTGACTAGTCCTGAACCAAGGGTTTTGCCAGATTAGGGGAGGTCAATGCCAGCCCCCCTGCTACCGCTGGCTGAAGTACTGCTCTAGTGGCAGCAGAGAGGCTGGACTTGACCAAGTGGAGACTAGGGAAGAGGTACTTAGGGGAAGAGGCATGGTAGCTGCAGAGCCCCAAATTTGGGGACCAGGAGTGCAGCCCTGCGAAAGTGCACTGAGTCACGTGGCCACTGGGCTGAGCTCCTAGCCCCTAGCTGAGGGATTCTGCAGGCACCTTGACTATTACCCCAAATTCCCTTCCTCCCCACACCCCCGTACCTGCTCTTCCTCCTCTCTGCCTGAGCTTAAGCACTGCAAATGAGCTACTTGAGTGCATCTCCAGAAGCTTTCAGAGGGCATGGTAGGAGTTGCAGTTCACAGGGCCTGGTTTTCCTCCCATGAGTGCTCCAGCCTCAGAGCACCCACGGGCATGCTGAATCTCAGATGTTGCTGGATGACTGAAGTCCAGGCTACAGAGGTCCAACCTAGACAATGATTTCATTAGCCTTTTTAGCCACAGCATTGCTCTGGGAGCTTTGGCTGAGTTGCTTGTTCACTATGAACCCTAAATTCTGTTCAGGGTTACTGCTATCCAGGATGCATTACCCAGTTTTGCAAGCAAGGCCTTCCTTCTTTGTTCCTAGATATACAACTTTGAATTTGGTTATTTTAAAATATATTTTGTTTCAATGGACCAAGTTACACCAACACATTCAGATCACTCTGTTCAGATACATTGTCTTAATTTATAATGCTTGTTTTTTGAATAATTACACCTTTACCTTAATACAATTATATTAAATTGAAGGTAAGGCATTTAAGATTAAACATAACATATGAGCAGTAGAAAAGAAAAGATTCTTACGAGATATTGATAATTATCTGAAGATACATAATATAAGTTTTGAAATATAGTAAGACTCCAATAGTCCGGCATCCAGTTGTCCAGCACTCCTGATAGCCCAGCATCAACTGGAACCCAGAACTGCTCAGGTCAGCCACTCTCACGGCCGGGCCGCTGTGAGCCGCATGTGTGCTCACGGCCCGCGCCGTTCCGCTCACGGTCCCCAGCGCACACAGCGTCCAGCCTGCATGTGCTAGCAGTCGGCCGCTAAGCATGGGTAGCTGCTTCAGGACCCGGACATAAGGTTGGGGAAAGAAGGGGTATTGGGTGACAGCAGGGAGGGGAGGTGTGTGGCTCTGGGGAAAGGAAGGAATGGGAGGGGGATTGGGTTGCGCATGGCGTCCCGGCCAGCTCATTGAAAAGCCGGCCGCTCAGCGCACGTGCCCCAGCGCCTGGAGAGAGATGCACGGCTGTACCGGCAGCTCCGGGACCTGAGCATAAGGTGGAGGGGGATTGGGTTGGGAGTATGCCCCCTTATAGTACCTCCTGGTACTCCGGCATATCCGATAATCCGGCACCACCTAGGTCCCAAAGGTGCCGGATTATCGGAAGTCTACTGTATTTTGAAATATATGCTCTGCCTGCTTTACTCCAGTCTGGAGCAGCATAAAAGTCTATTTCATCAGTTCTGAATTCTCCCTACATGCACAGTTTCCCACTCATTACCCTACACAGACTTTCCAAGTTTCCCCTGTTCGGCCCTGTCCTTACTCTTCCTGTGCTCATCAACCTAAGTTTTCCCCTTCATGGTCTCCCTCTTGACTAGATCTGGTGCAATAGAAGGATCTGGAAAATAAACATTAGGATACTAGGGGGATGCGCTCCCTGCTCACTACACTTGCCAACCTCCCTCTTTCTGGAGGTAGGCAGCCTGGCTCTCCCCCTGGCTGCTGGGGAGGGCCAGGCTAAGGTGTGGCAGCCCTGACCAGCCCTGGCTACCCTTCCCACCCTGTCCCTGGGCAGGGCCGAAGCCACGCCAGGCCCAGCTCTCCACCCCACCCTCTGGTGAGGGCCAAGGCCACACAAGCCCAGGCTCTCTCTCCTCCCCACACCTGCCTCGGCAGCTACAGCTCTCTTTCCCCAGCCACCAGACAGTTGGACTGGGCCAGGCCAGGCCCTCTTTGTGGAAGACCTGGCTCTCTCCCTCCAACCACCGGGGGGTTAGGCCAGACAGATCAAGGCCTCTCCATGGCAGGTCCAGCTCTCTCCTTCCAGCCACTGGAGGGCTGGGGTGGGTTGAGGTCTCTCCACAGCAGTCCCAGCTAGAGGCCACGTGTCTGAGGGTAGAGGGAGGGGCTGCAGGACGCAGCGATGCATGATGTCACACTGTCCCTCAGGAAAATGGTTTTTTTAGATTTAAAAAAAAAATATATATATATATATATATATATATATATATATATATATATATATATATATGAATGAGAGAGAGAGAGAGAGAGAGAGAGAGAGAGAGAGAGAGAGAGAGAGAGAGAGAGAGAGAGAGAGAGATTGATTTGTCATTCTTCATTGCTAAAAGTTTTTCTTCAACAAGGGATTAGGAACAGTCTTCTACAAAGAATTCCAAAAAGAAGCTTTTTTGCAAATGGCTGATCTCCTTTTATCATGAACTTAAAGGGTACCAATTTTCAGAAAGTACTAAGCATCTGCCCTCTGAAAATCTAGCTCCTTCATGGTGTCTCAATGGGAGCCAACAATAGTGGAAGCACCCCATATTATTTGTATTACCACAGTGCCTAGGAGCCCTACTCATAGACCAGGACCTCACTGCATTAGACTCTGTACACAGAACAACAAAAACTACACTGTCCCTACCCCACTAGTCATGTAGGCCTAAATTTTCAGAAGTGTAAGACGTTCCTGATTCCTTTACAATGGTGTCTCACCAGAAGTTTATTATACTCCAACTTCCTTTCTGAACAAGTGCTACAGCCACCGATTTTAAGAACTGAATGAGAAAACCTAGAATGAAACAAGTCATAACACTGAGCTAGAGACCAAACAACTTAAATCTTCATGATTTCACTGAACTTCTACTTAATTATTCTTGGATACAATCCATACGTGTCAAGAAAACAAGACTTAATCATAGTTCTAAAGTTTAGAGGATTGTCATAGGAAGTAAAAGTTAAATGCAATTAAATTTTTCTTAAGAGATTCTGCACAATTCCTAGACCAGTAGTATCCAATCTTTTTATACCCAAGATTACTTTTTAAGTGTCAGGGTAAGCCAAACAAATTTTTTCCAGTAACCACAAAGCACATCTCCATCATACTCATCCAGGAACCCATCCTTGTAATCAACCTTAGTGCCAACTCTGTCCACACATCTATTCAAGCAATATTATCACAGGACCTAACCACATAAGCCACCACATCCTCATATACATTGAGGAGAGGGATGTTGCATAGGAAGGCAATAGACATGGAGACAGAGTGCACCCTGATGGAGTTTAAGTCATTTAACTGCACATCCACCAATGTGATCTATGCAATCAAGTGCCAGCAATGCCCCTCTGCCATGTATATTGGCCAAACTGGACAGTCTCTATGAGAAAGAATTAACGGACACAAAATCAGATAACCAAAAAGGCAACACAGAAACCTGCTGGGGAACATTTTAACTTAGCTGGTCACTCATTAATGGATCTCAAAGTCACCGTGTTGTTTCAGGCCAATTTCACAGGGAAGTGTTAGAACTTAACTTCATTTACAAGTTTGATTCCTATAACGGAGGTATGAATAAAGATATTGGCTGTATGGCCCACTACATTTCACATCCTAATGACAAAAAAAAACCCCACAATGACCACTTAAGAATAATTTGTACCTTTTCTATCAGCTTCATGCAGCATTGACTGTTTCTTTCCCTTTTTCCCTTTCTGTCCCACCCATCCCCTATTTATTTAGAAACTGGACCTTTAATAACTCCATTCATCTGAAGAAGTGGGTTGTGCCCAGGAAAGCTCATGATACCACCTACACCAGGGGTTCCCAAACTGGGGGGCGTATTCCCCGGGGGCGGGGGGCCATGAAGCAAGTCCAGGGGGGTGCGAGGCAATCCACCCCCCTCCCCATCAAGTTTTGCTGCCCCAGTCAGTTCCTTTTTTTTGCTCAACAAGTTTTGCTGCTTTTTGGGGGAGGGTTGGGGGGGGGGGGGTGAGGGTTTTTCAAATATCAAAAAGGGGGCATGATGCCAAAAAGTTTGGGAACCATTGATCTACACGTTTTGTTAGTCTCTAAGGTGCTGCAAGACCTTTGTTAGTCTCTAAGGTGCTAGTTGTTTAAGTTTTTCCAGCATAATATAATACAGCTGTATTCAAATATATGAAATTACACCACTGAACAGATAACTTAATAGCGTCTTGACAAATTCATAAGAGATATGGGTTTGGATTTACGTACTCTGGTACTCTCCAGGTGAGTAAAACTGGAAAACGAGGTTACTCATCTGTGCATTAACTGATGTTCTTAGAGAGGACTGTCCCCGTGGGTGCTCCACTCAGGTCAAGGTGTGCCCCTACGATCAGAGATTTTGATAGCAGTATCCCCGGACTGTGTACACACTCTGCCTACCATAGCAACTGTCATTGTATAAATAGCACATACACTGCCTACGCTCCTTAGTTTCTTCTCTGCAGTGGGAGGGTAAAATCTGAGAGGATGGCAGATAGAGCACTCACAACGGACACCACTCAAAGAACATCAGTTACTGCACAGCTGAGTAACCACCTCCTCTAAGAGGTACCTCTCCTCCCCTCCGGTGCTCCACGTAGGTGATTGTAAGCAGTGTCTCTTAGGAAGGTAGGAGCTTTGAATCAGGCCAGAAGGTGGCAGACAAAATGACTCTGCCCATTTTGGTGTCAGATTCAGTGCCTTGTAGCAAGGCATAGTGTTGTGTGAAGAGGAGGGTTGATGTCCACATGGCAGGCTCATATACATTGAGGAGAGAGACGTTGCATAGGAAGGCAATAGACATGGAGACAGAGCATGTAGAGTGCGCCCTGATGGGGTCAGAAAGCTGGACTTGTTTCAGCTGGCAGCAAAGGCATATACAGTTAGTTATCTACTCTCTACTTGGAGATGGCATTTCTCTGGGATCATGAAGCAGTGGAGGTGAAGAGCTTCAGTGTGTTTCTGAATCGTTTGGTTTTATTTAGATAGAATGACAGTGCTCTATGTATGTATGTCTAGTGTGTGCACAGCAAACTCAAAATCATTGGCATGGGGTTTGGGAAAGAATATTGGTAAGAGGATGGGTTCATTTATTTAGATGGAAGGAGGAATGGACTTTGGGTAGAAATTTGGGGTGCATGCAGAACGTGACTTTGTCCCAAAAGAAAGTAATGTATGGAGGGTCCACCATAAGAACTCGGCATTCTCTCACCCTTCTGGCAGAGGTGATTGCCACCAGGAAGACTTCAATAGAAGTTCTTATTTGAGTAATTTCTATGACTGTATTTTGCTAATAATGCTGCATAATTGGCCACTGAGAATTACAAGGTGGAGGAAAAATACACTTTACGCCCAAAGGCATCCATCTGTCTCTCAAATGGGGTGGTCTTGAATTGTTGCTGCTTGTTCTTCTGGTTAGCTGTTTCCACTACTAAGGAGTTGAGAGCAGGGTGTGTAAAGAGGAACTCAGCATCCCTGGAGGGAACAAAATATTTGCTGTCCATCCTCTTGCTTGTAGGTGTTATAGAATCATAGGGTTGGAAGAGGTCATCGAGTCCAACCCCCTGCCCAAAGTAGGACCAACCCCAACAGAATCATCCCAGCCAGAGCTTTGTCAAGCCAGGACTTAAAAAGCCTCTAGGGATTAAGATTCAACCATCTCCCTAGGTAACCCATTCCAGTGCTTCACCACCCTCCTAGTAAAGTAGTTTTTCCCAATATCCAACCTAGACCTCTCCACTGCAACTTGAGACCATTATTCCTCATTCTGCCATTTGTCACTATTAAGAACAGCCTTTCAGTATCCTCTTTGGAATTTCCCTTCAGGTCATTAAAGGCTGCTATCAAACCATGCCCCACCTCATCTCTTCTGTAGACTAAACAAGCGCAAATCCTTCAACCTCTCCTCCTAAATCATATGCTCCAGCCCCCTTAATCATTTTTGTTGCTCTCCACTGGACTCTTTCCAGTGCACCCAAATCCTTTCTGTAATGGGGGGCCCAGAACTGGAAGCAATACTCCAGATGTGGCCTCACCAGTGCTGAATAAAGGGGAATAATCACTTCTCTAGATCTGCTGGCAATACTCCTCCTAATGCACCCTAACATGCCCTTAGCCTTTTTGGCTACAAGGGCACACAGATGACTCTCATCCAGCTTCTCATCCATTGTAATTCCAGGTCCTTTTCTGCTGAAGTGCTACTTAGCAGTTGGTCCCCAGCCTGTAACAGTGCTTGGGATTCTTCCATCCCAAGTGCAGAACTCTGTACTTGTCCTTGTTGAAGCTCATCAGATTTCTTTTGGTCCAATCCGCCAATATGGAGGCAGGCATCTGCCATATTTACGCAGGCTGCAGGATGGCTGTGTTGGTGGGGAGTATTATCATAGAAGTGGTATTGGCTTGCAATATGTCTGTGAGCTTGTGTTGGTTGTTTGAGACTTCCTTCAAAGTGATATTAAATGCATCCACCTTGAAAGTAAGTAAGTTCATTGGTAGTTGTGGATGTGGTGGGGAATTTGGCTTTCTGGGACGAGGGAGGTACCCCAGTGGCCGTGGGTGACAGGTCTCCTACAATTTCTGTTTGTATGTCCAGTATAGATTCAGTGGTGAAGCCCGCACCTCCACTTGAGCTGTTGGTGGGGGAGGTTTGTAGGTTTGCCCCCAAGGGGCAGGACAGTTAGCATGCCCCGGTCTGTGGTAGTCCCATGTGCCCCAGTACAGCCATTGGCCGAGGAATAGTATGGGTGGTGCCATCTGGGGGAGGGGGAGACAAGGCATACTATGGGTATTGTCTGGCAGATGGGTTTGGCCTGTGTGGGTTCCCGTACTCTGCTGGGGAACATTGTGGAGAGAGGTTTTTGTTCTCCAAGTCTTCTTCCTCCCAGCAGGATAGGTATGGGAGGGTCATGGGGGACTAGTAATATTGAGCTTGTGGCTCTGGCGAGAAATCTCAAATCCAGGAGAGGAGATCCCGGAGAGTGGGAGACAGTGACGTCAGCAGGGCTGAGGAACTGCTGCTGAGTCACATTAGACCGCACTGACTGTCCCAGTGTGCAGTGAGAATGTGGTGACTTGTTCAGAAGAGGTGGCACTGGCACTGTGTGTGAGCAGAGGAGAGTGTCAGTGCCATGTCACTTCACGCTATGTGCTGCGGCAATAAAGAGCAAGGCGGCGGCGTTGGCAGCATCACAGAAAGAACCGGGCGGCAGGATCAAAGGAAAATGCCACTTCTGCTGTTTCAATAGGCTACACGTAGCCTGAGGTCAGCACTGGGGTCACTGCAGGGACCATCGATACATTCTGAGAGGCAGGCAGCTGGAAGCCCTTTGCCTTGGCAACTTTTGAAGCGGCCCCCTGACCCACAGTCTGTGCCAGAGGTGGCTGCAGAGTCAAAAGTGCTCAGCTGCAGGGTGGCTGGCACTAACAAAACTGAAAGTTTTTGTTTCTTATATCTGCTTGAAGCAGAGAAAGCTGCTCTATTCTGTGGAACTTTTGAATGTCTCTGTTGAGTTTCTGCTCCTGGGGTTGGATCAGGTTAGAATGCCAGTCTGAGGGAGTCCTGAAGCAATAAGAGCTTAAGATGGGACTCCCTGTCCATGCTCCTTTTAATTTTTGACAATGGTGGCATTTTGGGGGGACGTGGGACTCCCCCAAGCAGCAGACACACAGTGTGGCCACAGGGATGGCCCCTCTGCAAGAACAGCACCTCTTGAATCTGGGTGAGCCTAGCATATCAAAGCAAATACGCAGGGGGTGAAGGATGTTGTTCTACAAACTGGAAACAAAAACTATCCAACTGTAACTGAAAACTAAGTCAAACTATGTAACAATGCACACCTCCTCTGGCTGAAGATGATAAAGAAGCAACTGAGGAGCCCAGACTGTGCACACACTATTTATACAGTGACAACTTGAGGCAGGCAGAGCACATGCGCGGTCCAAGAGGGGGCTACTGCTGTCAAAGTGTCCGATCAAAGGTGCTGGGATGCATCTTGACTTAAGTGGAGCAGGGACAACTCTCAAAGGAGAATAACTCTAATAGTAGACTATTAATCTAATAAGGTACTTGGGTCATGTGAGCATAGACATTTGGGCTAGAGAGAAGGCAAGAGATGGGGAAGTTGTGTTGCTCAGCAGCAACACAAACCCACAAATTTAGGATCACTGCTGAAAGAGGTGTCCTATTTTTTGTTGGCTTGACTCTTATAGTTGTCACAAAGGGCATCATATTAAAGAGCCAGCTGCATGAATCCTCAGGATTTTGGTCTAGAAAAGAAATCCCCAATTAAAAGGGATAAAAATAAAAGCAATTTACAAATAAACATGGAGCTAGAAGCTTAAATCAATCAAAATTAAAGGCTAACTTTCATTACTACATCCAGAACTGGTAGCTCCACCTATAGATAAGGTCGCCTAACTTTCCATGTATAAGACATTGTTTTCAGTGCACATTGCCAGGGGTCCAGTGGAAAAGTAGTATATCATCATGTAATTAAAGAGTTATAATATACACAGAGAGGGATGATTCAGGATTGCATTAGCAGCTTTAATTCTGACATCTGCTAACTTCTGAGTACAGTAAAACTCCAATAGTCCGGCATTCCTGACAGTCCGGCATCAAAATGGCAAGAGCCTAGTGAGTGAGCTTCGGCAAAAAAAGAGAGTCACAAAGTAACAGCGGCAGCAGCTGAACTGAGCAAAAAGGGTAAAAAAGGCTTAAAAACTAAAACATTACAGTATACTGTATACAGTATGTACAATAAAAAGGGTTAAGAACACTTTATATACAATATATAATGTATACAGTATATATATATATATATAACCTGCTTATAGTACCTCCTGATAGTCCGGCATATCTGATAATCCGGCACCACCTAAGTCCCATAGGTTCCAGATTATCGGAAGTCTACTGTACTTGTCTTTGCAACCTTACGTTCTTCATGGGTATTTTTACATGCAGCAGAAAAAAGTTGATGTTTACTCAACTAAAAAAATTTATCAATTTTATATATTCAAGAGTGACCATAGGATACCAAATTATTTTAAACATACTTTTCCAAACCACCTAAGAAAAATTTAGTTTACAGTGTGAGTTTGAAAAAGCGATCTAGAAGCACAGAAAAGCTTAATATGAATGTATAAAGCACAGTACTGAAAGCTTAATTCAAAAAAGCACAAAAGTACAACTGAGAAGTAGAATAAAAATGTTAGTAAGCAGAGTAGATAATTAACAGCAAAGAGTTTGTTTTAAAAGGAAATAAAAATGGAGTCCTGACAAATGACATTTTCACCATGGTTTTCATTGACCAGTCTTGTAATCAATCAAATCAGATAGAAACCACCCTATCATTACTCAGACTGTTACTGAAGTGAAATGTTTTCTGTCCCTTTGTAACAGCACAACACAATCAGTGACAAGAGGTGAGTTGCTGCTAATTCATCAAATTTGTTGATTAAACACAATTTCCCCTTAAAAAGAGCTTTTTTTTATATATATATATTTTACACACACACACACACACACACACACACACACTTACTTTATTCAATATCACCAAATATTAACCGTACAATTTTGTCTCCCTCTGTGCTTTAGGAAGTCCATTAGTCTAGTGTCACAAAACAGCATCCTGCTTCCAGGTCTACAAGTCTGAATAGTATGACTAGCATAAAAGAAAGCTTTAACAAAATTTCAGATGCTATATTTCTTCAGATGCCATAGTAAACTGTATATCTAAATTGCATTAAAATAATAATCAGAAAATTAAATTGCTATTAACTAAAGTAATATTTATAAAAGGGAACATATTTAATTGTAAATATTTTCATTTTAGCTTTACAAAATGGTTTAAGGGCATAACATTGCAATTTTTATGCGAGTCTTGTCTTAAAAATGCAGTAACCAAATTTTTACCAGGTAATTTTAAACAGATGCACTCCATAGCAAAAATAAAATTCTTTGAAAGTCATACCCAAATTTGGCGGCGATATCATAAACTTGCTTTTCATGCTGAAGAACCTTCTCTCTGTCACCCTCAAAGAGTAAGGTAGCTACACACAGTTCGTTGGGATCAAATCCTTTAAACTGTGAAAAGAAAATATCTATCATGTCAAAATCCACATGGCAGAATCTAGGGTTAAATCAATTTTTTCTTTGTACCTATCTGCAATTGAAGAAAGAGGAAGTAGAGGTGGGTGACAACCTGGGAAGCAGTGATCATGAGATAGTAGATTTCAGGATCCTGACCAAAGGAAGAAAGGAGAGTAGCAAAATACACACCTTGGACTTTAGAAGAGCGGACTTTGATTCCCTCAGAGAACTCATGGGCAGGATTCCCTGGGATGCTAACATGAAGGGGAAAGGAGTCCAGGAGAGCTGGCAGTATTTTAAAGAAGCCTTATTAAAGGCACAGGAAGAAACCATCCCGATGTGCAGTAAGAAAAGCAAATATGGTAGGCGACCAGACTGGCTTACAGGGGAAATCCTTGGTGAGCTTAAACACAAAAAGGAAGCTTACAAGAAGTGGAAACTTGGACAGATGACTAAGGAGGAGGATAAATATATTGCTTGAGAATGTAGGGGAGTTATCAGGAAGGCAAAAGCGCAATTGGAATTGCAGCTAGAAAGGGATGTGAAAAGTAAGAAGAAAAGTTTCTACAGGCATCTTAGCATTAGAGGGTGATCAGAGAAGGTGTGGGGCCCTTACTGGATGAGGGAGGTAACCTAGTGACAAGATGATGTGGGAAAAGCTGAAGTACTCAATGCTTTCTTTGACTCTGTCTTCACAGACAAGGTCAGCTCTCAGACTACTGCACTAGGCAACGCAGTACAGGAAGGAGGTGGGCAGCCCTCGGTGGGGAAACAACAGGTTAGGAACTATTTAGGAAAGCTAAACATACACAAATCCATGGGTCCGGATTTAATGCATCCGAGGGTACTGAGGGAGTTGGCAAATGTCATTGCAGAGCCCTTGGTCATTATCTTTGAAAAACTGTGGAGATCGGGCGAGATCCCGGATGATTGGAAAAAGGCAAATGTAGTGCCCATCTTTAGAAAACGGGAGGACGACAATCCAGGGAACTACAGACCAGTCAGCCTAACCTCAGTCCCCGGAAAAATCATGGAGGGGATCCATTTTGAAGCACTCGGAAGAGGGGAAAGTGATCAGGAATAATCAATATGGATTCATGAAGGGCAAGTTGTGCCTGACCAATCTGATTAGCTTCTATGATGAGGTAACTGGCTATGTGGATATGGGAAAGTCAGTGGATGTGATATACCTTGACTTTAACAAAGCTTTGGATACAGTCTCCCACAATATTCTTGCCAGCAAGTTAAGGGAATATGGATTGGATAAATGGACTGTAAAATGGATAGAAAGCTGGCTAGATTATTGCGCCCAACAGGTAGTGATCAATGGCTCGATGTCAGGTTGGTGGTTGGTTTCAAGCAGAGTGCCCCAAAAATCGGTTCTAGGGCCGGTTTTGTTCAACATTAATGACCCAGATGAGGGGATGGATTGCACCCTCAACAAATTTGCAGATGACACTAAGCTGAGGGAGAGGTAGATACGCTGGAGAGCAGGGAGAGGGTCCAGAGTGACCTAGACAGATTAGAGGATTGGGCCACAAGAAATCTGAGTAGGTTCAATAAGGACAAGTGTAGAGTCCTGCACTTGGGATGGAAGAATCCCAAGCATTGTTACAGGCTGGGGACTGAATGGCTAAGTAGCAGCTCTGCAGAAAAGGACCTGGGGATTACAGTGGATGAGAGGCTGGAGACGAGTCAACAGTGTGCCCTTGTAGCCAAAAAGGCTAATGGCATATTAAGTTGCATTAAGAGGAGCATTGCTAGCAGATCTAGAGAAGTAATTATTACCCTTTATTTGGCTCTGATGAGGCCACATCTGGAGTAGTGTGTCCAGTTCTGGGTCCCCCACTATAGAAAGGATGTTGACGCATTGGAGGGGGTCCAATGGAGGGCAACCAAAATGATTAGGGGACTGGAGCGCATGACCTACGAGGAGAGACTGAAGGATTTGGGTCTGTTTAGTCTGCAGAAGAGAAGAGGGAAGGGGGAATTTGATAGCAGCCTTCAACTTCCTAAAAGGAGGTTCCAAAGAGGATGGAGAAAGGCTGTTCACAGTAGTGACAGATGGCAGAACAGGGAGCAATGTCTCAAGTTACAGTGGGGAGGTCTAGGTTGGATATTAGGAAAAACTATTTAACCAAGAGGGTAGTGAAGTACTAGAATGGGTTACCTAGGGAGGTGATGGAACCTCCATCCCTAGAGGTTTTTAAGTCTTGGCTTGACAAAGCCCTGGATGGGTTGATTTAGTTGGGATTGGTCCTGCCTTGGGCAGGGGGCTGGACTTGATGACCTCCTGAGGTCTCTTCCAGCTCTAGGATTCTATGAAAAATGTACCCAAAGTCACTTTTGTTAGCAAGTATTTGTGGGATATAAACAGGATAGTGATTAAAGAAAACAAATTCTTTGAAGAAAACAAAGAGGAGACTGAGGGGGAATATGATAGAGGTATATAAAATCATGAGTGGTGTGGAGAGGGCCGATAAAGAAAAGTTATTTATTAGTTCCCTAAATAGAAGAACTAGAGGACACCAAATGAAATTAATGGGTAGCAGGTTTAAAACTAATAAAAGAAAGTTCTTCTTCACACAGCGTGTAGTTAGCCTGTGGAACTCCTTGCCAGAGGAGGCTGTGAAGGCTAGGACTATAATAGAGTTTAAAGAGAAGCTAGATAATTTCATGGAGGTTAGGTCCATAAAAGGCTATTAGCCAGGGATAAAATGGTGTCCTTGGCCTCTGTTTGACAGAGGCTGGAGAGGGATGGCAGGAGACAAATCGCTTGATCATTGTCTTCGGTCCACCCTCTCTGGGGCACCTGGTGCTGGCCACTGTCGGCAGACAGGCTACTGGGCTAGATGGACCTTTCGTCTGACCCAGTACGGCCGTTCTTATGTTAATTATACAGAATATTTCAGATAATTTCTACTCTATTTTCAACCATTCTTGACAGAGAAATTTTTGTGCACTATACTGAAAAACTTTGAAGAATTTGATATGTGACACGACAAATTACTAAATGGAAGTGTTCCTGTGCTGAGTAAAACAAGGGGAATTCTTAGATGCTCTTCCACTTAAGAATTATGCCTATAATATGTTACTGCTTTCATAACCACTGGGAGGTGGCAGTGATGTGATCCAAAACAGTTTCATTCTACTGGACTTGCTGAGAGAAAGCTTCTGTCCTGCTAAAGACACTTTGAATAAACAGGCAGAGAGGAACCCATCAATTTGTAGTCTCGATTCTCCAAGCAGTAAGAAGGGAATGTGTGCCCTTCTGTTCCCAGAAAGTATTACTCTACAAAAATGCTAAGCAAAAAGAACCAGAAGTGAGAGTCACTATGCTGGTCAAACATTGTTGCCAGAAGATCATCATTTGCACAATCCTGGACCATGGAGGGCACCAGAAGGGAAAAAGGGAAATAAGGAAGAAGAATGAAAAAAGGTGGGAGAAGTATGCCACAGGCGCAAAAGTGGAAAAGGAAGAAACTTCGAGTGGTTTGATATGTCTCAGTTTGGAAGTACATCTGGTCTCTTGTTCCAAGAACGGGATTTTGGAGCTTTAGTGGACACAGGGATAATAATAATAGTAATAGCTGAAGACATCACAAGAAAGGGACAATCTTGCATACTGCTCTTTAATGATCATCAAAAAACTATTAATTGGCTCCAGTTGTTTGTTGTGGATGGTGTAACAAACTTGTATACAGGAAGAGATCCATTTGGATATTCTCCGGAAGGAGACAGCTTAACACTTTGCACGTTCTCCAAGACTTCATTCTGTTGGTAAAAGGCGAGCGCTCATCTGACATCTAGGGTATGTGGCGCTCCTTGAGTCAGCTTGGTATGTGGTTTAGGACAAAATGCAGGTAAGAGTATGGGTTCATTGATAAGGAAACGTGATGGAACTTTCGGGAGGAATTTGGGGTGGGACTGGAAGATTACTGTGTCTTTGGTGAACACTGTGTAGGGCCAATCAGACATCAGTGCCGCCATCTTGCCCACCTTCCTACTGGAGGTGATGGTTACAAGGAAGGCCACATTCATGGAAAGACATAGCCACAAGCATGTCGCTAATGATTTGAAAGGTGGTTTGGTTAGGCTCTTAAGAACAGGATTTAGATCCCATATCAGTGAAGGTGGTCGTATGGAAGGGAAAGTATTCTGAAGATCTGTAAGGAAATGCTTAGTGATGGGATGTGCAAGAATAGGTGTTGCCATTAGGGAGTTTGTGGAAGGTGGCGATCGAAGCTGCAGGGACTTTTATTGTGTTAAAGGAGAGTCCTGCTTCCTGCAATTCTAAGAGAGAGTCTAGTATGATTGGTAGGGAAGTGGTATCGGGTGGGATGTGATGATTATCGTTTGCCCTTGACTTAAGGAGCACTACACTCCCTAGATGTTCATTTGTAGATGTTCATCTTTCTGGTGGATTCTCTCCTACCGTCAATTAGGATTTGCTTCACCCTGTCAGAACAGGTAACTTCACCATCATGGAGCCAGCCAGGAACCATGTGTTGAGGTGGAGTTTCCCTGGCCTGGGATGAAGTATCTTGCCGTGGTGTTGAGACAGTAGATCACAACGAGGAAGGAATACATGGGGACTGGAAATCGTCAGCCTCTGCAAGTAAGGGAACCAGATCTGCCTGGACTATGATAGTATGACTAGAATTACCTATGCTCAATCTTGTCTGATTTTCGTGATCATTTGATGGATCAGAGGTAATGGTGGGAATGCGTATAGGAGGGGGGCATTCCACTTTAGAAGGAAAGCATCCCCTAGAGAACCTCGGCCCAGAGCTACTCTGGAGCAGAATAGGTGACATTTGCAGTTGGACTTGGTTGCAAACACGTTTCTTGGGCTGACCCCACTTAAGAGAAGCATCTCTGCGGACTTGAGTGTCCAGCTCCCACTCATGCTGGTCTTAAAAAAAAAAACAAAACACAACCACACACAAGAAAACTAAAAAAAGCCCCATGGCTGAGATTGTCCACCATGACATTGAGCATCCCAGGAAAGTAAGCAGCAGTAGGATTTACGTGTTCCATGATGCACCAATTCCATAGTTTCAAGGACTCTGTACAGAGGGAGGCAGATCAGGCTCCGCCCTGCCAGTTGATGTACTATATACATGCCATATTGTCTGTCAGGATGTTGATCGGCCTGTGAGCAATAAATGGTAGAAAGTGGCAGCATGAATATCACACCACCTGAGCTCAAGAAGGTTGATGTGAAGTGTTTGTTCGTGGTGAGACAGTTTCCCTTGTACTGTGAGAGCTCAAAGATGAGCACCCACATCACATGAGAGAAGTGTCTGTTGTAATTGTAACTGTGGGAGAGCAGGCTGCTGGAAGGGGATTCTGTGCAACATGTTCTGCGTCTGTGTCCGTGTCCACCAATGCAATGATGTTAGAATGTGATGCGGTATAGTGACAGTCTGGTGTAAGGAGTCCCTGGAGGGAGTATAAACCATGGTGCCAGCCATGCCTTTAAGCATCTCACGTGTAATCTGGCTAGTCTCACCACATGTGTGGTGGCTGCCAATTCTGAGGCATACGCACTCCGTTGTGACCGGCTTTATGCATGCTGCAGACATGAGAGCATCAAATCTATGTTTGGGCAACGTTGCTGAAGCCATTGTTTAATCTAGATAAGCCCCTATGAACTCAAGAGTTTGCATTGGTTGACACATGGATTTCTGATAATTAATATGGAATACAAGGTTGAGGAGGAGCAAAATGGTTTTGCTGACCATGTCCTGGGTCTCTTGGAATGATGTACCTTTTCATAAAGGCAGTCATCTAGGTAAGGGAATATTATTACTCCCAAGTGACGTAGATGTGCAGTTACCAGAGCTAGAGTATTTGAAAAAACTCTTAGTGCTGTTGAGAGGCCAAATGGGAGAACTTGATATTGGTAATATTTCATGTCCACTAGAAAGTGTAAAAAGTGTCTGTTCTGGAAGGATCATTATGTGGAAACAAGCATCCTGGAGGTTGAAGGCTGAGAGCTAATCCCCGTGATATAAGGCAGGTCTGACTTGCTAATGTTACAATCTTGAACCTCTTGTATGTTACGTATTTGTTGAGTTTTCTGAGGTCTAAAAATGGCCTCCATCTGGCTGTTTTCTGTGTGCAGAAATACTTGGCATAGAAACCTCTCCCCATGAAGGTTGGCGAGACTAGTTCTATTGCTCCTATTTGCAGGAGGTGTTGTACCTTCTTGCTGGAGGAGAACCTCATGAGAGGGGTCCCTGAAGAGCAGTGGGGAGAAAGGTTGGGTGAGGGGAATAGAAGTAAAGGCGCTGGAGTAGTCGACTTTGATGATCTCTAAGACCCAACATTCTGATGTTATTTCTATCCATTTCTGCTGGAAGGAACATAACCGATAGGTGAATTGGAGGTTGGATGGTAATGTCATTGTAACCATGGGGATTTCTCTCAGGCTCTCTACAACCCTTTCAAATTTGCTGCTTGGAGGTGGAAGGTAGGCTAGTCAAAGACTGTTGGCGTTGAGGTTTTCGCCTCCATCTAAAGTCATACTTTGTCAGGTATCTGTACGGTTCTCTGGGTCATCAGTAATTATATCTCTGCCTCGTTGGGCGGTGTGTACATCCCAAGGGTTCTCTTGGTTGTCCAAGAATCCTTCATGGAAGGCAAGACCTCATCCATCTTGCATGCCAACAAGTTGGTTCTGTCAAAGGGAAGGTCCTAGACTTTGTTGCAGCTCTCTCATGATTCCCGACACTTTGAGCCACGATGCTCTACACAACATGATGGCTGTTGCCGTAGTATGGGATGCAGTGTTAGCTACGTCCGTTGCTGATTGTAGGGTGGTACAGGCAATCATGTGGCTCTCTTGGATAAAGCTATGCAGATGTAGTTGTTTCTGGTCCGGTAGAAACTGCGAGAGCTCTTGGAGCTTTGAATAGTTGGTATAGTCGTAATCAGTGAGCATTGCTGAGTAATTTGCTATTCTCAGTTGTATGGTCACTGACAAATAGACTTTTCTGCCCAGGATATCTAATCATTTATGATCCTTGTCCTGGGGAGTGGACCGGAGGTTGGGATGTTTTGCCTTGTGCTGGACTAAGTCCACGACCAGGAAATTAGGTGGGGGATGGGAGAACAAAAAAAATCCATTCCCTTGGCTGGGACGAAGTATTTCCTGTCAGCCCTCTTACTAGTAGGCATGAAAGATGCAGGCATCTGTCAGATGGTATCAGTAATATCCATGATGGCCTCATCAATGGGGAGGGCCATCCTAGAAGAGGTAGCAGGTTGGAGTCTGTGCTGCTTTTCATGGACCTCTTGAAGATCCAGTTCCTGCAGGCTTTTAACCGAGTCCGAGCAAGGATTTTTTGCTGGCATTTTTGGGATTTATTTTTTATTTTGTTATAGATGTTACAGTGACAACAGTTCAAACAAGAAATTAAAAGAACTGTTGATGTTAGAAACAAAGAGATTATCCGGACAAACAAGAGAAATGGTCTGAAATAAATAGAATGAAATTCAATATGGACAGAATGTGAAGAAAATGGGAAATGATTGCCAAGGAAGAAGTAGTACAGAAAAGGATGGGAGGCATTATAGTAGATCATAAACTAAATAGGAGTCAGCAATCTAATACTATTGCAAATAAAGCAAACATCATTCTGAGATGTATTAGCAGGAGTATTGTGAGCAAGACATGAGAAACATTACTCCAGTTGAGGCCTTAATTGGTGCCGAGTATTGTGTCAAGTCCTGGATATCACACTTTGAGAATGATGTGGACAAATTGGAGAAAGTCCAGAAGAAAGCAACAAAATATTAAAGGTCTAGAAAACACAACCGAAGAGGAAAGATTGAAAAAATTGGGCTGCTTATTCCAGAAAAGAGAAGATTAGAGGAGGGGGACATGATTACAGACTTCAAGTTCCTGAAAGGTTGTTATAAAGAGGATCATAAGTTGTTCTCCTAAATTACTCAGAACTGGGCAAGTAGTAAAGTATATCAATTGCAGCAAGGGAGATTTAGTTTAGATATTGGAAAAACCTCTTAAATCTAAGAGTAAATTAAGCCCTGGAACAAATTGCCTAGGAGGCTATGGAATCTCCATCACTGGAAGTTTTTAAGAGCAAGTTAGACAAATACCTGTCCCATGTTTAGTTATGCCTCAGTGCAGGTAATTAAATGACATGATCTATTGAGGTTCCTTCTAGTCCTACATTTCCATGATTCTATAATTAACCACTGTGACAACTTATAAAAGGGTCATGGAGGATTCCCCATCATTGAACATTTTTAAAGTCAATTCTGGATGTTCTTCTAAAACAAAGTAGGTCAATGTAGATTATCACAATTGTCCCTTCTGGCCTTGGAATCTATGAAATTATTTAAGTAGTAAAAAGACAATACTTGTTTCACATGGGAGCTATGAGGATTAGTTAATGTTTGTACAAAGCTAACATGTGAAGTAGTGCAAGTATTTAGTTTTGATACTTTAAAATGAATGATACTGCACAGAAAAAAGTCATTTAATCTAACTTGCTTCAGTCTAGCATTCAGACTGGGAATCTTGATAGCAAAACGTGCTCTGCACAGAACTTCCTTGAGATTCTTGGATGAACCATTAGTGAAATTTCTGCACTGTTATACTTGTTACATTTCAAGAGAACCTCCATTCAGAAGACAACGTACCAGAAAATTTCTGAATCCTAAACTGCTAAATAGCATTAAAATAAAAAATATCAAATACCTTTGTGATATAGAATTTTTTCAGCCCATCCAAAAATGATGTGAAAATTGAAGCAACCTGTGGTTTAAGAGCATGTCCTTTGGGGAGAGAGGGAGGGAGGGAGGGAAAGGAAGAAAGAGTAAGTTACAAGGCAATAATTCAGCAACATTTTCAGAAATCTTATTTCATCATGTAATGAAGAATGCTCTGATAAAGGATTTATAGGGAAAGCTCTCAGAAAAAAGGACTTGGAACATTTTATTTTTTGTAACATAAAACGAAGAAAACTCCTTTGTGAGATGTTAGTGTAATGTTTTTCATTAATTGTTATTCAAAAGCAATATTTGGAGAATATCCTGTAGAAATGTACGTCTTATTTCAGACATGTAATTCTGCTTAGCATTTGTTCAGGTCACTACAAGTATATGGCTCATAGAAAGTTTAACCACATTCTTTCAATGGAATAAATAAAACCAGCATAAATTTCTGAATTATGCCAAACCATTGAAACCAATATCTGAAAATGAGATGTAGAGAGTTTCCCCCCTTTTTGGGGATACCACTTGTGCAGATTTCTCTAAATAAGTAAACTAGTAGTTGCTTCCTTAATCGCACGCAGAATTAAAATTACTAGAACACATAAATGGCATCTTGGAGTCTGTTAAATTAACATCTATGCCTCAGGACTGGGTTGAATTGAGATGAAAACCTATTATGGTTTTTTCCATTGTTTTCAGTTAATAGCAATGTCTGAACTTCCAAAACTGTTTCGTTTTAATAGCCTTACATCTGGTTTACATGCTGTGAGCCCAATTCATAAAAAAGTTATGCACTGTTCACATGGTATTTCCAAATACTTCCTTCTCAAATACTTAAAAGTATTTTCTCCTGAATAAAGCATGAACTTCAGTAATTCATTAGCCTCCTTTCCTTTTCACTAAAAAAGAGCAACTCTCATTTGCGTACTATGAAAATAAGAACAAGTTCCAAAAAGTACACCTTTATACATATTTGATGAATGTCAAATGTGCATGAAAAATGTACACAACAACGGCTGCTCATTTCAGGCAATAAAGAATAATTTACTCAGCTACAACCTTTAAAAGAAACTGAAGATATTTTGCCTGCTTAAGAAATAAGTTCAAGGTTTATGTTTTTCCAGCAGCTATTAGCTATCTCACAAACACTTAACAGTGGACAGAGCTGTTTAAAGTACTTGTGAAGTTAATTAGAATAAGTGAAATAACCCTAAACTCAGGTCTAAGCCTTTAAGTGGAGGACCAGTTTTCAAACAAGATTTAAACTTTACTAGCATAGTTTAAATTAACTATTACTTTATAAACTCTGAAATTGCATTTGTGGTTTGCTCTAGGTATATGTTCAGTATAATAGAATACTGCATATTTCAAAGATCCAACACCTTATCAACTACGCATTTCCTCCCTTCATTTATGCTACTGCAACAAGTTATTGCTCATCCCCCACTTGATTTACCCTTCAAAACACTCTTCTTCAAAAACATGGAGGGGCAGACAGACCCTGAAGTACCACACACCCTGAATTCATTGGCTCAAAGGGTAAGTGCTGCCATCTGCAGCCTCCTATTTAAACCATGAGTCCAATAGATTGAAGCCTCTTAAAGGCAACTGTCGTGCTATCACTTCAGTGAGAAATCTCAGGTAGTCAGCATCTAAAACCCTAAGTCTCCATAGGTCAATCACATTGCATTGATTCACATTCATAAATAGTACAATTGTGATGTGCTCCCTGCAAGAGGCCCCAATAAGCAAGGGAAGTGGTTTATTCTGTAACCATTTAATTTTCTGTATTGTTTTCAGGTATAGCTTAATTCAGAATACATTACAGAAATTCCATTTTGAAAAGGTAAAAAACATGGGTTAGCTACAAAAAAGGCCAGTAACTGAAGACTATACAACACTCAAATTACAATGCATTCACTCATTTTCAGTTCCTCAACACCCAGTCCACACCTTATACCACAAGGAATGGCTCTTACTTTAATTGGAAATAGCTATCTGAAATAGATTTACAGACTAGGGATGTAAGTAAGTGACTAGTTGACTATCCGATAAGCAAAAGCATACTGGATAGTCAACTAGTCTTATCAGAGGCAGCAAGGGCGAGGAAGCAGGAGCCGGTGCTAGGGGAGCCAGCTTAAAAGCTGGTTCCCCCCAGCACTGTCTGTGCAGCGGGTCCAGGGGAGGCAGGGGAGTAGAGGAGACAGGGCACGAGCCGAGAATCAGTTGATTCCCAGCTCACACCCAGTCCCAGGCACTGCACCTCTGCTTTTTAAATGTACTAAGAGATGCCAGCTTTTAATACATTTAAAAATCAGAAGTGCAGCTGGGGGTGGTGGGGAGGGGAAGGACCTGGCGCGAGCCAGGAAAGCTGATCCTGGCTCGCGCTGGGTCCCACCCCCGTTGCACTTCAGCCTTTTAAATGTATTGAGAGAATGTCAGCTCTTAATACAGTTAAAGGCTGGTGCGCAACAGGATTAGCTCCCGGAGCCAGAAGCTAACCCTCAATGCAGCTCCCCTTCCTTATGGACTAGTCAATGGAAAAATCTGTCGATTAGTTGATTAAACTAAATTTAACATCCTTATTACATACTAATGCCCACAGATTTATATAGGATTAAAACGGACTAGTTATTTGTACATTAATGTACACTGAATTACAACTAAATTCCTTAGCACTTAATTTACTACGAAAATGCTGTTGACAGCTTAGTGGGCCAAGCAATAGTCATGATGAGCTTTTCCTTAATTTTAAACTAATGCTGCCCATCATTAAATTACACTCCAAATTTAAACTTACATTAATATTATGGGAGTATTTTTTGCAGCAGGACCAAAACTATACTAACACTTTTTAATGCTTCTTGCCTGTGGAGCATAACATTGTCTGTTTCCATAGCATATATTCAAAAATGTCTTAGTTTTGAAGATTTAAAAATCAAAGCCAAATTTTGCCGTAAGATTAACACATTCAACTCCCATTACACATCAGGGAAGAACTGAACCCCAAATCATTTAAATATACAACCCAACCATCATGTTTAATATCAGACACCCAATAAGTACTGTTGAGTAGTCACCCTTTAAAGAGTGCATTACACAATCAGGATTGAGATGCAGTGACAGAAGTTCATGGTGCATCCTGCTTCTCTGCACTATATCTATCTCTAGATATTATCAATCTCACTTTCATAGACATTGCCACTCTACTTCCAAATAGTATAATTCACCATAAAATAAAGGTACATGTTGATATGCTGCATAGAATATGCACCTTGTTCACTTCATTAGTCAATATGAGTAGCAGGGCATTGCAGTCAAATCTACTTTATGTAAATATGCTGTTGGACGCATAAATTATTATAGTTATCAGAAGTTAGTGGATAACTTTAGAATACAGTGCTTATAACACTGTATTCTAAAGTTGTCCACTAGCTACAGTAGCTATATGGATTTATGCAGGAATTATTTTCCAACACGTTAACATATTTCTGTAAGGACCCACCCTCAAAAGAAAGTCAAAAACAAGATTTGCACTTAGGATTTTTAGCACCAAAGCATAGACTTCTGCTGCTTAAGACAAAGGATGAACTCAATTATTTGGTAGCAGTCATAAGCTACTCTTCCTATTCCGAAGTGTCAAGTTTCCAAAAAGGCAAATAAGATTCAAAACTAGAAATGAGAGAGACAGTCTGAATTTTAAGCCAGGAACTATCACTGAAGACAAGGCACTCTATAAATAAAATATAAATACTAATTTTGGACACAATATTTGTGAACTTACCAAATTGAAATTGTGCATTGTCAACAAGGCGAATCGATGCAGGAGCACACCTCTAGAAAAGAATGAAATCAATTTGTAAATAAAATTGTGCTGAAGTGGTTTAAACTGTAAGTCATGTTGTCATATAAAAACCATATATAGATATAGATAAATAAATAAATAGGCTAAAATTTTTCATTTCCCTTGAACTTCAGCATATACAGCATATATTGACTACCTGGATAGATACTAACTTAATGTGTAGATTTGACAAATTCAAAAATCTCAGTTTTAAACTGCATCAAGTTTTTGGCATCAGGCCAAAAATCTGGCTTTAGGCTTAACTGTACTTATAAACAACAAACAAATTAACATGTCCCAAAGAAATCCAGCATTATTTTAAGGCCATGTCCTGATCTCTAAATAGAGTTCTCTGCAGAGATCATTCCAATGGAACAAATCTGCACAGAGCAAGGATAAACACAGGGCTGTGCTTCTCTAGACACACCTGAGTTTTTGTTCTGGAATAGCTATAGAGGGCATGTGAAGATACGTTGCGAATAACAGCAGCTTAAAAAGGGAAAAATTCAGGGGTGAATAGTTTCTGCTCTATGCTTTCTGTCCTGATGACAACATTTTGTGAGTCTTTAAAGGAGCAACTAAAGTGGAATCTGGCCTAACATATTTAGTATGCATATTTAGAGACATCTGACAAAGTGGGTCTTTGCCCACAAAAGCTTATGCTCCAATAAATCTGTTAGTCTATAAGGTGCCACAGGACTTCGATATTTAGTATGTCTCTATAGATAAACACTTTGGCTGTGTCTACACTGGGCCACTTATTCCGGAAAATCAGCCGCTTTTCCGGAATAAGCTGCGAGCTGTCTACACTGGCCCCTTGAATTTCCGGAAAAGCACTGACGATCTACAGTAAGAAGTCAGCTGCTTTTCCGAAAACTATGCTGCTCCCGCCGGGCAAAAGTCCTTTTCCGAAAACTGTTCCAGAAAAGGGCCAGTGTAGACAGCCCAGTAGTCTTTTCCGCAAAAAGCCTCGATCGCGAAAATGGCGATCGGGCTTTTTCCGAAAGCGCTACATTGGCCACGGACGCTTTCCGAAAAGCATCCTGCCAATGTAGACGCTCTTTTTCCGGAAATACTTATAACGGAAAACTGTTCCGTTTTAAGCATTTCCGGAAAATCATGCCAGTGTAGACGTAGCCCTTGACTGTGGGAAGAGAGTGATGTCATCACGTCACTCTGCATCCCACAGCCCCTTCCTCAGCTGCTCTGCCTTCTCCCGCTCTCCATGGCACTCAGGTGGGCTGAAGCCATGTGGCCTTTCCACTCCTCCTTCGTGGGGGAGGCTGGCAGCCACCCACGAGGCCTCCCCTCTCATGGTTGGAGGGAGAGTGCACCAGGCCAGCCTCAGCCCGGTCCAACCCCTGTCTAGTGGGGAAAGTACCCAAGAAGGCCAGGGCTGCCACACCTCTGTCTGGCCCTGCCCAGCAGCTTAGGGGTGAGGTGGAGAGCCGAGGCTGGCACGGCCTCGGCCCTGCCTGGCGGCTGGGGTGAAGGGGAGCTGGGGCTGCCTCAGCCAGGGACAGGGGCGATAGCTGGGGCTGGCCAGGACTGCCACTCCTCAGCCTGTCCCTCCCTGGCAGCCAGGAGGAGAGCCAGGGAGGCCTACCCCCCAAGAGAAGGGGGCTGGCAAGTGTAGCGAGCAGGAGGTGGAGCCCCTAGTAGATTAAGGGAAAAAAGTTAATTTGCCTGTATAGTAAATATACAGTAAATACTGTTCTTCAAGAGGTGATGTAGACATTTATTCCATGTAGGTGTGGGCACCCACTGCACCAAAGTCAGAGAATTTTGTGTAGCAGTACTCACCCTGGGGTCCTAGCCCCTTCCCCTGATTATATAAGGGCAACACTGCCCTGATCCCCCTCACTTTCTTCATATTGAACATCAAGAGCTACAGTCTGATGCCAAGAGAATGGAGTGTGGGTTGTGAAATAAGTATTTACATCTCATCTTGAGAACAACAGAACACATGTAAGTAACTGTTTTTGATTTGAGTAGAATCAGTCCTGTAATTCCATGTACTCGCAGTAGGCAGAATGTAGTCTATTGAAACAAGGACTGCAGGATTGCCTTCCCAAAGTTTGCATCTGATCTGGATGTAGTAATAATGGTACAGTGATTTGTAAAAGAACTTACAAAGGACCAAGTGGTAGCCCTGCAAATATCCAACATAGGAAGACATTTAAAAAAATATATTAGCATTGTTTGCCCTCTCAGAATGAGCTTGCATCTACTGCTTAGGTGCACCCTGAGCTACTTTGCATGGTATCATGATACTGGAAGTTATCCATGTAGAGACTGTCTGTGAAGAGGCTGCTTGCCCTTTCAGTAGAACACTACGCAGACACAAAATTTGTATCTGCATCTGTATCCACAAAAAATGAGCCACAGATATTCACATCCACAGATGCAGACACCCATGGATATCAAGCGGATATCCACGGATTTGCAGGGCTCTACCTTTCAACTGCTCTGCATATGAAACAAATGGATAAGATGAAGATAAGAAGATTTAGCCCTATCTAGGTCAAAACCCAAACATCACCTGACATTCAACATGGAAAAATGCTACTCACCTCTAGCTGAATGTGGCTTAAGGAAGAACACCAATTGGTTTGAGTGATGCTGAGAAACCACTTAGATAAAAATGCAGGTGTGACTGCAGATTTACTTTGTCTTTGGAAAATTGCATAAGGAGACTGTCACTAAAGTTTGCAACTAACATGCCTTGCAGATGTTATTGCCGCAAAGAAAGCAGTTTTCTAACTTAGAAGGGAGCAAAGTGGCCACAGGCTGGAATGGATGTCCCATAATAACTACTAAGACATTATTAAGGTCCTACTAAGGAACCAGTTCCTCCACCAGTAGTGGAGACAGGCAGCTCCATTCAAGAACCTTACTACCATGGAGGTCAGAAACACCAACTTCCCCAGGGATAAATCGATTGATAGATGTAATTACAAAATTACCATCAGGTGCGCTTAATTAAGTGCAAGAAGAGAAAACTGAAGGAGTAACAGATACTTCACAACATCCCAAATACAAGTGATCTTTGGTTGAATTCTTTGGGCTAACAACTACACTAAGAACCACTTCCATTTGGTCAAATAGGTGGCTCTGGTGGAGGGCTTTCTACTAAGTAAGATTTGCCAGAGTGCTTAAATTGTTCCTTCTCCTCCTCTAACCATGCAGCTAAGCACTGGATGCAAAATTTGACCATGATGCAGAGTCAGAAGCTCAGGGCCAAGAGAGATGGGAAGCTGAAGGTCAAAGGACCAACACAATCTTGTTCTCATTGCTCCAATGTGGCAAAGTGCAGCACAATCTCATTTCAACTGGAAAACAATGACATGTTGGATGATCATATTGTTCCCTCTAAACTGTGGCAGCACACCTCCACAGGTGAATAATCAGCCCCACCCAGTAAGAGGCTCAGGGCTCGATGCACAGAGTTGACTGAGTGGGAAGGGCCGATTAGTCACCTGTGAAGCTGTGCTGCCACGCAGTTTAGAGGGAACACTGATCACAACTGAAGCAGAAGGCATAAAAGTTTAATTGTTCAGGGAACCCAGACTGAGATCCCTTTGAGAGAAAAACAGCACTTTGAATCTCATGGCAAACAAGTCTATCAGTGAAATGTCCCACATCAAAAGATGGACCAAAGGATGCTGGATTCCAAAGACCATTCATTATTTGGGGAGAAATTTCTGGTGAGGTGATCTCCCAGCTGATTCTGGCTGAAGACAAGGGCTGCTGGACCCAGCATGATTTGGTTTTAACAAATAGGGAGGAACTCGTTGAAAATTTGACAGTGGAAGGCAGCTTGGGTGAAAGTGATCATGGAATCAGAGTTCATGATTCTAAGGAATGGTAGAAGTGGAACAGCAAGAGAGACAATGGATTTTAGGAAGACAGATTTTAATAAACTCGGAAAACTGGTAGGTATGGTGCCATGGGAAACAAAACTAAAAGGAAAAACTGAAAAGTGTTGGCAGTTTTTTAAAGGGACATTATTAAGGGTCCAAAAGCAAACTATTCCACTCCATAGGAAAGATAGAAAGTATGGCAGGAGACCACCTTGGATCAACCAGGAGATCATACAAGATCTAAAAATCTAAAAGGAGTTGTATAAAAAGTGAAAACTAGGTCAAACTGCAAAGGATGAATGTAAGCAAACAATACAGATATGCAGGGGCAAAATTAGAAAGGCAAAGGCTCAAAACAAGCTAAATCTAGCTAGAGGCATAAAGGGTAACAAGAAGATGTTCTACAAGTATATTAGGAACAAGAGAAAGACAAGCTCAGGGTAGGCCCATTGCTTAGTCAAGAGGGAGAAACAACAACAAGAAATTTGGAAATGGCAGAAGTGCTTAATGACTTCTCTGTTTCAGTTTTTGTCAAGATGATGTATGATGATATGATGCCTGACATAATGAATGCTAGTGGAAACGGGGTAGACTTAGAAGTTAAAATAAAAGAACAAGTTTAAAATTACTTAGAAAAGTTAGAGGTCTTCAAGTCACCAGGACCTGATGAAATGCATTCTAGAATACTCAAGGAGCTGATACAGGAGGTATCTGAGCCTTAACCTATCATCTTTGAAAAATCATGGAAGTCGGGTGAGATTCCAGAACACTGGAAAAGGACAAATATAATGCCCATCTATAAAAAGGAAAAACAACCACTCAGGAAACTACAGACCTGTTAGTTTAACTTCTGTGCCAGGGAAGATAACGGAGCAAGTAATTAAGGAATTCATCTGCAAACATCTGGAAGATAAGGAGGTGATAGGTAACAGCCAGCATGGATTTGTAAAGAAAAAATCATGTCAAACCAATCTGATAGCTTTCTTTGATAGGATATCAAGCTTTGTGGATAAGGTAGAAGCAGTAGACATGGCATACCTAGACTTTACTAAGGCATTGACACAGTCTGACATAACCTTCATATCAATAAACTAGGGAAATGCAACCTAGATGGGGCTATTATAAGGTGGGAGCATAACTGGCTGGATAGCCAGTCTCAGAGAGTAGCTACTAACGGTTCACAATCATGCTGGAAGGGCATAACAAGTAGGGTTATGCAGAGGTCTCTTGGGACCAGTTCTGTTCAATAACTTCAACAATGATTTAGATGATGGCATAGAGAGCATGATTATTACTGTAATTTAGCGAATATACCCTGCACCCGAATATACCCTGAGGTTTTTTCTATTTCAGTAAAAAAAAGTCTTGTATACCCCACGCACGAGTATAACACGCAGGGCATACAAGACTGTGCCGGGGGTATATTTAGGGTGTGGGGGGTTAGGCTCCCAGCCCACGACCGAACAACGTGGGGAAACTTACAAACAGCTGGGAACGCTCCGGAGCTGGGGCAGAGGCATCCTTAGCAGAGGCGCAAGGTGGGAGGCTCCCAGCCTGGGCTGACAAAGGGAAGGAGCCCGAGCAGGCAGCCCAGCTGCCCCGAACCATGCCCTGGCCCAGGAGCAACAAGCGAGCACGCAGAGGGTCCGGCAGGGGAGGGTGCCCGTCTGGATCGCACAGGAGCAACAAGCACCATGCCCCGGCCCCGCTTCTGTGAGCCGTGGCCGCATGCAGACTCCTGCCGCTGCTGCTGAAGCGCCGAGCCCCGCGCCCGCAACTTGCTCCGGGCTCCTTCCCTTTGTCAGCCCGGACTGGGAGCCTCCCACTTTGCACCTCTGCTGGGGATGCCTCTGCCTCCGGAGCGTTCCTAGCTGCTGAGCCCCTTGTAAGTTTCCCTGTGTTGTTCGGTCTCGGGCTGGGAGCCTAATCCCAGCCAGGCAAAGTTAATGAAAGGGGCGGGGGAGAGGGGATCCTCTGCTATTTCAGTTAAAAAAAAAAAAAAAAAAATCTATATAACCCGCACATGACTATGGCCTGCCCGGGAGGGGGTGTGTGTGTGCGGGGTTTGTAAAAACTAATATAACCCACAGGTTATATTCGCTAAATTATGGTAAGTTTGCAGAGGATACTAAGCTGGGAGGGGCTGCAAGTGCTTTGGAGTATAGGGTCATAATTCAAAATTATCTGGACAAACTGAAGAAATGGTGTGAAGTAAATAGATGAAGTTTAATAAGGACAAATGCAAAGAACTCCACTTAGGAAGAAACAATCAATCAGTTTCACACATACAGCATGGGAAGCGATTGTTTAGGAAGGACTACTGATGAAAGGGATATAGGAGTCATAGTGGGCCACAAGCTAAATATGAGTCAACAGTGTGACAGTTGCAAAAAAGCCAACATGATTCTGGGATGCATTAACAGGAGTGTTGTGAGCAATACATGAGAAGTCATTCTTCAGCTCTACTCTGTGCTTATTAGGCCTCAACTGGAATATTGACAAGAAGTCCTGTAGCACCTTATAGACTAACAGATGTATTGGAGCATAAGCTTTCGTGGGCAAAGACACTTCATCAGATGCATCTGACGAAGTGGGTCTTTGCTCTTCTCTGGACCTTCTCCAATTTCTCCACATCTTTCTTGAAATGTGGTGCTCAGAACTGGACAGATTATTCCAATTATCAGAGGCGTAGCCGTGTTAGTCTGGATCTGCAAAAGCATCTGATGAAGTGTCTTTGCCCACGAAAGCTTATGCTCCAATACATCTGTTAGTCTATAAGGTGCTACAGGACTCCTTGTCACTTTTGCAGATCCAGACTAACACGGCTACCCCTCTGATAATTGGAATAATGTGTCCAGTTCTGAGCACCACATTTCAAGAAAGATGTGGAGAAATTGGAGAAGGTCCAGAGAAGAGCAACAAAAATGATTAAAGGTCTAGAAATCATGACCTTCTGAGGGAAGACTGAAAGAACTGGGCTTGTTTAGTTTAGAAAAGAGAAGACTGAGAGGGTACATGATAGGAATTTTCAAGTATCTAAAAGGGTGTTACAAGGAGGAGAGAGAAAAATTGTTCTCCTTGGCCTCTGAGGATAAGACAAGAAGCAAAGGGCTTAAACTGCAGCAAGAGAGGTTTAAGGTCAGAAATTAGGAAAAACTTCCTAACTGTGAGGATGGTTAAGCACTGGAATAAATTGCCTAGCAGGGTTGTGGAATCTCCATCACTGGAGATATTTAAGAGCAGGTCAGACAGGCACTTGTCAGGGATGATCTATTCTAGACAGTGGTTGGTCCTGCCGTGGGGGTAGGAGGCTGGACTTTATGACCTCTTGAGGTCCCTTCTAGTTCTAGGGTTTTATGATTCTATGAGCTGGGACTGAACAAGCCCAGCTCAATCCTAGCTCATACCTGTCTGGGACTGCTGTGGCTTTGCATTTTAAATGTAGTACAAGCCGGGCTGCTTGCATGCCCAGCTCCTACTACATTTAAACTGCAGAGCCTTATCAACTAATCATGTAGTCAATACAAATTGTATCGACTACACAATTAGTCAATTACCTGCCTTTTAACATCCTTACAGTGCATCAGTAATCTTCTTGAAAACACCATCCGAGCTACATGGATGTAGAAGCTCTTTACACTAACGTTCCACACAATGATGGACCATTGGTCTGACCCACTATGGCCATTTTGTGTGATTTCATGAAAGGAGTATAGTTCATCAGGGGACCATTGGAATCTCATGAAAAATCAGTTACCTGCCATTCTTAACTGCTGCTCTGCTGTTGCTCATGTACATTCTAGTCTCAGTGTTTGCATGCCCACAAGTACATTCAGAGATTTCTACTCTAGCAATATCTGCAGGGTCAGCTGTGGAGGGGCTATACAGTGGCCTGCTTCTCCTTGGATAATCTGGAGGACTGCAACAAGGAGCAATGCCTCATGGTCACCACAGAGGCAGCCATCCTGGCCACTGAGTCAGTAGTATATTGTACAATCCGAAGAGCACTCCATTGACACTGCTGTACCTTCATCCACCATTCATGTTTTTATAGGAAGAAAATTTATCAAGGAGTGGATTTAGAGTTTTGTTACAGACTCCAACTAAAATAGGGGTAAGCAGTAATTTCCAAAGAGGGTGCCACTTCAAAAAAATTTTTGAAGTGGTCATGTGCCACCCCAGAATGGGAGGGGCCTTGGGCAGAAGGGGTAGGGCCTTTAAATAGAAAAAAATGAAAGGGCTTGCACTCCCCCTGCGGCTCCCAGGCAACGTGACAAGGCCGAGAGCTGTGAGCCCTTTCAACTGCTTCTATTTAAAAGGCTCACACCTTAGCAGCCGCTGGGAAGGCGTGATCCCTTTAAATAGAAGCAGCTGAAAGGGCTCATGCGTCCCTGGCTCCCAGGGGAGGGACCAAGAACTGCCTGGCAGCCGAGATAAAAGAGCTAGGCGGGCTGCATCCAGCCCGCTGACAGGCTCTTGCCCAGCCCTGAACTATAATAATGACATGGCCCAAGTAATTTACACTAAAAGAGAAAGCTTAAAAGTTTGCAATCATCTTGGTTTGTCAAAGAGATTAGAAAAGATCATTACAGAATTGCCATCGCTGTCAGACCTTGAGCTCAGAATATTAACATTGAACTTTTTATACAAGTATAGCAACAACCATCACTTGAAAATTAAAAACTATAAATTGGGAGGCCTACCTCATCATCTCTGCTTGATTTACAAGCTTTAAGTTCTGTCAGCTGTGTCTCTTAGAGCAGGGCTACTCAACTTTGGAAGCCCCGGGGGCCACAATGATACTCTCAGCACATGCTGAGGGCCTCAACTTAAGTGTGGTTGCATATATATGCAAATAGCTTTTTTCACACTGACAGGCACGAATACAAAAATTAAGGCAAGACTACACAACAAACAGGCCCCATTTAAGTCAGTTCTGCTGATATTAATAAAATGCAATATTTACCCTATTTCCACCTATATGACAGCACTTTTAATGAGCAATGACAGTCCAGGAATTTAACTATTAAAACGCATATCAATCATTATAGAAGACCATTATTTTGACTACTTTTTTGTTTTAGCTCCCATCCTTGGGCCGCAAACAAACGGGTGGTGGGCCACATGTGGTCACGGGCCAAGTGTTGAGTAGACCTGTCCTAGAGCATAGCATTGTCAACATTCTCTAAGCACAGAATATTGTTCTCCTTTTAACAGAGTTATTAAAACTTTCTATTTTCTAAGATACATTTAGTTATTGGAGCCACCAACGTTAAAATCATCATAAAACAACTTTATATTTTATCTGAATAAAAGAAAGATTGCAAGTTTTCCTGATTAACATATAGTTCCTGAGCATATAAGCAGTAAAAGGGATACAATCCAGCAATCCCAGTATGTATTTTACAGGAATAAGAGGGCAATAGGAAAGGAGCACATATAAAAAAAAATAAGCGAACACACGAAATGGAAAGGATAGTAGAAACAGAAATACGTATTAGTACCACACAGTAGGGATGTAAAGGACTAATCGACTATCTGATAAGCAAATGCAAAGATAGTCGACTAGTCGCTTTATTCCCCTTGCTGCCTCTATCAGATAGAGGCAGCGGGGGAGGAGGGGAGAAGAATAGAAGAAACGGCAGCGCTGTAGGGAGCCAGGGGTCAGCAGGGGCTCTTGTACATTTCAAAGGCAGAACACGGAAGTGCTTATCAACTAGGAAATTCCATCAACTACGAAATTCATCACTACTTAACATCCCTACTACACAGTCAAGAAGAAGAATCTGTTTGAACAATCCAAAAATACATACATACTTCATTCCCAAAGAATGTAGCCAGATGTGGTGAAATTTGGAGTTCCTCACAGCCCCTGAAGCCCCAATATTTACTTCTATAGTAATCACCTATTACCAGTAAATCCTTGATATAGTAGTTCACTAACTAACACCATCTAATAAAGCAAATTTGTATATAAATTATTAAAATGATGGACTTTACATCTATGTTCTTTTCCTGTGAGCCAAGGTCATAAGTAAATTGATAGTAATCTTTTAACCCTTCAACAGCAATGGAGGGGAGGAGAAGAAAAGGATCAGTATCAACTTATACAAAAGCAGCCATAGGAGATCACCAGAAGCAATACATAAATTCCATATATTTGGATAATTGCACAGATGTCTCCTCTTGTAAGGAGAGTTTGAAGGTATTTGAGGTATTTTTCTGCTTCGTGAGGAGACATGAACAATATTATCTTGTAGATTCTTACTATGGAGTGTTGCCAAGTATTAAACTTAAATTTAATTAATCTGCCCAGCCAACTATTTTCATTGATTAAAAGATGCCCTCATTTCAAACACATCTCAGGCAACCTTTAAAGAGTAGTATTTTAATTGTTGGTTCTCCTCGTAAGTCTTTTCCCCTCCCCCTCTAGAATTCTGAAATGTAAGCTCCTTAGGTAATAGGAACTTCAGAGCTAAAGCTCTAGACTGATCTGGTTCTGGCTTGGGGTCAAAGGACCTATATGCCTCTTCTGTTTCTAAACAAATTAAAAAGATCTACTGGCAGGATCCATCAATTCAGTAGTTTAGGGACAAATTCAAAGGATTTACCTTTTTGCCTTCCCTCAGGAACACCTACAATACTGACATTACATTCTTATGAGCTATCTTCTAGATCAATAAGCTTGATCTTACAGTCCTGTTATCATTAGAGGTCTTCATAAATCGTAATTTGCTGTTTTTGAAATCTTCCACTTCAGAAATTCTGTTTTCTGCTTCACGCTTCACTCATTCATCTGGATTTAGCTTGCAGTGCATTCTGAAATCGGTCACAGTGAGCTGTAAGGTGGAAACTGTAGATTTAATTTCAACAGTATCTATGGCCACCTGCTGTAGGACAGGTATCAGCTGCATTCCATGGTGTGAAGGAAGAACTCTGCTTGTAGAAGGCAGGAGAGGCAGATATCCTCTGTTTTTTCAGTGCTTTCAGATTTGGAAAGGAAGACGGTCCTAGAGGACATCTAGGGGTTTCAACAGTCAGGTGCAATAGTCCTGGACGTTGGATGGTGATGTTTAGGAGACTATGTTTGGGGATTCTGCGCAGGCCACTTCAGAGATCAAAACCTGTATTTATTTTGGTCGAGGCACCAGAGAGCACTGTAACATCCTTCCTGAACTCAGGGTGCCAGGACTAGACTCCGTATTCCAGTAGCAGTTCCACCAGTGCCAAATAAAGTAGTAAAATAACTTCTCTACTTCTACTGGAAATTCCTGTATATACATCCCAAGCTCACAATAACGCTTGGCCACAGCATCAAAGCATGAACTTACATTCAGATGATTATTCACCGTGACACCTAAACCCTTTTTAGACTCACTGCTTCTTAAGATAGAGTCCTCCATTTTGTAATTATAGCCTACATTCTTTCTTCCCAAATGAACACACTTTTAACCTTATTAAAATAGTTTATTTGCACTGCTTACCAAACGATCAAGACTGCTCCGAATCAATGACTTGGCCCTTGTTATTTACACCACTGCCCAATTTTTGGGTCAGCTGCAAACCTTATCAGTGATTTTAGGCTTTCTTCCAGATCACTGATAAAAATGTTAATCATCATAAGGTCAAGGATTGGTCTGTGGGGGACCCTACTGGAAACACACTTGTTTGGTGATGATTCCTTGTCTAAAATTGTATTTTGAGACCAATCACTTAGCCAAGCTTTTAATCCATTGAATGTGCACGTGTTAATTTAATAATCTGGTTTTTCAATTAAAATGTCATGTGGTACCAAACCAAAGGCCTTATAGAAGTCTTAGTATGGCAACATTATTTTCTTTATCAAACTTGTGATCTCATCAAAAATGGAATCACTTCAGTATGACAGGATGTATTTTCCACAAACCCACAATGATTGGCCCTACCTATATTCTTCTTTAATTCTTTCTAAGCTAGAGTGCTTATCAGCCATTCCATTATCTTTCCTGGGATCAATGTCAGGCTGATAGGCTTCTAATTACTCATGTAATCCTGGCACAACATTAACTTTCTTTCAGTTCTCCAGAAATTCTCCAGTTCACCAAGATTTACATTTAATAGTCCAGCAAGCTGCTCAGCAGCTCTTTTAAAACTCCTGGATGCAAATTATCTGGATCTGCTGATTTAAAAATGCCTAACTTTAGTATCCTCTGTTTAACATCCTCCAGAGATACTAATGGAAAGCAAAGAGAGGTACTACCACCATATGAGATTCATCTGTTTTTTCCTCCACATCCAGCACAGAAATACTCATTGAGCTTCACTGCCTTATCAGCATAATCACTGATAATTCTACAATTTCATATCTAGTAATGGACCAAAACCATGGTCAGTACTCTTTTTATTGTTTACATTAAAAATGTACTGTATCTTTCCTGGGCATAGATTTCTTCTCATTTCCTTTCACTTCCCTTACCCATTTTCTACAGTTCCTAGCTTTTGATTCATTACTATTAACATCTCCTTTCTTACATTTGTTTATATATTTAATTTTTATAGCTGCCTTTATTGCTCCTCTAAAGCAAAAAAAAAAAAAAAAATTTTAACCAGCACAGCCTTCTCTCTCAAATATGACACTGGGGTTTGGGACATTTAATAAGGTATTCTTAAATAGTTCCCAGTTCATTTTTCTTACTAATTCTCTCTCATAGCTGATTTGACTCAATTGTTTTCAGCTTTGTGAAACTAGCTTTCTTGAAGCACCATATTTTCATATTTATATACACACTACATATTTTAAAATATATATGTGACGTATATAAATATAAATGTAATTTGTACCTACGCCACCATTAATTTATAGTTCTGTGATCAGTTCCACTTTATCAGTTAGGACAAGTCTAACTGTTGGCTGCAACACTTTGAGTTAGGAAATTTATAACATTCAGAAATTTTCAAACGTCATTCAAATGTAAGTACCTCATGATCATGCAGGGCTTTTTATCTCTACACTTTACAGACAGGTGCATTAGAAAGCAGTCCTCCTGTTATCTGTTATGATTGAATGGTTAGTAGCAGACACCAACTTACACCACATCTTGTGATTTATCTATTCGGACACTGATCCATAAGAATTCAAGATCACTTTCTTCTGAATTATCAATGAGTTGAAAAACAGGTAATGACATTTTTGATAGAGGGCCAGGATACCATAGATCCACACTATAATACTTTTTGATCTACTGTTATCCATTTATGCTACTTCTCTCACTGGATATTTATTTTCATATTAAATATTTAATTGGGCATAAAACAAGATATAATTGACAGTTCAACACACAAAAAAAAGAGGAGAAAGTATATACGAGAAAATGTTAAAATGGCTATTATAGATCTTCACCAAAAATAGAATGCCATATACATCTTATATTACATTTACTGTGCAGCAGTAAGCTAGCTTTAGTGTAGGTTGCAATTTACTACTTTAAAGAGTACCAATAGTAAGAAAAAACACTAATAAGAAAAAAGGTAAATTTAGAATCCAGCCCATGACGATTATGTTTTTTGTTTTGGTTTGGGTTTTTTTCCTGCTTTCATAAGTATTCTAGAATTATGCACTCAAGATCTTTCTGAAAACTAGTCTGGGAATGTGATTGTTGAACATTGCCTTGAGAATCCTCCAGGCCGATGCTATCAGCTACAAAACTTTTCAAGGAAAACTAGAACAGTCCCAAGGTAGCTATGTAGGATAAAGACCATTTCAACCTGAGGCATCCCTGATCCACCCCAAATACTGCTATCAACTGTCCGTTAACTCCTAAATGCCCTGCCCCCCATTTTCTTGTTGTCATATCTCTAGCAGATTGGATCAGTTGTTCTCTTCTGTTACAAAAAAGTGATCCAAAGAGTTTCTGTATCTTCCAAAACAGTGCATGAGTAAAGCACCATGCTAGTGCACATATACTCATCTGTGGCACTTGCTGTTCAACTCCCTTAGTCTGGAACAACATGAAAATAAGTTTTCAAATAAAATTTTAGCTAATTTTTTAAAACAAATTATACTGAGGTTTCAAAGGTTTTAAAATTGATACTGTCACTTTAAACCCACTTAACCACAAGTAGTATCTAAAGGCAATAAGAGCATTACTGTGCCACCTAGTGATAGAACTCAGATTGTAATAGAATTCAACCACAAAACTTCTCTTTACCTGCTTTGCTATTTCTCTTAAACAGGCCACTCCTCGTTCGAAGTTAGGAAATACTACAGAGCCATACTTCTGATATTCGGGGGTTGGTCGAATTTTTATTGTGACTTCTGTAACCACTCCAAGGGTTCCTTTAAAAAGGAAAATTAATGTCATTTCAATGTCAAAAATATTTCTGGCTTTCAGACTTAATAGATTGAGTATTACTGATGCCATAAATTAGATGCCTTTGGAAATCTGATAATTTATTTTAAAAGCTTACAGTAGCAGTTTTATTGGGCATCATTTTACCAGAAGTTTAATTTTTCCTTCTACATGTCTCCAAACAAAGGTTGACAATATTTCTCAAACTGCAGATCAGTTTTCTTTCAGAAAAATCAAACAAGATCAAGATGTTTACAATCTAATAGCTTTAATGAAATAGTCTGCAAAAGCACAGCTGCTTTACTGTATTCACGTCAAGCTGTGCCACTGCTTTTGACAGGCTCTAAACGGAACTGTCAGGTAAGGAAAACAGGTTGTATATCCAGTTGTACAAGACAATTAGGTTTAAAAATGAATATTTTTTCACCATTCTACTCAGTGATTTGTAGTGAAGGGTATTAGTTATTACAATAGTATTGATTTGAGTTAGGAGAAAAGCTAAATTAGTTTTCAAATCCTTTAACATTAGGACTATAAACAAACAATTCAGGATGGAGAAGAATTAACTTGTTACCTGAGGAAATCAAGCAACTGAAATTAACCTGAAGATCATACAAGAGATACAGGAGGTCTTGTAAATTAGTGAGGACATAACTACATTTTTAAGATGGTTTTGTGGAAGCCATCACAGAGTTTGGCTAACTATTAACGTGAGTTATTCAATGTTGGAATGTCATGGTAAAATGGCAATATGTAGTACTAAAACCAATGCAAACTACCGCTATAAGTAGGGTTTCGGTGTCTTCAAACAAATTGAAAAAGTTAAAAAACATGTAAACGTATGTGCATACATTACACTTGAATCAGAAACCTTTGCCAGCACATGTGCAAAAAATCTGCACCAACGGCATGAAAAGGTTGTGACCACTGTCTGTCTCATCTCCATTTTTTTCACACCATCATCTAGCTAATACCTCAAGTAATGGGGGAAGATCATGAAATGTATCTGTGCATAAACACATCTCAAAGAACAAAAGTTACTGTACAAGATTTTTGTTCTCCTTTGAGTGATTGTGCACATATATATTCCACTGAGACATCAGCAGCTTCCTTACTCATTGGAGATTTATTCAGACATTAAATATTTATTTGAACATAAAACAAGATATAATTGACATCTCAACACAAGAGAAGTATATACACAAAAATGTTAAAAAGGCTATTACAGAGCTTCATTAAAAATAAGGTGTATATGACAGACTGTTATATTTACTACGCAGCAGGAAGCTAGCTTTAGTGCAGGTTATAGTGAAGGTGATAATTCAAATTTACTATTTAAAAATAGAACTAATACTTTTATTAGTAATGTACATTAAGGGTACATCTACACTACATGCTTATTTCGAAATAGCACGTCCACACTGCAGGGAAGCCTCAAAATTAGTCCGAGCCAGGCTTCCCTAATATAGACGTGCTATCTCAATTTACAGCCCCAGGAGGCACTGGGGAAGAATAATTTAGAATGGCCCTAGTGAGGGGCTATTTCTATATAGCAGCAGTGGAGCATCTACACATGCCTTATTTCGAAATAGCTATTTTGGAATAGGCATTATTCCTTGCAGAATGAGGTTTGCAGATTTCAGAATAAGCTGGACCATTATTTCAAAATAATTTCAAACTAACAATCATTGTGTAGATCCTCGCATTGTTATTTCAAAATAGCGCTAATTATCTCCAAATAATGGCGCAGTGTAGATTGACCCCACAAGGATTCACCCCACAAGGATTATCCATTACTAAGCTTTTTGTTTTGGTTTGAGTTTTCTTCCTGAGAGCTTTGATTATTCTGTGATGGATGTTGTGATTATAGGAGCACTTAATACACCCAAATACAGGGATTATGGGGGTGGGGGTGTGCACGCACAGCCATCCTTCTACCCACCCTCCCTTCCTCTCCCCCCCGGGACGGCAGACCAGCACCTATTTTCCCATCTGAAATTGAATTGAATGGGATTCCCCTCTGGCATACCAGCATGTATTTCCTGGGGCAGCTTGGCCCCAGACACACTGCTTTTAAAGGGGCCGCGATTGCATTTTGGCCCCCGGTGCAGGGTTTTTTTTTTTTTTTTTGGCTCAACTTTGAGCTGGGAGTACCAGCACCTTTTTTCTTACAAAAAACACTGTGTGAGAGAAAATAATTGTAATGGGTTGCTCTTTAATCCAAGTCCCCTACAATTTGAGACACCTAAACAAACTAAGCACCTTTTGTGCCTATCACTGAGATCGTTCTGCCCAATATCAAACTGTTTAAATCAAGGGGATTTCTGCATGGCGAAAAAATTCCTAGAACAGCACTGGAACTAACTAAACTAGAATTTCACTATATTTTTTCCCCAGGAGTGGTTTGTGGTTGTTGAGGTTTGAAATGCTGACTTTCAACTACATACAAAAGGAGAAAATTCTCTTTTGAGCTGGGTAACTGAAGCTCAAAAGCAATGGGAAGCTCCAACTCTTGCTATAAATGGTAAGAATGAACAGAGGGAAATCATGGCCACTCCCATTTTATGCCCTCTGTTCCACACGAGGATGGCAGAGTCCATGCACTATTGAACAGTACTGATGTCAAAAGTCTCTAACTTGAGTATACTCAGGACACACATTTAGAGTGCGTAGACAGGTTTTTATCTTGCAGTTTCAAAAAATTAAGTAAGTAATTAGATTGCAAAGTCTTCGAAACACAACCATGCCCAGCTGTGTATTTCTGTAGTGCCTAGTAGGGATGTAAGTGACTAGTCAATTACCCAATAAGCAAATGCTTAACGGGTAGCTGAGCAGGAACTCTACTAGTCACTTCCCCACCCTTCCTGCCTCTATCAGAGAGAGGCAGCAAGGGGGGAAGGGAGAGAGCATGAACCGGTGTTGGGAGGAGCTGGTTTAAAAGCCAGTTCCCCCTCCACCCTGCAGAGACAGTGCTCGGAGCAGGGAAACTACATGAGCGGGGATTGAAACAGTCCCACTTGCGTCAGTCCCACTGCTGCTCCTCTACCTTTGGAATGTATAAGAGCCACCTACGGCTCTTGTACATTTCAAAGGAAGAAGCACAGAGGGGAACCTGTGCCGGTGGGGACTGCTTTGCTCCCTGCTGGTGCAGGTTCCCGCTGCTGCTCTCCCTTTGAAATGTAGAAGAGCTGTGGGCAGCTCCTGTACATTCCAACCAGAGAGGTGCAGTGGAATAGCGAGCGCCCCCCTTATCGACTAATCAAGTAGTCGATGGAAATTCCATCAACTACTGGATTAGCTGATTCATCAAAATTTAACATCCCTAGTGCCTAGCACAGTGGAGATACAATTCTGATTGGGGCCTTTTGGAGCAACTGAATTACAAATAATGAACTAGGAAAACAGAGCATACAGTGACAAGTCTATGGTGTAAAGCAGATGGCAAATTTATACCAGCTTGTTTAGCATTTTAGTGGGATTTTGCTAATAACTAGACTAAGGAAAGATCTATACTACAGAGGAAGACAGGCTTAAGGTTCACAATTCCAGTTAGGTAAATAACATAGCTGGAGTCAACGTACTCGGTGCCATTCCCACAACAGGAGATTGACAGGAGAAATACTCCCTTCGATTTCCCTTACTCCCTTACGATAGCAAGGAATGCTAGCGTTGATGGGGGTACCCTCAACATTGGATTTAGACCTGCTACACTCAATGCTTGAAGATCGACTGCTGCAGCATCAATCTCTCCGCAAGTCTAGTCATGGCCTAAACTTTCCATCTGACACGACTAGCTTCCTTTAATTCTAATCAGAGTTATAACAGACAAAGGGGATAATACTGTAGTTTTTAGGAGTTAAAAAGTAGTCAATATGAACTTACATGAAGATGTAAACAGAAATCCTGGACTTTGGAAAATTTTAGATTGTGTGTGGAATTTAAAGAAAATTTGTTTTAAGAACTTAAACCCTTCGGTTCTCAGCAATACAAGCATTTACAAGAAGTTCTAAAGACTATTATTTTAAATAGTCAACTCTGTACAACATATGAATAATGATTCTTTACACTAACTCCTTATGATAATTTTTCTTTTCTATGAAAACGTTTAACAGCATTTGCAATAGATGTCTGTTAGAAACTTTTAATTTAAAAAGCTTTTCAGAGTTTTTGGTTACCTATTGGAGTAATATGGACATCTTTCTCATGGAGAAATCCTGCAGGAGTAATTGATACATACCAGAAACAAAAGGGAATAAATAAAAGGATACTGACAAGGAAAGGAACACAAACCTGGTCAATTATATATTCAGCTGTTCATGTGAACACTTCATGTTAAGTTAAATTTTTTGAGAATAAATGTCCCTCAATGCACATGTAAATTTACATTGACCCTACTTCTGCATATGCATGAAAACTGAAATACTCACATAGCAATCTTAAGCAAATCCAACTAGAACCATTTTAATTATAAAAATATACAAACCAACAAGACATTTTCATATTAATAAATAACTGTAATTAACTAATAAATATAATTTGGTGTCATGTTTCACCTAAATGGGTAAGCCAAAATTAATGAATATTTCAGTACTTCCAAATCATTTTAAATTGAGTAGAGTCAGTTACATTAACTTTATTAAAACAGCAAGAAACAATACATCCTGCATTAAGTAACATGGTACCAGAAGGCTAAAGTAGAGATTTAATTACTTAACACAAACAAGAAGATAACCTCAGTATTGTAGTAATTAACATTTCTTGGCTGTTTATATGGCAATGATTTTTAAACATAGTTTCTTAAAGTTTGAGTTCAAACAAATTGATTATTATAGACAGACACGAGAGAAGCATCATTAGACCTTTTTGGGCATGTGTTTATGGAACACAACGTGGCAGTGTTCAGAGCCACAAAGCGGTAGAAAAATGAAGGAAAATTCTTGCCATTGGAATACTACCCATTAAATGAAAAATAAGGTTTTGAATAAATAAATCCCAAGGGATTTCAAACCGTTACAAGAAAGTGATATAATCTCACTAACAGCATCTTGATATTACTTTTGTTTATACCTTCAGATCCCATAATGAAATGATGGATATCAGGTCCTGTTGACATGCGAGGTACTTGACAGCTTTTTTCTATTACTCCTCTTGGGGTTACCATTTTAATGTGAACCACCTGTTTAACAAATTATACAGTGATTATATATTCCTGCAGTATTTAACAGTCAAGCAATTAACATCTATGGATTAATATATTTGTATAAAACTTATTTATCAGAAAATGCAACTTTACTTCATATAATTATATATTAAAATTTGAAAATCCAGTAAATTATCTCCTAGACATTTTGTGGAGTAGCCTGCTAACAACTAATAAATCCAATACAATTCAGTTTGCCAATGAAAGTGTAGATTATTCCCGCTGTTTTCCCCAAATCAAAACTTCTCTTCTGTCCCTTTATACATGCCACAATTAATCTACAATTAAACATTTTGTTAGGTTTCTCATAATGCCCTAGCCTGTATCTTCCTTTTGTTTAAGCATCATGATTTCACTGGTTAACACTGACATATACATACTTTACTATCTCTCTCAGGAAAATTTTAGAGGAGATGGAATTTTTAAATGTAGAATGCCAAAAATCAACCTTTACCAAATACAGCAATTTTAAGATAGTTACATTTGGCTTAAAGATGAATATATCACCATTAAAAATTATTTCTGGTGAAAATGAAAAAAACCCACATTTATTGCAAATGCATATTTACATAGCAGCTTGTCTACAAAGCAGAAACATTACACTACCTGTAAACATCTACACACTTACGTTTAATTTGCCATGGTAGCAGGAGATTGACAGTCCAGATAGTGCTAAAAATCCTTCTTAACCTCACTATATTTGTTTCTACTCTGATGTGTCCAGACTGCTTACTATATATCCATATTATGTAATTTTTATAATAGAAATAGAGATACAGTAAAAAAATTTAAGAGTTTTCAAAGCCAATAAAATAGGAAATTTGAAAGCATCTTAAATTCAACAAATGGCCTTAGAATTTCAGTGCACATTTAAGACGCTCTAAATGTATGGATGGCTTAACAATATAACCTAATGGCTTCTCCTGAACTCTGTATAAGTCCATGAAGACAGTTTCATAACGTGCATATTTACATAGTAAATTGCATTTTTATTTAAGCAGTTTCAAATTTGGAGTAAGGCAGGTACCTTTAGCAAACAATGGAGCCATAAAGTATGATCCTGGTTGCTCACTAAATATTCACTAACATTTTATTTTATGTATTTATATATGAGAAAATGTACAGTATTGATGCCAGAATTATATTTTAGTTCCATTGTTTGCTAACAGGGAGGGCTTTATTCTAAATTTTAAGAAGCTTTAATATAAAGGTAATTTAAGAGAATTACTATGAACTCCCACTTCCATAGAATCATAGAATACTAGGACTGGAAGGGACCTCAAGAGGTCATCGAGTCCAGTCCCCTGCCCTCATGGCAGGACCCAGTACTGTCTAGACCATCCCTGATAGACATTTATCTAACCTACTCTTAAATATCTCGAGAGGTAGAGATTCCACAACCTCCCTGGGCAATTTATTCCAGTGTTTAACCACCCTGACAGTTAGAAACTTTTTCCTAATGTCTAACCTAAACCTCCCTTGCTGCAGTTTAAGCCCATTGCTTCTTGTTCTATCCTCAAAGGCCAAGATGAACAAGTTTTCTACCTCCTCTTTTAGATACCTGAAAATTGCTATCATGTCCCCCCTCAATCTTCTCTTTTCTAAACTAAACAAACCCAATTCTTTCAGCCTTCCTTCATAGGTCATGTCTTCATAGGTCTTTCTCTGTCCCAGCTGAGAGTAATTTACAGAAACCAGTACTGAATGTTTCATGTTGGAGTGGAAATGCTAGATAAAAAAATTAAATTACCAGATCTTCAATGTTTCCATATATGTTCTTTTTCATTCCTGATGCTCGTGTGGCCACCCAACCTCCAAGGGAGCTGAATTCCATAGAATCTGGCTCATGACCTGTACAGTAACCACTCTCACCAAGCTAAAGATAGAAAGAAATATATCACTGTTGCAAAACAGTCTGCTTCTGTTTAGTAATCAATGTATTAATTTTTTCAAATATTTGAAATTTTTAAAACTAACTTATTTTCCCCTATAATTAGCATCTTGAACCGGGTACAAATAGTCAATCTTGAGACATTTAAGTATAAATTTGATACAATTAAATGGCTCTGTTTCTACTGTGCATGTGTTAAGCAGTATGTCATAGCAGGAGACCAGTTTTCTGCATTGTATCTCCCACCCATATTTTAGAACAAAGATCCCCATTGTCTGCAAGGTGTGATTCAAATACATGTGGAGAAAAGATTATAAAACTCAGTAACTTCCAACTTCACTTAAATGTTTCCAGTAAATAAATAAATAAAAAGTCTTTGAGGTGCTACTAGACTAACAAAACATGTAGCTGGTATCATGAGCTTTCGTGGGCACAACTCACTGAAGAAGTTGTGCCCACGAAAGCTCATGATACCATCTACATGTTTTGTTAGTCTTTAAGGTGCAACTATACTATTTATTGTTTTTTAAGCTTTTGCTGTTACAGACTAACTCAGCTACTCCTCCGGAAGTATCCAATAAATAAAGCACTTAATCTTTTGTTCTCTCTCCCCTAATGTGATATGCAGCAGGTCTACAGAAATTGAGCAAATTGCTTGTATTTAATTTACTCAAGAAGGGACGTGTTTTAATGCAGAGCCATCTGGTTTAGCTTCCTGCATGCAATACCAATGACAAATTTGTAATGCAGATCATGCATTTCTGTACATTAAATAGGTACTTGTTTCTCATTTTTCTGTATTAGTCTGGCTCTACCATCTGCACAATACGTGAGTACAATTGCATCCCCTTAAAAATGTAACACCAAAGCACTCCCACTGACATAACGTAAGATGTAAAGCAATCTTGTGTTGAATGGTACAGACTCCACCAATCTGATGGCTCGCACATTATCTTCCACACCTTAATGACTTAACCAAATAAACAATGAAGGTGTTAATGTTTCTCGATGTCTGTGTAGAATCTAGCAGTTGGTCATCTTCCTTTCCAAGTGCAAACTAATAGTTCTTATCAGCCTCTTGTTACTACAGTAGAGTCTCGATTATCCGACCTAAACGGGACCAGAGGATGGTCGGATAGCTAAAATGTTGGATAATATGGAAAATTTTAATACAGTAATTAATTTTATAAATTTGAACTTTGTAATACCTTGCGGGGTCCAGTTCTAAACCTCCTGAATCTGCTGCCTTGACCAGCCCTTGTATTTCTCCCCAAATGGGAGTAAGATCCAGGGCACTGCCTTGCGGCGGGAGCTCAGCCCTCGCCCTGAGCCACTCCATGTCCCCTGGAGATGATTTTCCAGAGCTGTGTGTGGATTGCCTAAGATGTGAGGCAGGGCAAGGTGCTCGCTGCTTTCCGCAGAAACAGGAAAAACAGGAAAAAAAAGCTACTTTGCTGACTTCAGCCAAATTCTTCAGCTGAATTCTTCAGCCACAAGAGGGAGCTGCAGACCTGCCAACCAGAGCTCCCGCCCAGTCCTGGAACAGGGAAAGGGAAAGCAAGGCCATTGTGGTGAAGCATCCCTGGAATCCCTTTCCATGACGTGACGGGCGGCACGCCGGATAACACGGAATGTCGGATAAACGAAGGTCAGATAATCGAGACTCTACTGTATTTAGTCTTTAAGGTGCTACTAGACCAGTGGTCTCCAACCTTTTTAAGCACAAGATCACTTTTTGATTTTAGTCCAGGATCTACCTCAAACCCAAATACCCCTGCCCCACTGCTTCTCTGAGGCCCTGCCCCACCTTTTTGCTGAAGCCACAGAGTAAGAAGGGCAGGAAGATGGGCAGAGTGACCTCAGTACCCCCCTGCCTCTGTCTCCCCCACCCTGCACAACAAGCAGGAGGCTCCCAGGGGGCAGCTCTGAGGCACGTGGCAGGAGCAGAAGGGAAGCGTGGGGAGGGGCAGTTGAAGTACCAACACTTGATAGCCTCCCAGCCAAACTAGATAGGATCACCTGTCAGAGGCTCTAAGATCTACCAATAGATCCTGATCTACTTGTTAGTGAACCCTGTACTAGACTATTTGTTGTTTAAGTTTTTCCTGTTATAGACTAATTCGGCTACCTCTCTGATGCATTTACTATATTTGAGAGCATCTATTTGTGTTGACCAATTTGATAAATGACCCAGCTGAATGTCATTTTCAAGTATATTATCTAGGTGAGGAACAGCAGATATTTGTACATACATGCATATTATATGTGTGTGCGCGCTCATATAAGAAACATTTAAAAACGTTAAGGTTGCAAAGTTAACCACTCAAAAGTAGCACTCAATGTCAGAATACAGGTTGCCTGCACAACCCTAATTTGATCTTCCCCTTTGTGTAAGCTTTATTGTAGTTTTTAATTGAATCAACATTTTACATTAATTTTGGGTGCCCTGAGACATCCATAGCCTGATTTTTCAGAGAAATGAATATTTTATAGCATATCATTTGTTCAGAGCACAGCTTTCAATGACTTCAGTTACAGTTGAGTGCGCAACACTGCAATCAGAGCTTGCGTAACATTGAGTAACTCACAGAAGAACGAGGAACACACACATGCTAGTGGCCATCTGTATAAAGTTTGGTTTACATGACTTTGTCTATTGTCACATAGGAACTCTGTGGCCGAGGCAGAAGGCAGTTTTCCAAGATGGCATTCAATTACATTAAGACTGGACTATACTCTTGCTCAGTGAAATCCCTGCCTCATTTCACTGCATACCTTCCAACTACTCCAACAAATAAGGCGTGGTACTTCAGACAAACCAATTTCTTCTTTAAGCACTGAATAAGGCAGAGGTCTTGGGGGAAAAGTGTGATCATGTAATTAAGGGGAGCAGGGGCAAGTTAAGGTTGCAATGGCAACCTTAATTTTTATATTCCCTAACTTGTGTGTATTTTAACTTGCAATCTCAACTTTTTTTTTTTTTTTACATGTAGTTTCTTGCACAGTCTAATTGTGGGGGTTTTTTGTTTAAGCCGAATGGGGGGGAAAAAAAAAAAATCTGTTCAACAAAGTTGGACCCTTTAAATCCCTAGCAGAGCTCTGCTACTTGCACCAAAAGGGCAAGTAATAGCAGTAGCAGGTTGTCATCCCTATGAGTGCCAGCCACTAGAAAAAGATAAGGTGTGTTTTGCCACTAGGCTCCATGGCTATTTGTAAAACCCTGGGGTATTTTTTAAAGAAACAATTGTTTTATTTTTCTGGAATTTCATGTTATTCTACTTGATACAAAGAGGCTAAGTCTAGACTGCATCCCTCTGTCAACAGAGGGATGCAAATCAAGAATGTTGAAATCGCTAATGAAGCAGGGATTTAAATATCATTAGCATAAACATGGCTGCCGCTTTTTTCAAAACGGCGCTTTTTCGGAAAAACAGCAGTCTAGACACAGATCTGTCAAAAATAAACCCTTTTTTGACAGATCCTGTAAACCTCATTTTTTGAGGAAAACAGGATCTGTCAAAAAAGGTTTATTTTCGACAGATCCGCGTCTAGACTGCCGTTTTTTTTCCCGAAAAAGCGCCATTTCGGAAAAAAGCGGCAGCCATGTTTATGCTAATGAAGCACAGGATATTTAAATCCCTGCTTCATTAGCCATTTCAACGTGCCTAATCTACATCTCTGTAGACAGAGAGGTGTAGTCTAGACACAGCCGAAGTGAGGGATGAGAGGGGGGATATTTCTTACACTTGGGAGGGGGGAGGGAAAAGGTTCCTACCCCCAGGGGGAGGGGAGGTAAAGGAGTGGTGTAGCAGGCCATATGGGGGGGGGGCGTGCAAAGTCCATGCAACAAATCACAACATCCAGTATAAGAAATGACGTTCAGCACTGGCTTCTCACCCCTCAGCTTAACATTTTTTTAAATGGGCAAAACAATGCATTTTCTCCTAACCTTGTCCTGAGAAAATGAAGACTTTTTTTGCTGATATTTTCCAGCGTAATTAAATCTCAGCCCAAACAGTTAGAAGTTTGGCACAGTAATAAGGAACTCAGAACATGGGCTTGTAATAGAAAATTAGGCAACTTAATACTTTTGGAAATCAACTTTGCTCATTAACAGATCTACTATACAGCACACATCATTTTAACGTATTGTACAAGTTATTTAAAAAAAAATAAATTCACATCTTTCATAAGAACATAAGAACGGCCGTACTGGGTCAGACCAAAGGTCCATCTAGCCCAGTAGCCTGTCTGCCGACAGTGGCCAGCGCCAAGTGCCCCAGAGGGGGTGGGCCCAAGTCAATGATCAAGCAATTTGTCTCGTGCCATCCCTCTCCAGCCTCTGACAAACAGAGGCCAAGGACACCATTTCTAGCCCCTGGCTAATAGCCTTTTATGGACCTAACCTCCATGAAATTATCTAGCTTCTCTTTAAACTCTGTTATAGTTCTATCCTTCACAGCCTCCTCTGGTAAGGAGTTCCACAGGATGACTACGCGCTGTGTGAAGAAGAACTTTCTTTTATTAGTTTTAAACCTGCTACCCATTAATTTCATTTGGTGTCCTCTAGTTCTTCTATTATGGGAACTAATAAATAACTTTTCTTTATTCACCCTCTCCACACCACTCATGATTTTATATACCTCTATCATATCCCCCCTTAGTGTCCTCTTTTCTAAACTGAAAAGTCTCAGTCGCTTTAGCCTCTCTTCATATGGGATCCGTTCCAAACCCCTAATCATTTTTGTTGCCCTTTTCTGAACCCTTTCCAAGGCCAAAATATCTTTAAGGTGAAGAGACCACAGCTGTACACAGTATTCAAGATGTGGGCGTACCATAGTTTTATATAGGGGCAGTAAGATATTCTGTGTCTTATTTTCTATCCCTTTCTTAATTCCTAACATCCTATTTGCCTTTTTGACCACCGCTGCACACTGTGTGGAAGTTTTCAGAAAACTATCCACGATAACTCCAAGATCTCTTTCCTGATTTGTCGTAGCCAAATTAGCCCCCATCATACTGTATGTATAGTTGTGGTTATTTTTTCCAATGTGCATTACTTTACACTTATCCACATTAAATTTCATTTTCCATTTTGTTGCCTAATCACTCAGTTTGGTGAGATCTTTTTGAAGTTCTTCACAGTCTGCTTCTGTCTTGATTATGTTAAACAGTTTACTATCATCCGAAAACTTTACCACCTCACTGCTTGCCCCTTTCTCTAGATCATTTATGAATAAGTTGAATAGGACTGGTCCCAGGACTGACCCTTGGGGGACACCACTAGTTACCCCTCTCCATTCTGAAAATTCACCATTTATTCCTACCCTTTGTTTCCTGTCTTTTAACCAGTTCTCAATCCATGAAAGGACCTTCCCTCTTATCCCATGACAATGTAATTTACACAAGAGTCTTTGGTGAGGGACCTTGTCAAAGGCTTTCTGAAAACCTAAGTATACTATATCTACTGGATCCCCCTTGTCTGCATGTTTGTTAACCCCTTCAAAGAACTCCAATAGATTAGCAAGACAGGATTTTCCTTTACAGAAACCATGTTGACTTTTGTCCAACAAATTATGTTCTTCTACGTGCCTGCCAATGTTATTCTTTACTATTGTTTCGACTAATTTGCCCGGTACTGAAGTTAGACTTACCGGTCTGTAATTGCCAGGATCGCCTCTAGAGCCCTTTTTAAATATTGGTGTCACGTTAGCTATCTTCCAGTCATTAGGTACGGAAGCCAATTTAAAGGATAGGTTACAAACCACAGATAACAGTTATGCAATTTCCCATTTGAGTTCTTTTAGAACCCTTAGATGAATGCCATCCGGTCCCGATGATTTGTTAATGTTAAATTTTTCTATTTGATCCAAAACCTCCTCTAATGACACTTCAATCCAGGACAGTTCCTCAGATTCATCACCCACAAAGGACGGTGCAGATTTGGGAATCTCCCTAACATCCTCAGCCGTGAAGACTGAAGCAAAGTCAAATATCATTATGGTATTTGAGTTTCAGTATTTGGGTAGTTTCAATACACATGAGAGATGGCCCATATGTTTTCAGCTCCATTCAGGTTCATTTTTGCCATATCTAGATAAGCATTGTCATGTCTGTCAGCCCACTTAATTTGGTTCTAACAATTTTAGTTCTAGGCCAAAAATAACTTACTTCCTAAATTAGTTTCCTTTAAGAAATGAAGCCATTCAAATATTTACAATAGTTATTCAGCTATTTAAGGCCAGATAACATGAATACAAGTTGTCATACTTTAAAGAAACTTTAGCCATCTTCCAACTCCTTGTTAATTAAATCACTATCAAGAAAATTTGCTTTATGAGATGTCAAAAGCTATCCAACTTTCTCTTTTTATAGAATGAAATGGTAGCACTATTTAATACTTTTGAATTAAGCTTTTGGGCAATTATGTTTACACAATGAAACAGGGAAATTAAGCTCAAAATTCTGATATTGTGGATTTGGTGTACCCACTGTCACTTTTTGTCTATACACCTGTATATCAGTCTCATCTGCCCTGATCATTTTTTAAACATACAGACCCTGTGGAAATTTTTCAAATGTGTTGAAGTTAGAAAAAATGTACCTCATGTCAAGCTACGGAAGACCCCAGGCAAGATTTATCTAAGGAGAAACAACATTGTCCATTCCACCCCTCCAACTCTAACCGACACTAAAGAAGAGTAAATGGAAAGTGTGGATCTGTACTGAAACTCTACTTGAACTCCTGTTTTCAGGTGAGTAACTTTGCTCCTTTGAATACCATCAGCACTGATCTCTGTGCACAGGTAGAGGTAGACTGAGCTACAGGCAGATCATTTCCATAAACCGGAGCATTTGAAGGCATGTCTTGGGTTCTAGCCAAGTATGCCATGTTTCTACCCAGGACTCTTAAGTATTTGGAAAATCACTGGGAAGAAACAGCATGGACCTCTACCCACCATGTCATCATGAATAAGACAGAGGATTTATAAAATGCTTTGACCTTATTCAGTTTTGGATACATTCCAATCAAGGTTTGTTCTCTTTACTTTACTATTAATTCTCTTACAAGGCCATTTCCATGAGTTTGCTATACCACCATTTTCCTCAAACTTCCTCCAAAAGACTTACTTTCTGCAATGCCAAGCAGTAGAGAATTACATACAAATTCTTATTCCCCCCGTGTGTTGCTCAGTGCATCTTCCCTGCACCACACATCTACCCTTCAGAGTGTAATCTTTTGTGGGCATGAATTATTTATGTATCAGGTACAAAGCTGAGCAAATTGTGTTTGAATTAATCACAATTAGAACCTCTTGGTTTTAACTGTCTCCTCCTTTGTGATTTCTATTAACTTAGTCGCTGATATTTTAATAAGTTTGCAATCAAATTGTTTCATAAAAATAAATGTATGACTTGTAATAAATGTAACACTGCCTGATTCTGTATTCCTTGCTACCTAGGAAGTCATAGTGAAGTCCCTAATATATATTTAGTCATACTAAATATATTTAATGTGTTAAAATCTTACCACCAATACAAATTTATATTCAGCATTGATGAGATTGTAAGCCAGAACCTCTATATATTTGTGAGAAAAATTTCCACAGAAAGGTCAATTCAAAATTCCATTTCATACTCAAGAAGAAGTTCTGAAGGAAGAACTGTAAGAGTTTTGAGTCTAATGTACTATTTCAAATTGCAAGTTATGAAAGGCAGCTGCAGTACAACAGGGAATATTATGCCTTACTCTAGTAGGAGGAAAAGTTGTATGGCATTTAACGGATGGAATAGTTGGTGAAATATCAGAAGTTACTAGCCTAGAATAATCTCATTTAAACGAAGGGAATATGCTCTGAGCATTTTAATTCTAACATTTAAAAAAAGATTTGAAAAGGTTAAAATATTACATCAAATGATAAGAGGATATAAAATAAGAGGCACAAAAGGCTCTCAACAGCAACAGCTCAGTTGGTAAAGTCTCTGACATTTCTTTGGTAAAAGCTACAATACTCCCCCTTAATAAAAAGTTGCTCTTCATAAAGAAATGTTATGATTAATTGAAAAGTCTTATTACTTCAGAATCTTTTCTTACAAGCTTACTGAAGAATGCATTCAAGACTTTAAAGGATAGGTTTTTAAGTCAGCAATTAGTGCATTCCATGTCATGTGCATAATTCATTGCTTTTTACCATGTTAGGGAAGTTCGGCAGCTATCTTTAGAGTAGACACCTACTTGCTTTGTAACTGGAAATCAGTGTATCCCAGGTGAAGTCAAGCAAACTTGAATTGCCTTTAAATATGATGTGCCTGATGAGAAAGTGGAGCTTGATAACTGAGCAAATTTTGGAGCCATCTGACCTCCAGGTTCCCAAAATGCAGCTGCCCCTTCCCTTAAAAAAAAAAAAGTGTTTTTTCCAAGTTGATATGTTTTGGCAACTTCGCTCATGTACAGATAGAGAGGAAGCCAGGGCAGGGAATTAATACACCAGGATTTCAAATGCTTGAGATTTATCCAGAGTGCATGCCACCCACTAGCCCTTTGGAGAAAATCAAATTACATTATTAGCCAAAGTGTTTGGTTCTCCTGCTAGGCACGCACTAGGCTCACAAACAGATTACATTTTGCATATACAGAGAGAGGGGAGAAGGGGTTGAACGATAGGTCTAACAACAGCGCTTGACTAGTTCAAAGGGGAAGTTACAGCCAATGACCTGAGCTACATCACCCACGCACTGAGCGTTCAAATCCAATCTCAAATCTGAAATAAAGAAAAAGGCAGCATCTAGTTAAAGTCTGCCTCTTGCAAAGATTTTTTTTTTATTTTGAGAAATTGTAATCTGAGTACAAGATAATATCCAGAAGGTGCTGAAGCTATTTAAGAAATTGAGATTACCTGTCTTTCCAAATCTTGTCCAATAATGCCAGCTTCTATATGAGCAGTTAAGTTTCTCTCATCTATCCAGAGAATTCGATTCTATTATAAAAAAAAAAATCAGATGTTAGACCACTACATTCTGGAATTTACTTTAAGTGATCTTGTTTTGCAAAGGATGTCCACATACTAACAAACTTATCGGTTGTAATTTACCAACATTGTAGCTCCACCTATAGTTACATGAGAAGCTGTAGACAGACAACACTCAGGAATTTTTACTTTCATGCTGTGTAGCCTTGTCTACAATATTCAACGCAGGCCATGCAGCAGCAAGGAAGAACAGAACAAGTGGTCAATCCACACATCTTTTTATACCCTCTGTATGGTCCATGCAGAGACCTAGGGTGCAGGCTCAGACCATGACAATTATTTGCAAGAATTGTTGGTCTCAGGTGCATGTGACCAACATATGGAGTGCATATAGTGACCAAAGAGGATTGTTTAAATCCAAACAAAACAGATGCACCGAGGTTTGAAAAATAAAACCTAGCACACCAATGAATGTTAATCTATATACTATCTTTACAGAAATTTAAAAAAGTTAACAGCATCTTTCACACACAAAGCTTTCATACCATAAAAACATCATTTCCCATAAAATTTGGTTGTTACTCAAACCCAGAAAAACATCCTTATTTCTCTTCTTCTAAAGTAACTGAACATTTAAGCATCTCATTATACATGTCAATTTAGTTAACTTTATTTAACTGAATCACAATATGGATGAAGACTGAGTATCTTGTATCACTGTTATTCAGTGGTTCTCTTCAAGTTACCTTTAACTGGTGTTTTCTATTGAACTGGGTCGTTACCACAATATCAGGCATCTATATGTTCAGAGAGATGCCTAGTTTATAGTTCAGATAATATTTTTCACTTTGCTTGCCTTACTGTTTCATTAATGACATCTGATGCCAAAATCAAGAGAGCCCTGCACAGTAAAGTTTCTACTCAGATGTGGACATCTGTGGACAGAAATTGGCATCCACTGATCTACAGATGCAATGGCCAACAAAGAGGAACATGGTATAGGTGTTCCTCAGAACCAGCATCCCATGATGGCAGCTCTTTCCAGACAGGAGGTTGTACCATCCCAGCCGCATCTCTTGTCTGGAGTCATATAGACCCACTGGCGATGGAACTGGGGGTGGATATCGATATCCATGGGTAGAAATCTGTATCCACACAGAGCTCTAGACTCTGGTCATCTGAAGAAGTGGGCTGTGCCCACAAAAGCTCATGATACCATCTACATGTTTTGTTAATCTATAAAGTGCTACCAGACCATTTGTTGTTTTTTTCTGTAACAGACTAACTCGGCTACCCCCTGAAGCTCTAGATATCAGTTTTTCTGTATAATTTTAAACACATGTGTTAACTAATCAAGTCACAGTCAATATCATTTACAACTTATAGTTCTCATTTACTGTTAATGCAATATAATTCGTGACATAATGAATTTCTTTAAAGTTTTACTTTTCCCCTTGACCAGAGGTTCCCAAGATGTGGGCCATAGAACACTTCTGTTCCATACATGAGTACTGTTCTTTCGGCCCCTCAAATCCACCCCTTTCATGATGCCTGTGATAGCAAAGAGCAGCTGCTTTTATAAGATGAACTTCCTGAGCCAGGCTGAAAGAGAAAGCTGCAAACTAGACTGCCACCTGAAGAGCCAGAGAAAAGGAATCAAAACCCAGTCTTTGCTACCAGGTCAATGAAGATTTTGCAAGACAGCTTTGCAAAATCTTATGGAACAACACTAGATTAAAAATAGGATGCCATTTCTGAAAGGTAGTATTTCATTACTGCACAGCTGTAAAACCGGCTTACACAAGTGTACAATCCCTCCTATCAATGGAAAAGCAGTGAATACAGAAAACTAAGTTTCCATAGCACTAACATATGACAAACTTGAACTCTTCTTGTAATTCCATAACATAGCACATCGTACAACATAGCACTCACTCAGTCAAACGGACACTGTCATCTTGAAAACTAGGCTATTTAAAGAATGTTTAGTTCAAAGTACTACCATTGACTGTGACTTCTCCCCACCAACCTGTATGCTGTAAATGTTACTGCGCAAACACAGAGTGAACAAACATATAGCAGAGTGAAACTGACTATACAAAACACTCAAAATATCATCTCCCTCTAATACTTCACTTACAGTCTTGGTGTTACTTGTGACTGTAGCACGCAAAAGTTTCCAAACTGTTGCCCCTTTAAAACTTCTGTAACTTCTACAGAGACGGAAAAATGCTAAAAGTATTAATATTGTAGTTTTTTGCCTTGGTCTAATTTGTAACAAACTTATGTATACAGCTATTTTAAAAAAGTAACTTGCAAATTCACATGTCATTAGCAAGAGTACAAAGGGGCATTCAACATAAAAAACTACACTGCTATTTCGTTAGGTCCCTTCACAAAGGCCACTATGCAGTACCCTGACACCAGCAACAGAACAATGCTGGACCTCTCTCTGAATAGGGTGAACCCTCAGTGACCAGTAGCTTACATATATGGTACAGTGATTTAAAGTCACATTCTATTTGCTCTTGGATATACAGTAAAGCATTATGGTGATAGCCCCCTTTTTTTTTAAACTTTTCCCCATTTTTGCTCTTGCAATATCAGGCAACAACCAAATACTACAGTCATGTGTTAACTTTTAAAACATTTACAATATACTTTTAAATGCTGTGTACTGTGAATGTTCCCTTAACATATTAGTACATACCATTTGTGATGTATCCAATGAAACAATAGTTCTTCTCTCATCAGCAGGACATTCAAGAGCACTAGAAACACTTGTTCCTCCTGCAAATGTTGGAAATATCAATTTAGAGTGAAATGATTTGCTTTGATTACCACATTTAACTAAATCAGGTATTTTCAGTATTAAACATGGGTCTCAGAAAGGTTGTGTAACACTAACTGTTTGAGAGAACATTATATCTGCACATCTGCAGGGTACATTTACACTGTAGGACAAGCCCTGGAGCTGCAGAATTTCTTGAAAAGTTCATAAAATGAGTACCTGTTCAACTGCACAAATTTCACTTTGTAATGCAAAACATTCAGAGCACTAGCTAAAGGAGGCCATCAAGTTCCCCAATCATCTCATTCCTTTCTTTTAAATCCCAGAACAGAACAAGCGGGAAAAGGTGAATATGGTGCAAATACAGAGAAACACCACCCTGAAAGAACCACAGTTACTGTAAGTTTTCTTTCTTCAAATGGCCTTTACATGTTCCTGCTCATGAAAGTTTAACTAGTAGTACAATGCACCAGGAAAGTGGGTTGAGGAGTTGTAGTTAAATGAGAATCGCAAAGCTGTCATTCCAAAGCAAACATCAAATCTAGACATCAAGTTGAGAGAGAGCAGAACTTGATGTGTGTGAATAAACCCAGAGGTCACAACCTTTTTGACCAAGATATCAATTTAAGGCATTTGTCATATGCTTCACAGCAGCCAACTTGAAACCTCAGATTTCTCAAAGGCTAGTGAGAGATCCAAGAACCTTGAGATAAGTATATGAAATACTAAAATACTGCTATGGAATCTGACCAGAAGTGGGATAAAAGATAGGTTCAACAAATGGATGTGGCAAAGGAGGTAAAATTTAGCCCTTTTGGAACAGGAAGAATTGAGAGAGGCAGATTTCAGCTACCTTTTTATGTCTCTCTGATCCTCAAGAAGTTGAGGAAGGTCTCTAATATGGCTATTATTGTCCAGGTAAACTTGGAAGACCAAAGCAGACAGTCACAGGCCAACCCTAATAGTCACTAAACAAAAAGACTTTCCAATCAAGAGACTCTGGCATATCCTCTAGAATAGATCTACATGTGGATGTCCATTAGATCATTGTGGCACAGAACGAATACCCTCTCAGAAAAAACGCGCACGGACAACCATCACCAAAGAAGGTTGAAGACTTATTGGATCTGGGTTCTGTAATAATTAATGAGACAAGGGCACCCTTGGAATTGAGAGCTAAAAATGGCCCTCCAATGTGCCTATTGCACTCCCTGGGTATTTGATAATGTTTCTGTTTTGTTATGGCACAGAATGCTCCAATGAAGAGATTCTCCCCCAGCCCTATTCTCTTACACAGATATTTCAGGGCACAGAAAAGCACAAATGAGGTCTTCAAAAATGTCAAGCCCAATAGAGACCGAGTTACCTTTGGCATCAACAGAAGCAAGCTCAGCTAGAGGATTCCACAGTGCTGAAAGTCTTCAGAAATGGGGAGTCCATACAAATGCACTGACTCCCTTGAAGAAAGAGGAGCTTTTGAAGTCTCCGCACTGACAGATTTAGACACCAGACAGACAGACAGACAGACAATGGAAGTGGTTTCAATGCCAGTTACACTCACCAGCTGACTTTCAACTGACAAAAGGGGTCAGTCCCAGGACTAAAGACTAAAGTTTCCTCACACAGAACCTGAAAAGACCTCTCCATCTGTGTACTGAGAACAAATCTGAGGGGTTGGGCCCCAGGCCCTTACTTCATGAGGCATATCTGGATCTGAATGTGCCTGTCCTTTTGAGCCTATTGTGTAAAGGCCCAGCATGTAACATGTTAGTCCAAAGAATGGTTTGGACTAACCATCCTCAGGCATATCAAATGCTTGGGCTCAGACTTCAGGAATCTGAACTGATTTGACACTTCAGAACTGAGCCAAATATGATAAAAAAAATATAACTGAGCAACAAACTAACAAAGTTCACTGTCTAGAAAGCTTCAACAAGATTACTGATGAAATCAGCAAGAGAAAAAAATATGCACATAGTTGACAAAAAAAAAAAAAAAGGGGGGGGGGAGAGATGAATTGCCTTCACGGTTTCTTGTAACTTCTGCTGCCAATGTTTGCTGCAGCATGCTCATTCAGGCCTAAATGGAAACTGTTCTTCTAGAACGTCCCCAAAGTACAGCTTCGCAAGAAGGAATATTCAGACACCACTTCTGAGTAAATTTCTTCTCTTACATAGTGAAACATTCAAGTACTCACAGATATAAGAGGCTTCCACTAGACTGAAGTGAACCAAGCACAACAAATGAGATTATAAATTCAATAGGATATATGTTGGTCTTCAAAATTAATATTAGCCTTGCCCAAGTTTTGACATATGATTACTACTTTAAACAGTGCTTTATAAATATATACTCAACAGAGCATTTAGAAGAGTTGGCTGATGTATTACCATGACCTCATATCACTAACACTAGTCACCTGAATAGAACGTATAAAGAAACTGGAGACTTACCCAGCATTGCTTGGGTACTTCAGGGCAGGGGACTGGGAGTGTGGGAGGTGCAGGAGTCAGGGCAGGGGCTTGGAAGCATGTTGTACAGGGGGCATAGGGTGAGGAGAGACTGAGGAGTCTGAGTGGGGGTTTAGGAGTCAGGGCAGGGGCAGGGAAGGAGGTGAGGGCCCAACTGGCTTCTGACCTGGGCTGCCCAGGGGTGGAAAGTGCTGCATAGCCTTCCTGCTTACTTCTCCCTGGGGCTGGCCCGGTGACCCTGGGAAGGTCCCACCCACGAGCCACAGGGAGCTGGCAGGGGCCACACAGCCCACCTGCTATCACTGCCTAGGCCCAGTCCCAGAACTGCTGGACCCACACTGGCCAGTGCTTGCTGCCATTTGTGAGTGTAACTCACTGCTATCACATCATTCTCTTCCAGTTTGATGAGAAAAATCACATTTTACACATATCCCATTGTCTTGGCACAACCAATCTCTGACCTTGCTTTAAGTTAGGATAAGAGGAAGCTGCATACCAAATTTTGGTGGTCCTAGCTCTTACTGTTTAGTAGGAGCTCTTTAACAAACACACTAGCAGACAAACTCTCTCAAATATATAGTAGATATGTAACTTTATAGTTTAAAAATCACCCTATCAAAAGTGTTAAAGATACAATACTCACCACCAAATGGTATTATGCAAAGATTATGTTTGCTGGCTAATTCCACAATTTTAACTACATCATCATGGCAATCTAAGAATCAATAAAGAACAGTTAGAACAGGCTTTTTGAATAATTAGCTTCAATTTAAACTCACTAGTTGTCTGCTAATTCTTGAGGGCCTAATGGTACTTTCAGACACTCTGGGAGTGTGTAGCTTGAAATAAGCCATGCAATTTGAGCTATGCAAACTGCATAGCTTATTTCGAGTCAATTTTGAAATATCTTATTTTGAAATTTGGCGCTGTGTACACAGCACTTATTTCAAAATGAACCGCTATTCCAAAATGTCCCTTTCTTCTGATGTCCCTGTAAACCTCATTCCATGAGAAGTGTGACCTTTTTATATTTTGAAATAATAGGCACGCTCAAAATACACAGAATAGCTATTTAGGGATCCTTCTATATCCCAAAATAGTGCTGCAGGGTAGACGTAGTCTAATAGTGCAGAAGTCTCTTTTCAAAGTGAGGACAGATTTTTCAAGAATAAATGGGCTCCAGATGAAACTGAAAACACTACCATAGTATATACTAAGGATGCGGAGTTATTCCGGAAAACTAGATCCAATCTAACTGAGAACAATGAAAAATAGTCAATTTTGAACAAGAACAGTTCTTAGTGAATTTCTCTGAAGGAAAAATTCTTCATATGACTCAGGCTCTGGAAAAAAGCTTTCCATTATTGTAAGCCCAATTACTTTTCAGAAGATACCCTTTGCACCATACTTACATAACTGAGAAGACTGTGGGGTGAAATTAGGGGCCCACATGTGCAAGAGAATAGAAGGAATGCCAGAAAAGTGGTGAAACTAGGGTGGTGTACATAGGAGAGAATGGAGAACAGCAGGAACAATTTGAACGTACATATGCAGGGGAATGTATGGAGGTGCAAGAGGCATTTGGAAAGTAAAGAAACAGTGACACACTACAATGCAACTTTTGGTCGGGAAAAACACCCAGTTTTGGCAACAAAAAATGTCCACCTCTGCTGCAAGAGACTTTTGTCTTTTCCCCTCCCTTTATTAATGACAAAGAGCCAGTGTGGACTCTGATGTTTGTTTTCAGAAGAGAATTGGCTTCCGCCAATATCCCACAATGCCTGCCCTGATGGCTGTGCTCAGTGTTTTGTGATCTCTGCTGACCTGCAGGCATGTGCCCTTCCCTTTCAAAGCTCTGGGAAGTATCTGACAGCTGAGTGAGCTGCTCCATTTGGGGGAACAAAGAGTAAATCATTGGAATGCTCCCATTCTGCCCTGCTGACACACAGCAACAGGCAGACTGCTGCTTCAGGAGGAAGGCTGGAGAGACTGCTGTGCTGCTTTGATATTCCTCAGCACGGAGCTCACAGAGCTATGAAGGAATCTCAAGAAGCACAGGGATCAACTCTGCCTTCCCATAACATTGCACTGTGGGATGCTAGAAATGTGACCATGAAATGTTCAAAATGGCAGAAAAATCGGTTTGACCATTTTTCCACTTTTGCATGTTGACAGCACTTCCCACCAAACCTTCACAGCGTAGAAATAGACAGAGAAACAGGGCAGAGTTCATCTCTGCTGCTTTTGTAAACCTAGTTAATTGTTTAGTAAGCTCTGGGTTCTTTCATGATGCTCCAGGACTGAGATAGCATCCACAGCATACTTGTGAATAGGACCATAAAAAGTTAAAATAGAAATATAAAGTTGAGTCTTGGCGCTTCATATTGAAATATTATATGGCAACATCCTCTTTTGGCTTATTGTATATGGTCCATGCATGAAAATTTTAATTAAATATATCTAGGAAATTCCCAGATAAACTGTATTAAAATGGCATTAAAGGTGAGAGTACATATCAGTAATTCAGGGATATATTTAATGAATTACAGAAATGCTGTAATTATCTGCAAACAAGTGTTAAAACCCCAAGAAATTTAGGAATTATATACAGTAGACATGAAGTGGGTTGGTCATCAGTACAAAAGGGCATATGGAACCAAAACAAGGTTTAATCCTTTATTAAAAATTGAGAAGTTGTATGCAGTCATTTGATTGTAACTATGAGCATTCATCTTACTAGTTCTAATTAACAGCCTTTCATTGTAACTAAAAATTAAGTCCTTAGGATAAAATCCTAACACTATATTGAATACTCCATGCTAACAGAAAGAGATGAGAACATCTGGATTGCAAAAAGTAAAAATGGCCACTCTTAAAAGGTGAAACAGAAGGCATTTTTGACTCCTTGATACTAGCAATTTTATTTATTGCAAGCAAATGACAAAGTGAGGGATCCCCAACTAGTGTGACAGGATCACTTCCCAATCTACCCTTTATCATAAGTCACAGGGAGTTACAACCTCCAGAGCAAAAATAAATAAATGAATGAATGAATAAAAATTTACCTGGCCATAAAACTATATCAGGAATTCGTTTAAACATTCCTTCCCTAAGCACAAGTATCTCATGTAGGCAGTGACCTAAAGTACAAAAAAAAAAAAAAAAATCAAGTTACAAGGACTTTGAAAAACCAAACAACTTCTAAAAGCATAAAGTTATACATTGGACTATATCTTACCATGAGCTCTGAACACCCTATCTTCTGCTTCCCGTGAATATGAAATTTTAGTGGCTCTAAGATCCTGAAGAAATTCTTCATTTACAATAGATGGGGGTACATCACTTATATTTAAAGAGGTCTACAACAAAAGAAAAATCATTGCCATTAGGGAGTTCCCTAAATCATGCTGGTCTCTCCTGACTACCCGGATTAGAGTTAATGGTTGATAACACCAACAAAAGGTGAATATTTATTTGAATTCAAATATTTATTTGAATTTAAAGTTGTTTTCATTATTATCCATAGCCTCAGTTCTAACTACACTATCTTTTGATTCCTCCATTCAATTGCATTCTCTTCTGTAGACTGGACTCCTCACTGATCCTCTGATTCTTATTTTCCAGATAAATTGTTCAGTACATCACTGCTAAAGCCAATGATCTGTTCAGTATAACAATCCACAGTGCTTCACAAAGGCGATCTTAACACAGTAACTCCCTAGCACAGAGAGAGCAAGAAAAGATCACAAAGCAGCTAGCTTTAGGGGTGAACTACCTAATTTAGCCCTTCACAAAAGGTGATGCAAGGAAAGATCTTTACAGATTAAGTGCTGTTCTACTTTAAAAACTAACTAAAAATTGCAGTGGATGTTCCATCTTCTGTTTTTCAAGGATTCTTGAGCCATGTTGCTACAAGTAGAAATTTTACTTTCAAATTAAAATGATCTTTTTCCATTTTACACATAGGTATTTATAATTCTCCATGCAAAACTGCAACTTTACTGAAGGTGTTGCCAAGATATTCACTAGCATTAACTAGCGTTATTTCGAAACAATTAGAGTGTCTATACAGCTATTCCGTTATTTAGAAATAATTTCAAAATGACAGCTTATTCCAAAATCATTCTAAGAGGAATAACACCTGTTCTGAAATAGCTATTTTGAAATTAGACGTGTGTAGATGCTCCCCTGCTGCTATATCTAAATAGCCCCTCACCAGCGCCATTCTAAGTTATTCCTCCCTAGTGCCTCCTGGGGCTCTAAATCGAGATAGCACGTCTACATTATGGAAGCCTGCCTCGGACTAATTTTGAGGCTTCCCTGCAGTGTAGACGTACTATTTTGAAATAAGCCATTTCGGAATAACTATTCTGAATTATCTTATTTTGAAATAAGCGTGCAGTGTAGATGTTACCTTACAGTTGTTATTCTTATTCAGAATACTTGATTGAATACTCAAAAATTTCACTTTTCTATGCTATGAATGGCTGAAATTTCTAATCCCAATACTCCACAGTTCACTTCCATTAAAAAAATTAAATAAGAAAGGAGGAAAATAGGAGTAAAAAAAGATTTTCAATCTAAGGGATTTTTAGAAATATTAAAAATTAAGAATTGCTTGAAATAAAAAAGGAACTTTGCCAGTTTAAGCCCTGCATTTATGTTTTGCTTTAAGAATTTTCACAAAAACCAACAGAAAAACGTCCACATTATTTTCCATGTTAAATTAGTCTGGGTGTTCATTTTCCCTGATGCATTTTCCCTTACATTTCAAATGTAAGTGCATTCTTACACTTAACTCTTCAGGGAAGGGATCACCTTTCTGTGACATGTCAGTTCAGTGTCTACCATATTAGGACCCTTATCTGGCTCTGCAGGTACTCCCATAATACAAACAACAACAACTGTGTTAGGGATGTTAGAAATTGTTTATTTTAGTAATCATGTCGCGGCAACAATTCTTAGTGATTACACAGTTACTAAAATGCTCCCCCTGGGAGTGTGGCCAGCAGCCAATGAGCTCCCAGGACCACTCCTGGGGAGCACCCTACCACCCCACGCTACTGCCTCTGTATCAGACCTGTATCAGGTGGCAGGCAGGAGCCAGTCTGTGAGAGGAGCCAGTTTAAAAGTCAGCTCCTCGCATAGATTGGCTCCCACCTGCCTTCCCGTGCTGCTGCCTCTGATACAGAGCAGCAGTGCAGGTCGGCGGCAGCCCCTGTCCATGGGGTGGAGATTGAGGAAGGGAAGAGAGAGAGGAGAACCGAGCTCCCCAGGGACAGACTACTCTGGCATTCCATGGAGCAACCTCTGCCCACAGCGAGCCCAGGCCTGCAACAGAGAATGGCTGTGCCACCCCACGCTGCTGCTCTGTATCAGAGGCAGCAGCAGCACAGGGCAGCAGGCGGCTCCCCTGCGTGCTTTTCATTTAAAAAACTCGGACCAGCGGGCTGCGATTGAGCCAGCCTGCCAGTCAGAGTTTTAAACACAGAGCACGTGGGAAGGGGAGATGTTGAGCTTAACCAGGACGATTAACTTATAATCATTCACGTATTGATTAAACAGATATCCAACTATCCCTAAACTGTGTACGTGACCTAAAGAGAAACACTTACTAGCTTGACTAGTCTATGTTCATTGTCCAAACCATGTGCAAAAGTAAACAAAAAAGTGGAAATGGTGAAAGGTGTATTTGATTTTCAAAACCAATTTAAAAAAAAAATCAGCTCTCATTGTTTACAGTATTATAACACCAAATCATTCTAATGATAACAATGTTCCATGAACCAAATGCAAATATTAAGTATGCTTTAAAACTCTAAAGATTTATCAAAGCTTGCTGCAATTTTCAAGAAAACAGTTTAATATTTCAGTTAACCTGACAAAGCCAGACTCTTCAATGCTTAGAGACACAAATATTACACAGTCTCAAACAGATGATATACATGAGCAACTTATCAAGTATGTTCAACAGACACTGTAATTCTGCAGAAAATGGTAGGTAATGTTAGTTGAATTGTATTTTGTGTAGGGACATTAAATTTCATATAACTGAATTAGTGATGTAAAATTTTGATTAATTGGCTAATCAAATATTTGATGCAATTTGCATTGACTATTTGATTAGTCAATAAGGTGCCTCCATCTTTGAGGTGTAGCAACAGTCCCAGGGAAGTTGTTACACTTCAAAGGCAGGAGAGCACAGGGCCAGCGGAGGACTCAAGCAGTCTCCCGCTGGCCCTGTGCTCCCCTCAGCATTTCAAAGAGGCAGTGCTGCATGGAGACCAGAGTTAGCAGGAGAGTCCCCAGCTGACCCTGAGCTCCACGTGGCACTGCCACTTTGAAGCACCCTCTCCTCTTTTCCCCTCTCCTTGCTGCCTCTTTTTGATAGAGGCAGCAAGTGGGGGGGAAGCGACTAGTTGCTTTTGTTTATCGGATAGTCGACAAGCCATTCACATCCCTAAACTGCGTAACCACATGAAACCTTAGTAGTTACACGACTATTTGATAGTCCTCAAGGGCAGGAGCAGCAGCCAGTGCACTCCCAGCCCCACTTCAAGGGAGCCCCTTGCTACATCTGTATCAGAGGCAGCAGCATGGGTTGGAGTGGCAGGCAGAGACGATCCTCAAGGGGAGCCAGTTTAAAAACCAGTTCCCCACGCAGACCAGCTGCCTGCCGCCCCATGCTGCTGCCTCCGATACAGAGGCAGTAGCACAGGGTGGCAGTAGCCCCATCCGTGGTGGTGGTGGTGGGGGTGTCTAAGCTCCCAATGGACAGAGGCTGCTCTGTTGGATGCGGAGCAATCTCTGTCGGCAGGGAGCTCAAGCCCACTGTGGACAGAGGCTGCTTCATGGCAGCCTCCCCTGCCTACTACCCTCCCCCCCCCGGCACTGCTGCCTCTGACCGAGGTAGCAGCATGGGGTAGGGCAGACGGCACCGCAGAACTGGTGCTGGGGGGGAGCTGGCTTTTAAGGCAGCTCCCCACATGTATTGGCTGCAGCCTGCCTCTCTCACCCTCTGTGCTGCCGCATCTCTATCAGAGGCAGCAGCATGGAGGTGGGGGGGAGCAGGCAGATCTAGTGCTCGGGGGGAGCCTGCTTAAAATCCAACGCCTCACAGGCACTGTCTCCCACTCTCCCCACCCTCGATACAGAGGCAGCGGGTGGATCGGGGGGGAAGAACGCGTGTAGTCAACAAGATTAACTGATAATCCTAGGCAATGACATCCCTAATTGTGTGGTTTTTTTCTCATTGTAAGCAGGAATTAAAATATTTACTCACAAATGAAAGTTCTCTCCTTTCTGGGCAGGCACTTCTATTCAGCAGTCTCTGAGACAATACATCACCATGCAAAAAGTAACCTCAATCCTCCCTGTACAAGTAGTGTGAAATTATTACAGCAATTTTGGACTTTCAGTAATTTCAAATCACCCAGGTTTTGATGTATAATACAGTATATAAGAAGGCATGACCTTTTAAAATAAATATATTGTATTAATACTAATGCACTCATCCATATGCAAGGGCATACTGAAAGTAACTGTATGAGTCGTGTCTAATAGATGAATGATTATGTCATCATAGGTGTAATATGTTTGAAGGATCTGGCTTTTTCAGCTGTTTACTTACTCTAGAAGTAATTTTGTGCTCCAGACTTGCTCCTAAGGTTTTTTCCATCCATTCCTTCAAAATAGGTAACACCATGCCACTCAACCTGTACCTGAAACGTAAAGGCTACATTACACTGGTGGTTCTTAATATGAAATGAGCTTATGTAAAATTAGATAAATGTCTTGCTTATTTGTATTTATGCGGAACAAGGGGAAGTTTTATTTAGCATTCATATCCAGATCTGCAAAATTATGCAGATATAGTGTTAAATATAAACATTTAATTATATAGATACGTTAAGACTATATGCCTTAAAAACAGATTGGTTTGTATCTAATGGAAATATAGATACTACTATCTACAAAAATGTTTACTTTTTGAATCTTACTATTTTTTAATTTGAATATTTTGTGCCAAAGGAGTTCAAAGGGGATAATTATGTAACGTGCAAGAAAGTACTTCCTTTGACCATTTTAAATTGATCTTTCATTTCTTGTGAATGTCATTTTCCATTATGTGAAGTAGCAAAAAATAGGAGCACTTTATTAGCCTCTATATACCATTTATTCTTTTGCATGTCTATGTAATGCCACCCTTGTTTTTTCTCCCTCTGAACTACAATTACAATATTGTCTATTTCTTCTCAGACTCCTTTCATGTCATTGATAATTTCCGCCCATCTTTGAATACAACTTCCCCCTCTTTTTTTAAGCAGGAAGCATGATCAGAACTAAACACAGAATTACAGGTAAAGGTGTCCATTAACATAGTGTGGAACTATACTGGTTTCAGTAGTATTTATACCATTACTTTTAAATCTGAACTTTTGTTTTGACATCCCACTGTACATGGAACAGATTTTCATTAACTCAACCAAAATCATTTTCCTTATTGCATTTCACAAGAGTGAAATCTTGGCCATTAAAGTCAATGACAATTCTCCCACTGACTTTAACAGGACCGGGGGCGGGGGGAACCGGTGGATCTGCAGGTGACAGGCTGCTGCTGAAACTGACAGGAGATTTTCTCCCCTCCCTGTCCCTGATGCTTTTACCAGTAGACTCCCTATAGTCCAGGATCAAAAGAGCGGTGGTAGTGTAATTGACTAACAACTTCTTGAAGCAGCTGCCTGCCTCTCGCCCCCTCTCTGCCGCCACCACTTGTAGGCTTTGCCTCCCTGCAAAAAGGCGGAGGGTTTGGCCCTCGCTGCACCGTTCCCCACCGACCCCCGCCCCTCCCTCCGCTCCCCCCCCGCCCCCACCAGAGGCAGTAGAAGAAAGATAAATTGCGAGCCTGTCACCTGCCGATCCAGCCAGCAGTAGTGTAATTGACTAACAACTTCATGAAGCATCTGCCTGCCTCTCGCCCCCTCTCTGCCGCCGCCGCTTGGAGGCTTTGCCTCCCTGCAAAATGGCGGAGGGTTCAGCCCTCACCGTGCCGTTCCCCGCCGAGCCCCCGCCCTAGGCAGTGCAGGTCCCGGCAGACCCGTCACAGCCCCCCCGCCGGAGTACCTCCCGATAATCCGGCACCTCCGATAATCCAGCACCTGGGTCCCAAAGGTGCCGGATTATCGGAAGTCTACTGTACTGCAGAATCCGCAGCGCACGTAACCCCTAAGATTTTTAGCAGTTACATGGTTACCTTTTTAAATGACTTTTTACATCCCTACAACATACTAGATCTTGACATTCCCAATGTTACTAACAGACTCTCTAGACTCCACAATTCCCCCCCCTCTTCCCAACATTAGAGAATAGGAGTTGAATCTTTCAACTTTTCTTCAGTGTCAGAACTCTGAGTAAACAAAAAAAGTTTTACAATCTTATTAAAAATCTTTTCCCGCTGAACTGCTTAGATTTTGTTCTCTTAGAATATCAGAGGGGTAGCCGTGTTAGTCTGGATCTGCAAAGCGTAGTGAGTCTGTGGCACTATAGACTAATCAAGTGTTGGAGCACAGCATTGCGGGCAAAGACCTACTTCGCCAGATGCATCTGACGAAGTGGGTCTTTGCCCACAAAAGCTTATTCTCCAACACTTCGGTTAGTCTATAAGATGCCACAGGACTTCTCGCCGCTTTCTCTTAGCATGTCAATCTTACTGGTTCGCCACAAGCCCAAAGGGTTCTCCAATATAGAAAGTCAAGACTTTTATTATAAAAAAAATAAAAATAAAAATTTGACTTTATGAACCCTAAACAAAAAAGGCACAAACTTTATTTTACTTTTTAGTTCACTTTTAAATAGACTGCTTGTTTCACAGTGTGCGTGCCTGGAAAATACTTCCCCACAGTCAGTATGCATAATATAAACATTTCAAAATTAAAGTCTAGTCTGGAAGAGTCAAATTTTCTTTAAGACTTTTTCTTAGTTAATTTAATTTATTTTAATAGTTAACTTTGCTTTAGATCAATTTCGTTTTTTACTCACTGAAATGACAAACCCATTATGGAGTTTAAATTTAGTTTATGATTGACTCAAAATTGAAATTCATTTAGTATGTTACAGACGTTGCTTCCATTAATTCTAACAGCTAATCTTTGTAAAAGAGATTGTGCTAACTCGCTTAGCATATTTTGGTGCTATAATACTCATGCTTAACGCCAATAATTTTCAAATTAAGCTCTGGCTTCACATTGGTTCAAACTAAAGGGTTTTTTTCAGATATTAAAAATAAGCCACAGCAACAATGTTTCTGAAAACCATCTGAAATATGAAAAGTGTACAAGATGAAGACCATAGTCCAAAATGTTTAGAAAAAAATGTGGTAGAATTTGTAGATAAAGAAACTGAATTGGCTTCAAAACACCTTCCCATTGATTCCTCCTTACTGTGTTTGCACAAATCTAGTATATATGTTGCTAAATGACTATCAAGTATGTAATCTGAATTACTTTGTGTTTATGTAATATAATTCAGCCAATGAACAATAAATACATAAAACTAAATATACATACACACAGAAGATGAAGATGTAGAATTTCACATTGTCAAAGTGTGATTTTACTTAAAAGAAAAATATGAATTCTGTACTAGTCATGGTTAAAATAGTTTCTCTGGAGATTGCTGTACATTCTTACCATCCTCTAGTTTGATTTTATTACCACAGAGTTGTAGTCTGATAAAACTATTTTAGAAGTTTAGATCATTCGTTAACCTAGCTCTAGATAAAATTATATAGTGATAACTCTGATTAAGACAGTCTTAAGGTTTCATTTTAACCAAGAGGTTGTGTGTTTAAGTTTCTTTAGCACCGCTTACTATATAGCCAATAAAGAAATATGGGATAGCTAGATGAATTTTGTGGAGAGAGGAATCCAAAAAAGTTAAAGAAGCTATATTAATTATCAAGTGTCTCAGAAATGGTTAAAGGTTAAAATGAGCCAAGAGAACCAGGGGTCTAAAAAAAACAAAACAAAACAAAAAAAACCCAAAAAACCCAACACACCTTCCTCCAGCACAGTATCTGTGCATGGCTGCTATTCTAATCAAATACATATGGCATCATCCTTAACAGCCCTAAAAAAACCTCAGCTCAAAGGATCCTCAAAACCCCACCCAAACTCTGCATCACCCGGATGCATACTCTTCCCACATGGCACCCCAATTTAGCCTGCCAGATGAGAGGAGGGTGACATATTTGCGTTAACCCCCACATTGGGAGCCTCTGCTAGTCAAATGGAGAATCACTTGAGTAGTAAAGATCTATATATTGGGTATTTATATACCCCCATATTACAGTAGCATCTGGACATCCCACAGTCTAACGTATTTATCCTCACCACAACTCTGATCCAAGGAATATTTTATGACCACCAATGGAATGTCTATACATGAATACAGTTTCTTGTAAAACATACTGGCATTTAACTAATCAATAATATGAAATGCTAGTTCTCACATGAGATTCTTAGAACTCAAGACTACTCAGGAGTATTACATACTGATCAAATCTTAGGTCAGTGAGTATTATAATGGAGACACTAGGCGAAGTTACACCTTCAGCTTGGTGATTACTTGAAATTATGGGGAAGGCTAATTTTGCTTAACTTGTCCTCTAAAAAGCATTTAAGCTTTTAACAAGGCATGAAAAGAATTAACCCTCAATGAAGGTTTATTTTACTATCCACAAAAATGCAAACAGTAACATTTTAAGTTTATTCTATAGGATGTGCACCCCCCCTCAAAAAACAAACACAAAAAACAAAGAAAAAAAACCCACCTTTCACATATATTGTGTAGTGTTCTAAATCAAAATATAAATTATCAAAAATAAATGCTGAAAACAAGAAAGTTCATAACAGACACATTCCAGTGATGCCAGGTATTTGATTTACCTTTTTCCTGTGAACTCTGCTTGTCCCTTCTTATTAAATATAAATTTGGAATCATTATATCCCCATCCATTCCACTTCAGAATTTCTTGCCTTAAGGGGAAAAAGATTTTAATACAAGTTAGTAGACTGTTGACTTCCATTGTTTTAGCTTTTGCAACAATTTAAGATGAACTTTATTTAAATATGCTCTCTCCCCACCAGTTTAGAATTTAAAAATTCAGATGCATATAGTAAATGTACAACTCCACACAGCTAGAACTATATCTAGCTTCACAATTGTTACACCTGCCATATAAAAGAGAATAGTACAAAGCTAGCATATGAAAGAAAATTATATGAAAAAATCAGCTGCAGCCAACAGGTCTTATGTAGAAGAAAAAAGTATGTAAAACGTGTAGGATTTTCTGCATTACATTTAATATAGCCATTTAACAATTTAGCACTAGTATTTGAATATGTGAGCTTTACCTTGGAAAATTTCTTTCACCAAAGAAAGCAACAACAACAAAAACTTGTTTAATTATTTGTCCCAGACAAAAATATTAAACTGGTGTTAAATTTAAGAGAACATACAGCAAATGGGATGACGACTTTTTAAAACGCAAAATTGCCTCAGAATTCTACCTAGTGATACAGGTTGAACCTCCCAAATCCTGGACTTTCTGGTCCAGCAACATTCATGCTTCAGCAGCGCCACAGATGTTGCTGGACCAAATAGCCTCCAGAGATGGAGAGTGGGAGCCAGCTGGGAGAACGAAGGACTGGGGAGCCCTGGCTAGACCAGCAGTGGCTAGACCAGTTAGCAGCTGGGAAGCCCCAGGCCAGCTGGGAAATGCCAGGCATCAGCAAGACCAGGCAGCAAATGGGGAGCCACTGCCCCAGCCAGGGGACCACCAGTGTCATCTGGGCCAGGCAGCAAATTGGGAGTCCCTGCCCCACCTGGGGAACCCCTTGACGCAGCAGGGCCAGGCAGCTCCAGAGAAGTCCCAGCAGGAGCAGGACTGGCCAGAGCACTGGGGCCGGTGACAGCCAGACAGTCCCAGCCAGGAAACCCACAGTGGCAGCGAGCCAAGTGGCCCTAGCTAGGGAACCCCTTGAACCTCCAGTGGCAGTGGGGCTGGGCAGCCCCAGCCAGAGAACCTCTGGCAGCAGTGGGGCCAGGTGGCAGCAGGTGAGCCTTGGCCAGGGAGCAATGGGGAATCTTCAGCAGCAGCAGGGCGTTGTCGACTGAGCAGGACTGGTGGCGTCGGGGTAGTCACAACAGGGGAAACCAAGGAATCTCTGGCAGCAGTGAGTGGGATCCCCAGCACTGGGAGCATTGACCTTCCCTGGTACAACCAACTCCCTGGTTCAGGACAGCTCAGGGTTCAGACAGTGCTAGACCAGAGAGGTCCAACCTGTACAACATATCTTCAGCTAATTACAGGCAATCAACCTTTACAATTATAACTGAAAAATAATTGAAGGGTAAGTTTACTGGTATGTTTTGGCTACGGTGTGCCACTGAGCTAGGACTTGTTGTCAAGTATGCACATGTGAGCTATCAGCCTGGCCCAACCTCCACCGTCCATCACATTAAGATGATGTCCCTGTACAATATGTTGTAGCCTAGCGAACGAAGAGCTACGAATCCAAAGATCAGGAATGAAGGTCACTGCCCTTTACTAGTTTTTATTAATATTTATGTATACTTGACAGCTACTAAAGTTTTTAGCTAACTAGCAATGGTTGTACAAGGTCAATTCAGGCATATCTGGGATTCATATCCTAGTTTCTGGTAAGGCAGGCTCAAGACCTCAAATTTCATACACTGAGCCACGAATGCGTTTTGAAAGGCATATGCCAAATGGAATCAGGCAGGACAAATCAGTGTAGTGTAGTGTTTCCAAAAACCACTTTGAGAAACCTGAAAACTGGCTGCTCCAGTGTATTTACTTACTGGCACCGCAGCCACAGAGCCTTGCGGCTCCTATTGGCTCTGTTTCACCGTTTGCATCCAAGAGGATCTGCAGGAAGTGGTGGCCTGGTTCACGCTAATTGAGTAGTCAATAGAATTTTTATCGACTACTTTGAAAAATACTGGTGTAGTGATAAGGGGAGGACAGGAATTTTCCAGTTAAATTATTTTTGGCAAAAAATCCAACCAACCAGAAGCACAAGAACGCATCAGTTTCTCAACTTTAATCTCAAAGGGTTCTCAGATTCAGCAAGGAATTTATGGCCAAAGCCAGAACACGCAGATTATCTGGAGGACAAAAGACAATCACTATGTAATGAGATGAACTAAGGCTGCTGAAGACTTGGATTCTGTTCCAGGTTCAGACTGCAGACTAGGGATGTTAAATTTAGATGCAATTTGCTATCAACTATTTGATTAGTCAAGAAGGGCGCTTCCACCTTTGAAATGTAGCAACAGCCCCAGTGGCGAAAGCGCTGCAGGGAACACGGGTCCAGTGGGGGATTCAAGCAGTCTCCCGCTGGCCCCATACCGTTTCAAAGCGGCAGCGCCACACGGAACCCAGGGTCAGCAGGCTCCATGCAGTGCTGCCGTTTTGAAGCACTTCCTCCTCCGGCTCTTTCTGATAGAGGCAGCAGGAGTGAGGGGAGCAACTTGTCGACTAGTGTGAAGATGTGTTATTTTGGACAGATTGCTTAAAATGCAATTTTGGGGTAGCTCCTCCAACTTCTTGAAAGATTAGGCAAAAGGATGGTCTTATGTTTAATGGAACGGCCTGGATCTCAGACACCTGCTCTACTGCTGACTGCGGGACCTTGTCCAACCTGCTTAGTTGCTAAAAATAAAATGCTTCTCCCCAGCTGTAGACTATTTGGTCTCTACAAATTTTGGCTGATTTGGTGCTGAGGATCTCTGAGACTCAAGGAAAGGGGGAGGATGGAAAATCTGTACCAATCACATGTTGATGAAAGGGGGAAAGGGACTCAGAAGAAAGAGATATAAGAGGGATATTTGGGGAAGTAGCAGGCCTGGGCCAGTATTATGCTTTTTGTAAAATAGTAATGTACTTACTACAGGTTGAATCTCTGTAATTTGGGACTCCCTGGTCCGGCAACATCCCTCGTCTGGCAGGACCATGGATGTTCCAGAACCAGAGAGTCCCAGTGGAAGGCTGCCTGGTGGGGCCAGGAGCCCAGCGCTCCACAGTGGGGCTACCCAGCAGAGAGGGAGCTGGGTTGCCCGGCATAGCAGGGAAGGAGGTGGGGGGACTGGCAGGGCAGTGAGGCTGGCGGCAAGGGGGATCTGTATTACTGCAATCTCACCCACCTCCCCTTCCTCACAATAGGAATCTCCCCAAGCATGTACTCAGTACTTTACTGGAGAAGCAGAGAGCTCAGAGCTGAAAAATTCTGCATACCACAAGCATGACACTGAGCCATTCTTTCTGGAGCTGGCCCTCAACCTGGTCCCTTTGCGATCCCAACATTCTCAAACAAGAGAAACTCACAAGCAAAATCTTTAAGGAGAAGATAAGATTGTAGGCTTTCAGCACTGCCCTCTGCTTCTTCCAGAAGGTGAGAATTTAATTCCTGGAACTCAAAATAAGAAAACCAGGAAACAGAGTGGCACCTCCTAGCCAGCACATCCACACTACCTAAAACTCTGCCCTCCCAAATGTGCATGATGTTAGAAACTGGGAATGTGATAATATTTTACCCTTCCCTAACCAAACCTCCACATTCTGTGCCCACCTACGCTACAATTCAGCATTCCTATAATACAGACCTTCAGATCCTCACTGGGCTCTATACAGCACCACTGATCTATTTACTTCAGGTTTGCAGACACTGAAGTTTGCATACGGTCCTGTGAACTCCCTGAAGGAATTATTAGGGCAGGAATCAAAGGAGATAGATTTAAGATTAAGGAGACGCTTTCCATTAAAAGTCAGCATTTCCTGATTTCCTAAAGTTTGAATTTTGGGAATGATTTTCTGCAAGGTACAAACAGCACAAGGTCATGCTCAATACCTAAACTTAAGGTTAAAGTTTTTTGATCCAAATATGTAAGGTAAATATTCCGCCTATTTAAGAGGAAAATAAATCTCAGTGCAGCTTTAACTTGAGCTGCAGCTACTATCGTCATAATACCCAGGTACTATAATGCAAATTATGTATAGGGTAACAGTTTCCAAAACTTTCTAAAATTTCAAAACTTTATTTTCTTCATTTGTTATTACAATCTGAAAAATGAACTATGTATTTTTAAAAGTATTTTGGTCTTCATGCAGATAAAATTGTGAATACAGTAATTACTCGTTTAACATGTGCCCACTTAACACGTTTTCGCAATAGCACAATTTTTTTAAGGAACATTTCTCAAACACGACCATCCCCGAAATAACACAAAAATAATCAAGTGGCAGACTACTTCGAGCAGCAGTATAAGTTGGTGAAAACAGTGGTAATACTCATGAGTGGATGAATACACATGGTCACAGCGCTCTTCCGCTCACTCACGTGTTTATCTTTGTGTTTTAACAAACTACGGCGACTTGTGTTGCTAGATAGCTAATGTTGACATTGACGACCCAGCACCAACAAAAAAATGGACTTTGCCACCACCATCTGAAACACAACCCCCACCTTTTCCATTCTTTTTAATGGGAAAATTGACCCTGCATAGCACGTTTTCACTTAGCACAAACATTTTCAGAAATGCATCTCTGGTATTAAATGAGGAATTTACAGTATTAAAGACAGGATGTTTTAGCATATGTATAAGGATATTAGAAAAAACATCTGTAAAAAAGCAAGCTACTATGGCAACACTGACAATAGGAAATAAAAGTTGTGAAAATACCATGGTAAATAGGGTCTTGAGTAATTTTAAATGTTTTACTTTCATTCACACAATAATAAACACCAGATTTTAAAAGCTATACTGCAGTCAGCCTCAAAACAAGTTTGGCATCTCTTTTAGGGATGTTTATGAAAAAAGGAGATATTAGAACATCTGCTTGGCCCTCCTGTCTCTTTTCCCTGAAACCAGGACCTCTTCCTCCCACCCCTTGTCTGTGACCAAAGGGGAGAGTATTGGGATTCTCTCCTATCCCTAAAGTGGGGGATGGGAAACACTGGTCATATGAAAGCTACCCTCCTATGCTATTTTAGGCCCTTAATTATCTTGGCCAATCCAAGGCCTGGACAACCTTTCCAGAATAATAATCCTCTTCTCCTACTTGTGTTTTATTTCCCCTCTACTCCTCCATGAACACAGCCCACCTTCTCCTGCCATTCCAGCTTCTCCTCTACCACCAGCTGCCCAGTGAGGATCTAATTGAGGCAAGCTCTGGCAATTGTTAGGGTGGGGGAGTTGAGGTGCTGATGGATTCACTACCCAAGTCACAGGCTGCATGATGTGCTCTAAATGAAACATGCAGTCTGTGGCATGGGAAACTCCAGCAATATCCCCAACCCATTCAAAACTGCTGTGGCTCACTTCCTACAGTCTGAGCATATGCCATAAGGGTGATGAAGAATACCTCTATGGCCATGCCATTATTTACTGCGCTCAGACACGAGCGGTGGTGAGACATGCACACATTTGCAAAATTAGTAGATTTAAGCCTGAATTAGTAATTTTGTAATTACATGTAAAAATCAGAAGAACTGTGGACAATTAGGGAGGGCTGGTATCTCTTGGAACATGCATTTCTTTCAAAGTCTTGGGTTGTGTGTTTTTGTATCTTTGCTGAAAAAATAGGCAAAAATAACCAAATAGGTTTTCTTCTCTCCCTATGGAGCTACTTGCTATTGAATGATGGCAACCATTCAGTTTATAGAATAAAATGCAATAGAGTTAGGGTTGCCAGATGGTTTCAGAAAACAACAACAACAACAAAACACGCCAGGAAAAAGTTTAAGCAAAAAAACAAAAACCAAACCAAACCACCGTGGCCCCTTTAAAAACCGTGTGGTGAGGCTTTTCGGCCCTAACAGGCTTCCGGTATCTCTTACTACATTTAAAAAGCAAAGTCACAGCAGTCCCATACCAACACAAGCCAGGACTGCTTAATCCCAGCTCGAGCCGAGTCCGTGAGGTACCCCTGCTGCAGCTCTGCAATTTAAATGTAGTAGGAGTGGGGCTGCCTGCATGCCCAGATCTTATTACATTTAAACTGCAGAGACACAGCAGAGGTAGCTCCTGGACCAGAGCAAGCCAGGACAGAGCACCTTCCCTTATCGACTAATTGTCTAGTCAATACAATTTGTATCGACTACACGTTTAGTCAGTTACCTACTTCTTAACATCCCTACTGGGTACAGGTAAATTAAAAATAATAATAATAATAATAATAATCTGACAATAAGCCAGATAAGACTGACATCAAAATGTATACTTATCAAATTGAAGTATACTTTTATCATCATAGAATCTTAGAATACTAGGACTGGAAGGGACCTCGAGAGGTTATCGAGTCCAGTCCCCTGCCCTCATGGCAGGACCAAATACTGTCTAGACCATCCCTGATAGACATTCTTCTAACCTACTCTTAAATATCTCCAGAGATGGAGATTCCACAACCTCCCTGGGCAATTTATTCCAGTGTTTGACTACCCTGACAGTTAGGAACTTTTTCCTAATGTCCAACCTAAACCTCCCTTGCTGCAGTTTAAGCCCATTGCTTCATGTTCTATCCTCAGAGGCCAAGATGAACAAGTTTTCTCCCTCCTCCTTATCCCTTTTAGATATCTGAAAACTGCTATCACGTCCCCCCTCAATCTTCTCTTTTCTAAACTAAACAAACCCAATTCCTTCAGCCTTCCCTCGTAGGTCATTTTCTCTAAACCTTTAATCATTCTCATTGCTCTTCTCTGGACCCTCTCCAATTTCTCCACATCTTTCTTGAAATGCGGTGCCCAAAACTGAACACAATACTCCAATTGAGGCCTAACCAGCGCAGAGTAGAGCAGAAGAATGACTTCTCATGTCTTGCTCACAACACACCTGTTAATGCATCCCAGAATCATGTTTGCTTTCTTTGCAACAGCATCACACTGCTGGCTCATATTCAACTTGTGGTCCACTATAACCCCTAGATCCCTTTCTGCCGTACTCCTTCCCAGACCGCTGTTTCCCATTCTGTATGTATGAAACTGATTGTTCCTTCCTAAGTGGAGCACTTTGCATTTGTCTTTATTAAACTTCATCCTATTTACCTCAGACCATTTCTCCAATTTGTCCAGGTCATTTTGAATTATTACCCTATCCTCCAGATTAGTCGCAACCCCTCCCAGCTTGGTATCATCTGCAAACTTAATAAGCGTACTTTCTATACCAATATCTAAATCGTTGATGAAGATATTGAACAGAGCCGGTCCCAAAACAGACTCTGCGAACCCCACTTGTTATGCCTTTCCAGCAGGATTGTGAACCATTAATAACTACCCTCTGAGTACGGTTATCCAGCCAGTGATGCACCCACCTTATAGTAGTCCCATCTAAGTTGTATTTACCTAATTTATTGATAAGAATATTATGCGAGACCGTATCAAACGCCTTACTAAAGTCTAGGTATACCACATCTACCGCTTCTCCCTTATCCACAAGGCTCGTTATCCTATTAAAGAAAGCTATCAGATTGGTTTGACATGATTTGTTCTTTACAAATCCATGCTGGCTGTTCCCTATCACCTTGCCACATTCCAAGTGTTTACAGACGATTTCCTTAATTACTTGCTCCATTATCTTCCCTGGCACTAACTGATCTGTAGTTTCCTGGGTTGTTCTTATTTCCCTTTTTATAAATGGGCACGATATTTGCCCTTTTCCAGTCTTCTGGAATCAGTCCTGTCTCCCAAGATTTTCCAAAGATGATAGCTAGAGGCTCAGATACCTCCTCTATCAGCTCCTTGAGTTATTAGTAGAACAACAAGATAATTTCTGGGTACAGTTCCACTACAACAAACTGGAGTTACCAACAGGTTTCAAGTCTTAAAATCTCATGCTCAAGTACTAGGCTAACAGGCAGCAGTATAAAACATTAAGAAGTTGACCTTCAGAGCTCCACAGAGAACACATTTACCAGTCAGCTGTCATCACAAGAACTAGAATTTTCTATATTATGACTTTCAAGTCTCTTATTAGGTTACAGTTAGAATTAAGAGTAGAGCTCTTGAAGCTACATACAAAGAAAGAAAAAGTTCTTATTTTCCCTAAGAAACATTGTTACTTTCCCAAGAGCATGCTCATCAACTCTCACTTGTAAGTACACATACTGGTAGTATGTAATACCAATTACTGTAAGTTATATAGTACTTTACATTTTGCACACTGTATAAACTGATTAGACCTCAGCCCCGAAGTACTAATTTTTTAACCTTTAAAATGGGGTAAGCAGCTTCCAAAAATCTCTGTGCTCAGTGAATAAACTCTCCAACTTCCCAATAATGGGCAATACTAAAATGTAAATAGTTATTCTCAGGAGATCACTGCCCCTTCCTTATTAAGCTGTACAAAAATGGTCTCCAATCTTCTTACAATCAAAATCACTTTTCTGAATTTAAAGGCAAGCCAAGACCTATTCTGCTCCTTCCTAAATCCATGCTAACACCATCCCTCTTTCTCTGTTACTTGCTTTCCCCCACCCTCATAGGGCTGGGGCAGAGGGTCAGGCTCTGGGATGGAAAGGAGGGATTTGCAGTGTGGGAGGAGAACCATACTGAGCCTGGGGCAGAGGGCTGGGGTGCAGGAGGGAGTCGGGGAGTGACGCAGGGCTGAAGCTGTGGGTTGGGTACTGGTCCTGGGAAGGGGCTCAGGGCTGGGGCTCGTGGTGCTAGAGGCAGTATGGGGTGCAGGAGGGCACTCAGGGCTGGGACTTGGGATACAGGAAAAGGCAGGTGGTTCAGGGCGATGGCTGGGAGAAGGACTGGGGTGCAGCCCCCTGCTGGGCAGCACTTATGTGCAGCTCCCAGGTGGCAGTACAGGAAGGCTAATGCAGACTTCCTGCCTGCCCTGGCCCACATGACAACACCGAAGTCAACAGTGTGCCCCCCAGAGGTAGGGGACAGAGGGCACATGACTCTCCCCTAAGGTCTCATGGCTATGAATGGGGAACTGTGGCCAATGGGAGCTGCAAGAATGGCATTGTCAGGCAGAGCAGCATACCAAGAACCCTGCTACTACCCCTCCTCTTCTTCCAGGGCTACGCTGGCTGCTTCCGGGTTCAGTGTGGGGCCAGAGAAGGCAGGGACTTGGGAGCCTGCCTTACTAGGTGATGCCTACCAGGTATTGGTTAACCACCTCCCTCTCCCACCCCTCCTGCATGCTCCTGTTGCCAGCCCCTGCATGACCATAGGGGGAAGGGAAGGGGAGGCAGTAGCAGCTGCCCCTATGCAACCAGGGTGAGGAGGCTGGACTGGTGAGGTCCCACAGTGGGATCCCATGCTAAATCAGTTAACCAGTTAAACCTAGCATTTAACTGGTTAACTTATTCACAGAGATTTTAAATCCCTATTAGCAGACTGGCATGTTTATACACTAGACAATCTCAGAGAAAAATACTGCAGTGGTTATAGCTTGTCTTGTGTCCTGCATGCAAAGAGGGTGGGAAAGCTGCTAGTGGCATCCTCCCCACACCTCTGGGCAGGGGTGGAGTGGCTGTCTTTGAATAGCCAGACAGAGATATTACAAGAGCCCAACAAGGAACTTTGGAAAAAAAAAAATCACTCACAGCAGAACTGAACAGTGCTTGTTGAATTTTTTAATATAGGATCAGATGCTTTCGTGAACTTGTAAATGCAAGTGTAATCTAATTTATAAATATTGTTTGCTTTGACTACTTCTATGCATTCTCTAGTTATTTATTCCTCCAAAAACAGCTTTGAGGGTCAGGTGACCAGAGAGAAGGAAAACCCTGTAGAAAAAAAAACATGTCATACAAAATTTTAACAATTTATCAGGGGTAAAGCTTTAAAATTACAAAAGAAAAACATTTATGCCAATCCACATATACCAATGTAGTTTATTGTGACTACACATATATATACCAACCACTCATGGATCAATGTGTGAAAAGCTATGGTCTCCCTTGCTACCCCTGATATAGAGTGGTAGAAGAAATAAAGCATCCTATAATGTTACATATGGTTTATTTGGGGTGCAAGAAGAAACCACTCTAATTCCCCCAAGGACTGCAAAGGTTGGAGAGTCTGGGATTTTTGGACTTTAGGACAGAATCTGCAACTTTTGGATTTGCAGCTTGAGAAGATCCATTATGTCCTGGTGTATTTCCTTCTCTTGTTCTGCTGGAACTCTTGGGACTTTTTTCCTGTCCTCTGTCTTTCTCCATGCCGTCAGTCACATAGACCCTCCAAGCCCCTTGTCCATAGTCCAATTCAGCATTCACTTGCAGGATCTCACAGAATAGGTCTCCCGTAGTCCTCTTCATCAGGGTCAAGCATTCTACATGCATGGAGACAACATCCCTCAAGATTGGCATGCCAGAAGCTGCTGCTAAAAACAGATGTATAATTTGACTTACAGTCACAGGGGAAAGAAGAAAAAAAGTTTCAAAACTCCCTTTTAGTCCCATAAACACTTAATAAAAAGGCTTACTGGTATTTCAGCTTCATCCACTTTGGAACACTTCAGCATAGTACCACTCTCCAGACCAACACGGTGAATATAACATACCAGAAGCAAGCAGAGAAAAAAAAATTCTGTAGCGTGAGGCTTTAAACTTTTAGTCCTTATTTACCGCTACTAGCATCCTGAAGCTACCCAAATACATATGTTGTTAGCCTATTTATTGCAACGGTGCCGACCGAACTCAGCAGAAAGTGATATGGAAAAGTGTTCCACTGTGGACAAAGTAGTAAGGCAGCCATCCCTAGAAGCCTTTGGGAGAAACACTGCAGAATTTCTCAACAAGTTTCATCAAAATCTCAGAACAGGGACATCCCTATGCACATGATTCACTGAAAATCCCCCCTCCAACTCCCAGCACTGCTAATAGCGAAAGAAAAAGCAGGTGCCAACTCTTCATTTTTTTTTAATCATGTAAGTAGAGGTAAAGTTGATACTTGCATCTTGTTAACTTGGGATGGGATTAGGGATGTAAGTGACTAGTCATCAAGTTGCTTCTCCCCCCTTGCTGCCTCAATCAGAAAGAGGTAGCAAGCGGGAGGGGGGGGGGGAGAGAAGAGAGAACACCGGGTACCGGGGGGAACTGGCTTCGTGGGAGGGGCAGGGGCGCAGCGGTGGCATTCCACCACTGAAATGTACAAGAGCCCCAGCAGGGGCTCCTGTGCATTTCAAAGACTGAAACGCCTTGTGGAGCCCAGGGCCAGAGGAGAGTCCCGGAGTCAGGAGGGGACTCCCTGCATGGACCCTGGTGTCAGCATGAGACTCCCCCGCTGGCCTTGGGCTCAGCGTTTCAATCTTTGAAATGCAAAAGAGCCCCTGCTTTGGCTCCTGGACATTTCAAAGGCAGAATGCCGCATGGTACTTCTGCCTTCGAAATGTAGCTGGGCGGGCTTTTGCTACATTTCAAAGCAGAAGCCCTCTTATCGACTAATCGAATAGTTGGTGGAAATTCCATTGACTATTTGATTAGTTGATAAATCTAATTTTAAAATCCCTAGATGGGATGGGTACCACCTTTAAATCAGAAGGCTAAGCAAAAATCCATAGATGTACTTGCCCAAGGCCTCTTCCCTTTCATAAGGCTCATCTCCGTTTGCTTGGCAGACTGGCTAACTGTACAGGAGTCTCAAACAGGTCCTGGCTTGCTGAGTCTCTCATACATCTTCCTGCTCCTCATTGTTCCTGGCAGGGATCCGTCTTGGGCTCCTTGGAGATAAGTGGTCTGCAGGGTCCTGGTGATGTTTTTACTAAGTATAGCATGCAGTTCCTTGCAGAAGCAGTAGGAATGAGATTCAGCACCAGACCTATTGTCTCCTCTTCTGGCCTGAAGTTCCTTTGCTTTCATACAGCACTACTGCTGATCCCAGTCATACCACCTTGACTGCATCCCTGGTGCAATCTGCTACATGTCCACATTTCTACAGCTTGTTCATCGCTGTACTTGCACAGCTTCTTCTCTCTATAGGCTCAGGAGATCAAATGCAGTTCCGTCTGGAGTAGGCAGGAAGTATGTAGTATCTCTGTATATAGAGCCAGGTCAGTTTTGGCAGTTGTATACAACAAGGAACAGGTGTTGGGTGTGCTTGCCAAGTGGGCATTCAGGAAAAGGCATTTCAAAAACATGTGAGGGTTTGGCCCCAGAGTTTAAAAAATTGTGACCAGAACAGGCACTGTCACCAGGAATAGGGTATTGTGGAACAGCTACTGGAAGACGGTTACGATACACACCAGCCAATTAGTGTCTCCAGAAATGTCACTGCACCAGTTTATACTGGATGCACATTTTGAATGTTAATTATCCCTTGTGATTGCCAAGTTAAGTTTTTTATTAAATGCTAGATTCTGAAACACAAATTTGGATGTTCTGATTTGCTGAATATTAGCCTATTGCAATCTGGCCTGATTCAATCCCTGTCCTTTTGTGCTTGAGAATTCTAGCATTTTTCTTGACTAAATGCAATTGACTATATCCTGGGCGCAGGGAGGAAGAGAAAAACCCTATAGAACTTATGAATTCTGTATTTTGACTGCAAACTCCATTTTGGATATAGACTTTACCTTCTGTTGTCCCATTACCTTCAAGTTGGGCTGAAATTTTAAAATCTGGTAGCAGAAGGCCAACAATAAGAGGGTCATTGATTTAGTACTACCCACACAGAAACTGAGTCAGCACTAAACAAAAAGCTGGCTCCTACTCAGGAGAACTGGCTTATCAAGGGACAGGTTGCTTAGCAATGAAGTCACCTAATAGGGGCCTGGGATCACTTGAGGAATCTGATCTAGGAGTCACCAGGCAGCAAAACAGCAAAGTTTTTAAAAGGACTCAAGGGGGAGACAGAAGATATGTCTACACTGCATTTTAAAGCACGCAGTAGCAAGTGAGAGCCTGGCTGCTGCGGGTTTTAAAACGTAACAGACATATCTAGAAACACACAGAAGGGAGAGGAGACCAGAATGGACTGATTTAAATCAGAAAAATTTAAAAACAGATTTTAATCAGCAAGCAGAAAACCTTGATTTAAAACCTTCATCTTGTTTTGCACTTATACTTGAACTATTTTCCAAAAAGAAAGATCATTCTTTTTGGTTGCTTAAAATGTGTTGATTTGCAGCTAAATATATTAGATACTTCTTTATGCTAATTATGAGGGTACACTATATCTATACATATTTATTTAAGCAATTGTACAGGCTAACATTTAGTCAGATTTTTAAATTTTACGTTTAAATAAGTGATACATTTCTTATTTACTAGATTAATTTTACTTGTAATTTTTGTCAAGTTCTATGTGGATGGAAATTCAAATGCAGTTAAAATGCACAAACATGAAATCTGTTAGTGTTAAAAATTTAAAGAATCCAGTGACCAGTTTGTTTAATAAATCAGTTTTAAATTAAAACAGCTTATAAAAACGTGTTTTACAAACTATTTTCTTTATATAACCAACACATTTTTAAAGTTATATTTGTCCGAGGGGGAGGGAGGGGAGATCCCAAGTTTATATTTAAAAGATTCATCTTGTTGAAATCAAGAGCCAGATGTATACAATGCAGAACTTAAATATTTGGATTCTATGCGCTTTGCTATGGCAAAGCAAGTGAAATCCTAGCAGAACAATGAGGATGGTCACAGATCAAAAGGTGTAAGGAACTGAAAGCATTTTTTCTTTCATGTGAAAGAAAAGTAAAGTGTTTCTAAAAGGGAAATTACGAAGTTAAAAAATGTACTTAGAAATCTCCTTGCAAATTCACAGCAATTAAAAAAAAAAAAAGATGACTCAATACTGATAATGAAATATAGATCCTCTAAACTTCTAGATCACTAGTTAAAAGTCATGACTACAGTCTTGGATAAACTTGTTAGGTTGGCTGTTTCATAATCTATGCAAAATTGCTAGCAACCCAGCTCCTGGTTAATGACATTCAAATTAAATAAAAAATTATCAACCTTGTTAGCAATTTCAGCAGAGCCCTAAAAGGCTTAACAAGTTGAACCAGCAAACTTCTTGCTTCTAGTGTACAGGAAATTCCCGCATAAAATAATAAAGAATCTGGAGAGCTTGCACAGCTATTGCTGGCTCTGGGAATAAGCACAGAATTTGTGTTCCTTTGGCTCTTGAGTCAGCACCTAAATAAGTCTGGTCTAAACTCATTTTTGGTATTCGTGTAATTACACTGGTTACGGGGTGTGATTTTTTTACTGGAGTAGTTATACTAGTCTAGTACAGTATAAATGTGCCTTGTGTAGGTATAGTTTATTCTTATACATAGATAGTTGAGGTATAACAATGTCCTCAGTAAGAGGGTTATAGAACTTACATATACTAGTATAGTTACAGTAAGGATGTTAAAATGTGGTTTTTTTGTAAACATGTAACTGTTGAAATTTACAGTGGTTACACATTTACACACAGGGGACGTGGTGGAAGCTGGTGCTCATGAGCAGCCAGTTTTGTGGGAGGCAGTGGGGGAAGAGGGGGCTGCCACAGGAGGTAGTACAAGCAGGGAGCCAGCTTAATAACCAGCTCCCCATGCACACAGGCTCCTGCCTTCTCCTCCCTACCTCTGATGCAGAGGCATGGGGTGTTGCGTGTAACCATTAGGCTCATTGGCTAATCATGTACATGGGTACACGTTCACATCCATATGTACAAACATCAGTATTTTAAAAAGCCCTTAAACTTACAATTAAACTGTCAGAGAACAGCAATATAATTGTGAACTTTTTAACTTACACAAATTTTCTAAGATATTAAGAAGGTACACAAACTAAAAAAGAAAGCGCTTAGTAACATACAAGCACAACAGTCACTTTCAAGTTGCTCTATATATTTTCAGGAAAAATAAATCACAGGAAAGTTCTGTGAAAGGACTTTTTAATCTGGTATCATGATTGTATAAGTTATAGAATTCAATTCCAATTTTCCTACCAGCATAAAACTAGTATGACATAAAACTTACTTATAACCCCATTTTTTTTAATGGAAGCCTAATCCAAGAACATGAGCTTCCTAATTTCTGATCACATGATCTGCTGAAGTGAGAATATATATATTTGCAGATATTTCCTTTCCTATTTTATTTAAATATTTATCTTTAAAAATTCAGGTATTTTAAGTCACCTATAAACAAAAACAAAAACAAAAAATCAGAACACCTATGAAATTCACTTTGTAGATAGCTTAAGGTGATTCTACATTTATAACTGAACATAAATGGCACTTGGTTCCAGGCTATAGGCATTCAGTTAAAAATACAATCCATGAATTATAAAGCCATGACACAGGAGAGAAATAGTATATGGCAATACAGATCATATATAAAACCTCAATTTTTAAATGGGTTCCAATTTTAAAGTAACTATCTCTATCAGACACCCAAGCATAGTTTTAATATTCATCCATTAAATGGCTGCTTACAGGTAAAGAGCCCTAGCAATCAATTACTTTAGTTTAATTCAACTTTCCATGAACTGGTGACAGTTCCATCATGACCTTTTCACACAGATACAGTTACATTAGCTTACTGAACAATGATGTTATGTTCTGTACATTTGAGCATCATAAATTCACACTGTGGTACAAACATCAAACACTTGAGAAATTTGCTAACTTAATCAGACCTTTCCAAATACTGGTAAGGATATGAACCTGACTGGACTAAACTGCATGTCTCTAAGGCAGACTGATGGGGTGAAGCAACCCTACCCTAACCCAGGGCCGGAGAAGTCTCAGGAACCGAGACTGGCCGGCACCTGCCATGGTCGGGAAACGGCGGGGCCCAGTTTAAAAATCCCAAGCAGGGAAGTGGGAGGGGCCGTGTTGGGTGCGAGAGCAGAGGGCGGACACAGACAAGGCACTGGGGGGAGCTACGGAGGTGGGGGGAGGGGACCCGCGTGACATCACCCGCTGAACCCAGGGGCGGAGATAAAAAGGAGCCAGCGCCGAGAGTGAGGGGAGAGGGCAGGAGGAGGAGGCCACCAGGGCTAGAAAGGGGCGTCTCGCCCCTACGGGAGGAGAGAGGAGGAGGCTTGAATGGCGGAGGTAGGAAGTGGCCCAGGGCAGGGTTGTGGAGCCCGCGAGCAAACGAGTTTAGGGGCATCTCCCCCGTTTGCTAGGTTCGGGAGTCAGGCTCCCTACCTTAGGGCCCTGGGCCGGGACTCGGGAGAGTGGGTGGGCCCGGGTTCCCCTACTCTGCCATTGGAGGCTGGATATTGGCGCCCAGGCCAGTGCGATTGCCTACTGTGTGTAGCTGTCAAACAAAAGTCGAACGGGAATATATACTGTTGCGAGTTATAAAGGTGGCGGATAGTACAATAAAACGGGAGGGTTGAACGAGATACGAGTTGGAACTTCTTACACAGACCTCATGCCTGATTTATCAGAAGGCTTTAGAAGGAAGCAAAGATAGCAAAGCTTGCAAAATGTATGTTTCAAGGATAAGGGTAAGTAGTATATTGACCTTACTGAAGCCAACAAGCCACGTTAGGGCAGACTGATGGTCCAGACCTGTAAGATCAGTGACCTATGGCAGAGGAAGTCAAGACATCAACAATCAAGCTGTGCCAACCTTTGACCAGTTTCCCTGAGCAAGAACATCTGCTAGTGAAAAGCACCGTGGCAGCAACATTGCCACCTGGCTCCTTGACTACAATTCCAGCTCCTATTCCACAAGAGTCCAGCTCTTGCTCTTCTCAGAAGAGTTCACATCTCCCAAATCCATTACCTTAAAGTATATTTTCTTCCTCTTTTGCCTTTTATATTTGTTAGGAGACAACCCAGAAATTTTTTCTATAATTTTAGTGTGAGAAAATGGTTGTGTGCACATGTGTGTTAGCACCCATAAAATCCACACATGGAAGAGCTTCTAGCCCTTACTTCCTAAGCAAGTTTCCCAGGTTAAAACAGCCATTAACAGTCACACAAAGATACTCATTAAATACAGAACATAATTTTAAAGGTCCTAAGAAATGTTTTAGTGTCCTATGTCTGCATCTCCTATCCGGGAGGGTGCAGTTGAGCCCAGAGTCCGCCCCAGAGAGTGGTGCTCGGGGTGGTAAAGCCATGCTGGAGGAGCTGAAGGCATAGGACACCAGCTCCCAAGAGCGGCAGCTTCATGTTCTGCTTCTTTTGCCACTGCAGTTGCTAGGAGAGCCCTAAGGATCTAAAGATACAAATTAATATCCAGAGGTGCCGATATAAATCGGTACCTCTGGATATTAATTTGTATCTGGCACAAGGCTCTAGCCAATTGACCAAGGGGTTCCCTGAGAGAAACACTTCACCACCAGAACACCCCAACTTTTCTTCTAGATCAAAGATTCTAATTTTTTTGTGAACACCTGGCCTCTAAAATGTTAATGACTTGATGGGGAGGGCAGAGAGACCTGGAAATAGTTGGGGAGGCTACATGTTCTGTTGCACAGGAAACACCCAGTTTTCTATCACATGCTTAAAGTGACAGAAACCACCATAAAATAAAATTCAAGTTCTTGATCCACAGACTATGCCTGAGACCTTTCACAGGCTCTGCTCACAACTACATACTCAAAACATATAAATGAATGACTTATCCCCATTCCACTACAAAAAAAGTGTACAGAAGATGGCGGCAGGGGGAAGCAGCACACAATTAGAAAGCACACAGCAGTGGGGTGGCTTAGCAGAGAGAACAATGGTCTGGGATTCAAAAAACCTGGGCTCTATTCCCAGCTCTGCCAGTGACCTACTATGCGAATTCAGCAGTGCCACTTAATCTCTGTTCCTTATCTCTATACAAAGAAGTAATGTTCCCCCCCTTGAAGTGCACTGAAGAAAAGTGGTAAGAAAGAATTAGGTACTTTAATTACCTGTTCACAGGAGCATCTGAATTGTTCTCACACACACGACAAACATAGCTGCCTAAATTAGCTCCTAACAACATTAATTCCCTAGGTTTTTTTAACAGAAAAATAAATGGCAAAAAAGCTTTATTAATACACAGTTGAGATTGCCCAGTGACAATTTGTGCCCTTTCAGAATGCTGAGTTCAGCAATACTCAGCACTCAAACTTGTGAAAACCAGGTAACCCTAATTAAGGTAGGTACCCCTACAGCTTTAATCCTGCTTTCTTTGAGCAATGCCCAATAAGGCACTCTAAGACTATGTTTACACTACTGCTTATTTTGGTAAAACTTACTCCAACCCTTAGCAACAGAAAGCTAACATGCCTGGCACTGTGGTGGCAGGACAGCTTCTTCCATTGACATAGCTACTGCCACTTGCTGGGGATGGTTTAATTATGTCAATGCAAGAACTCTTCTCCAGTGGCACAGTGCCGCTACACAGCAGTGCCGCCACAGCAATAACCGTAACATTAAAATGTCCATAGTGAAAACACAGTGTAGATTATACAACTCTTTCAACTTCCATCCCTATCATATCCTCTTCCCCCTTATGCACATCACCCTATACTATCATGGATCTTTTGTTAAACCTCACAGATCATACCCATCTTCCATCTAACTGCTGACAAACTCCATGACAGGAAGACCTGGGTGCACTACTATTAACAGCCTATACAACATAGCAATGAAATTAGATATACTGGATCTTCCAAAGTCCAGGTGTTTACACGATTGCACACAAAAGGATCAGAGAGAAAGGCAAAACACACCCACAAAAACAGATCACCTCATATAGCTCTTTCAAAGCTGCTGAAACTAGGGATGTGAATAGGTAACGGTACCTAGAAGCGGCCAGCCGCAGGTGGAGGGTTTCTCCAGCCCTGCCGGGCCCCGCATAAGACCGCTGCTTCCCCACCTTTCCAGGGCTGGGAGCTGGTAGTCCTGCACAGGTCTGCTGCTTCCCCAAGACAGCCCTGCATGGTGTCAAGAGAGTCTCCCTTCCTCTGTCTGCCGCTCCCTGGCTGGAGCAGCCTCCTGGCCTCCCCTTTGATCAGTTAAATCAAGTGCTTAACGCTACATTCAACCAGTTAAATTAAACAGGATTTTACATCCTTAGTTCCAATACAGTTGCACTTAAAGAATGTAGCTGGAGTACGTAAATATAAATCTCAGTGGCTACTGACAGTTTAGTTTGCACAGACATTTACCTTAACTATCTCCTGGTTTTCACATTTTTGAGTTTTGCTAACCATTCTGGATTAATGTTTTTAAAAAAAAACAAAAACACCACATTGCAGCAGTGAGTCTCAGAGCCTGGGTCTACAGCAGGGATGGGAATGGCAATCTGCGGCCAACTGGAGCTGTAAGTGCCCATACCTGCTGCTGTGCAGGTTAATCCAGTGGCGGTGATGCACCATGGGTTAACCCTGGCGAACTACATGCAGCCCACTGGGCCAGATAGTGCCCACCACTGATCTATAGGCTCATGCTATGGCACTAAAAATAGTCATGTAAATATTCCTGTTTGGGATGGAACTCCAGTTTTGAAACCTCCGCCTCAGTTTTCAGGTACCAACCTGCACTCTGGAGTTTTGTTTAAACTTGTTTTCTCCCACCCTCCACAGTGAAGATATAACCTTAGAATGCAAGGGGGAGGGCTGTAGAGATTGCTATGCTGCTTTGACATTCCTCAGCATGGAGAGCTCACAGAGCTACTCATGATACTGCTCTCAGCAGCTGAGAATGCTGTGGGAGAACTTGGAGGGAATCCCAAGAAGTGTAGGGATCAGCAATGCCTTCCCACAACACTGCACTGAGAGATGCTTACCCACATTGCTTTGTTCTTTTGACACAGTGCAACACGGCCATGAAATGTCAACAATGGGAAGGGGGAAAAACAGTTTGACTGGTTTGCATTTTTGGTGACTTTTGCATGTCAACAGCACTTTTGTCACCAAGCCTTCCCAGTCTAGACATAACCTTAGTTATGGTCTTAGGTGCTCATCAGTGCAGCTGTGTCACTCTGGCACTTCTGGCTTAGACCAGTCCTAAGTTTTCCACACACACTGCACTTTCCATCAAAGGTAAATGGTTTACCGACCCTGGCAAAGAGAACAGAGTCTTGATTAATTTGACTCTCAGGTTCTCCACGGAACAACAACATAAGACTTCCACTTAGCAGAACACAGGTAAGAGAGAAAATTAAGCCCTCTGATTTCCTGCAGCCCAAGGCCCTTACATGCAGGAAAAATTCCTTCATTCCTCTGGATAGGGCTCCTCTCACTTCCCTCCATGGCGAGAGGGGCCCCTGCCCAGCATTTTCCAAGCCTCAGGTTAACCCGGCTCCTTCCACCCCCATGAGCGCCACCCTACTTAGCTCCCCCGCCACTTCACGTGGCCACAGGAATACGCCAAATATTCCGGCGTTCGCCCCCTGCACCACCCCCATGCAGCCGCCGTCTGCAGACCAGACACAACGATGTCCAGCGCACCGCGCACCCCTCGCTAGGCGACCCCTCAGTGCCCAGGGCAGGGGCAACAACTGCCCCGGCACCTCCCGCGCGGGCCCCCGACATAGAACCGGCTTCCCGGGGCCACCCCCCCTGCGCCAGCTCCTCCGCCCCACCTGCTCCGCCCCCGGCTCCCGCCGGCCCCGCCCCACTCACCGCTTCTTGGGGATGGTGGACAGGACCGGCCGCTCCGCACTGCACTGGTTCGCGGAGAGGAGCCGCTCAGCCTCCGGCGCCCGGCTCGCCGGCGAGCCCTGCAGGTGCCCACAGAGGATGCGCAGCCTCCGCTGAGCAGCGGGCTGGGACCCCGAACCGCCTCCCGCCGCCTCGGCCGCCATCGCACTTCCGCGTTGCGCCGCCGGGTGAGAGGTCACGCGCTGCGGTGGGCGGGAGGTGGGGGGGGAAAGAGACGCTGCGAGCGCTTATTGGTTCTCCCGGCATGCCCCTCTCTCCCAGCGCGCCCACCGGCCGAGATGAAGCCCCGCCCCTCGCCCCTCTGCGGAGGCAGCGCCCCGCCCACTCGCCTGCGTGCGGCCCCATTGGGGCTTCCGGGCCCGCCCTTTGCTGGGCCTCCGCCTGCGGTAGAGGGAGCCCGCTCATCAGGTTCCGCCGCCCTGTCCGCATCGGCTGCCCCCTGTCGGTCAGCTCGCGGGGCACAAGCGGCTGAGCGGTGTTTGCCTCAGCTCCCGTGTGCGGAGACACAAACGAGCTGGGAACGGCCCCCGGCACAAGTCTGCGCCTGGGGCTGGCGAGCGGGGTTCGGTACCTGCGCTGGCTGAACCCCACGGGCACTAGGAGCGGGAATTGGCAGGGCTGGGGATGTGGCAGCTCCCATTTAGGGCGTGGTTCAATGGCTCTCGGCGCTCCCACGATACAAATGATTCCTGCACCCTGGCCTACAGGCTCAGTAAGCAAAGGGTGAATCAAAAGCCGTGAAAGGGATTATGGTTTTCAAACCTCAGCCTTTATATCCGTGGCTGTGTCTACACTGGTGTGATCTTGTGCAAAAGCGGCCACTCTTGTGCAAAAACTTGCTGCCTGTCTACACTGGCCGCATGTTCTTGCACAAGTAAACTGACTTATAATGTATGAAATCAGGGCTTCTCGTGCTAGAACTCTGACGCTCCCACTCAGGAATAAGCCTTCTTGCGCAAGAGGCCAGTGTGGACAGGCAACATGAATTTCTTGCGCAAGAAAGCCCTATGGTTAAAATGGCCATCAGAGCTTCCTTGCGCAAGAGAGCGTCTACACTGGCATGGATGCTCTTGCGCAAAAGCACATGCCAGTGTAGATGCTCTCTTCTGGAAGAGTTTTTGCACAAGAACTCTTCCGCAAAAGAGTTCTTGCACAAGCAGCTGCCAGTGTAGACGTAACCCAAGTGAATAGAGGGAGCCTGACTCCAGAGTTCGAACGCTGCCCTCCTACCATTCTGAGCACCCCGGGCAGGGATTAGCAACTCCTAAGAAATCTCAAACCTACCTGGTATTTTTTATCCCTTTGCTCATTCTGTTTTACATTCGGTGCAGGCATCTGTTCCTCCTGCTGAATACGCTCAGTTACCTGACACCCAATCCACAATTTGGTGGACATTAGATGATTCAGAGAATTCAGTGTAAATTATTGTTCTGAGCCAGCAATAGGCAATAAACTGCCCACAGGCTGGATATGGTTCACCAGAATTAGCCCAAGCCGTCTGCCATACACTTTATTACCTGAGCATCTGCAGGTATGGCCATTTGCAATGAGAGCCAGGCCACCACTACTGCCAACTCCCGTTGGCCGGGAACAGAGAGCCACAGCCAAAATGTTAAAAATACACAATTACTGGTTTATAGTCAATAGAAATAAATAGCTATAGAACTTGGCTTCAGCAGAAAAAATACCTGCTGCCAACAATGGAATTTAGTAATGAGTGCCACTGAACTGATGCTGGATACAGCTTAGCTGGAACTCGAGATAAAAGATAAACCTCTTAAATACCATTTCAGCAATACCTTTTGACACCCTTGTGCAACTTGAATAATGTAAACAAGTCAATGGAAAAAAGTTAATCCTTTTACCACAACTTTCTTCAAATCCCTTTTAAGTTGTCCTCAGATAAAACTAGTAACCGCAAAATAGTAACATCACTCTGTGAGGATCTGTGTGTAACTCACCTGGAATCCTGTTGGGATGGTGCTAAATTGGTGCGACTATACTGAATAATGTGAGCATAAAGTAATATGACTAAACATGGCTGAATAAGAGGATTCTGGGAGCATGTCCTCTCTAAGCAGAAGTGAACTGAAGCAAACTTGATGAGTCAAACTGGCAAGAATTTCAGACTGGACTGCATGCACAATCTATACTGAACTTATTGGTCAGTAAATAAGGAAAGTAAATACCGTATCAGTGAAATTCCAGCATAGAGTACAAGCTGACTTGGTCATCATAACCTAGCATCAGAAGTTCATGCATAAGCCAGAGTGAATGATTGATGAATGCTGTGGATGTGAGATGATTTTGGGTAGAGTACTATTACACCTGCCCCCTTCCAAAATACTTATTAGGTAAAAAAATAGTAACTGCACACCCACTGGGCAGGCTTTTAAGAAACGTGACTCCATTCAAAAAAGTACAGAAGCAAAGTAAATTACTGGTGGTGGGAAAAAGCTAGTGACACTCCTCTCTCTTTGTGGATTATGACACTGTGAACCAGAGGGATTTTAAGGCAACCAAGGCCTTGCTTCTGTTGATCAAACCAGAAACTGAGAACGAACAAGAAAGAAAAGGAGCCATCTGTAGATTGGTAACCACCTTCCCTATTTGCCAGACAGTCACTGTGTGGGGCCAGCAAAGGAGCTGTCCAGGTATGTTTGTGAAAGAGGCTCATTTTAAGGGAATGTATGTATAAGAGTGTGTATTTGGAATGTAAAAGATTTCAAAAGTAGTAGTTTGGACAAACAGACAATGTAACTTAAAATACAAACAGTACAAGGGAAACACTCCTATTGTACAAACATATAAATGGAAAACACAAAATAAATGAACCACTTTGAGAGTAATAATATTAGGGATGTTACTTATAGTCGTTTAACAATAAACTTGGGCTTACTGGTTAATCCAAATGACTACACGCATAGGTGGGGGGAGGTAGGAGCCAGTGCTGCGTCCCCATGAGCACTGATTTCTGACTCCCCACGAGCACTGAATCCTGCGGAGCTGCCTGCTCTGATACAGAGGCATGGGGCTCCCTGGGAGTGGGGCTGGGAGTGCACTGGCTGCCAGCCCCACTCCCAGGGATCACTGAATAATTGTGTAATCGCTAAGATTTGGTGTGGTTATATGATTATTAAATTAAACAACACCTAACATCCCTAATTAACACTGTACAATATTAATAATAGGTAGGAGAATTAGGCACCTAAATACCTGTAGGCCTAAGTGTCTACATCACAAGCACTGCCTTTCAGGTGGCTGCTTTATTGGCAGGCTCAGCTGAGAGGCCAACTATGGGAACTATTTCTCCTCCTTTTCAGGAAGTCCCTCTAAATGTGAGCAGAGACATATTTGTGGTGAATTTATTCCCATGCAACTGTTACATTTGTCCATTAAAGGGTGAGATTTAGTATTTCCTGTAAAGCACCTGGTTTAGCCCACTGTTACAGGGATAGATGGACAACCAGTCTGCGCTGGCATGGCAATCCTATGCTTGTTCAGCCACTGACATACCTGTCATTAATAAAACAGAGGATTTCTTTCTCTAGCACTGGAGAGCCAACAGCTTTCACCAACACTGCGCTAGTATTATTAGAAAAGAAACATATTGTTCACAATAGGGCAATGTAGTGCATAGATGAGATAACAATGGCAGTTTCCTTTGGAAGAATGCAAAACAGATTAAGCTAGTCTCATCTGAAAAAGCTGCCAACTATTTAGACAGCAGCCTGCCCTTTCAGCTGAAAACATGGGAAATGGAGCAGCACAAATGGGTGAACTACTTGACTTTGTGAAATATTTTGGAGATAATTAATCTCTAGCACTTTTCCTTGTTTGATAGCAGGCTAGCTTACTGCTCCATTACATGCATTGATATCCCTATAGAAGACAGACATTTCCAAATTAGTGAGACAAAAAATCATTTTATTTATCATTAACACATTCTTTTTACATTGCCAAAAAATGATTGTTCCTCTTTGTGTGCAGCGTTCCTCGACACTGCAAGGATAGACTTATAGGCAAAGAGCAACTGCAAAACAGAATGCAAGGATAAGGAAAAGTGCCAGACTCCAAGAATGGTTGAGGAAAGAAGAGCTACTGAACACATACAAAATGACTGGGCATAAAAGAATTGCACTTTTTTTAAATTCATATACTGTGAAAGGAACCTTGAGGCAATCATTCCCAAGGTCATTGGAAACCAACTGCATCATGGGTAGGGTCCTAGCAAATTCACGGTACTTTTTGGTCAGTTTTAGTCATAGGATTTTAAAAATAATAAATGTAATTATTTCAGCTATTTAAATTTGAAATTTCAGTGTTGTAATTGTAAGGGTCCTGACTCAAAGAGGAGTCGCATGGGGGGGTGAGGGAGGTTGCAGTACTGCCACCGTTCTGCACTGCTGCTGGCGGCCGTGCTGCCTTCAGAGCAGGTCAGCTGAAGGGCAGCAGCTATTGGCCAGGAGCAAAGCCCTGAAGGTAGAGTCACTGCCAGCAGCAGCATATTAGGGTACCACTGGCACTGAGCCCACGTGTTCCACCATCCTGGGCTCCCTTATACTGTCCTGCTGAGCCAGACCCTCTCAAGCTTCTTCCAGGACACACACGTAGGGACACACCCTGCTGGAGAAAGACACAGACATTGAAATCAGCACACTACATGAGAAGGCTTCAGCTAAGGAATTGCTGTGCACGCTGTCTCTGGAATGTAAACCCAAAATTGTACTGTCTTGCACTGCACAGAGAACTGTACAACATAAGCTCATGAAATTAGCTCTCTCCCTCACTGTGAAAGAAGATATGCCCAGCTTCTTGCTCTTCAGTTATGAACTCCACAAGCTGGTTTTAGAGAAAACAAGAACAAGTTTATTAACTACAAACAATAAATGTTAAGGGATTACTAGGGACAGTAAACAGATCAAAACAGATTACCTCACCAATAAAACACTGTGGAGATAAACAGTCATCAGGGCAGTCAGCAGCCACCACTCTCCAGCCACCTGGCTCTGAAGGCAGCAGCACAGAAGTCAGGGTGGCATGATTTGGTATTGCCATCCTTCTGTGCTGCTGGCAGGGTACTGCCTTCAGAGCCTGACCAACAGCCACTGCTCTCTAGCCACCCAGCTCTGAAGGCAGCTCAATAGTAAGGGTGGGAGTACCACAACCATCCTAAAATAACATTGTGACCACAATTAAACTCCCTTTTGGGTCAGGACCTGCAATTTGAGAAAAATCTGGTCTCCTCCGTGAAATCAGTATAGTATAGGGCAGTGTTTCCCAATTTTATTTTGCCACAGAACCCTTTTAAACTCAAAAGAATTTTGCAGAACCCCTAATAACAGGCTAATTATATGGACATCAGCACTGAGTAATGACATCATCATCCTCACTCTCTAGCTAAGCTGGCATTACAGAGGGACACATCATGGCAAACACAAATGAAAATTGTTTTCAATAAAATTCATAAATGCTTAAATAATAATTATTATTTTTTAATTGTAAAATGTTATTGTAATGGAATTTTCTCACGGAACCCTTATTTTCACTTTGCAGAATCCCAGGGTACCACGGAACACCATTTAGGAAACACTGGTATAGGGTAAAAGCACACAAAAGACAAAATGTCATGTTGGAAGACTAGATTTCATGGTTCATGATGTGTTTTTCATGGCTATATATTTGGTAGGGCCCTAATCATGGGAGAAATATACTAAGATGATCTTGTCATCTCATCTGAAGAAGTGGATTTTGCCTGCAAAAGCTCATGATACTATATGTCTATGTAGATTCTTGCGTTAGTACCCTTCCTATCTAATTGCTATTCTTTGCTTCTTATCTCTTTCTTTTAACTATTCAATCTTTGGGTGCTTACTGATTATCAGTTCTGCCTATTTGGTTTTCCCTTTGATATTTTCATGCCCTCTGCTCTTTATTTCCCGCCTTCCATTTTTTTCCTTCCCCCCTCTCCCTTCTCCTCTATTTATTTTGGGTCTGCACATCCTAAACTCAAAACTCCAGTCATCTGAAGAAGTGGGCTGTGCCCACGAAAGCTCATGGTACCATCTACATGTTTTGTTAGTCTATAAAGTGCTACCAGACCATTTGTTGTTTTTTAAGTTTATCCTGTACAGACTAACTGGGCTACCCCCTGAAGCTATATGTATTTTTGTTAATCTCTAAGGCGCCACAGGGCTACTCGTTTTTATACTTAAGGAGACCTGAGTAAAGCAGTTTTCTGCTCTTTCAGTGTCTTCATTTGGTGCACTGGACAGCATGTTTTGCATAATAATTGTACTGTTTCTCCTAGATAGTCTGTCAGCTTTTTCTGTGTGGTTGGGCCTTTTATATGACAACATAGCAGAGAATGTTAAAAAAAGAAAATGTGATTGCAAAACTACAAAAATTAGAAGGGGAGCTGACAGCCAGGCATAGTTATAGTAGGAACATTTAAGCACTTCTTTGAAACTTCCCAGATTTCAACCTGACAATGCCCTTTTAAACAAGCTTTTTGTATTATATAAATTAACTGCAATGTTTTAGAGTGTAGTCTATAACTGGAAAAACTTAAAAAACAATTAATAGTCTTGCAGCGCCTTAGAAACTGACAAAACATGTAGATGGTATCATGAGAAGAAGTAGGTTGTGCCCACAAAAGCTCATGATACCATCTACATGTTTTGTTAGTTTCTAAGGTGCTACAAGACTATTGGTTGTTTAAGTTTTAACTGCAATGTGTCATGCAAAGAGTGCTTGCAACACTTTTACTCTTGGCTAAACCAAAAGTGCTTGCAACACTTTTACTCTTGGCTAAACCAAAAGATAATACAGTAGGGCTACATCTACACTGCAGGCTTCTTGCACAAGAACTGTTTTGCACAAGAGTTCTTTTACTGTTTTGTACAAGACCTACTAGTACAGTGTTTCCCAATTGGTGCTCCGTGGAACCCTGGGGTTCCGCGGAGCAAAACGAGGGGTTCTGCGAGGAGCGGGCGCTCCCCCGGCCCCTCTGAAAAAGAGAGAGAGAGAGCCGGCTAGCCAGCAGAGGCATGGGCGGCGAGTTGTGTGGGCTCGTGGTGCCCATGCTCCAGCAATATTTGGAGCTGGAGTGGGTCCCGACCCCGCACCCCCCGCGAGTCCTCCCACCCCGTCCCCAGAGTGTCTCGTCCCCGGACCCGGACCCGGACCCGGACCCGGACCCGGACCCGTCCCTGCCCCTGCCCCTGCCCCTGCTGTGCGCAGCCTTCTCTGAGCTCCCCGTTGCTGGCTGCTGCTGCTGCCCTGCGCAGCGCGCTCAAACCAGTGGGTGGGGAGACGCCTGGACGTGACGTAACATCACGGCCCGGGATTTTAAACTTGCTGGGCGCTGTGTTGCACCGCGCGGCTGAGTCGCGGGTTCGGAGTCTGGGGACAGAGCACAGACTCCGGCCCCGCAAAGTGGAAGGCAGAAGGTAGGGGAGGGGCGGGGCTTGTGCAGAGGGAAAGGGGAAGGGCTGGGAGAGGAAGGTGCTTGTGTGGAGGTGGAGGCGGAGGGGAAGGGGAAGGCACCAAAAGGACAGGGGTGGAGGAGAGACGAATGGCAGGGGGCCAAGTGCAGACAATGAGGAAAAGGGCAGGAGGGGAGGTGTCAGTGGGAGGGGGACATGGTGATGCTGGGAGGGGAGAAGGTAAGGGCATTGGGGGCTAGAGGGGTGAGGGGAGGTGCTGGGAGAAGGCTTGAAAGAAGGGGTGGGCATGAGGAAGGCTGGGATGGAGCAAGTCATGTGAGAGGGCACAGGGGCATGAGGGGAATGGGGGCAGAGGGTGGTGAGGGGTGGGCATCAGGAAAAATGGAGCAAAGGGGGCAGGGGAAGTGAGGGAAGGGGAGGCACCAGGAGGGTGCAGGGGTAAGAGAAGGTGCAGGTGCCAGGGGATTCTGGGGTGAAGCAGAAGGGCAGACACCTGCAGTGGAGGGACCACCATCAGAGGAGAGATGCAGGGCAGGTTTGTAGAGGAGGTGTTAGAAGAAGGGATGAGGAGGGGTAGCTCACATGATCAGAGTGAGGCTACTGGAGAAGTGGGCACAGGGAGGAGAGAAGGGCTGGTGGAGGAGGGCAGGTTGCAGGAGGGCTGAGGACAGTGAGAAGAGCAGGAGTCAGGACAGCAGAGGAGGGTGAGGAGTGGGGGGGCAGCAGGCACCAGGAGCTGATGGAGCAAGGAGGAGACATGGCAGCAGAGGGAAAAGGTAGAGGTTTAAAAATATTTATTAATAACTTGGGTGGCACATCCAAACAAGCCACATGAACTCAATACTGGTGCACAACACAAAATTCATTTTGCTCATGTGAGGAAACTCTTAGGCTATGTCTATACTGGTTGTTTCTTGCTCAAGAACATCTTGCACAAGTGTTCTTGTGCAAGAACACATCCACACTGCCATGTGCGAGCTGTGCTTTTGCACAAGAGCATCTATGGCAGTGTGGACACTCTCTTGCCCAAGAAAGTGCCGATGGCCATTTTAGCCATAGGGCTTTCTTGCTCAAGAAATTCATGTTGCCTATCTACACTGGCCTCTTGTGCAAGAATAGTTGCTCAAAAGGGCTTATTCCTGAGCGGGAGCATCGTAGTTCTTGCGGAAGAAGCCCTGATTTCATACATGAGAACGTTAGTGTACTTGCACAAGAACACACGGCCAGTGTAGACAGGCAGCAAATTTTTGCGTAAGAGCGGCCGCTTTGGCGCAAGATCGTGCCAGTGTAGACACAGCCAAGGGGAGGGAGGAAGGCAGGGGCAGGGAATCAGCACTGGCTTAGCATGTCTACATGGTTTGGGGGAAGGTGCAGGGAAATTGAGCTCAGCTGGGTTGCAGAGTGGGGAGGTCTGGGGAGCTGGGCTGGGCTGGGCTGTGGGGTGGGGTGTGTGTGTGTGGAGCTCAGAGCTCAGTTTGACTGCAGGAGGAGGGAGGTGCCGGGAACTGGGGCTAGACTCAAGGGGAGGGAGGGGCAGGGAATCGGCTCTTGGCTCAGCAGTTTTGTGGGGCTTGGAGGAGGTGCAGGGAACCAGTGCAGGGCTCAGCTGGGCTGAGGTGGATGGGGGAGGGCATACAGAACAGATGGGCAGCTCAGCTGGGCTGTGAGGGGGTTGCAGGGAACTGGTGCTGCACTCCCTTGGATTGTGAGGGATGGTTTTGGGGGAAGTGCAGGGAACCAGCAGGGTGGGCAGCTTAGTTCGGTTGCAGGAGATAGAGGTGCAAAGAAGCCTAGTGGGAAGGGGGGGGGGAACCAGGAGCCCTGAAATGACCTCCTCTGGTCCAAAAATTCCTCATCTGGGACCAGTCAGGTCTAGAGGGTGCCAGATCAGGGAGGTCCAACTCCTACCCAAGTCCCCTCCTCGCACCCTCCCTCGTAGCCAGACACCCTATATCCAGCCTGCTTCTGCACCCTACCTACCACCCAGATCTTGTCCCCTTCCGCCCCCCAGCTCCTCCCAGATCCTGCACCCCATCCCTATCCCGCCCTTGGCAGCCCTGCCATCCACCCTAGCACCGCCCTGGCCCCAGCACCTTGCCTCACACCCCAGGACTCAGCACCGCCCTGGCCCTGGCCCTGGCCCGGGCCCCAGCACCCTGCCATCCACGCTAGCACCCAGCAGCACCCTGTTCCTTGTCCCAGCACCCTGCCAGTCACCCTAGTGCCCAGCAGGACCATGTCCCTGACCCCAGCACCCTGCCACCTGCTTGCCCCAGCACCCTGCCACCTGAGCCAGCATCCTTCCACCCAGCAGCACCCTCTCCCAGCCCCAGCACCCACTAGCACTCTGTCCCCTACCCCCACCAGCACATTTGGGACCACATTAGTGAGGCTTGGGGGTTTTTGGAGGAGTTTTTTTGTTTTTTTGCATCTCACTTGTGTGGCCCCAACTGACTTTTCTGTGGGTCAGTGACCTTTGACTCAAAACAGGTTCCCCCTCTCATATATAAAGACAATGCTAAAACCTTTGAGTTTGACATAATATTTTATTTAAAAATGAAGCCTGGCCAACAAGCCCCAATTGGGACCAAACCCCATTTCACTGCAGCGTCATAACACTCCTGCACCACCTGACCCCAAATCTGAGCCTATCATACACTGGAACCCCTGTCCTGAGCCTCTTACATCCCCAAACTCCTGCATCCCCACATCCTCAGTCTTCTGCCACAACATTCCTCCACCATCCACACATCACAAATCTGTGTCCTGAGCCCATCATACTCACAACCTTCTTGCCCTGAGTCCTCACATATCCAGCCCAAACTCCTGCACCCTCACATCCACAAGCCCTGGCTTGCTCAGCACCCCAACCTTCCACCTGAGCCCAACACTCCCAGCCTAGAGCCCCTCCCGAGCCAACAGCCCCTTCTCCTGCATCCAAATTCCCTCCCAGAGCTTGTACTTCTCACCCCTTCCCACACCCAAATCCCTCATTCCCACCCCACACCTCACTCTCACTAGGTTGAGACAGGTATAAGGGCTGGGGATAGCAAGTGATGGAGAGGAGGGGAACAGAGTGGATGAGGCCTCACGGAAGGGAGATTGGGGGGGGGGGGAGTATCTCGGAAGGAATGTGATTTTCATGAATTGGTGGGTCCTCTCCTCTGCCCCCTTTTTTTTTTTGCTTGACAAACCTAGGGGTTCCTTGAAATTCTGAAAAGCTGAAAAGGGTTCCTCAGCCAAATAAAATTGGGAAACACTGTACTAGTACATTTGGGGAAATATCCTTAAAATGAAATTTCAATCCAATTCACACATGAATCTGGAATTATAGTACAGTACTATATAATAAGAACTATTACTGGACAAAGACCCTTTAGAATTCTGCTACTTATTGGTTTGAGTAGACAATTCAGAAAAAGTTATATGTCCTGTATGAACATAACATACACTGTATATACTATGCACTTTATCCATAAATGGTGAAATTAAGGGGTGACAAACAAGGGCTTAACTTACACACTGGGAAGTTTATGTGAGCTAAGAATACCAACAGGATGGAATTATGGGGTTGTGACAGATAAAGCAACTAGCCAGAGTTGTATGTATGAGAAAGTAAGAGGGCCTACTTCCATCCTCAGCCTCCTGTTAGTTGCTTTCTACAACCCATCCTCCTACCTCAGCATTTGTTACTTGAACACATGCTTATCCTACTTCCTGCCCTTTTTTATGGCTCTCTTTTCTTCTACCAAGCTTCCTCTGGCTTCCCTTCTTCCTCTCACATTAGGGACTGTTCCAGGCATCAAAGGGCAGCATGAAAGAAATCTTCTGCTATTTTTAGACCACTTGATCATATCTATTCAAATCCCTTCCTCTTCTACCACAGCTTTTCCATAACAACCTTCTCAAAGAAAGAAACTGAAATTAATAAAATAAAAAGTTAAGTATTTATAAAGTGGGACTTTCAAGAAGTATGCAAAACAAAATAGCTTGTGTTGATTTGTTCCCCGTCAGGAGTGGGGGATGTTGGCATGGAGTCATCCTCACAACTCCACACTAACTGGGAAATTACTTTGTACTATAGCTATTCCCTACTACATCCTCTTTCCAGAAACATTAGCGGCTAAACAAAGTTGGCCCTCTTATCTTCATTTGTCTGTAATGTGCTATACCTATAGTACTATACAGTAAAACCTTCACTATCTGGAACTTAAGCATCTGGAAAACTGTAGAAACTGGCAAATTTTTGACGCCGGGAAAAGCAAAAAAAAAAAAGAAACTGGCCCTTTAAGTGCTCCTCAGACAAGTGTGCAGGGGCAAACAGCAGCCAGAAGCAAGCATCTCAGCTCTCCCCTGGCTCCTGGCACCCCTGGCAGGCCGCACCCGCTCTCTCCACCTCCCGCCCTTCAGCTTTCACACCCCCCACCACCACCACCAGGCCGCATCCTGCTCCCTCCCTCCCCGGTGGTTCATGGCCCCCCTAGCAGGCCATATCCTGGCCCCACACAGCTCCCATGCCCCCATCCGTATGCCCCGCACAGCTCCCAGATAACCAGAATGTTTAGGTTGCCGCCACACCCTAAACCCTGGGTGTGCCAGATAACACAGGTTTTACTGTATAATTAACAAAATACACCTTTAGTACCTGTAGTACTGTTGAACCCAAATTGCCACTGAAACTTGATACTCTGAGGGCAGATACTTTATTTATCACCTGGAACAAAAGAGAGAACTGTACCCTGATAGCATTTGCTCAGTAAACTCAGGCCTGCACAGAAATTCTGGGCCCCAGGACAGATCAATGGGCCCCCAGTTTGATCTCCACAGACATCCAGAGAAAACCTGGGCATTTTCCTCAACTACAAGATCCCCTGGTTGGTTGCAGCCCCTCTCACCTAGAGGAGCCTTCCTCTGCACACACCTGCCCGGAGGACCCTAGGGCCAGCCACAGCCCCAATTCCAACCTGCCCAGAGAAGCGTCATGCCAGCTGCAGTCATGCCTCCCCTCTCTTACCCAGACCCAACCCAGGGATATTAGCTATTCAGCTGTCCCAGGACTTGCATTAGGCATATTAAAAGTGTCTTTGAAGAGATGCTTTCCCCCAAACCAGGTTGGGTCTGGGGAAAGGAGGGAAGGCATGGCTACAGCTGGACCAGAGCCACCTGTCACTGTGGGTGGCCCAATCATAGAACTGGGACTGGAAGAGACTTGAAGAGGTTATCTAGCCTAGTTCATCCCCGCACTTAACTAGACCATCCTAGTGTGGTGTCATCTTCAAAATAAGTGACTTCCACTGTGCTCAACCTCTCTCCCCCCCCCCCCCCCGCCCTAGGCCTTGCAACCATTCCACCCCATCCCCAAGCCCTGCCCCTGCTCTGCTACCACCCTGCCTCCATTCCACCCCTTCTCCCAAGACACTGCTGCACCTCTTCCACACCTCCTCCCCCAAGTGAGGCCCATTCCCACTCTTCCCCCTCTCTCCTGGAGCTTCCTAAACATCACACATCAGCTGTTCACGGAGCTTTGGAAGTACTGGGAGGGCAGGAAAGGAGTTGGGAAGAGGGACCACTAGTAGGCGAGAGGCCTGGGGGTAGGGAAGCAGAGGGGGAGAGCTTGGCTGCTGGTTAGTGCTCAGTACCCACTAATTTTTCCCCTTGGGTGCTCCAGCCTCAGAGCACCCATAGAGTCAGCACCTATGTCTGCAAATATTGTATGTGTCCTCTTCACTCTGTCATCCAAGATGTTAATGAAAATATTGAATAGTACACAACCTAGGACAAACTGTAGGAGGACCCCACTAGATATTATCTCTCAGTTTGACAGCAAACTATTGATAAATACTCTGAGTTCAGTCTTGCAACCAGTTGTGCACTCATAGTACTTTCATCTTCATCCACATTTCCCTAATTTACTTATGAGAATGTCATGTACAACTGTGTCAAAAGCCTTATTACAGTCTAGATATATCACATTTAATGCTTCCCAGATTGACATGGTCAGTAATACTGTCAAAGAAGGAAATTAGATTGGCTTGACATGATTTGTTTTTGACAAATCAGTTTTGGCTGTTACTTATCTTATTCTGCTTCAGGTTTCAACAAACTAATTATTTAATAATTTGTTCCAGTAACTTTCTGGGTGTTGAACTTCATCTGACTGGTCTATTTTCCCCTTGTTGAAAATAGGTATGATTTCTTCTCTGGTCTTCTGGGAATTTACCAATTCCCTGTCAGTTCTTAAAGATAATCAATGGTTCAGAGATTGCTTTGGCTTTGTACAAGTATTGTGGTTAAATCAGATTTCTCCCCACTCCTCTTACTCATACACAGCAGAAAGTATTTTTATCTGAACATGCAAAAACAGTATTGGAAATAAACCAAGAAGTACTTGTCATCAGTGGAAATCTGTGTAGTTTGCCAATAGATTAATACTGCATGAACAAATATTAGATAAAGCTTTAACTCAAATCTTTATAACATATAACAGCACCCCAGAGAGACAGCAGTCCCCTATGGGACTCATCAACAGCAGCAATAAGAGGGCATCCAACCCTTTATGAAATAACTGAATTTGGCCCACTTACAAGAGTTCCAGAATAAATTGGCTGCTGAAGAAAAGAACACAAAGAAAGTTGGCAACCTAAAATATTTAAAGAGCTCAGGGCCCTCAGAGGAGCAATGCGGGCTGTTGGAGTGGAACTGACTAAGCGCTATCTAAAACTGAACAGGGGTCTGTAGGCCTTGATATGAGAAATTGGACATGGATCAGGCCTCATATCTTCGAGGACACAATTAGGGAAGTCAATAGAGCAGCAGGCTGGAAACAAAATGTCTGTAGTAGCTAAGATAAGGGTTCCCTGGGAGTTCCCCCTTTATGATGGGCAAGATAACAATGGATAAGATAAGCCTGGCATGTAAGACAAGGCAACAAGTAAATTGGGCATGCACAGTGGATACACTCATGCTCCATTGGGACTGGTTCTTACAAAGTAACCAAACCAAACCAATCCCAATACTTGTGATGCAACATATAGCAAATACAATGTAATATATACATCTACCCCATTATAAAAGGAGAGGTGTCCCTCATATCGTCTGTTACAGAGAACATTAGAGAAGACTTGTGAAATTTCTAGGGGGAAGCAGGCCCCCAGCCCCACCCCCACCATGGGGAGGAGAGGAGGAGGAGGAGCAGCGCATGCACCCCAGACACCACGGGGAGGGGAAGAGTGCACGCATGCTCCCCCTCACCAACAGGAGGGGCAGAGCACACACGCCCCACCATCCCCAGAGCAGTGGGAAGAGAAGAAGATGCATAGCCCCAACCACCTTCCCCACTCCCAGGAGCAGCAGGGAGGGAGGAGGCCACATGGCCCGAGCAAGCCTAAGCTTCCCTGGCCCCGGGAACAGCTGGGAGGGAGGAAACCATGTGTACGTCTACCATCACAACAGGACAGATAATGCTAGTGTACATAAAGGAAGAGGTTTGCTGTGTAACTTTGGATGTGTGGTATGCCCTGGACCCACTCCCTACACTTGAGCCTGATGAATACAAATATAGTTTGACTGTGTGCCAATAAAGAAATCTCAGTGACAAATTTGGAGTTGAGCCAAGTTCTTGATAATCAAATGGAAAAGGTCTCATAAGCTATTGAGTGGATAAGGTCTCAGAAGTCACCCTAGCAGCCTTCTTCTGAAAAAATAAAGTGAACAACTATTTGGCATAGCAACTTATACATTTTTTTCTATATATATCCCCCTCAAAAGCCACCAAACCTGAGGTGGAGCCCTGACTGAGGAGCAAATCACTTGAATGGATATTAGGAAATCACACCTTTCTGTGCACTTCTTCAGAGAACACATAGTTGAAATCCATGTATCCTATGGTTAAAATTTTGATAGCAACCCATTTTTTAAAATGACTCCTAACAATGCCATTTTTCTGGGCCAAATTCAATGCAGGCACAACTAGACACTCTGACTGTAGTTGTGTTTGCTCACACTGGGTTGAATTATTTCCTGGATGGCTTACTGAACTATCCCTTACGTTACAGTATGGTTGCACAAACATAGCCTGATTTGAAAGATATTATTTTATTATTATAGTAAGCCCTCAGAAAAGTTACAGTGCATCAGAGTGCTGGAGCACCCTGGATAATGACTAGCCACTGAAGATTTTTAATGCTGAAACAATATCAATCAACTCTACTTTTTTCCCTAGGTAGTGTTTAAGCAATACACTCGTGCCTTCAATCTAATTCTAAATTGTTCTGCTAGTTGATGCTACTAGCAGAACAATCAACACTGAATTGGTGTTATGCCAGCAATGTTTATTCTAATATGGTCTTAAAAGCTCCAGGTTCAATGCAAGAATTGCTCAGATTGCTCATAGGTTCTTTAGAATCTCACTATCATCATCAACTAGGTGAAATAAAATTATTTGTTCTTTTCCCCAGAAGAAATAATGATATGCTTCCCTTTCTACTGCACTGGGAAGCTTATACGCTCAAAAGGGCTTATGTAAGCATTTCACAGAGCCCTTGAGAGGGCTTTTAGAGGGGAGGCAAAAACATACATGTTGGGTCCTGAACCTTCCTTTCTTGCAGTAATTGGTCAAAATACAGTCCCAATCTCTGAACCACTGTCACTTAGATGAAAATTTGTGGGTTTTTCCATGACATCACAGTTCTGCCACAACTCTGATTGGAACAAGCAGCAATGCATAAATCACTGGTTCTGCCCCAGGTTTTCTCTTTTTGAATTTGCAGTGATTGTACCCAAAATTGATTCAAAGCAATTAACCTCAAATAATTTTTGCTAGTGCCTGATATTTAAGATGAGTTTGTGTATGGGCTTTGGATTCAGTGCTAAAACAAAATGCTTTATTTATCTTGTCATTTGTTCTAGTTGTCATAGCAGATTACAGACAATGCTGCATGTACAGAATTATGCATGTGTTACTCCGTTCTATAATATGGAAGATTAATTGGACAGATTGTGGGCCTGGGACAGCAATTTATATTCAATACAAACCAGAGACTGACACAAGCCAAAACCTTGGATCTATACCATTTTGAACTCTGGAGAAATTTGAATCTGAATTACAACTTCACAACTGGTCCCTGTAATGAGTTGAATCAAAATCCCAGATTAGAAATGCTCATATCTGCATTTGAATCACAAGCTCAGAACCTCACATATTGAAGTATTCCTCTCTGCCTCAGTTTCCCCCCTTATAAAATACATACTTTCATCGCAGCTGTGTTGTGAGTATTCATTAATTCAAGGCTTTCTAAACATTTTAATAAAATGGACTGTTAGCAGGGAGGTCATTCTCATGAGCCATCTTCTCTTATGGCCTTCCAATCAAACTCAGATTTGAAATTGTACATTTACCTCTCAAATTTGTATAAATGCTGTTAATGTCAACAAATATCAGAGTGGAGCAACTTTTATCATTTGGGAAAAAAATCATCCCTTCTTACTACTTCTATTTCTTTTTCTTCACCCCTTCTTCCTATGCTTTCATCCCTTCCTCCTCCTCCCTCCCTTCCACTTAAAATCAGATGACTCCTCAAAGTCAATAGACATACACTCATGCACCCTCAGGCAAAAAATCAGTCCTTACCACTCCATTCAAAATCAGTTCTAACCCACCCATCCACCTCAGCACCTTTATAATCAGTATCTCCACTATCAAAATCAATTCCTGCCCCCGGACAATTTCTTCACAAATGCGTTTCCATCATTCCTAGACAAACCCTCAGTCTCCACAGTCAAAAGCAATTGTTCCCCATTCAACTACTAAACTCTTCTCCCAACATATACTAAACTCAAGAAACAACTGGCATATTCAGGAAGTAACTAATTAGCAGAACAAAACCTGCTCTTTATGGATGTCTGAAAAAGCTAATTACATTTTGTTTGTTTTTTAAATCTTTCCTTTATTTTCCTCCTGGATGAGGCCCTCTGGTGTATGGACAGGATCCTTTCTGTTTGGTTGTGGAGCCTATCAGTCTGAAGGAAATTGGTCTGTAGCAACTGGAAGGGATCTGCAAACTTCTACCACCTTCTTGAGCAGGGAGACTTAAATAAGGTTGCTCAGGTCAGAGAGTGACTGATGAGAAAACAGAAGATTCTGGAGGTAGCTGCTACAGTTCACAGTCCCCACTAAAAATGTGAAGTGGGACATGGCAAGGACACCCTACAAATTGATCTTTATAAGAAAAAAAGGGACAACTGAGAAATTAAAAGGCAACAGATTTAAAACAAATACAAAGCAATGTATAATTAATCTGTGAAACTCACTGCCAGAAGGTATCACTGAGCCCGAGTGCTTAGTAAAAATTTTAAAAATCTGTGCATTTATATGAACAATGAGACGATTTCCAATTATTTTACACCACATAAAATTTCATAAGGGATATAAAGCTTCATAATTCAGGGCACAAATCAACCAGCAGCCTGAAATTAGGAAGTAACTTCCCCTACTGGCATGTTATTACATCATTGTTCATTATGAGGATTTTGACAAATTTCCCCTGAAATATCTGTTAATGGCTATCTCAGAATGGCGACTACTCTGGTTTGGTAGTTCATATTAGTAACATGATTTATTTATTTTTATTTATGTTTGTTTTTTTACTCACATGTATTTATTGGACCTATGCTTTATTATTGCAGCTCTTTACGCTTTAATCATGATGACCTCAGAAAAGTTTATTCTTTTCTATTCTATCATAAACCCTTCTGAACTTTAAACAACTTAACATTTTCCAGGAAACTAAAGCAGAGTCCCAGTAACAGAATTTGTTGAAATGCTGGACAACCATTTATCCACATTTGCAGAGTAAAAATGGAAGGAAAGAGCTCAGATTTTCAACAGAAATTAGTCTGAGAGTGTTTACTTAATAAATGTAATATCAGCTTTCAAAAGAAAATGAAAAGAATGATGCTGACCATTAGAGTAATAAGTCTACTTCTATTCCGATAAAATAATACAGCTAACACTAAGAGATAATCACTCAAAACCTCAATGATAGGGGAACCATGCACAACAAGCACCATGAATTTACGAAGAATAAATCTTGTCACATGTACTTGATTGCCTTTTTTTGTCAGATTTATAAATGTTCTAGATGAAAGGAAGGCTATAGATATGATATTCTAGGCTTTGGGAAAGAATTCATAAAATTTCTCACAAAAACTAGCTTTGACAGGAATACTATGACCAACCCCACTGCAAATGCTGCTGTGGTAGGCCAGTCCTTCACACTACACAAAGTTAACCTATGGAACTCCTTGCCCCGCACTCAAGCCCAGGGAAACCACCTGGCGCAGGGAGCGGAGAGGGCCCCACCCATGCAGCCCTACTGGGGCTACAACTACCTGACTGATGCCAACAGGTGGGACCACTGCAGACCAGGGGAAGGGGGTAGGAAGTGACCCAGGGCAGGAAGCTGGAAAAGCCCCTGAGGGCTCAGTGCGTTGCGGGGAGGAACCCATGCTGAGCCAGTGGTGGGAGCTGCCCGCCACTGACAGGGCCCTGGGTCAGGGAAGGAGGGGGTAGGGGGGGCCTGGGCACTTTAAAGACTAACAGGATGTTTTATTAGGTGATGAGCTTTCGTGGGCCAGACCCACTTCCTCAGATCAAATTGTGGAAGAAAATTGCATGACCATATATACCAAAGGGATACAATCAAAAAAAGTGAACACCTATAAAATTGACAAATCAGATTTTTAGAACGGGGGGGAGGTTAGTGTCTGAGATAATGATATTAGGGGTGATAATTGGGGAAGCTATCTTGGTTAAGGCCCATTTGTAAAGTGTCAAATTTAAGCATGAATGACAGTTCTGAGGCTTCCCTTTGTAGTCTGGTGTTAAAGTCTCTTTGAAGCAGGATGCATGTAATAAAGTCATTGAGACAATGCCCGTCTGGTTGAAATGGCAAGAAACTGTTTTTTCTTTGTGAAACTGTCTGATGTCTGTTTTGTGTGCATAGATTCTTTGGCGAAGTGTCTGAGAAGTTTGTCCAATATACATAGCAGACGGACACTGTTGGCACACGTTGGCATAAATTATATTTCTGGATGAGCAGGAATATGTGTTCTTGATCTTATAACTGAAATGGTTAGGTCCAATGACGGTGTCAGCAGAGTAAATATGTGGACAAAGCTGGCAAGGGGTTTGTTGCAAGGGAAAGTTCCAGGGTTGGTATTAGTGTGGTATGTCCTGTGGTTGTTGGCAAGAATCATCCTGAGGTTAGGTGGCTGTCTATAGGAGACTATGGGTCTGTCTCCCAGAGCCTCTCGGAGTGTAGTATCCTGTTCCAGTATAGGTTGTAGTTCATTGATAATGCATTGGACGGGTTTAAGTTGGGGGGCTATGACAGGTGGTGTTCTATTGTTGGTTTTTCTTGGGTCTGTCTTGAAGTAGATGGTTTCTGGGTATTCGTCTGGCTCTTTCAATTTGTTTTTTTATTTCTCCGGGTGGGTAATTGAGGTTTATAAATGCTTGGTAGAGATCCTGAAGTTTCTGGTCTGTCAGTGGGATTAGAGCAGATGTGGTTGTATCTAAGGGCTTGGCTATAGACGATGGATTGTATGGTGTGTTCTGGATGGGAGCTGGAGGCATGTAGTTAACTGTATGAGTCAGTGGGTTTTCTGTAGAGAGTGGTATCTAATTTACCATTGGTGATTTGTACAGTGGTGTCCAGGAAATAGATCTCTCATGTAGAATGGTCCAGGCTGAGATTGATGGTGGGGTGTAGGTTGTTAAAGTCTCTGTGGAATGCATCCAGTGTTTCTTGGCCATGGGTTCAGATCATAGCATAAATAGAGAAGGGATAGAAAATATGACAGTATCTTACTGCCCCTATTTAAAACTATGGTACGCCTACATCTTGAATACTGCGTACAGATGTGGTCTCCTCACCTCAAAGATATTTTGGCATTAGAAAAGGGCAACTAAAATGATTAGGGGTTTGGAACGGGTCCCATATGAGGAGAGGCTAAAGAGACTGGGACTTTTTGGTTTAAAAAGGAGGAGACTGAGAGGGGATATGATAGAGGTATATAAAATCATGAGTGGTGGAGAGAGGGTGAATAAAGAGAAGTTATTTACTTGTTCCCATAATATAAGAACTAGAGGACACCAAACGAAATTAATGGATAGCAGGTTTAAAACTAATAAAAGTTCTTCTTCACACAGTGCATAGTCAACCTGTGGAACTCCTTGCTAGAGGAAGCTGTGAAGGCTAGGACTATAACAGTTTAAAAAAGAGCTAGATAAATTCATGGAGGTGAGGTCCATAAAAAGGTATTAGCCAGGGGGTAAGGAATGGTGTCCCTGGCCTCTGTTTGTCAAAGGCTGGAGATGGATGGCAGGAGACAAATCGCTTGATCATTGTCTTTGGTCTACCCCCTCTGGGGCACCTGGCATTGGCCACTGTCAGCAGACAGGATACTGGGCTAGATGGACCTTTGGTCTGACCCAGTATGGCCATTCTTATGTTCTTATTAGCCAGGAAGGGTAGGAATGCTGTCCCTAGCCTCTGCTTGTCAGAAGCTGGGAAAGTGTCACAAGGGAAGGGATCATTTGATAATTACCTGTTCTGTTCATTCCCTCTGGGGCACCTGGCATTGGCCTCTGTCAGAAGACAGGATACTGGGCTATTTAGACCGTTGGTCTGACCCAATATGGCTATTTTTATGTAATCCCTCTAAATGTCTAGCAGTGTGCTCTGTCCCCCACAGGCAATCTCTGTAAGTTGGTCAGCACTAAGTTCTAGCCTGCCTTGGTTCCCTATTAACACTGGCTCACCAAGACCCTGCATCCCCAGCCTGCTCCTGCCCCCTTCTTCCTAGCCAGACACCCTGTCCCAACCTGCTCTCCTTGTCCCAACCTGTCCCTGTCTCAACCTGCTCTCCCTGTCTCTTCCTCCTCACCTGGCCAGACACCCTGTCCCCAGTCTGCTCCTGCACACTGTCCTGCTCCTGTCTTCTGCCCCGGCCAGAAACCCTACTCACAGCATGCTCCTGTACCCAATCTCCCATCCAGACCATGCATCACACCCCCTCTTACACCCCACCTCCCACTCAGATTCTGCATTCCCATCCCTATCCCACTCACTGGCAGCCCTGTCCTGCACACTTAACCCCTCATTTTTGGCCACTCGCCAGAGCCTAGGGAGGCCCACAAAATCCACTAGCCCTGGAACCTCAGAATAAATCTTGCCTCGGGGGTGGTGGTGGTGGTGGTGGTGGTTTTGCTTCTCACTTGTGTGGTCCCTGACTGGTGTGGTGTGTGTGTGTGTGTGGTTTTTTGTGTTTTTGTTTTTTTGTTTTTCCCTCTGTGGGTCAGTGGCCCCCAACCCAAAAAAGTTTCCCCACTCGTGCCATAAATAAAGACAATGTTGAAACCTTTTATGTTGGACATACTATTTTACTTTATTTTAAAATGAAGCCTGGTCAACAAACCCTTAATTGGGGGCCCCGGCCCCATCTGGCTGCAGCATCATAACACTCCTACACCCTGCCCCACCCCAAACCTGAGCCCATCATATACCTGAACCAAAGTTCCCTCTAAGCTGTGCAGCTCAGTGGCCATGCAGCTATGTTCTGAACCCCACACAAAGGTTCAAAACGCCCCATGCATGCAGGGAGATCAGCTGATTGGTGCAGATGGGGCCTCCCTAAACAGCAGCTAAACGCTGCCTGCCTTGTTCTTGAAACAGAAGATAATCAGCCAAAATAAGCATAGAATGAGTGGCTGGAAGGAGGGAGGAAGTAATTAATTGTCTTGGGGAAAAGTCCTGTCGGAGAAGAGAGAGAGGCAGAAGCTGAAACCCAGCAGTCTCTTCAATCCTCAGGGGCTGGGAAGAGGGAGGTAAAGGCGCTGACTACATGAGGTAGGTGGGGGAAAGAGTGAGTGCTGGTATCTGTGCACTGAGGTGGAGGTAGGAGGTAGCTTGTTTGGGGATGTCTGACTCACGGCAGTCCTCTCTGTTAGGCTGGCTTGGAGGGAGGGGGGGAAGCCTGGTGTACGTGTGTGCTAGAAGAACAGTTGCATGGTTACATTTCAAACAGTTTGCATATAGGTATTAATGACTTAAAGAAAAGATTCTTTTAAGAGTTTCAGAGGGGTAGCTGTGTTAGTTTGTAGCTCAAAAAATATTAAAACAGTAAATAGTCCTAAGGTGCTGCAGGACTGTTCATTGTTTTTTAATTCTTTTAACAGAATCGATTGGAGTGTTGCAGATATCTAAACTCTGAACTTAGTGCTTTTTTAAAAAACCCTGTGTTATTAATTAATACATAGTAAATTGCATTGCATTAAGGCTAGATCTTTCCTATCTGGTAGAGGTCTGGCTTTTATGAGTTAGAAGTAGCAAGTACTTGGTGTGATGCTGGTTGTTCTGTAGGATAAAACCTTATTTGCAAGCTCTTTGAAACATGCAAAAATCTACAAACCCTGAAGCCAGATGTTAATTTGTTCTGGGGCTTCTAGTCTTCCTCCAGTGGAAGAAGACTAATTCCCACTTTTGTACAGCACCTTTGTAGTCACTAAGGGTGCGTCTACATACCACCCTAAACTCTAAATAAAATAGCTTATATTGAGCCATCCCTTAACCCTCATGCAACGAGGCTTACAGGGATGGTAAAATAGTGTGCCCATTATTTCAAAAAAATATTTTGAAACTAGCCAATTAGCCTGTCATAAAACAGGATTTTCAGGTCTCTCCTCCACGTCCTAGTCCCTTTCTATCTTGGTCTTCTCTCCTGAGCCTCCGGTCTCTCGCTACATCTTTCTCTTTCCCCTCCTCCTACTGCCTCCCCCCCACCCCCAGCTCTCCTCTGTCCCCTGCCTCTCTCTCCATCTTTCTCTTCTCCCCCCTCCTGCCCCTCACTCTTTCTCCTCTCCTCCCTTTCCTGCCTCATTCTCTCCTTCTCCTCCTCCTCCTGCCTCTCACTCTTTCTCTTCTTCTCCTCCTTCTCCTGCATGGAGAGCGCGGAGCCCAAATGGCTGTTTGTGCCACCTGCTCCCGTGCGGCTGAGCAGCTGCCTATGACCTCCAGCTGCCCCCCTGCACTGTTTCCCTTCACCCCAGCACTGATCCTGCAGCCTCCCAGTTGTCCTCCCCTGCCCCTCCCCTGCCCTTCCCCCGGCCAGGGTCTGTTTATGGCCAGGGGGCGGGGCCTGGAGGTGCTGTCATGCCACACATCACTGCCCCGCCTCCCGCCGTTGCGCTTGGCTCACTTCTGCACCACTCAGGCAGGCCGCCGCAGGGGAGCAAGCAGCCGTTTGGGCTTCCTCGCGGCAGCCTGGCTGAGCAGCACAGAAGTCAGCCGAGCACCACGGTGGGAGGAGAAGGGGGGCGGGGTGGTGACGTGTGGTGTGACAGCAGCTCCAGGCCCCACCCCCAGCCGTGAACGTCACCACCCCGCACCCCCCTTCACTTCCTGCCGTGGCGCTCAGCTGACTTCTGCGCCGCTCAGTCGGGCCGCCGTGCGGGAGTAAGCGGCGCAAGTGGCCATTTGGGGTCCGCACTCCCCCAAAGTGAGAGGCAGGAGGCGGAGGAGGGGAGAGAGAAAGCGAGACGGAGAGAGAGACCGGAGGCTCAGAAGAGAAGACGGACGTGGAGGAGAGACCTGAAAATCCCGTCCTATGACGGGCTAATTGGCATGTGTGTGTGTGTATACCCAAGCAGTGTGTTTTGTTTGTATTGGTGGTGTATGTTGCCACACTTCCTCAATATTGGTGGTGCACATAAGAAAATTCAACCTGCCCAAGTATAGAAAATGTTAGGGAACACTGACCTGAACCCCCTGCCCTGAGCCCCTCATACTCCCACATTCCCAAACTGCTACATCCCCAGCCCCCTGCCATAACATTACTGCACTCCCCAACTTGTGCCCTGAGTCCATCATACACCCAAACTCCCTGCCTTGAGCCCCTCATTCACTCCAAGCCAGACTCCTGCACCCCCACATTCGCAGACCCCTGCCATAAGATTGACAGACAGCCTCAATGCATTCATAAAGTTGGATTTGACCAGTTATGATGTAAACTTCAAAAAAATGTGCAAAATTGTAGCCTCAGAAGTCCTATTAAATAAAGTCTGTGGGTATGTCTAAACATCAAAGTTATTTCGGGATACCAAAGGTATCCCGAAATAGCTACCCCGTGTCTTTTGAACACATCTTCTCTTCTGAAATATAGCGGATGCGCTATTTTTCCATCCCCTTAAACCTCATTGTGCAAGGAGTATGGGGATGGCTCGAAATAGCACTTTATTTCGAAATTTGGTGCTGTGTAGACAGCACCAAATTTTGACACTCGGAATAAGTATGCAATTTGCATAGTGCAAATTGCGTATCTTATTTCGAATTTAGAGTGTAGTGTAGACATAGCCTATAAGTACAATGTTTCCTTTATGCTATTACAGCTGGTCCCCAAGTTGCGAACCGTCGACTTACGACCAAAGATGTCATAAATGGCGGACCCCGAGTTACAAACGCGATCCGTGCTTACGAACAGCGCGGTCGCGTGTAACTCAATGGGGTCCGACTTACGAACAAACAGAGTTACGACCAATTGCTTGGTCCGTAACCGGTTCATAAGTCGGAGACAGGCTGTATTAACCATTATGTCAATTATCAATAATATTAAGTTGTATATTTTCAGTCATGCAAATGGGCATTCTTATACAGCTCTTTGACTACTTGTTTTGAATGTTGATGTAATTTATCTCTTTGGTTTGAAAAGGTTGCCAAACCCTGTTTTACAGGCACTATATTGAACTGAATAACATAGTGTCCTCTAATGGCTAGATTCCAACTCTACCACCATAAGGGTGTGGTACCCAGTCATGAGCTGGCAGGCTCATTACAACACCCTAATGTAAACTGAAAATCTGCTGGAAGACTGTAAACAAATATACTGAATTAGGAGGAGAGATTCAGTAGGGTACTGCAAGGTTTGGTGGCAGGTCTGTTTGTTAGTTAATGTCTTCATTGATAATCAGGAAGGGGCAGTAAATTGCATTAGGTCAGTGACCTTTATAGAAAACAGTAAATTACAAAGATCTGCAAATGCCAGTGAGGACAGAAAAAATATAAATGGGATTTAAAGAGATTGCTAAAATATACAGAAACCAAAATGAGCTAATAAGGAATTATGCAAATTGATACATCTAAAGACTAACAATCCAAAGCAGTTAGCTAATGCAAGGGATTAACCCAGAAAGCAGTAATGCTAAAGAGACTCAGGTGTGAAAGAGATAGCAGGTGAGACATGATTTCACAATATGATATGGCAAGGAAAAAGGCCAATGCAGGCTAGTTCTGTATAAGGAAAGGTATCACAACATGGACTAGGGATGTAAAAATCCTTCTCTTTGTAACACTGGATTTAAGCATTCAGCTGTGGATGCCATATTTTCAGGAGGACATTGACAAATGGATGGAAATTCAAAGAGACAAAAAGAAAAATAATCAGCAGGTTGGAGGGATTGACTTGTAAGGAAAATGTTAAAAGCTAAATATATATAACTTGTCTAAAGATGACTAGGAGACCCATGATGGGTTCAATATTGTAGAATGTGGGTATAAACATAAAGAAAAACCAAAGAGGGGGAGTGCAGAGGGCGACCCAGTCCTGCTTTGAAGAGAATGCTGCTGAGCAACTGCTAAATTACTTCTGCCTAGTAGCAAGCCAACATCTCCAATCAATCAAAAAAAGTGGCTAGCTAAGTGCCTCACTTGCATTCCTTGAATCATGCTTGGTATTGCCTCAGAAATACCCATTTTAATATAGACCTTCACCTTTTCCCTTTCCTAACCTAGTCTCTGAGAATAAGACTTGAATCTTACATATCTGCCCACCTGCTCCCGCTGTCCTATTTGTATGCTCTCTGCAAAGTCCAGGAACAATCAGTGTCTCTTTGCTTGGGATAATGCAGGAGTCTCTCTCTGCGTTCCTGGGAGCATTGAGTATCCCACATGGAGTGGGAAAGGTAGGCAGAGGTTAGGTCAGAATACCTATACTATAATTGGATTTAAAATATGTAAGGACAGTAGTGCAACTCAATACCACATTGAGCAGGGAGTTGTCATTTGAGATGTGTGCTAGCCCCCAAACTGGGGTATAATATTTTCCTTACAGATATATAACACCTTGAGCCAGGATGAGATGCACTAGTCTGGAGGCATGGCTAAATCTTTTTCTAAAGTGTTTCCTTTATATATATATATATATATATATATATATATACACACAGTATAATCAGTAAATTGCAGACTGTGGGGACCATTAGGGAGGGGGAAGAGCCTATAAACACAGGAGAAAGAGAAAGTCCAGAGAGATTAACATTAATTCAGATTAAGGTATGATGTAAATTTAAAGAACAATAGTTATTTCTGAATAACTCTCTGTGCAAATACTCTTGTTCCAAAATAGTGACTTGCTCCTGTTTAGCTTAATTCACTTTGAAAGTGAATTACGCAAAACAGGAACAAGTCATGCTTATTCTGGAATAGGTATGCAAACACAGGGTACGTCTACACAGCAGCATTATTTTGGAGTAACTGATGATGTTCTGAAATAACAGTGCACGTCTACGCTACAAGCCATTATTTTGAAATAATGTCAAGCTGGAGGACTTCTTACTCCAACTTATGGTAACCCTGATTTCATGAGGACTAAGGGAAGTCGAAGACAGCACCAAAAGCCAAATTAAGCTTTTTCAATTTAAGATACACAATCGATGGAGCTGAAGTTGAGTAGCTTAATTTGACTTTAGCCCTGCTGTGACATACCCACAGAGAATAAAGAGCTATTTCTGAATAACTCAATGTTTAGACAATAAGGTCATAAATCCTGATATACTGATGCTGTCTAATATCTGTCCTAGGTCACCTGAAGTAAAGCAAGAATTAGGATTCCAGTCTGGTAAGAAGTGCAGATTAGATCATTTATTACCTGCAGATGTCAGGACATTAAAACACTCAAGCATTTCCTCACCAAGCAGTGAATGAGGCAGTTCCTTAATACAATTACCTCTGTATAATTGGAAACTAAATCAGTGATGACTGCATGATTGGAATATTACTTTAAATTTCATTTTTATTATACTATTTTGTTGGTACATTGTACCACCAAATAGGTTATTCATTTTTCTGTTGATTTTGATTTGTGTGCATATTTTAAAAAATCCTCATGTTTTCAATCTTTCTAATTTTCTAAGGTACATTGTGCATTGCTGTTAATTACTTAGTCTGAATTACATTCAAACAAAAGATATTTGCTGCATACTGTGGGCCATGTGAAAGCATAACTGTGAGCAGCAGAGCTCCTTGGCAGCTAAAACAAGAACTTTCTTCCCATCTCCAGACTGCAGTGCTATGAGCAGGCTGCCAGAGGCTTCCTTCTGAAAAGCGCAGTTTCAAGATGTTGGAAAAGATAATGTGGGGAGCAGCTACCATCAGCTCATTTCTTCCTGTGGAGACAGCAGGTCCTGGAAGGGAAGCTTCTACTGGCTTGGTCTCCCTTTTACCTTGACAAACACACAAGACAATAGGAGCTTGTGTGGAGAGACTGCTGGTTGCTTTGCAAATCCTCAGGAATCTGGAGGGCATTGCAGCAGTGTTCCTAGCCGCAGCTCTGCCATTAGAATTAAGATGCCTGTGTGGGGGGGGAAAAAAGTTGAATACAAACACATTGAAAGTGAATACAGTAAATTTGAGAACTTGTTTTTTAAACTCAGTGTAACTTGTTTATTTTTTGTTTTTTTGAAGTCAAGGACATCTCAGTAATAGAAAACACCCTTTTACTTTTTACAGTATTATCAGGTTAACTCCTTGGTAGCAGCAGCAGAATTTTTCTTGTATATTGTCCATTGCTGGTAAAAAGTGTACATGGAAATGGCTTTTAAAAGAATCACAACCAAATTCTTTTCAACTAAAACTAGTCCATGAGCAAAATAGTTTGCTGGTACAAGGCGCAAATCCCAGTCAATGAATGTGTACAACTATGGCAGCATTTTCATTGTGACTAAAACAGGGGACAGTGCAGTGTTCTTCTAGGGGATTCTAAACTTCTGTCACAAAGCAGCTGAATTGTCCTCTCAAATCCTTTTCATGATATCAAATGTGTTAGTCTCAGGAAATTGAAATGGATTTAATGTCTAAGGTTAAAAGTACCACAATACTTGAATAAGAACATTCTGGTACCTAAACCACAAAGTGGGTGGGACCAGCTAGGAGGGATTGAGCCCAAGGGCTGCAAAACATGCTTTTTATTTTCTTTGCTAGGCAGAATTTAAAGCTGCTCACCCTGATGGAGAATGGCTGCAGCTGTGTGCTCCTGGTGCAAGCCATCATACTGATAGGTGGGGATGAAGCCCTACCTCTTTTGTGTTATAAAGCTTAGTGCTATCATGGCACCACACTTTGGGTAAAGTCCTGTCCTGCGCTGCTACCAAGTTAGAAGAGAGCTCTCCTGTTAATAGGGGGACAGGGTCTTCCCAAGGGGTTAAGCAAAGGAAGCACTTATTGTATCTTTGCTTGATGGCATGGTGTACTGTGGTCAGTAGCTCACTAGCCACATCTGTTAGTCTCTAAGGTGCCACAGGACTCCTCGTTGTTTTAGTCACATCTATGTGATCCTGCCTTGAACAGCAGAGTGGTTTTTGTATCATATGTAGTTGGCCTCACTCTCCCAGGCCCCTGTCTTTCACATCCCTCAAATAAAGATAGGACTTTGCCTCATAGTGTTTATATAAATCTTATTACATTAAACACTCTTCTCCAGAGCAGTATTTTCCCAGTGGTGTTATGACCAATTTAAACATTAAGATATTTGTTAAAAATACAACATCAGTGAAAAGTTCCAGCACACAACCACAGATCTCAAATTAACCAAGGACAAAACTAGGAGGTCCCTGTTCAGTCAAGTGTCAGGCAAGACTCTCCTTAACTTCAATTAAAGTTTTACCCCAGTAAGGATTTCAAGATCTCTTTGGAGCATCTTTCAGTAGCTTGAAATAGTTTTGAGCAAAGTTAATTTTTTTTCTAGCATTCTTGTTTTGAAAATATACAAATTCACAACTTATTTTTTTAGTTGTATGTTTTAAGCAGTAGGTGGCACTGGTGGCTTCTACCATAACAATGATATTGTTTCTGTATTGTAAAAGTCTGAGGGGTAGCAGTGTTGGTCTGTATCTTTAAAAAAAAAAAAAAAAAAAAAAAAAGTAGTCCTGTAGCACCTTAGACTTTTTGTAGTCTCTAAGGTGCTACAGGACCACTTGTTTTTCTATACTGTAATGTGAATGGTTACTCATCCACTTAATGCTATTAATCCCAAAATACTCCAAAACAAACATTTCCACTAATTACTAATCTTGCCTTAAAATCAGAGGCAATATGTGCATACACAGTCCAATCAACAGAATAAAGTATTTTATTTGAAAAAATACTACATTGGGGGGGGAAAGCTTTTTATTAAATTGAAAATCTACATGGCTGGGAAAGTCATAATGCCAGAACAAAAATAGAGAATCAAAAACCGGAGACAATGGAGAAAATGTAAAATGATGTATTTGTATTAATACTTGATAAAAAAAAACTGCATATGCATCCTAGAACTCAACAATGGATACTGACATAGGCAGATGAGTTTTATACATGCAGATTTTATTAGCATATTTACCCATAGATGTGATGGGTGGAAAAGGCATGTAAATTTGTGTGTAACAACAACATTTTACATCTACAATGGAAGCCAAAAGTCTTATATGCAGGCCCTGTATATGTCTACTTCATAGAGATGTTGTTTTTGCACAAAAAGAACTGAATGCTCCTCAAGGTTTTTTTTTTTTCTTCTGAGACTGAAGAGGAATCAGGCAGAAACACTTCCTTGAAAAAGTTTTAATGTGAAGAATAGAAAAATGCTAAGGCCAACTAACAAGCAAACCAGTTGAACCACCTTTCCAAGTGCCTCGGACTACTTAATCTAATAAAATTAAAATAACAGTAATCATTTTAATAAAGTTATAGCTTACACTATATTTAGCTTCTTTCAATCACAAAGACCCTAATGTACTTTACCATGGCATTGTGAGAATGGTATAGTGGGATATGACCGTTAAAATGATGTTGGAATGGTTGCATTACTTGTATGTGGTGAAAGCCAAAAGGTACTTGAAGACAAGGAAAGGAACAAAAATAAATTAAGCAAGGAACACAACTAAACTATATATTCAATGCTCATTTATCTGTAGGGTGACCCGATGTCTCATTTTTAAAGGGACAATCCTGTATGTAAGCCCTCCTGCAGGTGTTCCTACTTTTTCTTAAAAATTGGCCCATCTTTTCTGTCTCTCCCCTCCCATCACTACTGGTGGGTCCTATTGCTGGTTGGATCTTTGCTTGCTAGCCACCAGTGGCTGACAATAGAGATGGGAGTGTAAGGCTGATTGTCAGGCAAAACTGCAGTGTGTAGGACCAGATGCTCTCCCTGCTAGTCTATTAGTGCAGTCTCTGCTGTGTGCCTCCTCTTGGCCAGCATGCTTCCCTCACTCACTGTCCTGTTTCCTGCCATCACTGGCTGCTTGTTGCAGTGGCTGGTGAGTGCAGGCAGGTAATGGTTGGTTACACATTGCCTCTGATTTCCATCCATTGGCCCCTTACATACTTCCTTTCTCACTGTCCTCTGCCTACTATGCCCCTTCACCCCGTTGTGCCTCTATATTCCTCTCAGCAGTAGGGTTGCCAGGTGTCCGGTATTGACCCGGCCAGGAGGCGAAAATAGCAGGTGCTTACCTGGGGCAGCCTGTTAGGGCCAAAAAGCCCCAAAAGCATTTCTTAAAGGGATCATGCTGCTTTTTATTTATTTTTTTGCTCTTGGGGTCTCCCCCCCCTTTTTTTTTTTGCTCAACTTTTGGTCTCTCCCCCCCCCTTTTTTCCTCAACAGAATTTTTTCCCCAGTGGGGTTTTTTTTGGGGGAAGAGGGGGGTGTTTGGTATTTTTGGTTAAACCATCTGGCAACCCTACTCAGCAGGATGCATCCTGTTCCCAGCACTGGGCAGTTAACTAGCCTCTGGTCAGATCATTCAGCTAACAACCACCCTGGCTGGCAGACTTCTCCCCATCTCCAACTCTGTTAGGGTACGTCTAGACTACATGCCTCCGTCAACGGAGGCATGTAGATTAGACAGATCGGCATAGGGAAATGAAGCGCGATTTAAATAATCACGGCTTCATTTAAATTTAAATGGCTGCCCGCTCTGCCGATCAGCTGTTTGTCGGCGAATCGGGCAGTCTGGGCGCGCCGTGGTCGACAAGGAAGCCTTTGTCGATCGGCGCAGGTATGCCTCGTGAAATCAGGTTTACCTGCGCCGATCGACAAAGGCTTCCTTGTCGACGCGGCGCGATCCAGACTGCCCGATCTGCCGACAAACAGCTGATCGGCAGAGCGGGGCAGCCATTTAAATTTAAATGAAGCCGCGATTATTTAAATCGGGGCTTCATTTCTCTATGCCGATCTGTCTAATCTACATGCCTCCGTCAACAGAGGCATGTAGTCTAGACATACCCTCAGCCTTGAAAAATTGAAGACCCCCTGGCCTGGGCAAGCTGGGCAGGAGGAGCTGAGCCTTGCATCTGCCAAAGCCCCATACAGCGCTGGCACAGGGAGGCTTCTATACCCCTCAGTTAAGCTCTAGAGTGGTGGGGAGGAAGCTGTTTCCAACTTGTTTGTGCCCTGGCCCTGTAGGCTCCACAGCACCCCTACACTATGGATGCAATAGTATAGTTGATTAACCAATTAACTGATAAGCAAAAGCTTATAGGTTAATGCTATAGACTACATGCATTCCCTCTTCCCCCAACCAGTACATTTTTTAGTGGGTTGGCCAGCAGCCCAACTCAGTTCTGGCTCACGCTGGCTCCAGGACCTACCCCAGCTGTGGCTCTGCATTTATAGTGTATTAGGAGCTGGACAAGCAGTCAGCCTGACTCATTTACAGTTCACACTGGGTCCAGGAGCTCAGACCCATCCCCAAGCAGGGGCTGCTGCCACGCTGCACTGCTGCCTCTATCAGAGGCAGCAGCACCGGGCGACAAACAGCCAGTCCTCAAGAGGAGCTGGTTTTTAAACTGGGTCTCCTCCTGGTCTAGCTCCTGCCTGGCACCCCATGCTGCTGCCGGCCCTGCCCACGGGGACTACAGAATAGTCGACTGACCGATAAGAATTCATGAGGTTACTCGACTATTCAATTAACGAATATTTAACTACCCTACACCCCCAGCAAGGGCTTAACACCCTCTTCACATGCTGCCCTTGCCCTAGGTCCTGCCCCTAGGCACCCTACCCTGCTGAGCCACCTCTCTGGACAGTTAGCTGAAGGCACTGTAGTCAGGTCCCTGATGCACAAGGCATCATTAGGGATTAACCCCTTCCTGCCCACACTGTAGCCAGAGGATTGGAGATGGCTGGGTTATGCCAGTGGCCAGCAGCAACATGAAGGTGTTACCTGCCTTTCTATGTGCAGGAAGGGATAAGCTGCTTCTAGCCAGCAAGGGAGGTGGGGAGGAGGAGGAAAAGATTATTTCTGCAAGACACAGGTCATCCCCCCCCCCTCACCCTCTATGGCTAGAAGCAGTTCCTCTGTCCCTTCCCTCCTCCATAGTGCTGAAAGGCTGCTCCTGGCCATGTTCTACTCTAGTGTGAATCTTCACAAAAATGTGCAGAGGGAGGGGCTATGACCCTGTGTGCTCCTCTCCTCCCCTTCCCCCCCCGGCTTGCCTTGAGAAAACACAGCACCAGGTATCTGAAGAAGCAGGACTGGCCGGGACCTCAGCCAGGTATGGAGAGTGGAGAGCACTGGGCAGGGAAAGTTAGGTCAGGTCAGTCGGCCACTCCTATCCTCATGTGGGAGAGGTGTACAGGAGTGTGTGTGTGTGTGTGTCACCTCTCTCCATGTAAACCTTAAAGATAAGTACTTATTTGTAATAGGGACTCAGTCAACTTGATGTTAATTTGAATATTTGTACTACATAGTTCTGATTGATTGCCATTGAACTCACTTGAATGTGAATAATTTTACCAGGTGGTCCTCTATTCATCACAGGGAAATATGTCACCCTATTTATGTGGCCGGGCCAGAAATTATGTTTCCCATTTTATCGTCCCCTAATCTCCATGCAAATGGTTTGCCAAACTATACATTGCATTTATAGACTATGATATGATCTATATCCCAAATCTGATGGTCATAGTTTCTTCTTTTCACTAGTTGTACAACTTTCTATTCGATGGCTCATGGGGGAAGGACACCTACACATGTCAGGACAATTTTTCATGCACAGTCACTTTTTGTTATTTGTTTTGTGCTAATGTGCCATGTCTTCTGGGTGCTATTCTTTTATGATACTGAAAAACTCAATAAATGCTATTCAATAAAACTATCATGTTCAAGGAGACAGACTGGAACTGGGAGCAGTGAGAGTCAAAAGGTTTTCTTAGCTTTGACAGGTGTTTTCCCTTTTTAAAACGTTGTTTCTCCAGGGCTTCCAACATTCAATCTGGGTTCAGCTGCCAGTGGGGTCATTCTTGGATCAGAGAAAACTGGAATTGACCAGTGAAAGGAAAAAAACTGACAACTTTTTTGCTCCTGGTCCTCCATCACAATTGCTGTGATACTGTCATGCAATATTTCTCCTTGAAATCAAGGACATGGTATAACGAGAATGCTTGGTGTATTTTTCTCAAAGGCTTGTCTTCCTTGGCACGTAAAGCTGATCCTATAAAAGATATTACCTTGCTTACCTCGTCTCTCTAAAACCCTGGCACCAGTGCAGCTACAATAACACTGCATAGACATACCTCCTCATGCAGTGATAAAACGTATCTATTCTCCATATACATACCTAATATGTTCATAGACATTGCAACATGTTCTACCTGAATTTCCATAGCAGAGCAGGTGTATTGCAGATGAACATACCTGGTATATTTAACAAAAGAGTCATGTAATTAAGACATTCTGATTATAGTTTGCATTCTTCAGTTGGATGTGTAGATGTATATAATTACACTGAAGGCTTTCTATATTTGCAATAAACATACATCGTAGACATGCTAGTGAGAGAAAGAAGTGAAACATTACATTCTATTTTATGGAGTGATTACAATGACAAATATCTGGTAATAATTAGGAATGTGAATGACTAGTCGACTATCAGATAAGCAAATGCTTATCGAACAGTTGACACACTAATCGACTAGTTGCTTGCTTCCCCCCCCCACCTTGCTGCCTCTATCAGAAGAGGCGGAGGTGTTTCATAGTGGTAGCATCATGTGGAGCCTGGGGACTCCCCTGCTGACCCCAGGCTCCATGCAGCTCTGCCACTTTGAAACGCTGTGGGACTGTGAGTCTCCCGCTGTGAGACTTTGAAACACTGTGAGTCTCCTGATGGCTCCATGCTCCCTGCAGCTCTTTCACCTCAAACGTGGAGGTGCCCTTATCGACTAATCAAATAGCCGATGTAAATTGTATTGACTATTCGATTAGCCAATTAATCTAAATTTAATATCCCTAATAACCCCTAATAACAGCTTTCATCCAAAACTCATCACACCATCCATTGTCTACAACCAATCCCTAAGATACAACTGCATTTGTTCCAATCCCTCAGACTAAGACAGGATCTCTATCAAGCATTCTTAAAACTCCAGTACCCACCTCAAGAAGTGAAGAAACAGATTGATAAAGTCAAGTGGATACCCAGGACAGAGCCAACAAAGAAAGCAACATAACACCACTAGACATTACTTACATCCCTCAGCTACAATCTATCCTACATATCATCAAGGATCTACAACCTATCATAAATGACGATCCCTCGCTCTCACAGACCTTGGGAAACAGGCCAGTTCTTGCTTCCTGACAGCTCTCCAACCTGAGATAAATACCCACCAACAACTTCGCATGCCACAACAGAAACGCTAATCCAGGTACCTATCCTTGCAACAAAAGATTACCAACTCTGCCCACACATTTACCCCAGTGACACCATCACAGGACCTAACCACATCAGCTATGCCACCAAAGGCTCATTCTTGTGCACATCTACTGATGTAATATGTGCCAACAATGCCCCTCTGCCATGTACATCTGACAAACCAGACTCTGTCTATGCAAAAGAATAAATGGACACAAATCAGACATTAAGAATGGTAACATACAAAAGCCAGTGGGGGAGCACTTTAACCTGCCTGGACCCACAATTTCAGCCTTTCAAGTTGCTATTCTCAGGCAAAACAGACTGCAAGGAGAAACTGCTGAGTTGGAATTAATATGCAAATTTGGCACATGGAGTGATTCTCATGTTACTCTTACATTACACATAAGTAATTTCCCATTCGGATACTCACACCTTACCACTGTTGGAGATGAGCCACATCCACTCTGATTTAATTAGCACTGATGTCATAGTCCCATCTCTGTGTCCTTTTCCCTCCGCTCTTTTTTCTCTCTTTTCTCTTCAGTGTCTGAGGAGCTGTAGCTCATGAGAGCTTATGCTCTAATACCCTAATACATGTATTAGTCTTTAAAGTGCCACCAGACTCATTGTTGCTTTTGCTGAACTAGACTAACACAGCTAGGCTACGTCTACACTCGCGGCTTCTTGCATGAGTAATATGCAAATGAGGCTAAGCGTGGAATATCGCCGAGCCTCATTTGCATACCTAATGAGCCACCATTTTTTTCAGAAGAGGCTCTTGCGCCAGAAGGAGCGTCTACACTGCTCCTTCTTGCACAAGAAAAACCCTCTTGCGCAATGCCGTTACACCTATTACTTTTCAGGAAGAACGGCATTGCGCAAGAAGGTTTTTCTTGCGCAAGAAGGGGCAGTGTGACGCTCCTTCTCGCGCAAACCTCTTCTGAAAAAATGGTGGCTCATTAGGTATGCAAATGAGGCTCGGCGATATTCCACGCTTAGCCTCATTTGCATATTACTCCCGCAAGAAGCCGCGAGTGTAGACATAGCCCCACCGTTTTAACATCTGACATTGCGTACATTCATTTGTATGTTTTGCCCCACCAGAGCAACACTCTTTATTATAGTAGATGTGAGAGGATTAAATAGCACTGTGAGCCATAGGCATGGGAACTACAGGTGTGGGGGGTGCTGCAGCACCCCCAATCTCCAGGTCCCACATGATGGGGGCTCTGTTGCCAGCTCGTGCCCAAGGGTGCCAGCTTGAGCCCCGTGCACTGGGTGCTCGACTGCCAGCTCCACACCCAGCTTCAGCAGGGGATTCAGACAGGGATAAGGAGTCCCAGCACCCCCACTTTTAAAAATGTGCCCACACCACTGCAGTAAGCTGGATCATTTAGAACAGGAATAAGCACAGGAATAGAGCCACATTTTCAGCAGTAGCAGAGCACGGCTGGGTGAGGGATTATTAGCGGGGCCATCTTCAATTATATTTATTGTTTTTAAAAGAAGCCACATGTACACCTAAGACCACCATTAGTTCCACCACTGTGTATGCATTATAGATACTGGCCTTGACCTGTTATAACTTCCTAACAAATACAACATCTTGCATTTTTATAGTGACTGTTATCCCCAAATGATCACAAATTTAACATAAGATTTATTTTCACCCACTGCTGAAATGCTCAGCCTTCTATGAGGCTACACAACAGGTGTTGAACAGAATACAACAACATTTGAGATTAAGAAGTGAAGAATACTGTCTCACATTTAAATTTCAGAGGGAATTAAAGCAGGAAGGATGTAATTACCTCAGTCGGAATCTAGCCAGTGCACAAGGATTAATGCACCTATTCTTCTAAAAGTGCTGTGGAATCTTCAATTATCAAAAGTAGTCAGGACCTCATTTGAAAGATGGCATCTCTGCCAAAACAACATCTTCTGCTAGTGCACTGTTTTAGGATTAGTAACAGTGCTATCTACTAAATCTACAAATACTTTCAGAGCTCTGGAGTTTCTCTTAGAGGCCACTCTTCCAAGAACTGAATGTACATAATTTGTGAGACTTGGTTGTACAACTACAGAGCTAGCATAACAGAACACCTCCCAAGGTAATGTCTTTAAACCCCAAAAAGCTGTGGACTCAACTAAAACAGAGTTTACCTATATCTTCCAATACTTTCTGTGAAAACAGACAATAAAACTGCACCATGCACACTTCCTCATGGAAGTAGGTCCATACATGCATTGATGTGCTGCTTCACATTGCAAGATATGGCCCGGTTCCATAGCTAAACAGCACAGGATGTCTAGAGGTAAGAATAAAATAATGTTGCAAAGTAATAATTCTTTGGTGGGTAGCAAGCAACTAAACAAGGTTAACTTGAGTGGTGGGGAAGGACTGAGGTGAGTCACTCAGAGCACTCCTGTATTAGGTATTGGGGGGGAAGAGGAGTCTCAGGAGTGGTGGTTGTCAGTTTATATTAAGTGTTTTGAGAAATGTGTTGGAATTTCCATACAACCCTCCTCTCCTATTATTAAGCCTGGTACTTCCATGGTAGCTGCTATATTAGTTACCAACTATAAGTTGGAATGGCTGGGGAAGGTCAGTTAGTAATGATAAGGAGTTGGTCAGCTGGGATGTTGCAGAATCTGTTGGAAAGGCATCTGGTGAATCTGCTGGATTGAGATATGTTGAGATGGGGTAAATGGCTCTGATATGTTGGAATCTGCTGAGATCAGGCAGGCAGGGTTCTGTCAGACCTGGAGATGGGATGAGTTATGATAAATCAGGGAAGACTTAGTATATTGTGGCAAGATTGACAGGCTGAAAAAGGATCTGATGAGAAACAATGAGGTAGGAATAGAGAGGAATTGGAATTGAGTTGGAATAGGTTGAGGAGAGATCTGTTGGAATGAAGAAGAATCTGGGAATAACTGGATAGTTTGTGGGATCTGATGGTATGTGTGTGCCTGTGCCTAACAGATTTCCAGTTAGGCACAGTACTCAGGTGCCTAGGGGTGCTGCCCTTCTAAAGTTTACAAAACTTTAAAGTGGTTTACAAATTTCATTTTTTTTAAAGAAAGCACAAAAGTCAGCTGTAGGCGGGGCAGGTGCTAATGATGCTGTGCCTAGGAGCATACAACGCATAAATCTGGGCTTGTGTTTGGCAGCGATGGGAGAGGACAGGCTAGGGAAGGGATGGGGCTGGTGGTTCTGGGGAGAGAGGGCAGAAGATGGGGCCGGGGCTCAGGTGTGTGTGGCAGCGATGGGAGAGGACAGGCTAGGGAAGGGATGGGGCTGGTGGTTCTGGGGAGAGAGGGCAGAAGATGGGGCCGGGACTCAGGTGTGTGTGGCAGCGATGGGAGAGGACAGGCTAGAGAAGGGATGGTTTATGGCTGGGATGGGGGAGAAGATGGGGCACAGGTGCGTGTGGCAGCGAGGGAAGGGGAGACGGCCGGGACGCTGCTCTGTAGCAGGCCCTGGGGGGACAGGCACGGGCTCGGACGGGGCCAGGGTGGCTTGTGGCCGGACGGGGATGTGAGGATGGGCGGGGCCGGGCCAGCCCCCGCGCTGCTCCGTGCGGCCGCCGTTGCCGAAGTTGCCGGGGCACTGGGACAAGGGCCGCCTCTCCGGCTGCCGCGGCCGTGAGTGGCTGGGGCCGGGCAGGGCGGGGCGGGAGGCGGCTCGCTGTCCCAGCTGTCCGGGGCCGCTCGCTTCACTCCCCCGCCAGCGTCGGAGCGAGCACCGGGACAGGGAGCGAGGGGCGAGCGCGCCGGCTGCCGCCAGCAGGATGGAGCTCGAGGTGCTGCCCGCCCCGCAGGTGAGCGCCGGGCCTGGGCCCCGAGTCCGCCGGGAGGGGCCGGGAGTCCGGGGGCCGCTGGCACGTGTCTCCCCTGGGGCAGCCCCCGCCCCCGCCCGGGTGGCGACACGCCGGCGGCGGGGGCTGCTGGTGGCCGGCGGGGGGGGGAGCAGGAGTCGCGCCCCGCCCCTGCTCTCGAGATCGGCGCGGCTCTCCCTGCTCCGGGAACGTGATGAGTCACGGGACCGGCCGGGCGCCCGCGGGGGCCTGGGGGAGGCGGGCCGAGCACGGTTCCTTCCGGCCCCCAGGCCAAGGGAGCAGCCTGGCGCGGAGCCCCCTGGGGTCGGTGGCGCGTCAGGGGGACCACGGACCGGGGGTTGTTACGCCAAACTAGTGTCCTCTGCTGCGAGCTTGGGACTTACCCTTGGGTGACTCAGTTTCCTCATCTGCACCATGTCACAGCCCCTTGGAAGAGGCCTGAAATATGATGTGAGATGATGCCAGTAACAGCCACCCTGGTTTTAACCAGGTCTGTGGTGCCAACCAATCTTACCAGCTGCCTCAAGGGCAAAAGGCCATGGGAAGGTCAGGAACAGTGAGCCTGGCCTCCCACAGAGGTAGACTAGATACTCTTGATTTCCTGAAAATCTATTGACTGAAGAAGGGGGGGTGTGAACAAAATGCCCAGGCCCTGGGTGAAAATAGAAGGTATGGCTTTCAGTTTTAGCTGTAAGGAGTAGTAGCCCTAGCAAACATTATCTGCAAAGAAATGATTTTTACACTCAACAAATTTTAAATAAGTCTGCCTTGGAAATCTTAACCATATATCATTGTACAGGCAGAAACTCTCTAGTCCAGGATTCTGATCTGTGGTCTGGCAGGGCCATTGATATTGCTGAAACAAAGATCCCCAAAAGCTGCGGGGCAGTACGAGGGGAACAGGGCTGCGGGGCCAGTGGCCAGGAGAGCTGAGAGTCAGGTAGCTGGGGCTAACAGTGGAACCAGCTTGGTGGCAGGGAGCCCAGTGACCGGGGCTGGAGCAGAGCTGACCTTGGGAGTCTGAAGCCTGGAGGGGAGCCCAGCCAGTTCTGATAGATCCTGGGAGAGCCTGGACTCTGTCAGCAGAGGGCCTGGAATTGACATCCCCTGGTCAGCACCTCTACTACACGTATTGTTTCAGCATCCCTGGTGGCTCCGGAGACCCCCCCTGGATCTGTGTGATATTTAGTCCTCATTAAACATGCCCCTGCATTTAAATTTTAAGGCCCCACATCTAATTCCTTATTTGGATACATTATCCTTGTGTGGGTGGCTTTTGGCTTTAGTTAAAAGTTTATCGTCTGTCACACAATTTCCCTAAAAGGGCCCTTTCTGCTCAATAGCGTGAGATCCCTAGTGTTCTGAGCCAGGAACAAGTTGGAGCTGTTACACAATCATTTATTTCCCTGGGGCTGTTATGTTTTGGATTTAGCCTTTTGGTTCAGCTTCAAAATGTGTAAACCAGCATATATGGAGGGTATAATCTCTGAGTTATCAGAACATAAATTTTAAATATTAAACATTCTTTCAACTTTTTTCTGATAGTTTCTTTATCATGTTTCTGCATAAAATATCTGTAGAGTTGAGCAGTTTCATTCCATAACAAGTCTCTTCAGGGGCATATAATGACATTCTTTTTCATAGTCTTGTGCTACCAGTTGTATCAATTGTCTAAAAGCAGAAGAAATTATCCTAAGTTATTTCACTCCTTTATAAAAAAAAATGCATTTTTTTAAAGGGTGACAGAATAGTTGAGAACTAAACCAGTTTACTCATCAATTTTAGTTTACAGATGTTTTGTGTTCATTTCCCCCCCTTCTTGTTTATAGGGAAATACACACTTTTTACTCCTAAATGTTATGGCCATTGTTTAGGTTCATTCTGATCTGGATCACAGACTTAAGAGAAGCTTAGATAGCTGTTTCTCAGGGGCTAGATATCCCACCAGATTAATTTGAGGCAGTGGTTCTCAGTCAGGCATATGTGTACCCCTGGAGGTACACAGAGGTCTTCTAGGAGATACATCAACACATCTACATATTTGCCTAGTTTTACAGCAGGCTGCATAAAAAGCACTCGTGGAGTCAGTACAAACTGAAATTTCATACAGACAATGTCTTGTTTATAGACCTCTATATACAATACATTAAGATGTAAGTATAACATTTATATTCCAATTGATTTATTTTATAATCATATGGTAAAAATGAGAAAATAAGTGTTTTTTTTCAGTAATAGTGTGCTGTGACACTTTTGTATTTTTATGTCTGATTTTTTAAGTGACATGAAACGTAGGGGTATGTAAAACAAATCAGACCCTTGAAAGGGCTACTGTAATCTGAAAAGGTTGAGAGCAAGTATTTTAGGGGGCAACATCCACTCTTAAAGTTTCAGCTACACCTTTCTGGAAGTATCAAACAAATCTACCTCCCCACTCTTGAGCTGTGTCCCTCTTTGCAATATTGCTTCTTGTATCTCTGTTCTTAAAAAAGTTCCTCTTGGGCCTTCATCATTTTTTAGCTTCACTACTACTATTGCCTCATGTCTGGCCTCCCCTCTTGACACCCATTCGTTCCTTGCAAAATGTTGCTGCTAAAGTAATTTTCTTGGTTTATTTGACTGTGCTAGCTCCCCTCTGAATTCCTACTGGCACCAACTTATGCAGTGCATCAAATTCAAGCTTTTTTTGGTCTCATCTATAAGGGCTTTAGCAACTATGGGCTTATTTACAGTTACAGTGATGCAGTTACTGAAAACACAACCTATGCCAATGGGAGAGCATGTCCCATTAGCATGCATGCAAAAGAAGCCCTTTCGTGCTGTCTACATCAGTGGGTAAGTTGGTGTAACTATGTCATTCCAGGGTTCCTGAGCAACATTATACCAACATAAGTTTGTAGTCCAGAAAAGGCCTATGCCTTCGTGTACTTATATACTCATTTATTTTCTTGTTTAACCCTTTGTTCTGCCAATGCTAGCTTTCATTGCCTGTTTCTCCAGACACTTCTGTAAGTAACTTATGTCATCCTTTGTTCCATGTAGATCCTTATGCATGTAATACCTTTCCCAAGCTGGTCTGCAGAGCCACAAAGTCTCTCTTCTCAAGACCCACTCTTTGTTCAGCTATTCTACTACATTTTCATAGGTTATAGTGTAATAACCCTAATACTTAAATGTATTAAATGGAACATTCTAGCATCTTTTCCCCCTAAAATATTTAAAGTTGTAACAAGGGACAGAATGCTGTCAGTATAACCCCTTGATTTCCATGAGTCAGTAGCATTTGAGGTATGGGCTCTCAAAGCCAATATGCCCACTTGTTTGGGGAGGGACAAGGCGGTTAGCAAAGCAGCCAACAACTCTTGCTCCATGAAAGGCTGCAGATGACATAGGGTTCCCAAACTGGGGGGCATGAAGAAATTCCAGGGGGGGCACGAGGCGACCCAGACCCCACCCCCCAAGAAAGAGCCTGGTTCGTCCGTCTGCTCAGCCACCTTAAAAGGGCAATGCCTGCTCTGCTCTCGGCTCTTAAAAGGGCAATCTTTTTTTTTTTGCTCAACAAGTTTTGCTGCTATTTTGGGGCTTCGTGAGGGTTTCTCAAAAAGGGGGTGTGATGCCGAAAAGTTTGGGAACCACTGCTCTAGAAAGTGAATGTGAGCCATTCAGGAGGGAATGGGGCTAAGATGGAGCCCCAAATAACATTTTAAGTTGCTTTCTTCAGATACAAACCCCAGGGTAGTGGTGGGCAATAACCAGCCTGTAGGCTGGATATGGTGCACCAGGTCTAGCCCCTAGTGGGCTGCTGCAACTGTATTTCCTGTATATACCTACAGCTTTCCAGGTACAGACACTTGCAAATCCTGTTGGCTGCAGATCACCATTCCCGGCCAATGGGAACTGCAGAAAGCGGTGTCCCGGTCTGCTAACCCTGGGGACCCACCACTGCCTTATTGCCCACCCCTGTCCCAGGGGAAGGAGTGACAGTAGTGCTCGCTGCATGATCATGGAGTGAATTTTGCTTTTGTTTAGAATAGTGAAAATGGTGTTTTTGTTATTAAACTCAAACAGGTGGTTGAGAATGCTTACTGCAGATAAGCATACAATGAAATGAGTGGCGGGTGCGTCACTTCTGAAGGATAAGATAAAGGAGCTAAGCCTCCTTTACAGTCATGTGGGATGACAGATAACATTGAATTAAATGGAGAGATAATGGTGTATACTTCCTGTAGCTTTTGTAAAGTATCAGGTGAGCTTAACAAACATTTTCTTCCCAGCAAAGTATCCTGAAGAATATGGATCTGCTTTCATACTATCTGTAGTATAGAAAGTTTTTTCCCAAGTTTATACTAAGAAAATTACTTGCCAAACTGTTGAATTTATTTGTCTGATATATGATGGTGATCTATCATGAAACTAAGAGAGAGACTTCAGGAGAAGACAAATATATCCTGCAGACATGTATGACATTCACTAACTGTCACAGGATGCTAGTGAGCACTCCTTCCTAGCAATCTACTAGGATCACTTGTGGGGAATCCAAACACCTGTGCTCTAGATCCCCAGGATGTTTCAAGCTCCTGGAATGCAAATGGAGTCCAGCCTTTCCCCGCAGTGTCTGGGTCCCTGGGTGCACACTCAGGGTGCAGACTTCCTCTGGCACCCACCTCTGAATGTCAGAACCTGATATCTAGCTGCTGTGTTCCTCTGGATGCAGCATTGGCACTTCAGACTCCCCTGTACTTAAACAAATCCTTCTGCCAGAACGCCACACAAATGTGTGACGCTTTGCTTTATGTTTTAACATTCTAAGGGGGGGATGCAGAAGTTGTCAAGCAGTTGGTACGCTCATTTCGTTCAGTCCAGTGGTGTAGCCACAAGGGCCCACTTGGATGTGGCCCGACTTTTGGTAGGCAAAGATGGGGGGAAGGGTTAAGCCACAGCACCCTGGTCCTGCTCCTAAGCTGCAGTGCTGGGCAGAGTGGGATAAGCCCTGGACCCGGGGGAAGGGGCACAGCCCACTCAGGCCCACCTGTGACTACATACCTCTGGTTCAGTCTAATATCTTTATGTTCTTTTTATTTAATTATGAAAAGCACAGGAAAGTACAGATCATATAAAACATTTGAAATGCAATGTCCCTCACTAGCTCACCCTTCCTTGGGTGTCATGGGAGGATGATCTCTGCTCGTCAGGCAGGATCCTCCACCCTTGTGCCTACCTTTCCCCTGCTGCAGCTTCTGTCATCTTAATCTGCAGCAAAATGGCTCTACTTCAGCTCCACAGCCTGGATGTGTGCTGGCCACCAGAGCAAAGCACTAGGGATCTGGAGACTTCCTGTCTCAAACTGAGACACTCAACTTCTGACTTGCTTTTATCCCAGCAAGACCACTTCCACCCTCTGACTTCTTCTTGACCCTCCCATCGCCTTGCTTCCCTTTCAGTCAGTGGTCTTCATTCTCCCCCTTGCCTTCTCCCCATTACTCCTAACTCTTGCTTGTTGCCTCTCTCCCAGATCTGCCCCGCTGCAGTGGCAGAGGAGTGCCATGCCCAGCCTGTTGCATAGAAGTGGGCGCTCCTGGCTGGCAGCTCCAAGTCCCCTGTCCGCTGACTGTTTACTCTGCCCTTCATATTTGTCTGGAAAAAAGAGGAACAGGAATTTATTACAGAAATGTGTTTCCCCAGCCAATGCCTTCCCCTCCGATTGCGTGCCTGTGCTGCTTTGTGAGTGTGGGGTTGTTCAGCAGTGCTGGGCTGTGCATACTCTCTTGTTGTAGAGCTGATTGTTTCACCAGGTTTGGGTTTGCTAGTGGGAGTGCTGGGCTCTGCTGCAACAATTTACTGTTGTAGGATAACTACTGAGAGCAGGGCTAGGAATGCTGGTTTGTTATTGTAGGGCTGCTTGTAAACACTGGACTCTATGCGCTGTCTTTGTCATTCTCAGGTTGTTTGTTATTGTAGGATCACTTGTGCTCAGTGGTTTGTTATTGTAGGGTTGTTCAGGAGAGCTGGGTTGCTGGCAATTTTATTTTTCTTTAAATAGAGAAAATAAAATAATTAAAGCCTTTGATTTGGGGGAAAACAGCCCCAGTTCCCTTGGGTCCTGCCCAAGGAGCAGGGGTTTTGGAGAAAGAGATGGAGAGGCTCAGTACCTGGCGTTACGTACAGAGGTGGATCCAGGCCCTGCCCAGAGGGTACAGAGCACATCATGTGCAGAACTCTCCAATCCACAGCAAGTCAGGCTGGTATTTCCAAGAGCTGGCTTGGTAAATGCTACTTCCCTGAGCCAATGCCCCCCTAGAAGGGAAAAGGTCCCATTCCCTTTCTTGGGTTTATTTTGGATCCCAGGGTCTCTAATGTGGAAAGGCAAGGCCACTTGTCTTCCCCCGCCCAACTTCATAGTACAGGGACAGTTCTGTTCCCTCTCGTTCTCTTGTGCTAGGTTTCTTGTTCCAGAATGTTTGTGTCTGCAGCTCTAGGCTTCAGAGACTACACAGAGACCTTTGAAATGTTATGTGCTGAGGGTCCTTCCCTTCCCCCCACGGGGAGGCTTGAGTGGCTTCCCAGCGGCCCAGGGTCCGACTGTCATTGTTCAGTATTTGTTTTGGGAAGTGTCCACCCTGCGCAGGTCCTGGGGTGTGGGCACTTTAACTACAGCTTTCCACAGATTCTCCCGATTAATTATGTCTGTTCTAAGAAGGGAGCCCAGAGGGATGTGTGTGTTGGGGAGGAAGTGCTATGCAGCTTTCAAGTTCTAAATGGGCAGACACCAGCTTGGTTGTGCCTTAGCTCAGCCTGGTGCAGACTAAGGATGTTAAGGACTAGTCGACTATCCGATAAGCAAATGATTATCCGATAATCGAGTCGATTAGTCAATTCCCTCTCTTCTTCCCTCCCCCCCCCCCCCCAGCTGCGTCTATCAGATAGAGGCAGCAAAGGGAGGGGAAGCGGGGGTACTTCAAAGTGGCAGTGCCGCACGGAGCCCGTACCTGAGCTCTGTACGGCGCTGCTGCCTTGAAACGCCATGGCGGTGTTTCAAAGGGGCAGTGCCACACAGCTGAGCCTAGGCTCTGTGCAGTGCTGCCCCTCTGAAATGCCGCCATGACGTTTACATGGAGCCGGGTCAGCTGGGGACTTCCCAGTTGATCCCGGGTTCCAGCGCAGCACGCAGAGCCCAGGGTCACCTGGGGAGTCCCCAGCCGATTCCAGGATGTGCAGAAATGCCAGGAAGAGCCCAGGGTCAGGTGAGGAGTCCCCAGCTGACCCCGGGCTCTGCTTGGCATTTCAAAGCGGCAGCGCCGCATGGAGCTCGGGGTCAGCAGAGGACTCTGAGTCCCCCACTGACTCCAGGCACCATGAGGGCACTTCCACTTTGAAATGGAAAGGGGACTTTTGTACATTTCAAAGCTGGCACGCCACATGCAGCCTGGAGTCAGCAGGACTTCCCGCTGGCCCTGGGCTGCATGCGGAGTTCTGCATTCCTCCTTTGAAGTGTACAAGAGCCCCTTTTGGGGCTCTTGTACACTTCAAAGGAGGAATGCAGACGTGCCTATTGACAAGTCAAGTAGTCGATGGAAATTCCATCAACTACTCGACTAGTAAATTACTCGATATTTAACATCCTTAGTGCGGACCTGGGGCAGGACTAGAGGAGACACCTGTTCACTTTGTTCGAGTGTTGTTTGTGCATGTGTTGAATGTATGTCAGATGTTCTTACTTGTCTGTGTGTGTGAAAGAGGGAGGGTAACCATATTCAGGGGTTGTATTGCTGAAGTGAGGTTGCAACACACACCTCCATATGCAGCCCCCTATGATTGGTTTGGAATTGTTTCTCTATGGATAGGATTATCTGTGGGATGTGTGTGAATACCATGCAGTGACCTCTTTTATAGATTCTCCTCTCCTTTTGCTCTGCCTTCAGTAATTTTCCATTACTCCCCCAATCCCTTCTCTTTAGACAAGAGGAGGAAGCCTCTTCTCCAAAGGTGAAAATAAGCGGGTGGACCTTGGTGCACAGCTCCAGCAAGAGCTGGCTGAGCTGCAGCAAAAGCCAGTAGGGAACTATTTAAAGAGCTGGCAGGGGCCCAGGTTTCAATAGGACAGTACCCGTAAGAAATTTTAAGTTACTTTCACTGCTGCTCTTCTGCCAGGTAGAATAGGAGAGGTGTCCCAAGGTGTTTTATTTTAAATAGATCATTGAGTGCTGATCATTCTCCATAGCCAGAGACATGAAACCACTCTGTTAACTGAAACTCAAGTAGGATCCACATACACGACATAATAATTTCATGATACAGTTTCATAAAATCATCCACAGTTCAGAAGTGGTAAAAGACAGAACCCCCATTTGTCACACTAACAGAGCTTTTGAGTCAGAAAAGGTCTCCTCTTTATCCCTGGAAAGTGGAAATCTTCAGCTCTATATCAAGTGAATGTAAGCGTTAAAATCTGAATAAAGCCATGTCTCTAATTAAGGACAACCTGTAACAGACGAGTAGAGGAGGGAAGAAAACACAATTAATAAAAAAAATAGTACCCAGACTTTAGAAAGTGTCCATTAGTTGTGGGTGTCCCCATTTTAATGTGCTCGATTTGAGACATAACTCTTGACTACACTGAGAACATTTACAGAACAAACAAAAATTCACTCTTTCAATGAATCCAGTGGAAGCTGTAGTGTTGACAAGACTCCAGGAGTCTCTATGTATTTAACTGTTTCTGTGGGTTTAAGTATAATGGTGGTAAAATACCAGAAGCAGCCAGAGCTTTATCAATGCTACTGCTCCGACCAGTTCAGATAGGTAGGATTTTTTTTAAATATCCAAAATGTGAACAGAGTCCTGTGTCCAGCTGAGAATCTACAACTACAATTGAAATGAACAGAGGTGTAAGTGCTCAGCACCTCTTAAAATCAGGTCATAAAGAACTCGGGTTTAGCACCTCAAGTTAGAGATATTTAGCTTAATTACTTGTTTGAAAAATAAGAGACAGGACTATGCAGCACTTAAGAGACCAAACTAGGAAGAAAAGAGAACATTCAGTGTTGGAAGGAGCAGCTGGATTATCTCACATGCATGGAAGAGCTACAGCCATTTTTTTGTTACTGTGTGGGAGGTTTGTGTACATTTCCCACCACTTATTTAGTGGGAAGAATAACTTTGGCTCCTTATCCTCAAACTTTTTTTGAAAAAGTGAGGGAAAAATTCACACTAGCTCTCAATCAACAATGGGAATATATTCCTTGTTTGCTCAACCATAAAGGCCAAAATACATAACTGAAAATGAATGACAGATTAAGTTAAAATTCTTACAAACTGTACCATTTCCCCTACCCCAAATCTGTTCTTTTCTGTTGGGTCATTTCCCTTTAGAACTCACCACAACAGAATATTTACTATTTGGCATATAGTGCTATCTTTGGGGTCCTGACCAAAGTCAATTTAGTAAGCCAAGGTGGGGAAGGATATCCTTTTCTTCAGTTCTATGGAACCTCTGTAGAATAGATAGTAGGGCCACCTGGTTTGAGAAACCTTGGAAGTGGAAGAAGAAAATTTTAATGAACACATGACATTTAATTTATCTATTTCTGAATTATACCATTGTTCTAGTGATAATTATCCTCAAATTTAATATTAACTTTGGTCATTCAGCAAGAAGCCGTAGAAACTTCTTGAAAGCATTAAAAAAGCATTGATATGAAGATTGTCTTAAAACAATGCTAGTCTCTGGATACACAAACATGGTAAACTGACATACCTCAGAAGAAAGGATGTCTCTCCAGTAGGTATAAAAAAATTCATAGCACTTTTTATTACCTCAGATCTATGAATTTTTTTAATGAAAAGTGAGGGAATAAAGATTTTTCATTTTAACCACTCTGTACAAGATTGTTGGTACCATAAAATGCAGTTTCTAGTCAATGTTATTTATTAACAAACACATTCACACATCTTTTTAAATCTGTATATTAAACCAAAGAAACTAGAGTGTCAGGAAAGGTTTAGCTATGTAAATATTACTCTGGGTTGGGTGAAGGTAGGGTTTTAATTTGCCTTTGGATCTGCCATATTTGCTTTTTTCTCCTTTGTCTTTGAAATGATGCAAAGATAAGCTTCGTATTGTTAAACCATTGAGGGTAAATGTGCCAGCTCGTGAAGGTGCGGTGCGTTTACAATAGTTGTATTGGCTGAGGCATGGAGCACAAGTCTCAACAGTAACCATGTTGGCGTGAATTAAATATTAATCTCTTGCTGCTGTGTTTGAATTGCAACCAGCAAATAATCATCCAAAGTCACCAGGTTAATCACCTAGTTAAAATTTGTTTTGGACTCAAAAAAAATTCACATTCCAGTCATAAATAATGTATTACTTTACGTTAGCAGGTTTTAAAAAAATAAACAGAAACATTTTGTTTTAAAAATCTATTCTTTCTTTTATAACTTTCTCTGTCAAACTTTTTAAAAGTTTTCATATACAATATATGGCAAAGAGCAAAATTAAAGGGAAAGTTACAACAAATTGTACAGATTCTTTTTCTTTGTGGTATTCTAGTTTAACAGGTTTTGGAAAAAAGTTCATCTACTGCTTATGCAACCTTTTTACTTAAAGCAAAAACAGTCAAGAGTAGTTGAACACATGAAATTATAAACTTGGCTTTTTCAGAAGTGGACTGATTTACAGTTGAACTTTAATACTGATCAGCAGCAATCAACTTAATAGCTTTATTATATGTTTGTTTTACTAAGCTATGCAATTAAATCAACCAATAAGAAATGTAGCCAATAGAACTATTCGTAGTATATAAATATATAACTACATTAAAACATGAAAGCCTAGTAGTCTGAAGATAAAATGAGCAAAGGAATTTGGAGTTAAAGTACGCAAAGGTCTTGAACATTTTTTTGTTTTTGTTTTTTTTTAAACTTGGAGTTTGTACAGGAGAAAGCAATGGCAGCAACAGCAACTCCTTAGTTGTTGGTAATATGTTTACTAACCATATATTGCTGAAGTCTGAGAATACAGTTTGAATCTCTCAAGTCTGGCACCATTGGGACCTGACTGGTGCTGAACCAGAGAATTTGCTGGACCATGGGAGGTCAATGCTGTCTAGCTGCATTACCAACCCTTCCTCTTCTTACTGGGCTTTTAGAAGACATGTAGGGGTAAATTAGAGCTAAATAACAGCACAGAACATTGAGAGCCAAAACTGGTGGCTGTAAACAAACTTTATGGGATGGTGGGAAACTGGGCTGCACCCATGATAAGTGGACATCCGGCTAACTATAATCATGCCGGATCACAAATGTTGATGGACCCGAGAGTGATGGACTAAAGAGATGAAGCCTGTAGTAGATTGTTACACAATGCAGTAGTAAAGCATGTGCAGTAAACACCTTATCTTTGGATTTTAAATTAATTTATAGAATTTTTATAAAAAGAGAAAATGAAAAAAAATCAGAACGGGAGGAGTGCACTGTATTACTTTTTGTTTCAGCTTGTATCCTCCTGACCCAAGAGTACATGTTTTTAACAAAGCCCTTTCCAAGCACGAAACTGACTGTGAATTTGGATAACTGAGAAATTTACTGTCATCAAATGTGGAGAAAAATGGGGGTGTAATTGTATTACCCTTTTGGAGATGAACAGTTTTTCTTTTTTATGAAGCCTGTTCTGTTTCCAGTCTCTAGCCATTTTGAATTCTTTCTAAATATTTGCTGAGATTGTGTAACAGACATTTTATGGTAACCCTAACACTGATAAACCAAAGCAGTGTTTGAATACATTATTATGTCTGCTTTGTACAGTAAAACTCCAATTGTCCGGCATCCTGTGGTCCGGCACTCCCCATAGTCTGGCACCAACTGGAACCCGGAAGTGCTCCGGCCAGCCGGACAATTGGAGCTGCTGGCGGGGAACGGCGCGGCGAGGGGCGAACCCTCCGCCATTTTGCAGGAAGGCGGGGGAAGCCCCGCGCCGCCGCCATGAGTTTCCGGGAGGGGAGCGGGCTCCCCATGCCCCAGACTGCAGTAGTTATCGCCAAGCAAGGGGGTGAGGGGCGGCACTGCGGGACTAACCCGGCAGCACCCCAGCTGCTCTGCTCCGCTGCTTGTCCGCCGCTCGTCCGTTTCAGCCGCTTCCCCAAGTCCAACGCTGCCGCTGCTGCGATAAAAACTGATATGAAATCTACTTTCTGAAGTCCTCTGGGACCAGCTCTTTTCTGAATGTCAGTCCCCTGCTGCCTGAGAAGGATGGGGAAAGCATGTAGAAAAGTGTGATGAAATGATGTGTACACACAGTCAATTATAGGAAATACGTTTCCTATAGTAATACATATGAAATTCTGGGATGTTAACAGTGTTGCAACTTTTGCTTAGGAGATTAGCAGCATATACAATACTGTGAAGCTCATGAGATCTTTCTACACTGACTATTTACCTTTTAATTTCTGTTAAATCAGTTTCTAACTTGACGTTCATCTGCATCAAGCAGTCAAACCTGGTGCTATTTGGGAATGTTGTCAGCAGTCGTAGAAGGGTCCATACAGAAATAAGCTCTTTTGTATTCAGGTGGTCTCATCAGGTCAGGACTGAGACATACTGTATTAGTACAGGGAAGCCTGCACTGCCCAACCATTCTGTACCTGTGTTAGACAGAGGAAATCACTCTCAAAAACTTAAACTTTTTTTTAAATGATCAATTACAACTAAAAAGGCAGAGTAAAGACAAAGAAATCTCAGTTGAATTTAATGGCATCCCAGTGGCATCACAGCCACACATGGTAGGTAGTCAGATTGAAAATGTCAGATTTCCAGAATTTAAAACTAGTGCTGAAAATTAAATTATTTCATACCTTTTAAGGAAGGGCCTTCTTTGTTGCTTTGTGACATTGAAAAAAGTTAACCACCTGCAGTTTTAAAATGTTATTACTGTTTATTGTATTGGTTTTGCATGCTGTATTTTGTAAGCATGGTATAATACAGACAGAGCATCTTGCAAAACATGGTTTACATACTTGACAAGTTGACTGTGCTTGTGTGTTAATCTGTGAAGCCAATTTTAAAAATTCAGTTTTTGTTTTATTCTTGAGGGCTTATCTATTTGCTGCATTTGAGATTAATATCCCATTATGATATTTTGAAAAATATTCACATAACTCATTTAAAGAAAAAGTTGCTGTGACTAAATGAAGCTATTTAATCTTTTCATGGCTGCTTGAGCTTAACAAGCTATGATAGGAAATTCCTTTTTTTTTTTTTTTTTGACATACTTGTGACTGAGTGATGCTTTCGTACTCACCACTGCAATTAGAATAAAACAGTTACTATGCCACTGGAATGGATATTATTTGAAGTATCCTGTTCAACGTTTATAAGCAGCATAGCATAAAGTGGTCAGGATTTTTGATCTGTTCCTAGCTGCTTCTGGCATTGCACATCTCAGTATATTGGAACTTCAGTCTCTTAATCTTCTGACAGTTTCCCAGAGCTGTAGTCTATTGGGCAAGATGCTTGAACACCTGTCATAAAACAGTCTATTCCAAATTAGGTTCAGTTGCATTTAAATCATCTTATGACTCCACATATTAACAAGTGCCCTAATTTCTGCCTTGGGCCAGCTTGCAGCATTTTCACAGGCTGTCTTCTTCAGAGCTGTGCTCCAAAAGCTCTTTTGTAATCTTGTGATCTGGAAGAAAGGGTTATGGGTTAGAGTTATGTGCATCATGATCTAAGATTGGTGCAGCTCAGTTTCTACAAGTGACAGGGTTCTGGGAAAACTTGATCTCAGTCAAGTAGTATACACAAACCTAACCAGAGGGAGTCTTCCCAAGGAGAGACTGGAGTATTCTGGAACAGTGTAAGGTGGACTGATTTTTTCCTTTGCAGCTGGTGCTTGCCATTTACACTGGTGCTGCACTGATGGAGGTTCACATGGTAGATGATACGGTGGTTAGACTTCTTTAGAGCAAATGTAGTTCAGTCAATGATGTGATCACTTGTACATTATTTGAACTTCTATATTGTCATATGTCTTAATGTCCATTATAGTGTCCATGCATTCCATGTTAAAAATTTATTAGGGTAGATAAAGCTACAAGTCACAAACAGTAACTCTGAATCCAGGAATTTAGAAGCTCTGCTCAGCTTCTAAGATTCTGTTAGCCAAAGATCTTCAATTCAAGGAACTGCCAATGGTACTTTTAACATCTTTGTGCAAAATAGCTGTTTATATATTATTCTATACAGATTGTCAATAGAGGTTGAACCTCTCTAATCCAGCACTCTCTGGTCCAGCAACATCCATGGTCCGGCATGATTTTAGTTAACTAGGGGTATGTCTAGACTACATACCTCTGCCAACAGAGGCATGTCAAATAGGCTACCCGACATAGTCAATGAAGCGGGGATTTAAATATCCCCGGCTTCATTAAAATAAAAATGGCTGCCGTGCTGTGCCGGCTCAGCTGATCGTCGGCACAGCGCGCAAGTCAAGACGCGGATCGGTCGACAAGGGAAGCCTTTGACTACTGCTCCTGTAAACCTCGTTTCACAAGGCATAACTGAGCGGTCGACAGCCCTACCCTAGATGTCCACTTATCATGGGTTTGGCCAAGTTTCCCCACAATCCCATAGTTTTTGCAGCCACCAGTCCTGGCTCTCAGTGTTCTGTGCTGTTATTTAGCTTTAATTTACCCTAAATGTCTTTTAAGAGCCCAGTAAGCAGTGGAAGTGTTGGTAGTGCGGCCAAGTCCTGAGGGTGCAAGACTAGAGAGGTTTGACCTGTGGTAATTCTGCAGAGGAATGGCTGTGCACTCAAAAGTCAGTAAGAGTTTAAACGTACAGCCTCAAGTGTTGCCTCAGTAGTGAAATGCAGTCTGAAGCAAAAACAAATTCACCTTATTTTATGGAAAGGATAAATTATCTTACTAGTGATTTTTGTTTTAGATTCCTAAGTAAATACTCAAATCATCATTAAAGGCTGAAAGCAGAATTACTTTAAAAATAATCTCATTATAATGTTGTCATTTGAAAAAAGTTGTACAAAATTAGGAAGTTCAGAATCAAACTTTCGATAGTTGGATTCTGAATTTCTAATTTGACCATTTGGGCTACAAATCTTGCATTTAGAAATACTCAGTCTTATACTTGCAAAACATAAGGATAGACATTTTAATAGAAAAGAATACACAATAGTTTCTCTGTGTGTTCCACAGCTCTCTTAAATTCTGTTTGGGAATATAATTTATATGTAGAAACCTTGGGTCAGTTCCTCAGCTGGTGTAAATAAGTGTAGTTTAACTGAATTTTGTGGAACTACACAGGTGTATGCCAGATGAAGTACTGGCCCCATTCCATTTGCTGCATTAGGAACTTGGCCTCTCCAGTCCACTCTGGGGAGTCATTGTTCATTTTTTAGCTCTTCCACATGTCTATAAATATCCCTCAATATTTATTTTGCTAGTGAAAAGGAAAAATGGCAGCTATTTAAATAATTAAGTTGTTGGTAGGGACATAACACATTTCTAAAGCTAGTCCAGATCATTCTGTAACATCTCTGTACTGTTTACATCAGAAACATAGAATTATTATAAATACAAATAGAAGAGATACTCTGAATTATAGCTTTTAATAAAGTGTGTGTTGCGGCTGAGAATTTAAAAAAAGTTATGAAATGTGAACACATTTTAATATTAGACTTCAGCATATATTTATTTGACAGTATGTTTAAAAGATTATTAATCTTTTATCATGTGAATTTACTGTGTTTCCCAGAACATTTTAACTCAAGCTTTTAATGGCAATCTAATTTTCCTACTGTTTACTCTGGCACAAGGAGCTCAAGTAACTTGCCAAACAAGACTAAATGATTCAGCCAGAATTTGAATTTGGGATCCTCCTTGTACTGTATTTTCCGGAAGCCATGACCTACATGTCATAATCCTGTTCCTGTGCCTAGCCAATTGATTCTAATTTTAGCTGAGAAGAAGTTTAAATCTCTGCCTTCTTCCATAGTATCTTTTATTGAAAAATTAATGCAGGTACTAAATAAAAAGTTATCTTGTTCACTTGGAACATTCAGCACACAGACCATAATTTGTCAGCAGATATTCAGGACATTTGTGCTGCTTCTATTTTGTACATCAGTAAATTGCTGTTCTTTAGTTTTTGAATAATGTGCCCCAGCATTCACTGTATTATTACTGTTGGTAATGTGCCACACCTTTCAGGGAATGCAAGCTTTCTAGAGAGAAAGCAAGATAAGCGTTTTTCTTCTCTTCCTTCTGCCCCCAAAGTGCTTTTTGGTAAAGTTCTCTTTGATAAAGTGGTGTCTACCAGGAAAGTCATCGTGGAGTGGCAGTCAGCATGGGTTACCTCACACTCCACCTGTCTAATAGTACCCAAAGGAGTGAGGGGGTAGAGGTAAGATCAGTCAGGTGAACCAGAGAGGAGAAAAGAGGTGGACAGAGTGAGTAAAGGAGGGAGGAGGACAAACCAAGGTGCTGTACTCGGGAATAAAGTTATTTTATTACCATCCAAGAGACTTGCCTGATTTACTATCTCAGCCTATTTCTTCACTGAGATCACTATACTATGGTGACAGAGAGCTTGACTCTTATAGGGAAAAAAGATCTCTTTAGCTGAGCTAAGGGTGATATTGATGACTCTCCAAAGTAATTCCATCTAACTCAATCAAAGACAGTTGTAGTGATGGGGGTAGAGGAAGAGAGGCTGTATAAAATGGACTGTAGTTCTGAGCTATGGTGAAAGCTGGTCTTCTCTTCAAGTACCTTCTTCTACTCTATGTCCTATAGCAGGGGTCAGCAACCTATGGCTCAGTAGAGCACCAAATATGGCTCTTTTGGCCATATTTGGCTGCCCTGTGTGCTGGAGCTGGAGCCAGGCTATGGTGCAGCTGTCCCTTCTGGGACAGCTGTTCCACGGCCCTGATTCCAGCTCCAGCGGCTGCCACACAGCCCAGGGGCGTGCGTGGTGGGTGGCTGCCCCATGTGCCAGAGCTGGAGCCGGGCTGTGATGCAGTTGTTCCTGCTGCCCCAGGAGCAGCTGCACCGCAGCCCCTGCTCCAGCCCTGGCACACAGGGCAGCCGCCTGCCACGCAGCCCTGCCCCAGGAACATCCGGGCAGCTACCACATGGCTCTGACCCCAGCTTCAGCGCTTCCCCAGCGCTGGAGCTGTGGCCAGGGCGGGCTGCATTGTGGCCGCCTGGCTGTTCCTGGGGCAGGCTGTGTGCTGGGCGGCTTGCTCTGTGTGCTGTAGCTGAGGCTGGACAGAGGTGCAGTTGCTCCTGCAGAAGCCTGACCAACAAGGCCCCAGTCAGGGCCCAGCCCCATCTGGCCACAGCGTCCTGGCCCTGGCCCTGATCCTGGGGCAGGCCCTGCGGTCCAGCTCTCATCTGGCCACAAGAAGGGTTGGCAGCGGCCCCTCCTCCTGCTGCGACATGGATAGGAGGGGAGGCCATGATCTGGCTGCAGTGATCCTGGCCTGGTCCCTCTTCCAGCCACTGCTGCCTGGGTGCAGCAGCCCAGCCCAGGTAAAGTAATCCTGTTCCAGGGCCCCCTCACATACTCTACTTCCCACCCCTAGCACCCTGCACTGCCTCCTGCACCCCACACACCCCTGCCCTGAGCCCCTCATACAGCCCAGCCCTGACTCCTGCACCCCCACATCTCCAGGCCCCTGCCATAACACTCCTGCACCCCCAACACACCCCAGTCCTGTGTCCTGAGCCCATCAAATACCCAAACTCCCTGCCCTGAGCCCCTCAAAAAATCCCAACCCTGATTCCTGTATCCCCACACCTCCAACCTCCTGCCATAAGATTGACAGAAGACAGCATGAAGCTGGATTTGACCAGTTACGATAAGCTTCAAAGAAATATGTGAAAAGATGCAGCAGCAGAAGTCCCATTAAATAGAGTCTGTGAGTATAATGTTTCATTTATGCTATTGTTAAACACTATGTCAGTTATCAATAATATTAAGTTGTATATTTTCAATCATGCAAATGAACATTCTTTTATGGCTCTTTGTTGACCACTTGTTCTGAATTTTGATGTAGTTTGGCTTGAAAAGGTTGCCGACCCCTGTCCTATAGCATACAGAATAACACTGAAAACTTACAAAGCTATGCAATATTGGTTTGGGGAAGAACTAAACTTTCTTAATCCTTCAGGCAGCCTGTATTCTCTATCATAGTTCAACACTGAGTATGACTTACTCTATACAAGACATATTGCAGCGTCTTATCAAACTGTACTCTGCAGTTGCAGGAGATAACATTTTTGAGCCCCAGAAAATGTTTAAAGTATGCAGAAATGCCCTATGACATGGTTTGTTTGGGGCACTCAGCCAGCATTTTTAGTTTTAGCATTTAGGTTTTAAAGTTGTACCTTAAAACAAAACTTCAGGCTACCTTTAACATATTTGTTACATAAATATGTGGATTATAAGATAACAGATACGATTATTACATAAAACTAATAAATGTTTAACAGACATTGCATGAGTGGCCTTGGGTTTAAAGTCTAATGATTTCTTTACCTTTTTGAACAGTTTATTTCAGTAAAGAATATTTGTAAAACATCTTACTGTGAATGGAACAGATCTACATCTTGGGGGGAGGTCAGGGTAAGAAAAATGTAAATCTTATTCATAGTTGCCAATCTATTTGTTTTGGCCAGCACAGCTCTTCAGGGTCTGACTGATTGCGTATCTCTGTCCCTTTTTGTGAGGAGGCAGGAAGCAGAGCAGTCTCAGAGGTATTAGTTTTCTTTTAGGAAGGGGTAGCAGTGTGAGAGCAGATAGTTTAGCTATGCTATAGAAAGAGGTAGGAGGCGGAAAATCTCCCATGCATACCAGGGAGCAGTAAGTATAGCAGCAGGAGAGGAGACTCACAAAGAGTTAGGGGACAGAATCAGTTTGGAAGTCAGACTTTTTTTTTTTTAAAGGAGCAAAGAATTGTCTGATTTAATTTGGATGAATGGTATAAGAATCCATTTTAAAATGCATAAATATACTGGAACAATAGGGTAAAATCTTATTAGAATCAACTCATTCCTTCCTCATCCTAAGGTAAAAATGAGGAGTAACGTTTTTTACACCCTTTGTAAAAAAATGAGGAGTAATGTTAGTTCGGACTAAGGGCTTTAGTCCGAACTAACGCGTCCCGGCGCGCACTTCCTGGTTCGAATCAGCTGTGATTCGAACTAGCGTGCCGGCGAGATCATGTTAATGAAGTGCGGGATATTTAAATCCCCGCTTCATTAACTACTTCGGTCGTCTCTATTTGCATCCCTAGTCCGAACTAGGGATGCAGTGTAGACGAGTACCCTGAGGATATAAAGGCCTATCCTTTTATAAAGTGCAATTTTCATGTTCAATAATGGGCCTAAATTTTCCTGCACAACTGCCATGACCATGCACATTGGTGAAGTATCTGCATTTACACGCTTAACTTTTGACTTGTCAGCTATGGGTCATTAATTTTTTTTGTCTTATTTTATCTGGATGGTTTTAACTATATAAAACCTCTAAGTGAGAGTGGGAAAAGTGAAGGTGGCAAAGGTTATGGTTACATAACCGTCCTTTTCCCCATCCATCTTTTCATCATTCGTAGCTTTCTGTAACTATTTATTCTGGGGCAGAAGATTTACATACTTGTTGTCACGAAAGACTATTTAATTTTTGGAAAGTTTAAGCAAAATAATTAGTCAGTTTAAGACTCTGAAAAGTATACATGAAATATACTGTTTTCCTGTTATGGTGAAAAACCCTCCTGTGATTTCCAACATTCCCTTCCCCTCCATTTCGGTGTAGATACACCAGTGTCTAAGAATATGATACACCAATGTCTAAGAATGGAAAAGAGATGTCACTAAGAAGTGCCATTTCAGTGAAAACTATTTTGATCTGGTAAAGTTATGACTGACTTAAGGGAAAAAACTGCACATCAAGCAATGAGTAAAGTTTACATACAGAATGGGAAGCGACTGTCTAGGAAGGAGTACTGCAGAAAGGGATTTAGGGGTCATAGTGGACCATAAGCTAAATATGAGTCAACAGTGTGATACTTGCAAACAAACCAAACATGATTCTGGGATGCATTAACAGGAATGTTGTGAGCAAGACACGAGAAGTCATTCTTCCACTCTACTCTGTGCTGATTAGTCCTCAATTGGAGTATTGTGTCCAGTTGTGCACCACATTTCAAGAAAGATGTGGAGAAATTGGGGAAAGTCCAGAGAAGAGCAACAAGAATAATAAAAGGTCAAAAAATCATGACCTATGAGGGAAGACTAAAAGAATTTGGTTTGTTTAGTTTAGAAAAGAGAAGACTGAGGGTATGTCTACACTTGCACCCTCTTTCGAGAGAGGGATGCAAATGAAGACATTAAAAATTGCAAATTAAGCCGGGATTTAAATATCCCATGCTTCATTTGCATATTCGCGTTATGGTGCTATTTCGAAATAACAGATGCTGTTAAGACGTGGTTATTTCGAGAGAAAACCCTTCTCTCGAAATAACTGGTAAACCTCGTATGAGGAATAAGGGAAAAAAAAGAGACTGAGTAGATTGTTCAGGTACTTACAAGAGGCTGATAAGAGCAATTGGCACCTCCATTGTTTGGTTGGTTGGTTAAGTCATTAGGATGTGGAAGGTAGTGTGCGAACCAGCTGATGTCTCTGTTCATTCCATTCTCATAAGAATTAAACTTGTAAATGAAGTTAAGTTCCAACCCTTCCCTATGTATTTGGCTTGTGGAATTGGCCTGAAACAACATGGTGACTTGGAGATCCATTAGTGAGTGCCCAGGTAGGTTAAAGTGCTCTCCAATAGGTTTCTGTGTGTTGCCTTTATGGATATCTGATTTGTCCATTAATTCTTTCCCGTAGAGACTGTCCTGCAGAGACTGCCCCACTGCCATGTATGTTGGCCAAACTAGACCCACTGCCATGTATATTGGCCAAACTGGACAATCTCTTTGGGAAAGAATTAATGGACACAAATCAGAACAGAAAGAACTGTTCTAAGAGCATATTAAGAACTCCAAAGTTATGAATGGTAGTAAAGGCTGGTGCACAGTCCTGAACTCTGCTCTTGTATGTATGCATATATGTATGTATTATAGCAGTGGTCACCAGTCAGTAGATCGGGATCTACCAGTAGATCTTTGAGCCTCTGACAGGTGATCCTGACTGGTTTGGCTGGGAGGCTATCAAGTGCCTGGCACTTCAGCTGCACCTCCCCGCACTGCCCTGCTGCTCATGCCCAGAGCTGCCCCCGGGAGCCTCCTGCTTGTTGTGCAGAGTGGGGGAAACAGAGGCAGGGGGGCGTTGATGCCACTCTGTCCCCCTCTCCTATGCCCCATCTTCACAGAGTGAGGAGGGCAAGTCCTCGGCAAAGGGGTGGAGCAGGGGTACTTGGGTTTGAGGTAGATCCTGGACCTACTTAAATTCAAAAAGTGATCTTGTGCTTAAAAAGGTTGGAGACCACTGTATTATGGGCTGGCTCAATTATACAAATGCATACTATTTCTACTATGAATACTATTTCTCAAATACAATATCACCCATTTTTCTATAACTATGGGTACTACAAATGAATTCTTTCATGTATTGTGTACTACTGTGTATTCCAAGCATTCATAAAGAAGACTTATAGATTATGAAAAGTACACAGTAAACTCTATGTATACTACAGAATAAATATATCTGAACTGACTAATAATGAAAGTACTTTGCCCGCCTGTTATAGCTATTTTTAAAGGTAACTGTTTCCCTTAACTGCACTGAGACTGGCTTCAATATACATGCTTATCTTGGAAAATTAGCTTTGTAGCTAATTGACTCATCTGGATTGCACCTAAATAAAGTTGTATTGTTGAAGAAAATTGTCAGTGTCAACATGAGTATCAACAAAATTAAATATCCTGCGGAGATGTTACATGTATTTAAGATTATCATGTTTTATTTCTCAATTAATACATCGCAACATTTGTTATAATGTATTTTTAAAACAGGTTTCAGCAGGGGTGAATTTTTTATTTTGGTGATGCTGAGAGCCATTGACCCAAGCTTTAAACCCTTTAGATGATTGAAATCACCTCAAACCAGGAAGGGAGGGGGGTGTTAGCACCCCTAGTTCTAGTACCTGTGGATTTCAGATTAGGATAAAAATAAGTGGTGGTACTCCCTCCAGAGGTAACTGCCCATTCAAGCAATTAGCAATAATTCTCTCTTCAATCAGTGCTATTGATTCAGGCTATGTTGTTACATTTAACATTTAACCATCAGGGCTAGAGTTGGGGTTTTAAAATTATTTTTAAAGGAAGCTTAGCTTCTGGAATACAGACTGAAAGTCACATGGTATAGGTGTCAACTTGCTGAGATGTGGAGCACTGTTCTAATTCTATCCCAGTTGTAAAGAGAATATTGTTGTGCATATAAAGTGAATAGAGTTAAGGCTGCCACAAACATAACTTTATTTTAAGCTCTCTTCTGCTCCTAGATTGGCTGCGTGTATAAATGGTGGGCTTTAATGACTGTTAACCTGCAGTACTCATCCAGTCAGTTTGGAAACACAGTAGAATTGGTTCATTTGGGATCTTGATTCAACTTTGTGGAACAGATTCAGATGCCTAAGAATGGAGGCTGTTGTGATAAAGTTCCATGTGCTACTGCCACATCTAGTAAACTGAATGGCTTATCTGACTTACATGTAGGATATTTAACTTGTCCAGAGAGTAATTTCCTTGCTTTTTTTTTTTTTAGTTAAAAGTCCCCTACAGTACAAACAACAAGAGATGAGATGAAGCATGGTTATAGATGCTGCTTTTTCTACTCCCCACTTTCATCCCTACTGCAAGATCTAACTATAGCAACCTTGTAATGCCTGTGTCTAACAATTGGCAACTGGAGAGGGATTCAATTGAGGCTCAAATAATTTAGTAGTAATTTTATGCTAGATGGTTGAAAGTGTTTATTTGGACTTAATTTTTTCATATATTTATTTAGAATCTCCATAAGGACAGATGTGTTATTACGTTTGGGTCAAAACAGGCTTATCCAAAATTTGGATAATCCTGGTGAAACCACGATAGTGACAAATGGCAAATTCTTTGCAGTTCATTAGCTTCTTTATCTGGTTATATGTTCATCCATCTTACATTCAGTAAAACAAATCTAGGGGGAAAAAAGTGTTCTATAAACTGGCTGTATCATGCTTCACAGATGACTGAACCATTATAATAAAAAACCTTCCTAGATAAACTAATCAATAGCCTGTGGCAGTGTCCACGCAGTACATGCCTAGGTATAGCAGGATAGCTAGATGACATCAATTATCAGGTAATTATTTTCCAAATGATGTAGATTAGTGTCTAAAATGGATTGACATGCCAACAAATGCTTCTGTGTAGCTAGTATGGTGGAGATGTCAGCAATTCTTTAGATGCTGGTGAATTAAATGTGTGTGTTATAGTGGTTGTTTAATCTTAATGTCTGCTTTTTATGTACCTAATGATGTAAGTAAGGTTGGCATTTACTGAATTTAGTATGAGGTAGGCTTGTACTGAATTTAGTTTGGAAAGAAAACTGCATTAATATTCACTTTCCTGAAGTATAGATCTCCCACTGAGATGGTGACTATTCAACACCTTTCAAAATGGAGTTGTGTACTGTACATAGTGATTAGACAACAGTTACAAATGTGAACTCTAGTAGAACCACTCAGTCCACTTGCTGTTGCCACGAAGCAGATTTTTTTTGCTGCTGTATCAAACATATGAATGCTAATGAAGCCCGACCCACTCCTTATCATGTCCTTTTGCCTGACCCACCCAATTTACTTATGCAGCTTGTGTAATTTATTAGCTAGCTGACAGAATAATTTTGTAATACTGCTAATGAAACACACAGTACAGAAATAACAGGACTGTGTCTGTTCATCTGAAAGAGGGATTCTGAAGTTGACTTAAATTTTAAAAACTTATTTGAACTGTAGCTTTGCGTAGGTATAAGTGTGTGTATAGATATATAGCTATAGATTGTTTTTAAACCAAAGGGAACCTGGACTCAGTGTGGTGATGTTGTTTGGAAGCAATGTTAATTCATGAAGGCCTGGTCTAGATTTAAAACGTATACTGCTATAGCTACGCTGATACATGCCCTCATGCATATACACATCTACTGCCATAAAAGCACTTTTGCTGGTATAGGTGAAGACAAAGCACTTGTATGTCAATATAAGGTGCAACTACAGTAGGAGGATTCCTTTATGAAAATGTAGACCAGAGATAGGTTTTTTGGATTAGTTATGGGGATGTGAATAATTTTTGTGTATAGTGGGTGAATCTTAGAATAACCTCTATAAATAATAAAATTAAGTTTTAAGACCAAGTATAATCACCCATCTCCTGCCCTACACTCAGACTCTAAGAAAATGAAAATGTGTACAACTGTATATAATTTGGTTACTGATAGCCTAGCAATCAATGTGTAGGACTTAAAGTGACTTAGGATGGCAGTCTGTAGAATCTGGGAGAAAATAGCCAGGAATAGGACTCTTAACTTGGATTTGTACAAGGGGGGAAAAGAGTTGTAATGTCTAAATCTCCTAAATCAAATTATTCATCATCAACATGTACTCCCAAACTAAAACAAGACTCTGGGGGTATGTCTACACGAGCCACCCTAGTTCGAACTAGGGTGGCTAATGTAGTCATTCGAACTTGCAAATGAAGCCCGGGATTAAAATATCCCGGGCTTTATTTGCATGTTCTCAGCGCCCGCCATTTTTACATGCCGGTAGTTCGAACTCCTGGCTGCGGCTACATGCGGCACAGGCTAGGTAGTTCGAACTAAAGCTAATTCAGACTACCGTTACTCCTCCTGCAATGAGGAGTAGCGGTGATCAGAATTAGGGCTTTGGTTCGAATACCTAGCCCGTGCCGTGTGTGCCACGGGCAGGAGTTGAACTACGAACATTAAATGGCGGTGCCAGAATTATCTAAATAAAGCCGGGATATTTTAATCCCGGGCTTCATTTGCAAGTTCGAATGACTACATAAGCCACCCTAGTTTGAACTAGGGTGGCTAGTGTAGACATACCCTAAGTGACTTCCTTTGTCTTAGAAGTTAATGGGGAGAAATGGGGAATTTGACATCAGAGATAATACACAATACAATTATGGCACTCAATGCAGGGCTCAGAAATAAGAGGGCTGATTTCCTCCCCCTTCCCCTTCCCAAACTGATGAGAAGGTTTTATGGGAAGATAATTCTAGGAACTGTCACTGTGCTTGGACCTTTGAAATTCCATGCTATATGGTAGGACTTGGTAAAACAGAAGTGCATTTAAAAGTACTACTACAGGGGTGGCCAACCTAAACCTGAGAAGGAGCCAGAACTTACCAATGCACATTGCCAAAGAGCAACAGTTCTATGTCACCAGCCCTGATCATCTCCCCACCACCACTCTCAGCACATCCTGCCCACTGGCAGCCCCACCGGGCTCCTCCTTTTCCTCCTGCCCACTGTGATCACCTCTCTCTCTCAGTGAGAGACACTGGAGGGGGGAAGCATGGGTGTGACCGGCTCAGTGGAGAGGGTAGGAAGTGGCAGGATCCTAGGGGGATAGGGTGGAGGGGGATAGCGCCTAGGGCAGAGCTGGAGGTTGAACAGTGAGCACCCTCTGGCTCAGTGGAAAGTTGGTACCTGTAGCTCCAGCCCTGGATTTGGTACTTATGCAAAGGAGCTACATATTAACTTCTGAAGAGCTGCATGTGGCTCTGGAGCCACAGGTTGGCCACCCCTGTACCACTAGATACAAATTTACTAAACTTACGAAGACACATAGTTGAATGTGTTTGATAAGAATCCTTGCATAGCAAAATGCCAAAGAATCTGCTGGGAAAATCTCTAGAAACTGGCAAAATTTCCTACGTATACTCAAGCGCATTAGGACCAGCAGCTGGGGCTGGCAGGACTGAGAGCACAGCCCTGACCGGAGCTAGGAGCACAGCCTGTGCTGAGGCTGATGGCACTGGGGCTGGCCCCGGACAGGGCCAGGAGCCGAGCCCAGTGTCGGCACTCAGGAGTAGGACTGACAGCCAGGAGGGGAGCCTTGACCTCTCCTGGTCCAGCCTTGACCTCTCCCTGGTTTGGGACCACTGAAGACACAAGGGTGGCAGACCAGGGAGGTCCTACCTGTAATATGTAACTCTGAGTAAGATGCCAGTGTCCAGAAATATTATTCACAAGCCAACCTGGTGACTTGGGGATAGATCCACGAAGGGGATTTAGACATTACAGCATTGAACCAGACTTTAGGTGCCTAATGGAATCCATAGCCCAGACACCTAGGCTGCCTATACCAGGGGTGGGCAATAATTTTTGACAGGGGGCCACTCCAAGATTTTGGAAAGTGGTCAAGGGCCACACGCTTCCAGGATATTATTGGAGGAGATGCGGGGTCTGGGATGGAGGTTGAGTGCAGAAGGGAGCTCGGGGTAAGAGATTGGGGTGCAGGAGGGAGAATAGGATCTGGGAGGGAGTTTGGGTGAAGGAGGCAGTTGTGACCATGGGACTGGGATGCAAGATTTTGGGATGCGACCTAGGGTAGGAGATTATTGTGATCTGGGGCGGGAGATTGTGGTGCCAGGTCTGGGAGGGGGTATGGGTGCAGAAGGGAGCAGAGGGTTTGGGCACGTGGAGGGGGGGCAGAGGATTGGAGAAGGAAGGGGATGGGGTGCCAGAGGCATCCTGTGGCTGGGAGGCGTTTACAAGCGGACATCTGAAGCAGATTGTCTGCTGTAGGATGCTTGCTGCCCCAGTGGTTCCACTCCAGACGTGAGAGGGAGGGGTAAGGGCAGGAAGAGGGGGTTGAGGAGGGAAGGAGGGAGAAGACTTCCCACAGTGCCCCTGCTCCCAGCAAAAATTCTCAGCTCCTACTGGCCAGAAAGTGAGAGATTGGCCAATGGGAGCTAAGAGATTTTACTGGGGGGTGGGTACAGCATGAGAAGTCTCCTTCCTCTGTCCCCAGCCGTTCAGAACGGAGAACAGCTGGCTTTTTAAAGCATGAGCAGTTATCTGCCTAAGGGTTCCGGTGAGGTGGCCACAGGCTGGATCCGGCCTGCTATCAGCCTCTTGTCCATCCCTGGCCTATACATTGGTTGGGGTATCAGGACTTAGATGGCTATGCACATGTTCACTTGCAGATTTTTAGGTAGCCAGGTGATTATCAGTGGAAACACAGATGCCTACAGAATAGGTGGCAGCTGGTGGGTGTGTTGGGGATCTGAATTTTGGACATAGCCATTTAAAAGGGCTATTAGTTGCCGAAATACCTCTGTGGATCTAGCCCTTGGTGCTCTGAACCGCCTTAACAGAGAATGATGCCAATCATGTAATTACACTCCTGACCAGCAGGAGTCAATATACTTTGTTCTGGACCTACAGGCAATTTTTAAGGAGTAACAATGAGATGAACATTTACAGGGCTCGACAATCTATGTAATCTACTCGCCCATGGCGAGTAGATTACATCCCAGAAGAGCCGGGTCCGGGCGATCTGTGCATGCGCAGAACGCTGGACAGCGCGGCTGGCGAGCAGGGCTCGCTGCGGCTCGGCGAGCCCTAAACATTTATATCTGTTTTGGACTCAAGAAGGATAGTGACTACAACATGGTACTATGTATAAAATATGCCAGTAAAAAAGAGAAGATGGGAACTGGCCTTTTTTCTCTTTCTTTCCTTCTCCCTCTAGTTGGGGATTGTATTCCTCACTGACTGTGGTCCTGTCCTGTGGCTCACATTAGGTGTCTCTGCAGATATTCGTGCAAAAATGAAACTGGGCCTGCACATCAGATTGCTTTATCATTCTAGAATGGCTATTCTTTGTGGTCAGTTTTATGCATTTTACAGGGAGACCTGTCAGTAGAATGACAGCCACCTTATGGCTGGGCATGGCTAGCAAGCTGTCCTCTTGCCAATAGCTGCTCCAGCCCTGACTCCTCTATAGCAACAAAAGTTGTTTTTCCATGACTGTAAATCCGTCTCAAGAGGCAATTGGTAAAACTCCTCAAGAGGCAGTAGCTAGGTTGACAGACAATTTTCTCCATTGACCTAGCTGCATCTACAGTGGGAGTTAGTGACCTAACTACATTGCACAGGATCTGAAATTTCTCATAGACTTGACTGCAATGTAGCTAGGTCAACCTAAATGTTAGGTGTAGACCAGGCGATGACCCTCTAGCCAGACCACTCTTTTGGTCTAGGGAGGGAATGACTTTCAAATCCTACCAAAAACAGGCCCATGACTTTACATCTTAGGCTCCCAACTGCAGACCTTATGGTGTCCAAATTAATTTCAGGACTTTCAATAGTCTTTATCCCTTTTATACCAGGGCTTTTCATGCTACCTTCTCTGGTGGTTTCCAGGGAAACCCAGGATCTACCTCTCCTCTGGATTCCAGCACAAGGACCATGTAGTAAACAGGCACGGTCTCTCTATTTATATCCACCTTTTTTATCTTCCAGGGCTTCTTTCTAGCTCAACCCATCAGCAGGCCTTTTCTCATAGCTTCCCGGAGCCACTGTGAACCAGGATCCACAGCCTCTCTAGGTTCACCCTTGTCCTGGGGTTGGAGAGATCTCTCAGGAGTCCTCTTAAAAATCCCAGCTGAAGATATAGTTACACCAAATTCTGCATTCCTCATGCTTGACCATCTGTTCCTCTCTTGAACACCTTCTAGGGTCTCTAAGGAAGTCCATTTAATCAGGGCTTGTAACTGGAGCCTGTTCCATGTCTTTCCTTACCTTTCACCAGACCTTCTTTTGAAGAGAGGAGCCCAAGGTCTAGTCTCCTTTCCTTTTATAGTAGCTGTCCAGCTTCTCTGCAACTGGGTCTCCTCCTAAATTGATCTTAGCTCATCCTCCCCAGCTCTTCTTAACCCTGAAAGTGCTAATACGGGGTTTACACCCCACCATACTGCCCAATCTCCTTTTGGGGTCTATGTGAAATGTCACTTGTTTCTATTGTTCTTGTTTTTTAAATATGGAAACTTAGGAGGATCCTTCCATATTGTTTGAGGATCCTTCCATATTGTTTGAGACTATTGTTATGGAGGAGTATCAGATTGTGAACAGCAAGTGAGTACAGTTGTCCTACTTACACCTTGAATGACTTGAAACTTTTCCTGGAAAATTAATTTTGGACAAAATATATTAATCATTTACTTTTAAAAAATTTATATTCCTGGAATAGTGGTGTTTATAGGGAGGATTTTAGTGTAGTATTTTATCTAGAGGATAAAATCAGTTAATCAATATGTCTTTCTCCTCCCATACATAGTTAGAATAGCCCAAGATAACATTCCTAGCAACATTTATTTAAAAGCAATCCAGACAAGATAACTATGTGTTTATAACAGATCATGCTGGTAACTGTGTATTTATAGTAGAGTGTACGGGTATATAACAAGAGTTACAATGTATTGAATATAACAATTATTCTTGGACATGCAGTATGAGACTACATTTTTAGCTAATGAAATCTTCAGAGGGCATGATGGTATCCGGGAGGTTCTAAAATAGATTTTGTCCATCAGTTTATGTGTGTCTTAGCTGGCACAAGCTAAACAAAATGTCTAGGTAACTATGTGAAAATGACAAACTATCAAATAAAAGATATTTCTCTCCCAATGTTACATTTAAATTTGTTTCTAAACAGACATTGAAATATTAAGGGATGAGTCTATCTCCTCTCTCTAGATTGTGGATGAAGTATGTGCTGGGATCTGTATGGCCAGTATCTGCAGAAGGAGAAGCCACCTGGACAGAAAGTGGAATTTACCTAACCTGCAAAGAGAAACATAAAACCAGGCATATTGGGGGATGTAATAATTCAACCCCCCTCCTCTCCCCTATGCTTAAAATTATTTTTGAGAAGATGCAGTGACAGGAACAGGCACAATGGAGTCCAGGAGGAATAAGAGCAGGGATCTCAAACTCAATTTACCTTAGGGCCAGTTCTAGGCCTCAGATCCTCCTATCGGGCCAGTGGGCACCCCCCTCTGGCAGGGGTGGGGGAGAGGGCATCTCTGTGCACCCTTTCCCTCCTTCTCCGTGCATCTCCTGGGCCCACCTGATGGACCATGCAGTCCTCCCCCCCACATGCCCTGGCCCGCTGCAGCCCCAGGCATCTCCCCAGGGCTCCCACTGCCAGTACCGGAGTGCAGTGGGACTAGAGAAACTTCCAGCTACTAGCTCCTCCCTGCAGACAGTGCATCTCTGTGGTGTGGGGAAAGGTTTGTGCAGAGCCATCCTATCCACAGCGTGGCTCGGAGTGGCCACCCGAGTCCCCATGCTTTGGGGTAGCCACCGCAGGGCTTCCCAACCATCCTATGAATGGGATGGTTCCCTGTACTCAGGTCAACCCACAGTGCCCTTGGCAGGCTGGCGCACCAGCAGGGGTCAGGTCCACTCGCACTCATTGTGGCAGCAGAAATTGAAAGAAAGCGGAGCAATGCATCAGCCTCCGCTCTGGCACTGAGTACAGGGATGGGGGCAACCCTAGCTCTTGTCTTGTGCTAGGCCTCCCAGTAATTCCCTGAGGCCACATCCCTTGAGGGACGGGGTTTGAGGGAAGGGGTGCAATGGGAGAAGAGGGCAGAGTAGAGGCAGGAAGAGGAGGGGTGAGGAAGGAGCTGGGCTTGGGGGAAGGGTACAGATACTCCCCTAGGCCTCAGGGACTCACGGCCTGGTAGCTGCACGTGGGCCAGATTGTTGGGGCTGCATATGGCCTGTGCCATGAGTTTGAGACCCCTGAATAAGAGATGATCCAGAAGCCCAAACCGGCTGTTGATCCAGCCTCAGCCAAAGCATCTGCACTAGTTGGGTCATTAAAGCAAGTATGACAGACAGTGAGGATGTTACGTCTTGGCTCCCAGCATGGGCCAGTAGCCAGGTCCATAATAACTGGGCTGGGTCAGGGTTTGATCTTCTGCTGTTCATGAGGCACAGCTTGCTCTACTCATTCTTCATGTGGTCTGGAATCTGATTACCTGTATTTCCACTCTGCCAAATGCATGCCTGTTTCATTGACATTGCCACCTTTTCAGTCTTCCAAAATAAATTACTTCAGTTCTCCCAGTCAATTATTGTACCCCCGAATTAAATCTTTGTGTCATTTTTACCCAATCATCAACCAATCCTTTCCCCCCACGCACTCCACTATAGGTTGGACCACCATGGTCCAGTAACCTTGGGACCTGACCTGTCCCAAACAAGGGAATTTGCCAGACCAGGGGCACCTGCAGACTTCACTTCTGGCCCCAGCTGGACCCTGCTGTCTTCAGCCCGCTGTGCTGCCAACCCTGGCTGGACCCCTCAGCCCTGGGACTCCCAGCTGCAGCCCTCCCTGCGGCACCTGAGCCCCCTGCTGTAGAGCTCCCTGCACTGCCTGAGCCCCTGCCGTACGCCTGGCTATATCGCTGGTAGCTCGTGCAGAGCTGCTCCCTGTAGCGATGTGCTACCGGTAGTTCTCCCTAAGTAGCACATCGCTTCAGGGAGCAGCTCTGTACAAGCCACCAGAGCTCCCCGTGCCACCTGAGGCCTCTTCTGCTGGACTCCTAGCCATGCCGCAGGATTCCATGCACTGCCTGAGTCCCTCCCATAGGACTCCTGGCTGTGCCACTGTAACTCCCTGCATTGGCATGAGACTACTTACGCCATCAGAGCCCCCTACTGCAGGGCTCCCGACCGCATTGTGGGATTCCCTGAGCCCTCTGGTTGCCTGTGTTGCCTGAGCCTCCTGCCCACCACTGGCCTCCCTGCCCCTGGGCTCTCTGGTCCAGGAACATCTGTGGTCCTGGTGGACCAGAGAGTCTTGGTTTAGAGAGGTACAACCTGTACTGCCAACTCCAAATGTTTAAAAATCATGAGTCCGTCTCCCCAAAATCATGAGATTGTCTTAAAAAATCACAGAGTTTAAAAAATGAACTTAACGTTTTCTTTTTTTTCTTTCTTTCTTTTTTTAATCTGCTGTCTGGGCTTTTGGGATTCTCTGGAGGTCATGCTTTAAAGCTTTTTTCTGCAACCACGAGGGCTAGATTTTTTTTTTTTTTTTAATGAAAGAGGATGATTTCTCCTAATCATAAGATTCCAGTGTCCAAGTACTTAAAAATACAACCAAACAGACAAATATGTTGAGGCTTGTGATAAAATCATGAGACCTGTCAACGTGGTTCTCATACTGCCCAAAGAAATCAGTCATGGCCTGCAGAAAGTGGTGGGGTGGGAGTCCAGGACTCAGCCTCTGCTGCTGTTGCCCTCCCTGTTCCCCTTTCCTGGATGAGCAAAAAGCTTCCAGCTCCTTCTCCTGCACTTGGCCCTTTGCTCTTTGCTCCCTCCCACCTAGTGTGTAAGGAGTAGTAGCTCAGAAGCTTCTCTATTCATCACTTCCCTTCCTCTCTTGCAGCTCTAGATGCTTCCTGTCTGTTCCTCTCACTTCCTAGGGAAAAAAAAACAACAAAAAACTAGTAATGATTGAACTGCTTTGCTCACTCCTATCCTGTCATCCAAAGCTAGGGATCACTTCCTTATGCTGGGTTCATAGCCTCTGTGAACCATCTGCACATCTAGTGCTCCAACCTTTACTTATTTGTGTGTGTGTGAAATTATCTTGACATTTTCATCATGTTACGCACCATAATTCTTTGCTATATCATTTCTATTAACATTCTATTTGGAATCTCTATTGCTAACGCTGTCCCAATTTGTGTAGAATTCTTTGTGACAAAGGATGTGATTCTGTTAAAAATTTAAAAAAAAAAAAAAAGCAGAAATGTGCCCTGTCAGAAGGGATTAGATAATAATGGGTTGTGAAAATTCCATTTGAGAGAGGTTGTTTTCCGGGGTGACACTTGTGTCATTTCAGATATTTCCATTTTATCATCTCTATCTGTAAAAGTGTCTTGTGCTCCAAAAATCAAATTAAAAAATTCAAACCCAACACAATGAGCAGTTTTAAAAATTACTGTTTTAACCACACAAACCTTGCAGTCCATGAAAATAACAAATGCAACAACATGGGTGTGTATTTAGAATCTGTCTTCTTTGTTTAACCTACTGCAAATATGTTTGCTTAAGTGCAATAAGATTTAATAGTCAAACTTTGCAATCCAGAGTTTCACATAAAATGTATAACAGACAACCCAGATGGCAAATGCTGATATGTAAATCTAAAACATGAAATTTTCACTGGGGGGGGGCGGCGTGGGGAGGCGAGGAGAGGAGGGGCAGATGGTGGTTTAATGTGAACTGTTTAACATTTATGCTTATCTTATTAAAACTGTCTTTATAAGTCCAAAGCTGTATAAGCTAGCAGTGTGGTTTGGAAAAGACTCTGGAATAGCATATCACTAAATGGACAAAAAAAGCAAACACAGAGTGGAAGGCACCATTTGCTGCATGGACTATGGGAAAGAAAAGCAGATCCATGACTCATTGGAGAGGCAGTTCTTCCTTCATTTACCGATAGGAAAAAGAAGAGCCCCCAATTTAGCTTGATTTTCACACCGCTCTGTTTGAATCATGAAATACTTGAACTATGATACTGAGGGATGTGGCATAGACAGTGATTAACCTAGGCTACATCTACACTGCAGGCTTCTTGCGCAAGAACTGTTTTACGCAAAAGTTCTTGTGCAAAAGGTCTTGAGCAAGAGTGCGTCCACACTGCCATGTGCTTTTGCGCAAGAGATGTGTTTTTGCACAAGAGTGTTCATGGCAGTGTGGACGCTCTTTTGCGCAAGAAAGCTCTGATGGCCATTTTAGCCATAGGGGTTTCTTGCGCAAGAAACCCCCTATTGCCCATCCACACTGCCTTCTTGCGCAAGAGCTTTTGTGCAAGAGGGCTTATTCCTTGTGGGGAGAGGAATAACTCTTGCACAAGAAGCCCTCTTTTCCGATGCTTTACTGTAAATTCACAGCCATTCTTGCGCAAAAAGTCTGCAGTATAGACGTAGCCCCAATGTATAGTATTTTCCCTTAAAACATGTTTTTGAGGTGTGGGGATTTACTTTATAGATTTTTTTTTTCCCCAAAGTAATTCTGTACCCTTCAAATCAGTGGGAGTTTGGCCATTGACTTCAATGAAGCAGGATTGAACTATTTAGCCTAAACTAGGGAAAAATATCCCTGATGCAAAACTAGTTCAGCTAACAGATTATTTTCCTAATACAAAGTACTGAAACGGCCTAGCTTCTTCCTTCGGCATTCCTTTTTTTAGCTTTTGCCATAACAATGATATCCTCTGACATGATGCAAGAGCTTATACAACTGAGGAGAGAACAAACGGCCATTTGTGAAGTAAGTCACATGATGAACTATTAGAGCCCTTACAGTAAATGCCTTCTATATTAAGGATGTGGTAAGCAAGGCTCTGAAAGCAGTAGTGACGTATGTATACATGTACCATTTATAAATATGCTATGGAATTCTTATTGTATTTAAGTTGGTTTGGACATTAGTGTACACTTGCTGTTCACATCAGTACTTCTTGAACTTCCTGGCTTAACATCACACATACGAGTTTGTAGAAAATATATGTATGTTAGAAAATAACTGTTAAGAATCAGATACAAATATTAAAACAGCTATTTAAAAAAATAGCTTTAAATTATTTTAGAGTAGACTATGTTAGGGGTTTCTTATATTTTGACTTGATGCTTTGGAATAATGTCCAAAATTTTGTACATTTTTCTGATAATGGCAAAAGTTAAAGTGACTGGTTTATAATGTTAAAATACAAATAGCATATTTAAAAGATTATATTTATGTAAATATCTTATTAGTGGAAGATTGACATCTAATATAATATCTTAAGTAAAACATGACTCTCCCCAATGAATAGAGTTTGTTTACATTTTAAGTCATGGTAAAAATAATTATCTTAGTTTATAGCAGCTTTCATGTCAATGAACTCCACCACCCTTTTCTTTTACAGACTACATAGTATTAACTTGGACTATTGAAGCACCTGAAGCACTTGTCCAAAAGATAGTAGCACTGGACCTCTGCTGTTATGCTAGTGCATTCCTTCTAAATGATTCAAAAGAAAAATATTGCTTATTGAGATGCCAAGTACTGATCTAGACCAGCATTGCTTATTTTGAGATTAGAAGCCCACAGCCTGAGGTGGCACAGCTGATATTTTAAGACAGTGATTTTCAACCTGTGGTCCAAGACCCCTGGGGATCTGTGTGTAAGGGTCTGTGAAAGGTGACTATGAAAATAAAGATTTAGATCCCAGAAAAGGCTTTCCATTTTTCTGATCAAGCAAAACTATGTGAATACCCATACCTACAGATCAAAATCTAGGAGCATTGTTACCATAAAAGTTCATAGTTTAGTGCCCTTTTTCATACTGTATCAAATGTTGTACCAAAAGCATGCAACATGTATAGCTGAATTCTGTTCAGTAAGTTTTCAGTCTAAGGGTGTGTCTACACTGCACCCAAAGCTTGAAATAAGCTACACAGTTTGAGCTATGCAAACTGCGTAGCTTATTTCGAGTTAATTTCAAAATAGCTTATTTTGAAATTTGGTGCTGTCTACACAGCACTTATTTTGAAATAAATCACTATTCCAAAATGTCCCTTACTCCTCGTGGAATGAGGTTCCACGGGCACGCTCAAAAGACATGGAATAGCTAACAGCACTGCAGCGCAGATGTAGCCTAAGCCCCTTATGGTAGAAGTTCATGGATCACAGGTTGAATTTCCAAAGGGATCTGCACATCTGTTTGAAAATGTTAAGGGTCCACAAATTAAAAAGATTGAAAAACACTGATTTAGGAGCTGCCTTTTCATATTCAAGCCATTGGTTTCTCCTCTAAAGAGAACAAGCTAATACCTCCCAATTTCTGTTTCCTGATCAGTTTTGTTGTTGAAATTTAAACTGAAACTGAGTAAGAGTTCCCCACTGGCCCTGGGCTCCACTCTGCCTTTCAGTCTCTGAAATGGTACATTTCAAAGGCAGAACGCAGCACGGAACTTCCACCTTTGAAATGTAGCAACAGCAGGGCGGGGCTCTTGCTACATTTCGAAGAGGAAGTGCCCTTATCGACTAATTGAAGCATTTCCATCAACTATTCAATTAGTTGATTAATCTCATTTTAACATCCCTAGCTGCTGCAGCTCCAGCAGGCACAGCTGGAGAAGGGGTGCATATCCCCTGGCTGGGGCAGATCCTGGTTCGTCTGCCCCCTGCACTCCCCAGCCAGAGTGAGGAATGCAGCAAACTACACTTTCCCCTGGCTTCCTGAAAAAGGGGAACAGGGAGCAACATCCACATACAAATGGGGGGGGAGGGAAGGTGGAGCTTCAGCCCCCCTGCCTTCTCTAAACGGTGCCTGGGGGGTGGGAGTTTTGGGCTGGGGCAGTCCTGCGTGGGGGGTGGAGGGTGTGTGCCCCCTTTTTACCTGCTTGGTGATTCAGTCTCTTTTCTGTATGGTTTATTAAAAGCAATCCCATTTCAGGCACATCCTGTTTTTCCTGGCACAACCAAACCCTTCTCTTGGTTTAAATTATGATAAGAGGAAGCTGCATACCAAATTTAGTGGTCTTAGCTCTTACCATTTAGGAGGATTTCTTGAACAGAAAGTTGCACAGACCACCAGACAAACTCTCTCATATATATATATATATATATAGTAGATATATAGATAGTGGTTAATTTTCATGACTCTATATATGTTTAGTCATCGTTGAAAAATGTATGTAATATTTACAGAAAGAATTCATCCAATTGATATTAAGTCACACGTGTCTTAATTCTTCCTCTGTCATCATACTTTCTAATAGCTAATTAAATAGGAAAGTTTTATGCCCTTTTGTCTAGCTGACAAATGACCACAGCTTGCAAATTGTATTCCTTACAATAACCAATTGTAATGTGTTGATTGTTGATGCTCTTTATGGGAAAACATTTTGTGTGTGTGCGCACGTGCATATGCTTGCTACAAACCAGCTTATTCACATGTTCAATGTAAAACTGAAAGCTGTTTTAGAAAGAATAAAATCCATGGTTGGAATTGGATTTTATTCCAATTTTTGCTTAGGTAATTTGGTAGGACTGGAAGAGCAAACCTCAGACAGTTACATGAGTTTATCTATTTAGTACAAGATGATTACGCTTTATTATTTTAAACCAATTTTTCTGTAGAGGAGGCTTTCTTTTAAAAATTACCTTCTTTCCTATTCACAGGACATGAACTTGATTGACATTCTTTGGAGGCAAGATATAGATCTTGGAGCAAGACGTGAAGTTTTTGATTTTAGTCAAAGACAGAAGGAGTATGAACTTGAAAAGCAGAAGAAACTTGAAAAGGAGAGACAAGAACAGCTCCAAAAAGAGCAAGAAAAAGCTTTACTGGCTCAACTACAGCTGGATGAAGAAACAGGTGAATTTGTTCCCATTCAGCCTGCCCAGCAGATTGAGTCAGAAAACACAGGCACACCACCCAGTTTTTCACAGGTAAAAACCAGTAACTTTTCTCTTATGCTGATATATATCATGTATATGTGTCTTCATTTCTGCTTCTTCTGAATAAGGTGATAAAGCTGCTCTTAGTTTGTATTTGTAGGAGAGAAATCTTCACTCACCCAAAAATAAACTAATACATTTTTTCAATATCTTTCCTATGTAGACTACACATATTTCAAAACCTGCAGCAGATGCCTTGTCCTTTGATGACTGTATGCAGCTTTTGGCAGAAACATTCTCATTTGTAGATGATAATGAGGTAAAATACCAACCTAACTCTTAGTATGGTGGGGTTTTTTTGAGGGGGGGGCTTGAAGGGGGGAAGAAAAGGAGGATGATATCATGTCTGCTCTTAAACAACTTATTTGCTGTTTTCAATTTTTTTTATTATTAGGATTAGTCTTTTTATGAGAGTTTCAGATTATTGTACTATATATTAGGCAACAGACAATGATTTATATGTATCTAATATGGTTTCAAAGGGTTCCCGTGGATCTCTATTATGAGAATAATACAGAGCGCACCAAGAATGGCTTGATGTCTTACCAAGTTATGTATATTTATAAAATTCCAGGTTTCCTTGGCTGCATTTCCATTGCCGGTACCTGCTCATATAGATAGCGACCCTATCTTCATTACTTCTAATCAGGCTCAGCCTCCTGAATCATCAGTTCTTCCATCTCCAATTGCTGATGTAGATAATATGCAAAATATAGAGCAAGTTTGGGAAGAATTACTGTCCATTCCAGAACTACAGGTAAGGGTTAACGTAAGCAGTAGCTGAAAGAATGGCAGAGTATTCTTGGGGAATGTCTCCAAAGAATTTAGAATAATAACATTGCAGTCATTCTTAAGCAATAGTTACAAGCCCATAAGGCTAGTAGCTGCAGGGATTTTGTAAATCAGTGTATGCTTTAACAAGAAATACGAGCATCTAAAATAGAGTTAATCAAAAGCAGGGTAAGAAGGGAGACTTCAAGAGCAGAGGGTTATTTGCCTAATGCTGTATGAAAATATGTCTTGTTTTTCTGGTCTGAATGTTTTTATTTGTATTGATTCTTGAACTGATGTTAAATACAGAAACCTGTTACTGCACTGTCATGTTTGAAATTATACCTGAAGAAATGTGAGGAACCTCTAAATTACGGTTCCTGCAGGAATCCTTAATCTATCCCCAAATACTACTCACACAGTATTTTTACTGGTATAATGTTTAACTTTATATTATGTAAATTAATATATTACAGTTTATTTAAAATACAAAACAGAATACAGCATATGCAGTGTATGTTACAACTAGGGATGTAAGCGACTACTCAAGTAGTCGACTACCCGACAAGCTTAGGCTTATCGGCTAGTTAAGTCACTACTCAACTATTCGCTTCCCCCACCCTTGCTGCCTCTGTATTAGAGGCAGTAAGGAGGGGGGAAGCAGGAGCCTGTGCTGGAGGGAGCCAGCTTAAAATGGCGGAGGCAGAGCTGCAGGAGTCCCAGAGCCAATGCTGCCCCCTGGGAGCTAACCCCACTGTAGTTCTGCATTTTTAATGTAATAGAAGCTGGGCACATAGAACCGCAGCACGGTTAGCTAACATCCCCTTTTATCGACTAATTGAGTAGTCAATAGATATTCCATCGACTATTCGATTAGATAATTAACCACTATGTAACATCCCTAGTCATAACCTGGCATTTCTTGATTGTCTCTGCAATTAATATAAAAACTTTGAAGTTACATTTATTTAGATTTTGCATTTAACTCTCATTGAGGGAGAAAAAAAGCTTTAAAAACAACAGTATTGGAAAACATTTGTATTACAGTAGGTGTTGTAGATGCAGAAAATATTTTAAAAGAAAAATGTCAGGCTAAAATCACTGCTGTTTTACTAATCTGAGCATTTCAGAGAAGATTTAGCTTATTTATTTAATCAACTCTGTTGTGCTTTTACTTGAAGTTCACTCAAATTGGACAGGACAATTAGACTGGCTTATTTTAAATTATTTATTTTAATGTTTTTCACAAGCATAAAGCTACTGTGTTTTGGATTGTTAACCCATCAGAGGAATGCTTAAAATGATACTGTCTACATGAAAGCAAGTCAGTACCACCTAAAAAGATCAAAGATCCATTCAACAGTGCAAAATTTAAGGGAGAGTTGTTTGGTTTACTGAATGATGTTGTTTATATTCAATGGCTTGAGTTGGCTATGTTAATACTTTATTTATAATATGGTGCTGCTTGAGGTGTATTCAGATTTGTCAGCATCAGGATCCATATTGGCAATTTACCAAAGCAGGAGAGATGCATCTAGCTTCCATATAATGGGAGCATATGGCACCAGTCTTTTCTTTGGTGTATTGATATGATTTTGGGACTCTACAGGTGTCAGAATGCTGTTATCTTCCTGGTGACCTGCTGAGAAGAAGAGTCATCCTCTGCTAGAACTTACAGTTCCCAGAGACTGCCCCTTAGTAATAAAATAAGAAAAGCAGTGGACTGTGCTATGCTGTCTAAATTATATAACAGTACTTTAAGGGCCATTTTATGAGTGTATTGATCTCAGAAGGGCAATTTTAAATTTGTGGAATTTAGCAGCTAGATTATATCAAAATATGTTGTTAATTTATTATTGTTAAACTTTTCTTTGTAATATTTCCTCATATAGTGTCTTAACATTGAAAACAATAACCTGGCTGAAGTAACCACTATTGCAAGCCCAGAAACCAAGTCATCAGAGAGTCACAATTTCTACAACTCATCCATTTCTGTTAATTGCAATTCAGATTTCCTCAACACTTTTGAAGATTCCTTTTCTAGCATCCTACCACCAGAAGACGTCAGCCAGCTGAGAGTGGACTCTTTGGATAACACTTCATGTTTGAGCTCCAATTTTTGTGACGATTTCTACTCCACCTTTCTTGAAACAAAGGTGAATGGTGACATAGCAGCACCAACCATTGTCAACCAGTCATTTGCTGAAATTCCATATGAACCCATTGATATTTCGGATTTCTCACTGTGTAAAGCTTTTAATGGTGACCATCAAGAAAATACACCAGAAGGTAATGATTCTGACTCGGGTATTTCATTGAGCACACATTCCAGTACCACATCACCTGAGCACTCTGTTGAATCATCTCTCTTTGGAGATACAGCTTTTGGCAACAGTGACTCTGAAATGGAAGAAATGGAGAGTGCTCCTGGAAGTCTGCAACAGAGCAGTGCTCAGATATATTCATTGAAGTTCCATGATCCAGTTTCTCCTTCCCAGGGGCCAACCACTCAAAAATCTGATCTGCAGTGTGTAAACACATCAAAAAGAGAATTACCTGCCAGCCCAGGCCACCCCAAAGCTCCATTTACAAGAGATAAACCTTCAAGCTGCCTTGATGCTCATTTCACAAGAGATGAGCAAAGAGCAAAAGCTCTGCATATCCCTTTCCCTGTAGAAAAAATAATCAACCTTCCCGTGGATGACTTCAATGAAATGATGTCTAAGGAGCAGTTCAGTGAGGCCCAGCTTGCACTTATTCGAGATATACGAAGGAGAGGCAAGAATAAAGTAGCTGCTCAAAACTGCCGTAAAAGAAAACTGGAGAACATAGTAGAACTGGAGCAAGACTTGGGTCAGTTAAAGGATGAAAAAGAGAAATTACTTAAAGAAAAAGGAGAGAATGACAAAAGCATCCGTCTAATGAAAAAGCAGCTTACTAACCTATACCTTGAGGTCTTCAGCATGCTACATGATGAAAATGGAAAGCCTTACTCTCCCAGTGAATACTCACTGCAGCAAACAAAAGATGGCAGCATCTTCCTTGTTCCTAAAAGCAAGAAGCCAGAGACTAAATTTTGACAGGCAAGGAAGCTAACTGGCTTTGACAGAGTTGGTACTTTTGTATTTTTATTCTAATAGCTTTTACTGTGATATGAAATGCAGAATTGTCATATTTTAAAGTGATTCTATTCAAATATATATCCATAGTTGTTAACTAGTATATTAAATACACAAGTTAAAAACTCTTAGTGTAATGCATATGTATGCAAAATCTGTAATCTCATTTTCTAGCATTCACTATTTCCTTCTTTATAGCACCACTTCGGCTAGTTTCAATAGGACTGTAAATATTCCAAGATGTCTTATTTATATACTGTTCTGTCTCATTTGTTATACTCTCTCTATATATAATTTTAGCTGGCTAAATACAATTTGTTGCAAAACCAACTGACTTCAGATAACTTTTTATAAATATAAATTGAATAATGTTTGCTACTTTTAATATACATTTTAATTTGCTTTACACTTAAACTTTTGAGTATAAAAGTTGATACTTAAAGTTGATACTTAATAAAGTATATTATTTTGACTTGTCTTAATTTGTTAATTTTTTTTTACTGTACATCCTTCAAGTGTATTTCCCCTAAATAGGGTATTCAATAACTTACACACTTTCTCTTTTCTTACAAAGGTGAGCCATCATATAAACAAGCTATGTAATTATTAACTTAAATGTGGGTATACAATATTGTCAGCATTACCAAGGCCAGGTCTACACTACAGACCTATATTCATAAAACTGTGTTGCCTACAGGTGTGAAAATCCACACCCCTTGAGCTCTATGTTGATGGAAGAACTTTGACATATCTACCACCTCTTGGGGGAGGCAGATTAACTATGCTAATGAGATTGAGAAGCCCTCCCCATCTGTGAAGTGTCTTTGCTGCACCAATACAACATTTTATGTATTGACCTGCCCTCACACCTTTAAGGGGACTGTTGACCCATTGTGTAACCAACAGAAATCTGAAATCTTACACTAGTAATGCTTTATTTACTTTTTGCACTTTCATTACTGTACACAAGTATGATGAATAGGCCAATGTGCTCATTAAATTCACCTCCCAAAAACATTCATTTTAGTTATTGTTCATTTTGTCCTGCATACTTGCAATTGGCCTTTAAAATTTGGCATAAACTTTCTTTCTTTAAAAATTCAACATGCCATGTTTACATCATTATTCTGTCCTTTGAGCATCACATGTTAAACAGTCTTAATTAAAGTGTTAATTATAGACATTTTTAATCAATTTAATTACATTACAAAGTTTTTGGTACAAAAATTTTGTAAGATTTATAATGCTTGGTCGATTACTGTGCTTTACGTTTCCCAACTTGTGAGTCAATAAGCATTATTTGTCACTTCTGTTACTTTATAACATCATAGAAAAATGTAGCACACAGAGCTGCCACGTGAGTGCACTATTTGAAACTTACTGTTCTATTAAATAGAGAACATTGTAAAGTTTGACTTACAGAGAAATAAAGAATAGGGGCAAATAAGTAATATTGTTTGATTACACTCCAACAGTTACATTTAGGACTCAGATCACAGTGGTAAATACACAAAATACATCATCTGTATTTTAAAACACATTTGTGCTATTCCTAGTTTACAGTGACAAGAGGTAGGTTTGAACAGTTATCTGTTATCAATTATTCTGCATCAGTGGAGGGGTTAGACATTTCTTATTTAGTCTGATTGTAAAGCATTGCTGGTAAATCATCTTTGCACAGATTGAGGTTTTTAACTATAGTCAAGTTACATCTGATACTAAACATTTGTCATTCAGCACTTTTCACAAAATGCAAGTTACCAAATTGTTGTGATTGGCACCATAATCAACTTTTTTATGGCTTTTGCGATGGTTTTTATGTTCTAGACTCCTTTTATATAGATATAAAAAAGTAGAAAGCAAGGGGGTTACTATCACATGACTTCATGGCCTCTTTCTGGTGGGTTAGGACAAGCTGGCGGAGTCCTTGGAATGATGGTACTGTCACAAACTCAATAATAACATAACATGTATTGATAGAAGAATGTACACAGGCAGCTCCCCTCTTGCTGCAGGTGTTGCTCCACTTTGCAGAGTTATTTCCAATACAAGGCCCCTCTGAAGTTGTCTGTGGGTGTGCCACACACACAAACAACCAGCACAGTAACCCAGAACACAATCCCATTATTGCCAACCTCAAGGGATCAAAAAAATGACACTGGCCAAAACCCCTTGATTTTTTTTTTTTTTTTAAGACAAAGACTACTGTGAGGTTGGGTGGTTTTTTGTTTTTTTTTTTTTTTCCTTCTTTTTGGCCTTTTGATTGCTGAACTCCGGGGAGGGAGTACGGGAGAGAGAGAGATTGTATGTTTTCACTCTCCTAGATTCATTGTGTAAGCTGATCTTGATTCTGATGCAGGAGCTATCACCTTACATCTGCTCATCCCTTGACCAATAAATCCTGTGCCCCATCTCCAAACCACATCTGTTACCTTGTCAACCCATCAGTCCATCCCTTACAACTGCCTTGATGATGCTGTGCCATCCATGCAGCCTCACTTCTGCTTTTACTGGGTTCTTCACACACACTTCAGGCTTGGGGGAGGGGGGGGCTGGTGTGAGGGCCTCCTCTCCCCGTACCAGGAAATGGGAACAGTTTCCAGGCCTTGTGCAGGCCAGATTCTGGATATGTCTACGCTGCGGGGGTTACTCCACTGCATCCAGGGAACATGCTTGCTCTTCCGCTTTTTTTGTGGAAGTGCAAACATGCTCTTTCGGAAGCCATCTTCCTCATTCCACAAGGAAGAAGGGGTCTTCTGAAAGGGGGAATTTCCAAAATTTGGCCCAGTGTAGTTGGGCCAAATTTCGGAAAAGCCTCTTCCAAAAAAAATTGGAAAAAGCTGTAGTGTAGACCTAGCCCCAGTGGAGTGGCTGGTGGGATGAGGAGCAGAGGAACTGTTCTGTTGCTCACAGGATAGGAGTGAGAGCAGAGGACTCTTCGTATCCCAAAAGAAGGCTTTGAGTTACAAAGGGGGAAGGGGGAGAGAGCCAGTGCACTCTTTTTGCAGTTCTCATTGACTGCTTGATATCAGGAGGTGAGCTCCTGGGGTAGCCAGGTAATTGACTGCTTAATACCAGAAGGGCTCAGCTCCCTGGCAGACAGGGCTCCACTGAAGTGTTGCCAACTCTTGCAATATTGGCTAATCTGAGGGTTTTTTTCCCCCTCTCTCATGATAAAAAGTGATCTCATGAATTTTCCCTTTTTCAAAATGGTGACCATCTCCTATTATAGATGAGGTGAAGCCACTAAAATAGCTGCCCTTTGTAATGTTGGCAGCCACTTCCCTCTATTTTCAGTGAGATTGAAGCCATCCCTCACGGGCAAAATCAGTGCCATTCTATGGTTCAAGAGGTCTAGAGACAAAGAGCAGCAGAGGTAGGTTGATCATATTTCTCTCTATGCTAAAAACAGGACACTCGGTAAAATTACTCATATTCAAGTGAGTTCAATAGCAATCAATCAGAATTAAGAGTACTGACGTTCTTGTTAAAAAGAAATACTACATTAGCTGGAGTCTTTTTATTTACCTTCTTACCTTTAAGGTTTTCATGGGGAGAAGTAACACCCACATACTCTCCCACACCTCTCTCACAGGGGGATGGGCTATAACTGACTGACCCCACCCTCCACCCTCCATGCCTGTTGGGCCCTGGGATGGATTTACTTCTCCTGGTACCTGGCACTGCATCTTCTTGAGGCAACATGTGGGGCGGAATGCAGGATCACAAGGCCTCCCTCCAGATTTCTGTCAGGGTTTACATTGGAGCATGGCCAGCAGCAGTTTTTCAGCAGTGTGTGGGAGGAAAGGAATGGGAGCTTCTTCCAGCACAGGAGTGTGGGAGTAAGAATGACCTGACCTGTGTATTCGAGAGGTCATCTTTTCCCTCCTGTCCTGACCCTCCCTGCTCCGCTGTGGCTGAATGCAGCGTGTCCCTGCCTGCCTGCACGGTGTTGAAAGGCAGCTCATAACTTCAAGCTGCTGCTGGCCACCACTATAACTCAACCACCTCCTGACCCCCCTGGCTAAAGCAAGGGCAGGAAGGAGTCAAGCCCTAAGAATGCCTTGTGCTCCAGGGCTCAGAGAATTTGCTGCAGGGACTTTTGTAAGCCGAGCCAGAGAGGTGGCTCAGCAGGTGAAGGTGCTAAGGGACAGAGAAGCCCTGCAATCCCTGGGGGCAGGATCTAGGGTAGGGGCAGTTTGTGAAGAGAATTATACGCTCTTGCTCAGGGGAGGGGTGGAGGATGCAACAAAGCCTGTAGTAGAGATGGGGTGCAAACAAGCTGGCAATAGCTTCTTCCTTGCCACTGCAAATTTAGCTGAGGGGCTGAGAAGCTTCCCCATATCAGTGCTGTGTGTGGCTTTGGCACATGCAGAGCTTGACTCCTCATGGCCGGCACCCTGTGCTGTAGGGTCTTAAGCTTTTCCTGGGCATCAGCCCACCCAGAGGCAGGGGGAAGGAGCTGGCCAGCCAGGCTGTTGGTGAGTTGAACAAACCAATCAGGGGCTGGTTCACCTCAGTGCCAGGAATGGGACACACACCAGGGGGATATGGAGGAGCAGCAGGGTAAACAGACACAGCTAGAGAAGGGACAGTGGGAGGAGAAGCATGTAAAGGGCTGACCGCCAGCCTGCCCTCACCACCACTGCGGCAAGCAGCCAGTGCTGGCTGGAAATGGGGGTGGGGTGGGATGGGGCAAGAGCCTGCTGAACAAGAGCCAGAATGCACTAATGGACTAGCAGCAGGAGGAGCAGGCAGCCCTGCATGCTACAACTTTCCACAGCCACCAGCCTTGCAGTCCCACCCCCATCATCAGCCACTGGACTGACCCCCCCTCCCACTCAGTGCTGGTGGATGGGCAGCAGGTGAGCAAGGATTCAGACCCATTAGTACTGATGGGAGGGAGAGAGAGAAAATACGGGGCAATTAACCCATTTTTTTAAAAAGTTGGGACACTGCAGGAGGGCTTAACTACCCGTGGCTGCAAACAGCAAACCAGAGCCAATGGGTGCCACAAGGCTCCTTGGCTGTGGAGCAGGTAAATAAAAACACCAGCGCGGCCAGTTACCGGGTTTTTCAGAGTGGTTTTGTGGACCACTTTGAGAAACACTGCCCTAAGCAGAGGCACTGTGAAAGGTGACAAGGGAACAAAAGGCAGGTTTAGAGCTTGCAGGGGATAAGGACACAGTGAGGAGGGAAATGAAGGCCGGGGGCCTGCAGCAGAAGGAAGCAGAGCAGGGATGAAGTCAGGATAGAATGGGCCAGGCATCTGGTTTTTGAGAGGAATGCCTGGTTGAAAAGGGAGCCTGGTAGCTCCAGTAAGCAATGCCGACTGGGCCATTAAAATTCCAGTCAGTGGTCAGGCCTGTTGATGGGGGAGAAAAGAGGGCAACTGCCTTGGGGCACAATGATTTAAAAGAGGCCAGAGCTCCTGGCCACCGCTACCCCATTGACACTGGAGTCATGTGCAGCATGGTACAGTCCGCTTGGTGCTGAGGACTGCCTACCCTAGCCCTACCCCTTCTGCCCAAGGCCCCACCCATTCTGGGATTCTACAGCCAAGTCCTCCCCCCTCACCTTGTCTCAGGGCCAGCATTTATGACAGCCCACCTTCAGTGGTGCAGCAAGGAGGTCTGGGTCTAAGGAAGGCTCCCTACATACCCTGCTTCAATGCGGCTCCCTGAAGCAGACACGGGTTTTTGCAGCCTCTACACCAGGGGTGGGGAACCTAAGACCTGGGGCCTGTATCCAGCCCCCAAGGCTCAGGGCTCCCTCCCCCCCAAATTGGAGAGCCCACGCTGGTGCTACAGCCCCTTCCCCCGCTATTCTCCTGTGGGGCTGGAGCACACAATCTACTAGCTTAGCCTCTCCAAGGCTTTGGTTGTGCCATGGGAGCCATGTCAGAGAAGGATATTTATTTAATGTATTTATTTCTCACTTGTGTGCAACCCCCAACTGATTTCTCTGTGGGTCAGCAGCCCCCAACCCAAAAAGGGTTCCCCAATCCTGCCCTTCACACAGGGCAGCAGGGTGTGTTGTTCCCACCCCAAGTATTGGCTTTGCAGCTCCTATTGGCTACGAACTGTGATCAATGCAAGCTGTGGAGGCAGTGCCTGCAGGTGCTATGGCAGTGCACGGAGCCTCAATAGCCATCCATATGCTTCAGGGCAGCAGGGAGCCAGTGGCCACTTCCTGGGACCCTGAACCCTCTGCCCCAGCCTGGAATCCTCTTTTACACCTGCACTCCCACCTGAAGCCTGCACCTCCTCACATACCACAACACCCAGTTCCTGCCCATCAATCCCATTATCCCTAACCTCACCCCACAGCCCACCCCTCTCCTACACCCTAATCCCCTGCACCAGCCTCGTGAAAATGAGTGAGGGTTGGGGAGAGCGGCGTAGGATGGAGCAGAGGGGAAAGGGCCTTGGAGGAGGGGTGGGACAGGAGCATCAACAGCAGGGAGAGCAGTACAACTAGGGTGTTTGTTTTTGCCTGATTAGAAAGTTGGCAACCCTACCTGTGTAGGTCGGGAGTTGTTGGAGCAGGGAGAGGCAAGATGTCAGGGGGTATGCCCCTGTCAGGGGTTTCGGCCCCCTCCTACCGGGCCTATACAGTGCCCAATGTCCCAACATAAACGTCCAGGCCCCTCTATCGGGGCATATATGGTAACCAAAGTCCCAACGCAAAAGTCCAGGCCCCTCTATCGGGGCATATATGGTACTAGAGGCCCAGCCGCTCTGAGAAGCCTCCCCTGGCCTGGGGTTTGCTTCTCCAGGGAAGGGAAAGTGGGTGGTAGGGGACCCGGGCCCTCCTCTCCACCGGGTCCCAGCCCAGGGCCCTTTAGGCAGGGGCCTATGGCTCCTGCCCGCTCGGCGGGAATCCGGCCGATACACGCCGAGCCAAACTTTATATCCTTTGCCCTGGGCTGCTTCCTACCACGCCCTGGTTCCCCTGGGGCCCCTTCGCCTCTGAGGCCGTACCTGCCGGTGTTGTGGGTGTGCTCCTGCCGCCCTGGGTTGGCGGATACTTTCTCTGGGTCAGGGTCCGGCACGGGTGGCGACTCTGGTCCCAGCTGCTGCAGGAACACTGGCCTGGCCTGGCCTGGCCTGGCCACTTCCCTCACCCTGCAGCCTCCCTGACTGCAAGGCTCCTTCTGCCTTTATACCCGGCTGCTGCTGGGAGCATGCCCAGCAGGATCGGAGGGGCGGGGCTTCCTCCGCCAGCTGGACCTGGGCTATCCCCTGTTCATCAGTGCGGGGCCTGTCCACCCCGTCACACAAGATATAGGGAAGGATGGGGTTTGGAGTGGGGGAGGTAGGACAGAGGAGAGGGACCTGGAGCAGGGAGATAGGAGGGCAGAGAAACATGAATGCAGTTTGGGTGAAGGACAGGGGACTGTTGTTTCTTGCTAAAGGCTAAACTAATCCCATATTATTTTTACTCCGACATTGTTTATATGAATGATTGAGATATTTAAAGTTCTTTAATATGGGAGTGTGTGAATCATGATGCTTTAATTAGGTCCGTGATCCCATACTATCTACCATCAAGTCCTCCTTTTATTAATGAAAGGAAAAAAAACAAAACAAAAAACCTCAGAAGAGAACAAGTTAAGCCAGTAATAGGAAATGTAATTTCCCTATTTTAGGGTTGAGGAGAAGAGATCGATTTTCCAATCTAAAACTAACACATCCATTGGCAGAATTGAGAAGCATTAGAAAGCCAAACAAATAACATTTAAAAAAAAAATCAAACCATCTCATGATTTTTGATTGCTTGAAGTTGGCAATACTACCCCAGGCTTAGCGAGGATAGTTGGAAAGTGTTCACCAAGAGTAAAGGTTTGCAGTATGACTGTGCACTACAGAAAATCTCGACAGAATGCAAAGGACTGCCATATTCACGCTATACTAGCAAGCACTGAGTTAGCCTGTATAGCAGGGGTGGGCAGAAGGGCCTCCGCGGGCTGGATCCGGTCTGCCAAGTGGGTGGATCCTGCCTGAGGAGGCCCTGCTGCTCCCCTGCCCCAGGCCAATTAGGGTTGGGGGTGGGGGGAGTGCCTGAAGCCTTCCCCACTCTGCCCCCACCCTGCCAGAAGCACATGGCCAATCAGGGCCTGGGGAGCTGCATGAAGCTTCCTTCGCCCTGCCCTGGCCCTGTAGCACTTCAAGGTGCCACAGGCTTCTCACAGGGTGGGAGGTGGCTTCCCGTGCTCCCCCAGCCCTGATTGGCCTGGGGATGGGGGAGCATGCCAACCTCTTCCAGGGCATGGGTGCCTGGAGGCAAAGGGTGGGGTAGCCCCACCCCTTCCCAGTTAGGTCCCACCCCTTGCAGGGTGGCCCAGGGTTACTTCAAACATTTTTTCCCACCCCTGCTGTATAGTATATGCTCCTTGGACCTGTAGGGGGAAAACTGGTGCTTAACAATATGGGTACGCCATCTTGAAATGTCCAAACAACAACTTGGACTCCATCTTGGCTGCCCTTCTTCCTCCTGAGGACACTTTCCCACTTTTTTGATGGGAAATTAGATAGGACACATTACCTGGGTTCTGCCCAGCACTAAAGTTATTTAAGTACTGCTTCACCATTTCTAAGGGGCTGCCCTTCTGAGTGGCAGAGTTTGAAGCTGCTTAGAGGTGCACTCCAGTAGTATGCATATGAGTCTGGTTGCAGGAGGGTGAACTTACCTGCATGGAAGGGGTGCATTGCCAGCTGCCATTCCCCCCCCGAGAACCAAAACACACCCACGACGATGCAGGGAGAGAGAGTGGGCCAATCATCGCTGGAGAGCTAACATCAGGTGGTATAGTTCAGGTGATCAGGTGGAGACCTGTCTCATCACAGTGAGGGTCCTTCAAGCTGCAGGAGCTGGTAGAGATTCCCTAATCCTCCATTCTCTTACCTGGATCCCATCATGAGGGGAGGGAACTCACCTGTGTTGCAGGCAGCATGCCACTTTTTTGTTACTTATCTTTTGTTGTGGAGGTCCTTGTTATACTTTGGTTCTTACTCTTTTTGTTACTGTTTACCTTGTTTGGAACTGTTGAATACCCTGTTTGTTTGCAACCACATTCTAGCTGGTTTCATTTATCTTAAAGAGCTAAAAAAAAGTCCCAGTGAAAGAAGTTCATAGGGGGACATTCCTCCAAGCTGGTTCCCTTTTGACCAGGTACACCAATCAATAGACTTAGGCCTTTTATGTTGGTTTGTAAAGTATTGAGCACATTTCATAAACAACAAAGGATGAGATTTATCAGATACACCAATAACTCTGGGCTATGATGGCAGTTTTCAGCCACCTTTGTGCACTCTTAATTCTAGGCTGCTCCCAGGGCTGCATGTACACTGGTGTAATTTAAACAGCAGAATAATGGCAGCCTGAGTCAGAGGTGTCTGAAATCTTCATAGACAACAGCTTGCAAGGTGTCCATGAGAGACCTTTATGGCTCTCCCTTCAGAGCCTCTGCTGGAACTAGAGTTTTTAGGGCTTTATGCTACATCAGCTCTCAGCTTGGCTTAAAAAAGCCAAAGCAGAGATTAAAATCTCAGTGTTCACATCTTTCAGACAAGTTATTCAATCAATTGGGCCAAAGTCAAGCATGCAAAAATTATAAATCAGCTCTCCACCCCCAATTTATTGGACTTTTCAATAATATGTTTTGGGTTGATTTTACTTGCCTTTTGGAAAACAGTCAAGTTACATTTTCAGCCTTTTCTCTGCAAATGTATTGTATTCATGTGACTTCAGGAACTATGCTGAAAAGAGCCACCAAATATTGTGAGCTTTACCAACACTGTTCACAAGTTTAGCATTAAGTTGTTTCCTGCCCATGGATCAGGACTGAATAACCACAACAATGTATGATTCTAAGACAACTATAAGTGCACCTCAAGTTTCAGTTTTGGGTATGTAAACCATCTTAGGAGCAGTTTTAAGGGACAGCTGATTTCCTTATATGACAACTGAGATTGATGCAATCAGAATTGTGGCCCTAGGGTTAAGAAATGAGGTTTCCATGTGATACAGTCTCCTGAATCCAATGATGCTCTGAAATCAGCTGATTCCAAGCTTGTGCCTGGTCTCCCGCTATGCCTGTGTCTCCCCTGTCCCACCAGAGACGGTGCTGGGGGGGAACCGGATTTTAAGCCATCTCCCCTCAGCACCAGCTCCTGCTCCCTATCCTTGCTGCCTCTCTCTGATAGAAGCAGCAAGCAGTGGAGAAGGGGGAGAAGTGACTAGTGAAGTAGTGACTTGACTACTAGTCGCTTACATCCCTATCACAAAACTATTTCCTTATTCACTTTCTACCTACCAGCCATGTTTTTATAAAGCAATTTTATGTAAAAACCAAAACACAGGATGGAAAAATGAGGGCTGGCACGTCTGCATATAGTGAATTAAACTATAAAAGCATAGATAAGTTTAAGACAGAGTTTGGCAAAGCTTCTTGAACCTACTTTTAACAGTTTACATAATTTATCAGAAAATTCTGTAAGGGAACAAATTGCTGTGTCTACTACAAATCTAGCACTATGGTTGACACCTCCAGACAAGTAGCTGGTTTTATCTTTTACCCTTGTACTTTATTTGGTCCTTTTCTTACCCTTAATAGTATGGGAGCAGAAAGGGGGGGGGGGAATCCCCCCACAGTACAGAACTGAGGGTATGACTACACTGCAACACTATTTCAAAATAACTAGTGCTATTCTGAAATAACTGTCTGCTATGTAGACACAGACTAAGTTATTTTGAAATAGTGTCAAAATACCATCAAGCTGGAGGACTTCTTGCTCCGACCCCCCGTAACCCTCATTGTACAAAGAATAAGGGAAGTCGGAGGAAGAGTGCTCTGTTTTGAAATAAGTGCTGTGTAGACACTTTTTTTGGAATAAGCTATTTCGAAATGAGATACGCAATTGACATAGCTCAATTTGCTTAGCTTATTTCAAGTTAAGCCCTGCTGTGTAGATGCACCCCGAGTTTCCCTTTGTATTGCCACTAACACTGTATTGACTATTTCTTGCATCTAAACAGGGAACACACATACTGTGCTTGAAGTCAGAACAGTAGTCAGACTATAGTAAATGCATCAAGCTACTATCTAATGATCTAGCCTAGTAAAAGCAGAACAGCAGTGATTTCGGAAATAGTTACCTAGTACAGTTCTTCTTTATGAAGCTATCGGTGAAAGCTTTTGAGCTTACAGAATTCTTATTTGAGGCTAGGAAATGTACTCTTAGTGGGTCAACTAAATGCCTGGTGGAACAGATTAAGCATTAAGTATAGTAAGATGAGGGCCTGAAATTAAAGTTCATGTAGCACAGGCCTGGTTTGAGACCTAGCTAAAAATGGACAAAACTTGGCTAATATAATGCAAAGCTAAGCTGTGAGCAAGAGGCAGGCCCCTGCTCACACAGCTCAGAGTGTAAAACACTAACTGGTAATCGGCCCAATGTAGAACAGTAATTGGTACTAGCAACTGACTGTAAAACAGAAATTGCTACTGGTCATAAGCTGAAAGCACATTCCAAAAGGGTGATACCACCAGTTTGTTAAAAGCCTTGGTACCTACACTCCCCGCAGATACCCACCCAGGTTCAGGAAAGGGTCTAAATTGACAGCATGATGGCTAGAGATGTTCTAATTCAGGGGTAGCCAACCTGTAGCTCCAGAGCCACATGCGGTTCCTCAGAAGTTAATATGCAGCTCTTTACATAGGTACCAAATCACATGTAAGGAGTGATGTGTAACTTATTTGTACCTGTCTATAAAATGGTGTCTTGTGGGGAGCAGCCTTTGTCCATTGTTATGGGTACGTGTGTAGCAGTTTGGTAGATTCTACTGACAACCGTTACTGTATTCCCCTTAACAATGAACCTGGCTGGGCACCTTTGATCCTTAGCTGATTTGTAGTCTAGGGGGCTCGGAGTCTGCTGTGTTGACTAATTGCACAAGTCAACACAGCACACACAATTGAGCACACATGCATGCAGCCTTCTGGTTATCACTGACAAACCAGGAAACCTGTCAGGATACCATGACAGTAAATCCTAGCCTACTACACTGATGACCCTACTACAAGAAGCAGTTAGCAATTCAAGGACCATTCAGTGTGGCCATTTAACCTCGCTGCAGTCACTGGTGATGGTTGGATTGAAAGGAATTAGATTTCTACTAGGTAAATGCTGTTTAAAATCTAGCAGAGTAATGAATGTAAGCTCCCAGGCCCATAGTGTTGTGGTTTCTTTTGAGGACAACTCAGATACAAAATGACCTTGAATGCTTTTGCACAACCCTCACAGGTGATATAATGTAGCTGTGGTGTGTTTGAAATATTTTCAGAAACATATTGCTGCTCGTTTTGTCCGCATGGTGGTCCCCCTCGTAATGTTCACCAACTTCTTGTGCTGAACTGTCTGTTCAATCTAGACTTTTAGCTGTAACAGTACTTTTTCCCAGATCTGAAAAAGACCTCTCTAGCTCAAAAGCTTGTCTCTAACACAAGTTTATCCATTAAAATATTACCTCATCCACACTGTCTAATATCCTGGGACTCAAATGGTTACACCTCTGCATGTGAAAGAGAGAAGGTACTTTAGGCAGGGATATTTCTTATAGATGCATTTCAGAAACCCAATGCAAACAGAGGTATGAGAAGTTACAAAAGACTAATAGACTTGAGAATTATTTTATGAGTCGATTATCTTGTAACTTGCTTCCAGTGCTACAGTGTGGAAGGGGTTCCAGGCTTAGCCCAGGGTATGGGATTGGAGTCCAGGAGGGGTTTCAGGTGCAAGCTCTGGGAAGAAGTTTGGGTGCAGGGGAACTCACATCTAGGGCAGGAGGTAGGATGCAAGAGGAGGTTCAGGGCTAGGATAGAAGTTCAGGAAGCAGACACTGGCTAGGCATTGTTTAACTGAGATAGCTTCTGGGTGGTGGAGCAGTGTGGTTAATGCAGGCTTATTCCTGCCCTGGCCGTGCACAACTCCTGAAAGCAGCTGGCATGTACAGCAATGGCTCAATGGTGCCATGTGCTGCCCCTCATCTATAGGCACTGAGCTCACAGATTCTACTGGCTATGGTTCTGTTACTGATCAATGAGAGCTGCAGGAGTGGTGTCTGCAGGCAAGGACAGCATGTGGAAGGCCCCTGGCTCTGCCTCTCTCAGGGGCTGCAGGGACATGCCAGCCACATCCAGGAGCAGCAGTTACCATAGGGATAATGACTCCAACCACAACAAAGTTAGACATTTTAGAACTCACTACTCCAAGAATTAAATTTAAGCACAAGAGAAATGAAAATTATGAAATGCACAGACCAGTCAAAAGCCAAACACTTTGCAAGCAGTCAAAGTAGTAACACCCTGCCCCCCAGTATGTATTGGGTCAGGAGATGAGTGTGTGTCCACAGCAAGCAGGAGGCTCCCAGGGGGCAACTCCAAGTCAGAGGGCAGAAGCAGCATGAGTGGGTAGAAGAGCAACTTAAGCACCAGCACTTGATAGCTTCCAGGCCAAATTAGTCAGGATCACCTGTCAGAGGCTCTGAGATCTAGCAGTAGATCCTAATCTACTGGTTGGTGACCACTGACTTACACCATCATACCTACAAAACTCTGAATTTGTGCAGAAGAAGTGGCCCTTCTCCCACTTCTCACAGAAATGCAGTCCTACCCACAGCTGCTTGGGATAATTATTTTCTTCTGTCTACTTCAAGTGTGGTCATTTGTCCTACTGGTCATGTCTCCTATTATCAAATACCTAGCACATGGTCATATCAAGACTGGATGGGGGGGAAGGGAAATATCATGCTCAATACATGGAAGAAATTTTGGGGGAGGATTTTTAGTACGTTATGGTCTTCTGTTAAATCTAAGTTGTCCTGCCTCCCTGAAGTTCAAATATCCTACCTCATCTCCAATACGAAGAGCTGAGCTCATAGAGCCACAAACCCTCACATGCACAACATTCCAGTTTAAATGGATGATTTCAGTACACATGAAAATACTAGATAACCTGAAAATAGCCCTTTCCTCCCAAGATGTGAGTGAGAGTAAAATAAGTTACAAGGTGGCAGCAGTTCAATGTTGTGTTACACTGGCAAGGTTGAATAGGAAAACGTGATCTACTATAGTCTCAAATCCCCATGGAAACGCAATTCATTTACTGGTCAACCCCACCAGTTCCAAGTGTTTCACACAATGGACTAGGGAAATAATTCAATAAAGACCACACATTTCATTCAGTCAAAGAGCATAAGATCGGTTGTTTCTACCACACTCATCTGAATAGTTCTAACCCATTGCTCAGGAAGCCTCAAAGATTTTACTGACACTACACACTCAAAGTGAACCAAGATTTTATTAAAAACTCATGACAACGTATGTGTCATTCTCAAAGAGAAGTTGAAATATTTTAACACATTTACATCCATCATCAACAATACTTTGCTACAGTGTTAACATTTATGGATGTTCTTTTCTAAAACTTAATTGAAAGATTTAAAGTTACACTATTACCCTTTATAAGCCTTATCTGATAATTTAATTGTAGATTTGTTTTCAAGTCTTTGAAATTATCCTCTATGGAAGGGTCATTCTTCTACGATGGATAGACTTGCACCTTTGAGTTCAGGAAAAAGCTATTTTAGAGGTAGAGGATTCATCCTGCAGCATCCACAGAAGAGAAAAAATATCAGATGCATTAAAAAGTTAGCATACCCCAGACTATCTTGGTATCATTAAGTTCAACTGAATTTAAAAATACAAGTGTTGATAAAAGAGACCACAGATTGGTATTTAAAAGGAATGCTCCAGTGAAGTAACTATACAATGAACTCGAAAAGACAACGAATGGTCCTGCAGCACCTTAGAGACTAACAAAAAATGTAGATAGTACCATGACCTTTCGTGGGCACAACCTAAACATTTACAGTTTCTTAAACATATAGATGAGCTAGTAAGCCAAGACACTGTGACACTCTGATGCAGGGAAGGACTAGAATCTTTCCCTCCACCCAGTGAAGTACTGGAAACCAGAATTTTTCAAAGTAGTAAAAGATAACCAGCTTAATTAATCTGAAGACTTATTTCCAAAATTTCTAGCGGCAAACCAAATTTCAGTCTCACTGTATCAAACTGGGCCTCTGCTGGGAAGCAAGACAGACCAGATACTCAACAGTGATGACAATTAAAAGATAAATACTGAAGTTTTCATACTTCTAAGCATTTAATGGAGTTTCCCATTTAAGTTGCAACAAAGGAATACATGCCTTGTAACTATCTTTAACAGCAAGGACAGAAAAATAAAATTGATCCTCCATTATAATCTGATTTTAGTAACACATTTCACACTCTTGGTACCCTAACATACTTTACAAAGCAACCAATTAGAAACTGATCTGGCAGTTACTTTGTTCACAAGTATGGCAGCTACTGCTAGTTCAGCAGTACACCAAGTAAATTGGTTTGAATATCTGAAGCCTATAACAGTTTGGCTAAAGGAAATTTCCAGTCAAGAGAACAGGACAATTCTCACTTTTTTAAAGTGCCTTAGTAAGTACTACCTGGAAATTTAGATATTCAGGTGTAACCATGTATCCATTTTCTTTACAGATTTGTTGATTTCCTGGTATGATGAAACTAAAACATAAGCAATTGAAAGACAGTAAGCAGAAGTTAGTTCAATAACTTGTTATTTATCAATATTGGGAAGCTCATTTCAGATACCTGGATACCTAATTTTACACTTAATAGTAAGAAAAAAATCTCCAAAGCATGCAAGTCCACAGAAAGAATGATGTTTTGTAGCTATTTTCTAGAGTCATCCTAATAAGCACCAAGTATATCAATCTATACATCTTCCAATTGAACAAAATACTTTCTAAGAATTTTATATCTAGATACGCTATATGTTCTAAGCACTTCAAAATGCTCGATTAGGCAGGCTGCAGCAACTGACAAATGAAATTTTCATGGTTTACAAACATGCCATGTTAAATAAGTTTCATCGTAGAAAAATCTCAATACCGTTTATTAAATGAGAAAATCAATACCATTTATCAAATGAGAGGATGAAAACTAAGACATTTAATACCGATTCACACCAGTATTGTCAAAGGCTGGATTTCTAGGTGCTCACAGGTGGGATTCTTGTACTAATTAAAAACCATAAACAAATACTTAACAGCTAAAACCATTTAAGTGATATGTTTATTTTTTCCATTTTAGTGTAATTTAAACAGACAGTATTGACTAAGGTGCACGGGAACTATGATTGTTCACTGAAAGAAGTCTTAAGTATTTGAGGGTTTTTTTGTTTGTTTGTTTGTTTTACATTAAATACTTTTCAGTCAAGTAAACATGTACTAGATACCAGTGTAAAAAGGGGCTACAATGTAGATTCCCTACCAGGACACCTTCTGGTCTCTAGAGATGAACACAGAAAAACAAGCAAGTGTTCATTGGAGGGTTTTTCTGTCCCCACACGAATAAAACCATTCTTTTAAGTCAAAAGCCACTAAGGATGTGTCTAGACTACAGGGTTTTGTCGAAAAAAATGGCCTTTTGTCGACAAAACTCAGCAGTTTTGTCGACAGCGGTAAACCACATTCTACGAGGAGTAACATCTTTTGTTGACAGAGGCATTATTGCATCTACACTGTCCTTTGCGTGTACATTTACACTCTCATGTCGACAAAGCGGCTTGCTTTGTCGACAGAACTGGATGTAGTCTAAACGCTCTTTGTCGACAGTATCTGTTGACAAAAGCCTGTAGTCTAGACGTACCCTAAGTGATCTGTATTTGTTATAGGACATCCTAAGGAAAAAATGATGAGAGCCAGAAAAATGACTGACCCAACCTATCTTTATACATTGCTAATTACTAATGTGGTTAGGGAGCCTAGACTTTTGTAAAGGGATAGATCATTGTTATTAAATAGGAGGAATGTTTTAATCTGCATTACTCTACAGTCACTACTATGTTGAGGACTATTTTGATTGGGGCTCAAATGGTTGTTTAGAAGTTCTCTTAACAGAAAGCCTGTAGTCCACTGCTCAATCATTGTTCCATGTATTACTAGAAGACAAACAGTTGAGAAATTATGTATATAGAATTGCTTTCACAACAAATATCCTTAATACTAAGAAGGAAGGTATGTTTCTTCTAATCCAGTTCATACCACCTGTTTGTTCTTTGCTTATTTAAGGGCAGATGTTAGTTTATAACAAAGCAGTATTCTTCAATTGAGGCTCATGTCTGCAAACAAAGTAAAGGGGCCAAAGAAGGTGGCATGAGCTAGTGCATTACCAAATTTATTTTCGTCTAGTAAGAAGCTCATTACAAATCTAATAAAAAGGCGGGGAAAAAAAAAAAAAATCTAGAAAGGAGTGAGTGAAAGGGTCATGATCAGATGCTTATCGTGCACTTGAATTCTTACCTATTCAGTTAATAAAAGGTTTCTGACGAGGATACGCAAGACATTCCTCACTTTGTCAAGCAGGAGCTTCTCATTCAACCTGTAATGTAAAGATATTACTCTTACCTTGTTTAAAAAAACCCCACTATTCTAATTCATGAAAAAAATTTAAAGGCAAACCTTACCTATCTCATTGCCCTTCCTTTCAGGTCTAAATGCTAGACCTATTGATTTTGTGTCAACTCAAGTAGCTATCACTCAAGGAGGTTCCAAAAGATGAAGAACTCTTGCTAGACTTTCTTCGATATTTCAGCAGATTTAACTAGCCTTTGGAAAGCTGCTCACTATCAGCACAGTATCTTATGCCTTCACTTCTCTGGAAGTTGAAGCTGCTGTTGCTGCTGCTGCCTTGTCATTCTTTAATTATGCTGACTTGTCCATACTCAATTGGCTGCTGAAGTCCTGTCTTATGAGTCCTTTGATCCATACTTTGCTAAGAAGTACATCCTAGATTCTTAAAGCTGGTTAATCACTGTCTCATAGCTTACACTTTTCCATAATGCACACAACTAACCTACCCCACCCACCTAAGAACAAGTCACTTGCAAACTTCAACTCTTTAAAGTTGCAAATGAGTCTTGTTAATAAACAATCCTGTAACACTTACTATGTTAGTTTAAGGTAGGTACAGAGAGAGGCCTTAAAAAACAAAACAAAACAAAAAACCAAAAACAAAACAAAAACAAAAAAAGAAGTCAACCTCAACCCATCCTAATTTTCCCTGTCATCAGATGCAAATCTAAGTTTACCCAACTCCTTGTTGGCAAGCATCTGCAAATGCAAGTCAAGGAGTGATTGAAATGTGTGATTGCAGAACTCACCCACAATTTTGCAAGTATCCAGGTAAGATGCCAGATCTGAGGTATTGTTTAAAGTTTGACCCATTCTTTACAAGCTTCTTGAAGGTGATTTAAGTAACTCATTTAAGTACCCTTTCATCAATTCCCATCTCAATGTATGCAATTTTAGTAAAGTCTAGTTTCATGCAGATGCTGAGCTACTGGGTTTTCTTTAAAACTAACCTAGAGAAAAGTCATTTTAGAACATTCACAGGAAAAAACTGAAGAGGTAGAAAAAAAAAATCCAGTTTGGTGCCTATCAACCGTGACAATGTTCCATGTTTCTTTTAGTATTCTGAAATTTGAACACACCCCCATAACAATGTTTAGCAACATTGTTTAATATTTTATTTAATTTTATTTCTTCTACAACTCAAATGGTAACTTTTGTTGTTTGATTGGTAGGAACTTAAGCCATTTCATAACATCTTTGAAGATGGATTCCTGTGCTGGAATTGCATTTACCACCTTATACTGCACATTGACTCTGATGAAACAGGTGAGAGCAATTTGAGCACCACATATTGTCAAACGTCTGAGGTTTTTCTTCTACTGACTGTATCCCTACTCTTCGGGGTTTGTAGGACAGAAAGCACTGCTTTGGCAAGAGCTTAGAGAAAAATCAAATAGAAGGACGACTAGCGCCTGAATGTGGTGTTCAAAGTAAGGCATCAAGTTCTCTAGCTAGGACTATAGACAACAATCTCAGAAATGGAGGACTGGAAGGGACTTTCAGAGGTGATCTACTCCATCTTCCTGTGCTGAGGCAGGACCAAGTAATCAGACAATCCCCGATAGGTTTGTCCTACTTGTTATTAAAAAGGCCTCGAATGGCAGATTTTCCAGAGTATCCAACCTAAATCTCCTGATGCAAATTAAACCTTTTACTACTTGCCATACCCTCTGTGCACATTGAGAACAATTGATTACCATCCTTTTTGTAAAGGCCCTTAATGTTGCTGAAGATTATCAGGTCTCCATGTTCTTTTCCCAAGACTAAAAATGCTAAATTTTTTTAGGCCTTTCCTCATAGGTCAAATTTTCTAAACCTTTTATTTGTTGCTCTTCTCTTGAGCCTCTCCAATTTATCCACAACTTTATTTAATTGTGGCACCTAGTATTAGACAATACTCCAGAGATCAAGCCTTTCTTTCTAACACCAAGTAGAGAGGAACAATTAAGCCCCCAACCCAATCTTACATTGAAATACTGTTAATACACCTCAGAATATCAGCCCCCCCCCTTTTTTTGCAAATACATCATCGATGACTCATTTGTGATCTGCTATAACCCCCCGATCCTTTTCAGCATTACCATTACCCAGTTGTTTTGCTTGAATTATGTTTTGCTATACCACCACCATCCAGTGACCTAAATCTGAAACGATATGCATATTCTAATTATGGGCTTCTTTTAATCAAACTCGCCCTGGTATCAAATCTAGAACTAAAAAAGTTTCCTGCCACTAAAATATGACCAACTTTATTTTCAAATAACCCTGAATCTCTTACTTGAGCTCAATCTTTAGAGGAAAAAGGACTTTAACTATGACAGTTTGTCCATTATCATGAGGCTTAATGAATTACCTGAGACTGTCAGGGATTATACCTGTGCTACTCTTTGTTCCAAGTCAGAAGGATGTGTCCAGAAAAAATGCCTAGGGTGTATACAAGGAAGCATATAGCCATTAAATTGTTTACAACATATAGCTATTCTCTCCTATTATAGCACATTCAAATGAAATAGTTCATGTGTTTCTCTTGGATTAAGGCTGCTCTTTAAAGCATAAATTCATCTAAAAATAATCTAACTTCATATCCTAGGATAATAGGCTCTTGAGTTTCACCCTTTTGGCCTTTACAAGAATTTGAAAAAGGTAAAACAAGTCCATCCTCTCTTCACCCAGAACTGGAGCAAGAGACTGCAGGTATACCCTACATCTCAAATGAGACTGGAGGCAGTTTGAATATGGCTACAGAGTCTTGTTAAAATATTTATCATGCCTTATTTTCTTGCAGAGCCAGCACTAAGTTATACAGAACTACAAATTAAAAAATATGCACAAACCAAAACGTAATTTGAAATTTTCATTTGAGCGTAAGCTTAATTCTATCATTCACAACACTAGTTTAAATAACTCAATCCTAGTAATACATCTAAAACAAACTATAATGCAACATGTTCTCTATTTGCATATATATAACTCATGTCAATGGGAGTTACATATACACACTGAGACTAGACCCCTTAAGACTGCAAATCAGGTGTTTCTACATTTAACTTTAAATTAACACAAAATGGTAATTGAGAAATGCATAAATCTTCTCTATTAACAAAAAACACCCTGAACTACATTTCTTTATTTTTGTTAAAGTCTGAACTAAAATGTGGAAAAACTGAACTACACAAATATTGAAAAGTTAAAAATTCCTTAATTGTTTTTTATTCCTGGTACCACTACCACGATTTACAGGGCAATATACCTGATGTAATGAAAAAAAAAAAGAAAGACAAAGCTACAACAAATAGAAGACCTCAGGAATGTACATCTAATTGATACTACATTGCATTAATCAATAGCTGCACTTTTGCAAACTGTGGCTATGGCAGTCCTGAACAAGAAGGGTTTTCTGTTTAAGCTGCAGTAACTTTTCTGACTATGGATCATCGCTCCTTCTGTGGCAGATTTTACAGTTCCTCTAATGCATTTGGGACGACTGTCTCAAAGTAACCTGCAGCTTTCCTGACAACTCCTCGCTCTCTCTCTCCTGCTAAGAACTGTAGCCTGTTGAATACAGGATAAGAAAATTATTACTCAGTGAACAGCTGCATATTCATCATCATCATTGTCATCTATACATATAATATACCCACCCTTTTATTGGTTCAATTTAGAATCTTCGGCCACCATAGCCACCACTTCCACCTCCAGATCCATAACCACCTAGGAGTAATACATATATTGACAAAAAATTTCTTTGCATGTTATTTTAAAAAAAAATAAAGTTTGCTCAAAGTTATATTTACCACCATAGGGACTGCCTGAGCTTCTGCCACCAAAACTGCCACCTCCTTTCATGGGTCCATAGTTCGACTGCTGTTGTCCACTATAGTTGCCAAAATCATTGTAGTTTCCACTGCCACCATAATTACCTGAAACAAATTTCATGTTTTTAATCATCCCAAACTCACCATGCAAGACAGCTTTAAACACAAAAACATGAAAAACTCCACAGAAATGGAAAACAAACTCAACACTGGCACTGTTAATACAGCCTTCAACACAAGTTCTCCCCCTCTCCCTCCCAAAGAAAACATGAGCAGCAATTTCTCATTTCCCACTAAATCAGATAGGGTATGTCTATACTTCTGTCGAGAGAGGGATGCAAATGAAGACATTCAAAATTGCAAATGAAGCTGGGATTTAAATATCCCACGCTTCATTTCCACATTCGCGTTATGGCGCTATTTTGAAATAACAGATGCTGTTAAGGACATGGTTATTTCAAGAGAAAACCCTTATCTCTCATACAATGAAGTTTACCAGTTATTTCAAGTGAAGGCGTTTCTCTCGAAATAACTGTGTCTTAACAGCGTTTGTTATTTCGAAATAGCGCCATAACGCAAATATGCAAATGAAGTGTGGGATATTTAAACCCCGGCTTCATTTGCAATTTTGAATGTCTTCATTTGCATCCCTCTCTGGAAAGAGGGTGCAAATGTAGACATACCTATAGGGTCTTAAACTTTTGCTGAAAATGGTACAATCAAAAAAGCAAAGTTCACACAATATTTATTTAGAGAGAGCGCATGCAATGTAGACAAGTCTTTACAATCAAGTTTTACACAGTTCTGGTCACACAGCTTTCCACAGCAAGCTCACACTAGCCCATGCCAATCCAACTTTCAACACCATTTCAGGGAAAACAACATTAGTTACCTTGCCTGCGACCAAGTGTTCACACCATTATCTCACTCCTATTTCTATCTCCATAAAGGCAGAAAGTCAGTTTTTCTACAGAGGCACCATGACCACAATTACCCCAATGTACAGCTTTCACTTGTAATTCAGGATTTCTTTATGGACGATCTTATCATAAGAACCCACAAATACTGCTATACTGGTTGCTGAAAAGCATAGCTAGAGGATTATCTTATTTGTAGAGCCTGTTAAACAAGTTGAAACTCTTTCAAGCCATTGGTAGCTACTAACTAACTACCAACCAATTCTGGGAGAGAAGCTATCCAGGAAACTGCAGCTCAGTGTTCTCTTTTTTTACAAAAACAAAAAGAAAGATTCCTCTTTCAACTTAGGGCCCACTCCTCATTCTGTATCCTAAGAATCCAATAAAGTACATGGCTAATCAAAACCATCAATGGTTCAGTGTGTGCTTAACTGAGGCATTCAGTTAGGTCTACATATAAGAAGTGCACTGATTTAACTAAATGTATTTCTTAAATCTGTTTTAACTATTGTGATGCTTTTTTTTGGGCGGGGTGCTCTTAAATCAGTGGAAGAATGGCTGAACTAATGTCACCAAGTTTAGCTAAATTTCTATTTGGCATTCCTACACTCTGATTTAGTGTCTTTGAAAGGAGATCCACTGGTTTTAATCAAATGAAACACCAATTTGTTAATCGGTGAATTAAATCTATTAATCAGTGCAATGCCTGAAAGTAGAAGAGCTCCCAAAACTGTCAACATGACCAAAAAAAAATATTTTCCAATCAAGTCAGATGAACTCATAACACACATTACAACTGTCTAGATGGGTTTATGGAAAGGTTTCCAAATTGCTTGAATAGAAGAGGACATGTTTGTTATGCCAATAGGGCCTTAGTTACCTTCAAAAAGAGGCTCACACTTTGACCAGATCTACAAATCCCCCCAGTGCAGGCTGCAGATGAGTGTAAGTTGCAGCATACACTACCATGGGTATATTAATGTGAAGTAAGTAGCTATTATGCTCATGTTAACAGGGTTACACAGAACAAAGTGGTTTAGTGCATATTGCAGTGCACAGCCCCCCAGACAATCCCTAAATGGGCTTTGTGGGTATAGTTGCAGGGTATATTACACTAGAAACATTCTGCCATTGTGAGTTCAGCTTGTACATTCAAATCTGCTTTTTCTGGCATCTCTTATTCCAGATACTAAGGGATGTAATGCTATATTCTGCAGCAGCACAGTTTTGCCAATGTACCGATAAGGATGTTAAGAAGCAGGTAATTGACTAATGGTGTAGTTGATACAATTTGCATCAACTACATAATTAGTTGATAAGGGGCCCTGCTGCAGCTCTGCAGTTTAAATGTAGGTGGTGTCAGGCATGCAGGCAGGTCCCAGAACAGCGCTAGCTGGGACGGAGTAGTCCCAGCTCCCACCAGGTCCCAGACCGCTGCGCCTCTGCCTCCCCCTCCCCTGGTTGAGACAGAGCTGGAGGGGGGGAGGGAGAAAAGGGTTTTAAGCCGGCTATTATACAACCAAAACTAGTGTCCTCATTGAAAGTTGCATGTATAGACAAATGATATTTCAACATTTCAAGCATACTCATCCCTTCATTAAGGATTCATACACAGGGGCTTGTTAGCAAAGCAGCCTTTAAATATTAGTATTTCAACTATTAACAAAAGTGTCTTATACAGGCTTTGGTGTTCAAACCTTGCTGAGATGACAAGCATGGAGGAAAGATAATTTCAATATCTTAACTTTCTGGACAAAATAGAAGTGCTTTGAAGGTATGAAAGATTAAACCAAATACCTGCCATGATACCTTATACAGAACTTGATACATCAAGTTGGGATGGTCCTGGGAATTCTCACCTCCTCACTCAAGGTGTCCACTATCTGATTACCTCTCCCCAAAGTTACAGCCCTTGTTTTTTATAAGAATTCCAGAGCAATGGAAGACTGTACAATTAAGTATAATTGTAAGGCAAGTTCTTACTCCCTCTTTACTAGCCTTAAGTTGATTATATTTGGGGCCATAGCCTAACCTCATTGTCATTTCTAGAATCATCATCATATCCTGTAATTTTAGGTTCTATAGCTAGCAAATGTAAATTGAGGGAAACATTTTAAAGATCTGCAAATATTACTTACCGCCACCAAAATTTCCTCCTTCGTTGTAGCCATCATATCCTCCTCCACCACCACCACCGCCGCCGCCACCGCCATATCCACCACCTGGGTTTCCGTATCCTGGTCCTCCACCACCACCACCATAACCCCCTCTACTACTGTAACCAGGGCCACCTCCATAGTTTCCACCTTAAAAAAAAAAAAAAAAAAAGGGGGCCAAGATTGTCAGTGTACCAAAAAAAGTCTGGGTATAGACTGATAGCTACAAGAACAATCTTGATGAATTAATAGCTATATAAGTTACCTTAGTCTGTATGTCTAAGTAATTAAGTAGCTTCTATTATATTTGCACCAGCACTACTAGGTGTTCTTGCTTAATATATAAGAAAATCATACCAAAAGGATTCAACACATATACTGTGTACACACCAATCCTGCAAACAGTTTTGGAGAGAAACTTTCCACAAATAGGTAGACCCAGTGAACTCAATGTGACCACTTCACACATTTTTGGAAGATCAGGCCTAAAAACAGAAATTTGACTATTTCCTGTATTGTACAAGTGGCATTTCTGTTTCTGAAAACATCTTGCTGATGGGTAACTTTCAGAGGTTCTGTCCAGCCATGGGTTTGGATTCTTATCCAAACCCAAATCTGCAAAGATTATAAATTTATGAAATTTTACATATGGACCTCAGATATTAGGACAACTTCCATGTAATCTTGACCCTTGAGATTTCAGCCAATAGCAAGCATAAGAACAGGAAAAGAATAGCTGTCATTTAACTGTTTTCACTCCATGTATATTTTACATTTAAGTAAAACATAATCAAATACGTGTTTAAGGCTCAATTTGCACTTGTATCAGTTTCATTTTAATTTTCCCACCTCCAAGATGTAATTGTGCTGAAAAAAGGAAGTTATTCAAATCACATTGCCCAAAACCCAAGCTATCATTGCCAAAATAACCTCACTTTCCAAGTCCAAAGCCAGTTCTAATCAAGAGACATTATGCTTACCATCGCCAAATCCATTATATCCATCACCACTCCCAAAGCTTCCTCTGCTTCCACCACCGCTACCGCCATAGCCTCCTGAACCAAAGAAAGTTTTTCTATGAACATCTAGAAGTCTGTTTGAGCCATCTCATTTTGATGCTATATGAAAAGGATTCAAATCATCTACCTCTGCCACCAAAGCTTCCTCCTCGGCTGAAGTTTCCTCCACCACCACCACCACCTCCTCCTCCTCCAAAGCTTCCACGACCCATGAAGTTGCCTGAGCCGCCTCCGCGACCTACACGACATTTTACAGATGTTAAATTAAATGAAAAGAAAACTAAACTATGTACAAATATCCTATTATCCACCACCCCAAACTCACCTCTCTGTGAACTAGCAGTCTGCATTTCTTGCTTAGAAAGTGCTTTTTTCACTTCACAATTATGGCCATTTATAGTATGATATTTCTGAACTAGAAAATAAAACAGTTTTGAAATAGTTTACCATTCACTAGAACACGAGCTACCCAAAGCTTTCGAAAAGCATAAACACAGATTAAAAGCTATATGCAATATATTTCCTATAGTGTTTAGTCAACAACTTGCTTACTAATTGCACATCCCATGTATTGTTCAGATGTGTAAAATGAGAATATTGTTTCAAGTAATTTCACACATTCTATAAGTTACATACCGACAATTTTATCAACTGTATCATGATCATCAAAAGTTACAAAAGCAAATCCTCTTTTCTTTCCACTCTGCCTGTCTTCCATGACTTCTATGGTTTCAATCTTGCCATATTTTTCAAAGTAGTCTCTTAAATTATACTCTTCTGTATCTTCTTTAATTCCACCAACAAATATTTTCTTTACTGTTAAGTGCGCTCCAGGCTTTACAGAATCCTAGAAGGCCAGAAGTTACATTTAGTACTTTTATTTAGAAGTAATGAGAAATATACTCAAGTATAAATTAAGTTAGCTTACTTCTCTAGAAACTGCTCTCTTGGGTTCAACCACACGCCCATCAACCTTATGTGGTCGAGCACTCATTGCAGCATCTACCTCTTCTACACAAGAGTAGGTCACAAAGCCAAAACCCCTGGAACGTTTTGTTTGTGGGTCTCGCATCACCTATAAGATCAGATATTACCTTACTGCATTTAAGTATTTACATCATTTCAGAAACATTTTTTGAATTATGACAACTTACCACACAGTCTGTGAGCGTGCCCCATTTTTCAAAATGTTCTCTTAAGCTATCATCTGTTGTTTCAAAGCTTAGGCCTCCAATGAACAGTTTTCTCAACTGTTCTGGCTCCTTTGGGTCATGGCCCTAAAACACACACACAAAAACCCACAAGATATTTTCTCAGCAAACTACAAATACTTATCTGTGTTCTGTAAAGCCAACAAAGTTTTGTAGAATAATAATTCTTCTGTATTTGAGTTTTTCCAATAATATACAGCTTTTTATTTAAAAATGTATGTTCACAATAGCTTGGTCCTACCTATAACTATATAACAAGCATATGACAGTTTATCTCAATATGACATGTTAATGCTATTAATGTTAATGCTATGTGTTACCGAGACTTGGCAGATTATAAGAGAACCACCACTATATACTGGCAGATTTAAAATAAAGAACCCTGAAGCCAAAAGGCACTATCAAGGAACTGATGACCACAGTCATGTTGATTTGGCAAAACAGCATTTTACCCTCAGATATGAGAAATTGGGCTCCCAAAGTCACTGAACACACTATGCAGGGGCCCAATTTTCAGAGGATGGGACCCTTCACAATAAGCAACCAATATATATATATATATATATAATAAAAATCACTTTGAAAATCTTAGCCAATGTACAGAAGCAAACTAAGTTGTAAAAACTTTCTTACAGCAAGATTTAAATGTCTCCTCTGCCAGCATTCGACAGGATAGCAACAATTCCATTAGCCATGTTAGGCTGAAAGTATAACTGTGCCTCCCCAAAAACCCTGGGACCACACGTGGTCCAAGAGTGAAACAAAGCTTTGTCTATATGGTAGAGCTGTACTGATTTACCCGAAAGCATTGTTATAAGAATAGAGTTAAACTGCGAAAAAGCCTATATGGACATGACAATAGCTCTTAAAATGCTCATCTTTTACAATCCCAAAATGTTGTCCAATATTGATAAAAAAAAACAACTACAAAATTCTAAAGAACATTTAAGTCGTGTTCTAACTAGGGATTTGATAGTGTACAGTGTTAACGGTTTACAAAAAAAATGCTTTAACACATGCCGAGTTCTAACATTTATGACATTTTTGGAATTAAAATTTAAAAAAAATTTGGAAAACGGAATTAACTGTAAGCTTATTTTGTGTCTTCATTAAAACCTTTTTCTACAAAGCCCCATTGTAAAGTCTTCTAAAACATTAAGTCTAACATTGTATCTGAGGCCAGAATTAGTCTGCCACTCCAACCTGCAGTTTAGAGACGTTATTTGGTTTTTTTTTTCCTTCCAGAAAAATATTTATTTCCCTTTGAATTAAAGCAATATGGATGCTTTGAAGGACCACTTATTTATAAGTTATTTGTGCAAGAGTGCTTAGCAAACAAAGTCTTATGCCTGAATTTTGTATCACTTCTGGGAACTAGTCAATTAAGTGGATTCCAGACTATAGTGCAAAGACTAATGGCTGGGGAGTCAAAAAGAGCTGGCTCTCACTTTTGGTTAAGAATCTGTGTGCACTGCCAAAAGCAAGCCCCTTATCAGTTTTGTATTTAAACAAACTGATTTAGTTACCATACAGGATACTATGTGATGGTAAGGGAGGGGAGAGGGTTTCAGGAGTCCTGTGTTTGCAAGTGAGAGACATGGTTCATGAACTATTTTTAGTGGTCCAGACTCTGAAAATATTTGAGTACCTTTGCTCCAAATACTTCAATTACATTTGTACTTAAAAAAATTTAAGGGTACACCATGACTAAACTTGCAATTAGTACCTGATTCTAACTGCAATATAGTGAAATTAGTAGCATTTATAATTGTACATGACATACGCTAAAGAATATTAACCTACATGATTCTACCTTTACATTAGCCAGCTTTGATTGTGCACACAAACACTCAGGCAGGCACATCAGGGGATGCAGTTTTAGTTTTACTAGACACTGAATTTATAGAGTAACAAGGTCTTGAATACTTCACATTAATTGAGCGAAAAGAAATGGGGAAGAAAAACTAACACTGAACTGCCAGAGAATCTGAGCTGGGTTCCTGTGTTGAAAGGGACCTGCAAACAGAAAAGGTGGACCTGGGCCCTTTTCTTCTTTAACATGTTAGCAAGTGTACGTTTTAAAATATGGAAGAAATCCATGTCTTAGCTGTGCTCCAGGAATATGACTGGAGCACAAGAGTCATTCCTGGGTTGGAGCACACACTGCAGTCTTTCCCTGCGATATCTAATGCATTTTTTGCAAAATTATTCGTTTCTCCCTTAGGCAGGAGGCATTTTGCTGGGTACTTAACTTTCCCCACACTGATTTTTTTTTTTGCACAGAAGTTCTTAGCGGGGCATGCTTGTTATTTTAGAAAAGCTCTCCAAGAAGATGAACATAATTATCCAGGGAGTTTAAGGATTTCATTCTTTGGAGATGGCTGGCTGGGATTTCCAGGATGTTAGTTTCCAAGGGATGAGACATCAGTCCTCACGAGTGCACGAGATAAGACTGTGGTGTTAGTCTCCGCGATTGAGGATTATGTCGTTTACACTTGTCAGCTACATTCAGCCTGTTCCCTCCTCTCGAGCAGGGGGCTGCTGAGGAGAGGAACCTAAGGGAAGAGCAGCTTCCACCGAGCCCACGCTGCGGAGCAGGGCGCCATTTCGCGGCGCCGACGCGTCTATGCAGGACGCACATTCACTTCCGGAAGAGGAGGCGGCCAGTCTCGCTCCGGCACGGCGCAGAGAGCACTCGCCGCAGGCCGCCCGCCTCCCTCCCCGAATTTCAATAAGGCCTCCCTTCCTCCCGTCAGCCAAGGCCAGCGGCCACGCTCCCTCCTCATGGCGCTAACGCAGCAGCGGTAACCTCCATTTTGTGACCGGACACTAGTCGCCGCGTTCACCCTCGCCTCAACATGGAGCCGAGGAAAGGGAGATCACGTGATAGCAAAGCGGACTCCAAACAGCGCGCGCACTGAGAAGGGGAAGAAGGGGGCCGGTCTCAGTCCCCACCGACTTCACGGTGTCTCCGGCTCCGTTCGCCAGCCCAACATTTCCCTAGGTTTGTTATACTAAACGGCCACAACAGAGAAGCATGAGGGAGGCGGGAAATACAAGATACTGCGGGCCAAAGTCTGTCCTTTCCCTTGCACAGATTTCTCCAGATCGTAGGCATTCCCATCTACATATGGGAACTGCCAGCAAAACCCTCTCAGTAGGCCTGCACAGCACTTGTCCCGAGACACTGAAAGCTAGCCACTTAAGTTCCTTTTCAAAAGCACTGCTAAGGAAACAGCAAATTAAGTTTTAAGAAGCAGCTCCAATGTCCATTCCTTTGTTTCATACTCATAGCACAGCAACTTCTGAGGAACGCTTTTTAGATTAGTGTTTTCCTAGACTTACAGGTGCTGTTTTCACAGACCCAGATATCAACAACTTTCATCAAGGGATGGGGAGAGATGTACATATAGTGCCAACACAAGCTTTTATACAATTCCTGTCAGCATATATCAACTGCTCTGCAGGAACCAACCCTACTTAAGAATAAGATGGGACAGCTCAGTCCCCAAGTGTTTTCAAAGACCAAAAATAAAACTTAACAGTGACAGTATTTGGTGAAGACTCTTGTCCTCTAGAAAACTGGCTGCAGATCTGTCAGTGTTTTTAATCAAGAAAAAAAACTCCTACAGCCATGATAAATTTAGTAAAAGCCAAAGGCTGTAGTTCGTGATAAAATGTTTTTAACATACCTTGCTTTAAAAAAAAAAAAAATCACAGGGCAGCATGTTCTCGTACTCCTGAAGCACTGACCCCCCTAAACAGACTGCTCGGTACTGCAACTCTAATCTTGGCACAATAAGGGGAGGGAGGCTGCTGAGCAACTCTGCCCTCTATTCATCCCAGTGTCACCTCCTATATCCTGTAGGACTGGGCCCAGCTCTCTTCTCCTCTGGATGTTGCCATCTGTTTCACTGAGTGACAGCAAGTACTCAGGTTTGGCCTGGTCACTTAATCATGGTACCACTATAACCCTGTGCCCATGTTGCAAAGCCTAAAATGGGGACCCAGACCCAATCTCAAAGGAGCCACCACTGAGGAGTTCAGCAAGCTCAGACATTCCCCACCTTCAGGGCCTCCCCTCTTCACCAGACTGGCAGGACAATTCACCTAGGGCCTTTCTACATAGAAGTCAGAGAAATCACAAAAAAAGGAGATGTTACCTCTCCAGACCAAATGCTATGAATGACCCACTTCCACACTGACTTGATTAGCTTCATTAACACAAGCAACTTCTTCCTTTATATCAGTGGAGAGGGTCCTAGGCTAGTAGATTTTATGTGCTCCAGCCAATGTGGTGAGGCAGCGGGGAACAGGTGGGCTGGAGCACCAGCATGGGTTCTCCAATGCTGTGGGGGAGCCCTGAGCCTTGGGGGCTGGATCCAGGCAAGCCTTAGGTTCCCCACTCCTGTTTTATACATACACACCATCTTCTGTTAATTTCCCCTTCAATTCATCTGATGAAATGGGTTTTTACTTAAGAAAGCTTATGCCCTAATAAGTCTGGTAGTCTAAGGTGCCACAGGACTCCTCATTTTTGCAGATACAGACTAACATGGCTATATACTCTGAGAGAAGTCACAATATCCCTAACATTTTCACCACCATGAAACCTGCAGCCCTAAAGTGACCATAAAATTCATTCCATCCTTGTAGATTGAGAGTGAGCTACTGATGTTACATTCTATCTGTGCTCCAATAAATCTGATGCAAAAAATAATTATGGGATTGTTTCCCACAGGTTCAGTGACCACTTTGGTACAAAATATCCTTTATTCCCATTTTGTACTGTTTACCTTAATAAATGCATTTTAACATCCTTAGCATTAATGGGAATGTTGTACATAAGACATAGAAAGTAACTGCTCAACTCTACTGAAGCACTGGTGAGGCTTCAGCTGGAGTACTGGGTCCAATTTTGGTGCCACACTTTAAGCAAGATGGAGATAAATTGGAGTGAGTCTAAAGGAAAGGAACAGAATGATAAAGGTTTTATAATCTGATAGGTCAGGTTTTTTAAACTGGGCATGTTTAGTCCAGAGAGAAGACTGATATATCTGATAAAGATGTTACATTTACCAGGTATAGTCTCACATCCAGAAGTAAGGAATTGGTGTTCATTTTAGTTACGGATATACGGTCTTCCTTCTTTCTAAGAATAGAAGGAATTCTGAATAAGATCAAGAATTCATTAGTTTACTACTGATGTTCCTGAGATCATAAGCAATAAGGCAGAGAACACCTCAATTGTGAAAGTTAGCAACTTTGAGGACATTTATAAGAACTTTATAATAGAAAAGGGAGATTTTACCTCATGTTCTGAGAATCTGTCCTATGGAAGTAAAACTATACATAACATTTTAGCAACAAATTTGCTGCTAAAATATTATGTTTCTCTTTATAATGCAAGGGATGGGAGGGCCTGACCAAGTTGTTAATAGAATCCAGTAGGCATGAATGGTACAATGTAGTGAACTGTTATATACCTGGCATAGAAACAGACAACACCCTTCATCCACCCACATAGGAAACAGAACAAACTTAAATAAAGGAAACACTACCTGTGAAGACCTTCTTCCTTTCCTCTTGTAGTCTTCAATCTCTCTCTCCTCTTTCATGGAGGACATTTTGGAAGGATGTACTAACTCAGTTGCTCCTTTTAGCCTAGGTAACAAGCAGTATGAATCAGTATTTACATTTTTGGGTCTTCTTCCCCATATGTAAAGCAGCATAGGCAGGTAAAAGCAAGTAGCTTTACTAAGGATGGAGGGAGGGGATGTCAGTGTGGTAAAACTCAATCTGTTCTATTGTTTTTTATACAGCAAGTAGATGGAAACTTAGAGGAAGACTGCTGCAGTAGGGTTCAATTCTAATTGTTACAGTTAGGAAAATGAAGTCTGAAAGAAGTGTTTTGCAGTTGATTTAAAAGACACCATGAAATCTGGCTGCTATTGTACAGCTATCATATTCAACAGCCATCTTACTGTATAAAATATTCCTGGTCTTGGATTGTGTTCCTGATATCCTTCAAAGCTTCCAATGTTTAACAAATATTTTTTTAACAGAATTTCCCTACTTTGAAGGGTATGTCTTCCCTTGTGTTCTACTCACTGAGCAAGAATCCTACAAGAGAGGAGCACTGTAACATGGGGGGAAAAAAAACATTGCTGTTAGTCTATAACTGAAAAAACACAATCAATGGTCTCTAAGGTGCTGCAGGACTAACAAAAACCATAGATGGTATCATGAGCTTTCGTGGGCACACACTTCTTCAGATGAATGGAGTTTAAGTAAGGTAGGTGGTCAACATGACAATCCAAGATTGAAAAAAGTGCCTGGAGTTGTGCTAGATGCAGTCTTTCACTTATAGTAAAGGACAGCAATGTCCCCTCTACTCCTTGGTTATTTCAGTTAACACTGAAGTTTAGGCCCTCAATTTACAATTTTGAATACTGGACACCACCACACATATTTAGTAAACATCTAAACTTTCTAGTCACCATAGGTAGCTTACAATACAATCTACTGAACAAAATATTCTGGTAATTATTGATTTAGGTTTAGCTGTTTAGGTAGGCAGCCTACATATTTAAAGCATGTGATAGTCAAAACTTTTATTATTATAGAATAAAAATTAATGCTCGCCTAAACTCAAAGTTACCATTTAAACTCAAAGTTATCAGATTTTAATAAAACTTAAAGGCTGTGATTTAACACAATCCATCCTGTTTAGAAGCATAAATGCTTCTATAAAAGTACCATCAGTACTTCTCTAGTATCCTCAGGCAATGTCTACCTCAATTCTAAGTTTGGTGCAGTCTGATCCATGTCAAGTCATTGGTAAAAGTCACCAAATTCTCTCAAGATTTGCCAGAGCAGGTGTTGGAGAAAATAGGAGCCTATTCGATATATACCACATAAGCAAGGAACTGAGTAGCTGGAGGAGGTGGGTGGTGAAATCAGGATTTGGAGACAGTCAGGGGCTGCCAAAAGGGTAGGTTTTGGTAGGTTTTGATGCACGCTAGCACAGGCCCAAGGGAAGTTGTTAGGGGTGTGGGAGGCTACCCACTCTGTTCTCCCTTTTAGATCTCTATTGTACCTTTTTAAGGGTCTAATTCTTCTCACTTTCATATTAGGAGCTGTTATCACTACCACTAGGCTCTATGCTGGCCAGCACTAGACTTCTTAGAGGTCAATTAAATGCATGAGGTATCAATTGAGATGCAGGCCTGATGGGTTTGCAATATGCAGAAGTGTCACAACCTTTGGTAGTGCCATCTACAATGCATTTCACAGAAAGTTAGGGCATTACATTTAAACATGATTGTAATTAAAGCAATTGTGATAAGGATATTTTACAATTATATCTGAAGATTTTTTAAAAAGAGTTTATGAAACGTGGGCTAGAAACAATGTAAATGGTTTATGCTGTTGCAGACAACCCATTCCCAATGTAAGTAACATTAATATTTTCTTGCTCTTCACAAGAGATAATGTGATGAGGCATACCACAGATTTTCAAGCTATATTAATCACAATCCACATTATTATGTGTTAGTAGGGTAGTTCCCCTGCCATTTGCCAACTGTGCACCAACATTCCTGAAGCAACTACAACAACTGCTTACATGGAAAGTTATTCTGACCTGTTCTGCTACTGTCTCGAGTTTCCTCTCTGCCTCTAATGTAGTAGCAGTTACTAATGGAGGCAGTCAGGTTCTCCCTTTCTTCTAGTAGCTTTTACAAGCTTCAGCCATGGACACCTGAGAAATGCAGTGGTGGAATCTTGCTGTGAGTTTCTACTGAGCAGGGATGCCCATATCCCTCCCCAATAGATTGCAGAGAAGGGAACAACTGTGCAATAGTTTGCTCTCAGAGATAGGACTTCATAGTGCGATTTGCTTTGTATCTTGATATTCAGCGTGGAGCAGATCCAAAGCCCACTGCAGTCAATGATTCCCACTGAACTTCAATGGGCTTTGGATCAAATTTAATACGAGACTCTTTAGTCTCTCCTGGGACAGTGGGGATTTTGCTGGTGGGGGTAGATGTCCCTCTAAGGGGAGGGAGGAGGAATTGGAGAACAGCATTTTGAAGCTGTATCTCTTCGCGGTTGGGGGTGTACTTCCAGCTCACCGGCCGTTCCAGCCTCCGTGGGGTGCCGACTGGAGGCCGTTGGGCGATGCTGGGAGAAGGGGTGTTGCTGGAGATTACGTACGCCTTCCCCTTGGGTGCTCACCCCTTCCCCTGACGGAGGGAACATTACGAGCACTGCTGTTTCCCGGCCAGACCCCACGGTGCCAGCACCCCCTCCCGCTCCACCAGGACTAGAAGACTCAGGGCGGCAAAATGGCGGCCGCCGCCGCGTTGCTCCAGCAGCTGGAACATGGAGGCCCCCTCCCCCCGGGTCAGTGCGCCATTTCGCAGCGTCGAGGCGGCTGAGTTGCGGAGTGAAAAAGGCCTGAAGGCGGCAGCCCTTCGGGTGAGCTGGGGGAAGGAGACCGTTTTGCCGTCCCATCCCCGCGCCAGCCAGACACACCCAGTTGCCTGCGCTCCCGTCCCGAATCCCCCCGCGGGGAGCCCGGGCAGGATCGCGGCGGCAGGCGGCTTCACGACCCTTCCCTCGCCTCTGGCCAGACAGCAGCCCCGCTCCCTCCACGCGGCGCTAACGCGGTGGCGGCCATTACCTCCATTTTGTGACCAGACTTGTTTCCTTCAGTTTCAAATTCAATATGGAGCCGAGGGCAGGAGGGGGAAGAGAAGGAGGGGTCACGTGAGAAAAGGGGAGGCGGGCTCGAGACAGCGCCTGCGCACGCTCATTAACAGAGCGTTCGGAAGAGCTTTCGCGCGCAGTGGCGGGGCCGCCTCCTGCCTCTCCCGCCAGGAGGCTATCGCGGGGGAGGCTGCTCATTCCGAGCCCCGGAAGCGGGAGGGGGCGGGGGTGAGCTGCGAACAAGCGCGCTGTAGGAAATAGCCACGCGGGAGGGGGCGAAAGTTCCCTGTTCAGAAGGCGCGTGGCAGGCCCCGTCATGCACCATCCCCCGGCTCCGCTACCTACGTAGGATTTGTATGTGGCGGCCCAAGCCCCTGACTTCAGGGACTATCCCTGCAAGAGCCTGGAAGCAGCCTAAGGCGCTTTGAGTTGCACATGCGATACGCTGTCACTCACCCTTAAGTCCGTATATGCAAAAATGAAAGCGTCCCCGATGGAAGGACGATACCGACGGACTAGGAACTGTGCCCAGCGAGCCTGCGCCCTCCCAGCGTCCCAGTCTCTTCCTGCACTTCCACAGTCCAAGGACCTCCCTCCTCATCTCTTCCAATGGTCACTTGCTCAACACAGCCTGTTCTTCCTGCCGGCTCTGGCAGCTTAGAGGAGCAGCCATCTTCCCGCACCGCAAACTGCCTTCGTTCCCCGTAGGAACGAATGAGGGTGACCCATCTCGAAGGGTAGCCATACGTTCACCCTCAAAAATCCTACACGGTTTACATGGGAAGAATGTGGGCTCACTTCCATCAAGCAAAATAAAAAAAAATAGCCCCAGTTTTGAGGAAGGGGGCAAAAATACGGAACGTAGCCAGTATACTACAGCATTAAACAACAATAAATCACTTCTAACACTATTATGAAAGTTAGGGTACATCTACGCAGCAGCATTATTTTGGAATAGCTGGCATTCTGAAATAATGTAGCTTGCATCTACGTTACTAGCCTTTATTTCAAAATAATGTTGAGCTGGAGGACTTTTTATTCTGACTCCTGTAACCCTCATTTCATGAGGAGTAAGGGAGGTGGAAGGAAGAGTGTTCTTCCTTTGACTTTCTGCTGTGTAGACATCACTAAAAGCTAAATTAACCTATTTCGATTTAAGGTATGTAATTGATGTCCAGACAAAAGACAGACAGTATTGCCCTCTCAAGAGATCGAAAGTCATGAGACAAACCCCTAAAGAGAATAAAGATTGTCCCAGAAAAATCTGGGGGTTTAAAATCAGTTCCCCCCTCCCCCTTATTTGCCTACAGTGTCATAACATTCTGTTAAAAAGTAATGCACAGAAGATGCAATCCTCTCTCTGGCTGCTCAGATGGAAATTCTTACTCTTTCTTCACCCTGAGATAAGAGAGCTACTCTTTTCACCCAACAGCAACATTTGTATTTTCCACCTGTGACCCAGCAGCAACACCAGGTCTCTGAATTCACTCAACTGCCCTTAGGGTGCTCCTCTCCCTACCTGAAGGCAGGGCAAGTGTCTGTAGTATCCTCAGCCCCAGGGCACTCACACACAATTTTGCCAGCATGCTATTGCCCAGTCCTGAAAAAAGTCACAAGCTCAGAGAAACTTCTCATGTCACAGCAGAGGTCTTCCTGAAGATGCCAAAATGCCATAAGGCATGATCAGTTTCCCAGGGTTGGCATGACTACTGTCTCCAGGTTACTCAGAGAGCCCCCCTCCCCTTTATCACCATTATTGTAGACTTCAGGTAGTACCATTCTTTGCCCCATCACTTTCCTCTGCACTCTTCCAGACCCACTTTCCCATGCAACCTGTAGATCCACCTGTTCCTCTACCTTATTCACCTTTCACCATGCTGCTCCTCCAGGTACTTATGGCTTGTTTAGCTCCCTAAACCATGGAATAGCAGCCATTTTGCCTGTGGGGAGGACTTAAATCTTACTGAAAACAGTTGGAGATGGCATCCAAATACCAAGAGCAGGCTCACTGCCACATGCAAAGGGACTGTAGGGAAATGGTAGTCATCTAGGAGTTGCTGGGCATTTTGAATAAGGGAATACTGATATATTGGCACTTATCAGCATGTTTTCACAAGACAGGTTAACTATCACAAAATCACTGCAGTTCTCATAAGAGACAGCAATATTGGAAAAGCCTTGCTTCTAGTCTCAAAATGGTAAATTTTCAGAAGTCTATACTGCAAAAGTAAATTTAGGTTATACCAAAACTAAGCTATGCAAAATCACTCCTGAAAAATCTTGACCATGTTTGTTCACAGTTCAGTGCTATTCAACTGGCTATATTGTAAATAAATTTCATTTTCCAGAATTATTAAGCACCTACACTTTCAAAGTCAAGTTACGTTAAGATGTCTCAAATTAAGCAATCTACAGTCACTTCTGAAAGTTTTAACAATAGCATTTTAACAAGCAACATCACCATTAAAGTCTGCTTTCTCTTGACTTTGCTATTATACAAGTGTGTAGGGCCGTGTTTCTCAAACTGTGGGTCCTGACCCCCCAGAGGGTCGTGAGCAACTTAGAGGGAGGTCACAGTATCACAAAGTTTGAGAACCCCTGGTGTAGGGGATTAACAAACTTTCAAGTAATTCAATAAGTGTGACTGGGAAGTACTTAATCAGTTTGTTACATCTAGCATTAGAAGAAGGATACAAACTGAATAATAAGTATAGGTAGGCAATTCTTTCAGTCTCTCTAGAGAAGAGCATTAGAATAAGCATACCCCCACCCAAATAAGACCCTATTCAACCTGTAAAAGTCTTCCTCCTTTCTTCTTACATAGTCTTGAATATCTTTTTCCTCTTTGATGGCAGCAATAGCCATTTCAAGAGGATACCCTAACTCAGTTACACCTTTTAGCCAAAATAATAGGTAGAATGAGTCAGTATTTAAGCCTTTGTAGGCTTTTTCCTCTTCCCCCCATATGTGATCACAAGATCTGTTTATTGGGTGGAGTAAATCAATGGTTGAGGGTGTGGTTTTATTGAAGGGATGCAGGTGGGGAAAGGCACTATCAAAAGTTGAGCAGAAACAGTACTCAAAAAATTATGAGTAAATAAGCAGAACAGAGGGGGAAAACAGATATCTCCTATTATAATAAGGCTTGTACTACTGTTGTGTATTTAAACTTTCTTTTTTGATAAAACATCCTGATTGTTACAGTTATACAAACACAGTTTGGGGAAAAATGTGTCCATAGTCTCCTGTAAATTTTTTAATGACTATTTCTTTTTATAGATCAAGTATCAACTATATAATAATACTCAGAAGATTGCTACTCTTTCAGATTCAAGCCAGATTTAGAATTCTATTCGATTACAGAATTAAGCACTATGGGCAACAAAGATATGCATTATAGCAAGTACTGACTTCAACTTTTAAAATAAAAAATATAGCAAAAGGTTTTCTACTGTTTTTTGCTAGAATTGCCTTACATCATTCAAAGAGTGACATGGCTCAAGTCTTCATCTGAAAAAGCCAATAAATTATTGAGGTCTCAAAGGTATTCTTTTTATTTATATTTAAACTTAAACACTGGAAATAGTAATGCTCTGACTTAGGCTATATCTGTGGAACTAAACTTTGTAGTCATGCAGTATATAAAATACAATTTGTAACAGTGTAATATACAGTAAATACTTCATTGGAAAGGAGTAATAAGGGGAGAATATAAAGGGGAAATTAAACTCTGATCCATAAATGACAACATGGGGGAAAGGTGAGGGTTTTTTTTAGGAACTAATGTGTTTCATTTAATATCAATACATTTGGTTCATTATAATGTTAAGCAGGAGTAAACACAGTTTTATAGAAATTCTGTTCATTAATAGAAACATAATAGACAGGTTAATCTTTTTATTAGATCCTTTAAATATTTTTTTTCTAAATTCATCTTTTTGTGTGATGATATTTTCTAGATATTATTGTAAAAATCTCATTCCCAGTAAAGTGAGTTTAATTTGCACGTATGTGTGTAGTTATCACAATAATGTTAGAAATGTAATGGTTTCAAACAATGTATTCAGTATTATTGGAACTCTGTTTTCCTCTGATTTGATCTTGTTGCTAGTCCTCACACAGATCAAGTTTGAGTTAAAAATCCTCATTCACATTACTCTGCACTGCATGCAATCCTTCGTATAGGTGTAAAGTGGGAGTAAAATGCTACTAACTGAAAATTGTAGGATTTTACACACATTTTACACTTTGCATTGGTCAAAGACTATATAAAGTGCAGAACAATGGACACCAGCAGCTGATGTTTTCAGATTACACAGGTTCATAGTAGTTTTAATGGAACCATTCTGAATAACTAAGGAACGACAGAATGTATTATGCCAATTTTGCCAGTTCCGCACATGAGTTGAGAGAATTTTTATTAGGTGGATAACTTGCCTCCAGGATTCTCAGAATTAATCATATCTCGTGAACATACCCCTTTCCATTAATGAACACACAACATTTTCTTATGTGGAAATGTAATATAATTATTTTTAATCCATTCTGTTAGTAGTTCTGTTTTCCTTTTTCCCTATAATATGGCATATTACGTAGCAGCAGTTATCAGGAGGTCACTGAGATGGCTCCTCCTTTCTTTCCAGCTGCTTTTGCAAACATTCAGGCTCCTCTTCGCAGTGATGGACAGTAGTTTGCACTTTAAAAAGCATGTATTTTATACTCACTCTTTAGATGACCTGAGGGCTATATGGTTCTACAGAGTCCAAATTAGTTTGCAAGGCAGTTGGCTGTTCAGTATGCAGTACTTTTCCTGAATGTATAGGAACATAATATTGTATATTTATATATGGATGCTACAGCAGAAGCTTGAACTAGTATATACAGTAATTTGCAATTTCTTCTTATTTAGGACCTATCATTTGACCTCTGTATTTGACTTTATTGCATTACTTTTTCTGAGCAAACATAGGAACATACACAGCATGTAAATGTGTTTAAATGTTGGAGGTAATAATTGTATTAATTTTTATCCAATGTGGACTGCAAACATGCACTTGACCCAATTAATGTTAAAATGTCTAGAGCCAAAATTACTCTAGGTGTCAGGATGAAAAATCTGAACAAGTATACATTTGTTCTATTTTAAACACTATTTGGTTTAAATATTTTTTTACCTATTTTGTTAAAGCCTCTCTGTGTATAATATATACATGCCTATAATAACCAAAGGAACACTACACATTAACTCCAACATCTCCTCCTGAAATTATGACTGCTCTATTCTGTTTGCTGTCTTAGATTTATTGCAAAATGTCTGTCCCCCCAAGATGTACACCTGGTTGCCATGACTCTCATGGGGCTATAACTACAGAAAAAAAGAATATTAAATAGCAGATAGCTCAACTAAAAGCACTTTTAAATGGCTTTTTTTCCCTTGGAGATGCTGTATATTTTCATTCAGTCAGTAGAGAGACTTTTTCTAAAGCAATATTCCGTACAAAAGGGTTTATATTCTGTAAAGATTTTGCATGCACATGCACACACACTCTGTGATTAGCCTTTACCATATGGAAAATAATCCATATCTTGGATTGCTGTGAGTATGGTACTATTTTGTAGACAAATCAAATCTCCATAATATGCTGAACACTAATCGCATCTGGACATATTTATGGTTTAGATTGTGTGGGGTTAGCTCAATCTTTTTTTCCCCCTTAAGACTGGTTTAGTGGCATTTTCCTCTTTTTAAATTGTATTACTGAACAGATAATTTTCTGGATTAAGCGAGAGTCCCTCTGACAAAAAATTGGGGAGGGAGGGAAGATTGCTTACCAGGCATGTTTTTCCAAGGCCTATTCAGATGTACCATATAATGAATAAGACTTCAAAAAATCAGGCAAAGTGAGCTTCCTGAGGTCCCAGTGTAATGTGGGAATGTGAAATGTGAGTTTGCACTATTGTGGGTGAACAAAGTTGTATTCCGGTGGCTGGATCACAGGATAGGCTAGCTCAGAGGACCTAATTTTATCAGTTAATCCATTTTCTAGGCTAGAATTTAAAGTGGTAATGTTAGAACATAGGTGGGCTAGGGTTAGCTCCTGGCAGGCTGCCACTGCTATATTTACCTGTGCCTCCACAGGTCCGGGCAATTGCAGCTCCTGTTCGTTGCGGATTGCTGTTCCTGTCCAATGGAAGCTGTGGAAAGCAGCACAGACTGATAAACTGCTTCCTGCAGCTCCCTTTTGCCGGGAATGGTGATCCGTGGCCACCAGGAGCTACAATCACCTGTATCTGTGGGCATGCAGGTAAATATTGCAGTGCTGGCCCAGCAGAGGCTAATGCTGGGGAACTGGATCCGGCCCACAGGCCGGTATTTGCCTACCCCTCTGTTAGAATGTGTTAGCAAATAGATTTGAAAAATCTATTGTAGACAAGGAGGCAGCATATATGTTTAAAAATGCCAAACTGGTTGAGTAACCCACTTTAACTTGACCAGCTTAGTAAGACTATGTGCTTTGTGTATGATTTTCAAATGTGTTAGTGTTAGCTAACATAGCACCTTTAAATCTTAGGGCAAGTCTACACTACAAAATTAAGTCAACCTAAGTTATGTTGATGTAGAGCCACCACAGTAATTACATTGCTTTTGCATGACCATACTACACTCCTTGGCTACGTCTAGACTGGCGCGCTTTTGCGCCAGAGCTATGCAAATGAGGCTCAGCGTTGGAATATCGCCGAGCCTCATTTGCATAGCTATGAACCGCCATTTCGCGGAAGAGGCTCTTGCGCAAGACGGGCTGTCTACACTGCCCCTTCTTGTGCAAGAAAAACCTTTAGTGCAAAGCCGTTATGCCTGAAAATAATCGGCATAACGGCTGCGCAAAGGGTTTTCTTGCGCAAGAAGGGGCAGTGTAGACAGCCCTGTCTTGCGCAAGAGCCTCTTCTGCGAAAATGGCGTTCATTAGCTATGCAAATGAGGCTCGGCGATATTCCAACGCTGAGCCTCATTTGCATAGCTCTGGCGCAAAAGCGCGCCAGTCTAGACATAGCCCTTGAGTCACTGGCATGTGTCCTCACCAGGAAAACTTGCATCAAGTTAGCTGTCAGTGTATGGCATTGTGGAATGGCTTCTGACGTAAGCAATGTAGTCCTTACACTGACACTGTGTCAACTAAACTACATCAACCTATGCACTATGCCTTTCATGGGTTGGAGTTATTAAGTTAGTGTAGTGTTCGATTTATATCATTGGGATGGGAGCTACATTTTTGTGTAGACCCTTACCGAGTTAGGTTGACATAAGCTACATCAATCTAACTCTGTGGGTATAGACCAGGCCTTAGCCTGAAGAAAGACAAAGATGTTGGGTGTGTCTTGTCAGGGAGAAAATGGTGGATTTTTTCAATCATGTTAGTTGCATTTAGGGATGTAAAAAAGTAGTCGATTAGTCGACTACCCGGTAAACCTAGGCTTACTCGATTACTCGCATTCCCTCTCCCCCCGCCCCCCGCTGCCTCTATATTAGAGGTAGCATGGGGAGGAGGAAGCAAGAGCCAGTGCTGGGGAGGAGCTGGCTTAAAATCTGGTTCCTCCCAGCACTCTCTCCATGGTGCTGCTGCAACTCCCCGCTGAGATCCCTGTGGACAGAGGCTGCTGGACCCAGCACGAGCTCGGCTCCAAGAGCCCAGCTCTTACTACGTTTAAACTGTAGAGCCACAGTGGAGAGAGTGACTTCTGAGCACCTTCCCTTATCGACTAATTGTGTAGTCGATACAAATTGTATCAGCTACACAATTACCCAATCACCACCTCTTAACATCCTTAGTTGCATTGTGTTTATTTTACCACTATTGAAAACCCAGTTAATATGCTGCAGGCTAAATTGTGTTGAGGCTAGTGCTAATGAATGCACTTAGATCCAGCACTGCTAATGTCATCACCATATGGAAAGAGGCAAAGAGTAAATATAAGATTTTTTGACTTAGATCTAACTAATGCAGGCATTTTTTCCACAGAAAAGAAAAGATCCTAACATACCAGCAAATGATCCATGATGGGAAAGAGAAATTCACAGAAGTAATTAGGGATGTAAGCTACTAGTTGACTACCCTAATAAGCTTATTGGATAGTCAAGTGGACTAGTCACTCCCCACCCCCACCTCTGCCTCTGTATCAGGGGCAGCAAGGGGGGGGGGAACAGGAGCTGGTCCTGGGAGGAAACGGGTTAAAAGCTGGTTCCTCCCAGCACCACCTCCGCAGGCTGTGTGTGTATGTGTGTGGCAGGGGAGGGAAACTGAAGCAGCCCCCACTTTCACCGGTTCGACTGCTGCACCTCAGCTTTTTTAAATGTACAGTAGAGTCTCGATTTTCCGACCTTCACTTATCCGACATTCCATTTTATCCGATGGTGCTGCCTGGCATGTGACGGCAAGGGGCTCCAGGGACACTTCATACCACAATGGCCTTGCTTTCCCTTTTTCCAGGGCTGGACAGGAGCTCTGGTTGGCAGGTCTGCGGAGGCTCCCCTCAGTCCAGCACGCAGCGCGGGCTCGGCAACCTTACCTCCCCAACCCACGCCTGGGGCAACTCACGCCCGCGCTGCGGGCTCGACCGGCGCTCAGGTATGCTGGGCCCGTGCCCCACTCGGGGCCCGATCCTGGCCATCCTGCTGCGTTAGCGGCTCTGCTTTTAGGAGCGGGCCCGGACCCGCTTCCCCCTCCCAAAACTTTGCAGGCTGGGGAAGGAGGAGTTGCCCCTGTGGAGCGAGCCCGGCTCCTGGCCGGAGCAAGCGGGGAGTCTGGGCCGAGGCAGGAAGGGAAGGGGATGTGGCAAGGGGAGGGGCCACCACCGGGCTGAGGAGAGGCAGGAGCTCTGGGGCTTTGGGCACGTCCAGGCGGCCCGGGGCAGGAGGGAGGAAGAGGAAGGGGGAGGACGCGGCCCCTCACGAGGACGCAGCATCCGGAATCCGCTTGGGAGGGGGCAGCGTGTGCGCCAACCGCCCCCGAGACAAAGAGCGGAGCCCGCCTGGGAGGCGCCCCTCCCCAGCCGCCACCGCTGCTGCCATTGTTGCTCCGCTCCTGCCCCTCGGCCGAGCGCGCCAGGCCCCCGTCCCACCACGAGCCAGCGCCGTCCCTATTATTCAACATTTCTGGTTATCCGACCATCCTCTCGTCCTGTTTAGGTCGGATAACCAAGACTTTACTGTAGTAAGAGTGGGTGGCTCTTACTACATTTAAAAGGCAGAGGCGCAGCCAGGATAGCGAGCACCCATCCCTTACTGACTGATCGAGTAGTTGATGGAAATTCCATTGATTACTCAATTAGCTGATTAATCAAAATTTAACATCCCTAGAAGTAATATTGCCAAAGGAGAAAACAAACCCAGGACCTGAGCCTTATGGCAATTCAAGTAAGGTATTTTGTGCTCCTTAAATCAAAGTGTTAAAAAGTAGTAGTTTATTTTATGAATAAGTCTTATTTAATATCTCAGGTCATCAGTTCTACAACTATCGATCAGGATCACAAAGTGGGTCCTGAACTTATTTTAATGTGGTCATCAGGGCTGGCCTAGACTTGCTGAGGTGTGGGGCTGATGCCAAAGCCTGAATTTTACTTCCAGAGGCCAAAGCTGAAGCCTGAGGGTTTCAGTGCTAGACTGCGGGGCTCAGGTTACATGCTGCCTGCCTGGGGCTGAAGTCTGTGGGCTTTGGCACCCCTGCCCAAGGCAATGGGGCTCAAACAGGCTCAGACTTTGGCTCCTCCCTCCTGGGGTGATTTTAGTAATTTTTGTTGTCAGAAGGAGGTGTAAGAACTCCCCTCAATGAAGATGAGAACCCCTGTCTTGGGTGATTGATTATTAAATCCCCACGTTTAACAGCTTGGAACACACTAATAAAAATTAACTGTATTATTAGGCAAATAATAAACATTACAGGCGATAGTGTATTACTGTGGGAGATCTGCAAGTGAATTTTCTGATTGTCTACATATCTGTGCATGTGAAACGGGTATAGGAAATAAATCTTGTTCCTTCACTGACTGCAATGCAGATCTGCCTTGGGAGGGGTTTTGCGATCTGTACAGCTCAAACACATGTCAGCATTCAACCAATAGCCAGCCTTCCATCTGGGACTGGATTAAAATGTGTGGGATTGATTCAAGATGTTTCTTTCCTCCTTGCTAAACATGGAAAACTCACTGTTATTTACTAATCTGAGTTTATACGCTCTCCTGGCTCTGGCTACATTATAGAAAGCACAATTGTGACTACTCTTTCAGCATAAAAATAGCTACCCTTAAAAATTGTTTCATGAGGGATTGTTCCAGAGTTTTTCCGAAATATCATATTAGGTTCAGATAAGCAATTCCTACTCTTAATTTACTCTCCCAGTTATGTTTACTCTTCCCAATGGCTAGGAGCCTGCTTTCTGATTATAACATGCCTTGTCTTTTTGTTTTTGATGTTCTGTTAAAAAATTGTGCTTTATTTTAAAAAATGATAACCATTTTATTAATCTAAGGTGTCTGGAATTTTAAAAGGTCTTCTCAAATTGATTTTATATACAATATTTCCTCACCTGTTCTTGCTGAGGGAAACTTCTTTTCTTTTGATACTTTCAGAGTACTTATCTGAGGAATGTGACTACAGTTTATTTTTATATGTAGCACAAATCATATATGAATAGAGCTTTGTTTATCTCAAGGTGCCAGAGTGAATTTCTTGATTTCTCCAGGGGAATGTCCCATATCCACACTTTCAGCCGGGGTGGGGCACCTCAGGCCCGGGAGCTGGATGTGGCCCCCAGCTTGCCTGGATCTGGCCCCCGAGGCTCAGTATTGGGAGCCCATGCTAGTGCTCCAGCCTCTCTCTTACCCACGCACAGGGCTTGAGCACACAAAATCTACTAGCCTGGGCCCCCAGAGACTCTGGTATACAAGGGAAATGTGGGGAGTGTCTTTTTCTTTCTCAGTCAGGGGCTTCTCACTTTTGTGTGGCCCTCCAACTGATTTTTCTGTGGGTCAGTGGTCCCTGACTGAAAAATGGTTCCCTACCTCTGTTTTATACTAATGTTTGCATTGGGACTTTCATCTTAAGACATATATGTAGAAAAATACATGTATTGAGACAGCTTTCTAGTGATATTACTTTTGAATAAACAGTTGTATATCATTCATTTCTCCTTATAAGCAGGAAAAACATTTTTATTTAGGAACAAATAATTGTAAATACAAATACACGTCACCCTATTATGAGAAACGGTCTTGTTTTAAGAATGTGTCAGGACCGTAGGTGATTTCCAGGTGTTTTCTTCTAAGTAATCCTCTCTGTCTTTAATTTTTATCTGAACTACACCTGCAGCTCCAAAGTGAAAGCTGTGTATCTGTCAGAGAGAATGGCTGGGCTCCATTTATATATTGCAGCTATTTTAATCTCTTATTGAGATGTATGCGTAGAATCAACTGGGAGGATATAACTGGGAGTATATAAGATGTATGTGTTGTTATTAGTGAACATTTGTGTGGCACTAATATGTTCCAATTTCACCACATTAATGATGGTGTACACCTGTTTACCAAATACTGTAGGTCACATTGCAACAGGCACAGTTGGAAACTGCTGAATATACTAGAAATATTTATGGCAATATATAACCTGATGACATTTCCTGCCTTCAGGACACATATGATTTGAGTTCTCCTGGTTTTGTTGACCATATAATTAATCATTTCCCATATATTAATAAGAAGGATAGTAGTGTAAGCAGTTTACACAAACAAAAATTTAGGATAAGGTCAACTGTGTAATACATAAAATGGAATAATATTTTGAGACAATGATTAATTTTTAAACAAGGGATTTCACATAACTCAAAGCCAGGTGGATACCCAGAACTCACCTACTACTGGACAGACCCAACAAAGAAAGCAACAGAATGCCACTAGCCATTACTTAGAGCCTTCAGCTACAACCTCTCCTACACAACATCTAGGATCTGCAACCTTTCATAGATGATGATGTTGGGGGTGGGATGCCATTTTTATGCCCACCATTTTGATTTTTCCCTCTAAAGATAGCGGTTAGCCCCCCTGTCACCATCCCCTACCTGAAAAGGGTGGGAAAAGGGAAAAAAAAAGGCAGGAAAAGTGGGTCACCTGACTAATTTGCCTGGCAACAAGAGGGCTTATAAGGGGTGTTCACCTAACCCTCAGGGCTCTCTACATACATGCCTTATGCACAACTTAGCACTGCTGGAGCAACAGCTAGCAGGCTGTTTGGCTTTATAAGGCCATCTGAGGCAGAAGCCTGGTTGCTGTTACCACAGAGGATGGTAGTTTCCCACCAGAGAGAGTGTCTGGGAGAGTACTCTATGGTGCAGCAACCCTGTGCCCCACACTTGTAATGACTGCTGGTGCAGGAGTTATTTGTTTTAAAGTTCAGGAGATTACAGCAGGGCCAGTCATACTCACATGCATACTTACCATCACTCTTCTTCCAGTCCTCATGCAGGGCGGCATATCAAGAATAGAAGAAAAGAAAAAGGAAGACTAGAAGCAAGAAGACCTTTCACCTACCTAAGTCTCTGCAACTCTGTCCTGTCTCTATGAGTTCCCTTTTCCTATCCTGAAGCCTCACTGGACATTGTGATGATGGTAGGACCCCCTGTTGTCGTATTTCCCCCCGTTTATATTGTGGGTTCTGGCTTCAAGCCGTTGTTATGACATCCAGATTTTTATGTTTGTCCTTTAAGTTAATTCGTGTTAATGAAGCAGTTACTGTTCCAGTCATTTGAGTCTGATTTGACTAATACCTGGTGACACAGATACAGAAAGGGTGGAGAACCTGTGTTCTCACAGACAGAATTCAGTCCTGGTCTAACAATGATCCCTTGCTCTCAGAGACCTTGGGAGGCAGGCCAGTCCTCCCTTACAAACAGCCCTCCAATCTGAAACATATACTACCAATGTCACACCCCACAATAGAAACACTAATCCAGGAACCTATCCCAGCAGCTAACCCTGTTGCCAACTGTGTCCACACATCTGCCCTCGACTGTGTCTAAACTACATCCCTTTTTTGATAAAGGGATGTAGATTAGGCACGTCGATATTGCAAATGAAGCCAGGATTTAAATATCCCGCACTTCATTTGCATAATGGTAGCTGCCGCTTTTTTCCCCGAAATGGGGCTTTTTCGAAACAAACAAACAAACAAACAAACAAACAAACAAACGGCAGTTTAAATGGGGCGTTTCAATGGAAATGCCCGTTTCAAAAGATCCTGTACACACCAAAAAATGAGGAGTACAGGATCTTTCGAAATGGGGCATTTCTGTCGAAAATGCCCCGTCTAAACTGCCAGGGATATTTTTTTTCCAAAAAGGCCCGTTTTGAAAAAAAGCGGCAGCCGCCATTATGCAAATGAAGCGCGGGATATTTAAATCCCAGCTTCATTTACGATATCGATGTGCCTAATCTACATCCCTTTATTGAAAAAGGGATGTAGTTTAGACACAGCCCTAGTGACACCATCACAGGACCTAACCTCCTCAGCTATACCATCAAAGGCTCATTTATGTGCACATCTACTGATGTAATATATGCCATCATGTGCCAACAATGCCCCTCTGCCATGTACATCTGACAAACCAGACTCTGTCTATGCAAAAGAATAAATGGACACAAATCGGACATTAGTAGAATGGCAAAAGTAAGTGAGGGAGCACTTTAACCTCCCTGGACATGCAGTTTCAGCTTTGCAAGTTGCCTTTCTCAGGTTAAAAAAAAAAAAAACTTCAGAAACAGACTGCAAGAAGAAACTGCTGAGCTGGAATTCATAAGTAAATTTCACACCAAGGTCTTCTAAATAGACACATGTAGTGGTTCTTGCATTTACAATAGATAATTTTCCATTCAGGTACTCTCACCTTCTCACCGTTGCTGGACGTGAGCCATGCTCTGATTTAATTAGTACTGATGTCACATTCCCGTCGGTCGGTCTGTCTGTCTGTCTTTCTTCAGAGTTTTAGCTCACAAAAGCTTTCTTTCTTTTTCTTTCTTTTTCTCATCAGAGTTGTATCTCATGAAAGCTAATAAGCCTAATAACCTAATACATTTGTCAGTCTTTAAAATGCCACCAGACTCCTTGTTGTTTTTGCTGAAACAAATTAACATGGCTACTTCTCTGAAACCAGTGTTCACACTGAAAATATCTTTTTTTTAAAAGAGAAAACTATAGTAAACACTACTTATCAGTATTAGATAGAATAAGCAGACAAGCGTAGGTTTTTGTGAAATATCTATTTGATCTCCTCTGGGCGCTGTTGAAAGCTATCTAGAAGTTTTCATAATGTAAGGCTCTGCCTACAGAAGAGCTTGTATCAATGTTTGCAAAAACAGTTATGCTCAAACACAGTTGAAATGTGGTTTGCAAACCACACTGAACATGGTGTCCAACTAACCTACACTTATATATCGAGGGAACTGGTCATAATACTCTTGTCCCCTTGATGAGACACTTGATGATTTTGTAGTGTTGGTGGAATCTAACTATGTTTAGCAGTGTCCTCAAAACAGAGAGAATTCCTGGATAAAGTCTTTAAAAGTCTCAGGTGATGTAAGCACCTGAGATCTTGAGGGAGCTGTCAGTTTACACCAAGGCCTTGTCTACATGGGAGATTCAGTTCACACTGAGTTGACACTCACTAGTTGGCATGCAAACCCATCCATCTCCCAGTACTTCAGAGTCTGAGTTCCATACCAAGCCACAATACTTATACTGCTGTTTTTAATCCCGTAGAACAGTGTTTCTCAAAGTGGTCTGCAGATCCACTCTGAGAAACCTGCTAACTGGCCGCTATGGTTTGTTTGTTTACTGGCTCTGCAGCCATGGAGCCGCACTGCTCCGATTGTCTCTGGTTCTCCATTTTCAGCCAAAGGGAGATGTGGGAAGTGTTGTGGGCCGGGCTGCCACTTCCCACGGTTCCCCTTGGCTGCAAATGGTGAACTGGAGCCAATGGGAGCTGTGCAAGGCTCTGTGGCTGCAGAGCCAGTAAACAAGTGAACAGCGGAAACCAGTTAGCAGATTTCTCAGAGCGGATCCACAAACCACTTTGAGAAACACTGCTCTATGGGATTAAAAACAGCAGTATAAATATTGTGGCTTGACTCTGAAGTGGCTCCGTGGACCACTTTGATAAACACTGCTGTAGAGTGTGCCTTAGAAGTCTGAAACTATAGATCAATTTGGCATAGGCAGATCAAATGTTAGGGACATTGTCTTACAGATTTATGATGCTGTGAATTTAGTGTGGTAAATTAAAAAGTAATGTTTACGAGATTATTGATGGTTTCACTCACACAGGGTTGCCAAACTGTGTTGGGGCAAATGATGGAATCCATGTTCCATTACGGTTTGCCCCTCTCACCAGGGCTGAGTTTATAAACAGAAAGGGGTATTTTTTCCTAGTGCTGCATTGCTTGGTTGAGCACTGTGGACAGTGAATAAACATAAATGGTGCATAAACACAAATGGAAGTCTGCAAAGGTCCCATGATTCTAGTATCTTTTGGAACTCAGCTCTGTTTGCCTTTATGAGTAAAAGAAACTGCCCCTAGGTGACTGTGGCCATTAATGGTATGAAGGTTGCTCCAGTTATGCTGGGAGGGTCTCCCTAGCAAATGAAGCCATTCTCAGGCCACTTGGACCAAAGGAAGGATCTGTTTAACTATTGCCCTGATGTAATATTCCAAGTTGGCCAATGGGTAGCACAAGTTAAGCCAGTTCTGACTATGACTGTAGAGTGTGTAGTGGGTAATAGCAGGAAAAGAGAGGAGAGAGCTGTTACTTTTAGTCAATTGTGAAACATTGTTACACTTGGCTATTTCACCTGCTGCCAGCTCTCTTTCCCCCTCCCCTTTTGTTTGGTTCAGTGACCCTTTGTCAACAATTTCTACTTTTAACTTGTGGATTTCATCATGGTTTTAACAAATATGTATATGCTTACATTTGGATGGGGTTTTTAAATCCTTTTCTGCAGTGGGGCATTAAAACTTGCTACAGTAGTTACAAATACTTAGTTATCAATAATTGGAACAGTGGTTGATGTGAAATGTCAAATATTGCTGTGGCAAGAGCTGGTAGAAATTTTTTAATTTAAAAAGGTATAAAAATCCTTTTTTAAAACAAAAATGTGTAAGAAAATTTAATTTTTTGACTTTTTTTATGAACTAATCCAAAACCAAATGAAGTTAGTTCTCCTATACTTCCATTTCAGTTTTTCCTTTCCCCCCCTTTTTTCCACATTTTCAGTGCCAAAAGGGGAAACCAGTGAAAAGGAAAAAAGAAAGAGACAGAGAAAAAAATTCAAATTGACAATTTTCCAATCAAAACATTTTGAATACATTTATGAAACTTATGGATTTTGAATTTTTTGCAAACACTCGTTTTCATTTTTGAATGCCTCTAGCTGTGGCTGTTGAGTGTGAACAGAGCCTAAGGGATTATCTTTACTACCGTGCTATATGAGTACAGCTGCATTAATGCAGTTGTGCCAGTGCAGCGTGTCTGATGAAGGCAAGTTATATTGACGGGAAAGTGCTATCCCATCAGTGTAATTACTCCACCTCAATGAGAGGCGGAAGCTACGCCAGCAGGAGACACCGCTTCAAATGGATGTAACTGTTTGCTCAGGAAGTAGTTTTTCACACCCCTGAGTAACATAAGTTACATCCACTTAAGTGGTAGCGTAGTGTTAATGTGATGTTCAGTAAACATAGTACAAGGAATGATCTGCTGCTGTTATCAAACATACTTATACAGTATTTGGCAAAGCCAGGTAGGTAAGACGTACCCCATCAATGCTCAGCTACAGCAAGAGTCTGCTGGATGTAGCTGAGGTGGGAGGACTTGTTTATGCCTTCCCACTTGTGAGGCTGGCTAGGGGCCAGTTCAGCCCCAGCATAGTTCCAGAGCTACACTACAGTATGTTTGGCTGTCTCTGCCCCTCAACAGTCTATTAATTAGACATGAGCACACCAGCCATGTCTCCTTCTTACAGGAAGGCCACTAGTATGCTCCGTGTGCTGGGGGCTGACTGGAGGGTGACATAAGACATGGCTATGCTGGAGCAGTGCAAAGATACCAGAGTGGGATTCAGGACTGAAATTGCAATATAATTTGGTAATTAAACTCCCATCTAAATTAAATCATGGTTAAAAAACAGTTTTGTTGTAGGGTGTGGAGGGAGAAATGGACCATGTTGTAAGCTGCCTACACTAGAAATGTCTACATTAGAAAAGACAAATTCACTTACTTCTTGGGTTCTGCTTTGCTGGTATTTTAAGTAATAATTGAACATAAGCCTCAAGCCCAAGTTTTCTCCCTGTTTCTGTTCCTGCAGGACTTTCCAGTCCTTGCCCCATTCTGGCCAGAAAGTAGTACTTGCATACTGGGTTAGTTTAAGCCCTGAATAACTGTAGGATTGTAGATCCTATTACAGGTTCGACCTCCTTGGTCTGGCACTGTTGGGACATGACAGTGGTCTCAAATTTGCCAGACCAGGGGACCTCCTCTGCCACCAGCCCCCCAGCCCACTATCCCTCCTTGCTGCCAGCTCTGCTTCAGGCCAGGCACCCCTGCCTCTGGCTTAGCTGGGTAGTTGGCTGGCCAGGCCAGTCCCCATCCCCTACCACCTGCTGCTGCGGGTGGGCTCCCAGTGCCCTAGCTAGGGCTGCCGTGGGCAGGCTCCTGCTGCCCTGGCCAGGGTTGTAGTGGATGTTTGGCTCAGCTGCTGCAGGTGGGCTCCCAGCACCCCCGCCAGGGCTGCTACAGAGCCCCAGCCCTGCTGCCCATGGGTTTGGTCCGGGACTCTCTGGAACATCTTTCTTTCTACATTGACAGAACAAAGTCATTCAGGTCCTCTCCTCACCTGTTTGTTTCCATCGCTAACCATAACATGGGAGAGAGAATATCATCTCAAAGAATATCCCACTGGATATCAGAGTGCATTAATACCTGCTACTCACTTAATAACTTACCTGCACTTGCTCCAATCTGAGCACACTCTACGAGGCCAGTTGCAACCTCGGTTGCACACCTCAGAAAAGTTCCAAAGGAGGACATTTGTGCAGCAGCAACATGGTCCATGGATCACACTTTCATGAAACACTACTCGCTTTCCTCGGGTCCTTTATGCCACACTAAGTGAGCGAAGGCTGTCATGCAGACAGCATACTTACCGGATCCGAAGTCCCTACCTCCATAAGATAGACTGCTTGTAGTCACCTGATGTGGAGCACCCCCAGGGACGTCTCTCGAAGGAGAAGAGGAGGTTACTCACCTCCTGTAACTGACGTTCTTCAAGATGAGCGTCCCTGGGGGTGCTCCGCTGCCTTCCTTTCCTCCCCTCTACTTTGGAAACCCATAAAAATAAATAAATAAATAAAATAAAAGCAATCTTGTCAATCACGCTCCTCTGCCCGGTTCCGGATAGAGAAGGAACTGAAGGGAGGCAGGGGGCCGCGCCTGCGCATAGCTAGTCAGGGAGTTCGCACACGTTGCGTGCTGTGCATGCGTGGCCCCCGCTGAGGCACTGCTAGCAAAACTCCGTCCAGAGGCGCTGGGACACTCTACACCTGATGTGGAGCACCCCCAGGGACGCTCATCTCGAAGAACGCCAGTTACAGGAGGTGAGTAACCTCCTCTTCCTCTGTTTTCTGCCTAAACCTGTTAAAATAAGTGGCACTCCTATGCAGGCGTATGGACTGCTCTGATAAGAATCTCTTTATAGTCCATAATATTTGAATGCCTTTCTGGAAACTGGAAATAAGATCTAGAATTAACTGATTAGAATAAATAGCCTCAGTTTTAATCCCAAGTATATTTTAGCAAACATCACAAATACACTAAGTAGTTATAGCATGTTTTTTGGTCTCTATTCAGGAAATGTCTAGAAATGGAAACATCAGGAGCTCAAATCAGAGTTGTTTTCGTAGAGCTAAAGGGAGCATTTTGTACAGCAGCACAAATATGAATGTCTTGGAACTGAACTACAAAATACAGATTAGTGATCTTATTATCAACCCCATCCCTACACTTCAGGAATGGTTGGAATGAAATACGTGGTATGGGTCCACCTCTAGTTTTAATATACATCTGCACTAAGAAAAGGAATCCTGAATCCTTCAGGAGGAAAAATTCTATATTGAAGTTCACTAAATAAAAAAGTGTACATTTGACAAGTCTATGCTTGTGACATAAAAACTGTTTTACTGCAGAGGATTGTTTTTTGAACAAAATAAAGAGGTGAAAATTGTCAGTTTTGTGAAACCTGGTTTTGCTTTGTAAGTGGCTTCCCCTTCCCCTTCCCAACTACTGTCCGTATAAATACCGAGAAGCTTGGCATAAAGAACTCAGCCTGGGGCATACTCCATAAAACTTACAGTGCAATTAAATGAGCAATTTCTATTGGAAATAAAATGGGTACGTTGAGTAGAATATGAATTAAACCAAGCAAGAACGGAGTCAGACAACCCTACATTGTACTCAAGGTTCTCCAAAAGATCCCCAGGGTCAGCAGTACTAAATGCAGCTGACAGGTCAAGGCCAATCAGTAAAGAAAGATACGTGCAGTTTGCAATGAAAAGCAGGTCATCCCAAATTTTGATTAATGTAGTCTTAGTGCTGTGGCATCCACTCAAATGGGTTAGCAAAATAAAGACAGATAGCAGTGGGTTAATTCTAACACTTCTTTAACGTACTGCAGCCATTACAAGCTTCTCTATTGCAATCACTGTAACTAGTGTTTCTCAAATTTATGACCCTTTGTTTCACATTGCCATCTGTCCTGAATTTTGTGGATTTGCTTCAGTTACGTGGGACTGTGCTGTTGAGCATATGCAGGACCATCAAAGAAACCCAAAATAGTTGTGGGACAGTGCACCACCAGCATGCTGCGTTGTGACATTATGATGTGTTGATATCATGATAGAACATATAGTGAAAAATGGCAACTGTAATGGTCCCACCTAGTACCCTTTGGTTGCCCTTTGTTTCCCATGTCATCTAAGGTATGTCTACACAGCAACATTATTTCAAAATAACTAGCGTTATTTCAAAATAACTTGGTCCCTGTCTACACAGCAGGCAGTTATTTTGAAATAATGTTGCAATACTGTCAAGATGGAGGACTTCTTACTCCGACTCTGTAACCCTCATTGTACGAGGAATAAATGAAGTCGGAGGAAGAGTGCTCTATTTTGAAATAAGTGTGTAGATGCTCCCAATTTTGAAATAAGCTATTCCGAAATAACCCATGCAATTGAGGTAGCTCAATTTGTGTAGCTTATTTCAAGTTAAGCCCTGCTGTGTAGACGCACCCCTAGTGATCAAAGAGGTTATAACTTATTTATTGATAAGGGTTTTGTTATACAAAGCTCAGGCTCAAAATCTATTGTATCAATTTTAATTGCAGAAAAAACACAGTGCATGGATAACTAGTAACAAATAACATTTAAGCATTTGACAACTACAGATGCATTTAAGAAATTTTGGTATTAAACATCTTGTGAAAAAATATGTATTCTCACTCCTATACAATCGTTTTTTCTTAACAGAGGTGGCCATTGCTGTTTCTTTGTGCTCCTTTGCTTGTAAAAAAAGTAGACAACAAAGCGTTCATGTTCACAATCCTGGACAATGCAGGATTGAACCCTGCTTAAAAAATACAGCCCCATTGGCTAAGAATGCATGTGGGGCAACCTTAGACTGAACACTCTGAAAGGGAATATGTTTTTGGCAGTGTTCCTCTTATTACTCTTCAGAATTTTTTTCTGAACAGGAACAGTTTTTAATTAGAAGAAAGAAAAAATGTGGCACTGACTATAAGCTGCTGCAATTTTATTCAGTAACTCCAAGTTCTGCCATATATATCATTCCAAATCCATCATGTAGTAGAAATGGTAATCTCAGTCTAGACTGAAGCCAGTACTCACTCCATTAGCACAGGAAATTCTGTGCCTGTGTGTGTGTAATCTTTTCAGTGACAGAAGAGCTCAATGCCACTGTTGTTTTTGCTCCTTTGTTTGCTCTGATAGTGAAGCAACACCACTAACAGTGCTGTCTTATAGCTAGATTAGGATACCCTTACCAATATGGAGTAGTGTCTTACTTTGTAATGTCCCTATTGATTTCAAGGGTACTGGGAACAAGGAGAACCTTGCAGTGCTGTATACAAACTATTTTAAGAATCCTCGCTTCCAAAAAAATGTATAAAAAAATCATGTAAGAGGTGTACAGCCTCAGAGTGGAGCTTACAACTGCCACCTTCTATGTTACTGAATAACACCCTCTCCCAACTACATTGTGTATTTGGGATTTCTTTTTGTCTCAGTGATGTGAGTTTTGCTGTGGGGAGAGATTGGAGACTAGTTCAACAGTTGTGGGAAAAGGTGTATTGACTAGCTATTGCACAGTATCTGTAATGTGGATGACATTGCTAGTCAAGGTGCAAGACATCTTCCCTCTGGCTCTGTGGAAGATAGCTGAGAAAGCGAGTACAGTGGCACAGCTGCATATTGCACAAATACCCTCATGGAGTTATGGGCATGCTCCAGTGAAGCTGTGCTGCCAGAGTTCAAAGGTAAAATATTAGGGGACAGAAGAGCCACTGCAACTGCACAAGTCTTCTGTGCATGCCCCACATTTCAGAATGATTTTTCTGTTGGGTGCATAAGGGAAAATGGGATTATTCTTAGTAATGATTTCCTCACACTGTTATAACCTTTGTAGGGCTTTTCACATGGGAGGGATCATTCAGGCCCCATATTTACTTTACTTCTGCTCGGTTAGACCCAGGGTACTAATATCTGTATTACACATACATTTTTATTTTGTTTTCTTTTTCACATGAAGAAGCATAAAGCTAATAGACAATTTGTGATGGCTGCCAGTGCCATGTATTTGCTTGTACTCTCTTTTAAAGGCAAGCAATATGAGGCTGGCCTTGGTTGACTTTCCTGTGAATACAGTGTGAATTCTTCAGGGGGGATTCTGGAAGTTCAGAACAGAGTACAACAGTGGAGATTGTAGCAATTATCAAGGCTATTCTGGTTCCAGAGCAGAAACCTACCCTTCTGGGGCATCCACATCCTGTTACTTATTAGGAAAGGGAAACCGGTGTGAGAGAAATATTGTGTGAGTTTTATTAACAGGTCCAATAAAAAAGCTTCCTTGGAAGGGAACCTGATGTGCCCTGTGAGGTTATTTGGGACTGGAAAGTCTAGTAAAGTGGCAATTGATTTGGGTTTATGCCCTCATAACTCAAAATGGTGACTGACCTCTATAATTTCTCATCTGGAGTGGGGGAAATCAGACGCTCATGTCTAGTACAGAACCATTTATTTCTGTTTAATAAAAATGAGCTCAGAGTCCATTAACTGTTATACATTTCTTTTTTCAGCAAATGACATAACCATTATCATTGAGAATACTACCTTCATACTCATTTTAGTTTATGACCCCAAATATTTTTCATTTGCTTTGAATAATTGTTTTCTGTTTGAGATTATGTGGCTGGCTGGTTAATTAGTAAAATATAAAATGGGCTACATCACCACATTTTTAAAGCTCTGGTGCCAGCTAGTGGTGAGAGATGATATACAGATAGTATTTCAAACTTGTCATTTATGTAAGTGTACAGTATATTTTTATGTGCATCATGATAATGTGACATTATATTTTATTTCTCAGTTATCACTGCATTGTGACTGGGGAAAAAACAGGCGGCTCCCATTATTTTTCAGTATGATTTAATTAGGGATTGTTTATTTGAAACCTTCTTGCCACTGTTGATGGAGAGATTGCATCATTTATTAGACCATTTGCCTGTCTTTAGTCTCTGGTTTCACTAGCCATTTATTCTGGACATGTAACTACTGTAGCATTTCATTAGAAATACTGCATTTCTTAAAAATGTAGTGTATTTTAATATAATGTTTTTTCACAATAATTCAGTATTTTTTCCCAGAGTGCATCTATTCTGTCTCTGCTGTTGATTCACTTATGAATATTAAGAAAGAAAGCTATAAAGTGGCTATTAATGTGTAAAACTCTTCAATGACTATTTTTGTGATGCATCAAGTGAAAATAAAAGTAATTTTATAAGCATATAAGCTAAAATTCAACCAAGCATGTACATCAAGCATTATTTGTATTCAAATCAACATGTAATTGAATAGAGACAATTATAATATGAAGGAAAATTGAAAGTATACTTAGCAATTTTTTGAATAAAGAATCATGGCTATCTTTTCTAGTTTAATTAAGCAATAACTGATATCAGAGAGGTTGTGGAGGGTTCTTAAATGCCAATAAATAAAATTTGAAGCTGAGGCGTTTCTTTCATTAAATAGTAGGATCCTTTTTATAACTCTATTACTTACTGCTAAAATCTATTATTATTACTAATACTCTACAGGTAATTTATAGCTAAAATACACTGAAGGCTGTAAAGGAGAACTTTTCTTTTTAAATGTCACATGTACCCACAAAGATAATTTATTCTGTATAAGGACAACCCAAATGAACATACAGTAAAACTCCAACAGTCTGGCATCAAAATGGCAAGAGCCTCGTGAGTGAGCTTCGGCAAAAAATGAGTCACAAGGTAACAGCGGCAGCAGCTGAACTGAGCAAAAAGGGTAAAAAAGGCTTAAAAAAACTAAAACATTACAGTATACTGTATACAGTATGTACAATAAAAAGGGTTAAGAACACTTTATATACAGTATACAATGTATACAGTATATATATAACCTGCTTATAGTACGTCCTGATAGTCCGGCATATCTGATAATCCGGCACCACCTAAATCCCATAGGTTCCGGATTATCGGAAGTCTACTGTACTTGTAATAATGTTTTGTGAAGATAGATCTAATGTTAGTGACATCTGTGAGCAATAAGCAGAACTGTCACAATCTTACTAGTAGTCAAGTGTTTCCCAATTTTATAACAGTCTTGTATGTGGAGCTGAAAAAGTAGACCACAAATAAGTAAGGATAATAATTAACAAATGCTAAACAAGGTCATGAGATCAACATTTAGTTTCATTGCACATATTCAAAAACAAAAATCACATTTAATGTGTACAATTTTTTTAAAAATCATAAAATGCTATTGTAATGGAATTTTCTTGCAGAATCCTTATTTTCACTTAGCAGAACCCTGGGGTTCTATGGGACACCATTTGGGAAACACTGAGTCTAATGTGAGTGACTGCACTAGTTGAAAATACATTGATATTTCTAGTACCATTGAATAATAAAACATTGATTTTTGTTGAGGGTTTACATCAACTAGTATAAAAAGATAGTTGAGATTAACATTATATATGGAAGAAAAATATGTATTACTAAAAACAAATTAGGTATTGTTAATTGAGAAGGCATTTCAAACACCCAATGTTACTTTCACTGTGTGTACTGTCTGTTCACTTTTTGTATTTAATTCTGCCTGAACTAGATTGAAAAGAAAGGTCTTCTGATTCTTCAGCCATTCCATGCATAGCACTCATTGTGAAGTCAATGGGAATTTAGGGTATAGAAAGCCTTCTGGCAAAAAAGCTGATTTATTATTTACAAAGAAGAATTGCTACATTTGAGTTCCTGATGGCTAAATATCCCATCCTTTATTCCGAATGTTGTCACTAGAGCCTCCACAGATCTCTCCATTAGAAGATGTTGTGACTCAGTATGGGAGTTTGCCACATCTGTTAGGAAACTGCTACAGATGGTTCAACTCATTAGCTGACAGAACTCCTAGTGAACATCACCGAAGAGTACTGGGACCTCACTTGGACTAAATGTTAAGCTTGCCTCCTGTTCATTGTCATTACATTTTCTCTAAAATAAGGTCCTTAACCAATTCTATTGGACCCAGGATACACTTTTAAATGCAGCCAGACTGTTTTATACAATTGGCAAATGTGACAAAGTTAAACAGCACCGGTTGTCATTGTACAAGTCTCTGTCTAAGGACTGTGCCTCGAACAGAGCTTGTAGTATCTTTTAAAATCTTTATTGTATCTGCTCTCATTGCATTTCTCAAATGATGATATAATGAACTTTAATTTTTAAAGATTTTTCTATTTTGTAATATCTTATCTTGAAAATAAACATTTTTCTTTACCATTTTTGTGTTTCTCCCTTTGGCATACACTGATGGAGTGTTCCCCCTGCCCCTCACCTCCACGCAATCTCATGTTTTTCAAGAAGTTGCTCCATGTTTGTATGTCAGGATCATCCATATCAGAACGATTTGGCAACAGTTTGTTACTGCTGCAGCAGAGCCAGCAGGAGGAGCTCACATTTTGCTCTTTTATGGTTTTCATAGGTTTAGGGTCAAATTTTCAGCCTCTGATTTTATATACATGTTGAGTGTACAATTAATGAATTTGAAGGTACAGACTGCTCTTATTTAATTTGTATGGACAAATGCAGTAATTGTAGAAATGGATTCAGGAGCAATTTTGTGCTTCCAAAATGAGCTTTGATCTTGCAAAGCCTTAAAAATGGGCTTAACTTTATGCACTGTGAGTAGTCTTATTGACTTCCACAGGACCCTGGAGAAAAAAGGACTTACTCAGTAGAGGTGTCATACATGTTTTTAAAAATATGCATTTTAATTACAGGTTAGAATGGCTTCACGCTTTGCAAGGTCAAAACCTTACTAAATCACTACACACATTACACAGGTATCACGTGTCAGGTGAAATGGTTTTGAAAAGACTGTTTGTTCTATCAGGTAAATATTGGATACTTGGAGATGTGTTTATCTATCTATCTATCTATCTATATATAAAATATACTATGTAAAAGACCCTATACGATTGCATATTTAACCATAGATCAACCTTTTTTGGATTGAGGACTGCTGACCCACAGAAAAATCAGTTGGGGGCCACACACAAGTGAGAAGCAAAAAACCCAAACCAAACCAAAAAACCCAAAACAAAACAAAAAAAACCCCAAAACCACACACACAAACAAATACACACAACTGTTCACTGACATGGCCTGTGACTGAGAAGAGAAAGACATTCCTCACATTCCCCTCCCACACCAGAGCCTAGGGGGCCCAGGATAGTAGACATTGTGTGCTCCAGCCCTGTAGGGAGTAGCAGGAGGCTGGAGTGCCAATGCGGGCTCCTCAATGCTGGGTGGGAGCCCCGAGCCTCGGGGGTCAGATCCAGACTAGCCAGGGGCCAAACCCGAGCCCTGGACCTTAGGTTCCCAACCCCTGCCATAGATACTCACAAAGCAAAATTACTCTGATATCATTCTTATCTCTTAGGTAAATAATCCAAATATTATGCTTGATCCTGAAATCATTAGGAGTTTTGCCTATATCAGGAATGGACCTTGAAAGATTTTGTGTGCGTGTTTTAACAATGCGGTGAATTAAGTATTATCCTAAAGTTTGGATATTTTGTTGTTTGTCACAATTTAAACTTTATTTAAGTGTTTTTTTTAATCTTTAACAGTATGACACTATGTGCTCGGGTAAGCCAGGCTGGGTTGATTATCACTAAAGTGTTATTTATTCCTATTTTATTAAGCCCCTTTTTACATTCATGTTACTGGTTAATTTATACTTTTATTTCATGCACTAGTTGGCTTTACTGATTAATATGCCCCACGGCATTCAATAAAGCCAGGCAGTGGAGGAAATAAGAATGGTATTAATTTCTAACATTGCTATAAATTTGCCTTAATAAAACTAGCTCAATAACACAGCAGTAGTAATACAATGGATGCCTCCAAATTGTTAGCAAAGACACAATTGAAAGAGTAACACATTTTTTCCCAAATATAACATCGCTCTGGTACCTTTGTACTGTTGCTGACATTAGATTTTATCTGTTATAATGTTAACTCCTCCGTTTACATGGTCCTCTAAAAACTGGTGAATATTAAACAAGTCACACATGATTATTTTCACTCACTTCATTGGTTCTAAAGGTGCATATATTCTTTTTGGATTATATGATCTTTCAAAAGCGGATAAGTATTCAGGACTTCCACTTATCCAGTCCTGCAAGTTCACATATACAGATGACATTTGCTTTGGCAACTGAGCATGGTCACTCCCAGAAAGGAAGACACCCTAAAGAGTGACTTGATTAAGATCGCCGAATATTGTAGCTAGTGGTCATTTTCAGCCATGTGAGACTAAATAGTTTCGAGTATGTTTCATATTTACACCACCAGAGTAGCCTGCGTACTGAATATCTTTCTCAATGGATATTGCTTGAAACACAAATCCCACCCAGTCTACTTCAGAGTAACCCTAGAGAAATTTCTCACATATCTTAACCACTTGAGGAAAACTGACTAAGGTGGTTAAGATACCTTCGTTGCATATCAACCTTCTAAGCAAATTGGTCAGCATGGCATGGGGGGCAAATGCTCAAACACACCGATCAACCAGGTTAGCTCTCTTTTGTTTTGCAGCAAAGTATTATGCTCCAGTCTGGCTCCAATCATCTCAGGTCAAGTTGATGGACACACAACTATATTGAACCTTGCAAATTGTAACCTAAACGATTAGACCCATTTCAGTGTCATGGCTCCTGGTGTTAACCAACATAATTCCTCCACACAATAATGAAGATGCTTCAGCTACAATGGTTGAGAAGATCAGGCAAAGTGGAGCCTAGTATCCAAGAATACACCTGTTGCCAAAGCAGCCGTTATTGGCCCACTTGCCCTTCCCATGATTCTCTGTGGCATTAATATGGTGTGAATAATGGTCTGGTGATGTCAGAAACCAGTCTCTTATAATTGACCTGACCATATGTATACTTAGCTTTGATTTGCCATGCCAGTCCCTTCTGAACAAATTTCTAATGGGCCAGGGTCTATGTCCAGCCACCCTTGACACCTGGCACCAATAAAGAGGATTCCACATGCGGCTGCGGCCAAAGAGAGATGATCTCACCCATCACTGATGGCTGTCCTCTGACCAGATTAAATGGTGGTCTAAGGGCTCTTCACTGATTGGCAAATTCATTTGGCAAGCTCTGCATCCAATAAGAAAATTCATGATTGCTATTACCTCACGGGACCATCATAATTAGCTATTAAAATATCAGAAAGAATAAAAGATTCTGGAGGGAGAGGCAAACAGGAGAAAAGTGGATTAATTGATTTTCTTTTGAGTAGTAAAATAGTTTTTTTTGGTTTACATTTTGCAATTGATTTACATATTCATGCAGGAGAGGGGGATTCTTGAGAAGGTAAAACAACTGAAGACTCTTGAGTAGTAGAACATATTGGTTTGGTCTAGTAGCTGACAATTATTATGTAATATTTTTATATATCATTTTTATAATCCTATTATGATAAAATCATCACCTGGATGACAGTCAGGCATGGGTCAAGGATATTTCTTTATGGATCCAAGTGCAGGGCAAGGGCTTTATACGTATCTGCATAAAGCAACTACTTTTTCTAAACAGGTTCAGAAATTACAAAATAAATAATATTGCCTTATCTATTTAACATATAATTTGTATGTCCAGAAATAAGCAAACTTGATGATAAATATTTATACAGCACTGATATACTTTAATTGTATCAACTTAATTTAGGTGATGTAATCTAGTCCATCTCCATGCCACTTTACAGGCATGTCCCCTATGCTACATTATGTAATACTTTGTCAAGCCTGCTCTTTTCTTGAATGCTTCCAATTTTTCAGCTATATTTTCAACTGGCATAAAGTTTCCAATCTAAAATTAAATATTTTTTTGTTTTGATTCAAGATATTAACCAGTAATTTGAATGAGAAGATTCAGTGTTACACGAGATATATTCCTTCATGCTTCATGGTGCATGCGAACCACTTGCTGCCTGAGCTTGGGAAAAAACTTCACTGTTGATGGCTTATTCTAAAATAATATTTTATGGTTTGTCTTGCACCTCCCTGTGAAGCAGTTTGTATGTACCACTACAGGAAATAGGATGTTTGATTAGTTTGACCATTGACCTGATCCAGTTTACTCTGATTACTTTGTTTTTGAGAAGTGCTTAGCACCCACATCACTTATTAATATGATGACTGATGCGAACTATTAGCTCTTCTCAGCTATCATGGACATCAGCAAGAATTTTAGTGCTTAGCAACCATCAGGATCAGGCCCATAGTTTCTATTTGGGATATGTGTATATATATAAAATAATTTATTATTTACAGAACACTTTAGCTTCTATGCATTAATGCAAGCAACAGAAATATTAATAATGGAAAAAGAGAATGCACAGTTATAATTCTCACACCGCTTACCATCCCAATGCAACAATGTTGTACATATCATTTTTTGTGTGTTAAAGAACACCCATTCAGAGTAAGCAGCAGTGTTTACAAGATAGATAGGGGATCGGGTGTGGGGAACAGTGTTTTAGCAGTTAAGCATAACATTGACAAATAAATATGGAAAGAACTCTCTTAGTTTATAGCATCTAGGAAGAAAAGCTAGATAGGAATGCATAAAACAACAAGGGTTAAGGCAACATCTTTTTGTTTTCAGGATTGAAAATGGTCCCCCCCCAGCAAGCTATTTTAAAAGGACATACATAAAGAAAAGCAATGAAAGGATGGTAGGAGGAAGAAGGCTAAACTACCCTCACCCTAGTATTCCACTTATCGTCCTATGTTGAAACAAGAACGTTAATGCTGTTTCACCTTTTCTCTTACTTGGTCTTTTATCAATAAAGACTGTTAATTTTTCTTCATACATTTATATAAGGCAACTGTGCTTATTTAGAAGGTACAGTAGTTCTTTCTTTCTTCCCTCCCTCCCTTTGCAAAAATTTCCTCCCTGTCCTATATATTTATATGAAGTTAAAGGTGTTGTCTTTATTTAAAGCTTGGCAATAAATATAATTTATTTCCATATCTTTTTCTTTATGGCTCAGTCCTGAAAGTGGAATTGTGGTCAAAACATTGTTGCTAAGTTTTATATTTTGAGTCCTGCATTTAAGTAACATTTCTTTCAGAAGGAATAGATCATTTTACAGATGACATTTTCTGGGAACCAAAACTTAAAATGTAAAAACAATGTAGCGAAAACCTTGTCCATAACTGCTAAAAACACATATTGAGTACAATAAAGTCAAACAGTTATAAATGGGATCATTAAAATATTTTCTGGACATCAAAAAATGATTGATGCAGCTGAAAGGCTGCATATTACATAAGCTAGGATTCTGTACTGATACTGAATGTCTGAATCAATCTTTATTGTTTTTTTTGTAAAAGAGCAAATTATAAGTGAAAACTTCTGTTAGTATAAATAACGAAAAATGTCTTGAATGTCAATAAATCATAGAGCTATATGTTAAAAAAACACTTGATGCTTACCATTGTCGTATTCTGCTGAGTGTCGGACTTTATAACAAGACGTCCTGATGATGTATTTGAAGGCCATTGAAACAAACTTATTTAAGCGTGCAAATTATAACTATGCACTGCAAGGTTTTGTTTTATTTTGTACATATAGAAGAGTTATATGTCAAACCACAGGGTGGCGCCATTACCTACTGCAGCATATTCCGAATGTCCTCCCCCTCCTTCCTTCCTTCCCAGAGAGGCTTTGCATTTGGAGCAGCTACTGATTTCCCATGCATGGAGCAGTGCAACTTAATAGCTCAATATGACTGATGTGTAATAAACACTCAGATCTGTTAAAATCTGCAATAAGGTTGACATTTGATACATTTATGGTAGCGATCTGTACGGGATCGTTGCATTGCAAAGGGGATCTGCCTGCAGTGCTTCACAGCCCAGCAATTTACATTCCATTGTAACATGCAGCATGATACTGTACTGGACCGCGAGTGCAAAAAAGTGCATGCAAATTGCCCCATTCTCATTTGGGAGTGAGGGAAGGGAGTGGATGTTGATTTGCATAAAGCCATAATTCCTTTCCTCAGGTGCTTCTACATATTTTTTTTAAATCCTGCTTGAAAGGCCGGTGAAGAGAAATATCCTTTCCCATAAATTGTTGAAAATTAACCTCAGCTGATGGCTCCTGTAGGACGCAGGGATGGTAGGCTGTTGAAATGAAATTCTGTGCGGGCTGGAGCAGAGAAGTTTGGGAGCATTTTTCTTTCTGCCTGGAGTTTATGGAAGCGTGAACTGGAGGCATAGCTAAGGGAAGACGAGTTTTATTCTGGCGCCTGTGTCACATCACCATTGCCCCTCACACATGGTGATAATAATATCTCACCCTCCCACACACATTGGCGTGTGGGGAAGAGAGCAGACAAAATGACTGAGCTGCCAATGAAAATCCATAGGACCAGATTAATTCCAACCGCCTCCCTAGTCCCCTCTGCCCCAGTTAAATAAACATCTTTCAGATCTGAGCCAAAAAGAAAGGCCAGTTTCGTTGTTTTTATAATCAAGCGTTTGTAGAAATCCTTGCTCTGTTTCGGCCCCATTAGCAGTAGCTTTATTGGAGGCAGCGCGTGGAGATGGTTTGCTGCAATTCAGCACAGGTACAGGGTCCTACTCTTAACTGAGCAATAGAGGCATCATTGTTAATTGCAAAAGTGGATAGCCTTTTTAATTAAAAATCAATGGGCCTGATTTTATTGGGCCTTGCTTAGATTGGTGCAGGGGAACCACACATTTTCTTTTTGTGTATTTAATTAAGGTTTAGGTGAAAAAAATAACTGGCCTTTACGTGTATTCATTCAGTAGTGTGCTGAGCCATTTGTAGTGCCATTCTGCTGAAGTTTCTATGCTATATAATAGAACAGACTGTAGAAAGTTATTGAAAGTGGTTTCATTCTGAAGAATATGGACCACTTGTGTGAGTGACAGGCCTCCATCTACCACCTTTCCTAACTCCCCCCTCCCACCAAAAATCCACCAACCTCCTTGAGTGGGATCTTAAAGGTTGCTCTAATACTCTGTCCCTACCCATTACATTTTGCTGATTTAGAATGTGTGTGCAGGATTTTATGTCTTTAACACTACATCTGAATATTTTAATTTTTATTTTTTTGCGGGGTAAGAGAAAATATATAGGGAAAAAAGTTTCTCTACCCAACTGCACTAGGCAGTTGCTACAAAAAAGCTGGTTTTCTTAAAAACTGCAATATGTTCTTCCAAACAGCAGCAAAAAGGACTATTTCTGGAATTTGTTATTTGGAAGAGGGTTGGGAGAGGGAGAAAGGCATAAGATGGGAGTGACAGAAAGGGTAGTTCAGAAATACATTACTGCAAATAATGTAAATCTCTAGGAGCAATACACTTTTCACCTCTGGGTGCCACTGTTCAACTATTTCTTGTTCAGTGACCATCTGTCTGGAACTCCAGCATTTACTAGAGAAATATTCCTGAAAGAAGCTGTTAAAGAGACATTTCCTGTATTTTTGATGATCTGAGATGCAGTTTTTCAATATACAGATGTTAATTATGCACTGTTCTGATATATCTATTTACATATTATAAGATGAACTAATAAACTAAGGAAGATTCATGTTTGCCCTGTTTAATGAACAGAGTAATCTAATTCTTTGACTCTTCTCTCCACTTTTTGGCTAGAGGTTGAAATTTACATGTTATATACTCCTATGTAAATGTGTGTGCATATTTATTAAATTGTTAAATTTATTCTCATATTCCATTTGATCTAAATGCTGTTATAATGCCAGCATTAATTTGCTTTATTGCTCACAAACTATTTAATCTAAAAATCTATTGACTGATATCATCCCTTTCCCACTACTGTGGAACTGTTAATATTCAGAGCAAAATTAATTGCATTCTGTGTATCCAGCTGTTCCACCAAATTAATTATACTGTTTCTTCTATAAACTGTGCCAGGCCAGAACACATTGTTGAATAGCACTGGACCACATCTCAGAATTGTGCTGTGACTTATTCTATCCAAGCAAACATCTCTAAACAGTAAAAAGCAAGCAGTTTAACTCCTTCACTGCTAGGGGGCTGCATGTTTTGGCAATAATTAAAAAAAAATCCATTGAGTTCAATAGCATGCAAGGTCACACCTGGTATGTCCTAATGCACTAGAGAGGACCACTAAAATTACCTTGGCCTGTGACTTTTTCAACCCATTAGGAAATAGTTTAAGCCAACAATCCTGTCAATATTTTCCTATGTACACAAACACACAAAGTTTTATGATAGCCTTTATAAATAAGCACACGCCATATAATAATATCTGTATAATATATGTCCTGTTCTGGAGAGCTCTATTCTTCCCTTTTATGGGATGAAACTGATGAGCTAATATGTTTCTCATCCTTAAGTACTAAGATCCTATTCTATTTACAAATATTTTCCCCCAGTGTCACAGGAAAAAATCAGAATAAAACATCTGTTAAAAATTAACTTAGTCTCAGATCTGTACATTTTTCTATCTAGTTACATTTGGAAAATCCTAAATAAGAATATTTTCAAAGAAAAGAATTTAACTTTGTCCTGGGAACATGCAGTTCAGGTTTTGAAAGGGGAAACATGTAATAAAAGTCTGTTTTAAATGAAACTGGTAAAACTGTAAAATACGTAAGTGGAAACTTTGAGGAAACTGGCAATGAGAAACTGGAAATCAAGCAGTAATTTAAGTTTCATTCCACCATCCTTTGCATGTGTGAGTACAAAGGAGAGACTGGTCATGAATGTGACTCAGAGCCCTCAGGAACCAGAGGGACAGAGATTCCCAGCATCTGTTTCCTTAACTATCACCCAGAGGATACTGGTGGTAAATCATAGTGAGTAAAAATAGAATCAGAAGACTAGCTCCAAACAAATGAGATACTGTATTATGCAGTATATTTAATAGTTTATCTGTGTATCACATTCTTGCTCAACCTTTATCCATTTTCAAAGTCTATATTTGAATCCATTTTATGTTAAACTAGATTGTTGTTAAATTTATTAAATTTGCAAATATGAACACTAGGATTTCCCAAAGAGAACAGTCTGACAAATCTGTTTTACAGCTAGCAGAATTAAACAACTCATTTCTTTTAAACAAATATACTGAAAATTTGATTTACACATGGAAGACCATTACTCTGGTGGTGTAAATCACTATGTTGGGTTACACCAACTGTGATTCTGGCTCATGGATTCCAATGAAGGAAAGAGTTTGGAGTCAGATATTTTACATGGCCCACTGATCTGTACAGAAAACTCCTATGTCATCAGTGTGGATAAATAGGAATAAGAATACTCATTTGCCTTGCAGTGCTGTAGTGTGGTTTAATTAAATTGCCTCCAACAGAAGGCACTACAGAGGTGCAAAGAATTATCATCATCCATTGGAGTTTTGAGTGTATACATAGGTAACAAATGTTTTAAATAATATTTTACTCAGTTATTAAACTCCTGACATTTTACAAAAAATGTTCAAGGCCAGCTTGCCGAACAGGATTCTTTTCTTCTTTAGATCACAGAATTGGAGTATTGTAATTAGCCATGGTTCATTCCTGAATATAAAGGAATAATGGCTCTGGGACCTTTAGATGAATAGTGCAAGTGTTTATATTAGTAACAGGTGTGTATGTTTAAATAAACTAAATTAGTTATTTCTTGGACCTGGTTGTTTTTATAGTATTTTGTTAAATTATAGGTACAGATTTTCTACAAATACAGCAACTTTAATAAATTAGATTAAGTGGGAAAAGTTAACAGTATGTAATTGAATTGATCCACTGGTGTTGACACCTTAGTGGCTACCTTTAAATATACATTATTATCAGGAGAGACAGTAACCTATCTATTTGTCTTTAATATGTTGCTTCTGAATATTTCAAGGATATGCCTTTGTCTTGTTTTTATTCATTTATAAAAAGTCATGGCATTACTGCATTAATTTAGTTGCATTTCCAATTTAAGATGTTTTAGGAAAAGACCATTCTTCCAACTAAATCTTTTGTAATTTATTTAGATAGCACTTAGGTCTAAAAAGGCTCTTGGTATTGATGAATGAGCTTTGTTAGAACAGTTACACTTTGCTGACAAAAACCATAATATTCAGAGACTAGAACAATGCCATATTCAATACATACAATGAAAGAATGAACTAGAAATGGACAAAAAAGCTCTCACGCAAAAAAGAAGAGATCTTACACTGAGGATCAGAGACAGTCAATCTCAGCATTATTATGTACAATGAATGTGATTTAACTCAATACATTATCGTAGTGAAGTGGCAGAACACAAATATGATACCATATTGATATTCAATTTTGATTTATTCAAATGTACCTTAATTCCAGAGAAATTCTGAGTTTTGAGATTCTCACGCAGTCTTAAAATTTGAAATTAATATAAGCTTTGTTAAAATTCTGAAAAAATATTTGCTTTAATGTGAATTTCAAAATCTGGTACATTGAATAAAAGAATTCTCAACTAACAATTTCTTAACTATTTGAATCTTAATTATGCAGTTGTGCACAAGCTAGTCTCTTTTAATTGATTAGAATAATCTTTGTGAATTGCTTTTCTTTGACATTTATATAGTTTAGAATCTTAGTCTCATGGAATAAGGTCTAAGATTTAGTGAAATATTTCTTTTACGTTTGTCTGTGTAACATATTAATTATTATTATTTAATCATATTTATTAGGATCAGGCAGCAATTCTAGATAGATTCTTATCTTGCTCTCATCACAGGATTTCTAATGTACAGCACTTGCTATTACACAAACACAAATTATGATGTCGGGTTACTGCCCTGAAGAAGTGAATTCCACGTTAGTTTTATTATGAGGTAAACCAGGCAAGGTCAGCACTTTATCCTCACCTATGGTTGACCCAACCTAGTTTACATGGCAAGAAAGCTAAACTGCCTTGTTTTCATGGTATTTTTTCCTTGGGATAGCTCATATGTCAGTGGTTCTGAGATTAAAAAAAAACAAATAATCATACAGCAGTGAAGACAAGATCTTAGTTGTTTAAGGGCAGTATTTTTCTGTGTTTTCCACAGCTGTATGGAACCCCATTTTGGTATTTTTGCTGCCTGTTTGTATTGTTCCACTTCTAGTTGTTTATAAGTGATTCAAAGAGTGGTGGCAAGAACCCTGGATCCTTGAAATAATTGCTGGAGTGCCGTGCCATGTGCTCTATGAGGATCCAGGAGTGGAGGGTGCGCATTGCACTTTGGGCAGTGCAGAAGGCTGGCTACCCCGAGCCCCACCCCTTTCTGCCTCAGGCCCCACCCTTTCTGGGAGCATGGAGCAAGCTCCCTCCATCTTGCCCAGGGGCCCGCACAGGCTGTTGGCTTCCCTGCCCATTCTGGCTCCTCCAGAACTCCTTACTGAGGTTCTGGTTGCATTTTTCCGCACACTGATTTATGTAAATCAGACCTATGCATAATCCAGCCTAGGCTCCACAGAGACACGTGATCTCCTCTTCAGCCTCCTCCTGACACTGGCCAAAATGGAAGGTAAAAGGGGGTGAGGTACCCTTTGATTGTGGGGCTTATTTATGTCCCTTGTCTCCTTACATCTCTGGGCAGAATTCCTCTGGGCAGGGTCCACTGACTACTTAGACAGTTATCAGGAATGATGGGCACTGTCTCAGAGTCTCTGTTTCTTTTGGTTCCTTGATTTTCAACCTTTGACCTCATTCCCGTTCCTGTTTTTCCTTTGTTGTCTCCCCATAATCAGTTAGAGCTTGGACTTGTGGGTGCCCGTTCTTCAAATAGTATACACCTTCCAACTTCACAGGCAATTGCCTCCTTCACTACACAAGTCTCCCTTCCCAGTTTGGCTCTTGTCTCCTCTTCATTCAAATCAGGCAGCTTCTTCCTCCTCATTGCCTAGGTCCATCAGGAGTTGGGGGGCGGGGAGGGGAAGATACGGGAACATTAATGCACAGAAGAGAGAGGTTCCCTGCCCTCCATTTCCAGTACATGCTAACTGGCTGGCAGTAACCTAGAATTGGAATTTCAGGGAAAATCATGCTCAGCGCCAGGCTGGAGTCTGTTACATGAGGACTGATTCCTCAGAGGTTTTAGCTTTGAATGCCAGCTAATCACTTCCAGGTGTGGTAAAACTTGATGGGGCCAGTGATGACTGGCACAGTGTCATTAGATGTGGGAACGAGAGCACACCCTGAGAGAATTTGGGATAGCCCCCTGTCTGCCAGGGGCCCATTGGTCTGTAAGAGGACAAGAGGAGCTGATTGGTCCTTCACACTCCCATTTCATTAATTTATACCCTTTTATCCTCCCCCTTCAAATTGTAGTTTCAAAGCTGTGTTTTGCATATACAGTAGACTTCCGATAATCCGGCACCTTTGGGACCTAGGTGGTGCCGGATTATTGGATATGCTGGAGTATCAGGAGGTATTCTGGTGCGGGGCTGTGACGGGTCTGCCGGGACCTGCACTGAGTCTGGGGGGTGGGCAGAGAACGGCACGGCGAGGGGCGAACCCTCCGCCGTTTTGCAGGAAGGCCGGGGAAGCCCCGCACCACCGCTGAGAGTTTCCGGGAGGGGAGTGGGCTTCCCACCCCCCAGACTGCAGTAGTTATCGCCGAGCAGGGGGGTGAGGGGCGACACTGTGAGACCAACCCGGCAGCACCCCAGCTGCTCTGCTCCGCCGCTTGTCCGCCGCTCGTCAGTTTCAGCAGTGGCAGCGGGGGACTTGGGGAAGTGGCGGAGTAGAGCAGCTGGGGTGCTGCCGGGTTGGTGCTGCAGCGCCGCCCCTCATCCCCCTGCTCAGCGCCTGGCAGCACCCCAGCTGCTCTGCTCCGCCGCTTCCCCAAGTCCGCCACTAGTCAGTTTCGGCAGCGGCGGACTTGGGGAAGCGGTGGGGAGCAGAGCAGCTGGGGTGCTGCCGGGCACCGAGCAGAGGGGTGAGGGGCGGCGCTGCGGGACCAACCCAGCAGCACCCCAGCTGCTCTGCTCCGCCGCTTGTCTGCTGCTCGTCAGTTTCAGCAGCGGCAGCAGCGGACTTGGGGAAGCGGCTGAAACTGACGAGCGGCGGACAAGCGGCGGAGCAGAGCAGCTGGGTTGCTTCCGGGTTGGTCCCACAGTGTCCCCCTCACCCTCCTGCTTGGTGATAACTACTGCAGTCTGGGGGGTTGGGAGCCCGCTCCCCTTCAGGAAACTCTCGGCGGTAGTGCGGGGCTTCCCCCGCCTTCCTGCAAAACGGCGGAGGGTTCGCCCTTGCTGCGCCGTTCCCCACCAGCAGCTCCAATTGTCCAGCTGGCCAGAGCACTTCTGGATTCCAGCTGGTGCCGGACTATTGGGAGTGCCAGACCACTGGATGCCGGACAATTGGAGTTTTACTGTATTTTAGGTCTTGCCTGATTGAGATCAGGAAAGAATTTTTTCTTCCCCCTGAGGCCAAATTGCTGTACTTGTTAGGGATGTTAGTTCATTGCAACTTGAGGCTAGTTTTTAGTGCAGTTAGAGGTTAAAAGGGCTGGCTCCCAGAAGTAAAGGATCTAGGACTTTGTGGATGGGCCTTTTACAGATGGAAGAGGAGGACACCGTGGGCACATCCACACTGCAGTGTTATTTCAAAATAACTGATGTTATTTCAAAATAACAAAGTGTGTGTCTACGCAGCAAGCCCTTATTTTGAAATAATTTCAAGATGGCAGACTTCTTACTCCGACTTCTGTAACCCTCATTTCATGAGGAGTAAGGGAAGTCGAAGGAATAATGTTCTTCCTTCAACTTCTTGCTATGTAGACAGCGCCAAAAGCCGAATTAAGCTCTTTTGACATCAGCTATGCAATTGACGTAGCTGAAGTTGCATATCTTAATTCGACTTTTGCCCTTCTGTGTAGACGTGCCCTTTGTGGCCTTTGTGCACTAATGTCTATCCCATTTAATATTCTCTGTCTTCCTTGCAGGGGTGGCAAAAGGAGTCGGAAGACAGAGCTGAACCTTAAGATTGGCTGAGAAAAGTCTATCACAAGCTATCGGTTATAATTAGAATCCTGCTGTGTGAATACAATATTTGTATCTTCATTCAATCCACAAATAATAGTCTGTGGATCTCTGCAGATTTGCAGGACACCAGTTGTAATATGTCATAGACAGCTCTGTAACTCCCATACTTGAACCACTTCAAATGCCTGGTATGTTAGGATATGGGAGTCAGGGTGGTTAAAATCCACCCCTATGTCTGTCTTTATTTTCTGATGTGTCCAGATCAAGGGCTAGCAAGTCTCTGGGCATGCGTGAATGGTTCTTCTTCTTTTTTTAAAGACTTTTATCTAGGTTTGCTTATAACTTGGCTAAATGTGAGCAGATTTTAATGGGGAAGGCAAAAAGCATTCTTCGTATACAAAGCCTACTCTGCTTTCTCTAAAGCACAAGCCCTCCTGAGCTTCTTAAAGAAGATTTCAGACATGAACAAAGCATATTTCTACTGAGGCAGGTTCACAGAAATGCCTGACATGTGTAGGCTGAAATTCTCCTAAAACATTCAGCCTGAGGCAGATAGTGGCATGGAAAATTTCAGTCTGAACAGTTAAAGTTTGGTAAAGTTATCAGCAATTGAAAACAGGACCTTACAATAGGGAGTGTTGAGCAACTTTAATAAAAGTGGATACAACCACCCCTCACTGTAATAATTTAAATGTACGTAATATGTATCCCATATGCACATACAGGCATTAGGATTTTGAGTCTAGTCAATCTTTATGTGGAATGTACACTGATGCCAGCACAAGTTCTGCTTCTGGAGAACTTAAAAAACCTTACTTTGCTATTGAAGGTCAATAGCTGCAGTAAATAAGATTCACTCTGATGTGTGGCTTGTGTGCGACATTGTGTCATCTTGGCTGCCTATGAATCTACATCTGAGACTTGTTCAGTGCTAATGATATGAATGATGGTGGTAGTTTGGCACAGTCTGTAGTTTTTATTCCTAGTTGGCTTCTCATTAACTGGTCTTCTGTATGCATATGCAAACTATAAAAATCTATTTATTTCAGGCAAGCATGGACAGAATACAAGAAAATGTTTCTATCCAAAACTTAATTTGAAAAAGGCACTGGGGGAAAATCGAGTTATTTTTATCAGACTGTTTACAGGGACTAGAAGAAGTTATACAAACTTATCTAGCAGGGGTCTTTTATAGATTTATGGCCAAACCCATCATTGTGGAAGTGGGTGCAGCTTTGTTGACGTCATTCAATCATTGGGTTTGCACAGGGTCTAAAACAGTGTTGATTTTGGGCTATTTTGTTTTTAGACATTTGTGTGTGAATAATACTGTATTGTAATGTTCTACTCTGCTCTGATTAGGCCTCAGTTGGAGTATTGTGTCCTGTTCTGGGTACCACATTTCAAGAAAGATATAGAGAAATTGGCGAGGGTCCAGAGAAGAGCAACAAAAATGATTAAAGATCTAGAAAACATGACTTTCTGAGGGAAAACTGAAAGAACTGGGTTTTTTTAGCTTAGAAAAGAGAAGACTGTGAAGGGACATGGGCTATGTCTAGACTGCAGAGCTTTTCTGGGATACTGGTATCCTGGAAAAGCTCTGCTGCGTCCAAAGAATGCATCCGCTTTTTCGGAACAGTTTCCGAAAAAGCGGACGTGTTCTTTTGGCATCCCTGTATTCCTCTTGGTGAGAGGAATAAGGGATATTCTGAAAGAGGAGTTTTTTCCAAAATATGGCCCTGTATAGATGAGCCAATTTTAGAAAAGCCTATTTTGGAAAAAAACAGAAAAAGATACGCAAATTGCGGTTTGCAATTTGCGTATCTTTTTCTGACTTTTCTCGGCATCGTAGACATAGCCATAGTAGCAGTTTTCAAGTACCCAAAAGGGTGTTACAAGGAGGAGGGAAACAAATTGTTCTTGACCTCTGATGATATAACAAGAAACAATGGGTGTAAATTGCAGGAAGGGGAGGTTTAGGTTGGACATTAGGAAAAACTTTTTAATGTCAGGGTGGTTAAACTCTGGAATAACTTGCCTAGCAAGGTTGTGGAATCTCGATCATTGGAGATATTTAAGAGCATGTTAGCTAGACATCTATCAGGGATGATCTGTGGTGCTTGGTCCTGCTGTGAGAGCAGGGGACTGGACTTGATGACCTCGCAAAGTCCCTTCCAGTTCTAATATTCTATGATTCTGTAAATACATGCTAACAATTACAATTAGACAGTATATCCATTGAGTTTTTTTTCTGGTGTCCTGTTCCATGAAGGATAGTTTTATGCAATGAGCACACCACATGCATTCTTTTCTTATCAGGGCTTACAGAGCTCAAGGGTATGTTTACACTGCAGTTAAACTCCTGCTGCTCACCTGTATCAGCAGACATGGTCTCCCAGGGCTTGGACTGCAAGGCTGTAAAATTGCAATATAGATGCTTGGGCTGAAGCCTGAGCTCTGGGATTCTCCCCCATTCTAGAGTTCTAGAAATTGTGCCCCAAACTGCAATATTACAGCTCTCAAGTCAGCTGATACCTGCCATAAGTATCTACTTGCAGAGCAGACATACCTCTTGAATTCTTTGATTACATTAAAACTGGGCTGCACCTGCTCCCCAGAGGACACTGAAAACTACATCCACTCTAAGTTCTGCTTCCACAGGGTTGCTGTTGTGAATTTGAAGGAACCCTGAGACTGTTGATTTCACAGGTAGCTGGGCCTAGTCCTGTTTCCCAGTCACACCCTTGAATTCAAGTGTATTGAAGCTGAACACTTTTTACTATCTCACACTATTTACATAGTATATTTTTAAAAGAAAAAAGTATACTTGTTTCCAGCAAATGCACTTAGGGCTTGTCTGCATGTACAGTGCTGCATCAGTGCAGCTGTAGTGCTTTAGTGAAGATGCCATCATGCTGATGGGAGAGCTTCTTGCACCAGTGTAGTTAATCAGTGTCCCTGAGAAGTGGTAGTTATGTTGATGGGATAGTACTGTATACATGAGGGGTTGGGGAGTAATTGCTACAAATATGTTACACCAGGGTGTGGATTTTTCACACCTCTGACGGGCCCGCTGAGGCCGGCACTAGGACCGGCGCGACTCCGCCCGCTCCATAAGCAACTGCTGGAGCCGCTTGGCTGGCAGAAGGCCGCGGCGTGCAGGGGCGGGGCCCCGATACAAACCCGTGCCACCCCAGAGCGGCGGGACGCTGAGGGAGCGGAGCAGCGTCTGGCGGCAGCTATCGGTGGGCCGCTTGAAAAGGCCCGGAGGAGAGGGCAGCGGGGCGGCCCTCTGGGAGTGAAGTCTGCCAGCCCGGTGGAGGAGCGGTCCACGTCCCCCAGAAACTCGGAGCAGAGGTGAAAGTGCCGGAGAAGCCGCCGAACCGGTAAGCCCCTTGGACGAACCCGGGGGGCGGTACTCAGGAGGGGGATAGAAAGCATCCCGGGGCTGAGTGCTTTTGGTGCCCATGGGCTGACGTGCTTCGGGGTGGAACCCCATCAGCCGGATAGGGGTCGAACATCCTGAACCCTTAGGGCCCCGGTCTGGGACCCGGTGGAGAGGGAGGGCCTGGGTCCCCCTAACCTCCCTCCTCCCCCACACTGCACTCTAATTACGCATTGAGTACTGCCGGCCAATTGGCCTAGTGGGCAGAGACTACCATTATTGAGCCCCAAGAGGGGGCAGGACTTAGGAGTGGAGAGACCCCAGGGATTTCCCCTTCCCCAGACCTTTAAGACGGTGGGCTCGCTGGGCCCCATCCTCCAGCCGGAGCATGGGAGCTCGTGCCCTTAAGCCCGTCTTGCGTGGGTAAACTGAGGCAGTGGGCTCGCAGGGCCCCACCCTCCTGCCGGAGAGTGGGAGCTCGCGCCCGTAAATCCGCCACAACATCCCTGAGTGATGTAGTAATACCCATATAGATCTGTAGTGGAGACATGGCCTTAATGTATATTTGCCAAAAGATGAAGCCTCCTTCCTTAATTATGGTTAACAGAAATTAGTTCTTTAAGTAACACAACAAATCCAGCCCTCCCTTTCTGTCTGCAATCTCATGTGCCTCTGGTGAAATAGGTTTATTGTAGGGTAAGAGGAAACTTTTTTGTGGAACTAGTTGTTAAAATATTGGTCTAGCTTATCACTGCATATGTCTGAGGTTATTCCTGAGCCTTTAAAGTCAAACAGGATTCTGGAATAGAATAGACCAGGGTTTTTAATTAGAGAAATATTAGTGTTCTTATATGTATGCATGTACTGTCCATCCATACAACTGAAAGCAGAATCTAGGCAATGGTATCCAGAAATCATTATTTAAAAAAAAATCATTTCACCAATATCAATGTTAATTAAAAGCTACAAAATATTTTTATGAAAAAGTAGCATTTTTTCTTTTTGTTGGTTTATTTTTAAATATAAATTGTCAACTACTATGATAGAAAATTGCTTTGTCTTTAAAGTTAACACACAATTATCCAACAGTAAGATTTTTTTCTAGTAAATTAGAGTCTTGCTACCCAAAGATCAAAATTTGAAATAATCTCAGTGAAATACCCATGTTTTAATTTTTAATTGTTGGTGTCAAAAAGGGGTAAAATGGATTGCAGATTGGTTTGGATTAGCATTTAAAGAGTGAGCTGTCATATTACATAATTCTAATGACTCCTGGGAGCCAACATACTATTCAAAACATCGTAAGTTGTGGGGGGAGGAGTGTGTATAAAAACAGAAAAAGACAAGTGGTGCATATTTATAAACAGGAAAATCATTTTCAATTGAAGATTAGTCTCTTGAGATTACTACACTTCCACAGCAAAACAATTTGCTTCTGAAATCCTATACCATTTCATAGCTTACTATTCTAGTGTTCATACTCTCCTATCATTGTACCATTATCAGTTAAGATGCTAATTATTTCCCCTTTGACTGTATGGTCTGATTCAGATTATATTAAAAAAAACTTAAGTGATTAAACATATAATTATTAGACAATTGACATCATCCAGTGGCAAGGTTAATTTTTTCCTGCTGTCTTTTAATTTACAGTGCTATTGTTAAAGGACAGTTAAAAACCCTTTTGTGTAGTGACTTTAAATGATATCTTTACTAGAAATGCTTCATATACTTATTCCTTTCAGGAAGCAAAGGGAAAGAAAAACAACACTATATGTTATGAATATGGCTCTTTACATGCCAGTTTAACCTTTAGCAGATGAAAAAACGCAAGGTCAAAAGGTGGTTATGTTGGAAAATATTCACCTGGATTGCTATATTGATTTTTTTTTAAAGAAAAGCCAATAGCATATACTTACAAAATACATTCATTAGTCCTAATGGCATGTTTCTAACACTGGTGTTATATTGTTTTGTTTTGTTTTTTCAAAAGGACGGAAGAGTTCTACAAAGGTTATATTTGTAGATGATATTCTTTTATTCTTTCACGTAAATTATATGTGATATCAGATGAAGATGTAATATTTACCATATGCTAATGAAGATAATACCTTACATTTCTTTTGCACCTCTCAACCCAAAGAGATGGATATGAAGTTCCTCTGTTTGCTGTCCTTGAACTGTGTGCAGAACTTCTACTAATGTCACTATGTTAATGCCTCCCTGAAACAGACTCACCTTTGAGAACTAAACATGGTGGGTCTCATTCTGATTTACATGAAGGCCCCTTTACACAGTTCTGGCAGTGTAAAGAGGCCTCAAAGAGAGAAAAAATTGTTTACATCCAATCTGGGGCTAATGGAGCCTTTGTGTAAATAAAAGCCAAGCCCAGTATTCATCTGACATTGGAAATACTGCATATGATTTTCAAGTCTTTCTCTTGACTTCAATGAGCTTTGGATCAGGCTCTTACTGAATAAGAGTATTCAGGATTTCAGTTTTGTGATTGAACCAAGAGATGGCATCTCCACTAGTACTGTATTCCCATAATGCCATGCTGAGGCATTGTTTCAGTACTGACTGTGAGGAAAGGCCTTACATACTGAATCACCAAGAGCAGTTCCTTCACATTTTTAATTTTATAGTAATAAAGAAGGTAACCATAGGATACTGAAGACAATGGGTTCACTAAGGTTACATTGACACAACAGGGCTAAAGCCAAAATAAGCTGAGTCACTTGAGCTATGTCAATTGCGTAGTCTGAGTCGAAATAGCTTATTTCAGCTTTTGGTGTTGTGTACATAGCAGGAAGTCTGAGAAAGAGCACTCTTCCTCGACTTCCCTTACTCCTCGTAAAATGAGGGTTACAGGCGTCAGAATAAGAAGTCCTCCAGCTCGACATTATTTTGACATTATGTCAAAATAACTCATCTAGTATAGACGCGGCGTATGTTATTTCGGAATAACGTCCGTTATTCCGAATAGCACTGCTGGGTAGATGTACCCTAACTCAGTTGGTAGATGGATGGTAATGGTAAATGTTGCTTTTAAGTATGGTTTCAGCAAAACCATGCATTCCTTCCTCAGGAAAACAAATTACAGAACTTGGGAATAAACAAAGTATCAGGACACACCTGATATTTTTGCTACTGTGACTTATAAATGTGACTATGTAGATGAGTACATTAAGAGCTGGTTGAATAATTCACAGCTAAAACCCTGTTTCTGAACACTCTTAATTCATAAATAACTTCATACATGTAAATAATTCTACTGAAATCAGTTAAGCGTGCACATAAGTGTTTTATTTGACATTAATTTTGCCATGAATTGTTTGTATTCAGACCATGATTTTGTTGAATTTACTATTTATACACATTAATAACAAAATTCTGCTTGTTTGAAGCAGTTGTGGGAAATCAGTATTTGTAATTCAAGCCGTTGGACTGGGTATGCAAGCTATATTTCTGTTCCTTGATTAGATGACTGGAGGTCTTAGAATCAGATTTGTGATGCTAATGCTCATGATTATTTTAATTTGAAATGTGCTTTCCATGAATATTAGCTTAAATATGTGAATATTCCAGTTGTTAAAAATGCATAAAAGAAGTTATTTTTTTTAGAAACCTTTTGTCCTTTTTGAAGCCTATGTCATCTATTCTTTTCCAGAACAGGAATTGTCTGCACTAATTTCTATCCAATTGGAGAAGCTGAATGAGGCTGTCACAAGAATTTAGGGCTAGGAACAGATTAGTGGTCTATTTTGCTTCATTGTTTGGTACAGATACACAATCAAGGAATTCAGGCACCAAACTGAAGTTTTATTGCTTCAGGGAGTAGCCAAGTTGGTTTGTTACAGAAAAACAACAACAAATGGTCTGGTAGCACTTTATAGACTAACAAAACATATAGATGGTATCATGAGCTTTTGTGGGCACAGCCCACTTCTTCAGATGACCGGAGTTACGAGTTTAGGATGTACAGAACCAAAATAAATAGGAGAGGGGAAGAGAAGGGGAAAAAAGAAGGGGGGTGGGAGACAGAGAACTAGAGGGAATCAGTAAGTATCTGAAGATTGGGTAGTTAAAATGAAGCAGATAAGAGTCAAAGTCAATAGATAGTATCCTTCCTGACATGGGAGTCTACACAAAGAGAGCATGTGAATTGAATTTGCAGATGAACTCTAATTCCAATGCTTCCCTGTGGAAGCTTGTAGAACTGGTTTGTGACAGGACAGCTACCCAAAGATCTTTAAAACAGCGATTTGGAAGATTGAAGTGTTCCCCCAATAGGTTTCTGTATGTTTCCTTTATGTATATCTGATTTGTGTGTCCACTGATTCTTTCCCTCAGAGACTGTCCACAAATCAGATATTCCCTCTAGCTCTCTGTCTCTCACCCCCCTTCTTTTTTTACCCTCCCCCTTCCCCTTCTCCTCGCCTATTTATTTTGGGTGTGCACATCCTAAACTCATAACTCCAGTCATCTGAAGAAGTGGGCTGTGCCCCACGAAAGCTCATGATACCATCTACATATTTTGTTAGTCTATAAAGTGCTACCAGACCATTTGTTGAAGTTTTATTGACAGTTAAAAATGTTCACAAAGCTGATCTGAATATGAAATGGGTTAAAATTTGAATCCAAATCTCCTTGAATATCAGGAGTAAGTTATTTGGCTATGACTTCCTACATGTGAATCCACCACTTTGGTTTTATATATTGCAGGGATCCAAAAGTGGAAAGGTCCTATTTTGAAGTTCAGATATGGTCAAGAGCTTCTGAGAACAGTCAGTAATATTTCAGCATTGTGGAATTCACATTTTGATAGACTAGATCTAATTTGGATCTGAATGCACTCCTTTGTCTACACAGCAAAGTTACTTCGGGATACCAGAGGTATCCCGAAATAGATATCCTGCATCTTTTGAACGCATCAGCTATTTTGAAATATAGCGGATGCGCTATTTTGCCATTCCTGTAAACCTCATTCTAGAGGAGTAAGGGATGGCTTGAAATAGTGCTTTATTTCAAAATTTGGCACTGTGTAGACAGCACCAAATTACAAAATAGCCTATTTCAAAATAGACTCAAAATAAGCTATACAATTTGCATAGCACAATTTGCGTTTCTTATTTCGAGTTTTGGGTGCTGTGTAGATGCACCCCTAGATTCATAAGCCAGCCTAGATGCCATAAGATGTATAATTGGATAGACCCCTTTCCCAAGAGCTTCCAATCTAAATAGATGACATATGGAAACAATATTTTTGTCTCTTTAGGTCCTATCATACTCCTGCCTAGTAGTGGTGAGACTTTGCCTAAATTACTACACAGTGCTCTTCTGTCTTTGTAATTACTCCAAATTTTCCTAGCCCTTCCTGATCCCTTTGCTTGTATCCTATTATTTATTTAATTTATCTTCACAACCACTCCAACATTTTCTTAACAAAACCACCCTCTACCCATTATTTCTCATTCCTTCACTATCTGACTTTCCCTCTGCCCACAACATTTAGCCATCCTGCAGTGTCCTCTCCATTAAGCATCTTCCACTGGGCAAGTGAACAGTTTGCATAGTTTCATTTGGAAGGAGACCCCACCTATGAAGGCAGGCTGTAGCTCCCAGGAGTCTGGCTTTCATGGAGGCCAGGGTTCATGCCCTTGTGCTACAGAAATACAGTTATAGTTATATTTTTTTAAAAGCTGAAATGTTCTTTTAAAAATTATTAAGCATTCCCAGTTAGTGTTTGTCACTGAAACACTGAATGATTGCACTGCTCTACAATGGTAATAATAATGTTAAACTCATAGAGATATTGTGATTCTTAATGTTTGGAAGGTATCCATATTCTATAATTAAAGACATTATTTGTGCAACATTATTACTGTTTTCCCTTTGCTGCATCAAACTTTTAAGGGTATTCTTAAAGTTAAGTGTATCATTTCACATAGGTTTACTTGCATGTGTTTAAGTGCTTTGTTGGATCAGAGTTTAAATGTGTCCATACCTCCCCTGAGTATGAGTGAGAACCATGGAGTTCACAGAGGGCAAAACTAAGTCCATAGTGATTCAATTTTTTCCTATTATTATATTCCATCCATATGTTTTATTCTGTTGTTTAAAGTAGAAAATATCCCAGTTGATTACAGTACATATATTTTTCTAACTAACATTTCTAAACAGTGATTATTTTTTGGTTCATGTGTTATCTAGGGATGTTAAATTGCATTTAATCAGCTAATCAAGATTAGTCAGTAAGGGGGGAAAACTGCAGAGCTGCAGCAAGGTTAGCTCTGGGCTCCTGGCTAACCTAAGCCTGGCTCTTTCTACATTTAAAAAGCAGAGGGGAAGCATCTGGGAGTGGACACGTGCTGGGACAACTTGTGCCCTCAGCTGCACCTCTGCCTCTTCTGCCCCCCCTGTTTTTAAGTTGGCTCCCCTCAGGGCCGGCTCCTGCTCCCCTCCTTGCTGCCTAGGCTTATCAAGTAGTCAACTACTCAACTAGCCGCTTACATTCCTAGTGTTATCTGAACAGTTCTCACAAGTCATCCTAATTATTAGGTTTGATCCTGCAAATACATCTAGAGGCCAACTCAGGTAACTGGGGTTACTTCTATCAGGAAAAGTTTGGAGGGTGTGGTTCTTAATAATCCTGTATGACAGTTGTCTAACTATTTCTTCAGAAATAGTTCTTGTTCTTGTGTACATGCTGTTGCTTAGAAATAACAACAGTGCAGGACTGCTAGTAATATAGGCCCTGATCCTGCAAAGAGATACATGCATATAGATTACTTTCCTTGTGACTGTGATGTTGCTGCAATGGTTCAAGAGTGCAGTCCCACCAGGACCCATGAAGTTATGAGGGACTATTCTTAGGCAAACTGATCAGCTGCCTAGGATGGCATATTTTGTGACCTCCTCTGGCTCCCTTCAGGGATGGTGGGGGATGAGGCTGGTGAGATGAGGCTAGTGGGGCAGTCTTGGGAAGGAAGTGGCTGCCAGCTGGGGCTTTCAGGAGCAGTAAGTGCCATTCCTCAGGCTCCAGGGAGCAACCTGTTTTCTGGGAAAGTTCCCCTCCCCCTCTCCAGCTGCTCGCCACTGCTGGTGCTGGTGAAAGTAAGGCTGTGGCTCATGGCTATTTCTTTTGGGACTGTCAGTGCTTTGGTCCACATGGACCTGCTGCTCATATAGCCCCCTGTCCTTGCCATAGCTCTGGACTTCTTCAGCAGAAGCTCATCTGGAAACGTTCTAAGGGCAGACTATATAGTGGAGGCTTGGAGGTTGCTGAGGACCAGGTGGGGCATGCAGGCTGGGATGGGCTGGAGGTGCCGAGTGCCAGAGGCAGGTGGGGTGTGTAGGCTGGAAGAGCCCCTCTGAAGACAATGAGGTGCTATTCTGGGGCAGAGTCAATTTGTTGGCTCTCATTTCATGATTCAGACGCTCAAGACTTCGAAATTCAATTTAATTAAATGTATACTTTAAAACAGGTGAATAGCATAGAAACAGAAAGAGAAAACAGGCTAAGCAAATAGCCTTTGTAATGGACATTGTTGTTGTTAATACTAATTGTACACAATTAATTACATGTTTCTGTTACAAAAATACAAATGTAATAAATGAGTTCCCTTTTCGAACATTCTGTCTTCCCAGCAATTGCTTAACAATAAAACATTTGGAACAAAAAATGTCCTGTTGCAGACATATTCCAAACAGTGTTATCATTACAAATAATCATAACATCTAACATTTTAAAAGAGATATTTCATGTATTTATTTTGAAAAATTAAAAGTATTGGCTTAAAAACTTCTGTTGGAAATGGTGAATTTTGATCTTTCTAGTTAATTACCAAGTATAGGGATCTTATGTCTTGATATTTTTGTTTTATATAGTGATTGTGACTGTACAATTGTTGATTTTTTACATTTTTCTGACATTGTCTATCGTCCAGAATGTAAAAAGAACAGATGAAAAAGAGATATTTTAGTGTGTAGAGATATGTGTGTATACATGTATGAAATATAAATACCTAACTATGTGTATCAGTGACCAGATAGTATGGTGACTGGTGCATTAGAAGTACCTAATAAAGTAAGTTGCCAATCCTGCAAACCCTTACTCGCCTGTGTAAACTGTACACATAAGTAGTTTTGTAAAGAAGGGTTTAATACATTTATAGATTAAAAGGCCAGAATGGATATGATCAGCTAGTCTGAACTGCATAACACAGGTTATAGGAAGCTCCCCCCAGTACTTTGTGGTACCTGGTGCTACTAGCCATAACTTCTGTTTGTACAATAGGGCCCCATAATAGAATGAAAGTGTGTGTGTGTGTGTGTGTGTGTGTGTGTGTGAGAGAGAGAGAGAGAGAGAGAGAGAGAGAGAGAGAATAAACCTTTTTAGAAATGAGGGAAACAGATGTTGCCTGAATCCAAGATTGGAATCCCCTGGGAAAAAATAGTCTCCTTTGGAATAAGTCTGCACCTGCCTGCTGCTACTCCTGCCATGATGGATAGATAAAGAAAAAACTGACTCAGCAATGATACTTAGAATCTCTCTCCCTTCCCCCCTTCTTTTCTCTCCTAGTTAGACTTAGTAGATAGATACTCAGATTAAACCCCACTCTCTAGATATAAACAATAACGCTGATTAAATGGATCATTTTGCCAAGGGAGATGTAGGTGGCTTGCCCATTTTTCATTCAAATGTTCAAGCTTAGAGAAATAGCTTCCAGCTCTAAACATATTGAATCACCATTAACCCACTGGAAAAGGTAGGAACACAAATACACACTTCCGATTAGATGAACACAGTTGTTTGTTTGATAACATGAGCAATTAAATGCACTGTTTATTTAGATTTTTCAACAGTGATCTTAACAAAATTCTACATGACAAGCTCTTGATTAAACTAACTATAGGAACTCAAGGTACCTTTATTAGAATATCTATCCCAGTCTAGTACGGTACCATTACAGAGAGGACCGGATAAATAACTGGTTTAAAAAGAGGCAAACAGAACTCACAAGACAAGTGTTAGCATTTTCCCGCAGTCTGATAGAACTAACATCCTACAAGAATCAGTAATTGAACTCTGCCCATTCTACTGTAGAAAAATGATCATGACATAAGAATAAAGCAAATACCTTCAAGAGCAGAATAAAATGCAAATATAATTTAAGAGCATTCAGATTTGCTAGGTGAAGTACTAGGAAAGAAGCACTTTAAAAACTAGATAAGACATCTAAGACTTGATCGTCTCATGTACTTTTACTCTCTATGAAACTGAACGAGTGTTTGTTTCTGATCTCTCAATATATAGCTATTATAGTATTTTTAGAAAGAGAAATGAAATGGAAGCACTTTTGTTTCTTTGATTATTTTTTCAAAAAACTAAAAGTCATGAAGCTTTATTGTAAAACTCACCAGATTTATAGTAGCCTTAAGAGGGATTCGTAGAATTTCAGGTCAGAAGAACCATTATGATCATCTAGTCCAGTAGTTCTCAAAACATGGTCTATGGACTACTAGTGGTCCGTGACTGTCTTACAGGTGGGCTGTGGGCTCAGTGCTCCCTCTCCCTACAGCTGGGAGCCTGCACTGGCACTCGAGCCCCACATTCTCCCCCCCCCAGTGAGGTTGGAGTGCCAGCTTCCTGTTACCTGAGGGACTTAGGTAAACAATTACTGTGGAAGCCAAAACCTGTAGTGGAGCCTAAGGCCTAAGGCAGGTTGCCCCCCCCCACAGAAGCCAGATTCGGCCTGGTGGTACGTATCTAGTCACCGTTGGATTGGGTAACCACAAATCAGGCGAGAGACCAATGTTTGGGGTCAAACCATATATTTTGAAAAGTCAAACGCAGAACAACAACAACTATATAAACCCACCCTATCCCAGAAGAGAAAGGAGATAGATAGGTCCCGAATACACAAGGGGCATACGTTACAATGTCAGAGGCGGCGATTGAGGCCTGCGACCTTCCACCCTGTGGCTAATGTGAAGCCTTAGGGGAGGACAGCAGGGCGTCCCTCGCTGACAGGGATCAGTCCAGTCGAACCCGGGTCCTCACGTCGATGGATCCTCGCCTCCAGTGGAAAAGGTAAGTCCCTTCAGGAGTTGGCACTTGATAGTCCTTCAACTCACAGTCCAATCCAGTAGGTAAGGAAGGTGGCAATAAAGTCCAAGTCCATGTGGCAGAAGCCAGCAACCAATTAAATGGGGTATCCCCACACTCACGGTGGCTATCTCACCACGACTCGAGCTAAATCCTTGTACCAATATCCACGAACAAAAATGGAGCACCACGGGAAACAGACAAACACTGACAGGACTCTAGACAGTAGACAGTGACTGACAAACAATGGCACAGACGGACAGTGGCGAACCCGAACCTTTCTTTGGTCAGGGCTTATAAACTCTTCAAGGCGGGAAAAGGGTGGTAAGGGTCGGGTGCACAGAATGGTGCTGTGTGCAACGTTCTAGAAGGGAGGAGTGCACAGTTTCTGGGTGGTGTGCAGCTCATTTGAGTGCCTAGTGCAGTTTGGGCTGAGTGCATAACTAAGGAGAGGGGTGCACATAGCATGGTACGGTGTGCACCTAATGTTTTGGCTGGAAAGGAGTTGCAAAGGGAAAAGAGACAAAATGGAATCCAAAGAGACTCCATTTTAACAAGCAATTGGGTGTATAACAATCTCTAATTATCTTTACCCAGGCAACAGTTCCTCATGTACTTTTACTCTCTATGAAACTGAACGAGTGTTTGTTTCTGATCTCTCAATATATAGCTATTATAGTATTTTTAGAAAGAGAAATGAAATGGAAGCACTTTTGTTTCTTTGATTATTTTTTCAAAAAACTAAAAGTCATGAGGCTTTATTGTAAAACTCACCAGATTTATAGTAGCCTTAAGAGGGATTCGTAGAATTTCAGGTCAGAAGAACCATTATGATCATCTAGTCCAGTAGTTCTCAAAACATGGTCTATGGACTACTAGTGGTCCGTGACTGTCTTACAGGTGGGCTGTGGGCTCGCGCTCCCTCTCCCTACAGCTGGGAGCCTGCACTGGCACTCGAGCCCCACATTCTCCCCCGCCCCCCCAGTGAGGTTGGAGTGCCAGCTTCCCAATGCATGGGGAGGTGGGGTGACCCTCGCAGGCCAGATCTAGCTCACAGGAGAAGGAAGCGGCTCCTTGCACTGCCGCTCCCCCCCCTCTCTCCAGCTGGGGAGGAATGGCTGCATAGGAAACTGTTTGCCTGGAGGCTTTACCTGCTCATATTGGCTAGAATCATGGCCAATGGGAGCAGCGAAGGGCATGGAGCCAGGTAAGCACCCCTGTCTCCCTTATGTCCAGACCCGCACCTCCATCCTCTTCATGAACCCCTCCCGCTGAGACCTTGCACCCCGATCTTGCTCTTGCACCTTCCCTTCCTCCCAGATTCCCCCACTCTCATTCCATCCTTGCACTCAACCTGCCACTCAGAGCCCACCACCCTTAGTCTGCTCCAGCTCCCAACCTCCTTCCCAGAGTCCCCTACCCTCAGCTTCCTCTTGCACCCAGCCTCCCAGCCAGACCAGCATCCTCAGCCTGCTCCTGCATCTACCTCCCAGCCAGACACCGCATCCCCACCGCCTCCTGCACCCATTTTGTCATCATGAGTGGTTGGCTGGTGGTCCGAAGATAGGACTGTGTTGGGCAGGGTGGGCCATGGGACAAAAAGTTTGAGACTCACTGATCTAGTCTGATCTCCTGCACAGTAATTTCACCACTTGATTCTTGCATTGAGTCCAATAATCTGCTTTTCTTGAACTAACGCATATCTTTTAGAAAGGTTTGTGTCTGGACACAGACTGCCCATGGGATCATGATGGTGGGGGCTGCATGCCTGCCAGCCCCTGCCACCTCACTGAGCTGCACATGCAGTGAGGTGAGTGGCTCTGTGACTCATCCGAACACTTATCCTGCAGCCACACAGCAGAACAAGATGACAGCAGCCGGCAGAAGTGGGGCACAGAGCTGCTGCCAGACTGACCCTATGGCAGGAGGAGGTGAGCAAAGATGACCCAACCCAAACCCTAGAAAGCTGGGTTCTTTTCACACCAAAGCCAAACCTGACACTTGCAGTCTGGTCCCATTATGTTTGGGTCAGGTTGCAAGGCTCTCATCTTGTCAGCCTCAGTTTAGGACAAGCTCTTTACAAGTTCTTTCTGGGTGATAGCATATAATAACACTTCAAAATACGAGTGAATGATGTTGCTTTCTAGTGGCTGGGAAAGAACCTACTTTTACCAGCCACTGAAGAAAGTTCATAGTTCATGTGGCAGAGGTCTGTTTCTAGAGGTAAGGAATGAAGGTTCTAATGCCAACTCTGCATGTGTATATTTCCAAAACACGTTGCTAAACCTACATTTGTTAAAATAACTTATTAAAGAAGCAACAGTTCCTAAAACAAACACTACTAAAAAGACAATGAGCCATCATACTCTGTGGAGACAGTAGTATGTAAATTTCTCTTGATTTGAAATGAATTCACACCAGGATTTCAGTCAAACAAGTGAACGAGCACATTCTGCCTGAGTGAAAGTTGTGAAACACTGTGAGGGAAAAGAAGAAGAAATATCATTAACTTTCCAAAGATTCATAGATGCCCAAGGCAGAAGGGACCATTGTGATCAAGTCTGACCTCCTATATAATACAGGCTCTACCCTCTTCTCCTTCTTTCCCCCAAATTCCTAAAGCATATAGTTTAGAAAAACATCCAATCTTGATTTAAAAATAGCCCGTGATCCATCACAACCATTGAATATTGTTCCAGTGTTTAATTAACCTCAATGATAAAAATTTACACCTTTTTGCAGCTTCATCAGGAGATACTTTTCGCACAGCCCTTTGATCTCAGCTCTATAGACCTGCGTGGGAGACATTCAGGTATTTCATGTTAATGATGAGCTTTTAATGTTTCTTTAAATATTTAGTGTTAGAATATTTATCCAGCATTGATCAGGTCCTTAACTCAATTAATTTTTGTTTTTTTTAAATAAAATGAAAATGTACATGCTTCATTTAAATCATTGCTCTGGGGTGAAGCAGGGGATGAATGGGTTCAGTATGTAGGATGTCTTGGGGAGAGAGGACTACCCCAGCCCTCTCTCACCACAGCTGCTTGAGGTCAAGTGAGAAGCACCTCTCCATGGCCACTACAGCTCCAGAGGGCAAAACTGGGGGAGGGGTGCATGTCCCCCAGCTGGGGCAGGTCCAGATTCATCTGCTCCCTGTACTCCCCAGCCATAGTGAGGAATGCAGCAAACTGTGCACTTTCCCCTTGCTCCCTGATGAAGGGGAACCACCAGCAATGTTCACCATCCTCCTAGTGAAATAGTTTTCCCTAATATCCATCCTAGACCTTCCCCACTGCAACTTGAGACCATTGCTACTTGTTCTGTCATCTGTCACCACTGAGAACAACCTCCCTCCATCCTGTTTGGAACCTCCCTTCAGGTAGTTGAAGGCTGCTACCAAATCCCCCCTCACTCTTCTCTTCTGTAGACTAAATAAATCTAAATACCTCAGCCTCTCCTCATAAGTCATGTGCTCCAGCCCATCTAATCATTTTTTATGTCCTCCACTGGACGCTCTCCAATGTGCCCACATCCTTTCTATAATGGTAGGGCCCAGAATTGGCTCACCAGTGCTGAATAAAGGGGAATAATCACTTCCCTAGATCTGCTGCCCATGATCCTACTAATGCACCCCAATATGCTATTAGCCTTCTTGACTATAAGGGCACCCTGTTGATTCATATCCAGCTTCTTGTCCGCTGTAATCCCCAGGTCCTTTTTTGCAGAACTGCTGTTTAGCCAATCAGTACCCAGCCTGTAGCAGTGCATGGGATTCTTCTGTCCCAAGTGCAGGACTCTGCACTTATCCTTGTTGAACCTCATCAGATTTCTTCTGGCCCAATCCTCCAATTTGTTTAGGTCATTCTGGACCCTATCCCTCCAGTGTATTTACTTCTCCCCCATCTTAGTGTAATCTGCAAACTTGCTGAGAGTACAATCCATCCTCTCATCCAGGTCATTAATCAAGATGTTGAACAAAACCAATGCAAAACCAACCCTTGTGGTACTCTGCTTGATGCTGACCACCAATCAGACATTGAGCTGTTGACCACTACTCGTTGAGCATGACGATCTAGCCAGTTTTGTCAACCTTACAGTCCATATATCTGATTTGTACTTCTTTAACTTGCTGGCAAAAATGCTGTGGGAGATTGTATCAAAAGCCATAAACTAACAGATATCAAGATGCTGGCATATTTTTAATAGGTACCAACACGAAGCATTTACATGCCTTTACTTGTTCACCATACCAAAACAAAGCATTTACGCTCAATAGGCAAATCATACCAATTGCCATTTGCCTTCTTTCAACCATTCTGTTAATTACTTACATTTTCTATAAATACTTATTTATTTATTAGCACGTGAAAAAACCTAGAATTAAACTAACTCCAAAGCTAACTATTCAAACTGTGAATGCTTCAAATCTTAACTGTAAACTTAGCATTAGGGTTTAGTAAACAGTGTGCGATAATCCTATTGTGACTGGAAGCTATACATTTTCATTTCAGCACCATTTGATCTGGTTGAGTTCAGTTACTATGAAGAAGAAAATAGTTTACTGATTGCAGTGCCACTGTATATTAACTAACTTGAAATAAGGAAAACTGGATCCTCCTCCACAATCCCACCCTGATGGAGGCTGATGCTGGGCGTGTCATGGCAGGAGTCAATGACGACAATGGGGTGGGGAGGGAGAGAGGGGAGTAACTGGCATCCCTCCCAGGATGGCATCAGCTGCTCATAGAAGCAGCAGGTGTGTGGTGCCACCCCAGAGCAAGAACTTTGCTCCCTGGCCATAGTGTAGGCCTGCTGGAGTACTTTTATTTTCATGTGGACCTGGTTGAAGATCCGTATGTGTCCGTTCTCCACCAGGCTGGTGACCTTCTGGCTGTACATGTCGGCATTCCTCCTCTTGGTGTGGAGATCCTGGATGTTGGTATCCTCCCCCCAGACCTCAAGGAGGTCCAGGATCTCTGTACCAGTCCAGGCCGATGCCCTCTTTTGTCCCTGGCTAGGGCCATCTGAGGGTGCTGCAGGAGTGCTGGCAGCCATGGGAGGGCGCAGAGGGAGCTCTGGCGTCCGACATGGCTCCAATGAAGGTTCTTGTGTGACGTTGGGCTAGCAATGCTATCCTGGTGCCACAAGGTGCCTTTCCCTTCTGCTTGCAGCTTTAAACTCTGCAGGAGAAGAGGACCATTGGAGTTATCAAGGGTGTGGCCAGAGCAGCCACAAGTACAGCTGTGAGAGACCTCTGGAGGCTAATTGTTTCAAAATAGCAGCAGCTGAGCATCCACACTAACAATATTTAGAAATAACAATTTTGAAATAAGCATTATAACTTGGTTTGCTAATAAAACAATGACTGGTCCTGTGCCAGCTGCGAGCCTGACACATCCACCACCTCCTGCACCATTCTCCCAACTCCATGGGATCCGCCATAGAAAGTGTACCCGGAAGGCCTGCCTTGGGACCACATGTCCCTCATCCAGGGGTTCGATGAGCACTAGGAGTGGGCCACCAACCATGAGGAGTGCTGGGCTGACTGGGAGCAGTGGGAGACCATGTGGTAGGAGCTGTTGCATGGCCACACGTATGGAGTAGGCCACCAGCCACCTTCCCACCTCCCTGATCCCCCAACTTCCCACCCCTACTCCCTAACTGCCTGCTCTCCCAACTCCCTGCACCTGCCCTTGTCTCCTGGCTTCTCCTTCTAGTCCCCAGGGTCTACCAGAGCCCCCAAACATCTGGTGGTGGGACCTCCTGGGCAGCCAAAGCCTCCGAGGTACCCAAGGCAGATGCCACTCCCAGCCCCATCCCTGAGTCCTCCTCCTCCCTCCCCCATTCCAGGTTCTTTCCTCAGTCCCTCCCTATTGTATCCTGTAAATAACAAAAGAGTTGTTTGTTAAAAAAAAAAGTCTTCTTTATTTGGTCTGCAGGGGAAGGGGGAAGGTGAGAAAGTAAGGCAGGGGAACGGAGGGTTACCAAGTGTAACCAAAGCACGGCATGAGTTTGGTGTCTTGCGAAGGGGTAGGCAGTGGAAAAATGGTGTGTGAGATGTGACTAGAGAGGAGCCCCTTTAAGCACATGTCTCAGCTAGCCTCAGCAAGCATCTACTGGAAGTGTCTGCCCTCCTGGTGCTGTCCCCAGAGTGCTTCTGGGGTCTTTAAATGCAATGCGGGCTCCAATCAGCATGGACATGCTATTTCAAAGTAATTCTGTGCTATTTCGATTCTGCCTTGTAGTGTGGACACCCTATTTCAAAATAGTTATTTTGAGAGTTATTATTTCAAAATAAGTTATTTCAAAATAATTGCCTACATATAGTAACAGGAGCTTTCGTGGGCATAACCCGCTTCTTCAAAAGGAGCAAAAAGGAGCTCCACTCATCTGAAGAAGCAGGTTGTCCTCAAGAAAGCTCATGATACTATATATATATATTTTTTGTTAGTCTCTAAGATGCTACAGGACCACTCATTTTTTTGTTATAGACTAACACAGCTTTCCCTCTTTGGTTTGCTAATGTTTGTCCAAAAACTTCGTTTTCCTTCCCTTTCCCCCTTTAAAAAATAATACTTGGCCTTGCATGACCGCTGGGGGAAAAAATGAATTATGGGTGATGTTACCTAAAGTGGTCCCAATCTTGTACATTTTTATTTACACTGAAGAATTAAAATCAGTGGGTCCACAAATGTGAGTAAGGTTTGTTTGCATAAGTAAGAGTTTGAAGGATCGAGGAAGTACTGACTTACCAGGAGAGGATGATGGATGAATGAAGTTGTTTGGCCCATTGGTGATTTTGCTGGAGAGGATGTAAGAAAACCAGTCTGTGGAGATGGTCAGATAACTTTTTTTTCAATCTATTTTAATATATTTAGTGTTTTTGTCTTTTCTTTTTGACAGTATTTACTGATCATACTGAAAGGCCTGAGTTTGCAATGGGCTGATGTTTGCATGAAGAGCTTAAAAACAGGAAATGCACAACAGAACAAAATTCTTAAATGATGGGAAAGCAGAACAAGGGACACTGTCAGGGGAGTGAGACTTTGAATGCTCTCTTCAGAATCGTGGGCTGTCTGACATAAAAAATGACTGTTGGCAGCTTTGGTGAGTGGTCTGATCTCAGTTATGTTCCTCAGGGTCATTTATGTTCCTCAGGGTCGTAATGACCTAAACAAGGGTGGAGTAAAATGGAAAAGAGCCATTCTTATTCCCAAACAATTCTGTTCGCAATTGCTTGTTTGTGTGGGTGTGAACCTAAATTACTTTGCAAACTGCAGGCACAGGCACATTTGTTTCATATGAGGTAAGATGGGGAAACTGGCCTGCTCCCATATTGGGGCTGTTCTGGTTTTTCTATTCCATGTAGAATTCCTTGACCTCTCTCTGTGCACCTAACAGTGCACCTTTCCTTGTCTGTGTAGTGAGTTAAAGGTATACGTGGCTGCTGACGTCTGTTGGTCTTACGCTGACTGAATGTACACCAGTCTTTGAAACAAGCCATTGTGGCTTATTTATGGAGAAAGAGATAAAAGTTGTGGTTTTGTCAAATTGAGCTGTAATGTAATATAACTAAGGATATAAATAATTTATTCTGGGGAAAAAAGAAACCCATCAACAGCATGTTTAAGGTTGGAGTCCAGTTGCTTCTTCAACTGTGGGCTGACAAGTAGGAGACATTTCAGTGCATAGGATAATTTGTTTTAGAAAGTTATAAGTGGCCAAAAACAGGGTTTTGGATAAGTATCAGAGAGAACTGCAGACAGGGACTAAGGAGGTTTCTGACCAATGGGAAGGGAAAACAGAGTTGTTATTTAGGAATGTTTAGAAATGGACTTTTGTACCATCCCAAAGTGAACAGAATTAATAAAGAACTTGAATTAAAATTCTGCCAAAAAGTGTGAAAAACAAAAAGGCCAATGTCATCAGCACTCTTCTCTGGCAAGTAAAACTACACATAACTTTTGTTACAAAATTGAAAACTGACCAAAACCATAATAATAATAGTAATAATAATAATTAATAATTTTGGCCGAGTTTAAATGGAAAAATTGGAGCTTCCTTGTAAAGGAGGGTACCCTAGATGGCAAAGGAAAGGTAAAAGGAAAATGTCTGGGGTTCAACAGTAGAGACAAAATGGGCCAATGTGATGGGGAGTCCACCCTACAGTAGGGTTGCCAAGTCTTTGGTTTTCGTTTGGAATGCATAGTCAAAAAAAGGAGCCTGGTAGCTCTGGTCAGCACCACTGACCGGGACGTTAAAAATCTGGTCAGCAATGCAGTGGGGCTGGCAGGCTCCCTGCCTGCACTGGCTCTGTGTGGCTCTTGGAAATGGCTGCCATGTTCCTGCAACCCCTAGGCACAGAGGCAATCAGGGACGTTCTGTGCACTGTTCCTTTCCTGACACCAGCTCCGGAGCTTCCATTGATTGGGAACTGTGGCCAGTAGGAGCTGGGGGCAGTACCTGTGGGTTCAAAGAGCCATGTGGCCACCCCTCCACCTAGGAGCCAGACATGCTGGCTGCTTCTAGGAGCTGGATGTAGCCAGGACAGGTAGGGAGCCAAGTAACAGCCTATTGTACTGCTGACTGTTAGCCATATGAGGTAAGTGCTGCCTGGCTGGAGCCTGCACGCCAAACCTCCTCACGCACCCCAACTCCTGGCCCCAGGGTGGAATCCTCTCCCGCACCCTAACCCCCTCCCAGAGCCTGCCCACCCTCTCACACCTAGTTAAGATGACTTGTACTCAGCAGGCATGTCTGCACTATAAATGTATGGTAGCGAAATTGCGCCAATGCAACTGCACTGCTGCAGTGCTCCTGGTGACTGTGATGTAAGAACCTCTGAATAACTCCACCTCTACAAGAGATGGTAGCTGCATTGGTGGGAGAAGTTCTCCCACTGACATAGTGCTGTCTTTGCTGGCACGTAGGTCACATAACTATATTGCTGAGGGATGTGCATTAGTCACAGCTATGTCCTGTTCTACAGTTAGGTTGACATAGGACAACTCTCTTCAACCTAACTATGTAAACATCTACACTAAAATATAGCTCCCAGAGATGTAACTCACCTCCTGCACTGACTCAGTAACTCCATCTCTATGAGAGGCATAGTACTTAAGTCAATGTAATTCATTCCTCCAGTTCCCATTAAGGATGTTAAATATTGGTTAAATGAATAGTCGATTAACCTCGTGAATTCTTATTGGTTACTCAACTATTCTATAGCCCCTGGGGGTGAGGCTGGCAGCCAGTGTGCTCTGGCCCCTCTCCCGAGGAGCCCCACTGGCACTCCATGCTTCTGCCCCTGTATCAGAGGCAGCAGCGCAGGGTGCCAGGTGGGAGCTGGTCCATGAGGGGAGCCAGTTTAAACACCAGATGATACAAAGGCAGCAGCGCGGGCTGGCAGCAGCCCCTATCCGGGGGGAGGAGGGACTGAGTTCCCAGATCTGGTGTGAGCCAGAACTGAGCCGGGCTGCCTGCCCACCTAGCTCCTAATACACTCTAAATGCAGAGCTGCAGCGGGGGTAGGTCCCAGACCTGGCGCAAGCCAGGACTGAACTGGGCTGCTGACCAGCCTGCTAAAAAATGTACTGGCAAGATGGGGGAAATGCTAGTAGTTAGGGTTGCCAAGTGTCCGGTATTGACCCGGACAGCCTGGTATTTTTGCCTTCTGTCCAGTAAAAAAATTCAGAAAATACCGGACACCTAAAATGTCCGGTATTTTCTGATTTTTTCCCGGCCAGGAGGCAAAAATCCCGGGTGCTTACCTGGTTCTGCAGGGGAGCTGCCTGGCCTGGATCAGGAAGACAAGATGGCCACCGGCAGCCTGTTAGATTCAAAAAGTCTCAAAGTCATTTCTTAAAGGGGCCATGCTGGTTTTTTAATTTTTTAAATTTTTGTATTTTTTTTTTGCTTAATAACTCTCGGGGTCCTTTCTTTTTTCTCAACAACTTTGGTCTCCCCCCTTTTTTTTTCTCAAAAGAATTTTTTCCTGGTGTTTTTTTTTTGGGGGGGGGGGGTGTTCGGTATTTTTGCTTAAACCATCTGGCAACCCTACTTGTAGTCTACTCTATAGCATTAACCTATAAGCGTTTGCATATCAATTAATTGGTTAATTGACTACAGTATTACATCCCTAGTTCCCATGCATAGTGGTAGCTATATCTGCAGGAGAAGCTCTCTCACTGACAAAGTACTACCCACATCAGCATGTAAGTGGGCATAAGTTATATCCCTTAGGAAGTGGCTAATTCACATCCCTGAGCGATATAACATATTTTGACTTAAACTATGGTGTAACCATGAGTTTAGGTCAAATTAATTTTGTGGTGTAGAAATACCCTGAGCAACATAATTATACAGAAGTAATTTTGTAGTGTAGACTAGGGCAGATTGTCATCTCTGCAAAGCCATCTCTAAACTAAAGACAAGGAAGAGGTGGGTGGAGCAGTTTTTTTATCGTAAGTAAACAACACATAATTCAAGAGACTTTTCAAGGTGAAATGGCCTCTTAACATTTCTCCATTCCCAGGGTATATCTACACTGAAAAGTTTTGCCACCAAAAGTGATGCTGACATGCAGAAATCGCCAAAGAAAAGTCACTAACGTGTGTTCACACTTGTTCCCTCTGTTGACAGATCATGTTCACATTTTTAGCTTCCTTATTGACGTGAGCAATGAAGTCTGGGTATGTATCCCACAGTGCCTAATGACACTATCTGTCACTGGGCGTTTTGGGAATGTGGAACAGATTAGGTGCCTCTTGGGACCATGCAAAATGTCCTGTCAGGCACTGTTTTGTTTCCCAACCCTCCAGAAGTTTCTGGCTTCCTTTTGCACCATTTTCCCAACTGCCATTCTTTGCTGTGCACTCCAGCATCACTGTGAGAAAGCACTGATCCTACACTTCTCTCCTATGTTCTGTTCAGTATTGTGAGATCATCAGGCATTGCAGCAGAGTTGCTCTTGAAATTACTAACAGTGGAAGAAGACTCATAGGCAGCTGACATTCTGTGTGAGATGGACAGCAGCAACCTGTCCTTGCATTTGGCACTCACAGAGCAGCTGTACAGGGTAGACTGCCCCTTGGACTAGAGAAACCAGCACTAATTGGTGGGATCGCATCATCAGGCAGGTGTGGGATGAAGACCAGTGGCTACAGAAATTGTGCATGCATAAATCAACCTTCCTGAAGCTGTGTGCTGAGCTGGTCCCTAAACTGCGGTGCAAGGGCACCAGAATAAGAGCTATCCTCTTGGTAGAGAAGTATATGGCAAATGCTGTCTGGAAGCTGGCAGTTCCTGAGTGCTACCAAGCAGTTGCAAATCAGTTTGGACTGGGGAAGTCTACAGTTGAGGGTGCACTATTGCAAGCACATAGGGCAATAAAATTGCATTCTGTTATGGAGGACCATCACTCTGGGGAATGTGCATGACATACCAGATGGCTTTGCAGAGATGGGCTTTCCTAACTGGGGGTGGGGTAAATAAATGACATAGAGTTTTAGCTTCAGACCACATTGTCACAAAGTGAATCAAGAGGAAGGCATACTTCTTAAAGGGGCTTGTGGATCACCATGAGTATTTCACAGACATCAATGTGGAGTGGTCTGAAAGGTGCATGACACTCATCTTCAGGAACACTGGCCTGTGCAGAAAACTGCAGGTGGGGATTTTCTTTACAGACCACAAGATTACAGTGGGGGATGTGGAAATGCACATTGAAATCCTTATCCCTTACAGCCCTGGCTCATGAAAACTTATACAGGATGCCTTGACAGTAGTAGTAAGGAGAATTTAACAACAGGCTAAGCTGGTACCACATAGTAGTGGAATGTGCCTTTGGCAGATTGAAGGGAAGATGGAGGTGTCCTGATGGCATGTTAGACCTTATAGAGGTGAATATTACCATGGTTATAACTGTGTGCTGCACTTTGCATAATCTCTTTGACTTAAAGAGTGAAATGTGTGCTGAGGGGTGGAGCACTGAGGGTATGTCTGTACTACAGAGTTTTGTTGGAAAAACAGCTGTTTTTCCGACAAAACCTGTGTTACGTCCACACCGCAATTGTGTTCCTCTGAAAGTAAATCGAAAGAACAGAGGGTTTTTCGGTGTTGGTAATCCTCTTTCCACGAGGAAGAAGGCTTTTTCCGAAAGAGCTCTTTCGGAAAAAGGTGTGTGTGGACAGGGAGGAGGGTTTTTTTTTTTTCTGAAAAAAGGCATCCAGGAAATAACACAGGTGCCCTGGTGGGCATCCCGTCCCAAGTAATCAGGACTCTATAGTTTCTGTCTCCTGGCCCCTCTTAAAGCTGCAGGCACCCTGAACAAGCCTTGTGGCAGGAAGCTGACCTGAGAGCAGCACCTCACCACGGGGCTCTCCCTGTCACAGGCCTTGTCAGCCATGGCAGAGCCTCAAGCCCCCTGCAACTTCCCTGGCCCTCACGGGGAGCAGCCCCAGGAGTCCCAGAGGCATGCACCCTCCTACTCCGGAGCAGAGTTCCTGTCCCTCCTCGAGCTGTGGGGCGAGGAGGACACCTTGCAGGATCTCCGCTCCAAGGCGCCGATATGCAGAAATATCTGAGCGCATGGCCGAGTCCCTGGAGGAGCACGGACACCCACACCCACCCTAAACCGGAACAGATTCGGAGTAAGGTGAAAGAGCTCCATTAGGAATATGTCCAGGCTAGAGAGCGCAGCTCGCACTCAGGGGCAGGAACCCACACCTGCCCCTATTACCAGGAGCTGCATCAAATCCTGTGGGGTGGGGAAACGTCTTCCCCACCCATTGTTATCGACTCCCACCTCGAGACTCCCAACGTTGCCTGGCCAGAGTTCATGGCAGAGGAGGAGCAGGAGGACCAGGAGCAGGTGCTGGTCAACCAGGATGTCTCCCAGGCCTCGTCGGACGCCGGGGAGGGATCTTCAGGTGCGTGGTCTTAGTTTGTCACACACACAGGGTGGGGGAGGCGGGTGCACAGGGGAGGAGCGTGAGTGTCGCTTGGGCTGCTCAGGCTGGACATTGTGCTGCAGTCCACTCATGTGGAACCATGTGCAGCGTTAGTGTGCGACACACAGATGCAGCAGGCAGCCCCTGAGCATGGGTGGGATCCTGCCTCCAGGCTCAGGGGGCCACACATCCGGCCGGGTGTGGGGCCCTCCCAGCACCTGCCATGGCTGGAAGCAGGCTAGCCAAAAGGATGCAGGCATGACCCCAGACACACCGAGGAGTGTTTTCCACAGCCAGGACTGAGGGGCAAGCCACACCACCCTTGCCAGCTGCCACAGCCTGGGGGACCTGAAGGCGCTCCAGGGTCCAGGAGGATCTCATGCGCTAACATGTCAGCATCTGCGCGACATGCAGCAGATCCTGGCACAGAAGGTCCTCAAGTACACTGAGTGGCAGAACCGTGCATGGGACCAACTCATGCAGCGGTGTGGTACCATGTGTGCCATCATGTCACGCATGATGGCACAACCGCCTGCTGTTGCTCCTCCTGCCTTCCACCCTCCTGCCCCCAGTATGCCCATTCCCCCTCTGCCTGCCCCCCATGCGATGCCTCTGTTCCCTCCCCAGGTGATGCCCATGCCCCCTCCCCAAGTGATACCTATGCCCCCTTCCCCTGTCTCACATGCCATCCCTGACCCCACTCCACCCCCCCTCCTGCCCATCCCCCTGTGGTCCCCAGACCCACACAACCCCAACGAGGTCCCTGCATCTGAGGTGGCACATCGAGCCAGCCCCGATGCCACTCCGAGCCCCCTTCCCCTCCAGGTTGCGAGCCCCCCTTCCCCTGCCTACCTGTTTTTAATGAAAGATAAGAACAGATTTAATTTTGTTGGAAACCAAACAGGTGTTTTTATCGAGAGGTCAGGGAAGGGGTGAAGGGAGGGGTTGTGGTGGGGAAGGGATAGGGCAGCAATCCAGAGGCCCCTACTGGGGAGGCCCCAGGGAGAGTTACTGGGGTCCTTGAGAGACCCTCTCCCTCAGGACCTCCTGGATGCGCACCCCGGCCTGATGGGCCTGATGGATGGTAGCTGTTCTCGGCTGCTCAAACGCTTGCCCCTTGCGGCTAGCGTCTGCCCCCCTTCCCGGGAGGAAGGCCTCCCCCTTCCTCTCCACAATGTTGTGGAGGACACAACATGCCATGACCACCTCAGGGATGTTGTGCTCCCCTACATTGAGGCAGGTCAGCAGGCACCTGAAATGTGCCTTGAGGTGGCTGAAGGTGCACTCCAGCTGAATCCGGGCCCGGTTCAAGCGGACATTAAATTGGTCCCTACTAGGGTCCAGGTGGCTGGTATAGGGTTTCATAAGCTGTGGAACGAGGGGGTAGGCTGCGTCCTCCACGATGCACAGTGGCATCTGCACATCCCCAACTGCAAATTCACAGTGGGGGAAGAATGTGCCCACCTCCAGCTTCCTGCACAGGCTGGAATTACAAAACACGCGGGCATCGTGTGCCCTGTCTGACCACCCAACAAAAATGTCTGTGAATTGTCCACGGTGGTTGACCATAGCCTGCAGCACCATAGAAAAGTAGCCCTTCCTATTAATGTACTGGGCTGCTCAATGCTCTGGTGTGCGGATCGGGATGTGGGTCCCATCAGTGGCTCTGGCACAGTTTGGGAACCCCAAGGCAGCAAATCTAGCCATGATTGGGTGCAGGTCTCCCGGACGGATGACCCTCCACAGCAGGATGGAGTTGATGGCCCTCACAACCTGCAGAGGGAGACAAACAAACACACAAAACAGAGAATGAGAAAGGAAGTGCCTGAGCCCTTAGGAAGTGCCCGTCCTCCTCCCATCCCCTCCCTTCCCCCCATAAATGCCCCAGGAGCCACCCCCTATGAGTCCGCCCCCCTCCAGCAGCAGGACTGTATGAGGTCGGGACAGCACAACTCCCTGGGGACGGGGCTTCGCCCACACCCCTACTCCACCCCCCACAGTCCCCACCCCTTTTCTCTATGGTCCCCCTTTTCCAGGACTCCCCATGCAGAGACTGCAGCCCCAGAGTGCCTTACCTCCATAAGGAGGGCCCTGATGGTGGACTTCCCCACACCAAACTGGTTGCCCACTGATCAGTAGCTGTCGGGGATGGTGAGCTTCCAGAGAGCTATTGCGACCCACTTCTGCAGGCAGGCTGCAGGTGGATGTCACGTCTCCAGCGGGTGGGGGCGAGCCAGGCACATAGCTCCAAAAAGGTGGCCTTCCACATGCAGAAATTTTGGAGCCACTGCTGGTCCCTGTGCTCCATGACCAGACAGTCCCACCAATCTGAACTGGTGTCCAGCCTCCAAAAACGCCTCTCCACTGTTGGGTGTGGTTGCCAGAGTGTCCCCAGAATGAATCATAGAATCATAGAATACTAGGACTGGAAGGGACCTCGAGAGGTCATCGAGTCCAGTCCCCTGCCCTCATGGCAGGACCAAATACTGTCTAGACCATCCCTGATAGACATTTATCTAACCTACTCTTAAATATCTCCAGATATAATGAGCTCAGGGTCGAGCTTGGTCAGGACCAGGAAGGCAGCTGGCACAAAGTGCTGCAAAACTGCAGCATGGCCATGTGGGGGCCATCGCATGTCCAGGGACAACTCTGGCTCCATGGCTCACAGGAAAAAGCTGAGGCATCCACAAAAGCTGGCCAACCACAGCAGGCACTGCGAGAGCTTTGCTGTCCCTTGAAGAAGTATGCAAGCACGCAGCAGAAGCAGAGAAACGGCTGTCCAAGAGGGTCTCTTTAAGCGCATGTCTCTGCAAGTCTCCGGCACCAGCACTGGGAAGCAACTGGTGACCTAAAGCCCTGCCTGAAGTGGTTCTGGGTGGCCTTTTATGTGAGAGAACGTCCAATCAGTCTGGACACTGTCTTTCAAAAAAAGCATATCACTTTTTCGATGCGCTTTTCTGTGTGGACGCTCTCTTTGGAAGATTTTTTGGAAGCTCTCTTCCGAAAAAAGCTTCTTCTGAAAGAAGCCTGCAGTCTAGACATAGCCTGAGTCTTAGAGCTTGGCTGCAGAGTTTGCGCTAGGGCTGTTAGAGGATCCCAGAGTGCTGCTATTAACATTAGGGAAGCTTTGAGGAAGTACTTTGAGAATGAGAGACACTAAAATCTACCTTTTTATGGTTGTTTCCCTGCTGCATCCCATTTAACATCCCATGTGCCATATTCCCCTGCAAGAAAATGTTTGAATAGTGTGCAGAAGAGAAAAGTAAGGGTTTGATAGCAGCTTTCAACTTCCTCAAGGGGGGTTCCAGAGAAGATGGAGTGAGGCTGTTCTCAGTGGTGACAGATGGCAGAACAAGGAGCAATGGTCTCAAGTTACAGTGTAGAAGGTCTAGGTTGGATTTTAGGGAAAACTATTTCACTGGGAGGGTGGTGAAGTACTGGAATGTGTTACCTAGGGAGGTGGTGGGATCTCCATCCCTAGAGGTTTTTACGTCTCGGCTTGACAAAGCCCTGGCTGGGATGATTTAGTTGGGATTGGTCCTGCTTCGGGCAGGGGGCTGGACTCAGTGACCTCCTGAGGTCTCTTCCAGCTCTAGGATTCTATGATTCTACCTGGGAGCAAAGTGATAATCTGTGGTTTGTGGAACAGAAGCTAAAATCGTACCATTAAAAAAGTTTTCCTTTATTGATCAAGACAAATTATAGTGCTTCACATGAAAGCACTCATGTTTGCTGGTGAGGGAGGGTTTTGGAAAGGGTAAAGCCTCACAACTGTGTTTAGGTCCAGCTAGCATAATCAAAGTTGGGAGAGGGGATGGAGAGCAGGGGAAACTGAGGACTCCCAGAGAGTGAAAAGGAATGTGTGGGTGTAGAGAGTGGGTTAATAGACAAAGAATTCTGTATGTGCTGCAGGGGAGGTTGAGCCTGGATCTGATCACTCTGCCGATTAATTAAACACTTGAGCATCTTGGTTTGTTCCTCCATGACTTTCTTATCAATAATGTCTCTCTGTAAAACTGCCAACTCTCTTCAGTTGTTTTTCCTCTTAGTCTTGCTTCCCATGGGACCTGACCTGCCACTCTCTGAGTAGTTACAGCTTGCTGTAGTAAGTGATAAACCCCGTGTCTGTTGGGGTGCAGTTGTGGCATGTAGCCTCAGTTCCAGGTTAGTGCTGCTACAGAGCCATGGTGCTTCCCTTGGAGCCGGGGAGGCCTCATGCTCCTTGGTTGCACTGAGGAGATGGTAATTTGCCATATCCCTTCACCAGGTGCCTCATACTTTTCCCACCCCACATTCTGCCATGAGTTATGGGGGGTACTGCGACCACAGTACCATGCCTTCCAACAGTGCGATCCCATGATGCGGGGCGGGGGAGAGGGAAGAAGCAACTTAGTAGCGGCCTTTAGGCTCCACTAAAGCTCCTCACTCCCTAATAGCCCACTTTCCAGCCATGCAAGGACGGGGCACAATGTATTTCCTAATAGATCCTAATCACTAACAAAATATAACTATAAATTACTGGCTGAATCTTGGTCTCTGTTACACTGGTGTAAATGCTGCTTTGAATGTTTTCATGGTGTTTGTTTCAATACAAGGTGCTTCGTATGGGTTGGACTGAAATTCCAAGGTCTGGCAGGTCACAGGGGTATAGCTGAAGACAGGATTTAAGCCAGTATTTGTTGTTTCAGAGAAATGGTGATTTACATTTGTTTCGAAAATGATATTTGCATTTTAGTGAAATGATCTGTAACCAATATAGAAACCATGCAACAAAGACAAATCACTTTCTCAGGCTAATAATGCATCACTGGTGATGCATCATGGTCATTTATACCTGTACAGTAGTATCATTCCAAACATAACAGCATAAACTTGTGCACTCGTGCGCTACATAGAAAATTTGCAAAGGTTTATTTTTCAGTTGTTTCTGATAGTCTCCCTTTTTGCATTCTTCTGCAATATAAAGATTCAGTTCACGTCCAGTGTTATTATCTAGATTTTACTTTCTATGCTAAGAATTAGCTAATAGTTGATTAGACAACTTTTAGATTCAAATGATGGAATTTGTATTTCTGATCTAAAAAAATGCTTGCTAAATTGGGGTATGATTTTTGGCAATAATGCTTGTGTTATCAAGCCACATTTTTGGGCAAGATGGAAGGGAGCATTGTGAATACTTTTTGATATGTACCTTCCTTCTTGTTATAGTTTAATTTCCCAGAGTGAAGCTGCCATATAATAGCATAAAGTTTGAAGAGGAATGCAGAGACCAACACTAAATCCTCAGCTAGTGTAACTTCAGTGGCATTTACACCAATTTACATCAGTGTGGGTCTGGCTCCACACAGCATTTTTTGATGATAAATGAAATATTTACAGAGAAGTCCCTATTATAATGCACTACAAAATTCATTTTAAAAATGTGTGTGTATGTGTGTGTGTGTTGTTCTGAATCTGGATTATCAGGCAATTGCTGTCATGCTCTATTTAAACCACGTGAAGAAAAGTAGCTGAGCCTCATGGAGTTAATCAGTGGTAAGAGGAACTCTATAAAGTGAACAAAGATATTCCCAGCTTCTCTGTGCCTTTTTCTCAAGTATGTTTGAGAAGTCGACAGTGAGACTTCCAAAAATCTCTCTTGTCTACAAAGGAAATTATATTTTCATGCAGACAACTTCATAAATATTACAGGCTCCTTATATTAATTCTGCCTGACTGGTTCTTGTTTTGAAAAACCTGGAGGCCAGATGCTGGTAGGAGGTTAGGCTTCCTGGCAATAACCCACTTCTGTAGAAAAGAAAAATGTTCTGCAAAGAATAATGAAGAGCTGGCTTTCCAAAATTTGGGATAATTTTATAAATTTACAACCAAAACATAATTACCACATACATCTATGATTCTAAACGAAATAGGTTAGAGTAGGCAATTGCAATATTCTAATTCTAAACACGAATGCTATGTCTACACTACAAAGTTTTTGTGCAAAAACCGGGGGAGCGTCCACACCTCAAGCATGTTTTTGTGCCAAAAAAATTACAGTAAATCAACAGGACAGAGGGCTTTTTGTGGTAGAGTTATTCCTTTCCACAGGGATGTGTGTGCAGGGAGGACTGACCGCCCCTCCCTGTTGTATCATCTCCACAGCCAGACCACCCGGGACAGAGGGCCGTACCACGCCACCATAGCCACCTGCCACGGTCCGGGGGCTGCCGAGACAAGCCAGGACCTCATGCACCAGCACATCGGTGTCATGCGGGACATCCACTCCACCCTGTCGCGCAGGCTCAACACCGACCTGGAGTGGCAGCAGCAGGGCTGGACTGACCTGATGGCGTGCTGCGACACCATGTGCGGCATCCTGTCCTGCATGAGGGAACAGCCACCTGCTGCTGCAGCCCCTGCCTTCCACCCTCATGCCCTCCCTTCTATGCCCATTGCCCATCTGTCTGCTCACCCTGCCATGCCTCTCCTCCCTCCCCATGCCATGCCTCTGCTCCCTCCCTTCCCCATGGCCATGTCTCCTCCCCCAGTCACGCATATGACCCCTCCTCCTGCCCCCACTGCCGCCCCGACGTCTCTTCTCCAGCCGTCCCTCCTGCCCATCCCTTTCGGGTCGCAAGACATGCCCAACCCCGACAAGGTCCAGCACCCGAGGGGGCTCTGCAAGCCGCCCCACTACTCCTCCCAGTCCTGATTCCCCCTCCCAGTTCAGACAGCTCCCCCAGTTCAGACAGCCCCCTCCACCCACCTTCTCCTCATGTGAAATAAAGACAGACTCATTTTGTTCTGAAACCAACCAGGTGTGTTTATTGGGAGGTCAGGGTAGGGGCAAGGGGAGGAGGTGAGAGGGGGAAGGGAGAGAGGAGAAAGGCTGAAGCCCCTGTTGGGAAGGCCCTGGGGAGAGTTACTGTGGGTCCTGAGAGAACCTCTCCCTCAGGGCCTCCCAGATGCGCACCCCAACTGATGGGCCTAGCGGGTACCAGCTGTCTGGGGCTGCTCAAAGCCATGGCCCTCGTGGGTGGCCTCTGCCACCCACCCCAGGAGGAAGGCCTCCCCCTTGCACTTCACTAGATTGTAGAGCACACCGCAGGCCGACACCACCTCAGGGATATTCTGCTTCCCGACATCCAGGCGGGTGAGGAGGTAGCAGATGCATCCTTTGAGGCACCTGAATGTACACTCCACCTGCATGCAGGCTCTGTTGAGGTGGGCATTGAAAACGTCCTTGGACACATTGAGTTGGCCGGTGTAGGGGTGCATCAGCCAGGGCATTAGTGGGTATGCAACATCCCTCACTATGCACACTGGCATTGTGTGCTCACCCACTGGAAATTCCCAGCGGGGGAAAAAGGTGACCATCTCCAGCTGGGCACACAGGCTGGAGTTCCTGAAAATGTGGGCATCATATGCCCTGCCCTACCACCCCACGTAAATGTTCGTGAAATGGCCGCAGTGGTCCACCAGGGCCTGCAGACTACCGAGAAGTAGCCCTTCCAGTTCACAAACTGGGCCGCTTGATGGTCTGGGGCCTGGATGGGAATGTGTGTGCCGTCGATGGCTCCCCCGCAGTTGGGGAACCCCAGGACAGCAAAGCTGTCTTCCACACAGACGACTCCAGGTTCTCCACACAGATGACTCTGTGCAGCAGCAGGGAGTTGATGGCCCGGACAACCTGCAGAAGGAGACAAAAAAACCCACACAAAACAGAGAATGAGAGAGGGGTTGTGTGATCCCAGTGGGACGTGCCCACCCCCCTCTTCCTGGGTTCCCCCCCCCGTGAGTCCGTGGCCACCCCACCCCAGCAGGGCTATATGAGGCTGAGAAGGCACAAGCCCCTGGATCCAGGGCTTTGCCCCCAACCCCACGCCACCCTGTACAGTCCCCAGCTCTGCTGTCCTGAGGGTCTCCCTCTCCCTCCCCCCCGGGCAGGGGTTGCAGCCCATGATCTTCTTACCTGCATCAGAATGGCCTCGACGGTGGACTTTCCCACCCCAGACTGGTTAGCCACCGAGCGATAGCTGTCTGGGGTGGCCCTCTTCCATAGTGCAATTGCAACCCGCTTCTGGAGTGGGATAGCAGGCTGCAGGTGGGTGTTGCATCGTTGGAGGGTGGGTGCGAGCCAGGCACAGAGCTCCTGGAATGTGGCCTTATGCATCTGGAAGTTCTGGACCTAGGATCCAGCTCACACAGGATAAGGGATGTCCTGAAAGTAGGGAGGTGGGGTGGCTTCTGGCATGACTTAGGGCAGTGGTCTCCAAGCTTTTTATGCTCAAGATCACTTTTTAATTGTCAGAACAAGCCAAGATCTACCACCCCTTCCTTCCCCCAAGACCACACCCCTTTCTTGAAGCCCCACCCTCTCTGTTCTCCTTCTCTCCATCACTTACTATCCCCAGCCCTTATACAGTCTCAGGGTACGTCTACACTGCTGCTTTTTTTCTATTCTTCTGTAGGAAGAGGTTTTTCCAACATTTGGCCTGTATGGACTGGGCCAAATGTCAGAAAAACCCCTTCTTTCCGAAGCCCCCTTATGCCTCGTGAAACGAGGTTTACAGGATCAGATGACAAAGGCTTCCCTTGTCGACCGATCTGCGTCTTGACTGCCACGCTGTGCCGACAATCAGCTGAGCTGGCACAGTGCGGCGGCCATTTTTATTTTAATGAAGCGGGGGATATTTAAATCCCTGCTTCATTGACTATGTCAGGTAGCCTATTTTACATGCCTCTGCCGATAGAGGCATGTAGTCTAGACATACCCTGGGTTGAGACAGGATGTGTGGGCTCTGGGGTGGGAATGAGGGATTTGGGTGTGGGAAGGGGTGAGAGGTGCAAGCTCTGGGAGGGTATTTGGAGGAGGTGGAGAAGGGGATGCTGGCTCAGGGAGGGGTGTCCGGGCTGGGGAGTGTTGGGGTCAGGTGGAGGGTTGGGTTACTGAGCAAGCCACAGGCTTGTGGATGTGAGGGTGCAGGAGTTTGGGTTGGGGGATGGGAGGGGCTCAGGGCAGGAAGGTTAGGAATATGATGGGCTCAGGACACAGATTTGTGGTGTGTGGATGGTGCAGGAGTGTTGTGGCAGAAGACTGAGGATGTGGGGGTGCAGGAGTTTGAGGATGTGAGAGGCTCAGGACAGGGGGTTCCAGTGTATGATAGGCTCAAATCTAGGGTCTGGGGGTATGTGCAGGAGTGTTATGATGCTGTGGACAGATTGGGGTTTGTTGGCCAGGCTTCATTTTTAAATAAAATATGTCAAACACAAAAAGTTTCAGCATTGTTTTTATATATGAGACGGGCAGGGAACCTGTTTCGAGTCAGGGGTCACTGACCCATAGAAAAGTCAGTTGGGGCCACAAAAGTGAGATGCAAAAAAAAAAAAAAAAACCCTCCTCCAAAACCCCCCAAAGCCTCACTAATGTGGCCCCAACTCTGCTGGTGGGAGCAGGGGAGATGGTACTGGGGAAGGGTGCTAGTGGGTGCTGGGGCAGGGGACAGGGTTCTGCGGCAAGGGACAGGATGCAAGTGGGAGCAGGGGACAGGGTGCCAGTGGGGGCAGGGGCAGGGAACAGGGTTCTGCAGCAGGGGACAGGATGCCAGTGGGAGCAGGGGACAGGATGCCAGTGGGAGCAGGGGACAGAGTGCCAGTGAGGGCAGAGTGCCAGGGAACAGGGGGCAGGGTGTTGGCTGGGGCAGAGGACAGGGAATCCTCGGCACGCGCCTTCCTCCTCCCACCCCCCCGCAGAGGAGGGAAATGCCTCCTCTGGGGACTCCTAATCCCTCTCCCTGCTCCCCCGCAGAGGAGGAAAGCCCTGGTGCGTGCCTCTCACTGGGACTCCTCCTCTCCCCACAGAGGAGGAAAGCCCCAGAGCGTGCCTCCCACCGGGACTCCTACCTCCTCCCCCCATGCAGCAAGTCCCTGGTGCGCCACAGACCTGGAGGAGGGGAGCAGGCAGAGCACTTCCGGAAACCATGGAAGTGGCACGCAGCTGCCAGACTTCCGTCCACCCCATGGGAAGCCGGCACTACCTCCATTGTTGGAGGTAGGTAGTGGGGCTTCTTGGGGGTGGGGGAAATTGGAACACCTCGTGATCAACTGGTTGAGCCCTCCCGATCGACCAGTCGATCACGATTGACAGGTTGGTGACCACGGACTTAGGGGATAGGACATTCACTTGGGGAGCGGAGGGTGGCTGGCTCTAGCCCCACCCTGGGAGTGACCGGACCACCAACACAGGATATAAGGGATGCCCTGAAGGGAAGGACCAGTCTGAGCTGGCCTTCAGCCTCCCGAATCTTCTCTGTATGGTGGGGTGCAGCAGCCAGAGTGGAGCACCCGCAGCCAGACAGAGGCTGATGAAGAGGATCTCGGGGTCTGGCTCCAGCTGGAACAGGAATGCTGCTGGAAGCAGACTCTACAGAGAGTGCAGCATGGCCATGGGGGTCTGTTGCATGCCCAAGGGCAGCCCTGGCTCCATAGCATATAAGGGAGGGGAGGAAAAAGCTTTGGCATCCCCAAAAAAGCAAAGGGCACACACAGCAGGCACTGCTGAAGCTTTGCTTTCTCAAAGAGGCTAGCAAGCAGGCAGCAGAAGCAGAAGCGGCTGTCCAGGGTGGGTCTCTGGAGGGCTCTGGCAACAGCACTCAAGAGCAACTGGTGACCTAAAGCCCGGCTAGATCCAGTTCCAGGGGGGCTTTATATGCGAGAGAGTGTTCAATAGTGTGGATGCTTTTGAGGTGCGCTTTTGAGGTGTGGACACGCTTTTGCGCAAGAACTTTTTGTGGAAGAGATCTTCCACAAAAAGCTTCTTGCACAAAAAGCCTGTAGGGTAGACATAGCCTAACTTCAAAAAAATAAGACCTGCAGATTGAAGGAGAAACATGTGAGGAAGGTGGCTAGAGATTACATGGCTGTGAAGGCCCATAAATGATCCCATTTAGCAACTTGTCTTGCACTTTTGAGTTGTTTAGATTGAAGATCCATCATTTCATTAGTGTGTCAGAATTATAAGGACAAGAGGCCATTGCAGGGCTGGTACTGTACTGCTCTGAAGTGATGGATTGATGCTGTAATAGCCAGATGTGAATAGGCCTCTCTTTTGTTTCTGGTCATTACGTTTTTTGTAATTACTACCATAGGCCATCAAAAAATAGCGTGCTTAACTATGGCCTTGTCTTCACTTACCAGAAAGATCAAATTCAGACTTTGACAAGTTGCTTCTCAACTTGTGTACACTCTTCTCTGTGTATCACTTATGGACAAATGGTCTCATTGTTTTGAGAGGGCATGTCTAGGAATGTTTGCCTGCAAATGTTTGGTGTTCCTTATCCCAGTGATGACTAGTCAAATTCAAGCATTTTCTGTAGTGTTTGAATATTGATGGATCTAAGATACTATAGTGAGTGATTCAAAAATGAGAACAGGATTCAAAGGGGTATTGGCTTTCTGATGAGCCAATTCAAGATGAAAAACTAGCATATGTATTGATTAATCGGTATTCCCAAGTCTTCTGCACATATATGGGAAAATAACTAAGTATCACTAAAATTTTGTACTTATCATATGCATTGATTTGAAGCATTTGGCCATGAGCTGTATTTTTATTGCTACCCTAACCGTGATAGATGGACAGTTTCACAACAGTTTGGAATAAACTCAACAATTTAAAATGTCAAAGTACATCTTAATAATCTTGGAACTTTTTTGTCATGTGTTGCATTTCTGTGAACTGGCATGTATTCTTTGTTCCTCTTTGCATACCCACAAGAATGGAGAATTGTTAGTGGATACACTTAATTCAATGTTTGGTGCATCATTTCTTTCCAATGTGAATAAACGATGAGACTGTAATTCATTGTTATGGTCCCCCTTATTTGTTATACTGAAACCTCAAAGTTTAGTAACTATTCTCTTTTTACAAACCAATTTTGGGAGGCAAAGGCTCTAAGGAAGTTTTTTTAAATGACTAGAAGATCGCATTTTTGAAAGTCTTCCAGTACATCCAAGGCACCTAACACTTGATCAGGCAATCTGATGATGAATTAACTGCCTTTGAGGTCTATTTCTTCCACATTACTAGTGCCAACACTTGGAAGAAAACAGGTGGAAATATAGTTTACCACAGTCTAACCACTTGCCAATTCAAAATATTAATTTTCCTTCTGAAATTAAGGCGGAAAGTTTCTTTACAAAACAAAGTGGAAGTTTAACTACACTGTTGGCTTATGCATATTCCTTTAAGTGCTGACATGCATTTATGGTAGTCTGCTTACTGCCTTTTCAAACTTCCTCTTCTGATTCATTTGACCTTTTTATTAAATCTTCTCAAAGCATCTAAATTGATATGCCATTATGTGTATCTTGTGGATTACAATAGTAAAGATGAGTATAATAAACAGGTACTTATTGGTACCTTTTGGTATCTATTATAAATTTATGACTAGGTTATTTATTTGAATTATGGTATCATAATGCAGAGAAACTGGAACTGATTGTTAAGTTGGGCTTCTGTTTTAAGCCTTGAGAGCTGTTTGAACTCTGAAGACCTCATTAGAGTTGAGACTCTTAAGAATGTGGTTTGACCTGGTTACCTTGTGTATGTAACCCTTCTGCCAGGTAGTACCAGCAGCAGCCAGGGCCGGGTTCAATATCTAGGGATCCCTTTTCATCCATCTCACACAGAACTGGCTTGAGCCCCCATCCAGTAACCTGGGAAATTCACACACCCCTGGGCGCCTCTGAGAGGCAATGCTTCCCCACTCGCAAGCACAGAGTCTGAGTGTAGAAAAGAAACTTTTAATGAAAGAGGGAGAGAGGTCACATGGCATTAGCTTGGGAAAATACCACAAGCAGAGTTCATAACCCCCCATGAGTAACTGTCCCAGCTCAATTGGATTGAGCAATGTCCTTTGCCCCTCAGGCTCACTAGTCCAACAATGTAAGGGTCCCATTCACCTACCCAAACTTTCTCCGTACCCCCTTCAAAGACCCCACTTACACATCACCCTGATGACTCCACTCATTGAGCCTGAGGCCATGCCACCTTTGTGCTGCTCCTGTGGTCTGCTTGTGCTGTCTGCCGCTGCTCCTACTGGCCGCCCACCTTTTGTTCCCGCCAGCCTCTGCTCCTACCGGCCGCCCATTCCCACCAGCCACTCTGCTGGCTGCCTGCTGGTTGTTCTTGCCAGCCACTCCGCTGGCCACCTGCCACTCCTACTACCGGCTGTCCGGCCGGTTGTTCCTGCCGGACATTCTGCTGGCCGCAATGGGTCTGGCTCCAGGCCAAACCAGTGACTTCAGCTCTTAGTGATGTCAACTCTTTAGCCACCACCTAGGCTGGCAAAAAGATTCCAGCTTTCACTGGAATAACAAAAAGACTCTTGATGGAGTCTGCTTTAGGTCTATCCTTAGACCGGGGAGCAGGGGCGGGGAGGAGAGGAAAGAGACAGGTTGAACCAGTCTTACAGCTCACACCTGGCAGGCATGAAGCAGGCTGGCTCAAGCCCTTTCCCCCCAACTCAGTTCACTCAACTCTGGAAGGGGGAGGCTTGTTTATCTGAGACCCCTTACAATGATGGTGTCTCTCCTGCAAGCACTGGTGTCATATTTTACAGTTCCCACATTTTGGGGTAGCATGATTCCTTCCCCATCCCGGCATGAGCTGTATTTACATATCAACAGTTAATTATCTTGCAAGGCTAAACAATTTGAGTGACCAGACCCACCTCCAGGGCTGCTGGCTGATTGCAAGCAGTAGTTCAGCCCCTGCTTACATGTATTGTACCTGAATACTAGGGAAGACTGTAGATAAGTTGTATTCAAGGAACCCCATTCATGAATCTGTAAACTAGTTATGTGTTTGTGTTTTATCTTATTTGCTCTCCATTCATCCCAAGGTTTACATTATTTTATTTACCTTTGGGTATAATATCCCCAGAAAATTAACCTTTTTCCTAGTAACTGATACTCTTGTGGGAAAACACCCGACCACCTACCCTGAGTTTCAAATTGAGATGCAATTAACACGGCAGTTTTTGCTTACTAGCTTGTGTGTGGATCAGCATAATCAATAATGTCTGTACAGCTCTGGGAATAAGAGCTGTAAGACATATTTATTCTAAAGAGAGAGCAGAAGAAAAGGCTAGTGGATTTTTAAGCTATAGATATTAAGGGACAAATATTCAGTGTGGCTTTAGCCAGGTTTCCATATTTTTGGGTATAAATAACTTTCACCCCAAAATTAGGATGGTTAGATGTCTAGATCACTGAATTTATTCTGTTTCTTTTAAAGATCCTAGAGTATTTAAACATTTCTTGTTATACACTGTAAAATTATGCAATTTATGAAGCTATAATTTTAAAGCAAAATAGTTTTTTAAAAGACATAATTGGCTAGAGGCAGGTCAGTCTCTATGTAGCTATTTAAGTAAAATGTTTCTAACAAAAACAAAAATTAAATTTAGCATCCTTACGAAAGGTAGGAATAGTCTCTGAAGCACTGAAAGTTCAATCTGTCTTTTCTTGCTGCTTTGAGCTCTTTATTCCATTGGATCATTTTTTTCCCTTTTATTCAACTTGTACATTATAGGCAGGGGAGCCAACAGCCTCCATGGGCCCCTGGACAAGGTGGGTAGGGTCTGGTTCTTAACTCCTGGAAGCGGAGGGGCCTTGGATGGAAGGGGCAGGCTTGGGGGCAGCCAGCCCTCTGTGCCCTCCCCCCAGCCCTCAAAGCCACGTGGAGCATGTGGCACTCCGGTGGTAATTTAAATGGCCCTGGGCTCCAACTGCTAGCAAGGCCAAAGTGGCAGCGGCGGTTTGAATTGCTGGGCCCTGAAGCAACTCCCCCTTTGACTTCCCCCCCCATTTGCAGGCCTGATTATAGGGTACATCTACACAGCAGGGCTAAACTCAAAATAAGCTACGCAACTTGAGCTACGCTAATTGCGTAGCTTAAGTCAAAATAGCTTCTTTAGACTTTTGGGCTGTCTACACAGTAGTTATTTTGAGAGAGAGCACTCTTCCCCCAACTTCCCTTCTCATGCAATAAGGGTTACAGGAGTTGGAGTAAGCAGGCCTCCAGCTCGACATTATTTCAACATTATGTTGAAATAACTGCTTGTGTGTAGGTACAAACTATGTTATCCGCAAAATAAAATGCTGAACCATGTAATAACGCTGCTGTGTAGACATAGCCATAGGGACTGGGTCCTGGATCATTTACTGCCCTCAATCTGTATGTTCAGTTTTCTGTGGTGTCAATATGCACTTATATATGTATATATTCCTTTCACAAAACTTTGAAAAAACACATTATAATAAAATCACCTGGATATTGTTGCAGAAATATTTACAAAGGACGCAATGTGAAAACCTGGAGTGAACTGAAATGGATAGCAAAACTTCTCTTGACTACAGTGGGACCAGGATTTCATCCATGGCCTATGTAAATCTCTGTATTTTAGTGGAGAACCATTTAAAAAGTGAGAGGAAAGCTGGAATAGATAAGGACTTTGGGTCAGTTTTTGCTCTCTGGTGATCCGACAAAGTGCTCTTGAAGCCAGTGCAGTCTGCCTGCTTATGCCAGGTCTGAAGTTGACCCTCCAAATCCCTTTGGTTTGGATTGCTACTGCCTTTTGGAAACCCAAAAGTTGTGATAATTGTTATATTAGACAATTTTTACTTCTTTCTTAATTTTTTCTCAAGAATTAGATCTTGCTTTTCATATTTACTTGCAATTATGTTAAAGGCAGAGCGTCAAATCCAGTACTGACTTATACTCCATGAAGACGGGTTAATTAGTGGAGTTGTGCCTCTTAACCTAAGTCTGCGTGGGGTGTAAAACAGTGCTGGATTTGGCTGTGCTAACTATTGCTACCTATTTGAAGGAAAACTAGGAGAGACCAGGGCAGGCAGCAAATAGTTGTCCTCCACAGCATCTCTGTTCTATTAAAAACAATTGCTAGAGGTGGAAAAATATAGGTACCTGTAATTTGTCCCATAAATGCACTCCCTTTCTAATCTATCATTACAAAAGCTGCTGTGAGCAGCAAACATTAAGCAATTTTAAATTTTGCTGCCACCCACCATGCTGCATAGAGTCCCAGATGCAGCAAAGCTGGTGTGTCTGTTGTGCCAAGATTGTGATGACTCTGTGTGGGTAGAATTTGGGAGTAACTTGGAAGTAGGATGTATCTGTTGAGAGCTGATTGTATCATGTATTGTAAATATGTTGCCAAATGATATTAGCCCTCTCTTCTGCATGGGAGCCATCTGTGAATGGAGTTTGATTTTTGCATATTTGATTTGTTATTTGAACTCATTTGGCAAAAAGCTTACAAGATCAAATTTTAGCCAATGGGTTCTTCATAAATTCTGCACTTCAGCTATTCATTATTTGTGATGTTTCATCTAAGGGTATGTGTATGCTGAGTTAGAGGTGTAATTTCCAGTTTGAGGAGGCATCTGTCACTAGTTTGGAGCAAACTAGTGTGCTTAAAAACAGAAGTATAGCTGCCATGGTAGTGGAAGGGTTAACCACACTGACTACATACCTCTCTGAGACACTAAATAAATAGTCAGGGCAGCTTGTCTCTCTCAAATTTTGCTGGCTGCAGCTATGCTTTAATTTTAGCACTCTAGCTCAATCCCAGATAGCTGCAGGCTGTCTACTGCAGGTGGGAATTACACCCCATCTCGGAGTGTGTAGACACACTGTAAGCCACATGGGCATGTCCCTACTTTCTTTTTGAATGACTGATACTTTTAAATCAAGAAATTTAGCAAATAACTGAGAGTGAAATAAAGTATAATAAATGTTTTTGTTCATTTCCACCCGAATAAATGTATTCATTGCAAGTGAATATGGATATTCGGGCAAAGACATATATGAACCTGCTTATACAAGGGCCCATATTTTGTGGGCAAAGGCCCTGATTCAGCAAGGTACATGAAACCAGTGGGACTACTCACTTGGTTTAAGTTGTGTACCTGGCTGAATCATACTGAAGAGGATTGAATTGGCCAGTGATTTAGAATTCAAATGAAATGTTGTGAATTTTTGTTTTCATTATTCAGCTCTAGATCTGCTGTGGTATAGATTCACCAGCCATTTCCCCCTGCACTGAAGGATACAGGAGATGCAAGTGTTACTACAGACTCAGGGCTGTACAAGTAGCCATGAGTGCTTCTGCTAGACAAATAGGGAAAGATTCCTTCCCCCTTATTGCCATCGCATCTATAATCTCACAGCCCAGTTATTTAGACTGCCTGTTTGATACAGGATTTGCACCTTATTGAGGAGTGTTCATTGTATAAATACCTCAATGGTCCAATGAAGCTACATGAGGAAAGGCTGCTGATTTAGAATCTCTCTGCATATACTTTAACATAATTTTATAAAACAATGTGTTATAAGAAGTAAGTTTTATTGACCGAACAAAATACAACATGACTTTCCTCCCTTCCTGCTAGCTTGACGTTTTGCCCTCCAGACAAAACTGAAGTGAGCAAGCTGAGATGGCAGATAACTTTTTGTAGTATATTTGGTTGAGTTCTGCTTCAGTAATTTTTACAATGTCAAGTTCTGTTTTTACTAAGCTTTTAAAAATATTGATGGTTAGTAGTTACTAGGAATATAGAAATGACTTTAAAATAAACCTGTCTCTTAACAAGTTTGACTTTTTATTTAATAATCCACCATTTGTGAGGAAGATCTAGTATCAGTCTTCCATTCCATCCCATTGGGAGGTAATGACCCTGAGCTCTCCAGCTGTATGAGACATACTGAAATAGACACTATCAGGATATCCCTCAGAACTATTATGGAATGGTAGTTACAGTGCCGAAGTAGGATCTCACTTTTCTAACTTTTGCTCTGCTACTGGTTTGTTTTGTGACTGAGAGTTATTTACAATCACCATGACACAAATTTCCATTTGTAAATTTAATTGGGGATAACATGTACCTGCCTCACAGATGTTCTCTGAGATTTAGTGCAGTAAGTTCTGTAAAAAGGTTTGTGTTTTTTGGATGGAAGGTGCTGTAGGTGAAAAGTAATATAACTACTTCTTGGAATCTTGAAAATGAAATTTTTCCACATGTAATCTGTTTTCCTTTATGCACACAAACATTTTACAGTAAGAGTTTGCTTAAGCTTTGAAATATTTGTTTTAAAATAACACATGCAATTATATGGACTGTACAAATAGAAGAAATATTAGATCAAAATTTGTACTTAGGTGACTGTATCACTTTAATATTGTTGTATCTATCAGGCATTCATAAATGATAAGATGTAGTTCTTTTGTCACAAGGTGGCATGTGACAGAGCACTGTAGGGGAAGATAAGATGTGAAAAGTCTAGTTGGAGTGAGTGCAGCAGAGAAATCTGGAATGGCCGCAGTATAATAAAGCAGGGTTAGAGTTAATCCATCTTTATTTTCTAGTCCACTCAATTGAACACCACAAATATGAACTTGACAGATTTTAGTAAAGGTTTGGATGCAATCCAGACTACAATGGTTGCAATGGGTACAAAGTTTAAAAGTTTTGTCTGAAAACTGCAAGAAACTGAGGGGCACGGGAAAAGATCGTGGACTTAATGATTGATAGACATAACACAAATTAAATTGATGAGCTGGAAAACGAGTCCAGATTAAGAAATATAACGTTGGCAGAGGCTCATGAAAATATGGTAACTGGATATCTTGAGATGTATTATGGATTATGAAGGTGTTGAGAGATGGATCATTTATCACTCTCTTTACAATGTGCCATGGTCTTTGTACCCTGATATTGGTCAATGAAACAACACCAAATAAGGTGTAGTAGGCAAAACTTAGCATTTAGGGCCATGATTTCATAATTGTCACATAAATCTGAGACTAGCATTCAGGTTTCAGATTTTTTTTTTTTTAAATCTGTGCTACAGCCCATTTCAGAGCAAGTAAATGTTTAGGATTGTCAAAATGGGAATAAAAATATGGACCTGGAATCCAATTTGCCTTATTCTGCCAAACTGAGGCGAAGTGTGTTTTTTCCCACTTCCCCAGTGCCACTGTTTCCCCCCCCCCCCCCGGCTAAGGATATGGAATATATATCTGCCTGAAGAGTGGAGGAATGTCTTCATAATTGTTGGCATGTGGGAAGAGAGAAGGGGAGAATTTTCATAATGCCATCTTAGCTTACCTGTCTTCCTCACTGCCTATCACAGTCTCTGGTGCTAAGTGTAATGAAGAGACTAATAAAGTTTTTGTTTGTAATTTACAAAGCTGTTTAAAGCAAAACAATAATTTTCCCATCCTGTGAAACTTGCTAACCTTGTATCTTTGTTGGGTTCAGGAAAGTGTGAAAACACTGAACTTTGGCCAGAAAATGTCCCTATTGTTTTATTAATGAAAAGCTGGCAGAAAGCAGCTTTTCATTTTAACCCAATCTTCACCACACTATAAAGCAAACTGCACTATAGGTTTCTTCTGCAGGCACAGTATTCTAGAAGTGAAAAAAGATAGTTGGTAGGGGCTTCTCTTTTGGAATGGTGGTCCCCTAATTTGTTTTTTTTTTCTCAACTTGATCTGGGCTACCCTTTTGTGCTGGGGTTGCTTACTTCTGCTCATACACAGATACCACTTTGCCTAAAAGGCCCTTAACTTTAGTGCCAATGGGGCTGAAGCAGTGCCACAGTGTTGTTAAAGCTGTTTCTTACATTACTGGAGCTGAAGCTGCCCTATACATCAGTTGGTAAGAAGGGAGGGCAAAGCCCAGTTTCATCAGTGAGTACCTGTAGTGAGAAAGTAAAATCTTCTCTAGTAGAGCAGGTTGAATATTTTCTGACAGAATTGTTTTCAGTTGGAAAATACCAGTGCAATGGAATGAAAATGTTCTGCAAGAACACGTCAATTCCATTGAAACTTTCCACAACTCCTGGGACTGCCCAGCTCTCTGGCTTCCCAGTTTGTGCTCTCTGGGTGAGTTGTTCCATAGCTGGCTTGATTCTTGGGATCCCCGAACAGGTGACTTCTAGGTTGACTGGCATCCTGGCCTGTTGTGAACATCTAGGATTCTGTACAACTTTTGAATTCTGGTGTTATGATGAAATGTTACTATGAAAAACTTCTGTGTCATGTGTGTCTGTATGGTTCTACTAGTGAGGACAGGACATGAACCAGGCACACTCAAGACTGAGAATAAAAGAATGGTACTTAAGGTACTGTGACTGCACAAAAGTTACGTGAAAGAGTTTTAGCTTGCATTTCTGAGGATGATTTGTTTTTGTTTTTGGGAACAGTGGAAAGTTACAAATACAGAACAAAGCAGCCAGGGGAACAGAAGGGGCTAAAATAAGGAAAAACACAGGAAGAGAGGAAGCCAGGCAGGAAAAGGAAGCAGCACTGGGCAGAAGAGAGCAAGATCACAGAAGCCACGTCAGCATTCCCTGCAACTTCAGGGGGTGATCAAGTCAAATTTCCATTTCTCAACTTGAGAAGTCCTAACTGCTGACATGAGCCTTTCTGCAGGGCTGGCCTTACCACACGCAGAATACTGTTTCAAATAGGCAGAAACTTTCTATTTTGAGATTGGCACTACTGTGTTTGGAGAAATATTTGATTGGGTCTGTTATGGTAATATCAGACATTTCTAAAATCACTTACCATCATGAGCATAAGGTTATTAGCCTTGGTGACAATAGATTCCAGATTTATGAGGACATAGTTTTTCATATGATATGTCTGGGTTTTAATAAAAAATGATTTAATTTTTTTCTAATATTGACCAAAAAAATGTTTTTCAGGTCTGTTAGTTTCAACCATGGATGTTGCTGGACCAGAGAGCCTCAGCTACAGAGAGTTGCCTGCGGCTGGGAGCTCAACTGGCAGGCACCCTGGAGGGCTAGTGGCCTGGGAGCAGGAAGCCCAGCCAGCAGCAGGTACCAGTAGCCAGAGCAGGGCCAGGCAGAGAACCCCACCAGCTGAGAGTGGAGTTCCAGGGGTAGGGAAGCCACTGCCAGCTGAGGGCAGGGCAGCACAGCCCCTGTGACGGGGGACATGGAGCTGCCACTGGCTGGGGGCAGGGAAGCCCTTGCAATTGGAGGTGTGGAGCAGCTACCAGCTGTGGACAGGTAGCCTCACTGGTTGGGGGAAGGGAGCCCCATCAGACAGAGTGAAGTGGCAGCTGTGAGTGGAGCCCTGCCAGTGACCCAGGGCACTGCACTGGCCAGGCCGGTGACCGGAGGAGAGTCCTGGGAGATCCTGAAGCCTGACCTCCCCTTGTCAGGGAAACTCCCTCCTTCAGGACTGCTCAGGTCCCGGGAGTGTTGGACCTGGGGGCTCCAACCTGTAGAAGAACATTCTATCTCAACTACAATAATATAAACCATCCAGTGGAATGAGTTTTCATTGTGATGAACAGTGCTTGGAACGAAGAGAAAAGTTGAATCAAAGCAATTCTTCTGCTCAAAGTGAATGTTAACAACACTTGCTCAGTGTTCCAAAATAAACTCATTCAGCACACTAAAGTTACTGGAAAAAGTTCTCCACTTGAAAGCTATGCACATGTTGCTGCTGAATTGGAAGTGGTCAATAGCAACATCAATACTCAATTAAAAAAAAAAAGAATGACACTAGTATGACCCTGAGAAATATTGCCAGAAAAATGTCCCTTTTTTATTTTGAAAACGTGGTCAGGTTATTATTAGCAGTGCTGTACAATACAAGGACTCTGTGTCTCTTTTGTTGGGCAAAGTCATGCACATAGATGTATTTAGGGCAGACTGACTAAACCAAAAATCTGTTTGCCTGGAAGATGTATCTGCAGCCAGAAATCCTTTATTTTTCTGGTGGGAGGTTGCTGGTGATAATAAACCTTTTCACACCAGTAGAAATCACCAAAATGCCAGCATTATTCTTCAGAGATCGTGACAGTAGAACAACAGCACATTCTGTTCTGGACTTAAAAGGACAGGTTTTGTTTTCAATTATATTCTGCTTTGGGTCCTATTAAAAAGAAGAAAAATACTGCTGATTTTTTGGTAAGTCCAAGATCACCAAGGAGACCATGGCTCTTGCTAATAGCACAACTTGCTGTACTTCTGCTACTAGTCAGTGGACCTTCTGATCGAAAGTCATCTTCTCAGGTCACTCTTCAGTTTGGCTGCATTGCTGCTGGAAAACAAGAACTAGTTTGCAAGGGCTGCTGGGAAATGGTGATCGGTATTATTCTGGCATCACAGAAACTCCCTACCAAAATGTTTGCTTTGCTATTTGGGGAAAAATTGGTCACTGGTACAAAGACATTGTCAAGAAAAGAGGTGAAAATAACTTAAATTTCTTACAGGTACTGTTATATCACACACCTCCTGGAGGATGATTAGGGGGCCTCAGGGCAGAGGGTTGTGGGGGGAGAAGGTTTGTGATAGGACAGCACCTGTAAGAAATTAAGTATCGGATGGAGTGTGGGGTCTCAGGGCAAGGGATTGTTGTGGGTGTGAGTGTGGGGGTCTCAGGGCAGGAGGTGAGGATCTGGGGGATGCAGGAGTCCAGGCAGGGGCTTGGAGGTGTGAGAGCTCAGGGCAAGGAGCCATGTGTGGAGGGGCAGAAGTCTGAGTTGGGGCGTATGAGGAGGGACTCAAGGCAGGGGGCATGTGCAGGGGGGCAAGAGTGCTATTTAGGGAGGGCTGAAGCTCCCCCCTCCAAGATTCATACCAGGAGGCTGCTTGTTGTTCCCCTTCATCACTCTCAGGGAGCCAGAGGAAAGCGCATAGTGTGGGTCACTCACTCCTCTGCCCCTTTCCCTCCCCAACCAGGAGGGAGAAGAATGCAGGGACGTTGTGAGCTTTGCTCTCATTCCCTGACAAGAAAGGGAACAGCAAGCAGTGTCCTACGTACAAATCTTGGGGGTGGGGGACTTCCTAAATGGCACCTTGGAAGGCGGGCTAGAGGGTGGGGGCACTCCTGGACTAGTGGGGGAGCATGCCCCCAACCAGCCCCTTTAACCTGCTTGCCTGCCTGCTGCTTAGTGCAGCAGCCTGCAGGAGTGCCCCAGAGCCCAGGCAAGAGCACACTACACCTCCTCTTCTGGTGTGTGCCCCAGCCAGCCATCTTCTTCTTCCCAGAGCACTGGGGCACACCGGCTTCTGTTCACCTCTGGTCAAGAACTTCCTTTAAGTGAAGTTAACCAGTGTCCTTGACTTCCTTAAAGATGGGGGTGGATTTAAGTTTCAGCCATAACTCCCCCATAGTACACATCTTTCTGGCAAGTGTCCTGGATAACAGAAAGATATTCAAGTGTGCTTGTGTTTTGCATGTGAAATATCTCCTGAAATCAGTAAAATTATGGAGCACTTTCTTAAGCCCTCACAGCTCTTGCTAAGCACCCACTGCGGTATTGTATGGATTATGTTGGTTGACACAGATTCATTACAGCGAAAATGAATGAAGAAATTAATCTAAAAGTTTCATTAGCTAACATCAGGCTTCACATTTAAGCGTGTTTTGGGAGGTGTTAAGTGAAGTGTTACTATTCATTGCGCAGGGAGACAATGATCAGAAATAATAGTATGGAGGACAGTGAGCAGATGCTGTGGCCATAGCTAGGCCTGGAATGAGAGCATACAGTAAGCTGAATTTTTAAAATTTTTCTTTCTTTTATGTCATCAGTCTATTCATGCAGACATTTAACTGTGAGAGGCCAAACTTTCACTGTAGTGAAACTTAGCTGGACTTAGACCATGGAACTCACCCTTGCAAGAAAAAAAATGACTATGGGCCTCATCAATTTCAGAACTAAGGGCCTGATTCAAGGCCCACTGCAGTGAATGGAAGTCTTTCCATTGACTTCAATGAGTTTTGGATCTTTCCCCACATGCATACCTCAGTTCTTTCACATAGCTCTTTCTCAATGAGAGTCACATGCATGCGTGCACAGTGGACTTGAATTTGAAATGAAAATTTTGTTTGTAGTCCCTCTAAGTGAGGCCAGCATAGTTGCTTGGATGTTGCAGATGATCTCAGGATGCTTAGTTTTTTAAATGGAAGCTGGCATAAGACTCACTGTCTACATGTTATCATGAGATGTATGAATTCAAAGCTATAATTTAAAATGTTTCAGGAGGTGTAGCAAAATGGGAAAGAAAAGAACTGCATCTTTAAAACTCCCTGAGCAACGCCAACTGAGGCTTTTTAAAACTGTCCAAAGTAGCCAGCTGTCATACATTCATCAATTAAAGGACTGAACCAAGTATTAATTTAATTCTGTCAAAACAAGTTTACTGCTGATAGATGAATGGACAGAAGCAGATGTACATATTTTAAAAGGGATTTAGATAAGCACTAAGGGGAGAAAACATCAAGTGTTATGTTTCTAAACTGGAACAAGATGGCAGTGTTTCAGAATGTTACTTTAATTACAGAGTAGGCAGCTGGCTCTGCTGTCTGACTGCTTACTGTGTTGACTGGTGATATTGGTAAGAACTAAAAGAAAGCGGTGATGTTATGCTTGTTTAATCCAAAAATTAGGGGCACCAAAGGGACAGTAAACTGTATTGCTGTATCAGATTGTTCATGTGAGAGTAATTGTTTTAGTCTTGTCATTTGTGAATGCTGATAATAGCATTCAATTATAATTCAACAGAAGATATAGACAAAGATGTCTTCTTTTCACAGATTTTATTTAATCTCAGCCTTATCTGGTTTTATCCCCATCCCTGCCTTCACAATTCAGCTAACTTCTCTTACCTTTGTAAACATGGGCCAGCAGGCCTGATGTTTTTTCTACTAAGGCTTAGTGAACCGATTGCTGCAAATTCACTAGCACTTTGGGGATTCCTGCACTGTGTGGGGCATCCCTAAATGTACAACATTTTCCTCCCTATAGTTTCCCATGAGCAGTTCCCTATTCATTCTCAGATACTAATAATGACTCAAATCTGTTGGCAAATTTATAGAGAACTGAAGTCTGGGAGAGGTCACTAAACTTTTTGGGTCCATACCTTAGAAAGATAAAGGAACAAACAGTGGTGGGAAGTATCCCAGTTTTGTTAAATGGATCCTACATTCCAAGCCACATGCCTGAGAGAACCCAGCATGCTTCCCAATACACCCAACCTTCCTTGTTCTCTTCCACAACTGTTGAAGAGGCAGAAATTCACCCCAGAAACACAAAACCACAGTACTAGTATGGCAGCCCCTACAGAGAGTCACACACACCTCCCAGAGCAATTGTAACATGCTGAGTCCCCAATACCTACATATATTGAGTAGTGCTGTGTAGACCAATGATGATCCAAACTGTCTTTGGTCCCTAGTCTGTAAGTCCCAAACAGGGCACCTTCTCCATCTTGCATTGGTCACTGGGTACTGCAGCCATGCCCCTTGGATGCATGTTTGGTCTTGCTTTTCCAGCAGCAGCAGCAACACTCTGTGCTCAGGCCTCTGCAAGTGTATCTTCTCTCCCATTCCACCCAATGCCAGCCAAGTGGCACAGAGCCAATAAAGCTGTTTGCAACCAATCCCCTGTCTCTGTTTGGTCGGGGTGAGTTCACCACACTCTGCAGCGATATTCCCTTTCTCTGATAGAAGATAGCCTGGCACTTGGAAATCAGGCTGGGATTTCCTTCCAGTCCTCCAGCTAGCCAGGGATCGTGGGCCAGCTCCCCTCTCTGCCCATCACCTTGTCAATCAGAGCTCATGGGAGTAGCAGTGAATTGATTCTTTCACTGTCCTGCCATGTGCATGTACAGTGGGGCTCCACACAAAGATGAAAGGCAGAGTCTGACACAAAAGAGGATCCACATAAGAGGGCTGTTGTATAGATGAGTGTATACGTAGCTGAGCAACCTTACCAGAGAGGAGAAAGAGCTGTAGGGAAGACCTTCACATCCTTTCATTGAATGTTTATTTGAAAAACCCCAAAATCTTTAGTGAGTCAGCCATCCCTTGTGCCAATACACACTCAGAGCTTTAGGACCCAACACATTCTTACTTTTTGTCTATTTCCAGAGCTTTAAAATACCTAACATGCTCTTCTTTGACACATGTTAGTACATAATCAAACCTGTTACATGACTTGTAGAAATATCTAAAACTTTTAAAACTATAGTACGTATTTGGTGTTTGCAAGCTTGTTTCCTATAGGTTGGCTGGCCAGAGGATGACAGCACCAATGCATATCAAAATCATATTACATGGTTTTAAAAATGTTCTCTGGAGAGTGTCTCAGTTAAATCAAGAGTGTGTCTCAGTTAAACTTAAGAGACTGTCTCAGTTAAATCAAGGTAAAATTTGTGCACAATAATTTTGTTTTGAATCTGAGCATTTAGTTCTTTAAAAAGATAGATAGTTTTCTAGGAACCTGAAACTTTACATCTGGTTTTTCTCAGGTGGTAAGAAGTTAGAAATGGAGTGAAAGTAAAGCCATGTCCACTCTTTGATTAAAACTATAGAAATGAAACCATGAAATCAGCTTTGTTTAGAGTTTAGGCTCCACCTGTGAATGAGCAGTTTTTTGCCTGAATCTTGTGTCCATAAACTCTCAAGCTTGTAGCAAATTGAATCTGTTCTGGGGTATAGTCAGGACTGATACACACACATACAAACACATAATATAAAGCAGTGGTTCTCAATCTATTTACCAGTCTGAGCTGCATCCAACGCTACCTTTATGGCCCAAGGGCCTGAGAACCACTGATCTAGAGAAAGGAGTCCTAGATGAGGATGGCACTTCTGGCATATGCAATGTTGTCATAGCAGTGTTGGTCCCAGGATATTAGAGAGACAAGGTGACTGAGGTAATATCTTTTATTTGACCTACTTTTGTTGGTGAGAGAGACAAGCTTTCAAGCTACACAGAGCTCTTCTTCAAATGTCATGGCAGAAAATAAAAGTTGTTGAGTTGGTCCTTGGAAATGCAGATTAATGCTGTCATAATTTAGAGAGGTAACTTCACCTCTGACCTCTTCATGGCCTCACCAGTTTGGTCTACAGCAGCCAGTCAACATCTCTTTTTAGTGAGAACCCACGTTCTTTTCCCACTTGACGGGGGATTTAGGTTGCATTTCCTCCTGCCCTTCACTTTGCTTACCTTTGTGAGTCTGAGGCTCTTTCAGACTTTGTGACCCTATTTTCTCCCGGGGCTATGACAGGCATTTTCTAATGACCACCTGGGTTTCACAAAGCACTATACATTTATTAAATACCAAACAATTACAGAAAAACCATATGTTGTGAACAAAGAACAGCTTATATGCATGTCTAGCGCACCAAGTCTAGTTCCTCTTTCATACACAGACTCTGGTAGGTTTCAAAGTCCTTCAAACCCCTCTAGGATGGATTGGTCTTCATTAAAGTCTCACATCAGTGCTTGGAATAAGTATGGGTGATTAGGCTGACTGCATATAGTTGGAGGCCTTTATTCCTGAAACAGGTAACTATTTATTTACGTCAATGCCCCTTTCCCTAAGGGTGAAGTTTCAAAGGCTGAATTTGCACAGCCAGCATTAGGACTGTGTATTAATTACACCTTTCCAGTTGATTCCAGAGTCTACAGGAAACCTATGACATACCTTGCACTGATTTTCTGGGGCAGCCCCACAGTGAGAGGTTGTTGGGAGAAACAATCCCATTGACTTCTCTTATTCCTTGCAACAGTGAGGAGTGCTGGCACTGACTGGGGTGCCCTCGGTGTTTGATTTATCAGGTCTTTACTAGACTTGCTAAATTGAAACCGGGAAGATTATGCATCAATCCTCCAGTAAGTGAAGACGTGGCCTAAGATACATATATTGCTTATTGATAAAAAATATCGATAAATATTTTACATGCATCTAGTGTCAAGCACATCTCAGTATAGTAGTGTTAGAAATCTCCATGCTTCAGAAGTTTCATATCTGTCACACATACAGTTATAAAGAAAAAATGGGAGAAGCCAAGTCCTGCCAGCTGTTACTACTCCTTGACCATGGACATTCTTCTTGCTTGAATGAGCTTTATTACTTTAGTCAATAGTATTAATTTAGTCACTGGTACAAAGAGAGTGTGAAGAACTTATATTTAAATGGTCATTATTTATTTTATGTACACAGTCATCTGGCCTGCATGACCCCAGACTTAATTATTGCCAGGGCTCGACAAATAATACAATCTACTCGCCTGTGGCGAGTAGATTGTAACCTGGAAGAGCCGGGTTCGGGCGATCTGCGCATGCGCAGATCGCTGGACAGCGCGGCTGGCGAGTGGGGCTCGCTGCGGTTTGGCGAGCCCTGATTATTGCAATGCACTGCATGTAGGAATGAAGCCACAGACCCCTTAAAAAACTTCATCTGGTACAAAACGTAGCAGTCTTTTTAGTAATGTACCCATGCTATCATGGGGTGGTGGTGAGCAATAGCATGGGCTAGACTTGTGAAGTACAAACCCATCTGAAGTCCATGTGTACATACTTAGCATATCTAGCCCATGCTGCCATTTGCTGCTGCCTGTGCTACCTTGGCTACGCTCTTGTTTTAGCATGCTAGCTCAAGGAGACTTGGTGCATGCATGTCTGCCGAGTTGAGATTGTGAGTGTAGACATAGCCTGAGAGGCAGAACTTCCACAGCATCTGTACCAAGACAAAGGAACTCATTCCAGCCAGACCAGGGATGTAAAATTCCATTTAATTGGTTAACCGACTGAACATTATGTTTAAGTGGTTAACTGACTAAAGGGGGGGGGGGAAGGGGAAGGGGGAAGGGCCCTGCAGCCCCGCTGGGCTGGAGCATCCCTCCCACACCTGCTGAGGCTGGACTGGAGCGCCCCCCGCCCCTGCCTTCCACCCCCGACTTCCACCCCCTACCCCAGGCTGGGTTGCTCCAGCCTGGCTGGAGCAGTCCCTGCCTGCAGGGCGCCTGGGCCTGCCATAGACAGGGGCTGCTCTGGATGAGCAGCCTTTGTTGGTGGCAGGCCCCCCATGGCGATGGACCAGCTCCCTGCCTACTGCAGGTGGGGGAGCTGCCCCAGTCCCCACTAGTTAACAGTTAACTGCAACTGTACACATCGCCCGTTAAGAGAGACGCTTACTGGATAACTTTTCACATCCATAAGCCAGACAGAGATAAAATTTCACTCGGACTCCTTTATTTCAGATCTAAATGCAAAACTTAGTTCTGTTACTTTGCTTTTCCAGCACAACTGTTTCTTTCTCACTCATGACATGCTCACAAATATAAGTAGCCCACAATCCTGAAAATCAAGCTACATCTACAGGATGGAAAGGAAGAGTGAGAGAGATTATTTCTATTTTAAAATATTTGGGAGGCTAAGAGATACTATGGTGATGGGGTTATATACTAACAGAGGTGATCTACTATTGGCACGATGTTGTTTACAGAAAGCTTACACATGTGCATTGGATGTTGGTCAATGCTAATGTTTTTGCTGCTGCTACTAATGCAAAAGTGTTTTTTCCTATCCACACCCTTTAAACATCCTTACATTGTTTCTATGAAAAGAAATAAATATAAAGACAATAAAATACACTTGTCATTTCTGATAAAGAAAGGCATGATTTATATACCATTTGCACACTAGTGATGCAGGGTTTTGCAATTCATAAATTTTATCTGCCTTTTTCCTTGCACATGTGGCCTCCTCCTGTCTCACAAAAGAAGGGTTTGGATAGCAAAACAAATGAAACTAGCATGAAAATATTGTGCTCCCCTGTGACAAACATACAGTCAATTTAGCCTCCTTAAATATTCCTGGCAATATATAAAATGGATGATGCATAAATAACTAGCTTGTGCCTGGCCCATGTACAAGTGCATGGGGTAAAAGAGGGTGCAGTGAGCACCTCCAGCAACAGTTAGGCACAACTGCAGTCTATTTGCACTGAGAAACTCTGGGTCTGCTTCCTCTTGGAACTTTCTGGATGTGGCAAGCAGATGGGACTAGGGCCTCATCCTGGTTAGCCAAGTTGGCCAAGCACATTGCAGGGGCACACTTAATCTCCTAAGGAGATCCTTTGGCATGGGAATGCTGAGAAAGACTGTGCTTCTGTAGCCTCCCTCAGGCTAATGTATTTATGCATATCAGATTAATAAGGGCTATGTGTACATTTTAAACTCAGACTGTCTCAAGGGTGATTTAAGGTGAATTATGGAGTATCAAGCTGTTTATTCAATGACAAGTTTGGCATTATATCATCACACACTCTTATACAAAACATAGCCTTGATTTTTCTATGGAACAACTAATTAGCTCACACCTATTTCTCAACCCTTTGCATTTCTTCAAATTCAGACCACAATACTCCAAGAATGTATTAATATTTTTGTCTACAGATGCTCTGGATTCACTCACACAGGACCTGAAGTGACTCCAGAAACTGTGTTCCTCGCTGTTGTTAAGATTATCTAATGAAATGAAGCAACCTATGGATCAGGATACAACATTTTCTCATTAACCATAACCCCAGGACAATTAAACTGTCCAAAACAACCCAAGTCAATATAACATTTCGATTCTCTCCCCCATTCATTTATTTACTACTTATTATATAACTAGGAACATCATCTCACTGAACCAAAATCTTGTACAGAAGAGATTCTTCAGCCACTGCTACAGTATCTAGATACATCTCTAAAGTTGAAGTGGTTGTGCCCATGAAAGCTCATGAGACTATCTACATTTTTTGTTAGTCTTTAAGGTGCTGCAGGACCATTTGTTTTTTTTAAATTTTTTTGATAATTGAGCAAGTTAGATATATAGATAGATATTGTATGCACAATATACTTACATGATGCACACATGTACAGAGTGGCTGCAGTTAAAAATCAGTATCTTCAGTATCTGAGATACTGCAGATATTTACTATTTTGTGTTATTCTCATACCCAAATCTTGTCAACCCTTCTTTCATAGCATGACATGAATGCAGCCTTCCTCTCAGTCTCCTTGACTAAGTGTCAGTGCTCTAACCAGCTGTCAGCTTGACTGCTGCATCCAACATTCGTTCTGATCAACATAAAATCCTATAAATTATCTTCCTTGCCAATTAATTTGATGGTGTCGCCTTTCCTTTGAATCCCTTCACTGCTTCACACCACATCCAGCTTAATCTTGTTCAGAATGTGCATTTACTACAGCTCAGGGCACTTGCAGGTTCAGGCTCTTGCATTCTTAAATCCACTCTTATTCATCTGAATGCACAAATGTCATGCACGTACAACATTTATGGATGCAATTTCAAAGCATATTTGATCTTTGGACTTAAATGACGTAACGGAAGAAAACTAGAAAACCCATTGTTTAGATTGATTCTATAGGACAGAAGTTACACTAATGTGACATGCCAATATACCACTCAATTTGAACTTTTTCTCACTTTAGATCTTCTGTATAATTTCATTTAAATGTGTCCAATATTTAATTTTTAGGGAGTTTTTTTGTTTTAAAAGAAAAATGAAATAGGATAAGATTCTGTGGGTTTTGGGGTAAATTTGACTTGTGTGTTTGACAGACTGAAATGATCCCAAACATCTGTTAATACAATTAACATGTTTTAAAATTTGTACTTGATGTATTTGATAGAAGCTATTGTTATAGATTAAAATAATATGCTTTTAGAGCACTGATTAATGCATATTTGGCAGGTAATACAGAGTATCACATTGGGATATGTGTTATATGAAGTCTGGACCATTGGGAAAAGATAATATTACAGTATAATGGCTGATCTGAAACAGTATTTTGCTTAATCATTTTTAATGTCCCAAAATATCTTTTGGTAGAAGACTTCAGCAATTCCAAAAGAACTTTGACAGTCTTGGGTGTTAAGAATTTACATACTTAGATTCTCCTAAGTAGACCTTGACACAATTGACTAGTGTGGTCTACCATGTCAATAATCTGCATATTGAAGAAAAATCATTAGTTTGCAGATTAGAGACCTCTGCAATGCTTTGACTTATCCAATAATAACTTTACCAGTGTTACTGTATGTCAGTCATATACGCAGTACAAATCCCATGAATACATACTTATGTAGTTACGTATCAATAAGCTTTATATTAAAGAGTCTCAAAGGTATTTTTTTGACACTTACATTCACATAATAGTAAAGCTTCCATTGGCACTGTCACAGTTTCATTATCTCAGATTAATCAACACAATATAAATTAATTTCTTCATACTTCTACTAAGAGGCTGCTTTTTAAGAAACATGTTTTCTGTTTTGGTTGAATACTATTATGAAATAAACAAATAACATTTTAGATATGATAGATTAAAACCATGGCTTAATTTACACCCACAGCAAAAGGGCATTCAGAGTTAAGGTTGAAAATCTATCACCAACATGCACAAATGTTCCTGGGTCTCTAGATATTGTACATTGCCTAAATAAGATGTCTCTCAGACCAACTTTTAAAGAGTGACATTTAAATATTAACTTTCAACTCCCTGCATGAGTGTGTTTGTCAGAACCTGAATTTTATGGGTAATTTGTTAATTTAATTAAGGTGTTGTGCAAATTATACTTGATTTTGTCTGGAAATTACCCCTTTTAAAGGTAACTGTAATTGAAAAATGGTTATTAGTAATGGGTGAACTTCCAAAGACCAGAAGTTCAGAAGAGCATGCAGAAATATAGATGATACTCAAAACTTACCAAAAAACCAAGGCTGTCACTCTTTTTAGTTTAGCGGTTGGCCTGGAAATCTTGTGAGTTTTCTATTTAGACAACTTTTCTTGTGACACTTCACCCTTTTTGTTTCTCATCTGAGACAAAAAGAGCAAGCAGTGTGGACTTAAAAAATGATTAGTTGGCTAAAGCCCAAAAGCAAATTTGGTCTCCTTTTTTATTTTATCCAAACTTGTCACCTTCTTCCATACCAAAATTCATTCAAAAGGCTCCATGTCAAAAAGTAACACCATCAACTGTTAACATATTATGGCTTGGTCTTCCAAACCCTTACTAACACAAGTAGTTCCTTAGAGTTCAGTGTCACTGTCTTTGTGTGTATGGCATACCTGAATCAGTAAGGGTATGTCTACACAGCAAAGTTATTTCTAAATAACAGCCGTTATTTTGAAATAACTTTCCTAGCATCTACACAGCCAAACCACTATTTTGAAATTAATTCGAAATAGCGGAACGCTTATTTTGAATTTGGTAAACCTCATTCTATGAGGAATAACACCAAATTAGAAATAGCTAATTTGAAATAAGCGCTGTGTAGATGCTTATTTCAAAATAGGGGGCCTCCAGCTCTTCCCAGGGTGCCCTGGTGGCCACTCTGGGCACAACCAGGAAAACTTCCTCTCCTATCCCCCAGCCCCAGAGCCCTTAAAGGGGTAGACTCTGGCCACAGTGCCTGTGCCAGCTCCAGGCCTGCCAGCACAGAACCAGCAGTCGCTGCCCCTGACCCAGTGGCCCCACCATGAGCCAGGCAGCCAGCCCTCCACTGCTCTCTGGGCCCAGTCCCCCAGCTCCCAGGAGCCTGCCAGGGGCCAGAGAAGGCGGGCGCCTTCCTGGTCCAATGCGGAGATCATGGACCTGATTGAGGTTTGGGGGGATGCCTCCAACATCCACGATCTCTGCGCTAGATGGAGGAATGGGGCCGTCTACAGACGGTTGGCTGACAGCCTGGCCACCAAAGGCCACATGTGCACCCAGGAGCAGGTGCGCATGAAAATTAAGGAGCTGCGGCAGGCCTATGCCAGGGTTACAGGGAGCAGCTCCCAAACAGGGACAGACACCTGCCCCTATTTTGATGCCCTGGACTGCATCCTGGGGAGCGGGACGGTCCGTGCCACCCCGGGGGTCATTGGTCCTGGAGCAGAGGGCCCTGACCAGGGCATGGAGGAGGAGCGCCAGGAGCTGCAGGAGCCCAGAGGGAGCATGCTACACAGCCAGGACCCCCGAGCCGTCCCAGCAGACCCGTCACCAGTGTCATCTGGGGAGGCAACAACATGTGTGTGCCATCTCTGTCCTCTTATTGGGAGGTGGGAAGGGAGACCAGGGACCGCGCTCATGGGCCTTGCTTACCACGGATCACGCAGCAACCTGTGCACATGTGAGCATGTGCCATGTCACCCCTGGGCACGTGGCCCCAGCTGGCTGCCACACAGGGGCCTTGGCCTGTTAGCCACACGCATGTGTGAAGAGACATGACGTGCTCCTGACCCTGGGGTGGGACACAGCAGGACGCCCTCCCTCCACAAGGCCATTCTACACAGAGGTAGGGGACATCTCCCCCTCACCTCACCCATACTATACACAGCACAGGGGCATGGGTGTGGTCTCGGGGCAGCTCCCACTCCCAGGGATAGCAGGACATTCCGAACATGGCCTGTGTGCAAGCACATCGGCTCTGATGGTGCGGGGAATGGTCATCCTCACCTTACAGAGGGGGGCTGGGCTTCACCCACTGTGTCCCCAGGGATACCTGACCGCTTCTCTTGTTTCTCCACAGCCGCACCAGCTGCGCATGCAGGGCGCACCACCCCACCCGGGACATGCTCCCGCACCCGAGGGCTCCGCAGGACCACCAGTGCAGTGGAGGGTACCGACAGCAGCACCTGGGGGCACTGCGAGCCTTGCACCGCACCCTCCAGAACTGGGTGCAAGAAGACCTGCAGCTCTGGTGGAGCAGCTTGCCCAGGGCTGTGCCATCTGCCAACACCTGCAGACCCTGGTGCAGAGCATGCTGCCTCCTGCCTCTCCAGCGTCTGCTGCCTCCACAGCTACTGCTCCTCCTCCCACTCCTTCTCCCCCTCCCGCTTCTCCCTCCACACCCTCCTCACCCTCCATCCCCTCCTCACTCTCCATCCCCTCTCCATCCCCCCGGGGATGCCAAGGCCCCCACATCCACGGTGCTGGGAGACAGTTGGCCCGGCGAGACCCCCACCCCTGAATCTTGAGCTTCCCCTCCCCTTTCTTCCCCTTGCTTCCCCCTTCTAGCTCCCTCCTCCCAGGTTTCCTCCTCCCCTCTCCCACCCTCTCTCCTCCCTTCTCCCGCCTCCTTTCCCCAGTCTCACCAGAGTTTCATTCCCCGCCTCCCGTTTTGTTAAATAAAAACAGTTGGTGTTTATGAAAAAATGTGTATTTTATTTTACATCAGGAAGGAGGGTTGGGGGGGTAAGTGGAAGGACGTGAGGGAGGAATGAGGCACAAGCCCCCAGTGGGACAGACCAGGGAGACTGTTAGGGCTCCTCAGGGTGGAAGCTCTCCCGCAGGGCCTCCTGGATACTGACAGCCCCCCGATGGACCTCCCGGATGGCAGCCTACACAAAGTGCAGCCAGGCTCGCAGCAACACGTCCAAGAGAAGCACCAGAGTGCCCAGGGCAGCTCCAGCTCCATGTTGCAGAGTTCTGTGGTGTCCCAAGTGAGGGCAAGCAGAGCACGCAGAAACAAAATGCTTTGCTGTCCCTCATCGAGGTAGGTGTCGCGAGAACCACAGGTCCGATGATGCATACCCAAGGGGGGAAGGACAGAACCAGATGGACAGTTTTAGCAAATAAAGGATATTTATTTATGACAGTGATGAATTTATAGTATTTATTCTAAGATTTTTAATAGACTGTGTTAATAATGAATTTACAGTATTTATTATATTTATTCCACGATTTCTAGTTAAACGTGTCAGAGATATAAAGATGGGACTGGCAAGGGGAATAGTCTCTATTCTAAAAATATCCAGCTACACTAATTAATAACAATAATAACCATAAAATCTATGTACTACCAAAAACTACAACACTAAGCTTATACAACAAAGAGAATCAAATCATACATACCAACTTACACAGCACACGGAACATTACAAAGATATCGGTTCGGTTGCGAAGGCCTTGGTTACGCCCGAGAGTCAGGGAGGTGGCTGGTCGGTTGATCAGGCCGGCAGCGCTTTGAAGTATGCGGAAGGCACACGACGCGTGGTACGTGTGTTGCGAAGACCTCCTAGAGCGAACAGTGCGATGGGTATTTATCCCCAAATCTGCACATCGCTTTCCCGCGCTTGCATATTACCATATATGGCCCCAATGGTCACCAAGTGGGGGTCTGTGTCCCAGGGGTTGGGCCGAAACTGTGCAGGTTTCATGCGACCAGGTAAGCCCCGCAGTTCTCACGCCAAGGTGACGGGTGGGAGAGTCTGAGGCTATTTTCCCCTTTTCACACCTTCCCTTTTTCTAAAGGCAATGGTATGCAGGAAGGGTGCGGCCGGTTTCTCCCAAGGAGTACTGCAGCCCACTACAGCAAAAGCGGCCTGGCCAAACTTTTTACTGGGGGAGCAGTTTTTATCTCTAACAGTAGGCAAGCAAGCAGGGAAACCTGACAACCGGCTGCCCGGAGGAGGAGGGTGGTGGTGTCCCTTTAAGCACAAGCCTCAGATAGCCTCAGGCAGCAGCCACACAAAGACACTCCTGACCTGATGCCCTGCCGGACCTGGTTCCAGCCAGCCTTAAATGCAATTCAGCGTCCACTCAGTGTGGACGCGCTATTTTGAAACAGCAAAACGCTATTTCAAAATACATTTTGTATGTAGACGCGTTATTTCGAAATAACTTATTTCGAATTAACTATTTCTAAATAAGATATTTCGAAATAACACTGTAGTGTAGACATACACTTAAAGTTGACAAGAGCAGGTATTTTACATGGTAGAGAGAATGTGACTGAAGGATCTCTTTATTTAGTTTTCTCAACTTTATTCTGAATTAGCACATTTACCTAGCATTGCTTGGGTCCTTTAAGGAGAGGCTCAGGGCAGGTTGCTGGGTATGTAAGGAATGCAGGAGTCAGGGTGTCCCCCTTCCTCTCTCACCAGTCGCCTTTGGCTTTAATTTACCCCAAATGTCTTTTAAGAGCCCACTAAACAGTGGGGCTATGACTACACTGCAGGCTTCTTGCACAAGAATGGTTGTTCTTGCACAAAAACTTTCAGAGTGTCCACACTACAAGCTCGTTCTTGCGCAAGAAAGTTTACAGTAGATTGTGAGAAGAGAGTGCTTTTTGCACAAGAGTTATTCCTTTCCCCATGAGGAATAAGACTTTTTGTGCAAGAGTTCTTGCACAAAAAGGCTAGTGTGGACGGGAACAGGGGTTTCTTGCGCAAGAGAGCATCCACACTGCCATGGACGCTCGTGAGCAAAAGCACATCTCTTGCGCAAAAGCACGTCAGTGTGGATGCGCTCTTGCGCAAGAACTTTTGCACAAGAACTCTTGCGCAAAAAGTTCTTGCGCAAGAAGCCTGAAGTGTAGACATAGCCTGGAAGTGTTGGTAATGCTGCAACACAATATTGACCTCCCGTTGACTGGCAAATGCTCTGGTTCAGCCCCAGTCTGGCCCCAAGGGTGCCAAACTAGAGAGGTTCAATCTGTAATTGAATCTGTTGTATTTTATGTGTGTGTGGTTTTTAATGTTTTTCTTTTCCTTCAGGATTCTTATAAAAACCCAGTTTTAGATGTCTTATGCTTTTTCTTTACTAAGGTGACATATCAGTGCTGTGAAAAGTGGTGGGCAGGTATATCAGTAAAACACAATTGTGACATGGCCACAGATAAGGTGACACAGCAATGGTGAGCCAAGGCAGGGGAATGAAATGAAGCGATGGCACTATTATTCTGCAGTCTTTGGAGAGAGGGCCTCAGTGGTACTCTGTGTAGGTGATTCTTTTTGGCTAGGTAGATTCCCAGTGAAGTTAATAAGGGATCTCTCATGGTTTCAGTATCAATCTGTTGGGCCAGGTCTACACTAGGTGAGAAAGTTGACCTAAGATATGCAACTCCAGCTATGGAATAGCATAGCTAGAGTTGATATTCCTTAGGTTGAATTTCTGCAGCATCCCCACTGCGGAAGGTCGATGAGAGAAAGTCTCCCATCAACTTCCCTTACTCCTTGTGACTCAGTGAGTACCAGAGTCAATGGGGATGCAATCAGCAGTCAGTTTAGTGGGCCGTTATTAAACCCTATCTCCGCAGGGTTGATCGCCTGATAAGTAGAGACAAGCCCTTATTTCAGTAACAGCCTTTTGTACTTATGAATAACAAAGTATTTTAAAGTATTTCACAGAAACAGTATAGCAACAATAATGAAAGTAGCTCTTCTAAAAGTAATTTATGTTTATGTTTGTGGTCTGAAAATCCATGCTGTTTGAGTCTTCACATACAGGTGGGGCAGAGTTTATATCCATCCTAGCTGAAGGCATCTCCCATTCACAGAGCTGAATTTTTGGTTGAGCATTCTGGGACATTTCCAATATAAGTATAGCAGTCAGCAAATTGTTTCTTGCAAAGCTAGTTATTTGTTCTAGCCCCTGCCAGAATATTGAAAGTTTGCCTGGTGATCATTCCCTGAAATCAAAATGGCTTATTATTAGGCTTCCTTTGCTTTTGATCCTGTTGTAGGATGATGTGTTTTCCTAATGATGCAGAATCTCTCGTTAAGTTCAGGAAACAGGATATAAGAATAAGTCAATTGACTCAATTTATGGGCATAATAAAACAACTCCTATTACATGCAGTAGTCAAGGCAAGACAAGGTGAAACACAGTGTTGTAAAGTTATTATGACAAAATTGTTTAGTATTTACCTGACAAAATAAAGTAAAAATACTGCATTTATTTTTGAAGCAGCATTTCAGACATTATGACCTAAATTAATAATGGTAGCCTGTCATTTATACTGTCATACAGGGATATTTTGGAGTTCACTCAAAGCCAGAAATATCTGCTATTAAATCATGACAAACTACAAGAATTTTTTGAAGTATTTCCCAATGTCTGCTCTATGTCTGTTCTTGGCCTTACTGAATCAGTGTTAACAGCTGGGGCATTTTTTCCCACTTGTAATATAATTAAAAACAAATTTAGAGGCAGAATGGATGTTTTGTCTGTTGGATGCCTGTTACTATTTGGGAAGGTGATTGGCAATGTACACAGCTGTTCCTGACAATTATAAACTTAGAACAGGAAAATGGAGAAATGAAACTAAAGTGACCAAATATGGATCCCTTAGCATGCCATTGGGAAGCAAACCATTGGACTGGTTTGAATTCTGCATTAAGCAGACATAAATCAAATTCTTTTAAACATGCTGCGATACAGGAATTACAGATGAAGCAAAAGATCCTCCATAATAATCTAGAGCAATAAATGCTTCCAAACTGCAGGAAACACAGTTGGCAGGTAATGAAAATGTTGGAGATTGGTCCTCATGCTGGCTTTACCCTGCCCTACAGTCTGTTACTTTGAAGGGAGAGGAAATGCTTTTGAATTCAACAGGGAATATGATCCAAAAGCTGGAGAACAATAGGAGGAAGAGATGGGTCTTTTCCATATAACCAAATGTTGTCTTGAACCTTTCTTACATACACCAAAGCTCAAATTTGTGCAAATGAAAGGACAATGCCACCTATTGCTTTAACCTGGCTCCAGAGGTTTCCTCTCACAGGATAAATCTTTGTAGAGAAGGAAAACGAAGCAGCAGTGAAAGAGATGTTAGAAGTAAGTTACCAGTCTAGGTACTGTTCCTTCTTTTAGTACTAAGCCATAGTGTCAGGGGCTGGGGCTGGACACTGTGCGGTTGTAGTTACCATCCTGGTAGTTGGTGTTTAAAGCAAGATTCTGACCACCAGTGAACTTTGAAAATCCCATGACATTTTTTATAAGAAATAATAGGTTATGACTGGAGTAAGTTTACAGTTCAATAAAAAACTCATCACACCAAGTTGCAGAGCTTATGTCAACTGACTTTAGTACATGGAGCTTGAGTTGTAAGGCTATTAAATTACAGAGTAGACATTTGGGCTGGAACCTGGGCTCTAAGACCCTCCTGCTTTGCAGAGTCTCAGAATGTAGGCTCCAGCCTGAGTGAGAACATTGATAATGAAATTTTATAGTCTTGTAGCCTGATTCCCATAAGCCTGAGATAGCTGACCTGGGTTAGCCATGGCCATCTTGTGGGTCTGTTATTGCAGGCTAGACATACCTTTAGTGCTCATGGTGAAATTTCAGTGTGTATAATTACAATTCACTTATACTTAAACATCTCCTTAGCATTCCATTTGATACACTATTATTCTCTTTCACTGTTTTAAACATCTGCTGTGGTCAGTGTTCCCTCTAATCTTTTTCATCTATGTATGGAATAAATGTTGATGTGCACCACAGCAAAATGAATGAATTTGTATATTAGTTTGTAAAGTACTTTAGGATCATAAGGAATGAGAAGCGCTAGCAATGTAAAGTATCATTAATCTTATAAATATTTCTGAAAGTTTGTTTGTTTGTCCTGAAATATTTCCGAAATGGTAAGAGCTAGAAACACCAAATTTTGCACGGATACTATTGATTTCCTAACTTAAATAACTGGATTGGTTATATCTTGAAATCGGTTCCCCCAGACCCCGAATTGGGCCCACTGATAATTCCGAAAGATCTCCGAAACAGTAAGAGCTAGAAACACCAAATTTTGCACAGATACTATTGATTTCCTAAACTTAAATAACTGGATTGGTTATATCTTGACATCGGTTCCCCCGGTACCCCCAGAGCCCCAATTGGGCCCACTGATAATTAGCTTTTAGTAGCGCCTGATCATAGAAACACAAAATTTTGCACGGATACTACTGATTTCCTGACTTAAATAACTGGGTTGGTTATATCTCGAAATCAGTTCCTCCAGACCCCCAACTGGGCCCCAGGGCCCCAGCTGGGCCACTAATTCGCTTTTAGTAGCGCCTGATCATAGGCATTTGCTGGACTCTTCTATTAAGAGTGTCACATAAACTGCAACTACGAGATCTTTTGCCTATGATAACCGAAAAAGTATTTCCAATAAAATATGTTATGTTAACGTAATTTATGTAGGTCATTCACCACACCTTTTGTTATCAAGAAATGAGTTAAATATAAATGTGTTTTGTAAGCACATCACTAGCTATGTTAATTTCTTAAAGTAATATATAAGAGAAAAGTATTTCCAATAAAATATGCTATGTTAATGTGTTTGATGTAGTTCATTCATCACACCTTTTACTATATTTTCTCCGGGCAACGCTGGGTATTTCTGCTAGTATTATATAAATGTATAATCACTAGCATCAAATTTCAGAATCAGGTTATTTATGCTGTTGCAGCGTCTTACGATGCTCACTAATTTTACACAATAGGAAGAGTAAAAGTAAAAAGAAAACTAACTCTAACATAGAACTGCCAGCAAAGATCTTGTGTTTCATAACAAGTCAGAAGCAGGATTGCCAGCAGTGGAAAGTTGGAAACATCTTTGTTAATCACATTAGGGACAGAATCACGCTCTAGGCCCATTTACCATGCATCTCTACTGGCTCTTGCCTCCTTGACGTCAACCTCTGCACCACTGACTGGTTACACTGCAGATTGGATTAGCAAAGGGACAAAAATAAAAGAGGGAACAGCAGGGACAATGCAGCTGCTGTGGAAGGTAAATGAAGTAATGATATTGATGACATTGTTAATTTATTTAGTGGACCAGAATTTATCAAGGGAATGAGGATTAGTTTGTTGTCTGTCATAATTATTTCATTCATCAGGTACATGTTGCCCAGGGCAACTGCCATGCTTTTTGCCTCTTGCTATTTTTAGCTTGTTTTGCCCTGGGAGGTTTGTTCCTTTTAGTTCCCTTCATGTTTTTTTGGTGAGTAATAATGAAAATTGGGAGTGTTGCTCTGTGGGAGATCCAGAACTGGCATCTCACAACACCTGAAGAGCCAGCAGGCCATTTGGTTAATTGTTCTGTGGTTTGTAGTAGGTTGGGAGGGGCCACCTTGTGTTCAGCTGTATATTTTAAATGTCCTAACTTTGCAGTTGGAAAAGCAACTGGCATTGGCTGTAGCTGTCAAACTTGCTTTTTCAGGAGCCCATATGGTATCGTTTTTATATTTCACTTCTAGGGGCCAGTTTGTCTTTGCTACTATGGGAGAACTTTCAGTTCCTTATTACATTTAAAATGTTGCTTGAAACGATCAGATAAAATCAGCAGAAGGAATAAGAATGCACAGTTTTTCTCCTTATTTGTGCTCATAACTGCTCTGCCGTTGATATGCATGTGTAACTCCCATTTCTCTGCCTCATTGACTCTCCATCTCATTTCAAATCTCATCTGAAAACATGTATTTTCTCCTTCTCCTGTTATTTGTTGTTTAACTTTGTATCTGTGTTACTTGAATTATCCTAGGATACAATTTTTATGAAAGATGTTGCATGTAAAAATACAGTGCTACTGTGCATTCATTTAATTGTACTTATGTCCATGTATCCACACCAACAGAAACCCCAATGTGTGTGACGTCTTTGGCCTCATGTTTACTTTTTCAGCCTCTCTTCCCTTCTGCACTATATATTGAACCAATAACATGAGACTGAATATTTCAGAACTGCTAAAGGGGCCTGTAACTTTTCTTCCCTCTGTTACCTTTTCGGATCTGAATGTGCGTGTGTCTGTGCATGTGCGCTGGTGGTAGGGGCATAGGAAATGAGAGTTAATGCTCTCTGATGGTGATACATGAATTTGTGATGTTAGTATTCCAGTTCCTCTGGTAGGCATCAATTCCACAAACTGCTACCACAAGGGGCAATTGAAGCAGAGAAACCAAGTACGGGATGGGCATGAGGAATTAAATATCAAACAGGTGATCCCACTTAACTGAACTTAGGGCATGTTTATAAGGTAGAATAGGGAAACATGTGTAAGTACTGCTTTTGCTTCACCTCTTTGGATAAGTTGAACAGTTTAATGTGCAGGGCTGACACTCTACCATCTTTCAGGAGCATTAAATGTATTTTGAAGAAAATGAATCTAGCACAATGAATAACATTGCATGGTTTGTGAACGTCTACATTTCTTATATCTCTGTTCCTTCCTAGGCTACCACTGAAGAAGGAGAGGGAGAGACAGACAAAAACCAAAACCTGATGTTTGTTATGCTTTAATATGTTGCAAGTTAAACGTTGTGAAGTTTCTCATATCTTCACAAAAAATCACTATCTTTCAGAGCTAAACATTTGGGCAAGGAATTTCATTTCTGTTGCCAAATTTTTGTAAAGCCAAAACTCAGCTTTCTTGGCTTCTCTCCATAATAGAAAGAATAAAGGCAAGTGACTTGCTCCAAAATCCACTAAAGTAAATAGGAAAATTATAATTGACTTCAGTGGACTTTGGTTCAGGGCTTAGATGAGGGCTTGGAAAGACTTGGAAACCAGAGCAATCTATTCCCCTTTCCCATGAGTGGTATATGTGGGTCTCTTTTGGGCTAATAGCAGTTAGGCAGAAATACTAGAGATAAAATAACCGGGAAATAGCTTAAACTGGATCCAGCAGGCAATAATTTCTAGTCAGATGTTTTACTTCAAAAATTGTGAGTAAGGATAGAAAAATTCAAAGAGCCACTTCATGTAATAGCAAATACAATTTTAGGAAGTGGCAGTTTTTTGACTAAAGAGGGGATGAGCTCTTCTGCCTATGGTTGATTCCTTACATACTGTAATGGTCAAACTTTTAAAAGTTTATGGGGCTTGATTTAATTTGAGTAAGTGTCCAAACATTTACATGTGTAACTGATCTTATTAAAGAGCCAACCCCTGCTGGTTTTACCTAAGCAAAATCACCACTGACTTTGAAGCCAACTGGAATTTTGTCTAGCTAGCTAACGTGTGTGGATTTCAGAATTTGACCCTAAAGCTCTCAAAGAAAAATAATCTGGAAATCTCACATAAGCAAGCTGAGTCCTGCTACTTCCAGTACTTCCTCATTTTGCTGCTGTTGGGCATATCACAAGAATGAATGTCCTTACACACAGTCTTTCAGTTTCCCATTAAAAACATCAAGATATTCTTGCCAGTCAAAGTAAACTTTACAAAATAAAATATAGAATAATGAAGGGCTCTATCTAGCTTCCACTGAAACTGTGGACAAAAGTCCCAGAGACTTCAGGGAGAGCAGGGCTGTACTCTAGCAAAAGAATTGTAGGAAACAGGACTAACATGTGGGCAGCTACATAGATGTTATAAAACTGCTGGTGTTGAGAGACTATTTGATTAGCTAATTACCCATGTATAGGGCCAACTTCATTTGTGTATTAAACTCCCCTTGTTAAAAATTCATCATGTCCATCTATTTTAGAATTATTTCTCCACAAATTGCAGCTAAAATAATTGCATTTTAATTAAAAAAGAAAGAAAGAAAAATTTTAAAAAGAAAGGAAGAAAATCTAATTTGTCAATAAAAAAAATCAACTTTTAAAATTCCTCCCTGGTGGTCTGGTATTATTAAATATTCTCCTTGATTTTTTTTTCTTATCTTGGTTTATTGGCGGGAGAAAAACAATTATCTGTAAACGTAATTTTTAATGCATGGTAATAAAAATAAATGGTACAGCTCTGCTGCTGCTCACCTAAATCTTCATCCCTGGTGGTCTAGTGGTATTAAATAATCTGTACCACATGTATTCATCATTTGCTGACAGGAAAAGGAAAACTTTTCACATTTTACTGTCTAAAAAACAAACACGATGTTAGCTAAACAGCGGGGGGAGACTTTTCTGAGGATCAGGCAAAAGAATTGGAAAACCTTTTATTTTCCGTACTGGTGTGGTTTTTGTTATTGTTAGTTTAGTATAAAATTGGTATAAAACCAGAGAGGTAGTTGGTATTTTTAAGGTGCTGTTTTTATTCCTGATATTTTGGTCAGATTGTATTTGGCACAAATGGATTCAGTGCTGGTAGGTGGTTTCTCTCTGAATCCATAGCTACAGCTATTTTACAAGAATATAGACATTTATCATGTGTAAATCTCAAAATGCTTTGCTGAGGTATTATAATAAGCAAGTATTATAATAAACAAGTATTATTCCCATTTCACAGATTGATAAAATGAGGCATAATATGTCTTAAGCAAATTCCTTGTGGTTTCATAGCAAGTTAGTAACAGAAATGGGAATAGAATCCAGTTCTCCCATCTCAGAGACCACAGATATAATTGGCTTCAAAAACATGAGAGATTTTGTGTGAATGATCAGTGTGTGTACATATTTTCTTCCTCAAGCATTCTAAAGAAAAGGAACTGGCAACAATGGAAATAAGGGCTTGCTTTTTTTCTTCTACTTGCTTCATTGCCATTTGAACATTTAAAAAAAAATATGATGCACTTGCTTTAATTCGTTTTAAAATGGTGTAGCTTTGTGTATGTGCAGAAAAGGCACAACCAGAACATGTTGATTTGCTGGGGACCTGCAACTAAATGTCTTTATTATTACACTGCCTTTAGAAAATATATTATTTCTGCATTGCTATAACTAAGATCATGACACAGAATTCCGGAACATGTATTTTAAAGATTTATCTATGATGACTGATTTATTGTATTTTATAAAAGTATGTATTTGCTTAACTTATTAAATAGAAGCTCATATTATTAACATATAAATCTTAAGATTTACACTGGGATGTATACTTTTATATAGTGCACTGGGGATGTTGCAGCTTTCATTTTCTTAAGGTTGCTTTATTTTCCTCAGGATTTGGACACTGAAGCAGTAGCACATGGAAACTGTGCACTGGCTCATATTTACAAAGGCTGTCACAGAGGCTGTTGTCTTCTAAACAGCCTCTAAATAAAGAGAGCATAATAGACTGCCATGAGATGTAATTTTGATCTCATTATGCTAGGAAGCCTTGATAACTCAAGAGTGGTAAACCACAGGAGAGAAATAGATTTCTAATCAAATTGACAAAACCCCCCATCATTATGAAGGGGCCCATATTCTATTATTTGGAAGCACAAAAATTTTATCTTTAAAATAGAAAGATGTGTTCATATTTAAAAAAACATGAATTTCTTTCATCTCAGTGATATAAAATAATTAACCTGAAATCTGATAAAATCTGTAGTTTGTAATTGAAAACATGTGCATTGTGGGACTACTGGCATGTATCCAGATGAGCTGTGTGTGGCAGAAAGGAATCTCCATAGAGCTCAAAGCATTTTTAGTTTTATGGTAAATGTCTCGCTCCCCTCACTGAATTCTTATTAATCAGTTTTATTTACATGGCATTTTAGTGATCTAGTGAAGAATAAAATGCTTTAAAACATTTGGAAAGAGACATAAGAGTCCTTGAGGGAGTGGACTTTCATTTAGCAAGCAAGTCCCATTATAAACCACATTCAGTGATAAGACTTTTTCAAACAACTTTTGTATTTATTTGTTTCTCTATTGATGCAGTTGGAGTGGCTTTTTGAGAAATTCCTTTCTAGTGAAGAGATAAATGACATTTGTACAAGTGATAGGGGTGTGATTTTTTTTTTAAAGGGCCATAATATTTGCTCACCGCAAATACTTTAAAGGTATTAGAGAAATTATTTAATGGAGAAGACTTTCTAAGAGGAATGTAGCTTCCATAGACATCAGTACAATCTAGGGTAGCAGATGGCCCTTGGTGTGACTGTCCTAATCATAGTGTTTTATTTGTTAAAAGTCAAATCTGAACAATGAAATCCTGACTCCAAACCCTAATCTTCAACGAACAGATCCTTTCCCCCCAAAACTGTCAGTTCTTTTTCTTTAATGTAATATTTTAGAAAGTTAATTTTGGTGCTTTTTAAAGGGGTGCTTGATTCCCAATCCCGGAGTCTGAAGTCCTCTCCAAAATGCCCCATCAAAGGTGCTTCACCTCTTTTTGTGAATAAGAGGGTGATTCAGTCTCAGTGCCTAGTAAATCTGTAATGTTTCTGTGTGCAATTAGTACCAGTTATCATGGTGATTGTTTTTGTTTTGGGCAACTATATGCTAGAACAGGGGTCCCCAGCGCGGTGCCCGCAGGTGCCATAACGCCCGCCGGGGCATTTATGTGTGCCGCGCTGGTGTTTTAAAACAGTGGTCTCCAAAGTGGGGTGCGAGATGATTGGAGGGAGTGCATGCCGCCACGCAACAGCTGAGAGGGGAGACGCTGGTTCACAAAACATCCGAGGGAGCGCATGCGCGGCGAACACACTGTGCATGTGCTCCCTTGGATGTCTTGTGAACCAGCGTCTCCTCTCTCAGCTGTTGTGCGGTGGCATGCGCTCCCTCCGATCGTCTCACGCACCCCCTCCGCGCAACAGCTGAGAGGGGAGACGCCAGGTTCGCAAGACATCCGAGGGAGCCCATGCACGGTGTGTTCAAATGCCTGCGCAACAGCTAAGAGGGGAGACGCCTGGAATGCCGTGATGTCACGGCCCGGGACTTTAAATTTTAAAACCGCACGGCCCAGCTTCAGGCCTGGCACGTGGTCTGGCGTCACAGAAGCAGCTGGGGCCGGGCCCGATCACAGACTCAAACCGGAAGGCAGAAGGTGGGGATACGGGAAAAATAGGGGGAAGGGGTAGGAGAGGAAGGGGCTTGTGCTGAGAGGAGGGGGGCAGGTCAGGAGAAGAAAGGGGAAGGCACCAAGGGACAGCGTGGAGGAGAGACAAATGCCAGGGGGCCAAGTGGAGACAATGAGGAAAAGGGCAGGAGGAGGTGTCAGTGGGAGGGGACAGGGTGATGCTGGGAGAGGAGAGGGTAAGAGCATTAGGGACTAGAGCGGGGAGGGGGAGGTGCTGGGAGAAGGCTTGAAAGAAGGGGCGGGCATGAGGAAGGCGGGGATGGAGCAAATCATGTGTGAGGGCACAGGGACATGAGGGGAATGGGGACAGAGGGTGGTGACGGGGTGGGCATCAGGGAAAAAAAGGACAAAGGGGGCAGTGAGGGAAGGGGGAGGCACCAGGAGGGTGCAGGGGTAAGGGAAGATGCAGCTGCCAGGGGATTCTAAGGGTGAAGCAGAAGGGCAGACACCTGCAGGGCAGGGACCAGCACCAGAGGAGAGAGGCAGGGCAGGTGTGTAGAGGGAGGTGTAAGGAGAGGGGATGAGGAGGGGTAGCTCACATGATCAGAGTGGGGCTACTGGAGGAGTGGGCACAGCGGGGAGAGAAGGGCTGGTGGAGGGGGCAGGTCTCAGGAGGGCTGAGGGCAGTGAGAAGGGCAGGAGTCAGGACAGCAGAGAAGGGTGAGAGGTTGGGGGGCAGCAGGCACCAGAGGAGCTGATGGAGCAAGGGAGGAGACATGGCAGCAGATGGTGGGGACATGGTGGGGATGGGGAGGAGATTTAAAGGTGCCATGATTTTTTTGGGGAGGGTGCTTTTTGCTCAACATTTGGACATCCCCCTTTTTATTAATACAGAATTTTGTTTAAAAACAAATTACAATATAATTAAAATAAAAATTATCCAACTAAATTAAGTTTCTATCAAATTTACCCAATTCACATTTCATATGAAAATAGCCTTCAATTTGAGCATTTGACGCCTTTTTTTCTATTTTTTTCTCCAAAGCGGGGGGGGAATAATTGCCGAATAATTTAATTAATACCCTTTACATGTAAAATCACCTCTTTTATCTTATGGATTCATATATTATGTAATATTAAATGATGTTTTTCGTATTATTTAATGTACAAATACAAAATAAGCCTTGAGAAATTGTTGGCGCCCGCCACACTCTTCTGAAAACATGAATGTGCTATTGGCCACAAAAAGGTTGGGGACCACTGTGCTAGAAATCTGAGACCTCATCTCATTTCACATGAGCCACTGAATGATTTTTGAGTATCATTGACCTGGACTGGATTCAAACCTTGACACCAGTCACTTGAACAAGTCCATCACTCAGTCAATTACTTGAATTCCAGCATCTATGAATAATAGAAGATTAGGGTTGGAAGAGACTTCAGGAGATTTTCTAGTCCCATCCTCTGCTCAAGGCAGGACCAACCCCAACTAAATTATCCCAGCCAGGGCTTTAAGCCTACCCTTAAAAACCTCTAAGGATGGAGTTTCTACCACCTCCCTAGGTGACATTGGTTTTATTTTTATGTATAGTCCTTCAAGAAGAGTTGCCTGGGCAGATCCCTGTTCATACAATGGGGCTCTGTATGGCTGAAAGGATCTGCCCATATGGAATCAGGGCAGGAAGCAGGGTCAGGACATCAGATCGTACATTCTGCACGGCTAGCACCTTCTCTTTGTCCCCATATGATAAGGGCTTAGCACATTACTGGTGTTGCACAAATAATGTAAAATCAATTCATTTTATTTTCATTGATGTTCTCAAGGATTTATCTGAGATGCATGTACAAATGCATATTATAGTTTTGATGTACGGTTTGGAATTTTTATATATATATAATATATTCTCTCTGAAGACTGGGGCCTGATTTTCAGAAGTGCTGAGTGCCTGCTGTTCCTACTGACATCAGCTGAGTTCTTAGCACTTCTAAAAATCACACCCTCAGTTTATGGACGGCCATAGGCATGTTCTCTGTTTAATGAAAAGCCAGCATTTTAAGTTTTCATAAGAACAGGTTGCATAGGAGAGACTTCAAATCTTACTATATAGTTCAGAAGTGTGTGTCCATCTGTGAGGCCATTTGTCCAAGAACTCAATATGCAACTTCCTCTTACCCTGCTTTAAGTTATGATAAGGGTTTGGTTGTTCCAGGATGAAGGGGTGTGTCTGGAATTCGATTTTTTTTTCTCATAAAATGGAAAGGGAGGAGTCTGATAGGAGTGAGGTATACTGTAGAATGACCTTAAGGGGGCAGACTTGAGGATTTGGACAACTATAACCCCATTGAGCCAGCAGAGGGCACAGATGGAGAAAGGGCAGGGGTGGAGAAAGGGACAGCTATCTGCTATATATTTCAGAGAGTTTGACTGTGTATCTGACATGCACTCCTTCCCTAACTGTGCCTGCTGCAGCTGCAGCAGGCACAGACAGGGATTTCTCACCTGGCCCCAAGCTGCTGTAGTGAGAGAGGCCTGGGGTTGTCCTTTCTTCTTGGGGCAACTTGCATACTGAATCCCTCATCCTCAGCCCCACTTCTCCCCCCACCACAACAATGATTTAAAGGAAGACAAAAATTATTTGAATTAAGGACCCAAGCAATGCTCAGTAAATCTTTTAGTAAAACCATATTTAGAAGAAGTCCATATACTGATTTTGCTGTTGGCATTTGCCTAATCAATAGCTTGTTTAACACTGCTCACCTGAGCTGACCTATTTCAAGTATAAATAAAGATAGTGTAGAAGACATGTCCATAATCACCTTTTCTTCTTACATAAAATATTTTATTTGTTGTAGTGCTTTTTTAAGGACAACTCATACATTCAATGTCACAGTGGGGCTTGTGACAATGTAAAGATAATATGAGGGCAAGAAGCCACTGAAAAAGCATCTCTCCTTGATACAAGTGGGAGTTATACATGGCCTACAGACCTGGACACAGCTGACTAGGTAATTTCATGGATACACCTCTCCTTTCCCCTTTCTGAAAGAATGTGATGGTCAGGAGATTATAAAGAAATGGCTATCCTGGCCTCTCTGGGAGGATTTTCCTGAGCTCATTTGTTCAGGTTAATTATTTTGCAATATATTATTATAATCCCTCTTTTTAAATATGCATCTCTGGATATCTTCTCTCTTTGAAATGATCTTCTACTTGCATATGCAAAACTATTGTGCACAGTCAAACCCAAACCCATTTAGCGTTACTCATTTTTTTTCATTCAGTGACCCCACAGATAACTAACCCCATTTCAGAACATTGTTACTTGGCCTGTTATTAACAGTATTGTATTTGTGGTTCCTAACGGGTACAGTGTTTTGTTAACTTAGAATGAGACTTCTAAAATACTGATAAATTACTCAAATGAACATATCCAGTAGTGAAAGGCAGGCAGATCTCCTTGTGGGTTCTCTTCCATATTATCATCTCTATCTCCTTGCACACCTAGGTAAGGATGACAAGGATTTAGTCAATCTTGAAGAAGCAAAGTCATTTTTAAGGAGAAAACATTGACAAAAATCTCTGCAGTAGAGAGACACAGAGATTAATTTGGGCCTCTGTGTCTACCTAGCCAAAGTGAGCTATTGGTAATTTACATATTGTTCAGTGTTTTACTTCCCTTCAGTGCTGTCATCATGACCATAGAGGAGAATGAAGATAAAAACAAATGTTGAATCTCTCTCTCTTACACACACATGCACTAAATAATTTACAAATATCTAACATTTTTTCAGTGTCAAGACTGTGTATGTTTACACATATACATGTATGTGTATGAAAAAAGAAAGTGTGATACTTTGTTTTTCCAAGAGAATGCATTAATTTGTTCTCATTCACAGGAGCATGCCTAGTGATTATTTTAGCACACATTGCAGTGCTCTGTGACAGTTGGCGGGTTTCATAGATAATGTAAGAAAAACTAACCTCAGCAGTTCCTACGGAAACGGCATCAAAGATGTCACAAAAGGGCTACTCACAAGGTGAAATCCACTCTAGTCTAAAGATGGAGCAGCTTGGAGGGTTCCCTGAGCAGTTGGTTTATTAGGAAACATTTAGTAGGATTGGATTCTACTTTTATTTCTTGTAAATGTTGGAATGTCAGCCAGATTCTTCCTGTGACAGTTTTGGAGATGAGCCAACAATTCCATTGTCATGGATTAAGACAGAGAAAATATTAACAGAAAGGGGAGGATATTTGCTTTTGAGCATTAGATTTTGAGAATATGTTTATAGTCCTGTTTTTTTTACTTTGTGTCTAGATAGAGTCAACTTTGATAGGCTTAGTCATGGACCTAAATTATGATTTGCAAAGGTCACAACCAGATGTGTTAGGGATGGCAGCCAAGAGATTGCATAGCTACAGTTTGTAGCAGATAATCTTTGCAAAGAGTTGCCATGCCCTTTCTAGGGCTTATGTCAGCAAGTTGGGTACCTTACAGTCAGGACCCTATTGTTCATCACTTGATATGAACAGCTAGATTGATGAACATAATACAAGCATGTGGATCTTAGCTGCAGCCATACAATCAATATTGTTCTCAAGGGAGCCTTAGAAGGTTTAAACTACAAGGCTTACCTTCCAGTGATGAGATTCTCACTCTTGATCTGATCCCTTTGTGCTGGGTAAAAGAGATGGGTTGTTTAAAAGCCCCAGATCCAGTCGGGGGGGAGGGAATTCCCCCAGTGCAGGAACAAAGAAAGGTAGCCACAGGCTGCCTTCTGAGGATCCCCTACTGCAAATCCTGGCATACAGGGCAGGAGATTTGGAGGGGAGAGGGTCAGCACACAGTATTGTGGAGATTCTAAGAATAGTTCAGAGGCTGCCTAGCTTTCATGAGAAGCTCCTCCCCGAAGCAGCCCAGTACTGGGAGGATACAAAGGTGGCTTAAAACAAGTTTAGCTTTCTTTTACTGTGGGCTGAGAACTGGGCACAGAACAGAATGTCAACCCAGATTTTCTAAATAGGGAATTATAATTTCTTAACATACTCTGCATACCTAATTAATAATATCTTCACCTGCTGCAAACTTCTTGGAATTGACATCTCACATTCATTTTACCATATTATCTGACATACACAAGGATGCTAGACCTGCTTGCTGCAAGAGAACTATCCCTGCTATAAATGCTGAAAGAAGCACATCTCTTTCTTCCCCCACATGTTACTATAAGAGTTTTATTCATCTAATATATAAAAATGGACCTTCGTTGTATTTACCTGGAGACTTTTAGGCTGGCCAGAGAATCAAATACACATTCATTTGTCTAAGGCAGGCCACTTCACCAACTCCCATAACCTGCCTGATTTAAGCACTTTAGTCATAATTCCAGCATATATCTAGAACTCTTAATACACACTATGTACATACACCACACAGGAATATTAATTATCAGTGATTTATTATTTTTCAAATAATACCTCACAAGGCATATTTTGTACAAAAATTAGTACTGTAGTGCATAGGGTTTGGATGCAGAGCTGCATAGGGTCATAAGCGCTTACTTAAGGAAGCTGCTGTGTGTTGGACCCCTACTTCTTTTGTTGTGGAAGCTGTAAGATGTGCAATGAGTGAGGCAGGGAACTGTAGAAAGAGAAAGGACAGTCCTAATTAAATGGCAATCTGGAGAACTGGGTTAAATTCCTGCCTTCGACACAGACTTCCTGTATGGGGCTAGGTAAATCTCCTCACCCCATCTCAATTGCAGTGGTGAGCCTCATTTGAGTTGGATCACAGAGAGTAATGTTGTGGGAGTCCTGTAACTCCACATTAGACCCAATTACATTCTTAGTATGTAAGATGGGGGTATTTACCCCCTATTTAGTGTTAATAAAATTCACTCCTTTCATTCATCTGTGGATCTTGAGCAATCATGTAAAGCAACCTTTTCACAAAGATTCTCTAATCGTGTTTAGCTTGTTTTCTGGGTACCTGTCACTGTACCTCAATGGGTCAGATTCAGGATCAGATTCAGGACAAATTGCCAAGAAATAGAGCAGATTCATCCCAAATTTCCATTTGATATACCAGTCCACTAACAAAAGTAAATTTCTCTCACACCACACTGGTTAACAAGAAATCAGAAATGCAGTCTCCTTAGGCCAGTATTTCCCAATTTTATTTGGCTATGGAACCCTTTTCAGCTTTTCAGAATTTCAAGGAACCCCTAAGTTTGACAAGCAAAAAAACAAAAAACAAAAAAACAATGGGGGGGATTCATAAAAATCACATTCCTTCCCCAAGACCCTCCTCCCCTTCCTTGAGGCCTCATTCTCTCTGTTCCCCTCCTCTCCCTCACTTGCTATCCCCAGCCCTTATACACTCTCACTGGGTTGAGACAGGAGGTGTGGGCTCTGGGGTGGGAATGAAAGATTTGGGTGTGGGAAGGGGTGAGAATTACAAGCCCTGGGAGGGAATTTGGATGCAGGAGAAGGGGATGTTGGCTTGGGGAGGAGGCTCCAGGCTGGGGAGTGTTGGGCTCAGGTGGAAAGTTGGGGTCCTGAGAAAGCCATGGGCTTGTGGATGCGAGTGTGCAGGAGTTTGGGTTGGATATGTGAGGGGCTCAGGGCAGGGAGGCTGTGAGTATGATGGGTTCAGGACACAGATTTGTGATGTGTGGATGGTGCAGGAGTGTTGTGGCAGAAGACTGAGGATGTGGGGATGCAGGAGTTTGGGGATGTAAGAGGCTCAGGACAGGGGGTTCCAGTGTATGACAGGCTCAGATTTGGGGTCAGGTGGTGCAGGAGTGTTATGATGCTGTAGTGAGATGGGGGTTTGGCCCCAATTGGGGGCTTGTTGGCCAGGCTTCATTTTTAAATAAAATATTATGTTAAACTCAAAAGGTTTTAGTATTGTCTTTATTTATGAGAGGGGTGAGGAACCAGAAAAGTCAGTTCCAAAAACCTCCAAGCCTCACTAATGTGGTCCCAACTGTGCTGGTGGGGGCAGGGAACAGAGTGCTAGTGGGTGCTGGGGCTGGGGAGAGGGTGCTGCTGGGTGGCAGGATGCTGGCTCAGGTGGCGGGGTACTGGGGCAGGATGCTGGGGCAGGTGGCAGGGTGCTGGGGTCAGGGACATGGTCCTGCTGGGCACTGGGGTGGCTGGCAGAGTTCTGGGATAAGGAACAGGGTGTTGCTGGATTCTAGGATGGATGGCAGGGTACTGGGGCTAGAGCCAGGGTGGTGCTGGGTCCTGGGGTGTGTGGCAGGGTGCTAGGGCCAGGGCCAGGGCCAGGGCCAGGGTGGTGCTGGGTCCTGGGGTTGGTGGCAGGGTGCTGGGGCCAGGGACAGGGTGGTGCTAGGGTGGATGGCAGGGTGCTGGTGCCAGGGTGGTGCTGGGTCCTGGGGTGGGAGGCAGGGTTCTGGGGCCAGGGCCAAGGTGCTGCTGGGTGCTGGGGACAGTGCTGGTGGGGACAGGATACTCATGGGGGGGACTGGACAGGGGCAGCTGGGACCAGTACCTGGCAATCCTGCAGCACCTCTGGGTTCCGGGAAGTGTGCGACTGCACTCCCCCTCCTCAGACAGCTGGTGTGCGCTGCCTGAGCAGCAGGGGCTGTTGCACTCCAGCAACTTACTTCCGCGATGCCGTCCTGCGGCGGGGGGGGGAGAGGGGGAGTCCCAGGGCAGAGCCTGCTGCCTTCATAGTTTGAGGTGCACAGCCCCGGGTCTCCTGAACTTCCTCCCTTCCCCCGCACTGCGCAGAAAGGCCCCGGAACTAAGTTGCTGGGTGCCACAGCCCCAGCTATTCAGGCAGCGCGCACTGGCTCCTTTGGGGAGGGGAAGTGCTTCCCTCCCCGCTGTGGGTCACGTGGGGTCACTCCTGTCCAGCACTCCCCTGGTGTGCCGGCCGGGAGCAACTGTTCCCCTCTGCCCCTGCCTCCATATGCGTCTGCTGGCTAGCCAGCTGTAAACGGGTGGCAGTCCGCTCCCCCTTTTCTGTCAGTTTACTCTGGCTTTAATGGCTGCCCGGCCGTCCTTTTGTTAACCAGTTTACAATTGTTTCTGCCTCAATGGCAGTCCGTTTTGTAGTCTGATACCACAAGCATCTCCAACAGTTCTGCCCCGCTGCTGGTGGGTGGGGGTAGGGGGACGGGTCCCAGCCCAGGGCTCTAAAGACAGGTGCAGGTAAGGACTTGTCTGGCTGGTGGGGCTCCTGCCGCAACGCACCATCCCGCAGTTCATCTGTAGGCAAGCCCCGCCCTTGGCTTCTTCCTACCTCCAGGGACCTCCGACTTCAGCCCCCTGTGCTCCCCTAGCTCCGAAACTCACCACCTCCGTGCCTTAACTCCAGGCGTTGGGATAATGCTGGTGTTTCCTCCCCCGCTCCAATTCTGCTCCCATACCCCTGTCTCCCTCGCTGCCTTCTCTGCCCTGTCTCTTGCGGCCGCAGCCATTTTGAATTCCCTGCTCTGGCTCCCCCATGCTAACCCCTCCCCCGATGCATGCTCCGTCTTGACGTCACCCGTCCTGCCCCCCTTCCACCCTGGATGCATGGCCCGGTGGGCAGCTGACGTCTCCTGGCTCAGCGTTCCCCTGGCGGTGGAACAGCCCTGCTGTGCCGCCACACAAGAACAGGTGGCACAGACAGGCGTCCGCCCCTTGCGCGCCCCGTAAAGCATAGGGGTCGGTGAGTCCTCCCCCTCTGGGGTGGGTCCATTCCGACACACCGGCGCTCTCTCTTTCAGAGGAGGTGGGGGAGTGCCGGCTCCTCGTGGAACCCCTACTTTTGCTTCGCAGAACCCCAGGGTTCCGCAGAGCACCAATTGGGAAACACTGCCTTAGGCAATCCAGCACTTATTTCACCATCCAAACACTAGAGTTAATGATGAGTAGTTACTGAAAACCAATTGAATCAAAGTGCTCTTCTGATCTCAAAAGATCAGTCACAAACCCAATATATAACTCAGATCTTACACAATCTTCTAGTATCTAATATCAAAAGAAAAAACAAGTCTGATGGCACCTTAAAGACTAACAGTTTTATTATGGCATACGCTTTCATGAGTTGCAGCTCACTTCCTCATATGCATGAAGTGAAAGAAAAAAGAACAGATCCTAGGGATACAGAGATGGGACTGTTACATCAGTGATAATTCAATCAAAGCAGATGTGGATAAGGTGAGAATACCTTAAGTGGAAAATTATTTATCGTAATGAGAGAGCCATTCCCTATTCAGATCTATTCTGATGGGGTATGTCTACACTAGCTCGTTAGTTCGAGCTAGGTAGGCAAATGAGGGCAACCGGAGTTGCAAATGAAGCCGGGATTTAAATATCCCGGCTTCATTTACATAGTTCAGCGCCGCCATTTTTAAATCTTAGTCCGAACTCCGTGCCCGCGGCTACACGCCGCACGGGTAGTAGTTCGAATTAAAGATCCTAATTTGAACTACCGCTACTCCTCGTGGAATGAGGAGCAACGGTAGTTCAAATTAGATCTTTAATTCGACCATTTACTCCGTGCGCGTGTAGCGGGCACGGAGTTCGACTAAGATTTAAAATGGCGGCGCTGAACATGAAATGAAGCCCGGATATTTAAATCCCGGGCTTCATTTGCAACTCCGGTTGCCCTCATTTGCCTACCTAGCTCGAACTAACGAGCTAGTGTAGACATACCCATGGTGTCAAATGTGCATATTAATTCCAGCTCAGCAGTTTCATGTTGCAGCCTGTTTTTTAATTTTCTTTGCTTGGATGGCAATTTTCAAATTGTGTGTCCAAGAAGGTTAAAATGTTCTTCCACTGATTTTTGTATGTTAAAATTCTTGATGTCTGTTTTGTGTCCATTTAATTTTTTTGCGTATAGACAGTCCAGTTTGTTCACTGTAAATGGCAGAAGGGAATTGCTGGCACAATTGTCGTGTTTGCTGAAACAGGCTAACATGGGGACCTCTGAAACCTAATATCTATGGCTAAGTCTACACTGGCAGCTTCTTGTGCAAGAACTCTTTTGCGGAAGCGTTCTTGTGCAAAAACTCTTCCACAAGAGAGCGTCTACACTGCCATGTGCTTTTGCACAAGAGATGTGCTTTTGCGCAAGAGCATCCATGGCAGTGTAGATGCTCTCTTCTGCAAGAAAGCTCTGATGGCCATTTTAACCATAGGGCTTCTTGCGCAAGAAATTCATGTTGCCTGTCTACACTGCCCTCTTCTGGAAGAGCTCTTGCGCAAGAGGGCTTATTCCTCGTGGGGAGAGAAATAACTCTTCCAGAAGGAGCCCTGTTTTACAACGCTATACTGTAAATTTACTTCTGGAAGAACGCTCGTGCAGTGTAGATAGCCGGCAAGTTTTTGCGGAAGAACGGCTGTTCTTCTGCAAGAAGCTGCCAGTGTAGACGTAGCCTAAAGGTTGATTTATAAGAGAAAGGTTGAGAGAGTTAAAATTGTCAAAGAAATCATATGCATACAATCATTGCAAAGTTCTTAGTTCAGATATGTAGCAGTGATATTACAGACTCCAGGCTTGTAAAGGTTCTGGTATCTTCCAAAAGACTGAAAGTTTCACAGTCCATATTGAATATACTCCTTTTAGTGTAAGTCCATAGTCTAGAGATCAGAACAGGGGAGAGGCAAAATGGAGATACTGCCAGAGTCCTTGATACCTTCTCCCATCTGGAGGGGATGCACTCAGTCTTAGCCTGTTGAAAATTACAGGCACAGGATGGAATCCAGGGTCACATGAATAGGGGGCTGACACCTTGCCCAGGGGCCTATAGAAGCTATGTGGAGCCATGGCTCTGTACCCCTGGAAGAGGTGGTGCCGGGGGCAGTCAGCCCTCAGTGCAGCTGTGGGCCCCTCCCTCAGCTTTCAGAGCCACACAGTGCATGCGGAGTGGTGCTCCACTGGCAATTTGAAGGGCCTGGGACTCTGGCTGCTGTTGTTGTCATAGTGGCAGCCAGGAGCCCCGGGCCCCTTTGAATTGCTGGGCCCCAGGGCAACTGGCCCCTTTATCTCCCCCTTCCCTCCCCCCTTGGTGGGTCTACACATGAGCAAGTCACATGCCTTTCATGGCTTGATGACTCATATGAGAAACCATTATCTATATTTTAGGCTAAACAAAGCATCCACAGGAAGGCTCATTTGGAGGGGATAAGCTTCTTCTGTAGTTCAGTGTGAAAGTTAAGTGTGCTTGAATGGGCCATTCACAAAGTACAGGCTAGACTGGATGTAAACTGCTTTGTAGGAGTTACCCCAGGAGCAAACACATTTGAAATACAGGTACATAGTCAATATTCATAACTTCCAATGCTGTTATGATATATGGATTTAAACAGAGACAGGTGTAACTTTTTCACTGATCCCTTATATAGCAATATTAATAATCCAAATGGTCATGTTTCAATCATACAGCATGATGGTGCCCAAGCTGAGAAACCCAAGGCCTGATTTTTCAGAAGAGTTGAGTACTCAGAATTGCAAATGAGGTCAATGGGAGCTGTGCTTTGAAAGTACAGAGTATTAAAAAATGCTAACTTTTCTGAAAAATCGGGCGATAGACATCTCAAATTGGGCAGCCAAAAATATTGGATACTTTTGACAACAGTGGCTGTAATGTCTCTATGCCTCTTAATGCCTTTAAAGTGGAGATAATAATGCCACTTTGTTTCAGAGTTTTTATGTGAAAAATAATGAAGGTTTTTGAAACAGTATAAGACTGTATTATAATGAATATTCACAAAGGGCTGAATTAAGATTGCATGGGTAACCTTAATTCTACCACCTCCTCAGTTTTAGGTGGCCAACTTAGGAACTTGAGCATTGTCTTTTTAAGATGACTGCAATATCATTGGAGTTCCACCTCTGAGCTGCCATGCAGGAACTTGCTTGAAATTGCAACTTCCCCCTTTTTACCTTTCACTCTGAAATTACTTTTACACACAAGCACTGAAATCATTCTGATTAAAAAAACCCTAACCAAACAAAAAACCTGAACTTGACTTGGTCTGATTTACATTTTTGATTTATTTAGTTATAAAAGGCATTGCTTAAGCCTCTGCATACATTTACAAATAAAAGAAAATAACATTTTGTACTTTATATTGCCAACCACTGGCTGAATTATGGACAAGCCCTGCATTTTTCAGGCACCAAAATAGAAATGATAGAATTACAGACAACCTTTTTTAAACAAAGATCCCAGAGCTAATGTGTATACTTCAGGGTAGAAACATCTACTAACTAGCAGTAATTAGGAAAAATGTTACCCTTTGGCAGGTCTGTTATGGGGTTTCGTGTATTATCCTCTGAAGCATCTGGCATGGCCAATATAGGAGGCAGGATACAGAACTAGATGGATCACTGGTCTGAACTGATTTGGCAGGTCCTATGTTCCTTTATGGCTTGCATCACGATGGTGACTGATTCTATGTACCTCAGGGTGTAGAATTATTTTTTCTAATGTAAATTCTGTTTTTTAAAAATCTTGATTAATAAATGGAACTTGCTTCAATAGCTCTGAGTTTTCTCATGCACTCAAATGGGAGCTGCATCCCTTTGATTCCTACATTTCCAATGAATGTTAAGATAATAATAATCTCAGAGTCCCAATTAAATGTAAAATATTATGTTGAAATTATATTAAAGACATTTTATAATTTCTGTAGTAATTTGGTCTCTGTAATGACATGTAATGATTGATTATACTGGAGATTTTCTTTAAGAGAAATTAGGAAGGAATGAAAGGGAAAAAGTTCAAAAGGAAAATAAACAGAAGAATGAATGGTAAAAGAAGAAGGAATATTGAATGGATAATAAAATATTTAGTGCATTTCAATTAACTGTTCTTACAATTAGTACACTAGTATATTATATCATAAAAATCATGTCTATTAATTTTTTGCAGCCATTATCATGACTGTGATTTACTCCCCTCAAATCATTAACAATGCTATTAAAAAGGCGGATGTAGATGAGTGTTCTGGATAGAGTGCAGGAAAATAATAGGATTATTGCTGAGGGTCAGGAGCAAGGCTGAAGACAATAGATTGGGGGACAAAAGAGAGTGGTTTAAAGAAGAACAGTGATCAAAGAAGGAAGGAAATGAGGAAGAAAGAATACAGCAAAAGCCATGATATAATTCTGGCCAACTGCTTAGGCTAGCTTAGTTGCTGCTCAGGAAAGATTTCTCCCTCCCTTTACTTTGCCTCCCTCCACCCCTCGTGCTTCAGTTTAGTTATAATCCCGGACAATCTGTATTTTTTGTATACACTCAGCTTTTGCGTACAGTGGAAATCTGTGTGTACACACAGAAGATAAATATGTGTGTGAATAAGAGTCCCTGGGGTCTTTTCTGAGGCAATGAAGCATCCTTGTTTCAGGTTACAATAGCAGCTTGAGGGCAGCATTTCCATCCAGAAGAAAACGGCTGTGACTCTTCATAAATAGAGGCCTTCTTGGAAAATGAGATAAGCTGCATAACCAGGAATGCGTGGACCATAGAGAGAAGAGAAATATCAGCAAAATGAAAATGAATGGCTGACATACTTCAGACAAGGTTACCCATGGGAAAACTCTGTGTGAATGGACATTGTGTTGCAAATATATTTAGATATATTTTATTATGATTACTAATTGTTACTACTACTAACAGTTAGAATTAAAATTATCCCAGCACTTTTTTTTTTCCATCTGGAGAAGATGGTCTTTGACATGGCTATGAGGGCATATCAAGTGACAATTTGTAGTTAATATTTAAAAATTTTACACTAAAGTAATAACTAACCTGACTGAGTATAACATGGGATCATTGTTTCTGTGTTTTTGCCATTGTTGTTTTGACTAGAAAGTCTGTGTTAATGTAGCATGAGCAGCAGCAGTGCCTTTCACAGGCAGATGTGAGGACTAGAAAGTCCATATTCCAGTTAACCTGCCAAATATAAATAAGGAAAATGAATGTAAGATGAGCTGGTGACTGGAAGTGGTAGTGACTGAGCAGAGAGCTCCTCAGCTATCCTATCTGTAAAGGACAGGATGGCTCAGAGGTGTTCTGAAGCATTCCCGTGCAGTGATGTTTGTAGTGTTTATTTTTGCTCTGGCTTAAAAACTGGTAGCAGCGGGGGAGCTGTGCTTGCCTGCACCCAGTCTCCTACTTGGCCCAGAGATAAGCACCAAGTGTTCCTGCATTAGGTATGTATTTTGCTCTACTTCTTTGGCATACACTGGGGAAAAAAATCAAACTTCCAGCATTAGCCGTTTTATATCTTTGCAATGAAATGTAAACACATTTTTATTTGTAATTAAAAGCCAAGATTAGGGCCTGACTATCTGGAGGCTACTGGCTTCATGGGTGATCCAGGCTGGCCCCTGGTTTTGAACTCTAGCAGCCCCTCAGTAGCATTTGGTGGAGGGAAGAGAAGGAGGAAAGAGGAGATATGGAGCAGCTGCTCTTTGCAACGTGCACACTTGAGGATTAAGTCAACTTCTGTTTGGAAATTCAGCAGGAAGATACTGATGGTAGAATAAGCAGTATATTTTACTCCAGTCTTATAGAACCCCCTCAGAGACGGGTTTGGAGGTAGGAAGCTGTGGAAACATACTACCCTAAAGGGACAGGGGAGCAGAAAGTGTAGCTTATAGGTAGTAGACCTGTGTGTAGGCACCTCTTCTCGCTTTAATTGTTGCTGAAGGCTACAACTTTATCAAGCCTCTCACCTATGCTTTCAGGCATTTAAAGTAGTTCCAGTTTTGGGGGTTATAGGGATTCTAACTTATACCTCTCTGCAGCTAGGAACCTTTCTTTTTAGCGTTTTATTTACACTGAAAACTGACTGCATGTCACAACTAACATCCTACTGAGTACTATCACCAATGATTAAAACCTACTCCTATGTAAGCTTCCAGAATACCGCACAGAAGGCAAAAAACGCTGTAGGCCTCTGACAATTTGGATCCAATGGGCAGAAGAAATTCCAAAATAGGTCAAAACACAACTCCAATTCAGGGTGGAGCTCCTGGTACAGAACAAAAAGAGGCTCCTCATGGCTTGAGCTAGGGTTTAAATGAATGAAAGTGGCGCATGAGGGACCAATCAGCTCTCTCCCTCCCCTAAGTTAGCCAATAAGTATCTACAGAATCTAAAGAGTATGGGTACCCCTGGGTCTCCTCAGTGTGTTCTTCTCCCTCATTCATCTGGGGCTTTCCCGATAGTGACCAGTGCCATCAAGTTCCGCACCGCACCTGCATTGTGAGATCTGGGGAACTAATGTCATTGCCCATTCCTCAAGTCATACTTTGTGCTTTCATTACCCATGTATGAAGGGACGAGTAAGAAAAAACTCTCTTCATCTGAAACCCACTACAGTAGACTTTCCTAGCACTTTGGTGGGTTTGGAGGTTTCCCCATATAACAAGGCATGTGGCCCTATATCACCACTTTGCAATTAAGAAAATATTCTATTCAGGACTTTAAAAATTGGCCTTAAATTCACTATGTATTGTGAGAGCTGTTAGAAAGGGTAAAAGTGTTTGAATTGTTTTCTTCCAAAGAGCCCAGTGACTCTCTCACTCTTACTTAATGTCTTTTATGAATATACAGCAAAACTATATTATTTAAATATGCATTATTAAAATTATACTTATATTTAAATGACATAACTGGTATAATAAAGGACACATTACAAAACTCTGATCTTCTGCAACTGTGGATAAGCATTTGAATATCACAAATGTATGATCAGTACTTGCCTGTCAGCAGTTCCCCAGTTGGGTTTGGAGGCATTAGTTAGCCCCTGCAAGATTTAAGTAAAGCCATGTTTCAGAGATTTGCAGTACACATCTCAATGTATCATCTGGCATTTTGCGTATTGAGAATAAGCCATACCACAAAATGAAGCAATAATTAAAATGAATTAGAAAATCTTCAAGGAAGCACTTTTTTGATTTCTAGAAATTTTGGCAGGAATATTAATGAATACAAGATGTATTATTTAGATATTTCTATCTGATGAATGATCTGTTAGAGGCAAGTTTGTTTTTCTTAATATCTTCATGCCAAGTGAGTCAATGGGTACTTGCTTCTGGTTATCAACTTTTGTATTAATGAAATAGTCAAAGGAAACTATGAAGGTGGGGAAGAATATGAGATTGGTGCTTTTGGAATAATGTGTGGGATATTGTTAATCACATACCAGCTTTGTAACTGAGTTCTTCTGATAGCAGCGAAATCAGTTTGAAAATGTTTAGTTTATCTTGTGATGAGTAGATAAATCAGAACAATTAGCCTATGTCTACACTACAGGAGTTTTGTGCAAAAACAGTTGTTTTTGTGCAAAAACCCGTGGAATGTCTACAACTCACGAGCATTTTTGTGCAAGAAAATTTACAGTAAACAGCAGAACAGAGGGCTTTTTGCGGTGTAGGCATACCTCCTTCTACGAGGAATAACTTCTTTTTGCACAAGAGTTCTTGCGCAAAAAGGTGTGTGTAGATGCTCAACAGGGGTTTCTTGTGCAAAAAGAGCCTATCACAAAAAGCACAGGTACTCTGATGGCCATTCTGTGAATAGAAATCAGAACTTTCTTGCGCAAGAGCGTCCATGCAGTGTGGACGCTCTCTTGCACAAAAGCACGTTGCGATGTGCGTTTGAGGTGTGGATGCACTTTTGCGCAAGAAGTTTTTGCGGAAGATCTCTTCCGCAAAAAGCTTCTTGCACAAAAAGCCTGCAGTAGATGTAGCCCCACAGACTTATCTATTAATCCACTTGCTTCTCAAGGAAAGAGCAATGGATAGTTTTTAGTCAATTAGCTGTTGGTTGAAAATGGAGAAAAAGTGTAGGATGACAGCAGTGTGTACACATACACACACAAATTAATGGAGCATTCTTAGGAATGAAAATGCTGTCAGTAAAATTGTCTAGATTTCCTTTTATTGGACTATTTCTGTTCTTATGGAAATCAATGAACAACTTGAGTGTGTATGATATTTTATTCTAGTTCTTAAAACAACAACAAAATATTATTGTAGAAAATCACCATTAAAGAACAATTGTCGAGGTAGTCATATTTTTTAAAACTAATCCCATTGATATCTGAGATTACTTGCACGAGGGAGGACTACACACTCATGCAATATTAGCTACTTTGTACAAATGTGATCTCCAGCCTGTCTTTTACCTGATTTAATACTGGTTGCCTGGTTTAATACTGATGTCTCTAAGTATTATGTTTACACTGTAGTTGGGGAGTGCGATTGCTTTAATCTAGTGGTGAAGTCAGAGCAGCAAGGACTGTACAAGTCCTCAGAGACTCTACCTACATACACAGGTGGCTAGCCTGTGCTGAAGTCCATGCTGCTGCAACTTCACTGCTATTGGTACCCATTTTAGCTAGCTTAAAACTAGCCTGAATATGTCTACATGGGCTTCAAAACCACCTCCTAATCCAGTTGAGTCATGCCCTCAGACATTTTGCTATTGTGGGTGGATAGCTGGGGCATATAGCTATTATAATCCTGATTTTAAAAAAAAAGGCTTCAAAGGTGATGCTAGCAATTGCAGGCTAGTGAGCCATACAAATTGTTTGAATCTATAGTAAAGAACAGAATTATCAGACACACAGATGTATACTATATGTTGAAGAAGAGTCACCATGACTTTTGTAAAGGGGAATGATTCCCCTTTGCTAGTCTATTCAAATTCTTTAAATGTGCCAATAAACATTTGGATAAGGGTGATCCAGTGGCTATAGAGTACTTGAATTTTCAGAAAGTTTGACAAGGCCCCTCATCAATGGCTATTAGTCAAAATAGCAATCATGGGATAAGAGGGAAGTTTCTCTCATGGATCAGTAACTGGTTACAAAATAGGAAGCAAAGGGCAGGAAATCTTCAGTTTTTAAAGTGGAAAGAGGAAAATATTGTAGTCACCCCAGGAAAAACAGACTAGAGAAGAGGAACAAACATGATTACGATTATAGAACAGCTTCCGTATAGGCAGAGATTTAAAAGACGGGACTGTTCAACATAGAAAAGACACAACAAAGGGGGATATGATGAAAGTCCGTACATTCATGAATGTTGTGGAGAAAGTCAATAAGGAAGTGTTATTTCCCCCTCAAATAGCAAGAACGATGCCTGCCAAATATAAAGTAATCCACGTCGTGCCCACAACCTGGAGATCGGCTGTGAAGTGACGAGAGTCCTTGGAGTACCTTCGGCTCCACAGGAGGGCTCTACTGCCTCTGGTCTGGTACTGAGTTTGGTGCACTGTTACATCTTTTGTGAGAAGAGCTACAACTGGCTTCCCTTTACATCAATTTATACACTTTGCAGGATTCTCCATTATAGCCATAAAAGGTAATATATGCTATACTGCTTTATGATTGGTGGTTTCTCATTCACACTTCCTCATGCACTTCATACATTGACAGGTTACATATTCATAAGCATGAATACAATTGATTCTATAGAGCAATATGGCTTTAAGCAAGCATCTAACATCACTGGGGTGTTTCCAATGCTCAGCATAGCAGGAAACTGTTTCGACTGCACCTGAAAGAGCAAATGGGCTGGGGTGCGGGGGCTCCAACTACAGGAGAAGGAAAAATTATATCAGCAATATTTTATATTTGTGAAAATAAACTTGCGACGGGGTATACCAACCCCACACTTGGGCTGAGAGGGTTAACCTGGCTCATTTGGCTGAGGAGTCCCCACCCCCACCACCCTGCTGTAGAGGCCTGTAGAGCTGCTCAGTCAGGGCTGACTGCTGCCAGGGAAGAAGGTGCAGCCAGAGCTCCTGAAGAGGAACCACTGATGAACTAAGCCATGGAGACCAGTCAGAGGGGAATGGCAGGAGAAGCTCCCAGTCCACAGGGAAGAGAGAGAGGTCTGCATGAAAGAGACTGGTAGGAAGTAGCCCAGAGTGGGTAGCTGTACCTCAGGTGCTCAGCGTATTTCAGTGAGATTCCCCACCAAGCTAGTGGTGGTCCACTCCACCGCTGACAGGGTTCTGGGCTGGGACCAAGTGGAGAGAGTGAGCCCAGAGCTTCCTGCCCCATTCTCACCACCCCATGAGGGGACACAGACCCATTGTTACAGACTCTGACTGCTAGACCATATTGCCCTGAGAAAGAGGAGCACTGCTGTAGACTCTGGCTGCTAGACCACATTGCTCTGAGAGAGAGGGTCGTTACCATTGACTCTGACTGATAGGCAACATTGCCCTGCGAGGGAGAGAGAGATTGGGTTAGAAGCTTGACTTGGTAGCCCCAATGGTTGGAGAAGACCATGGGTGGAACTGACACATACAGGATTGAACACTATTTCAGTGGTTGCTGAGGGCCCGGTGCTGCCCTGCCCCCAGAGGATGAAAAAGACACCCTGCAACAAAACTGATTTTGCCTATAGGATGTATGATAATATAGAGGAGATTTTATGAAGGTGGATAGTTTCTTATAATTATAATTGCTAATTTGGAACATGTTCTAATTTCTGCGCTCATAAATTATACCCACATTAGCATTGTATGCTAATTAACATTATCTCAATATTGGTCGCTTCAGAATCTGGATAATGCCTCATAATTGAAATAGAAAATCTCATTAAGTTCTCCTGTTGCTGAACTAGGCTAGAAATAAAAATATACTTTGGCCAGACCAGTGTGTATATATAGTGACAAAGAATGAAAGAATGGCTAAATAGTGAGCAAAGTATGTGTATTTGAAGAGGAGGTAGTGAGGAAAGTGGTAACAAAGCTAAAAGAGCTATTAAATCTTAGTATAGTTGTATATTTGAAAATATACAAATATTAACAAAAACATGCTATGGGTATCTGGGCATTGTTGTATTGTAAATATTAAGTAATAATATATATAGGTTGAACCTCTTTAATCTGACACCCTTGGACCCAACCAGTGCCAAACCAGAGAATTTGCCAAACTATGGAAGATCATTATTATCTAGCAGAATTACCAACCCTTCCACTGCTTACTGGGATCTTAGAAGACACAAAGGGGTAAATTAGAGCTAAATAACAGCACAGAACACTGGGAGCCTGGACAGGTGGTTGTAAACAAACTTTATGGGACTGCAGGAACCTTGGCCACACCCATGATAAGTGGACATCTGGCTAACTAAAATCATGCCAGATCACAGATGTTGCTGGACCAGAGAGTGCCAGGTTAGAGAGGTTCAACTGGTACCATATTGTAATGGATTTAATAGGATGTAATAACACTATTCAGCCTGAGTGGGAGCTCAGATCTGTTGTACAGGTGTAACATTACTAAGCATAGCACATTATCATTGTACAATGACATCCAGCAGATTTCTTAACTCTGTGTATAGAATGATATTTATTTATTATTTGCAGCATGCTGTATGGAAAACAGCAAAAATGATAGTAGGTTTCCTCCCCCAAAATATGTATTGATGCTGCTTTCTGCTGGTTCTTTATTTATGTATTTATTTATTTTAGACACTTGTTATTCCTTTTCAGCCTCCAAATGTCATGGAAGAAGAGCTGGCTTTGGCTTTAAAAGTCTGAGGGGTAGCCATGTTAGTCCGCAACTAAAAAACCTTAAAAAATAATGAATTTTTGTTTGTTTTGTTTGACAATTTTTGATTGTCTGTAGCACCTTGGAGACTAACCAAAAAATGAGCTTTCCTGGGCACAACCCACTTCTTCAGATGACAAATAAGTTTTGGCTTTGTTTGCCTATTAGGCAGAAAAATTGAGATATACAATTAAAACTTGCAGGAGGAATAACAGTTCGATTTAGGGCTTTAATTCGAAATACCGGGTCCCTGCCGCGTGTAGACGCGGGCAGTTAGTCCGGACTTGTAAATTTCAAAAATGGTGACCGGCCGGGAAGATGCAAATCAAGCGCGGGATATTTAAATCCCGGGCTTGATTTGCAACTTCGAATGCCTACATTAGCCTCCCTAGTTCAAACTAGGGGGGCTAGTGTAGACATACCCAAAGCCATAATGGCAGCAGCTGCAGATACAACACACAAAAGTACCACTGTCAACATATGCATGATGGAAATTGAAACTGAAGAAGTCCCTCCCCTGCTCCCCACAGGTTGTAAGCATGACATTCTCCCTTCTGCTTGGGATTTATAGAGCACAGTGCCAGTTACAGCACCTGCCAGAGTCAGTATGGCCCTTGGGATGGAAGGAATTGTTTGCTGGCATGATGACGGTGGTGTAAGACAATGGAATGGAATACTGGGACCATTTCCCAGTAGTGGTGGTGATTTTAGGTGATAATTTGCTTCTCAGGGTAAAATAGGCAAAAAATATCACATCTGCTGCTGGCATCATGATACTGTCAGGGCTCATATGCTGTTAGCCTGTGTGCTGCAATGGTATCTGCTGAAGGAATCACTGAGTGGCATGGGAAAGTGGCCTAGTAGAGTGGAAGAATAAAGCAGTCCTCCCTAGAAGCCTTCAGCAGACAATTGTAGAATACCTCCATGAAAGTTTCATCAGGATCTCTACAGAGAAGTTGCAGGATGCCCTGAGGCACTGAAACAAACTGCTCTGCTGAGTCCCCTCTGCCTGACTCTGGAGAGGAAGGAAAGGAGACAGCAACTCTACTTCTCTTACTGCTCCACTACTTATTCTAGCAGTAGTGAAAAAAAGTAAGTTAACAGATGTGTCCTGTTGCTTTGGGGGTTCCAGCCCTGTAATTTCAAAGCACACTGCATGCTTCAGGCTCTCCCATGCTCAGTGGTTGGGACTGGTTGGACTGCTGTCAAATCTTGGCTCATTGTGCAGCTGGATCCTCTGGTCACTTGCCCCCCAGGATTCTCCTCCTCTTCCCCTCTGTTAATGGTAGGGGCCCATGATTTGGTCTCCTCGTATGTATGTATCCCTGGGGCTCTTGGAGGTGGGGTCTCTGCTGAGAATAGCATACATCTCTTTGTAAAAATGGAAGGTCTGTGGATCTCCATCAAATTGGTTGTCGGTCTTCCTGGCCGTCTGGGATGCCTGCCACAGCTCTTTGCTTTCACATGGCATTGCTGCTGGTCCCTGTTGTAGCCCTTATCCTGCATCCTCTGAGCAATCAGCTCATAGATATCCACGTTTCAGTGGCTGACTTGGAGTTGTGACTGCACAGCCTTTTCTCCTTCCATGCCCAGTAGATACAATACCTCTTGTATAATCCAGGCAGGAGCAAGTCTGTAACAGGTAGCTGGCATGGTCAGCTGAATGGTTGCACTCAACAATGGAGAGATGTTTGGTTTGCTCACCAGAAAAAGATACCTCAAAAGTATGCAGGTCTTTAAAGGGAAGGGTGGCTTCCTGTCTACCTGACCCTTAGGCAGCAATGTTCACAACAGTGACCAAAGTGATCAGCATGAGGCATTGTGAGAGAGCTTCTGGAGACCAGGAACAGTTGACATAAGTAATGCAATGTCTGCACTGTCACTGCATTAATGTTACTACATTGACCGTGACCTTATGCTACTGGGGGAAGTCGTACTGTTAAGTTGGTATTGGGGGCATTTATGTTGGTGGGAGCCAAATTTAAGTGAAGATCCATCCATGGATAAGTTCATGTAAACTGCCTGGCATCAACCTAGCTACGTAGTGCAGAGCAGGCCAGAGAGTTAGTTTGGTTTTCGCAGAGGAAGTGGAACAGGGGATATGAGTTTTGCTACAAATCAAATATAGGAAAAGTTTCAAGAACAAAACTGTGACTTCCTACATGGATGAAGGTCTTTGACACTGAGTCATGAGGTCTCTGGTGGATCTTGAACAAAATTGGAAGCCCACACAAATTCATCATTTTGTGTGCTCATTCCATGCTTCGTGCTGGCTAGAGTATTGGAAAATGGTGCCTCATCAGAGCATTTTGTCAAGTGTGATGTTTGGCAGGGCTGTGCGCTCACACTTACACTTTGATGTTATGCTTCTAGATTCTTTTAAAGATTACAACCTGATTTATATGAAGTTCTACACAGATGACAGAATCTTCAATCTCCAGTGTCTTTGTGATCACACTAATGTGATGAACTTGCTCGTCAGGGAGTCTCTCCTGGCTGATGACTTTGCACTCCTAGCACATACCTTTGAAGTCATGCAGCATCTAATCAATGCCCTTTCGAAACTGGCAAAGTGAGTAGGATTCTCTGTCAGACTCAGAATTAAAATTACCCTTACAACAAATTCTAAGTTTGCAAGCAGTTTTTCATTGCCTTGCTTATCTGTGAATTTCAATTATAGATGGAAACATTTATTGCCATTGTGGTATGTATGGTGAAATCAGCATTAACTGACATTTACTGACAAAACTCTAATCCTTCCAAGCCTAATTATGTAGTATGGTGAATATTCTTTAGGCACCAATGGCTGTAAAGCACAAGAGTGTCAAAGGAAAATAGATCCCTTAATACGGGACAACTAGATCTGCTTTTTGACCATCATTAGTAATGAGTTACCCTTTAAGCAACCCAAACATCTTCCTGTGATAAGAACAAATGGTCTTAAAGTATTTATGAACAATAAACACATGACGCAACCAGTTCTAGACCACTACATTCAGTAATAAATAAGATTCCTACTAGGAAAAAACTTCCAGAAGCATTACAGATAGCAATTTGGGGTTATTTGCAATAAACATCATAGTTATGAGGGTCATGTGCATGTATTAGCTATATAATTGAAAGGATCATCTTGTGATTAATGCCCTTGGACTGGTGTTTTTCAGGAGACTTGGGTTCACCTCCCAGATCTGTTGTAAATATCCCATGTGACCTTGAGCAAGTCACTTAATCTCTCTGTGCCTTAATTTCTCATCTGTAAAGTGAAGATTATAGTATCCCTCAATCTCATAATAGTTTTCAGGATGGATTCATAAGTCTTTGGGAGGCATCTTGGTTTTGTGGGAATGGGGATCATGTAAGTAGATATAATAGATAGCCAGGAAATGCACACAAAGGCCCAAGAGTATTCAAACTCAGGACCTGTACTTCATTAAATTCCAACACATGTAACAAACCAAGGACCAGTCTCTTATCTATGGCTATGTCTACACAACAGGCTTCTTGTGCAAGAAGCTTTTTGCGGAAGAGATCTTCCACAAAAACTTCTTGCGCAAGGGAGCATCCACATTGCAAAAGCGCATCGAAAAAGCTATGCACTTTTGCTCAAGAGAGTGTCCACACTGCATGGACGCTCTCTTGAAAGAAAGCGCTGATAGCTATCCACAGAATGGCCACCAGGGCACCTGTGCTTTTTCCTCTTTCCTGTTTTTGCGGAATAAACCCCTGTTCTCATCCACACACTTTCTCTTTGCGAAATAACTCTTGCGCAAAAAGGAGTTATTCCTTGTAGAAGGAGGAATACCTACACCGAAAAAACTCCTCTGTTCTTTCGTTTTACTTGTGCAAAAACACGCTTGAGGTGTGGACGGTCTGCGAGTTTAAAGTACACACTCTGTAGTGTAGATCTATCTATGCAAAGAAAGAGAACTTGCAGTACATATAGGCCTGACATGCAAATAGCTACTATTTATATATCCATCACATCCCAGCAGAAGTCTCTGGCATCCAAATGCCCAAACTATTTCACCACAGTGGTGTTGCTCTAATATCTTAACAGTCAATTCCTAATTCATTGCGACATTATGAGAAATAACGTATCAGAGAATGTTAATATGCCCTTTGTGTTAATAATGTCTCTTAAATTGGAGTGTAGTCCTGCAAATACTTTTTTTTTCTATAGGACTACTTGGAATAGTGAGCACTACTTCAGGTACTAGCTCTTTGCATGTCAGGCCTAATATGTACTGCAAGGTCCTGCAAACATACTTGTGGGTAACTTTTTTATGTAGCTAATCCTAATGTGGAAATTAATTCACATCACTTCCATGTGTTGTAGGAGCAGGCCCATAATGAGAATACCAAGGTAGCATATCACAATTTATTTATCTGCATTGAATTTTAATTAAATTTTAAATATTCTTCTTAAAATGGAATTGTACACAGTTTTATTGTGAATAATATCAAATAATGTTGCAACAATGACAAACTGATGACTGTTTCACTCTTATTTCTGTTAAATGGTTCCTGTAATGGGTAAATAGTCCCATTTAGCTGAATGACAGAGGTCCTCCTGCTTAACTTGAGTAAGAACAGCAGGATCTGGCTTCAATAAAATATGCAGTTTGAAAATGCTGAACCCCTTCCCTGCAACAAAATTCTCATAATGTGTTAACTTTCCATTTAATAGTCAGAGATTATATTACCCTTCAGAGAGAAAAGAAAATGGAACAGTGGGTCAGGAACTCACAATATATATCCCATCTTATATCATAATGCAAATGGGATCTTAACCAAATATCATTTATTGCAATGGATGGAAATGAAATGAGTACTAAAATATTAGTACAGTTCATCCACTATATAAATTAAAGGTATCTAATATTCATAAAGGTCATTTTTTCTAAGGAATTTCAAAAAGGGGGAAAAAACTCGACCTAAAATGGGAAGGACAATGAGCTATGTTATTTCAAAGGCCCATAAATGAGAAACTTTGGCATATGTAAATAGTCTATGAACTTCAGTGAGACTCTTTGCATGCTTGGAGTCACTCATGTGTTGGCAGGACTATCTAGAAACCTGACCCTGAAAAGATGCATGCAATGTTGCTCATGTGAGAAGTGCTATTAACTTTAATGGGTGCATGTGAGTAAATGTTTGCAGGATTGGTTCATAAATACCAGTGTGCAATACAACCTAACGGGCAGTTGGATGAGGCTTTGTAAATAGCATAAAGATTTAGGATCCTGATCCTGCAACCCAGTTGAGTTCAACAGGACTAATCATGCAAGCAAAGTTAAGGGTGCTCATGGAAAGGAAATCTCCTAGTCTGTAGAGATCCATCTTTGATTTCTCCATTGGGGGTGGGGATTGTTTCCTCTCCTCCTCATTGAGTGACATTACTCTCACTGCATTGATCTCCTAGGATCTGTGAAAGCTCATTGCCACTGCATTTTGGCTCTGTGCCTCATGACATTTCCCCCCCCCAACCCCGCCTTGCAGAGTGGCTCCAGTTGGCCTGTGTATTATGGGAGTGCTCTGGCTTTCCCCAGTTCAAACAGGATTCCCCACCATTGAGGGGGCATAACAAAGGGATAATCTAACCTGGGGCTACGTTATCTTTCTGCTTTGTTCACCACAGGGCTACTGCTGATGGTGGGATGGAGGAGATAATGTCTTTCTTTCCTAGCTGCTCACTTTTCCACTGCTGTCTCCTCACAGGGATCCCCAGACCTGCCGGGATCTAAAGGAAAGAAACAGAGGTGTCAGGGAGGTGTCTGGGACCCCATCCATGAGGGAGAGATGTGAGCTGCACATGGAAGGTCACCCTAAGCACAATTCAGATGGATATGAGTTTAAATGTAATTGTTTAGCTGCCTGGAATGCACCAATCGTGCTCTAAGTCCATGGATAAAATTTGCAAAACACTACTTTAAGTAAATATAATTACAAAACAGCTCATTGTCACTAAAGGCTCTCTCAGCCATCTGTTCAAGATCCCTGCTTGACACACAGCTCTGCCCCATTAGAAAAGCATCCGGGAAATGACAGGCCTTTCAGCATGGCGCAGAGCGTGACTCACATCCTGACTTTCACAAATCACAGTGGGAAATAATTTATTGGGGGATTTCTTACACAACAACAACAACAATAATAATAATAATTTAAGTGTTGCACTACACTCCATATTCTTCACAGACATTTTGTTATGATTATAGTTTGATTATGGTATGTTTTGTGCAAGTTAAAGCATGTGAGATGTCATCAGAAAGGTTATGATTTACTGACTATGATGATCATATTTGTATGCATGTGTCTTTTTTGTATCGAAAGTCAGGTATATTGATTATACATTTGTATTACAAAAGTGCTTGCACCTGGGGAACATCCAATAGACAAAATGCAATCAGTTTGGCTGGCTAGCTAGGGGACAAGTCAGTGGACCATTAGAGAGAACAACAGGTCTTTGAAGATAATCTCTCACATTCCTGAGAAGCTTTACTGGGATGCTACAAGCACCTTCTGACTCATGGCTTCTTTGACACTGCAGGGTCATGTGATCAAGTCACTTGGTACTAGATTCCATGATGGAATACTAGTGCTTTTCCACTGAGAGGGGTGGAACCACACACGAAAACAAAAGGTTCCTGCCGTATGTAAAATCTACTTGAGGCAGGGAAGTGAGATTATCAGAGCTCATATACTGAATCCCTGCCTGGGATGGCTACTGAGAACATCTAAGAAACAAAGACAAAGGGAGTGGGGAGAACTGAGCCAGTGCAAGTAGTGGGGAAGGACATAGAGGGGCATGAGCAACCGCCTTCATGACTCCCCCCCATGTGACATGTGCCTGCCCTGCCCCCAGCCTGGGGCTCTGCACTCTCTCCATCCCTTGCTCATTTCACATTTCCAGGTGGCAGGGAGATGCTCTGTCCTCCTGCTGTGCTGTTGGCTCCAGCCTCCCTGGAGTTCCACTAATGCCACTCTCCTGGGCAGACATAGAAGTGGGAGGCTGTCTGGGTCAGGAGAGTGTGGCGGACAGAAGAGGAGAGGGTCTGTCCCCACCTCTTCCATTCTGGCTCTGGCTGCTAGTCCCTTGCCCCTTCTCCTGGTATTTGGAGAGGGGCACGTGACCCTTTCTGTCACCTCTGATTACTGAACTGAGGCTGGAAAGAAATACCTGGAGTTTTAACTACAAGCAAGACCAGCTTTCCTTCAAGGAACTCTGAAATGTGTTTAAAACAATATTAAAGGTGAGAAATCACTGTTTGTAACCAGTTTCTTTAATATCCAAGCTTCTGTTGCTTTTTTGTTTTGTTTGCTGGGTAATCTTCTTTGGTCTGTTTGCTATTCCTTGTAATCCTTTAAAATCTCATTGTTAATAAACTTGGTTTTGTTTCCCCTAAAACCAGTTTGTGGAATTCATAACTTGGGAGCAAGAAGTTGTGCGTATCTTCCTCCACATTGAGGGATGAAGCGAATTTCACAAGCTCAGCCTGTACAGTTCACAGTGCAGCACAAGACAGTACAATTTTGGGTTTGCACGCCAAAGGAAGAGTGTACTCGAGTATGGGGCAAATCCTTAACTGAAGCCTTCCCATGTGGTTCTGATTTCAGTGTCTGTCTTTCTCCAGTGGCGGGTGTCCCTAAGAAAGTCCCTGTTCTTAGATCTGTGGCTCTAGAGGACTTGGTTCAGCAAGACACTGTAAGAGAGCCCAGGCTGGTGGAAAAGGCAGGCTCAATGATACCCAATATATCAGGTGGCACACTGGAGTGGGGGGAACCTATCATACAAAGAAAGATGGAATATGTTTATTTTTTAAAAATATGATTACCCTGCCTCTATTTAAAATATATGTAAAATTCAGGACCCCAAAGCATGTGTATGTGTGTAAATATGTTGTATTTATATAACACATTTCATCTCAAACATAAACTATTGGCATGGTTGTGGTTTTACAACTAAACACATGGTTGTACAGCTAAAACACTGACTTCCATCAATGGGAATTTTGAATACATTAGAAATGTGGGGCGAGGTAGTATGTATGTACAGGGCAAGAGTCTGATATGATTTACACCAGTTTTCTTCAATGCACGGTATCAAGAGCTATGTGAAAGTTAGCAGCTTTTCTTGAGAGGTCATTTGAATATTTGCCTCTGGTCTAATACATCTCATCCATAGGGTCCACAAAAACAGCTGTTGCATAAAAGCCACAACTTGATCTGACGTGTAGATACCACTAATGTCTGTTGTTTATAAAATCAGATTGCCCTTTTAAAATTTCCCAGTGGTCAAATAGATTTTATTATTCACCATAATTTATTTAAACGAACAAAAAGGAAATAGTCACGCCTTCCACTTCCCTGACACTTTCAGCTGGGAATTCATACTCCAGGTTTCATTCCATATCAATTTTTAGGGCCAACTTTAAAGCCCTGTTGGACAAGATTTTCTAGTGATAGGGCTAACACCTTGTGCTATTCTGAATTACTGTCCATTAAGGATTTGCAAGCTTGCAGAAAAAGAAAAGCACTTTTTTCATGCAGTCAGTGTCCCTGTTCTCACAGGTGTCCAACCCTACCTTCCTGCATTTGTTTTAAACGATTCTCTTCCTACAGAGATAAATGAAAGTACTTCTAGGAATGGTGTTATAGTGGTCTAGTTGGCACTCTGATATCAATCCAGTAGGTACAACCATCCGGAGGAGATACAGGATTGATAGCAAAATGCAGATCAGTGTGGCTGGCAATACTAGTCCATCGTTAGTGAAGGGCACTATTAATAGCCAGGTAAAAGCACTGGTGTATTAGAAGATTCCAGTTACAGTCATACCGTGTCAGGAAGATGTCAGAGTTCTATCTCGTCTTGGTAATAATGATTGGTAATACAGTGCTTACAGGATAATAGACGAGGAAGGATGGATTACAAAATTATAAATCAAAGTTTTTGTGATACATTTAGATGTTTTTGAGGCTTGTTAAATCATCAAGGCCCCAATTTTTACATCGGCAATCAATCTTCTTCATTTTTAAAACAAGAGTTAGCATTTTTTCAATGTTTATCTTTTCTAAAAGTTATGACATGAGAACGATGATTTACTACATTCTGATGGCTGAAAGGATGTAAATGCTATAACATAGAAGCATCAAGATTCAAAGGTTGATTCATAAGAAAGAGTTTGTTTTACACAGAAATAACTCCTCTGCACCTTCATCAGCTGATATTCAACAGGAATTTATCTGCACGAATGCACAAAGCCCAAAAAACAATTTGATAACCACATGCTCATGCTCATTCAGTTTGCCATTAGTGTAGAAAAACTGGCTGCATTATTTGTAATGAGTATTTAGAAGCTACAGCAATACACAGGTAAGTGTCTCTTCTAAGTCTCTGCAAATTCTTATTTATTCATTATGGTTTCTAATATGATGAATGACAGATGTCATTCAAAACGGTTCAGATTTTCTGATCAGGAACATCATAAGGCCAGAGGTCAAACTATGACCCACCTTTAAGGGTGAAAAAATAGTTCCTTGTGTACTCAATTATTGTCCTTTATTTTTCTAGGGACTTATACTGTACTCTTCACTGTAATATCTGAGCCTTCCAGCTAAGGTGTGACAATTTGTAACAATTGGGGTGATGTGATATAGATGCATGCAAACTAGGAAGTAGATTAATCAGCACCAAATACATCCCACACACTTTGTGCAGTGTATTGCATAACAGCATATAGGTTTTTTGGGTATGTGTTGTATTCTAAAAGCAAGTTCTTACCTTATTTAAAAAATACAGTTTGGTATTTTTTTGTGCTTTTGTGCAAGAGAGCGTCCACATTGCATGAACACTCTTGCGCAAGAAAGTTCTGATTGCCATTCACAGAATGGCCATCAGAGCACCTGTGCTTTTTGAGATAGGCTCTTTTCGTGCAAGAAACCCCTGTTGAGCGTCCACACACATCTTTCTGTTATTTCTCATGGGGAGAGAAATAACTCTACCGGCCAAAACCCTCTGTCCTGTCAATTTATTGTATTTTGTTTGCGCAAAAACGCTCTTGAAGTGTGGACGCTCCGTGGATTTTTGTGCAAAAACAGCTGTTTTTGCGCAAAAACCTTGTAGTGTAGACATAGCCTTTGGGAACCATAACAACAGGGGATGCTTGTGGCATTTGGACTCTGTAATTAACCTAATTCCAGCATGATGTTCATTTCTGTCTGAACTTGCCCACTCATGTTACCAGTTGTTCTACGGACTCTGCTGGATATTAGTGCTGGACCAGTAATATAGATCTCTTGGGTCACTTTATCAGTCCAACCTAGTTTATTAGAAAACACCTGCTCCAGCCCTGGAGCACCCATGGACTTAGTATCTATGGGTATGTCTACACTACAGTGTTATTTCAAAATATCTTATTTTGAAATAGTTGTTTTGAAATAGCTTATTTTGAAATAACACATCTACACACAAAATGCATTTCGAAATAGAGTTTTACTATTTCAAAATAGTGCATCCAAACTGAGTGGACACTGAATTACATTGAAGACCGGCTGGAACCAGGTCCAGCAGGGCATCAGGTCAGGAGTTTATTTGTGTGGCTGCTGCCTGAGGCTATCTGAGGCTTGTGCTTAAAGGGACCCCCACCCCAGGCAGCCGGTTCTCAGCTTGCTTGCCTACCTCGATGAGGGACAGCAAAGCATTTGTGTCTCTGCGTGCTCTGGTTGCCCTCACTCGGGACACCGCAGCACTCTGCAACATGGAGCCAGAGCTGCCCCTGGGCACTCTGGTGCTTCTCGTGAACGTGTTGCTGCGAGCCTGGCTGCACTTTCTGCAGGCTGCAATCCAGGAGGTCCATCGTGGGGCTGTCAGTATCCAGGAGGCCCTGCGGGAGAGCTTCCACCCTGAGGAGCACTAAAAGCCTCCCTGGTCTGCCCCACTGGGGGCTTGTGCCTCATTCCTCCCCCACATCGTTCCACTTACCCTCCCAGCTCCCCTTCCTGATGTCAAATAAAATACATGTATTTTCATGAACACAAACTCTCTTTATTTAACAAAACTGGGGATGAAACTGGTGAAACTGGAGAAAGGAGGTGGGAAAGGGGAGGGGGAAACCTGGGAGGAGGGAGGGGAAAGGGGGAAGCAAGGGGAAGAAGGGGGAGGGGAAGGTCAGGGCTCAGGGTTGGGGGTCTCACCGGACCAACTTGATTTTCATGTGAACCTGCTCCTGGGTTCGCATGTGGCCTTTGGTGGCCAGGCTGGCAGCTATCCTGCCATAGATGGCTGAGTTCCTCCATCTAGTGCGGAGATCATGGACGTTGGGGGCATCTCCCCCAAACCTGAGTAAGGTCCACCCTGATCTCCATCCTGGACCAGGAAGGCACCCGCTTTCTCCAGGCCCTGGCAGGCTCCTGGGAGCTGGCAGACTGCTCCTGGGGAGCGGTGGAGGGCTGGCTGCCAGTGGCTTGCTGGCTCTTGTTTTGGGGCCACTGGGTCAGGGGCAGTGACTGCTGGCTCTGGGCTGGCAGGCTTGGAGCTGGCACAGGCACTGTGGCCAGAGTCAACCCCTTTAAGGGTTCTGGGGAGGGAAGGGAGGGAGAGGAGTGTTCTTGTTTGAGGCTGGAGTGGCCACCAGGGCACCCTGGGAAGGCTGGAGATCCCCTATTTCGAAATAAGTGTCTACACAGCATTTATTTTGAATTAGCTATTTCAAATTTGGCGTTATTCCTTGTAGAATGAGGTTTACCAAATTCGGAATAAGTGATCCACTATTTTGAATTTATTTTGAAATAGCGGTTTGGCTGTGTAGACGCTAGTAAAGTTAATTTGAAATAACGGCTGTTATTTCAAATTAACTTTTATGTGTAGACATACCCAAAGGTAGTAGATGCCCTGTCCAGAAAAGAGACCTTAGTACTGAGGCCTTCAGAATAGCTAGAGGCTAGTCGTACCGCAGCTGTGACAGGTGGTGGTGGTGGGAGGGAGATGTGACACACAGACCCTTGGGAAAACATCCTTAGTTCTTTACAGAAAACTCTCACCTCAGACTTTACAAACTCACTACACCAAACATGCATCACAGGCTATTTATCCATAAAGAGTAACTTGTAAAATCTGAGCAGAAAGCTTGTCATTTGTCAAGACTTATAATCATTGTGAGATGCATGTATAGGTAATATTTCAGGAATAATTATATTGAAAGTATGTTTTATGGACTTGAATTAAAGATTAGTCACTAGGAGGTAATATGTCTCAGTGATGGCTCATTTTGGCAGAGAGTTGTCACCATGCCCAACTGGAGTCAGCTGGTGATGCAATGCAAGGCTTAATTATTAGTATCATTCAAGGCTAAAGCCCTCAATGGAAACCATCAGAGGCAACACAAATAATCATGATTATTTGAAGATAAAAAGGGACTTTAAAAAAAGACAGTGGTTAGCTTTGTCTATGAATAGAAACAAAAGGATCTATTCATTATGACATAGATGGGGGAGAAGCCCTTTGATCCATTCCCTGAAGTTTTCATGACTGTTTGGATCCAGGTTTTGAGAAACCAGCCAACTCTGCAACAATTGACTTTTTTGGGGAAAACAAACTTTATTAGGTAGGAGAAGTAACTTAATAAATGTAGACCCCCAGGTTCACATTTTATGATTTTTGTTTTGTATTTTAATCATTTGTTTCTATCACTTTCTCTTATGTATGGTTACATCTTTATTAAACTACTTTTATTTTATTATCATAGAAGAGTAGGGCTGCAAGAGACCTCGGGAAGTCTTCAACTACAACCTCCTATGCTGAGGTAGGACCAAGTGAACCTAGACCTTCCCTGAGAGGTGTTTGTCCAACCTGTCCTGAAAAGCCTCCAGTGATGAGGATTTCACAACTTAATTTCCCTTATGCTTAGAAAGTTTCTTCTAATATCTAACCTAAATATCTAGTGTTGCAGGCAGTGCTTCTTGTCCTACCTTCAGTGGACATGGAGAATAGCTGATCACAGTTATAGAATCATAGAACCATAGAGCTGGAAGAGATCTCAGAAGGCCATCAAGTCCAGCCCACTGCCCAAAGCAGGACCAATCCCAATTAAATCAACCCAGCCAGGGCTTTGTCAAGCTGAGACTAAAACACCTCTAGGGATGGAGACTCCACTACTTCCCTAGGTAACCCATTCCAGTGCTTCACTACCCTTCTAGTGCAATAGTTTTTCCTAATATCCAACCTGGACCTCTCCCACCACAACTTGAGACCATTGCTCCTTGTTCTGCCATCCATCACTACTGTGAACAGCCTTTCTCCAGCCTGTTTGGAACCTCCCTTAAGAAGTTGAAGGCTGCTATCAAATCCCCCCTCACTCTTCTCTTCTGCAGACTAAATAGACCCAACTCCCTCAGCCTCTCCTCGTAGGTCATATGCTCCAGCCCCCTAATCATTTTGGTCATCCTCTGCTTGACCCTCTCCAATGCATCCACATCCTTCCTGTAATTGGGGGCCCAGAACTGGACACAATACTCCAGATGTGGCCTCACCAGAGCCGAATAAAGAGGAATAATCACATCTCTGGATCTACTGGCAATGCTCCTCTTAATGCAACCTAATATGCCATTAGCCTTCTTGGCTACAAGGGCACACTGTTGACTCATATCCAGCTTCTCATCCACTGTAATCCCCAGGTCCTTTTCTGCAGAACTGCTACTTATCCAGTTGGTCCCCAGCCTGTAACAATGCTTGGGATTCTTCTGTCCCAAGTGCAGGACTCTTGTAACAGACCATAACATATGTGAAGACTATTATCAGGTCCTCTTTCAGTCTTCTTTTCTCAAGACCAAAACCATCCATTTTTAAAACCTTTCCTCACGGGTCAGGTTTTCTAAACCTTTTTGCCATTTTTGCTGTTGCAAAATGGACTCTCTCTAGTTTGTCCACATCTTTCCTAAAGTGTGGTCCCCCTAAACTGGACTCTGTACTTCAGATAAAACCTCCTCAGTACCAAAGGATGTTAAAGATACTAAAGGTGCACTCATGGAGAAACTAAATGAATTCTTTGCACCAGACTTCACAATTGAGGATGTGAGAGAGTCCCAAACTTGAGTCATTCCTTTTAATTGACAGGAAGTGTGCCAGATTGAGGTGTCATTGGTAGAGGTTTTGGAACAAATTGGTAATTAGTAATAAGTCACCAGGACATGTTGGTATTCACCTAAGAGTTCTGAAGAAACACAAATGTGAAATCCAGAATTACTAACTGCAGTTTGTAAGGGTACGTCTACATAGCAGCATTGTTTCGGAATAACGTACGTTATTCCAAAATAACATAGTGCATGTCTATACTACAAGCCTTTATTTTAAAATAATGTTGAGCTGCAGGACTTCTTACTCTGACTCATGGTAACCCTCATTTCACATGGAGTAAGGGAAGTCAAAGGAAGAGTGTTCTTCCTTTGACTCCCTGCTGTGTAGACAGCACCAAAAGATGAATCAAGCTATTTTGACTTAAGCTATGCAATTGACATAGCTGAACTAGTGTAGCTTAATTCAACTTTGTGCCTACTGTTTAGACATACCCTAAGCTATTATTTAAATCCACTTTTATACCAAATGATGGGAGGATAGCTGATGTAATGCCAATTTTTAAAAAGGATTATCCCAGCAATTACAGGCCAGTAAGACTGACTTTAGTACTGGGAAAACTGGTTGAAAGTATAGTAAAGAACAAAACTGTCAGACACATAGATGATATTAGAATTCTTTGAAGGGGTCAACAAGCATGTGGACAGCAGGGAACCAGTAAATATAGTGCACTTAAATTTTCAGAAAACTTTTGACAAGGTCCCTCACCAAAGATTCCTAAGTAAAGTAAGCTGTCATGGGGCAAGAGGGAAAGTCCTCTCATGGATCAGGAACTGGTTAAAAGATAGGAAATAAATGGTAGGAATAAATAGTCAGTTTTAAGAATGGAGAGAGGTAAATAATGGTTTGTCTCAGGGGTCTGTATGGGTCAACAATATTATTCAAATATGCATAAATGATCTGGAAAAAGGGCTAAACGATGAGATGGCAAAATTGGCAGATAATGCAAAACTACTAAAAATAGTTAAGTCCAATACAAACTGTGAAGAATTATCAAGGGACCTCACAACACTAGCTGGTTGTGCAACAAAATGGCAGATAAATTCAGTGTTGATAAATGCAAAATAATGGACATGGGAAAATTTAATCCCAACTATACAGAACAAAATGACGGGGTTTAAATTAGCTGTTGTCACTCAAAAAAAGAGAGATTGGAGTCATTTTGGATAGTTCTGTGAAACCATCCACTCAATCTGCAGCAGCAGTAAAAAAAAAAGCAAACAGAATGTTTGGAGTCATTAAGAAAGGAATAGATAGTAAGACAGAAAATATCATATTGTATCTATATAAATCCATGATACACCCGCATCTTGAATACTGTGTACAGATATGGTTGTCCAAACTCAGAAAATATATATTGTAGTTGGAAGAGGTTCAGAAAGGGGCAACAATAATGATTAGGGAATTGGAACAGCTTTCATATGAGGAGAGATTAATAAAATTGGGACTTTTCAGCTTTTAAAAGGGATAACTAAGGGGGGTATGATAGAGGTCTATAAAATCATATGATATGGAGAAAGTACATAAGTAAGTGTTATTTACTCCTTATAAAACAAGAACTAGGGGTCACGTAGGCTATGTCTACACTACAAGGTTTTTGTGGCAGAGAGTATGCTAATGATGGACTCATTAGCATGAGTCGCAATGTCATTAGCATATTTTCTGCTGATGCTTTTTGCACAAGGGGTTTTTGCACAAAAAGAAGCAGTGTATGGCCACTATCAGAAGACTGGATACTGGGCTAGATGGACCTTTGGTCTGGCCCTGTAAGGTCATTCTTATGATAAGTAGAGCAGGACAATTACATACAACACTCCTGTTAGTACACCTCAAAGTAATATTTGCCTTTTTCACAACTACATCATATTGTTGACTCATATTCATTTTGTGATCAACTATGACCCCAGTTTTTCATCAGTACTAGCATCTAGCCTGTTGTTTCCCATTTTGTAGTTGTGCATTTCATGTTTTCTTCCTAAGTAAAGTTCTTTGCACTTATCTTTATAGAATTCAGACCAATTCTCCAATTTGTTAACATCTTTTGAATTCTAATCTTGGCTTTCAAAGCGTTTGCAAATCTTCCAGGTTGGTGTCATTGCAAATTTTATAAACTTACTCTCCATTCCATTATCCAAGTCATTAATGAAAATATTGAAAAGTTGTGTCTTTAATATTGTCTACTTGAGAAACTCCCAGCTCTCCTGAATTTATTTTTGTCTTGAATTTCTTCCTCTTGTACCTTATTTATCAATTCTCTGAATTTGTAAAAGTATGCTTTCTTGAAGTTCATTTTTTGTTTCTGCTTCTCTCACTTCTTCCTTTAATTAGAGTAATGAAATATATAATTTCATATTCATTTTCATCCAAATTGCTTCCAACCTTCATGTTCACTACTAAATTTCTCCCTGTTAGTCAGAATCAAGTCTAAAATGGCTGTCACTCATGGTTATTTGCTCTACTTTCTGAAACAAAAATTTGTCTATAATATATTTTAATATCTGATTGGAAATGTTGTGTTTTGCTGTTTTTCTTCACCAACAGATATCTGGGTAGTTAAAAGTCCTCTATTACTACCACGTTTTGTGTTTTGGATATTTCTATTTGTTCTAGAAAGCCTCATTCACCTTCTGTTCCTGGTCTACAGTAGACCCCTTCCATTACATTACCCTTATATTATTATTCTTTTGTATCTCTTCTCAGAGACTTTCAACTTCTCACTTCCTTCTGCACCTCAAACAAGTATTTTTTGTGATATATAATGCAACATCTCTTCCTTCTTTATCCTGCCTGTCCTTCCTGAAAAGCTATACCCATTTATACTAATATCTCAGTCTTGAAACTTATCCTATCAAATCTCTACAATGTCAATTCAGTAATGAGTTAGCTTATGTACTAATACTTCCAGTTTTTCCTATTTATTCTCCATACTCCTTAAATCTGTATATAAACATCTAAAGATTTTGAGTAGATTCCCCCACTGATTTCCTTTTTATTTTAAGACCCTACAATAATTTTCTGTCCCGCCCCCCAAGAGATAGTCCTATGTTAAGGATGCCCTTTTTAAAGTGTATCGTTGGGCTTTTGTCACCTGTCTCCTTTGAACCCAGTTTAAAGCCCCTCTCGCTAGGTTGGCAAGTCAGTGCATGTAGACATTCTTCCACTTCTTGGTCAGATGAACCTCATCTCTTCCCAACAGATTGTCCCAGAACAGAATCTCTGTATTGATGTAACAAAAACCCTCCTGTTGACAGTATCTGCACAGCTATGTGTTCACCTCCAGGTAGACAGCACCAAATTTCAAAATAAGGCACTATTCCAACAAATCCCTTAACCTCCACGAGGGTTACAGGACGCCGAAATAGCGTGCCTGCTATTTCGTGAAATAGCAGGCGCTTTTAAAGACTCAGCATTGCTATTTCGGGATATTTCCAGTATCCCGAAATAGCAATGCAGTCTAAACGTACCCTTAGAGACCAGAGGATCTGGGATTTCTGTGAATAGCTGGTGCCACGAGTTGGATATCCCAGGGGAAAGTGACTTGGGGATTGGATGCATTTGTTGTTAATCTGCTAGATGAAGACAGGGTTGGCATAGCCTAGAGAAGAGTATGTGTATGTGAGTATCTGAAAAGGTGACAGTGTTAGGAAGCTAACAAACCACCCAGGCACAGACAAGAATCCCTCATAGTGTTGATGGCACATAACCAGGTGACTCTCGAGCTTGGGTACCCTGATAATCATCACGCAGATCCTTTGGATCTCACCTTTCATGTTTTGGCTGCCAAAAGAAGGAACGCTGTAAAGTGTTACTAGGCAAGCGCATTACTACATGATTTCCTGTAGCCACTATGCCCTCTTTCCATAATATTTCTGTGACTTCATCCTACAGTGAGGAAGAACATTTTGGCTTAAAGGGACCAAGTGTCTGTGCTCATGCCTTGTGTGCAGCAGTGCAGAGGCGGATTTAAAATGAAACATGCAGTGCCCTGGCACTTCTTGGGCACTGTATGTTTCATTGGCACGACATGGGCCCCCTGGGGCGGCAGCCCAGCTTTGCAGGGGTGGGGCAGTGCCTCTGCAGGGAAGGCTTAGGGGTGCAGAGGAGCACGGAGGCTCACCTGCAGGCTGCAGCCTCAGGAGAGCTGTCAGGAGGTGGCGAGCAGCACAAACACAAGCTGGAAGGCTTCAGAGGAGCATGGGGCAGCCACACAGCCAGTTGGAGAAAAGCAGCGCTTTGAAGTGGGAAAGCACTGCTTCTCCCTGGCCTCCAGCTGTGCGGCTGCCCAGTGCTCCTCTGAAGCCTTTCAGACTGTGTTCGTGCTGCTGGCTGCCACCTGGTGAATGGGTGAGCAGGAGAGAGACAGGGGATGGAGAGCCTGGGGCAGGGGCTGGGGGCTTAAGTGGCCAATGGAAGTGAGCCCCCCACACCTTTAGGTAGCACATGTGGGTCTCTGCCCACTTCTCCAGGCCAGCCAATGCAGGGCCACTTGGGTGCCTGAAGCTGTCCTCCGCAGCGATGGAGATTGATTGTTGTTGTTTTCTTACATAGCACTTTTAGTCACAGCACTTTAAAATAGTTAGCTAATGGTACAAGCAGTATTTGGAAAGATCATTAAGTGGTCCACCCAAGACCTTCAGCAATTTTCTAGTGGTCTGTGAAACAACAGTTAGACTACAAAAGGCACCCACTTTATTTTCATTTCCTTCTTATTAGTTAAAATATAGAAGGAGGATGAAGAAAAAAGAATAAAAAACAGGAGGGACAGGAAGAGTGAATGTTCTTTTTCTTGGCTGGGTCCCCAGCGGGCGGGAGGGCAAAAAGGAAGCTGAGCACAAGGCCCCACTGACTCTGATTCAGCCACTGCAGCAATGTGTCTCAAATACAATACCTTCTCTGAGTGTGAGCGATCAGAAGTTTCTGTCAATTAGAATAAGATGTGCAGATCTGACTTTACAGAAAAAAAAAAGACACTCACATTTTGTACTACATGAGCCATATATCTTCTTCAGTATCTTTGATTTAGGGCTTTTGGCTCAAGAAGATTGTAGCTATGTTATATCTCAGGGAATGTCTTCACTACAGAAAACAGTCGATCTTCCAGGGTTCCAATTTGCGAGTCTAGTTAAGACAGCTAATTCAAACTGAGAGGGGTACTCTGGTCAATGTCGGTAGTCCTGCTTCCATGAGGAGTAAGGGAAGCTGAAGGAAAAGTGTTCTCCCTTCGACTTTCTGCAGTGTGGACAATGCCAAAAGTCGTGTTAAGGTACTTCAACTTCAGCTATGCAATTAACATAGCTGAAGTTGTGTATCTTAATTCAAGCTTGTCCCATAGTGCAGACATACCATCAGTGTTCTCCTTTTTCCTCTAGATTATCTTTTAAGATCTTCTTACAGCCTTAATAATTGTTTGTTATTGTCCATTTTACCCCTCCCCAGAAATGTCCTGTGTCCTTTTTCTGGAACTTGTTATGGAAGCTCCTGATATGTCTAGAGATATCAAAGAGAGCTTCAAAGCTCTCACTAGCACTGCTGTGAGCTGTGGCTCCAACAATGGCATCTCCTGCCAAGCTGAGAGGAGAGGACAGATTTAGTCTTGATTTAATTACACACATGCATGTCTGCAGATTATGTTACAACTACATCACCAGCTGGCCCACTATTCTATCCTTTTAATGTTTCTTTTTTTTTAAATGGATTTAATTCGATCAATGAAAACGTTTGCATATTCCAAAAGTTCATATCAAAAGGAACTTCCCTTCAGTGTTGACAGTATAGATCAGATGTCACCAATACAGTGTAAATTTTCTTGCAGAGATGTTCCTAAGGTCAATTTATCATGTTTTGACTTTATTGGTGAGGGTTCCAGATTTTCTGGTTTTGAAGCATTAAGAATTAATGAAAGGCAGATAGTGCCGCTTAATCAAAGATGAGAGCTCCACTGCAGCTGTGTTTCCTATCACATGTGGGAGATACGCCCATGCTCCTCCATTTATTTTGTTACCTTGCACAGAGATTTACAGAGTTTAACCACTGTTAGGGTGCGTCTACTGAGCAGGGCTAAATTCTACTCAAGCTACGCAACTTCAGCAACGACAATTGCATAGCTTAAGTCGAAATAGCTTAGCTCGACTTTTGGTGCTGTTTACACAACACTCTTCCTTTGACTTCCCTTTCTCCTTGTGAAATGAGGGGCACTGTGAGATGGAGTAAGTCATCCTCCAGCTCAACATTATTTTGAAATAAAGGCTTGTCGTGTAGATGCACACTTTGTATTTTGGAATAAGGTTAGTTATGCCAAAATAACACCGCTGTGTAGCTGTATCCTTAGTGATGGACTCGATCCTTCTACAGTGCAATGGGTTCCCTTCACAAAGGCAATAAATGACATGGTCATGTTTAATTCTGGTCAGGAAACTAGAGGTGTTTCAGATCAGGCAGAGAGTAATTCAGGTGTCTGCTAAACCACACAGCCGTGAAGACTGAAGCAAAGAAATCATTTAGTTTCTCCGCAATGGCTTTATCGTCCTTGATTGCGCCTTTTATAGTTCGATCGTCTAGGGGACCCACAGGTTTTTTAGCAGGCTTCCTGCTTCTAATGTACTTAAAAAACATTTTGTTATTTCTTTTTGAGTTTTTGGCTAGCTGTTCCTCAAAATCTTTTTTGCTTTTCTTATTACATTTTTACACTTGATTTGACAGTGTTTATGTTCCTTTCTATTTATCTCACTAGGATTGGACTTCCACTTCTTAAAAGATGCCTTTTTGTCCCTCACTGCTTCTTTTACATGGTGGTTAAGCCACGTGACTCTTTTTAGGTCTCTTGCTATGTTTTTAATTTGGGGTATACATTTAAGTTGGGCCTCTATTATGGTGTCTTTAAAAGTTTCCATGCAGCTTGCAGGGATTTGGCTCTAGTCACTGTGCCTTTTAATTTCTGTTTAACTAACCTCCTCATTTTTGTGTAATTCCCCTTTTTGAAATTAAATGCCAGGGTTTTATTTGGTTCATTTTTAAAATCAATAAACATATAGGATTTTTGACCAACTTTAAAAGCCAGCAAATAGAGGGATTGTGCCTGAATTGCTTTCACTATGCAACATACAGTAACTGGAATTAATAGGAATTTGCTTTCCAACATGTCAGCAGATGCTCAAACACAAAATCTTCCCCTATACCTTTCAGCCTTGCATAATACATCACCACATGTAGTTGGCCTATGTTACAGTGTTTCAGTCCTGTTGTAAATGTATAAAATGTAAACTGGACAAAATATAATCCAATAGATGCTCATGATTAATAATGAAAGTATTTTTAGGCCAAGTTGTGTCCACATTGGTCTTTAAAATAATCAATTTAGCCTATATTTTCAGATAATCCACAGGTGGATCCATGAATAGCTTGAACCAGAATAGGATGTGGGAATTCAGAAAATCCCTAGTTTTGAGGTTTAAATAGATAGGGCCATATTTTGTGAGACAAACCAGCAATCAGATCAGGGCTACGCACTCAGCTGCTATGATTCACCCTGGCAGTTTCTTGATAGGCCATGACCACAGGCATGTATCTGGCACGGTTCTCCTCTTCCCTCAATACCTGCCCCTTTTGAGGCAAGTGGGAGGCCCTGATGCTCTTTTACATCCATGGCACCAGGTTGCAAACCCTTTTTTGGCTTCTCCAGAGCCTTCTCCTTAGGCTCTTGCTGTACTTTCCTCACACCTCCTGATCCATGTCCACCATATGTGTGGTCCTACAAAGTTGTGAAAGCTCCTCATCAATCTCCTCCTGGTGCTGGCCACGTTGACTGTCCACTACACCAGGAGGAGGAAGTTGGACAGGGAGGTGCTCAAGGAACAGTGGGTGCTCTCTAGGGGTCTCTGCTCTGTGTCTCTCTTTGGGTCCCTGATTTTGAACCTGTGACCTTCAGTCCCATCCCTGTTTTTTCATTAGCTGTCCCCACTAATCATTTAGTGCCTGGGTCAAATGTCTCTTCTCCTTAGGAGAAGAGGGGCCTTTAGATGTGGATGGGTTTCTGCCTGCCCATCCCCACTGCTACAATAAGGGTATGTCTACACTAGAGTTTTGTCGGGAAAATGGCCATTTTCCCAACAAAACTTCAGGAATGTCCACACTGCAATTGTGTTCTTCCACAAGAAAATTGAAGGAACAGGGGTTTTTCCAGCATTGGTAATCCTCATTCTACAAGGAAGAAGCCTTTTTGTGAAAGAGCTTTTTCGCAAAAAGGCGTGTGTGGATGGGGAAGAGGGAGTTCTTTCAGAAGAAGAGGAAAGAGGAAAAAGCCAGGGTGCCCTGGTGGCCATTCCGTCCATAGCAATCATACCTTCCATGCGAGAGAGCGTCCCTTCAGTGTGGATGCTCTCTTTCGAAAAAGCAGATTGCTTTTTCGATGCACTTTTGCAGTGTTGACGCTCTCTTTCGGAAGAAGTTTTTTCAGAAGATCTCTTCTGAAAAAAGCTTCTTCTGAAAGAAGCCTGCAGTCTAGATGTAGCCTAAGTGTTATGAGTCATCCCTCCAACAGATTCCACAGTGAGTCAGCCTTCAGGCATGCTGTAGCAACTCAGCTGCACTGACTCATCCAGCAAACAGACCGTCAGCTATCCCTGAGCAGGAGGTGGGTCAGATAACCCCTAGGCACAGGTATTTCACTAACCCTGCCAGGCTGCAAGTTGGTCTGGGCAACAGCACTACTCACCCCAAACCCCTCCTGCTGCTGCACAGCATTATAGGTTCCCTAGGCTTCCAGCCTGCTCTTGATCTGGTTCCTGTTCCTGCTCTCAGCCTTGCCTTGCTCCAGCCCTCTTCAGCTTTGTCCATGACCAACCCTGACCTCCTTCTGCTCTACCTGCTTCTTGATCCCCAGACTCTTGACTGATTCCACAGCCTTTGACCTGCTTCCTGACTCTGATTCTGACTTGTCTATGGATTCTGATCCATAGCCTGTCCCTGGACCCCAAATTCAGGGCTGCCTCAGCCTGGTCCTAATGCCACTGCTCCACCCACCAGCCCTGCCTACCTAGAAGCCTGAGCTCAAGTCATTTAGCTGTAGAATAACTCCAGTGAAATCAGTTGTTTAGGCAGAACAACTTTATACTTAACTGTCAGGAGGATAAAATTTAAGGCCAACTGATTTTTTTTTTTAAAGGTACTGATGTTAATGAAAACCGGTTTCTGATTGGTTTAAGAAGCCCTTTATTTAATAGCAGACTTTTAACCACCTGGTGTTGTCTACTTGCTCAACACCTCCAGGAAGCTTTGAAAGCTGAATCCAGTCAAAGTTCAACAGTAATTAGAGATCCTAAATTGGAAATATGGTGCTCATTCAGGAAAGTGGGTAGGGAGAGACATCTGGCTTTCTTTTTCTCACACAAATATTCTCCCTGAAATACATTTTATCCCACTTCATCCAGAATTACAGGTAAGTCATGTGTCCAGTTTTACTACAAATGGAAATTCAGCATGTTTTGAAATCAGAACATAGAGAAATAAATGTAAGTTTTTTATTTTTGCTTTAATATCCTTTCCTTTCAGCTAAAAGCATCAGCCACAGCTCCCTGTGTTTTGCCCCAATGATTTATCCCACTTCCTTTTGACAGAACAGTAGAAAACAACATTTGCAGTATCCCTAAATTAATTATACTTTTTCAGGCTTAAAGTACTGTGGCAGATCCACAAAACAGCAACAGAAAATTAATTCCTTTAAAAATATGAAAAAAGGAAGTTGTGGAAGATAGGGTAATTAATCTTGCAATAAAAATAATTGTTTACAGTTAAAATTAATGTAACATGCATTCCTCAGCAGATAATAAATTATGGGTTTTCTCATTAGCATTTGAATTGATTTCCTCTAATTTCTGAGGAGCACAGGAGCATGTGACTAGATTAAGTTTAATTGGACTACAGCTGGTGCTGATTGTGTGGGGGTTTTCTGACTGACTGGGCACCTTTGCATTTTGTTTCATTGCTTTCTTCATCCCTTTCAGCTTTTCTTATACCTATTATAAGGAACTGTGAGTCTGAAGGATTAGGGAATTGAAATGGAAGGGAATCCTGTAATCTGTGAGCAGTGCAAGACATAGCTAAAGACATTCAGGGGAGTTATATGGCATCAAGTGATGAGAGAGCATCTTGAGGAAAATAATGTCATTCTTGAGACCCCAGTTATAACACTACATGATGCAAAGGAGAAATACAGTTTTACATGTGAGAGGTTTGGAGAGGTGATCACATTGGGCCAAATTCTACCTCCTTTGCATTGAATAGTACTTGGTGCCATGAGTGGTTCCATCCATTGCATTATATATAATAATATATTATTCAGTATGAGCAAGTGTGGCAGAATCAGGCCTTCTTAAAATAGACTGGTATGGAGTGTAAAGAATTGAAAAGAGAATGGCTGCTAAGAACTGAGTAACTTATAGTCAAGAGAAGAGAAAAAGTAAAGCTACAAAGACAGAAATGGTTGAATATATTTTTAATTTTGCAAGAACCTAAAGATGACAAAGTTAGTTCAGTGGAGGAGCATGGAGCATGGTAAGCCCAGAGAAGAACTTATATTTCTTATAGGTACTGTTATATCACATTCCCTACTTGGAGGGGCTCAGGGCAGGGATTTTGTGGGAGAGGGGTTGCAATATGACAGTACTTGTAAGAAATATAAATGTGTGGTGGAGTTGGGGGCCCTCAGGGCAGGGGGATGTGGTGGGTATGAGGTGATGCAGGATAGGGGCTGGTGATGTGTGTGGGGCGCAGGAGTCAGGGCAGGACCTTGGAGATGTAGGGGTTTGGGGCAGGGGGCTGGAGATGTGTGTGAGGTGGAGTCAGTGTTGGGGTATGTGAGGAGGGGCTCAGGGCAGGGAGCTGTGTGGATGGCAGGATTGCAGGGAGATAAGGGCACCATTTAGGGAGGGAGTGGGGGCTAAAATTCCCCCCAAGATTCATAGCAGAAAGCTGCTTGCTGTTCCCCTTTGTCACACTCAGGCAATGAGAGGAAAGCACAAAGTGTGAGTCATTCACTTCTCTGCACCCTCCTCTCTAAGGTCATATGCAACGATGACTTGACTCAAGAGCAATCTTCAGGTATCTGCACGCCAAAAGAAGATGGTCATAGTCTTCTACATCAACATAAAAAATCTAAAATGTTCTTTGTAAAAAAAAAAAAACCCAAAAAACTTTACAACATTTAGAAGTTATTTATGAAGTATATTGCAGTAATTTTCTAGGAGCCACAGTCATGGATCAGAAACCTACTGGCTACGTCTACACTGGCATGATTTTCCGGAAATGCTTTAAAAGCATTTTCTGAAAAGAGAGTCTAGATTGACACGGACGCTTTTCCGCAAAAGCACTTTTTGCGGAAAAGCGTCGTATCTAGATGTGCTTTAAAAAGCCCCGATCGCCATTTTTGCGATCGGGCTTTTTTGCAAAAACAAATCTCAGCTGTCTACACTGGCCCTTTGCGCAAAACTTTGCGCAAAAGGGACTTTTGCCTGAACGGAGCAGCATAGTATTTCGCAAAAGCACTGATTTCTTACAGTAGGAAGTCAGTGCTTTTGCGGAAATTCAAGCGGCCAGTGTAGACAGCTGGCCAGTTTTTCCGCAAAAGCGGCTGATTTTGCGGAAAAAGTGGCCAGTCTAGACACAGCCACTGTGTTTGGTGTTGTGTGAACGCTGAACACACAGGCCGTACCTGCCCCACCAAGCTGATGCTCTCAGTTTTAAAGTTTCCATGGGCACTGCAGCTGAAGGGTGCTCTATGTGTCCCAGTCAAGTGGATATTGAAATGGTAACCAGCAGAAATGTCAAGTTAGAGAGCTTGCCCTGGGGTGGCCAGGTGAGGCAGGGTTCTAAGTAAGCAGGAGCTGAGCTTTGGCTGGGTGCTCCAGCAAAAGCTGAGCGGCAGCACCCTTCCTGCCATAAAATGTTTCTTACTGTTTCACTTAAGCAAGAAAAATAATGATGCTCAGCTTGAGAGTGAAATAGAGCATTAAAAAAAGTAATTGGGAGAAAGGAATGAGAACAGTTAACTGCCGGGTCTGATTGGGCCTGTTCTGCATTGTTCACTGCTATGTGCCTCCCTTGATTTATTCTAAGCTCAAATGTGCCGCAGAGTTACAGGTTTTCCTGCATGTTTGTCTTTCCATTTTCATCACTGGACAAAAAGAGTCTTTAAAGTATCTGTGTCCCTCGTGTGCATTAGGATTTTTCTTAGCGTGTTCACAATGTGCCTCAGGTGGCACATGATCAGGATTCATCATTGAATTTGATCTGCTGGTGGGATCATTAGCTTTTCTGACCTGGGCTGGGAGCTTATAGGGAATGCAGCATGAACACTGATCCATTCCCCATGCTTAAGGATTAATTCAGAGAGATGCAATTGGCTCCCTCCCCAGTGCCAGAAAAGCAATGCAAAGTACTAAAAGCTACTTTCCATAATCAAAGATTGCTGAGAGCCTCTAGCATCCTGCAAACCCAGAGTCCACCCAGATGGTTCAGTTATACTCTGCTCATATGCTAATTTTCATGCAAGTTTCAAGAGTTTAATACAGAGACCGAACTGTCGCTTTGCTTCAGCTACGTCCTCCCAATCAAAGCACACTGTATAATTTGACTGCTGCAGAATGTGCTGTGTACCATCTCTAATTGGTTGGGCTGTCAGTACAGGATTTTAGTCTGCTCAGGTCTTTCAATCTTCCATATTTTATGTGCATTAAATCTTTCATCAACTACAAAATGCCTCTCCCACCTTCGACTTTGTGTTTTAGGAGAGCAATAATCCACAGCTTTTGTTTTCAGTTTTATCATAAATTGAAATACACACACACTTAAATTTTCCTAATAAATAAAGTGCTATGTTGTTCCATAGCTGCCTTTTCACCTCATTACAGCTCAGTGGAGTAGAGAGTGATGTCATGGTTGACCCAGCACCAGCATACCCATAAATGATACAGTATGTCCCTCCCTTCACTTCCTGGCTAAAGCACTGGGAAGGAGCTTAATATGAAATTCATGCCGTGATGACAGATTTAAAAGTTGCTATGGACTGTAACAGACAGCAACTGCATTTTGCAGACATACACGACACATACCACTCTCTTGTATTCTAATGTGGTGACATTCTCAGGTTAAAGAGTTATGTTTCTGTCACATATTACTGTTTTCTGTCCACAAAATTAGGCAGGAGGAAATACGTGAAGGGGAGGAGAGCAAAAACATCGATATAGAGGTTTACAAGAACGACATGCCAACTATTAATGAGGAGCTTGAGGAGTGGCTCACACCAGTTTCTAAACAGAGTACACTCCTGTTGTGTGCCTTTCATGGGATCTTGGCTATGGGAAAGCATACAAGGCAATTGCTTTTCATGTGGTGAAATGGGCCTTTTACACTTTTAACACTGAGATTCTGCAAACCAAAATGGCACTAACCTGTAAATCTGCAAGCAGGAAACTAACATGCTTAGCTTGAGACACCCCGTTTGGCTGGGTTTTCTAAGCAATTAAGTAAAAGCCATCACATGCTGTCTCCTGGGCAATAAAACATGCCACTGAAGAGAATTTACAGGACTGGGCCAAAGAGGGGTTTGCCTGATAGAGAGCTCTGATGTACTTTGCTTGCTATCTGTGCTGTAGAAACTTCTCATGAAAATAAGGCTGGATTATAAATATGAGTATGTGTAACCTTGGCATGTTCCTTCACCTTGTATTGCCTGTCCTCGTTTGCATTTTTGCTCCATACAAGACTGAAAAAAGTCACTCAGATTTATTGGTATAAAGCAAAGTTATGCAAATAAATAAGCATTAAAAACTAGTATTGCATTAGGTCAAACAGCAAAATGACATTGACCTCTTACCAGAAGACATTTTACATCATCCTGGACCCCACCAAACAGCTGATTTCATACACTGAAAAGAATGTGTGGTGATTTCACTCAGATATCCTCTCTCAAATTCCTGACCTGGACTTTGATGTACCTTCCAGATTTTACACTGAGCCCAGTGCAGGCTGGAACAGGGCTTCCAGAGTTCAGGGGGCTCAGCGGCTTGCAGGATGAAGTTCTAAACTCTGTGAGAAGACCTGTCCACAACAGACATGATCAATAAAACTCATAGTTTTATGAGTTTCTGTGCTTTGATTTAAGGCCCTCTCAGTGACACAAACCACATCAAACCCAGGGGAGCTAAATATTCCCGCTGTACATGAATGAAATGTTGCCATTCTGTTCAACATACAGGATCTTCATCATGTGGAGGCTTTCCCATACAGGTAAAGCTAAATTCCAATTCTACAGCCTAAGCTAAAGCTCTTCATGTAGTGAGGCAATTCCTAGAAAAGATGCTATTAAAGTTCTCCCCCATCCAACTTTGCTCCAGAAAGCACTGATCAAACCAATTTGGATCAAATAAAAATTGAACTCAGTTGAACCAGGTCAAATTTTTAAAATTCAGACAAGTTTGCTAATTTTTAACTTTTTTTTTTCTCCACACGTCTGCATTTTTGCAGTTCTAAGGTGCCTGGAAGTCAAAATAATACAGTATCTTGAGGAAACTTATCCTCATGAAATCTGTGACCTGACTTAAAAATGGGTGCTAGGAATCTCATGAAAAGACTGACCTTGTGAGAGGTTGCAACCAAATTCCACAGCCATGGAAGTTTGTACAAATGTGGATGCATATCCAAATCACAATTAATTCTAGACACTTTTCAAATTTACTCATCTCTAGACCCAGCCATGACCCATAATAGAGCTGTATCCCTGGATCAGTAAAATATGGATAAAGGAATCTGAATGCAGATAGTAGAAAACTACAGATGTGGGACCCTGATACACCAGTCTTATATGAGGATCTTTCCAATGCATCAGTGGCAGTGTAGAACTCGTGTAGCCATGGAGATGCAGATCCAAGAACTCCTTGGGCCCCATTTTGATGACATGACCTCACTGTTCTAGAACCTGCAATTATTTGCTCATCACTTCCTGAGAGAGCATGTGAAAGGCAGCAATGCCCCAAATCCTGAGAGCCTCACACTGTATTATTCAGTTCTTATTCATTAATGACAACTGGGAGTTTGCCTCAATAAGGACTGAATAGAAACGGAGTAAGGATCTCAGTGTTTGCCTCTAAAGAAGGGTTGTGAAGAGATGTCACATTAAATTTCCCAATGCCTTTCAGTTAATGTGTGTAAGTTGACTTGATATATGGAAGAAGAAGTGTCATCACCTCTCTTCTGTCACTAATGCCACAACATTGGGAACATCTTTTTAATTCTTTCTTCTGGTCAGCATCCTACATGTATGTCTATTTATCTTTGTCTCTGGTTACATCTTATTCAGCTGCTCATCTCTCATGTGTCCCCTGACCTTTCTGGACACTGGTTATCCCGCATACACAATCATGAGGGTAAATTGCTCCAAGAAAAGGCTCTTTTCTCCACCAATCCCTTGAGGAACAGGCTGGTCACTGCAGAATGATTATCAGTATTGCTTTGTGAGATTCTAGCTTGATTCTGAGCATGAACAGTGTTTTCAGCAATCACTGTAATTTCAGAGTATGTGAAAAAGAAACATTTTATGCAAAAGTTAGAGAATTTCCCCCAAAGATCAGATGAGGACATTTCTTGCAAGGCTGCATTATCGTTTTCTTCACAGTGGAGCATATCTCCTCTGACACTGGCTGCCTGAATTTTTTAAAGTTATTGATTTAAAAGAAGCAAATATTAAAATGCCAGCAGTTTGCTCCGTTCCATTATTTTATGGCCCATGGAGGACACCGTTATTGTTTCAGAATTAAGATATTTTAAAGTGAAGCATGGCTGACATTGTAAAATGGAAGGAATTAGAGATTGTTTAAAGCTAGTGGCCTGTTCTCCAGGCCCACAGCGTGGATTAGCAGCATGTAAAAAGGGAAATCACCAGGGATGAAATATTGACCCAACTAGCAGATCCTCATCAAATCAGAGTGTAACAGACTAGAACATTATTAATCACTCCTTCCCGTGTGTGCTTTGATTTTCTTCTAAGCAATATTGTTAATAGGGAAAGTACTATTCTAAGTATTGTTCTTGTAAAAAAGCTTGTGGATTCTTTGCTATTTTAGTTATCCTTCATGTGACTATTGCTAAAACAAGAGTGAAATCAGTGGCATCTATGTCCTCAACCAAGTCTTTCTTGGAGTTCTGAAACTGTAACATATGAATCATCCTACTGGGATTAGTTGATAGGATTACTTGTATAAATGAGGTTTTGCAAAAATGAGTCCCCGTTTGTGGTCATAGTAATTAGTGAATCAGTAAAATTTATTTGTAGAACAAAACCACATTTTTCGAACAGAACCACATACTTTGGCAGACCCCAGCCGCTGCTGGGAGAGGATGTGGACAAAGGTCAGAAGGCACACGCGAATGCACATATTTTCTGGAATGGCCCACAATTCAAAACTTTTGCTAAAGCATATGTAAAATCTTACAGTAAATTTTTGACATGTACTTTGATAAAAATCCTGGCTATTTATGTTCTGGGACATATTCTGCAAAATTGAAAAGAAAGAAAAATTCAGAATGTTAATAATAACAGCAAGGAAATACGTCACTGGGCTGTGACACACAAGAGAAATCCTTACAATTGGATCAAATCCCCCTAAAACTTAACTGAGTTTTTTCTAGTCCATTCTTAGGCCAGCTTCACTGGATTGATGAGTAATGCAGCCATACTAATCACATGCCAATGCAACCTTTATCCTATGCCACACCATTATGCCATCCTGCTATGTGTACATGTTGACTGTACACTCCTGGTTTTACAGTATATACATATACTATATTATATATAATATATTATATTGTGTATATGGTGCAAGTCAAATTGTGATGCCAGGCTGAGATACTGATCTCTTGACATAGGTCTGGTGTTTTCATAGGTCATTTCTATAGCTAGGAGATAAACTCTTTGGACCACATTCTGAAATTATATATGCATCCCATTTGAAAGCAATGAGAATTTACAAGTGGGTAAGTGGGTTCAGACTTTGTGTATGTGACTATTTAGCTGATTTTTTTTCAATTTTCTAATAAATAATAATAATAAGTTAATAATTAATGATAGCATCATAGAAATAGAAGTCTGGAAAGGACCTTGAGAAGTCATCAGATTTAGCCCCTGTGCTGAGGCAGGTCTAGATAAACTTAGACCATCCCTGACAGGTGTTTGTCCAACCTGTTCTTAAAAATTTCCCTTGATGGGGATTCTGCAACTTTCCTTGGATGCTTATTCTGGAGAGTAACTACCCTTATACTTAGAAAGTTTTTTCTTCTATCTAGCTTAATCTCCTTTTCTTCAGATTAAGCTCATTACTTGTTCCATGTTAGGTGAACATGAAGAGAGAGTTGATCACGGTTCTTTTCATAACAGCTTTAACATAACAGTACCTCTCTCAGTCTTCTTTCTTCAAAATGAAACATGCCCAGTTTTTGTAACCTTTCTTCATAGGTCAGGATTTCTAAATCTTTTATCATTTTTGTTATTTAGCTCTGGACTCTCTCCAGTTTGTGTACATCTTTGCTAAAGTGTGCCACCCAGAATTGGACACAACATTCCATCTGTGGTCTCAGCAGTGCCAAGTAGAACAGTTACCAGCTTTACATACAACAGCCCTGTAAATATACCCCAGAATTATATTCACCTTTTTTTCAGAACTGCTTCACATTGTTGACTCATATTCAATTTGTGATAAACTGTAACGCCCAAATCCTTTTCAGCAGTACTATCACATAGCCAGTTATTCACCCTTTTGTAGTTGTGCATTTGATTTTTCCTAAGTCTTGTGCTTTGTATTTATCTTTAAAGAATTTCATCTTATTGAATTCACACTAATTCTCCAATTTTTCAAAGTGCTTTTGAATTCTAATCCTGTCTCCCAATGTGCTTGCAACCCAGTGTAGCTTGGTATTATCCAAAATTTTATTCTGTTCTCCAAATCATCAATGAAAATATTATGTAATATAGGACCCTGGACTGACTCCTGCAGGCCCTACCAGATACACCCTACAAGTATGACAGGAAACCATTGATAGCTACTCTTTGAGTATAGTCTTTCAAGCAGTTGTGCACTCACTTTGTAGTAATTTCATCTAGACCCTATTTCCCTAGTTTGCTTATGAGAATATCATGTGGGACTATGTAAAAAGGCTTACTAAAATGAAGTTATATAATATCTACTGCTTCCTCCTCCTGTACACTAGGCCAGTAATCCTGTCAAACAAGGAAATTAGGTTGGTTTGGTATGATTTGTTCTTGACAAATCCATGTTGTCTATTCATTATAATCCTATCTTCTCACTATTTACAAATTGAACATTTAATAATTTGTTTCATTATCTTTTCACGTATCAAAATTAGGTTGACTGGTGTATAATCCCCGGGGTTCTCTTTGCTCTTCTTTTCAAAAGATATACTATGTTTGTCCCTTTGCACTGGGACCTCCCCTGTCCTCCATGAGTTCTTAAAGATAATTGCTAATGGTTCTGAGATTTCTTCAGGTGGTTTCTTAAGTATCCTATGGTGAATTTCATCATACCCTGCCTGTTGGAATGCATCCAGCTTATCTAAATATTCTTTCCCTATTTTGGCTTGTGTTATAGCTTCCTTGCCATTAACATTAATTGTGTTGAGTATCTGGTTACCATTAACCTTTTTAGTGAAAGGCAAAATAGGCATTAAACAACTCAGGTTTCATGATGTCAGCTGTCCTTCTCTGCTAAGTGGAAGACTTATACTTTCATTTGTCTTTTTTTTGCCCCTAATGTATTTAAAGAACCTCTTCTTATTCTCTTTTATGTCCCTTTTGTGCTTTAGCTTTTCCGATTGTGTTGGTACATATTTGTGCTACATTTGTGTACCCCTCCTTAGCAATTTGTCCATGTTTCCACTTTTTGTAAGATTGGTTTTTGATTTTCAGGTCCTTAAATAGCTCCTAATAGAGCCATATTGGCCTTTACTAGTCTTCCTATTTTCCCTTCAATCAGAGTAGTTTGCAGTTATGCCTTTAATGTTGTGTTCTTGAGAAACTGCCAGCTCTCCTGAACTTCTTTAGCACTAAGATTTTCTTCCCATGAGTCCTTAGCTTCCTGTTCTCTGGATTTGTTAAAGTCTGCTTTTCTGAAGCTCATTGTCCTTGTTCTGCTACTCTCATTCCTTTCTTTCCTTAGAATCATGAAATTTATTATTTCATGATCACATGCATCCAAACTGCCTCCCATCTTCAGATTTACAACCAATTCCTCCTGCTGGTCAGAATCAAATCTCAAAAGATTGTCCCCAGCTTACATTCTCCAGTTTGTGAAACAAAAAGCTGTCTCCAATATATTTCATGAACTTATTGGAAATGTGATGTTTTGCTGTATTACTTTCCTAACAGATGTCTGGGTAGTTACTCTCCCATTACTAGCAGGTCTTGTGTTATGGATATTTTTACTGCTTGTCCTAGAAATGCCTCATCCACTTCCTTTTTCTGATTTGATTGTCTACAGTAGAGCACTGTGACACTCTCTTGTGGCACCCAGAACTGTAAGCCAATGTGTTACCCTTTCTGCTAAGCAAGGACAACTTTCCTGGGGCTTTAATTCCATGCCAGCACCCTGCTACACCAGATCTGTCAGCCTGACCAATAAACTACCGGAGACTTTGCCAGTCTTAACCTTGCCTTGCAGATGACATTCAGCGAGTCCTGGTTCCCAAGTTCCCCAGAGGCGTCTCTCTTTTCTGTCTAGTTCCTCTTGCTGGACACTTAGGCTACTTCTAGACTGCATCCCTCTGTCGACAGAAGGATGCAGATCAAGCACATTGAAACTGCTAATGAAGCAGGGATTTAAATATCCCATGCTTCATTAGCATAAACATGGCCACCGCTTTTTTCGACATGGAGCTTTTTTGAGAAAAAACCTGGCAGTCTAGATGTGGATCTGTCAAAAATAAACCTCATTTTTTTCAGGAATACAGGATCTGTCGAAAAAAGGTTTATTTTTGACAGATCCGCATCTAGACTGCCGTTTTTTTTCCAAAAAGCTCCATGTTGAAAAAAGCAGTGGCCATGTTTATGCTAATGAAGCACGGGATATTTAAATCCCTGCTTCATTAGCAATTTTGACGTGCCTAATCTACATCTCTGGGTATGTCTAGACTGCATCCCTCTGTCTGCAGAGGGATGCAGATTAGGGAGGCATAAGGGATCTATCGAAAAAGGCTTTCTTTCTCGACAGATCCCCCTCTAGACTGCCGCTTTTTGCTGACAAAGTGTTGTCAGCAAAAACAGCAGCCATTTTTATGCAAATTAAGCGCGGGATATTTAAATCCCCGCTTCATTTGCAATGTCGACCTGCCTAATCTGCATCCCTCTGCCGACATGTCTTCACTATGCGTAAGATTCATGCTGCTGCGGTTGATCTTCCGGGGTTTGATTTAGTGGGTTTAGTGAACTCGGAGAGTTCCCTTGTTGGCGCCAATACACCTGCTCCTCTTGAGGAATAAGGCAAGCTGATGGGAGCACTTGCTTCCATGGACCTCCCATTGTGTGGACATAGCTGGAATTGCATATCTTAATTTGACCTTCCGCTGAAGTGTAAACTAGGCATCAGAGAAATCATTAAATTCTGTGTCTCCAAAGAGGCAATACATTCACCAGAGTGTTATCTTACCAAGGATACACTCTTTCACTGATGGTTTTATAATAAAACAAGAGTTTTCTAGTCTCTAAAATTTAACAGATTATAATAATAAGTCAATTTCTCACTTTCAGTCAGTTCTTAGTGTCATCAAGCCACATAGTTGAGAGATCCACCTTTCACAGATTGAAAGTGCACTAGCCCCTTTTTTGTCAGGTGATGGATAACTATCTAGACCCTTCTGATCAGAGACCAGAAAACATTTGAAATTTATTTTGAAGTGTATCCCCTGATAAAGTTCTTCTTCTGTGACGTTTATCTCTTTCTGTTGACGTCTCATCTCTCTATTGATTCATATGTGAATGTAACTTTATTGTCTCTTGCATTACCTTGCTCAGTTTACATTGGAGACCCTGGCAAACAGGTAAAACACCATCCCTTTGTCTAGGACAAGTGTGTTTATTAAGTCTGCCCTAAAAATATATTTTAGGAACACACTTCCATCATACAAATTCCATCCATCCATCCATCCATCCCACAATGTTATTCATGATCAGTATCACCAGTTTTTTTTATGATGTCTTAATACATTATATAGTGCAGTAATAATGTACATGATCAGTTAATTCAGTTGCTTATTCTTTGGGATTTAGACCTCCTCTTCTCCTCCTAGACTCTGATTATTACATGCCTACTATGACCTCACTCTTGTTTTTTCCCCTTTTATCTTTACATAGAGATTTTCAACTGGTTGCTTTCTCAGCTCCTCTGGACCTCAGAGTGTATATATTCTTGATCTATAATGCAAAACCTTTCCCTTTCCCCCAATGCCTGTCCTTCTTGACAAGCTATGCCCCTCTATAGCAATATTCCACTCATGAGATTTATCCCACAAAATTTTTGTGATGCCAGTTAAGTAATAATTCAGCTTATGTATTAATGCTTCCAGTTCTTATTTATTCTTTCTTCTCTGTATTTGTGTATAGAAATCTAAGAGACTGAGCATTTTTCCCCAATGATTTTCCTTTTGTTGCTACTATAACCCTATGGTAATTTTCCAGTTCCCCCCAACATCTGGCCCTCCATTTAGGTCACCATGTTATGCTTACCTATGGGCTTTTGTTCCATATCTCCTATGAAAATAGTTGAAAGTCCTCCACAGTGAGTTGGCAAATCAATGGATGACTTCATCAATTCAATGCTTCTTGATAACAAGTAGGAATATTTGTGATTTTTTTAAAAAAACACCCTTACTTTTCAAGAATTGTTACAGTTTGAATGCAAAGGGTCAAGTTCAAACTTGTTTTAATTTGATGCAAATCCACTGAATTCAGTGAAGTTGTACTTGCTTATTTCAGGTCTCAATTTGGCCTGAAGTAGTATTGTTAATTTGATATTAAGATACTTTGCAATGGTGACTGTACCTCTTTAGAGAAAAAAATGCCACTGTGCAGTAGTTTTAAGCAAAACGAACACACTTTACACCAAGTAGCCACTTACACATTCTCTTCAGGGGAGTAAATGCTCACAAGGCACTGACTGGGCCAAAGCAGAGAAGAGACATCTCCTAACTCTAATGTCCATATTCTACATTACATGCCATGCTGCTATTGTGTGCAGCTGGTACCATCACCCACAGGAGATGCTTCGTGTTCAGGCCTGCAGTATCACACTGTTTACAGCTCCAAGCCATGGCTGGAATTCCTTTTGCAGAAGAAAGAATAGATAATACAAGCCAAAATAACCAGTCATATTTTCCCCATGGTAACAGTCTATCATTCAGTGATGATAGTTTATGCCTGCCCTTGGAGTAATGCTCTACAAGGGTTGTATGTGACTGTTTTCTGTGCTCCAGTACCACATGCTGTTGGTAATTTTTTTATTGAGATGCTTTGCAAATTTGGAGCCTGATCCTGCAAACCTTGCTCTTGTAGATAGTTCTTTTTCACCTAAGTTGTTACACTGAAGTCAAAGACCAAGTTGGATTGATTTGCATCACACACACGCACAAAATAATTGATTTAAAGCAAGTCTCCGACAAATACTTCTTCATATGTTTCTTCAAACAATGGTGCAAATCTGATCACTAGAACATGTAAATGTACAGCTCAGAACAGCATTTTACAACATCTAAGAGGGCATACGGTGTCTAATTTTTTTAGATAATTTGATTTTATATTAATTTAGGAAATAGTACATAATACTCATTACCTGTGTCAAGCTGCAAATGCAGGAGCAGTGCATTAGGAATGGTAAGAACTAAGTCACACACACAAACACAATAGCACTTATATTTTATTAAACTAAATCTTAAATGTTGCATAAATATTTCACATTTGCAGTTGCAGCAGTGTCCTGAGTTGCCAGCTGATGGCTGTCCTTAAACTTTTAAAGTGCTTAGAGTGCACTTAATTTTGGTGTAAGACCCACTTGAAACAAGTATAGCATGGGGTTCCTTTTGGAAAGCTGATTTATGTTGAAGTAAAATAGGGAATAGACTTATGGTATCACCATTATGATCTGTGACCACGATGTTCCAAAATAAGGTGCATGTATTATGTAATATGTGTAAGTGTAGCATGTTTGTGATAAGATTTAATTGGGAGTGGTTCTGTTCAATATCTTCATCAACGATTTAGATATCGGCATAGAGAGTACGCTTATTAAGTTTGCAAATGATACCAAGCTGGGAGGGGTTGCAACTGCTTTGGAGGATAGGGTCATAATTCAAAATGATCTGGAAAAATTGGAGAAATGGTCTGAGGTAAACAGGATGAAGTTTAATAAGGACAAATGCAAAGTGCTCCACTTAAGAAAGAACAATCAGTTTCACACACACAGAATGGGAACCGACTGTCTAGGAAGGAGTACGGCAGAAAGGGATCTAGGGGTTATAGTGGACCACAAGCTAAATATGAGTCAATAGTGTGACGCTGTTGCAAAAAAAGCAAACACGATTCTAGGATGCATTAACAGGTGTGTTGTGAGCATGACACGAGAAGTCATTCTTCTGCTCTACTCTGCACTGATTAGGCCTCAGTTGGAGTATGTGTCCAGTTCTGGGCACCACATTTCAAAAAAGATGTGGAGAAATTGGAGTAGGTCCAGAGAAGAGCAACAAGAATGATTAAAGGTCTAAAGAACATAACCTATGAAGGAAGACTGAAAGAATTGGGCTTGTTTAGTTTGGAAAAGAGAAGATTGAGAAGGGACATGATAGCTGTTTTCAGGTATCTAAAAGGGTGTCACAAGGAGGAGGGAGAAAACTTGTTCTTCCTGGCCTTTGAGGATAGAACAAGAAGCAATGGGCTTAAACTGCAGCAAGGGAGGTTTTGGTTGGACAGTAGGAAAAAGTTCCTAACTGTCAGGGTGCTTAAACACTGGAATAAATTGCCCAGGGAGGTTGTGGAATCTCCATCTGTGGAGATATTTAAGAGTAGGTTAGATAAATGTCTATCAGGGATGGTCTAGACAGTACTGGGTCCTGCCATGAGGGCAGGGGACTGGACTCGATGACCTCTCGAGGTCCCTTCCAGTCCTAGTATTCTATGATTGATTGTATGATAACTTATTGTAAATGAGAAATTTAGTATTTTATTGATTTAAAAATATCCAATTTAAATTAAATCATATTTTTTATTAAAAAAATCTGATTTTTATCCACCCATTCAAAGATTACCTATCTGAGTAAAGGTTAACAGATTTGGGCTCTTGCATTGATGGCTCACTCACCAATACTATAGTAAAATACTTATCTGTTTTGGTCTATATTTATAACATGACTCATTCACTGTACCCAACAGATATATCTAGCTGCTGAAAGGCAGTGTTTATGTCCATTGAATCATAAGTCTGTTTAATCACGAATTCTATTACTTCTCTTTCTTCTGTGATTTCTCCTAGGGCATTTTGAAATGTTCTCTTAGTCCTTTTCTACCTAGTACATTCAGTTCTGAGAGTATGTTAAATTCTAGGGGGAAAGAAATCCTGAGAAAATCCAAATAGCATAGAAGTAATGAATATTGTATGGGACAAATAACTGTTTTACAAGCACTCCTATCATTAAACATTTATACACACAAAAAGATATGCATATAATTCCCATGCTGCTCCTCACACTTGGGAGGAGCACCCCATAAACATATGCAAAGCAGCCTTATCATTCTCCTTCATATCCCTCCTTCAAATTTTCCTTTGCCATGAGGCCTACAAAAAATGTAGCGGTGGTTAGGCTGCTAATGTGCTGACACCTCTGCCTATCATTATGACCAATAGAACTCATTAAGAGTTAAATCTTACATGCCTTGCTCAGGCAAGCAATCCCATGGGACGATTGCTATGTGAAATGCAAGCAGACTTTGCAATGTGATATGCCAGGAAGGGATGTCAGTGTAATTCTGGACTGCATATGCAGAGACACCTAGTAATGGAGCTAGGGGGTGATAGTTTCCTGTTGCTAAGGCTCTGATGACATTTCATCTGGAATGGGCTCTTCAAACCTAAAAGATGCTAACAAATCCCAGCAGATGGGGGATGAAGCTGGCCAGGCCCAGGGATCTTCTGGCAGGGTGGGAGAGTGGGTTTGTGGTGCCAGCTGAGGGAAGAGGGCAGGGGGCCCATTGATTTCTGCCCTGGTGCCCAGAATTGCTATCAGTGGATGTAGAAAATCTTCCAGAATGAGATCTAATAGATAGTGAGATAATCTTCAAAGAAAGTGGAAGCAGCCCCTTTATTTAAGACATTTAAAATTAAACAAAGACTAGCTCCTAAGCAAGTTATATCTGAAAATGAGGGATAATACCAATTTAACTGTAGTTTGGGGATAATCATATTTACCATACCATTTACCAACAAAGCATTGAGAAGGTTACTTAGTGGCAGATAGTGAACCTCTCCCTGCTGCTAAGCAGTTACACCCACAGATAGTCCCATTGAAGCCACAGCTAATCATTTGTAACCGGGCACCGAGCAAATTCATGCCCTGTCCGTTGTTGGGGAAAAGACAACATGGTTTCTGTAAAGGGAAATCATGCCTTACTAATCTACTAGAGTTCTTTGAGGGGTCGTCAAACATGTGGACAAGGGGGATCCAGTACATATAGTATACTTAGATTTCCAGAAAGCCTTTGACAAGGTCCCTCACCAAAGGCTCTTAAGGAAAGTAAGTTGTCATGGAATAAGAGGAAAGGTCCTCTCATGGATTGATAACTGGTTAAAAGACAGGAAACAAAGGGTGGGAATAAATGTTAAGTTTTCAGAGTGGAGAGAGGTAACTAGTTGTGTCTCCCAAGGGTCTGTACTGGGACCAGTCCTATTCAACATATTTATAAATGATCTGGAGAAATGGGTAAACAGTGAGGTGGTAAAATGTGCAGATGATACTCAACTGCTCAAGATAGTTAAGACCAAAGCAGACTGTGAAGAGCTTCAAAAAGATCTCACAAAACTAAATGTTTGGGCAACAAAACGGCAAATGAACTTTAATGTTGATAAATGTGAAGTAATGCACATTGGAAAAAATAATACCAACGATACATACAATATGATGGGGACTAATTTAGCTATAACTACTCAAGAGAGAGATCTTGGCGTCATTGTGGATAGTTCTCTGAAAACATCCATTCAAAAAGCAGTCAAAAAGCAAACAGAATGTTAGGAATAATTTAAAAAGGGATAGAGAATAAGACAAATAACTTCTTATTGCCTCTGTATAAAACCATAGTATGCTCCCGTCTTGAATACTGCGTACAAATGTGGTCGCCTCATCTCAAAAAAGATATATTGGCATTGGAAAAGGTTCAGAAAAGGCAACAAAAATTATTAGGGGTTTGGAACAGGTCCCATATGAAGAGAGTTTAAAAAGATCTGGACTTTTCAGCTTAGAAAAGAAGAGACTCAGGGGGATGTGATAGAGGTCTATAAAATCATGACTGGTGTGGAAAAAGTGAATAAGGAAAAGTTATTTACTTGTTCCCATAACATAAGAACTAGGGGTCACCAAATGAAATTAATTGGTAGCAGGTTTAAAACAAAGAAAAGGAAGCTTTTCTTCACACAGGGCACAGTCAACCTGTGGAACTCCTTGCCAGAGAATGTTGTAAAGACCAGGACTTTAACAGGGTTCAAGAAAGAACTAGCTAAATTCATGGAGCTTAGGTCCATCAATGGCTAGCAGCTAACATGGGTAGGAATGGTGCCCCTAGATTCTGTCAGAGGTTGGGAATAGGTGATGGGAGAGGGATTGCTTGAAGTTTCCCTGTTGAGTTCCCTCTCTTAGGGGCATCTGGCATTGGCCACTGTTGGAAGACAGGATACTGGGATATTGTACTCCTCTAAAATTTCCCCTACATTTCCTCACTATCATTATATATAGTAACTTTTGTTCCTGTCTGAATAGGAAAAGGTCAACCAAAATTCTGGTTTCAGAACTGAAACCCACTAACTTTGTGATAGTTCATCCTGATAGTGGTTCCTGATTTAAACTTCATGGTAGTCCCCTATATCTGTGGTCAAATCCTAATCCTGGTTTCAGATCCAAACAGATCTGCATTTGGATTTGAACTCTATGATTTAGGACTATCCCTAATGCTGTTGTGTAGTCTTAAACAGATGTTGTATTTCACCCAAAAAGGGGGTAAAATGCTACATACAGACAAATTCTGTAAATTAGCAGGAATAACTTGCAGAATGAGTTGTGTGTAGGGGTCCATGGTTGTTTTAGGGTAATTTAAGCACATGCATTTCTCCATAACTCCTTTCACTTTAAGGATTAATCCCAGAGTATTCTTCCAAGCTCCTTTCATGATGGCTTGCTGAATGGCATCTCCACCACGTTTGGAGAGAGTCATAGGGCATGTCTAAACTACATCCCTCTTTCAAAAGAGTGATGTAAATTAGGCAGATCAAAAGTGCAAATGAAGCGGGGATTTAAATATCCTGCGCTTCATTTGCATAATCGCGTCATAGCGTTCTTTCAGAAAAAGGTATTTCGAAAGTGAAACCACTGTCTAGACGCGGTTCTTTCAAAAAAAATCCCTTTTTTGGAAGATCCTGTACTCCTCATTTTTTCGAAAAAGTGTTTTTTCCCGAAAGAACCACGTCTAGACAGCGTTTTCATTTTCGAAATACCCTTTTTTCGAAAGAACACTGTGACGCGATTATGCAAATGAAGCGTGGGATATTTAAATCCCTGCTTCATTTACACTTTCGATCTGCCTAATTTACATCGCTCTTTTGAAAGAGGGATGTAGTTTAGACATAGCCATAGTGTGTAGCGATAACTTTCTTCCTATGCACGTGCTAATGTGACTGGCTTGTCTGTGGGTTGTAGGTATGTAGTGCCTATGGGAATGTCTACACTAAAAAATTATTTCAAAATAACTTATTTTGAAAGAATAGCTCCTGAAATAACTATTTCAAAATAAGCGTTATTACTCATGGAAAGAAGGAGTAGTTATTTCAAAATAATGGGCATGGTAGTGTTTCCACTTGTTATTTTGAAATAAAAAGAGTTACTCATTGATACCATATTATTTGTTTTCTATGGCAATGTTGAAAATTAATCTGTGCAGGTGCATCTACACTGCACCGTAACTCGAAATAAGATACTCAATTTGAGCTACGCAAATTGCGTATCTTATTTCAATGCTATTTTGAAATAGCTTATTTCGTCATTTGGCGCTGTCTACACAGTGCCAAATTTCAAAATGAAGTGCTATTCCAAAATGTCCCTTACTCCTCATAGAATGAGGTTTAACAGAGACTCCAGAATAGTGAGCCTGAAATAATGGGCTTGCTGTGAAGACACGTGATAGCTATTTTGGGATACTCTGGTATCCCAAAGTAGTGTTGCAGTGTAGACGTAGCCTGAGTGTATGAGAAACCTTTTAATACTGTAGCGTGTTGATTCATTGTCTTTAGTCTTCATAAGATGATAATTTTAAAATTCAGTCTTTCAATGCATATTTGACATATAATTTTGCAGTGTACAAGACCAGTGTTTTGATCTGTTTTTCCTCATGTTGCATGTCACATATTTCACCTTTAATTTACTTTTGCCTCATTGATCACAGAGGTGGAAAATCTGTTTATATTTTTCTGATCTTGTTGCATAAACTTTTTGACAGTCTTCTCCTGTGTTCTTTTAACCTCTGAGATTTCATGGAAATGTGGTTATTGCGACTATTGCTCCTTGTAAGCTGAGCAGCCATCCAAGAGAGTCATATGCCATCTAGCTGATTATCAGAGTGCCCTCAGCCTTCTACAGCTGGCAGCATGTGTTTTTGATGCTGGTGCATATAACAAAATTTATTCTGCACATAGATGGAAGAAATGAGAGGGAACATGGCTTGTGTCTATGAAGAAAAGGGGTTTGAATGAACATTAATAGCTGAAAATCTGGTAGTTAGCAACTTTCAATGCTTTCAGTTAAGAAGTGTTTTTAAAATGTTTAAATATGTGACCTCATCGCTCATTTTATGGCATTCCTGGAATATCACTACAAATACAATAAATGTTCATTTAATCATGAATACTATGCAAGTTTGTGGGACAGTGCTATAAAATTATCACAAGTACTAAATGGCCTATTTTATATAGAATACAATATCCTTGAGCTATGGCAATGACGTTCATCTTAAGCTTCAGGATTTAAGTTTTAAGTGTAAGGATCTTTCTCTTATTTCCCCATGCACATGATTTCCAGTAGAAGTTAATCAATCTGTGTGCACTGAGTCCTCCTGTTTTATAACATACTTTATAGATGAAGATAATTGTTCTTGTGATGTGCTTTGCTCCTGTTTTGTTAAGCTTATTCTAGAAGTCTGTAACCTATAAAAACAACAAGACTATCTGCATGTAAATAGTCCTTCCATGGTAGCATTGCCTAAATATAACAAATGAAGCAGATATGATGCATAGTTTATGCATACTCTTTGTAAAGTGGTGAGTGACATTTACCATTAGGCATAAGATATTTACATCTGTTTGTCAAAATATGACACTCGGTTGCAGTCCTCTAAAGCTATCCCTGTAGTATACATGATATGTATGGTAATTTAAAAAGAAAACAGTGTGTAGAAAAAGAACATGATAAATGCATATCATCTTATTTTTTATGGCTCTAGTAAATTTCATACCTTAGGCTAGACCAAATACACTTTGAGTTTCTCTTGCAACAGTCATTTTGGAAATGAGTCAATCAACAGGCTTTTTAAAAACTCATTATTATTTAGCCTAAAGATCATAGGAGTCTGTGTTTATTTCATTATCAATTTATTTTTGAGAAATACCATTGCCTTTCTCTAGCATTAAAATTATTATTTCTTTTCATTTTGTAACTGCTGTACAAGTAAATGATCTACCGCTATACACTTCTGTACCACTACCTCTATGGCTGGATATTTTATTCTCCATATGATATTTTAATCTATAAATTAATATAACAGATGCTTCTTGAAAAGCCTTAGAAAAGAGAAGGTAAAAGGGTTTATGTTTTTGACAGGAATCCACTGCTCAGCTAGATATTTTACTTTTGTAATTTTTTTTGCTGAATGCCAAATCTTTCTAGAAAGTGGAGTAAACCAGTAAAGAATAATTAGGAAGGTATGAAATGGATTACACAAAGGGTACATGGTTTAGTCCTTCTCTAGAACACAGGCTGCAGTTTAGCTGTCGAGGCACTATCATTCTCCTCAAAGGTGAAATGATTTAGAGGTCTAGAGAAACTTAATTTTTCTTGATCACCATGTGCAACCTGGAATTTTAATGGCAGGCATAATTAATTCTTCTGATGTTAATCATCAGGGCTGGGCTCCACAATTATCAGCCTGGTGCAGCTGGGCCATGGTGCAGACATGAAAAATTAGGAAAATGAATCAGTAATAGGGTGGCAGATTTAATCTGCATCATGAAAACAAAGTTAAAAAGAGGCAGATCGAGAGAATTTCAGCTGAAGCTTTTGTGCCAATGAGCACTGACAGAACTGAAAAATGTTGCCGATGTCCAAAGTGATTGGTAATTACCAAGCCATTGAATTTTTTATTGTCAATTTATCATTGCGCCAGAGGTTAAATTTAACATCTTCTTCTAAAGCCATCACTCTAGGAAGAAGGCAAGCTTTGCATCACGTGGTGCAGGAGTCAGTGAAAGGTTAATCAGGTATTCCTTTAGTTTGTGTGCGCTTCCAAATCATTTTTTTTATTGTGTCCTTTTATGTTGCATACATGCCATGGGGTATTTTCTAATTTATATTACCTGTGCATTTCAGATAAATATTAGATTGCATTCCTCAGCACAGCATTGTCTCCCTTGCTGTGTATTTATACTGCAATATTTTCACACACACAGAGGCATATATTACACACATTTTTAGAGAGAGAGAGAGAGAGAGAGAGAGAGAGAGAGAGAGAGAGAGAGAAATTTTATAGATACAAAGAACTTTGGTGTGAAATAAAAAAAGCATAATCTTGGTGCCTAACGGGGTATCACAGGCATCTTTAAATATTGATATTATTTGTTTATTTCATTTTCTAAATAATACTGTTTTGTTTGTGGAGCATTTGATTTTACTGTGGTGTGATGCTATCTTATTTTTAGAATTGGGCCCCTAGTTTGTGAAAGGACCAGTTTAAGGCCAGGTAATTATAGATTTTCTTAGCTGGTAAGCTTGTTTGGTTTTGCAAAATCTTCAACCCTTTAGGGTAGGGTCTGTCTATAATTTGCACCTTCTACAGTGCCAAGCACTTTGTTGGTACTGAAATAATAACCACAATTCACAACTGAAATGCAGATTAGCTCTTTGGATCCTTCCACTTGTGAATGCTTAGTAAATGATGTAGTCTTTGCAATGCAAAAGACGGAAAGAAAGCAATCCAGCATCTAAAACATCCTGGTCAAATATGACATAAAATGAACATTCATGTATTATCGACCAAACCTCGCTCTTGTGAAAGTATTTTAATTAACATCAGTAGGATTGGTGCCTGCTTATTCTAGGGTTAAGTTTGGCCCCCAAATTACACAATGTAATCCTTGTTATTTAAATGCCTTTAGCGCAATATTAAATCCATTTTTGTCCACCTTAATTCAGCCCTGTAATCTCTCTCTCTCTTTTTTTTTTTTTTTTTAATGTTATATTTATTTGCAAATCCTGGCTGTGCTCTGATTAAGGGAATTGTATGCATTTTCTATAAATTAAAAATGGAAATGGCCTTTAGGGGAGAGTCAGTAATCAATGCATGCATTAATTACTGCAATTCATTACCCAAATAAACACAAGACTCAGCCTTTTGCTAGATAGAAATTTAGGGACCTAAGATGTTTACAAGAGACAAAGGCTTGTGATCCTGCTCATGTTAATCTGCAGATCAAAGAGTATGTGAGTCCATTCCTGGTGGAGGCTCCTCTGGGGATACGGTGGCTGGGATCAATCCCCACATGCCGGCAGTGAATTATTGCTGCTGAATACAAAAGCTGTTCATGTGACATCACTGTCACCTAACCGTAGTGACACCCTCTCAAGATAGGGCTTAAGAAGACCTTGCTTTTTTAATACCACACTTTTCTATAATTAAACTCAAACCATAAAGCAGTACCTGTCCAATGGCCTTTGATTGCCCTCATAAACAAAAATATATTTCAGCTCGTAGCAACTATTCAGTCATTTTTGGAAGGAAAAACAAGAAAATGTAATCTTTAGCTTCCCAGAGGCTTTTTAGAATATAAACAGAAGGTTAGAAAATATACAACAAATAAAATTGTACAGAAAAGATTCAGTGATTTATTAAAAAGATTTCATACTCCTCTCCTGAATTAGTATCCTGTCTTTTCCTTAAGAGAGACTAGAAGAGCACTGGAAGAATGTAAATTTTTAACAGCATTTGGATGCCTTTCTTGATCATATTTTATAGCTTGAGGATAAATTACCATATGAAGGTTTTTGTTCAAAACCTGAACCCAGAATATGATTTAAATTCTGCTACATTTTGCATACATGCCATTGCTGGTGCTAGCTCAATGCAAATCTCAGGGGCTGAAAGCAGAACACATCTTAGCCAAATCCCTTTCTCCTATTGGAGCACTCAGCTATTTTAATTGGATTCTGTCCAAAACTGCAACTAATTAAGAATCAATTCAGAACCATTAGCAAGTGGGACTAGCTGGCCAGTGTTGCATATTTCAAAAGAGTTAGTTTTAATGAGAGGAGTTCCTGGACACACACAAAAAAATCCCTTACAAGCAGATTAAAGATAGTGTAGGGACTTTCTCCAGCTAAACTAGACAACTAATGGTACATGGAAAGATGCTGAACTTGTAGTCCTCTCTAATTGATCTACTTACTGTTCTTAAGGAAACAAAAAAATGTATGCAGATATTTACTGTGCATTAGCGGTTCAATAGCTATTTATAAACATTAGCAATTACTGCATTTTGCAGCCTCTCTTTCTCTTAGTCAGAGAAACATATGTTATCTCTTTTCAGACATATTAACCTTAGAACTGTCAAGCCATTTTCCCTTCTTTAGGCTTTGTACTTCTGCAACATCTGTTAATCTGCACCACATTGCCTGCAGATGGTATTTTTTAATTTGTTAAGAGGTTAGACTGCCATATTTCTGACAGCTGTAGTTTTGTTTTACCACAGAGTAAAACTTTGCTAAAAACTCAGTGCTTTGGGGAGAGAATTTGATTTGTTTTTCAACAGTAGCTATGTCTTGGTTTTATTTCTTAAACTGTTAAATTTTCTGAGCTTTTAATGTGTTTAGTGGATATGGTTATTTTAAAGGAAAAGAAGAAACAAGTCAGTACTTAGCTGACTGATTTTGAATATTACCATATGAATGTGTGCAGCTATATCAATACAGTGAAATATTTAACCATTTAAATTGATATGCATTAAACCAGATGTCCAAACCTGTGCACATAATCTGATAGTCCTGACTTCAGACCTACACTTCCCTGTGGATGTATGTCAGGAGAAATTACTTGGACAGGGTTTCTTAGTATGAGGCAAACTATAACTACAAGCTACTGTGACTGTAAAAGATGAAGATAAAAATGCAAAGCTGTTTACATGTCCAGCTAGTGAATATAAAAGTACATTGTTCAGTGAGTAGCTCTGTTTAATAACTAAGTTTGATATACATTTGGATTGTTTTAGAGGGTGAATTTTACAAGGATTCTTCATTATACCGACATCCTGATACATTTGATTGAATTGTCCAGAATGCACTAGAACTTTTCAGAGCTGGTTTGAAAGAGAAGTGCCTTTGTTTTTTTTTATTGTTCCTTTCCCCATTTAGCAGAATAAAGCTATATTTCCAAACAAGCACAAGCAGTGTTTTATTGCAATAAAACATTCATATCTGTGACCAAACTGAACATTAATGAATAGATAAAGAAAGTAGGTGTGTGTTTTTTGGCTTTCTTTTTTTTTCTTTCTTTTTGGAGCAAGGACTTACTCAAGGCAAGAAGAGGCAGGCACTGTACTCGCCTTTGGTCTGCTCTCCTTTACCCTCCTCTACTTTAACTCCTGATTTGGGAGGCCAGGAGGTCAAATGTGTCCCACAAGAACTCCTGCAATGAAAGCAAGGGCAGTTTCAGAAGGTTTAGTCATTTCAACAGGTTTATCTGCTCTCTGTTGAAGGGAGTGTGGTTTGAGATTTGTAAAGTGTTCCTAGAAGGAAGAACAAAAAAAGTGAGAGAATATTGTTTGGTGATGCACAAACTGAAACAGTTCTTTGCAAGGTCAAGTATTCAGTGTCTTCCTATTTTTAACACTTTCTAAAAAGGCCTTGGCCTGGGGCAAGATAAAGGACTGGCAGGGACACGTACAACTGTGGAAGCTTTTAAAATGCCTGTTTTTTAAGATTTCCCATCTTTCCCTCTAAGTTACATGGCCAAGATTGCAAAGGAGTAAGAATACGGGCTATGGAGCCTTTCCACATCATGGGTCAGAGCCTGTGCTCTGTGCAAAGCACATAGGAAAGAGAACACTGATCCCTGTGGGTCTGTGGAGAGGGGAATTTGGGGTGGGTAAGGTGTGAGAGCATGTGGCCAGTGGTTCTGTGTCACCATGGATCCACAGATCAAACCTGTATCTCCTGGGTATGCCGCTGCAGTATGGAGTGGCTCTAACTACTACACCACATAATAGGAAGGGAGAACGCTGGTCACCCTGACAAGTGCAGGGCCACTTGAGCAGGGCTGTGATCAGAGAAGACAGTTTAGCCCTATATCAGTTCTTGATTAATTGCCAAATGCCAGAAGTATTCTGTGCTGGTTTCATGAGTTAGAGTATGTCACAGAGCAAATCCCAGCACTTCAGATTTCTCCTTATAAGGAGAGAAAAAGTTAGGCTTTCAGTGTAGAGGGGGATGTTCAAGTGTGATGTTTGTTATAGTCCCTCCCCATCTGCACGCCCAGCATAATGAAGCTCCTGCAGTATCATTAATTCTGCCAAGCCCCAGCCTCCTTTAAGTTATTTTGTGGTGTTCTTTTGGATTTTGGTCAAGAATTTCCTTTCTTCACAGCTTGGGTTGCCACAGAATCCATGTTTTTTGCTATTTCATTCCACGTGCCCTCTCGAGAGCTCACCTCAACCCCTGGAGGAATTAAAAGCTTGTCAATTGTTTGTTTAAAGCAAGGGTTTGGATAATTTATTTCATGGTGGCATCTTAAAAGTGGCTGCAGAAAGGCTGGTGAGTTGGTGGAGATCTTGTATCAAGTATGCAAGATGGTGCCTCCCTGACTGGTGCTTCTGAGACTTTGGGAACCAAAGAAATCTGATTCATCATTTATTTTTGGTTCTGGGCATAGTTCTGCTCCTTTCTTTCCCATGGAGTTTGCCAGCAGCTTGTTCTGATAGCTGCCAGCAGAAATGGAGACAGCAGGAGTCCAGGAAAAGACTGCCTTTGCCTTAATTTCGAGATCTATTGTGAGATACATCTGATCTTCCTGCCAAGAGGATCTCCCTGCCTTCTAAGCAGAAGTTAATTTAATGGGAGTGAAGGGGGAGCACAACTCCTTCCCACCGCTTCCATAAAGCACACACTGCTCTTCCCCATTGCTTCTCCTTCTGCTTGGCTTTTGTGGCGATTGAAAGCTCCCCCTCCTATTCTTCACTGTTTAACCACTGGTCCAAAGAGGATTCTGTGAAGAGCTTGCACATTCACAGTTCAGTGCATCTGTCTGCTGCCTCCCCCAGCCACCAAGGCTATTTTTTTTCTTTGATATTCAAGGAATGAATTTACACCAGAGGTGAGCAAGATATGGCCTGCGGGCGAATCCAGCCCACCAAGCTGTTTGATCTGGCCGGCGACCCACCCTGCCACTCCCCTGCTCCCAGGCCAATCGAGACCCAGGGCCAGGAGAGTGTGTGAAGTCACTTGCTGTTCAAAGCGCCTGGCAGCTCCCCCTCCCCCCCTCCCCCCGATGTATTTTGACATGATGGTCGCTGAGAATGCCCTCCTGCTGGATCTTCCACATTGAATGTTTGATAGAAAGCCCAGGTCACAGAGCATGGAGGAAAAGGGGTGGGGGAAATGATGGTGGTATGGTCATGGACAGTGTAATCCAGCAAAACTGTACAATGGCAAAGCCCGCATGCTAGCCCACGTCTTGCCAGTGCTGGCACTGGATGTCACAACAAGGTGTTACATTGCTATATTAAAGAAGCATTTGTACCAGAGTTCTATAACCGTATACAGGAGGCCTCTGCTTTATGACGGCCCGATTTACAATCCCCCGTACTTATGACCTTTTCCGTAAATGCAGAAGGGGCCGAAATCCCCCAACTTACGTCCTCAGCCCTGCATTTACGATGGCACATGACGCCTGTTGTAAATGCAGGCTCGAGTTACAATGCCCCTGACTTGTGATGCTATCCCAATAACTGATTGTGTCGCAAGTCGGGGGCAGCTTGTAATTCATTGAACCTTGATTTATACAATGATATGGTGAAAGCCCCATTTTAACTTCCAAATATTTACTTTCACATTCCTGGAGCTGAATGCAAAGACATGCATTTAGCACTTCACCTTACCAAGCAAAGCTAGCCTTTCAAAGAATACCTACTGTTTGTTTCAATAGTGCTTTGGGGCTTATATGTGTAGGGAAGCAACTGAATAATAATAATGCAAATGTTCAAATGCTTTGCTTGGGATAAAATAAAAATGTACCTCTGGGATTTTTATGTTGTCAACCTTACACATGCAACCTTACACATGCACAGAGTGTACATCCAGCATTCCCTGTGTCATGGTTTTTAAGTGTAAGGCTGCCTTTGATATAGCTTTATCAAATTCATTTAATAAAGGAATGAATTAATTTAGGTCTTATGAAAGATAATGGATTGATAATCATGGAATTTGACATCCCCAGTGCAAGTTTCTTCAATATGTCCCATTGACTTGCCTCAAATAACTTGAGTGGCCATTCATTCACCATTCAACCATTTGGTATCCTGCATGAGGGGTTTCTGAAATGTGGATGTGTGATCAATGGTAGTAGGCTGAAGTCACCTGTTTCTCATAGGCCAACAAACAACTGTCAAATGTTAATGACTTTTGGTCACTAGTGATCTGGGGTGGAACTGAACAGGATGTACAGAGATAAAATACCCAAGACATCAAGCCTCTTACTCTTTGGCTTGTGTTTTGCAGAATTTCATACTAAATTATCATAATGCTCTTTCCTGACATTAACATTCGAATAATTTGAAAACCTACTGTATATTCCCTCCTTAAAACATATACCTTGTTATAGTACAGATCATTTGGCACAAAACCACAGGGTTATAGCTCTATAAAGGTGTCATATAAAGTCATGGCACATGGTAGGGTTCATAGACTTCAAAGCCAGAAGGGACCACAATCATCATCTGGTCTCATCTCCTGTGTAACACAGGTCATAGAACTCCCCTCTAGATTATTACATATTTGTTCCCTGGGTACGTACCTATTAGTGTAATAAAATCACTTGTTAATTCTTAATTCATTGGAAAGCCAAACTGATGGAGCTTCTTGAGGTTAGTACTGTAAGGTAAGTTTTCTAATCTATTCATCATTCTCATGGATTTTCTCTGAAGTCTTCCAATTTAGCAGCATCATTCTTGGATGGTGGGCTCCATCCAGAACTGGACTCAGTCTTCCAGCAGTGGTTGCTCCATTGACAAATAGAGGTAAAATAACTTGTATGCTCCTACTTGATACAACATTAGCTTCTTTTTATTTTTATTGTCTACAGCAGATAATCATGGACAGCTGATTATCTACCATGACTCTAAGATCTTTATCAGAGACACTATGACCTGGGGTGGAGTCTCCCTCAAATATTGCTTGCTTGGTAAGCTGGGTGCAAGCAATTTAGATCACTCCGAATAAGTGACAGTCTTCATTATCTCACTCTTCCCCAATTTCTGTATCCTCTTCAAAGTTTATCAGTGATGATTGTTTAAAAAAAATAGCATCGATGAAGATATTAAATACCACAAGGTCAAGAATCAACCCTTGTGGGACCCACCAGAAACCTATCTATTTGATGGCAATTCTCCCTTTACATTTTGAGACCTGCGAGTTAACCAGTTTCTAATACAGTTAATATGTGCACAGAATCACATTGTTTTTGGTATAAGAATCAAGGCCCTGGTTCTGCACTGTGATCCGCATGCATGGAGTTAATTTGGCTTTGTGTGGGTTCAATGGTCTGCTTATGCGGATCATAATGCAGGAATGAGTCTAAATAAATAAGTACAGCCAGCCATTTACACAGTATGTGTCTCATCTGGAACTGGGATTGTTCCTGTTTCTTGGATGATTATTTGTGTGAGTTAAGGTCTCATTCTGCAGTCCTCACTCAGGCACAACTCCCATTGAAATTAAGGGCTGGGCAAGGACTGCAGGACTGAGCCATAAAAATGGATTCACTTTGAAATCATTTTATTGCAGAGCATAATACTGGTGTTCATGAAGTGTTGGTATATAAAGACATAAACCTTACATCACATTGGCAATGCATATGTTTTAGTTAAATGGGGGGATGACAGTACACTAAGGAAATAATTAAACTTCAGCAAAATAAGGGATAACATTCAAGTCAGGTCTAATCACATTTTGTACAGCATAGTTTCAAATTGGAAGTTCATAAAAACCAACCACACCTCAGCCAGTATGTTTGGCATCTGGCTTGTTCCACGTGGCACCACTCCAAGACAGTTTGAAACCATTTCTGCAATGGGATGGCGCTGAGCCACTTTTCCAAAAGGAGAGGATAATTTTTCTGATGGGAAAGTGCAGCCAATGATGAGTCATGAGGGATCAGATTATCAGTTTTTTTGTTGTTGTTCCTTCAAATCTTGTTTTTTGTTTTCTTTTGGTAAAGTAAAATTAATTTAAATGTAGAAAAGCTGCCATTAGGATAGTATTAAGGATCCAATTTAAACTGACAGGAGGCAGGAAATTCAGAGTAAGGATGACCTTCTGCTTTAGATTATAGCAATTTTATTAAAGACTGTTACAACAAATAAAACATAGGCTGTCATTTTGGGAGATGCAATCACCCTCTTCATATGTCCCTCCCACAAACGATATTTAAAGACCTACACAGTCCAGACAGAAACAAGAAAAGCTTTTGAAGGTTAATTTTTCTCCTAACCCTGAACTTCGAAATGTATAGTGCATGAATGGTTAGTGCTAGTAAAAACAACAGGGAGTCCAGTGGCACCTTTAAAGATGAACACATTTATTAGGGCATAAACTTTCATGAGAAATAACTCGCTTCTTCAGATGCTTGAAAAGAAAGAAAGGCACGCTCCCAACTCTTACATTGATAACCTGTTTTTTTTCCTCTGATTTTATTTTTTACCAATGAGGTGTCTTTCTCCTGAATTTTGAATATTTTTTTGTCTACATTTTAATTTTTAAGAACTAGGACATACCAAGGGATGAGTTACAGCATATTAATTCATGCCCACAACTAGGTGCAAATTAACTCCCCAGTGGAGTGTCTTATTACAATTGGATCATTTTATTAAAAAATGGTTTTAATATTGTTAATTGTGATGTCTCAAATTCTGAGCAGTGAATTATGTTAAACTAGTCACTGTTCTGATTTCTTATATTAACCAATCAAAGCACACAAATTCAGCTGCCTATTTAATATGCTGTGTAATAAAGCCTGACATTTTCTTTTTCTGCCTAGTATGTGTGGTTCCCTGTTCGATTGTTTTGACCCTGGTGCTTATGAATTGGTAGTGATCTTTTCCTGATAAAAATCAGAGACATTATTTCCCTTTACAGAAGAAACTTTTCCAGCCTGGGGAAGAACTTTCAACTCTTTCTTTAGAAGATAGGTGGAAATTTGATCATATAAAGCTTGGGGTTCTTAGACATCCAGTGGACTACAGGGCGCCAGTGGTCCTTCTTAAACATCTGTCTGAGAGGTTTCCTGGAGTGTTGGGCCTCAATATATTGAAAATCTAATATTGCATTCCTTATGTGCCCAAAAGTCACCTATAGCCTCAGAACCTGTTCATGTAAGAACTTGTATATGTGCTTAAAGTGAAGCAATTGCTTTCCTGAAGAAGAAAATAACATAATTCCAGGGTGTGCAGGAATTCAGCCTCAGAGGGAATGGTGTTTGAGAACATGCTTACTCAAACAGTTACAGGACATTACTACTGTAAAGGATACCCCTTTCTGGTCATTAATTCTGTAAACATAACAATACTCTACATGTAAAGAGTATTGTTGCAGTATTTTGTTACAGTCAAAAATAAGATATGAAGAGGAAACACAAAGGAAAGAAAGAAATAAAGTAAATTGTGCATTCAAAAATTAATAGCATGCACTTGATGCTATACAAATAATAGGAATAATTAACATAAACTCTGTGCTTGTTTCTCTAATTCTTGAGTTCTCTACAGTTTCAAGGAGAGTTATCTGAATGCAGTGGTTTAAATTTGTGGACTATTTGAGACCGGTAAAATGGAAATCTGCAGAGATTTACTGATAATCCACCTCCATGTTGGCCTTCTGACACTCCATTGATTACAGTCCTTTTTTGAGCAGAGACTGCAAGACATGCTGAACTGTATCTTAGTTTTATGCTGTTAGTTTTTCTCCTCATTTTTGTATTTTTTGATAGTCCCTGATAGAGATTTGAATGTTCAAAGCATGCAGATTGGAGTATTTTATGGTAATGCTGTAAGCTTTGTCTGTTTGCTTTCCCATTGAGTATTGTCGTTGTGGGAATGCAGAAAGGGTTACCTACTGCTGTTTTATTATTAATGAAACATTCACATGAATTCCATGCAAAATTGATTTTGAACATTATATAAGAATCAACTATGAGGCTTCTAAGTGTAATTGAGAAATCTATTCGTAATTTATTTTGCCTATAAGAACCCATGGTCCCATTATAAACAATTTTACAGTATTTCTCCCCTATTAAACAGCTATTTTGCACATCTGTTTGCCCTCTACAATATGACATGCCACTGTGAGCTGATGGATAGAAACTTGAAATACCATGTGGGTGCACAGTTTGTTTTATTTCCTCATTCAAGTGGCCTGCTACCAGTACAAATATTTTCATCAACGTGCAGGTGAACAGTGTTAATAGCTCATTATCTAACACTATCATTATCTAAAGTGTTAAATGATGAATAGTATAAGCACTACTTGAAGACGAGAGAATATGCTTCTCCATTGGTGAAAAAATTCTGCTACTTCTCTTAAGCTTTTAGAGGGACACTCAAATGCTGAGCAAAAATGTTCTTGTATTTATGGTCTAGGACAAAGTCAAGAGAACTTGATTTTCCTTCTGTTTGTATCAAACATGTTGACTTGGAATAAGTCACTTAGGGCCTATTTTTTCAAAAGCATGTGTATAATTGTATGCATAATTTCTACATTCCAATAACGATTTTATGCACCCCACTAGCCATGTGAACATGCAAGTATGCCAAATACACTTGTAATAATGGCAATTCATATATTACTTAGGGACTTTTAGCATGTATGCTTTCTAAAATCAGGCCAACAATATCTCTGCTTCGGTATCCTTATCAATAAAATTGGAATAATAAGCAGGCTAACTTGCTTGGTGTTTACAGATTATGCTGCAATCCTCATTCCGAAGGTGCTATGGAAATGCAGTGTTTTAAACCAAAATTTTCCTCGTCGGTGGGACTAATCTTAGCACCTTTGGATTATAAAATCCATCTGTAAAGCCCAATGCAGAATACATTGTTCATCCTGAGTATCCAGGACTAGTAAGGACCTAGGGGCATTTCTTTCCTAAGTATCTGTGCATTCCTGGGTGGTTCTGCTGTGGCTATTGGCTCTGCTTACACCTGATGAACCAATAGAGACTCGCTTTTCTACAATGAAAGGAGATGACCTTGACTGTGAGTTTAAGAGCTCTATAGGGAATGAAAGAACTCTGAATACTCCAGTTCTAGCTAGGCCATCAGGGACTGAAGGATTGACTAGGTAAAGCCCCCTTGTGATTGTGTTTTCTGCGATGTTTCAGGTGGTGTAGTCAAATCCCGAAAACCTACTGTAAGAGAAGCCACATATGCTGGCTTCTCAGGCTGCAAGTGTTAGTCTTCTGGTTAGTTAGGAAAGATCTTCCTGACTCTGGTCAGTAGCAGAACCTGACCATTGCCTGGTTTTCCACTCCTTTGTCTATCTCAGATTCTTTCCCAGGCCATCTAGGATCATCTGGTCTGAGCTTCTATAGAACACAGGCCATAGAGCTTCCACAAAATATTTCCTAGAGCAGCTCTCTTCCTAGAGCAGAAACGTCCTATCTTGGCTAAAATACATAAATCCCATCCTTGTAAATGATGTCTGTAGTTGCCTCAGGAATCATATTATAGTGAATGGAAAAGTGGTGGTCAGTAGAATCATGAATAAGAAGTGAAGTTCTTTGGGAGGTAACCTCTCTATCCGTCTGAAAACCACACTGTGGCATAAAATGTTTGCAGACACACTCTTACTTGGCTTACAGCTACTGGATTGAGCTTGGCTTTCCATTTAATATGGATTATGGTGCTTTTTATGGATTGGCTTGTGATAGCAGAAATAGCTGTTGCACCACTGTACTGGGCAAGAGATAAAGATGGGCCTGACCTACAAAAAGTAGGGGCTGTTCAGAAAAAAAGCTACACAATCTATATTTCCTCAGCATTCTTGGGAGTTTGGATTTGGCGTTTTAGTTGTGAACCCTAATTATAAAAGCGGAACACAACATAAATGTTACATTTCTTCCTGTTTTGTGCAGAGGCCACGCCCCGCCCCCACCCCACCCCACCCCACTACCAAGTGAGAATAGGCTCAGGATGGAGCAATTCTTGTTCTCCCTCTTCTCAGATAAAGTGGAACCACTGTGGCTCCCCAGTACAGAAAGGGAAGGATTTAGGGAAGGCTACATGAGGAATATTGCTTATACACTAGCCATTTTTTTTTCTTTAGAGTGTGAGCATAGGAGAGAGAGAAGCTGTTGCAGCTTGGCTTGGGAATAAGGCATGGTGTAATCTCTTGTGGGCTTCTCAGATACAAATTATCCAGCCACATGTCTCTGTCACAACGCGGTCCAAAATAGTCGTGTTTTTGGCCCTTTGGCCAAAATAACCTTCAGTCTTACCCTGTTTAGGGCATTTAAGATTCACAAGTAACAGGATTTCTCCCCATATCTACAGTGACGTGTTTGTGTTGTTGCATATTTATTCCTTGACATTGCATCATATCAGAGAAAAACTCACCTACGCAAGGAACATTTAGGTCTGCACCATAACTAAAAGTCCAGCCATGATCTAAAAGCTGGTGTTTTTATATAAAATCCGCAAACTTTCATCAGTGTTAAAGATTTAATGTACTGCAGGACAAACACGATAAGGCCTAGTATTTAACAGAATTATTTTTTGCATGCTGTATTTTGGTAGGAGGTTTTAGAATATATTTCTTACACCATAAATATTGGGTAATTTCAGGAAACATTAGAAAAAGCCACAATTAAGCCACATTAGCATTGTTGGTTATTCAAGTGAAAACCAGACTTTATGACTCAGACAGAAAATGGTACAAAATGAACGAGACAGGAGAGGAAAAGACATGCTATGAATATCTGGAGTCTAGTAAATATTTTTTCTAGTGGCTGGAGTTTTGTTTATGGATGATGGCATCTAAACTTTAGGAGCTAAATTCCTAATGGGGTCTCTGCCCAGACTCCAATTCTGATGGTGCTTTTACTTATTGTTATCCTGACAGCATTTGAACATCTATTACATTATACCCATAAATCGGGTGCAGTAGCTAGATGGTCAAATGTCACCATTTTCACCTGACAATTTGGGGACAAGGACCCCAACTCTGCATGTTAACAGTCTGCTTATTGTATTATACCCATGGAGATGTGTGTGTGTGTGTGTTGGGGGGGGAAGGAAGAGAATGTACTCCTACTTCTGTCTAGCCACTAAAGATAGCTACCCCAGAAACCATTTTGGGTACTGCTGATCAAAATATTTTGCATTAAAATATTCATTTTGTTAGAACAATGGTCCTTCCTACCAGAAAAATTAAACCTTTAATGAAAGGTCAACATTAACAAAGCGTTCTGTTTGCCACAAAATTTTCTGTGACATTAATCCAAAATGTAGTGATTTTAAAAAAAATTGCATAGTATGTTTAGTAAAATCTAATTTTGCAGAAAGAAAATATATTTTTGGCACGTAAGTGTCATTAATGATTAAAATTATATCAGTGGTACATCAGTTCCAATATCCCAGCAATATGTGATTATTCAGAGAAAGGCAAAATCCTCATAATATACCTAATTAGTTGTATAAGTGGTTCAGTGTTTGGGGGTGTGTGGGTGCAGTGGTGGATGATGATAAGTGGAAGGATGTTACTTCCTTACCTCTGTGGTTATCTTTTGATCTGAAGCATAGCAACCAATGATAAAAATATTAACCCTTTATAATGTGCATCCATAATATTTGACTATAAATAACCATCTGTAGAATCATGTAGTCATGATTATCGAGGCTTTCAATTTTTAAAATCTTTAATATAATGGAGCCTTTTTGGGTGCAGAGAAAAGATTGAAAATATGAACGCCAAATTTATTATTTTTAAAAAAGGCATGATTTCTAAGCCAGTCTCAAGATTTCTTGGAGTCTGCCAAACTCATCAGTGTTGAATACTTGGTATTGGCAGTATTACTTTGTTATGAACAGTAAACTCAGGAATATATCAGATTACTATATCTGTTTTCATTTTTTTCTGAATAAGCTAGTTTAGACTATATATATATCAGAAAATATTTTATGACTATTAGTTAAAATAAAAGTGTCGAAGGTACGGGACTGCAGTTGTAGCAGAAATATACAACAGATTGTGGACAACATTTTCCCACTGTATTATCAATGCAATTTCTGTAACCTCTCCACATCAATGCTGGGTTTAATAATAGATAAATGTAGGAAGAGCCAAGTTAAAAGTTTTGATAGCTGCTTATTCATACTTCTATACATCTTCTTTTTGGATTTAATATATTTTAATTATGATTATTTAGTGCTTATGGAAATACGGATCGATAGAGATTAAGGGCTTGATCCCATTCCCATGGAAACATTCTTGTTGAGCTCAATGGGAGTTTGATTAGAATGTAATCAAAATACAGTAAAACTCCAATAGTCTGGCATCCAATAGTCCGGCTCTCCTGATAGTCCGGCATCAAAATGGCAAGAGCCTAGTGAGTGAGCTTCGGCAAAAAATGAGTCACAAGGTAACAGCAGCAGCTGAACTGAGCAAAAGGGTAAAAAAGGCTTAAAAACCTAAAACATTACAGTATACTGTATACAGTATGTACAATAAAAGGTTAAGAACACTTTATATACAGTATATAATGTATACAGTATATATATAACCTGCTTATAGTACCTCCTGATAGTCCGGCATATCTGATAATCCGGCACCACCTAAATCCCATAGGTTCCGGATTATCGGAAGTCTACTGTAGTTGCAGAACTGGAATAGCAGGACTCCAACACTGCAGGCTGCCCTCTATGTCCTTGCCTGTAATCTGAATGGGAGATAAGAGTAAACTTGGGGCTTCTACTTAGTAGTACACTTGGACATAAATTGCATGACATCTTGTGAGATTTTGAAAATTTTCTTATTCCACATTGATCCAAAACCAACAGCCTTCGAGGCTTAAAAAAACACACAAGCCAAATCAGATGTTGATTCCAGAATAGCCAATAACCTGGTGGTTGGGGGCAGTCACCTGGCATGTGGGAGACCCAGATTCAAAGTCCAATTATGTCTTAGTTAGAACGGGGACATGAGCATAGGCCAGTTCTATACCAAATGTGTGCCTTAATCAGGGAGTTATAGAGTTAGACTACCTCCCTCTTTCGCTTTCTCTCTGGCCCAATGAGTATTTAATTATTTATACAATTATTATTATGTCCCTGTGACGGGGAGTGCATACCCCTCACTGAAGCAGGCGGGGCTAAGACTCTGTGGGAGGAGGAAGTCCAGCCCTTTCACCCATACGGGGCATGCTCTAAATGCTGGGGCAGTATAAAAAACAGCAGAGCAGCTCAGTCTGGGCTGGCCAGCGAAGGACCGGGACCTCCATCCGGAACTCCTGAGCTGCTACAGCCAGTAACCCTGACGGCGGAGACCTGGGAGATGGCCGCCATGCAACCCCCATGGAGTTCCAGGGAGAAGCTGCTGTCAGAGAACCGGAAGACCCAGCTACCACATGGGACATTAGTCCGACTGAAGCAGTAAGAAGTAACCCAGGGAGTGTGCTGGGGCAGCCTCTCCCACCAAAGTATACTTGGCGTGTTTCGGCCCAGTTCCCCGCCGAGGGAGTGGCAGACTGTTCTGCTGCTCACAGGGCCATGGGTTGGGACTTGGTGGAGCAGGGTGGGCCCAGGTCCCCCTAACAGGGCATTAGCCCCCATCATACTGACTCCGACTAGTAGGACACACTGCCCTGAACTGAGGGCTATTCATTGACTCTGGCTACTAGGCCATGCTACCCTGAACTGAGGGCTATTTACTGACTCTGGCTAGTAGGTCACACTGTCCTGAACAAGGGGGGTGTATACTAACTCTTGCCATTGGGCCACACTGCCCCTTATGGACTCGGGGTTACCCAGAGACGAGGGAAGTTTCGCAGGCTGTAGAGACAACCAGCTGCCTCCTGGCCAAGGAGACAGTGTCCGCACCCTAGTGACGGGAAGTACATACACCGCCACAGTCCCCAACAGCAGGGAATGAGAGAGACTCTTCTTGGAGCACTGGGGAAGTTCCAGAAGATGGGAAGAAAGCCAATGTCGTGCCAATAGTTTAAAAGAATAAATGGGAAGACCCAGTTAATTATGGTGCACCAGTCTGACATCAGTTCAGGGCACGATAATGGAATGGCTGATATGGGACTTGATTGATAAAGAATTAAAGGAGCATAATGTAATTAATGCACATCAGTGCAGATTTATGGAAAATAGATCCTGTTAAACTTACTGGATTTGTTTCCCATGTGGTCATAAATTTGGTAGATAGAGATAATACTGGTAATGCAAGAGAAGGCATTTTACTTGTTCCCTCTTTACAATTACTTTTAGAGACCTATCAGCTGTTTTTTATCCATTTAATGTGTGCCAGGTTAATTTGATAACTTTTCATATTGTAAATGGTCTCTAAAAGTAATTGTAAAGAGGGAGTTGTCATCACATGGGTGTGTTTCCAATGAGTCCTGTGGAGATCTTTTCTTGGCTTTATGCTATTTAACATTTTTATCAATGAGTTGGAAGACAACATAAAATAATCCCGGATAAAGTTAGCTGATGAGACACAAATGGGGAAGTGCTAAGCAGTGAAGAGGGCAGGTCACCGATGCAGAGTGATCTGGAGCGCTTAATAAACTGGCTTCAAGCAAACAATATGTGTTTTAATACAACTAAATGTAAATGTATATCTTTAGAAATAAAGAATGTAGGCCATACTCACTGGATTGCTTCCTAGGAAAGAGTCCCTAGTCACCGAAAAAGACTTGGGTGTCATCGTGGATAAACAGCTGAACATGAGCTCCCACTGTGATGCTGTGGCCAAAAGAGCTAATGTGGTCCAGGGTGCATACATGGAAATCTTGAGTAAGAGCAGAGATGTTATTTTAACTGTATGTTTGGCAATGGTGTGACCACTGCTGGAAGACTGTCCAGTTCTGGTGTGCACAAATCAGGAACAAAGTTGCTAAAATGGAAAGAGTTCAGAGAAGAGCCACCAGAATAATTAATGGATTAGAAAACAAGCCTTACAGTGATAAACAGATTGAGCTCTTTGAGTCTGTCTTAACTAAGACGTAAGAGTTTTCAGTTAACTTGATAAGTGTCTGAGTATGCCATGGAGAACAAATATTTTAATCAATAGGCTCTTCAGTCTGGCAGAGAAAGGTACAACAGGATCCCAAGGCTGGAAGATGAAGCTAGACAAATGTGTTAGGGTCTGACTTAAATTTTTAAAGGTCAGAGTAATTAATAACTATTACAACAGCTCATCAACCCTCGTGGTGGATGTTCCATCAGACATTTTTAAATCAAGACTGGATATAAGATACACACTAGGAAATATTCTACAGAAGTTCTATGGTCTGTCATGTAGGAAGTCAGGCTGGATGATTACAATGTTTCCTTCTGATCTTGGAATCTATGAACCCTGGAATATCCAATGAGCCGGAGGGTGAAGGTGTTCACTTGGCAGATAGGAGACGTGGGCTCAGGTCCCTGCTCCTATTGAAGGAGAGCAGAGGTTTGAGTCTCAGTATCTCACATGCTAGGTGAGTGCCTTAATCACCAAGCTATAGGCTATTCTGCTGTTTCTGTAAAGGTGGGAGGGGAGGGAGAGGCTCACCCTTCCCCAATTCTCTCTCAAACCAGAGAAATCTTTCCCGAAGAGAATTTCCTCAAAACTGATAGGGTCCTACTTACAAAAAAATCCCCTACCCGCTCCATGGAGTTCCCAGTTCTGCCATAGTCTCTTTTTGTGACCTTGGGCAGTTCATTAACATCTCTGTGTCTTAGCTCCTCATCTGCAAAATAAGGTTAATTAATAACTTTTCTGTCTTGTCTATTTGGAGTGAAAGTTCTTGGGAGCAGAGATTCTCTCTCACTTTGTGTATGGACAGTGCCCAGCACAATGAATCCCTGATCTCGGTTGGTACCTCTAAACCCCTCTGTAATACAAACAATAACAACGTTGCTATTGGGAGTGTGGTGATCATTCATTCTTGTCTATTTTAGTCCTTGGCTTCTCTGCCAAGGTGCTTTTTCGTGATACTAGGACCAGGACTGAGGTCTCACAGGGAGAATCTTAAAAGAAATATTCAAGCTGTAGGACCAGCTCCAGAGCGTGAAGGTGATGTTAGAACTAAGCTTGAAGCTAAAGAATACTGTTGACTGAATTTCCTTCTATTGCCAGACACAATAATTGCCCTTGAGGAACTCCAGCCCCAAATGCCACCAAGAACTACTGATGTTATTACACATGGTTTGTGTCGACCCTGTTATAAGAACCTTCCACTGATGAGCTTCATGCTCTGTACCTACTACTAGAGTAAAATGAATATGGAAGGTGACTTGCACATTTTTAACTTTTATATAATGAAAGAAATAATTTTTGCAAAGATTAGCAGATCTTTTTCTGTTCCTTATAATATTTGATGAGCAGGAAGTTTTATAATAGTTGGATAATCTCATAGACAAATACTTTATTGTGGACTCAAGTATTTAGGGAAATTTTAAAGTCATCATTAGCATGAAAAACCACAGATGTTAGCTTTTTAGCCATTGTCTGAGAACAGATTTATTCAACTAACCCACATTAAAAATGTGTAAATGTGTGGCAAACACAAAGGATCTCAAATATTGAACATAATGAATCTTGAATATCTTTAAAAAACAAACAGATGAACCATCTGGAAACAAGAGATGGATCTGAAATAACTTGTGCCAGTGGCACAATCCAAGCATAATCCCAGTCATAATTTATACAGAGCAACTCTATCATGAGCTGAAAACTATAAATTTAGAAGGCAGTCTGAGTTCAATAATGTCTGCACATTATTACTCCACTTGCCTGGTAAATACTGACTAAGGAGTGGCACATGCTGTAGCAATGTGTCTACATCCTGCATATAAACCTTAAGGAGAAGATTTTTCTGACTAATAAACTTCTATGTTCTGAATTTTGCCTTCCATTTCTCTTTTTCCCCTAGTCAGTTGCAATGATGATTGTACTAGTTTTTAGCATGAAGATGGTGTGGATCAGTTTTATTGTGCTGAAATTACTTTGATGACAATTGATAATGTACACAAATGCTTAATATTCTGTAAAATAGGAGGATTTGATAACTGGAACAAAATTTGAACATCGCCATTAAGCATACCTTAATGTTGCTATACACCATTAGACATTCACACATAATTCATTGGCTGTTCCCTGTCTGCTGTCACCTGAAAAGGTTTCTCATTGTCATAGAATCCTAGCACAAACTGCTTATGATGGAAAGTACTATGTTTGCCCATTAATTTTACTATTATATCACTAATTCTAATGAGTTTCAGCACAGCGCATTTTCCCATGGCTCCAGAGTGTTTTTGGTAGCTAGCAGTTACATTGGTAGTAAGCACGGGCCGATACAAATTAGAGCTTGTATTCTTTACACTGCTGGCAGAGATAAGACAACTCAACAAACAATGCATTATGAAGAACATTTTGCTGGCTATTTTAAATGGTGAATATATTATAAATCTGGTTAGGAACGAAGTTGCAGTATATCTTAAAATGTGACTGATTTAAACCCATACCTAATGTGTTTTGTAGGTTAGCAATAATTTGACTTGCTGAGTGGATGACATTTATGGGCATAAGGCACTGCACTAGGCAAATAAAAACAGCCTCCTTCAGTAAAAAAGGTGTAGGCAGTGTCCACACTACTTAGTAAAGCACTGATGTTAAATCCCTCTTGCATAGTGCCATGTTGCATACTGTAGCATGGGAAAGTTGCACTTTGTAAGTGGCCATTTTCAGGATTTTTTTTTTTTCATCTGACTTAGCTATCCTCCTATTTCCTTTCGCCTTTCTAATTCTCCTTTATATCTCACCTTTTTTCCTACCCCGCCTCTTTTTCTCCCTCGGTACTAACTTTTTATTCTTTCAAAAGTTCCAGGTTCCATTGTTATCACAAAAGGATTTTGGCATGTCTCTGAAAATTCTTGTTTGCTCTTATGTGGTTTGATTGGCATTATTTGAATGTTGTCATTGTTTGGATTATTGTAGTCTAAGAAATTTAGATCTCATCAAGGCCCCTTTGTGCTAAGCAATGCCCATGCCCATCGCAAGAGACCGTACCTGCCTTGAAATATTTACAATTTAAATGGACAAGAGAGAGAAGATTGTGAAAGTGGGGGAAGGGAATGCGGGGGCGAGGAGAGGGAAAAGTGAAATGACAAGATCACATAGCATGTTATTATTAGAGATAAAAATAGAACCCCGCTCTCAGTCTAGCAAGTGAGCATTCCTTTCCCCTTCACCTTCTTAAAAGAAACTGGCTCCCTCTCTCATAAGGATGAGTCCTGGTTTTTGTAACACATTCAACTTATGAAACAATCTTCTCAAAAGCTCAAGATTGGTTAATTGAAAGGCTTTTATTGGAATTAGAGAGAAGCCCAAACCAAACCCCAGGTTTTGAGTATCCTGAAACTTTGTTTGAAATGCAGCTCTCACTTTTGCAGATTCTTCCTCTTCTAATAGGAGTCTGAGAGCATACTATACTGATTTAAATTATTTATTCTATCGTTATTAATGTAAACGGGTTGTATCATGGTTTCAAATAATGTGTTTCCCTTTGCTTGAGTGGAAGCTGTGTCTCTGTACCCAGAGTTAAAATGTAGCTTAATACAGGAAGTTTGTATTGAACTCTTTTTTTTTTTTTTTTTTTTTTTGGTCAATCAGTTTTAAAAGTCTGTGCTAATATCAAGCTCTCTAAAATGAGAAGATCCAAAATAGAGAACAAGATAAGATCTATGGTAATTATAAAGCCGAGAGCCCAGAGAAGGGGCAAAAGTCAGAAAAAAATAAAGACCAAAAGGAATCAAGTAATAGCAAAATATTGCCCATTTCTATGTATTGTACAGATTACAACACACACTGATAGCACTCAGATGATGATGAAAACAACAAATGATTTTCAAATCCACTTTGGATGTTCTCTTTATTGAATGCTGTCTAAGATTATTTACTTAATTTGTCAGTATTTTTAAGACCCTAGACTGCCACTGTTCAACAGTCATATATATCACACCTAAAAATATACCTTCCTGAACCTTAATTACTGGGATGCCTGTTCCCCTTTTCTCTCTTTCATAGATTTTATTTTTTTGAGACCTAGGGTTTGCTCTTTCCTAATCTAGAGAACAAGAACAACTTAAAGCTTTATGAAATAAAATGCAACAACTTCTCCACTTTTAATGGAGAATTTTGCTTGCGACAAACTGAGTTTTGTTTTTTTGATCCCGTGAGTACGTTTACCTCTGTGAGCTCTATGAGATTATTCATTGTGGGAGTAAAATTCCTCACAGAAGTGTTTGCAGGATATCTTGCTGAATAAGATGCTCTATTTCAACCACAATCTACTTGGTTAAATATCGGAATCACTGATTGCAGTTCTATAGCCTGTGTTATGCAGCATGTAAGGCTAAGTGATCACAATGATCCTTTCTGGTTTTAAAATATGTGGCTCAGGAATTAGGATACGCTAGACAGATCAACGTGAGGAACACATGAATGTGTTTTTAATGTGACAACTTCCTGTAATTTCATTTTTAATAACCTCTGACATTACTGAAATTGTTTACTGTGATTGTGAGCATCAGGAAACACTGAAAAAACCCTCATTAACTCCACCTAACCCCTTGTCCACCTCTAACCAATGCTGAGAATTTAGAAACAATACCTCCACAAGCAAGATGGGATTTAATTTAGTTTCTAATATAATCTCCAACAAAGTCTGCATATTGCCCACCCACAGGGAGTTTCTAATATTACAGAAACTTAGTGTTTTTATCTCTAGCATTTTTCGCCATTTTTTGTTACCTTTGTAAAGAAAAATTAACATACCCCCCAGAATGTGCAGTGGCTCCAAATTTTAAATTATTACAGTTTCTATTTATAGATTGAGGGGCTGAATCTCTTGTCCTTTACACCAGTTTTATACTGGTATGAGTTCATTGACTCTGGTGGTATTCCTCTGAATTAATACTGGAGTAAGTGGAAGGAGAATCATCTCTTAGGGCACGTTTACACTGCAGCATTATTTTGGAATAACTGATGTTATTTCAAAATAACATAATGCACCTCTACGCAACAAACCATTATTTTGAAATAATGTTGAGATGGAGGACTCCTTACTCTGACTCCTGTAACCCTCATTTCATAAGGAGTAAGGGAAGTCAAAGGAAGAGTGTTCTTCCTTTGACTTCTTGCTGTGTAGACAGCTTAATTCAGCTTTTGGCGCTATTTCGACTTCAGGTACACGTTTGACGTAGCTGAAGTTACATATCTTAATTTGACTTTTGCCCTTCAGTGTAGATATGCCCTTCATGTTTTTGGGACAGGAATAAACAGAATCTGCTGTTTGACAAAGCTTCCTTTTTAATTTAGATTTGTAATTTTTGGCAGAAACATTTCACCAAACAGAAATGTTTAAGTAAATAGGTCTGCAGCATTCTTTTGCAGATTTAATGCATGCTAAGCACTTAATTGTAATGGGTTGGAAATATCTGAAGCCTGTGTGGAACTCGCATAAACTTATCTTTGCTATTTGTGCTTGTTATAACTAAGGGCTGGGTTCTAGTCCCCAGCATGAGACTTGAATAAACTGGCTTTACATAGAAAAGCCCCTCCTTAGTTTTCTGAAAGGGGTTATAAAAGCAAATCTGCAAGACAAGATTTTGAACAATGACATGATAGTGACCAACATGGAAGAGTTTTTGCTGTAGATCTTTTTTGTCCCTTCTGAGCTAAAGTTTAGGAATAAACTCCAAAGCTAACTTCCTAATAATGCTGCTGAGGGGGAAATGTCAGAGAGGCTGGTAGAAGGTGCTGCCTTGCTGTAGACAAAGGACAACCAGCACACACAGCAGCAGCAGCAACCTCCTTGTTTCTGACTTCTAGTTTTTTTTTTTTTTTTTTTTTTTAAACAGCTGTTAACTCTAAACTGTTATTCAGGAATGAGAGTCATAGAACTGATGACATTACAAAGAGTGAGCAGATAAAAGTCCAACTGTGTTATACTGCTGGTTTTGGCTGTAGAGGTAACCTTCATTAAGAAGAATAGCAGTCCTCCTTGAGTGGTTACTCAAGCAAAGATTATTATCCTGCCTTAACTCTACATACTGTCAGTTATTAAAATTTGCCTTTTTTTCCTAACATGAATTCAGAATTTATTTTCAGGGCATGACCACATCTTACTAGCCAATGAGCAGGTCTGAATGCTGAGAATGTGAAATGATTGGCATGCAAACTGTTCAATTTATCCACACAATACTGTTACCCAGGCTGATAAACAGTAGGTTTTGACCTTGATAATGATGAGGGGTGCATCGACTCAAGATCAGTTGCTAAAGCAGAGTGGGAAGGAGCCATTCTGAAGAGGAATCACATTTAGCAGCTTACCTCTTTAGATTGCTTTGACTGACTTACCAAAGGCTAGGCGTGCCATGAAAGAAAAGATTAACTCTTTTATTTGATTCCTCTTGCCCAATTAGGCCAAGTATATGTTGGTAAAAGGAATAACCATGGCTTGATTACAGGAGGAAATGCAGGAATAACAAAGATGGTGTGGGAAGGATGGTTACATTTCTGCAAGGATTAAGACATGATAATTGAGTTTGAAGAATGAGGGGTAGATGAGCCCACAGCAGTTCATCACAATACTGAATGTTATGTCTTAGGAGAGCTCCTTAAATCATGACCCTGTGATGCAGTGGTCAGGAACATAAACTACAAACCTTATTGTTCATATCCACATAGCACTGCAAGTTCTGTTCCAGCATTCACTGGGTTCATTAGGAAATTTCAGAAAGATTCTCTGAATCTATCTCTTTCTAGGTTGTTCCAATGTTTTGGTCAAAATTCTGAAGAGGAATGTTCTAAGACACTAAAAAGACCTAAATTAATTTTTTTTTATCTCCTATTTCTACTTTGAAATGGCTGGCCTGAGTAAATAGTTGGGCCTTTCAATATTCTCTGAAAGTCAACCAACTCAAGTTCTTTTGGACAGAGGGTGGGGGAAGCATTCTACACCTTGCTCTGAGCCATACAAATCTCAGGACTGCATGCCCACGCTGCTCTCAGCTGCTGTGCTGGCCCATGTGTAGAGAGTTGATCCCAAACTAGAAATGGAGAAAAACCAGACTTTTGATTTGTACTACAAAACATCTGGAAGCCAATGAACTTTGTGAAGGACAGGTGCAATATGTTCCATGTGTAAATATTTGCTAAGTAAATGAGTAGCATTCTGCACTAGCCACATTTTCTAAAGTGTCTTCAGGAATAGTTATATGTAGATCTGATTGTTATTTTCCAGTCTAGGGGTGACAAAGCATGGAGTCCTTGGGGTGATGTCTGTGTGTCTCAAGAAGGTTCTCAATATCATTGACCATACATAAACAGGTACTTATGACTGCTGATATCTGGAGGCAGTAGAGGACCCAAATGAGCTCCTACTTCACTAAAAAGCAGGCCTAGATCCTCAGTAGAAAGTTGTTAGCTATTAAACAACTTACCACACTGATTGCGTCTTCCTGCCATCCAGCATGTAGCTGCCTCATCTGGTATCCAAGTCAACTAGCTTTCATCTTGTCTAGCTGCTGTGGTAAGTAGGCTACTGCCCTGCTTGAATCGAGTGAAAAAAGGGACACAGGGAATGCTGGCATCAACATCCTATTGTCATCACAGGGCAAGGAGTTTCATTGTCTCCTCAGAGATTGAACAGGAAGGATGAGGAAACAGAACCCTATATTGCCCCAGTAGAATAAGTCTTCTGGGCAAATAAGCTGTTAGTTTCCCCCCTCAACCAGGGCAGCTGGCAGGCTTGCTGGGCCTTTAGGGAAGGTGTGTGTGTGAGTGTGGGGGGGGGTGGTCCTGGCTCCATGCTCCCAGCAGGAGCGGGGCTGGGACCATCCAGCCCTTGGCACTGCCCAGAGCACGCTGCACTGCAGCCCCTCCTCCGAGCCATTAGTGCTGCCCGTAGAACACTATGCAGTGCTCCAGCAGCAATTTAAAGAGCGTGGGGCTCCAGCCATCACTGCCACTACCAGGCCCTTTTGAATTGCTTGGTCCTGGGCAGCTGCCACCTTTGTCCCACCACCCCATTGGTAAGCCTGTCCTCAATGTTCTGTTTCTTGTAGCTTTTCATTTACTTTTTGCTATGTTTGGGCAGCTTTTTATAGAGACAGTTTACTCACCTGCAGGTGGATATGTCTCTAATTCCATGAACCTTTTTCCACCTAATATTATTAATGATGGTTGGAACCTATTTTCCTACTGAGCAGCTTGTGGAATAGTATAGTTAACTCCAATTAGCTCCTTTATAAAAGTAACATAAATCCCCATGGGCCTCTTCCCTGGGAAAATAAAACGCAATATGGGGAAATTTTGCATCTGTCTGTCTGTCTGTCTATGGTTCCAATTACTTCAGTAATACTTAGGACCCTACTAAATTCATGGTCCATTGTGGTCAATTTCACAGTCATAGGATTTTAAAAATAATAAATTTCATGATTTCAGCTACTTAAATCTGAAATTTCACAGTGTTGAACCAAAAAAAGTTGCAGGGGGAAGTGGGGTGGCAAGGTTATCAGGGGTGGCTTGCAGTACAGCTACCCTTACTTCTGTGCTGCTGCAGGCAGTGGTGCTACCTTCAATGCTGGGCAACTAGAGAGTTGTGACTGCTGGCTGGGAGCCCAGCTCTGAAGGCAGAACTGCCAGCAGCAGCCCAGAAGTAAGGATGGCCTGGTATGGTATTTCCACCCTTCTGCACTGTTGCTTGCAGAGCTGGGTCCTCAGTCACCAGCTGTCACCCTCTGGCCACCCCGGCCTGAAGGCAGCAGAACAGAAGTAAGAATGAAATGGTAATGGTATTACCACCTTTTCTTCTGTGCTGCTGCTGATGCAGCACTGCCTTCAGAATGGGCACCCAGTCAACAGCTGTTACATTCTGGCCACCCAGCTCGAAAGGTAGCACAGAAGTAAGGGTGGCAATTCTACAACCCCAATAAAATAACCTTGTGACCTCTCCCCCCTGCAGCTGGTTTATGACCCCCGTTTGAGAAACAGTGGTCTCCCATTTGAAATCTGTATAGTATCGGGTAAAATTACACAGAACACCAGATTTCATGGACTGTGACACATTTTTTCATGGCCATGAATTTGATAGAGCCCTAATAATAGTGCAGAATAGGAATGACATCAAGGTTGTTTTATTATGACTCCTTCACAAAATCCTAATGATCATTGATGTTTCTATATTTGTCATTAACACTGAAAAAAATTGTGCCTTCTCTGTTTTTTCAAAGGAAAATTAATAAGATGACAGTTGAGGCTTCCCTAATTCTTTATGAAGTGCTTTGATTGCACAGATGCAGAGGTTGTGTGAAGGGGATGGAAAACAGCTCCTATAAAACTCATCCACTTTCTATGTGTCCCTTTTTAGAATGATTTTATTTTATAGTAGGATTTCTGCTTTACTGCTAACAGAAGTAGGAGAAGAACTCATCATATAGCTGGGGTCAGTAGTTTTTTATCTCATTGTTCAGTGTAAGGAATTGCCTAGTGTTATCCTTCACTCCCATACTGTCTGCTTTTCGGTAAGAATCACCTTATCTGCTGGGCCAATGAGACCATTAATGGAAACTCTGAGTACACCACTAGAGCTTTACTTCTTGATCAATAGTTATTTACCTCTGAGAGGTCAGAGCTTGGCTAATATAGCTAAATAATTTTATTGATAGGTAACATAACAATGAAAAATAAAGTTTAAAATAGAAGATGAATGAATTCAGCACTTTCTTGAGGCATGAATATTATTATTTGAAAATTTTAATAGCTGGTGGAATGTTGAAAGGGCAGACAACAAAAGCATTGAATAATTGTCTTAGGACTATAATCAGACTTCCATTATTGACCTCTGCTAATATTCTACTGTAACTGTCTGCTAAATTGGTTCCTTGGGGCTTGAAATATACAGTGATATTATGAGTTCCTATCGTAAATTGCCACACAGAAAAGTAGCAAGTCTCTGAAATAGCATTGGTCCTACTTTGATCAATACTCAATTCTAAGCAGTGCAATAGGCAACTGTTGCCATAGAAACATTGATGTCACAGAGGTTGAACAGTGGCTGTTACAACAAATCATTTCCTTTGAACAGTTGTAATTGACTATATGTATAGTTTGCTGTCACCTGAGACTATTTACATCAAGCCAGTAACAGAACCACATTAGTTATTCTAGGAGTAAGAGGGTTAGCTCTTCTTTTTCTGACCTTACAAATACCTAGGAGGATATTGCCATGGTAACCAGAGATATAATAGGATGAACATTAAGGGAGCTACATAATGCAGCAACATTCTTTTGGAACATGAGAGGTAGTTTTAATAAAGTTTATCTAGCCATCACATAATATAAAGGTTACATTAAATAACCCACACTACCAGTTGTAGCAATGTCCCAGTTTGGCACAGACAAAGGTAAGAATGTTCAAGACTTTGATAACAGAATTTGAATGCTACTATGGGAACTGATTTGAGATTGCTGCAAAAACCTGGTGCGATATATTTAGGGGATCAGTTTCTGGATGGAGAGCTTGGATCTGCCCTCAGATTCTCTGAGGGTGCACCTAACTTGAGATAAGATGTGCAATTTGAACCATGCAAATTATGTATCTTCTTTCAATGCTATTGTGAAATAGCTTATTTTGTCATTTGGCGCTGTCTACACAGCTCCAAATTTCGAAATAAAGCACTATTCCAAAACATTCCTTACTCCTCGTAGAATGAGGTTTACTGGGACATAGGAATAGCAAACCCGAAACAATGGGCTTGCTGTGAAGATGCAGGATAGCTATTTCGGGATACTCCGGTATCCTGAAATAGTGTTGCAGTGTAGATGTAACCTGGGAATAGTTACACTTACATGTCAATCTAAGGGCAGAACTAGGCTCAGAATTTCAGCCTTAATTTTAAAGGTCTCTTTTCAGCTATTTTGGGGGAGATTTTTAAGGGCACTAATGACACTTAGATACCTAACCACAACTTGAAAATCTCCCTCAGAATGTCACAATCTATGTGCAGGATTAAAATAAAATTAGTGCCTTCAATGCTGATCCCCATTGCACCCACAGAAGTATTTTTTCTGTTACTATTCCACTGAAGCTAGTAGGATAGAACACACCAGGGGCACGCCAATACTTACTGCAAGATCAACACTCCAGAGGTCGATCTTCTAGCATTCAATTTAGTGGGTCTAGCATAGACCCATAAATCAAACGCTGAGGGCAACTCCTGCCAGCATCCAGTACTCCCCCCATTTTATAAGGAGTAAAGGAAGCAGATGGGAGCATTTGCTCCCATCAGCCTTATGCAGCGTGGATGCCGCCATGGCTTGACTTAAGGTAAGCCGACTCCAGCCACACATTTTGCGTAGCTGAAGTTGTGTACTTTAAGCTGACCTTCCAGGTCCATTGTAGACATGGCAGAGCTCAGAAGAGTGGTATAATCGGGGCCTAAAATATTCATAATATCCAGCCTCAGTCAAACAGAGTAAAACTCTATACTGTCCAATTTAGAAGCTCTCTCTAAATGCAAATAATTGGTTTTGCCACGAAAATATGAACGTGGGACTTTTTCATTGACCAGTATTTGCTGTGATGTCCCATAATTACAAAAATGCTGCTGTACTGAGTTGCTTATATAGAACTTAGTAACCCATCAATCAAATGTCCTGTTAAGTAAGATAGAGTACATAGGTGCAAAAGATAACTCTGAAGGTACAAGTTAACAAATTTCAAAAATGCACAATTTGTCTATGGGGATGTGTGCATATGAAAAAAAGAAATTTCATTGTTACATTGTAGAAATGCAGAATAAATGTAACATTTATTTGTTTTGAACAAAACGGCATATGTAAAGTACATAATGGTGTTTTGTGGTGTAAAAACTTTAATGGCCCTTTTTTTATTCACAAGAAGTGAAGCCATGAGTAACTGTGGAAGTGATCCCAAGTTAGTGCCAATGAAACCTTTATATCTCATTAAAGGTCACATATTTTGCATATCACACAAATTGTGTGGTATGCGTATATATACTTTTCTTTACACAATGAGTAGTCCTGTGGCACCTAGAGTCTAACATATAATATCTTGAGCTTTTGTGGACAAAACCCTCTTCCTCAGATGAGCTTACCGAGGATAGAGCTATACAGCAGCATTATTTTGAAATAACTGATGTTATTCTGAAATAACAAAGAGCGTGTCTACACTGCAAGCCATTATTTCAAAATAATTTTGAGATAGCGAGTTTCTTACTCTCTCCTGTAACCCTCATTTCCTTCGACTTCCCTTACTCCTCATGAAGAGTGTTCTTCCTTCAATTTCCTGCCGTGTAGACAGCGTCAAAAGCCTAATTAAGCTATTTCAACTTCAGATACGCAATTGACGTAGCTGAAGTTGCATCAACTTTTGCCTTGCAGTGTAGACGTGCTCCGAGGAGGTGGATTTTGACCACAAAAGCTCACGATATATAATAATTTGTTAGTCTCTAAGCTGCCACAGAACTACTCGTTTTTAAATTTGCAGACTAACATGGCTACCCCTCTGAGACTTTTCTGTACACAGTGAATCGAACATGTAACCATAAGTCCCTGATGCCAAAAGTTTGATAGGATATTTACATTTATATAGATAGGAAACATTGAGATATGCTAATACATCATGGCATAAAATGATTACTAACTGTCTGGCATTAGGAAGAAAATTATCCAAAAGGAAGTTATTTGTGATAGACTATTCCAGGATTTCTTGGAACTTTCTCTGAAGTTTCCATGACTAATTGTTGGAAACAAGACATTGGACTAGGTCTCTGGTCTGGTCTGGTCTGGTCTGGCAGTTCTTAAATCAATATAATACATAAACTTCTTAGAGCATAGAAACTTCCTGTTCTTTAAGGTGTTCTAGTTTTAAAGTTTTCTGTTCTTGTAATACACTTGTTTTGTGTGAATGTACTTCTGAAGTACAACATGGAACCACAGACATAAAATAAACAGTATATAGAACTAGCTGGAAATGACGTATAAGCTGACAATTTGATTTAGATGCAATAAAATTAGTTTACAACTAAGGACTGAGAATGAGATGTTCTTCTTTCCTTTAGAGTCAAACACCGTGTTCTTTTTTTAAAAAAAGCCAGATAATCTTTCTGGGGCAAAGTGAAGAATCTAGGGTGTTTATATCATTTTTGTGACCCTGTCACGCAGATGACTGGAAAAGAACACAGCCATGTCCATACATATTTGTCAGTTAAAACAGATTTCAACATTCACAGATTGGAAGAGTTGGCTGTGACTCGATTCTTATTTCAATTCTGGGTGATTGAGTCAACTGTGATCTGGTTCTGATTCTAATTTTGGTTTGATTATGATTCTGTATTGTTGGGGTTGTGGCAGAGGTGATCTGTTTCTCCTTTAGACTCTGATTCTTTTCACCCAGGTTCTGAGTAACTTTGATTAGTTTAGAGGGGTTTTTAGTAAGATTGAGTCAGTAGCCTGATGATCAGATTCAGATGAGCAGTCACATCTGGACATCCTATCATTCAGAAATATTTGGGAATATGTTGGTTCTGAAAACACAGAAAAAAATAAAGGTGAAATCTGAACTGTAAAGGATGCAGATGCCTCCAAAAAATAAGCAAATAAGGAAATTATACTTTTCAAAATTATGAGTATCCTTCATCGGAGTGTCTCTGCAGTAGTGACAATGAAAAGCAGTTTGTCCTGTGTAGGCACAGCACAGTCTGGTTTAGTCTGAGCACAACGGCAGTAAATACAAATAGTTAGAATAAGGAAAGCTGGGCAGCAGGATTGAATTCAATACTTATAAAAGCAGCATCACAGCTCAGATGCAGAGAACAACTGAGATTCTCTTCCCCCTCTATTGTTAGATATAGTTCTAGTGTGTGTATTACACACACTATTTCCCCCTACTTTTTGTCTACTTTTCCTATTTTAGTTCTGAGCTCTTTGGATGAGGACTGTCCGCTACTCTGCCTAGGCAGTGCCTTGCACAATAGAGATACCAATATTGGTTGGTCCTAAGGCATTATCATAATAAAAATGATTCATAATAAATACTCCTGACTATATTAGTGTTTGTAAAATTGATATTTTCATTTTTGACCAACTCTAGTCCTACACTTTCACTATGTGAAATTTTGAAGCTGTTCCTTTTTTTCAGGGTTCAGAACAGAATAATATTTTTAAAAATCATCTCTCTCTCTCTCTTTTTGGTTTCCTTCTTTTCCCCTTTTTCCTTTTTGCTTCTGAGTTCATTGAAAGAATTCTTGCCATCAAGTTAAAGTAGCTTGGCTGGCTGACTGGACTATAAGGTGGACCGAAAGCTGGCCAGATCATTGGGCTCAGTGGTTGGTGATCAATGGCTTGATTTCTAGTTTGCAGTGGTTTCAAGCGGAGCACCCTAGTGGCAAGTCCATGGGTCAGTTTTGTTCAACATCTGCAATAGTTATCTGGATGAGGGGATGGTTTGCATCTTCAGCAAGTTCATGGATGACACTAAGGGTGGGGGGGAGAGAGGTAGATATGCTGGAGGGTAGGGCTAGGATCTGGAATGACTTAGTCAAATTGGAGGATTGGGCCAAAAGAGGTCTGACAAAAGAGGTTCAACAAAGACAAATGAAGAATCCTGCATGGAGGATGGAAGAATCCCAAGCACTGTTACAGGCTGGGGACTGACTGGATAAGCAGCAGTTCTGCTGGAAAAGATCTGGGGTCTATGGTGGATGAGAAGCTGGATATGAGTCTACAGTGTGCTCTTGTTGCCAAAAAGGCTAACAGCCTATTGGGCTGCATTAGTAGGAGCATTGTCAGCAGATAGGGGGAAGTGATTTTCCCCGCCTCTATCTGGCACTGTTGAGGCCACATCTGAGGTACTGTGTTCAGTTTTGGGCCCCCCACTACAGAAAGGATGTGGACAAATTGGAGAGAGTGCATTGGAGGGCAAGAAAAATGGTTAGGGGACTGGATCACATGACTTATGAGGAGAGGCTGAGGGAATTGGGCTTTTTTAGTTTGCAGAAGAGAAGAATGGGGTGAGAATTTCAGAGGAGTCTTCAACTATCTGAAGGGGCAGGGGATTCCAAAGAGGATGGAGCCAGGCAATTCTCAGTGGTGGCAGTGACAGAGCAAGAAGCAATGGTTTCAAGTTGCAGTGTGTGGGGTGGGGTAGGTTGGATATTGGGGGGAAAAACTATTTCACTAAGCATTGGTAAAGTACTAGAATGGGATACCTAGGGAGGTGGTGGAATCTCCATTGTTAGAGTGTTTTAAGGCTGGGATTGACAAAGCCCAGCTGGAATGATTTAGTTGGGATTGGTACTGCTTTGAGCAGAGTGTTGGGACTCAATGACCTCCTGAGGTCTCTTCCAACCCTAATCTTCTATGAAGCTCACATTCTTTGGGGTTGGTAGTTTATAGGTGGTAGGGGTTTTTTTGCTACTCCAGAACTTTTCAAAATTTTTCCAACTTTTGAAAAGTTTCAGAGTAGAGTTTAATTTTTTCTTTGTGATTTCTGCAAAAGTGAAGGAAAAAGAAAAACTCTAAAATAGCTAATCAGGCATCCCTTGTGGTACTGCATTCAGTAGCAACAATAAATGAAGGAAACAAAGAAAAATAGGGAGAAGAAATGAAAACATAAATTTTTTGAACAAAAATTATTTGAAATTCTAAAATGTCCTATTATGGCAAAATGTAAATTTTAAAAAGAGAAAGCTTTTGTGAAAGTTTTTGGTTACAGAAAGGTTGTTAGGAAAAAAAAAATCTGGATTGAATTTTTGACCAATTCTAATTTTTTTTCTTGTCCATTGCACTTGGGGGGTGAGGGTAGGGGGAGAAAAACCCTGGAATGAGAAAACATAATGATCTAGCTTCTGGAGAACAGATGGGTATCGAATACACTCATGTAATTATATAGGAACTGCCAATTTATAGATTTCCACATTCATTTAGCACAAGCAGCACTGACTCCCAGGAAGTATGGACTGGATGACCTATTGGTCCTGTCACATCTAATTTCTGTGGCTGACTATTTCATCAACACACACTTTGACTGTCTATGGTGTGTGTGACTGATCTTCACTGATACATAGTAGATACTGTGGTTTATTATGATCATTATCTATGTAGAGTACATTCTAGCCCTCATTGCTATAGTACCTGGGCACCTCAGAACTTTTATGTATTGTTCCTCACAATACCAAGTGAGAAAAAGAACTAATTTCATCCTCATTTTACAAGTGGAGAGCTGAGGCACACAGAAACTAACTCAATGTAAACCAAGGTCACAGAGGAAGCCTGCAGTAGAACTGGCCTTCATCTCTGGAGTCCTGGACTAGCCCCCAACCAGTGGACAATCCTTTCTTTATTAGCACATACTTCAACAGCACTCACTTTCATGCTTATAAATTCACTTATAAATGCATGCTGTGGACTTTTGTTAAACATTTGCTTGACATCCAAGAGCTGACAGAGTTCAGTCAGAAAACTTATATATGGTGCTCATGAATATGAGCACTTTTTAAAAGAGGTATTAGGCATATTTATTGGCATTCTCCATTTTATTGTGAAACCTTTTTTACTCCAACATTAAATATAAAATGTTATTGTCAACAGATGATAAATTAAATGCATAAAAGGAATTTGAATATGAAGATTAATTTTATTAACATTCATAAAGTGTTTTCAGTTTAAGCCTGTAAATCTCTGAATGCGCTACCCCTTTTTCAGAGCTACATAACAGGCTCTATGGCAATACTAAGTGAACCTTTCTCTCCCCAAAATAGGAAATACTGACCTCAGAACAGTATGAGTTATGGATTTCTTTTCATGGCAATATATGATTGACTTTACCTAAGGCATAGGAAGAAAATGCAGCTGAAATTGTAATGAAAAAAGTGCACTCCATTTGTCCTTCATGCAGACAAATGTGGAATTCCTATATATATTATACATTGCATCCATACCAATATCAATATAAGATTATTAGTAGATAATATTAGAGTTCATCATGATTAATGTAATTAACAAGCATATAGAAAGCAATAAATTTTTGTTAGTGTTACTGGAAATGCTTTTAGATGCCATTATGGTCTTTACCATTGTGTATCTAATATGAAGATTGCTTTTTCTTTCAATCAGAAGCTTTCCCCCCACTCCACAGAAAAGGAGATGTGAGCTGAATAGTACATCTGATGTGAAGCACTACTGTGCTGGAATGCTTGCGCAAAGGAAGAAACTTACTCTCTGTTGAGAAAGTAGCAGGACACTGTTTGCATTTCAGGTAAGGCTATTCCTGGTATTAAATTAAAATAAATAAGAATAATAAATAAAATAATGACTAATGCTCTGCATTTATAACCTCCTTTTATTACCAAATGGCAGATTTGGCCTAATCATTGACACAGTATGATGGACCATATTCATTGCATCTCCATCCACGTGGCCCAGGACATTTTTTTTTTTTTTTAAAGTCTGGACCGGGGTTAGTGCCAAGGTCACCTGTTAATCAAATAGCATACATGATGAAGAGAAACAATTCAAAGTACTAGAGCCATGGCCTGAAAGGATCTACTTTGAGTCAGAAACATGCAGAGCTACCTTAAGGAGATGAAATTAAAGGAATTTATTACAAAATTGCAGAGCTGAATTCAACTCATAAAGTGCAGATATGGATCAATGTCTAGATCTGAGCATCCTTCAAGTTTAGGACATGGCATTGAATTCTGGTTTTTTTTGGTTCAGGCCCATTATAGAGCTGGAATCTTGACCCTGGGTGTGAACTTCATCAAGAAGGCTCTTGTTCGATCTTACCTCATTGTCCAGAGAATGATGTACTTGCTAAAGCATTGGTGGTGGTGAGAGTGAACCCCCTGCCAGGAACAGTGATAGAAAAGGGGAGGACTTCTTATGGAAAGAAGAGGTAGCAAGTAGTGGATGTATTAAGGGTTTTAGTCCCATTATCATTTCACTAGCTGGGCTGGGTAGCACTACTGATGAACTATACTTCTATATAATGAACAGTCCTGTGGAATACTAAAACTTTAAAAACTACAAAGTTACAGACTAACATGGCTACCCCTCTGAGACTTAATACTTATATATGAGAACCATTTCAATTGCTGGTTGCTCCCCATCCACCCGATGAGTGCTCCTTTCCTGACCACTCAAGCTCTGTGACATTTAATAAGATTGAGGAGCTTACACTGTGAACTCTGCTAGATTCTGCAGAAGGGATAGCTTTGGAATGGAGACCTGGAGGCTAAAGGAAAATAAAAAAGTTGACCTTCTGCATAGCATAGTCACGCTTTCCTTGTGTTAACGTGCACATGACTTTGTTTTGATGCTGTGCAAGCATTTAGAAAGAAGGCCATGCCATTGGTGTAGCCTATGGTGTTAGGAGAAAAATGTAATTTTAGGAGTATCTTTGGGACTTCATGTGCCACAGATTCAGTGATAAGGAAATTATCTGGCAACAAACATAGGGTATATATCTGCAGCCATGAGTTCAGTTCTTCCTGGAAATAGTATGAGATGTTTCCCTGCAGTGGAGAAACTGAAGGCTACATAATAATACATTACATGTAGGTAATTACAGAGCACCCTTCCCTTTTCTTAATTAAAGAATGGAATTTATTATGAGCTGCTCTATTGTCTCCAGTCACTCTTACAGAGTTTAGAACTACATTCTCCTCTTGTTAACTGAACTTGGTGTGTGCAACTGAAGCAGTTTAGCAAAACAGGATGAGTATAGATGAATTATTAGGTGAGCATAGGGGCGGCCCATGCAGCAGGTGCTCCGTATAGCTGCTGCAGAAAAAAGAGTGTATGTGTGTGTGCGTGTATGTGTATTACTCCTCTCCCCAGCACCTGTTTCCTGGGGCAGACATCAATGGAAGGTTCAGACCATATCTAAAACCACTTTTGTGATCACAGGGCACCACTTGACATCTGAGCACAGCTAACTTTTGCCTGGTTCGTGGTGGTGGTGGTGGTGGTGGTGGTGGGAAAGGCTGTTTGTGGCATCTTCACCCAGTCTCACAGCATAGTCACACAAGGTGAAGCAGTAGTTAGCTCCTAATGAGATGAGATGGGATTTCTGGCTGGTTGTATCTGCTCCAATGTTTCCTCTAATCTTTTCCATCCATGTGCAGAATAATTTTTTTAAGTGCACTAAGGCATCTAGCTGTGGGTGTTCTGATAATCAAGCTGGGTGTCATTTGAATCTCTCCTGAGCAGCCACAGAAGTGCATAGCTTACAGGGAACACTGATCTGCTCTCACATATAGAATATTGCAGCCAACCAAGGACTCTACATAGTGAATACTAGATTGACTTTAATTATATAGAAGAGCTTTGTCTATTGGATGCTGCATTTTTCCAGTTTATTACAATCATAGTCATATTCAGTTATATTCATGGTATATAGCTTTGTGCTAATTCATGCTGAAAATGTCTAACTTTCTTTATTAACTTTCTTTAGTAAAGCATTTGATACTGTCTCGCATTACCTTCTTATCAATAAACTAGGGAAATACAACCTAGATGGGGTTACTATAAGGTGGGTGCATAACTGGCTGGATAACCATTCTCAGAAAGTAGTTATTAATGGTTCACAGTCATGCTGGAAAGGCATAACAAGTGGGATTCCACAGGGGTCTGTTTTGGGACTGGTTCTGTTCAGTATCTTCATCAACTATTTAGATATTGGCATAGAGAGTACCCTTATTCAGTTCGCAGATGATACCAAGCTAGGAGGGGTTGCAAGTGCTTTGGAGGATAGGGTCATAATTCAAAATGATCTGGACAAACTAGAAAAATTGGTCTGAGATAAGTAGGATGAAGTTTAATAAGAACAATGCAAAGTATTCCACTTAGGAAGGAACAATCAGTTTCACACATGGGAAGCAACTGTTTAGGAAGAAGTACTGCAGAAAGGGATCTAGGTGCCATAGTGAACCACAAGCTAAATATGAGTCAACAGTGTGACAGTGTTGCAAAAAAACAAACATAATTCTGGGATGCATTAACAGGAGTGTTATGAGCAAGACATGAGAAATCATTCTTCTGGTCTGCTCTGCACTGATTAGGCCTCAGTTGGAGTATTGTGTTCAGTCCTAGGCACCACATTTCAAGAAAGATGTGGAGAAATTGGAGAAAGTTAAGAGAAAAGCAATAAAAATGATTAAAGGTCTAGAAAACATGACCTATGAGGGAAAACTGAAAGAACTGGGTGTGTTTAGTTTAGAAGACTGAGGGTATGTCTAGACTGTAGAGCTTTTCCGGGATACCAGCTGTATCCCGGAAAAGCTCTGCCGCGTTCAAGGAATGCATCTGCTTTTCCAAAAAAATTTTCGGAAAACCAGATGCGTTTTTTTGGCAACCCTGTAAACCTCGTTTTATGAGGAAGAAGGGATGTTCTGAAAGAGGGTTTTTTCCTGACATTTGGCCCTGTGTAGACAGGCCAAATTTCTGAAAAGCCTCTTTTGGAAGAAAAGCAGAAAAAGATATGCAAATTGCAGTTTGCGATTTGCTTATCTTTTTCTGACTTTTCTTTGTAGTGTAGACACAGCCTGATAGGGGATATGATAGCAGTTTTCAAGTCTCTAAAAGGATGCCCACGGGTGGGAGCCAAAACAAAAAAGTAGTCAATATAATAGTCTTCTATTGATGTGTGTTTTAGTAGTTAAATTCCTGGACTGTCATTGCTTATTAAAAGTGCTGTCATATGGGTGGAAATCGGGTAAATATTGTATTTTATTAATATCAGCAGAACTGACTTAAATGGGGCCTGTGTGTTGTGTAGTCTTGCCTTAATCTTTGTATTCATGCCCATCAGTGTGAAACTATTTGCATATATATTTGCATGTATATTCACCCACATTTAAATTGCGGCCCTCCGCATGTGCTGTGAGTATCACTGTGGCCCCTGGGGCTTCCGAAGTTGAGTAGTTCTGATCTAGATGGTGCTTGGTCCTGCCATGAGGGCAGGGGACTGGACTTGATGACCTCTCGAGGTCCCTTCCAGTTCTAGTGTTCTAGGATTCTATTACTCAAAATGTTACCTGGAGAAGAAAAGAAATAAATGTCATGAGAAGTGTTGAATTCTGGGTCCTGAATCTTATCTTTATGGGTAATTTTTAAGGAGCCTACCTTGCAGGAGACAAATTTTGATGATATTTTATACCTTCATCCTGTTCCCCTATCTCAGGGGTTCTCAACCTTTCCTTTTTCTCTTCTGGGACCCCCTCAGAAAATATTCCAGGCTATCATCATCCCCATTCCCCATCCCCAAAAGTAACAACCCCATCTCTCCTGCCATGCCACCCTTATTGCTGCTGCTGGTGGTGCTACCTTCAGATACCCAACTGCTGTTCTCTGGCTCCCCAGCTCAGAAGGTGGTATCAAAGTAAGGTGGCAAAAACATGACAGCCCCACCCCTTACAATAGGGTTTCAACTCCCTTTTGGGTGAGGACCCCTTGTTTGAGAAATGCTGCCCTGTTTCTTTTTCTTTTTTTCTCTTCCTCACTGTATGTTTTCATATTTCAGCACCTGAAAAGGTTCCAAGCAGCTGTCTAAATAGGTCAAAGAATGGAAAAAGTAGGAACACAAATGGAAACATAAAACAGGGAAAACGCCAAGGTAAAGGATCCTGAAAAAGGTAAGGAGCAATTTGGAATGAGATTGGACAGGATTGGGTATACTTCTCTTCAGTGACAGGAGTGGGGCAGGTTGGGGACAGGGATTGGGGCATTACCAACATTTAGGTAGAGTCACTGTGGTTCTCTGATAATTTTTCAGAAGGAAACTATTTGACCTTTAATAGTGATGTGCATTGGAAAGGGATTGTGAAGCAACTGGGAATGAAAAACTGAACTAAGCTTGACTTCAAAAGACAATATTTGAGTTTAGTCTGTGTAATGTGAAACTATAGGCAGTTTTATTTTTTCCCCACTCAGTATCTTCTCCTGTTTGAAAACATCAGACAGTCTTTGAGCTCAGGAGAGCAGTCTTTTTAATTATACTTTACCATTAAGATGTAAAAAAAGAGAGTCTGAGAGCTTTCTAGAACTCTGCTTTTTGGCTAATAATCACACCCTGAGAGATTCTGTTCTGGTTAGTATTTCTTGTTCCTTTCTGAACACTGCTGTGTTAATTACTTCTCTTGCTGTTAGCTTTGATAGGGCAGTCTTGGACCCAGTACCCCCCGAAGAGGGAAGGTGATATGATCTAAATTCTACATTTGCTGCCAGTTCTTCTTTTTTAGCCTGTGCCGCAGAGTCCTGGGTTTAATATTAATTTAGATAAATTAGTCTATCCTTAACCTAGCCTCTGATTTTGTGCCTGCATTTTTGTGGGCTTTTTGTAGCATATAGATGTATACTTACCTGATTTGTGGTTAATTGTTAAGTTATGTGTCCATATTTATTTGCACCTGTAATAAAAAAAAGCCATATAAATTGCTGTAATTTATTGAGAGTGACAGTCATGCACCTTTCTGAAACTCCACTAAATTGTGTTTCCTACTTGCCCTCTCTATGCTGAATTGTTTCCCTTAAAAATTCCACCAGATCTGACCAAAAGGATCTAGCAATTGAATGCCAAGCAGCTTTCTTTTTTATTGACACATTCTGGGCCAGAGCCTCAGCTGGTGTGGGGGACTCCACAATTCCCCTTTTACATCTCACTGAAAAGCCATTAAAATTGCAGTTAGTCAGCAAATCCAAAATCAAGCACCTGTTTGCCTGATATAAACAGCTGTATTGCATACATTTCTCTGCCCTATTAGCAAATCATGTGCCATATTCAATACCAGTTGTCTAGTTCCTTTGTTTACAGTGTTGAGAGAAAACTTTTCCATCTAATAAAGCAACACAGTACAATTAAAATATGGGGCTAGATTCTTATTTGGTGTAATTCTCTTGAAGTCACTGAGATTACACCAAGCTATTTGGGCAGTGAAATATTTTTAAATGTATTACTCCTTTTTTTAGGAAAAAGTTGCTTCTTCAGTGGTCACCAATGTCACTATTTCACTGTTGACTTTGATTAGGTTGTGGCCTCGCTGCGTTAGTGATTTTTTTTATTTAAAAAGAAAACGAATGAACAAAGACATGTCTCCTGGGCTGCTCAAGTGTTCTGGAGTCTTCCACGCTTTAATCACCTGGGACATTCCTATAACATGAATTCATTTGAATTTATATTTGTTTTCTTTTGACAAAGATCTGGGGCTGAGCCACTCTTTCTTTTCTGAAAATTATTACCCACCAATGTGTCTGGAATTATGAAACTGAAGCTGTAGGAAACCATTCTAACTTCTCCCAAACCACTGGCATTTCCTGCTGCACTTTCTTTTGCTCATATGTACTGGCTGGTGTCCACAAACAGTATTTCATGTTCTGTAAGGTAAGATCAGATTTACAACAATGACAGGTTAAAATAGCACCAAAAATACAGACAGCACTAGAGAACCTAAATTCTAGACAAGTAATAGAGAGTATTAAAAGAATAGAGGTCAATCTGAACTTGAATTATTTACTGCCTAGTACAATAAATGACAAGGCGTGACAATATCTACTGCTTTCTTTCTGAACTAGTTTTTACAAGGTTTTGAGAAAACTCATATAAAATGGCGCATTTCGTTGCTGTGTTCAATTGCATGGGAAGGATAGCCCTAACGTTAAGGCATTGGTCTGGGACTCAGAATGTGGGTTCCTGGCTTTGTCACAGACTTACTGTGTGATCTTGGGCAAACTGCTTCATCTTCCTGTGTCTCAGTTCCCCATTTGCAAAATGGGGATAATACATCTGTCTATTTAGACTGTTAGGCTACGTCTACACTGCAACACTATTTCGGGATACTGGAGTATTCCGAAACAACTGTCCCGGGTCTGCACAGCAAGCCTGTTATTTCGAAATATAACAGACTCACTATTCCAACATCCCTGTAAACCTCATTCCACAAGGAGTAAGGGACATTTCGGAATAACAATTTATTTTGAAATAAGTGCTGTGTAGATAGCGCCAAATTTCAAAATAAGTTATTTCAAAATAACTTTGAAATAAGATACGCGATTTGAGCTATGCAAATTGTGTATCTGAATTTGACCTATGGTGCAGTGTAGAGGCACCCCTAGTGTTTTGGGCAAGGTCTGTTTCATACTGCATATCTGTATAGTGCTTAGCATAGTGTGGCCCTGTTGTTCACTGGGACCTAAGGGGTTACTATAATACAATTAAATTATAACAAAGCTGGATCCTGCAAGGTGTTGACTGTCTCTCGAAAGGGGATGAGCAACCTTAACTCCCAATGAGTTCAATGCTCAGCACCTCACAGGACTGGGTCACAGCTAATAATATTATAACCCAGAAGTTCTCAAACTGGTGGTCCATGGAAAGCTGGCTGTTCACATCATGCTTTTTTTTTTCTCAGCTGCTGAATTACATTTAAATATACAGAAATACTCCACTAACACTGCTTTTCCATGTAAGCAATTCCTGAGTGGTTGCCACAGAGCTGTTCTGTCATTGTGAATGGAAGAGGGTGATAGTTTGCACACTTGTGAATGGGAAGGAAGGCAACCCACCTTTGTATTAAGGTATGGGCCAGCCTATGAAAATGTTTGAGAGCTTCAATCTCCACTCCTGTCTTTGTACTTCCCATAAAGAGCTTCTAGACAAAACTCACCCCATAGCAGCACGCTGGATATTCTTGTTATCCTCAGTACCTAACTATAGATAAAGTAACTGTTGTTATGACTTCGGTGCTTTCTCAGAAATGGCATTTGAACTAAGTGGGAGGGCACAGCAAGGTCACAGGCAAAATGCATCTACAGGAACTTAAACAAATCAGACATATGGATAAATTTATACTTTGCCTTGTCATGGGAACAAACTGTCACATCTTAAAAAGGTTTCTGCTTTGGAAAAATAAAATAAAAGCCATAAGCAATCACTTAAAGAGGCTGCATAAATAATTTGCCATTTGTGAGCAATATATGCAAAATGATAGGACTGCAAGGACTCAGTTCTGTGGAAAAGCTTGTAACCATTTAAGCTGCCATACTAGTGTTTATTACCTGAATCACCTCCGGGAGTCTGATAAACACCTGTGATCTGCTGGTAATTCAGGAAAGAAAGCAGCACTCTGTATGACCTGCTTTTTTTCTTTTAAGTAGTCATGGTGTAATAAACAGTGTAAACTGATTCTGAACATGCAAAGAATATATTGAGGCAAGTAAAGGTTACTGCTGTCATCTTGATGCCCAACAAACAAAGCTAATAGCAGGAAATACACAGTTTAACACCTCAATATGCTGTACTTAGAGATGGAAGGAAAAGACCAAAAGACAATAGGAACCAGAGGCACGTAAAAGGCAATTTGGGTCATTTGGTTTAAAAATGAGAGTAAATGGTGCATGTTTTGAAGAGCAAAACATGGGTATCATGTTTAAACTATAAATGTGTTAAGCTACTTCATGACCAGTAGAGTAGTAATTTCCTGGAAAGCAATATTTAAATGTATCCATCATCATTTAGATCTTGATACACAGTTAAATATTATTGATCATTTGCAATTGTGTGCATCCGTGTGTACATATATTAAACAAAAAAAGGTAGAATGTAAAGGTTGTGGGATGAAGTGCAAACATAGTTCTGGGGTTTCCAATTACTAGAGATTTTTTTTTAATTAAGAAAGTCACATGCAAATTATAGACATCCAGTTTATAGCATTGCAATCTTACGGGCTTGCACTCATGAATATGGTAATTTTTATTTTATGCTCTCTTGAGATGTCTTGTTAAAAACATTTTATCGGTGATCCTAAAATTCAGTAAATTTGAAGCCGTTGGCACCCTGAAGATAGTTAAAGTTTTTCAAAAAATGTCAGCAATAAATATTTGGAAAATATAAAAATATGCACATTTCCCCCAAGTGGGTGATATTTTTGTTGCAGTTCTTATAGCCAAGTGATGACACTGCAGTTCACAATGTAAGTGCATATTGATATTTTCTTTCAGAAACTGCAAGTGTTGCTTAGAGAGTGCTTCTCCCACAGAGTTATTTTTATGCAGACACCTGGAAGTGGTTACATTCTTGCTCTGGTTTGCAGACTTGTTTTGGACAATCAGGTGTATGTATGAGCAAGTGGTCTTTATTTGGAGCAATTAAAATTCTAACATTCTCCTCTCTTGACATGCAATTACTAAGGCTCTGCTGTTCTCACTAATTGCTCTTGCTGGGGACATTGGTAAAAAGCCAATGATTTTGATGGGTAGTGGATTATCATTTTTACTCTGCTACCTGAGAAAAAAAATCATTTGCAAAATCCCATGTGTAATTAGCAAGACTCATGATTAATTGTCCTGCAAAATTAGCTTCACTGTTGCTTTTATTTTACTGCTTCAAATATTAATTAATGTTAACTCCTCTCCTTCAGTTCCAGCTTTTGAATATTCAACGTGGCTTTGAAAAATTAGTCAGGGCTTCTACTTGCATTAGCATGCTAGAGCTTTGATTTCCGAATAAGTATTCTGATTTAAAAGATCACACTTGGGTCATAAATAATTTTTATAGGAGGACAAACAAAGCATCAAAGCATCATGGGAAGGCATTCATGCACTAACTGAAAGTAAATTGTTTCAGTAATGATTCATTCCCCCCAGTGCTTTTGGGGAAATACGCAAACCACTGCATTGTGGGGCAAAACAATTCTTTAATGACAGGCAATCAATGTATATTTCCATATCAGTAACAATATGAAAGAGAGGAGTTAATGCTGGAGCAATACCTTTTTTAATACCATACCATCCTCTAAACTTGAAGTTGCAATGAGTACTCCCTGTGTTACTCTGAATTGCAGGTTGTTAAGTTTGATGGTGCAAGGTAGAAAATGCCAAGTGTCTGTCATTCAATACCATCTGTCTCAGTGCTCTCTAAATTATTATTTTAAGCTAATTCTTATCATAGGGTCAGAGAACCACAAGAGGGGTCTAGTCCAGACTGTTCCTGAGGAACAAGAGGGAGGTTCTGATGGCAAACTAATTAAAACACTTTGCCCCCCCCCCCACATTTGAAAGTCTATTTCCTCAGCTTCCATTTTGAAGAGATGACTGTTTAATTGTGTCCATACTACATAGCACCACTCCTCTTAATAGTGAGATCATAATCCTCCAAAATATTCTCCTTCTCTGCCAGATGGTTTCCACACAAAAGAAAATTTTTGTCCTCCCCCTTCCCCACCACTCCAGACATATCCTAGCAATAGACAGAGGCTTCATTTTGCTCTTGTATGGGGGGGGGGGAGAGAATCATGTTTCTTTATCTGATCACCTGTCAAAAACGGTTCCCACAGGCAACATAAGAAAAGCCTGCCCTTAAGTCAAGCATGATACCTCCCCGCCCCACCATGACTCATTACAATAATATCTAACTCTCTTTCCAGATGCAATTCAGTTCCATTTTCGGGGGGTGGCTACCTGCAAGTGGTGTGAGTCTGTGATTACCTTCATTTCATCATGACATGATCTCAACTATGCCCTTGCCACAGAATCCAGGGTTGAACACTGGGAGCAGCATGTGTATGGTAGCTGCAGACAACAGCATTTTGAAGAACATACCTGGCCTTATTATCAAGCTTGAGGGTGAATAGCATAACTGGGAAATTCCATCCCCCTCATCTCTCCATTCCCATTAAACTAAGTAGTTCCTATGGAGGCTTTTGCTGTGCAGCACAAAAACACAGCACATTATGGCTACATTTTGTAGAACTAGGATTTTATTTACTTAAGACTTGCGTAATTGGCATAAAAACCTGGGCTAATATGTCTATAAAATGACATTCTTATATATTGGAGCTAGTATAGCTGTATGTGTTATGTTATAGCTGTGTACAATATTCCTTGATACATTTCCTTTACCTAGTACAATAAAGGGAATCTCTTTGTTCACATTTGAAAACTGCATCAAGAATCTTAGTCCAAACTAGAACTGATTGGGAATTTTCTGATTTAAAAAAAAAAATGTTTCACCAGAAAATCTGGGTTTGAGACCAAAACTATCCACAGGAAAGGCTCAGTTTCACTGAATCTCCTAATTTGCCATTTTTTTTTCCTTAAAACTTTGAAATTGTTGGGACATCCAGTTTTGACCTTTTTCAAAACAAAGTTTTGGGTTTGTGACCCAACTTTTTGGTTAGAAACTTTAATTTGTACTAAAAACATAAAAAAAGATTGCAATAAAAACAAAATGCTTCAAAATTATTAAAACAAATTGTTTCAGCTGCTGAACCAATCCCATTTTTTGGGGGGTGGACTGGTTCACAAAATATGAAATTTTGACTTTTAATTCTAATTCAAGACAGAAAATTCTTTCAAGATCTTGAAAATTTTTGTGGGGAAGGTAGATCCTTTCCTGCACAACTCTACCAAATACCTGTCTACAAACTATAGAGAGTTTGCTGGTAGCTGTGTACACAGCTATATCGCTTGTTACCTGGGTAAGTATACTCTTACCTTGCCATATTGAATGTTTCTGTATGCTATGCTTCAGTTCATTGTAATGCATTGGTTGTAATAAATACACATAGTTTAAGGACGCAGGGAAGAGGGTTATTAATTAAAATGTGTTTGTTTTAGTGAGTGCACATCGTGTAGCCTTTTTTTCAGCATTGCTACAAAAGCACCATAGGAAAAAGTATCAGCTATAATTTTAAAATTGAACTGGTGCTTTAGAAAACTTGGAGTAGTGCTGGTCACATGGCACAGTAGCTCAACAGCCTTTCTAAGATGTTTCCAGCAATGAGATGCAAAATCATATCTTGACTTGTTAATTAAAAAGCCCATGTTTTTTACAAACAAGGTTAATCCTCAAACTTTTGCCAAAATCCAGCTCGAGTAATTACATTCTGCCTACCAAATATCCCAATGTAGTTTCTGACACGTGACTTTTCACTTTCTTCTTCTAAAAATCGTGGAGTGCTTCTAATACAGAATTTCTGTCTCTCATTGTGTAGCTTACTGACAGAGAAATTCAAGGTACAATTTCTTTTGATTGAATCCAAACTTTCCCAAAAGTTTTAAAGGTATAGCTGGAGAGCTTGGGGATCTAAATAACAGGCTCTCTGGGGCTCCTGTAATCTTTACTCAGGTACAACTACAACTCTTTTAGTTTTGATTGAGTAAACAAGGAGATGAAATGAAATATTTTTCCCTTCAGCTCAGGCTAAAATTTACTTGTCCACAGGCACCCACATTTCTGACAACAAAAATAAGGAATTGGGAAATGTTTTCCTCTTAATTTCCCAATTAAGAGGAAACCTTCACATACTGTAGCTGTAACCAAGGAGGAGTGCAAGACCACTTCACAAACATACAGGTTAAGGGCACTTGAGAGAAATGTTCACATTTTTGTTTTGTCCACATGTGGAAATCACTGACATAATTATACAGTTTGAACCTCTCTAGTCTGGCACCCTTGGGACCTGACCTGTCCTGAACCAGAGAATTTTCCAGACCATGGGAGGTCAGTATTGTAGCAGCATTACCTACACTTAAGGATTTAGGGGTAAATTAGAGCTAAATAACAGCATGGAACACTGAGACCTAGGACTGGTGGCTGTAAACAAACTTTATGACAGGAAAGTTGGTCACATCGATGAAAAATAGACATCAAGCTAATTAAAATCATTCCAGGCAATGGATGTTTCTGGACCAGAGAGTTCTGGACTAGAGAGGTTCAACCTATACCAGTATAACTATACCACTATAGTTACACTAGTATAATTTTCCATGTGAATGAACACTATTATTCTGCAATAAAAAATTTTTTTTAGTTTAACTTATCTTGCTTCCAAACTAATATCAGTATGCAGTGTATAATCGCTGAGTATAGTGATTTCGAATGAAGGATTGCTGGTGCAGACGTTGTGTGGGCTAAGGCATGCTCATCAAGGACCTTTCTGTTTTTAATACTAAATGTTTGAAATCTGATCCTTTCCCCAAACCAAACTATTTGCTCTTCAGAAGTGTCTCTGAGCCCTAAAGATGACTTAGCTGTATGGAGAAAGGGGTGAACTCCATCCAAAATCAACCCTCCCTTTACTTTGGTGGTAGAATTTTAACAAGAGGCTTCTGTGAGTCCTCTTCGCCACATCATTAGTAAGGATGGCAGGTTTGGCCTTCTGTAAATATTAGGGTGTTTTGCTGTGGCTGAGCTCCTGTAGTTCAAGAAGAAAGCCCTGGGCCTAGCAGTCCTGAATTATTTTTCTAGGATGTGCGCCATTAGGAGGGAAAGTATTGGTATCAAAATCTTCAAGCAAAGTAGGCTTCATTCTTTACTTACAAATACAATTAGGCAAATCCCTACAGACCTGATCCTTCTAATGAAATCTGTGGAAACATTCCCATGGACTTAAATGTATGTGGTCTATGTGGCATAAAAGAGGTCAAAATAAGTGAAGTTCTTTTTCCACATCTGTCAGTTTTGTAACAGATTCTTCTTTAAGGATCAAATACAATTCTTGATGCATGCACGTTTCTTTGGGTACTGTCAGTAAGGTTTTGCACATGCAAATCCAGGACACCATATGGTTCCAAGATTTTATGGACACAGGGCCACTGTTCATGTTAATTACCAAGCTTTAGTAGATGCATCTTTTGGGTGATTAAATACAGGACACTGAGCATGCATGACATCTTATCACCTTGCAGAATTTGCCTGTAAACATGCTTCTGTTTTGAAGATAGGAATATTCTGCTGCTTTAGGGTAAAATTTCACTACTGGTTACATCCATATGGCTATAATGGCAACTCCTATTGACTTTAGCATCTAGTTCTGGGTCACAAGCCTGTTTGAGGGTCAGGACAGAACCAAACTGGTGTTGGGATGTGATTGGCAGCAAGCTCCAGGTGGCACAATGCACTGTTATAGATTCATAGATTACATTCCTAGGCCTGAAGGGAGCACTGTAATCATCTAGTTTAACTACCTGGACAACACAGGCCAGAGAACTTTCCTAGAACAGTTGCTGTCATGTGCTCTCAGACTTGAAACAGTCTATTCGTAGGGCTGTCAGATTTTCTAGGACTTATTATGGGAGCTTCTCCTGAAGACTCTGGCTCATACACCCACCCAGAAGAAAAATAAATGGCTATCCTGCTGACTGAGCCTCCGGCAGAGCTGAAGTCAGTCCTGCCCACCCTATGGCCAAGAGGATCCCAAAATGGATTGTTGAATCTTGTGGAAGTTACTGATGCCAAGGTAGTGCTGCCCCCACTGGGATATTCCTTCTGAGAGTTCTCAGTGATCTGTTTGCTGCAGCATCTGGAAGATTAATCTTTAATTCCTGGAGACTCCACGACATTCCTGGAGGGTGGGCCATCCTACAGATTCACCTGTCTATTTCATGCTCTGTTTTTCCATTTGACCATTTCTTTCGACAGGCCATTGGGAGTGGGGCCATGGCCTCGTCTTTTCACTCACCCTCTCTGTACCTTTTGAGTTGGTTAGCGCTGTAGGCGGTGCTAACAGGAAATGCAGCTGGACCCCGTGCAGGGAATGTAAAGAGTGTGGGAGGAAAAGTTCCTTGCATGCTCCTCAACCTTTTACACTTTTACAAGGGCTAAGTATTGTTGAGTCCTTTATGTTGGCCTCTGCCAGGAGGCTAGAATGTAGCTATGGCACATTGCTGTTTTGCTGGTATGTATTGAACAATGAATAAAATAGTGCAAACTTAAATGGATTATATTAAAATGTTGACACCATATTTACCATCCAGTGAAAGTACTATAGGCCAGTCATTAGCATGGAAAGATCAAGAAGAAAATAACTTTAAGGTGACACTGACTGGAACACAGAAACCATAAGAGTGCTTCATAAATAACCTATTTCTTCTATTATGTTAATTTTTCAGAGTAGCCTCAGAGTTAAGTGTAATGTTTAATCACTTTATCCATCTTTGCTAGTATATTACTAGTCTGCTTAGTCACATCTAGAAATATGTCCTTTGTGTCTGAGTTTGCCAAAGTAAATAGAAATCAATGAAAATAGCAAAAGTGCTGAAATTTCAATAAGTGAAGTGCTCGTTAATTTAAATTTCTCACTTGACATTGTTAAGAGCTAATCATAGAAAATAAGGTCTTCTGCTGACTACTGAAAATGTACCAATACCACTATGATTCCTGCTGCTTTATTTTCACAGTGGCATTGTCATTAATAAGAAAGACTTCTGACTACAGCAGTTTGGACAGATGTTAACGATATGGCAAATCACTCTTTCTCAGAAGACTGAAGTCCTTTCATATGAATGACATGCGCTAAAGGAGACATTTTGCAAACAGAGGCTATTGCGCTGTTGTGCTTACCCAGAAAAAACTTTGGTTGAACATTTTTAGAAACATCAAAAAGCTCTTCCTGCTGTTTTCAAACATCTACAGATATGCATGAAGCCTGTTGGCAATTTGAAATAGGAAGATATACAGAGAGCTGGAGGTGGTTACACAGGAAATTAGAAAAGCCATGTGTCATCAGAATGAAATAAATGTGCCTTTGTAAGGGAAAGTAATTGCAGGGGTGTGTCTGTTCTGTTGATATCAAGCAGGTGTCCATAAATTAATTAATTATGAACATTAATTCTGTAAGCAACAATAAGAAAGTGTGTTAAATATGCTAGCTTGTCTCTTTCTTCCTTTGCTGAAACCTTTTAATCTTAGGATGGTTTCCAATTGCAGACGTTGTTTGGAAACTGCATTGTCCCGTCTCTCTTTCTTTCTTTTTACTACATACAGTGATCACTGTACTAGCTCAGATTTGCCTATAGTATACCAAATTATGCTGGTATTAATATTGATGGAGGTCTGAGGTGGGGAGAATCTGTCACGGGATTAGGTTGTGGTTGTGAGAAGCAGTTGCAAATTTGCTTGTATGTAGGAGACTGTTAGGGTTAGTGGAGTCCCAAAAGGGGTGACATTGATTAGTTGGTCCAAGGATACTGCATCATTTATGTGGACTGTATTTGTGCCTAGCTAAATCCTTACTTTGGCAGAACTCCCTTTGTAACTACTTTGCTTTCTCTTCTTGTCTTCCTGCATCCATGTAAAAGGTGCATTTTTTATGTCACTTAGAATTCTGAGCTCTTTGGTCCTGTCTACACTAAGGAAATATTTCCATCACTGCTAATATTTCTTTTCCACCAGCAGTAGGTGATCCAGCAAACAGTGATAGTCACCATGGCAATTAGCCTTGCTCAGAGCACTAAACCGAAGCCAATGGTCTGTCTCCACTCGACAGAAGAGTCTCTGTTAGCACCAGCGGAAGTGAACTGTTGTTAGCAATGATGAAAAATATTTGAAAAACTCCCCTAAGCTTGACAGGGCCTATGTGGGAATGAGGATTGGAGGTTCAAATGTTAACTTTCTAATATATTTGACAACACCTTTGGAGCCTATCCTAGGGTGACCATACATCACATTTTGGCCAGGACAGTATTTTTTTCAAGCCCTGTGCCAGTCATCCTGACTTTTTTGGGGGCAAAAGAGGGCATTTTCCCATTTGCTCTTGCCAGCTGATCAAAAAGTCAAGTGCAAATGGGACAAATGTCATCTCTTGTCAAAAAAAAATGTGGTGTGGTATAGTGTGGAAGTGTGTGTGTGTGTGTGTGTGTGTGTGGCATAGGGGGCTGAGCAGAAATGCCAGCCCTGTGCAGGGGGGGACTGGGCTGGAGGTGAGATGAGGAAGGGTTTCACTCTGTGTTGGACAGACATCATTTGAATGATGGGGAGCGGGATATGAGCAACTGGTGATGGGAGGGGAGTGGCTTGGGAAAACAGTTGGAACCAGTTCTGCACAGTGTCCCATTTTCCCTTTGGGAAATATGATCACCCTAACTATTCTAAATTCTTGCTTGCTAACCAGAGTGATAGATTAGTGGTAATGGCAAGAGCTAGACCTAATGTGAGCCGGTGATATGCATCTCGCACAGCTCTGCCGATGTGCCTTAATCCTGATACTTGGACAATAATATTACCACTATTCCAATACTGAGAATCTCATGGTCAGAAGCTGAGAACCATATCAAGCTACGTGGTGTTCAGTAATGTGACCAAATGCCCTTTGAAATGGCCAGAATTTTCACTCAACCCACACAGTGTGAATGTGGAGTAACTACACTGAAATCAATATTTATGCTAATCTATCTGAGGTAATACTTTTAGCTCAAAATTAGGGCCATAAAGTAATTTTATTCTGCCTTATCTGTTTTTCTACCGTTCTAATGTTCTTGGCTTAATATTTTTAGCTTAATCTTTTCAGTGACAAAACGTCAATAACAATTAAGCATCAGTATCATGAAATTTGAACTTAAAATTGGGGCTCAAGTTGCCAGAATGTTTTAGCAAAATGTGAGTATCTTTCAATGAGCTCTCCAATCTTTGCTTCACAGAGCTGCGATTTGCACCCTTTAAAAACTCTTTTTTACTAAGCTGCTTAATTTCATATGATCATGAGATGTTGGAAAAATTAAGTTCTTCTCCCAGTGGCCCAGGCTCTTCTTTGTAATACAAGATATAGAAAGCTAACTCTATTAACTGGAGAGGTGGTATAAAGTGCTGACTTCTCTTAATGGGGTATTGGTGTGCCATCATTTTGACTAGAATTGTAGACCATAAGAACCTCCTGGAGACAGACCTTAGACATATTTTTCTTTGGGGAGTAAGTATTTCATACAGTACTCGTCTGCTTTGTAATTCTCATGCTACTGTATGTGTTCTTCATAAATCTTTTAAACATTCCCTCTTTCCCCACAAAGCCCTTATATGGACCTGTCTCTCTACTCTCTTCCCTTCAGAATCAGCCAACAGCAATGGGATGCATACCAGAAAATCCAGACATACATCATCATCATCTTATGTCAAAGGTGCAAACTTATTGTAAGCCTTTCATTGGATAATATAGCTCCTGGGGGGGGGAAGGGAGAAGAATCACCTAGCTCTGCCTTTCTGATTCAACTTGCTGATATGAAACTTTCTAGGGTACATTCATAAAATTTGCATGCACATTTCTTTGTGGACTTAAAACCTGCATATACTTCTCATGATGGACACAAATGCATGGAATTACCCATTTTGCATGCATGATTGTAGAGTCACTGTCAGTGGAGTGAGTCTGAATTCACACTGGTAGAGTGAATAGCCCTGTTGTGTGCAAATCATTTTATAGTAATGATTGGAGGCCACATTTGAGAATCTGGCCCTGGTTAACTAAAGGGTTAGTTAATTTTACCTGCTCTTTGAAGGATATTTCACTGTTGGGACTCAGTTTCTCTTCTTTGTTTTTTTTTCCTTTTTAACATCCCCAATTTTTTTTTTTCAGAGAAAAATTATGAAATGGAAGATCTCTCTACTGTGGATAGGTTCATTTAAGTCTAAGATCAGTTGGTGTATAGATTTTAACTGCTCACTTTTCATCCATTAAGAAACCAGAAACTCTAAAATGGCTAGACTTCTAGCTGTAATGTCAGTGTATAGGACAAAATACATGAGCTGAAGTGCTACATATAAACTTATAACTTTTGGCTGTGATCGCTCACCCAGCTCCTGGAAATATAGCAGTTCTATTCACAGGCCCAGCCAAAGAGTTTGTGGGCCCAAGGCAGCAGGCTGACAGCAGGGCCCACCTGGTAGATGCTCCAGTTTAAGTCAAAACTAGTAGAGGGGTTACAGAGTTCAGCCTAGGCAGCACAAGTCGCTTGCTGGATTTATTCCCCAACACTTCTAGATTTAAGAAATTTCAACTGGTGTCTATTTCAGTGTCATCAGCCATGCTTTTACTATTCGCTGTGACGTCATTATACGCTACCGTAAAACTTCCAGTGGAAGCCCCCAGCATCTATTAGTAGAAACTGTCTGACCACTGGCTTGTATTAGAGACATGGCATTTATTTGACAGACGCGGTGTCTATTAAAACATCTGGTCAGTACTCCCAGTGTCTAACAGAGTAAAAGACTCATACTGAAAGTAAATGTCTTTGTTTTGGAGATTTTGGTATGATTTTCTGCGATTTGAGGCCATTTTCGATACAGATGAAGACGATTGCATCAACTCCCTGCTTCAGTAAGCTGGTGTAACAAAGTGTTGCTGACATCCTGGCCTCTATAGAGATCCAGCTTGTATTAGGGACCCGACGTCTATTAGTATAAACTGCCTGAGACCCCTGGGTTGTATTAGAGACCCAGCATTTATTTGGGACCCAACTTCTATTGGAAGTTTTACAGTACATCGGGTCAGGGTGTGACAAAATAAAACATCCACATAACTAAAATAATTAAGTTTTCATATCTGTGCTAAATTATGGAGTTTGTGAAGTGTGAAATAATAAGAAATAATCTTGTCAAGCCTTTTTATGCATTGAAGATGCTTGTAGCTATACAGTTTAATCGCTAAACAAAACTAAAACAACTGTTAGCACAACTTGAGACCTGCTCAGCACAATAAATCTGATTGGCAGCTAGTCCCCCAATTATTTTTGTCAATTGCAGTGCAGGGCCCTGAAGGCACAGGGCCCAAGGCAACCTTGCTCACCTCGCCCTAAGGCTGGGCCTGTATATTCATAGCTGTGACAACACATTTGGTAACTTGTTCTCACAGAAGTGTAAGCCTAGGACTCATATAATGCAGCGATGAGGGCCATATAAACATCAGGATAAGGGCTGCCAACAGTGGGAGGAAAAAGGCAGTAGTTGCCCTGGGGCCCAGCAATTTTAAAAGGGCCTGGGGTTCTGGGCAGCTGCTGCCAAAGCCCCACATGGCACGGTCTAGGTGGCATACAGAGCTCACCACTCCTGGCCCTGCCCCTTCTGCCTGAAACCCCATGCCTTCCAGGAGGGCCAGATCTGAGCTTCTCTCACATTGCTCTGAGCTGGAGGAAGTCTAACGCCAGCCCTGACCAATATAGACAATGAAAATTAAATTAGATATGTATGCATATGTAAATATCTGGTGTTTCCTTTGTTATATAACAAAGAGCTACAGACTACTATACAGCATACTTTGCAAAGTGAACTGTATAGTACTAAGGTCTAGATTTTTAATGGTATTTAGCACTCCTCATTTCAATAGGTAAAATAGCCTAAATCATTTTTGAAAGTGAGATTTAGAGTCCTAAAATCACATAGATGTTCAGTGCTGAGCACTGCAGTGTGTATATATTATTAAAAAATGACCAAGGTCGATGTCTGGCTTATGCCAAGGAATTCTTAGTCATATAATGGATGCTGGAAACCAATTTCAAATAATGTAATCTGAGAGAGGTTGCTCCTTGATATCCAGCAATTTTGCCAGAAAGCCAGATTACATATAGGATTTAGTTTAGACCCTTTTTAAACCTTTGGATATATGCAAAATTTATAGAATTCCTAAGATATTAATGCAAAATACTCTCCTTTTACATTCATCTTGAGACATTTCTCTGAGTGAGGTGTGAGATATGTGTTGAAAAGATGCCAGGGGGAAAAAAAGCCAGTGTATTTGGGACAGCATTCTTCCATGTTGCTAGGTTTAACACTGGTAACTCCTAATAGAAAAAAGTCTCTGCAGTGAATGTTAAATGAATTTTGTTTCGTGCTTTTGTGGCTGTGCTTTCCCAGCAACATTCAAATTAAATTACATGAGAAAAATGTAGCATGACTGGATATAATGAAACAAAATATTTAACGGATGCCAAACTACCTGAAAGTGCCAAACCTGCAGCATTCAATAAAGAACTGATTGTTATTTCTTCTGTATCAGAATTCTAAGTAGTTTAGCTGATGCTCTTTTTAGTCAGGTCTCAGTATACTCCCACCATTATCCCTAAGTGTTTTGGGGTTTCAATTTCATACTTCTCTGAAATTTCTTTTCCATTTTGAAGTGGTGTAGATGCTACCTAATTGGGAAAGCCCTGGCTACAATAGAGTAAGCTTCCTGAGCCTGGTCCTGGCTAATAGCAGAGCTCTGGCCTATTAGCAATCCAATAATCAGGAGAGTAGGCAGTTGCACTTTGAAGTGGCACATAGGTGTGATTTCCCCCAAATCCAACTCTTCTTAAAAAAGAAACAAGACTCACAAAAACAAACACTACCACACACTTTAGGGCAAAATTTAAAGTGAGGAGCTGAGGTCCCCGTTTACCTGTTTTTGCATTCTTGAAAATCAGGCCATTGATTTAGGCACCTAATGTAGATTTAGAACTCTGGCTTCAGGCATTTAGTTTTTTAAATCTTAGACTAAGACTTTTTTTCTTCTGTATTTCAGATGTGTTTTTTGTCACCTATAGCCCCCTCTTCCTCTAAGCACCTTAAAGGGAGGTCAGTTTGTAATTTAAATTTTACAATGATTATTTGTTTCCTGGGTATTTTAAGGAAGAGTGTGAGATTCTCTTCTTTCCCTGATCTCTGCCTTGTAATTGAAGGTTGATATAAAAGGTGTGTTTATTGTTTACACCTTCATTTTGCTAATAGTCTACAAATGAATTCGTAATTAAGTTCAAGTAATTTACTTTAACCTGCAATGTCCTTAATGCTTTTGGCTCTTTCACTTATGGAAAACATTCTTCTAACTTTGTGATTCTGCAGTACTTGCAATGAACCAGACTGACGAGAGCCAGTAGCCAGAGCTCTGCAAGGGGAGCCTCAGCTGTCAAATGTACTCCTCAGATTGGCCTGCAAGGGCTCAGATTTGAGGAATTTCAGAGCATACTGCCTGGCAATTTCCTGGATTTTCTCGGGAGAGGGTGACGTTGAATGGTGTTCTAGAATTGATGGAGCCCTGTGTTGTTGAGTTACAATTTAAAGGCTTAATTGCTGTTTTTCAATGTTGTGAATATGCTTATCGGGTGTTTAAACATAAACATATATCTAAGGGCATGTCTACACTATGAAATTATTTCAAAGTAATAATTTCCCAAATAACAAAATTGAAATCGTGTGTACACACTACAGGGAAGCCTCAAAATTAGTCCGAGGCAGGCTCTGTTAATGTGGTCATGCCTGGCCTCAGTTGGAGTATGTGTCCTGTTCTGGGCACCACATTTCAAGAAAGATGTGGAGAAATTGGAGAAGGTCCAGAGAAGAGCAACAAGAATGATTAAAGGTCTAAAGAACATGACCTGTGAAGGAAGACTGAAAGAATTGGGCTTGTTTAGTTTGGAAAGGAGAAGACTGAAAGGGGACATGATAGTGGTTTTCAGGTCTCTAAAAGGATGTCACAAGGAAGAGGGAGGAAAAATTGTTCTCCTTGGCCTCTGGGGATAGAACAAGAAGCAATGGGCTTAAACTGCAGCAAGGGAGGTTTAGGTTGGACATTAGGAAAAACTTCCTAACTGTCAGGGTGGTTAAACACTGGAATAAGTTGCCTAAGGAGGTTATGGAATCTCCATCTCAGGAGATATTTAAGAGCAGGTCAGATAAACATCAATCAGGGATGGTTTAGATGGTCCTGGGTCCTGCCGTGAGGGCAGGGGACTGGACTCAATAACCTCTCGATGTCCCTTCCACTTCTAGTGTCCTATGATTCTATGACTTAAAGCTCCAGGAAGCACTGGGGAGTAATTATTCTGAATGACGTGTTTTGTTAGTCTATAAAGTGCTACCAGATCATTTGTTGTTTTTTTCTGTACAGACTAACTCGGCTACCCCCTGAAGCTTCTGGGGAGTAGTTATTTCAAAATAGCAGCAACAGAGCAGCCACACTAATGTTATTTCGAAATAACTATTTTGAAATAAGTGTTGTTCTACATGGAAAGCAGAAGTTATTTCAAAATAACCAGCCCATTATTTCAAAATAGCGGGCTTGGTAGTGTGGACGCTCCACTTGTTATTGTCCTTTAGTGTAGAAAGGACTAAATGCATATATTGGTTATTTTGCAGATGGATTTTTTTCATGATGTGTTTATCTGTAGAATGTGTTTTGAATTTCTCAAGAAAAGGAAGATGGTAACTCTATACTTTGCAATTCACTTTTGACTAGGAATACGCTTGCCAGTTGGAGCACAATGTAGGCCAGTAGAACATACACTCTGTGCGCTGGGAATAACAAAGCCCATATTTGCATTAAATATATTAACTTCATTTAGCATGGCTTCCAGAAAAAGGAAAACAGCCACTTTGGGGAGAGTATGCTGGTTTGGTAATGTATTTAGGAGAATTGGTTTAGGGCTCAATTCTTCAGTAGTTCAATTCATGTGGAATGTTGCTTGCATAAGGATTACATGCATGTTCAGTCCTCACATGAAACAATTATGAATAATTATGAAGGTATTGGGATGGGTATAGTCCCATACAGTAATATAGGACTAATTCTGCATGTGTTAAGCACCCAAATCTGTCACAGACTAGGGAATCAGGCCTCTCTCTCTCTCTCTCTCTATTTATCTTTGTCTTCATAGGCTCTGGGTATCTAGTTGGATGAAAACACAAAATACATATATACAAAACCTTATTGCAACTGTAATAATGTCAGTATTTAATAGTAACATGCTAACAGCTCTTGTGGTTTACATAATAGGTATAAATCCTACTTCATTGTAAACTTGATTTAGTACATTTTAATTGGGTATTTTCCCCTGATTTTTTACAAGAAAATAAACTTGCAGATGGAAATTCTTTTAAGTTATAAATACCACTAATGCTGTCACGTCATAGAAGTTCAAATAAAGCCATTGGGATGTTAACGGCTGAAGTGCATTCCTTCTCTACCTAGTTGTCTCAGATGAAACTGCCCACTATCCGTTTGTTTGGGCAGATGATGTTTGACCCTTGCTTGTAGATATAAACTAAATAGAGCTCCTATCACTTAGTCAGAATGCACTAAATGACAAATTTGTCTACAGTGTTTGACCTGAAAAGTGGAGGCTTAACCTTACATGGCAGCCTCTGAAGTTTCGTGCATCTGCTTTATCTCTGTAAACATTCTCCAACCTTACCCATCTTACTCCTTATAGACAAGGCCCCTGGGACTCTCTGATGGTAGATCTGTTCTCTGTATTAACTTCTTTAGTATTCTTTTCTTTCTTTGCTCTTTCCTCCCCTGTGAAATTGTAGATGAAAGGGACAGAATGCCATTTCTTCTATGTTACTTGGATTTGCTTTGCTGTCTTCTAGAGTCAAAGATCCTTATTTCATTAAGAAGCACTGGGCACAGTAAATAAATGACTTTTACTTTTTTTATGGTATTCCTTAGACTAAGAGGTTACGTCTAGACTGCAGGCTTCTTTCGGAGGAAGCTTTTCCAGAAGAGATCTTCTGAAAGAGCACGTCCACACTGCCAAAGCGCATCGAAAAAGCGATCTGCTTTTTTGAAAGATAGCATCCAGACTGATTGGATGCTGTCTGGCATAAAAGGCCACCTGGAACCACTTCAGGCAGGGCTTTAGGTCACCAGTTGCTTCTGAGTGCTGGTGCCGGAACCTAGCAGAGACACGTGCTTAAAGGGACCCCCCTCGACAGCCGTTTCTCTGCTTCTGCTGCGTGGTTGCCTACCTCTTCGAGGGACAGCAAAGCTGCCCTGCTTTTTTGGATGCCACAGCTTTTTCCTTTGTGCCATGGAGCCGGAGCTGCCCCTGGGCATGAGATGGCCCCACACGACCATGCTGCAGTTTCGTGCGGCTTCTTTTCTGGTCCTGACCGGGCTTATTCTGGGGACCCTGTCCCTGGGTGCAGGAGCAACACCCTTGCAACTGCAACCCTCAGTGGAGAGGCATTTCTGGAGGCTGGACACCAGTTTCGACTGGTGGGACCAGCTGGTCATGGAGCAGTGGGACAACCAGCAGTTGCTCCAAAACTTCTGCATGCAGAAGGCCACCTTTTTGGAGCTGTGTGCCTGGCTCACCCCTGACCTCCGGCAATGTGACCCTCACCTGCCCTGTGGAAGCTTGCCACCCCAACAGCTACTGGTCGGTGGGCAACCAGTTCGCAGGGAAGTCCACTGTCAGGGCCCTCCTCATGGAGGTAAGGCACTCTTGGGCTGCAGTCCCTGCATGGGGGGGGGGGCAGAGTCCTGGAAAAGGGGGACTCTCAGGAAAGGGGGGTTGGAGGGTGTGGGGGATGTGGGGAAAGCCCTGTCCCCAGGTAGTTGTGCCGTCCTGCCCTCCCACAGCCCTGTTGCTGGCAGGGGGGAGGGGGGTAGTCTCATAGGGGTTGGCTCCTGGGGTGTTTGGGGGGGACAGGATGGGAGAAGGACGGGCACCTCCCAAGGGCTCAAGCACCCTCTCTCTCATTCTCTGTTTTGTGTGTTTGTTTGTCTCCTTCTGCAGGTGGTGTGGGCCATCAACTCCATCCTGCTGCAGAGGGTCATCCGCCTGGGTGACCTGGACCCCATCGTGGCCAGATTTGCTGCCCTGGGGTTCCCAAACTGGGAGGAAGTGATAGATGGGACCGAAATCCCGATCTGTGCACCTCAACATAGAGAGGCCCAGTACATCAACCGCAAGGGCTACTTTTCTATCGTGCTCCAGGCCCTGGTTGACCACGGTGGACAGTTCAGACATTTTTGTCAGGTGGTCAGGCAGGGCACACGATGCCCGGATTTTTCAGAACTCCAGCCTCTACAGGAAGCTGGAGGCGTGCACATTCTTCCCCCCACTGAGATGTCAATGTTGGGGACGTGCAGATGCCATTGTGCATCGAGGGGGATGCAGCCTACCCCCTGATGCCGTGGCTAATGAAGCCACCTGGACCCCAGCAGGGACCAACTTATTGCCCACCTGAAACGGGACAGAAGTCAGGTGGGGTGAGCCTTCGGCCGCCCCAAGGTGTGGTTCAGATACCTTCTGACCCGCCTGGACGTGGGATAACACAACATCTCCAAAGTGGTGTCAGCATGTAGTGTCCTCCAAAACATTGTGAAGAGGAAGGGGGAGGCCTTCCTCCCCCAGTGTGGGGGCATATGCCAGCTGTGGGGGGAGACCTTTTGAGCAGCCACAGACAGCTACCATCCTACAGGCTCATCAGGCCAGGGTGCGCATCTGGGAGGCCCTGAGGGAGAGTTTTTCTCAAGCACCCCAGTAACGCTTCCCAGGGCCTCCCATCTAGAGGCCTCTAGCTTGCTGCACTGTCCCTTTCCACCACAACCCTTCCCTTCGCCCCTTCCTTGACCTCTCAATAAAGGCACTTGTTTGGTTTTTAACAAAACAAACTTTGTATTTGTGTTTAAAAAAGGGGGGGAAGGGGAGCTCGGAGTGGCGTGGAGGGGCAGCTGCATGTGCCACATCAGGTGCGGGGACCTCGTTGAAGTTGGGCGGGTCCTGGGACCACAGGGAGGGTGGGCTGGAGGGTGGGCTGGAGTGGGGTCAGAGATGGCAGGGGAACAGGGGGAGGGGGCATGGGCATCACTTGGGGGAGGGGGAATGGGCATAGCCGGTAGGGCAGGAGGGTGGTAGGCAGGAGCAGCGACAGCAGCTGGGTGTGCCATCATTTCCCTCATGATGGCACAGATGCTATCGCACCATTGCATGAGCTAGTCCCACGCATGGTTCCACCATTCTGCATCCTCACGGATCTTCTCTGCCAAGATCTTCTGCATGTCACGCAGTACGCTGATATGCTGCTGCATCAGGTCTTCATGATCCCTGGCATGCTTTCAGGGCCCCCAGGCTCTGGTGGTGGTCTCAGTTGGTGTGGCTCGCCCCTCAGTCCCAACTGGTCCACCTGTGGAGAACACAAAGAGGAAGAGATGGTCAGTCATCCATGTAGACACTGTCCCTGAGGCCGTGCCCTCCTCTGTGAGCAGCGACCAACAGTCCTCGGGCAAGAGGAAGGGGATGTCCTGGGAGCAAGGCCATGTGTGGCCTGCACAGCAGGCCCTGTCTCACAGGGGCCCGAGGTGCCCAGGGGACCATGCTGCCTGCTCCCCTCTCCCCCTAGCCCATAGACAAGCAGGCAAGGGAAGTGTCTGGCCACAGTGGGATCCCCTGTGGGTGGCAGAGGAGCCTGGGCCTCCCTGGGTCCTACATACACACCTGTGCCTCACAGCGCTGCTGGCGGGAGTGGGTGCTGACTTGCACATGCAGGCATGCCCATGTGCTGTGTGCGGCACTCCTCAGTGTGTCTGGGGTCATGGTTGCATCCTTGTGCTGGAAGGGCGTCTCTCCTCCCCACCCCCTGGCCAGACATGTGTGGCCTCCCCTGAGCCTGGGAGCAGGATCCCGGGAGTGCTCAGGGGCTGCCTGCTGAGTCCGAGTGGCACATAGTAATGATTTGATGCAGTTCCTGGTAGTATAGGCAGGTGTGGGGTCCTGCCCCAGAGCACGAACTATGCTCTCTGGCCCTCATGTATCTCTGGTGGAGCTCTTTGACCTTACTCTGGACCTGTTCCACGGTCTGGGGTGGGTGTCTGTGTTCCACCAGAGACTCGGCCATCTGGCCATAAATGTCGGTGTTCTGCCGCTTGGAGCGGAGGTCCTGGAGTGTCTCCTCCTCGCCTCACAGCTCGAGGAGGGACAGGATCTCTGCTCTGGAACAGGAGGGTGCCTACCTCTCGGTCCCCCTGGGTGGGTCTTGGAAGCCCTGGGGTTGCTCCCTGTGAGGGCCAGGGGGCTTGAGGCTGGGACATGTTGACAATGCCTGTAGGAAGGAGAGCTCCGTGGTCAGGGTGCTGCTCCCAGGCCGGCTTCCTGCCACAAGATTTGTCCAGGGTTCCTGCAGCTTTAAGAAGGGCCAGGAGATAGGAACTATAGAGTTGTGATTACTTTGGATGGAGTGGCCACCAGACCACCTGTGTTATTTCCTGAAGGCTTCTTCTTTCAAAAGAAAACCCTCTTCCCCGTCCACACACGCCTTTTTCTGAAAGAGCTCGTTCGGAAAAAGGCTTTTTCCTCATAAAAGAGGTTTACCAATGTCGGAAAAACTCCTCTGCTCTTTCAATTTTCTTTCAAAAGAACGTGATTGCAGTGTGGACGTAATTTAAGTTTTTTTGGAAAAATGACTGTTTTTTCGGAAAAAAACTCTGTAGTGTAGACATACTCAGAGTGAGAAATACAACAGCTAATGTAACTACTTCAGGTGGTAAATTAATCAGTAATGACCAAAGTAAATGTGAAGTAGTAAAAATAATTCTCAGAATATTTTTACAATCAGGTGCTTCAGTTCTCCAGATCCTGAATTTGTATTCACAGGTCAGCATGTAAGCACTTATCCTGCATTTGGTGCTCAGGTGCAATGTTATGGATATCCTACAAAGAAGCCCTGCCTATAAAAGAGCAGTTAACAACTCTGAATTATTAACAGTTAACAACTATCTTACCTATCCACTGGAAGGTTGTAGGAAAGAAGATGTGGAGCAGGGAGAGAAGAGAAGGAGTAATTTCTGAAGTTCATGTCTCAAACCTCTAACTTTGAGAGACCCTTGGAAAGAATGATAGGATAGTTGAACCTCTAGATCAGTAAGGGTATGTCTGCACTGCCACCCCTAGTTCGAACTAGGGTGGCTAATGTAGGCATTCGAACTTGCAAATGAAGCCCGGGGATTTAAATATCACGGGCTTCATTTGCATGTTCCCAGGCGGGCGTCATTTTTAAATGCCCGTAGTTCGAACTACCTGCCCACGGCTACACGTGGCATGGACTAGGTAGTTCGAATTAAAGCTCCTAATTTGAACTACCGTTATTCCTCCTGCGAGGAATAAATGTTGGGATATTTAAATCCCGGGCTTCATTTGCAAGTTTGAATGCCTACATTAGCATTAGTATGTAGACATACCCTATGTCCTTATCCCACTTAAACTGCCAAGAAAGATGCCAATTACTGTGATGCCTTCTGTCATTGTAATACTCCCATGAAAATTTGTCCAGGAACAATTATTCCAAGAAGCTGGGATCAGGGGCTAAGAGCACAATGAGCTAAATTTGTGTTTCACATATGGATTATTACTCACAAGTATTCTGTTCTGCAAACCCTGTCAATCCATGAACTAAATAGGAGGTAGGGAAAGAAAGGAGTGTGGGTTGACTACATAAAGTTTACTTGTGCAGCTTCAATTCTTCCCCAGAAATGAGAGAGAAGCCCATAAGCCCAATCAAGAAATTGGAATGGGGTTACCCATTTTCCATTTTAGTTCATTTGCAGGGCCTTTCTCTCTCTTTCTCCCTTCCATCTTGTTCTTTCATTTTCTTTAGTCCGTTCTGAACTTTGTAGCATTTTTTACAAACATTTCCCCATAATTTAAAAGACTGCAAGATTAAAGGCTGAAGAATAAATGGAACTTGCTTTGCTCAAATTTTCAGAGAGCGCAAATAGAATTTAACACAGATGCTACAGTTGAGTAATGGCAGATCTTTCCCAGTGGATTTCAGTGTATCAAACATTTAATGTCCGGGTACAGACAAGTTAGTTAAACATTTCATACTATGCCTGCTGGTATAGGACCAGACTCTTGGCAATGCCATAGCTACTTTGCACTGCACCTCAAAAGAGGCAATAAAGTGGCTTAACCAACTTTATTCCTCCAACATAGCAGCTCTACACCTGCCTGTGCCAAGCCGTGCATGGTTTGTAGATTCATAGATTTCATGGCCAGAAATGTCTAGTCTGATCTCCTGTATAACACAGGCCACAGAACTTCCCTAAATAATTCTTCAAGCAGTTCTTTTAGAAAATCATCCAAACTTGATTTAGAAATGGTCAGTGATGGAGAATCCACCACAGTCCTTGGTAAATTGTTCCAGCTGTTAATTACCTTCTTTGTAAAAAAAATGTGGACCTTTTTTCTAGTCTGAATTTGTCTAGCTTCAATGTTTAGCCAATGGATTGCTGCTGATAGTTTCAAGAGCCCATTACTAAATATTTGTTCCCCATAAAGTTAAATATAAACTGAAGCTGAAGCTTGACAAATGATCAAGGTAAAGGCTCCAGGTAGCTGGTTGCAATGTAGAGCAGCTTGCAGTAATGGGGACTTGCTAGGTGGCCAAACAGCCTCAGGAATAGGATTCACAATGGTAACATAAAACCACCTCTGGCCTTCCTTCCCTCCAGACCCTGTGCTGAATACAGTTTGGCCCAGTAGGAGGATCCTGATTTTAATTTTGTTCAGCCAGAAAAAAAAGGCGGAAGAAGAAGAAAAAAGAATGAAAGTGCTTCCACTTTTAGGCTCTATATTTCCCCATAAATATTTATTTATATGCAGATCATTTTGTATACAGAACATTCCTGTGGCTAAATTAGTATGAATGATGCAACTGATGTATTAATTATCGGAATATCTTTAATGCACCAGCTAGTTTGGGATCATGTAACTATGCAGTAATGTTTTAAGGGCAATTCTGCAAAGAGTTGATTGTGCTCTGTTTTAAATTCCTATTGAATTCAAGGAAATTGAGGAATGTGCATTACATCACAGGATCAGGTCCTTAGTGCTCTTTTTCCAGCTTGACTAGTCACTTCAATGACTTTCAGTAAGGTGATGTAGAGGAGAAGGATCCCATTAGCAATCTTCCTCCATCTCTCCCTCCATGCAATCACATACCCCTGCCTGAGAAACTAAGCCCCCCAAATTCATCTAGATAGGATCAAACACCTTCTGCTGTTGTTCCCATGAATTTTTAATTGTTGTTAATTTCCTGCACATCATTAATTATTTGCTACTGAAGATGTGAGACAGGGAAATGCCTTTCACCCATGGGTAGTCACAAGAACGGCCCATTAATAATTACAAAAATGTTGTACTTTTAAGTTGAAAGTAAGTTTGAGCTTTTGGCGCGAAAGTCGTTTTGTTTACAGGGAATGTCTGATGCTACATCAAGGTATTGCTTCATGGAGGGCTGGGCCTCTGACATAGCTTATGCTATAGAAGAAATTATGCTGACGGGACAGTGATGCATTAGGAGATTTGGCAATTCAGAGAAACCTGTGGATGGAAATTCCCCTTTGTGCCCGCTCCAACTCTCAGAATCACCCTTAGTCCATCCAACTCCCAATTAATTTGCTCACAGTCAAGGTACTTTTGTTTTCAGTACTTCTAAAAGATACTTCAGCTAGGGTAAAAATATGCTACCTCTGGGAATTATAAACTTTACTGTATAAAATGTAAAACACGTTGGGCTACTTATTTATTTTACAGTGGTAAGAACTGAACCCTCATCTTCTCCCAGTGCCATCTTTTGTCACCAATCTTGAATTCGGAGGGCTGAGTAAGACCTGCAGAGTCTCCCATGCAAAGGTTATGGTCTGCAGGGAACAGGAATATTTTGCTGATGCTACTCTGTAGCTGCCACTGTAGGCTCCCTGCTATGGCAGTCGCTGTGGTTCTCTAGTCTATGGAAGCATGGTGGATTTTAATAATGTTGGTGGCTCTCACAGATTTTGGCCCAAACTAAAGGAGGGGCTTCTCTTCTTTCAACTCCATAATAAAGCAGATAACATAGCCCTATGTCTTATTCTTTACAAAATTATGCAGCAGAATTCTAGAAAACAATCATCAGTTCATAGATTTTATCACTAGACAGGACCATTAGATCAGATCAACTAGCTAGAGTGGTCTCCTGTATAAGACAGGCCACAGAATTTCACACTTTTGTCCCTCGTTTGATCCAAATAACTTTTGTGTTTGAGGGCAGGTCTATACTATGGGACAATGTCAACCTAAGGTATGCAGCTCCAGCTACCTAAATACCATAGGTGCAGTCGTGTCTTAGGTCAAGTTGCCACGGGGTCTCCACTTTGAGAAACTCTCCTGTCAATTTTTCCTTACGTTTCTTATTCTAATGGAGTACTAGAGTAAGTGAGAGAGCGATCAGTGGTTGATTTAGTGGGCCTTTATTAGACTCTCTAAATCAACCACTGCATTGATTGCTGCTCTCCTGATAAGTATAGACATGCCCTGACTAAAGCATTTTTTCCAGAAAGGCATCCAGTCCTGAACTGAAGAGAACACTTCCCTTGGTAGTTTGTTCTGAAGGTTAATCACCACTCACTGCCAAACATGTGTCTCCTTTCTAATTTGAATCTTTACTTCACAAGCACTTAATCATTATCCTAAGCATGAATATATATTCAAAGCGAAGATTGACTTATTACAGGATACTGCTCTCCCCTAAACCTTTATCTATCTTGGATTTTACTTTGGCAAAGAAAAAGCCCTCCCTGTAAATATTTTCATTAGATGCTAGCCCCATATTTGTTGTAGAGAAGGTGAAGTGTAATGTGTCTGCCTTAAGATTTCACAAGATAAGAAATGCATGGTTAAGGCTAAAGTTTCATTCTTAATTCACCCTTTTATTAAGGGAGTTGATTAGTTTGAGAGTTTGGCAGTGTTAGAAAGCATAACCACTAGAGATAAGGGCCTGTAAACTCTTCCCTGAAAACTGAAGGCTAGCAGAGCTGAACAGTTCGTTACAGAGACAGAGCTCCTTTAGGCATGATCCAAGATGAATTTATTTATAGTCACCACCCATAACATGTTCCTAAAATCAGAATTGCACTCCATAAACAAATGTGGTTCTAAAAGATTGTCATGACCTATGTCTATACAAGAAATTGTAAAGAAATAACAAGTAAAGAATGAATGCTATGAAGCTTTTGGGACCTCTGTTATGCCAATATATATGTTTGATATATATATATATATATACATAACCAATCCATATAACCGTATCTGGAAACAGAAGTCACAGAAGTCATATAGTGATGTGGGTTTGAGTGTTTTTGTTTAATAAACCAACAATCCAACATTATCATCACACCAATGGCTTCAGCTGAGAGGATGGTATACAGAGGGACATTCTGGTAATATTGTTCATAGTTGAGGTGTTCCTAAGTTTGTTCAGTGGAGTATAACAAAATGAGTATCTCCATGGCAGGTATAGCTGACCTTTGACCTTAGTGAATGAGTGGTTCCAGATTTTTCCCAAAGGTTGATGATCCTCCAACTCTATACATTCTCTTTTCTGGTGTTAAAAAAATACTACTAGTCCATTCAGCGGTAGCAGACAAAGACTCTGGAGGCTAATGGTGCATAGTACAGCTTCTCCTCAGAAGAAACCAATAAAAAGTAAGGGCACTATGCACTTAAAATAGATATATGTATGGGCATTTCCCCCTGCATAAAATTTTGAAGAAACAACAAAGAGGACTTTCTCTGAAAATTTAGCTCTAACGGTTTAAATTGGGTAAGCAGGTGGTGTACAGTGACAGCAATTTTTTTATGATGACCAATATTGTCTCAGTGTTACCACATGCCTGTTTGTGTCTCCAATTGTTTTCTTATATTTAGGCCTGGTCTACACTAGAAACTTCTCCATGGATCATCACCCTGTAGTGGTGGAGAAGACACTAGAAAATTAGGTCAATTTAACTATATTGGTCAGGGGTATGAAAAATTCACCCCCCGATCAGTATAGTTAATCTGACTTGTGTCTCCATGTAGACAGCGCTAGGTCCAAGGAAAAATTCTTCTGTTGCTCTAGCTCAGCAGTGGGCAAATACCAGCCCATAGGCTGGATCTGATTTGCCTGGGTTAGCCCCGGCGAGCTGCCGCCACCACTGTATTTACCTGCGCCTCTGGAGGTACAGGTGCTTGCAGCTTCTGTTGGCTTCAGATCGCCGTTCCCAGCCAATAAGAGCTGTGGAAACGGTGTGGACTGGGACACCGCTTCCCACAGCTTCCATTGGCTGGGAACGGCAATCCATGGCTAACGGGAGCTGCGATCACCCCATAGCTGTGGAGGCCCGTACAGTGATGGCAGCTTGCCAGGGCCTACCCCTGGTGAACTGCTGCCATCTTATTGCCCATACCTCCTCTAGCTAGTGCCTCTTGGAGAGGTGAATTATTTACGCCAACAAGAGAATCCTTCTTGTTGGTATAGGTAGTATCTACACCGAAGTGCTACAGCAGCATCACTGTAACATTGTAAGTGTGACAAGGCCTTAAACTGTAAGATCATTAGGCAGGAATTGTCTTTTGTTCTGTGTACCATGCCTAGCACAATGGGCCTCAGTCCGTGAGGGAGGCCCCTATGCATTATTGCTGTATAAATAATTATAATAATTCAGTTACTTGGGCTATTGAAAATATGCTGAGGACTGAACTAGTCTCTGGCTTCCTGTAGGCTTACAGGACAAAAAGATGGATTAACACCAATGTGGCTACCCCCATCTTGTATATGCAGAGCTTTTGCTGTTCATGAAAATTTAGCTTTTACTCTGAAATATACATGCATTACGACTTCTGGTGCTTGTGATGGACAGCTGGCATTCCTGTTTATCAGCTAATGACAAAGTTTGTGCCTTTCTTGAGTTTTATGAGTCAGATTTTTCAAAAATTGGCAGCTAAATTTTGCACGTACTCAATTGTAGGTGTGCCCATTGGTGAGTGTAATGACTAAATTTGCACTTGTAAGCAGGCATTTTTGTGTGCCAGTACAGTAATCCTGTACCTAATGAGTACCTTAGTATGTGCAAGTACAGTAACTATGTTCACAAATGAATATACATGCAAATATGCACGTGCAGAGTTAGAGGGTTAAACCTGCCTGAAAATTTAGCTCTTCATGTTCAATGAACATTTTTATTTGTTTCGGTGTGAATAGCTTATGTCCCATAGGAGATAGCAAAATGCATTGTTTAATGATCAGCATAACATTATCAAATTCATTAGTTGTTGGCAAAACTTATTTCTTCCAAAATAGAAGCTGGAATCTTGCAACCAGACTATTTATCTCTCTTTAGGGACTGGGGGGTTAATATCTGATAGCTCATAACATCTTTATTATAATGCATTTATAATGATTTACTGGAATGATTCTATAACTAAGTATCTCATGTGAAAGCCTAGATCTGGCATGGAATAAAATGTCATATCCTTGGGTAGCTCTAGGGAAAATAAGGCCTCAACCAGTTTCCCTGTATGTCTGCAGACTGTAATAAGGATAAGGGTAATTGCATTAATGTCAATTAAGCTATTAATAATGCTCATCTTGTCATTCCTAAATATAGTAGTCAGTCATATATATGTTACTGTTGCCTCTAAAGACTATACATAAATGAGATCATGGTTTAACTATGCTTTGAAATCTGGCCAACAGCCAGTCTTATATCTCTTGTATAATATTTTTTTTGGAGGAAAAAATTAACTCTGCTACTTAAACAATATAATGTACTACTTGTATGTTGCTAATTGCCCCCATCTTAATTGCCAACTCCTGGCTCATTTTCACACTCCCAGTGTGCCAGAAGGCATGCTTTTTATTATTTTCAGCCTTATCTCTTAGGATGCTTGGTGATGGCTGTCAATGAGGATCTTCAAAAGCAACACGGCCAGCATCCCTCCACCCCAAATCAAATGTCGTCTCTATTCATTAGTTCAAGTTTCCTGTGTGATAGTAGCACTGCTAGATGTGGACTGTCACTGCTCGCTTGCTGCTACTGAACACATTACATTGGCTGCCTTTGTCACGTGAAATTGTATTTTAATGATATTTATTTAATAAGATTGTTAATTTGTCTTTAGTAAACTTATAGCTAGACAGTTTGAAGACAGACGCCTGCTTTAATGCACATGGACACACAATCCCCATAAGCCACACACAGATCTAAATTTAAAACAATTGCTGGAAACTGACACAGTCATTTAATAAGACAGAGGGCTAGTTGGTGGATTGTGTAGTGCTCTGGAGACTGTGCCTGAATGCCCAACATCATCTGTTATAGCACACAGCAAAGGGGTAATTAGCAAATCTTCAGGACTCGATGAGTTACCGAAGAGGGTCACTCTAAAAGTTGGGCTGTCCCCCAGGGAAAAGAGTAGGGAAAAAGGAATGACAGAAATGCAGGAAGAACCTTTCCGTGTTAGATCATGATAAATGACAGGCCCTGGCCAGTTCCCACAGGAGGACAGAGAGAAGTTCCATTGTAATCCGACTTCCAGTGGCAGGTGAAGGAGGGAAGAGAGGATGTGTGTATGTGGGGGGAAGGGACAAGAATGGGAGGAGGGGAATTGAATATGAGACCTGAATTGCTTGTGAATACCAGTTATATTCTAATGCTGTTCAGTAGTGCATCATCCTCCAGAGAGCCCTGAATAAGGTTATTATAGGTGAAGTCATTTTTGTAATAAAGTTGGCTGTAGCTCTAGGTCATAAATCATGAGCTGTTCTAGTAAAAATGATCAAACATTCCTCTCTTACCTCACACTCGCCTTCCATTAAATACTTTGATTTGGCTGCAAATTACCATTGAATCTAAAAGGGAAAAATTAAAGGGAATAGGCAATTCCTTTAGCCCTATAAAGTACAATGAATTTGCCGTCTTGGATTATTTTCTGATAGTGGCCAAATGGATTCTCCCTCCATAAGGAAAACACAGTTCCAATGTGCCAATTAACTTTTGCCCCTTGTTTTAATTGATTCTTTACCACAAGGGTTTAATACTTCTCCAACTGGTATATAAATCAGCCTTTAGATGGGCCATTTAATGCAACTTTAAATATGGTGCATTAAATACAATAGAGCCAAGTCTTTGCTTAACTTTTACCCCTTTCTATGCTCAGACAAACTCCTGATGAAGTGAGGATTTGTCCCCAAATAAGTGAAGTGTTAAAACATCAAAACTGGCAGGGGGGAAAAAAAACCTGGCATCTCTTTCAAGTCTATTAGTTATTTTAGGAAAAGGACAGTAAAATAATAATATCTCCTAGTCCTTTGCTAAGTCGATCACCTGTAAGTTGGGATAGTAGGGACTGTTACGAACAAAACAAACCACATGGGTGGTTTAATTTCTTTCATAACTTCTCTGTTTAAATAAGGGGCCAATGCAGAATGAAAAAATGAATGTTATCCTATGCAGCGCATTTTGAATGCAATCGGGCAGAAAGGAGTTCCTGGGCCCTTTGGCGGTTATAAGAGGGGAGATAGTGTGATCAGTATAGCTCAGTGGCTGCAGAGCAGAAAATGAAGATTGTAAAAACGTCACATAAAGAAAAAATGCACAGTGGATTCATTTTGCAATGCTCATAATTCAGTAATGCCTTTAAGTAGCTAGAAGAAATATAATAAATGTTTTTCCACAACATTGATCATACTGTATCAGAGGAAATATTAGTGTGCAGGGAGCCATGATTATGCTGGCAGTAATTCTCAGTACAGAAAACTACTAGAAGATGGGGCCCTTTATGGGCTGAACTTTTATTGGCTGCAGTTATTTACCTTTAAGAATACACCTAATACATTGGTCCTGTAGCTAAATATTGTTCTGAAAACTCAAACAAGCAACTGTCGGTAAATCAGAAACCCTGCCACCATTTAATAGAATTTATATTTTTTCTGCGGATGCTCTGATATGTTCAGGGATACAAAAAACAGCCAATTGACCATGTAAAAATGATAGAAAGCTTGTAAACCAAGTTCTTCTTCTGTGTTGTAAGGTCTGGATTTGGTCCGACAGGTTTATTGTGTATGATTCCATCATACTGTCTGGAAGTATTAAATATCCCTTAAAAATTAATGGATTATTAGATTACTCAATATAACAAAATACTTGGTTATCTGAAGAGTGTAAGAAAACATAAACAGACTGCTATGGGCTTCTTATTTGTGAGGACGGGCCTGGATTTTGGAATTTTGAGGAAAATGTGAGTACTAATTCCCTAACCAGAGACTGTTGCTCCCTCTGGAGGGTAGGGGCTTGATGTTCTGATGAAGGCAGTATGACCCACCCCTCCGAGAAGGAGTGTGTTGCATGGCTCAGCAACAATCTTTGTAGCTGAGTAAGGAGCTGCATGGCAAGGCTCCAAATGGAACCCCATCCAGCCTGCCTCAGTGTCAAATTGTGGCGGCCACAACATGGGACTTCAAGCAAGGGGAAGGGAGATTGAAGTGAGGAAAAACAGAACGCGTTCAGGGCTCCTTTGGAATACAGAAGACTCCCTCCCCTATTCCTGGAGGGAAAAAGAGAGAACTGCAGTAATGGTAACTTACTGGGACTAAGGTTTAAAGTGTTGAACTCTGTTCCCCTCTCCCTACACATGTGCAGCTCCTCTTGGTGGGAATGAGATTAATTTATTAGCGTGTAGAAATAATGATCTCTCCAGCTGTCAGTTCTTGCTCATGCCAAGCCCCAAATAGAGCGACTGGAGACTTTGTGTGCCAAGGAGTGCAGAATTGAATTCTAGTTTCTATTTTTGGGATCCCTAACATAGACTGTTTTGTGTATCATAGGCACAGAAATGAGTACATATTATTATATTGCGTCTCCGATTTAGCAAAGCATTTAAGCATGGATATAACTTTAAACACATGACTAGTCCCATTCACTTCAACGGGGTTAGTCTCATGCTTACGATTATGCATGTGCTTAAGTGCTTGGCTGAATGGAGGCCTAAATCACAAGACTTCCTGCCATGTTCACATTATTTAGGCATTACAGGGCATGTGAGGTGCAGCTTCAGCCTTTGAACAGTTGGGATTGGATTGGTTTTCTCAGCAGAAGTGTATGAGAGATCCTGATATGGTTGTTTCTCTGAGCTAGTTTGCCTTCTTCAGGGCTGATTTCAACAGCAATGGTACTTAAAGTGGTATAATTCCATATTGTGCAGCTGCAGTATGTAGCCATATAAATATAAACATCTTATACTGAGAGCTCAGTGGAGCTCTGGAGAAACCTTGTTTGCAGTTGCCCAAACTCTCCAAGGCTAGGAGGAAACATTTCCTTTGGGAAAGTAAGCGGATGGGGAAAATGCCCTTTGCAGGAGGGATTTTGCACCTGCCTCTGGAGTATGCGACCTTTAAAATCTAATGGAGTCACTTTGGAAAGGCAAGGGAAGATCATACGATGCAAATGCCTTCAGACTAGAAACACCTTTTAAAAAGATGAGCTGAAATATTTCTTTCATTTCATACATTAAAATGTCCTCTCCATGTCCTGAAAGAGATGGTAGTAGTCCTTTTTGTCAGTCCCTCCCACAATTCTAGTATGGGGTAGTTGTTTGTGCAGAGGGCTATAGGTCTGGACCAAAATACCTTCTAATCTTTTTTCCAACCATCTGTGGAATAATTTTTTTTACATTCACTGAGGCATGTGCATATATGCCCCACCAGAAGGAAAAAAAATACACTAGCTGTGGGCGCTTTGCTAATCAGCTGGGCATAAATCAAATCTCTTCTACGTGACCACACGAGTACACAACTTACAGTGAACACTGGTCAGGACTACTTTACCTGTTTCGTGGCAGCATTGCTAACTTGCTGCATGGCTTTGGGCAAGTTGCTTACCCTTTTCTGTGATTCAGTTTATCCTTCTTTAAAGTGGGTATAATGACATGTCACATCGGGCTGCTTTGTGAGACTTAACTGATTAAAAACGTTTGTTTATTTGTGTTGATACCACCAAAAATTCCCTTCAGGCCCTGGAAGTAATCTGGGTAGAATTTTATAGCATATATTTTTTTTTCTTACAAATTTTGTAAAACAAGGATCTGTATAAACAAGGATCTATATAAACAAGGTATGGTAATAATAACTTATTTCTATATAGTGCTCCAGAAAGGATATCTCTTTGCATTAATCTGTGTGTGTATATTATGCAATAATAAGGGCTTTTCAAATCCAACAATCAAAAGCACTGTATTAGTGCAAAGTGGTGGTGGTGTTATCATTTGAAAAGACCTCCTTTGCCACAGAAGACAAGGAAGGGGGTGGTATTTTTGTTTCCTAAAGCAGAAGACCTAAATGTCAATTAGTCTCCAGATTAGTCACTGAGATTCAAGCTGAGAGGTCGAATTTCAGATAGTAAGAGCCCTGGATTATTTCTGTGAATGTATGCAATTCTGCATTTTGTAAAAGTACTAGGGGACTGCGCCCACTGCTCTCTATACTTGCCAACCCCTCCTCTCTGGCGGCTTTTGCAGCCAGAGAGCATGAGAGCGTGATGACATCATTCTGTCGTGTATCACGGGAAACTTTTTTTATATAGAGAGATTATATACCAAGAGTGTAATTCTTCTGTCCATGTGGCAGATCGCCTCCTCCACCCCACACATTACTGAGAGGAACATAAAGCCAGATTTGTAAGGTTAAAATGTGGTAAAAAAGTGGACACAGAATTTTGTAGCAACTCAATGACATATTCTTGTACTGATGCACTCTAGTTAACATTTGCTCTGAATCCAGGTTGCAGCCTTGAAAAAGAGCATTTATTTTATTCTAAATGATAATGTCTGAAATATTCCTAAGGAATGTACAAGTGAGTAGTCTAAGCAGCCGCTAGATGGCACTGTTGCATATATCTGGCAGTAAAAAACTTACCTCTTAAAGACCACAGTTGGAAAATAACAGTATGGGGTCTTAAGTGTAGTTGTTTTGTGAGTAATTACTAAAACAAACTGTGCCACCATGATGCAGTCTTACAGCAAGATGGAATATGTAAAAACTTGTGTCTATTGCACACATTAGTAAAACTGGAAATATGTCTTTAATAATTTACACCTTTGTAGTGTCCTGTCACGCATTTCTAAAAGCAAAACGGGGGAGACCTCTTATTCAGACAGTGATTTTTAATATTTTCCCTCACTTAAACTGGAAAGCTTGCAAAGATCTGATATAATTATTTTCATCCATAGAAAAACTAATAGAGGAAAGAGACTTAAGAGCAATGATATCTTAGTTAGGCCAATACATTTTTTTTACTAGATATGCAGGTGTCAGTTAATTTGCAAAACTATGAATGCATTCAAATCTCCTTTTCTTAACTTTTTAAAAATTATAGCAACAATTTTAATTTAATATAATTGGGTTTTCCAAGATAGTGAAACAAAAGTAGGGCCTGTCTACTGTATGGGTTTTGCTATTACAGTGAGGAACAGGAAGTGGCTGATACCCAGAAATTTGTTCAAAATAGAAAAACTGTTTGCTCTTCTCTTTATTTAGAAACTAGCAGATGTACGCAACGTTGCTTGGGCCTTTAAGTGAAATGTGTTTGAAGTTTGTTTAGAAAATAAAAGGAAAATGTACATGCTTTATTTAAATTATTGTATTCTTCAAAAATGAAGGAAACAAGAAGTTTGTATTAATAAAAGAAGGAAAGTGATTCATACATTAGACAGCTTGTTGGTAGACAGTATTTGCAATGTTCTGACTTTTGCTAGAATAAAAAGGGGGTGGGGGTGCAGTATTGAGGATAGAGGGCTGCGAGGGTTTGCGGGAGGGGCTCGGGGCTGCGGTGGAAGGTATTGCAGTGAGGGTGGGGTCGGAGTCAGGACAAGGAGGTAAAGGGCTCAGGCTCGGGGGTGGAAGTGCTGGAGCAAGAGCAGGGGTTGGAGGGCTCAGAGTTCAATGTGTGGAGGGGCTCAGGGCAGGATTGGAGGTACAGGACTCAGGGCAGAGAGCTCAGGGTAGGGGGCTGGGAGTGGGGAGCTCCTTGGCTGATGGATCCTTCCAGGGGGTGGGCATAGCTGTGGGGGCCAGCCCCAGCCTCCAACTTATCTATGGGAGGTGGGAGGCTGAGGCTCTGTGGGCCAGCCCCGGCTTCCAGCTGCCACCTGGCCTCCTGCTTGTTTTGGGGGCAGCTGGTCAGTCTCCTGCTGGTGCAGCTGCCCCCAGTGGTCATTGTGCAATTTAACTGTTCCTTGCACTTGCTGCCCCCAGTATCGCTGTCCTTCGGCTCAGCCCCCTCTCTTTCCATGTTATGGAAAACAATCCCTCCCAGGTATCCCATTTTCCTGGCACAGCCAAACCCTGACCTTGCTTTAAGTTAAGATAAGAGGATGCTGCATACCAAATTGGTTGTCCTAACTCTTACCATTTAGGAGGAGTTCTTGAACAAATGGACTTGCAGGCAGACAGACAGATGGATTCACAGAGAGACACAGAAACGCTGTAATATAGATTACCAGAAATTTCATATCAGTAGTTTTTCAAGCTAGGCTTTCTCTTTTTCCTGAACCCCCCAACCACCAGCCCCCCTTTTAACTTCCTTGCATGTTTATCAGTACAGAGCTGTTAGCACTGTTTATATAGGATTATTGGACTAGATTTTACCTATGGGATTAGATTCTGTTTTTATAAATTATCACAGAACTGTGTTGCCTGCCATCTATGGGATGCTTTGATCCAAAAGTTTTAGTCATTGTTTCCACATTTAGGGGCTGGAATGTACATCAAAGAAATGGGTGTACTGAATTTACTGAATGCCAGAGCAGTACAATAACATACAAAGGATATAAGCAAATCCCCAAGGCAAAATGTGCTGCCAAATCTTGCACATAATAGAAGTACTAAAGTGACAGTCTATCTTTGACAAATGCATAATGATATCAATGCCAAGGGAAGGAACTAGCATACTGAAAGGTGAATAAAAGAGTTGGGAACAATTCACTGCATTTACACATTTCCTCAGTGTGTTTTCACACAAGGAAGGCAGATGACACAAATGCATTAGGTAATCATCAGAGAGGACCAAAACTTGCCAAGATTTTTATACCAACCTGGCTCTTCCTTTGACGGAAACCCCACAGTTAAAAACAAAACATTGTTAGAAATAATTCCTCTTTAGGAAGAATAAAAAAAGTTAGCCACTAGGTAAATTAAATGGTTAATTGGTTATTTCTTTGGCAAGTTCAAATTTAATGCCCATATGGTATTTGCAATAAGCAGTTCTCCTTCCTTGGCTGATGCATTCGAAAATGTTTCGAATAGTTCGTAAATGAAAGCTTTGGGTTCCACATATATACACTAGCCTTTCCACAGCTATGGAGTAGCAGGGTAACTTAACTGCTATCACCATTAGAACCACAACAGGTTCTAATTACAATCAGGTTCTCCTACGAACATCTGAAATCTACTTGTTAAAGCCAGATCACAACACTGCAGCCATGCTTTCATCATTTTGGGGGCCCTCTCAAGTAGGGGGCCCAAGGTCATCTGAGTGGCTCCAGAGAGGCGGCAATGCGGGAACATTGGTTATTCAAGGCAGGTAGAGTATGGGAAAGTCCTGTGTGCTCTTTGCAGAGAAGAAACTATATTCTTTCCCACTTCACCCCTGACTTTCCTGTACTTTAACACCTTATTTGCTCATATAGGCATTAAGTATTTTCTTGGGAGGTGGCATATTGAGCTGGGAAGTGACAAAACTTTACTATTGTTTCATAGCAAAGATATTTCTATAATGTAAGATAGTCCGTTATTGTGAAAAATTTTCTCCTGTGTTCGATATAGTTCTGCTCATCAGAACTTTTCATAGTGATCTACGCTGGCATATATTTTACTGGTCTTTTTATTTCATGACGACTTCTCTCTACTTAAATAATTGAATGATAAAATTAGCTTTTATTTGAGACAGTCAGAGTTGGGTCTTTTCAATGGAGAACAATAATTGATAGGTGTCTTGGAGAAAAACTGACCCTTTGAATAGGAGAAAACATGGAAAGAAGTAATTTTTGGTATTCAAAGCTTTCGGCATGATGGAAATTGCAATCACTGCTCTCTCACCAGAACCACAGATGACTTAGTGCTGCCAGACAGTGTCGGGGAAAACAAAATGCCTTGAAAGTTTTGAGGTTTGGTTGCAGCTACTTTATTGGAAGTCTCAGCAGAAAGACCCAGGATTAAATGGGGGATCTTGGATGATCCACTCAGATGATCCATGCAGATGATCCTGCATCCTGCTTCAAAGACATTTTAACACAAGACTTCAAAGAGAAACCTCTGAACTGTCATTCATGCTTAAATTTGACACTTTACGACTGGGCCTTAACAAAGATGCTAATTATCTTACCCATTACAAAGATAGCTTCCACAATTATCACCTCTAATATCATTAGCTCATAGACATTAACCTCCCCCCCCTCATCCCCCCCTCCTGTTCTGAAATTTGATTTGTCCTTTTTATATGTGTTCACTTTTTTTTGATTGTATCCCTTTGGTATATATGGTCATGCCAATTTTCTTCCACAATTTGATCTGAGGAAGTGGGTCTGGCCCACAAAAGCTCATCACCTAATAAACCATCTTGTTAGTCTTTAAAGTGCTGCATAGTCCTGTCTTTTGTTTCAGCCAGACCAGACTAACACGGCTACATCTCTGTTACTATTCAGTCCTTTAAGTTTGAGTTGCACTGTATTGATAGGGCAAAACCTGCATAACGGCTGTCTGTGCTGTGTCTTTATTGTAGCCAATAAGAAGACGTCATTCCTGAGAGCCAGGCTGGCATTTTTCAAAAGAATTAACTTCTGACCCACAATTCAAGGCATCTGCTCCCCCATTCTTTCCCAAAATGAGATTTAGTGCACAGGCATTTCTTTCTGTGGGTATGTCTAGACTACATAGCTCTGTCGACGGAGCCATGTAGATGAGTTTACTAGACATAGGAAAATGAAGCGGCGATTTCAATAATATAAATAAAAAACATGTTAGTGTGCCGATCAGCTGTTTGGCGGCACAGCGGGCAGTCTGACGCGTTACAGCCGATAACGGAAGCCTTTGTCAACCGCTCCGCTATGCCTCGTGGAATGAGGTTTACCGGAGCGGTCGACAAAGGCTTCCGCTGTCGACCGTGGTGCGCCCACACTGCCCGCCAGCTGTGCCGCCAAACAGCTGATCGGCACAGCGCGCGGCCATTTTGATAAACGGCGCATTATTTAAATCGCCGCTTCATTTTCCTATGTCTAGTAAACTCATCTACATGGGTCCGTCGACGGAGCCATGTAGTCTAGACGTACCCTGTCACTATCAGAAATACATGCAAGTGGGGGATGACAGCTATAACTAGGTATAAAGTTTTTGCAGTGCTACTCTTGGACCTTTTGGTACACTGTGACTATGTCTAGACTGCAGGTTTTTTGTACAATGAGCTTTTTGTGGAAGAGATCTTCCGCAAAAAGTTCTTGCACAAAAGTGCGTCCATACTATTGGGAGAGAGCAGAAAGGCAGAAGACTATTGTCTCTCAGACCCCCCAGTAACTCTCCCCAGGGCCTCCCCAATAAGGGCTTCTGCCTTTCTGCTCTCCCTTCTCCCTCTCACTCCCTCTCTTGCCCCTTCCCTGACCTCCCAATAAACACACCTGTTTGGTTTGAACTAAAAAGGAGTGCTTCTTTATTGAACGTGAGGAGAAGGTGGGCAGGGGGAAGGGGGATATCTGAACTGGGAGGGGGAAACAGGACTGGGAGGAGTGGTGGGGCGGCTTGCGGTGCCACCTCGGGTGCGGGGACCTCTTCGGGGTCGGGTGTGTCTGGAGACCAGAAAGGGGCGGTAGGAGGGGCAGCTAGATTGGGGTCAGTGTTGGCAGGGGGGACAGGAGGAAGTGCCATAGGCATCACTTGGGGAGGGGGCATGGGCATTGGGAAGGGATGGAGCAGAGGTGTGGCAGGGGGAGGGATGGGAGGCATAGCAGGATGACCAGACGGATGGGCAATGGCCATAGGAGGGGGGGCAGGAGGGTGGAAGGTAGGAGCAGCGGCATCAGGTAGGTGTTCCCCCCCGCAGGACATGATGCCGCACATGGTGTCACCCCGCGCCATCATGTCAGTCCATGCACGCTCCCACCATTCCAGGTCAGCACTGAGCCTGAGCTACAGGGTGTCATGTATGTCAGCAGGACGCCGACTTGTTGCCGCATGAGGTCCTCTGGCACCCTGGCTCATCTGTGGGTCCCCCAGACTCTGGCAGGTGGCTACAGCGGTGGTGTGGCTGGGCCCTCCATCCTGGGTGGTCCAGCTGTGGAGAACACACAAGAGGGAGAGACTGTCAGCCCTCCCTGCACACACACTCCCTGAGGCCGTGCCATCCTCTGTGAGCAGTGACCACACCAGTCCATGGCCCGCAGGAGGAGGATGTCCTGGGCCCATGTGTGGCCTGCACAGCACGCCCCGTCTCACAGGGGTCCCGATGTGGCCAGAGGACCGTGGTGTCCCCTTCTTTCCCCACACACACACCATGGCCAGGCAGGCAAGGGAAGTGTGCGGTCACAGTGGGATCCCTTCATGGGTGGCAGAGGAGCCGTGAGCAGCCTGGCCCTCCCTGGGGTCTGCACACACAGCTGCGGCTCGCTGGGCTGTCTGTGGGAGCAGCTGCTGCCTCGCATGTGCAGGCATGCCCGTGTGCTGTGTGCAGCACTCTGGGGTGTGTGTGGAGTCATGCCTGTGCCCTTGCAGCTAGCCTGGTTGCAGCTGGGTGCACCCCCTTCCCCACGCGTGAGGTTGGCAGCAGGATCCCGGCCATGTTCAGGGGCTGCCTGCTGTGCTCGCGTGCCACACCCTCCTGCTGCACGTAGTTGCACGTGCACAGACTCCAGCACCATGGGCCGAGCAGCCCAAGCTACACTGTGCCCCCTGCTCCCTGTGCACCCACCTCCCCTGCTCTGTGTGTGTGTGTGTGTGTGTGTGTGTGTGTGTGTGTGTGTGCCAACTCACCTGAAGATCCCTCCCAGGCACTCGAGGTGGCCTGGGAGAAGTCCTGGCTTGAGGTGACCGACTCGAGGGACAGGGTGACGGTCCCTGGCTCCTGCTCCTGTTCCTCCTCCTCCTCCTCCTCCTCCTCTGGCTGGGGCTGGACCTGGCCCTCCCGCTTAGCCTCAGGGGTGACCTCTGGGCAGACGATCATTGGGGTGTCCAGGCTGGAGTCCACCATGATGGGGGGGGAAACGTTTCCCCACCCTGCAAGATGTGGTGGAACTCACTGTAGTAGGGGCAGGTGAGCTCGCTGTAGTAGGGGCCCTGCGCTCGGTGGCCCTGACAAACCCCTGGCGAAGCTCCTTCATCTTTGACCGGACTTGCTCCATGGTCCAGGCAGTGTGACCTCGCTCCACCAGGGATACAGCCATCCGGGAGAAGATCTCTGCATTCCTCCTCTTGGCGCAGGCATCCTGGAGTGACTCCTCCTCGCCCCACAACTCGAGGAGGGTTGTGATTTCAGGGCCACTCTAGGTGGGGGCATGCCTTTTTGTCCCCCTGGAGGGACCAAGGGGGTCTCGGAGAGCTTGGTGGTCTGCCATTGTGGCTGAAGCAGAGCCCCGCAGTGAAGGCACCTGGCTCTCTGTGAACTTCCTGCCACAAGGCTTGTCCAGGGTGCCTGCAGCTTTAAGGGGAGCCAGCAGACAGGAACTATAGAGTTCTGATGAACTTGGCCGGAGTGGCCAAGAGGCCACCTGTTTTTTTTTCCTGGAGGCCAATTCTTGGGCAAAACCCCCTGCTGAGCATCCACACACACCTTTTTGCACAAGAACTCTTGCGCAAAATGGAGTTATTCCTCATAGAAAGAGGAATACCTATACTGCAAAAAGCGCTCTGTTCTGTCAATGTACTGTAAATTTTCTTGCACAAAAACACGCTTGAGATGTGGACACTCTGTGGGTTTTTGCGCAAAAACGGTGGTTTTTGTGCAAAAATCCTGTAGTGTAGACGTAGCCTGTTACTATCACAAGGTCTGTTCTTCCAGCAGGGGGTGGAAGTGCAAGTGTAGACAAGAAGTCAGTGACTTTCTAAACAGCACCTTATGCTGAACTGCTCTGAGCATAGTCAGGTGATATGGTCCTTAAAATGTCATTGCTCACCCAAAGCCCTATTGAGAATAGTGCTCTCACTAGAATGGGGTAAAAAAAATTGTGGTAGCTTGGATTCATTACTGAAGAATAAAGTTTCAGGATGACCAAAACTATTTACAAATTTGGGATGAATCTGGCAAATAATTTCAGCTGCATAAAAAATGGAAGAAAAAAATGTTCAAATGGTTCATTTTGACTTTTTTTAAACAATGATTTGACTTATTATAAAATGATTTGGTTTTGAAATTGTGCTACATTTTTTTAAAAGAAGTAAAAATACCTTGAAAATGTAATGTAACAAAAGGAAAAAAATAATTGCCCTGTGGGCATGGAGTGAGCTGTTCAGTATTGGGATCAAAGGTCAGATCAGGCTGGCACCAGGTCGAAACCGCAAAGTCAAATTCTGCTATCAAACTGAGACCAGGAGGAGAGAATCAGGGAAAGGCCTGGCTAAGGTCTTTCACTGGGGTCAGCAAAGATTTTATACTGAACACAGTAAACTAAAATCAAGGCTGGAAGCCAAAAATGGGTTGAGAACTGGGAGTCTGGGATCAAAGAGAGTCTCAGAAAGGTGTGGTGAGTGGAGTGTAAATCAAAAGCACTCCAGAGGCTGTGGTCTTCAGAGAACTCCCAGAAATGGCTTCCTGGTTTACATGGAGAGTGCCAGCAAATCAGGGAATCACCTAGGGTTGTTGCTCATGTCCCCTAGGGCATAAATTCCTGCAGGGCTTAGCCTCTCAGTTCCTCTTTGGGGCAATCCTGCCTGGGTCCCTGTTCGCAATTACTTTCTCTTTTGGGCCCTAAGAGAACAGTTTTCCTGGGCTAGTGGACCAGGTAACAGGGGTGACCCATTCATTGTTTTCTACCAGGTCCAGTGAAAGTTTGGACCAAAGGGGAATTTGTAGGATCTGATTTGCTTTTGCATCTATAAAATTGTCAGTGATGTAATTGATTGTGGCTGACTGCAGGGGCCTCAACCTTGGTTGCCTTAAGGCGTGTAATTGCAGGGGTATCTGTAAGAGTGGAGTTTGGAGGAACTTTTCAAAGGTGGAGGAACAAGCTTAGGGTTTGGTGCTCTGGGGATGCCCAGGCAGGATCCCCTTACTGGGTTTGAGTTTGTCCAATGTCTCCAGTAACATGCTCCAGTAGAAACAGAGGTTAGGTTGCCAACAGCATTTGTTTTCCTCCAAAGACAAACATTTGTGATCTAGATCCACCTGCATTGGTTCAGAGTTTGGTTCCTCAGGCTTGGGTGCAGTGGGTGGGCATGGTGGCATCAGGCTTCTCTTTTTGCATGCAGAGCCAGGTGTCACTATTAAGGACAAGATAAATGAAGGCTTTGAGTCAGGTAGTTTTCTCTGCACAAGCTAGCTTGTCTCTTACCTCTGCATGGACACCCCACAGGTATCTTTCCATTCAACGTCAGCCACCAGTTTTCAAAAGTTGGCAGCATATGGTCTGCCCTTGCCTCAGTTTTTGGACAGCAGCCTCTGCTAAGCAGTCATGATATGGGTTATCAAAGAGAATTGAAATTCCTCACAGGAAGGCATCCCCCAGTTGGTTATATACTGAGGAGTTGTGGTCTAATAGAGAAGAGGGGTGTCCAATTTTGCACTTTTTGCATGAGCAGGCTATTCACCAGCCCCATCTTTTCTTGGTCTGTGGGTTCAGGGATGTAGTAACACAAGCACTGGTTTAAAGAACCTGATATTTCCAGTGGTCCCTGTTGAATTGCTCTGGTAGCAGCTCTCCCCTGCTCAGGACGGGGTGCTCTGCCTGAGTTCACAGGGCAGGTGCCTTTCCTGCAGGTTGTGAATCTGCAAGTTGCTCTGGGAAGGCCTGTACTTCTGAGAGGAGTTGCATGTCATGGGTCTATGACTGAGCCAGCTGCTCATGCAGGGCCAGCCCTTCAGCTGTGGCCTGCACTAACTGGGCCTGCAATGTGAGGGCCTCCATTTGCATGGATGCAACTCATTCCTGGGGGTTTGGGACCCTGTGGAAAATGGGAGATGGACCTGCCCCATCCCCCTTCCCCCAATCTCTCAATAGAAAATGGAATTCTGGAAGTGGCCTGAGTAATCTATCAGGGCCAGGTTGTGTGTGACTTGGGGTATGGCATGAGTTACTCGGTATTGAGGCTGAAGGTCAGAGATCTATTCAGGGCTAGGCCAGGTCAAAACCACAGACTCAGATTCTGTTACCTAATTAAGAGCATGAGGTGGGGCTCCAGCCTGGCCAGGGTCTTTAACTGGGTCGGCATTAGTCTTAGGCTGAAGCCTGTAAATCAGGATCAGGTCTGAGAAGGAGTCTGGGATCAAGGTGAGTCATAGCAAGAAGTAGTGAGGTGAGGTCTACAACAGAAGCACACCAGAGAGATGCTTTACTGGGATAACTGCCAGAAATGGCTTCCTGGATTATAGAGGGAGTGCCAGGGAGTCAGAGAGGGACTGTTACTTGTGGTCCTTAGGATAGAATTTCTTGCAGGGTTTAGCTTCTCATTTCCATTTAGTGCCAACTCTGCTTGAATCCAGAGCAGTTCTTGTCTTGCATCCTACTGCCCCTGAGTCGAGACCTGTGGCTCCTTACACGACTGATGTTTTGGTTTCAGCCACCAAACTGAAAAATCAATTAGAGCTCTGCAAATACCTCCCACTGATCTTATGAGCTATGGTGTGACACAGATGTTAACCCTGATGGGAAATGTTATAGGATATGTCTACACTACAGCGTTATTTCAAAATATCTTACTTCGAAATAGTTAATTCGAAGTAAGTTATTTCGAAATAACGCGTCTACATACAAAATGCATTTCTAAATAACGTTTTGCTATTTTGAAATAGCGCGTCCACACTGCGTGGACACTGAATCGCATTTAAGGCCAGACAGAACCAGGTCCGGCAGGGCATCAGGTCAGGAGTGTCTTTGTGTGGCTGCTGCCTGAGACTATCTGAGGCTTGTGCTTAAAGGGACTCTACAACCTCCCTCCCCCAGGCAGCCGGTTCTCAGGTTTCCCTGCTTGCTTGCCTACCTCGATGAGGGACAGCAAAGCATTTTGTTTCTGCATGCTCTGCTTGCCCTCACTTGGGACACCACAGCACTCTGCAACATGGAACTGGAGCTTCCCCTGGGCACTCTGGTGCTTCTCTTGGATGCGTTGCTGTGAGCCTGGCTGCACTTTTTGCAGGCTGCCATCTGGGAGGTCCATTGGGGGGCTGTCAGTATCCAGGAGGCCCTGCGGGAGAGCTTCCACTCTCCTGGTCTCCTGGTCTCCTGGTCTGTCCCACTGGGGGCTTGTGCCTCATTCCTCCCTCACGTCCTTCCACTTACCCCCCCAACCCTCCTTCCTGATGTAAAATAAAATACACATTTTTCATAAACACTAACTGTCTTTATTTAACAAAACTGGGGGCCGGGAATGAAACTCTGGTGAGACTGGGGAAAGGAGGCGGGAGAAGGAAAGAGAGAGGGTGGGAGAGGGGAGGGGGAAACCTGGGAGGAGGGACCTGGAAGGGGGAAGCACGGGGAAGAAGGGGGAGGGGAAGCTCAGGGCTCAGGGGTGGGGGTCTCGCCGGACCAACTTGATTTTCATGCAAACCTGCTCCTGGGTTTGCATGTGGCCTTTGGTAGCCAGGCTGGCAGCTATCCTGCCATAGACGGCTGTGTTCCTTCATCTAGTGCGGAGATCATGTACGTTGGGGGCATCCCTCCCAAACCTGAATAAGGTCCATGATCTCCACCCTGGACCAGGAAGGTGCCCGCCTTCTCCGGGCCCTAGCAGGCTCCTGGGAGCTGGCAGGCTGCTCCTGGGGAGTGGTGGAGGGCTGGCTGCCAGTGGCTCGCTGGCTCATGTTTTGGGGCCACTGGGTCAGGGGTAGTGACTGCTGGCTCTGGGCTGGCAGGCTTGGAGCTGGCACAGGCACTATGGCTAGAGGTAACCCCTTTAAGGGCTTGGGGGAGGGGGAAGGGAGAGGCATGTTCTTGGTTGAGGCTGGAGTGGCCACCAGGGCACCCTGAGAAGGCTGAAGGCCCCCTATTTCGATATAAGTGTCTACACAGCACTTATTTCGAAATAGCTATTTCGAATTTGGCGTTATTCCTCATGGAATGAGGTTTACCAAATTTGAAATAAGCACTCTGCTATTTCAAATTAATTTCGAAATAGCGGTTTGGCTGTGTAGACGCTAGTAAAGTTATTTCGAAATAACGGCTGTTATAGACATACCCATAGAGAATAATGACTAGTGTGGTCACAGCCTATATAGATGTGCTGTAGGCAGTTCAACAGAGTAAACTGCTGCGATATTTTTTTAAACATCGCACAGCTTAATTAAAAACGGCTTTTCTGTTTCTGAAAGCATACATAGGAACATAAGAACGGCCGTAGCGGGTCAGACCAAAGGTCCATCTAGCCCAGTATCCTGTCTGCCGACAGTGGCCAGCACCAGGTGCCCCAGAGGGGGTGGACCGAAGACAATGATCAAGCGATTTGTCTCCTGCCATCCCTCTCCAGCCTCTGACAAACAGAGGCCAAGGACACCATTTTATTCCCTGGCTAATAGCCTTTTATGGACCTAACCTCCATGAAATTATCTAGCTTCTCTTTAAACTCTGTTATATTCCTAGCCTTCACAGCCTCCTCCGGCAAGGAGTTCCACAGGCTGACTACACGCTGTGTGAAGAAGAACTTTCTTTTATTAGTTTTAAACCTGCTACCCATTAATTTCATTTGGTGTCCTCTAGTTCTTCTATTTAGGAACTAATAAATAACTTTTCTTTATCCGCCCTCTCACATCACTCATGATTTTATACACCTCTATCATATCCCCTCAGTCTCCTCTTTTCTAAACTGAAAAGTCCCAGTCGCTTTAACCTCTCCTCATATGGGACCCGTTCCAAACCCCTAATCATTTTAGTTGCCCTTTTCTGAACCCTTTCCAAGGCCAAGATATCTTTTTGAGGTGAGAGACCACATCTGTACACAGTATTCAAGATGTGGGCGTACCATAGTTTTATACAGGGGCAGTAAGATATTCTGGGTCTTATTTTCTATCCCTTTCTTAATAATACCTAGCATCCTATTTGCCTTTTTGACCGCTGCTGCACACTGTGTGGAAGTTTTCAGAGAACTGTCACGATAACTCCAAGATCTCTTTCCTGATTTGTCTTAGCTAAATTAGCCCCCATCATACTACGTATAGTTGGGGTTATTTTTCCCAATGTGCATTACTTTACACTTATCCACATTAAATTTCATTTGCCATTTTGTTGCCCAATCACTCAGTTTGGTGAGATCTTCTTGGAGTCCCTTACAGTCTGCTTCTGTCTTGACTATCCTAAACAGTTTGGTATCATCCATAAACTTTACCACCTCACTGCTTACCCTTTCTCCAGATCATTTATGAATAAGTTGAACAGGATTGGTCCTAGGACTGACCCTTGGGGACACCACTAGTTACCCCTCTCCATTCTGAAAATTTACCATTTATTCCTACCCTTTGTTTCCTGTCTTTTAACCAGTTCTCAATCCAAGAAAGGACCTTCCCTCTTATCCCATGGCCATGTAATTTACACAAGAGCCTTTGGTGAGGACCTTGTCAAAGGCTTTCTGGAAATCTAAGTATACTATATCTACTGGATCCCCCTTGTCCATGTTTGTTAACCCCTTCAAAGAACTCTAATAGATTAGTAAGACAGGATTTCCCTTTACAGAAACCATGTTGACTTTTGTCCAACAAATTATGTTCTTCTACATGCTTCACAATTTTATTCTTTACTATTGTTTGACTAATTTGCCCGGTACTGAAGTTAGACTTACCGGTCTGTAATTGCCGGATCGCCTCTAGAGCCCTTTTTAAATATCGGTGTCACGTTGGCTACCTTCCTAGTCATTAGGTACGGAAGCCGATTTAAGGGATAGGTTACAAACCACAGATAATAGTTCAGCAATTTCCCATTTGAGTTCTTTTAGAACCCTTGGATGAATGCCATCCGGTCCCAGAGATTTGTTAACATTAAGTTTTTCTATTTGTTCCAAAACCTCCTCTAATGACACTTCAATCCGGGACAGTTCCTCAGATTCATTACCCACAAAGGACGGTGCAGATTTGGGAATTTCCCCAACGTCCTCAGCCGTGAAGACTGAAGCAAAGAAATCATTTAGTTTCTCCGCAATGGCTTTATCGTCCTTGATTCGCCTTTTATAGTTCGATCGTCTAGGGGACCCACAGGTTTTTAGCAGGCTTCCTGCTTCTAATGTACTTAAAAACATTTTGTTATTTCTTTTTGAGTTTTTGGCTAGCTGTTCCTCAAAATCTTTTTGCTTTTCTTATTACATTTTACACTTGATTTGACAGTGTTTATGTTCCTTTCTATTTATCTCACTAGGATTGGACTTCCACTTCTTAAAAGATGCCATTTTGTCCCTCACTGCTTCTTTTACATGGTGGTTAAGCCACAGTGACTCTTTTTAGGTCTCTTGCTATGTTTTTAATTTGGGGTATACATTTAAGTTGGGCCTCTATTATGGTGTCTTTAAAAGTTTCCATGCAGCTTGCAGGGATTTGGCTCTAGTCACTGTGCCTTTTAATTTCTGTTTAACTAACCTCCTCATTTTTGTGTAATTCCCTTTTTGAAATTAAATGCCAGGGTGCTGGTCTGCTGAGGTGTCTTCCCACCACAGGAATGTTGAATGTTATTATATTATGGTCACTATTCCCAAGCGGTCCTGTAGGTTATTTCCTGGACCTGATCCTGCGCTCCACTCAGGACTAAATCGAGAATTGCCTCTCCCTTGTGGGTTCCTGCTGCTCCAAGAAGCAGTCATTTAAGCCATTGAGAAATTTTATCTCCGCTTCTCTTCCTGAGGTGACATGTATCCAGTCAATATGGGTAATTAAAATCCCCATTATTATAGAGTTCTTTGTTTTGGTAGCCTCTCTAATCTCCCTCAGCATTTCAATGTCAGTATCCCTGTCCTGGTCAGGTGGTGGTAATATATCCCTACTGCTAATTTCTTATTTTTGGAGCATGGAATTACTATCCATAGCGATTCTATTGAACATGTTGATTCATTTAATATTTTTATTTCATTTGATTCTACATTATCTTTCACATACAGTGCCACTCTGCCACCCACCCAGCCTGCTCTATCCTTTCGATATATTTTACATCCCGGTATGATTGTGTCCCACAGATTTTCCTCATTCCACCAGGTTTCAGTGATGCCTATTATGTCAATCTCCTCATTTAATACTAGGTACTCTAGTTCACCCATCTTATTAGTCAGACTCCTAGCATTTGTGTAGAAGCACTTTAAAAATTTGCCACTGCTTATTTGTCTGCCCTTCCTGATGCATTGGATTCCTTTGTACGTGGTTGTTTGTCTGCTCTGGCCCATGGTTTGCCCTCTCCCCTCCTCTCTTTCTGACTACAGCTTAGAGAATCTCTATCAATGGATTCTCCTCTAAGAGAAGTCTCCCTCCGATTTACGTGCATCTCCACACCAATCGGCTTTCCCCATCTCTCAGTTTAAAAACTGCTCTCTGGCCTTTTAATGTTTAGTGCCAGCAGTCTGGTTCCACCCTGGTTTAGGTGGAGCCCATCCTTCCTGTATAGGCTCCCCCTCTCCCAAAAGTGTCCCCAGTTCCTAATAAATCCAAACCCCTCTTCCCTACACCATCGTCTCATCCACGCATTGAGACTCTGAATCTCTGCCTGCCTACCTGGCTCTGCGCGTGGAACTGGAAGCATTTCCGAGAATGCCACCATAGAGGTCCTGGATTTCAGTCTCTTTCCTAGCAGCCTAAATTTGGCCTCCAGGACATCTCTCCTACCCTTCCCTACGTCATTGGTACCTACATGTACCACGACCACCGGCTCCTCCCCAGCACTACACATAAGTCTATCTAGATGCCTCGAGAGATCCGCAACCTTCGCACCAGGCAGGCAAGTGACCATACGGTTCTCCCGGTCATCACAAACCCAACTATCTATGTTTCTAACGATCGAATCACCCACTACTAACACCTGCCTCTTCCGAACTGGCATTCCCTCCCCTCAGAGGTATCCTCAGCGCGAGAGGATACCGCAACATCCTCTGGGAGGAGGGTCCCAACTACGGGATGGTTTTCCCTCTGCTCCCATTGAATGCTCTGTTCCCTTGAGACTTTCATCCTTCTTAAGAGCACTGGGGCTCTCAGACTGGAGGTGGGCAGTACTACAGTGTCCCAGAAAGTCTCATCCACATATCTCTCTACCTCCTTAGCTCCTCCAGTTCAGCCACCCTGGCCTCCAAAGCCCGAACTCGGTCTCTGAGGTCAGGAGCTCCTTGCAACGGGTGCACACACGCAACCCGCCCACAGGGCAGGTAATCATATGTTACACCGCAATAAACAGGATAGCCCCCACTCTGCTGCTGGGCTTCTGTCTCCATTTTTCTAATGAATAAGTTTAAGTGTAAACTGGGATTCTTTTTAAACCTCTGGAATATAGATTATTATAAGAGTTATGTTTTAAAGAGGGCCAGAAGTCACAAGTGCCCTCTAACCTCCCCCTCTAAACTCCCTCTCCAAACTCCCTGTTAGCAGTTCCTGTTCGCAAGCTCCCTGGTCGCTGAGTCACAGGCTTATATGAAGCTAGATATACCTAGACATTGCTGTTTCCTTGCATCCATGAAACTGGCTCTGTTATAAAATGATGCTCCATTTTCAACAGAAGGCAAGCATGTCCTCTAACATGTCTCCTTTTTAGTTCATTTGTACAACAATCTGCTAAAGCTCATTAGCGTGTAATACTGTGATTTAGCTCATGAAAAAAGATGTGCTTGAATAAATAATCTCTTTTAATTATAATTAGTCCTTACAGGGTCCCAGGTAAATTGGATGATTTGCCTTCTTCATTATTTTAGAACTTATTAGTGAAGTAACTAAAATGTCCAGGAACATAAAAAAAAAGTACAAATGAGTGTTCAGTTGACTGTGCATAGTAAGATTTTCTGGCATGAAAAGCATAGTATTTATGAGTTAATTTAATCAGAGAAGAAAAATATTGAGTAGGTGACTGAGCAAAAATGATGACTGTGTATTATATTTTTGCCATGCAGCTGAACAAACACATTCAATGACAGACCTTGGCAAGAGCTGCAAAGATGTTCTTGACAATGGCATGAATAAATATTAGGTGCTGCTGCATACAATTCATTGCATTCCAGGCCTTGAGCAAAACCAGGTGAGTGTTGGCTGGAAAATGTGGAAGAAACAATGTAAGCATGTTGGGATAAAGTAAACCTCTACAATCCTCTCCCCAGCTGCTTTGCCGTAACATTTTCATTTGCATCAGCAACAACTCTTGTCATTTTTTATCTGCTATACTTTCATTGCACTTCTAGGAATCAATTAAAATCACAGCTGCTTTGGAGTTCATGGCAGGTACTTCAGCAATATGGCCTACATAAAGGACTTTTATACCTGCTAAACAGAATTTACCAATCAGATTTCTAGCACTCCAACCAGTTTACAAGCATAAAGTAAGTTGCTTGCTTCCATTCAGAAACAGAGAGAATACTTAATGATTTAAATTGAGTTTATCCCAGAAAGGCTCATTGAGTCTCTCCAGTGGGAGGAAGGGAATATGGCAGGTAGAAGAGCTGTGATAAATAACTGGTTTTAGGGTAACACACTGACAGTGTCTCCATTAAAAGAACTTGTGAGGAAAACATAGAGGGAAATCTCTGTCATTGTTACTACAGGGCTGGGCTATGGTAATACTGTTTGACTACGGCCAACAGAGCTGCAGCTAGTTCAAGCACAACTGTCTATCTGCTAAATAGAAAGGAGAGACAAGAACACTTCACACCAGTACTGTGTCCATTATGCTGGCTCCTCATTGAGTATGAGATGCAGTTCAAGGTCAGAGTTCTCTTCTTCAAGCCCCATGGGAGTTTGGCACCGAAATACTTCTGAGGATCTTGGCCTAATTGTTGAAAGAACACTTTTTCTCCCTCTACTCCCCTAGGAACTAACAGGGATGACACAGCTGCTGGTGGTTTTAAGACAAATCTGGAGAAAAGGTGTTTTCTGTGAAAGGTCCTAGGCTCTTCTGCAACAGATAATGATGAAAGTACATCTTTCCTACTTTAGGGCACAATTCAGGACACATCTGTTTGCACAAGATTAATTGTGCTGGTGACAGATAAGGGCTGTAGCCAAGAAGAACCTGGCATAACTAGGGGAGAAAGGTCTCAGAGGGGTATCTGTGTTAGTTCGTATCTGCAAAAACAATGAGGAGTGCTGTGGTACCTTAGAGACTAACAGATTTATTGGGGCATAAGCTTTCATGGGTAAAGCCCACTTCATCAGATGAATTAGAGTGGAAGTTACAGAATGAGGGGTATTTATATATAAGGAAGAAGTTGCTTGTTTTTAATGAAGCTAATCAAGTCCGGGTAGAAGTGGGTCATTCACAGCATTTGGTCTAGAGATGTGAATATTCACCAAAGGCTGTGAATGACCCACTTCCACCCTAACTTGCTTAGCTGGATTAAAAAACAAACAACTTCTTCCTTTATATATATCCTTGCTTTTGTAACTGAATACAGCAGATTGGAAGGCTAATTGGGAAGGGTCTCCTGCTGACAGGAGCTTGCAGCTGATTAACCTAAGGCCTGAGACACAAACTTTAGCTCCAAGAAGAGGGAACTCCTGCTTGAAGAGTAAGACTGACTGACCTAAAGCAAGAGAGCTGAGAAAAACCTCTAGCACTACAATCCACCTTCTGTAGAGAAGAGCCAAGGGTGACTTTTAGGAAATACCTGTAGCCAACCCAGGAGAAGCCACGAGGAACCACGAGGAAAGTCTGCAGATCTTGTGAAAATGTTCATGATCAGTCTGTAAGTCTCTGTGAATTAAGTAAAGGTAGAAACAGCCCAGGGAAGATGGTGGAAGGACTGAAAGAGTCGTCATTAACTGCCTAAACAAACTTGCTGGACTGGAACCTAAAGCAGAGGGTAAGATGGGTTCCCCTGTGTCTCCCATATCAACAGGAGAAACACAGGGTTCAAGAACAAAAGAAGCAAGAAAGAGGCAGGGAGATGGGTTTGAAGACCATTAGATTTTGTTTCCTATTCTCTGGACTCTTCTGTCAACTCCTGGGAGGGGAATGGACAAAGCAGTGACCTGGCCAGAGGCCAAGGCCATGTCCAACAACAGACCATTGTGTCACCAAAACAACTGAAGGGAGTGCTAAGCTGAGAGAACCCCAGAACTTGCATCTGAGTTTTAGGAGTACTCAGAAGTGAGAGATGGGATACAAACTAATTCTTACCATTCCTGTTCACACTGGGCTGTACCCTTTTTTTTCAGCACCCCAATAAAGTATGTTAAGAACATTTCAGCTCCCATATAGGCCCCAAAATAAGTGGTTACATTTTCAGGAGTGCACAAATAATGGAGTTGATTTTGTCAGTTACAAACCAGATCTTACCAATGCACTCAACTTTTCCATTCTGTTCTATTTAGCTTCTTTTCATCCTCATCCTCATATCAGAGCATCTTCCAATAGTACATTAAAAGTCACCATCCAAACCTACCAAAGACTTATCAAAAAAGGCTTTCAAAGAAAACTACTTAAACCTGCACAATTTGAAGAAAACCTTCTCTGAGGATACAGCTGGGAGCCAGAAATTCCCCGATTCTAATCCCAGCTCTGCAATAGATTCCCTCTGTAACCATGGGCAAATCATTTAACTCACATACCACAGTCACCCCACCTATTTTATTTTGTGTCCAATATACTTACAAAGTACAGTAAGTCTGTGCCTGTGAGCTTGGATGTGGAGGGCAAATGTATTTCAGTCTTAACTTGAATACATCTCTGTAAGCTTCAGAGTAGATCAGAGTTTCCTGCTCCATCACAATAATGGACCTGGTTGTGGCAGGCTTAAGTATAGATAACATTCATTTGAACAGAAAGCAACATGCTCTTTGCATAATAATGGGTTTCTTCTCTCTCTAGCCCGTCCTTGCTTGCTAATGGTTTCTGCAGACATCTTGCCTCTTGTCCTTTGCAGGACCCCATGAACGCTGCCTTGTTGTTGGTAACCCTGAGTCAGTCCAGACAAACGGGTAGTATATCCCCCTAGCAGGTAAAACTGTGACATGAGCCCTGCTATAAACAGGCTGATTCCAGCTGAACAGTTCACTTCATTATCTGTCTTGCACATGACCAGCTGGCTCTACTCTAAAAAGTGACAGTAGAAATGGCATCCAAAGCATTCCATGCTTCTCTCCATGAATCTAGTCACCTTGCTTGTAATTTGAGCGATAAACCATTGGAACAAACTACCAAAGGAAGTGGTGGATTTTCCATCTCTTGATGTCTTCAGATCTAGACTGGATGCCTCTCTGAAAGATAATTTAGTCTAGCACAATGTAGCCTGGGAAGAAGCTCTAGTAAAATTTGAGTGGGTAAGGCTTGCCAATCTGACCAGAAATTCTAAGTTTATCCCCTCTGTCCCAGGTTACAAAGGGGTGGAACCATAAGATTCCCCCTCGGGAGAGTCCACGTGAAATTACACTTTAACTCAGGAAATGAAATAGAAAACAATTTTATTGCCAAAGGGAACACAATAATAACAACCACGATGAATATGGCAGTCAGGACACAGATTAACTGGATACTTTCCCCAGTTGGCATTAACAAAATCAAACTAAAACTTATCTAGGTATACAGAAATTAATCATTTAGCAATATCTCATACCCACAGGATCTTACTGTCCCCAAGGCAGGGCATGGAGGGCCAGCCTCCCTTCACCTGAAAGGCCTTGGAGCAGGTGGAGTGTGAGATATCTAAACCAAATTTAAACAAAATTAAAGAAGCAAGAAAGAAATACAAAGATAGATTAAAGATAAGTATATGGTTTCTGACCTTAAGCACTCCGGAGTGGGCCCTGTCAGCAACAGCTGGAGCAGCAGCCCCGATCTCCCAAATTCCTAGGCCTAAATACCCTTTTTGGTGCCAAAATGTTCCAGATGTTTACCCCCTTGCCCATAGTTGGGCTTAGTACTGTAAGATTTCTGCGGGTGCTCTCTCTAATTGAAGAAAATACTGGGGAACTCATAAATATACATCAGACATGACTGACACTTTATTGGGCTCCATCCCAGAATTAATTAAGAAAAGGCGGGAAATTGCGGTTTCGACCAGGAAATCTGGCGTCTGATTTTATACGGAACCAGGTAATGCTACTTGGCAGATTTTGCTGTTGGTTCCGATCAAAATTAAGAAATAAACCTGTCACACCAATCACAGAATCTCTTGCCTAACACATCTCTCAGAAAATAACAGAAAAATAAATCTTAACTTCTCACCAGAAATATATTTTTGCTCAAGCTGAATCAAACAGAAAAAAATTAACTCTGTAGGCCCCTTGCATTGCTAGCCTATTTAAATCCATATAAAAACAAAATAAAATAGGACAGTGCAATTTAGCAAGCTACAACAAGTTGTTTGGCTCAGAATAAAAGAATGGGGTGAAATTCTCTGGCCTGTGAATGGGATACTGGAAGTCAGACTGAGAGATTGATTAGGCCCTTCTGACCTTAAAAACTATGAAGAAATGAACAAAAATTGGAGCAAATAATTAAGGAATCCATTTGCAAATGTTTAGAATATAATAAGGTGATAAGTAACAGTCAGCATGGATTTGTCAAGAACAAATTTCATCAAATGAACCTGATAGCTTTCTTTGACAGCCTTGTAGATGGGAGGTGGGGAGGAGAGTACAGATGGCATATCTAGACTTTAGTATGACTTTTGGTACAGTCTTGCATAATCTTGTCATTAATAACCTAAATGAGTGAGCAGTGGCGGATATAAATATACAGGGCAGAAGGGCGGCGGCCTGCCAGGCTGCCCTGGGCCCCGCAAAACTCTCATCCGCCTCTGTGAGTGAGTACATAACTGGATGGATAACATTTCCCAGAGAGTAGTAATCCATGGTTCATGGTTATCCTGGAAGGGCATAACGAGTGGGGTTCTGCAGGGATCCGTTCTGGGATCAGTTCAATAGCTTCATCAATTATTTAGATAATGGCATAGAAAGTATAATGTTTGCAGATGATGCCAAGCTGGGAGGGATTTCAAGTACTTTAGAGGATAAGATTATAATTCGAAATGATCTGTACAAACTAGAGAAATCCTCTGTGGTAAATAGGATGAAGTTCAATAAAGGCAAATGCAAAATATTCCACTTAGGGAGGAACAATTGGTTTCACACATACAAAATGGGAAATGACTGCCTAGGAAGGAGCACTACGGAAAGGGATCTAGGGACCACAAGCTAAATAAGAGTCATCAATGTAACACTGTTGCAAAATTAGCAAACATCATTGTGGGATGTATTAGCAGGAGTGTTGTGAGCAAGACACAATTCTTACGCTGTACTCTGCGCTGATTAGCCTCAACTGAAGTATTGAGTCCAGTTCTGGGCACCACATTTCAGGAAAGACATGGACAAAGACATAGCTTCATTGCAGAGAAGCTAAATGAAATCTTTGCTTCAGTCTTCATAGCTGAGGATATTGGGGAGATCCCCAAACCTGAGTCATTCTTTTTAGGTGACAAATCTGAGGAATTGTCCCACATTGAGGAGTCATTAGAGGAGGTTTTGGAACAAATTGATAAACTTAACAGTAACAAGTCACTGGGACTAGATGGCATTCACCCAAGAGTTCTGAAAGAACTCAAATGTGAAATTGAGGGACTATTAACTATGGTTTGTAACCTATCCCTTAAATCAGCTTCTGTACCTAATGATTGGAATATAGGTAACGTGACACTAATATTTAAAAAGGGCTCTAGAGGTGATCTTGGCAATTACAGACCAGTAAGTCTTACGTCAGTACTGGGCAAATTAGTTGAAACTATAGGAAAGAATAAAATTGTCAGACACACAGATGAACATAATTTGTTGAGGGAAAGTCAACATGGTTTCTGTAAAGGGAAATCATACCTTACTAATCTACTAGAGTTCTTTGAGAGGGTCAACAAACATGTGGACAAGTGGATCCAGTGGATATAGTGTACGTAGATTTCCAGAAAACCCTTTGACAAGGTCCCTCACCAAAGGCTCTTAAGTAATGTAAGTTGTCATGGGAGAAGAGGGAAGGTCCTCTCATGGATTGATAACTGGTTAAAAGACAGGAAACAAAGGGTGGGAATAAATGTTTTCAGAATGGAGAGAGGTAAGTAATGAGGTCCCCCAAGCATCTGTGCTGGGACCAATCCTATTCAATCTATTTATAAATGATCTGGAGAAACTGTTAAACAGTGAGGTGGCAAAATTTGCAGATAATACTAAACTGCTCAAGATAGTTAAGACCAAAGCAGGCTGTGAAGAGCTTCAAAGAGATCTTACCAAACTAAGTGATTGGGCAATAAAATGGCAAATAAAATTTAATATTGATAAATGTAAAGTAATACACATTGGAAAAATAATCCCAACTATACATACAATATGATGGGGACTAATTTAGTTACAGCTACTCAAGAGAGAGATCTTGGAGTCATTGTGGATAGTTCTCTGAAAACATCCACACAATGCGCAGTGGCAGTCAAAAAAGCAAATAGAATGTTAGGAATCATTTAAAAAGAGATAGAGAATAAGACAGAGAATATCTCATTGCCTCTATATAAAACCATGGTATGCCCACATCTTGAATACTGCACATAGATGTGGTCACCTCATCTCATAAAAGATAAATTGGCATTGGAAAGGTTCAGAAAAGTGCAACAAAAATGATTAGGGGTTTGGAATGGGTCCCATATGAAGAGAGATTAAAAACACTGGGACTTTTCACCTTAGAAAAGAGGAGACTAAGGCAGGTTTTAATAGAGGTCTATAAAATCATGACTGGTGTGGAAAAAGTGAATAAGGAAAAAATATTTACTTATTATCACAATATAAGAACTAGGGGTCACTAAATGAAATTAATAGACAGCAGGTTTAAAACAAACAAAAGGAAGGCACAGTCAACCTGTGGAACTCCTTGCCAGTGGATGTTGTGAAGACTAGGACTTTAACAGGGTTCAAAAAAGAGCTAGATAAATTCATGGAGGTTAGGTCCATCAATGGCTATTATCCAGGATGGGTAGGAATGGTGTCCCTAGCCTCTGTTTGTCTGGAAATGGATGACAGGAGAGGGATCACGTGATGATTCCCTGTGGTGTTCCCTCCTGCTGGGGCATCTGGTATTGACCACTGTCGGCAGACAGGATACTGAGCTAGATGGACCTTTGGTCTGACCCAGTATGGCCGTTCTTATGTTCTTATGTACAAATGGAAAAAAGTCCAGAGAAGAGCAATAAAAATAATTAAAGGGCTAGAAAACATGGCCTATGAGGGATGATTGAAAGAACTGGGGTTGTTTAGTCTGGAAAAGAGACGACTGAGAGGGGACATGACAGCAGCTTTCTAATACCTAAAAAGTTGTTACAAGTAGAAGGGAGAAAAATTATTCTTCTTAACCCCTGAGGATAGGACAAGAAGCAATGGACTTTAACTGCAGCAAGGGAGGTTTAGGTTGGATGTTAGGAAAAACTTCCTGCCAGGACCCGCCCCCCACAGTGCTCCTAGGCAGAGGTAGCTCCTGAAGCTTGTGGACTAGGCCTCAGGGCCATATTTACCCCAATAGAGGGGAGCACTACAAGGACTAGGCCTCAGGGCTGTATTTACCCAAATAGAGGGGAGCGTTGCAAGGACTAGGCTCCAGGGCCGTATTTACCCCAAGGGGGGGATACTTCAAAGACTGGGCCGTAGGGCCGTATTTAACCCAATAGAGGGGAGTACTTCACAGACCAGGCCACGTGGCCGTATTGACCCTGATAGAGGGGCATTGCAAGGATTAGGCCTCCGGGCCATATTTCCCCCGATAAAGGGGAGTACTCCAAAGACTGGGCTGCAAGGCCGTATGACCATGATAGGGAGGCACTACAAGAACTACGCCTCTGGGCCGTAGTTACCCTAACAGGGGAGAGTGCTGCAAGGACTAGGCCCCAGGGCCATATTTACCCCAATATAGGGTGGTGTTACTAAGACTGGGCCTCTGGACTGTAGTGACCCTGATAAGGGGGGAGTGCTATAGGCACTTAGGCTGCTGAGCCGCACTGGCCCCATAAGAGGGGGATCTGGGACTCAAACTCCGGCCATTGGGCTGTACAGTCCCTAATAAGTCAACCCGTGGGGGCACTTTGACCACGGGAGTCCGCACGAGGGGAGCCTGCCCCTCAACAGATATTCTGAAGTACCCCTCAAGCTTGTCTTTTTTGGTCAGTTGCTTGTTGTCAACACTGTTGAAATGGGCTGTTAGAAGGGAATTGAGTTAGGCAGGGTACTTGAGTCTTGAACCAGATCACAAAAAGTGATCCTGGCATAAAATAATTTTATCAATATTTGTCACAGGTGGAATATCTGACAGGCAAGGGAAAGGGAGATAGATGTTGCCTTGGATGAATCTTTCTCCAAGATGGTGCATTGTTTTATCCACTCAATGCATCTACGCTTGTACAGTAGTGACTTTGTTAATCAGCTCTGTACGTGGCTTGCTTTACTATTAAAATGGTGAATATAAATATTTATAAAATGTGACTTCATTATCCAACCTTTCTCCTTATGTGGGTGTGTCCCACAACTTAAGACTTCTCTGTGTATAGCTAGTCTCTCCATGTGACCCAGCTCAATATCACCTCTAAGTAGTCTGAGCTGATATCTGTGATGACACCTAATATAGAACCCAGCTGAAGTGTGAGCAATCTGCTGAATGCTTGGATTATAGAAGCTATATATGCAGGCAGATGCTTCTCCTGAATTTGCGGAAGCATTTATGTTCCTTGGCTTAGCCCTCCCCCATCCATCCCCTGAAAGTGCATGATTCTTTGATGGTCATGCCGCAACTCAGCTAAACTGAATATTATTCTGGTGGGGAAAGGGCATTGGTTTGCATCTTTTCACTCCACGCCTTCTTTTATGTATTCAGTGCTCATTTGGAATGGCAAATCAAAAGAAATAGCTCAAATGCTTAGTGGGGCTCGGTGGGGCCAATAAACAGTATTACCAAGAAATAGGGTGGAAGGTGAGGATCTCTCCTGGAAACCATAGATCCTCCCACACTATTGTAAACACATACTGACTCTTTCTGTCTCCCACCTGCCCCTCCCCTATCTCTCTTACAGAACATTATAAAGCCTTCTTTTTTGAAATGTTTTATTTTAAGTGAATACATGCATAATGTGTCCTATTTATTGTTACAAAATCTAGCTCAGATTGTAAAGAGTATTGGGTTGGTATTTCAACTGCATTCATGCTTCTCATGACTTGTATTGAAAAAAAGCTCATATACAAAATTTTAACATTCTTAAGAAAAGGAAAGATATGAAGTGGTAGGGAAAGAATAAAAATCCTGCAGGTTCTCATGTTAGTAGGAATGGGCTCTTGTTTCTGGTCTAACAGTGAAACTATTTCTGAACTCTTTATTGATGGCAACCAGAGATAATACATTTTTATGAAGTATTTCAATGCTTATTCCTTAGTGAGTGAGATTTGCGTGGTATCATTGTTACCCAAAGGGTTGTGTGAGATTTAGATATATGGAAAGTGAAGTATACCCTAGAACCTTGTTGGGAACTGGCTGCTAACTCCTCCTAGCTGATATTGAGCTAGATCAGATATTTATATACCAACAGTTGACCAAGATGTTAATAGAGCTGAGCCATATGGATCAGTCATCTCCAGCTATCACAGAACATGGACCTTGTGGGTGACTTGCATCTATGCCGTATCTTTCATTGCAGGATCTCAAGGGCTGTGTCTAGACTGGCAAGTTTTTCCGGAAAATCAGCCGCTTTTCCGGAAAAACTTGCCAGCTGTCTACACTGGCCGCTTGAATTTCCGCAAGAACACTGACGATCTCATGTAAGATTGTCAGTGTTCTTGCGGAAATACTATGCTGCTCCCGTTTGGGCAAAAGTCCTTTTGCGCAAAGCTTTTGCGCAAAAGGGCCAGTGTAGACAGCTCAGATTTGTTTTGTGCAAAAAAGCCCCGATTGCGAAAATGGCGATCGGGGCTTTTTTATGCACGTCTAGATTGGCATGGACGCTTTTCCACAAAAAGTGCTTTTGCAGAAAAGCGTCCGTGCCAATCTAGACGTGCTTTTCCGCAAATGCTTTTAACGGAAAACTTTTCCGTTAAAAGCATTTGCGGAAAATCATGCCAGTCTAGACGTAGCCAAGATGTTTTGGTCAGACATTTTTGATTATATGAACTAAGCTTTCAGATCCTAGCATGGCACCGTTTTCAGGGGTGTATTCTGTTCTTGATGTGTGTTCAAAATGTCCATTAATAATGATGCAAGTTAGATGGACAAATGATGGGAGGATATGTGAAATTAATATCCCTTCCTACTCCTATGTAGGATCTAGTATAGGGGAAGGTAGAGTGTTAATATAGTGCCCCCAAAAGTTGTGGGGTAGCTCCACAGCCTTTCTGCAATACAGCTGCTAAACCTACACTCTCTCCACACAGAAATCCACTGACTCGGAGCCCTTATTTAGCCTATAGTGTCTACTTGGTTTTGTTTCTTGTATATCATCATGGACAGCAATTAAACAAAGTAAGTAGGAAAGATGCCCATCTCCTAGGAATGTTATTAGAGCTGCAAGAAAGAAACATATTTAATTTAATCTTCAAATGATGGTGAAAATCTTCACAAACAATTAGGAAACTTTATTAAATCAGTTTTAGCTATTACGTATGATCTACATGACACAAATTCTCAGTATGGAATAATCATGTTTTCAAGAGTTAGACGTAGGTAGTGAAAATCAGTCGTTGGCTTAGTTTCAATAGAGTTTAAAAGTACATCTAATATGTAATGTATCTTGCTTCCTTGTGTTATGCTGCCTTCTAAAATGTAAGTCTAACTTTAAAAATAATCCTGCATTAGAGACAAATGTTTAGCTCTGCAAACTTTTATTATTTCAGTAGAGTTAAAGAAACACATTCAAGAACTGAGGTAAAGGGATCCTTTCTACAATACAAGGATCATGGTTTGGCCCCTCCTATGCTTCTGCCTTTAACTTTCAGAGTTTGTAAACTTTTTTGAGCAAATTATTGCACTGAATCAAAACTGGTGTTAAACCAATGATACCCTACAATTAATCTTGGCACATATTTGCAGACTCCAAACACATTTATTTTGTATCCACTACTGAGGAATGTTACATAAAATTAAGCACCAAGTAATGACTTAATTTGTGGTTAGTATTACACAGATGATCACACTGCTAGAAAGTCTATCTCTTGGGACAGTAACAGAGATATAGGCAAATGAGAATTTGAAACTGACAGTCTGCGAGCTATACATGAAAAAGGGAAAAGTAAGATATATACAGTCAGTATTTCTGCTTTCTTTACCACAGAAGCCTCATGGAAGGATTTTTCAGGAGAAGCCATTCTGTATGACCTTTTGTGTTTCTTAGATTACTTGCAAGTTATTTTTGACTTCTTGCCCAGAGTAGAGATTTTTACAAAAACTGAAAGAGGCCAGCTCCAAATAAGTTCCCACAATGGCCTAAACCAGTGTTTCCCAAATGGTGTTCCGCGGAACCCCGAGGTTCTGGAAGCAAAAATAAGGGTTCAGCAAGAAAATTCCATTACAGTAACATTTTATGATTAAAAAAATAAGTAATATTTATGAATTTTATTGAAAACAATTTTCATTTGTGTTTGCCACGATAAGTGTCCCTGTGTAATGCCAGCTTAGCCAGAGAGTGGGGACGATGATGTCACTACTCAGTGCTGCGCGCACAGTCAAACAGTGGTGCAATTGTCTATTATATACCACCATAAATCCCCGTACTCACTCTCAGGGCGCATGGATCACGTAAGTGACCGAATACGAATATACTAGCGCCGTGTCGGACAAAGTCGAAACTTCAGCTGTCAAACCAGTTGCTTGTATGGGAGTGCTCTCGCAAATACTTTACTTCAGTATAGTCGCATGATTTCTTGACTGTTGATCTCATGACCTTATTTAGCATTTGTTTATTATTTTCCTTACTTATTTGTGGTCTACTTTTTCAGCTCCATATGTAAGACTGTTATTAGGGGTTCTGCAAAATTCTTTCGAGTTTAAAAGGGTTCCGTGGCCAAATAAAATTGGGAAACACTGGCCTAGACTCCTACACCTTAGTATGAGCTACAGCATTTCACTAAGCTACTGTAAAACTTCTTGGCAACTGATAATAAGTGGGTATGCCTTATGAGGAAGCCTTTCTTCCTTTTTTTCTTTTTTTCACCTTTCCTTTTTTTATAAAGTAAAATAAAATTATGGACTTAATTTAGAATGAAAGTAAACACTCTCACCATGCAGAAATAAAAAGGGTAAGTAATATGTTTTGAGATATGATGTATAAAGGCACAGTCTAGGTCTTAGACTCAGCCAAGATCAAGTAAAAGGTTGGCACATGACAGCTCTACCTCAAAAGAGCAACAGAAAGGAAATCTGATTCACAAGCGTTGCCTTCTCCCTACTCCTTACTGCCCACTTGCTCACAGGGCAGAATATTTGGGAAGTTAGACTGCTTTCTACACTGGATCCAGGTTGTCTGATACTACTACATCTACTACATGTCAGTGTAGATACGAATTCTAAGGATGTGTCTATTTGGCACTGTGGGTGACAGTCCCAGCTCAAGGACACATATTTGCAATAGATCTAATTGAGTTACCCACTAAAAACAGTAGTGTGCATCTCTGTTCTCAGAAGGGCCTAGCCATCCTGAGTACAAAGCCATCCAGACTCTGTGGCTCCATACATAGTATTGGCTCAGGCTATACACCCATGGCTACACTATTATTTTAATACACAACTCAATGACTTTAATACACTGACTAGTGTGGGAGCTAGTGTGGGTATGTCTATTTGAGCTGGGAATCACATCTCCTCTCCAAATGTAGATATACCTATGATAGACCCAGAATTGGGATCTAAGAAGGCCAAGCATGAAGGTGGGAGGGGAAGTGGAACTCTCTCTTATTCCTTTGTTTGACTGGTAAGTCTTTGTCTACTCTAGAGTCCTTACTGTGGTGGAGCTGTACATCAGCAGTTCTGTAAGGTCTCCCCTATAGCCACTCTATGTTACTGAGAGAGAGCTCTCCCGTCAGCATAATTAAACTACCCTCAACAAGCAACAATAGCTATGCCAGAAGAGGAGAATCTCCTGCCAACATAGCACTGTCCACCCTCATGCTTTTGTCCTTATAAAATCTTTGGTCTATAAACACTCATAGACCTAGGTACTGCTGATGGGTGTGCTAAGCACTTTCCTTTCAGGCTAAATGGATGGAAGAGCTAACCTATTTATATAGTAAGATAGCTGGAAACTAGAGAAGGCATGACCCGAACCAATGAGTTGCACAGTAAGCCCTAATCAGAATCTAAGCCTGAGGGCTTCTCTGTTTTGCAAATGCAGGAGAAAGTTGATTATTTTATGGGTAAGCTCTCTGAGGCCACATCTTCACTTGCTGTGGAGATCAATCATCTGGCATTCGATTTTGCGGGTCTAATTAAGACCCACTAAATCAAACGCTGAGGTTAGCCTTGGTCATCACTGATACTCCTGACAGTCATGAGACATAAGGGAAGCCAACGGGAATGTTTGCCCCTGTCAGCCTCCCTCTGTGAAGATGGCACCAAGCTCAGCTTAGGGTAAGCCAACTCCAGCTATGTATTTTACCTAGTTAGAGTTGTGTACCTTAATCTGTCCTTCCTGACCTGAATGTGGCAGAAAGGCAGTAAACAATAAGTCATGATCATGACTCTGAGGGGGAGCAGAATACAGAACTAACTCAAGGGGAAGACTTAAAAACTGCCTGCTGCTATTGGTTTCTTCAATGTTCAGAGAAACAGGACTTTGTGTGCATTCATTCTAAATAAAGAGGATTGTACCAACCCTCCCCCACATCAGTTTCAAATAATTCATTTCTCCTTCTAATGTAATAGTGCTGTAAGGCCCAAAATATTGGCTAATCAGTTGAGCCAAAGGCAAAATACAATTAAAAAAAGGAACAATAAAATATTTCTGGGTATTCAATATTTTTTGAGTATCAGAGGGGTAGCCGTGTTAGTCTGGGTCTGCATCCTGCAGCAAAAAAACTTCAAGACCAGACTTCAAAGAGAAACTGCTTGAGGGATTTTCCTCCTACCATCAAAAGGCTTCCCTTCCACGTGATCTTTTTTACAAAATGTAATTACTGTTGAAAAATATAGGTTTAAAATTCAGGAAAAGGTCCTGTACCCACTGCTTATGTTCACATCTTCCAAGTACTGACAGAGTAGTAACATAAAGAGTGACTTTTAAATTGATATGTGATTTTTTTAAATAACATGGAATTTAGATATCTTGATTTTTTTTAAAAAAAAGCATTAAAAACAAAAAAGGCCCATGTCCTTTTAAATTTCTCATGTCATGATGTATTATAAGCTACAACAAGATAATCATATGTTGCAAATAATGAGTCAATGTTTCCAAAGCAAAAGGTGTATTGTGCATTCAAATATATAAGGCTATTTCTAATTATCTACATACCTTTTTAAAGTCCAGGATTATTCAATGTCCACATCTCTACTTCACCTCTACTTATTTCCATTACCTTGCATATTATGGATGTCAAATTGATGGGCCTGCAGTTCCCTAGAGTGGCCATTATAAATATCAGTACTATAGTGAAATGCTTCCAGTCTTCTGGAACATCATTTGAACTAAGTAAGTTCTCCATAATGATCATTAATGATGTATTGCTTGCACATAAATGTTGGATATTAATCTTTTGTATATTTACACTATTCTGTCAGAGAGGTTTTGTTCATCCCTCTAATACACTGCTAATCAATGACTGAAACAGTACTGTGCTTATGAGAATTCTGTATGTATACTTAGTGAAGTACTATTTTTATTTTTAGCTCTTTGGTGATGAGTTAGCTCCACCATAAGAATTTGATTCTAACTCTCTTCTATTGAATGAATGGTAATGTCCTTTAAAATCAAACATTAAATATGTACTAAATAAATTAAGATGTACTCATCACAAGGAATTTTTGAGATCTGGGTGAATATATTCACTCCGCTTTGCACTTGTTTTACATGAACGTTCGAGTGATTGAATCACACAAGACCAAATGTTCATAGAACGTTAATTGCAAAGTTAGAGAATTTGATGTGGATTTATGCATCAAATTAAAATGCAAAAGTACTTCTCTATCATCCGTTGAAGGAACAGAAAAAAAGAAGCTTCATGTGACTTTTCTGACCAATTATGATGAAGCAGTGCAGCTTACCTAACAAGCACTGAATTCTGGCAGTGACTGTTCATGATCCACAGAATTTAAAAAAAAGTTTTTGTGGAGGGGAGAAAGAGTGAATAGCAAACACATTTGAGGAAATGATCTGCTTATTGACATTCCAAGAGTGTGCATGTGAGGAAAGAGGCTAACTTGGTTGAGAGAATCCTAAAATTAGGGGTGATTTTTTTTCTTGTGTGGGTTTTTAAGTGAGTATTTGCATTGGAATGAGGCACACACAGAAGAATAAAGCTTTTTCTGAGGTAATGATAAGGGGCCATTTCAGTCTTTTTTTTCATTGTTGCCAGCTGCTATGATTTGATCACCAGTCTCCTGATATTTGAGGGTTTTCCTCATGCCCTGGATCCTGAGGGCATGTGAATCAATGAGTATTTAAGCTTTTATTTTAAAGGAAAGTCAATTGCTAGCCCTCATGGTCATGAGAAGAATTTGGAAAAGCTGCCTAAGTGTCCCGTAGGGGCTTAACTCAGAAGCTTTTTTTAAAAAGTATTGCATTTTAAGTCAACCTCATGTGTGTGAGTGGGGGGTGATTTTGTGTATGTGAGGTCTAATTCAGGATGGTGGAATCCTGAGACTTAGCAGTAATGCTGCCTAGTTTTCATTTTCTCCATATTCCAAAACTAGTGATGCGACTTTCCTTGGAGTGAAGAAACCTAGGCCCTCCTACCAGGAAATATGGCGTATTAGAAATATGTTACTGATATCAAAGAAGCAAAGAATAGTGTGTGTATTGCAAGTGAAAATTTTCAATGGCACCTAAGGCCCAGTTTCTCAGAATGTATTTAGGCTTTTAACGTCCATTAAAACCAACCAAAAATAGGCCTTTAAATGTCTTTGAGAATCTGTGTATCAATGTTCTAGAAGCAGAGCTACCATTGAAAGGGCTCTGTGGCTGTTGGTGTAAATTGGTGTAGCTCCATTGATTTCAGAGAAGCTACTCTTGTTTACACCAGGCAGATGAGGATCTGGCACTCCCTCAGAACACAGATGAGTGTCCTTCTGCAGCATAGTCAGCAGCCAAGCTGTTGGCTGCTGCTTGTTATAGAAGAGACATGCAATGTGCTCTCTAAGGCTACGTCTACACTATGAGATTATTTTGAAATAACTCCCCAAATAACTATTTCAAAATAGTGCATCCACACTGCAAATCCCCATCAAAATAGTGCAGATTTATATTGAAATAATGCGTCCACACTGATTGGAGCCCAAATTGCATTTTAAAGCCCCCCAGATGTCTGGGGAGGGCATCAGGAGAGCAGTCACTTCCTCTAGCTGCTTGCTGAGACTTGTGCTTAAAGGGGCTGTACAGCTGCATCTCACACTCCTCTTCTCCACTGCCTACCCCCTTGGGGGACAGCAAACTCATGCCGCTTGCTCTGGTTGCCTTGTGGACACCACAGCACTTCCAACATGGAGCTGGAGCTGCTTCAAAGCAGTGCCAGGCTCTTTGGCCTCTTGCTGCACTTCATGGTGCAGTTCATGCAGACTGCCCACATGGCACTGCAGGAGGAGGATGACCAGCCTGGAATGAGGGATCTCCTCACTGAGGCCTGGGCACACTTCGTGCACCACATTCCCTTCCATCCTGTCCTGCACACCGTGCAATGCTGTCGGGAGACCAGCTCCAACTGGTGGGACTGGGTCATCTTGGAGCAGTGGGGATGAACACCAGTGGCTCCAGAACTTCCACATGTGAAAGGATACTTTCCTGGAGCTCTTCGAGTGGCTCACCTCTGCCCTCTGGCGATGGGACACCTGCATGAGACCCTCCATCCCCTTCTAGAAGTTGTGTTGCCATTGCATTTTGGAAGCTCACCACGCCGGACAGCTGCTGCTCCATCGGAAACCAGTTTGGCATGGGGAGACCAATGATTGGGGCCATGCTCATGCAGGTTTCACGCTCCTACTATTTCACTAGGAGGGTGGTGTAGCACTGGAATGAGTTACCTAGGGAGGTGGTGGAATCTCCATCCATAGAGGTTTTTCAGTCCCAGCTTGACAAAGACCTAGCTGGGATGGTTTAGTTGGGGTTGGTCCTTCTGTGGGCAGGGGCTTGGACTTGGTGACCACTTGAGGGCTCTTGCAACCCTGTGATTCTATGTTCCTATGATTCTATAGGTGGTGAAGGCCATCAATGCCATCCTGCTGCAGAGGGTCATCACCTTGGTCAACGTCGACCCCACTGTCACTGGCTTTGCCACCATGGACTTCTCCAAGTGCAGGGGTGTGGGCATTGACAGCAACCACATCTCCATCCTGGCCCCCAACCACTGGGCCTCTCGCTATATCAATAGGAAGAGGTATTTTTCAGTCATGCTGCAGGCCTTCATGGACCATAGAGGCTGGTTCACAGACATTTATGTTGGGTGGCTGGGGATGGTGCATGACACCTGCATATTCAGGAACTCAAGCCTCTTCCAGAGGATGCACGCCGGTGCTTTTTCCCCAACCACACCATCAGGGTCGTGGAGGTGGACATACCCATATGCATCCTGGGCGACTCAGCCTACCCCTTGTTTCCTTGGCTTATGAAGCCCTACACGGGAAGCCTGGACCCCACTAAAGAGGCCTTCAACACCAGGCTCAGCAGGTGCCGTATAGTTGTGGAGGGTGTTTTCGGCAGCTTCAAGGGGAGGCTCCGGAGTCTGCTTACCTGCCTAGAGCTCAGTGATCAGAACATCCCCCAGCTGTTGGTAGCCTGCTGTGTGCTCCACAACATATGTGAGAACAAGGGAGAGACTTCCCTGTCAAGCTGGGGGGCAGAGACTGAGCGGCTGGTTAGGGCTTTTGAGCAGCCAGACACCACTGTCATTCTGCGAGCCCATCAGGGGGCTCTGCTCATCAGGGAGGCCCTGAGGGAGAGTTTTAGCCAAGGCCACATGTGAGACTCTCACCCGGACCTTCCCACAAGGGGCCTCTGCATTGCCCTTGAGTGCCGTTCTTCCCCTACCTCTCCCTTTCCCTGCCCTCCCTTCCCACCTTTCCTCCCTCCCCTGCAGACCACATAAAGAAGTCTTTTTTGTTTGAAAACATAACTGTAATTTTTATTTGAGGCAGCTCGACTTCCTTCCATATCCTGCACACAATGGGTCCGGCAGTGGCGGCATCCTGCAGAGAGAACTTCTATCCCTGCCCACTGGAGAAGAGGAAGAGGTGTGTTTGAGTGGCAGATGTCACTTTCTGGGGAGACTGCTATTGGAGTCCCCTCCTCTGTCTCTCCCGGCAGGTTCCCATGCAGGGGATAAGTGTCTGCCGCATCACCATGCTTGACCAGGAGCAGATGCTGCCTGAGAGTGTGGGCATGAGCCTGTGCCATGTGTGGCACTGCTATGTGTTTCCATGACCCAGCCTCCTTAGCGGTGGCTTGTCATGGGAAGGTGTCCCACCACGCAGTCCATGCAGGAACTTTGTGAGAAGGCTTGAGGGGTTCCTGTGCGAGAGCATTATGGAGCAGAGTGCTCCGAACTGGTGCTTCATGTGCACAGATGTGCACAGGCTGTTGTATGAACCCTGGGCTGAGAAGGCCGAGTGAGGAGTGCCTAGCCCCTCATCACCCACCACCTGCTCTCAGGTATGTATAGGGAAAGTGATGGAACTCACCTGAACTGCCTTCTCTGGGTTTGTCTGAGCCCTGGGAGACATCCTAGGAGGGGTTAGGATTGCCTCTAGGTAGATGATGATCTCCTGGCTGATGGGCATGGTGTCCAGGCAGGCCTGCTCCTTCTCCTCATCGTTGTCCTTCTCCACAGCCCTAGCCTCATGGAGGCTGACAATGGGTGTGCCTTGGCTGGAGTTGATGATTGGCAGGGGGAGGTGACCAGCCCCCCTGCCATGATGGCATCCAGCTGCTTGTAAAAGCGGCAGGACTATGGTGCCATCCCAGCATGGGAAGTTTGTTCCCTGGCCTTTGTGTAGGTCTGCTGCAGCTATTAAATTTTCATCCAGACTTGGTCTAGGGTGCAGCAGTGCCCCTTCTGGGCCAGGATGGTGGCCATCCATCTGTACACATCGATATTTAGCATCTGGTGCAGAGATCCTGTAGATTTGTCTCCTTACCCCAGACCTCGATGAGATCCAGGATCTTTGCACCAGTCCAGGCCAATGCCTCTTTGCCTATGGCCAGGGGCTTCAGAGATGGCTGCAGGTGTACTTGCAGCTGTGGGAGGCTCAGAGGGAGTGCTGGGGTCACTCGTGGCTCCACTAAAGGAGGCTGCTACAAGCCCTTTCCCTTCTTCCTTCAGCGTTAAAGGGTGCAGGAGAAGGGGAGCATTGGAGTTGTCTGGTGTGTGGTCAGAGCAGCCACAAGGGCAGCTATGAGAGACCTCAGAAGGCCAATTATTTTGTAATAGTAGCAGCTGAGCATCCACACTAGCGCTATTTCTTAACACTAGTTCTGTTAATTTAAAAGAAAGGTTGTGCTGTCTCAGCAGGTATTACTCTTTGAATATGGAAAAATGAGCACACATTTTCAGTTTGAGAGACTCCTAGTTGGTTCCATCAGGAATTTTTAATGATCTAAAAGTAAAAAATGAAGACTACAAAAAGTGGAAACATAGATGAATTTTGAAGGAGAAATGCGAAAGAATAGCACAAGCATGTTGGGCAAAAATCAGAAAGGATAAGGCACAAAAACACCTAGGAAGAGACAAAGAAAGTAAGAGGCTCTTTAAGTACATTAAGAGGAAGAGAAAGGCAAAGAAAAGTGTAGGTTCTCTAATTAGCAGGGAAGGAGAGCTAATAACTGGTGAGATCAAGACAGCAGATGTTTAATGCTTATTTCACTTCAGTCTTCATTAAAAAGGTTAATGGTGACTAGATACTCATCACAATTAATATTAAGAAGGGGGAAGGAATGCAAGCCAAAATAGGGAAAGAACAGACTAACGAATGTTTAGATAAGTTAGATGTGTTTTGGCAGAGCCTGATAGTCACGTCCGCAGTCCAGGCGGCTATACCCTCTTCACCCAATAAGCCCAAGTTTCCCGACAGACCGGTGCCGGGTGTAACTCTCACTCAACCCTTTAACCAGCACATCATCGTGTGCATCCTGGCCCCTTCACCAGTCTCTAGTCTATGTCGATAAATTCAATCTGATGAACAACCGCTCCATACCTCATGCCGCGGGGCCACCTCTTTCTGACCCTGCGGACTCCCCGGAGGCGGTAGGGGGACCCGGGTACTCCCTCACTCCGGGTCCCGGCCCAGGGCCCTAAAAGCAGAGAAACTATTCCTCTGCTCGGTTGGTGGGGACTCTGCCCAAAACTCACCAGCCTACGGGGTCTCTTGCTTTGGCGACGCGCCCAGACTACCCCTGCCCTGAGTCGCTTCCTACCCCCTTCTGTGTTCGCTCCACCCGGGTAGTCCCTCAGCAGTCCAGTGTCGGCTGCCCTCAGTCCTTGTCCCCTGTGACCCTGACCCTCGCCAAGTGCTGGCCCTGGCCGGACCTCTGAGACCTCTCCCCGCCTTGGGTCCCCTTCCCCAGGTTGCCCTGAGCCCTTGGGACCCTCCTCCACTCCGACAGGGCTCCGAGCACTGCCTCCAGCCCCGCCGCCTCTCTATTGGCCGGCTTCCTATATGCGGAGCACAGCCGCACACATGTCGGCACCGGCGCAGCGCTCCCTTCCGGTGCTCCACCCCTGCATCTGACTCTCTGTGCTGGGGCTTCTGCGCCTGCACCGACCACGGCCCGGGAGCACATTCTGCAGCACCGTGAGGGCGCTGCCTCTTCTCCACGCAGCCTACCATTCACCTTCAGTGCGGGGTCTCGGTGCCGCCATCTCGCAGGACTCCGGCACCCCATCACACTGATGAAATGCCTCAAGTACGTTATGATGTAGTAGGTAAAGCAATCTCAGAACAGTTAGCAATTATCTTTAAGAGTTCATGGGAGGATGGGTAAAGTCCCAGAGAACAGTAAATATAGTATATTTAAAAGGAAGAACAAATAGGTATCAGGGAATTAGAGACCAGTCAGCCTAATTTCTATATCTGGATAGATAGTGGATCAAATTATTAAACAATCACTGTGTAAGCACTTTGAGGATAATACTGCAAGGAATAGCCAGAATGGATTTGCCAAGAACAAATCATGCCAAACCAACCTAATTTTCTTCTTTGACTGGGGATTACTGGCATAACGTGTCTTGCTTTATTCTAATAAGGCTTTTGACACAGTTGCATATGATATTCTCATAAACCAACTATGGAAATACAATCTAGATGAAATTAGTATAAGAAGGGTGCACAACAATTTGAAAGATCATAGTCAAAGAGTAGTTATTGAGGGTTCACTGTCAAACTGGGAGGGCTTGTCTAGTGGGGTCCCACAGAAGGCAGTGCTGGATCCAGTAGGAGTAAATATTTTCATTAATGACTTAGACAATGAAATGGAGAGTCTATAAAATCTGTGGATAACACCATGCTGGGAGAACAGGATTAGAATTCAAAAGGACCTTGGCAAAGTGGAGAATTGGTCTGAATTTCACAAGATGAAATCATATAAAGAAAAGTAGAAAGAACTTCACTTAGGAAGGAAAAATCAAATGAACTACTACAAAATGGCTGGGTAGTAGTACTCCTGAAAAGGATCTGGTGATTGTAGTGGGTCATAACATGTGATACAGTTCAAAAAAGGCAAATATTATTCTGGGGTGTATTAACAGGAGTGTTTGTATGATAGAGATGGGAAGTAATTATTCAGCTCTACTCTGCACTGGTGAGGCCTCAGATGGATTACTGTGTCCAGTACTGGGAACCATACTTGAGGGAAGATGGCAATAAATTGGAGGGAGCCCAGAAGAGAGCAACAAAAATGATAAAAGGTTTAGAAAACCCCATCTCTGAGGAAAAAATTTTAAAAAATTGTGGATAGGAAAAGAAGAGTGAGAGGCCACCTGATACCAGTCTTCAAATATGTTACTGGCTGTTATAAAGAGGATTATAATCCATTGTTCATAGAATCATAGAATACTAGAACTGGAAGAGACCATGAGAGGTTGTCAAGTCTAGTCCCCTGCTCTCATGGCAGGACCAAGCATCATCTAGATCATCCCTTGTTCTCTATGACCACTAAAAGAAGGACAAGAAATAATGGGCTTACTATGATCTTACTTTGGAGTGTATATGGCACTCACAGCTAAGATTCCGCACCATTCTGATATGATGAATGAAATATATAAAAGCAGACATAGTAGGACATGCAGCGCTTTCGTAAAACATGGTTGAAAGGTGCTGTCTGGCAGTACTAATGGACACTGAACATCGCCTAGCTACACTGGCATATTTAATGACTTGTCACTTGTATTTTATAACCCTTTTGTGGCCTCGAAAATTTGCTTAGCTTGTACCTTGGAATAAAAGCTTGTGGCAAGATTTTTTTATTATAAGAGTACCCCACACCCCCACTTCTTCCACACCATAAAGTGGTAAATTAACATTCTGCAGCTCAAATGATTTTTGTGTCAAAAGGTATGATTTTGTTGTATGTTGCTGCAAAACAGGCTGGAGCCCCAGGAGTACTCTGTGTCAGAACAAATTATCTTTGACAGAGTCATTTCTTTTAAGGAAGCCATTTTGCCAATCACTAATTTATTTCAGTCAGTTTCACAATATTTTTTCACATTACTGTGTGTGTGATAATTTACGAACTTATCATGACGCCTTCTAATGTGTGGCAGAAGAGTTGACTTGAGACTGTTTAGGGAGGAGCTGAAGAACCCGAGAAGTCTATGTAGACCTTGAACACAGGGCTGTCTTGCCTGAACTTCTCTGCAACAGATGCTATATTTGAGACCTATTAGTTTTTTTTTGCTTTTGTTATCAATATCCCCTTCCAAGGTGTATATGCCTGTAAACTAGAGTGGAAATCCAGTATCCTAAGTCTGAATCTATATTCTTATCTTCTACTATGGAAGTAACTCACTGCAAGATTTCCAGCTGCAGGGACCGTGAATTTTAGAGCTTGTCTACATGGAGAAATGTATCCACATGACAATACTTGGGTCTCTCCAGAAACTGTAAAAGCTAAACTAAAAAATAATACTCAGTCCAGAACATAGAGCAAGTTATACCAGTATGAGTCTACTGCGGTGTGCGGGGTAATAAGCTTCCCCATGTGGCAAAGCCCTGAGTCACCATTGTAACGTTCTTAAATTGCAGTTTCTGAGTATGAATAATAGTATATAGAACCACAGATATTACAGGTGGAAATGATCAGCTAGGTTATCTTCTCAAACCACTGGGGGGGCCAAGGCACGATTGTATCCACCATATATTGTTAGTGCTTTGTCCAGTCTAATTGTTGCAAGGAATGTGATTTCACCATTTCTACTGAGACGCAGTTCCACAGCCCGTTCTTTGTAGTGTGAAGAAGATTCCCTTTATGGTGTGCCTGAATTTTCCCTTAATTTGGTGGCATTTTCAACTGTCTGAGGAATTAACAAAACAGGGTGAATATTGTGACCAGGGAACTAATACATTTTTTTTCCATTTAAAAAAAGATTTCCTCAATGATAGGGTTAATAAATATTATTCCTCATCTGTTTTTTGTTGTCAAAAAGGAACGAATAGTTTTCAGAAAACAAGCTGAACTTCCACTATAAATAAAAGGAAATATACCCCTGATTCTGTGTCATAGATTTCTACTAATTTCACAGATCTGATTTAAATAAAGATGTTTCTGGGCCATTCTACAAACAAAGACCTTAAAATGAAATGGAGAAGAGGGAGTTAATGTTAAAAACATACTGGCTTCCTACCCAACGGGGAGTGCTGACACATATAATCATATTACTAAAGTCACATCAGCAATGAGATACATTAAATAAAAACATTGTCTGCAGCAAGACTAGTTTGTATTTTGTTCATGAAAACACTGTTACATCAATCTGCCCAGAAAAATGGGATACATCAGAAAACAATGTTAAGAAGGCTTTTAAAACACATCATTGAGATTACAACACCTTTAAAAATAAACAGCACTGAATACCAACACAGGTAAAATGTCATTGTGAAACCAAGATCTGAAATTCAACGGCATGCTTTATAGCTTTCCAGTGTGTGATAAAATCTGTTCACCAGATGTACTATCTGTCTCCTGTGTAGCATACTTGAACATCATGTAGGCCCGAGGCCCATTTATTTCATGTAATTGCCTTCCCTGTGTACACCTTAGGGCACCCTAATTCTCCATTTTATTTCAGGCACTGTTCAGGGTACCATCTGGTAGAGTTAAGCTCATCTCATTTTACTGCGTGACTGCAATGGCTATATTCAACCCTATAGCATTTTTTCAATGGAGAGAGATCACTTACTGCCAGCTATTTATTGTTGCCTGAAACAAAGTAATCTTTAACTATACACATGCAGAGTTCCCATGTATGTCAGTATTACCTGAAAAACAGGTCACCCATTTCCACTTCACATACTAAAATAGTGAATTGCTAATGTTTGGGTACAGCGCCATACCAGAATGGTGTTTTCTTCTGTTAACTTGTAGTGCAGTAATTCTAAATTCTTCTCTTTCTACTTCAAGTACTGATAGCTTTTTAGTATCTCATTTTTATTATTTCTATTAAAATGAGCACAAAATATTGTATCCCCTTGGATAAAGGTACCTTACTGAAATGGCTTAATATTTAAAGGATGCAATATACCTCTCAACTGTACTTCATTACAAGGTTCATTGCTATTTTAGGCTTTATTCTATCCCTCACATACCTGGTATTATCTTATTGTTTATTACTGTAAATTATTGACATAAAGTGGTGAAACTTGAAAGAGAAATAATGGGAAATTTCATCCATTTCCAGTGTCTTCCTTCTTCTTTGCTATTTTTATGAGCTCTCTTTGCCCTCCCTGTTCCCTTTTGGATCTTGGTCATGTATTTTGGTGACCTGACTCCCCCCCATATAACTTCCTTTTTTGTGCCTGCAACTTTGAGCCCACAGTTATTACACTTAGATAGCTGTCTACCCTATTGTGCCTACAGATTAGGTGGCTAGTTAATTGCTCTCAGTTTGTGTGTGCTAATTGAAAGCCCCACATCCTTAACTCTGACATGAGGAAGGTATGTGTCACCTTCAGACTTTATGGATTTGAATTCAAATGAAGCGCCAAATTCGGTTCTGATGTAAATCCCATTGACAACAGCATAGCTGCAAAGTGTATAAGGCAATACAAAATTTGCCCCACAACAGCAGCTTTCTCTTGTAGGAGTTGCTATGAAATGGTGCATGCATCATATAAAACACTCCCATTTCCTACTTTGGATGAATCCTATTGAAGCCTTTAGGTAAGATCACAGAATTTGGCTCAATGTTTCTTAGATGTGTAACCAGCTTCTCTAGAACAAAAATTAACCACTATACTTCAGTGTTTATTTCTATATTCCTTATGAACCCTAAAACTTCCACTGAGGTGAGTGGGATTGTTGACTATGCAAATATGCAGGAGCAGGTCTGTGGCCTTGAGAGAAATTGATCCTATTTTTCCTGTCACAGCAGCACACATGTTAAAAAATGAGCTGCTCTTCTCCTACTAACCTCTTTTTAACAAAACACGTGAATCACACTTCCATTGCATCTCCTTCCCCTTGTCTTGTCCTGATCTTGCCTGGAGTTTCTCTCCAGGCAAAGTAAGGACAAGATTATGGCAATTTGATGTAGGAACCCTGCAACATGGCCCTCTGTGGCTCTCCCTCCACTTCAAGTGGCAGTGGCAGCAGCATCAAGACACCTCCTACTTCTCACCCAGGTTAGGCCCACTGCACTTCTTGATATGCCTAAGATGACTTTGGCAGGATATCCAGAACAGTGGGTCTTGGAGCTAACACCTCATTAAGATTATTTCATACCTCTTGTATTATTCCAGGATGATATTCCTGCTTTGATGACACTCAGTTCTTGTTTTCAAACTTTTCTATGCAACCGTGAGGACTAGAAACTTACTTTACATTAGAATTTCTTCTTTTTTTAAAATCACATGACTCCAGGAACTGTGCCCCCCAGGCACTGTCCAGCAGTGTCCATGTTTTAACCCTGGTTAAGGTGAAGAAGAGCTACTTTTCTGGTTTGTGAAAGTACTGATGCTCAAACAGGGAAGGGGTTGTAAGCGATAGCTCACCTGACACTTTGGTTAGTTCTCTGCATTATCTGCGGCATTTGACAAGGAGATTATTCCAGACTCATTTACAACATGATCTGTTATGGCTGAGGTAACCAGCACATACAAATCCTCAAAGACCCAGTTGCTTTTAAAAACGCATCTTTTCCCCTTCTCCTTTGTTACAATTAATGATTTGTAATAGTTGGATGCTAGCATTTCACAGCTGCATGTGAGAATTCTGCATGTAAAGGTAAACTATAACATAATTCCACTTTTAAAAAAGGGTTTGTTGAATGAATTCTGTACGTTTTACATTCACAGGCAGTGACAAATGTAGGTAGATGAACCTGGATGTAGTAGTGTGTTTTGAAATAAAAAACAGGGTTGTATGAAAATGATAATTCCTACTATTATCCATTTATAAGGAGAGTTTATTTTGATGGTTTTAATATCAGCAGAAATCCAAAGTATTGGATTATGATCAGACAAACTGACAAATTAATAACCATAAAAATGCCTTTGGCTGATGTCGTGTGTAAATCACTGCAAAGTGTCCAATGACCAAAGAGATTCATATTTATTTTCCTAGCAATTTCCCCCTTTGAGATGCTTGCAAGCTATTCTATAAAAATGTTAATGTTGATCTCAATCTGAAGAATAATTCCCCCCCCACATCCGCTGCCCCCCCTCGCATTCTGTCAAACATAGTTTCTTAATAATTACACTTGCATCTTCATGCTGCAAGCAAAGTGGGTTAACAAAACAACCAAAGGCCTTTTTGAGGACTGAGAGCTTGGACATTTTTAGCATATAATGGTATGCTGTGGCTTTCTGGACAAACCAAATATGCCAAGAAAATATTTCTTAGATAAAGGAAAAAAGATCCCCCCAAGGTCTCACTCTGCAATTGATAGTGCATGGTGCCATGCTATCATTCCAGGATTGGAACCTTAACTATAATTAAGGCTGTCTATTTTCCTCCCCATGAGATAGACTAAGGCCAGAGCTATTTCATTGATCAAATAGGCAAGTCATAATTTAGTTTAAAGAATAAAAAAAAAGGAAAAGTCATGCAACACAATTCTTAAATGTATTTTTCATTAGTAAAGTGCTAATTATAATTAATTCATAGAAATATCCAGATATCTAAATCCAGATATCCAGTCATGTAAACAAATTCTCTGAAGTAGTCTTATATAGTCTTATGTGAACACACAACTCCACAAAAGGGGCAATAGAGAGCAAACCTCACTATTTTATACACAAAAATAATTTATCTGACAGCCTTACAGTCTTAGTTATGACCATGTGAGTTACAACTACCTAGTCAATAGTTGCACTGAATGCAGTTGCAGTGATAAAAAAGTGGCACTGAAACAGTCTTCCTTGTTTCTGCCATTATATAGTGAGGAAAATATGGTTTCCATTGTAAAGCCTTTCAGAGGAATTTCCATTGTAGTATCTGAATCCTAACTCATGTTTTCTTAAAGCCTGAAGGGTGACTTCTTAGCATGAGTTCTCTCTCTTAATGCTGGGAGACAATGGGGCTGTCTGGGTGGGAAATAATATCTATGTCAATTGCGTAGCTGACGTCTAAAAAGCTTAATTTGGCTTTTGGCACTGTTTTTACAGTAGGAAGTCGAAGGAAGAATGCTCTTCCTTTGGCTTGCCTTACTCCTCGTGAAATGAGGGTTACCATGAGTTGGAGTAAGAAGTTCTCCAGCTTGACATTATTTTGAAATAAAGGCTTGTAGTGTAGACGTGCATTATGTTATTCCAGAATAAAGCTGCTATGTAGACATAGTCTTACTGAAAGAAACAAGCTTTCGACCTCATGCCACTCTTTTTCAAGACACTCTAAGCTCATTCTTGATCAGGTCCTATTGAATTTAATGAGATCTTTGCATACATATGGCAGGCAGCAATCTCCCACCCTCTCCCCTCACATGTCTTATATGCTGCCATTTCCGGTTTATTTCAGGCTCTGATCTGGATCTTGAAACATAAGGCCTCAGCTGGGAAATACTGTTCTTATTAAATGCAATATGTGTTCAAATTACTGACACAAACTCTTTGGCTATTACATTTTATAGAATATTCCTGTAATAAAACAATTGGTTCATTTTTCCTTTAAATGAAACTTGCAGAATTTCAGCCCATAAGATGGGGTAGGCCCTTTCCCCAGTTATATACAAAATCCATAATAATCAATCCCACATCTGAGGTAGTGAAGATTAAAATCAGCCATTGTGTAGTAGATGAGCAGTAACTATTTTTCATAAGGATTTTTACTGCCCATTTGGGATTATGATTTCATATTATGCACATACATTTTACAAATCCATAACACAGAAATGTGTACTATTGTTAATACACGCTTGCTGCCTATCATATAAAGGCTCTAAAACAGCTATTTTGGTGTCTGCTGTCAATGTGTATTCTGAATAATAAACAAAACATGGCTAGACATATTCTGTATTATGGAGCAATAATAAAAAAAATCATACTATTGCTAATATGCAGTGACAGCATATACCCTAATGGCTCAGAAGGAGCTGTTCCAGTGCAAATGACTGCTAAGAATACAGAAAGTTGTCTAAATCATAAAGGATAGCAGGCAGTGCTGCTGTTGAGTCAGCTGGATCAGTGTTTCATTAAGAATGAAGGGGGAAAACCCCAAGTGAAATAGATGCTCCCAATTCTCAGTTCTACATGCCATCACCACTTAATTTTATAATGGGCTAACCCTTCTCTGTGAAGAATTTGTCAGGGAAATTTGTTCCAGTGCCAAGGCCAGTAAAGTATAAAAGACCTTGACCCGTATTCATACTCTACTAAGGGGCTGCCAGGAAGCAGCAACAGATTGAACAACCTAGCACCCGCTACAGAATTCTGAGGGGTACTTTAATATGGGTCCTAAATGAAAAGGTTGTAGGCAGTGTTGCTGGAGCCATGTTGGTCCCAGGATAATAGAGAAACAAGATAGGTGAGGTAATGTCTTTTATCAGACCAACTTTTGTTGGTGAGTAAGACATGCTTTTGAGTCTTCTTCAGGTCTGTGTAGCTTGAAACCTTGTTTTTCTCACCAACAGAAATTGGTCCAATAAAAGATATTGCCTCGTCCCCCCTTGTCTTTCTAAATGAATAAGCTCACATGTAACTAAAAAAGCTACTTACAATACTTCACCTAGAATCTAAACTCTAGCTGGCAGTGAATGATATTTAGTTTGAAAATGACATAACACCCATAGGATCTGATTTTTCCTTCTTTAATATTAAGTAAAAGCAAAGTAAACCACTGTATATCCTACCTTCAGTCTGAAATACGTCCACAAATTATGAATGCAGCAATTAAAAATGATGTGCAATTAAAGGGCATGCTCCTACTTCCACTGATTTCATGTACTTCAGACCTATATGTTGAATCACCAATAACAGATTCTACAAGCCTCTCTCTTGTGATCCCACTAAAGAATACCAAAAAAAAATCTGAAATAACTGCTCATGAAGCTCCCTGATGCTGCTCAGGACCAGATTTACACTAACACCCCCCCAATCCCTGACTAGGAGTTTTCTATCTGCTATCTAAGATACACAAACCTGGAAATCCCGGATGACCCATCATCTCAAGCATTGTCACACTTACAACAGGATTATCTGACTATGTTGACTCTCCTCAGACCCTATGCCACCAGCACCCCTAGCTACCTTTGCAACACCACCAACTTCCTGAGGAAACTACAAAACATCAGTAATCTACCTGAAAACATCATCCTGGCCACCATGGACATAGAAGCCCTGTACACTGACATTCCACATGAAGACAGAGTACAGGCTATCAGGAACACCATCCCTGATGACCGCACTGCACACCAAATTATAGAGCTCTGTGACTTTGTCCTCACCCACAACTACTTCTGATTCGGAGACAATTTGTATCTTCAAGTCAGCAGCACAGACATTTAACTGCACATCCACTAATGTGATCTATGCCAGCAAGTGCCAGCAATGCCCCACTGCAATGTATATCGGCCAAACTGGACAGTCTCTACGGGAAAGAATTAATGGACACAAATCAGATATCCGAAAAGGCAAAACACAAAAACCTGTTGGAGAACACTTTAATCTTCCTGGGCACTCATTAAAGAATCTCCAAGTCACTGTTTTGTTTCAGACCAATTCCACAAGCCAAATACACAGAGGATTGGAGCTTAACTTCATTCACAAGTTTAATTCTTATACTTGAATCGTGATATCGGATGGCTCATACATTATCAATCAACCAAACAATGAAGGTGCTAATGGTTCTTGATGTCTGTGTAGAATCTGGTGCTGGTTATCTTCCTTTCCAAGTGCTAACTAATGGTTCTTATCAGCCTCTTTTAACTATTTAGTCGTTGAGATGCTACTAGACTAATTGTTGTTTTTAAAGTTTTTCCATTAGACTCACGACTGTCCCTATGAAGCTTATCTACTCATTGTCTTCCTCCCCTTCAATTTTTTTCCTTCGCTCCTCCCCCCACTTCCCTTCCCCTTATTTATTCTTGGATCTGGACTTCCAACGCTCTAGTCACCTGAAGAAGTGGGTTGTGCCCATGAAAGCTCATGATACCATCTACATGTTTTATTAAGTCTTTAAAGTGCTACTAGACTATTTGTTGTTTTTTAAGTTTTTCCTGTTACAGACGAACTCGACTACCCCTCTGATCCTTTTATATAGTCCATGAAGCTTGCTGGTTTTACTCTGCTGTGATGTCTGGAATTCATCTTTCTCTGGAATCACTGCTCTCAGGGAAGCACGGCTGGAACCTGCTACATAACGATACTATATAATTTTAAAAATGCTACTCATTCTAACTCAGTGTGTTGGCTCCACACTCCAATAGTGTTTTAATAATATGTATGATATCACATAACAATTCCTTCTGGGGTTTCACCATGCAGTTGGACAGTGCATCTTTGGGGGAAACAGAGGGAAATGAACAAATAGGTCAGCCTTGTTTGTGTGACCAAGTATTTAGCTAGGTTAAAGGAAATGATTTTTGTTTAATTTCAGGTCACATTTATAAATGAAACTCTTATCCTCAGTGAGGTTATATGGCGTCTGCTTGCTGCATTCAAAGAAATCATGGTCATATAAACTTTAATATTAAAAGTCTTAATTTTGGATTACTTGTACACATGGGTTGAAGATGGGTGCTGAATATTACTATTTGATTATCATTCTGTAAGACTTAATTGGAGCTATATTGTGGTATCTCTAGCTTAACAGTCTCTCTGCTGGTAAAACTAGAAAAAATTAACAGAAGAGAATGGATCAATACAAAATGCCTGAAAGGCAAGATCTCTAGAAAAATGAGTTTTCCTCAAACATACTTTTCTATTTTGAAAATTAATGCAAGTGTTCATTAAAAAAAATCCATTTCTCTTGGAATGTTACAAGCATGGCATCCAAGACAAAAGAGATGTAAACCCTCAGAATTATGGGGTTTTTAATGAAAACTGCATAACTATAAAGCCTTTTTCTCCTACTGAAGAAAACATTTGTATAGGTAATTTAGCAAACATTTGGAGAATTGGAAGTACTTTTCTATCCATATGGTTCTTTATGAAGAGGTAGTTTTTATCTGTGCTCCATTCAATTGAATATTTATAAGTCTGCTTGGTCTAAAAGGTATCTCCTAAAAATACAATAGTTCTAGAATGCCTATAGTAATATCTATCCAGTTACCCTTTAAGTACTTTGCAAGTTATTTCCATTTTCTTGTTATAATTTTGACCCTAGTAAAATCTTGTATTTTTCTAATATGCCTTATTTTAATTGGTCAATTCATGCTTAGTTGTACAAATAAGCAGTCTTATGTTTGAGACTGTAAATCAGTCATCCATTTAAAAACTCTATTTCCTCATACTGCAAGTTTGATTCATTTAGAAGAGAAAAAACGTTGGCATGGAACAGAATTATACAATGTCATGGACACATTAACATTTGGATCAAAATTTTACATTGTGTCAGCCAGTAAACAGTATAAATGGTTCAGATTTGCAATAAATAATTGTCTATTAATACTCTGGCATGGTGTAGCAAATTAAAGTCTCACTCCAGTAAGCACAGATGTAGGTAAGAACTAGGGCCTAAAGCAAAGCAACTATCATACAGCATCGAATAGTAAGAGAGCATCATGAAGAATTTTCTCATTTCTAGAAAGAAAAAAAAGTGTCTACAAACTTAAACAGCATTATAGACATATAGGAGGAGGTACATGGTGGTGGGTGAAACTAAGTCCAAGCATTTCAGAATTAGGACCATTTTGTTTTTTGTGCCTTGGTGGTAGGAAACAGAGTAAGAAGGGCATTCTTATTTATAAAATGGTATGCTCTTCCTAGATCTAAACCAATAATTTGTTCCATAAAGTTAGCTTCCTTTCTGTTCACAAATTGTTCACAACTATTTTCTGATTTGTTTTCAAATGCATTCAGTAATTGAATCTTTTTGCCAAATTATTTCTATGACTTTCTTCATCTGTAGATTGTTTGTTTGCAAGCAGATTATCTTGAGTAGTATTTGATAGCAGAAATTCACACTTCAAGGTGCATTGGTTATTGTTTTTCTTGGACACATAGGTTATATGGTATTTGTTATTTGATTCCATGATTTACACTCATTGACTCAGGAATATGGTGAGTCTACTTGTGTATAAGAGTCCAGCATTCAATTTCTTAGCATGTACCATTTCCTTGACCATTCCTCCAGATAAATAGTTCAGGGTGGAATGTGAACACAAACTAGGTATAAATGGTTGACAAAGCAAATTCATCTAAAATTCAAATGAATACAAATGTTTGTTATTCACCCAGCTCTAGTTGATATACTATATGACCATGACCTTAGAATCCAGAGTGGTTTTCCCAGTGTAATATTCATTTTTGTTAGGATCCACTCAAAACTGTTATTACTGTCTAATCTAACTGCATCAGTTCCTACCATAACACTATCTAGTCTTTCTCTACTTTAATGAGAAGGCTTTAGCCAAATAGGGTGCTGTCTGTTACATTAATTATAGAGTAGAATTTCCTTTTTCTTTTACATTTCTACTGTATGCTGAATGACAGTTCTAACACAGTTCTAATACAGTGTCTGCTTGGATAGCCAGAGACCCTCTTATCTATCTAGGCATTTCTACTAGGTTCATTTCCTTGGACCTAGATAATCTGGGTGCTTGGATCAGGGGGATTTGTGAAAAATGCATTGGTCCCTCAACGTATATAGGGAATGCACTTTGCAGGCAGAATAAGCATGTAGGGTCAAATTGGCCATGACTCTTATGCAGGTGCACAATTGGGAAGAAAGAATTTCCTTCATCACATGTTACTTTAAAGGCTGCAGCTCTCAGGGGGACTCAGAGACCAGTCCCTCCCTGTTCTCTCCACTGGCCCAGGGCCAGTAAGTAGGGTCATATGCTACATCGAGATTAAAAGAGAGAGAGAGAGAGAGAGAGAGTGAGGTGTATGCTTATTCCATGTGGAACTCGAAGGGAGAATTCTGCAGAATGTGTCTGAGGATTTCACCTGCTTCAAACATCAATGGCTACTAATGAACTAAAAATCATCCATCTACTAAAACCCTCTGTCACTCCTTAGCATTAGTACCTCTTGTGCTGATCAGTGATTGCTCTATTTATGCAGCATGACTACTCACATAGTCACAGTGAAATAATGTGTGTTATTACAGGACTAACTACACAGTAACTTCTCTGGAAGCAATTGTACTTACAGAGTAAGGTGTGTTCAATGTCATATAGTAACTGTGAAATTTGCTCAGGTCACTTGTCCAAATCAGAGTCCCTCTGTAATTCCTTTCCCCCCTTTTCCATGAATGAGAAGCCTCTTGGGAGTGCATCCACATATCCCATAAACCCTTTCAGGGCAATAGGCTACTCTTGCTCTCTGTGACATCCATTAAATTGTCCATATGGTGCAGGTAAACATTCATTTTTAGCTGGCTGATCCAAATAGCGCCCAGGACTGTACCATCTGAGAAGCCTTACCGTCTGATTGCTGCTTAGTAGCCTACATTAAATGTGTTTGGTGCTCTAGCACCACTGGCTCTGTTACTCTTTTATGTCATCTCAGCAGGGAGGCCAGGGATTGGAGATGGTTCACTAGCCATATTGATTGAACGTCATCTCTAGAGGTGATCACTCCAAATCAGGATGGAGGGATGCTGTATTGGTATGAGGGAAGTCTGAACTCTTGCTGTCCATGCTACATTTGTCCTGTGGACAAATTTGTGTCCTTGGAGACTTAATTTTCATGAACATCACTTTTACCATTTATGTGACTCGGCATTCAATGTATGAAAGAGTCCCTTAAAGACAGCGCTCAAATTCTTGCATCTTAGCATAAAAGAATTAACTGGATGATACATGACAAAGCTACATCAACTCTCCAGAAGACTGCAGAGCATTATGCAGCTAAACTCTTTTATAAGGCACAGTACAATTTTTCTGTCTCAAATACATCTCATTGCAGCATCAACATTACAAAAGCACACAGACATTGTGCAGAAAATATGATCAGCATGTAGGAATTTTCACAGTTAATTATAAAATTCAAATAAAAAGCAACAAAGGGAAGTTGTAGGTGAGTGTATTAGACTAATTAAAAATATAAATAAAATGGGCCCTGACTGAGCTTTTGACAGACCACTAAAAACATAAAATTGAGTCAAGTAGAACAGTAGATTCAGTATAATAGAGTGGAATAAAATAGTGAGGTCTGAATTTGCACTGTTTTCGTATCTCTTGCTCATCTTAACTCAGTTTCCAGGGTGTGATATAGTGCAATGCTCAAAATTTCAAGTCCCATGTAATTTACTATATTAAGTGAAAGATCATTTGCAACTTTGTCATGTTTTTTAAATCATTATCTATTTGACTAGCAGCATCACCATTTCATTGCATCTTCATTGGTCAAATTTTAACCATGAATGAGTCATTTTCAATTACTGTATCTGATTTTTTTTTCAGCAATACATCTTTTGTTTTGAAAATATTTGGTGCAGGTGTATCATCTTTGTTATTGAAGTAACCTGTAGCTGTAGACCATGGTCTAGTAAGCATTTTTTTTCTAGTAATCATGGTGTATGGGTTGCTCCCATGGCTCATTTTGTGAATGTCTTTATTGTTGGATTTGGTTATACCTGTGGGTATACTTCTCTTATTTCCACTTCAGTGGAGTTCCTCCTGATTATACCTGTGTAAGAGAGAATCAAGCCTGTTGTTTCTGAGGCTATCTTTTAGGATAAAATTCAGCCCTCATTCAGGCACACACAATACCAATTCACATCTTCCAAAGATTGCATTAGAAGCCAACATGAACATACCTTCCCAGCTAAGACAATTTTGCATCCATAGCTCTGTTTATGTGTGAAGAATAGTGTCCTTGTTATGACTGGAGAACAGCCGGGTGTGTCATTGTGTTTTCAGCAATGTTCTCCTCCCCCAAATGATTTGACAATTAGGAGGAGAGCAGGAGTCCTCTAATTAAACAAAAAAAGTGAATTTTGTGTGGATTATTGACGTGACAAGGCGATTTCTAAGAGTTTTTTGCAGTGTGTAGCCTGGAATAAATACCCACCTCACATCAGCTTCAGCACTCGATTTTCAATTAAGCCATATTGCTTTATATCCAGTTCCTATTTTGGTTAATTTAAGACCCACATACATCAGGCTTGATACCAAACTGAGGAACAGTCTTGAATAAAGTTTCAGCCAATTTGGGTTCTAAGGGTACATCTAACCTAAAGTGTTATTTCGAATACAGCATCTACACACAAAGTGCATTTTGAAATAGCATGTTTTGCTATTTCGAAATAGCGCGCCCACACTGATTGGACGCTGAATTGCATTTAAGGGCAGCTGAAACAGGTTCCAGCAGGGCATCAGGTCAGGAGTTACTTTGTGTGGCTGCTGCCTGAGGCTATCTGAGGCCTGTGCTTAAAGGGACCCCTCTGGACAGCCAGTTCTCAGGTTTCCCTGCTTGCTTGCCTACTTCGCTGAGGAACAGCAAAGCATTTTTTTCTCTGCATGCTCTGGTTCCCCTCACTCGGGACACCACAGCACTCTGCACCATGGAGCCGGAGCTGCCCCTGGGCACTCTGGTGCTTCTTTTGGATGTGTTGCTTCAAGCCTGGCTGCTCTTTCTGCAGGCTGCCTCGAAGCATCTGCTGCAGCCCAACCCCCAGGCCGTCATCCGGACCCTCCTGGGGCACATGGAGGAGCAGCTGCAGCTCCTGGACGCCAGTGTGTCCCGCCGCATCTGGTGTCTGGACACCAGCAGCGACTGGTGGGACCACATCATCCTAGAGTGCTGGGGACAACAATAATGGACCCAGAAGTTTAGGATGAAGAAGGACACCTTCATGGAGCTCTGTGAGTGGCTCGCCCCTGCTCTGCAGCGATGGGACATGCACATGAGGCCCGCCTTTCCGCTCCAGAAACATGTGGCCATCGCCCTCTGGAAGCTCTCCACGCCGGATAGCGACCGATCCATGGGGAACCAGTTCAGCATGGGGAGATCCACCGTCGGAGCAGTGCTCATGAAGGTATGGCAATCTCTGGCCACTGTGCCGGGGTGGGGGGGGCGCGTTAAGGAGGGGATAGGCTGCCCTAGGGAAAAGTGGGGGAGGTGGTGCAAGTCCCCCTTCCCGGGAGGGTTTATTCTGTCCCACCCACGCTATGGACTGCCCGCGGTGGCCAGAATTGGGGGAGGGTTGCTCCTGGGGAGTGGGGGCACAGGGCAGTGGCAGGGAAGGAGCACTGTCAGCCACCCTGGCACCCCAGTGACTCTCAGTTTTGTGTGTCCCTCTGCAGGTGGTCAAAGCCATCAATAGAGTGCTGCTCTGCTGAGTCATCCGCCTCACTGATGTGGACGCGGTGATCGAGGGGTTTGGTGTCCTGGGCTTCCCCAACTGCAGGGGGGCAATCGACAGGACACACATCCCCATCCGTGCCCCGGAACACCAGGCCTCCCTGTACATAAACCGGAAAGGATACTTCTCCATCATCCTGCAGGCTGTGTCTGACCACCGGGGCCACTTCGTGGACATTAACGTGGGTTGGTCTGGCAAAGCACACGATGCGCGGGTTTACTGCAACTCCTCCGTGTGCCACAGGCTGCACGCTGGGACTTTCTTCCCCAACTGCCACATCAGGGTCGGGGACATGGACATGCCTGTGTGCCTGGTGGGGGATGTGACCTTTCCCCGACAACCCTGGCTGATGAAGCCCTACACAGGACACCTCAACCCCTCCTGACAGGCCTTTAATGCCAGGCTCTGCGGGGCCCGCATTGTAGTTTGGCCAGTTGAAGGCCTGTTTTAGATGCCTCCTCACCCGCCTGGACCTCTCCAAGCTGAATGGTCCATACGTGGTGGCGATGTGTTGTGTGCTGCATAATTTGTGTGAGAGGAAGGGGAAGGCTTTCCTACCAGGCTGGATGGCAGAGGCCGAGCACTTGGCTGGCCTGTACATGCAGCCCCGCACGGCTGCCAGCCAGGAGACCCATCGGGGGGCTGTCCATATCCAGGAGGTCCTGTGGGAGAGCTTCCACCCAGAGGAGGAATAAAGTCTCCCTGGTGTGCCCCACTGGGGGCTTGTGCCTCATTTCACCCTCACATCCTTTCACTGACCCCTCCCTAACCCCCTTTCCTCATGTAAATAAAGACACATGTGTTGACAAAAACAAACTCTCTTTATGGAACAAAACTGGGGTGGGGGGGAATGAGGGTTGGAGAGGGGAGGCGAGAGGGTGGAAGAGGGGAGGGGGAAACCTGGGAGGAGGGAGCTGGAAGGGGAGGCAAGGGAGGAAGGGGAGAAGAAGCTCAGGGTTGAGGGTCTTGCTGGCCCTGCTGTCTCCCAGCACTGTGGGGGCAGGGGCCTCGGTGTCCCCGGAGGGGAGCAGGTATGGAGGGTGGGGCAGGTGTGGGGGGGGGGGGGAAGGAAGAAGCGGGAGGGGGAGCAGGAGTGGGAGGAGGAGCAGTAGCTGGGGCGGCAGCAGGGGCTGGAGTGGCAGGAGGCAGCAATCTCTGCACCAGGGTCTGCAGGTGGTCAGAGATGGCACGGCCCTGGGCAAGTAACTCCCGCCAGCTCTCCTGCCGCAGCTGCAGGTCTTCATGCACCCAGTAGTCCAGGGTGCGGTGCTGGCCTCACAGGATCCCCAGGTGCTGCAGCTGGTACTCCTCCTGGTTCCGGGTAAGCCTGCTGGCCCGGGTGCTGGAGGATGTCCTGGGCAGAGTGGTGCGCACTGCACTCACAGCTGCTGCGGCTGTGGAGAAACAAGAGAAGTGGCCAGTTCTCCCTGGGAACACAGTGGGTGAAGCCCAGCCCCCCTCTGCAAGGTGAGGATGGCAGGTCTCCGCACCATCAGAGCCAATCTGCTTGCACACAGGCCATGTTCGGCATGTCCTGCTATCCCCAGGAGTGGGAGCTGGCCCAGGACTGCACCCATGCCCCTATGCTGTATATAGTGCAGGGAGATGTCCCCTGCCTCTGTGTAGAGGGGGCTTGTGGAGGGGGGGCATCGTGTAATGTCCCACCCCGGGGTCAGGAGCACGTCATGTGCCTTCATACATACATGCGTGTGGGTAACAGGCCCAGGCCCCTGTGTGGCAGCCAGCTGGGGCCACGTGCTTTGGGATGGCACAGCACATGCCCAGGTTGCTGCGTGATCCGTGGTCTCCCTCTCCTCCCCTGTCCCTCCCCCCCGCCACCTAAGGGGACAGTGATGGCACTCACATGTCGTTGTCTCCCCAGCTTTGGATGACACCGGCGACAGGTTCTCTGGGACAGCTCGGGTGTCCTGGGTGCACGGCACGCTCCCTCCAGGCTCCTGTGGCTCATGGCCGTCCTCCTCCTCCTTGGCCTCATGGCCAGGGCCCTCTGCCCCAGGGTCGATGACCACCTGGGAGGAATGGACCATCTGGCCCCCCAGGGTATGGTTCAGGGCATCAAAATAGGGGCAGGGGTCTGGGTATGCTCCTGGTTGGGAGCTGCCCCCTGTGGCCCTGGCATAGGCTTGCCGCAGCTCCTTTATTTTCATGCACACTTGCTTCTGGCTTTGCATGTGGCCTTTGGTGGCCAGTCTGGCAGCCATCCGCCTGTAGATGGCCGCGTTCCTCCGTCTAGTGCGGAGATCATGGACGTTGGAGGATTCCCCCCAAACCTCAATCAGGTCCATGATCTCCGCACTGGACCAGGAAGGCGCCTGCCTTTTCTGGCCACTGGCAGGCTCCTGGGAGCTTGCAGACTGCTCCTGGGGAGCAGTGGAGGGCTGGCTGGCACTGGCTGCCTCGCTCATGTTGAGGCAACTGGGTCAGGGGCAGCGACTGCTGGCTCTGGGCTGGCAGGCCTGGAGCTGGCACAAGCACTGTGGCCAAACAGACTCTACCCCTTTAAGGGCTCCAGGGAGGGTGGGGAGGAGAGGAGTTTTCCTGGTTGTGGCCAGAGTGGCCACCAGGGCACCCTGGGAAGGGCTGGAGGCCCCCTATTTCGAAATAAGAGTCTATACAGCACTTATTTCGAAATAGCAATTTCAAAATTGGTGTTATTCTTTGTGGAATGAGATTTACCAATTTCAAAAAAAGCTTGTGTAGACACTAGTGAAGTTATTTCGAAATAACGATTGTTATTTCGAAATAACTTTGCTGTGTAGACATACCCTAACAGAATTTGGCCAGCCAGGGACATGGCCAAACCATGTTTTTAAAAAAACCCCAACAAGTTCTAGTCTAGTTACAGAGCCAGACGCTGCACACTTATGCGCCAGTGCTTTAAAGAGGGACAGGAGACACAAACTGTCTCCCCTCTTCAATACCAGCACAGGGGGCAGTCAGAATTTTATGCTGAGCATAAGGGATTGGGGAGAGGGAGGAAATGTAAGTGCCATCAGGAGTGTTAGACTTTCCAGGGGACAGAGCAAGGGAAAGGACATGGCCTTTTCTGTACCCACTGGTTAGCGTCTAGAGTCCATCACTGCCAGGTGTTTTCACAATACCCTTTTAAATGGTGTAGCAGCTGCTGCCTCAATCTGTCATCCCCAGCACGCTGGAAGTATTCTACCGGACCCTCTCCTTAGTAGGATTCATACCTCTGGCATTTGCCACTAGCACTGTGCACCTCAACACATTTTCCTACTGCTCAGCATAGCTGTGCTTTAACAGCCACATTCCAATGTTTGAATTAAGACAGTTTTACTCTGTTCCTATTCAGCAGATGAATCATGTTAGAAAATATTTTAATGGGAGAAGTGTTCCGCAGAACGGAGAAACCATATTTAAATTCAGTTATGGCTCTAGTGTGGATAGGACCTGAGAAACAAGGTGAAACGAGTAGCCCCAGTTCACCCTAGATCCTCCTAGTACCCAGCTCTTTTCTGCTGCCAATAGATCACATGGGTCTCGTCCGTAGCATCAAGGTTCAGTCACAGGATTACAAACATGCTAAAAAACAATAGAATGTGACAGAAAATTGCTTTCTTACCTCACTGCTACAACAAGCTGCTTCTTAAATTCTCGGGAATGACAATGAGACATTTTTTTGTGTGCAAAAAATACTACTTCTCTTTATGAATACAGCCGCTCCCCGAGTTGCGAACAGTCGAGTTACGACCGTTCGCACTGACGACCAAAGGTCCCATGGAGCGGTCGTAAAGGCGGTCCCCGAGTTACGAACACGACCCGCGCTTACGAACAGCGCAGTCGCGTGTAACTCAATGGGGTCTGAGTTACGAACAGTTCGAGTTACGGACCAAGTGCTGGTCCGTAACTTGTTCGTAACTCGGAGAGCGGCTGTAGCCAAGTTATGTATGGCTAAAACATTCCACTCAAAATGTTATCCTTTGCTAAAATGAAAAGTTCCCTTTTTTTTAAAGATCACAGGGAAAATCTTAACCTTCTGAACACAATAATACCAATAAGTTAATATTTATATACTGCCTTAAAACTTTTCTCCCAATCATTCTTCTTCCAGATAATATTTGCTTCAAACTTGTGCCAAACCCTCGAAAGACCTTATTTTTCTTAAATATTTTAAAATCTACTCACAAGAGGGAATGCTCATAAAATTCACTTTCAGCCACAATCTGGACTACGGCCTGCCAAGCTCCACAGAAATAAATCATCAAGTCATTTTGGCATCCTGTGGGCCAGAAGGGCTATCTTCCGAGGTAGATTTAAAGCGACATTGCTCTGCAAGCTATGCCCTCTGTGAGAGAGATCGAGAAATAGGTTGAAAGGCTGTATTTTTGACTTTCATTTACTTGAATTTCTGCAAATGATCATCCTAAATAAATCATGGCATGTGTGTGGCAGGGGAAGGATGGTTAATTACAAAAAAAAAAAAAAAAAAATCACAGCTCCCGGGGCTGGTCATGAGATTTCCAGTTCAGCAGGAACTTGAGGGACACTGCAGTGACCCCTCTAGTTAACTGAGGAATGGCAACAATAGATCCAAAGGAATCTTGTTCATCCGACTCATAGGAAAGGAAGACTTCTTGGGGAGTGGTCTAAAATATAAATCAGAGCAACTTGTCTTCTCCATTCAAAAAGGTAAGTGACAAGAGACCACAGTCTTTCACTGGTTTGTCAAAAGACCTTGGGCCAGACCCATTATTGATTTCAGTGAATGGCACCGGAGTTGTGGCATAATGATAGACACAGGTAACTTGGCTTATTGTATTTGGACTGTGTGAAACTACTGAACAGTAACAAATGCAGTCCAGAGGAAAACTTGCTAATGTCGGGTTTTGTTAGAACCTAAAATTTGGGGCTAATTCACCAACAGATTCAGAACCAATAGTCATGCATGGGCATGTTTACTTTGTTGGGATGAAAGCAAGCAAAAAGTGATGGCCTTGAATCCAGGCAAAAGTCAGAAGTTTAGTCCGAGTTTTGCTTTGATTGTGGTTTTGCTGCAACTCCAAGCAAAATACATTGGTGTGCAAACTTGCATGAACTGAAAAAGGAAAATATTTTAACTTCCTGGAAAATGAAGTAGCAGAACATTGCAATGCTCCAACTGAACCATCAGAGTAGGAATAAGTGTTTTAGGCCAGCTTTGGTGGGATGTAGCTGACACAGCCAGAACCTAGGAGCCATTTTCAGTGGTCACCTGTGAGATGTGATTACATTAAAACAATAGTGGTCGTGCCTTCTAAAATCCTAATGGAAAATTTCCCCTTGAAGTTAAAAACAATATATGCTATGTGAAGACACTGTTTCCTATTTCTGATTAGCAGAGTTGAGCTTATGCTCCAAAACTTGGGCTTGGATCCAGATCCAAAATCAAATTTCAAATACCAGAGAGTTTTTGGTAGTTCAGAGGCAGGGTTTTGGCTGGGCCATTAAATATACACAGGAATATTTTAAAATATTGGGATCTTTTTTTCCCATCAACTCTTCTCAAAGCTGAAGTTTCAGATCATCCTTATTTACATAAAGCATCCTGTTAAATATTTTTGGAGATAACTGAATCCAAATAATGTTCACCAGGTTGTGTAACTGCAGATTGTGTATCAGGTTACAGCAGTATGGCCTAATTCTACTGAGACATGACAGTAGGTACAGGTTCAACCTCTATGGTTTGGACGTCTCCAGGGTTGCGGAAAAGCTGCCCCCACCTATCGACTGCTTCCCCACCCTCCCAGAGCTTCTGGTGTGCCTGAAGCTCATGGAGGAACAAAGGAGGGGGAGAGGCAGGATGGGGCTCTTGGGGGAAGAGGCAGGGTGGCTGCGGAGCCTGCAGCTGGGGTCAGGAAGTGCAACCCCATGGACAGTGGTGTGGGGCGGGAGCATAGCCTGGCTGCTGCGGGACTCAGTGCACTCCCACGGGACTCTGCTCCTGGGGCTCTGAATCCACCCTGCCTCTTCCCCTGAGTGCCCACCTCCTCATTCAGTCAATAGAAGCCTCTCTGCTACCACTGTAGCAGAACCCCACAGCTGGTGGCAGCAGAGGGGCTGGCTGGCTGAGGGCATTCAGGGGAAAAGGCAGGATGGCTGTGAAGCCCCATGGCTGTGGGCCAGGAAGTGGAATTCCACAGCCATCGGCCAGTTCTAGGAGCTCAGCCCAGCTGCCACAGGTCTTGGTGCGCTCCCGTGGGGCTGCACTACTAACCCCTGTCCATGGGGCTCCTCAGCCACCATGCCTCTTTCCCTAAGTGCCCCCTCCCAGGCCTCGCTTGGTCAATGGTGGCTCCTCTGCTGCCACTGAAGCAGAGCCCAGCAGTCAGTGGTAGAAGAAGCACTTGCATTGACCTCCACTACTATGGCAAATTCCCTGGTTCGGGGCCAAGGGTGCCGGACCAAGGAGGAACAAGCTGTATAGGTATCACATAGGCCCTCCTTGATATCTCTTCAATTAAACCTCTATCTCTGTAGAAGTGGCAAGAGGATTTCTGCACTGCTTGGTTGTGAGAGCATTTATGCACTTATTTCCTTCATACATTTTTGAGCTGCAAAGCGGTACTGAGAAATACATACCAGGCAGTTAGAGGTTAAGGATCATTTGCATAAATTAGCAAGTTTTGCAAATGAATTCATCTAGTGAAAAGTAAGACACGGGACACTGCATTTTAATAATTGACATTCCACATGAAATGCAATGTTCTTGAGGAGGAAATTGAGCTCCAGGTTGCTATTAGACCCAGCGGAGCAGCAAGAGCTGGAAAGAAATGCCATCTCACATTACGGAGAGTTACTGCTCCTGCATAACAACTATCTTCCATTCCGATGGACTTCTTTTAATAAAATTACCAGTAGGCATTTTACATAGAGAGGGAATCAGGAGAAATCCAGGCATCAACAATACTGGACAGGAAAGTAAAATGAAAGAGGTCTTTATGATGTGGTCTCAGCATCAAGCCATGAATTTATTACTCTGCCTCAAAGACAACCTTTCATTTTCCATTTTATTTGACAGCAAAAATTGCTTTACTTTATAATTTTACTAAATACTGATAAGATTACTTCAAAGTATGGAGGTCTGAGTGGAAATTATAAGTTATTTAATTTTTTTGTTCCCTGTCACAACATAGGTTAAATTACAAAATAAAGATAAGTGATCCACTTATCTGCCTCCTGCTGTCCTGATCAGTTTAAGAACACATTATGTTACAAATATTGGTCTGGCTACAAAAGTAATGACTTTCATAAGGTGCTAGTCAGTCAGTCAATGTCACAAAACCTACACTGTGTGCCATAAGTACAAATTATATTCAGGAAGAGTTGGAAACAAATCTGGCCTTAATGTTTCCTAGCGTAATTTAAAATGAGCTTAAAGTGAATTAAATCATTTTACTCAATGATATACTTTCCTAGGTTCATGTAGAGTAACTATGTCATATTAATTAAATCTCAATGAACTGCAGCAGTTGATATAATTTTCCCCATTGACTTGCAATATTCCTAGATATTGATGGGAGAGTTATTGTCATTAATCTGAGTATAAACCTGAAATCATGTAGAGAGTGCTCTGATAAACTTCCTGCACTGGAAACATAAGCTGATTAACTATACTAGATGTACACTATCTTTACCATGTTGCTGTCCTTTCCTACTGTGAAAATTGTATAATGCTAGCCTTTTACTTTTATACATGTATTGTGTTCTCTCCATATCTGCAGGTAATCTGCTAGTCAGTTAAGAATGGTGGGGTGAGAGAAAGATTCTGTCCCTCCAGAGTTTAGGAAATATACTGCAGTGAATAATGCATTACTGTTAGCAGGATGGACAAGTTCACCTAAAAGGTCTTTTGCAGCTCTAATTTCTAGGATACTTTGGTTTTAAAAAATTCTTGAAGGTTTTTATTCTTGAATATGTTATCTTTCCTTCAGCAATGACCCCTCAACCTTGTTAATGATATTTATTATGAAAAAATTAAGACTTTTAAACTTTGGAATACAGATACTGAGATTCCTAATTGAAATGAGTTTTGTGGTCTCAGTACTCTGCTGAGTTGTTATGGGTCTCTTTAGCCTCAAAAACACCACAGATATTATGTAGACAAATTACAGTGCATGCTGAAGAGTGAATCCATTCAAAGTGAAATCTTGGTCCCCATTGAAATCAGGGGGAAAATTGCCTCTGACTTCAGTGGGGTTAGGATTTCAACCATAGAGTGAATCCTGTAGCTCTCAACCTAATAAGTATTTTCTAAGTCTTTTGGGTATATGGCAATGTTTCTTAAGGACAGTTTACCAGCCTATGGATAAATAGAACTTCAATTCTTAAATCCCCCACAAATATTAATAGGCATGTATGTTCATATAGTTGTTTTTCAAGAAAATGAAAAACAAAGGGAATCTCAGATTTTTCACTGTAGAATAGTTTCATATCTTTTCCCCATCAAAGTAACACTGTACCTTAGACCAGTTTAGCACTACAATGTGTCGTGTGCAAAAGAAGCAGTCAGCTGGCTGGCCAGATGCCCTTAGCTCCATGGATACTTTAAGATCGTGGTAGCAGCATAACGAGCCTTTTCACCAGTGTATTGCTGATGGATCTGAGTTGTTTTTCATGTATGCAAGCTACAGACTCCTTATATTTCTACATTCTAATAACAGTGAACAGCATAAATTATCTCTGATTCTTGATTCTGCAAGGAAGCAGCCATCTGGTCTAATACCACTGTGACAGTGATATAGGACTGAACACTCTGTGCTTGGTCTGTTGCACAGAAAAGGACAATAGGACATATTTTAAAATGTCAGGATACATCAGAACCATATTCAGGAAAGTTTGCATTTATGAAAATTGATTGTATTGGAGATATATCATTATGCAGATCTAATCATGGATGCTAGTATGGCGAATTAAATTAAGAGCTGATTTGAATTTTTCTAATTAAAGATGTTCTTCCTTCTCCCATCATGCTTTTATTCCCTATAAAGGAAGCTTATCTAAACAATTTTCAGGAAAGCTTTGTGGGACAAAAAGCAACAACAGAGAGTTCTGGATTCAATGGTCACATAGGTGTAATGAGTTTGGTTGCCTTAATGCTGTATTCAGTGGGCACTTGTTCATATCCCAGAATGATCACTGGTATTTGCATAATGCTTTTTAGTTGAACTGGACAGGCTTGGTAACAAATATATCACAGGTACTGCAATGTAGTACGGAGGTACATAGGCAGAGTGGTTTGGAGAGCCTGCATAGAATACAGGAATAGCTTTCAGCTTAGAAAAATCAGTTTAACCTTTGTCCCAGGAAAGATAATGGCACAAGCAAATAAAGAATTCATCTGCAAACACCTGGAAGATAATAAGGTGATAGATAACAGCAAGCATAGATTTATAAAGAACAAATCATGTCAACCCAATCTGATAGCTTTCTTTGATAGGAAAACGAGTCTTGTGGATAAGGGAGAAGTGGTGGACGTGGTATACCTAGACTTTAGCAAGGCATTTGATACGGTCTCGCATGATCTTCTTATCAATAAACTAGGCAAATACAACTTAGATGGGGCTACTATAAATTGGGTGCATAACTGGCTAGATAACCATTCTCAGAGTGTAGTTATTAATCGTTCACAATCCTGCTGGAAGGGTGTAACAAGTGGGGTTCCGCTGGGGTCTGTTTTGGGACCGGTTCTGTTCAATATCTTCATCAACAATTTAGATATTGGTGTAGAAAGTACGCTTATTAAGTTTGCAGATGATATGAAACTGGGAGGGGTTGCAAGTCCTTTGGAGGATAGGGTCATAATTCAAAATGAGCTGGACAAACTGAAGAAATGGTCTGAGGTAAATAGGATGAAGTTTAATAAGGATAAATGCAAACTATTCCACTTAGGAAGGAACAATCTGTGTCACACGTACAGAATGAGAAACGACTGTCTAGGAAGCAGTACTGCAGAAAGGTATCTAAGGGTCATTGTGCAAAAAAAGCATTAATAAGAGTGTTGTGAGCAACACACAAGAAATCATTCTTCCATTCTACTCTGCACTGATTAGGCTTCAATTGGAGTATTGTGTCCAGTTCTGGGCACCACATTTCAAGAAAGATGTGAAGAAATTGGAGAAGGTCCAGAGAAGAGCACCAAGAATGATTAAAGGTCTAGAGAACATGACCTAGGATGGAAGACTGAAAGTATTGGGCTTTTTAGTTTGGAAAGGAGAAGACTGAGGGGTCACATGATAGCTGTTTTCAGGTATCTAAAAAGGTGTCACAAGGAGGAGGGAGAAAAATTGTTCTCCTTGGCCTCTGAGGATAGAAGCAACAGGCTTAAACTGCAGCAAGGGAGGTTTAGGTTGGACATTAGGAAAAACTTCCTAACTGTCAGGGTGGTTAAACATTGGAATAAGTTGTCTAAGGAGGTTGTGGAATCTCCATCTCAGGATATATTTAAGAGCAGGTTAGATAGACATCTATCTTGGATAGTCTAGATGGTACTGGGTCCTGCCATGAGGGCAGGGGACTGGACTCGATGACCTCTCAAGGTCCCTTCCAGTTCTAGAGTTCTATGATTCTATGAAATCATGGAAGTTGGGAGAGATTTCAGAAGACTGGAAAAGAGCAAATATAGTGTCGATCTATAAAAAGGTGGTGAGACTATCTGCATCCATGAAATCACGGATCTTCCAAGTATTGCAAGAATATCGTGAAAAAGCAGTTTGAACTTCCTTTGACTAGCAAGAGAACTTCATCACTTATACAGCTTAATTATTAACTCCAATTCAGTGTGCTCTCAGATTTTTTACAGCATACAGTTTTGAGAGGAGGAAACAGAAATAAAAAGATATTTTCAGTATATTTTCTGATTAAAAGATTTCTGCCACTCCTGGAAGTAGTTAATACTACTTCCTTCATACAGAGGAGGAAGTATGTGAAACACAATGAAGTTTACTGGATGTAAGAGGAAAGGAAAATATTATGAAACATGTAATATGGGAAATATAGAGAGCAGGACAATACAGAGGCTAGATGATTTTATGCTATATTATATCCCCATATTTTAAAAGGCTGAAAAATATTTTTTCTGGATTAGTGACATAAATAATACATTTTTGTGTTCACTCAGTAGACTGTTAGCAAACATTTTCCTTTCACTCAATCACTCAAGCAGTCAAAATCTTTAGCCACATAAAAGTCTATCGAGAACAAGTTTTATTTACAATGGTGACCTGGCCAAGAAGGTGCAGAAACTGCAATATGTATCATTACTTATAGACATACAAGCACTGTTATATATTATTAGAAAGATCTGAAACATATCACCATACATAAATCAATTATATAAAATACCACAAACATCAAATAAAACAATAAAATAGAAAAGGTCATAACACCACCAGACATGTCATGAATAACTGCTACTAGCATCAGCCAGTGATTGATCCAGACTATGAATAAAAAGACCAAGAAATATACAAGTTGCTCCTGTTGGATCCTTTTGTGCTGTGTTCAAAAAAGCACTGCAACCTTTCATGTTGTCCATGGCCTTCATTACTTTGGTCTATGTTTCATTATAAGACATTAATTTTAAACCTTTGGTATTTCTCAAAACTGGGTTTCACATGTTTTGTATAATGCTCATTTTTAACAGGTACATGTTGCTTTACAATTCATATGTTTTAGGCTATCTTTATGAAGATTAATAATACCCGGCAAGTAGTAATACTGTCTGAGTGCTTGTAGAACCATTTATCCAAGAGAATTGGTCAAGGAACATTGTTGTTGACACTTTTCTAGATAAACACATTTTTCCATAAGTCAAAATAACTGATTTCAAGAACACTGATTATTCAAGAAATAATACGGAGAGGTTGAAATGAATGGAAATGGTGGGTGCTCATGGCCTCTAAGAATTTGGCTGATTGTTTGTAATTATATGTATTTGTCTTAAGTACAGACAGACAAATAGGAGATATAACAACCATCAAGTCAGTGTTTAGAGAGCTGACATAATTGGCATGTTTAAGTTATCTGCAGAGATAAAAAAATCATGGCTAATGCTATAAATGAAATTTTAAATACAGGATCAGGGCTTTCTTAGCATGGATTGTATTAATTTGTATGTCCTATTCTCAGGTGCTGATGCCAAATCTCCACAAGCACTGAAGGTGCTGTTGCCCACTGCCTTGCAACCTTGGTCTCAACCAAGGGTACACACTCCTGGGAGGATGCAGAGGTCTTCCAGGAGGTGCATCAACTCATCTAGATATTTGCCTAATTTTACAGCTGCCTACATGAAGAGCACTAGCAACTTCAATACAAACTAAAATTTTATGTAAACAATGACTTGTTTATATTGCTCTATAAACTACACACTCAAATTAAGTATAATATTTCTATTCTTTTTATAATTATATGGTAAAATGAGAAAGTAAATAATTTTTCAGTAATAGTGCACTGTGGCACTTTTATTTTTTTTCTGTCTGATTTTTGTAAACAGGTAGTTAAGTGAGTTGAAATTTAGGGTACACAAGACAAATCAGATTAATGAAGGGGTACAGAAATCTGGAAAGGTTGAAAACCACTGTAAACTATAGGCATAGTTTGACTTCTCTATTTGGCTGGGCCAGTGGGCTGCCACGTGGTGGGAAAATTCCATGCCTGCCCAAAGCTTGCAGTTTTGGAGGGGTGCCCCATTTCACACCAGCTATGCCTGTGGTGTAAACTTTGCCATTCTCATTAGTAGCATCTTACTCTTGCTTTGCTCAAGCATAAACAACTACCTCAGATCAAGACAACAGAGAATCAAGTGCTGATATTAAATTGTTTGGTATCTTGGAGTTTTTCAAAATTAGAAAGCTGCATATGAAATTCAGAATGCAGCATGCATAAAAAGATTTATTTAGCACTTTCATTGCACAGTATGAAAATCATGTAAACATGCACCAGATGCTAATCAAATGTGCCAGTAAATCACGTAGCATGTTGCATCACTAGGTTGTACGCTCTCAGCAATAAGACCTGACATAAGTCAAAGCTCAGACCTTTCCACTGAAAATTCCAGCCATTTATATTCTAATAATGTGCAATTCCTGTTCTCCTACCCTGGGCAAAGTTCTTTGCTAAGCTAGAAACTGAAGTGCCCTGCTTGAAATAGTATTCATTGATTTTAAATAAAATCAAACAAAAACCTACCATCTTTGTTACTGCACCAATGGTTTGTTGAATGGAAGGGTAAATGTGTCTGAAAACAATAGCTCAGATAAATTCCACCTCTTTCAGCTCCAAATATGACCATATATTTTATATTGAAATTCAGAGAAACAGGATCATCCAGATGCTGATTCCATATCTCCAGGCTTCAGCTGGTTCAGGGGAAAAAAACTTAGAATGCTAAGCATTTTGGACAAAATAGTGTTGCTTCATCAATGGCATATGCATTTAGAAACAAATGCTGCCCATTTAAAAACAACAACAATCTCCTACAGTTTACAAATATGGAACCCCCCCTTACATACAGAGCTTGAGCAATCTGTTTTGCAACATGACATGCAATATGATTAAGAAATGTAATACATACGAAGAAAGTCTTAGATAATTTACACTATGTATTAAAGTGTTTTGCATGACAATATAGTATGATGCAGACAGCAAAAGAATTATGCCTTTCATTAAAAGGTTTGAAACTCAGTGTGCTATGATATAACTATAGCAGTTTTTCTGTCTCAGTGAAGGCTTTTTATTGAAAACCAAGGGATGCATATGCAATAGAACTACTTTAGTGATATGTTTAACTGAATATCACCTCTTTGTAATTACATGGTGTCAGTTTATCTCATGTCCTGGGGTTATGGGTGAACAACTGTTTCTATGAAACTTTCAGATATAGGGAGTGGAAATAGAGCATGATTCACCTGAAAAGGTAGCTCACATGTTGGGAGAGATCCTGGCTCTTATGCCTACTTACTCTGTACTGCTTGAGTGGTACAAAGCAGATGAAAATTTGATTTACCTGCATAGGATAACCCCCATGGAGTATACCACATGCATAACTTGATCATACCCCTATCCCATCTTTGTTGCCCTGCACAAGGGTGGGGGAAGTAAAGGAATATGGCCATGATGTTGCTGCACTTACTGGCAGAACTGCCACCCATGCGCCTCAATGTCTTGAGGGAAGTTGATTGGGTTGGTAGTGAAGAGGAACAGTCCCAGCAGTGATGGAGGAAGACACTCAGTGAGGGACGCTGGTTAGCTCCTCCCTCACTTCTTAGAGTTATTGGCCAGTCAGGGGAGGTAGATGGTTTGTGGGACTCTGGCCAAGGGTGTGACTGGTGGTCCTGCAGGTGTCCATTCAGGGAACCATTCTGAAGGGGCCAGGTGGCATGCTCTGTCTCCTCTCAGGATGATGGGGGGTGGGCTGGGCACACCTAAGTTTTGTGTGCTGTGTGGTAGAGGCTGGTACCCTTCTGTCACTGCCCCCGACTCCCTCAAACAAACAAATGATCAAAACCGCTCCACTTTACCAGAATGATCAGGGAAATGAAGGAAGATTTAGCAATTTGAGGAAGATTTCTGAAGGAGTTTAACAGGTGTTGGGATGATGCTCAGACTGGTTGCTCAAAGCCCAGTTTCAGGTATATAAGCCAACACCCTGAGGAGTGGATTTTTTGGTAGGGAGGGTATTTTCAAGGTAAGGGATGTGCTCAGAAGTGGTCAAAAAGTTGGGTAGCTCAGGGCATTTTAGGGATGTCACCTTGCTAAAAGCTTTTTTCCCCCTGTAGTGGAGACAGTCACTATTTCTGGGGTAATAACTTATCTGTGCAATGCTCCATATTGTAAGCACACCATTGGCTAAGAATGCTTGGCTCATGGGGCAGGTGAGGGCTGTCATTTTACATTGCCTGGCATTAAATATCTTTTCTTTTAATACATGTACTGCCGGTCCCATGAGTGAGTAATAGTGCTGCTGGGGCTCTATCTCAATTTCAGGATGGCAGATTCTCACCCCACCTGTAAGCAAGGATGTGTGGATGATGCCTTTAGAACCTGGGCAGCTGTGGCGCTAGTGAGGACTCAGTTGCTCTGTGGACTCAGTGGGCCTATAAGAGTTCATGGAATTTAGGCTACAGTAAGGGTTTCATCACAAATGGCTTATACTTGTGCACCGGGTGTATAATAAGTGCATATGTGGTGTTTTTGGCTCCCTCCACTATATCCCACCATCAACAACGGGTACCCCATGTGGGCACCTCACTGAGCAGACACTCTTAATAGGTTGTCTAGAGAGAACAACAGGTATGCGCAACAGTGGAGACCCTGCGTTAAAAGCTCTTGTATGTGCAGCTGTGGTAGGGAGGCCATTTTATTTAGAGTGGCATTTGTTGCTGTCTCTTTTTGCACTTTCAGAATCAGTGAGCTGGAACTTTGGGATCCTTGTGGGTAAATGGAGAGTATGGGTGAAAGGGTTGATAGCGCCCTCTCCTATGTCTAAGTTAATGCATTAAAAGTTCTGAATTGCTGCTTAAAATCCATCTATGTGTCTGGTCATTTCACCGCTGTGCCTGGAGCAACCTTAGAAGAGACAGCTATAAGTCTCTGGCCTTTTGTGTGTATTTTAATGCTATTCTAGAAATCAAATCCATTGGCATAAATTCCATTTGCAGTAGCATTTTTAAAAGTAGTACATTGCCATTCAGGTGATTTCCTCTCTTCCCCATTCCGGGCAACTCACTGCTGTAGCTTCTACGTTCTCTGTTGTTTTTGCCTTCTCCAGTCAGCCTCCTACTTTGAACATCTCTCCTCAAGTTACAACTTGTGTGTGTAATGCCTAGAAGTGTATTGTGTTTTTATGATAAATGCTTGGAATGTAGTTAACAAAAACTTTCCCCTTACTTATTATCAGGAAATGCACATGGAAGTCATTCTTTGTCTTTCTCATGTGCCATCTCCACAGAGAAACTGGGCATGTTTCCATCAGCTGAGGGCTCCAGAGGCAAAAGCCAATCTTACGGCTGTTTTTGGGCACTGGAATTAAGAGCAGGGATCCTGTCTCTCTTCTACTCTGTGACCCCCTCTGTTGGCACCCAGATAGTGTGTAAGAGGAAGCCCTGTGATTTGAATGTGGAAGGATAAAATCTGGAGTAGGAGGGAAAATATTGGATTTGAGACAAGAAGTCTGATAAAACTGGGACTGGAAGAAGGTAAACATACTGGCTAGGCAGGGAGACTGGGTGTGGGAACTGTGGAGTGGGGACGGGAGGCTGGGACTGGATGGGCAAGAAGACAGGCTATTAACTGGTAAGAAAAGGGTAGTGACTGGGGAGCAGTTGGCTGATGGGGAGAAAATGGGATTGGGGAAAGAGCTGGGATAGGGAAGAAACTGGACCAAGAGTGGGACTGGGACTAGTGGTGGGGAATGGGAACAGGGGAGGGGAAATAGAGGTAAAAACGACCTGGCATTCAGTGGGAGAACTTGTACTGGCTGGGCTATCACACAGGGCCAAGGAGGGAAGACTGGGAAAAGGAAATGGGAGGGTGAGACTGAGGCTGGATGAGGAGTCTAGGGAGGGCCAGTGGGATGAAGAATGGAACAGACAAATCTGACGAGGCACTGGCAGCAGTAACTGGGAATGGCTAAGCAAAAAGATTTTGACTGGATGTGGAAATGGGGAGAGACTGGTACTCAGCAAATCTGGAGGGAACTAGGACTGGCTGGAAAAGGAGACTGGGTAGTCAAGGAGAGTGGGACTGTGAAGGACAGAGGGTGGGGAAGAGACAGAGCTGTGAAAGGGACAAGTTGAAGGGATGGGCAGAAGGGGATCCACCTTAGGGTGAAATGGGCAGATGAAACTGTGCCCACTACTCCCCTTCAGAGCCTGAAAAGGAACCCAAGATTCCCAAGTCTCACCATTCCTCTGCTTTCAGTAAATACCTGTGAAGCCCTCTGGCAAAGTGTGTGCTTCATTCCTCTCTAGTGCTGGTCCACACAAAGGATGACAACTTACTAGTGTTATTGGTTACTCTGTGTGCTCAAGAGGCAAAGATCTGTGTGTTCGATCTAAACGTTTTAACTCTGTTGTGACCATGTGTGTGTCAATATGATTGCCAAATAGTGGAATTTCTATTTGTTCATTTTTTTTCAGTTTGTACTCCTAAAAACCTAGGAAATTATACATACGTAAACTACATTGGAAGGACATTATTAAGGTTGGAAAGTCAAGCACTCAAAAGTTAGGATATGCGAGAATTAAAGTTGCCTGTATGACCTTAAATCAGTCCCCTTGTGCATATGCATTATCATGCTCTCTTTAATTACAAGATCATAAGCTATTTTCCCGATATGTCCCCTGCCTCATTCAGTGTGTAATTAACAAACATCTATTCAGTATATTATGATAATTGTACATGCAATTCTGGCATTTTCTAACTTTGTTGACTATGTGGCTTTGCAACCTTAGAGTATGACTACACTGTAGAGTTGTTTCAGAAAAACAGCTGTTTTTCCAAAAAAACTTCACTTACGTCCACACTGCAATTGTGTTCTTTTGGAAAAAAATCGAAAGAACAGAGGGGGTTTCCCGACATTGGTAAACCTCTTTCTACGAGGAAGAAACCTTTTTCTGAAAGAGCTCTTTCGGAAAAAGGCATATGTGGACAGGGAAGAGGGAGTTCTTTCGAAAGAAGAAGAAAGAGGAAAAAGCACAGGTGCCCTGATGGCCACTCCGTCCATAGTAATCACAGCTGAAATGCGAGATAGCATCCATTCGGTGTGAACTCTATCTTTCGAAAAAGCAGATCGCTTTTTTGATGTGCTTTTGTGTGTGGTTGCTCTCTTTCAGAAGAAGTTTTTTTGGAAGATCTCTTCCAGAAAAGCTTCTTCTGAAAGAAGCCTGCAGTCTAGACATAGCCTTAATGTAGCTTTTTAGTATAATTATTATTTCTATATATATTTGTTGTGACCTTGAAAATCCAGCTTGATTTCTTATAATTAAGGCCGTAATCTATTTCTTTTGACAGAAAGTAGTAGGGAACTACTAATATTTCACTTAGTCTATAAATGTAACCAGGAGCAGTCTATGCTTCTACTGATGATTATTTGTATCCATAACTAATTATGAACAATTATCAATAAAATTTAGGGAATGTTTCTTCTTCTATGGTGTGAAGTTTTATATAAATCATTCAGCTGAAAAGAGAAGATGCCATAGAGATATACAATATGTTGAATTTTCAGAGGAAAATTATGTCAGTGTTTCCCATTTGATTCAGTGATCGCCATGGCAAATGAAACCATTTTAGAAAAATCTGTATTTTACATATATTTTTATTCTTATTTACTTTTTTCCACATCAAGGAATCTTAACTTTGTGACAAGGAAGTTTCTCTATACTTTGATTATCCTAATTTAAGTTTCAGGCCTTACACGTATAACATTTTGCTTTCTGTCTTCTGGTAGGTTGAATTATGAAGATTCAAGACATTGAGGTGTACAATATTGAGTGGAGACAAACGTAGGGTTCTGAATGGTTGGCCCTCAGTGCTGTTGCCCTGAGATGGGAGATTCCTCTTTTTTTTTTTTTCAGGACTTGGCTTGTTCCCTTCTGAGGTCTATAAACTTCTCTCTACTGGAGAGGAGGTTTTGATGGAAAGAAGGGATGTTCACTTCTGCACACAGTTTCCTATGCCAGTTACTCATTACTGGGGATTTTTTCATCTAAACTGATTATGTTAATCCCTTTATCTGGTATAGTACTGTATTTCTCAAACTCTTGTATAAATGGTGAATGAAGGACTATCAATCCCACTACTGAACCAAATATACACCCTGTGGCATCTGCCTGCTTTTTTTTTTTTTTTAAATGAAGTATCACTTAAATTTCACAACAGAGACATTAAGGGCATTTGTGCATCTTCATTGATATTATTCTGCACATATCCATTGCCACCCATCCTAAAGAAACCACTTCACATCATCTGACAAATCACATACAATGTTCCTTTTTTGTCTCAGTCAAAAGAAATGATATAACATGTATGACTGATCCATTACATGGGGAGATGAATACATAATGCTGCCTCAAAATAAGATTGAATTTCAAAGTTTCACTAATAAAATCTGAAAATAAAAATTAAGGTTTAAGTTTGTTTAACTGGCTCTGCTGTCATCCGTTTTTATCAGGGATGTTTATGAGTAAAAACCTATAATATAAGGCCTGTTATGGAAATGTGCTGAGCACCTGAAACTGAACACAATAGGAATTGCAGGTATTTAGCATGCTATAAAATGTTATATGTTTCAGCGCAAAGTTTGAAGCAGAACACGCTGTAGTACCTGACTTCCTGCTGACTGACTCAAGAGACAGGAACCAGTTGCTCAAACTGGGACAAGAAACAGAGTCAGGCTAGATCATAGCAACACCAGTAATGTGTTTACTTCAGCAGTTATTTATTGCTATTAGCTAATTCATAAATTATTTTAAAAGCTGGCCTCACTCACTACTGAAATACTAAGCCCCAAATTAAGCCAATTAGAGCAAAATAGCCCACTGTTCTAAGATTTCTGAAATACGTAAGGGTATGTCTACACTAGCCCCCTAGTTCGAACTAGGGAGGCTAATGTAGGCATTTGAAGTTACAAATGAAGCCGGGATTTAAATATCCGGGCTTTATTTGCATGTTCCGTCGGTCACCATTTTTAAATTCCACTAGTCGAAGTAACTGCCGCGGCTACGCGCGGCAATGAAGCGATAGTCGAACTAAGTCCTTAGTTTGAATTAACTATTACTCCTCATGGAATGTAGCAATATACCTCATTCCATGAGGAGTAATAGTTAATTCGAACTAAGGACTTAGTTCGAATTCACTGCGGCGTAGCTGCGGCAGTTACTTCGACTAGTGGAATTTAAAAATGGCGATCGAGGAACTAAATAAAGCCCAGGATATTTAAATCCCGGGCTTCATTTGCAACTTCAAATGCCTACATTTGCCTCCCTAGTTCGAACTAGGGGGCTAGTGTAGACATACCCTAAGAGACTATGGTACAGTGGCCTTAAGTCTACATTTCTTTGTGTGTAATCACTTGGTTAGATCTTTGATTTTTATTCTTTGTTCTTGCTCTTATATATTCCTGTTCAGCTTGCACTGAGGTGCCAATGTCACCCTGATGGCAAAAAGTTGCCTTGCTATTAGGTTGGCTTTGTACCACCTCTTAATTATTATCAGACTTCTATACACTAAGAACTATGGAACAGGTTTTGAGTTTGCCTTATGCCTATCATTTATGTATTTATTTGAGCAGACCTACAAATTGGACAGTACAGTATCATAACAGACATTAGATATACTGAGTTCCCCAAATTTCACTTATCATATAAATAGAAAAAATGGGTTTTGTTTTTTAGAAACTGGTGTAACTCTTCTGCCAGGTAGAGTTAGCAGCAGCAGCCAGGGCCAGGTTCAATATCTTGGGATTCCTCTCCATCCATCCAATATAGAACTGGCTCGAGCCTCCATCCAGTAACTTGGGAAATTCACACACCACCCGTGGGCACCTCTGAGAGGCAATGATTCCTCACCCACAACCACTGAATCTGAGTGTGGAAAAGACATTTTTAATAAAAAGTGAGGGAAATAACGTGGCATTAATTTGGGAAAACACCACAGAGTTAATAAACAAAACCATGTGTAAAAGTCCCATCCCAGGTAGGTTGGGCAATGTCCTTTTCCTCTCAGGTTTTTAAGTCCAGCAATGTAAATGTCCCTTTCACATGCCCAACCCTTCTGTGCACCCCACTCCCAGTTGCTGCCCTTGGTCAGGGCTGTCCCAGACTTCAGAGATGCATCTGCAGAGTTCACCTCCCGCCCCAAGTGCAGGGAAGTAAAGAAGCATCTTACTCACTCCGCTGGTCACTCACCATCTGCCTGCTCACTGCTGACACCCTTCTGGCCATTTGTCTCACTTCTCTGCTGCCGCCCTGCTGGCCACTCATTACACATCTCCATTGCTGCTCTGCTGGTTGCTCATTGTGTTGCCTCAGCTCTGCTGCCCACTCGTTATGCCACCACCACTCTGGCTGGCTGCTCCTCACATCTCTCTGCCACCAACCTGTTAGCTCTCAGTTACCTTCAACTGCTATCCACTTCTTGGCTGTGACTTCTGCCCATCAGTCTCAAATGCTTTCAGCTCCCAGTGATGTAAAATTCTTAGCAAGCAGGGTAGAAAAAACACAATTCCACCACAATTAACATAAGAAGGGAGGCAGGGGGCAGGTCACACCAGTCCAGGCAGGGGAAGCCATGTAGCCTCCAGACCAGAATAATTTTTCTTCACCCCTTACTTGTATAGAGCTTTGAAAAGTCGAGCTTCCGCATTTGCATTCGTTCTTCTAACTGAGCCCTTTCATTTGGAACAATGTAGCACAGTCCTACTTTTCTGTATTCTCACAAAATTACAAACACCGGTAACCATATTTTAGCTATCCCTGCATTTAATACAAACATAACTGGATTTGGGTCACAAATTAATTACAGTAAACAAAATACCACTCCATCTGCTGAATATCTAACACATCTAAACAAAGCAGGGGCAAACTATATTTACAAAGGCACATCCGGCATTTCTCTCCCATTCCACCTAGCTGTAATGGAGGCATTCCTTCGCAGCCTGCTCACACTGGTAAATATGATATATGGTCAAATATATTGTCTTAGGCAGTTAGAAAGATTCCCTAAAAGACATGCTAAAGCAAGCCTTGTTCTTTTCACCAGTTAGAATACATTTGAAAATTATTTGCAATCCATTTCAGTGGCACAAAAGGAAAAATAAAGGCCTCTATTTCTGATAGTGGCAATATCCCTCAGATCCTGAAGTCTGCCCTAGGGCCTTGCGGAATCTGGTGCAATGTAATCTGCTAGTTTGAAAAATGAAACAGAGGAGACTGATGTAATAGTTCTATCACACATCTCAGTGTACTGTACATTAATATTTATGTGCAGGGAGTCTATACTGCACTGAATTGTAGCTCCATTGACTTCCTGTCACAAGGTGGCTGGCCTCAGTAAATGAAGTAGGTACAGCTCCCCTATAACAGTGCATGTCTATCCATGTGGCCAGTTAGGAGATGATGAAGCACCTTGGGCTTATAAAAGGTCAGGGAGAGACCAGTGAGTCCCAGTTAGAATAGAGTTTGTCAAGTCTCTGGGGGAAAACTGCAGAGTACTCCACAGGCACTCCTGGGGAAGATGGAGGAATGGGATAGTGTACACTGGGACCTTATGAGAAGACAGTAGATATGCAGGAGGAGTTTGTTGACTAGCATCCCTGAGCCTGGGCCAGAGGGCCAAAGATAGGAGGAGCAACAGCAGGAGGAATTGCTCAGTGGCTCTAAACTGGAGAGCTGGGGCCAAGGGATGAGGGAGGGTTGAAGATGGGGGACTAGCAGAAAAGCTGCTGAAATAACCATGGCTAGAGAGCTGGACCTGGAGGAACTGTGAGAGGGAGCCGGGTGAGTAAGAGACACCGGTAGCCATGATCCCAGCAGACAGGATGTGGGGGTTCCTGCTGGGAAGAGTGGCGTTGCCCCACAGTTAGAAGGCTTGCGATGGTTGTCCTGGAACAAGGACAGGAGAGATCTGTGCTGGAGAGCCAGGGTAGGGTAAAAGATGCCAGGGCTGTATAGTGCATGTATTAAGACTATGCTGAAGGGACTCTGGAGTATGGTTATGGAATTTCTGTTATGATTTATATGCATGGAACTGTTGTAGTAAATAAACTCTGTGAGGGCTGACCTTATACTTGGGAAGATTCTGTGGACTAATTCTGGCAGCTCCGAAAACTGCAGTGGACATGTCTTTCATGCTGTAAACAGCTGTAGGAGGGTGCTCTGGATGAGGTGACCCTGTGACACTTCCCCACATTCTGTAATAATTTGGCCTGGTATTTACCAGTGGGTTATTTACACCATTGGCTCTCAACATTTCCAGACTACTCTACCGCTTTCAGGAGTGTGATTTGTCTTGCATACCTCAAATTTCATCTCACTTAAAAAGTACCTGCTTACGGAATCAGACATAAACATACAAAAGTGTCACAGCACACTTTTACTGAAAATTTGCTCACTTTCTCATTTTACCATATAATTTATAAAATAAAGCAATTGGAATATAAATATTGTATTTACATTTCAGTTTTTATTATTTAGTGCAGGATAAACAAGTCAGAGTCTGTGTGAAAATTTAGTTTGTACTGATTTCACTAATGCTTTTTGTGCAGCCTATTGTAAAACTAGACAAATATTTAGATTAATTGATGTACTGTTTGGAGACCTCTGTGTATCCCTAAGGGAACGTGTACCCATGTTTGAGAACCACTGATTTACACTACCCATGGGTACGTCTACACGGCAGCATTATTTCGGAATAACTGAGGTTATTTCAAAATAACAAAATGCGCGTCTACACAGCAAGCCATTATTTTGCAATAATGTCAAGCAGGAGGACCTCTTACTCCTGTAACCCTCATTTCACGAGAAGTGAGTGAAGTTGAAGGAAGAGTGTTCTTCCTTCAACTTCCTGCTGTGTACATAGCACCAAAAGCTGAATTAAGCTATGTTGACTTCTGCTACGCAATTGACGTAGCTGATGTTGCGTATCTTAATTTGACTTTTGCCCTGCTGTATTGAAGTGCCCTATTTGATTATCTATAGCTATAAACAATATTGTTCCCTTCAGTCCAAAATATGCTGAGGCCCCAGTCTTGCAAACACTTGCACATATGCTTGAGTTCAGTGGGCTTAAAGGTAAGCATGTCCATACATATAGCAGAAGGGCCTTACTATGTCAATGGGGGATGGACTATTTCTGTTTGTTTGGGAAGAAGCCTGAATTTCAAATGGGGAAAAAAACCTCCTTTTTTTTCCTGCTCAGAATCCAAATGGAACTTTTAAAACTGGAGTGTCTTTATCCACAATGAAAATCCTCGCTTTGAAGCAAACCATGCTTTTGAAGTTCTGCCTTCGGTTCCATATGTGGAACTCCCAGTGGTGTCCAGGGAACATTAGCATGGTGAATTAACTGAAGACAGTCAGCCTCATCCAAGCCCATGTAAGCCAATGGAATAATTCCCACTGACTACAGCGGACGTTGGATTGGGTCCTACAAGGCTCAAAGAGATCATTATAAAGAATTGCTATATAACAGTGGACCAAAAGCGTTGAAAGGTAAAATTCTTCTCTGTCATGTGCATTGATATCTGCTTATCCAGGCTACTGATCATATAGTTGTGTGTATTCTACACAGAATTCTCAGTGTCATCAATGATATGTGAAAATGAGTGCATGAATTGTGAATAGAAATACCACTAAGGATATGTTACCTTTCTTTCTTTCTTTCTTTCTTTCTTTTTCTTTCTTTCTTTCTTTCTTTCTTTCTTTCTTTCAAAAAATACTCAAAAACCTATACTTTGGAGTCAGACAGCACTCAGAACAAAGCCCTGTTTAATGTAATGCTTGCAGGGTTATTTGTTTTATGTTAAAGGTGTACACCAATACATTGTAGTTGATTGAGGAAATGTGTCATAGTGAATCCAGAGTTTTTCTTCCAGAACACCTTTTTGTGTTGGCAAACATAACATTTAAATGTGCCTTCTCTCGTAAAGTTTTCTTTGTCTTGGATCATGCATATACAACATTACAAATAAATTCACTGAGAAAAAATAATTATTGAATGATTCAGTACTAGAATAAGAAAAATATGGGGATTGGAAGGGACCACAAGGTCATTGAATTCATCCCACTCCCCCTGATGTGAAGCTGGTTCAAGTATACCTTAAATATTCATTGAAGCTAATGGACTCTTTCCATTGATGTCAGTGGTCCCTACTAGGCACTAAAATCATAAAAGGGTGTGTGTGTGTCTGATTCACTCTTTTTCGTCTTCAGAAATACAGCACATTAATTGTCTAAAGGCTTGTTTTTAATCTTTATTTATCATGCTATTTGGGCTACCTTGCTGATATTTGTAGTACCATCCAGTCTTAAATTGTGCGTGACACAAATTAATTATACAAATCCTGAACATGGGTATAGTTTGGAAGGAAATGGGGGAATGTTGCCCCCACCCTAGATGGCAAGCCTTAAGCAAGTGTGAATTTTGCCCCACATGTGGCTCCATTGGCCTGACTGGCACTGATCCTCTAAATCAGTGGTCTCCAACCTTTTTAAGCACAAGATCACTTTTTGAATTTAAGAGGAATCCAAGATCTACCTCAAACCCAAATACCCTTGCCCTGCCTACTTTGTGCACCTTCTCCGAGGCCTCGCCCCTGCTCATTCCATCCTCCCTCCCTCCCCCATCCTCCCTCAGTTTCACTAGGCTGGGGCAGAGGGTTGTGGTGCAGGCTCTGGTCTTGGATTAAGGGATTTGGAGTGTGAGGGGCTCTGAGCTGAGCTTGTGGCAGGCAGTTGGGGTACTGGAGGGTGTTCTAGGTGCAGGGTCTGGGGGTATGTCTAAACTGCAGAGTTTTTTGGAAAAATGTCTGTTTTTCTGAAAAACTTCACTTATGTCCACACTGCAACCTCATTCTTTCAAAAAAAAAATCAAAAGAACGGAGGGGTTATTCCAACATTGGTAAACCTCTTTCTACGAGAAAGAAGCCTTTTTCCAAAAGAGTTCTTTCGGAAAAATGCGTGTGAGGAGGGAAGTTCTTTCAAAAGAAGAGGAAAGAGCAAATAGCACAGCTGCCCTGGTGGTTACTCTGTCCATAGTAATCACAGCTTAAATGCGAGGTAGCGTCCATTCAGATCGATTTTTCAATGCGCTTTGGCTGTGTGTACATGCTCTTTCAGAAGAAATTTTTCAGAATCTCTCTTCTGGAAAAACTTCTTCCGAAAGAAGCCTGCAGTCTAGACGTAGCCTGTGAGCGCATGTGGAAGCAGGAGTGCTCAGGAATAGGGCAGGGGTTTGGGGTGCAGGAGGGGATCCACGACTGGGGTAGGGTTTCAGGATGTGGGCTCCAACTGGGCCCTGCTTACCTCAGGTGACTCCTGGGTGGTGGTGCAGTGGGCCTAAAGCAGGCTCACTCCTGCCCTGGCCCTGCACCACTCCCAAAAGCAGCCAGCAAACTCCCCTCCATCTCAAGCCCTGTTGTGCCCCCTTCTCTGCTCTGTGGAAATAGGATACAAAGGGGGAGGGGGCACCCTGATGTCAGCACTCTCCTTCCCTCCCCTGCCCTGCCCAGCAAGCAGGGGAATCCTGAGGGGAACAGTTCCAAGGCAAAGGGTAGGAGGTGCGAAGTGGTCGGGGAAAGGGGCAGCTAAAGTGCCAGCACTTGATAGCCTCTTGGCGAAACCAGTCAGGATCACCTGTCAGAAGCTCCAGGATCTACCGGTAGATCCTAATCTACTGGTTGGTGACCAGTGCTCTACATATAGAAGTCGAACTATGCTTATGCTTACTAAAGCAAAACTCCCAAAAGTTTAGTAGGAGCTTTGTCTTAGGATGGCATGACCAGACTCATAGTAGTTTCTGAAAGATGGGGCAACCCACAATTACTGGAACTGCAAAGTAGCTCCATGTTAAGTATACCAAACTTGCTTCAGCATTGCTTCATTGTCTATTGATAATGATGCACTTCACTCAGATCACTGGTTATAACATGCTACAAATAAGGAGCTTTGGAAAAACATACATTCCAAGTGTGAAATTTTGGCCCCATTGATTTTGATGGTGAAGCTCTCAGGTAAACAAAGCTCTCTGTGTTGTAAAATCTTTTGAGTCCTTTTGCAGTCAAAACTTCCCTTGTATTTAATCAAATTTAAACACATGAAATGGTCTGCAAGATCAGGCCCTTAAAATTTTGCTGTTCCTGAAAAGATTAGTATCTATAGACCCAGTATTCCAAAATCCAGCATGTCTATATTCTAGTTTGTCAGCATGCAAGACCTTTTATACAAAACATGTTGAATGACCTTTCCAAATCTGAAGTGAAATGTTACTTTTATCTAAATTGCTATTCCCACTCTACCTTGAACTTCATGTATTTGAGTACACAGGTATAAATTCCCGGATAAATTAATGCATTGGAGAGAGGTCTAATTTTTTTGTAAAGTCTTAAGACTGTGCATGGTTTGCCTGTGTTTTTATTGTAATTTAATTATTTAATTTAAAATATAATTACTGTTGACATTCCACTTTCTTCACATATATAAAGGGAAAAACGCCAGTTTTATGGAATTGTTTTTCCAGTGGTGATAGAGAACTGAGTATAACTATGACCACATATATACATGATCTTACCTAAGTAGTGTGTTAGCCTTTAGAATCAATCCTTACTAGTGAAATTATAGAAGCTTGGATGGTCAACAGACTCCAAAGAAGATAATTGCAACTTTATCAGGCTGTGCTCAAGTAAATACTATTGCTGCCTGAACCCGGTAATAAATTGCATTGATCATATAGGTTACCAAACCTCTATCGGTATCAAACAAAAGACATTATATTTTGACAGTGGTCCCTCCTTTGTCAGCTTCTGGAAGTGTTGTACTGTGCTACTTTGAATGACTCATTTAATAAATGTGTGTACATTTTAAAGATGAATATTATTACAATCCATGTAAAATATTTGGACCATTTTAGAACATTTAATTTTAAAGAGCAACTTCAATTAGGTAATACTTCTTAACTACAATCATGATAATATTATCAATATTTGTTTGTTGCAAGGCTTTTGCTAAGAACACCAATCACACAAGAGTGTCATATGCAATATTACGTGATCAGTTACTGTGAGTTTGGCAGGAGCAGTGAAGAGAAGTCTAGGGGTGAAATCCAGGTATTGGAGTCAATGGGAGTGTTCCATGTTTATTTTATTAAGGCGCCGTTCCTTCGTAGACTTAGGTTCATTAGCATTGTTGTGCTTGTGCAAGGAGTTATAGATTAAGTGAACAATCTTAGTTTTTAATTTGATAGCATATTATTGATCTTGCCACGCAGGACTAGTACTCAGAACACAGTTATGTGTGGCTAAAATATTATGTGATTATATGTATTATATAACAGTAGGCCTGGCTTAACATAGTTTCTTGCTTCATTTCTTAGTGAGCATAATTGGGCAGATGAATGGACAATTAAGTTGTAAATATGAATTGGCAAACAGTCAGGCTGCGTTAGCTAAAATAAGGTGCAGCAACTGGATGCTAGGGAATATGGATCAGATAAATATAGAATGTAAAGATCAGATTCCAGGTGAACAGGAATTGATTACTGCAAAGTAATCAAGCCAGTTCAAAAATGTGTAGTCTAATGCACAGCAAATGCAGTGTGACATGTAAATAAAGGAAGAGGTTCTCTGTGTAACTTTGGATGTGTGTGGTATGCCCTATCCTATGCCTACCTCTTACACTCAAGACTGATCAACTCACCATAGGTTTGCTGTATTCCAATGAAGGGAATCTGAGTGATGAAATCTAGAATTAAACGGAGTGTATTGGATCTCAGAAGTGAAAAAAGTGTTCTGGATAAGTCAAATGGAAACATTTGGGAGGAAATCTCAACAGCAACATTATTCATTTAAAACAACAAATTGGAATTAAAAGGGAAGTTATAGCAACCCCCCACTATTTAGCATGTAACTGTCCAGTACATATTTTCTATATCTGGCACCACACATACTATGAGAGGGCCCCTTAAGCCTTATATAGAAGGAAGGCTGTCCAACTATCTCAGTCCTTAATAAAGGGACATATTCCTGCAACTGTATTCCCTTGCTATGCCTTTCTCGTGTGAGGGTTACAGGTACAGATGAGGGGAGTCTCAATCTGCATTCAGTGAGACTGACAGTTGACTTGCATAACACATCCAAAGCTTCCTGAGTTTATTTAGGTTATCAGTTTTTTAACCAGGAATTGGAAAAGCCACAATGCACAGAGGGTACCTGCAAAAGCTGAGACATAAACATGCATAACACAAGAAACTATAATCTTCTGGCTGCTGAGGTGATGCTGCAAACCCATGCTCTGCAATTTTGGCATCATGGGGAAAATTGCTTCCTAACCCCAAAATGCCATTGAACTCGCCACTAGAAAAAAAATATCCAGCACTAAACACATTAAATAAATCACAGGGTGGAAGGAACAGTGGATGTCAGATATGGTAGTCAGTGTAACAGATTCTCAAATTTCATTGTGACAATAAAAATTACTACAAAAGCCTGAGCCCTGTTATCTAGGGGTACAGCTAGACTACAAGTTTTTGTCGGAAAAAGGTACGCAAAATGCGTTCCACATTCTGCATACCTTTTTCCTATTCTTTTGTTGGAAGAGGCTTTTACAACATTTGGCCCATCTAGACTGGGCCAAATGTCGGGAAAAAACCCTCTTTTGGAAGCCCCCTTCTTCCTCTGAGAATGAGGAATACAGGGGCTTCTGAAAGAGCGCATTTTCTCTTCTGCAAAAAAAAGCGGAAGAGCAAACACATTCCCTGGACGCAGTGGAGTTTTATTGGGATACTGGAGGTATCTACCCATATCCTAGGGCTGAAGCCCTTCAGTTTCAACTTTGTTCCAGGACTCTAGGTCTCAGGCTTCAGCTTCAGCCCTGGGCAATGGGGCTTGAGCTTGAGCTTCCTCAGTATGTCTCACACCAGTCCTGATGATCTTATTACAACTGACTTTGGGGTCCCAAATTAGTTTGAGAACTGCCGATTTAGGAGAACAAAGAAATCCCTGAAGTGATGAGAAGTCCACTTCTTTGGTTGTTGGACACTCCTGCCCCACAACAGCCAGTCAGAGGCTGCTGGACATTCACACATCTTCCACCATCACAAGGTGAACAAGAATGTAGCACAAGGGGGGAGAACCTCCAGATCCTCAACATCCTTGACCAATGCCCCACTTATGTCTGGCTGACCAGCTTGCACTCCTATCCCTAGGAGCAAGGCGGGTGTTTTTTGTTGCCCTCTACCATTCAGAATAACATTTTTTGCCAAGATCTCCATTTTGTAGCCTCATTTTAAACTGTAAAATGTATATTTCCATGGTTTTCATTACCACATAATTTCTTGGAAGACTAAAATTTATCTCTTTACATGACCCGTCACCATGGTATCAGTATGTTATTAATCACTAGGATGTCTTATATTAAATCTCCTATTTTGGCTTATGCTCTTCCTGTTCACAGGCTGTGGGCCTGCTAGTCTTGAAGTGAACTTTGGTGAGAGCAGGATCATACTCTTTATTGCTTCCTTTATTTTTTATGACTTTTCTCAGTTCACTAAGTCTCCATGATAGTTTCCACATTCATATCTGGTTTCCCCCCCACAGTTTGTATGTAGTAGTATGTATACTGACCAACACGTTGGCAGAGAACCAACAGATGGAAAATGTTTAAAGTGAGCATGTGGCTAGTTTTGAGCATTGTCATTAAAACAACTGGCTTTCCCATCCAGAGCTCAGTATTGATAAACACAGCACAGACTGATATGCATCTAATATTTCCGTTCCTTCTTAAAACAGAAAATCAGATCTTTATTTCCTGGTATTTATGCCCAGTCAACAATGGATATTTTGAAGCAGTGGATTGTGAGTGTTGAATGTTTCAATGTATCTTTTTCTGAGTTTCTTAGCTATTTCTTAACTAATTTGGCTCCCACTTTTAAAGAAGGAGCCAGGTACCACATCAACTATCTTAGCTGGCTTCAATAAAGAGTGTTTGGAATTCAAAATAAACTGTCCCACGGGGTATGCCTGCTAACAAATTTCCACTAATTGACATTAAACTGGTTAATTTCCATATAATAAGTGTTGACTGATTCAAGGGCTTGACTCAACTGACTAAGACTTTCCTTACAATGCTCACATACAGGCAACCTGTTTGGAACACAAGAGTGCAATATTTAAGATCTTGCCAAATTTCAAAGATTCTGGGACTTAGAACAGTGTTTTTAATCTTTAGCTCTTTTGGCTACTAATTATGTGGCAGAGGTATAAACTGGGTTTTGCAAATCATTATTTCCATTAGAAAGGTGTTGGAAGCAATTCCACTGAGGATTTCCCTCCTATTTTTGCAGCTGTTACTCCCAAGGGAGGAGGCCATTGCGGTCCTGGCTGAAGCATGGGCTTCTGTTCTGTTTCCACAGCACTTGGAAGAAAAACAAAATAGGACTAATGAAAAACACACACGGGAAATGCTTTATTATTTCATCATCCTCACCTACTGAGATCTGGCACCACTCTGTGTTTAGGAAGAACTCCTCCCGCCCTCTCACTCTCTCAGAGTATGGTTATATAAGGCCGACACTCTGTCATTTCCTGTCAGATCATTTAAGAGGAATTTGCTCTTATTTCCTCCCAGCCTCATCCTGGCCTCAGCATTGGCTACATGCCCCAACACCCATGCTGTGTTTACTTAACCACATGGAGTGCTGGGCAGGCTATGCTAGAAGTTCTGGGGCACCATACAGCCATGTTAGTGAGACATTGCAAAACTTACCCTTCTATTCTAGAATTTACATCTCTGTAAGGAAAACACTCAGGGTCCAAAACAAACTTATCCACAGTTTACTCAAATTCGTTGTTGGTGGGTTTAATCTTATACACAAAATTCTGACAAAAAGGTCATTCAGCCAAAATCAGACTTCATTGGATTTTAGGCATATCAACAAAGCTCCTCAAGATATGCATCTTTTTCTTGACAATTATAGCTGGTCAAACATGGATAATATGTGTTAAACATATCTATACATTTTGGATTCAAACAGCATTACTGACCAATTAATCTGACCATATAAAAACCCAAATAAAATTAGATATTTAAATAAACTGAAATTAAATTGTAGAAATACTTAAAAACCCAATGAATGTATGAAAATAAACCAACTGGCAATGGGACATTTATACTTAACACATAAGGTTATTCAGTGCTTAGAGTGGTCACAGTTGGGTGCCTTAAAAAAAGATTTAAGTTACTAATAATCTTCATACTAAGATTTATGGTAAGGGAAGGAAAAAAGTAAATTATCTGACTGAGGAGTCATTTCTTCCTTGTCTGGCAGTACAGGATTTGTTTAAAAGCTGTTAGGAAAAGTCCAATTAAAATAATTTCTGTCAGAAAGCTAGGAGATATGTAGCTCCGGCCCCAGTTCAGTGGTCTTCATCTGGAATGACAAATCTTTACTTAATTGGTACTTAATATGGTTGTGTGGGATTGGTGGTTCTCCAGGATAAAAGAAGATGGGAAATAGAAATCCCTTGCTGAGACAGAAAACAGTAGAAATTAGATTAATAAGTACTTCCCTCTGAAGTATATAAATCAGCAGTCATGATTTTCAACATGGCTTATGAAATACTAGGTAATTAATGCATTTTATGAGATCTTTTAAATGGCAGTTAAACACAAACATGTATCTTCAATGGAGAAAGAGAAACTAATGCCTACCATTCCATTTCTTCATTCAGTGTGTAGAGAGGGTCTTGAGCAGTAAGATCATGCAATCATTGCACATCTATGAGAGTCTGTACTTCTATTGCCTAGAGACTTCGTAGTGGATCTGTGACACCAGTTGAGATCTGAAAAAATTATAGTTGCCCTATTGATATCGTTTTTACATTAATATATTTTACTTTATTGCTTTTATTAAAATGCATTTAAACATAATAGATACAAACAAGAAAATAGCATACAACATTTCCATTGGTACAGTATAGATTTTTTAAATATAATAAGATAGCAACAGAATTTTTAGAAATCATCAGTGGTCATTATAAATATTTAAAACTGATATTAGAAAAAGTTTTGATAGCCAAGATAAGAATACACCATAAATTCTAACATAGGTGGAACCTCTCTAGTCTGGCACTTTCTGGTCTGGCAACATCCGTGGTCCAGCATGATTTTAGTTAGCTGGATGTCCACTTATCGTTGGTGTGGGTCAGTTTCCTGCAGTCCCACAGAGTGTGTTTACAGCCACCAGTCTTGGCTCTCAGTGTTCTGTGCTGTTATTTTGCTGTAATTTACCTCTAAATGTCTGCTAAGAGCCCAGTAAGCAGTAGAATTGTTGGTAATGCTCCTAGACAATAATGACCTCCTGTGGTTTGGCAAATTCTCTGGTTTGGCACTTGTCAGGTCTTGAAGGTGCCGGACTAGAGAGTTTCAACTGTAGTATCAGAGGCATGTCTCTCTGTGTTTAAATATTTGCTGCCAATGTAATATTACAGCATCATTATACATGTACAGGACTGGATTCTGCTATCTTTAATCACACCGAGTAGTACTTACCAATAAAACTTCCTATTTAAATGAATGGACCAGCAACTCGGCCTGAATAAGAGTTGCAGAGTCTGACCCATAGAAACTACTGATGAATCAGGTTGTCTAGTCTTCCTCCTACTGTACTATAGTACATTTCCTAGTGCTTTATCCAGTTTCAGATGTCCCAAGAGATGGGACCCTGCATCACTTACCATGGAGAGTTTATTACACAGTTTAATTGATCTCATTGTCGGGGTGTTTTTCCTGATATTCATCCTAAGCTTTTTATCTTATTTCTTATTATATTTACTCTGATGCTCTATTATTTAATTTCATACCACTGTTAGTCCCACTCATTTAGGCAAGCTATATATATGGAGCACTCTTGGTCTTTCTTCATATTTCAGTCCTTCTGGGTTCCCCTAGTAATTAAGGTCAATCAAAAGTATTGTGTGTTTTCAGTGAATTTTTTTGGTTTTGAATTGAAAAATTCAATTCCACAGAAAACTGAATGCAAATATAACATGTTATTGCTGGATAACATTGAGTAAATAACTTACAACCAATTTTGTATTCGATGTAGTAAGCCTCTTTTTCAAGGGATTTGCACCTCCTCACAACTTCATCTTGTACTGAGATTGGTACAAGCCATGAGAGAAGCTTTCCTGGAAACAAAGTGCAGTCTACACAGGGGTTTAGACTGGTATAAATACATCATCTAGGAGTGTGGATTTTGCATACCCCCTGAGTGACCTAGTTATACCAATATAGGTCCATAGCATAGACTAGACCTCAGATAAGTATTTGAAACAGTACATGGCCAAAGCTAAATATCAGATTTTTTTTTAATATTTGCTCAGTGTTGATAGTATGCTAAGTACCAGGAAACAGAGTTCCTATTCTGAAAAGCTTCCAAATAACTATGATCTAACTTTTTTCTGGCATTTGGTCCATTTTGCCTCTTAGCAGCCAAATTCTGATGCATATTTTTTTCTTTGGGTATGTCTACACTGCAAAGTTATTTCAAAATAATAGCCGTTATTTTGAAATAACTTTACTAGTGTCTACACAGCCAAACCGTTATTTCAAAATTAATTCAAAATAGCAGAGCGCTTATTTCAAATTTGGTAAACCTCATTCCACGAGGAATAATGCCAAATTTGAAATAGCTATTTCGAAATAAGTGCTGTGTAGACACTTATATCGAAATAGGGGGCCTCCAGCCTTCCCAGGGTGCCCTCCAGCCTCAACCAAGAACACTCCTCTCCCTCCCCCCTTCCCAGAGCCCTTAAAGGGGTTGACTCTGGCCACAGCGCCTGTGCCAGCTCCAAGCCTGCCAGCCCAGAGCCAGCAGTCACTGCCCCTGACCCAGTGGCCCCAAAACATGAGCCAGCAAGCCACTGGCAGCCAGCCCTCCACTGCTCCCCAGGAGCAGTCTGCCAGCTCCCAGGAGTCTGCTAGGGCCCGGAGAAGATGGGTGCCTTCCTGGTCCAGGGTGGAGATCATGGACCTTATTCAGGTTTGGGAGGGATGCCCTCAACATCCATGATCTCCACACTAGATGGAGGAACACGGCCATCTATGGCAGGATAGCTGCCAGCCTGGCCACCAAAGGCCACATGCAAACCCAGGAGCAGGTTTGCATGAAAATCAAGTTGGTCCAGCGAGACCCCCCAACTCTGAGCCCTGAGCTTCTCCTCCCCCTTCTTCCCTTGCTTCTCCCTTCCAGCTCCCTTCTCCCAGGTTTCCCCCTTCCCTATCCCACCCTCTCTTTTCCCCTCTCCCACCTCCTTTCCCCAGTCTCACCAGAGTTTCATTCCCCGCCCCCAGTTTTGTTAAATAAAGACAGTTCGTGTTTATGAAAAAATGTGTAGTTTATTTTACATCAGGAAGGAGGGTTGGGGGGGTAAGTGGAAGGACATGAGGGAGGAATGAGGTACAAGCCCCCAGTGGGACACACCAGGAAACTGTTAGGGCTCCTCAGGGTGGAAGCTCTTCTGCAGGGCCTCCTGGATACTGACAGCCCCCCAATGGACCTCCCAGATGGCAACCTGCAGAAAGTGCAGCCAGGCTTGCAGCAACGTGTCCAAGAGACACACCAGAGTGCCCGGGGCAGCTCTGGCTCCATGTTGCAGAGTGCTGTGGTGTCCCGAGTGAGGACAACCAGAGCACGCAGAAACAAAATGTTTTGCTGTCCCTCAGCGAGGTAGGCAAGCAAGCAATGAAAGCTGAGAACCGGCTGTCCAGGCGGGGGTCCCTTTAAGCACAGGCCTCACATAGCCTCAGGCAGCAGCCACACAAAGAACTCCTGACCTGATGCCCTGCCGGACCTGGTTCCGTCTGGCCTTAAATGTGATTTGGCATTCACTCAGTTTGGACGCACTATTTCGAAATAGCAAAATGCTATTTTGAAATGCATTTTGTGTGTAGACGCGTTATTTCAAAATAACTTATTTCTAATTAACTATTTAGAAATAATGCTGTAGTGTAGACATATCCTTTGAGAAAAGTGATTCGTGGTAATGTTTGTTAAGCATTCCAAATTCACTATACCAGATCATGTGCACATACATTGTGATGCCTCATGTTATATAGGAATCAGTTTTGCACTGTCTAGTTGAGGCCTGGTGGTGCTAGGCTTTAAACTGAGTAGCAATCAATCTTGTTACACCAGTGTAAGATAGAATCAAGCCTTGTAGGAAGTCTGGTTATGCACATTTTATATGTTGGGTATAAAGACATTACAATACTTCAACTTTAATGCAAAATAAGATCCATTTGATTACTTTCAAATAGGAGAATGCTATATGTACAGTAAAATTATGTTGCTTCAACAAACTTGTACAGGGACTTGTTTTCATTAATTCTGGCTTGAATACAATTTAAAATATTGTTTTCTTTTTTGTCTTCCTGCCCTTAACTATTCCTCTGCAGTGTGAAAATTCCACTGCCTATGTTTGATGTCTTCATCACAGTGGAATGCTTTTAAACTTAATGAAGAGTTGCTATAAATCAGTACATTTCATTCTGCTTTCTGTCATCTACACATATATATTTTCTTTGGCATTAATCCCCTCAGAGGTTCTTATAAAACAGTAGCACAAGCTAGAAGTAATTGTTATTAACTTATAAAAGTACAATGCTGGCTTCAGACTTGATAGTTATCTTGCTTTCTCTGAAATAACAGTTTCATATTGCCCAATTATTAATTCTTAGATATTAGAAATAAAACAGCATAGGATAGATTATGTCATTTAGTCCAGCCCTGCTTTGAGATGATGAAGCCCATGGGACTTCTCACTGTACATAAAATTAAGCATGATCACAAGTGTTTGCAGGATTGAGACCTTAGATTTTAAGCTATTTAGGACAGGGACTATGTCTAACTTTGTGCTTTTGTTCAACAACTAGCATAATGCATCCTGATTGAGGGCTCTGGGTACTACTTTAATATTATACTAATTGTAAGCATACATCTCAAACAGACTTTGTCAAAATTTTTGCTATATCTTAGTTCCACACAAGCAGCAATATTTTCTCTAGATATTTTAGTATTTACCCGTCTGTGAACACACAGAACAGGAGGTACAGATGGGAGTGAACCAAACCAGGAAGTGACAAAATACACTAAGAATTTAAAAATAAAACACACACTCATCTCATTGGCATAATTTGAACCTCCTGATCAGTTTAAGTTTGAATAAAAATTAGGTCCGTCAATGAACATCACAATTTTAAAAAATTAATCGCAATTAATTACACAGTTACACAATAAAATATCAATTGGAATTTATTAAATATTTTTTATATTTTTCTACATTTTCAAATATATTGACTTCTATTACAAGACAGAATACAAAACATATAGTGCTCACTTTATATTTTGATTACAAATACTTGCATTGTAAAAATGATAAATAAATAGTATTTTTCAATTCATCTCATACAAGTACTATAGTACAGTCTCTTTATCGTGAAAATGTAACTTACAAATGTAGATTGTTTTTATTACAAAACTGCACTCTGAAAAAAACCAGTGTAAAACTTTATACCCTACAAGTCCACTAAGTTCTGCTTTTTGTTCAGCCAATTGTTAAGACAAACTAGTTTGTTCACATTTACAAGAGATAAAGCTTCCTGCTTCTTATTTACAATGTCACCTGAAAGTAAGAACAGATGTTCACATGGCACTCTTGTAGCTAATATTGCAAGGCATTTACATGCCAGAAATGTTAAACATATGCATGCCCCTTCATGCTTTGGCCACCATTCCAGAGGGCATGCTTCCATGTTGATGAGTCTTGTGAAAAAAATGCATGAATTAAATTTGTGACAGAACTCCTTGAGAGAGAATTGTATGTCTCCTGTCCTGTTTCATCCACATTCTGCCATATATTTAATGTTATAACAGTCTTGGATGATGACCTAGTATGTGTTTGTTTTAAGAACACTTTCACAGCAGATTTGACAAAAAAAAGGTACCAGTGAGAGATTTCTAAAAATCGCTACAGCTCTCAACACAAGATTTAAGAATCAGAAGTGCTGTCCAAAATCCGAGAGGGATGAAGCATGGTACATGCATTCAGAGTCTTAAAAAAAAATCAACTTTCTGCTGTTGGCAACAGACTCAGATAATGAAAATGAACGTCAGCCCACTCTGGTTTGGATCATTATTGAGCAGAGCCTGTAATCAGCAGGAAGGGAGGCATGTGCTTTGGAATGGTAGTTTAAGCATGAAGGGACACATGTATCTATAGCACATTTGGCACATAAATATCTTGCAACATTGGCTACAACAGTGCTGTGTAAATGTCTGTTTTTATTTTCAGGTGAGATTGTAAACAAGAAGTGGGCAGCACCATGTCCTGCAAATTATAACCAAACTCTTTTGTCTGATCGACTGAACAAGAAGTAGGACTGTCTGGACTTGTTGGCTCTAAAGTTTTACATTGTTTTATTTTTGAATCCAGTTATTTTTGTATATAATTCTACATTTGTAAGTTAATATGTCATGATAAAGAGATAGCATTATAATATCTGCATTAGGTGAACTGAAAAATACTATTTTGTTTTTATAGTGCAAGTATGTGTAATAAAAATAAAGTGAGTAATCTACACTTTATATTCAGGGTTGTATTTGAAATCAATATGTTTTAAAATGTAGAAAACATCCAAAATATTTTAATAAATGGTATTATGTTATTGTTTAACAATGATTAATCGTGATTATTTTTTTAATTGCTTAACAGCCCTAATAAAAATTCAAGTGAACTCTTGTACTATCAGAGCTACTCTGCCCACCTCTCCTCCTGGTGACAAAATTATATCTTAGTCTAAAATGATTAAATAATCCTCTTCTGTGACACTGATAGTCACTGGCTATGAGGGTTTACTCCCATGTCTAAATGACAATAGTAACCTGTTAAGTAAAAGTGAAAACAGTGAAGAATTATCACATACACTTCTTCATTTCTCTTTTCAACCTGTTTTATTATATCCCTTGGTGAAAGGAGACTGAATATGCGCTTTTTACAAATAAGGGTCTATTTTGTAGACATTTGTAATGTGCAGAGCCTGTGCAAGGTATAAGCAGACTAAACAATTGCTTAGGGCCCTGAGCAGCTCTAGGGGGGTCCCCTATTAATTATTACAATGTGTTGTTTGTGTGGGCAAAATATTCTTTCATGGGGCCCCTGATGGGCTAACACCAGCAGTGATTATGTGATGTGATGTCTGACATCTTGATGGTCTGAAATTGTAAAAGTCTACTAGGGGGCAGTGTCCCTTGCTTGCTACACTCACCAACCCCCATCTGTGAGGGTAAGCAGTCCTAGCCTCTTGTCCCCCCTGCCAGCAGCCAGGGAGAGCCGGGGCCACACCAGCCCCAGCCTCTCAGGTCCCCCCGCTAGCCACTGAGGAGGGGAGGGCCGGCGGTTGCACCAGCCCCAGCGTCTCAGTCCCTCACCTCTCCAGCTGCTGGGGCTATGACAGTCCCTGGGTAGGTAAACCCGGCTCTCGCCCCAGCCAGCCAGCCACTGGGGAGGGCCAGGGATGTGCCAGACCTGGCCTACTACCCTCCTCCCCCGGCTGCTGGGGAGGGGAGAGGAGGGCTGGGGCCTGTGCCAGACTGAGCCGCCAGTCCATGCCAGACCCGGCCTATTGGCCCCTCCTGGCTGCCAGGAAGGGGAGGGCCAGGGACTGTGCCAGCCCTGGTCCCTCAGCCTTCCCCTGCTTCTCCCCCAGTCTCATCCAGCTCTGGCTGCCAGAGGGCCAAGGCCGGGCCAGCGGGGGGGCAAGGGCAGCAGCTCCTTGCTATGCTTAGGGTTGCCAGATGGTTTCAACAAAAATACTGGACACACTTGATATTGCATCACAATCTACATTACATCTTATTTAGAAAATACCGGACATTTTAATTTTCTCAATTTGTTTCCCAAACAGAAAGCTCAAATACTGGACTGTCCGGTTCAAAACCAGACACCTGGCAACCCTAGCTATGCTCAGGGACTCGATGCTCCAGAACCCAGTGGGGAACCGCTGCCTCTGAATGCCTCGGGCCACAGCCAGGAGTGTTCCAGCCTCAACTCTCCTACCCCCAGCAAGAGCAGCACACCAGCACCAGCTTCCTGTGGGGCAGAGAGGAGAGGAGAAAGCCCTGAGACTCCTTACTGGAGAAGCAAAAAGGAGGTGGAATGTGCCCAGGCCAGGCTGCCAGGCAGATTTGCCAGTCCCTGAACAGGGAGGCAGGGAGGCCATGCAAGGGCAGAGGCTGTGGGACACGGTGACATGATGATGTCACTCTGTTATCCCACAGGAAAAACTTTTTTATATAGATAGATAGATTTATTAACCTATGTTCCACAAGATTCTAAGATATTAAACTCTAAAGTCATCACATTTTTTGTCTAGAAAAGCTAATTTAGGTCATATTTAGAGATGTTTTGTTTTTACTTGTCTCTTCTCTGAGTCCTGGACTCTGGCTAACTCAGGCACCTAACTTTTAGGTAAAGAAATACAAGAAATAGTTCCAATAAGCATTTTTAAACTAATAATAAAACATTTCTAAAATAGCTATTCTGCAGTGTAATAGTTACATACAAAATGTTTGATGGCATAAACAGAATTAAAGTATTATTGGCACTTTGGGATGATCTGCACAAGGGCTTGAACTGGGGGATAAGGGGTGAGGTAAAGCCACGATGTATTAGTACTCTGACAGACTCTACCCACATGAGTTAACAAAGGGTGTGTCTATACTACAGGGTTTTTTTTGGAAAAAGTGACCTTTTTTCGGAAAAACTTCACCTCTGTCTAGACTGCTGCCGCGTTCTTTTGAAAGTAAATCGAAAGAACGTGGCAGTTTTTTTGACCGCGGAAAACCTCATTTTACGAGGAATAATGCCTTTTTTCGAAAGTGCTCTTTCAAAAAAAAGCGCTATGTAATGCAAACTGTGCTTTTTTGAAAGAGAGCATCCAGACTACCTGGGTGCTCTCTTTCAAAAAAAGCGGCTTGCTTTTCCAAAAGTACTGGTTGCAGTCTAGATGCTCTTTTTCAAAAGAGGCTTGCAGTCTAGATGTAGCCAAAATGAGCATGTAGCCTAAGTGGTGGAACTAGGAGTGCAAGAAGGGTGGGGTGGGATAGGGAGGTGGTGCTATTGCGTCCTTTGGGTTGAAGTGGTTTCCATTATATATATAGGCTATGCAGTTTTGGTTCAGTGGCTCTCAGCATCACCTTTATACAAATTTTTTCAGTACTCCTGCCAATGCAGGTGCTAATCAGACAGTGTCCACTTGGCTTCCTCTCATTTGGGTCAGATGCACCTTTGGACAGGCCAGATTAAGATACAGGTCTAGATCCTCTCATTCCACGAGGAGTAATGGTAGTTCGAATTAGGATCTTTAATCCGTGCCGCGGGCACGGAGTTCGGACTAAGGGGGATTTAAAAATGGCGGCGCCCGGGAACATGCAAATGAAGCCCGGGATATTTAAATCCTGGGCTTCATTTGCAACTCCGCTTGCCCTAATTACCCTACCTAGCTCGAACTAACGAGCTAGTGTAGACGTACCCGGAGTAAGAACATGTCTTCATATCCACAACAAGAACATTCTTCAGTGGCGGAGAGTTCTAGCTTGTTGGATTGCTTCAATGTCGCACATAGCGCTGTGGCAGTGGCTATCCCTCAGAGTGATTTGGATGATGCTCTCCTAATTTCTATAGAATTAGCTCTTTTTGGTGAGGCTTACATACGATCCAGGGCTCTGCTCCACCCATTTGACCTTTTGACTCCACAGGTCCTGTTGAGTGGATGTAATCTCCCCCGTCCACCAAATTATAACCACTTTTTCTACCAAAATAAGACAAGACTCCCAAGGCTTGTCTACACTTTGGAAAAGATGGATTCTGCCGCAGTCAATGTTCCAGGGTTCATATTAGCAGGTCTAGTGAAGACCTTCTAATTCAAACTAAGAGGGTGCTCCCGTTGGCACTGGTAGTCCTGCTCCTCATGCGAAGTAAGGGAAGTAGACAGGAGCGTGTGCTCCCATTGACCAACAGCTGTGTGGACAGTGCCAAAATGCAATTTAAGATACTTTGACTCCAGTTACATAATTAACATAGCTAGAATTGCATATCTTAAGTTGACTTTCCCCTTTAGTGTAGACCAGGCCCTAAAATGATTATCATAGATCTGCATGTTCATATGTGCTTAGCTAGCAGTGGAATTGTTCAGCATATAGTTTAAATGATCTCTGAGCATCTAAGTTAACACTCCATTTTGATGAAATGAGTATTCACCGCCCTCAGAGCTAATATTTCAGATTTGCTGAGGATGAAGGTATGCAGCACTGCATTGGTTCACACTTATTTCATATTTTAAAGGTTTTATCCAGTCATTTTTTAAAATGAAAACTGAGATTAGGAGAACAATACAGCAGCCTCAGAAAACCCGGAATGACTTATTTAGGCCAATTTGAGCCTTCGTCTCCATCTTTCTCTTGTGGCTTCTGCAGTGATCAGGAATGTGGCCATCCCAAACTCATGCCAATAAAACCTATAAAACTCAAAAACGAAACGTTCTTAAAACTATTATTTGTTTATTTATGTATTAGCTGTTGGATCCCAAACAAAACTTTTAAGATTTGTGATAGTGTTATGTTATGTTACTTAGCAGTAGATAATAAATTATCTTAAAGATGATTGTGATGAATGGCATCTACATTGTACAATAGACTATAATTTAAAGAGCAGAGTACTTGAACATTAAGAAGTACTAATAAGAAACTTGATTAGAGCTTTTGAACACCCATTGACTAATCAACCCTTTGCACATGTGCAATGAAATACCTAGGTTAAAAGGTTTCCAATTGTCTCTGCTACTAATGTATGACAGCTATACTTTATGTTTTGCCTTAGGCTAAATCCATTTTCTTTGGCTACATTGACAGTTCTTAAGTTCACTTTGGGATTATGAAGTTTACATTTTATAGGTGCCCAACGTATAGATACAATAGTTAGCTAGATGTTTTATAAAAGGAGTCTGACTCTCCTTTTGTGGACACTGAACCAGATTGGCTCTATTAGTTTATTGCCCAATACTCTTCACACTGAAGTATTTAGTTTGCTTGTTTGTAAAAGAAAAGAAAAAGGAAAACAGCCTGCTAGTTTTGTGTAAAATCACAATTTATGTTGAAATATAGGTTTTTGCCATTGGTTTGCTCTTTATTTTTGTGTGAAGATAACTGTGTAACAAATGGCTGGATTTACTGAACAATTGCAGTATTGTTGCACTTAAATTGCTCCTAGAGGCCCATTTTAGTCTGATTAAAAATTTTAAATGAATAAATTAAACTCTTTCAATGTACAGGCATTTTACTGCAGCTAATAACTTCAGAATTTATCTCCTTTGTCTTTTTTTTTAAAGTGTGTATATACAGCACATGAAGAACATGCCAAGGTTTAATTACTTTTTATATCCTGTGTTTACTGAAATTGTAGATCTGAGATACACTGTATCAAATTCTGCTCTATATTCCCTGTGTGTACAAAGGACCAGGAATCCCTGTGAGGGACCCCAAAGAGCAGAATTTGTGCCACTCTGGGTTTTTTTAAAAATGTATTTTAAAATAGAGCCCTATTGAAAAGTTAAAATTTGTTAAGTAATCCTGCAGGTTATACAGTCCAATTTTAAAGGACTTTTTTTTTTTTAAAGCTTCAGATAAGTAACAACATCTTGCAAATGTATTATGTAGAGATGCTCTTTTAACCAGGCACAGAACAAGACAGAGCTAGGAAAGAAACTATCAATTTGTCAAAAGCAGCCTAGTTTGAAATATATGCAATACAAACTTTAAGAATTCTTTGTGTTATAGAGGAGAATATGTGATGAACTGGAAAGGTTAGTTCTTATTGAAGACATCATTTAAACCTATCTTCTTTTATAGAACCAAAGGTGTACCTACCACTTTTACAGGCATATAAAAAGACAAGGTACTTATCCTGGTGCTTAAGCACTTTGATGGATCGGGGCCTTAATCAGCCCAAACTCACAGTAAAAATGAAACAGAAAATTGTGGGTTGAGGAGAGAGCAGTAAATAGGAAGTGAACACTGCTCTTGGGAAAGCACCCCCTAATCATATTAGATGGCACGGTACAAACCCCAGAGAAGACAGGGTCTTTACGTCAGGAGCTTCCATGCACAATTTGACTGACAATGCACGTGAAACGTATTAGATACCAGATAACCAGAATATTGATCAAATCAGTCCAGACATTTCTTTTCCAACAAGCAGATTAATAGTGCCATGCTTCATAGAAGAAATGTGATTTTAGGTTCTTGGGATGAATTTGAATGAAGGGACAGGATGGTTTTTTTCAGGGAACATGGATTTAGATCCAGTTGCAAGCATAAAGGGAACTATGAAAGGAGGCATGAAAATGAGAAGGATAAAGGTACTTTAGGGTCCTGCCAGAATGAAGAAAAGGGTACTATGACTGGATGTGCATACCCCGCACTGCATCAGGTGAGGTTAAAACCCTATGGGCGGAGGAACTCCCGCCCCTCAACCCAGATTGGGCATGCTCCAAATACTGGCCACCAAAGGAGAAGGGCGTCCACCAGGAGTACCAGAGCTGCGCCAGCCAGAGACTCAGACAGTGGGACCCAGAGATCTAGGAGACCACTACGAGCTACCAGTGCCAGAGGCGGCCCAGGGAGAGGCAGCGGCAGAGGAACCAGAGGATCCAGACACCTCCTGGAATGGACCTGTATCACTGCTGGTAGGAAGTGACCCAGGGAGGGTGTTGGAGTGGTATCTCCCACCCAAGTGAGCTTGGTGTGTTTCGGTTGGACTCCCTGCTGAGTGAGTGGTAAAATGCTCTGCCAGTCACAGGGCCCACGGTTGGGACCCGGTGGAGTATGGTGGGCCCAGGTTTCCCTACTGGGGTGGTTGCCCACCCCCCCCAGCTTATTGACTCTGTCTGGAGTTAAAGGGCTACCCTCATTGACTTTCAGTGCTTACCCTGAGTTGAACAGCCACCCCATATTGACTGTGGACACTAAGCCATGATGCCCTGAGTCAAAGGACCAATCCCTATAGACTCTGGCTGCTAGACCATGCTGCCTAAGTTAAAGGGCCATACCTTATTGACTGTAGCCTTTAGGCCATACTACTCTAGATAGAGACTAGTTTATATAGACTGAGAGAGGCGGCGTACAACCAGGCAGTGGCCACACCCCTGGGTACTTGAAACCCGAGGATGAGGTGTGCATACCCCATGACAGGTACAAAGGTCTTTTTTTGTTTCTTTGTTTTTAAGAAAAACACACTTTTAATTATCTTTCAAATCATAGGATAGAACAAAATGAGCATAAGCATTACGGCTACATTCTCCCACAATGGCACTCCTACAAGGGCTAGATCATGGCAGTCTCCTGCAAAGAGAGAACAGTTTTTCAGGGGCAAATTGGCAGGGAAAATCAGGACACCTGTTACTTCTGCTTCCACCCAAAACTGAGCTTTGTTTGGTCACAAAATAAATTTCAGCCAGAATCTCTAAGCAGAGAATCCATTTATAATGAACAGTCACCCTAGACGAACCTGCTTGTACAAAGGTTCAGATCAATTGATTACAAATAGCGTGCATCTAATCCAATCCTAGTTTGCTGAAATACAGGTGATTCCCCCATCTAGAATAAGATTTGGAACTGGAAATATATAATCTGGCAGCAGACACATGCACATTAAACCTACACTACAAATTGGACCTCCTTGGTCCAGCACACGCAGGATCTGAATGGTCCTGAAGGAGAGAGTTTGCCAGACCAGGGGAGGCCAGGTGTTTGGCTCTCCCAGGGCACCCCTTCTAGTCACTGGCCCTGACAGGGCCCCAGTCCCAGCTGCCAGTGGGGCTCCCTTCCCCCGGCCAATGGGGCTCCTTGATCCCAGCTGGTGGAGGCCTGGCTGCAGGGGCTCCCTGGGTTCCATGCCCCAGCCAACAGCAGCTCCACGCCCCCCAGCTGCAGGGTCTTCCCGGCCCCTGGCTACTGGAGGCTCCACACCTCTGGCTGCAGGGGCTCCCTGCTCCCGACTGGCAGCAGAGCCACATCTCTGGCCATCAGGGGTTCTATGTCCCCAGCCAGTGGCGCTCCTCTCTTGGCTGGCACTATTTCCCACCCAGTCCTGCTCCTGCTGCTGGCTGGGCTTCCTGCCCCCAGGCCACTGGCCCTCCAGGCTGCCTGCTGGCTGAGCTCCCAGCTGCTGGCAACCTCTGTGGCTGAAGCTCTCTGGCTGAGCAACATCCATGGTCCTGCTGGACCACAGGGGTTCAACCTGAACTTTAAAAAAGGGGGGGGCAGTTTAAATTTTTTTTTACAAGATAAGAGACTATTTCTGTGCTTGTTTAATTTAAGTTAAATATCATTTTTTTCTGTATTGTGAAGGAGCAAAGCTGGATTAAGTCAGTGTTCAGTTGTAAACTTTTGAAAGGACAATTGTAACATTATGTTCAGAGTTATGAACATTTCAATTATGAGCAATCTCCACTCCGGAGGAGATTGTAACTCAGGTTCTATGGCATGTCCTTTTAAATCCAGTCATTTATAGCAGGCTTATCAGTTTCCTGCTAAAGTCGTTATTGTAATAGGCATAAATGTAACATTAACATTTTGAGAAATAATATTATAAATCTCATTGAATGATAATCAGGAAATCAAAGCTAAACTAATTTTCACCTGCATTGCAGTTAAACACAGAAAATCCCTCAATTCTTCTATTTCTGAGTAAAATTAATTCCTTTTTGTACTAGGTATGTGTTTCACAGCTAGCACATTGGGCCTTGGTGCAAGCCTCTAGGTGCTATCACAATGCAAGTAAATAATGATGGTGAGTAAAAGTAACTGTCAGTCTCTACATATAACCGGCAACCCACTGCATTTAATTTTCGCAGTTATGGATTTGTGTCCAAAGCCTATCTGTGACTGCTGCCTCTTAATCACTCACTCCCTTGTAAGTGGAGGAATCAGGTCTACCTGAACAGCCTTTGTGAATATATTACAGAAAAGTAACTAACCTGGTGCACAAAATGGTATAAATAACTGTGAACTGTGTGTCATCAGAGCAGGCAGTGTACACAAAGCCACCAGTTTGCGAGTTCAGCTCCAGTGAAGCCTTAGCTACTAAGGCAGCAATTCAAAGCAAATGAGGTCCCCATTAGCTGCTTCTTAACAAAACCAAAGAAGTAACTCCTAGGTATTCAAAATTAACTCACTGAAGAAAACTGTGCCACACTGACCATGCAAAGTTGTAAAATGGTCAAATATCCAATTTATCTGCTGGTCCCCAGATATGTCTGCTTTCAGAGGTACCTGAAGTTTTTTAAACTAGGTCATTTGAGTCCATATTAACTGTAAAAGAACAAGCTATCAAAGAAGTTAACATGAGTGCTACCCAAAGACTGAACATTGGGCTTCAGTAAATGCCTGGGAGATTAAAAAGCAATGCCCACAAACATTACATTGTTTGTATCCCCAAACCTGGCAGCCCCCTAACTGCAAAAGGCAATTCCAACCAATTGAGTGGTGACAAGAATGTGCGGGGAAAGAATTTGTCAGCTATGCAATAAGCAACAAAATGTGCCACATATACTCCCACAATGGTCAATAGGGGTACATCTACATAGTAGCGTTATTTCGGAATAACTGACATTATTCCAAATTACATAGTGCGCATCTACACTACAAGCCTTCATTTCGAAATAATGTTGAGCTGGAGGACTTCTTACTCCAACTCATGGTAACCCTCATTTCATGACGAGTAAGGGAAATTGAAGGAAGAGTGTTCTTTCTTCAACTTCCTGCTGCATAGACATCTCCAAAAGCTAAATTTACCTATTTCAACTTCAGCTACGCAATTGATGTAGCTCAAGTTGCGTAGCTTAATTAGACTTTAGCCCTGCTGTGTAGACGTATCCTGGGAGAGGTACATGGTGGCACCCTGAATAATGTAAAACCAAGGATCCCTTTTTAATAAGCTATCTGCATTCTAGCAACATTCTGTGCTCAATCAACAAGGCTTCTCAAAATCTGGGGGTTTTCTAAAGGCTATTAGTTTGCAAGACTCAAAAACTTGTCCATGAAAAGATGAATTGGCTCAGCAGACTCAGCCAATATTTTAAGTTACATGCATCACTCTGAGCTATGTGCATACAGAGGTGAATAGACTAGAGTACAAACAGTGCACGGCCAGCTCTCATGGTATAAACAGCAGTGAGATGATGAGACTAAGAATAGACTGGAATCCCCATGTGGGAATCTCTCCCTGTCAAGCTATATACCTACAGGGCTCTCTATATTCCCAGTCAGTGCTTCCCACATCTACACTACTGTTTTTAGCAGTGAGTGTCCTTCTGCCTCTCCCACCCCCCATGACCAGTCCTTTCAGTGAAGCCTGCCTTTCAATGCATTGTGTTGCTACCTTGCAGCTACATAATTTACACGCTGCCTTAAATATAAACAAAGCCTAAAAGTAGTGCATAAAATCTTGGGTGGGGTCATTATGGGGGTACTATATGGAGCACAGAGGCCACAAATTGAGTGCTGGTGATTGCCTGGTGGTTGCTGCAGTTGGCTTTAAATGAGAGATGTCTGAGACTACTGTAATTTTCATTGGTGGGGGATGCATGGATGAGTTGCTCCCTGAGCCCCCAGAGGGAGGTAAAGGTGTCATAAATCACCTTTGGCCCCCTACACACTGGGATCTTCTGTTGCACATAGCTTGGGGTGGGCCCAAAGGTGGAGGAGAGAGATAGAGAGACAGAAAATGGGAATGAAAATGGCAAACAGGCTAGCTGGCAAAATGAATAGAACTTACATAGCCAGAGCCATCACTAGATATAAGCAGACTAAGGAATTGTGTGGGGCCCCTATTAATTATTAGTATATATTGTGTGGGCAGGAGGGGGCCAAAAATATTCTTCTTGGGGCACTCAGTGGGCTAGCGCTGGCAATGTACATGATAAGGGAGAAAAGATAGTCACAGGAAAAGCAAATACGCAGAAGCATGTGAAATAAACTAGACTCATCCCCTCTTTATATGTCCGTATGAAAACCAAGTTAGCAACTGCTAACTCAGCCCTGGCACCTCTCACTGACTTATACTGTGGGCTTCCACTTATCTGCAAATCTATGCTGTTATAAAAGGAGAGGTGTCCATCATGCAGTCCGTCATAGAGAACATTTGAGGAGACTTGAGAAATTTCTAGGGGGAGGCAGGCCCCTAGCTGCACCTATAGCCGCGCTTCCTCTGCTGTGGCCCCACCACAGGGAGAGGAGGAGGAGGAGCAGCGCCTCTCCCCACACCATAGAGAGGGGAAGAGCGCATGTGTGTGCCCCTCAGCATCCCTGGAGTAGCGGGGAGGAAAGAGGCCACATGGACTGAGCGGGAAGGGAAGGGAAAGAGAGAAGGGAAAGAGCATGCGCATGTGTGCCCCAGCATCCCCGGAGCAGCAGGGAGTGAAGAGGACGCACACAGTTGTTTAATCTAAGGGTTCCCCTGAGCAAAGCAGGACATGGCCAGGGAAAAGAAGCATGTACAGAATGGCCTTGTAGCAGCTTATGCCATGGTTTACTGTAGTACTTAATTTGTAATGAAAAAGGTGTCGGGGCTCAAGCAATTATTTTACTTTCATAACTGACACAGCAAGCCCAGAGGTGCCAGGGTTCTGAAATGCCAAGCTTAGATGTGCCAGGACTCAGCCTTGACAAGCCCTAGCACAAATTAAGTACTGGTTAGCTCTTTTGTAGGGTTAGATGGCTGCCATTTATATTCATAGGCTGCTAGGCCTCTTCTGTCCACATCTAAACTTCTTTACCCTAACATTATTGGGGCGCTTTCCTATCATAAATTACTTTATTTACCTCAAACTTATAAGCATATGTTAAGGTAACAAATTGATTTATTCTTGTGTTTGAACATCTACTGATGTTCCAATATTAAAATGTTGAGTATCTTGTGATTACCTATCAGCAATTCAGTCATACTTCTTTAATACAGCGTTTTCTGTCTTACGACACATTGTGATAATAAGGTTACCCCTCGTTAGCTACCTAAGGCTTCTCCAGCCTTATAGTTCAATTTGCTTAAGCTATGGGCTTCCATGCTGGGAGACTGTAGGCCTCTTTACATTACTGCCTTGAGTTATGACTAGAGAATACCTGTATCTCTGGATTTCAATGTCTACCTGAAACAGTAGGAAACATTTAGCGAACAGGACAGCTTTGCAGAACTGCTACTTCTGTAGTGCTTCCAGAGATGACGTCTGTATGCATTACAGTATCTGTCTCATGAATGCTGGCTGTGTAAGTTAAAGTCAGCTGGGGAAACATTAAATTGTGATCTTAAAGTTTTCAAAAACATTCCAATGCTTTTAATCATAAATTGGCATCTTTTGATCATTTATTGCCCTAACTTCTCATTCTGTGAGCCTCTCAGATTTCAAAAGCTAAGCAGGAGTTGGGCCTGGTCATGAGTTAGTTGGAAGACATCTATATGTAGTACATAAGTGTTGCAGAAAATGGTGTCCAGTAGGCAGCACTCTCCCATAGGAGCAGGCACAAAACCAGTGCCCCAGTATTACGTTAAGAAATGTTCTTCTGTGCTGCAGGAAGTACCATCATCTACACTGGATTTAAGGCCAACGTCCTCACCACTGGTGGTCATTCATGATCACAGGTAAAATTTTCAGAAGTGCCTAATTAATTTAGAAGCCTATGTCTTATTTTCAAAAGTGACATTCTACCATAATGAGACAGGTCCCTAAAAGAACACATTGTAAAGGTATTTAGGCAACTAAAGAAGCAGCTAGGGACCTAGTGAGATATTTCAAATGGGAACTAGGTACTTAAGTCCCTTTTGAAAATGCCACTAGATGTCTATTTGCAGCTTTAGGCACCTACATACCTTTAAAAATCATACCCCAAGTTCTTACATCTGTTTTGAAATTGGGATTCAAACTCCTACATCACTGAAATACTTTTTGAAAATGTTAGCCCACATGTCAGTTTTCATAAAAGTTATATTTTTTAAAATCAGAACTGGGTGAATATTACAAAACAATTTCATAAATTATCAGTAGAATTCTTAAATAAATTTGCTTGATTGTGCTCACGTGCTTTCTGTGTGTGTTTTTCACAAACATTCTAATTGGCAGGAATGTTCCTTAAAGTAGAAATTTTTAAGCTGTTATTGCAGAATATTCATAGTAATAAACACTTTTCCAATTAGAGACAGATATAAACCAATTTTGTGAGCAGTATTATAACTAAGCAGCATGGATATTGATTTGTGAATTTCCCATACTCAGCAGTATTCACAGCAATTCATGTTCTGCAATGTGTTCCATACAATATTTGATGAAAAATGTCAAAATCAGCACATTTGTGGAAATTGTGGAAATCAGCATATTCATGGGAAATTCATGAATGAAAAAAAGTTCAGGTTTACCCAGAGTTATTGGTTAACCGTGATACCATCTGCCTATTGTACCTAAATTCCCTCTGCTGTTCAAACTGTGAATGGTATACTTATTTCCTCCTTCTCCAAAATCTGTAGTTTACACACCATTTAGACTGGTGGGTAAAGTAATTCTCTGTCTATAGTTAGGTTTTTTATATAAAGTTGGGCTTTGGGATTCTTAAGGATAAAAGTTGTAATATAAATACAAAATATTAGTAGGTATGTTTCCATTGTATTCTAATTCTCTTTCTCTGCTTTTAGGTAGCAAAACTCACTTTTCATTATCACTTGTATATTGTGTTATTTAGCAATTACAGTATAAATTAAACTGAAGAGGCACATAGCACTATGCTTTTTATGTAATATACATGAAAATTGATCTTAAAGTGATAAGGAAGATTCATAAATTGGGTTGTATTCCTCAGTGTGTATACCTAAACTCTGTTTCACAGTGAATAGGGCTCTCACTGACATTTAGTTAAATAAGACTGAAATCATCTGTTATTCTGAAAGTCAGAATATGACACCAAACTCCCACTGTTCATTAAGAAAGTGTGCAACTAATCTTTGATGTATCTGCCATCCATTATGGTGTGCACTATCATATTTTATCAGGGCATATTGAGTTGTGCCACATTGTATTAGTTTGGATTCCATCAAATTCTGGCTCACCTTATTAATATAAGAAAATGTAGCAGTTCAGCTGTATTTTTTCTGTTTTTCATTCAGGATTCTAAACAGTCGCTAAGCATTGTTTCAGATTCAGAATGATGAGAGGGCTGCCTGATGTTCCAAGATACTATTTTCCTTTCTGTCTGCAAGCTCATGTTTAAGGAGAAGTCTTGTGTAAATTATTTCACACCATTATATAATATTTTATCATATTAAACAGATCACCTGCTATTATCCAGATGGCCTTTATGCAGAATTTATTGAGTGCCCACAAAACATAAGCTGGTTGTAAATGGTATTGTTATAGCTTGTGAATTCAGAAATAAGCTCTTTAGTCACTCTATCGTTCTATTCCCATACTGTAACTGTGAGATTGGGTTTAGTGCCAGCATAGAAGAATGAAAAAACATACACTTGCCATTCATTTTCCTATGAATTGCTACCTGATCATGGGTAGTGAGAGTATAAAACAGCCTCTGAAGGGCCATTGAGGAGGGGAGCGGAGGACCAATAGTCTCACATCCTCCACCCCCAACAAACTAGCCAGCAGCAATTCACTTCCCTTCTGAAAATGGGAACTAATTTATGAGTTACAGTCTGGTTCTTGGCTTGCTCCTGGGATAGAACAACTCTTTGCGTCCCTTACTCAGGGTTCTTGGCAAAGCCGAAAAAATGGTTTTCTGGTCCCTCAAAAATTATTCCTGACATTTAGGAGGTTACTTCTGAAAACAGACAAAGGCAAAATCTATCCCAAATAGAATGCTTTTTAAAAATTAATGATTTACAAAATAAATTCCTGATTGCTCACTTTTCAGACTCCTTATCTTATCTCTTCAGCTTATAGGGAGAATCCTCTGTATCATTTGGTAATAATAGAAGAATGTGTAGAATTTGACTAATGTGCATTCAGAAGCCTAACTTTAAAGAGACTTAGGTGAAATAATTGTTAGCATCTTGGTGAAGAAGATGGCGTTAGTTTTATTTGCTCAGTCTATTGCTGATATTTATTTTCCTAAGATATATGTCAACAAACCTTATCCCACTTTAATCATGAATGAATCCTCCACTTGTTATCTTGAATGAATTTTACATTTATTTTTCCTGGTGGTAGTGACAATGAGCTCAAGTTAGTTTACTAGATAATTTTGCAAACAGGGAGCTAATTAGCTCTTTGCTTTGAGGGTAATAGTTAAGTCTGTATTATCATTTTAAACTGGTTTTGTGGATTGCCACACAGAATTAGCTTTAAGATGCATGCTGAATCAGTCTCTGAGAAATATGTTAGCAAAAAGTTGTCTTAGTAGGCAAATTTTAATGCAGTCTATTAAAAATGTAATCAAAGGAGAAATCCTTTGTTTATTGTATTTGTTCTTAAGACAACTGACATTTACAAATTTAAATTGTATTTCCAGAGCTCAGTTAACTCACAGTATCCCGAAATCCAAAGATTATTTTCTTTGTAGTATAAATAAACTGTAGATCTAATTTTTAAGCAGTTCTCTAGGATAGTTTCTAAGTAAGGTGAAATGTAACATATTCTCTAGGCTTTTGATGTATATCAACTCTTGCAGCCTTTTCAATATAACATGAAGTGCTGCAGTCATTCTGTGGTGTCAAAAACTGTTTGGACTGCAAGACAGATGAGACTTTCAAAATGAAATGTACCTATGACTGTTTGCTGCTATATATATATATAAAATGTCTCATTTAGTCTCATCTGTGATTTTCCAAGAGGAAAATGTTACCAGAAGTAATTTATCTCAGTCCTACAGGTTTGGAACATTGAATGACCATCTCCAGACAGGGCTAGCAATTGCTTTTCTATTTTTTAAAATCAAACTTATGCCTTTTTGCCTGATTTAACATTAACACTTTCATGCTATTTATGAAATTAAAGTTACTAATAAATTGACAGTCTCATTATAGGATATTGAAACAAGTCTGTGTAAAGAAAACCTGAGAGAAATGGAAGTTATTTAACTTCAAGCTTTCAGGACCAAGTTCATCAAATTACCAGTATCTATGTGTGTGCATAACATTAAGCATTTTGAGCAGGATTCAAGAAAGCATCTCTGTTCAGCATAACCACAAGCATAGGCGTTAATGTTAAGTGCTCTGTTGGACTGGGCCTTACCCCCTTGCTAGTTTTACTTGTTATACCCACCTTTGGTTATATAAATGATAATGTGCCAATTAATGTAATTTATCCCACTAACTTTACTTTCGTTAGAGGGCACAAGTGTAATTAAGGGTAACATTTGTTCCATAATCTCTAAGGCTACATCTAGACTGCAAGCCTCTTTCGAAAGAGGCTTTTTCGAAAGATACTTTCAAAAAAGCCTCTTTCGAAAAAGAGCATCTAGACTACAACCAGTACTTTCGAAAAAGCAAGCCACAGTCTTTCAATTTACTTTTGAAAGAACGTGGCAGCAGTCTAGACGCAGGTAAAGTTTTTTCAAAAAAAGGCCACTTTTTTTCGAAAAAAGCCTGCAGTCTAGACACACGCCCTAACATACAGCAAAAGTTATGTGTACTCAGCATTGCTTTAACACTCTTACATGTGGATATATTCCATTATTATTTACTGCTGGCTTTGGCCTTGTCACCATAGGCACCAACTTGTGAAATTATTAAACGCACACAAGTGACTTAGAAGCCTATAAGTGGGATTCATGTTTAAGGACTAATTCCCATTGAAATCATGGCGGATAGGCACTTAAGTACCTTTGTGAACCTAAACCTAAAGTCTTCTTTTCAAATCCCAAATGGGGAAAATGGGGAAAATCCCATTGCTTTTCATTTGGATTTAATCCACTCGGATTAAGCTAATTCAGAATAAGGCACTCTTACCCAAGAACAAGTATGTCCACATAGGGAGTTAAATAAGAATAATTAATGAGGAATAGCTATTCAGCTTTAAATTCACTCCCTCTCTTTACCAGAATTAACTTCCCTGAATAGGCAAGTCCTGAGGGGTGTTTATACACAATGGTGACTGTACCATTATAGTTATATCACTGTAACTATGTTGACATAACTCTGTAGTGTAGATGCAGCAGGGGTTTCTGTTGATTTGGAACATCACTTCCCCAAGCTATGATTGAGGAAAGCACTTTCCCACTGATCTAGCTGCACCTACCTTTGGGGATAGATAAATTGACATAGCTATATCACATGAAGGCTGGATTTCTCACATCTCTGACCGATGTCTGCCTACATTTTAAGAGCAAACCAGGTGTTATTCTCTCTGTAGAGTCCCTTCTGTGAAATGGGTTTGATAGTGTGCCCCTAACTCAGAGAGGTTTCGAGGATAAATAAACACGTTGAAGACTGTGAAGTGCTCAGAAACTATGGTGATAGGAAAGTACCAAAAGTATGTAGGTCAGTCACTTGGGGTCTTTTAAAATTTTACCCCAAGTTTACAAAGGTCTGGTTTACACACAGGGTAGTTCCTCTTCTTCCCCCAGTTTATTGTTGAAATGGTTAATGGAAGAAGTGCATTTTGAGAATGAAGAAAAAGTTATTGTTGCTGCATACAAAAAAAGGATATGATTTCAAGCATAGAGTATACCAACTCATTCCCAGAAATTATCAGGGAAACTCTGCTGGAGTCACATTACATCTGAATAAGCAGTTCTGTTGAAATCTAAAGAGTTCACAAAATGGAGTCAATTTTACCAGAAATTATGGAAGAAAACCTAAAAAAAAGTTACAGCCATGCCAAAACACCCCACTTGGGCAGTTTTGGAAAGAAACATTTTAATTTTTCATTCTGACATTATTTGCTTTGAAAAAACTTAATTTTTGTATCATATTATCTATTATAATAGAAAATATAAGTAATAATCAATATTACTTTTGTTGAAATAAAACATTTTGATCAACCCTTGATTTTTTTTTCTTGAGACTTTGCCTTTGCAGAAAATTTTGAAACATTCAATTTTTGTTCCAGTTAGGAATGAAGCCAAATTTAAAATCTCAAAAAGCCTAAATTTTCATCTTCTGCTCAGCTCTAATAATTACAGGAATTACCTTGCAGAGAATTGAGTATCAAATGATTCCTTCTTTATGAGCTATCACAATGTATATGTAACTAAACAGAATGGATGTCTAACTTCAACCTGCAACAAGGGCTGATCACAAGTGAGTAAAAGTGGAGACACGTGGTTCTGTCTCAGGTCAAATCTCTGTAGGTCAAAGAGTAAGGTTACTAAATTTGTATTTCAGAAAAATAATTCACTTGCCGTAAACTGCTTCTTGTCTTATCTATGGAGTAAGTGTTATTCTACCCTGTGAGGCAGCACACTTTGAATCCAGACCCTTGTTTAACAACTTCAGCAGGCACCCTAATAATTAATCCTTCTTTCAATGATAATGAATGAAAGGATTTTACAGGCTGCAATAGAGGAAATGGAGATTTACCTGGATAAGAGGAAAACTGATTTTTTCCCTCTTGTTATTTTTTGTATCAGGAAAAAAACCTGTTCAGTGAGAAATAAATTATGTTACATGAATACTGAGACTGCTATTTTGTTTCCAGTTAAGTTGAAGTTGCTCCCTTATGCAGTTTAATTCTTTGCTCAGGATACTAATGCTGTGTTAAGAGCCTTTTTTATATAGACTTCCACTGCAGAATGTGAGGACAGCCTTGTAAAGGACATGACTGCAGTGGGTCTTCCTTTAGCTTCCCAGGAAAAACCCTCTAATAATATACTGACTTAACACCACATTCCCTTTATTGTCAATTTTATGGGAATTTCTGCAGTAATTTTTTATGAATAAAGTAGATGTTGATGCCTGGGGTTTATGTATACATTTTGAACGAATGTAGTCCTTCTATAAAATAATACTTTTTTAGTTTTATTCAGCTATATTTTATTTCATGTTCTTTCTTTCTTTCACATGTACATGTACTTTCCCTTTTATTTTGCATTATATTATTGTGAATGCTGATGAGTGGAATTTGGTTTATAAGGATTTTTCCCGATTCTTTCTTGAGTAGAGCTCATCCCTATCTGACAATACCTGTTTTTAATCTTTTAGCTGTAGTAAAAAAATAAGCAATGAATAAAAATAATGTAACTTGCATTTCCGGGCCATGATAAAAGGAAAGGGGGTGTCTGGCAAAGCATCTTTTTCTATTGCAAAAGATCCTTGATACTGAAAAATATCAGGACAGAAAAAGAAAACTGCCACCAAAGAACTAATTAAGAAACATGTCTTACTCCCTATCTCCCACTGCCAGACGAGTCTCTTATGCGGAAGGAGACACTGCAATTTCAATTACAGAGGGAATACAAGGATGCTAACAGTACAGATAGAGCATGCAGAGAAGGGAGTCTAGGTCTGGGAGTTGGGAGTTGGCTTCTACTCTGATCTGTCAGTAATTTACTCACACAAAACTCCCATTCAAATCAATTGGAGTTTTCCATGATTATATTCTAGGTGACTGAATCCTATACCATGAATTAATCACAGGGCAAAAATAATTTAACAATGTCATTTACAAAGGTGGGGGGAGAGGGGGGACAGGAAGTTCCCAAATAGGAAGGCTGGGAACTTGAAGTTTCTTAGGTGTTTTCCAGACCAATAGTAGTATGAACAACAATGTGTTGTTAATTTCTTCTTATTTATACAAAGATTTCTAACTTGCACCCATCACTTCAGCACATAGGCACCTTACAACAGTAAAACCACACTCAAAATTGGCAAAAATTAAATATTTTGATACTCAGCTGGATTGGTGAATTCATGGGCTATACATGGGAGGTTAAATGGACACTTTATGCTATATTCCTTTAGCTACATATCATTCTCTTTTTCCTTTGAGACCCAGGCCCTGCACACTGTGCATATATCTCATCAGTCCCAGTGTAGTTAGTTACAAGCCAGACTCTCACATATACAGAGGTCATGGAGTCAATAGAATTCACATTTCTTTCTGGCCACATGTCCTTTCTTTCTTGGCAGAGAAAAAAGTAATTAGCTCTCCCCTCAGCTCCCACACACAGAGGATGGAGTTCTTCATTTCCTTTAAGAGGAAAGGGTTATGCATCCTTTTTCTACTGGGTGATCATCAGCAAATGAAAGTCATTAGTAGGTTCAGTGGATTTATTCCACAAAGGGTTTGGTGAGCTTTTGTTTTGTTTGTTTGTTTGTTTGTTTGTGTGTTTGTTTGTTTGTTTGTTTTTGAAGGGAGGGCAATTCTGTTCATGTGGCTTTGCATCTAAAATTTTGGGTGCAAAAGGAGCCTGAAAAGCTCAGAGAAAAACTGGAGATGAGAAGTTATACCTAATTTGAGGTAGAAACCATACTAAGATCCTGATTCTGTACAGGAAGGGAGAACTCTATAGTCACATGAGTAATTCTATTGTACTCAATGGGAGCACTTACTTAGTGTTAGCAGTTCTATGAGCAAAGCTGATCAATTTTGCATGGTTTCTAAACAAAGCCTTAAACAACCCCCTTTCTTCTCTTTCCCAAGATGCTTGCTCTGGTCTTAACAGAGCAGAACTCTTTTTGCAGTTTTCTCAACTCTTCCAGCCCCCTCTACCATATACAGTAAAAATTGGAAAAATACAGTAAAAATAGTTATCACCAGTCTCATCTAGTGGCTTCCAGATCTATGCTCAGAATTTCAGTGTCCATATTCCTTTTGTGACAATACCAGAAATCAAATGCAGACTATTCATTAAAAGAGTTTATGTAAAAAATGGGGGCCAAACTGAAACACCTGAAAAAAATTCAGTTCAATTCAAATGTAAATAAAAATATTTCAAAATGTTTTCTCACATTGAAAAAGTAAAAATGTATATATATTTTTAATCAACCAAAACATTTTGAATTGATTTAAAACAAACAAAACAAAAATCAAGGTTTTTATTTTGATTAGGTCAATGTGGGGGTTTTCATTCCCCCCTTTTTAAAAGCTGCCTGAAATTGAAATACCATCTAAAAAACTCAAAACATTTTGACTTTTCCTAAACATTTTTTTTTAAATGAAAAAGTTTCAACATATTTAAAAATTTCCAGCCCCCCACATGCAATTGTAAAAAGAAATAACTTAGCTTATTAATTAACCATCCCAACAAACTTTGCTTTGCTACTTTTATTGTGTGAAAATAATTGAGAGTACACCTACTTTATTATATATTATTTTTTTTTGTTAAGAAAATGATGCAAGACGCTTTCCAACTACAAGCACTGTAGGTAAAATTCTGGCTCAAATGAAGTTAACAGCAAAGTTCCCTTTACTTCAATGAGGCCAGGATTTCATCCTATGAATCTATGTTCCTGTCTTCTTTGAGTCTCTGACTAGTCATGTTCCTTCTCCTGACTCATTCCTTCACCAGAGTGATATTAGATATGTTTTCAGCAACAAATCATTGAAGAATCCCCTTTATTCAAATGTCTAACACAAGGGGACTAGAATCCAAAGAATCAAATTCTGATAGCAATGCATATGAATATCTCTAGCACCATTATCTAACTCCCTCTGTAAACTGGATAGTTAAATGGAATCACTTCAGGCGATCAAAGACCAAACGTGAAATCCCATGCTACTGACCTGACTAACTTTTCAGTTATGAGAAAGGGACTGGAATAGAGAATGGAGCAAGGTTATTGGGGGGTGAATGAGACTGTGGAGCATGTAGAAAATGCAGCCAGTGTTGCAATAATTTCTTCCCTGTCTTCTCCTGAGGGATCTGCTTGCTGGAGAATGTAGATTCTTAACAGGAACGTTGTGGCAGGTCTCATCTTCTACAGAGTAGTTTCACAATGGGCTTCTCTTACACCAGCCACATATGAGACCAACCCTGGGAACTGCCACTTATTCCTTGGATTGGCTGATATATAAGGATCTGGAAAGCCCTTATGCTATAGAGGAGGAGGGCTTTGTCGTCTGCCTGCTGTGATCACCAAAAGAGGACCTGTTCCCATGAAAACAGTGAAATTTTTGTCACTGACCTCAGTTGGATCAGCAGCAGGCCCTTAAGAACAGTAATTTTAATGTTATAAAGTCCAGGGCCCAGTTTTGTAGAAGGTGGCGTCTCCATATCTCCTATTGATTTCAATGGAAGTAGCTGGTGCTCAACAACTTGAAGGATCAATGAACCCCAAGTTAATGAAAATGCACCTTCATTCAGTTTAATATTTTAGGGAAAAAGGAATGTCCTAAGACTAGATGATACTATTATAGTACAGTACAGGTGCCATTTTTAAAGTAATGGTGGATCACTGAGAATTGAGTTTGTCATTCATTTTCTGTACCAATTTAAACTATTTAACTAATCTAGCTTCCTTCTTTTTATTATGTTTTTTGCAGTACACTATCAGTTTAGTTCACTATTTTTTGTCTTCTTATGAATCTGATGAATGCCATTGCTAGCTGTCTGATGGATTGCATTGCATGAAAAACAGGCTGGGCTATCTGGATAAATGAAGTAAACATCTACAGTGAACTTCAGTATGAAGAAGAGCAGGAGCATGGGCTTTCAAGTTATAAATACAGAGGTTTAGTTTATTTGCTTTTTAAAACTTTTTTTCCTGTTTCTTGAAGTATACTCCAATATTTTGTCTGGCTGTAGACTGCATTGTTTGAAAAAGGTCTGCCTGGAACAGGAAAACACAGACAATATGCAGCGACATACTGAGAATCATTAAGCTGATATTATTTCAGATCAGAATGTAATCAGATTTCCTTTAGTTGGAAAGGTTTAATGTATTCCTATGTGTCAGACCATAAAGTAGAACCATATACCAAAATATCATCTCTTTGTAATGCTTGAAACTGAAGAATGTGATAACGTCAAATAAAATAGACTTAATTCTCAGCTGTGGCAGGACAGATGGGGAGAAGTGTGTCTCTGAGCCAGCTTTCCATTTCCTTGATCTTGCATCAGCCTGTGGCCAAGATGACTCTTTGTATAAACAGAGACAGCCGAAGGACTGCTCTAAATTACCTGGCCTGCAGCAGGCCTTGTAGCAGTGTTTACTCATGAATGCCTGCATTGTATCACCTCTGAGGCAATCTCTTGCTCTCAACCTCTCTCCTCCCCTTCACTGGAGGTGTAGAACTGCTGGAAAGGTGGGAATCCTCAAATACCCCTTCAGGACAACTTTCTGAACTGTGCCCAATGATGAGAAGAAAAGAATTAGGGCTTGCTACTGCCATTTTCACTCATATTAAGTAGCATCTTACTTCACAAGCAGTTCCATTGATTTCATTGTGAAGTAAAATACTAATCAATGTGCACGAAGGTGGCAGAATCTTGCCCTTAGATACCTCAGCTTCTAATTGAGTCACTTAATTTTGTGTTCTATGACTATTACTTACTATTACTTATTACATACTATACAACAAACAGAAGAAAATCCAGGAGCTTTCAAAACTAGAGAGTCTCATAAGAAGCCAAGCTTTCAGACAAACTCTCACGTGGCTAAACTTTACAAAAACTAGACAAGCCACTTACAACACTCACTTCACTTCCCTATGGAAGAAAAAAAGAGCAATAAACTATTTAAACTCCTACATGCCACAGGGTACTATCACTTCAGAACCCTCAACTCATCTAACAATATTGTTAACTCTATCCAACCACACGCTTTAGCCTGGCAGAAGAGTCTGTCCTGTCTAACTAAGGGACTCTCTTTCTGTCCCACCACCGTCACACACATTATGCAGTTCTGAGGTGACCTAGAAGCCTATTTTCACCACCTTCCAACTGAAGGAATATTTCCAGCATGCCACTGAGCATCACACTGACCCTCACGATCCCCCTTACCAGCCCTATAAGAAGAAGATTTCTATATGGACCCTTCCTGTCAGTTATAATGACAATCTGAACTTCTACATTGATTGTTTCTGCAAATGTGCATGGATGACATTGTGAACAAACAACATGTGACATATAACCTCAGCCATGCAAAACACAATGCTATCCACAGCCTCAAAAACAACTCTGACATTACAATCAAAGAGGCTGACAAAAGGGGGTGCTGTAATCATCATGAATAGGTCAGATTACAAACAGGAGGTTGCCAGACAACTCACCAACACCAAATTCTACAGGCCTCTTTCTTCTGATCCCACTGAGGAATACCAAAAGAAACTAAACCATCTGCTCAAGAAACTCCCTGCTATAGCTTGGACCAAATCCACAAAAACACCCCCCCAGAGTCCTGACCAGGAGTTTCTATCTGATACCCAAGATCCATAAATCTGGAAATCCCAGATGTTCCATCATCTTCAGCATTGGCACCCTTACAGCAGGATTATCTGACTATGTTGACTCTCTCCTCTAACCTATCTTCGAGACATCACTGACTTCCTGAGGAAACTACAGTGCATCAGTAATCTTCCTGAAAACACCATCCTGGCCACCATGGATGCAGAAGCTCTTTACATCAACATTCCATGTGAGGATGGACTACAAGCTGTCAGGAACCCAGTGGCTGAGCTATGTGACTTTGTCCTCATCCACAGGGTATGTCTACACTACAAACCGCTACACATAGGCGCTACACATACAAACCGCTAGTTCGAACTTAATTCGAACTAGCGGAGCGCTTAATTCGAACTAGGTAAACCTCATTCTACGAGGACTAACGCCTAGTTCGAATTAAGTAGTTCGAATTAAGGGCTGTGTAGCCACTTAATTCGAACTAGTGGGAGACTAGCCCTTCCCAGCTTGCCCTGATGGCCACTCTGGGCCAAACCAGGAAAACTCTTCTGCCCTCCTCCCGGCCCCAGAGCCCTTAAAGGGCCACGGTCTGGCTACACTGCTCGTGACAGTTGCAAGCCTGCCAGCACCCGGCCAGCAGACCCTGCACCTGGCACGGGATAAGCCAGCCACCCGCTGCCACCCAGCCCTCCCCCTCTTCCCAGGACCAGGCTGGCGGCTCACAGGAGCCTGCCCGGAGCCGCAAGAGGTGGGCGCCCGCCTGGTCTAGTGCGGAGATCGTGGACCTCATCGAGGTTTGGGGGGAAGCCTCCAATGTCCACAATCTCCGCACTAGCCACAGGAACGCGGCTGTCTACAGCCGCATGGCTGCCAGCCTGGCCACCAGAGGCCACATGCGGACCCGGGAGCAGGTCCGCTGCAAAATTAAGGACCTGCGGCAGTCCTACTCCAGGGCCTGCCAGCCAGGGGCCGACCCCGGAGACCTGCCCCCACTTTGAGGCCCTGGACCGCATCCTGGGGGCTCACGCCGTCCATGCCCCCCCGGGTGGTGATCGACCCCAGGGCAGAGGGACCCGTCCCTGACACGGAGGAGGAGGAGGAGGATGCCGAGAGCCAGGAGCCTGCAGGGAGCCTGCCCAGGACCCAGGACCCCCCGAGGCATCCCACAGAGCACATCTGCTGTGTTGTCCGAGGCCAAGGAGGGCTCCGCATGTGAGTGCCATCATGTTCCCCTTATGTGTACGGGGGGGTTGGGGAAGAGGGAGCCCAGGGACCGTGCGCCTGGGCCTTGCCCACCATGGAGCAGCAGCTGGGTGTCATGCAGGGGCCCTGGCCTTGCAGAGGGGGGATGGGTTTCACCCACTGTGTCCCCAGAGAGAACTGACCACTGCTCTTGTTTCACCACAGCCGCAGCACCTGGGACTGCAGGGCGCACCACCCCGCCTGCAACAGCCACCCGCACCTGGGCCAGCAGGCGCACCAGGAACCAGGAGGAGTACCAGCGGCGGAACCTGCGGCTCCTGGAGCACCAGCTCCGCAGCCAGGACCACTGGGTCCGGGAGGACCTGTGGCTGTGGCAGCGGAGTTTGGAGGCACTGGAGGAGCAGGGCCATGCCTTCAGAGGCCACCTCCAGACCTTGGTGGACAGGTTCCTGCCTTCTCCTGCTCCGGCCCCTGCAGCAGTCCCAACTCTCGCTCCTCCTCCCTCCCCTGCTCCCCTTCCCGCTTCCTCCACACCCTCCATCCCTCCTGCCCCACCCTCCACACCCACTCCCCCCCGACGCCCCTGCACCCGCAGTGCTGTGAGACGGGAGAGCCAGCAGGACCCCCAAGCCTGAGCTTTCCCTTCCCTTCCTCCCCTTCCTCCCCTTCTAGCTCCCTCCTCCCAGGTTTCCCCCTCCCCTCTCCCATCCTCATTTCTCCCTCCCCCCACCCCAGTTATGTAAAATAAAAGAGATTTTGGTTGGCAAAACAGGTGTGTTTATTTGACAGTAGGAAAGGGGGTCAGGGAGGGGAAAGGGGAAGGAGGGGAGGGTGGAAGAAGGCCCCAGTGGGACATGCAGGGAGAGTTCAGTCCTCCTCCTCCACTTGGAAGCTCTCAAGCAGGGCTTCCCGGATCCGGATGGCCCCCCGCTGGGCCTCCCTGACGGCGGTGCGGGGCTGAGCGTACTGGCCAGCCATGCGCTCAGCCTCAGCCATCCAGGCTGGCAGGAAAGCCTCCCCCTTCCGCTCGCACAAATTGTGCAGCACGCAACATGCTGCCACCACGGGAGGGATATTGTGCTCGGCGAGGTCGAGGCAGGTGAGGAGGCACCTAAATCGTGCTTTCAATCATCCAAAGGCCCCCTCCACCACAATGTGGGCCCTGGTGAGCCTGGCATTGAAGGCCTGGCGGGAGGGGTTGAGGTGCCCCATGTACGGCTTCATGAGCCAGGGCTGTAGGAGGTAGGCCACATCCCCCACCAGGCACACGGGCATGTCCATGTCCCCGACCCTGATGTGGCGGTCGGGGAAGAAGGTCCCGGCGTGCAGCCTCTGGCAGACGGAGGAGTTGCGGAACACCCTGGCGTCGTGTGCCTTGCCGGACCAGCCCACATTAATGTCCGTGAACTGGCCCGGGTGGTCACACACAGCCTGCAGGAGCACGGAGAAATACCCCTTCCTGTTGATGTACTGGGAGGCCTGGTGTTCCGGGGCACGGATGGGGATGTGCGTTCCGTCGATGGCTCCCCCGCAGTTGGGGAAGCCGAGGGCGCCGAACCCCCAGATGATGGCGTCCGGGTCGGTGAGGTGGACCACCCCGTGGAGCAGCACCCGGTTGATGGCCTTGACCACCTGCAGAGAGACACAACAAACCGCGAATCACTGGGGCACCCGGGTGGCTGGGAGTGTTCGTTCCCTGGCAGTGCCCCACGCCCCACTCCCAGAAGCAACGCCCGCGGGCAGCGTGTAGTACGGCTGGGACAGACCGAACCCTCCCGTGCGGGGCACTGTTGCCTCCTCCCCCGGCCCCGTTTTCCCTTGGACGGCCCATCCCCTCCTTGCAGCCCCCCTCCCCCCTGGCCCAGTGTCCGGTGAGTGCCGTACCTGCATGAGCACTGCTCCGACGGTGGATCTCCCCACGCTGAACTGGTTCCCGACGAATTGGTAGCTGTCTGGCGTGGAGAGCTTCCAGAGGGCGATGGCCACACGCTTCTGGAGGGGGATGGTGGGCCTCATGCGTGTGTCCCGTCGCCGCAGAGCAGGGGCGAGCCACTCGCAGAGCTCCAGGAAGGTGTCCCTCTTCATCCTGAAGTTCTGGGTCCACTGTTGGTCTCCCCAGCGCTCCAGGACGATGCGGTCCCACCAGTCGCTGCTGGTGTCCAGATGCCAGATGCGGCGGGGCACGCTGGCGTCCGGGCGCTGCTGCGGCTCCTCCATGGCCCCCAGAGAGGCCAGGTGGAGAGGCAGGGGGCTGACATGCACCAGGTGGTGCCAGGCAGCCTCCAGCCATTGCTGGCAGGCTTGCAGCAGCAAGTCCAAAAACTGCACCAGAAAGCCCATGGCGAGCTCTGGCTCCATGTTGCCAACTGCAGCGGCGTCCCCAAAGGGAACCACCAACACAGGCAGGCGGAGAGGAAAACACTTTGCTGTCCCTCGGCGAGGTAGGCAAGCAAGCGGAGAAGCTGAGAACCAGCTGTCCAGGGGGGTTCCTTTAAGCACGAGCCTCAGATAGCCTCAGACAGCAGCCACACAAAGCAACTACTGACCTGATGCCCTGCCGGAACTGGTTTCAGCTGCCCTTAAATGCGCCCCAGCGTCCAATCAGTGTGGATGCGCTAGTTCGAATTAGCAAAACGCTAATTTGAACTAGTTTTTAAGCCTAGATGCGCTAATTCGAATTAGCTTAGTTCGAATTAACTAATTTGAACTAAGTTAGTTCGAATTAGTGCTGTAGTGTAGACAGACCCACAATTATTTCCAATCTGGGGAAAATTTCTACCTTCAAGTCAGCGGCACTGCTCAGGGTGCTTGCATGGCCCCACTGTATGCCAACATTTTTATGGCTGACCTCAAACAACATTTCCTCAGGTCTCGTCCCCTAGCCCCCTTTCTCATCTTATGTGACATTGATGACACCTTTATCATATGGACCCAGAGGAAGAAGATCCTTGAAGAATTCCAAAGGGATTACAACAATTTCCACCCACTATCAACCTCAGCCTGGACTAGTCCCCATAAGAGATCCACTTCCTTGACACTACAGTACAAATAAATAATGGTCACATAAACACCACCCTAAACCGGAAACCTTCTGACCACTATTCTCACCTACATGCCTCTAGCTTCCATCCAGGACACTGCTTCAATCCCACAGACAGAGACAAACATCTACAAAATCTTTATCAAGCATTCTTAAATTTTAAGAATGCGCATCACTAACAATCTACATACAACTTGTCCTGGAAAACAATTCCTCACTCTCACAGGCCTTGGGAAATAGGACAGTCCTCGCTTACAGAGAATCCCCTCCCCCACCTGAAGCAAATCCTTTTCAGCAGCTACACATCACACCTCAGATATATTCACCTAGGAACCTACTCTTGCAACAAAATCTGTTGCCAACTCCAGGGGCGGATGAGAGTTTTGCGGGGCCCAGGGCAGCACAATTTCGTGGGGCCCCCCTTGGAGAAAAAATAGAAAAAAGGCATCAAATGTGCAAATTGAAGGCTATTTTCATATTAAATGTAAATTGGGTAAATTTGATAGAAACTTAATTTAGTTTGATAATTTTTATTTTAATTATATTGTAAATCATTCTTAAACAAAATTCTGCATTAATAATTTAAAATTTTCATTTGTATTTAAGTCTCCTCCCCTCCTGCCTCACTCTCTCTTTCTCTTCTCCTCCTGCCTCACTCTCTCTCCTTCTCTTCTCCTCCTGCCTCACTCTCTCTTTCTCTTCTCCTCCTGCCTCACTCTCTCTCCTTTTCTTCTCCTCCTCCTCCTCCTGCCTCACTCTCTCTTTCTCTTTCTCTTCTCCTCCTGCCTCACTCTCTTTTTCTCTTCTCCTTAGTCCTCCCCCTGCTGCCTCCCACTCGCGGAGCCCAAACAGCCGTTTGGGCTCCGCGCGGCGTCCCGGCTGAGCGGCGCAGAACTCAGCCAAGCGCCATGGTGGGAGGCGAAGGGGGGCAGGGCAGTGATGTACACGGCCGGGGGCGGGACCTGGAGCCTCTGTCATGCCCTTTGCCTCTCGCCCCCTAGCAGTGTACATCACCGCCCCGCACCCCTTCGCCTCCCGCCATGGCGCTCGGCTGAGTTCTGCGCCGCTCAGCCGGGATGCCGCGCGGGAGCAAGCGGCTCAAGCGGCCATTTGGGCCCTGCGCGGTGGCTCGGCGTGGGGCCTGGGGCAGCCACTCCACTCGCCCTGCCCTATATCCGCCGCTGGCCAACTCTGTCCACATATGTTTATAAGTGACATTATCACAAGACCTAACTACGTAAGCCAGGGGCTTAGCATCAGGGACTCATACAACTGCACATCCTCTATGTTATATATTCCATCAAGTACCAGCAATGCCCCTATGCCATGTATATTGGCTAAACTGAACAGTCTGTACAACAAAGAATAAATAAACGCAAATCAGACATCAGAAATTGTAAGACCCATAAACCTGTAGGGGAACATTTTAACCTGCCTGGTCACTCAATCATGGATTTAAAAGTAGCCATTCTTCTGCAATGGAATTTAACCACCCAATTACAAAGAGAAACTGCAGAACTGCAATTCATCTACAAATTTGACACTGTTACCCTGGACTTGAATAAAGACATTAATTGGTTAATGCATTACACAGCCAATTTTCCCTGCCTTTAACATCCACATTTTCACATCAAAAGCTACGAATGGGACACATCCAGCCCACTTAATTAACCTCATTAATATGGGTCCTACAATTGGACAGGTACTTTCTTTGCTTTTATACATATCTTGTTTTCTGTTATTTCCACTCCAGCTCATCTGAAGAAGTGTATTTTACCCATGAAAGCTCATGATACTATATATTTTGTTAGTCTCTAAGGTGCCACAGGACTACTCGTTGTACTTAATACCATGTTCTGCCATATACACACCTGAAAAAGTAAAGCGCGAGTTCTAGCTGGAAAAAATGCTCCACAAATCTGCCGTGTTCAGAAGTATACACATCAAAAGATAACTTTTTTATCTCCAATTTATTCTGAAAAAAACACTCTGGGGATTTTATTTCAAAAGATGAAAAATGGACCAAGAGTCAGTGGTGCACAGCTACTATTTATCTGTTTTACAGCTATCAATTTGAGTACTAGAATAACACTGGAAAAAGGAGATGCTTTCCTGAACATGGTATAACAAACACTGTATTAATACAAAGTGAAAGTAAATTAAAAGCAGAAAGCTAAGTCTTAGATGCTAGACATTTTTTTTCTGGACAGTAACTCTATTTTCTCCTGACAGTATATAAACATGCTTTATTTACTTTTGCTGAACTATTATATAAACTATCTTTTTAAAAATTTCATATTGGTCTAGGAACAGGGGCACAATTCAGAATTCTTCTTTGACAGCAAATCAAAGATGTTAACAGCCCATTTCCTTGATTGAAATAGTTAATTTTACCACTGCTGACTGTTTGACATGGATTAAGATGACAGAAGCTGTTCATTTTGCTAAGCCAAGTGGGAAGTGCACATGGACACCTCTGCCTGTTACAGACACATCTGCAGAGCTTGGGAGAAGTCTTCAGATGTGACTGATGATCAGATTTCAAAACAGCAGAAACAGGCTAACAAAACACGGTTGATGGGTTATTGCATTTAAGTAAGAAAAAGAAGACAGTCATTAGAAGTTATGTGCATCCTGCCCTGTTATGGCTTTTTGAATAATCAGAGATCATTTGAAGTTCAACATGTGACACTAGTTACATTTTGACATTTTCTTTCCAATGCTAATTATGTACAAAATTCTCTTATCACAAGCTATAGCTAAAGATTTTAACTAAACATCAGCAAGTAAAACAGGAATGTTGCTGTATTTGAAAAAAATCTCCTTTGTGATAGAAACTCTAGACTGCACACATGGTGCCTTCAGGACACCAACTGAGAATAAAGCTGCTTTCAGAAGTAGTAAGTGATTTCGTTCTATTAATGTCCAGGTGATTTGTGAAGCCCATTATAGCATCACTAATGTGATAGCAAACATTTCCTGGGCATACCACATTTTCAATGTTCTGCAGAACTTAGTCAGCTCATGTGCTTGTGCAATGCCTGATTGGAAAAGACAGCCCCTGGGATTTATTCTTTTAATCAGTCAAAACTAATTCTGAAGCAAAAAAGGAGATCTAAATAAAACCACACATTGTAGAGGTATAGAAAGATTAAGAGAAACAATCAGAAAGCACATCTATTCCGTTCTACATAGGTTCTTCTACTGGACTCATTGCCCTATTATCTGAACTCTTACCATTAGCGGAGTAAGCAACTGTGTCTAACATCTGCTGCATAAACTTAAAAAACAACAAATGGTCTCGTAGCACTTTATAGACTAACAAAACATGTAGATGGTATCATGAGCTTTTGTGGGCACAGCCCACTTCTTCAGATAACCAGAGTTTTTACTGCTGCATGTTTGCTCTCTCTTCCTCTTCCTGGGGGAAGAGGTACTTGCAGTGGTATATTTTGCTCTGGACTGTCTTAAAATATACGTATGCATGTAAAGAAGACATGGTCAAAGAAATGTGCTTTGCACTTTGAACAGAAGGAGATATGTTACTTGGAGATGGTACATTACTGGAGAACTTGTAGCATCTAAGGAACACAACTATAAGTACAGACAGACATGTAATTGTAGCTTTCACCCAAAGCACACTGAGTGTTCCAGAATTTCACTTGCCTCCCTATTATTTTCCGCCAAGGGAAGTCATCTCAAACTTTATGTAAATAAAGTTGACTGAAACACAGGGATAAATGACCCAGGCTCCCCTCTGTTCTGACAAAAAGAGGAAATATAGAAGAGAGAATGGCAGGGAAGCACTAGGAGTCATCATCATTATCTCTGTGTCTTGTGCCCCCCAATCCGGAGTCTGGAAAACCCTGTATGCTAATACCATGTTGCAGAGAGTTTGTTGCTGTGGAAAGGCACCTCAGATGGTCAAAACTGAGGAGCAGCCATTCTTCACGCATGATCTCCTCAAATACCAATAGAGTTAATACAGCGAGAAGCAATATTGACTTCTCCCTAAAGGGATGTGGCAGGGACCAGGGCATGGTCCAAAGTTAAAGAATCAGCCAGAGGGGTGAGAGGCAAAAATGTAACATGGCTCCTGAGGGAATTGTGCTGTTATTGAACAGGAGCAGCAGAAAGGACGGGTCTCCTACATAGATGTCCATGGATATGCGGTGTTGATAACTAAGTTCCCAGCAATTTTCCGAACAGCAGGAGAGAATGAAGCAGCACTTTCTGCTCTCTCTGCTAGGCCACAAACAGGGAACATGTAGCAGAAGTTCTGTGGGGGTCATCTGGTCCAGTTTCTGTGAGGCCTCTTTCCAATTCTCACTGTGATTACTGTAGGACAATATGACATGAGCCCAAGTGATTTCAGGTATAGGAATGCATTGAATTAGAGATTCTGCTCCATAGTGAAAACCTATGAGAAATTATGAGAGCGTTGCAAAGGAACAAGCAAGCCATTGGGCTATCCTGCCTGTTTTCTTTTTAATTTCTTCCTTCCATGACCATCAGCCTATTTGGTCATGGCACAAAATCGCCACTTCCTACTGAACAGAAAACAAGCTTTTGTTCTGGTTTGTCTTTTTGTAATGTCAGCACAATTATCTATTGGTGATCCAAAATTATTAACTAAATCAATGGGATTTTAGAATGAAGATAATATATCATTTTATACACTGTATTGAGATTTGGATCCTATGTAAAACAAGACAAATAAATCTAAAAAAAAACCCAGTAAAATCAATAGTGATTATTAGGAGTAAAAGTGCTGTAATTGAGGCTGTAAAATCTTTTAAGATCCAAGGAAAAAATTTCCAGTAAAACTACAATAAATTACTCCTGAGTAACGAATATTTGCATGACATTTAATGTCATTATATCAGACTTTCTTTAATAAAATAGTGTATTACTATTTTTTGCCATGAATGCTATTATAGGCATAAGTATTAGTTTAGTATTATTTTAGCAAGTTACCTTTTAAACTAATATTTCATTACATTCTACAGGAACCTGCTTTTCAAATCTCTCAGATGCTTTTAAGATTGCACTTCCCATTAGTTCTTGTTTTCTGTCCCTTTGACCTTTTCAAATATGACATAATAGTGTTCTTATTATATGACAACAAGAGTAAGCGCATTTAATTTATGGAGGGCCCCAATTTTTATAATCTGATATTGGTATGAACTATAAATCTTTTTAATGACTGATAGAATAAGTGGAAATCTAACATGACATTTTTATTATCACCTGTTCAATAGCCCCTATCTAGATTTTTAGTGTATTGTATTTTAGACATTAAGCAAAGAAATAAAGTCAAAATGGCTTGTGAAACTAGATCTTCCTTTGATTCAACATGTAGAGGCTGATTCACCACTGTGTTAACCCCATTTTATGTCAGCACATCTTGGACAACATGGCAAGAAAACCCATCAGTGATGAGTGTGCACGTCTGTTTGTTGATCTGGTTCATAATCTAGGGCTTCAGTTAGTCTCTTAGCTGCAACTAGATGATCCAGTAGCAGCAATCAATGACTTGGTCAGTCTTTGTATAATTTACATAGAGCCAAGTGGTTGTGACTGTCATCACCCAAAGATAAGATGCTGTAATGCTCTCTGCATAGGGCCAGGCTATAAAACCATAAAAAACTGCTACAGAATGCAGTGGCCTGCTTGGCAGGTACATCATCTGCACAGGCTTCTTGTGGGTTTGTGTGTGATGTTTAAAGTTTTAGGATTGACTTAGAAAGCCCTAAATAGCTTAGAACTGACTTACCTGAGAGACTGCCTCTCTTCTTGTGCCCTTGTGCTGCAGCTGAGATCAGCAGAGATACCTGAGCTGAAACCCACAGGTACAGATGAGAAGGGGCTGTTGGCTAGATGATGTGATTTCACACTTTGGAATTCACCCTGACTCTTGGTCTAAAAGAGATGGAATCTGATGACCTTGGTGATACAGTGCAAATATAATCTTTTTTGATTGCCCTTGGACAGTGGGGAAAATTGCCAGTCTTGGGATTGATCTTTAAAACTTCCCGGTGGTGGCTTATTGTGATGTGTACTGATGCACTTAGGGTGTATCTGTGATATATTTTTAAGTTCTGTCAAGACAGCATAAAGCATATGAATAGGTGTCTTTTCCTAGCATTCCTATTAATCTAAATACATAAATAGTAATATAAATAGTAAAGTTACTTCAATTTTATGATGGCTTGCCACAGTGTTGATCTTCATTCTGTACTATGGTGCAGCTTTTCTACAATCCCAGTACATGTCTACACGGCACACTTATTTCAAAATAAGCTATTCCGGAATAGTTATTCTGAAATAGCTTATTTCAAAATAGCACGTCTACACTTCAGGGAAATCTCATAATTAGTCCAAGGCAGGCTTCCCCAATGTAGACGCGCTATCTCAATTTAGAGCCCCAAGAGGCACTGGGAGGAAGTAACTTAGAATGGCCCTGGTGAGGGGCTATTTCAAAATAGTAGCAGTGGAGCATCTACACACGCCTTATTTCGAAAGAGCTATTTCAGAATAGGCATTATTCCTTGCAGAATGAGGTTTACAGATTTTGGAATAAGCTGTCCATTATTTTGAAATTATTTTGAAATAACAGAATGGCTGTGTAGACGCTCACATTGTTATTTTGAAATAATGCTAGTTATCTTGAAATAACGGTGCAGTGTAGATGCACCCCCAGAGTCCAGCTCAGTAGCATGCTGGGCGAGGGGCATACATGCAGGAGTGTGCGTGAGAGAAATCTTCCCTTCTAGGATCAGAAGTAGTTACAAAGCTTGTCCATGGAGGTTGCTTCAGCTACTGGCTGAAGTAGCCCTCTGTATAGCTTCTGAAACTTGCTGTAAGCAGAGGGCAGAGGATTCATGCCACGAACGAGTCTTGCGGCCAGCCTGGCCTCATTCCAAAGGCACAAGAAGCACACACCATGGGTGGGTTCCCCATCTCCTGTACCTCATTGTCTAGACAAGGGTTCCTATCCATTGCAGTTGACAGCTTGCTAGTGTTTGCCACTTTACAGAAATAGGATGCAGGAAAACCAAATATTTTAACTTCATGACATACCTAGCATTACATCTGTGAGAAATTCTTCATGGATGGGATTTCAACCCAGGAGCCTGGGAGTGCAGGGTATTGATGTAGGAGTTGACCTACAAGTTTAGCATGGATTTCCTAGGACTGTTTTTTCTTTTTTTTTTTTTTGCATATGTGTGTGTGGTTTTGCACCACTTGGTTCATTTTAAATTGAGGTTCATTTGCGCCTAACACGGCAAAGGAAAAACTTAGGATGAAACTGGCGGATTTTATTAAATTAATTGGTGGTTGAGACAGCCTTCTGCTCTGCAGCTCCTGCCATCTGGAACAGCCTTTCTTTATCTCTCTACCTCATTGACTCTCAATCTGACTTCAAATCTCAGCTGAACACACCTCCTGTGCATATTCTCTGTATTTTCTTTCTTCTGCCTATTATTTCTTATTTAACTCTAAAATGCTTCGGGATAAAGTCTCAGAGATACTACACAAAACACAGTAGTATTGTATTGTTATTTTAGTATAAGGTGCATCAAGCCAGACATTGGTAATTATGTTTATATTATAGTTTGATTTTTAAAAGAATATTAACACATTTAAGTTATCCAGATGTTTGTCAATCTTGTCATTTCATCTGGATATTTCGATTGTTGGTTTGATGGATTTATTTCTAGGAAGGTTTTTGTTATAAATATTTTAAATCTTAAATCTCAGCCACTCCAAATAGCAATGTCTTTGGGTTTATTTTTGAAGAAAAGTGAATTTTGTGTAAATGTCCTGTTTCTTTACAATGATTGGCAAATTTGATGTAGAATTTTAAAACATAAAACAAAAACTGAATAAAAAAGAAGTTGAAAACTAATATTAAAGTTTAAGTGCATTGTAATAAACCAACTGTGCCATTTAATATCTGTTGCACATACTTTAATGGAGGATGTAACTATAGCAAACTTTATAATTCAAAGTTTAAAAAAACCCCAAAATCCAGAATTGAGTAGCATCATTTTAGTTACAGGTCTCATAGAGGCCCAGATTCTGATCCCTAGCCAGCAGTTAGGGTGTGAGTAAGGTTTGTTGCCTGGGCAGATGAGGGAAATTTATGAAGCCATAATAGCTTTCAGAGCTTCTGTGTTGCTTCTTCCTAAGGAGACCAACAGTTGGTGGCTTTGTTCTGAGGTGGATCTACCATCCCTTTTTGTGTCCTCAGCCAACATCTATCTCATCCCTAAGTGACAACACATAAAGACCCCCTTCAGATAGGACTCCATAGTATGCAGGCAGTGCTCACCCTCTGTATACATTCCACAAAAGTCCTACCCACCCTTTGCAGTGGGAACGAATCATTTTGCCTCATCTGGGGCCTACCACCACAGTAGAAGGGAGGACAGGATTTTCTCCACTGATGTCACTGAAGTCCGGGACTGAACTCTTAGTAGCTCCAGTAGGACTAGGATTCAGCCTATAGAACAATGTGCAGCATGCAGATAGTACCCACCTTCCCAGATTCTTTGTACAATGTTAACCTCTAGGAAGACCTTCTTTGCAAATGATAGGCTAATCAGCTAATTAAAACTAGACTGTGGACAGATGCAGAGACATGTTTCTTGCAGCTGTATAAATGAGTGTGCATAACCTATGAATGTGTTCCCTTAAAATGGGACCATCCCAGGCAAGTCAGGACATGTGGTAGAGTAATGTGCAGTGGGCTGAAACCAGTGATCATAAACCATCTTGAAAAGAAAACTACGTGCAGTTTACTGCCAGAGATTACTGAGACAAAAAAAACCTGTTTTAAATCAAGAACTGGAGCCATTTCAGTCCTTAAACTAGCTGCATGTTAGCCTTGAAGAGAGCACTGTTTTATGCCCAAACCAATAGATTTAATCCTCTATAAAGGAAAGTATTATAACAAATGAAACCCAATATCATTTCTTTACATTTTATAAATTTCCACTGGTGCTTGAGATCAATGCCTTTGGTAGTGGATCATTATTTGCTTAATCGAATATTATAACTTGCTGGTAATAATTTAAAACCCAATTGTGCCACACACTAAGCAACAACAGCTTCCACTGTGTTGATTCTAATAGGAATTGAAGACACTCAGAGCTAGCTTCACAAAGGGATTTAGGTGCCTGACATTTTAGGGGCCTATATCCCAGAATCAGCACCACTGTTATTAATAAAACCTCTGTTCAGTCACCACCAAACTCCGTAGGCACATATGTTCAATGGCACCTACATTTTTGCAGTAAAAGCTCTCTAGGCCCAGATCTACAGTAGGGAGCTATTTCAAAATAACTCCTCTTATTTCAAAATAGACAGCGGAGGGTTCACACTACCAAGCCTGTTATTTCAAAATAAGGGGCTGGTTATTTCAAAATAATAAATCCTGCTTTCCATGAGGAATAACGCTTATTTCAAAATAGTTATTTTGAAATAGCGGTAGTGTGGATGCTCCACAGTTGACGTTTCAAAATAACTACTCCCCAGAATCATTCAAAGTAATTACTCCCCAGTGCTTCCTGGGGCTCTAAGTTGAGGTAGCATTTCCACATTGAGGGTGTGTCTAGAGGGGTTTTTCGAAAAAAGTGGCCTTTTTTGAAAAAACTTCCCCTGCATCTAGACTGCCGCCATGTTTTTTTCTATATTAAATCAAAAGAACACGCTTTTTTTTCGACCACGGTAAACCTCATTTTACGAGCAAGAAGCCTTTTTTCCAAAGTGCTCTTTTGAAAAAAGGCATTCTTGAATGCAAACAGGGCTTTTTCGAAAGAGAGCATCCAGACTGCCTAGGTGCTCTCTTTCGAAAAAGCGGCTCGCTTTTTCTAAAGAAGTGGTTTCAGTCTAGACGCTCTCTTTCGAAAGAGGCTTTTTTGAAAGATTCTTTCGAAAGAGGCTTGTAGTTGGGACATAGCCTAAGGAAGCCTGCCTTGGACTAATTTTGAAGCTTCCCTGTAGTGTGGGTACACTATTTCAAAATAGTTATTTTGGGAGTTATTATTTCAAAATAAGTCATTTCAAAATTATTTCCTAGTGTAAGCCATGCCCTAGGTGCCTAGGATCTGCCTCTGAGGGGTGGCACTGCTCGGGGATGCTGGAACAATTTTTATTGTGTGGGTACTGTGCTCCACAGAATCAAACTGGAAACCTTAGATATGGATGGGAACCACTTCAAGCAGGAGGTGCTGCTGTACCTCTCACACCTCTAGTTCCAGCACCTATGGTACTGCTGCCCCATTCTAAGCATCCAGATGCCCAACCTTGGAGCAGGGAGGAGAGGCTCAGGACAGGGGCTGGGAGTGGCACCTGACTCTGGTGGTCCCACCGCCTCGTGTGCAGGGCCCTTGGTGGCCACGGGGGGTGGGAGAAGAGGGGGGTAGGGGAGAAGCAGGAGGGGCAGGAGCTGGGGCAGGAGCAGGCACCAAGGTAGTGTAGAGCAGTGCAGATGAGCTGGCCCTGCTTCCTCATCTCCTGCCAGGCCTCATGGTGCAGCTGCAGGTCCTCCTCCATTCTGCGGTCCTGTTGCTCCATGGAGCACTGCAGGGCTTGCAGGGCAGCAATATGCTCCCTCTGGAGGTCCTAGCGTGGTCTCCAGCATTAGTGAGTCACGCAGGGTGGGGAGGCAGCCAGGGGAGAAGTCGACTGAGCCCCTCTCGCAGCTGGTCCAGCTGTGTAGGACAAAGAGAAGGTCAGTCATCCCTGGAGACACTGTGCCTGAAGCCTTGCCCTCATCTCTGAGCTGAACCAACAGTTCTTGAGTTGGACGAAAGTGATGTGCTTGGAGCAAGGCCATCTGTGGCCTTGACAGTGGGCCCTTTCCTACAGGGACACAGATGTCCCGGGGTGGAGCCTCACTACCCCCCACGTCCTAGGGACAAGATGGCATGGGAAGGTGCTGGCCAGACTGAGAGCCCGTGGGCAGGAGGGGAGCCATGGAGCAGCTGGGCTTCCTACTGTGCTGTGCACACACCGGGTCCGGCAGTGGCAACGTCTCACAGGGAGAGGACTAGTATCTTTGCCTACTGGATGAGACGGGGGCAGGCTGTAGTGGGGGGAGGTGTGTGTGAGAGGCAGACGCTCCTGCACTTCAGCGTGCTGTCCCTGGGAGTGGGTGCTGCCCTGAGCATGTGGGCATGCCCGCGTGCTATATGTGGCACTGTTGAGTGTGTGTGTGTGTGTGTGTGTGTCCAGGTTCCCAGCTTCCTTCTAGTTGTGGCTTGTGGTGGGAGGGTGTCCCACCCCGAGGGTGTCCCACCCCAGTGTCAGGAGTATGGCAGGCCCCTCAGAGCAATAGCACAAGGGTCCTCTGTTGCAGCCTCCTGGGGAGGTGTGCCTCAGACTGGCACTCCTTCTTCCTCTACGTGCACAGGCTGCTGTACGATCCCAAGGCCGAGCGAGGAGCGTGCCCCAGCCTCTTGCTGCCCGCCACCTCCATCCATGTGTATGTGTAGGGGATGAAATGACACTCACCTGATGGGCCTTCCCCAGCTTCTGACAATGCCTGGGAGACATCCAGAGTGTGGGGTACCAGCTCCAGGGCGAGCATGAGGTCCTGGCTTGTGGGCATGGAGATAGTGCTGCCCTTGCCCTCTTCCTCCTCCTCCTCCTCCTCCTCATTCGTCTCATTAGCTGTGCCCCCTGGAAGGGTGATGACGGGCATCTCCAGCCCTGAGTCCACTACAAGGGGTGGGGAAAGGGACTGACCTACCCCCCAGAATGCAGTGGAGCTGGGCATAATGTGGGCAGGCCTGCAGCACCAACCTGGAGCAGGAGCTGCGCTTCCTGGCCCTGCCATAGGCCTGCCTCAGCTCCTTCACTTTCATCCTGACATGCTCCTGGGTGCAGCTATGTTCCTTGGTGTCCAGGCTATCGGCCATCCAGCCATAGACATTGGCATTCCAGTGTCTGGTGCAGTGACACTGGAAGTTTGATTTCTCGCCACAGACCTCAATGAGGTCCAGGATCTCCACACCAGACCAGAAAGGTGCAAGTCTCTTTCAGTCCCTGTCAAGGTCCTGGGAGCTGCCTGAGGCAGAGCTGGCAGCTGTGGGGGGCTCAGCTGGAGAGGTGGGCTCGGCCATGGCAGCAGGGAAAGCTGTGCAAGGTCCTGCTGTGTGGCATGATGTGAGCAGGGCCTGCTTCATACCACAAGCCCTTTCCCTTCTGCCTGCAGCTTTAAGGGCAGCAGGGGAAGGGAAGCTATACAGTTGTGATCAGTGTGGACAGAGCAGCCAGCAAGGCACCTGTGGGATTCCCTGGAGGCCCCTTAAACTCTACCCACCCTGTCTACACACACACTATTCCGAAATAGCTATTTCAGAATAGTGTTATTCCTCGTAAAATGAGGGTTAAAGAATCTGGATTATGCCACCCGTTATTTCAAAATAATGGACTTGCTGTGTAGAAGCTTGCAAGGTTATTTCAGAATAACATCAGTTATTCCTAAATAACGCTGCTGTATAAATATGCCTCAAGTGTGCCTCAAGTGCGCCTGTATTCCTGGACACTATTTTGTCAGCAGAACCAACTGGAAATAAGGCAAGTTCATGGAAACCTATTTTTCTTGAAATGGCAGAAAGATCAGGTATGGGAATAGTTTGCCTTGGTAAGTGGGTCTTGTCTTGGATGTGGTTAGTTCCTGCTGAGTACTAACAAGAAGGAGAAGGGGCATCACTGAGATACAAATTCACAATAATGTTTCTCTGTAAACTGCATTTACTGTCTATCTCATCTACTCAACATTCAGCTGCTAGCCTTCTCAGAAGAAGAGCAATAGCTATATTGTGAGACTCTGGCTAGAGGATCTGATCAGTTCAGCTCTGGCTCCTCTTAAAACACAGACAAAAAACCTGATGCTTGGAGAAAGATCACAGCCAATGAGATGTAGCTGGGAACTGCAAAATCTCCATTCTGCATGTTTGTAACAAGTCCCTCTACTAGGTGGTCAAAGCTGGAAAGGAAAAAAACCTGTTAACTACAAAGAAGGCCAGTCCTTACAGATTTGTATTGGGGTTCCCATGTGGCAATAGCAATCTGTGTCTGATTCAATGCCCCATTTTTCAGTAATCTCACCTAGTGTTTGTGGAGCACAGGAAAAGCTGATGGGTTACCAGCTTTTACACAAAGGATGCTAAGAAGCACAGGTTCATAATTCAACAAAATTAAAACGACACGTTAAGTGGTAGGGAATTTGTAGGCCCTATTTTATTTTTGTTAAATAGACTCCTGATACAAAATGGGTGTTTTCAGGTGATCACGATAAATGGTATTAAACGCTAAAAAACCAGCATTAGGGATCTCTAACAAATGTAAGCATTCTGTGTATAATGCAAATGTCATCACTCATGCCAGTCTCTTACATGTTCTAGGATCCTGACCATTTGCTACTAATAATTGTCTGCATGGTAGACAATTTTACACATAATTTTTTTGGTTAACTTACTGTCTTAGCCCAGTGATAACACATTGATATCTCACTGCGAAGCATGGACTTCTGATAGATAAAATGGAGGCCTTGAGGCATTCAGAAACCCTTCCTCAAGAACTAAACTTAAGGAAAAGGTTCAATTACGAGACCACAGAATTGTGTAAAAAATTCCCAGATCCTTTCTATTATCCTGGGTAGAAGCCTGTAGTTACTGTTACATCAGATGTAGATAAAACGAACAATAGCAAATGTAGCATCATATATTTATGGAAGGTTTTGTTATATTGCTAAAGGGAAGATTCTGACATAAACATTTATTCTTTAATAATCCTAAGGAAACCTAGCTTTGGTTTCATATAGCTGTTGTTCACTGCAAGGTTTATGGAATGCAAAATGTAATTTATCTCTAGACAATAACTAATTATTACTGATTACAAACAAATAAGTCAACAAAGATATTTTCTTGTTTACATTCTTATCAGACTGTATCAGGACCATCTGTATTTTCAAGTCCTTTATCCCAAGGGATAAATCATTTGCATTGTTCACTGAATATATGCATGCAAACATGGCATTTGGATTTGATGCACAGTTACAAAGCCATAGCCAAAACACTTTGATGGGAAAACACTCATTAATATACAGTCAGGAAAACACACACAAAGGAGTGGAACCTAAACACCACAGCAAATTGATTGCTGAGCAAATATATAAGGATCTGATTGTACTGGAGTAATGTTTGTGTTTGAAAGCTATTATGTGTACAATTATCTCCATATTCTGCAGATATTTGTGCAGATTATATGATCATATTCATATATCTATATCTATATATACATAGATATTAGATGTGTGCTTTTAATTCAATACTGGCATGTCATCCACACTGCTGATCTGGAGTAGGAGGCATGAAATGGTACAACTTGAACTTTAAAAACTTCAAGGATGAGTCTGTCCTGTGGGCTCTAAGCTGTGAGACAGGAATATATTGATCTCCTATGTCTCTTGTTCTGTCAGTAAGAATTCCCAGCTCACTCCTGCTTCCTTTTCCAGACTAGTACGCTTCCTCAGACAAAGCCCTCTCTTGCTCTCTGCTGAACTGAAAGGCCTCCTCCCCCCTTCCAGCAGGCCAAGATTTTCAAACTTCCTGCCACACTCCTCTGCTGCCAGCTTCACTTACCCCACTCTCCCAGCACTCACAGGGTTCAGTAAAAAGGCAGGGTATGTCAGAAAGGCTGAGTAAGGTAGAGGGGTTTCCCAGTGGTAGGCAGGACAGCTCAGATTTGAACTAGCCATGAGTTCTAGCTTTCCCCAGCAGCCAGAAACCCAGCTAATGGCAGAGTATTTGGTTTCACTTAAAACATGGCAAGTCTCCATCCTGTGAATCAGGGGGGTCTCCTAAGCATTAATTTTGTGTTTAATAAGAGATGCTGAAAAATACTCTCTAGGTGTATATTATTATTATTATTATTATTTTCATCTTGGTAAAGCCCCAAAGTGCACAAGGCCCTGGAAGGTATAAAGCTTTCAAACCAGATAAAGCTTTACTTTTATTTCTTTGTGCTTCTCTGTTTGCTGTATCCTACGTCCTGTCCTGACACAAGTAACAATAACTAACAAGCTGTTCTGACTTGAAATGGAAATGGTGGCTGTGTATATACTTTATGTAATACCTGCCAGTTCCCATGCCCCAGCGCAATGCTACAGTCATGATCATGCCACCCTAGGAGCAATACGTGGAGACAGTTTGCTTGCATATCTTGGCACCTGCTACAAAGTTCAAGAGCGGCAGTGCAATAAAATCATGATGCTCTTGGAGCCTAGATATGGTGTAAAAATGTACATATTTCATTTACCTGCTATTACCCATGAGTTAGCCTCTTAAGTCTTATCACTTGTGCCAATCAGATGGTATTAAAATATGCCTAATTGAAACTTAGGGAACATACCCTTTCTAGGGATCATTCTCACCAATACTCTTAATGGGCTAGAGGGGGACTCTGTGTCCTGAGGAAGTAACAGGCTACCTCATGGCAGTGAGAGGCTGGACTGTGCGCTACACAAGGCTGATTAATGGAGTGATTAAAGCACCAGAGGGTTACGGCTCTGGCAGCTGGGGCATCGGAAATGGGCATGGGAGAGGGGAAATATACAGCTCCCAGAAATCATGGGGCTGAGTTCCCCTAGCAAATACTTTGATGTTGGAGGTGGGAAGGAAGAAACACATCAGGCAAAAAAAAAAAAAAAAAAAAAAGGCAGAAAAGCACTTAGATGTCTTATGCTTACAAGGGAAAGCTCCCAACTTTACACTTGCTTAGCAGAAGGCAGTAAAATTGCCAGTTGTGAGGCTTGTTTTGACGTATTGCTAACCAATCTCAGGCCTGAGGTTGTGGGTTCAGGCATCAGAAATCTGGTCCCTTGGAACAACAATACAATAAATACTGACTGACAGATTCTCAAACCCAGCAAGGCCAAATAAAACACATTGCATAGGTACAGGCAACTTGTGCTTCAGCCACATCTTGTACTTTTCCTATTCCCTGGTCCAGTTCCTCTGTGCTTTACCTTACTCATAGGTCACTAAACTTTTAACTTTTAATGATGATCCAAGATCACAACATTTGAATATAGATATGAGTTCCCTTAAAATTGGAGGTTTGGAACCAGTGTTTTGGTTTAAGCCCTCTGTATGGCAGTAGATGTACAGATGGGTTTTTTATTTGGTGCATTATACACATAAGGACCACCACAGAGCTGGAATCTGCATCTGGATTTAAAATTCTCAAGGGTCAGAGAAGTTTAGATCAGGTATCTGGGAATGGAGCTCTGCATTATAGCCCTAGACATCTGATCTAAAATAACTAAACTTGTAACTATTTTAATGTTGGCTTCAACAATTAAAACAAAACAAAACAAAACAAAACATGGGAATCTTCATTCTTGGGCTCCTAACATAATTTTTCCATGCTTTCCAACGTCACACTTGATAAGAAATACTTTCAATATTAACATTCAGCTCCTGTATCATGCATGAAGGTTAATAGCCAAGAATACCCTTAGAGAGAAGGTGCACTACATTTAATAAATGAAGACCAGAATGGGACATGAAAGGAAAGTAAAATTCACCGTCAAACCACTAGAGGGTAGCTCCCTTCAGATAAAAACTGAAACACTTCATACCAGTCTGAGCAACTGTCTGCTTTTTTTGCCTGCACTTTACTTGGCTTGCCAAAAAAAATATTAACATTCATTTCTCTGTGTGTCACTCACACACACACTCTCTCTCACACACACACATATTCTCGCGTGTGCACACACTCACACGCTAAGCTTCAGTTTCTAATTTAATAAGCCACAACAAAACATCACAATTCCGTAATGACTCTGCTACAGCCGCATAGGAAATTAGCATACGAGGACAGTATGTATCTCAAATTACATTAGCCATCATAACCTTTTTTTGAAAATAGACAACTGGTCACTAAAGCAATGGATTTACTATGTAATATGGATTAACAGGTCCTCATGTTTAAATTCCCTTTATGTTTAGTGGTATTTGTAGACTACAGACATTGTTATGAAATGGATCATTCATAAGCATGAGAAGGAAAGCACATATATTATATATAATGCAGCTAGAAATCTACGCCGCCTTCAACATGCCAGCTGTTTCTCTTTATGACACAGAGTTCTTCATGAAATCCAGAGAGACATTTTGTAGTAAAACATGCTAGCTACTTACTTTTTAAGCCGCTGGTGTTGCCTGACCATCTAGCTAAATAATTAAGGAAGCAATGTCAAATTAAACATTATGTGCCATCTCACTTTTTTCCCCTCATCAAAACCTCATGGTAAGAGGAGGCAGGAACTGGAGAAAAATATGGCTTAAAGGGGTTGCTAAGGTGTTGCTATCATATGTACAGAAGGTAAAGAGAATGATAATATGTGTTTCTGGCTAAAATTGTGTTCACTGTTCAGTGTAACAAACCTTTCTGCTCGCTGCAGTACAGTAAATGGGGTGTTTAATTTGGGATTCAGTGTAGTCTGGAGTCAAGGTGCAGCAGTTTTATAACAGACATACAATTTTATTGGAGGTTGAAGGTTTAAATTCCACCTTACATATATTTATATAAACAGAACTTCAGTTCTGCAGATGTGCAGAATATATGTGTGTTTGCGTATGTGTAGTGTGCTCTCTAATTTCTGAATTTGAGGAGGTGGAAGAATGATGGTGTAAATACATTTATTTCCAAATATTTATAATACAAATGCACTTACAAGCATTCAAAAAAAAAAATGCTCACCAGGCACTGTTTCTCAATTTCTCCTTACATTTTAGCAAACACGCTTGATATCTCTGCTTCTAGTTTATGACCTACAAAAGAATTATGTTTTGACAAATATTTTCTTTGTTTAGCTTTTCCCAGTAAACAGCACCAAAATCCTAAGAAAACGTATTTGGATCATGTAATTGCTTCTTTTATATTTATCTCAGGACAGTGTTTTTTCTGTGCAATGATTTTCTAGCAAGATTACAATTTAATGTATATGTTTGGAAATCAAATTATTTAGAATTATGACCATGTCATCAAAACAAGCCATTTTGAAATGCACTGCCAGCTCACAAAACAGATTGTATGGGGAAGAAATGGATAACACTTAGCTGGAATGCATAAAAATCTAAACACTGAGGACTATTTCATTTTATTTTCCTCAAAATATAAATCTCAGATCATGATATTTAAAACTGTTCATGGGGTGGAGCCCTTAGTGTATGAATTTTCATTGATTTTTATCAACACCACATTCTGCGATTTAACCACCAGGTGGTGCCCTTAGTTTATGGACATCTATCCTGTCCCTCATTCCCAAAGATACAGTGAGATTAATAATATCCGAGCAGGAATCCTGTTTCAGACAGGGGGATTTAACACCCACAGATCAAAAAAAGGAAAGCTTCTGCCTATACTGGTACAATAAACCTGGCTTTAAGAACCTTGTTACTACTAGATTTAATAGCCTACACATTTTTTCCCCTGTTTACAATCCTTGCACACTGAAGACAGAAAACAACATGGTTGCATGGGCCATAAATATGTTGCTGTAGATCTATTTTCTACAGGGTGAACTGCATACTGACTCTCAACTGTCAGCATATTTCTGTTTCATTGGTAGCTGCTTGTGTGCTGTGAACCTCTGCTTACTCCAGTATAGTACAGTAACCGTGGATCTGAGAAAAAAAGAAATTATCTCTGGGCAGTGAAATGAAGATGCTAATTCTGCTGTGGGTAATCAGTGGCAATTTCTATTTCATTTACCATTTTTTCTAACTCTCCTTTTGCACTACTTCAAATCTAGCTAGTGATCGCCCACTCTTGCAGTTTATTATGGTTTCTGTTTAGTCACACAATATTTACACTGAAAAATGTAATCAGCTTCTCATCAGTATTTTTTTTAAATAGCCGATTAACTTACTTGTGAAGGAAAGACACTGATAGTCTAAAAATTAACTCATTTATTCATACATGTACATAGCTGCAGAATGAGCTAACTCACAGTGTCTTGCCAATGACCTCAATCTTGATCTGGAGGGACCATTTATTAACAAGCAAAACATTTATCTTCAATGTAAACTGGTTCTGAGATTGCTGACTGTGTGACATCTGGGGCTCTATGAATAACAGAAATAAACACATCCTCAAAGTCACTATGCTTATCCTTGTTACTTTGTGTGGGTATATGTAATGTACACAATTACCTGATCATTCCTGGGGAACTGTTAATTTATAGTCAGGCTTTGTACATTTCACAAAGAAAATGTGGATTTGGATTAAATGTGGGGAGATGCAGGGCTCAGGAAGTATCCTGATATAGACATGAAGCCCACCATGTCTATTAGAAACCTTCTTTATTTTTGCCAGTGCAATGAAATATTCCATGATCTTACAATGAACATGTTACATGTTCTTGTTAAGGAAACTCCTAGTAACCACCATTTTGCTGTCTGCCTACAGCAGCAATAAAATGGTGGTACAGAAGAAAGCTAGGCACATCTAGCACGGTACAAGAGTTCCTCTGCTCACACTAACCTCAAATCCAACAGGAACCCAGCAAACATAATATAGTAGTTGTTATTAAATAGCAGGAGTATTTAGATTAGAGAAAGACAAGGAAATGATAAAAAAAATCAGATGTGCATCAGCAAAACACGCCGAGTAAAAAATTAACCTTGACATTGAACCCCCAACCCCTGCAATGTATCTATTCATTTGAAAGCAGCCCTCCAGTGAAATACTTTAATAACTACAACAAGGTAAATTCTATTTTGAAAGTATACAAACCTCCAGCACTATATGTGACCTTGTGAGGGTGCTGAGGTAAGGAAAGTATTTTAAAATATAAATTAATAATGTAGAAATAATTATATCCAAGTCCAAGAAGAAATTAGACTCATTGTGCAAATAATGCACAATATTTTTGGCAATATTTGGAGTGTAGCTAGTCTCCTTTTTCAGGGGTCTGTTTACTGGACATCCATTTGGGGAGATAATGGAGAGTTGGCCAATTATACATGTGGAAAGAGAATTTTAGTGTTTAAGAAAATTGCAGGCTGAGAGAGAGAGAGAGAAAACGTAATTTCTCCCGTTGAAGAGAGAGCTGTGGAAAATGTATGTGAATGAAACACATTGCTCGTGCCCATATGTAATACGTAACACAGTCCACCAGGGGCTGAACTGAAACCACTGCTACTGTTCCTTGGGGCCATTAGTTAGTCTTAAACCAGGTGTCAAAAAAGGAAATACCAGAAATACCTAATATCACTTAGGTTATTCCAGCCACTTCCTTACCTTTTTGACATTTTTCCCTTCAAAACAAAACATAGCTCAGAACACTGGGCTCAAACCATCTCAGAGGAACTAAGAGAAGCAGTGCATTTTATCATTTTGGTCTCTGACCTAATAATGCTTTCCAGTTAAATTTAGGTGTTGTCTGCCACTTCAATTCAAAGCTAAGGAAAGACCCTTAAGCTTAATTTTTATTAATTTTTCCCTGTAGAGCTGTTTTTTTTTTACTTTGTACGGTTAATTTATTTGGTATTAAACAGTGAATTCAAACACAACTAAGATCAAATTGTATTTCTGTGCTTTCTTGACCTAATGGGGCAATTATCAGGGGAAAATAAGTTCCCTTTACAATACGGAAGGCAGTCTTGTGCCTTGACATACACTAATTTTCATTGGATCATATAACTGAAACAAGAATAGTTTGCCAGCCTAATAAATCAAGGATTCTGGGCAAGAAATAAATGTGGTGTCAATAACCCTTTAGCCAGATAATAGAAAGGGGATTATGTGATTATTTTGTCAAAAAATTAGGTTTCTTGTTTTTAATTGGTGTCATATCCTGTCGAGAGCCTGTCGGGTTTAAATCACAGTCCAACATGTTAGACGGAGAAGGAAGCATTATAGTAAATCCTTTCATCCAGTGGTTTCTGGTTTTTATGTGTAGCCCTAATTTCTGTTAAAATACTTCCCGGGAAAGATAACAGGAAACAGTAAACATGGCAACACCACAAAATAATTTTCTGATGCACTATTTCTATCAGTGTTCAAGGAATAAGTTGTACAGGCTGGAAAGGAAACTGATGTATCATTAAAACCCATACAGACTAAACCAGTCCCCCTTTCACCCTTTTGTAAAAGGACCTCCCTCCCCACCATATCTCATAAATCTTTCAAACGAGGCTAGAGCCATGTATTGACGCTGCCTCTTGCATTAATGGCTGGAAACTGTTGTGCATCACTGTGCTGCGTTCAAAGGGAATCAAGAGTATTTAAAAACAACTTCTGGTGTAGGATGCAATTATAACTGACAACCAGATGTCTTCCCTGTCTGGCACAACAAGCCCAGCAGAGATTGCAAATGGTCTTGAGACCCTTGGATCTAAACAGTGCGTCCAGAGTGACTGATATTCAGATAAACAACAATACCACAAATCACTGACACAAACAGAGGACCTGCTAGAACTGATAAAGATTTTAGAAGTCAGGAAGCAGCTGACCCCACTGCCCTTGCTCCACTTACTTTTTACTGTGCCAAACCACAGTGTATTAGTGAAAAAGGACCCAACACATAAAGTATGTTTATATATCCACTGCCAAAAGTTCATCACAGAGGGAAGTCCTATGGGTAAGTGTTTAGATGGCCTCTACGCTTTGGTTAACTTACTAAGTTCTGGAATATTTGCATCAATCTCTATATTGCATTTAGGTTCCTTTACCAATTAAGTATTATCTACTGGAAGCATTTAATAGTGCTTTTACATCCTAAAGATAAAAGCAAACCGTTCATCTAGCTGAAATCTAATTTGATCACTAGGAAATCTGACATGCAGTGGGTATAGATTTGATATGAAAGTGCACTTCCAATAGGAGTTCAGGCAGTTGGTTAGAGATTTGCTTTTCTTTACTCAGCACCTATGTTTTCTATATACAATACACTCACAATACATTGCCTAGGGAATTTGTGGAATCCCCATCACTGGAGATATTTAAGAGCAGGTTAGCTAAACATCTATCATGGATGATCTAGATGGTGCTGGATCCTGCTGTGAGGGCAGGGTCTGGACTTGATGACCTCTCAAGGTCCCTTCCAGTTCTAGTATTCTATGAATCTATGAAAATCAGTATGTGCCTAGACACACATTAATACCCAGAGAATCATGAAAAGTTCCAATCAGACTGCAGTTTGTGAGAGGGCAGAGCAGCAGAATTCATCTGTCTTCATATTCTTTATCAAAATATCTCAGTGGATTATTCTTTGTGGGCCCATAATAGGTAGCAGGTTTAAAACAAACATACAGGAGTACTTCTTCACAAAATAGTTAAACTATTCGTTTGGAACTTATTGCCATAGGATGTTGTGATGTCCAAAGGTATAATTGGGTAAAAAAAAAGGAGTTAGATAAATGCATGGAAGCAGGGCCAGACTAAGGGGTGGGCGAGCTGGGCAGCTGCTCGGGGCACCAACCGATGGGGGGCACCTGATGGCAGCTGTAAGGGGCGCGCGGTACCCCTTATAGCTGCCATCAGGCGCTGTGCGCCCAGCTCCCGGTGGGCTGCAGTGGCCGCCCGGGGGGGGGGCCGCATTAACCCCCGCAGTGCCCTTCCCCCCGCGGCCGCGGGGCCCTGCACGGCCAGGTGCGGCCCGCCCAGGCGCGTTAGCGGAGGTGGCCAGGCAGCGCACGCGCCATGCGCCTGCCCGCATGCCCCAGGGGTGGGCTCGCACATGCGCCGTGTGCCCGGAGGCGGGCCCACGCGCCCCAGGGGGGCAGGCTTGCGCATGCACCGTGCGCCCAGGGCACACTGCCCACCCGGGGCCCAGGGTGCCAAAATGGCTCGGGCCGGCCCTGCATGGAAGATAGCTTCTTCAGTGGCTAATAGTAAAGCCCTACTAAATTCAGAGTCCATTTTGGTAAATTTCATGAAGAAAGCAATTTAAAAATATTGAATTTCACAGTTACAGATATTTAAATCTTAAATTTCACAGTGTTACAAATCATAAATATGTATTTAAAATATACACTTGTAAAGCCTTTAAGTCATCATTTCTCAAATTGAGACTCATGAGCCAAAATGGGGGTCTCAGGACTATTGGGGGGCAGTTATGGTATAGCCACCCTTACTTCTGCTTTACCTTCAGAGTTGGGTAGTTGGAGAGCAGTGGCTGCTGTCCACAAGCCCAGCTCTGAAGGTAGCTCTGCTGTCTGCAGCAACTCAGAAATGAAGGTGTCATTGTACTGTATTGCCACCCTTACTTTTCCACTTCTATCAGTGGTGATGCAGAAGAGTGGCAATACCATACCATAACACCATTGCTTCTGCATTGATGCTGGCAGCAGCTCTGCCTCCAGATCTCAGCTCCCAACCAGCAGCCACTGTTCTCCAGCCACCCAGTTCTGATGGCAGTACAGAAGTAAGGGTGGCAATACCACGTTCCCCCTATAATAGCAAGATTTCATGATGGAAACCAGATTTCACACACTGAGATGCGTTTTTCATGGCTGTAAATTAGGGAGGGCCCTAGCTATTAGCCAAAATGGTCAGGGATGCAACCATCCCTAGTCCACCAACTGTCAGAAGCTGACATTGGACAACAGGAGATGAATCACTCAAAATTGCCATATTCTGTTCATTCCCCCTGAAGCAACTGGTTCTGGCCACTTTCAGAAGACAGGATACTGGTTGATGGACCACTGATCTGATCCAGCATGGCCATTCTTATGTTCTTAATCCAAAGCCCATTAAAATCAATGAAAACACACCTCATTTTTTCCCCCGTGAACATTGGATCAGTCCATAAATATCTTCTGTGACATTTTTACAAGAGTGTGTTATCGAACTGACATTTTTTGAAAATATCACTATTTTAGACGTAGACAATATCTGTACGAAAATTTGAACAATCCTAGTTTGAAATAGGGGATCGTGAAAGGAGTTATAAAATAAACTAAAAATAAGTTAATTTGTCTTCACAAGATCTTTTAATTGGATTTTTATTTTCATCTATTTTAAAGACACTCTTGGTGAGATATTGCTATTGTCTTTTTTTAATTATCTCATTTATAAAACATTTCTCTACTTTGAACCCTCTTATTTTTTGTAGCATATGTCTGAGTTACAGACATTAACTCCAAAGGATCTGGGATCCTTATATTTCAGTAAGGAAATACACTGCTTCACTTTACCTCAAATCTTCACTGTGTTAAAAAAGCCAGTCTATGCAGCGTATAATTAGAATGAAGCTAAGGGACTCTGTAATACAAAGATGGCATCAGTGATGGGAAAACTGCAATTTTGAAAGGGACCCTATTCCAACTATCAAACTTGAAAGATTTAGTGTCTTGAAACATCTCTCCGTTTGGAGCAATGTCACTGTAACAAAAAAAGATGTCACCCACATCAGAACAACATGATGTGCAAGCTTGTCCTGTTGAAAAAATTGCCCAAGGTGTTATTCAGAGAACTGATATGGCTAATCTAATAACCAGCCCAATTCTTTGCTCACTCTTTGAAGCAAACTTTTTTCAATGAGTTGAAAATGCATGGTTAAGGACTCTACCCATGAAAGAGAACCCAAAATAGCCTCTGCTCTCTGTCCTTATTCTTCTTGACCTCAAGTTTGGCCTCCACTTCTCACAGCCTCCCTGCAACCCACTAACAAACCCTGCTGTTTGTCTTTTAGGATTCTAGAGCAGTCACTCTCAGAACCTCTGCTCTGGACCCACACTGCTGCTTATTCTATCTGCTGTGGGGACAACATGCACAACATGGACGCTTAGCTCCATCGCATGAAGAACTTATATTAAGGAGCAATGGGGAAGAGTAGAAAAACTAACACAGCTTCAACCTAAGAGAGGGGACATGAGAGCATGGGCCTAAACTGCTGAGAGGGTGGGTGGTTGGTGGGGAGAGAACTGCAAGCTAAGCCTCTCCAAGAGAAGCTGAAAAGTACAGACCTCAAGTTTCCTTCAACAAGAAAAGGAGCTGCCAGGAGGCTTGATATGAAAGGAGAGGGGAGGAGAGAATAGCTGGAAAGCAAAGATTTGAGCCTTCTTCTCAAAGGTAGAGGCCTGAGGGGAATCCCACTGAGGGGGAGAAGTGGAGCCTAGTGAGGACTGCAATCAATGGCCAGCATCAAATTCTAGATAACAGTTTAGCAAAGCTTTAAGTAAGCATCCAGAAGATTCCATGAACCAAACTAAACTATGAAGTTATTCTTGGTTTTGTGCCTCACTACCTTCATCATTCCTTCATCAAGATGAAGATACTTACACTGGGCCTTCTGTTTGTCACCAGAATCCTAAAAACTTCCTTTTGATGTGTCACATTTATATTTACTTCTTAGTTTTAAAAATGTATTACATTTATATATTTATGTATGTATGTATTTATTTATTAATATTGTACACGGGAGCATTTCTTTCTGACACCTTTTTTGTTGACATTACAGAATTTTAAATAAAATCTCTTGCGTGTGTAACATCATACTGATACTATTATAGCAATCATTACTGGCCTTTTTAGGTTGGGAATCATTAAGAAAGGGATAGATTATAATGCCCCTATTTAAATCCATGGTACACCCACATCTTGAATACTGTATGCAGATGTGCTTTTCTCATCCCCCCAAAAATATATTGGAATTAGAAAAGGTTCAGAAAAGGGCAACAAAAATGGTTAGGGTATGGAACAGCTTCCAAATTAGGAAAAATTAATAAATGTGTTATTTTTCAGTTTGGAAAATTGAGTACTAAAGGAGGATATAATGGAACTCAATACATTTATGATAGGTGTAGAAAAAGTAAATAAGAAATGTTACTTACTCCTCATAACATAAGAACTAGGGGTCACCAAATAAAATTAATAGGCAGTAGGTTTAAAACAAACAAAAGGAAGTATTTCTTCATACAACATACAGCCAACCTATGAAACTCTTTGCCAGAGGATGTTGAGAAGGCCAAGACTATAACAGGATTCAAAAAAGAACTAGATAAATTCATGGAGGATGGGTCCATCAATGGTTGTTAGCCAGGATGGCCAAGAACGGTGTCCCTAATCTTTTTGCCAGAAGCTGGCAATGGGCATCAGGGGAATGGATCACTTGAAGGTTACCTGTTCTGTTCATTTCCTCTTGAGCACCTGGCATTGGCCACTGTCAGAAGACAGAATTCTGGGCTAGATGGACCATTGAGCTGACCCAGTATGGACATTCTTATGTTCTTTGTACTGAAATCTCATATATATAGTGAGCCTGAAAGTCTACTCAAGTGAGTGGTGTGCATCAGAAAAGCAGTGCACCTAGCAGATCAAGAGGTAAGAAAAGCTGCAAGAGACACCAAATGTGTCTTTTGCTTAAGTCCCACCCAATGGTATATAACTGAGACACAGTCTATGTTGACAGGTAGTGTGGTCTGCATGTTGTGGACAATTCCAGTGTGCAACATTCTGCTTCTCCCCTTCTCCTCCCCCCCCCCATTTACTTATAGAATCATGGGGTTGGAAGAGATCTCAAGAGGTCATTGAGTCCAACCCCCTGCTCAAAGCAGGACCAACCCCAACTGAAGCATCCCAGCTAGGGCTTTGTCAAGCTGGGACTTAAAAACTTCTAGGGATGGAGATTCCACCACCTCCCTAGGTAACCCATTCCAGTACTTCACCACCCCTCCCAGTAAAATAGTTTTTCCTAATATCCAACTGTGACGGGGTGCCGGGCTCCCGCGTGGAAGAACGCCCGACCCTCCACACTCTCCGGCAAACCTCGGGCAGGGGAAGCTCCGGGGAGGAGGACACCGGCCCGGCCGCAGCAGCGGGAGAAGCCGGGCTGCGGAGACATTGCTGGACACGGGCTGCCTCTGGGCGCATATGCCCAGAGTGTACAGGAGCAGTCGGGGGCCGGGACGTCTCTGACGGAAGCTTCCCCACGTCTGACGTCATTACCCCGCGCCCGGAGGAAGGGGGCGGGGCCCGGAGGAGTGGGAGTTCAAAAAGAGACGCCAAGCAGGACGAGGGGAGAGATGCCGAGGGGAGAAGGATGAAGCCTGGGAGACCAGGAGGAAGTGACCCAGGACGGGGAAGGGAACCCCAAGGGTTGGTGAGTTTCGGGGCAGCGCCCCGCCAACCAGGCGGCACTGGAGTGCTGCTGCCTTTAAGGGTCCTGGGTCAGGACTCGGAGTGAGGGTGGGCCCGAGTCCCCCTTCCTCCTCGCAACCAGAGGCACCCCACCGACGGGACTAAGACTGGGCACGCCACCCGCGGAGTAGCGGACTTGGCCATAAAACGGGACTGGGTGATGGGAAGCACGGGTTCGCGGGGTGGTGTACAGACGGCTAACCCCGATGATGAATAGGCTGCACACCTGAGGGGTAGCCCGTCTCGTGACAGATGGTGGAGAATGTGGGTACTCTCGAACCCCACTTTTAGGCGGTGGTAAAAATATATATATATATATATATATATATATATATATATATATATATATATATATAATTTTCCCCCTCTTCCATTGCCATGGAGGCTAACGAGGTGTGGGCATGGCTCTTGGAACAGCAACGCCAACACCAGCAGCTACAAACCCAACTGCTGCAACAACTAGCAGCTCAGCAGCAGGAACAGCAGAGACAGTTAGTCAGGGAGCTGACGGAACAGCAACAAGCCCAGAGGGAAACAGGGCTCCATCAGGGCGCTGCCCTGGCCAGGGCAGGAGCGGTCGGAGGCGGGGGACAGGAGGGGGTTCCCCAGTTGCCAATCCAATTGACCAAAATGGGGCCTCAAGATGACCCCGAGGCTTATCTCGAGATGTTTGAGCGGGTGGCTACGGCGGCGCGGTGGCCCAGAGATCATTGGGCCACCTTACTGGCACCTTATCTCTCGGGAGCTGCACAGTTGGCCTACAGGAGCTTGGATCCCCGGGAGGCAGTCAATTATTATAAAGTAAAGGAAGCCATCCTAGATCAAATCGGGATAACCCCTGAGACATTTAGGCAAAAGTTTAGGAAGGAACACTACCCAGCGGGGGCGCGCCCATGGGCGGTCGCTCAAAGGCTGCGGGAAGCATGCCGGAGGTGGATATAGCCAGATAGACGGACCAGTGCTCAGCTGGTCGATATGATAGTTTTAGAACAATTCCTCCACATACTCCCTACTGACCCCCAGAAATGGGTACGCCGGCAACAACCACTGACACTGACCGACGTGGTCACGTTAATGGAAGCATACCTGGCCGCTGAGGGAGCTGTGGAGGGGCCTCAGAGCCCGGGGGGGGACCGAGCCAATGCTTGCCAGATGGACGGGCCCGGCCCCCACGCGGTGGCAGAGGACGGGGTCAAGGGGGGGCTGACAGAATGAGCCGGGACTATGTATTTCCCCAGAGGGAAGGGCCCCTGGAGGAAGGAAAGAAGGGAGATAAGGCACCCAACAAGGAGGAGCTCATAGACAAGCCCGGACTGGGGGCCAGTAATAGGGGCGCGTGCTACGAATGTGGCCAGGAGGGCCACTTTCGTCGAGACTGCCCATTTATGGACTGCTCGTTTGGGCGGGTCGTTGTACCGGATCAGAGCGCCCGCCCGCGGGAGGGAGAAAAAGTATTAGTAAGAATGGACATAGAAGGACAGGCCGTCTGGGCCTTGGTAGATTCAGGCTGTGGCCAGACAATGGTCCAAGCCTCGTTGGTCCCCCAGCCAGAGTCGGCTGGGGCCCTGGTATGGATGAAGTGCATTCACGGGGACGTTCGGCCCTACCCTACGGCCTGGGTGAAATTATCAGATGGGCAGGAGGAAGCGATCTGTCAGGTGGCGGAGGCAGACCACCTGGAGTACCCGGTCTTGCTGGGGCGGGATTGGCCGGGTTTCCGGTGGTTAATGGAGAGCTGGACCCCACGACCGGCTCAAGGATCTCTGGCCAGTAGAATTGAAAGCTTGTTGACTAACCGACGGGTCGGGCAAGGCCCGAGCCCAGGGGCAGAGACCCGAGAGGAGCCAGGGAGAGAGCCAGAAGCGTTACAGGAGTCGGAACTGGACTAGGGAAACGAGACACCGGGCGACTTTGTGCAGGAGCAACGTGAGGACCCGGCACTGAGGAGAGCCTGGGAACAGGCCTGTGAGGGAGACAATGAGACGGACGAGGAAGAAAAGGTGAGGCGGGGGCCCTATTTTGCGGTACAGGGGGACCGGTTGTACCGAATAACGAAAGCTGGGGAGGGATGTGGAATCCTGAGGCAATTGATAGTGCCGACGCCGTCCCGGCGGAGACTTCTGGAACTGGCACACGCCAACCCGTGGGCTGGCCACCTAGGGAGAGAGAAAACCTTACAACGAATAACCATGAGGTTTTTCTGGCCGGGAGTACATAGGGAAGTGAAGGACTTCTGCAATTCCTGCCCCGAATGCTAACTCGTCCATCCCCGAGAGGTGACAAAAGCCCCACTGGTGCCCCTTTCAGTGATAGGGGTACCCTTCGACCGCGTCGCATTAGACCTTGTGGGCCCCCTGGAACGGTCAAAGGCAGGGCACCAGCACATATTGGTGCTGGTAGATTACGCCACCTGGTACCCCGAAGCGGTACCCTTGAAGAATACGACAGCCCAAACCCTAGCGGGGGAGCTGGTGAAAATCTTTTCCCACGTGGGGATCCCCCGCGAGATACTGACGGACCAGGGGACAAACGTCTCCTCTAAACTCATAGAAGAATTGTGCCGTCTCCTGTGGGTTAAAATGCTTCGGACCTATGTCTACCACCCGCAAATGGACAGGTTGGTGGAGCGGTTCAACCGCACCTTAAAGGCCATGCTCCGTCATTTCACGGAGAGCGACCCCCAGGAGTGGGACAAGTTATTGCCTGCCCTGTTATTTGCCATCCGGGAAGTCCCCCAGGCATCGACCGGGTTCTCCCTGTTCGAACTGCTTTATGGGAGACAACCACGGGGGATCTTAGATTTATTAAGAGAAAGCTGGGAAGAGCAGGAGACCAGGGTCCAAGGGACCGTCACCTATGTCCTCCGCCTCCGAGAGAAGTTACAAAAGCTCAGGGAATTCGCGGAAGCTAACTTAAGGCAGGCCCAGGACAGACAAGTCTTTTATTACAACAGGGATGCCTGGGCCCGAGAGTTTAAACCCGGTGACAGGGTCCTGCTCCTCCTGCCTTCCAGTGAGTCGAAGCTATTAGCAAAATGGCAGGGGCCCTTTGATGTTGTCTGAAAGGTGGGGCCGGTAGATTATGAAGTGCGCCTAGTAGGGAAGAAAAGAGGTACACAAGTCTATCACATAAACCTACTAAAAAAATGGAACCCGAGGGAGAGTCTATTCATAGACCTCCCAACCCTGGCCCATCGAGTTAGGGCCATGGGCTGGGGACCTGGAATCGACCCTACCCCTGGACGTGGGAGCCGGTCTCACATTGACCCAAAAACAAGACATACATGAACTACTTCAGGAGTTCAAAGCAGTAGTCAGAAGGGAACCAGGGCGCACGGATCAGATAAGCCATCATATCGCCACTAAGCCCGTGTGTAGAATCCGAGAACCGGTACGTCCCCTTCCCAGAAAAATGTGGGACACTGTAAGGGACGAAGTGCAAAAGATGTTGCAACTTGGGGTCATAGAGGAATCACGTAGCGATTGGCGTAGCTCTGTTGTCCTGGTCCCGAAGCCTGATGGGTCAGTGAGATTTTGTATAGACTTTCGAAAAGTTAACGCAATCTCCAGGTTTGACACCTACCCCATGTCCAGGGTCGATGAGCTTTTAGAACGCTTGGGGCAGGCACAGTATATATCAACCCTGGACCTCACGAAGGGGTATTGGCAAATTCCCCTGACCCCAGTTTCTAAGGAAAGAACGGCCTTCTCCACCCCTTTTGGGCTTTATCACTTTAAAACTATGCCTTTTGGACTCCACGGGGCCGCAGCAACCTTTCAAAGACTCATGGACAGGGTATTTAAGGGGCACCAGTCGTATGAAGCGGCCTATATCGACGATATTGTCATATACAGTAGGACTTGGGCCGACCATCTCCAGCACTTACGGGCGGTCCTAGATGCTCTGCGGCAGGCAGGGCTCACAGCAAACCCCGAAAAGTGTCACATAGGACAGAGCGAAGTAACCTATCTGGGGTTCACGGTAGCAAGAGGCCACCTAAAGCCCCAGCAAGTAAAGTACAGGCCTTGGCGGAATACCAACCGCCGAAAACAAAGAAACAGGTCAGACAATTTTTGGGACTGGCTGGGTATTATAGGCGATTTATCCCGAACTTTGCAACAATAGCGGCCCCTTTGACAGACCTAACAAAAAAGGGCAGCCCCAGACAGGTACCCTGGACGGAGCAGAGTAGGCGAGCCTTCCAGCAGCTAAAGACGGTATTAACGCGGGCCCCAGTTTTGAGGCAACCTGATTTTTCAAAGGAATTTATTTTACAGACTGATGCATCCGCCACAGGGTTGGGAGCCGTGTTGGCGCAACAAGTGGACGAACAAGAACACCCTATAGCCTACTTCAGCCGCAAGCTCCTCCCATGGGAACAACGTTATGCTACCATCGAAAAGGAAGCCTTGGCGGCTAAATGGGCCATTGAAGCGTTGAGATATTATTTGCTCGGAAACCCTTTTAAGTTAATAACGGACCATGCCTCACTACCGTGGATGCAGGTAATGAAGGAATCGAATCCTAGGGTGATGAGATGGTATCTCGTGCTACAACCTTATAAGTTCGAAGTACAGCATCGCCCCGGTACGGCACACAAAAATGCGGACTTCTTCTCACGAGTAATGGAAGAGGAGGAGGGGATGGTTGGCGAAAGGGAAAGTAACGTAAAGAGGGGTGTGTGTGATGGGGCGCCGGGCTCCCGCGCGCTGAAGAACGCCCAACCCCCCGCACTCTCCGGCAAACCTCGGGCAGGGGAAGCTCCGGGGAGGAGGACACCGGCCTGGCCGCGGCAGCGGGAGAAGCCGGGCTGCGGAGACGTTGCTGGACACAGGCTGCCTCTGGGCGCATATGCCCAGAGTGTACAGGAGCAGTCGGGGGCCGGGACGTCTCTGACGGAAGCTTCCCCACGTCTGACATAATTCCCCCGTGCCCGGAGGAAGGGGGCAGGGCCCGGAGGAGCGGGAGTTCAAAAAGGGATGCCAAGCAGGACGAGGGGAGAGACGCCAAGGGGAGAAGGACGAGGCCTGGGGGACCAGGAGGAAGTGACCCAGGACGGGGAAGGGAACCCCAAGGGTTGGTGAGTTTCGGGGCAGCGCCCCGCCAACCAGGCGGCACTGGAGTGCTGCTGCCTTTAAGGGTCCTGGGTCGGGACTCGGAGTGAGGGTGGGCCCGAGTCCCCCTTCCTCCTCGCAACCAGAGGCACCCCACCGACGGGACTAAGACTGGGCACGCCACCCGCGGAGTAGCGGACTTGGCCATAAAACGGGTCTGGGTGACGGGAAGCACGGGTTCGCGGGGTGGTGTACGGACGGCTAACCCCGATGATGAATAGGCTGCACGCCTGAGGGGTAGCCCGTCTCGTGACACCAACCTAGACCTTTCCCACTACAACTTGAGACCATTGCTTCTCGTTCTGTCATCTGTGACTCCTAAGAACAGCCTCTCTATGATTCTATGATTCTCTCTTCCTCTTCTTTGGAACCCCCCTTCAGGTAGTTGAAGGCTGCTATCAAATCACCCCTCATTCTTCTCTTCTGTAGACTAAATAAGCCCAAATCCCTCAGCATCTCTGCTCCAGCTCCAATCAATTTGGTTACCCTCTGCTGGACTTTCTCCAGTACGTCCACATTCTTTCTGTAATGGGGACCCCAGAATTGGACACAATACTCCAGATGTGGCCTCACCAGCGCCGAATAAAGGGGAATAATCACTTCTCTAGATCTGCTGGCAATGCTCCTCCTAATGCAACCTAATATGCTGTTAGCCTTCTTGGCTACAAGGGCACACTGTTGACTCATATCCAGCTTCTCATCCACTGTAATCCCCAGGTCTTGTGGCAACAACTACACTGTGTAATTGGAAAAGTCACTCTCTCTGGGCCAGATTATTAAAGATATTTAGGTGTCAAAAGAAGCAGATAGACTCCTAGTGGGATTTTGAAAAGTCCTTTGGTGCCTAACTGCCATTGGAATCTGACACTCGGTGCTCCCTCTGAAAATGAGGATAATGGGACTTACCTGTTTCACAGGGCTTGTGTGTTAAAGATTGTGAGGTGCTCACATATTATGGTAATAGGGACCATGTTAATTACCTTAAATAGCATTGTCCCTTTGTGATCTCTTTTTTCTTCAGCTAATGCACATTTTGCCTTACTAATACTGCGAGATTCTGCACTGATACTTTTCCTTTGTTCTACAAAAGGACTTCACTGCAGTTCTGATATTGCCCTTCATCTGTACTTATTAGTCATGTGCACTGAGTTTTCACACAGGACCCTGTGAGCATGGGGGCCAGTATGTGTGTGGGGGGGCGGGGAGGAGGAGTGGGAATAAAGTATTATGGTGTTCTGAAATTCCTACCTGATCAGTCTGAACAATGTAATTTGGTAGAACGTCTCAATTTAAGGTATAATAAAGTTCTCCAATTACCCTTATTTTGCTGTAATTATTTTCATTTCCTAGGGCAAAGGGTTGCCTCTCTGGACCCCTCTAATAGTACTGAGTAGTGTGCTTCGAAGGTGGTCTTATTAGACTCTGTTCCTCCCTTTATCTTCTACTACTGTTACCATAAATAACATAGCCTCTGCAAGGCAGCAAGAAACAGACTATCAATAAACATTACCTTTTTTGTTGAATACTAGTAATGGGCTGTGTATGGTACAAATATATGAAAGAAAAATGGGACCATGCTTGAAATAATAAATAAGGAAACTGATATGAGAACGACCACTGTCTTAAGTACATACAGAAATATCCAACTCAACTTATGTTGAATTATAATTGATTATCATGTGCTTAATTAATAAATAAATCTAAATAAATACATAAATAAATAAATTCCTAGCACCTCTCTTGAGAGTCACAATGCTCTTTCCTTTCTGCCTTCAACAGGCAAACCCATAGCCTGAGCTGCTATCAACCACCTCAGAGGGAGAGCTGAGTCTTCAAACTCATTAGATGAGCCAGGGGTTTGCCTCCACCCTCTGCTCCAAACTAGGGTCATAGAAGAAAACCCAAGGAGGAGAGTATTAAGTTAGGCGAGTATTAAGTTGAATAGATGCTTTGTTGTTTAGTCGATAGCTAGTTTTCCACGCAGTTTTGCTTATCTCACTTTCCTCTCGGGAAAGCCTTTTTTATATGATACATCCTGTAAGGGCTCTTTTAGCAACTGGAATGCAGATAGCACTGTGTTCATTGGCATATGGGCATTAAATTGCACAGTTAGAACTTTCACTGTCTTGTTATAACATTTTTAGTGCACATCATCGGCATGAATTTTTGCCCTATTGTGTCTGTTTCCAGCATTTCTATGTACTTGGGGATGTGGGTTTATCATCATTTCCACACCTTGTATTTTCAAAGAGCCAATTGTGACTTAACCAAACAATTCACATTTCAACCAATAGGAGTTCTGTGGCAAAATCCCAAGCAATTCTTGTAAACCATGTTATCTTCTTTAATCAGAGGTTTGTGGATTGATTTTCTTTGTTTATTGTTTTTGCAGTTGTTTTTAAAAAGAAGCTGTTATGGAGAAGTGTGTGTAAAAAATGGGTATACACACACTCAATTATTATTTAGTCCATTACATCAGTCCATAGCATAGTCCTGAATAATGTCCATTGATATTATGACCCCTTGATAATGTTAGAGTAATGCATATTAACAATTGTCACTCACGATGGCAAGTGAATGGTAAACCTTTCCACATCTTCATTGGGAATTGGCCCATTAAGGTTATTAATATGAATGTATCTATGTCTCAGACCTACACTGCAGATGTCACCTCGCTCTACATTCACTAAGTACTGAGCACTCCCTCTGACATCACTGGGTGTTCCAACCAAGTGCAGAATATGTTGCTGAAGTGACCTTACCAGCACTGACACCAATGGTGGTGATGCAATGCCATTCATTAGAATGGTATTTGTGGAGGTTCAAGGGTCAGACATTTTTCTGCAGAAGCTACTCCTTTCCAGCTATTGTAATGAAACCAGCACTTCAAAGTTCTGCTCTCCCATTTTACACCTCACCTGAGCCACCATTCCAGTCATTGTCTTGCTCATCCTCCATTTCTTCACTCTCCATGGGAGTGGGGCTCAATCCTCAATCTCTTTTTCCGTCTTCTTTGGGGCTTTCGAAGAAAATCCAAGGTGCTATGGAATGTTAAATTAGATGCTTCATTGACTAAATAATTTGTAGATAGTTTTCATATTTACACTCAAGTTTCTCTTGCACTCTCTCTTTGTCTCTTTAAAGGAATAATTGAAAACTTCTCTTGCAAGGTTAACAATTTCCAGTCCATCATGCCTTTTTGTACATCATTTCCTCCTGCAGATTTCCAATTCAATGGTTACTAAGGTTTAAAAAGTGTAATTTGACCTTGGAGTCTATAAACAAATGATTTACAGTTGTTGATATTGTTCTGGGATAACTGAACTTTTGTCTTCAAGCAAATCTAAATTAAAATATTTGCTTTGCTTTACTTACACTGGGCTAGAGTCTGATGCACCGCCTAACACTGAGTAGTACCATAACCTCCCCTCCCCCCAGCACCTTTGATTTCAAAAGCATTGCCCCCAGGAGCTAGGTGCCACTCAGTATGGACAAGGGTATCAGAATGTGTTCCACTGTTACTGGAGAAGGAAAGTCCTTTGTTCTTAAGATTGTGATAATTTGGAAGATAAACCATTTGATTAATTTCCCACTCTTTATGTTCTTTTGCAGAGTAAGTTCATGTAAATTCTTACAATGTGCATTAAAACCAAATTAAAAAGTACATTTTTCTTTCAGAACATCCGTTTTAGCAGAATCATGGGCACCCTTGCAACATCACACAAGTGTTTATGTTAGAGGCAAACCAAGCAAGTATATTTGAATATGAAAATATATTTTAGTTCTAGACTTGCAAGGGACTATTTTAAACCACAATGAATAAAACAATTCTTTTTAAAATGATCGACTGCACCTTGCTGATGTGTCTCTGAAGCTGAAACTTTAGAACTATGTTTGTTAGCAAGACAACACCAGCATTTAAAGAAGTGTGTCTTGTATCATCGGTCTCTTTTATCCTTTTTTTTTTTTTTTTGGCATGCTCTTTAGGAAACAGAAGAGAAAGAAAAATATGAAACTGAACACAGCAAATTTAATTATAAAACAAAGCCACCCACCTTGCTTTCAGGGTCAGGAAGTATAATCGCCTCCTTCTGACGCAAGAATGAGTTTAACGACATATGTTAAATGAACAATTATTTAAAATAAAAGGAAATGACCTTAAAAACAGCTGCTGTATCTCAGACTATAGAACAGAAAGCACTGCAGAAAAAACATCCCATTCTAGAAATCAGACATGCACACCACCAGAGTTCTCCATAACTGTACCCTTTCAAAAACAAAAAGCAATTGCTTCAAGAATATTGCAATACACCTTGTCTATATTTGATCTCACCACTATAGTCTCTCTCCTCTTGCTGCAGGAGCAGATCAAAAGTCACTGTTAGCTGCCAAATGGTGCTATAACAGTGTATTTTCCAATAAATGTTTTTACTGAAGCTTGCGAGCACTTCTGCATTAAAAGCCAACTAAGAAGAATAAAAAGAAAATAGCATATTGCAACAGAATAAATTCATTTTTATTGAAACAGTCAGGAGTCACATGACCAAGCATCTAGCCTTTAGGATAGCAACAGAACTAGCTTGAAATGGTAAAGGAATTAACCAGTCTGCCTCCTCCTTCCACAAAGCTTTTTCGCCTGTCGACGCGTTGCATGTCCATATCCTTTGCGGCGCATCTGTAGAGCTATTAAATTGGATAATCCCTCTGGCCTTTGATACATTTCTGGACATGATTATTTCATTACATGCAGTATATCAGTAGGATCATAATAAAAAGGACTTCTGACAACCTGCCAAGAGTTTTGTGGCCTTGTAAACACAAAAGTGCTCTAATAAAATTTTATTAAGTGTTAAAAAGTCATAAAAAGTGAAATAACATAAACTACAAAATTTACTGTCCTCAGCAAATGCTGAAAATATCGTCCATAGTAAAATTAAATTAGCATGTACTAGACAGAGAAGCAAAGAGGAGAGGGTTTAAAAGAGGATCCAGGAAAAAATTTCATTGGAACTGGGTCCTGGGGATTTCGTTTATGGAGATCTTTTCTTTTTATTGGAGGGAAGGTAGAGATGAATGAATATGCAGATTATGGACAGGGGCGTTCTAAGGTCATTTGTGTCCTGTAGGTTGTCGATACTTCTTTGGAAGAAAAATACATTGCAAGCTTTAATAGGGGGAGGGAGGTGGGAAGTGAGTCAAGTGTGCGGTTGGGGTCCACTAGGGAGCGCTATGAGACTAGGAATCTTTATACCGCACCTAGGGAGGGAATGGGACCTAAGAGAAATAACCCTATAGCTCAGTAGGAAGTCGTCCCCCCCCCCGTAGAAATTTTATTTACATTTTTGGCGTTTTCTTACAAATCAAAAAATGGAGTGAAAAACAATGCTGTAGGGTGGAGCTGACACAGACTTTCTCACGGGGAAGGGAGAGAAGAGCTGGCTCCTTTGGCTGCAATGGCCATGCCTTTCTCCTGCAACTTTCAGTCCTGCCGCCCAGAGAGGAAAGAGATGCCCCCGGGCCCCGTTTCAGCCTCAGGCGCTGTGCTGTCCCCTGGCTTTCCTAGCGTTGCCCCGGAAATGCCACGAGGGCCAGCCTGTGGAACCAAGTAAGTTGACTCTTTTGCTTGCATTTGGTGCCCTCGAAGCATCGCCTTGCCGAGCGGCAGGGGCAGGGCAGGAGCTCGGCTCTGGCGGGTTCGGACGGGAGGCTCTGGGAAATAGTCCCGCAGTTCAGGGAAATCCACCTACTACGGCCCCTCTCCCAACAGCTGCGGGCGGTGCAATGGGAGCCGCAAACTCCTCGCCTCGCCAAGGGAGCGGCCGCTCGGGGCTTCAGTAGCGGGGTTAGCCCGGCCCTTGCCTGGCTTAAGGCCCCGGGGCTGGGCGGAGCTGCGGGCTGCAAGGAATGGGGGGTGCTGCGCTGCGGATCTAAAGCGCTGTGAGCCTACGCTGCCCCAGGCCTTCCAGTGGCCCAACAGCCTCAGTCTGGCCCCTTGTCGGCCGAAAAGGAGCCTTCCCCCTGTGCAGCGGCACCCACAACCCTTGCCCTGGCCTGGGCCACGTGGAGAAGGTCTGCGGGGCTCCTGAGAACGGGGGGAAAGTCTGCGGGGCGCTGAATCCAGCCTGCAAATGCCCAGCTGCCCCGAAGAAGGGCAACAGCAATCTGCTGGACACTGTCTGGTGCATTGCTCTGCTCACCGGGCTTGAAGCAAACAGGAAGTAAATGAGCAGGCAATGCCAGCATGTCCTGTCATCGCGCTCTCAGGATTTCCTTACTTGTTTTGGCTCCAGTAGGAGTTACCTGAATTTTGCCAGGAGGAAGCCAACATATTCCATTCACACTCACTCCCTAGGGTGCTGGCAAAGCTGCCCCAAAGAGAGAGTGTGTGGGGGGAGGGGGGGAAGGGGAGAGAGTTATACTGATTCACGGACATTTTAAAAAGTTTCCTTTTTTTTTTCTGCTGAAAAGGATAGTTGATTTTCTGGTAACAGGGCTGATGTTCAAGGCCAAGCAGAGCAAGATACTAAGTCACTCAATGTAAAAGCCTGTTTTGTCTCTGCCGAACACGTGCTGAATGCATGCTGTAGAAGTATACTAGAAGTGCAGCGCTACCTGTTTGTGGAATAGGCAGTGGAAATATTTGTAAGGAAAAAAAAGTTATACACACATACAAGTAATCAAGGCCATTCCTCTTATCAAGAAAACTCCACATAAAGTTATTTTAAGAGTGAGATGAGCAATTATGTAAGCAATTAGTTTTTTTTAGCAACAGAGGCGTTTGAAATAAAACATAGTTATATGCTATTATTTTGAGCCATAGAAAACAAGAACTAATGAATAAGTAAGCTGTAGGCACAGCCTTACAATACTGCTTGCTTTACACCGAATGTTATAAATTTGCTAGTTTCCAAAATAATGTAGACATTGATAGTGACTAGAATCATGTGTATACATAGAACCTACAAGCATAAAATATACATTCCCCGCTATGTTTGAAGGATATAGTAATAGTTTAAAAATCCTAATTTTTGTCCCTTTTGGAGTTAGAGAGATGAGAATATTATTGTGTGTTCGATAGTTATTTTAGCAGACAAAGAAAATGTCTTTTTATGCAGACAATGTATTTGACTTGTAGCAATAGTCTTCACTCTTGATCTAACATTTGATTTTTGAAATAAGCAATATTAATGTAATATTAACAACTAATTAGCAGCACTCAGAATATTGTATAGAATGTTGTGCATTTTTAAGGAAAGTTAAGAAAATTACTACATCATATAGTCTCTTAATTTAAGATGCCAAATATCTTCTGCATAAAAATGCATATTTTAAATATGAAATCCAAAGAATTATTTTATATACTACGTAGGGACATTTTAAAATTTCTTTTGCAAAATGTATCTTAAAGACCAAAAAATATGTGTAGTAGTGCAGCAGGAAAATAGGATAGTCAAGACTTTGAAATTAGTATCTGACTAAGAAGTCACTGAAACATATGTGAAGAATGTCTACATACATGTATATAACTTTGAAAGAATTTTTAAATGAAATGAAGAGGTGTTAAAATTTGCATTACTGGAAGAATCAACACAGTCATTAAAATGTTGGAACAATTGCCTTATTGCTCTGATTTCTGAAGCACCCTGAAAAAACTGCTTTGAACTTTGATATGAAGATGTAAACATAATTGTTCTTTTTAAATAAATATTTCCAAATGTCTCATTATATCAACTGATAAAGTATTTGCAGTTATTTTGCTTTGCATTCTTTTTAAGGCCTTAATTCTGCCTAAAAATGTATGCAATTAAAACTCAATCATGCAACTAATCGTATTTACTTCAGTAGGACTGCTGACCTGAGTAAATACATTACTGGATCAGGGCTTAAATTATTTGAAAAACACTTTCTTTAACCTTAAAAAACAACAAAAAATCTGCTAGGACTTTAAAGACTAACAAAACATTTAGATGGTATCATGAGCTTTCGTGGGCACAGCCCACTTCGTCAGATGACCGGAGTGTTGGTGTTCAGAACTAAAATAAATAGGAGAAAAGGGAGGGAGAAGGAGAAGGAAAAAATGAGGGGGGGGGGGGGTACAGGAAGAGGCAGTGGGTATAAAAATATCAAGGGGAAAGCTGAGCTGGAATGTAACAGGAAAAACAAATAGTCTATATGTATTTATGCTGGATATTGTGAACATGTAATTTTGCGGGTGCAAATGATTTTCCGAATTGGCTTCATGGGATGCAACATTGGAAAACTACCAAAGATACGCAAATTAAATCTTAAAACAGGAATTGTAAGTTTAAATGAATTAATAAAAACACAAATAACCATGTGGCGATCCTGAATGCTGCAACTCCTATTTAAGATTGTCATTTCAATCCTGTTTGTTTCAATACATTAATCATTATATATTTGTTTTATAGAGTGCCAAAGTGTGCAAAGCACTTCACCTGAGACTTGGCTCCTGCCTAAGAGAGTTTACAATCTGAATTGCAGACATGACACAAGAGGTGAGGAAGACAAGCATAATCAGGGGAGAGGACAATGCTCGCAAGAGGCAGTAATGGATCAAATTCTATGCTCAGAATCTAAGAGGTGTGTGTACCTTATTTTTCTAGGTTTCTTTAGATACTTAAAGATTTTTAAACAATCCACTACCCAACACTGTCCCGTCTCTCTGATTACACATACCTACATCCAGTGCTTTTTTTTTGTGATGGTACTGCCCGATACGCAGTACCGGCACCTCCAGACGCAGTACCAGCACCTCCAGTCAGAGCTCAACAACTTTTCCCCTGGAGTACTGGCACTTTTTTATTTTATTTTATTTTTTTACTTACAAAAAAAGCACTGCCTACATCTTTCTGAATTAACCAGTGGCTTTAAATTCTTCAAAACACTGTATTACAGAAACAGATAAGTGAAATCTTGGCTCCACTGAAATCAATGGCAAAATACAGTAGGGCCAGGATTTCACTCATTCTGTGTTAATACTTTACATCAAATGTAAGATAGAGATTTTAAATTGTCTTTAAAAGAACTGAAATTAACTGTTTTAAAAATTCTAAATGGTTGTTGACTCTTTTTTTTCTGATGGTAATAAGGTAATTGACATAAATGTAAAATATATGTGACCAGTTCTCATAACATTTTAATTTAGTTTAACTACTGTGTATCAATAAACTAGCACTTTAGCTCAAAATCTACTACAGTTGGTCTATTTAACATATGAAAAGGATGTAAATAAGAATGTAAAGTTGATCTAAATTAACTAATCAGAGTATGGATATTCTAAGTCAAGGATGCTAATTTCATCCACAATGTATTCAGATGTGCGGTACATTAGTGCAAGAGACAGGTTATGTAGGAAGAGGTAGTAGTTACTAATGCTTTTGTGCATTTGAGTCAAGCCTTTATTTAAATGTTTTTTCTAATTTTAATTTCCTTTGGGTTTTTTGCAGCAACATAATAATACATATGTAACACTTTTCACCTGATATTAAAAAAATCAAATCAGAAAAACACAGCATTGGAGGGGTTTTTTTTAAAGTCATTTTCCTTCTACAGCTACCAACATAGACACCTCTTTGCTGACATTTTTCAGGTCCATCGGTCGTTCAGACTGAGATGAAACCAATCCTTTGTATGTTATACATTTTCAACATTAGGATGAAATTTTGAGCCATATTCATCTTGCCCACAGAATGCATTCTCCTTACATGTTTTGTTCCTGCGTAACACCACAGAGTTCATTGTGTAAATCTTAAATTACAAAGCTACATTTTCTTCTTTGAAATTCTGCATTGTGTTCACCCTGGGCCAAATTCATTCTTTTGATATTCATGTACTAATCCCAGTCAAGTTAGCAAGAGCTAAACACGTAGCTACACAGGAGGAACTGAGACCAATATAACTGAAATGCATTAGGGACCGTTCAAAAGGGTTATGAAAATTAGCTGCTGTATATGCTTAATAAAAAGTAGTTTTTTGAGCTGAGTGAACTTGTCTGTAACTCATCAAATTGATTTGAGCCCTTCTCTTTCTCCACATGAAGGGAAAATGGCCTGCAATTGTTCATTTATTTTTCTAAAGTATTGAAACTATCCCCAAATAAATTCCTTTTTTATTCACATTCTTCTCTAATAAGAAAACATCTAAACAGGTTTACATTACATTTGGGATGGTGGGAGAGGGGTTTTCATTCAAGTATAGCACTTGTATATCAAGCTTCAGCCTGACGTGAAATTAAATGGCTAATCTATATATTCCTCAAAAATGTGTGCTTATAAACAATCAATACACCTTTCCTTAAGTACAACAGCACTTCTTAGTAGCAATTTAATATATACCAGGTACAGTCCATTAAGCTGGAACAAAAAATACAATCCTGGAAAGACTAGCTTTACATTTTTCTGAGTGTGGGTAATTTTCCATACTTCTTAGCTACTATTTTGAAAGCATTTCGTTATGTCCTGAGTTTAAAGTGCAACATAACCTCTTTATTGCCGGATCACTTAGCTTTCAAAAGTTCCTTGAAGTTTGTGGCCAGAAGTCTTGGAGCCTTCAATAGAGCCCTTCCTACCAGATAGTCACTGAGATAATTTCATAAAATGTTATCTGCAGCTGTGTGATTCTCAGGTGCAAGTTACAGCCTGCAGATGTCAAACTCATAGTGTAGTTAGTACTATATGCCTAGGTCAAAGAGTCAAAAATGAAGGCCTGGAGCCAGACATTCACCTGGGTGCAACTGCAATGAAGAAAGTAACTTTCATAATGAAAAACTATGTATCAAAATTCTTGGTTTTTCAAAGCAGTAGGAGTGTGCTTTAAGAGCCTGATTCTGTTCATACTGAAGTCAAATAAGATTCTACCAGTGATTTCAACATAAGCAAGACATAAGCCCTGGCATTTTATCTAGATTCCAAAGCATAATCAGAGTCCAATGTATTCTAGATTCATAGATTTTCTGCAGTCTACCCATTGCTGAAAAACTGTGTGGTAGAATTAAAGCTTAGATTAAACTGTTAAGAGTATGTTGAAGTCAATAGAGCTTCACCAATTTACACTAGAGGATAATTTGACCTTACATTTCAAAACAGCCTTCCAAATATGAACCCAATGCAAACTAATGAGTCTGCAGAATAGTCTGAGAAGTGTGAACTGTGCCTATTAATTTCAATGGTGTGTTAATTTAGATGCCTAAATAATAATCTTCACCAAGATGGATTGAGGTATCAGGAAAAGATACAGTAGATAGACTTTGTTCTTTATTCTTTCATTGGAGAACCTGTCTTACATCAACATCAGAACAGATCACTATAATTCTAGTATAGGAACAGACCATGATATTATAGTTACTTTAAGATTCTGACAGTTCACAGGAAAATACTGCATGTCATGGATGGGTGCATCAGCCTTTTCATGGGTGGTGGGTGAAGGTAGGGCTGGGGAAGGCAAGCCGCCCAGTCCTGCTCCCAGCCCCATCCCTTCTGCTCAGGCCATGCCCCCACAGAAGCCAAGCCCCATCCCCTACATGGAGCATGATGGGGAGATGCGTGGCATGCGGCCCCAGTCTCTCTGGCCACGGAGCATGGGGAGGGCGGGTGTTTGGAAGCAGCAACACTCTGCCCCCCAGTATACCTACAGCAAGCATTCTGGGGGAGGAGCCTGGGTGGGGCCAGGCTGGTGGTTTGGGAAGGCAATGCCTTCCCCCACCTATTATACCTGCCGCCCCTGAGCCTTACTTTGAATCTTAACAGTTTTAGCTTCTTTGCCTCACAACAAGTGCTGTGTCTGAGTCACACAGTTCCAATTCAGATATGCTTTCCCTAAAGTAGAGGATCAAGGATTTTGGTTCAAATAATCTCTAATGACATCTTTTATGTCAGTAGTTTTCTACCTTTGTAGACTACTAGAGCCTGGTTTGTTGTGTGCATCCCAAGTTTTACTGCACTTAAAAACAATTTGCAAAGTCTGACATAAAACCACAAAAGTGTCACAGCATGCTAGTACTGAAAAAATGCTTACCTGCTCATTTTTACCATGGAATTATAATGTAAATTCATTGGAATATAAATACTGTATGTACATTTCAGTGTGATATTTGAGCCTGTTTTTCTTGTGAGTCTTGTCTGAAACCTGAACCCTACTGCTCAGGGCTGAAGTTGGTAACTTAACTTCATGAGGCCCGCTATGGCGTGTGGCCCTGGGCATCTGCCCTCCTTACCACCCCTTACTGCCAGCTGTACACTTGCAACCCCCCCGAACCCATCTCATGACCCCCCCTCAGGTTGAGAAACACTAATCTAGAGGATCTGAGCACCCCCGTAAGATCTCTGTGTACCCTCCAGGAGATAAGTACACCTGGATGTGAACCACTGTTTTACATTATGTCAATGTAGATTCTTAGCTGAGAAGCAGATCACAAAACTGACTTTCATGTTGCTTATTTTTAATACTGGCATAACAAGTGGAAGGATCATTAAACCCTAGGAAAAGAAACAGGGAATTTTTCTCCCATTAAAATAAAAAAACCCCACAAGCTAACTTTGTGAGGGTCCACGCCATCCCAAGAAGTGAAGTAGAGCATCTCAGGTTCATAGCATTTTCCACCCTCACTTCATTCTAGGCATTACAGTTTCCTTTTCTTGTATTGTCAGCCCTCCAGTCTAGTGAACAGACTCTGTATGAAACTCCGAGCAGAATGTCAAAAAGAATTCTCATAATGTATGAGAGCATCATTTTCAGAAGGCTTCCAGCACCTCTTTGAGTCTGAGGTCATGCTCAACCTCAGGTTCCTTAACGGTACCAGCCAAGCCACTGACCAGGCTAGTCTCACTATTTGGTCTCTTTATACGTTCACATTATTGCTCAATAAATTGTCTCTATTACCTCCATGCTCACATACCTGCATTATAAGAAAACTTGATTGGATTTTTAAAGCAGCATAAAGGAATGCCCCTTTGAAGAGCTCCTTGCACACAATTTTATTGTGTGAATAAGGTACCATCCGGTCTTTGCTTACTCTTGTTTAGTGCGTGTGTGCTGTGAAAGCCAGAGCCACAGAAGTATGATGAAGAGCTGAAATATCGCTAATGCCACCCACAGCTTTAAACCACTTTGAAATTGTAGAGCTGCTATTTCTTTTCTATGGTTCCCAAACAACAACAAAAGTAATGGCTGTGTTAAAAGCATCCGTTGGGCTGTTTAATTGGATAATAGTTGTCTGTGTAATTTCTTTTTCTTCTTCTGGTAATTTAAAATGAAGAGGAAGAAAGCTCAACATTTTCATGAAGACTATAAAATGTGTTTTAGTCATCTGAGAGACCAAACTAACTCTACAATATTTACCAGGTGTACATGTAAATATTTTTACAATTACAATAGGCATTTTTAAAAGGTGCTATGTCACCCACTTCAATATGTACCTTTGTGGTCATATTACATGTAATATGGTAGATTGCAGGTTCAGTGGCAACAATGGCATTTTTCACTTGCATCTCTGATTCTGTAAGTGTATTACACATATTAATTATATTCTCAGAACACCAGACTAGACAAGTATTTACTCCATTTAAGAGATGGATACAGTGAGGCACAGAGAAGTTCATGGTTAGATTGTACCTGTTTAGCCCAAAAGAGGCTCTCTTGTCATGCTGGAGGTGTGGCTACTGCTATATCCCTTGAAGGGGTTCAGGATACTTCCCCTCATGTGGCTGGCTAACTCTGCCAGCTGGTGTGAAAGAGCCAGGTCTTGCCTACTCCTTCACTTTTGAGGTGCCCTATAAGGGCTGGGAGTAGACTCTCACGGGCTGTGCCCATGAAAGCTCATGATACCATCGATTCTAAATGTTTTATTAGTCTCTAAGGTGCTGCAAGACTGTTCATTGTTTTTTAAGCTTTTCTGGAATATAAATGGTTTGCCAAGAACTGGCAGAACTGATAAAATACCCAGAATTCCAGTTCTCAGGCCCCTTAAACCCTATTCACAATAGTCCCCCTCCCCTCAAAGTAATAAACATGAATGGTGTTATTGAGATAACCATCACCATGAAAGCATGTCATGTCCACTTGAAACTGAGCTCTGCTCATGATAATGTGTATTGCCACAAGATTCTGGGATGATCACAAATTTAACACAGATCTCTGATTTTAATATGTACATTTTACTGTACAGTTTGTTAGATGTGTGAATTATTTCAAGGGAGACAATATGACCTATTGGCTAATGGCCTGATTCTAATACCCTTATATTGAGTTAATATTTACTTGGCAAGTACTCCTAGGCTACGTCTACACTGCCCAGCTGTCTTGCGCAAGAGCATATGCAAATGAGGTGCGGCGATGAATATCGCCGTGCCTCATTTGCATATGTTCTTGTGCAAGACTGGGCAGTGTAGATGTAGCCCTACTGATTTAAAAAGGCATATTCCCAGGTTAAGGTGAGCAAGGTGTGAGTAAAGGTAGTGGAATCTTACACCACAGCGCTGCACTCTACTAGCACCTGTATAATACCCTGTTACATTAACTGGGTGCTGCATAACATAGGTTATGTGTGAGTGGATCTGATTGCAGGATTGGAGCCAATATTAATGCACAGTTACTTATTTTAGCTGAAATATTCAGATACACATTAGCACTGAAAACATATTGAGGTTGTATAATTGCTGTCCCTGCACTCCCGTTTTCTAATGTACAATACTATTTATAGTTGTTATCATTCAATGTCAATTAGTAAACTGGAAAACATGGGAATAGCTGTAAAAAAAGTTAATAGCATGGTATGCATGAAAACTGCATTTTGTATCCCAAAGCCTCATCCATTGTAATGTGTTCTTTTCCCCACTCCCGAATAATAGAAAAAGAAAGCTACTTGAATGCACAGGTCTACATAAAAAAAAAACCCACATAATTTTAAAATGCAAAATCGTTTAATAGTTTTTAGTAATGAAATAATTAGCCAGAAAACTTTTTTCTATTTCATTTTTGTGCTTTTATGTAACTTTAATGTTCCACATCAATTTAATGTCAAATTCTATTAAAAACATATATTCCCATTTGAGGTTACAACCAAACACATCACAATCCAGAATTATTTTTTTGACCAAGATATAATCACCTGAAACAGGGTCTGATAATGGAAATGCTGAGACACCTTTAAATGTAGCATCATGATTGGCATCGCTATCCTATTGAAACCAATACACAAATAAACTTAAGATAATTGCTACATAGTTTAAGCAGCAGTGGAGCTGCCAAAACTTTTATGTATGACCACATTATAACCTTTAGACAAATTGCTTGATGGAAATCAGCAGTGTAGGGCCAATTTATTTTTGTCTTTCTTAAAAAGGGCTCAGAAAAACATCATTCCTCATCAAATGATCACTGAGAAGACAGCTTACAGTAATACATGGAGATAAAGAATGGGCTGAGGGAAGAATGTGCTGTCTTATCAGGATGGGCTCAATTGTCTCTAGCAGCCAATGTAAAACTGAATAAATATTATATTAAGTGATTTAATTGTTAATTAACCTGACTGTTACTTTGTCGGGCAAAAATGCTGAAAATTTGCAAACACCTATTTTATGAGGCATTTAACTTGGCAGTGGTTCTGTTCTCTCACATATGTCAATATGCTGAGGAAGCCTACAGTATCTGTGGTGCATGTTTCTGTACTGTATATGGTTTGCTGTGGTAGGTCTATCCCTGCTGATCATATGTCATGACAAATTCTCCCTTTTACAGTACAGGGTTTTTCCTTTAGAGCCACATGAACGGGTTGTATTTCATGATGCATTGTCTCTAGGGCTTCGTCTGCACTGCACTCCTAGTTTGAATTAAGCTATGCAATTTGAGCTACGCAAATTGCATAACTCATTTCAAGTCAATCTTGAAATAGCTTTATTTCAAAATTTGGCATTGTCTACACAGCACTTATTTTGAAATAAATTGCTATTCTGAAACGTCCCTTACTCCTCGTGGAATGAGGTTTACAGGGACATCGGAATAGTGAGCCTGTTATATTTCGAAATAACAGGCTTGCTCAAAAGACGCGGAATAGCTATTTCGGGTATCCCGAAATAGATCTGCAGTGTAGACATAGTCTGGCAGAGGTGAAAGTAAGCTAGTGTGGCACTCCGGCAAGAAGTTGGCCAGCTGGGGCACTCGGCTGCAGGGGGAGGGACAGTGCTCCCAGCCCAGTTCCTGGCTTCCTGAAGGCTGCCATGCTAGAGGCAGACAGACAGGCAGATTAAAGGGGCTGGCTGGGGGTGCCCTTACCCCCGCTAGACTGTCCCAGTCCTGATCTCCTCTGCCACCATTTCAGAGTTTGGGGGTGGAGGGGCTGCAGCTGCCCTTACCAGTTGCTGTGTGGGGTTTTTTTTCCATGTTTGCTGTGATGAAAGCTGGGAGCGAGAGGAACAGCAGGCTCTGCAGTACTTTGCCCTCTCTCCCTAATCACAGCAAACACAGGGGAAACCCCCCCACAACAATCAGTAAGCGCAGTCCCCCAACCCCATAGCACCCGGCCCTCACTCATCCCTACACTCCCCAGCCCCTGCCCTGCCTTCCTCCACCCACAGCCCTCTGCCTTGAGCCTCCTGCCCTGAATCCTGCACTCCTACATCTCCCCTCCTCTGAGACCCCCCACTCCCAGTCCTGAGCCCCTCCTCATACTAGGGATGTTAAATGTAGATTAATCGGCTAATTGAATAGTTGATGCAATTCGATTACCCAATAAGGGCCAGGGCTGTTGCTACATTACAAAGGTGAAAGTGCTGCGGGGAGCATGGGGTCAGTAGGGGACTCAAGCTGGCCCCCGCTAGCCCCGTGCTCCACGCAGTGTTTCAAAGCAGCAGCGCTGCATGGAGCCTGGGGTCATCGGGGGAGTCCCCAGCCTGCCCTGGGCTGCACTCAGCGTTTCAAAATGGCCTAGGCTCCACGCAGCGCTGCTGCTTTGAAGCACCCTCTGCTCATCTCCCCCTTGCTGCCTCTTTCTGATATAGGCAGCTGGGGGGAAGGGGAGAGGGAGAAATGGAAGAAGGCAAAGAAAGCTGCACTGGTGAAAGTGTCCTTATACACAGGACTTGATTTTATTATTCCAGTTTTATAAAGAGCTAGTTCCATTAAGAATAACAGAGCTACACCCATGTCAAGATGGATTCATGCAGTGGTAGATCTGGGCCATCATTGCTACAAACAAAACAGCTATTTTTTTCCAAACAGAAAATCTTAGACGTTCAGGTAGGGGGTTGTAGTTCAACTATAGAAGGGCATTTCTCCTTGTCCACTCTCAGAAATTGCTTAGCTCATTGAGGAGAGACTCCCATGTTCTATACACACAACTGGCCCCGGCTTTCAATGTGTATCATCATTCCTCACTATCTGACATGCTACTACTGCTGCTCGTATCCCATCAGCACGCCACAGAACATCGTTCCTTCTCTTAACGTCTTACGTCTCATCTGGTCATAGGCATCTTTCACATGGCCTAATGGCAAAATGCCATCATTCATCCATTCTAACATCATCACTAGTTAAAAGACAGGTTCTCATTTAGAATATCATATCCCATGGGTCACTGAGGGGTGAGAGTGTGAATTGTAAGACTGGGAAATGATCTGCTCTAGTGACAGGATCTGCCCCAAAACAAAAGGATTCCTTATTAGTAAATAACACCTTTAACTCACACAATACTTTTCATTCAAGGATCTCAGAAGTGCTTTATCACAATTAATTCCCCCAACACACCTGTTAGGATGAGTATGCAAAAAGTAAGTGACTTCTCTGGGGGCTTGATTCATGGCAAGATGTCATGTAAGTCTTCTCTGATCTACCCCACTTTGAAATGGGAGTAGTTTAAGGTGTGCTGTGAACATTTTGGTACACATTAGCAGAGTCCTAATGGTGCACAGTAGGCTAGACTTACATCCCTGCTTGCCACTAAGTGTGTATGTAGACAAAGACTGAAGGTCATGTGCAATTCAGAAGCATAACTTTGGAGTCCTACCTTGTTATCAGACCATAATACCTTCCAAAAATGCTGAAATGTTTTGTTTACCATAATTTTCATAGTTCTCACCCCCTTTATTGAGCTTCAGATATAAAAATATTAAGTCTTATTTTGATCATCAGTAATAAATATTCTATGTGGAAGTTAATTATTGTGGAAACTAATGAAAAGAAAAAATATTGGTTATTTATCAATATTGAAAGAAGCTGCTTAGGTGACATTACATTTCTGGGGAATCTGGTCTGGTTTGCACTCTGAGGACACATGGATTCTTGTAATGTGTCCACTCTGTACAAATACCATTATGTTCATTTAATTCTTACAGTGCCATTGGCTCTTCATTCTGCTTGCACAGAACACCATTTTTTCTGCTAATAGAGTTAGATCACAGATGTGACTACTTCATGCTGAAGCACTGAAAGCCTACTGCAGTGGTCACCAACCAGTAGATTGGGATCTACTGGTAGATCTTGGAGCCTCTGACAGGGGATCCTGACAGGTTTGGCCAAGAGACTACAAAGCACAGCACTTCAGCTGCCCCTCCCCAAACTGCTGCGCATCTCCTGCCCTTTGCCTTGGAGCTCCCCACCCCCCTGGGAGCCTCCTGCTTGCGGTTCAGAGCAGGGAAGGGAGAGGAGGGGGTGCTGATGTCAAGGTGCCCCCTCTTCTACCCTGTATTCTATCTCCACAGAATGAGGGGGGGAGGGGCGGGGGAGGCATGGCACAACAGGGCTTGGGATGGAGGGAGTTTGCTGGCAGCTTTTGAAAGGGGTGCAGAGCCAGGGCAGGGGTGAGCATGCCTTAGCCCCACTGCACCACCACCCAAGAGCCACCTGAGTAAGCAGTGTCCAGCTGGAGCCAGCTCTGAACCCCTGGTCCAGTCATGAACCCCCTCCTGTACCTCAAGGCCCTGTCCTAGCCTTGAGCCCCCTGGTTCCAAATTCCTTTAGAGAGCCTGTACCCTGAAACCCCCCCCCACACACACACACACCCCAACTTCCTGCCCCAGGCTCAGCTCAGAGCCTCTGTATACTCCAAATCCCTTAGCCCAAGACCAGAGCCTGTGTCCCAATGCTCTGCCCCTGCCTAGTGAAAGGGAGGGAGAATGGGGGAAGGAGGAAGAGAGGACAGAGTGAGCAGGGGCAAGGCCTCGGAGAAGGGGCATGAAGGAGACAGAGCAAGGGTATTTGGGTTTGAGATAGATCTTACATTGCACTTAAATTCAAAAAGTGATCTTGCACTTAGGTTGGAGACCACTGGCCTACTGGGTAAATCTGCTGCAAGTGTCTTATAGTTGTCCGGGCCTGGGTCACACAGATGCAAGTTGTGCTGCTATTTCCTGGGAGAAAACCCACAAAATGAATGCTTGTCCAGTTAGACCTCCTGGGGGGAGGGTATGTGTAGCTGATATGTTCTGCCCAGCAGAGTGGATTTGAACTCTGATTTTCAATGTTTTGTCAGTACACACTGTGTAATATTATCCTGCCATTTGATACGCAGAATGGATCTCAAAAGGAGCAGGTGAAGTTTGTCTTTGGCTTGACAACAGTAGTATATCTGGATTCACAATCTGAGAAAACAGCTAAGATCACTCATCTTGGTAGACTTTGAATTGGAACAGATAACCTGATAGTATGGAGATCCCACACATAGGGTGCATCTACACTGCACCATTATTTTGACATAACTAGCGTTATGTCAAAATAACAATGTGAATGTCTACACAGCCATTCTGTTATTTCGAAATAATTTTGAAATAATGGACCACTTATTCCAAAATCTATAAACCTCATTCCACAAGGAATAATGCCTATTCCGAAATAGCTATTTTGAAATGAGGCCTGTGTAACTGCTGCTATTTCAAAATAGCCTCTCACCAGGGACATTCTAAGTTATTCCTCCCCAGTGCCTCCTGGGGCTCTAAATTGAGATAGCACGTGGACATTAGGGCAGCCTGCCTCAGACTAATTATGAGGCTTCCCTGCTGTATAGACGTGTTATTTCAAAATAAGCTGGAATACCTTATTTTGAAATAAGCGTGCAATGTGGACGTACTCATACTGTTTAAGTCTTCTAAAAAAGAAACCAACCTGTCTGATGCAAATGTACAACTTCTCAGTGCAGCTGAGCAGCAGTTCTCAATGGTTGAAGGGTGAAATCTTTGGAATCCTCTGTAAAACTGATGCAGATTGGAGTTTGGGGACATTGTGCAATTCTTCAAAACATCTTCAAATGACACCAGGCAGTTTGTTAGCATGAAAACATCTATTGAAAACAGAAGTGAAAGTACCAATGGATACCAGGTAAACAATCTCATCAAATAAGGACTTGTGAATGAAAGGAAAGATGATCCAGCCTGAAAAGTGGGATACCTGGATTCAATTCCTAGTTTGACCATAGATTTCCTTTGCAACCTTGGACAAGCCTTAGTTTCTCTGTGCCTCAGTTCCACATCTGTAAAATGGAGATGATAGGACTTCCCTACCTGACTAGGAAGAGAGATACATTAAAGATGGTGAAGTGGTTAAATGCTATGGTGATGGGACTATATAAATACCTGAGTTAAAGAGTTCTTCATTGATATACCTTTGATGTGCAATTTGATTAGACTCAAGAGATTGGCTGGTGTGCAAACCTGATGCATATCTACAGTATATCAACCTCTTTTACTGCATCTTGATTTTGATCTGTTCTCCCTGTGACCTGAGGGTGCACTCATGAGGAACTGCAAGGGGTTTAAGAAACTGTCTGCACTGTAAACATGGCAGGAGGGGTATCGGGGGAGGAGTTTGTAATGTGTGAATCTAGTCTAAGGTGGGCTGAACTGTGGAGTTCCACTGGAAAGAGTGTAAGTCAAGGTCTGTCACTTGGAAGGAGCATCCCTGGGAGAGACCAAAGGTGCAGTTCACTCCTTAGCCATCACACTACATATTAAGGAAAATATATAAGAAAGAACAAATATATATCACTGCCATGAAAGGGAAATTACAGAATTACAATGGCCTCTCTTTTCAGTTAAACAGCTATGCACATCACTGCCTATAAACCCTTCCAGAGAAAAGGCCAATATATATCTTTTGTTGCTGGCAGGGATGAGTTAATTAACAGAAGATTGAACATCAAACACTAAACTTAGTACGTTGGTAAAAAATCTTGGCACTTACAAATTAGCTCTTAACTTCCCCAACCAATCACATTGCTTTGCTCCCTTCCGTCCCCATCCTCCCTTTCTTTGTCCATTGTCTGTTTAGATACCAGTTCTTCACAGCAGGGATCTTGTCAGACCTGTCCATAAAGCACCTGGTACACTGTCAGCACTATACAAGCAGTGGTGCTGGAAATAGAGGAACTGGGGGTACTGCCACAGCCCCTGGTTTGAAGTAGTAATACTGTAATGAACACTAAATATGTGGCTTCCATCATCAGCACCTTTACTATAAAATTATTCCAGCAGCCGTGTATACAAGTAGTGGTTAATAAATAAGTTAATAATAAATAATAAATATTAAAGTAAATAATCATCATCGCCATTATCTGTATGATGCTTACTCAGCCCCCACCTCACTGTAAACCACTCTAAGCAGTGCTATTACTTTCTCATTTTCACAAATACCAAATCCACGCACAAACTTTAGGGTAAAGATCTATGTTTCTTTATGTATTACACTGTATTTGACAGGCAACAATAATTATAACTCTCCATCTCCTCCATGCTGTTGCTGCACCATGTCACAGTCATTGAGGCACAAGTGCTTTGAAATGTGGATGCTTCCAAGATATTTCATGCTTGTCAGGTTGGCAACACATTTGTGCTGCTGATGAGATTAGTCTGAGTCACAAAGCGTTAGAAGTCTTTTTCTGTTTACCTTGCCAGTACATTTCTGACCAGCTGTTCTACACCAGGAGATGTTGATAAATCAAATACACAAATTGAAATTGGCCATAATAGTCAAGGCAACAGTCCAGCATGTGTTTGGCCCCATTCAGGGCCTAAATCTGTTCTCTTCTACCCAGAGTTTACAGTAGCAGTGGTGTGACCTACTCATATTTCCTCAAGATGAGTTGAAATCTCTCTCTGGATGTTCCAAGCATATCTACTCTGTGATGGGGTGTCTACCCCATGCAAGACATGAAGGAGTTAAGGTGGTAGGTGGGGCAATTAACTCCCAGGCTGCACCTGGAGGATGAACCAGGGAGCAGGGATTAATTAGACACCAGGCTCAGCTGAACAAGTACAGGAGGGGCTTAGAATCATAGAATCATAGAGCTGGAAAAGACCTCAGAAGGTCATCAAATCTAGCCCGCTGCTCTAGGCAGGACCAATCCCAACTAAATCAACCCAGCCAGGGCTTTGTCAAGCCGAGACTTAAACACCTCTAGGGATGGAGACTCCACAACTTCCCTAGGTAACCCATTCCAGTGCTTTACCACTCTCCTAGTGAAATAGTTTTTCCTAATATCCAACCTGGACCTCTCCCACCGCAACTTGAGACCATTGCTCCTTGTTCTGCCATCTGTCACCACTGAGAACAGCCTTTCTCCATCCTCTTTGGAAGCTCCCTTCAGGAAGTTGAAGGCTGCTATCAAATCCCCCCTCACTCTTCGCTTCTGCAGACTAAACAGACCCAACTCCCTCAGCCTCTCCTCATAGGTCATATGCTCCAGCCCCCTAATCATTTTGGTTGCCCTCCGCTGGACCCTTTCCAATGCATCCACATCCTTTTTGTAGTGGGGGGGCCCAGAACTGGACACAGTACTCCAGATGTGGCCCCACCAGAGCCGAATAAAGGGGAATAATGACATCTCTGGATCTGCTGGCAATGCTCCTCTTAATGCAACCTAATATGCCATTAGCCTTCTTGGCTACAAGGGCACACTGTTGACTCATATCCAGCTTCTCATCCACTGTAACCCCCAGGTCCTTTTCTGCAGAACTACTACTTAGCTGGTTGGTCCCCAGCCTGTAACAATGCTTGGGATTCTTCCGTCCCAAGTGCAGGACTCTGCACTTGTCCTTGTTGAACCTCATCAGATTTCTTGTGGCCCAATCCTCCAATTTGTCCAAATCACTCTGGACCCTATCTCTGCTCTCAAGCATAACTACCTCTCCCCCCTAGCTTAATGTCATCTGAAAACTTGCTGACGGTGCAATCCATCCCCTCATCCAGGTCATTAATAAAGATATTGAACAAAACCGGTCCTAGAACCGAACCTTGGGGCACTCCGCTAGAAACCGACCACCATCCTGACATCGAGCTGTTGATCACTACCTGCTGGGCCCGGCCTTCTAGCCAGCTTTCTAACCATCTTACCGTCCATTTATCCAATCCATATTCCCTTAACTTTCTGGCAAGAATATTGTGTGGGAGACCATATCAAAAGCCTTGCTAAAGTCAAGGTATATCACATCCACTGACTTTCCCATGTCCACAGAGCCAGTTACCTCATCATAGAAGCTAATCAGATTGGTCAAGCATGACTTGCCCTTTGTGAATCCATGCTGACTATTCCTAATCACTTTCCTCTCTTCCAAGTGCCTCAGAATGGATTCCTTAAGGATCTCTTCCATGATTTTTCCAGGAACCGAGGTAAGACTGACCGGCCTACAGTTTCCTGGATCATCCTTCTTCCCTTTTTTGACGATGGGCACTACATTTGTCTTTTTCCAATCATCCGGGATCTCTCCTGATCTCCATGACTTTTCAAAGATAATGGCCAAAGGCTCCTCAATGACATTTGCCAACTCCCTCAGTACCCTTGGATGCATTAAGTCCAGACCCATGGATTTGTGTACGTTTAACTTTTCTAAATAGTTCCTAACCTGTTCTTTACACACTTGCATAAACCCCAGGAGCTGTGAACAAAATGGAGGCTGTAGAGGAAGCACTTGTTTGCTGGGAGAATGGAGGTTAGAGCTAGTCCTTCCCTCCCTGGGAGAAGTTTGGGCTGGCAAACCAGGAGAAGTGGGGCGAGCCAGGAAGGTAGGAAAGGCTTAAAGGGTCAAAGAAGCAAGGTAGGCAAGTGCAAGTCTTGGTTGCTGACCAAAGGGCCCCCAAGCTGCAACCCAGGTTTCTCTACCAGCCACAGAAAATGTGGCATAGACCAGGCAGAAGACCTGGCTGACGGGTTGAGTTATGCAGAGCAGGCTGTGGTTCCTGGAGTGAGAGGGGCTGCAGCATGAGAGAAGACAATGGGTGGAGAGACAGCCAGAAGGAGGCCATAGACCTAGAAGGAGTGGCCAGGACAAGGCACCCTAGGGTGTGTCTAGACTACACCTCTCTGTCGACAGAGAGATGTAGATTAGGCACACCGAAATTGCTAATGAAGCAGGGATTTAAATATATATCATGCTTCATTAGCATAAACATGGCTGCCGCTTTTTTTTTCTAAACGGAGTTTTTTTGAAAAAAACCCGACAGTCTAGATGCGGATCTGTCGAAAATAAACCCTTTTTCGACAGATCCTGTATTCCTCAAAAAATGAGGTTTACAGGATCTGTCGGAAAAGGGTTTATTTTCTACAGATCCGCGTCTAGACTGCCGTTTTTTTCAAAAAAACTCCATTTCGAAAAAAAGCGGCAGCCATGTTTATGCTAACGAAGCACAGGATATTTAAATCTCTGCTTCATTAGCAGTTTCGATGTGCTTGATTTGCATCCCCTCTGTCGATAGAGGGATGCAGTCTAGACGTAGCCCTAGTGGTGAGTGAATGCTGTCACTGCCTTCAATAGTAATAGAGATGTAGCCTGAACAAAACTACAATCAATTGATTGTATCCTTTTGGTATATATGGTCATACCAATTTTCTTCCACAATTTGATCTGAGGAAGTGGGTCTGGCCCACGAAAGCTCATCACCGAATAAACCATCTTGTTAGTCTTTAAAGTGCTGCATAGTCCTGTCTTTTGTTACTGCCTCCAATGATACTTACATGGCTTCAGACTAGATGTTGGCTGGCAACTCATGTGGCACTTCAAGCAATACTTTGTTTTCCTTGCTCCAGGGGGTAGCCAAGTTAGTCTGTACAGGAAAAACTTAAAACACAACAAATAGTTTGGTAGCACTTTAAAGACTAACAAAACATGTAGATGGTATCATGAGCTTTCGTGGGCACAGCCCACTTCTTCAGATGACCACAGTGTTGGATGTCCAGAAGTAAAATAAATAGGGAACAAGGGGGGGTGAGGGGGCGGGGAGGAAAGAAATGGGAGGGGGGGAACAAAAAGAGATAGTGGGTATTTTCCTTGTTATCATTTCCTTTATGTTCGCTCTTTGATATCTCTGTCTCTGTTTATTTAGGTTTTGTTACTTCTATGCTCAATTTCTTATGTTATTCAAGCATGGAAGAGGGCAGTCAATCCATAGTAGCACTCGCTTATACTGTTCTATCTCAGCTGCCTTTGGAATTCCACGGCTTGCATGGTTTCTAGAACAGTGTTCTGTGTAGTGTTATCTCCATGATCATCACCATTAATATTTGGGTACATATCACAAGATTTAGATTATACAGCACACAGAAAAGCAAGCATATGCCTCTAGCAAATGAACCTCAGAGGGAAACCTAGTCAGTAGTCAGAGTACAAACCCTGTAGTTAATAAAACACCTGGATAAAGAGGTGTGGCTTGCATCCAAGCAAATGTGTCCAGTTTTTTAATCAAACATGTTTAGAAGGTGTGAATTCCAGAAGCAAGAGCCCATTGCTGTGCTGTCCTGAGGATTTATGGTCAGTACAATTAAACTGGTGCCCCTATTTCTGATGGCAGCTGGGTGGCCCTGGATGATTTTTTAAAGATGTGATTTTTATAGTCCTCAGCAACACACTCATGAAATATTTTTTTAAAAACATTTAAACTAAGGTCCTGTTGACTAACATAGTAAATTCAGAAACGGACAGTATATACCTGGGGGTGGTAAATGCCTGTTAAATGGCTTCCTTAACATTTGAGTGTTTCTTTCACGGGTATGATGTTCTGCTAATAGGTCTGGCAGACTTTTTCACTTTTAAGTTAACTAGATCCTCTCCCGAGGAGGCAGAGCCACAGAACAGGGATAGGAAGAGGCAGGTGGGAGGACATTAAGACCCAGTTGTGCTTCAAATTTTCAGATCTCCTATGCAACTGCATATTTTGCATATGGGTAAAGGCAGCTTTGGCTCATTGAATAGAGCATCTACTAGCACTGCTTCTAGTAAGCTTCGTGTTTGGGTCTAATAGCTGAAGTATTTCTGCTGGATATAAATGGCATAATGGGGAACAGAGGGGAGAGAGAGAGAGGGTTTCTGAGGTAAGAGGGTAGGACTTCATGGGTACATAACAGTAACTTGAATTTCCCCTGGAGATTAATTGTGAGTTAGTACAATACCAAAGCAAAGATGTAAAATGCTTCCAACAAGCTGTCTGACTTGGGACACAGGCAGACACTTCCAACTGAAACCTTCAGGTGACTTTGAAGCTGAGTTTTGGATAGATTGTATTAGTTAAATCTTGAGATATAAAGAAGCATAGATGACTGAACTGAGGTCCATAGAGAGAAAGGGCAGAATATCTTGGACAGATGATAGAAGGCTTTTCTGGATATTGCTTCCCTCTGGAAATCCAGGATCAGGGAGGAGTCTAGTCAGACCCCAAAATGAAAAAAGCAGAGCAGTTCTATAGTTACATAAGAAACATTCCTTCTCATGTTTTATTCTTGTTAGACAAGGAAGTATGCTCTGTGTGGCCTGGTGTGCTAAAAAAGCAACTCACTGCAAAATGTGCCTCGGATTTCTAGGCACAAGCCAAACCCTCAGCCCTCTTTGGTCTGCTGAAAAAAAATCTGCAAATGTCAAAAATTATGGGCATGGCTTAAGAAAGTATGAGAGGAGTTGCTGAATACTGTACTAAGCATGCTAATGTGGGAAAGTAACTTACATTAGTAAAAAATTAAAAAGGATAGGCAAGGAATGCTGTGCTGAATTCTATTAACTTTCTGTCAGCAAAAAAAAAAAATGTTTATGTATAGTTCTCAGCAGAGCAGAGCCATCTTCTGACAGTGGGTGGCCTGAATCTCAAACTGTAAAAGGCTCAGAATGGGTTGCTGCGCATTCCAGTATATCCGGCCTCTCTACTACAGATGTTGCCATATGTAAAAGTGCTCTACATTTTCATAACACCCATTAAAGAGCTTGAAACCTGTAAGTACTGTGTTTTTAATCATGATGACAATCCCGTTTAACCACTATTTTTCTCTCATTTTTGGATGACATAACAGACTAGTTTCCATACAGATTGAACCTGTCTAGTCCAGCACCCTCAGAACCTGACTGGTGCTGAACCAGAGAATTTGCCAGACTATGGAAGGTCAATATTGTCTAGCAGTATTACCAATACTTGAACTGCTTACTGTGGACTCTTAAAAGACATATAGGAGTAAATGAGAGCTAAATAAGAGCACAGAACACTGAGAGCCAGAATTGGTGGCTGTAAACAAACTTTATGGAATCGCAGGAAACTTGGCCACACCCATGACAAGTGGGCATCGAGCTAACTAAATTCATGCCAGACCATGGATGTTGCCAGACCAGAGAGTGCTGGATGAGAGAGGTTCAACCTGTAGTAATTGCTGAGGACACTCGTCCTTTCTGCCCTATTTCATGAGAAAGGGGGAAATATGGCCTCAAACACTCCCTGAGAAATGGTAACTGACAGTTTCATATTTGGTAGGAGACTTTCATCTTGTGACAGCTCTGTTGCTAATAATATGAGCAGCTTTCAACAGACTAAAAGTGTCTGAGTAAAGGGGTTTCCATTGGCTTGCAGAGGAGCTGCTGCTTCCTTCTTTCCATGTTTCTTGAGTCATTTGCACAGAGTTTATATCACCCTGCCCCCCACCTGTATGGATTATGTGACACAGTCTTGTAAATAAACAAATCCAAAAACAATGCTCTTAGGCTGTGTCTAGACGACATCCCTCTTTCAACAGAGGGATGTAAATTAGACACTTTGAAAGTGCAAATGAAGGGGGGAGTACAGGATCTTTCGAAAAAGCCCGCAGTTTTACTTTCGAAATGGCACTTGTTCGAAAGAGCGCCATGATGCGATTATGCAAATGAAGTGTGGGATATTTAAATCCCTGCTTCATTTGCACTTTCTAAGTGCCTCATTTACATCCCTCTGCCGACAGAGGGATGTAGTCTAGACGTACCCTTAGAGCAGGGCTTTGCCTGACCCGCCTCCTCCACGAAGGCCTTAATACACCCAGATTGTGACTCATCCAGATCTGAATGTTGTGGATTAGCTTCAGCCTCATGCCTACCCAGTACTGGTCTGAACCCAATAAACTATCATTACAGTAATTTTTGTGTGTGTGTGACATTTCAGCTTTTAGCTACACTAAAATGAATGAACTCAAAATTTAGCATCTGACTTAGAAAAAGACTTTGAAGGTAAATATTAAATTATTTGAAAGCTGCCATCTCAGGGAAATTACATTTTCAAAGGATCTCAGTATCAATGGGAACATAGTTTGAGCCGTACTGAATACCTTGAAAAAGCTATTGGCTTTGAACATTGTTATGTAGAAAACAAAGGGTTTTCAGCTACATCCTGGGACTGATGCTGAAGACAACTTGCTGTGCCTCTGGTAGGAGGGGACAGACTTCTCTGCTCCGCACCTCTGCCTAAATGATGCATTTCCTAACCAAGTCAGCAGCTCTGAGGATCCTTATTGGTTGATTCTCAGCACTTGATAGACAGATGTCCAAGTAAGTGCTCTGGTCAGAGGACAGATCGCCTCAGGAGAAGCTTCCCCCCCAAAAAGTGATTCTTTAGGGAATATATGAGAGGAATAAAATCCAGAATAAAAAGCCTATAAAGCCAACATTTCAGCTTTGTAAACACTGGCCACCCTATGTCCCACAAAAATTGAATTGTAGACATAATGAGCTGTGTTCTTTCCAAAGCTTAGCCAGCACTGCTAAATAGGGTTGAGGCTGATTATCATGTCTAGGTTGTAGATTTTTGATCTATGATGTAGCATAAATACTGTTATAGATACTTTACTTACCTGTATTTATCACTCTGAAAAGATCATCTCTATTAATCACAGATAACAGCATTGCCTATTGTGCCCCTTTCAGTTACAGCACTCTGCCAGAAGAACTGAAGCAAATGCCAAGATGAAGGAAATGTAAGACCGCTGTACAGTCTAATTTCAGAAAACTCTGTGCTCCAGTGTGGTATGGATTCTTTTTGCATTTATTGGCTTTAAAAATGAATCCAAACATATCTGAATTGTGGCTCAAGATACAAACACTGGGGACTGGGCCTGTCTGTAGCAGCCATCACAAAGTATTTCAGGCATCTAATTTGTGACTCTATGTCTTTGGGACTCCAAGCAGAGATGAGCTACTGAATGTCACTGGGGCTATACTGCAGAGAACTTTTAAAAAATGTGTGGAAGGGGCAATATTTTCAGATTTAAGCATCTAAGATTAAGCAGCTGAGCGAGTAATCCCATTTTCAAAGGTGATGAATGCCCACAACTCCTGATTACTTTTTCTCAAATTCTAAGCACACCAATATCTTGGAGAGTTTGAAATCTGAATCCAGATTTTGCAACTTGAGCTCATCTTTTCTTAAGCGTCTATACAAAGAAGTTTGTAAAATGTTTAGATCTCATTTGTCATTTAGATCTCTATTTGTCAGTGTAAAAAACACCGATTATTTTGCTATTAAATGTATGGGTTACTCATATACAAGAGTCTGGACTTCATGCTCTAATGGTCCTTTGTCTTAAACTATGTATTAAGCTCTGTGTATCTATAAAAAGGCGACAACATCAAACCATACAAGATAACAATGCACAGTAGCAGTGTCCATACTTAATACATCACAAGCTGGTGTGCTATACACTTACAGCCTGGCTTGCCAGTCACAGTCACTAAATCTCCATGTAGACAAGAGATTTATTTTTTATTTATTTAAAAAAAAATCACCGGTAAAACTAACAAGATGTCTGCCTTACCATTGCATTGTGTTTGTCATTTCTCTTCTCACCTTTATTTGAATGCTGTGTGCTCTTCAGGGCTGCAGCCTGATCTTCATACACATCGGTAACGGTCTAACACACAACAAAGAATGTATGACGTTTGATGTAGGGAATATCTTTTTGTTCTGTTTGCACAGCACCTAGCCCAGTGGGGTCCTGTCTATGATGGGGACTCATGGATGCTGCTGCAATAAAATAATATTAACATGAAATAATATTGATGTTATACAAATGTATTAATTATAATTAGTAGCTGCTTTCAGTGCGTTGGTAGCTATAAGACAATTGAAATGTTTCCTGCAGAATTTGCCTGTTAAATGGGTAACTTATATAGGGAATTCTATTCACCAGAAAGGGATAAAACTATGTGAACAAGACAAAACATTTCAAATATTTTTTCTAAGAAGAAACTGATTAATTTAGATCAGCCTGGTACCTGAATACTAAAAGTGTTTGTTGTAAAAACACTTGAGACAGACAGCACATTTTTAGAGTGTGGGTGTTTAATTTTTCTGTGTCTGAAGAGAAAAAAGGTTTACATTAGGTAGCTGTCTTTTTCCTATATTTATTTTTAAATCAGCTGGGTTTTGACAGAAAACAATAGTCTCATTTTTCTGACCCTGTATGTACTTACACTCTTACTTCACAAAGGTTCCTATGTGGAGAGGTTTATAGTTCTAGTGCTAACAGCAAAATCAGAGTTTGTAGCATGAGGCAGCTCTGTATAGTGCAGCAATTGTGTAGGAACCAACAATAAGATTAGTCATTTTTATTTCAATGAGGTTTACCTAGTTATATTGACAAATTCACTACGTTTTTCAGGAAAGCCTTATCCTTATATGCACTAGTCTACTCATTTTAAGAGTTAAAACCCAGTAATAGGCTCCTGATCACAGTGAAGCCAAGAAGCCAAACATATTTCTAGCCTATGAAATCTGCTATGAAATTATAGTAGCAATACATTTAGTTTATTGTCTCTGTATGAACACTGCATGATTGGGGAGCTGTGGGTTATGGGGGAGTAATGAGTTAAAGGAAGGGGGTAACAAGGCAACCACTTCTCACATTTGTAATGCTGTCCAGAGTTGGTGCTGCTCAGAGTGAGAGGCAGTGCACCAAAGAGAGGAAACGGCAGCATGGATCTTCAGTGAATCAGTCATGCTACTAGGGAAGGAAAGCATATGGGAAAATGAAGGCGAGCTGAACACCTCGCCATCCAAGATGAACTGCCTAGATCTGTGGGGCATTTTCCCCACTGGTTTTTGGGCACTCACATCACTTGCTCCTCTCAGGATCTCCACATGCCTACTTTAGCAAAAGAATGATGTGTTGCGAGCCCTGCAGGTTTACAACTATTTGTAGTTTTCTGGCATGCTCTTCCACCACAAAATATTTTCTTCGCAGGAGGAGAAAATTACTGTTTGGAAAAGAGGCCACTCCCCTTCCCAAATGAAAAGGAAATCTGAGGACAAAGAATTCAGAGCTACTTCTTAAATCCATCTGTCCAAAGAAGTGCATGCTTTCTGATATTCACTTTATGCTTTGTCAACTGGATTTTCTCAGCTGATAAAATTTCATGTTCTTTCTGGTGTGTCTGAAAATACATCTGCAACCTACACCTGATGATCACACTTGTTTAGTCTTCATGAAAATGACAATTTAAGGCAAATTATAGGAAGGTAAGAATGATCATACTAAGGCAGGTGCAGTGATACATCTAGCCCAGTATCCTGTCTCCTGGCAGAGGCCAGTATTGGATACTTTAGAGGGAATGAATAGAACAGGGTAATTTAGCGAGTGATCCTTCCCCTGTCATCCAGTCCCAGCTTCTGGCAGTCAGAGAGTTAGGGACACCCAGAGTACAGGATTCCTACCCATCTTGGCCCACTGATGAGCATATCCTCCATGAAATCTAATTTTTTTTTAACCCAGTTATACTTTGGCTTTTACAACATTCCCAGGTTTACTGTGCATTGTAAGAAGAAGTATTTCCTATGTATGTTTTCCACCTACTGCCTATTAATTTTATTGGGTGGCCTCTAGTTTGTATGTTTTATGAATGAGTAAATAACACTTCCGTATACATTTTCTCTACATCATTCATGATTTTATAGACCTCCATCATAATACCCACCCTGAGTTGTCCCCCAAGCTGAACAGCTCCAGTCTATTTCATCTCTCCTGATATACTAAAGCTGTTCCATTCCCCTAATCATTTTTGTTGCCCTTCTCTGTACTTTCCAGTTCTAATATTGTTTTAGAGATCTGGCAACCAAAACTGCAGGCACAATTCAAGGTGCTGGTATTCCCTAGATTTCTATGGTGTCATATTTTCTGTCTTATTATCTATCCCTTTCCTAATCAGTCCTAACATTTTGCTTTTGAGTACTGCTGCACACTAAGCAGGCATTTTCAGAGAAACATAGGACCAAGCATTAATGTATTACTACCTGATATTTTTTTAACAAGGTAACCGATTGCGGTCTGGCTAGGCCCGAATGGACCAGGTCTCACTCACATTTGAAGTCAATACAAATTTTGCCATTTGACTGCACTGGGAGCAGGCACTATAAGGAGAAAACCCACAATAGCATAATCATTGCATTATTCTGCTAATGGAATCACTAATTGTACATGTTACCATGAGTAAACTTTATCTTTTTAGATATAATATAGTTGGTTAAATAATATATCATCCCATTGGCAATAAATCTTGGCTGAGACTGAAGGCTAGTAGTGCTGCTTAAGCTTAAGTGGTTCTTAATAATTAGAGAAGATTCATAAGTTTATATATGATGTTACAACTAATTTTCATTCTGGGTGGCATAATAGGTAGCATTTCAAATGATCAAGTCTTTTTCTCTCCCTGTAAAACTTCTCTTTACAACATATTTGGAACACAATAGTAAGATGGATATTAATTGAGACGTTAAGTAGCACTTACATTGGGTCCTTTAAAAGTGCTCAATAAATCAGTTTGATTTAGAAACTTTTACTTTGGAATAAATGACACCTCTGATCAATTGGTTTCCAAACAATCCAGAGCTTTGGAAAGGGATTACACGTTAGATCCGAGAAAAGCATTCTGGATTGTCAAGACTAGTAAACAGCTAGTTGAAAAAACAACTATATGACAATTTGAGGGACGTTGCAGAATGTAGGTTGAAGTCTGCCGATAGCTTGTGAGACTTGATGCTCAGGGGAACGGTAATAGGATGAAGTGTATTTCAACTACAGGTAAGTGGGTTGAGTCTATGTCTGCTCAATAGAGACTGAAACTCATTACAGTGATGTCTGATCATTGGCCTATGGGAAATGAATCATCAACGTCAGTGCCGTTTCTAGATGATGGCGGTTTACAAGACAATTGGGCCTACTAGTTAGCAGTCTCAGAAGAGGGCCCAGGACTGAATACAGTTGTGGCAAAGCTGAAACATGTTTCTTAGGCAGAGTGGGGAAACTTAATCTGCCAGTGGTTGAACCATAAAGCAAAGATTTAGGATGCCTTTGTTGTAACAAAAAATCAGTTTAAACAAATATGTCCGGAGTCATTGTCTAGATGATGGTGGTTGTGGTCCTGGAGGTGGCTGGCATGTCCCTGCAGCCCCTGGGAGGGTCAGCACGGGGGTCTCCATGAGCTGTCCTTGCCTGCAGACGCTGCTCCTGCGGCTCCCATTGATCAGTGTTGGAGAACTGTGGCCAGTGGAGGCTGTGGGGTCGGGCTGCCTAGATATCATTGTGTTAGGTATATTGGAAATACCTTAGCAAGACAGATTAGATGTTGTGTGTTCTGCCACCATAAGACTGACAATGTTTAGTTAAGTATTGCTTAAGATGACTGGGTGAAAATCAGGGAGATCACGATTTTCAGGGCTTATTCTAGTGTCCCTGTCCGTCTTTACTATAAACCCCTTTCTTCTGCTCCCCAAGCCCTCTTATGCATACCTCCCACACAAGCCACCCACACCATTGCCTTTACATCAGCACACTCTCCTACCACTATGGTTGTCCTCGTTATTAAGCCACCCTGCTAATGCAGCTGCAGTTTTCATAACTGTGACTGGAGAGAAGAAGGAGGGATGGGGCAGAAGAGGGGATGATCCTCAATCCTGAAGTCTCCTGATTTCCATGGGAGTTTGTCTGAATGTGGACTACAGGCCCGGGCCCAGGGTAGACTGGTGACATTGCTTTTTTTTCATAAAAATAATTTGTAAACATTACATCACTGGTCATGGTGAATAGAAGGACATATTGTAAATATGTAAAATAATGCATTAGTGCATTAACATAAATAACACTAAAATCGCAAAGCTTTGTAGCACGACATTGCTAATGGAATAATGTGCAGTTTGTTGATTCGTGGAGTAGGCACCAATCGTAAATATCGTGCATCAGTGCAACTGCTAAGAGCACCAGCTAACAATAAGCTTATTTAAACTTTCCTTTAAGGGCAGGATTAATTGATCTTTGAGATGTGTTACTTGATTCCTGCAGTAACTGACATTACTTCCCATTTGTCCCTTGCATTTCAGGAACAGCACAGAGGCTTCTACATTTTATAATTTAAATCAGTCTCATGATGGCAAAGGGCTGCCAGATTATCCATAGTATTTACTCACAAAACAGGACCAGAGCACACTTTAATCAACCCTCCTCAATCCAGCATGATAGGACCATCTCTAGAGATGAGCATAGAATAGTCTCTATGCATGTTTTGTTCATGGGTTCTTTATGGAGGCTACCAATAAGGGTGCCAATTAATGGCAATTTTGATTTAAATTGATATGGACACATTACTCTAATAACTTGGTCTTGAGGCTCCATTCATTTTACTTAGGCCACAGACCATGACATACAGAAAATGATGGTAGTTTTCAATTTCTTCCAATGTGGGCTGGACTTGAACATAGTACAGATGAAAAAAGCACAGTGCCTCTCACAGTTACTGCTGGGGTGGTATATCTCCAAATGTGCACTTATACCTAAAGGTCTTGATGCAGCAAAAAACTTGATGGAAGAATACTTATATGTTCAGCTGTGCCTCTTGGCCCCAATTCAGCAAGGTAGTTCAGCATGCTCCTGTCCTGAAATCAGTATTGCTCACACTTGTAAAGTTAGTCACCTTATTGAATCAAGGCCAGAAACACAATTGTTCACAAGTCCTCTTCCATTAAATAGAGATCTTTCAGGCTATCAGGTCAATGGGTACCACTACAGATCTGATGACGGAATCTTTTCCTTACATTAAGCACATGTGGATATAGTGAAAATAAAATGTAAGAGCCAGAATGTACCCTGCGGCCTTGTGAATTTGGTCCAGATTTTCTTATTAACAAATGAAAGTGCTCTAAAGCCAAGTTACATAGATGACTTGCAAAATGAAAGGTCTTGACTGCTGATATTGTTGTTGCCAGATAGAACAAATTGGCCCTGAAGGAAGGGAAATCTCTAATTCCTCCACATGTTGAATTTGTTTACGGTTCACTTGACATGAAATATTTTTCCCCTCTGGAAACGAGTTCTTAAACCAGAAGCAAATTTTGATATTAAAAAAAACTGGCCTGTAAAAATAACACTACAAATTAACAGGAATGAACACTTTCACACAGGAAAAAATGATTCATTAACTGCTCTTTCACTGTTGGAAAATAATGCATTTTTGGCTCGTCCTCAGAGTCCAAGGATACTTATAATACAAGCAACGTTTAGAAAAACTTCATTACATAGAGAAAATTCCAGGCTTCAATTTTTCTTCTTGAGAGAGTTCAGTAGTTGCTTTATTTTGTGTGTGTGTGTGTGTGTGTGTGTGTGTGTGTGTGTGTGTTTATACACAAAATTAGGTTCTAGCAAAGGGAAAGTGCATTTATGCAAAAGCAATTCATCAACCACTCCTGTGCTCAGAATTCACTGAGGTAATTTAGATACTTTAATGGCATGGTAGTTTAGGTAGATATGCAATAAATGTTTTCCCCCAACCCCGACAAACAGCTAGAGTAATGGAAAATGTGTGCTTTAAATGAATCTTTTGAGTAAAGTAATTCTTGTTTTAATTATTTAGCAGTTACCAAATATGAAATAAAATTACATAGCAAACTTCCTTAGTATAGTGTCTCACATTGTGGGAATACTCTTATATTCAATAGAGTTTTCATATTGGCTGTAATTAAAAGGCTAACATCATACCGTAAGCCTCAATAATCTGTTTCTCATAATTTTAAATGTGGAGCAAGCTCCTACCCCTCTGAGAAGACCTCTGGATCCATTATTTGTGATTTTTTTTAGGTGGCCTTGACCTAAATGATGTCAGGCATATATTATATCTGCACTATAATTTACTATTGACATCATGGATTAAATTTGTTGTTTCAGCTAATGCAACCGAGCAAGCAAAGGTAGATTGTGAAACAAAGCCAAGTACTGAAATACGACGGTTGTCAAGTATAAATTTACAAAAGATATTCAGACTGAGTGCAGAAGACAAAAATAAATGGACAGAGAAGCTGTTTTTGACAGACTGCAAGGGGATACAGACTTAAACTTGAACACTGTAAATCCAAATGTCACAAAATGCTGCTACAGAGTGTGAGACATGTCTATTTCTCAGGAATATAAATGGTGATATGAAACCAAACTTTCAAGATGCTGTGCATTTTTGAAAACTATATCTCTACTGCCTGATAACAAACGTGACAATCTTTTTTTTCTGTTATCTTTAAAAGCATGAAAATGCATACTTTCAGTCCAATCGCCAACAAATTAGCAATATTTTAGACAGCTGTATGAGAAAATTAGCAAAATATCAGTTCTATGGTGTTTTCTATTAAACAGAAAAATAAATGGATGGTTACTCAAAATTTAGTGTGTTACATGTGTTTAATTAATTGTGGTTTTTTTTATGCGCAGAACACAAAAGTTAGTATTTACTTATCTATTTTATGACCATTTTATGATGGGGCTATCCAAATGTACATTTTTTACTATTGCACATTTTATTTTATCACATAACTTATAATGTGTCCTTTTGAAATGGATTTACTGCAGTTCCATGCATGTTAGTATCTTGCTGTCTATTGACAGGACTCAATAAAATATGACATCCAAAAATTATGGGTGTGCAGAAATGCTTCTGCATGTCTGTTGCTATATCCTATGAAACATTCTGCAAATACTTTCTTTATTCCAGATACTACAATCATAAAGAGAATAACCAAGGCAATAAACACAGGAAGAGAACATTCGCCAAAGCTTGTAGCTCAGAGCTTTCCAGAATGTGCTTTCTCTTCTCGTTACAGTTTGGGAATAAATCTAACATGAGGAAATTAAAATACTGGTTCCATGACCTAAATAAATTGTCAGCATAGATTTAAAAGGCACATGTTGTAGAGTAGTCACAAGATCATCAATGAAACAACTGTGAACTCTATCAAAATATAGAGCATTGGTCTTTTGGGAACTGTGGAAGGAATGGCACCTTTTTGTGAGAGATGTAGAATAACTAAAGTGGCCTGCATATTTCAGAATTTTCTGATCTTACTGATGTGATGACTCCTTTTGGCAATAAAAGGAGAGGATCTTAAATAATGTGTAGAAAAGATTCTTAATCTCTAAGGGCACGTCTACACAGCAGGACAAAAGTTGAATTAAGATATGCAACTTCAGCTACGTCAGTTGCATAGCTGAAGCCAAAATAGCTTAATTTAGCGTTTGGCGCTGTCTACACAGCAGGAAGTTGAAGGAAGAACACACTTCCTTCAACTTCCATTACTTCTCATGAAATGAGGGTTAAAGGAGTCAGAGTAAGAATTCCTCCATCTCAACATTATTTCAAAATAATGGCTTGCTCGGTAGATGCACATTTTGTTATTTTGAAATAACATTAGTTATTCCGAAATAACGCTGCTATGTAGACGTACCCTTTAAAAGGGCCTTGGTTTTCACTTCTTCTGCACCCAAAACTCCCACTGACTATACATAAATACAGAGTGCAGTAGCAAGGCTTTGACACATGATGAAATGCAAAGTTAAAACGGACACCCTTTAGCTCTTCCCATTGTGTCAAAGACCTTGCAAGCAATGATCAATGTAGTCCTGCTCCAGATAAGTTTTGTGCACGATTGACTGCGAACACCTCTTGGGAGCAGCTTTTATATGGTGTGCTTTAATACCTAAGGACAGCAGCATGAGTTTAAGATTAATTCCAAATGGAGTGTCAGGAGTTTTGGGATCAAGCATTAAATGTTAATTGTAGCACTTTCTGGAGCTAAATGATTTATATCATCTGAGAACGTGCTAGTCTTTAAGACCTGTTATACAAGACAAAATTAGATAGTGATATTTAAATCGGCAATGTTGTATTCATATTTATGGCTTCATTCAGCCTATAGATTGATTTTCTTTAATCTCCCCCATACGGTAAATCTTTTACATTGACATACCTGAAGAGTGGATATGTTCAGTCAGTATACCCGCTAATTAATATAACATCATTATTTTGTAAGACTTGTGTCAAAGTAAATGATGACTACAGAAGGGTTATTATGATCCATAACATCTTTAACGGTTATATCTTGCTTTGGTAAATGTTGTATGGGAGTGCAAAATACCAAAACTGTGGGGATGATGAGGAAAAAAGAATGGTGTATTACTTTTTCTAAGGTGAGCAAAGGTTATCCCCATTTATACATCTGGTGTAAATGTAAAATAAATGAGTTCCATCTTTAATTTACCTTTTCTACCTCCACGACATTCCTAGGTGTTAGAAAAGGATTGTGTCGAGATGCATTCACTAGACAAAAAGTGCTTCTTATTATTAATGGCTGGAGGAGCCCTCTGTGTAATCAAAAGGCACAGCTGCAGTGATATACGGCCAGTGACAAACCCAGAGATCTTTCCTTCTCAGTGCTACAAGCCTACCAGCTTACAGCAAGGAACTTCCACTGCTGTATATCTGCAAGATAAATAGCAAAAGATATGAATATATGTGGTGCTTACAGTCTTGAGAAGCATTGTTATATCCCTCACATAAAATCATTCTAAATATGACTCGGGTGCATTTTTCACAATTTCAGTGTTATCCTGGCTGTGTGTGAATAGAAATAGTTTCTCAGAAGAGATTTAAAGCCCTTTCTCTTATTCTGCTGCTTTCTGCAGCCTGATGTGGGAACCAGTGCCTCTGCAACCGATGGTGTCAGCAGAGCAGCTTTCATAAGATTCACAACCCCCTTTTACAGTGACAAGCAGCAGGGAACTTATCAATGATAGAAATCATCTACGCACACACCAGAAATCATTTGTATTTGTGTTGCTCAGCTGCGTCTCTTTCAAGCTTAATAGCAAGAGATTGCCAATGAAAGCCCAGGCTAAAAATAATGTTTGATGTGTTCTTATGCCTATCAAGTCCTTCATTGCTTCTAGGATGGCTGAAAAATTAAAAGAAGTAAAGTTCTAAATGGGAAAGAGTGGCCCTTTCATCAGATCAATGGCAGAAACATGTCCACACACACATAGGAAGTCAATGCAGCTCTGTGACCTTTCCATGAACTTTCGAGGAGATGGAAAGATCATTCAGGGAGGCAAAGGTCAGCATTCATGCTGGTCACAAACAAAAATCAGATTTAATCAGGCACGGAAAGATAGTTACTAGGTCCTCTGCTTACTTGAACAAAATACTATTTGTGTATTTTTGTGCACCACTGCAAAACAAACTAGTTTAGTGTTTTCCGTGTTAGTGTAGCACATCTCTGCTATAGTGAATTCGCTTCTTGGAGAGTATTCTAATTGATCATATGTAATGTATCTTCCAAGGGGAAAAAAGGTTTCAGTAATGTGATGAAAGTGGCACACGATGAAAAAAGTCTGGAATTCAAAGTAAACAGAGATACACTCCTTTGCTTGTCCTATGAAGGAAAAGATATTGCAAGAGATGGAGATCAATATATGGAGTTATGTGCTACAATACTCATGAACAAAAGCATGACTTAAGCATAAAGTGACCATAAAAAAAACCATTACTCTAGTATTTGGAATTAACTTTAATGGTTTATAAAGACAATGGAGTCTTTGTTTAAATAACAAAGAAAATTGAAATGAAATAATCTTGTTTTTGATAGGTCATAAGTGAAAACAAATAAGATGTTCTCAGTCTTCTGTGGTCGATAATGGACCACATTTGTCCACATAACTCCACCCTATATGATACATGGTGAACTCTTCTTGAGACTCATCCAGCATTGGACAAGTAGATGAAATCAGGACCAAAGTGCACTCAATAAAGACGTGTGGGATGCTTATATAATACCACCACATACCACAGCATGTACATTCATTTTGCTAAAGGCCAAATAAAAAGCAATAACTACTTATTTAGCACTAGAAGATTTACCTGGCATTGACTGCATCCTTAATTCAAGTATTTTTTTTAAATATAATGAAAAGTACATGCTTTATTTAAATCATTGCTGTAGGTTGGGGTTGGGCATGAGGGGTTCAGTATGCAGGCTGCCCTGGGAAAAGAGGACTGCTTCTGACCTTGCTCACTGCAGCAGCTTGGAGCCATTGAGAAGCAGCACTCCATGGCCACTGCAGCTCCAGCGGTCACAGTCAGGGGAGGGTTGCATGTCCCCTCGTTGGGGCAAGTCCAGGTTCGTCTGCCCCCTGCACCTTCCAGTCAGAGTGAGGAATGCAGCAAACTGCATTTTCTCCTGACTCCCTGATGAAGGGGAGCAGCCAGCAAGGTCCCTGTACGAATCAGGAGGGAGCTCCCTCTGCCCTCCCAACAGGTGCTTAGGGGATGGAAGTCTCTTCAGGGCTGGGGCAGTGCTGGAGGATGGCACCCCCAGCCAACCCGTTTCACCTTCCTAGTGATTCTATCTCTTTTCTGTATGCTTTTATGAGATGCAATCACGTCTCAGGCACATCCCATTTTCCTGGTACAACCAAACCCTTACCTTGCTTTCAGTTTTGTTAAAAGAAAGCTAGCTCTCTGGCCAGTGATACATAAACGGTTAGACTCAATTACAATAATGGTCTCTTCTGGTCTTAAATCAATGAATCTAAAAAAGGAAAATCAGCCATAACGTGACCTAGTAGAGGCTCATTAAATAAAGGGGAGGTGGGAAGGAATGAAGCTGGTTACACATTATTCTGCCTTTGCAGCTAAAAAACTGTGTGCATATTTAGAGAAAAATCACTTGTGAAACAGGTGAAGCAGGGGGAAGGAAGGTAGATTTAAAAAAAAAAACAATATTTTCTTACCATTGTTCTTTCTCCTCATCCATTCCACACAATGAGCCTAGGGACAGATTTTTGACATGTGCCATGAACTTCCAGCTTGGCATCGTTGTGAGGTGGTATATGGCTATGGAATCACCAAAAAAGGTCCAAGCAGCCAACCAGAATGCAACTTCAGACAATCAGTATCCCCAGCCATATGCTGGTAACTTCTGAGCACTCACAATAGGTACTTATAAAGTCTTAAATAAGCTTGGCAAATACCATCTGCGTCCTCTATAATATTTTGACCCCTAAAGCACAAACAGCTGCTAAATGAAAACATCTGTTGCAGAATTGCAGGGTTCTTTGGGCACGTCTACACAGCAGGGCTACACTCAAAATAAGATACGGAATTTGAGCTATACTAATTGCGTAGCTTAAGTCAAAATTGGACATTAGGAAAACGTTCCTAACTGTCAGGGTAGTCAAACACTGGAAATAAATTGCCCAGGGAGGTTGTGGAATCCCCATCTCTGGAGATATTTAAGAGTAGGTTAGATAAATGTCTATCAGGGATGGTCTAGACAGTATCTGGTCCTGCCATGGGGGCAGGGAACTGGACTCGATGACCTCTCGAGGTCCCTTCCAGTCCTAGTATTCTATGATTCTATGATTCTATGAAAATAGCTTATTTTAACTTTTGGTGCTGTCTACACAGCAGTTATTTCCTGCAACTTCCCTTATTCCTCATGCCATGAGAATTACAGGAGTTGGAGTAATCAGTTCACCAGCTCAACATTATTTCGACATTATGTCAAAATAACTGCTTGTGTGTAAACACAAACTGACATTATTCTGGAAATAACGTTGCTGTATAGACAGCCTTTGTGACCAGCGGAAGGATCAGAGGAATTGAAGAGCACAGAGAGCTGGTTTCAGTGATTATGCTGATTTATTCTGATCCTGTTTCCTTTAGGGAGTCAGTTGCCTTGTCCATAATAACTGCATAGCCTTTACACGTAATTAATACAGCCTGTGTGGGGATGGAATGGGAGTGTGTATGCATGGCTGTGTGTACATACTTGTATATCTGTGCATGCACCATAACCCCCATGTGCAATCAGACGATTTGCAGATTCGTATTGTGAGCTCTTTGATTCTAAGATTCTAGCACAATAAGGCCTCTAGGCACTAGTGTAATAATACTACTACTTAATAATCAGTTTTCTCTGTCCCCCCAAAAGTCTTTTTTAAAGGAGTTTCCAAATTTCAATCCTTGCAAGAGATTTTTAAAGGAAGCCATTTTCTCTGAGCTCCCCTTTGTTGTTAGGCTGGTCAGTGCTTATGATTGAGGTGGCCAGATCCTCATCAGTGATGACAGCCAGAAGAGGTCACCCGAGGATGATATCAGTGCTCACTCCACAGGAATCGAATATCTTCATGCACGAACCCACGTAGCTGACAAAGAGGAAACAGGGGCCTCAAATCCTCCGACTGCCTGTCACATTGGGTCATCTCCCAAATTTCAGCTTCCATATTGAAACTTTCAAGAGGCTTTGGCTCAGGTCTTAAATTATTACATCTTCCCTCTCAATAACTTAAAAAAACCCAAGGGAGCTTTAAAAACCTAAGGAAAATTATTACCAAATGTATCTTCTGAGATCTTAAAGAAGTTTATAGTGGACACCAAGAGAGACCAACATGAAAGATCAACTGGTTTAAAAAATGGAAAACACTGTGGTTTTGTATATTGTCAAATTTCATATTTTTTGGCTTTTATGTTAGGTATCTACCTGAAGTGCTGCTCATACAAAATCCTAATTCAAGACTTGGAATGAACCAGTGTTTGTTTATGAACTGTTTTTACATTTATTTATCTCAGACACATCAGTACTTAGAGTGCACTTTCTAATTTTTTGCAGTTCCATTGACTTAATGTAGACATGACAGTTTATACAAGCTCAGGATCTGCCCCTTTGTTTTTAAATTGGAAAAGTCAAGAGCTTGCTACTGGCAAGTAAAACTTCCAAAAGGAATTCCTTATGATGCAATCAGTCCTTGAAATTCAAGCTCCTTCACATCTGCAATCCCTATGTGACCTGATAGAGTCCTCACAAATAAATAATAATCATAGTTTCTATATGAGAGGGGTAGGATGGAAAAAAATATTAGCAACATGATACTTACCAGATTCTGGACCAAGTCATCACACATTTGAGTTCCTGTTAGACATAAATCCATTATCTTCAAAACTGCACTGCTCACATGATATTCTTATTAAGCAGCTGCAGATGATAAGAGCTACTCTACTTAATTTACTTTGATGTATCTGTGAGATAGGATTAACCAGATGATAGGTTGTTTTTTGTTGGTTTTTTTTACTGGGGTTTTGGTTGGTTGGTTTTTGTGTCCCTACAGAAGATCTTGTGAATTGCAGATACCCATTAGATATTTGATTCCCACATGAACAGACTGTTCGTATTGCACCTGAAATATACTTAGGCCTTTAATTCTCAGATTTAGAAATAACAAACATTCCTCACACACATAGCAAATACTGCATCCACTAAAATCGGCAGGAGTAAAAAAGCACCGTAATTAGACAGTTTGAGTATTTGACAATGCATCTGATTTACAAACTACTATTCTTATCTCTTTTTTGAATCATCTTTCTTCTGAGTCAAAGTATGCAATGTTTTAAAACCTGTTGCTTTTGAAACATGTTTTCGATAAACAGAACCAGTTTTCTTGCAGTGTTCCAGGAAGAGAAGAAAACCTATTTATATTTGTTCACAACATTATCTCTATCTTCTAGAACACTAGATTGTTTCAGCAGCTTCTTACAAGAGACAGTTCTGCTAAGGGAGGAACTACAAGATGACATCTTTGACCATTAGTTTTCTGCGTCACTTGTTATTCACAGTGCAAAGTTAATGACTATGAAAAAAAGCTACTATACAAGTCTAAATAGTTCTAACAAGACAGTATTTAGTACATCTGAATGGTCCAGAAAATAAATGAATAACATTTTAAACTACTATGATAACACAGGGCAAAGAAGTTTGGTGTTTAGATTTATTACTGCTTCCTCAGCTCAAATTGTTGACTAATGAAAGATCATTTTATAGAACCATGTTTAAATATATTGCTTTTCTTATGTTCAAGATTTTTTCTTTCTTCAAATAAAACACTTCACTGGTGTAAGATTAAGAAGGTAGATAAAATCAAGGTCAACATTTTATTAAAGTTTGTTTTAACCCGTTCCCTATTTAAGTGCATCTGGTCTGAGATCCCCTGTCTGCATTCCCTGGATGTTTAGTGGCAATATTTCAGAGCATTTAGCTTTTATGGATTCTACAAGAACAATATAACATGATACTGACAATAATAAACAGATACCAAGTTGTTTCTTTTTGGAAACAATTGCAGTCATATAACCCTTGGTGGCCTCTTTTATATGAACTTTTATTTTTCTTTGTAGAATGGCTAACATGGGAACTATCAACCATCCAATAGCACAGCTTGTATTTGTTCAGGAAATGGTTAAGTTACAGCAGGTCACCCCTGTTACTTCATGGAAATGCTTTGATTTGTCTTCCATACAAAAACATTTAGAGTCATTTGTTTTACTAACAACTCCCATCAGAGCAGAACCTCAATACTATCTTTTTTTTTAAACTAACTTGACTTTGTCAAGAGGGCTATTTCCTTTTTGAGAAGAGCTCAAGTTTTATAAAATCTGGACATAAAGGACTTAAAAGAAGAAACTTTAGAAAATGTTATTTACTTGGAGTTGGGGGGGGCGGGTTGTTTTCTTTTTGCCTTTTTTTTTTTTTTTTTGGCCGTTTAAAGTACAAGTTCGCCAACAGAGCTTCAAGAGATATACATATAATATCATGTATGATATATAATGTAAAATCTAATCAACTCATGTATGTAACACAAGACCACTGGGGAAAATAGCAGCCTTGCTTCCCTATTGCAATCAGAAAGTTTATAGTTACTAATGTCATGTCATTCATATAGTAACATTATCACACTGAAAAATTTCTTCCATGTTCAAAGAGTCCACCAATTTGAAAAACATTCCTTATACTTTTTTTAAAAAGGGAATAATCTCTGTCAAATTTGAGGAACAGTTTTTAAATGCAATCGCTTTAATATAAGATATTGAAAGTTAGATTTGAGATAAGAAACTTTATTCCCACCAGTAGCATAGTTGCCTTAATTTTAGTCACTGCTTAAGAATGGGCCACATGAATGTAAAGCATTTTACTGATGGATGGTAAGATTTGGGTCAGCCATGGAGAGAAAAAATAGCTCCTCATATCTATATCTCTGTTGTTAGGGGTGCTATGGTCCAGCACATTTTCCACTGTAGTTCAATGTTGAGAGAGCTACTTCAGTCTCAGGGTGCAAGAAGGTTTAAAATGCTTCCTGGACTCAAAATAGAGAAAAGGAAAAGCCACCTCTTTGTTACAATTTCAAAGCACTCCACGCTCACCACAAATAGCTTGCAAATACTAAAGCTAAGAACACCAGCCTGTTTCAAGTCATTAACCTTTTAGGATCCAATCAAAGCAGTGTAGTGTGACACTTTGTTAATGAATGCTTTAATGTGGCATCTAAAAGTTAACAAACATGGAAAGTGGCCATGATTCATCACATTTAATATTGCATCAAACTTTTCAAGATGGATGCTTTTTTAAAATATCCAAGTAAAACAGAAGTTCAGCAAGGTGCCTTTAAATGAAATTCAACTTACTATTATTAAGACTTCTTGGAGTTTCAGAAAACCAAAGTCAGAAAAATAAATGAAAATGAAACAGTTGTGTGACCTTCTAAATAGCATAGGAACATATTTTATGGAATCTCTTTGGAAGAGTGAAGGAAGTTGTCCTTGCACATACATTTGCAGTTTAGGTCACACATTGTCTGCAGTCATTGCTAAGAGGCAAAAGACCCTATTGTAAAACAGCTGGGCTTCTTGGCTTGGGGCAAAGGCAAATTCCACAGTCAAAAACCTAATTAGACATTTCTAAAATTCACAACACTCTTTCACTCTATCTCTTCCTCCGCGCCCCCGCCACATACACACACTTTTGTATCATTCCTTCACACCCAAACAAATGAACATTTGTATTGCCTGTTCACTAGAGAAGTTGCCTTTATATATAAATACAATCTATGGAGCAAATGCCATACTAATGGAAATAGGAACAACTTCACGGAAGTTAGTGGAGTTATGCTATGGTTAAATTTGGCTCTATGAGTTCTTTCGACCACTAACTAAAGCTAACTTTCTGCCTTCTAGCAGTTATCCAGAAATATAGGCTATAGATGTCTCTGATCATACCTCTTCTCTCTGCTGTCCCTTTCCCCAGTATCCAGTCCAATCAGAGAGGACACCAATTGGATCTCCCTCTTTCCCAATTATACGCACACACAGAGAACTAGCTAAATTAGAGTCATGAAGCTTCTATAAACTATGGTTTCCCATTTTTTCCTTCCACACACTGACCACAGTCAGCCTATAAAGATAGGCCTTTTGTAAGCCAGGCTGAGAGAAAAATTGTGACAATTTTTCCAGTCTGAGTACTTTACTGGACTGAGATTTTCAGAAGCCCCGTGTGAAATAAAATATATGGGAATTTTGACTGATTTTGGTAAACTACAAATCATATTTAGGCTGTGAGGAGATTAGAAATGCCCATGAAAAGGATCTCAGAAGGCTTTTGTCATAGCTGAGAGTGGAGGGAGAGCGAGAGACATAACTGCAATACTTAACAATAGTAGGAAAGAGAGAAGTTCAGTAGCTAGATGAGGTTAGATATGTTTGTTTTCTATGGAGGAGAAAGGTAGTTCATTTCTCAAGATTTATGGGGCAGACGGTCACCCCAAGTAGGTGCAGGCTTGTATAGCCATTTGTTTGTAGAGGGGGTATAGACAGAGCAGAATCCCAGCAAAAATGACAAGGCACTTGGTGACTTTGCACATACACAAACAAGCCCCCCCAGCCTGGTCTGAGAAAGATAAATCTTGGGGTCCTTCACCGAGTATCCCAAGCAGTAGCATCCATAGAACATCCTGAGTGGGATAAATTTATTATTCACTGGACATTAAACATATAGGCTACGTCTACATTGCGCAGTCTTGTGCAAGAAGATATGCAAATGAGGTGCCGCGATGACTATCACCGCGTCTCATTTGCATACCTAATGAGCCGCCATTTTGCGCAAGGGGCTTTTGCGCATGAAGGAGCAGTCTACATTGCTCCTTCTTGTGCAAAATCCCCCTCTTACGCAAGAGCCGTTCTGTCTGACAATAAGCGGCAGAACGGCTGTTATGCAAAAGCTCCTTGCGCAAAAATGGTGGCTCATTTGCATATCTTCTTGGGCAAGAATGCACAATGTAGACGTAGCCATAGGGTATGTCTACACATCCAAGTCTCTGGTATCCTGAAATAACTACCCCGCATCTTCACAAGCTATTTAGGCATCCTGGTAACCCTCATTCCATGAGGGTTAAGGGATATCTCGAAATAGCACTTTATTTCAAAATAAACTTGAAATAAGTTCACAATTTGCATAGCGCAAATTGCTTATCTTATTTCAAGTTCAGTGTGCAGTATAGACATAGCGATAGGGACTGGTTTTTAGAAATGCTGATCACCCACAACTCCAATTAAAATCAGGGGCTCTCAGGGGGCTCGGGTGTCTAAATTCAGTTTGCACTTCATTTTCTACGTGGTCTATACATCTACTGTACACCATTGCAGTTTGCCTTGGATGAAACATTCAAATCAAAAAGGTTGGAGTAAAATATTATTTTCAAGTGTTATTTAATCATAAAGTCCAAAATAACAGGATTGCTACCTGGACAGCATCATCAAGGTCCCCTAGTAAAATGAATTAGCATGTTACTATATATCTACATACCTCTGAAATAAATGTTATTTGTATCTCCTTCCCCAATGACAGAACAGATTGTTCAGTAAAACACCGTGCCTCTTCTTATGCAGGTTTGTTAGAAGAACAGCTTAATTCATATTTCCCCTGATTTGATAGTAAGTGAACAGCAGTAGCAATATTAATCTGCAGTAACCTGTCAGTGAACTCTACAGCTAATATGATGTCGTTATGATTTTACCATCAATCAGAACTGAACAGGCTCTGGACTACCCTTACAGCAACTGCCTCAAAAGAAAAAAAAATCTAATTGTGCGAAAGCTTCATCGGTTTCCAACATTTCTTTTTTATCTGTCACAGACTTTTGGCCTACTAGCCAACATTTTAGTATTGCCTTTATTGCATTAGTTTGTCAGACAAAAAAAGAAAAGGCTAGATCTAAGCGTTCCCCCTGCATTCCATCATTTGTTTGCGTGTGGGATCCTATGTGACAGTTCCATATTGTTTTAGATGTAGATAAATATTATTAGGACATATGGTCTTGTGTGAACTTTTGAACCATCGATTGCCAACATATCAAAAAGCTAACAGTATTTACAATTCTGTATTTGCTAAGACTAGGAATACACAAGAAAATGGAAAAATCCAATCCTGCTGAATGTGATAGGTTAGATTAAAAGTAACCCCACATGCTCTTGCTTGCTTAATTTCATTCATGAAACAGTAGAATGGTAAAAATGGAATATTAATAAAGACGGATGAACTTCAGCAATAATTAGGGATTATTTGTAACTGATATGCTAACAGCTGTTCTACCTAGACATTTTAGTACTCCCATATTTTTCAGTTTGTAATTTGTGACATTTTTAAATTTTACCAATATACATATCTATCTGTCTGTCTCTTTCTCTCTGTCTTCCACACATGCATGTACATGCACATGCACACACACAAACACATTCTTAGTGTATTTTCTTTCAAATATGGGCTAAAAGACATGGGGTTTAAAATTGCTAGCATACTGTATCCATATTACTACTCTATTGTTTCTACTGACAATTTTGTAGAACTTTAACATACAAAAACACCAAGGAAGATGAACTTAACTTTACATTTAAGATGCAAAAGATAAAAATGACTAAACAGATAATCAGGTTTTTCAGAACTGAAATTGCTAATCAGCATGTTGGATAAATGCTTCTATTTAAAATGTGCATATTTAGAGCTAACAACTGGCTGTAAAGTATATAGTTTTTCTTGTGATTTAATGTATCACAAACTTTATGTTTGATTTTATTTAGCTTTACTGAGAAACTGAGAATATTTTTGCTAGCATGATTTATTTTTACAGCGGTGGAAAACCATAAAGCAATGAATCAGGTATGCATAATAGTGCATTATGTGTCTTCAGAATGAGAATCTGCTTTTAATAAAACAAAAAATTATAAACAGTTCAAATGATTTCATCCACATCTAACCTCAGCTTAACTCACGCAAAGATGCAAAGGCTGTGCATATGCACAGCCCACACTGTATGTTCTCCAGTGTATTGTAATACTCATTGTTCATTAATTCAGCAATCTGTACAAAATTTAGAGAGAACTTTCAAAAAAACCGCAGCTCTCTGACATCAAAGAAATCTTTTTTGACTACATGTACATCAAATGGACCGCTAAGTTTTAACCCTCCATGAATCGTAATGTAAAGTAGTTGTAACATAATAAAAATAGCCATACAAAATAAGGAAATGACTGTTGCATCCTGTTGAAAACAGGCAAAAATGTAGCTTTGGAACTACTGAGGTAGCCAATATAAAAGGACAAAACCAGGATGTTAAATTTTTACTGCCATTGGAAACAACTGACTTTTTTTTTTAAAGCACATCATCACTACTTCTGCTATTTTGTTAAACTGCCTCAGGGGTGTTCTCTCGCCTCCTCCCCATATTTCCCTGTAAAATCACACTGCATCTGAGATGGACAGAATGACCAAGAGTGAGAAATATTTTAAAAATAATTGAAAATGTAAACGTTCGTCAATGCTTTCACAATTTGAGCTATCACACCTACATTTCTTTTCAAATTGACCACAGTCAAACAGCATCAGGTAAAATGTATTATGGTAATTAGATGAGTTTCCAATATATAATTAGATTGGCAACATTTTAAAAATCACTCTGGTCAAAACTACTGTATTAAGCTACTGTAGTTAAATGAAATGAACAGTTTTGTTAACCATTTAAGCAATGTTAAAATATTTTCACTCTACAATCCGTGTGTATTTAATGATTATCAATATTATGATTTTATTTTTGTGGGCCCATATAATGTCTTTTATTTTGCTGCAAAGTATCTTGCTTTCTAGAGTGCATTGCAAGTGAATGAGATCTTTAATACCGGACACTTAACAGTGATTTGAGAGGCAAAATCAGAACCTGGTTTTCAAGAAATAGTATTGATTGAACTAAAACTAAAATGGAAGGGAAACAAAACAAACAAACAAACAAAAACAAAGTAAAAGAGCTGCAGAATCTATTGAAACTCACAACCACAGGTAGAGAACCATAATTATAAGCTCAGTTGATCAGAAGAGCATAAAGGCACATACTTTAAAGAGAGTTCAGAGTTCTAAATAATTTAGGAAAAATTCAAGAAGTTCTGTGGTGTGCATGAATCATAACAGGATTTACTCCATTTGAGGATTTTTTAAAAGTTACTAACAAATCTATGGGACTAGATTCTTCAGTCATAACCATCTTTAGTTAGCAATTTCCCATCTCTTTACTACAGAGAAGGTCAGTGATTGGATATTTAAGAAGCATCTTAAATTAATATGTTTTGCTGTGGTGCCTTCAGCTAATGAATGCATTGCAACAGAGAATTCAATCATAACTGCCACAGGAAAACCCAGCTTTTAGACAGCCATATTGGTGCCTGTTTTAATGGAATTAAGACATGAAAACAATCCAGATAAAGAGATGCATTTTTATATGTCAAGAGCATCAAGAAACATGATTTTATTTTGCAGACGTGACTTTTCAGATAAACCAGGGTTCAGATGATCAGAGTTTTACTATATATTAGAAAACACCTTTTGCTGTTCAACTATTCATAGTCCTCAACTTGCCTGCACATCCTTATTCAGCAAAGTTCTCAAGCACATGTTTAACATTAGGCAACTTACATTAAGCACGTCCTTATGGACTTTGCTGAATGGGGATGGACTGCTTGCCGAATGGAACCATCGTCTGCAATTACACAACCCTTTTTATGTGGTCTTCTTTTGGAAAGGCAATGTTGTATCATGGAATGGAATGATTTATTTTATCAGTGTTGGGCAGGTCTGTCATGCTAATAGTTTACAAGTCAGCCTATGCCCTTTCAAGCTTTTTGGTATCTCCAGTTTTTCTTTTTCTTTTTTTAAACATAAAATTCTAGTACAAGTTCTGGTTCCAAAGTCATCTTTGGAGCTGGATCAACAGAGCACTGTTTTAGCAAGTTTACAGTCAAATCAACAGTATCATGAAAGGTGGCAGTTGCTTAGGTTTATCTCCATAGCACATTGACTCTGACCCCTAATTATAACAATGTATATATAGGCACTTGATACCGTCATATTTCTCTGTATTATTAGAAACATCTAGTAAATGTACTTAGCCAGTCTGGTACTATCTTTCATTCATTTGAATGGCCGTTCCCTAAGAATAAGGCTAAAATGCTTAAATGTGGGTTAGGGAGCTAAGCATGAGGTTTGAAACACCTAGACTTTCTGGAACCATAGGTAGAGTAACCCGAATTAAAGTACCATGCAATTTACTTTAGGGATCCTTAAAGGTCCAGTAGTTAATTGGAGGTCTGCAAACTGCACATAGGGAAGGGCAGTCCACAATGCAAACGTTAACTGTGTTGTAATTAGTTCATGAGATTTGGCTACCCATGCAGTGTGGATGGGCCCTGAGATGAACTCTTAAAAAACTAAGCTCCTGTCATCTCTGCCTGCACTTTAAGTGCTAGAGTGTGTTTAACCCTCTGACAATGCACCACACGAGGAGAGAGAGTATAAGAAATTTCCCCCCAAATCTTGTGCTCCTGTTCAGGATCAAGCAAAATCTTGTATTCTCAGCATGCAAGGACACCTGTAGAATTAACCACTTCCAAGAGGAGGTGAGAAAGGGCTGACAACAGATGGTGGGGAGAGCATGCTTTCAGCCTGTAAGAAATTGTAATAGCAGTGACTTCTGACTCAGAATGCCTCCAACTTCAGCTGGCTAGTCTTATGACTAGTATACACAACACGCCCCTCCCCCCTGATCTAACTTACACAACTTCAGCCATACAAATAGCATAGCGAAAGTCGACATACTAACTGCGCTGTCTTCCACACGATAAGGTCAGCAGGGACTGCGCTCCCATTAACTCCAGCTACTTTTCCCATCCTGGTGGAGTACCAGAGTCGATGGGAGAGCACTCAAAGGTTGATTTATTGCATCTAAATCGACACAATAAACTGACTGCTGGTGGACTTATCTCTGTAATGTCGATCCACAGGTAGTGAAGACAAGCATTTACTGATGGGAAACTGAGGACAGAGTGATCTGCCAAAGCCATAAAAGATGTCATCTGAGCCTGGAACCCTACTCCAAACTCTGTGCCTTAATGAGAATGACACTCCGCTGCTTGTGTTTTTCTGTTATTATAAATAAATAACAAGGAGAACAGAAATAGTAGAATCTATTCATGACATGCTTGGGCAATACAAAGGGCTGTAAAAGGCAGAGTTCTGTTTGATATTACCCAGTGCAAGAGATAACTTTATATATAAAGAAGAAAGAAGACAAATGCCTATAAATTACCAAGTATACTGTCTATATTGTTTATATTATTACAGTGGAACTGCGTTGCTACTTTGTATGAAACATTAAGAAGCAAATGAGGAAATTGCAAATGAGACCTTCAAGCACTGAAGCAGAGAAGACACTTCACTCGCTGGTCTTGGTTATTAATAAGTACATGTATGTGGTGTTGCTTTCAAAATATTTATATATTTTAAAAATCATTGTTTCCAGTTTTGGAGACACCAGTTGGACTGCATCACATTACAAAGGCAATTTCCCCTTTCTGAATATTCACATCTCCAGACCAAATATTATGAATGACCCACTTCCACTCTGAATTGATTAGCTTCATTAACCCAAGCAACTTCTTCCTTATATATACTCCTGCTTCTGTAACTTCCACTCCAATTCATCTGATGAAGTAGGTTTTACTCACAAAAGCTTATGCCCCAATAAATCTGTTAGTTTTTAAGGTGCCCCAGGAATCCTCATTGTTTTTCCATTCTACCAGCTATTGCATCTTCCTAATTCACCCTGCAAAAAAACATACAGGCAACGAAACAGCCAGAGCAGAGGGAGCACTTTATGGTGTTCTGGAAGAGTTTTTCTTTAAGGCTGCATCTAGACTACATTCCTCTTACGAAAGAGGAATGTAAATGAAAGAAACTGAAAATGCAAATGAAGCACAGATTTACAAATCTCGTGCTTCATTTGCATAATCGCGTCCGATCGCTTTTTCAAAAATGTTTTTTTCGAAACAAAAAAGTAATCTAGACGCAGTTCTTTCGGAAAAAAAAAACCTTTTTCGAAAGAACCCTGTAAACTCCATTTTTTCAGGAATAAGGGTTCTTTCAAAAAAGGGGTGGTTTTTTTTCAAAAGAACCGTGTCTAGACTGCTTTTTTTTAAAAAAAAAAACTTTTTTGAAAAGTGATCAGATGCGATTACGCAAATGAAGCGCAAGATTTGTAAATCTGCGCTTCATTTGCATTTTCGATTTCCTTCATTTACATTTGTCTTTTGAAAGAGGAAAGTAGTCTAGACACAGCCTAACTGACACATTAGTGGCTCTGACATTCTAGAAGAATTCACATTCAGCTCACCCTGTCTACAAAGAGGGGACGTTATGGGCTGGAGCACTGAAGGACGGTATGAATAGAACATTCTAGGTCAGATCCCCCCACCAAAAAAAAAAATGAGGCAGGTGCTGTGGGTGACTGAACTTGGAGCTGGAGGCCAGAAATACCTACTGGGTTCTAATCATAGCACTGCAAACCAGAGTGTATCTGATCCCAAATCCAGTCAAATCATTGGGAGCCTCAATATTTATCCCAGTGGTCTTTGGATCAGGCTCCATGTACCACTGAGCAAGTAACTGGAGCTTGATGATAAACTGTTTACCTGGCCCAGGAAAATATTTGTGATTTTAAAAAGTTTTCACATCCTGAATCCGGATGAAATATCAAAATCAATCAAAACATTTTGGGACAATCAAAACATTTTGCCCAATAATTACCAATTTTAAAAAAGCTCTGAGTTTACATTTTGAAACAAAAGTCATTTAGAATGAGAAAACTGACATTTTTCATTTAAAAATTTTTAAACTTACTCTCCAACATGCTTTTGAGTCAAGAGATTTCGCAAAACTGACCCTTTACCACACAGAGTTTAGGGTTTTGCAAATAAACTTTTTTATTTTTGATGGGAAACCATCTCACTGAAAAACTCCCAAACAGCTCTGTAAATAACCTGTGTGCTTTCCTACCTACCTTGTCAAACAGGATAGTGGTATCCACCATTCTGGGCTGGGGATTAGCCCAGGGTAGTATTCCTGGAGAGTGAATATACCCATGTTGACTATTTTTGAGCTTTGTGTACCTCAGGCCAAAGGAACTACTTCTTCATTGCATTATATGTACATAGTGCAAAGAGGAGACTAAAGTCAAATTTAAAAGGAAAAAATCAGAATGCAAAAGCTGTTGAAGCTACTTCTAGAGAGACTTTTTTATATATTGGCCTTCTGTCCAGATTGAGGGCAAAGTCACAAGCTGATTCATTTGCTGCCAACAGAGCTAAGGAAACTTTCAGGACCACAGATGGTAACATAGTCCCTATACTTTGTTCCTAAACCAGGAGACTGCTACTTTCACAATAAATTGAGCAGAACATTTTAAAATAATCGATAGTATTTGATGCAATTAGTATTATTTGATGTAATGTGTGTAATACACTTTTTATTGCTAACAGCCAGGGCTTAAATACTTTCTCAGAGAAGATTGCATGGCCACAGTTCAGAAAGTAGTCCCTAGCCAGATCAATATATAAATAGCTTTGCTGAGAGTGCAACATGCTGAAAGCTCTATAAAGCCAAAAGTACCTCAAGTAATTTAAAAATACCCAAATATGTAAATAGCCCTTTATAAATGCAAACTGTGGATTTAAACATTACATGGGTCAAAATTGCATATAACAATGAAGTAAATGGGATTAAAAGCACACATATGAAGTCAGGATAAGGCGAGTTCAGTGAAATAGGGCCAGACTGCCCCTACAAAATCCACATGGGAGTGGGAAACCTACACCAGAACCTCTCATCAGGGTGTAGGATTTGCTCACTCCTCTGCATGACATTCAGGGTATGTCTCCACTACAGAGTTTTTTCAGAAAAACGGCCATTTTTCTGAAAAAACTTCAATTACATCCACACTGCAATCGCGTTCTTCCGAAAAAAAATCGAAAGAACGGAGGGGTTTTTCCAACATTGGTAATCCTCATTCTACAAGCAAGAATCCTTTTTCCAAAAGAGCTCTTTCGGAAAAAGGCATGTGTGGATGGGGAAGAGGGAGTTCTTTTGAAAGAAGTGGAAAGAGGAAAAAGCACAGGTGCCCTGATGGCCTCTCCGTCCATAGTAATCACAGCTGAAATGCGAGAGATCGTCCATTCAGTGTGGATGCTATCTTTCAAAAAAGCAGATCGTTTTTTTCAATGCGCTTTTGCAGTGTGGACGCTCTCTTTCAGAAGAAGTTTTTTCTGGAAGATCTCTTCTGGAAGAGATTCTTCCGAAAGAAGCCTGCAGTCTAGACACAGCCTCACAGGGGTTGTGTGATTCTGCCAACCCTGCAGGTCACCCAAGAGCCATATATTGCTTGAAGGTCCCATGATTTTGCAGTCTTCCCCTGCATTACCCTACCCTTGATCTACTTAGCTACTTGTGCAGCACAGCTCCTGTAGAAACTCAGATACCATGGGCATGGGCACGGAATAAAAACTTGGATTAAATAAGCAGGAAGCCAGGAGCCAAGGTGTCTTTCTTTTCTTTACTATCTTAGGGCTTGACCCAGAAAATTACTGCCTGATTTTCAAAGGGGCTGAACAACCAAAACTAACTGTAACCTTTGTAGTGGCTAAGTGCCCTGAAAAATCAGACCATGACTCACTCGTTGGCTGCTAACCCCCTAATCCGCAAAGAATAAAAAATGCCAAGTGACTGTAGACACAGAGGCTTCTCAGGATCCATCTATTTGGACAAAGATGTTCCATGCTGATTGTGACCCAACCCTAGGCCATCTCACAGACCCACTGCTGCCCAGTTACCAGTGGCTATATAGCTCCTGCTACCCAATGAGGGAAATAAGGTAGATGTAGGGGTAGGGATTAGGCTATAGAGGAAATTAAGAATGCGTTTTTTTCACTTCTGCTCTGTAACTCCAGAGTGCAAAACAGGAGATTTTTCTTTTGGGCCTTGCAAACCAGACTGACACTCCTTTTGGATAAGACATCCTGATGTGCAGCCAATGTATTTGGCCTTCTGGAGTCTTGTGAGTTCCCAAAGGCCACACATAACTTCTTCTAAATAAGGCACTATCTGATGCAGCAGCACCATCAATCATGTCACCAATTGGCACCGCTCTCAGGACATGATTTGTTAGTTAACGTGGCCTCTCTTTGCTAGCTCTTTAGTAGCACAAACCAATGTGTGAGCTTCGGCTTTTAAAAATTTGTCAGAGATAGACTGGAAAAAGTTAAATGAAAATTAGTGACCGATCCTGGTGTTATGCTGATTTCTATCCACTAAGAATCTGGCCAAAGGTATTTATAATCCACATGACATACCCTATCAGTGAACCTACATTCTGAGACAGCTAAATGTCAGATCAAACTCCTACATACTACTACTTCATTCCTTCTGAACACAGACTTCTCCGCTTTTTGAAGGCATGGTAAGGGAACCTTACGTATCAGCATTTGTCCCTAGTGATCTGTCCTATTTCTGTATAAATGTAAAAATGAGCATATTTACAGCACAAGTATCCTAATCACTTTTAATGCACATGGATACAAATCAGTATGCTGTATTCAAGGAGCAAAGGTGAGAGCTGATAAAATGAGGAGAGTAATTTACTGCATTCTGGCTTCAGCTGGCAGTGATTATAAAGGGAACTCAGCAGATTTTTTTAATGGTTGTTTCTTGCAGCAGCAAAATTCCTCGTGTTATTCTATAGAACTTTACCCATAGAGGTTCTGCCATTTCAGTCAGTCATGAAAGAACAGCTATGGTTAAAAAAAAATCTGTTCCAATGGATTATTTGATATTTGTCATATTGATTTAAATGAATTTCTTTTATTAATTTTATTCTGCAATGGTTTATATATCAAGGAAACCTAATGGGTTTCAAAATGGTATGGGATTCCTGGAATAATGAAAGACTCTTATATGACGGTATGAAGCCTTATTGACTTGATCCTTTATCATAAACATGGGATTTAAGAGCTATAGTTTAATATTAGATTGATATAATTGTATTTTTATCAGCAACCTAAAAAAAACAAAGAGCAGGCTCTGAATTCTGCTTTATTTAACTAGAACACCCCAAAATTTAACCAATTTTATAGTCTCAGATTCAAATGCAATATCTGGAAGAATCTGGAGGCAATATAGACAACTCATTTACATTAAATATATGACTGATTCTATTTGAGAAATGCAAAAGAAAATTGCCTCTTATGTGTTTCATGCATGCTAAAAAAGCAGTGGTTTAATATGTTTCATTGAAACAGAAAATCAGAAACTTCAAGCTGGGCATGCCAAGGGTATTGGGAGTTATATAGGGAGGCTTTGGGGTTAGGTACTGAAGACCTGAAGGGGTTATTAATATCAGCCCCACGCAATTTTAGTTTCCAGAAAACTCCAAGTCTCCTTTTAGTGTTGATTCTTGCCCTCAGTTTTAGTTGGCCACTTTTGTTTGGATGTGATCACTCTTGGGTGCACTCAGCCAATTTAATCTTCTGATTAAACTGTGTAACTCCTCTACAGGTTCTCACAGACTTTGGGATGTATTAGAACAGCACAGTTGTACGCAGCAGCAATATCTCTGTCTGTCTGTCTCTCTCTCTCTCTCACTAGATAAAACATGGAAGAGGATAGAGCAGTGTGAGTCTTAAAGGGTTTAGTGGTTAGAGGCAGGACTGTCCTTGGGGCTTGATTGTCCCAACAGGACGACTTGTGTACTACAACATAAAAATTGGCCCTTGATGGCAGGAAAAAGAAACTGTAAATCCAGGAGCCCCACATATATTTATCTCAATATTTATCTCATAAGCCCCCTAAAATATATAAATATGAGCACAGGCCTGTCAGATTTAATGTACCATCTAGGGATTGGCCTAGAACTGATATTTTGCTGCTAGCCCATGTTTAGCTGTGTGTGCCCTGCTTCTCAACAAGGTAACTGGGCCATCTTCTTGTTATGTGTAGGCCCAGTGCCTCACATAACAGGACACAGCCAGCCAGGTGTTTTTGTAAAACAAACAATAAAAAAAAATCATGTGTTTATTTTAATTGAGGGAATTCCTTAGCGATACCGGGGTGGAAATGTTCATCCTCTCCCACCTATTCTACTTCCGCATTTCCACTGGATATGGTGTTATTTCTTTTCTTACTATGCTACTATTAAATAATAACTGCCATTTACATATAATTTATTATAAACACATGCTGAATAATAGGCCATAAAGCTTTTCTGCAGCTTCTGTCCTTGGTTACATTGTACCACTGCTGAATAACAAATAATGTTTCTAAAATTTATTTTCAACAGTACGTTGATTAAAAGCTGCTTGAGTTTAAAATTTTCACCCGTCTAAAATGAAATGCTTTCACATACTTCATACACCAGGCTAGCCACAGAGTTTATTTTCCTACAGCGTATAAATAATGGATTTCCCCATTTAAGTGAATCCGTCATTAGACTAGGTTGATTTCTCAGATGATGACAGCTTGAATTGTCTTGCAGTGAAGCTAACTAGCTGGAACTAATTCGGAAATGGGTATAGAGCATAATTATGGTAACCTAGTGTAGAAGGAAGCATCTCACCTGAATCAGTCATATCTAACAGCAGGATAAATAAGAACAAAGACTGCATTGAAAACACATCTGCCTGGTTATAAACTAAATCAATTTTTGTTTAGTGATTTAAATCCCCTTATTGAGAAGGTAGCAAGTGTCAAATCTAAAAATATTTCATACTAGCTTTATTGCTGAGGGCTTCAGGCATAACCACATAACAACTGCTTACAATTAATCTTACCTCCAGAGATGGGAGAACGTGTTCAAAGAAAATTTAAACCTATTCAAACTTCATGGGCCTAAAATGTATCCTTGGCACTGTGTTGTTAGATATTTTTTTAAATTTTCAATGATCTTAGGGTTTTCACAGAGCACCTCAGGCCATGTCTCAACCGTGCTGAGTGGCACAGAGGTGACCATCAAAATAAGGAAAACGTGCAATAGAAAAACCAAGCTGGACCTGTGGATAGTAGCAGGACAGGTGACAATGGAAGGAATTGAAAATGGCCTGTTAAAGGGGCTATGTGTCAGAAGGGAACTGAGCAGACAGCGGGCAAAAGGCTGATTTTTCTGGGTTTGGTGACCATAACTTTTTTTGCATTGACACAAATTACATTATAGTTTTATTTTTAATTTTGTTGCCTTTTCAGGTGTTTACCTCTTTGTTTTGTTTTTGTTTGTTTTTAAAACTAAACACCATTTTGAAATGAAATGTTGAAAATGAAACACTTGGGCTTTTGGGGAGCCCCAAATTTGACCCAAATTTACAAATAGTTGTGGTCTACTGGAAACTGCATTCCTTATCAGATAAACTATTCCTTCAAAAAATCACCTAGCTCTAATTGGGAGGGGAGATGAGATAAAAGAGGACTTAAGGGAGCTGAATCCAGAGAAATCTATGCATAGACAAAGGAGCTTGAGAGCATTTTCTGTAGAGAGGGAGAAGTCTTAGGGGACAGATGGAGTCCTAACACAGAAAGAGATTTATGGAGCTCTGAAAGCAAAAAGAAGCTCTTCAGAGAGACAGCTAAGGGTGAAGGACACATCCAGTGAATCTAACTTTTGGAAATACAACTAGTTAAGGGAGCAGGGAAACCTAAACTTTCATCATTGTTGCATGATTCAGGTTGTGAAGTAATTTCTGCCTAAATGTCAATCTGTGGCTAGAAGAAGCAGACTTTGATTGACAGTCCAGCTCCATCCCTTAAAATGTCCTCATCAATTCCCCACTGTCATTAGATAATCATCAGCTTCCTGATATAACCTGGGAGGTGGGCTGCTACTGTGTAATTTTGTTCAACTCTTTTAAAAACGACAGGAGATGCATCCCACAGCCTTGGATCACATTTAATATCTACCTCAGATGTGGTCCTCCAAGCCATTCACCATTGTCATCAATTGATAATCCCATGAATGCCACAAGACGGCTGCTGAAGACAATCTGTGGGTATCAGACTGGTGACTTGTTTTATCTACACAGCAGTGAGGTGGGTGCTAAACTTTTTACCACAACTGTCAAATAATAATATGCTCTTACAGCAGGAGTTACAGTTCATTTCAGTTTGATAAATGCTAGAGTTGCAAATTATAAGAATTGAAATCCAAATAAGAACTGTCTATTTGTACAAGAAAGTTCTTTGTGTCATGTCTGGTTCACATCATTGCAATTAAAGAGGGAAAGAAAGGTTACATCATCTAACCCACCTCCTTGCTAAGGCAGGGTTGTTCCCTATCATACATTTTCTGGTATTTTGACCAGTCTAGTTTTAATGTTTCAGGCAATAAGTTACTCACCGCTCTTCTAGAGAAACTATTCCACAGCCTTCTGCAGTATGCTCTCAGGAAGCATTTCCAGATATTGAGTACACATTTTCCTTTCCTAGACACATCCCATAACTGCTACTAGTGTCCCCATGGAACACACTGAATAATTCCTTTCCCTTGTTGGTGTTGGTCTTCAACTATTGGTAGACAGTATCACCTTCCCCATTAATCATCTCTTAGCAAAGCAGCAGAATTCTTTTAATCCTTCCTTAAAAATCAGTTCTTCTAACCCCTGGATCATCTTGGTTAATCTTCTCTGAGTTCCCCAATTTCTCAGCATCTTTCCAGTAATATGATGGTCAACACCGAATACAATATTCCATATGTGTTTCCCATGTAGAAAGTGACTATTTTTCCCTTTTCCATTATGTGATGCTGTTTATGAGGTCCACAATTACCCCTGCTCTTTTCATATCAACTTGAAATTTCATGTGTAATTTGCTTTGTGCTATGTCACTTCAATTTCTTTCATCATTGTTGCTTTCTAGGTGTCTTCTTCCTATTATTCCTTTCCAGATGCAGTAGTCTGTATTTTTTGAGGTTAAGTTTCATTTAGTTATTTTCTGTCTGTATCTCCTAATTTCTCTGGCACCCTTCCCATTACTTTTTTTTTCTGGTCCTTAATCTTTATAACTCTCCAGCTTATACTTGTGTCTGTGAATTTCATCAGTGTTGTTCCCTCACAAATAGTTAATGAAGTAGTTAAATAAGAATTGTCCTAACATTGATCCATGTGGTAGCCAATCAGACACTTCTCCCCGCTTGGATACATTGCACTTTAGCCTCCCCTTCAGCTTACAGTCTTTTAGCCAGTTTTCAATCCACATGAAAATCCATTTGAATTATTTTTCTATTAAGATTGTACAAAGAAAAATATCAAATCTTTCATTCAAATCCAAATATATCCATGTGCTATATTGCCTTGTCTATTAAGGGCCCAACCCTAGGTCCACTGAAGTAAAAAGAATTTGTTGTGTTAACATCAGTGGGTTTTGGGTCAGGCTGTAATATTGTTGGGGGAAAATACAGCTAATGTGACAAAACTCCATTTCTAAAAAAGGCCATGCAGCTTCTCATTGTTCTTTTCTCCTGTTGATATTTGTGAGTTATTTTTCTTTTATCATTTATTTCTTTTTAACATTTATTTAACATTTAACATTAGAGACTTTACACTTAGAAGGCAGTATCATTCTTGGGGGGGGTGTGTGTGTTAGAAGTTGATAATACATTAGCGTTCTTTTTTCCAGGATCTTTTTACTTTGTCTCTCACTTTTACAAAATAAATGCCAATAAATCTAGCTAATTCCATTAATTAATCTAGCATGAAGCTTTGATTTGTATTTTAGTCTGGGGGGAATTCTGCAATTTTACTATAGCTCCAAATGCAATAATTGGAGAATTCCCTCAGTTATAGTATTTGCTGACATTTGCCAACTATATTCCCTTGCCTGCTCTGTATCAATAGCTACAGTTACATTTACTTCATCCCCTCCCTCAGTTCTGCAAACTTTCCTTCTTTATTTTTCTTTCTGGGAGCAGATATGTAAAGAAATTTGATAGCAGAGTGATTTCTGAGTCATTCATTTCAGCCTCCTCATTTGTTAGTGACCCTAGTTTCTCACTAGTACTTCTTTCCCTCTTTGATATATTTGCAGAATAACCTCATTCTCCTTGACCTCCTTTGGCTAACTTAAGTATGTTTTTTTTTCTTTCTTTGGCTGCACTTATATTTTGCTTGCAATCCTGAACTGATGGAATATTCTGAAGAGAATAATTACTTTTAAATATGGTTCTAATGTGTATATAGGAAATGTGAGTTCTGCTATGTAAACTTCTCTAACAAGCTTTTTCCCCAGGCTGATTGGCTTGAAACAAATGACATTAGTGTAGAAATGTTTATATTGGTATGAAATAATCAATCCTGTAGATTGTAGTAGACCTTAACTCTAGATTATAGTGTATCTAGCATTCTTTATCTCATCATATTAAAATATAACTACATGTAGGGTGCATCTACACAGCAGGGCTTAACTTGAAATAAGCTATGCAAATTGAGCTATATCAATTGCATAGCTTATTTCAAAATAGCTTATTTTGAAATTGGGAGCATCTACACAGCACTTATTTTGCAACAGAGCACTCTTCCTCTGACTTCCATTACTCCTCCTACAATGAGGGTTATAGGAATTGGAGTAAAAGTCCTCCAGCTTCACAGTATTTCAACATTATTTCGAAATAACTGCCTGCTGTGTGGACGCAGACTAAGTTATTTTGAAATAACACTAGTTATTTCGAAATAATGTTGCTGTGTAGACATATCCGTAGTGATCATCAGAAAAAAATGAAATAGAGTGATTTTACACTCTTAAAAGTACATGACTGAAATAATCATTAAGAAGTAAACTGACAGTTTGATTGCAGTATATTCTCCCAATAACTGATGAGAAAACCTTCAAAACATGATGGCTATCAGAAATGAGAACTTTTTTTCTCTTACAACATGTAAGAACTAAGAAAGTCAGGGCAATAATGTATAAATAGTATAAAAGACAAACTGCACACAGCCTCTTTTGTTTATTTGAAAGACTTCATTAAGCATTAAGTAATCATCATAACACTCAGGTGAGGAACATAAATAGTATCCTTATCTTTCAGATGGGGAGACTGAGGGAGAAAGATGAAGTGACTTGACCAATGCTAAACAGTGACCCAATCTCTGAGACAGGAATGGAAATCAAAATTCCTGCTTATTCCATTAGCCCATGTAGCTTCTCCATTAAAACTAGACTGAATAACATTCTAAAATATACTGTAGAAAACAATACTGAATTGGCGGGGGATAGAGTAGATTATCCAATGAGTTTTTTATATTGCTACTATCTTATATATTTTTTATATTGCTACTATTCCAGATTTTAGCCTCACATATATCAAATTTGAGAGGCTGGCAAGTTTCAGAAATGTATATTTCAGCATGTATATTTCAAATAGGTCAAAAAACTTTGGAAAAAACTTGTATTTTAGACAACAAATATTTTACAAGCTATCTTGCGTAACATGTAAAAAGTGCAACAGCTTTCTTTTTATTCCATTTTTTAAAAACCTCTAGAGAAATGTCTGCCTTGATGTGGAGTCCAGATAATGTTCATGTTAAATTAAAAAGGATGTTAGAAAAAATGTAGTTTTATCTTAAACAAGCAAAGAGTTCTTATTTAAAGAGGAGGAGGGAAGTAAAATAGGTTAGTAGTATTGGCAGTTGGATGGCCTCTGTAAAATGAATTGCTACAGTGTTTAGCAGACAAATTACTTCAACATAGGAATATTGTTGCATTTGGCACCACCTTCCTTATAGACAGTGAAGCATGGTGCCTGAATTACCTTTTACCTTTAGTGGGAGGGGGCCCACTGGGTGGGTTCATGCACAAAGGACTAACTTGATATTGTATCTACACACACTGAAAATTGAATCCTGGAAGTCTAAGACTGGAAAGGCCCTTGAGAGGTCATCTAGTCAAGTCCCTTGAGTAAGTGCCGGCATCTGAAAAAAAGTGTGTGTACCAACAACAAAAAGAATATGTGTGATTTTTGAGTTACAAGGCAGTTTGACTTTCAAGTATGGGCTTGCTTTTGCGGGCTGCCCTCACTCGAAGTGTGTGCCATGGGTGTCTTATACCCCCAACACAGATGTGAAGGATATATGGTTACGTCTACACTTCCTCCCTAGTTCGAACTAGGGATGCAAATGTAGGTGACTGAAATTGCTAATGAAGCAGGGATTTAAATATCCCGTGCTTCATTAGCATGATCTCGCCGGCACGTTACTCAGCTCAACAGCTGTTTCGAAAGTGAAGGTGCGCGCCGGCGAGATCATGCTAATGAAGCGCGGGATATTTAAATAATTTAAAAATGAGGAGTAACATTAGTTTGAACCAAGGGATTTGATTCAAACTAACGCGTCTCGGTGCGCACTTTCACTTTCGAAACAGCTGTTGAGCGGATTAACGCGCCAGCGAGATCATGCTAATGAAGCGCGGGATATTTAAAATAATTAAAAAATGAGGAGTAACATTAGTTTGAACCAAGGGATTTGGTTCAAACTAACGTGTCCCGGTGTGCACTTTCACTTTCAAAACAGCTGTTGAGCAGATTAACGCGCCGTCGAGATCATGCTAATGAAGCGCGGGATATTTAAATCCCCGCTTCATTAGCAATTTTGGTCACCTACATTTGCATCCCTAGTTCAAACTAAGGAGCAAGTGTAGACGTACCCTCAGGCTATTTTCATAATGGCCCACATGTAGGCTGTCCCCCCACTTCATTGCCTCATATCAGCAGTAATACTGTAGCATTAATCTTGCTCTATGACTGGATGGTAGATCAGTGGTGACCAAATTGTTTTGATGCTTAGGTTTGCATAGCGACTGCAGAGAGAGAAACACTTTGATGTGGGCAAATAGCCTACAGCCACTTCTCTCTCTTGCAGATACACCCTTGAACTATCTTATGTCTTTGTTTTTCTTTGTGGTTCTCTTGTAAGTAACTCTCCTACCATTTTCTATGCAGGTGAGCCTCTATGTTCAGAAGCACATTTATCCAAATCGGTTGCTTGAAACAGGGTCATGTCTCCCAATGTCTGTCAATTACACTGGGAATATCTTTTATTCTCTCTCCTATTCAGCACCTTACATTCAGTAACTTTTCCTTTTGGCGGGATGGGAGGAGGTTGAAATACTATAATTTCCTTGTGTGCTGGGTCCCCTTTTTGGCTGTATGTTCTGTAACCCATGGCAACCACAGAAAGTCTCTACAAATGTTCTCAGACATGACTTTCTGGCACAGCTGCTATGCAGAGGTCCATGCCTAGAAGCAGTTCTTCTGTAGACTGGGTTAGCTGGCAGCATTAATCACACTGTAGAATTGCCTCTGGTCCTTCTAAATGCCCTGCACACTTCTGTGCTAGGCAGTGCTGAGGGGTACTACAGGCCATCATGTCTCTCCCTGCCAGCTAGTTTAAGATACAAAAGCATAGACTGAACTCAAACTCAGGTCTCCTTTAGCTGTTTGTATGAATTATTTAATAAAGTCCGTGTGAACTTTTCTAGGGTATACACAATTTTAAGAAGAAGCTTTTCAGTAGCTCTCAGTGTTGGCTTTACTCTGAGACCAGGGATGTAATTGACTTCAAGGAAGAGAGTTAGGTCAATACCGAGTACTTCTGAAAATCTGCCCTCGAAGGAATTTTTTTTTTTCAATAAACCAGTAATAATTCATAGTCTGATGCTTTTTGCTGATTTTGACTTTTTTTTTTTAACCTGGAAAGGTTAGTGCTGCTTAGCAGCAGCATGTGAATTTTCAGTGAGGATCTGGTTTTCACCAAATTGTACAGATGGATTGGCTGAGACACAAGCAGGTCTAGCATCTGCCCAAACTTTTAGTGAAACAATGACTGAATCTGGATTAGAATCCAGAATGTGCTGGATCAGAAAATTTAGTTTAGATATACATATTGTGTTTCCTTTCTTTAATTTTCTGCTTCAAACATGCATCTGTAGAAACATCACTCAGAACTACTGATAACCTGAAATACTTTGAATATATGTGTGGGGATCCTACTATGAATGGGAGACTAATTCCTCATTGGAATGAGCCTTCACTCTCCAACCCATAAACACCTTCTTCACTGGATACAAAGACATTAATGAATGGCTGGTTCTTCACCTTCTCTCAGCCTGTCTTACAACTGGCTGGAAGTTGTGGGTAGGGCAAGGGAAGGCAGGAGACTTCTTCAGAGGCTCTGCAGAGGTCCATGCCTAGAAGCAGTTCTTCAGTGGACTGAGCTAGCTGGCAGCATTAATCACACTGTAGAATTGCTATCATTTAGCACTGTCTGCTTCCTTTCCTTCAGCCTGTTTGTGCCCAAGCAGCTTTCCCTTTAGTGCAGTTCTTTTTCTGCTCTCTTGGGCTTGAACGGGGCGACTCAAAAAGGGATAGGTTAGTGAAGCTGGAAGACTGGGAAGGAGAGCAGGTCTCTGCATTTCACCCATTTTGTGCTGCCTGCCTCAGCTAGAGGGAAGAAGAAAGAGGTGGGAGCCTGCAACCAAAGATTGACCATTGTGAATAAGAATGAAAGGCAGGGCCAGAACTATTCATGCCAGTCTTTTCCATTGGTATTCTGGGAGGTCGGGAGTCTCAGATTTGTCCCCAGAATAGCATGTTCTGGTGAGTTCTTGTTGCACCGCCAGTCCTGCATACCTATTCTATTCTATATTTGTCCTGATACCGCATCATCTTAGTACCTGAGCAAAGGCAAGCTGGAGATGATGCGCATGGTAAGTGCTTTGGGTCTCAGGAAGCACTCAGGCAAGATGCCAGCAGTGTGAGGGTTACAGAAAGGAGGCTTTTTGGTTCTGTGTGTTGCTGCTACAGTTCAGAGTCAGTCAGATGGCAAACAGACCGTTGATGCAATCTCATATGTCTCGATACTCTGTCTCACAGATCTCATCGAAAATGTCACGCAGCTGCTGTGCCACGCATCTCCTCAAATTTGCTGGCAAAGCAAACATGGTCTTTGACCCCTAATGGCTGAAATTCCCTAGATACTGCGGGAGGGACCATTGGCTTCCCTGCCCACACTAAGCAGCAAAATGTCTTCCAGGATGAACACAGCCTGTGACAATGAGTGGCCATTACTAACTTCTGCTCCCCTCTGCAGTGCTCTCCCAAGTGACATCTACCCAGAGGACAGTGTGGCCATGCGCGAATGAAAACCCCTCCTCTCCAGCATGAATGAGAATCTCTGCCCACCTGCACCAAGGGATTCCCCTGGGCTGCTGCACCAGGGTTTCCCCTGCCCTTTCTTCTGCCCTGTTGCACCCATGGTTCCTCTTGCCCTGGTTGTGAACTCCCCATTGTGGGGTTCCTGTACATTATATACACTCGCTCTGGGACAGTCAGGCAGTGCTAGGTATGTGAACAGTGCAAGTGTTTCAAAGGAGTTGGGCAATGCCTAGTGTCTAGTGTTAACAATGGACCCTCTGTAATATGTTACAATTGTGCCTTGATAGAGCTGACCTCAGAAGGCCAGTCCGAGGCCTAACACTTGCCGAGCATCTGAGAAGGGCCAGGAAGACTAGAGAGAAGTTTTAGCCTAACGACCTGAGTCACACTGCCAAAGAACTGAAGGAACAGCGACAGAAAGAAGCATAAGGAGAGCATGGAGCAACTCCTAAACATTATGGAGCAGCAAGAAGACACACTGCAGGTGCTACTAGCACTATAGACAGAGCAGCTGTGCGATTGCCCCACCTCTCCCCCCGCAGCTGGTGTCCCAAAACTGATCTCCATACACCCCCCCCCTCACTGCCAAAGCAATTTGGGCACCGCCCACTCCCTGGGTGTCACCCGCTGCACTCCACACCTGCCCACCCAACCTCCAACCATGCAGACTCCAGCAGGCTGCCAATGCACTCAATGCCCATCCACATGCACTTCAGCTCTGATTAACTGCATCCCCCCCCTTGCACAGCACATCAGACGGTGGGGTCACATATGAACCTTGGACATACACCAACCTCTGAAACTCTCGGGGCACGCCTCACCTCCTGTCTCTCCCCCCTCGCTCCCTGTCTCCCTCCCAGTGCAGATGTTTCATGCTTCACATGTGGCCAACAGTTACTGTGTTTAATAAATGAAATTCATGTGTTTCAAAGCAATGTTTGTTCCATTACATAAAAGCAAGCAAACATACCACAGTAAAGCTACAGTCACTGTAACACTAAGTGCAGTGCATGTACGAATCAGAGTAACCCCCTTGCAATGCAGCCACTGCAGTCCCATGCATAGCAACAAGTTTTACTGACTTTCAACATCCAAGGCATTCTGGATCCTTACAGTCCCATATTGTGCACCTCTAATAGCCCTGGTCTTGGGCTGTTCAAACCCAGCTTCCAGGTGCTGAGCCTCAGCGGACCAGCCCCGAGTGAAGCTTTTACCCCACCTTTTGCAAATATTATGGAAAATATCATCCCAGACTTGCATGATGATGTGATCCCACCACTCAATGCTTGTTTCCCAAGTGCAAAAGCAGCATTCCACTGTGGCCAGCACAGCATCTCGGTACATGCAACAAGAAATCTCATGGCACACTGCATGGACTCCTCATCACTTTGCAGCTTCAGGAATAACTCAACTGCCTTTTGTGACGTGTTAGTGGACCTGCCAGCATTTTCATCCACAGTGGAGATCCATTTCCACAGACTGAGAAGGCAGAGTATGTGGCACACAAGCTGTTGAAAGACGCCACCAAATGCAGATGGAAGGGTAGGGGTTACTGGGATGTGAAGCGATGCTCCATGTGGCATTGGGACAGGACCCAGGACGCCCCACGCTTCCTCTTTGCCTTCCCACAAACTTCTGTGGCAGGAGAAGAGGCGTTGTGGGTTAGCTCCCAAGAATGCACCACTCAGTGCTGCAGGTGTGGTCACGCTGCTGTGCTGGCAGCTGACAGTGTGGACACTGTTGCGCTCTGTGAGTGATGCTGTAACTGCGAGCACTTTACATTTGCCAGTGTAGACATGGCCCCAGACAATAACTTGATCATACAGCTCTATATATAATACCCTGAAATGTAAATATAATATGTATATTCCAATCAATTTTATAATTTTATGATAAAAATGAGAAAGCAAGCAATTTTTCAGTAATAGTTTGTTGTAATGCCTGTATTTTTAGGTCTGATTTTGTAAGCAAGGTGTTTTTAAGTGTCCTGAAACATGGCATATGCAAGACAAATCAGATGGCTGCAAAGTAGGTGGGGGAGGGATAGCTCAGTGGTTTGAGCATTAGCCAGCTAAACCCAGGGTGGTGAGTTCAATCCTTGAGGGGGCTAGTTAAGGATCTGGGGCAAATGTGTCAGGGATGGTACTTGGTCCTGCTGTGAGGGCAGGGGACTGGACTTAATGACCTTGCAAGGTCCCTTCCAGCTCTATGAGATGATATATCTCCATATATTAAAGTAATCTAGAAATGTTGAGAACCACTGGTCAAATACACCATTGACATAAGCAGCTGCAATTCACAGCTGGCTCTATAATACTCACATGTATGCATAAGCATTTCCAGCTACAGTTAATAATGTTGGGACAAACTATTTGAAAAACTCTAGATGACCAATATCTCCAAAAAATCCATTGTCTTCTAGATAATCAGTGTATTCTCTTTTGTACTTATGTTTCAACTCTGCATTGCTTGCACATCTGAAAAATCCTATTTAAGCCCAGTTTGGAAGATTCAGTTTGACAAGAATGCAGGATCCAACCCCCCAAATTATATGAACTGAAGAATGGCAAAGGAAGTAAATTTCCAGCTGCATATCCCACTTACTTGAAATGAAACTTAAAGGAAATTCTTTGTCTTCACTACCCTTTCCAACAGAGCAGAAAGCACTTCGCAAATGAAGCACTGTGTCAGAATTGCCCTTATAGGACATGACTTTAAATGCACAAGATTTTCAGAATCAGATCTATTAAGGCTCTTATCCTTTAAAGGTTTACACTCCTGCTGCCCTTTAAGTAGAAAGGATGACTCACCTCGTTATAACTCATAGGACTCAGGCCTTAATTTTTCAAAAACTGCATTCTATCCTTTACCATTGACAATTAAAACAAACTGTTTAGTTTATTAAACATCTTAAAATCTGTATCTAAATAATCTTGTATCTTTACAGTTAGTTCAGCATTATTAGAATGCAAGGTATGCTTTTTACCAAGTATTGTGAAAATCTTGTATTTTTATAACAGAGTAAAACCAGAAGAATTTTAATTATGAATGAAACATTACAATAAAAAGTATTTAGTTGTGTGGTTTATAGCCTGATTAATTTTGTGTGGAAGCAGCTACACCCAGATCTTTTGTCATTTGTTAAAATGGAAGTATGGCTGCTGATCTGACATTATTGCTATATGATATCTGCCCACTCGGTGTCGCTGTTGCTGGTGCTGCAGCGGTGAATGGGGGAGGGGGACTTGAGGAGAATAGTCATACTGTAATAATAAAAAAGGAAGCAAGTTATTGTTGTAAATCCAGCCATCTTGGCTCAATGTATTCCATGACGTGAGACTGGAGGGTGGGGAAGAGGGGGAGAGAGCAGAAGCAATAATATAATAATTTCAGATTTAGCTCTCTAGAGAGTTTTAGTTTTGACCGATCTGCCGCATTCTCTGACACCAAGCTCTATTTTGTCTGTTATCAAATCACTGAAATGCTCCTGTGGAGAGAGGAAGAAAAGTCCAGCTTAATAACTCCTTTACCTATGGAATGGGCAAACAAGCAGCAAACATTTCCAATTGCTTCGCATTCAGGAGGAAAACATACAACGACGACAGCTGTGATTTGGTGCTGAACAAATTTGATGAGCAATTTATACCACAAAGGAATGCAGGGTACTGTATGTGCTCAAAGGAAGGCTTTACAAGCAGCTGATATCATTTGCTAGAAAATTGAATTTAGGGGCAAAGAGAAAATCAAATCAGGGACAGAAAAGTGATAAGAATGCTGAACAAGGGCTTGTCCTAGAAATCATAGATTAAGACTGATTTCACTGCTGTAGAAATGGCAGACCTTTCTGAGCTCACAGAGAATCAAAATCAGGAGGGTACTAGGAGGTACTGTGTAAATGTTCAAGAGCCATTCTCTCCTATAAACCTAGGGTCAAATTTAAAGAGGAGTCTAAGCTGTAGTAATTTACCCCCCTCAGCTTGGAATTCACTGAAAGTTGGACTCCCTTTCAGAGCCACTTGTCAACATGTAACTTAAACCAGCTTACACATCACTTTTGGGTTTGGTCCCTAGAGATAAATTTGGAATAGACTACTAATGAACAGAGACTTGATGGTCTCAGCCCGCTCGTTAGTGGATGATCATTTAACATCATCAAGCCAATATCCAGTGTGACACTGTGACATTCACCTGTCAGTGAACCTCAAATTAAAGGGAAAAGCGACCAAATACAGTATGCAAACAAAGACAGAGGGTCATTACATTTAGCAACCTCTGTTCAGGGTTTTTTCTGGCTCCGACTGATGTTTCTTGGCAGAACAGCATTTAGGAAGTATGCTTGAGGCAGTGGTGTTTTGTGTCATTCTCTCACTCTCAGCAATAACAATCAGAAAATTTGATAAATGGAGGGGGAGATGTTAAAATGAAAATCAGAGGCAAAAGGCCTGAGATAGGGCTGGTCAGTCATAGCAGTCATAGACAAAAGGGAAAACTATCCAAGCTGTATGCAAATAAAGGGCCAACTTCTGCACTGACTCAAACCTTGATGTAAAGGGGTAGAATGGGGTGTAAAATCATTACAGGATTTAGCCTACAACTAAATTGTAGGCAAGGAAGGTGTGGTGCAACCTGAGCCACTGTCTGCTGCTCAGTCAAAAGGCTAAGATATCATTTCTCTGCATAATGGCACATGCCATAGTTGTCAAATTCAGACCTTTTTTTCTTAGCAAGGTAACATGTAGTGATCAATTGGAGCTGCTTTTGCAGGTAACATTTGTGCTTAGAAAATAATCAGCTTCAGAAATACATTGACCTCGTTATTTTAGTTGAAGTACCACAGAATTCCTTTTCCCACCAACTCATAATTGCAGCAAACAAATAAACTTGCCCTGGAATAAGCCTGAAACCAGCACAAGCAACAAATAATTCATCTCACAGCGCATTTGAGAAACTTTCATCTTTATAATTTGCTAGTGGATCTGAAATGGATTGTCTCCGCATCAGAATGTTGCCCCCATTAGTATATGGCAAAAATCGGAGCTTTCCCATTTTCTGCCCTTTGTCACTCAACGCGTTTCTGCCCCTTGTCATTTGTCAAACTAGAGCAGTGAACTGTGAGTAGCCAGGTCTACTTTTCCCTTAATAGTAGAATGAAGGGCTTTGCAAACTAAGTGACAGCTCTCAGCATTTGCTAGCTGCTGGCTTTGGTGAGGCTGACCTATCTAGTCTGTATTGTCTTGTATTATATGTAGTCTGTGTCATTGCTTTGCATCAGTAACAACACAAAAAAGCATCATGGAGCTACTGCTTCAGCCATGCAGAAGCCAACTCTCCTCCCAAACTCTCCTCTCAAATAGCCGTTGTAGCCATTTCTCTACTTCACACATTAGACTTACGTTCCATAAAGAGCCCTCTTCCTTATTGTGGGATTTCATCCCTTCATAGTTAATTAACCCACAGAACAGGCAAAGCATGAACAGCAGCAGTGTGAGATTTCTCCAAACAGTGCCTCCATTCTGACCCACAAGGACCATGTGCAGGTGTGAAAGAGTTCAGTACCAATTCCTGGGTCTACCCATTGTTTCAGTGTCAATTGTGGCAGAGGTTTTAATGTTGTGAACACCTGATCGTTACCTGCTGGCATGAGTTCAGCAAATCCTTTCATGTCGGCGATCATCCCATGATTTCAATCTTCAATCGTTGTGGACCAGAGCTGGATTTGAACAGGCAGTCTAGATTCCATTGCCAGTTTTTTAGCAATGGTACATGAAGGAATACTGAAAGGCATAGAGATGTTAAGGTCTCCCTGTGTCTCACTGCTAATGGTGGTACCCAATTACAGCAGAAGTTCTGGTCCTTTCAAGTTAGTTATGATGGACATACAAAACTAGCTGTTCAACTTACCCAAAAAATAATCACAGAAGAAAAAAATGGTGTACAGCACATAGCATTTAAAGGATCCTTTCTCAAGATAAAATATCCTCACTCCCATTCCAGCCACTTTATCTGACCCTGAAAACTCTGATTCAGCGATGGGAGGATTCCTCCAGCCTGGGCAATGCAGAGACAGGCATATGGCTACCTTTCAAGGGCCCCCTTTCAAGAGCTGGTACATGGGTCATGCTTGGGGTATGGCTACAGCACCCTACCATGTGGATGTTCTAGCCTAGACAGCACTGATGCACATAGGACAGTCTGGAGGAGGCTCTTGTAACTTAGGCAGATGGTGGCTCTGGACAGCCTCAGATCCGGAGAGTGCAAAGGTGATATAAAGCTACTTTTGGCTCATCTCCCCTCCAGTCTGTAGAATCTGGGTTGCATCTCTGAGGGTATGCCTACACCGCAGTAAAACACCCAGGGCTGGCTCATGTCAGCTGACTCAGGCTCAGGGGATTTGGGCCACGGGCAGTGGAATTGACAGCCTCTGCAGGCTCCTGGGCAAGGTGGGGGGGGGGTCCAGATCCTGGAAGGGGTGGGGCCTCATGCAGAATGGGAGGGGCAGGGTAGCCAGCCTTCTGCACCGTTAGCGCCACACAGAGCGGGGGGTATGGCACTCTGGAGGTGATTTAAAAGGGCCTGGGGGCTCCGGGCTCCACTGCTGCTGCAGTAGCAGTAGTAGCACCCATGAGCTGTGGAGCCCTTTGAATTGCCAGGGCCTGAGGCAATTGCCCCCTACATTCCCCCCATCGACGGGCCTGGTTGCAGGACTCTACAATTGCAGCATAGAGGTCTGATCTTGAGCGGGAGCCTAGGCTCTGAGACCCTTCTCCCATGCAGGTCCCAGAGTCCAGGTTCTAGCTCAAGCCTGAATATTTACACTGCAATTGTACAGCCCCGCAGCCTTTTGTAGTGATCTTAAGAACATAAAAATGGCCATACTGGGCCAGGCCAATGGTCCATCTAGCCCAGAATCCTGTCTGCCAACAGAAGCCAATATCAGATGCCCCAGAGAGAGGGAACACAACAGGTAATCCTCATATGATCCCTTTCCTGTCACTCATTTCTATGTCTAGACTGCAGGCTTCTTTTGGAAGAACCTTTTTTTCAGAAGAGATCTTCTGGAAAAACTTCTTCTGAAAGAGAGCATCCACACACAAAAACTCATCAAAAAAGCGATCTGCTTTTTTGAAAGAGTGTCCACACTGTATAGATGCTATCTTGCATTTAAGCTGTTATTACTATGGACAGAGTGGTCACCAGGGCACCTGTGCTTTTTCCTCTTTCCTCTTCTTTCAAAAGAACTCCCTCTTCCCCATCCACACACGCCTTTTTCCGAAAGAGCTCTTTTGGAAAAAGGCTTCTTCCTTGTAGAAAGAGAATTACCAATGCCAGAAAAATTCCTCTGTTCTTTCAATTTACTTTTGGAAGAACGCAATTGCAGTGTGGACGTAACTCAGGTTTTGTCAGAAAAATGGCTGTTTTTCCAACAAAACTCTGTAGTGTAGACATACCCACAGAGGCTAGGGACACCATTCTTACCCATCTTGGCTAATAGCCATTGTTAGACCTAGCCTCCAAGAATCTATCTAGCTCTTTTTTGAACCCTGTTGAAGTTCTAACCTGTACCACATCCTCTGGCAAGGAGTTCCAAAGGTTGACGGTGCACTGAGTGAAGAAAAACTTCTTTTTGTTTGTTTTAAACATGCTACCTACAAATTTCATTTGGTGACCCCTAGTTCTTATGTTATGGGAACAAGTAAATAACTTTTCCTTATTCTCTCTTTCCATACCAGTCAAGATTTTATAGACCTCTATCATATTCCCCGTTAGTCTCCTCTTTTCTAAGCTGAAAAGTCCCAATCTTTTTAATCTCTCTTCATATGGGACCTGTTCCAAACCCCTAATCATTTTGTTGCCCTTTTCTGAATCTTTTCCAATGCCAATGTATCTTTTATAAGATGAGGCGACCACATCTGTACGCAGTATTCAAGATGTGGGCGTAACATGGTTTTATATATAGGCAATAAGATATTCTCTGTCTTATTCTCTATCCCTTTTTAAATGATTCCTAAAATTCTATTTGCTTTTTTGACTGCTGCAGCACACTGAGTGGATGTTTTCAGAGAACTTTCCACAAGGACTCCAAGATCTCTCTCGGGTGAGTAGTTGTAGCTAAATTAGTCCCCATCGTATTGAATGTATAGTTGGAATTATTTTTTCCAATGTGCATTATTTTACATTTATTAACATTAAATTTCATTTGCCATTTTGTTGCCCAACCACTTAGATTGGTGAGATCTTTTTGAAGCTCTTCACAGTCTGCTTTGGTCTTAACTAACTTGAGCAGTTTAGTATCATCTGCAAATTTTGCCACCTCACTGTTTACCCCTTTCTCTAGCTCATTTATAAATAAGTTGAATAGGACTGGTCCTAGGACAGACCCTTGGGGACCCAACTAGTTACCTCTCTCCACTCTGAGAGAGTTCACTCTGAGAGTCTTCTAGTTAGAGTTCATATTACCTAGCTTTTTGCCATGATGGTTAAAATATTTTTTTAAACAAAAACTGAGATTCTCACATATTCACCTAGGGCTGAGGCCATAAGAGTTGGCAACACTGGATCTCCCAGTCAAATATTTCTCACTGTGTATGCAGGCCCACAGATAATCTAGTTTATTCCCTTCTCCTTCCAAGATTAGCAGGGACATTTTTTTCTCCCCATACTGTTGTTTCTATTGTAATTATAGGAAAAGTAAGTTGAAAAGTGAATGCAGTCTCTGGAGGCAGATTGAGGGCCTTTTGAGTTGAAGAGCTGTGTTGAGTGGCCTACAGTTCCTATACTTCCCAGTAAAGCAATTCAGACTGAAAAGACTTAAATAACAATAAAAAGGATCAATAAGAATATACTGATAAGAGATACTGTCCATTGAGAATAAGTGGCCCTTTGCTGATCCCGTGTAGTGTCTGCTCCTGAGAAATATGAAGAGCATCTTTAAAAAAGGAGAACACGTGTAAACATCATACGGCCGGCCACACAGCCGTTGTCTGGAAAACTGATCAGTATTAGAAAAGTAACTTCACAACTTTCCGGAAAATCAGCTATGTTGTCAGCAAAAAGTCACATACAATGGGCTTGCAGAGAACAGAAGCATCCAGCGAATGACAGTTGCCAGTAGAATCCCATTGGCTGGGACCAGAGATGGAGTAGACAGAAGAAAGGATAGAGGAGCCCTTGGGAGTAGAGGCAGCAGGAGAAAGTAGCAGAAGCAAAGGAGTGTTCAAAAAAACCACTTGCACTTCAGTATCAATCCACTGTGTGGAAATATTCAAAAAACTGCCTCTGCATGCGATGAAGAGAACTTCTCTGACAGGGCATTCTCAGAGAGGAGGAATCAAACAGGAGAGCAGCTGATGATCTGCGATCCCTTTCCCTGACTAAACCAATGCAAAGAGGCTGTATTGCACCAACAATTGTACAACAGATATTTTTTTCTATGATTCAGGATGTATAAAGATTCCTAAGAACCACTAGACATGCACTGTGCTCTGGAGTATCCTTTTCATGAACTGCTGGTCATTTTAGTTAAAGAAGCAGGATTCATAAGAACCTTTTAGTACATTAATCACCCTTGGCAAGTGCAGCCCTAGTCATGCAGTTCTACCTGATGCAAACTCCTCACAAGGGAATTTCATTTCTGAATGCTGTGCACAACATTTTAATGTGTATATAAGGGAGCTCTCTGCACATATTCAGAGGCAGAACATACAGGATACAAAATTCCATCCTATATGACCAATGTTATGGGATCCAAATATCCACTAAAATATCCACATGGGCATACACAAATAGCAGGCGCAAAACAAACTTTAAAACCAAGGTAATTGAACATAAAAACACCTTCAGGAAACATCCCGAGTCACTTGTCATTTCACATTTCACGCAACACAAACATGACATCTTATCCCTTAGATTGCTACACATTAATCAAACATACCTCCACACTTGAGAGGATAATGCTATTTAAAAAGAGAAGCCTTTTGTATATTTACTTTGTATTCTTTAAGCCCTGCAAACCTCAGTAATGAATGGAATCGTAGACCATTTTTCACATGGAGAGCCAGGATGTCATACAAAATTTCTTGTTTCATACCACACTGTCCTGACATGTTGCCCAGATAATTTCTCAAGACTGGAATGTCCTTTAGAAAGCAACAATTTTTGTTGTGATATATTATCAAAAATAATGGATTTGGTGATCCACCCTGCTGGGTGAATTTCTTATTGTAGAAAGCAGCATCATTAACTATGCAAGCACTATAAACCCCCTGGCACTGTGACAATTCCTGATGCACTATACACGTGCTGGCGCAAAAGTCCTTAGTGGTGTTTGTGGGCATTCCCCTAGGGACTCAGTGGAAACTGAAAAATGTCATCTCCTATGAAATATGTTTCTTACTGTGATTGGTCTAATAGCAAACAATGGAGTGTGTGAATTGCAGGGATTTTTTAAGGACAGGTTAAGCATTTACTGAAGGACCATGTGAACTCTCAAGATTGGATATTTTTCTCAAAGCTAGACACTTTTTTGGAGAAATTCTATGACCCATGTTGTGCAGAAGGACAGATTAGATGATCACAATGGTCCTTACTAGGCTTGGAATCTATGAGTCTATAAACGTTAAATTACAATAACCACCCAAAATTTAGATTCTTATCCTAATGTTTTTCCGTTAAAAGTATTTGCGCAAAAGCGCGTCTAGATTGGTCCCAGAGTTATCGTTATAACGATGCACTTTTGCACAAAAGCGCGTCTACATTGGCGGGATGCTTTTGCGCAAAATCTTGCCAGTCTAGACGCACCCTATGACTCTGTGACTCTTCTCCTCCCCCTTCCCCACATCCTCCTTTGCCAATGCCTCCCTTTTCCTTGCTGCCTTCATTTCATCATCCAGCACCCTCATGAAAACATCCTGGCTACATCTAGACTGGCATGATTTTCCACAAATGCTTATAACGGAAAAGTTTTTCCGTTAAAAGCATTTGCGGAAAAGAGCGTCTAGATTGGCACGGACGCTTTGCGCAAAAGCACTTTTTGCAGAAAAGCGTCCGTGCCAATCTAGACGCGCTTATAAGAAAGCCCGATCGCCATTTTAGCCATCGGGCTTTTTTGCAAAACAATTCTGGGTTGTCTACACTGGCCCTCTTGCGCAAAACCATTTGCGCAAGAGGGCTTTTGCCTGAACGGGAGCATCATTGTATTTGCGCAAGAAGCACTGATTTTGTACATTACAAAGTCAGTGCTCTTGCGCAAATTCAAGCGGCCAATGTAGACAGCTGGCAAGTTTTTCCGCAAAAGTGGCTGCTTTTGTGGAAAAACTTGCCAGTCTAGACACAGCCCCTGTGTAAGGCTGCAAGGAGCATGACCACCTCAGAGGGCCCTATGCTGCACATTTCCCACACTCTAGAGCTTCCTTGATCACAAGCACCCCAGAGCATACTGCATGCCAAACCATGCAAAATGTGTATGGCCTGGTGCCCAGAGCTGTCAACAGCACAAGGGTTTATGGAAGCATTTGGAACAGGGTGGATAGGAGGTTGGAGGTCATCGGTGCTTCAGAGAGAAAAAGAAGATATGAGGGACCTGGGATGATAGGAAAATCCAAGCTTTTAAAAGACAGGCTTCACCTCATCATTGGGTTCTGATTGTTTTGTCCATCCCTACTTTCATTTTTAAGAAACAGAATACGTTTATAAAGAGTGTGCTGCTCTTAGTAATAAATAATCTTAACAATTAGCCCCTACATGGTGCTTTATACCCAGAGAGTTCTGTCAACAGAAGATCTTAGTGAAAGCCTAATTCATGATAGCTAAATAGTTGACTATTAAACATTTCATTGTGTGAGACTGTAAATTCTAGCTATTGAAGTAGGCTAATTCTTGGTTTGCTTTCTGGATTTGATTGCTTTATAGTTTAAAATTAGCTCCTTGCTGACATTTACAAGAGTCATTATTTCTTCCAAGTACATTATGAGAAGAAGCAATTTGAAAGTAAAGAAAAGGAAATATAACAGCAAAGGCACTAATTATAATAGTTGCTCCATTTGTTTTTATACAAATCAATTGAGGCCACCATTAATTGAAGAAAACTCCCATTGACTTTAATGAGGAGTTTGGACCTAATATAGATACTCTTTTGGGCACATCATTTGCCCATGAATAAGGAAAGTATTACCTTTAATACAGTGTCACAATGTAATAGTGCATTGGAATTTGTACGTAGGTTGAACCTCTCTAGTCCATAACTCTCTGGTCCAGAAACATCCATCACCTGGAATGATTTTAGTTAGCTGGATGTCTACTTTTCATGGGTGTGACCAAGTTTCCCGTGGTCCCATAAAGTTTGTTTACAGCCACCAGTCCTAGGTCTTAGTGTTCCATGCTGTTATTTAGCTCTAATTTACCCCTAAATGTCCTCTAACAGCCCAGTAAGCAGTGGAAATGGTAATGCTGCTAGACAATATTGACCCTCATGGTCTAGAAAATTCTCTGGTTAGAGACTGGTCAGGCCCCAAGGGTGCTGGACTAGAGAGATTCAACCTGTAGCAGCATGATGCATCTTTTTCAAAGGAAATTGTAATATCCTAAAGCACTTGCTAAAGCAAAAATACCAATGAGATTTTTTTCCTGATTAAGGGCTTCAGAATTTGTCTTCTGTTAGTGGAGCCCAATGGAGATTGGGGCCTTCATTTGAAAACAATGACTAGTGATATGGGGTCCATCAGTTCTTATATGCCCGATCTGAGTGCTAAGTACTTGCCATCTGAACTTTAAGTCCCTATTAGGTGTCTCAAAATGGGCACCCAAAACCTAGCACGCTCAAAATCACTAGTGACTTTTGAAGATGCAGATATACATTGCATCTGTTTCTAATTTGTACTCTAGGAATGCTCCCGTGTCAAACTATTGTGGGGCAGTGTACAGGGGTGAGAATCAGGCCCTTTACAGATACAACTAGAGCTAAGTCTAGGCTGCTGCTTTTTTTCGGCAAAAGGTACGCAAATTGCGCTCCTCAATACTTTTGTCAGAAGAGGCTTTTCTGAAATTTGGCCTGTCTACACTGCACCAAATTTTGGAAAAACCTCCTCTTTTGGAAAGCCCTTTTCCCTCATGGAATGAGGAAGACAGGGCTTCCGAAAGAATGCGTCTGCTCTTCCGCAAAAAATGCCAGAAGAGCAGACACATTCCCTGGACATGGCGGCGTTTTTCTCCCGGAAAAATTCCATAGTCTAGACATAGCCTAGGTAAGAAAATCTCTTTGTAGTACATCTGACATACCTATCTTTTGTATAGAGAATTGTTGGGAAAGAGAGAGAAAATACATGGTGTGAAATCTTGTTGTCATCGAAGTCAATGAAAGTTTTGACATTTACTTCGGTAGAGCCAAGATTTCATCCAGGGAGAGGAAAAACAGGGTCCTGCAGTGTGAAGGAAATTATTTTTAAAATCTGCTGTGTGGCAACAAGGTCTGAGACTTTCTAAATGATTAATATTGCTTAATGGTTGTGCTTTGTAAAGTTGGGAGTGTTTTGTGAGTTTGAACCAAAACCATAGATCTAAATAGCCTCAGACTTTGGGAAGTTCTGATCCAGATTCACACTCTGCAGCTCAAACCCACCTCCAACTTTATAAAGACTTAACAATAAACCTGCCACACAGATTAATTTTTTAAGTCAGATTAGGCAATTTTTGAAGCAAATGTTCTAATGACATGTGAGTTTCTGGAGTTTCTGGCCTAGAAAGGCCTGGGGACATACAGGCAGTGAGGTCTGGCAGCCAAAGTGCAGGCAGTGAGGTCTGGGCTGATAGGATGGGCAATAAATTTATCATTTTCTTTTTTTAAAGAGGAAGTAGATGGAAGGGATGAGAGTGGTGGGATCATCATAGGGAAAGGCTGAATGGTGGAAGCTGATTGGCAGACCAAGAGGACAGGAATTATAGAAAATGGGCACCTCCCAGGCAATTCTTTCACTTCCTCTAAAAAATAGTATGTCTAAAAATAGCATGTTAGCCCAGCACTGGTTTTTGTTAACAACACCCACTTGAGCTCTGCTCTCAAGATTTATTATAGCACCATTAAACCCCTAGGGGTCATTACAATCTTGCCTTTCATCTAGTCTGTACATAAATAATTGATCATCATAAGGATCGAAAACTGTGGAAATGAAGACAACTTAACACAGATATTCTTTATGACATCAATTACAGGGGAAATCATTTGATGTGAATAGAGAATATTTCAAATGGTGCAATGATGATAGCTGCTAAAATTACTCGGTTGGCTAAATGGAATGTGTACGCTGATTGGTTCTGTTGCCTGTTTATGGAGAAAGTGTATTACAGTGCAATGAAAAAGATAACTAATTATCTGCACATACATAGGGTGGGCTTCACCAACACCTTATGGCAGTTTTTTACACATGTGCGACTCTATTCAAGTCACCAGCTAAAACTGACATGATGAAGTGGTGAATCAGGCCCATAGTTTGTAAGTAATTTACTGCGGGCAGTTGCAGAACTGAAGGAGGAAATGGTTTGGAGTGCACGTTGCTGAGATTTAAGCCCTGGGAGAGTGCATGCTATTGTCAGCAGTGGAATGTACTATGCCAGCAGTGTCATGGGGTTATGGTTTGAGAGTAGTGGTTACAACAGTAGCTGAAAATGTTTATGACACTAATATCTGGGAACAGGCTGAAATACTGTAAACAGTATCACTGAACCTGTTGAAAGGATGTCAGAGTTCAAATATTTTTGTATGAGGCACTTTATGTAGTGTTGACTGCTGAATTTATACATATGGGGATGAGCACCAGGAAGCTGGTTTGGTTGGAGAGGATGTTTTCTTTCATTGTTGTCAGTTGCAGTTTTCATACATGGCATCATTCTATGCTTCCCACTGCCACAGGGATAGGGATAGAGTATTCAAACTGTCCTGGGGATGGCATTAAAAATCTGTGCTAATGGCAACTATAGAGGTGCACTGTATTCCAATAAGGCAGGAACTGTGACTGGATGTTTTTCTGCTGTTATTTCTTTAATTGTAAGGGACTCACTGAATATATAGCGTTATAACATTGTTTTATTTGATATGTCAGTGGGAAAGGTGTTATGCCAAGTGAATATTGGATTTTTAATATGAGTAAAGGGAAGGAGAATGTATTTCAGTGAGCGGTGGTGAGTGAAAGTTATGGCATATATGTTATAGTCTGGCTATAGAGAGAACAAGTTCTAGAAGCATCTGACTGCCACTGGAAATATTTTGCCAGATAGTCCTGAAGATTCTGCACCCAGGCAATTATGGCAAGTGGATTGTGGAAGAAAAGTGAAACAGCAGGTTTGAATTTATTTCAGATTGAAATCAACAGGACTGCTCACTAAGGAAGGCATCACACATGAGCAAAGGCGGCAGGGTCTTGAATGTTGACTGAATTATCACATTAGGATGATATTAATCATTAATCTATTGATGGATCATATTATTATTTATTTGTATTGTGGTTGTGCCTAGAGGTCACTGATGTATATGTCATTTTGTGTAACAACAATAATAATAATTGACAGGGAACTGGTTGCAAACAGCACCATGAGTAGAAATATTTTTCCATACAGTGACTGAAGGCAATAATGGAAAGAAATCCTTTTTGGGGGAGGCAGCCTAGGGAGAGGAAAGGTCTACTGAGGATGTAGCTGTCTTTGAAGAGATAAGTTAGGGTTTGATATAATTTTATAGTCATATTTCTGGTTTTCTTTTTGTTTGATAAAGTAATATGTTCCCTCCTCTCTGTCCCCAGGAAGATGCCAGCTTGGTGCAGAATTTCAGCAGACCTGCTCTTCCTTGGGCAAGAGTGTGGAGCCCAGTTACATTCCCCCAGCTAAGAGTTATGTGACAGTAATATATAAGGGGGAATTTAAAGACACCGATGAGAGGGGCGAGGCCATGGTCCATCACCAGATGGTGAGTAGGTATAATGTTGAGGCTTCATCTGTTAATCTTGCCCTGTGTTTCACACACAACAACTGCACAAAACTTTTTTTTACAGTCTGGCCCTAGCCGGCTGTCTTTTTCCTTTCAGATCAGAGGAATGGAGATTTTAATCCAGCAGCAGTCTGATGAACATATGTGTGTACTATTACCCTTTCAGATGTATTTGCATGAAAGCTTCTATTCTAAAGAGGCTCTTGGATTGGTTTCCTTTTCATGACATAGTGTGAAATGGTTTACGGCAAGCATTTTATTTTTTGTATAAAGAAAAATAAAGATTTTTTACATTTTGTGGTAATTCTGTATTTTTGGTATTTTTCCCCTTAAATGCTTGCATGGAAACAAGACATCTGGGCAGCAAGAAAATCATAACAGGTAGCAGGGACAGCGCCTCCAGAAACAGAGAACGGTTCATGGAGGGGGGGATTGGGCAGCAGAAGGGATGTCCAACCCAATTTGGACTGAGGTACAGGAAGAAAAGTGGGAGGCAGAGAAGACAGAAGATAGGGGAAAGTAGGAGGCAAAACTATATTTAAAATTGTTGCTTTCCCTTAGAGTGCTGCAGAGGGAATTCTGGAGGACGTAGTGGACCACAAGCTAAATATGAGTCAACAGTATGATGCTGTTGTAAAAAAGCAAACATCATTCTGGGATGTGTTAACAGGAGTCTTGCAAGCGAGGCATGAGAAATAATTCTTCTGCTCTACTCTGTACTGATTAGGCCTCAACCGGAGTACTGTGTTCAGTTCTGGGCACCACATTTCAGGTAAAATGTGGATGAACTGAAGAGGGTCCAGAGAAGAGCAACAAGAATGATTAAAGGTCTAGAAAATCAGACCTGTGCGGAAAGGTTGAAAAAATTGAATTTGTTTAGTTTGGAGGGGAGAGGATTGAGAGGGGACATGATAGCAGCTTTCAAGCACCTAAAGGGTTATTGCAAGGAGGAGGGAGAAAAATTATTCTCCTTAACCTCGGATGACGGGACAAGAAGCAATAGATGTAACCTGAAGTAAGGGTTGGACATTAGGAGAAACTTCTTATCAGGGCGGCTAGGGAATGAATTGCCTGGGAAGGTTGTGGAATCTCCATCATTGGAGATTTTTGGGAGTGGTCAGGGATGGTCTAGATGATGCTTGATTCTGCCATGAGTGTAGGAGACTAGACTTGAAGACTTCTCAAGGCTCCTCCCCATTCTATTATTCTATTTTATTTATACATTATTAGGGAACAGATATGTACAAATAGCTATCTGGCTAAATTACCAGATCTCTGTACAAATCATTTCCAGAGGGGTAGCCATGTTAGTCTGTAACTTTAAAAACAATGAGCAGTCCTGTGGCACCTTAGAGACTAACAAATTTATTAGCTCGTGAACTTCCATGGGTAAAACCTCTTCAATTCCAGTTTGAGAAAATCCCCAATGTAATGAAATATGGATGTGAGGTAAGAAGAGTGGGTGCTTAGGAAGAAGGATTCATTTCCAAGGGGTTAGAATTGTTCTAGCAGGTTTATGGGAATGTCAGGGTGTAGTACAATCTCTTGTTACTTTAGGCGATAATTTATTTTCTGTGCTTCATAATTTGAGGCATACTCAGCTATGAAGAACAGATGTGCAGACTGTACTTTGTAACTAGCATGCATGGGGGGAGAAGTAGAGTTTTAGGAATGATTTTAAAACCAGATTCCTTTTAAAGGTATGTTCATATAGTACCATAAGGGGTTATCTTTCTGAATACAGCCATAACTGGGAGACATCTCTGAATCTCCACTGGAAAAACAAGCCATTCCAACTGAAAAATATTGAGAGGAAGCAGAGTCTAGGAGGTTACTGTAAGTTCTATTCCCAGTGCAGACAGATGTAATTTGCATGCTTGGGCTTTGGAAACTTTTCATAAAGTTGTTTTTCCACTGCAAATAGCAGTGAAGTGCTCTGGGGAACAGGGAAACGAGTGTTACATTTTTAAAGCAGGCTACCCCCTACTATTAATGGCTCTTCCAACTCAAGGGACAAAGTTAAGGTTGAAGAAGCCAAATATGTTCAGTGTATGTGGGTAGCAGTAGACATTCATAGTCTACCGACATACACACACACTAAGAAATATGAGAGAATAGGTCAGGGTTTTGCATCTGTGCATATTGGGACAATTTACATCTGGCATCTTAACACTAAACACAGATGGAATGATTCACATATAGAGCATATTTTCCAATGATTCAGATAAGGGGCATATTTTAATTATAACAATACTTTAGCACAGTTCTATTCATAGGCCTGTGAGCGCTTTACTAATGGCAAGTAAGCATTATCAGCCTGATACCTGCTTTCAGGCTTTCTGTGTAGGAGAGGGAATCACATTGCCTAATGGTACCAACTCACCTGACTTGACCCTGGCTGCTTGGCCTGTTGCCTCTCTCCTTTCTTCTAGTGCTGACTAACCTGTGTGCCCCACTCTATCATTATGTGGCTAGCTGACTCTGCTGCCCCACTTTCAGTTTTCTGGAGCTAGCAAGCCACTCTGAGGCTACGTCTACACTGCTTCCTTCTTGTGCAAAAACCTATGCAAATGAAGCATGGATTAGCATATTGCTGCACTTCATTTGCATAATTAATTAGGGACCGTTTTTGCACAAGAGGCTTTTGAACAAAAAGGAGCCGTCTACACAGCTCCTTTTTGTGCAAAAAAACCCTCTTGCTCAAGAGCTGTTCTTTCTTATTTTTTCAGGAAGAACAGCTCTTGTGCAAGAGGAGGTTTTTGCACAAAAAGGAGCTGTGTAGATGTAACCCCACACATCTAGTGTGGTTACTGAGTACTGCAAGTGGCACCTAGACCACTGCAATAGTTAAGATCAAGAGACCTCTTCAGGACTGGGAGGCAGCTGGCTTTTAGCTAAGAGGGTAGAGGCTCCTATAGTCAGTTCCCCAGGTTCAAATCTGCCTTGGTGGTGGTTACATAGACAGCTCCTTTTTGGGCAAAAGCCTCTTGTGCCAAAACGGCCCCTAATTAATTATGCAAATGAAACGAGGCAATATGCTAATCCATGCTTCATTTGCATAGGCTTTTGTGCAAGAGGGAGGCAATGTAGACATAGTGATGGCATCTTCTAGTGAGATGCCCACATCTACTATGAGTTCTTCTGTGGCTGGACAGTTTGAAGTCTCCAACCTTGGAAAAGAGCAGGAAGGTGGGAAAGAGTTCTCAGATAGTTCCACAGGAGAATTCAGTGGAGCCCCTTCCAGTTAGGCTGGGTAGACTTTATCGCTCATGCTTTGAATCAAGTGTAGTAGAACAGTGGTTCCCAGCCACCTGTCTGCTGGCCGGTGCTAGGCTGCAAACTACTGGCTGCTGGGCCACAGCACATTACTAGGCCATGCCCATGCCTTGAGAATTGGCTCAGCAGGAATCTAACTTCCCTGCAAGCTGTGCTGCAGCAAGACTATTTAGCTGCTAATTGAACCCTGCCCAGAGGTTTAGGGCTGCCATGCAGAGAGCTTCCTGACTGGGGAAGGGCACTCCCTCAGCAGCAGAAGCTCCCTGTTCCAGACAATGAGCATGCTGGTAGGGAAGGGGACATCAGGAGGGAGGGAGTAAGCTCATGGCTGGGACTGGAGGGGAGAGGAGTTTGGAGCATGCAGTAAGTACAGGAGAACAGAAGTCTGATTACAGCAATCTGATTACATCAGCTTCCTGGTCTGGGAGAGAGGCAGCAGACTGCATAAGGTAGGTGGGAGAAATGGGAGGCAATTCTGGCGACTGTGCAGTGAGATGGGAACAGAGGGGAGTTTGGGCTGTTAAACTTGTTTCCCTCTGGGCTGCAGTCAGCAAGAATCAAACCCTGTCTGTCTCAGTACAGCAGCCTTAGCTGGGCTGCTGACATAGGACTCTCTCCTGGGCTGGGGCAGATTGTATGGGGTGGTGCCAAAATTTCAGGTGGGTTAAAAGCTTTGAGATTGCTTTTGAATACTGGAACAAAAGGCCTACCTCATGACATTTCAAGCATGATTACATTTCAAACAAAGTTTGCATAGGTGTTAATGGCTCAAGATTAGAAAGGAAAGGATTCTTTTAACAGAATGTTTTATTGTTGTAAATATCTGCAAACTCTGATCCGTTACAATGACATGTATTGTGTGCGTACAGATGGGATGTAAAATAACATGTGATCTCTTAAAATTAAATACCATAATGAATATGCAAATAAAATGTTACCGGTCTGCCAAATAGGTGTGAATAGGGGAATAGGTTTGCCGGTCCGTGGCATAAAAAAGGTTGGGAACCACTGTAGTAGAACCTTGCCCAGCTTTGACCACATTTTTACTACTCAAATTCACCTTGCAACTTTGAAATATCAAAGTGCAAGAAATGGAAAGCAGAAGATGCCATCTGGCAGATTTGGTGGAGGAAAAAATGGAAACAAGGCAGATCAGCCAACCCATCCCCCCACTCAATCCCACAGAGACTTGGGGGTGCATGAGGTAGAGAGAATAGGAAGGTGTAGGCCATTCAACCACTCTCAAAAGACCTTTGATTGGAGCAGCAGGCATCTCAGTTGGGCCTAAAGTAAGAAACCAGGGATAGATGGGTTTCCTCTAGAAGATAATCAATCTGGAAACAAGGACATCGAGGGTGATTGCCAACTTCCCTCTCTCCTCTGAAAGTTATATCGGGGGGGTTGAACATTTCAAAACCTCTAAAAATGCTTTATTTGTGTTTGAATACGGAACAAAGATTCAGGAGATTCTTGTTTTAGCCAAAGCAATTAATCAGTCTGTCTATATTACCCCTTCATTCTGTTCCTTACAATCTAACCATAATCACATTCTCCTTTGCCAAAATAAATCTATCTTAATGGGAGGAAAACCCAAACAAATGTGTCATTTGATTTACTACCCGTTAATTGCCAGGTGCTAGCAGTGGCTGTAGCTACATCAGAAGTTGCTCTTTCACAGTTCCTGTGCAGCATCCATTTCTGCTAAATGAGGGAGGGAGTAAAAGGCACATCTGTGAGACCACTGATTTCAAACAAGTAAAGGAGGACTATCTGTCATTTTTCTTGGAACTTCTTACATAACTTTTCATGTGAACAGTTACTGCATTGACATGATTTATATAAAATACTAAGAGCTGAAATTATTAACCAGTTGTTAGAAAAACTCTTTGACCCAGATGTTAAATGACAAACCAGGTAACATGTGAAGTCACAAGGGTGAAAGCAGCCATTAGTTCACTCAAAAGCAACAACTGAGTTAAGCTCTTGCTGGCATTTTCATACAGTAAAGAATCATTCTGAAACATACAGCTGATACATAAAGCACCCACCTGATGGAATTCAGCATCTGCCATGAATAGTTTTACTCAACCACAAAAGTCCATCTTTTCAGTGGCACAAGAACAGCTGTATGTCAGAAACTTTAGCCTCCTAATGCAGGACACTCCTCTAGCTGAGACTGGCCCATAGGTCAGGAGTTTGAGACCCTTGTCTTAGTATTTATAAAGGAAAGGATTGCAGTCTTCAAAACTGTCAGTTAAACCACAAAAACCTTTCAAAGGCCATAAATTTACTTACAAAGTGTTATAAGTAGGAAGCAACATTGGGGCAGAAACACTTTCTGAGGACTCTCTATTCCATAGCACCAACAAATCAGGGATGGTTCTGATAGGATCATCAATGTCTTTGTAGTAAGAATTCCCATTCAGCCAATCAAGGAACTTGTGCTGATGATATCAAGCATCTGTTGCCACCTTCCTTCAAATACTGAGGAGAAAGGAAATACAGATGGCAATCTGCTACATATACACTAAAAGCACTGTGTGCATTTCCTGTGATTGTTAATGAAGGCTAGTGGGTGTGTTACTGATCTTAAGTATTATTTCTGCTAATGACCCTAGCCAAGTGATTGCTGTTTATGTTACTGTAATTTACAATATCTTTTAGATAGCCCAATAATTTTGTCAGTAATCCTTACTGAAAAGCCCCTGTTGTTACATGTTCTGTTGCACTGAAGATTGGGAATTACAGAATAAATTTCCTTGTGTTTTTCTTCAAAAATCCCTTTTTTTTAAATTATTGTTAGCTTATGGTAAAGGCTCATTATGTCCCTTGCTGTATTCCAGCATACTCATCAACACTATTATATTCTTCTCAACAGATTTCCCTGCAAAGCATCTGTCCCCTTAAAATAACCAATACATAAAGGCTGTGTCTACATTGGCACCCTTTTCCGGAAAAGGGATGCTAATGAGACAAGTCGGAATTGCAACTGCCGCGGGGATTTAAATATCCCCGCGTCATTTGCATGAACATGGCTGCCACTTTTTTCCGGCTCGGGGCTTTGACGGAAAAAAGCGCCAGTCTAGACACGGCTCTTGCGGAAAATAAAGCCTTTTCCGGAAGATCCCTTATTCCTCTTAAAATCAGGAATAAGGGATCTTCCGGAAAAGGCTTTATTTTCCGCAAGAGCCGCGTCTAGACTGGCGCTTTTTCCACAAAGCCCCGAGCCGGAAAAAAGCGGCAGCCATGTTCATGCAAATGCCGCGGGGAAAATTTAAATCCCCGCTGCATTTGCAATTCCGACTTGTCTCATTAGCATCCCTTTTCCGGAAAAGGGTGCCAATGTAGACACAGCCAAAGAGATAGGAATCTCAGCCATCAACAGCTCAATCTGTTGGTCCTAAAGGCCTATTTTTTCATCACTTTTGGTGTGGGATGTCTTGAGACTGTGGCCACTTCCTTATATCTCTATCCTGTTTTAAGAAGTCACTTATGGCTCATTTACGTTTCTCTTTGTAAATCATCCCTTTCTACATGAACTTCAGAAGAGAGACCAGGTGTATTGGACGAATGGTCACATCTATGGTAACAGAATAAAACCAGAGATACAATTATGGAACCAGGCCATTTGGCTAGAAAGTAAGGAAAGACAACATAACATGCAGGTGGTAGAAGCTGTGCAGCAATAAGGCAAGGGACTCATATTTTCACTTCATAATTATTGAAAGCAACATTGAGTCAAAATAGCTCTGTATCACTTTTATGACTGAAGAAGAGGCTGAGTCTGTGATTATTAATTTCATGAGCCTGATGTGTGAGCTGATTGCTTCACTGGCTCTCCAGGATATCCGGGTAATAACAGTAGTTCATCTAGTCAGTGTTGATAAGAGATGCTGGTGACCTTGTTGCTACATGATGGTTGGGGGTGAGACAAAGGCAGGTTCTGAATCTCACCTCAAACTCCTGGGCTATGTCTACACTCGCGGCTTCTTGCACAAGTATGGCCGTTCTTGCGCAAGAATCTGCAGAGCGTCCACACTGCCCGCTCGCTCTTGCACAAGTAAATTTACAGTACGGCGTGGTAAGAGAGGGCTCCTTGCGCAAGAGCTACGCTCTTTTTTAACAGGTGTAAGCTCTCTTGCGCAGGGGCTCTTGTGCAAGAGGGCAGTGTGGACGCTCGTCAGGGATTTCTTGCACAAGAAAGCCCTATGTCTAAAATGGCCATCAGAGCTTTCTTGCGCAAGAGAGCATCCACGCTGCCATGGGCGCTCTTGCGCAAAAGCACAGCTCGCACATGGCAGTGTGGACGTTTTCTTGCGCAAGACCTCTTGCACAAGAACACTTGCGCAAGATGTTCTTGCGCAAGAAGCCGCGAGTGTAGACATAGCCCTGGAGTGACAGCATTGCAGAGGAACCGCAGCACCCCAGTGAGAAAATATATGCTATGCCATTGACTAGTTACCTGGCCTGGCTAACACAAGCAGTGGCATTACCAGGCTCAGGGTGAGTCAGTGCCACCCAGCAGGGAGTTGAGGGGGGCGTAGTTTGCTTTAGAGCCCCATGTGAGAGGGGCCCCAAAATGACAGCTGGTTGGCTGGGCCAAATTTGAGCCGCCTTGTGACTTGGAGCATGGGTATGCAACACCATTGAAACTTAGCACCTAGAGAGACTTTCCTTCCCCAGGCGGTCCCAGATCCATCTGTCACTGCAATGGCTTCATTATGCAGGACTGAGAAGACCTGTCAGATTGACAGCCCAAATCTAGGGTCAGGTAGGAATACCACTCCCACCAGCCACAGGCTGGAGCTCAGGAAGAGGCAGGACCAGAAGTGCCTCCCCAGTTGCATTTTGATAGAATCCCCCCTCTTTGCAGGGATGGCAGTGACCCCTCCTCCTGAGGCCTGGGCCCTCTCTGACACCTATCCTGTCCCCTTTTCTTGAACTTGTTCATTTCCACAGCAATTTTTGGAAGGGTAAAGTTTCAGATTTCACCCCAACCCCCCCAAAACCTCTGAACAGTCCAGGTGAGAGTTGCATTCAATTCTTCAGTACACAGAGAGAGCTGCCACTGCAGGGGGCCACTGATGGGGGAAAGGAAGTTTAAAAAAGTAAGTGGGGAAGGACTGATGGAGGGAGAGACTTTTGTTTCCCAATATGGAAAGGAAGATTGTTGTGGGTTTGGGGAGTCTGTTTTGAGGCAGGAGAAATCTGAAAACAAAAGAAAATATGAGCATGTAACAGCAGGAGATCTCATTGTTAATGACAGAAGACACTGTGGCTACATCTACACTGCATGATTATTTCGGAATAATCTATTCTGTAAGAAATACTCCGAAATAGCTTATTTCCAAATAACGGGCTAGCTGTGTAGATACTTGCATAGTTACTTCGGAATAACGGGTGTTATTCCAAAATAATGCTGCTGTGTAGACATACCCCTTCTGAGGGAAAAAGGGACCGTTTTAATTCGGAATAAAAATGTATCAGTGGTTTTTCCACTGCTGATGTTGGATGTTTTTTATTTCAAAAAAATTTCACTGGCTGCATTAAAAGCAGGACAAAAAAACTTTGAAGCAGATTCAGAGCAAATAGAGTATTTTAGTTTGAGCATCACAACTGAATAGAGAAAAGTAGAAAGTTCTCAAGGCTGTAACACAAAACCAAAACATGACTACCAGTATTTTGTTAAATGATGCTGGATCCAGTGATGGATCCATCCTAGTGATGGATCCATCCTGGTGATTGAATGGAATTGTCCTCACCCTGTAATGCTGCCAGAAGTGTAAAGCCTACAGGGTTGTCTGTGGTTTGCAATGAGGAGGCAACAGGAGATAATGGCTTCAAAGAGTGGCTGCTTTGATAGAGGATCCATCTTAGAAGTCTTGGGGAAACTGGATCCCAGGAGCTTGAGACACACAGCCAGCAAGAGAAGGAGCTTTCCTACGTGAGCACAAACAACCCACCCATCTCACAATCTTCCTAGGGCTCTCTTAAAATGTGATCACCCTTAGCCTTTGTTTGTAGTGCACTGTGGGAAAATTTGACTGTCCACCAAATGTGATTGTCCAGAGGACAAAGAAAGTCAACTAGTGGGATTATGGAATGCCTGTTATGGACTTCCTGGTATGTTGTTTGACCTCCTCTGTATTTAACGTTATTATTGTCCTCTCTTGGTTACAAAGGAGGTGATCCACTAAACATTTGAAATGCAGAGTCAGGGTCTGAAAATAATTAATGAAATTGCTTGATTTTATTGCAAACTTGAAAAATGATTTTTAAAATGGATAATATTGATAAACATGTTAGTAGCATGTTAGCAAGGACCCTGTAGATCCTCTGACATGCAGGAATGCCAGAGAAACATCTGAAGTTCTTCTCATCTTGCACTCCATGTGCCAACATTAGTCTATTGCCAGCTGCACTGAAATTTGGAACCTGTATAGGGCCAAATAATGGGGATGTGCTGTGCTATGTAATGTCAGAAGAAAGGCACTAAGAAATGTGTTTCATTAGCAGCTGAATGTCAACATATGACCAATGCCCGTATAATACATGTAAATGTAATTATAGAACTCTGCCACAGCATGCTTTATACACTAAGGATCATTTTCATTTTGGAGGGCCCAAAGTTCTGGCATAACCTAAGAAAACTCATTAATGTTGTCAGAAGCAACTCTCATGTTACCAACACCTGGGCTTGTTAAAATCAATGGCAAAACTTTCATTGACTTCAGTGGTGAAAGGCCAGGTGTCATACAAGTAGGAGTACTGAGCCAATTGTTTGATGATTATAATCTAAAATTTTAGGGGACAATATGAATGAAAATTATGTAGAGGGAGGTTTATCACAACGTTGGGGAAGATCTTTAGGAGCAGACAGAGAAACAAATCATATCCTTAAGGGAAAGCTATAATACAATATACATTCTAATGCTATTTCTAACACCCAAATGCACAAAGTAAGATCTGCTACCATAGATGGTACTTAAACCAAAGCTCCAGATTTAAGCATTCCTAAAGTTTAGATGAATCTAAATACGGATCTGAACTTTGAGCTGGACCCCTTGGGAATGGTTGACAAAATATATTTCAGACTTCTTTCACATTTTGAAAATGAAAATTCAATTTTTGTGTTTAAATTGACTTTCCTTTAGACATGTAATTTATAGTAAAACAATTACATTTAAAAGAGTGAAAACTAAACAAAATATTTCAAAATTATCAAAATAAAATATCCAAGCCATTTGTCTGTTTTAATTGGTTTGTGAAAAATTCTTTTTTCATCACCATTTGGGACAGGAGGATCTTTTTTAATGTCAGAAATTTTCATGCAACTGGAAATTGTTTCCTGCCCAGCACTAGACCCTGCTTTATTATACCTTGAGATTACCAAACAGTGCAACTGAGATGAAAATGTGCAGACTTTAAATGTTTTAAACTGTTTTGAATTTTTTTTTTACCAGTTCCAAGTTAGACACTTCTAGAGAGACTCTAAATTTGAATGTGCAAACACTGAGTAATGTTTAAAAAAATCTGTTTTCTGATAGGCTATTTAAATAGTGTATCCTTGTCTGCTACCTCTCTGCAGGTTTTAAAAATGGGTTCTCTTTTCCTCCTAATGTTTACAAAAGTGTGTTGGGGAGGATCTGATAGCAACACTACCACGTATGCTCAAACCTAAACCTTCTCTCAGTGCACATCTGCCTAATGCCTCTTAATTGCTGCTATACTTGCTGGTAAACAGTCTTGCAGGGCCTGGAGAAGAAAGCACATAAGAGCTAGAGTGTGAGAGAAAATGCAATGGCAGTAAATAGTCAGTATGACTACATGTTCTGGGATGCACCAAGTAAACAAATTGAAACAAATAACGTTGTCTAATCTCCTTCAGCTACATTAATTAGCAACAGGTATAACATTTTCAGCCAGCAATTTCGTTTTCATGTTACCAGTGTCCTTTTAAAATGCACTAATTATACAGGTCAAAGAGTTTTGCTCTGATAGCTTCCTTGTTGGTTAACAGTGTCTGCTGGTAAAACTGCTATTCTACAGGCTACCAAATCACATAACCTAAGGTTGTTGAGCCCTGACATAAGGTACATCAGATATTTGATGGGAGCACATTTAGGGCTGGTGTTCTATTAAAGGCCATAGGAAAATGATCATATATTATAAACATCTGAATTTGTTGATATTATTCTGTAATCAATTTGGATCTTTTAGCATGTCTGTATAGGGTCTCATGTAGTTTGCTCTAGGGGCAGCATAACAATATAAATAACCAACAATAATTCTAATATAGGTGTACATTTCTTGCTTCTTCTGCTTTATTATGTGCTGTCAAAAATACCATCAGAAACAATACTTTTGGAAAACGAGGAAGTAAATGGTGTCAACTTACAAGTATATAAATATGGTTTTATACATCATCAGAGATGCTAGTAACATCTTAAATGAATATTTTGCAAAAATTTCATTTATTCAAGACCTCTGCTGCTACTGTAGCTGAAGCTTTGCTGCTAACCAAGAAACATGAGGCTTACAGTTAATACCAAGAAGTCTCAGCAGAGGGGGGCCGAAGCTACAGCTCTCTTTAGGCAAAAGGATATATTGGAAGAGATCATAAACATAGTAGACTGAGGTTGTTAGTTGAAAGGAGAAACTATTTATCCCAGTGGCTTTAAACATAAGTAATTTTTGATGTGATCTCTCCTTTCTGCCCTCCTTCCCCAACTTGAGGGACAGTTGTTTTCCGCCATAAACTTTAATGCTGAACAATATACCTTCAATTAGTGAGGTAGTTGTTCACAAATTCAGATTAGAAAGAAAGTATACTGAAGAGTCTTTAAAAATGGCTTCCATTTATTTTATTGGTTGATACAGTGAGGTAACTTAATGCCACTTCACTCTCTGGAAAAGGCTTGCAGCTTACTACTCTCATTACATGTATTTATATATCTATAGTACATTGATTTAAGATTTTAATTTCCCTTCTTGTATGATGTGGTTGTGGTGTTCTTTTATGGAATATGTATTAGTACGACTTTTGGCATGTAGCTAATGCTACTTTGCTGAAGCATGTGAACTGCTTTGGTCAAGAGCCACGTTAGCTAGTCCATCAATTACACAATTAAATGCTTGTCACATTAAAAAGCAGCAGCCCTGGGCCATTGAGGATTTTTCCCCCTTCTTTTTAGGATAAGAGTTTTGTGTCCTCTCACTGCTTTTGATCTTCCCCTTCTACAAATATGCTTGTTTCTTTTTATGTAGTGGAAAGCTCTTTGTCTAAAGAGAAGCTTTATTAATTCTAAAACTTGTGAAATCCAAATACTTGAGGTATGTTGTTATTATTTGTATAACTGTAAAATGTTACCCACAGTGGTTATCATTATATTGTTATAGACAGCTGGGCTACGTCTACACTGCAGCGCTATTTGAGATACCGGAGGAATCCCGAAACAGCCATTCGGCATCTTTTGAGTGTGTCCGTTATTTCAAAACATAATGGGCTCACTATTCTGACGCCCCTGTAAACCTCATTCCATGAGGAGTAAGGGACGTTTTGGAATAACACTTGATTTTGAAATAAGTGCTGAGTAGACAGCGCTTCATTTTGAAATAAGCCTTTTTTGAAATTGACTCGAAAAGCTACGCAATTTGCATGGCTCAAATTGCATAGCTTATTTCGAGCTATGGGTGCATTGTAGATGCACCCTATCTGAAATACTACCATTAATCCCCTCAGGGAAAGAATATGGTGTCTTACTACACAACTCCATGGTATCTATTGGCAAGTGTTAACTTTTTAGTGGTGACCATTGCATACAGACACACAGAGCAGGCTAAACTATTTTCCCTAAATATGTTTCTTATTGTGGAGAAGTTTTCTGCTTCTAACAGATAGGTAAGGAAGATTCTGAAACCAAATATCTAGTGGCCTTCAGAATCTATGGGTATTTAAAAGCACTACCTTTGTGTTCAGTAGGCCAAGGATTATTCCAATGGATACACTGGATCACAAATGGCATTAAAAGAACTGTTATGAAATCTGCATCTTTCTCATAGGATAAGAGAAGGATGAACCAAAAACATGAGAAAGAAAACAGAAAGACAGTTGCGAAAGGGGAAAAATGTTAAAAGTCCTATGCTTTCTAATGTTTCCCACTACCTGATCTCAAATAACACAGCTAACAGACATATGAAAGTTTTTATAGTCTATATTTAGGTTTTTTTCTATAACTTGCACAAAAAATAAATACATTTCACTTTCTAGCTGGCCATGTATTTTGCAAGAATGCCTTCTGTCACAGTGGCTGATTATGCTAAAGCAGCATTCTCTGAAGAAAGCAGTCCATCTGGGACTGGTATCACAGTACAGCCAAATCATCACATTTTAGTGCTAAAACACTGTGCCCTTCCACACACTGTACACCAGGGGATGACAGCCAGGAACCCTCAGGAAAAGAAAATCTCTTACTCACTTGCCAGTTGTTGGGTACCACTAAGAGATTTAAAGGGAACCTGAGGCTCTTTAGGGTCATCTGGGGCAATCATAATTAATAGCAGACTTCTCTTCCTCTCATTTAAGTCAACTTTCAATGGAAGAGCTCAGCATCTCCTTTTCTACGTGTCACTAACAGGCCCACCGATGGGAGGGCAAAGGAGGCAATTGCTCCGGGACCCAGAGATTCAAAAGGTCCTGTGGCTCTCAACCACTGCCCCCACTACTATGGCAGTGGCTGGAGCCCCAGACCCTTTAAATCACAGTGAGGGATATTCCAAGTGGCGCTGAGGGCTGGCTGGGGTGGGAGCAGCGTGGTGCTGAACTGAGGTCTGGCTGCCCCAGCCCCACCCCTTCTACCTGAGGTCCCACCCCTTCCTGGAATGCAGAGCCGCCTTTTGCCCCAGTTCCATCAGCCCTCCTGTTCTCTAATGTTCAGCACTTAATATGTAATGAAAGAGGTTCTGGGGCTCAAGCAATTAGGGATTGGGGCTCAAGCATTTTTTTTTACTTTCATAACTGACACTGCAAGCCAAATGTGCAGGGGCTACAAACAGCCAAGGCTGGAGGTGCTGAGGCTCAGGCCTGGAACAAATGAAGCACTACTAGTGTTGCAGGACATACCATGTAGCTGGTTGAGCCTCTGTGTAATGTTATTTGGCTTACACATATTTTATTATATTTGGCTGTTGGTGATGGTCGGATTAAAATTATTTCCAAATTATAATAAAGGTAATTCTAAACGTAATGAGTGCTCTTAGATCATTGATCAGATTAAAGCAAAATTTTAAAAAGGCTATATATCATACTGTGGGGAAGCCATTAAAAAAACTGCAGCATTATTGGCTTAAAGCAAGTACTGAACCTGGGGAAGAAATTTGTGCCACGTTTCTTATGACACTGTAAAATCACCAAAGATATAAAGCAGTCATTGGCACGCTCTCAAAAAACACATCATCGTAACCTGTTATAACAATACCACTGCTATGTGCACACATAATATTTATAAAAGCGAGGCTATGAAACCAACTGACAGCTGTGATGTATCATTTTATAAGAGAGAATATACATGACAAAATGGTTCAAAATGAACTCTAAAAAACCAGACTGCCAATGTTAAAACAATTCAGCTGTTCCTACATCTTAGCATCAGCTGGGGCTTCCTGGAATAAGCTTGTGAATGGCCTTTTAAAGCACATGCATCATACAGTCATGTATTTTCTATGTTTTCAGACAATCTATATTAGTGATGAATTCTGCATACTGTATACGGTTACTGTAACACTGAAATATCGTTTTCAGCTGTCCTGTGTTTTGTTATAGAAGCCAGAAACATTAATGGCACATCAGCCTGACATTTCCCCACAAAATAATACAGACTGATAATTCACTCTTTGGCCTCAGCAGAATGGATGGTCTACCTGAACTGATGGTCTACCTGAGCTGATAGGAGAAGACAAACCTGGGACCCTGAAAATCAGATTTGCCCCTGCTTTGCCAGCTATGTGGCTGTGCCCTTGTGACCCTCAGAGAGATGCTCTCTGACCTACACCATGATTCCTGACTGTGTTGCATCTGATAGATTCATGCATGCTCAGTGGTGGGCTTATAAACATTGTCCTTTCATGGAGCTTCCAATGACACCATGGGGTTTGCTGCTGTCAGCTTTTCCTCTACTGGAGTCAACACAGGACTGGATTTCTGGATCTGCTGGGAGCATTCAGCTTTCACTAGAGCAGAGAGGAGGGAATTTCCCCTCAGTGTTAAATTGGCTATGGTGGCGACTGTTTTTTCACTTTACTCTCTGCGTCATGAGGGCCCTAGGACACCAGCAGGTTGTGTTAATATGCTTGTATTGGTTGCAACCATGCATGGGACCAATTTGATAAATAGGTCTCTCAATCCTAGCTAAACCTGAGCATAGAACCAAAAATAGGAGAGGATATCCCCTGTGGATGGTGCGGTGGGGATGATCTTCAGCGATAGGTATATCAAGGAACTTCGCCTCATGTAACTTGTAGCCTCCCATGAGAGAAGAGGAACACGGGATTCAACACTTGGGTTGGAACTTTTTTTTTAATTCAGGGGGATGGAGCCATTCAATGTAGTGACCTCCTCACAGATAGACCTGAAAACTAACTGATTTTCACTGGACTAACTCCTGACTGATGGTTTTAATAGAGCCGAATCAATAAAGTTGTGGACTATTGAAATCACGTTAGTACATTGTTTTGCTTTTTTTCTGGCTGTGTCTGGATCCATCACCCTTTGCTTGCAGGTGCAAGAGGCCCCAAGATGTGTAACACCAATAGACACCTGGTTGTCTATGGGCGGAATCGAAATTGGGACCTCTGGAGTTTAGTACATGAGTCTCTATCGCATGAACTAAAAGCCAGCTGGCTATTAGCAAAGGCTGTAGAACAGACTCACTATTCTCTCTGTAAATGGTCTCAGTGTCATTAGGCAGTATAGTACATCACACCCAGAATGTGTGATGGTTACAGAGGCACTCTGGTTTTGTTCAGCACAAAGAGGGCAAGGATAAAATGGCCTGTTTTTCATTCATTAAACTTTCTGGGTTCACTACCATTTGCATGAATGCTCAGATTGGACTCCCAAGGGTATCAGTAAGTCATATTTGAATTATGTATATGCAATCTTATTTCTGAATCAGTCATTTCACTATTTGACCTGTTCTATCCAAAATAGCCATCTCTTCTTAGCAATAAAATGACTTTTGCAGAAGTCAGGACGGAAATCTTTGCTTACAGTCCTTGAATAATGAGCATTTTCTGAAAAATTGCCTAAAGGGATGGTGCATTAAAAACTGGTGCTAGTGTGCCCCAGGCTTAACATGCTGCAACATCAGGCAGTTACAATGGCATCAAATCTGCTAACATTTTAAGTGCATGCTATGACGCAGTAAGCCTCAAAGTAGCACCCTGAGACCTCCATGCTCATTGTTTGTATGTGGTTATGGCATTCAAAGCATGCCTTGATCTGCTGAAACTCATTGTTCTGTCAAAATGTTTATAGCATCATTGTATATGGAATTATAATATTCTGCGGTATCGTTATTGTTGAAATATGTTGTGTGTCCAAGGAGATGCTCACAGCCAGTGGAAACAAAGAAGGTGAAACACAAATCCAAATAGGTGTAAATGACCATCACAAGTCCTTGACCAGAAGGGAATTGTAAATAAGAATCTGCAATTTTGTAAGAGACAGTTGTGCAAGCACCACACAATGAAGATTGTTCAACTCTGACTTGGCCAGGCCCACCAAGACATATGAGGGCCAATCAATTTCCTGGGACATGAATTGAGAATATAAAATATGGGAGGTGGCGTCATGAGATGCCCTCTTTCCTCTCCACCTACTCTGAAGGGAACAAGAACCCTGGGAAGAGAAAGACTTTGGACTGGAGAGATTGGCCCCAGGCTGAGAAGAGATTTCAGCTTGAGTATTAGGAACTATAACCTGCCTGCAGCATGTAGTGGGGTGATAAAAGCTGTTTAAATTCTTTAACTTTATCAGGATAAGCATGAATTGAATCAGACTGCAATTTTACTGTTATTACTTTTGTAACCATCTTTGTACCATAAGCCTACTACTTACAATCACCTAAAATCTATTTTTCAGTGATTAATAAACTTATTTTAATGGTTTATCCTTTCCAGTGAGTTCCCGTGCTTGGGGAATCTGCTCAAATTACAAAGTATGGTGCATATCCATGATCCTTCATGGTCCATGAAGTGGCAAACTAATTAATGAGCTTGCATTGTACAAGAGAGGCTCCTGAGCAGTGTAAGATGGTACATTTCTAGAGTGCAGAGCCAACTCATGAACAATGTATAGTTTATGATTGGCTAAAGGGCATTCATGCAACTTAGCTGGGTGTCTCTGCATGTTGTTGACTGAGTGATCACAGCTTCTGGAGCGGTATGCTGTTTGTTACTAACATCAGGAAAGACAGCCTAGGCTGGAGAGGTAAGGTGGCACAGTGGTCCCACAGTTCCAGGTTGTACCCTAGGGATCCCATCACACACATATTTTAAATAAATTACAGTATCAGTGGTGAGTGTAAAATTTCATGTTAATGTATTTGTAGCCTGTGACTTCACCCATTTAGAGGGCTAATTTGCTATTGTAAGTGCAAATAATTATGCCCACAAACGGTAGCAAAACATTGTGTTTGCAATATTAGAGCCCAGGCTGAGGCCTGCTAAGAATTAGGGCTGTAAATATTTATTTTTTATTCATCTGTCTCTATTGGTCACAATCTAGTCCTACAACAGAGATCCAGGCTTCCTGCTGTTAGTCATAAGGCATTATGAAAAAATGCATCTGACTGGAATTCATCAAAAGAATAAAGTAAAAATTAGTACACATTTGATAACAATTTTATTCCAAATGTACCTTTCTTCAGGAAGGATTAATGATCTGTATTTGAAAATGTAATCTGAAAACAAAAAATCTGCTCTTTACATTTATGTTTATAAAGTTAAAGATGAATGTAGATAGTTGCAATTAGTTTTTTAACAAGACATAAGAAAATCTTCATTTTAATCTGATCATCAAGCATCTGACTTACTTGACACTAACAGCTGTATGAAAGAGAGCTAGAAGTTTAACTATACAGTTTGCTGTAAGTAAAGATTAATTTATAAAACAACAATTCAGATGTAAAGAATCCTCAACGTATCTGTCAAGCATATTATAAAAAAACCCAGAGACCACTCTTGTTCTGGGTCAAAATGCCCAAGAACAGCTAATAAGATTTCACAATCAATCTGCTTTTTACCCTGCGTCAACCTTTGAACTCTAAATCTCATTTTACTCTGTATAAATTCACCACTTTCTAAGCCACTTTTCCGTATTGGTCTCACCAAAGTATTATTGTTGTTATTGTTATTTATTGTCATCTACTCCTGGACATGAATCTCTGCAAAAAGTGCCTCTACGATAGGTGAGCGTGTGTGTGCGTGCACTCATGTGCATGTGTGTGCGCACACATTGGGACAGAAGGGCTGAAAATTGTTTAGTCTGAGTGTTGACAAATATTTAAAAGATGTCCTTAATGATAACTAAAAAGGGAAATAATCACTTTATTGTCCAAGATTCAAGTCTCAGCCACCAGAAACATACACAGTCATCCAGGAATCACAAGTCCTCTAGAAAGCTTCTCCACAGCCCAGTATCCATTAAAACTTAGTGACTGGCAGAAATAGAGATATGATGTTCTGATTCAGACTCAAGGGAAAGTTATCTTTAAATTTCAAAATGCAAACCACAGATCAAGTGGGCAGAGATGTTACGCTTTTTGAGGCTCACATTCTTCGAATCAACCTGTTTTTAATTACTTCAACCACAGCCTCATGGAAAGGACTAACAAAAAGTAAATTATGTGCAGTTCTTGGCCACTGTTGCGGCTCTTCACTTAAGATTGTTTGTTTGTTTGTAAATCTCCACAACCAAGTATAATATTATTTTTAAAACAATCTACTTTCTCAAATGGTAGATTATGTTTCCATAACCTCTTCTTCATTAAGTGCAGGAAACAGAAAAAAGCATTTTCCAGCTGGGTGTGAGTTCTCTGTCTCGGGATAAATGCTAATAAATGCCTACAATTTATAATTAATACTTTCAGGATGGTCTCAAGGAATCTCAAGTAATCTAGAATTTAACAGCAATCAACAGAATCAAGACAGAGTGAAATGATTGCCGAGGACCATATTGAAAAGTAGGGTTTAAATTGATGTTGCATATTATTCATTTTGACAACTGCAAGCTCATATTAAAGATAGCAAAGACTGAGGAGACAGCAACGAGAAGTGGTAATACTAATTTATTACTAAAGGAAAAACAAATCTGAATTTGAATGGATGCATATACTGCTCCCTGAGAATAATAAAATACATTGCACTTCTCCAGCACCTTTGAACAAGAGAGGGCCCATAATTCTTTTCACTGGTACCCGCCACACCTACCACTGAAACACAGCTGTTTCTGGGTGGAAATACAGCAGACTTTCTGCAACCGCCACTCTAAACAATAGTGAGGAGGAGATAAAGTAAGAAACATCTTAAACTAAAATTGCACAGGAAGTGTGAGTAGATAGACTATCATGAGGTAAGATGTTTTATTGTTGGGATTAGAGTGACCAGGTTTCAGAAAAATCTAAAATACACTCTTGACCACACTTTTGCACAATGTTAGGCAAGTCACTTAATTCCTCTGTTCCTTGATTTCCCCATCTATAGAATGGGAGTAATATTTTCTTACCCCATTTGTTGTGAGGTTTAATTCATTTAACGTGCTAGGAGATCCTTGACTGAAAGATGAGCCGTAAATTAATGGTATCAGCACTTACAACCTTTGTTTAGTTTTTTCCTAAATCCAGCACCTCCAGGAAACACACATCCACTTTCATCTTAGTGGGAAGAGTGTTTCTCCTGAGTCAGCAGCAATACCACTCACTGAAATGCCTGTTTGTTTGTTTTTAAGATCACCTATCCAATTACTGATCAGACAGAACCCTGCTTATCTTATGAGAGCTGAAAAGATCAAAGCAGAAGGTACTGTGGCTGTAGGCCCATTCTCTTTTAGCGGAGGCTAAATTCTCTTTTTAAATTAGCTACCTCCTTCTGGACTGAATGGGAATGTATCTTTGGCTGTTCCCAAACAAAGAATAATAAACTGTTCCTTTCTTTAGTAAGAGGAAGAAATGTAATGATAGAATTCATTTTAATATCACCCTGCCATGCCTGAAAGCAAAACCATGGCTCCTACAAGGGGCCTGGTACACATATATAGTACCAGCTTTAGGGTTAATCTAAATTGACCTTCAAGTTATCAGCATGGTCAGTCACAGCCAACCCCAAAACACTTCCTGTGGTTTACTTACAAAAATCAAGGAGCTACAAGAGAATTGAGTAACTACACCATCCAGAACCATCCTGTTCCTCCCTCCTTTTGCTGTATGTTATCAGCTCTTTGGAACAACTACCTTGTCATCTTTATGCTGACTGTAGTGTGGGTACTGCACAAATAATAAACACTCACGTATCAGAGATGCAATTTTCTACTTGGCCACCTGATTCTAATCCCCAGTAGCTCAGTCACCACATGGTATGGTAACGGTTAAAGGGGGATTGTCGTCAAACAGTTCCAACCTAGTGTCGTTTGGGAGGGGGGTGGGTGAAGTGCGCCCTGAGAATACTCTCTGTAAAAGGCTTTGGAATCCTTCAGTGTGACCATCACTATTGCAAATGGAAATGACTACATCATTTGGGGACACCTAAACAGAGGGACTGGAAGAATGGGGTTTTGAAATCCTTAGGCCTTACTTTGGTGGGGAAGGAGGAGAGGGGAGGAGGGGAGATCCAAACCAGTGAGGGGTTGGGTCACCATTTGCCCTGTAGCCTTTGATACCTCAAAATGACTTATTGCCCTATCTCCCAACATGGGATGTTTGCAGCCCAAGCATGTGGGGCATACTCTGCATGTTTGTGTGCTCACAGCCCTGATAGAATGATAGAATCCTAGGGCTGGAAGAGACCTCAGGAGGTCATCAAGTCCAACCCTCTGCCCAAAGTAGGACCAACCCTGATTTAGCTCTGACCTCAGCAGCTGTGTACAGCCCCACTCTGGCTTCCATCAGCCTTGGTTACAAGCAGCAAAGTGGCCCCACAGACTTCCAGTCCCAAATTTTGCCATAACTGTGTGCTTTGTAATTCTGAGCCCTGCCTGGACAATTCAGAGAAATAGGGTACATTTGTTCCTGTGAAGACACAAAAGCACATCACAGCTTATTAACTTAACTAGGCTAAATGCACTGTTTGGTTTAAACACAGCATGGAGTTATTTTATAGTAAAAATAAAACAAAGGTAATAACCTGCGTCCTATCATTAAGTTATTCCAAGTCAAAGGAATGACGTTAGAAAGGGCTACAAGCAAATAAAACTGAAAATGTGCATCTAAAACTTAATCTAGCAAGTGACAGGCTTTGTTCAATATGGTTTCCAGAGACTTCACTCGCCCTTTGGTTGAAGGGCCCATCTTTCTCATCTTGCAAGTGCTCTATTCCCTTGTGTATGCCTAGTGATACATGCCAAAGATGACTTGTGTCTTTGCTTATTGTCTTCCAAAGTTCACTGACTTTGTTTCAAGAGGCAGGATGGCCTCATGCTATTTTCCCCTTCCTATAGGCTTCCCATGCCCCTGTATGATTTCTATGTATATGGTGTTTCCATTGTTTCTGATACCTTTATATTTACATTTACACAGAACACAAGTAGATAGTTACAACATTCCTTCCTGTCTGGGCAGATTGTACAGCCTAATACCAATGAGTAGTCATAATTCCTTGTATAGTGTTAACACATACATTTCATAATGATATTAATCACCAATGCATAATTAGCTTTCTGAAAAGACCTCACTCTCTATACTTTTATAATTCAGTAATATTGCGCATGTAGGCAGGGTCTGAATCAATGCTTCCATTACAGCCAGCAGGAATGGGAAAGAAATCTTGGGTGTGTTTATGTATATACAGTTTGCTCCTGCTTTGCTTAGATGTGTTAGATATTCGGCTGTTATAATGGTGTTTTGCTCATTGTAATCAGCTTGGCTGGTGTTGAGTCACAATTTGTGTTAACACTAAATGCAGGAATTGTGAGACATGATCACCAATGCTTGCAGTTATTGTGGGACTGCAGAAAAGACAGACTGTTTTTAACTCTGTTAAAAGGAGAGACCCTGTCAGTGTAAATACACTTGGATGGACAGAGGTTCATCTTCCAGAGCCTTATAAGATAAAGCTGGGGAGGGAGAACTCTGAGTGAAAAGGCTACATGCGCTCCAGGCATGAGCTGTAAGACTGGTTCAACCTGTTTCTCCCCACTGTTTCAATGATAGAGTTAAAGAAAGGCTCCATAAGGAGTCTCTTTTGCATTTAAATTTACTCCACTGGATGCTGGAATCTCTTGTGGCTGGACTGTGCTTTGGGATAAGAGCTGAAATCAGTAGGTTTGGTCCAAAGCCAAATCCACCACAAGCCAGCAGTAGATGCAACAAGCAGCATGATGAGTGGCCAACAGGGCAGCGATGGAGAGGCATAAGAAGCAGCCAGTAGAGCAGCAGCAGTGAGGGATGATGAATAGCTAGCAGAGTGGCACCAGAGAGCAGAAAACAGGTGGACAGCGAGTGACCAGTGGAATGGGTGAGATGCCTCCTCCCTCCCACCTCTCAAGACGGGTGGTGAACCTGCAGATGCATCTCTGAACTCTGGTCTGCCCCGCCCAAGGGGAGAAACTGTGAGTGGGGTGCACAGAAGGGTTGGGCATGTGAAAGAGGCATTTACATTGCTGGATTTGAGAGCCTGAGAGGAAAAGGGCATCGCCCAACCTAGTTGAGCTGAGATGTTTACTCGTGGTTTTGGTTATGAACTTTGTTTGTGGTGTTTTCCCAAATTAATGCCATGTTACTTCCCTCCCCTTTTATTAAAGGTTTCTTTTCTACATTCAGACTCTGTGCTTGCAAGGGGGGAAGCATTGCCTCTAAGAGGCACCCAGGGATGTTGTGTGAATTTCCCAGGTTACGGATTGGGAGCTGGAGTCAGTTCTGTGTTGGATGGATGGAGAGGAACCCCTAGATATTGAACCTGGTGTTAGTTGCTGCTGGTGCTACTTGGGAGAAGGGTTACACAGATAATCAGTTGATTCAGTTGTTTATCACTTGAGGGTCAGTTCCCTCCTCCCATTTTTATAGACCAGTATATCTGTGCAATATATTCTTTGAAAAGTAAAACCCAGACCGAGCTCTCTCCAGTTGGGTGTCTTCTTCCCTACCTGTAAGGTTTGATACGAGTGCTTATATGATGTGTAAACAGATTATCATTGTCTTTCAAATAACTTAAAGAAGCAATTCCCAGGAGGGGAGAGCATATTTCTTTGTCTAGTGCAGACCTTTTTACCAACACTCCCTCTTGTATACCAGGTTGCTACACACTTTAGTCATAATGTCAGCACATATTTGTAACTCTTAGTACCTACCCCTGTACAAAAACTGCACCAGAATATTAATGATCAAGGCCATATTAATTTTCAAATGACATCTCACAATACATGTTTTGTACAAAGATTAGTGTGTAGGGTGTGGATAGAGGGGCACTTAGGGCACAGCTACCTGTTAGGAACAACAGTGGTAATTTTGAGGGTTGGAATGATGATTTCCTAGTACACAGGGACAGTGACTATTTCATTATACTCATTAACTGAAGAGAAGTGGCAGCTATTTTAAAGCTACCACATCTGTAGTAGTACTGACATTTTGTGCAAAGTAAAACATATTATACAATATTCAGGGATAGCTGTCTCTGGAAAGGGTTAACTTAAGACAGCTTTCTGAAACTGAAAGAAATAGTCATGACTTAAAAGGACTGATCAACCAACAAGAGAGTTTTCTGATGATATAATGCTTCTAGTCTTTGTTTCGCTGCTGAATATGTCATTCAATATCCTGAGGGAGTTTAGAAGAAAAGTTCTAAGAAAACTCAGAAACTGCTCTCCGGTACATTATGCTCAATTAACTTATTAAACCAAATTATTTTGTAACTCATCTTTGGATTATTAAATACTATTGTTTCAAATACAACATGATTTCCTTTTCACTTAGTAGATGTTGAAATGTCATCTAGAGATGAGTGCAAGGGCAATAAGTCTTTTAAGTAACTTTAGAAGTAATTCCCAGGAGGAGAGAATGTATTTCATTGTCTCTAAAATCTGAAGATCCCATTCTCTTCTCTGAAACTATTTACATCTTATTTTACTTTCAATGGGAACTACATGTTCATATTCATGAAATGTAGTTCTTGAATGGGTGCCTTCAATTCTGAGAAGATTATCATAGTGTTGAACAAAGGAAATTGTCTTACACTTTGTATAATACTTCCTAGAGTTGTTCTAAACATGTAGAATGTTTTCGTGTACACTTAAGTCTTAAGAGCTCTATGACGAGTCTAGAAAGCCGGATGAGTTAGTCATCTTTTCTCCAAAACTATAGAGCAAAGGCTAGGGCCAACTGCTCTAAAATAAACTTAAAAAACAACAAATGGTCTGGTAGCACTTTATAGACTAACAAAACATGTAGATGGAATCATGAGCTTTCTTGGGCACAGCCCACTTCTTCAGATGACCGGAGTTTTGCACAGCCCACTTCTTCTTGATGACCAGTCATCTGAAGAAGTGGGCTGTGCCCACAAAAGCTCATGATACCATCTACATGTTTTGTTAGTCTATAAAGTGCTACCAGACCATTTGTTGTTTTTTAAGTTTATCCTGTACAGACTAACTCTGCTACCCCCTGAATATTCTAAAATAGCTCTTCATGACAGAAAGAATATGGTAAGGGAAAGACCAGCTGGAAAGGGGTGTCCCTAAGAACTTCACTGGGAGTTTCTATGAAGAGCTGAAAAGTGGAGTGAGCAGATGTCATTGCCATAGTGGGTTTGAGTACACCAGATAAAATAAGCTAAATCACTTTAAAAATGAATGAGCTGTTCAAATTTAGGATTACTCAGATGGACAACCATCAGATGACAAAACTGCACATGAAAACAAACACTGGAGAAATTGAGGATCCTATTATATGAATCCCATCATGAATCCCATCATGAATCAGTCTCTACTTAACTGAAGTCATTTGAGTTACATCATTGTAATTCAGAGATCAGTAACATAGCGTTAACACCATAAAGCCCTTTTTTATACCACTATGGTATAAAATGCCCTGACTGTAAATGAGACTCAGGACTTTACTCAACCATGTTGCTGGGAATTAAAAGTGGTGACTGGTCACTAGATAAGATGCATGATTTTCAGATACAAAAATCTCTTGCAATACGCTCAGAATGTTTCTTAAAAATATAAACCATACATTTCCCAGATATAGGAAAGTTAAATGTATACCCTATAGATTGTATTAGTTTTCAAATAAATAGAAAATATTTACAAAAAGAAATCCAGACACTGTCTTATAAACAATCTAAAACAGGGTGTTTTCCACATATAATTTAATAAAGCTACAGTATAATACATAGGAATTTGTAAATTATCCTTAGCCTTTCACTTAGCCTTCTTCCTTCTCAGGATACCACTGCAGAGTGACTCTTGAAAAAACACATTTTCCAGTCTTAATTCTCCATAGCTATATTTTCATCTAATAAATTCACCCTCCAATTAGTATGAAGAGCATGCTCTGAGAAGCCCTTGCATTTGCATTTACTACTTCCACTAACTAGCAATACCAATTTTGAAAAATCTCCAGACAAAAATTACTTAACATAGGTACTATGATGTGGTCTATGCCCCACACTGGCAAATAAAGGGTTAACACAGGGAGCCAGAGGCCTCAGTTACCAGAAGTTGCAAATGGCAATGCCTGATGCCAGGGGGTAATCGCTTTTAGGTACATTTAGAAAAATTGTAAATGAAAAACTAACACTGAGCCTTCCTCCCATGGAAGAAACGGCATGGTCATGCAGGGCCGGCACCACCCGTTTCAAATTTTCTTTTGCCAAACAACTTTCCTACTCCAAGATCTGCTTTGCTGCTTAGTGCCCAAGTGGGAATTTCCACTGGTGAGCAGTTATGCATCCAATATTCTCACTGATTTCCATGACACTACTCAGGGGAACAACAAGACACTGAGACAAACGTGGGCCAGCATTATCTCAGGTACTGCTGTCCCACAGATAAAATGATAAGTATATAAAAATAAAAACCTGGGCAGCTCCCCTGCTATTCAGGACTGGTGAGAGGAGGAGAAGGCGACACCTTTCAGCGCTTTACAGCAAAGTAGGAAATTGGGTAATTACAACACCAACAAGATACTTCATTATTTACATTTAAAAAAACTCCATAATTTAGAGTTTTTCCAACAGTTGACAAAACATCAAAATATCATTTAAAAACGAGTGTAAGAATAGTAGAGAAACTATAAAATACAAAGTGCTCCATTCTTATATCACCCCATCCTGGCTTATTCCCCACCTCCCTCCTAGCTGGGGCTGGTGTTTCCTTCCTTCCCAGTGAGGAGCCAATTTTCTGCCAATTTTCATCCCTTTTTCATTGCTCCTGGCTGGGCCTTGCTCTTATTGCCCTGATGCTGTTGCCCTAGCTGGCCTGCAGTCATGTTGGTGATGCTGCCGCCACCCATCAGTCCCCTGGGATGGTATGCTGGTCCTGGTGCTGCCACTGCCCTTAGTGATCTTTTCCTAAAAGTGTGGCAGGGGCTAGGCAAAATGGCTTCCCAGAGTTTGCCACTGTGCCATCTGCTAGGGCGGGGTGTGGGAGAGTTGTTGAATATAAAATAGAACATTGGCAGATGACGTTTTACCAGCTCCATTTTTCCAGGATGGAGAGCTGAGAAACAAAAGACCTGGTCACTTTATCCATAGACATGTCTGGAGGGTGAAGGAATAATGCTGTGGAGAGAGCAGCCCTGCTTCCCACGAACCCCAACTGTTACTCAATTTTTAGATTTTTCTACCATACCAATCACCATGTGCCTGAGCACTTGCTGTCTTTCTGTGACACACTGAACTTGCATTTCCATAGTGTGAGAGTGGGATTAAAGGGAACAAGTTAGCAGGTCCTAATTCTTCCCCTCCCCACACCCCCCGCGCTCAGCCCCGTAAAACTAACTTATGAGATCTAGGTCTCCTTTGCTCATGAAAACAGACAGATAATTTAGCCCCCCATGAAATGTACCCAGCAAACCAGCATAACTCAGAGGAACTGTGCAGTGTTATTAAAGACCCATAATCTGTCATAGTCAAGTGAGAAACTAAATAATTCACATCCTAAAATCATGCATTGTTTTTAAAAGATATTCAGGACATAAACCACATTCAAACAGTTTTATGAAGTTAACTTAAAGCCCAGAAATTCTATATAAGCAAACATAACTTTTTTTTTAGTGTAAGGCCAAAAAGATCAGGCCTAACCTAGAATTTTCCAAATCATATGATCCAATGTATTTTAAATATCATTTTTAAAGTTAAGTAAACATGTGATAAACGACTAATCCATTAGGAGTAATCCAATAGGTCTTCTTCAAATATTGAATATTATTATAACATGGTCAAATATTACATTACTCTTTATCTAAGTGAACATGTATTTTCAAGATATATATAGGAAGGAAATGTGTGTTTATTGATTATACGAGTGAAATGACTTTAATTAAGGAAACAGGCCCACTGCCAAAAATTGCATACATAGCTATTAGTATGAGTTGCTTCCTATAACAGCTCAAGAATTCATCATCAAAAGCAGATGCCTAAGTCAGCTGCAGCATACATCCTGGTCAGAGAAATAGATATTCTTCACTTTGAAAGGAAACTCCAGTAAACACAACTCTGATCTTAGTTTTTTTCTGAAGAATGCCATGTAAAATCTTTTAAGCTTAAAAATAAAACTAACTGTGAGTTCTCTGACTGAGCAAAATTCTGCTGTGAAGATTTTGTCATATGCTACTATGCATTTCACCATTTCAAGATGGACTATGGAGAAGAGAAGTTGAGATCCTTTCAAAGAGGCAATGTAAATACCATCCTGTTTGCTTGCACTCTGCTAAAATGGTTGTGATTCATTAATATTTTTCTCCAGGGTTGGTTGAGGTTACATATTGGCTGTGTCTACATTGGCACCCTTTTTCGGAAAAGGGATGCTAATGAGACACAGCGCAATTGCAAATTTGAAAGGATGCTTGAAAGTAGGCATAAGAGATCTTGCGGAAAAGGGTTATTTTCCAAGATCCCGTCTAAACAGCGCTTTGCCGGCAAAGCCCGCAGAAAAGCAAAGCGCAAATATTTAAATCTGCGGATATTTGCCAGGAAAAAAGCGCCATTAGCATCCCTTTTCCGAAAAAGGGTGCCAATGTAGACACAGCCTTTATGTTTAAAGATAAAGGGAGTAATTGGGAACCAAAAATATTAGGAATGTGCAATATGTTTTCAGCTATTGTCACTTACAGAGTTCTAGATTTTTCAGTTCCTTGCAAGGGAGATGGGTCAGAAATTGGGGAGCAAGGGCTGTAATAGCAGGGATAAAGGAAATACAAAGCAGAACCGGGGGGCAAAAATCAAATCAGTATCTTAGTCAGACCTGCCCCGAGGGGGGTGCAGGGCCTGGGGAAACCGCCCCAGTGACCCAGGGGTAGGCCTCCACCGAGGCCCTGCCTCTACTCCACTCCCACCACACCCCTGCTTTACCCTTTCTCCCAAGCCCCATCCCTGCTGTAACTCTTCCTGCCCATGCTCCACCCCCTTCTTCCGGCCCTGACCTGGGAGAGTACTGGGGGCTGGGCACAGGGTGGCAGCCGGGGTAATACCCCCTCCACACTCACCACAGTGGTGGGTGCTCTCCTGCGTCCCACCCCACTATGCCATCTTCCCAGACCACAGCACCTCGCTTCTCCATGGTGGAGGAAAGTGGAGCGCCCTTGTGCCAGGCTATTGCCAGTGGACCAGGCTATCCCACTGAATGGGGGGAAGGAGGAACCCCTGCTGCCACCTGCCACTAGGCCCATCCATAGGATGGTTGAGGCAGCTACCACAGGGTCCCTCAAAGCATGGGGGCTAGGGCTACTGCCCCGAACTATCCTATGGACAGAACAGCTCTGAACTTAGTTGTCTGCATACAAATACAAGAAGTGTGGAGACTAAGCAGGAATAATTTGAAATGCTAGTAAATAAACACAACTATGACATTGCTGGTATCACAGAGACTTGGTGGGATAATACACGTGATTGGAATATTGGTACAGAAGGGTACAGCTTGCTCAGGAAGGATAGACTGTGAAAAAAAAGGAGGAGGTGTTGATTTATATATTAAAAAGTATATACTTGGATTGAGATTGAGATGGACATAGGAGACAGACTTGTTGACAGTCTCTGGGTTAGGTTAAAAGGGGTTAAAAACTAGGGTGAAGTCATGGTAGGGGGTCTATTACAAATCACTTAACCAGGAAGAAGAGGTGGATGAGACTTTTTTAAAATAACAAATAAAATCATCCAAATCACAGGCTTGGTGGTGATGGGAGACTTTTACCATCCAAACATCTTTTGTTGGGGAATGTGATGGGGCATCGGGCGCCCGCACGGGGGAACACCCGACTCCCCGCACTCTCCGGCGACTCCTGGGCGGGGAGGCTCCGGGGGGGAGAAAACCGGTCCGAACGTGGCAGCAAAGGGAACCGGGCAGGGGAAACCTGGCCGGGCGCGGGCTGCCTCGAGGCGCGCATGCCCAGCTTGCACCAGGGCAGCCGGGGGCCGGGACGTCATGGAAAAAGGCATCCCCGCGGCTGACGTCATCACCCCGCACCCCAGGAAAGGGGCGGGGCGAGAAGGGGGAGATTTAAAAGGGACACGGAGCAGGCAAAATGGAGGACCAACGGAGCGGAAGGGGAGGACCAGGAGGAAGAGACCCAGGACGGGGGAGGAAACCCCGTGGGTTGGTGAGTTGCGGGGGAGCACCCCACCAACCAGGCGGCACCAGAGTGCCACCGCCGGCTAAGGGTCCTTGGTCGGGACTCGGAGCGAGGGAGGGCCCGAGTCCCCCTCCATCCCTCACGAATCAAGACACCCCACGAGCGGGACTAAGACTAAGCGTCAGGCCTGCGGGGCCACGAACTGGGACCTAAAATTAAGACTGGGGGGCGGGTAGCACAGGAACGAGGGGCGGGGCACGACGGCAGACCCTGATGATGAATAGGCTGTATGCCTGAGGAGTAGCCCGTCCCTTAACAGGGAAAAAACACAGGTTATTCAAAAAGTTCTTGGAATGTATTGGAGACATTTTCTTATTTCAGAAGGTGGAGAAAGCTACTAGGCTGTTCTAGATTTGATTTTAACAAATAGGGAGAAGCTGGTTGAGAATTTGAAAGTGAAAGGCAGCTTGGATGAAAGTGATCACGAGATGATATAGTTCATGATTCCAAGGAATAGTAGGAGGGAGAACAACAAAATAAAGATGACAGATTTCAAGAAGGCAGACTTTAGCATACTCAGGGAGCTGGTAAGCAAAATTAAGAGGAAAATAAATTGAAGACCGTTGGCAATTCAACATACATCACACTATTAAGAGTGCGAACAGAAGCTGTTAACAGGGAGTTTGGAGAGGGAGTTCTCCAGATAAAGGAGGAAGCTAATACAGGACCCTTAAGGGAGGCATTGAATAACAACTGAGGAATCTCTCAGAAGGAAGGCAGGTATGGATGGTGATAGCTCTGCTGTTGTTACCTGCACAGCATGTGCCATGTTTGTCTTCCTCCCAGAAGAAAGAAGGGATTTCATCTGCACTAAGTGCAAGCTGGTCACCATTTTGGAAGAAAAAATTAGAGGACTGGAGGCCCAAGTATCGACCCTACGTTCTATCAGAGAGGATGAAGACTTCCTCAATAGAGGGCAGCGTTTAATCCTGCAGCCACAGCAGGTTGACGAGCCAGTCGGGGCCGTACAGAACAAGGAAGAAAACTGGCAGCATGTAACCTCTAGAAGGAGAAGAAGGCCAACTCAGGTATCCCCCATTCCTGTAGAGGTAAGTAACGCTTTCAGGCTCTCTCCACAGGCACTGCGGTGGAGAACGCTTTGGCAAGGACCTCTCAGGGAAGATATCAGAAGGGAACAACATCTACCGGAAGGCATGGGGTGCACAGTCCTAGGGATGGGGGTTCCATGACCACCACCCCCAAAAGAAGACAGATGGTGGTGGTTGGGGACTCCCTCCTAAGAGGGACTGAGTCATCCATCTGCTGTCCAGACCTGCACTCTCGAGAAGTGTGCTGCTTACTGGGACCTCGCATTCGGGATGTGACCTAGAGTCTTCCGAAAGTGATTAAACCTTCAGATTGCTACCCCTTCCTGCTTCTCCATATAGGAACTAACGATACGGCCAAGAATGACCTTGAGCGGGTCACAGCAGATTATGTAGCGTTGGGAAGAAGGATCAAGGAATTTGAAGTGCAAGTGGTGTTCTCGTCCATCCTTCCAGTTGAAGGAAAAGGTCTGGGTAGGGATCGTCGAATTGAGGAAGTAAATGCGTGGTTGCGCAGGTGGTGTCAGAGAGAGGGCTTTGGTTTCTTCCACCATGGGACTCTGTTCCGGGCACAAGGATTGTTAGGAAGAGATGGGATCCACCTAACCAAGAGAGGAAAGAGCATCTTTGTGGGCAGGCTTGCAAACCTAGTGAGGAGAGCTTTAAACTAGGTTCATTGGGGGATGGTGACCAAAGCCCTGAGGTAAGTGAGGTAAGTGAGGAAGCCCTGAGGTAAGAGGGGAAGAATCACAAGGAGGAACAAGCAACAAAGGAGGACTCCTGATTCGGATGGAGAAGGCAGGGTGATCAACTGGTTATCTAAGGTGTTTGTACACCAATGCAAGAAGCCTGGGAAACAAACAGGAAGAATGAGAAGCCCTGGCCCAGTTAAAACACTATGATTTGATTGGAATAACGGAGACTTGGTGGGATGACTCGCATGACTGGAGCACTGTCATGGAAGGGTATAAACTGTTCAGGAAGAATAGGCAGGGGAGAAAAGGAGGAGGAGGAGTTGCATTGTATGTAAGAGAGCAGTATGATTGCTCGGAGCTCCAGGGAGAAAAGACTGTTGAGAGCCTATGGGTTAAATTTAGAGGTGGAAGCAACAGAGGTGATGTTGTGGTTGATGTCTGCTATAGACTGCCGGATCAGCTGGATGAGGTAGACGACGAAGCTTTCTTTGGACAACTGAGAGAAGCTTCTAGATCATAGGCCCTGGTTCTCGTGGGCAACTTTAATCACCCTGACATCTGTTGGCAGACCAATACAGCAGTACACAGAAAATCCAGGAAGTTTTTGGAGAATGTTGGGGATAACTTCTTGGTACAAGTGCTGAAGGAACCGACCAGGGGCCATGCGCAGCTTGACCTGCTGCTCACAAACAGGGAGGAACTAGTAGGGAAGTAGAGGTGGGTGACAACCTGGGAAGCAGTGATCATGAGATGGTAGATTTCAGGATCCTGACCAAAGGAAGAAAGGAGAGTAGCAAAATACACACCCTGGACTTCAGAAGAGCAGACTTTGACTCCCTCAGATAACTGATGGGCAGGATCCCCTGGGATGCTTACATGAAGGGGAAAGGAGACCAGGAGAACTGGCAGTATTTTAAAGAAGCCTTATTAAAGGCACAGGAAGAAACCATCCCAATGCGCAGCAAGAAAAGCATATATGGTAGGCAACCAGATTGGCTTACCGGGGACATCCATGGTGAGCTTAAACACAAAAAGGAAGCTTACAAGAAGTGGAAACTTGGACTGATGACTAGAGAGGAGTATAAATATATTGCTCGAGAATGCAGGGGAGATATCAGGAAGGCGAAAGCGCAATTGGGATGCGAAGGGTAACAAGAAAGGTTTCTACAGGCATGTTAGCAATAAGAGGGTGATCAGAGAGGGTGTGGGGCCCTTACTGGATGAGGGAGGTAACCTAGTGACAGATGATGTGGGAAAAGCTGAAGTACTCAATGCTTTCTTTGCCTCTGTCTTCACGGACAAGGTCAGCTCCCAGACAAATGCACTAGGCAATGCAGTATGGGAAGGAGGTGGACAGCCCTTGGTGGAGAAAGAACAAGTTAGGAACTATTTAGAAAAGCTAAACATACACAAATCCATGGGCCCTGATTTTATGCATCTGAGGGTACAGAGGGAGTTGGCAAATGTCATTGCGAAGCCTTTGGCCATTATCTTTGAAAATTCATGGAGATCGGGAGAGATCCTGGATGATTGGAAAAAGGCAAATGTAGTGCCCATCTTCAAAAAAGAGAAGAAGGACAATCCAGGGAACTACGGACCAGTCAGCCTTACCTCAGTCCCTGGAAAAATCATGGAGGGGATCCTCAAGGAATCCATTTTGAAGCACTTGGAAGAGGGGAAAGTGATCAGGAATAGTCAACATGGATTCACGAAGGGCAAGTCATGCCTGACCAATCTGATTAGCTTCTATGATGAGGTAACTGGCTCTGTGGATATGGGAAAGTCAGTGGATGTGATATACCTTGACTTTAGCAAAGCTTTTGATACAGTCTCCCACAATATTCTTGCTAGCAAGTTAAGGGAGTATGGATTGGATAAATGGACTGTAAGATGGATAGAAAGCTGGCTAGATTGTCGGGCCCAACGGGTAGTGATCAATGGCTCGATGTCAGGTTGGCGGTCAGTTTCTAGCAGAGTGCCCCAAGGATCAGTTCTTGGACCAGTTTTGTTCAACATCTTTATTAATGACCTGGATGAGGGGATGGATTGCATCCTCAGCAAGTTTGCAGATGACACTAAGCTAGGGGGAGAGGTAGATACGCTGGAGGGCAGGGATAGGGTCCAGAGCGACCTGGACAGATTAGAGGATTGGGCCAAAAGAAATCTGATGAGGTTCAACAAGGACAAGTGCAGAGTCCTGCACTTGGGATGGAAGAATTCCCAAGCATTGTTACAGACTGGGGACTGAATGGCTAAGTAGCAGTTCAGCAGAAAAGGACCTGGGGATTACAGTGGATGAGAACCTAGATATGAGTCAACAGCGTGCCCTTGTAGCCAAGAAGGCTAATGGCATATTAGGGTGCAGTAGGAGGAGCATTTCCAGCAGATCCAGAGAAGTGATTATTCCCTTTATTCGGCTCTGGTGGGGCCACATCTGGAGTATTGTGTCCAGTTCTGGGCCCCCCACTATAGAAAGGATGTGGATGCATTGGAGAGGGTCCAGCAGAGGGTGACCAAAATGATTAGGGGGCTGGAGCGCATGACCTATGAGGAGAGACTGAGGGATTTGGGTTTGTTTAGTCTGCAGAAGAGAAGAGTGAGGGGGGATTTGATAGCAGCCGTCAACTTCTTGAAGGGAGGTTCCAAAGAGGATGGAGAAAGGCTGTTCAGAGTAGTGACGGATGGCAGAACAAGGAGAAATGGTCTCAAGTTACAGTGGGGGAGATCTAGGTTGGATATTAGGAAAAACTATTTCACTAGGAGGGTGGTGAAGCACTGGAATGGGTTACCTAGGGAGGTGGTGGAATCTCCATCCCTAGAGGTGTTAAGTCTCGGCTTGACAAAGCCCTGGCTGGGTTCATTTAGTTGGGATTGGTCCTGCATTGGGCAGGGAGCTGGACTTGATGACCTCCTGAGGTCTCTTCCAGCTCTATGATTCTAAGACCACGAAGTACAAAAGATAGGAAGTACGGCAAGAGACCACACTTACACAGAGAGTAGGCTTATAAAGTTTGAGGAAGGCAATGGCACAAAATGAGCTCTGTCTAGCTAGAGATATAAAGGGTAACAAGAAAACATTCTACAAATATATTAGAAACAAGAGGAAGATCAAGAACAGGGTAGGCCCATTGCTTAAATGAAGAGGTAAAAACAATAACAGAAAATGTGGAAATGGCAGAAGTGCTTAATGACTTCTTTCTTTTGGTTTTCACCGAGAAGGTTGGTGGTGATCGGGTGCCTACAATAGAGAATGCTGAAGAAAAGAAGGTAGGTTCAGAAGTTAAAATAGGAAAAAAGCAAGTTAAAATTACTTAGAAAAGTTGATGTCTTCAAGTCACCAGGGTTGGATGAAATGCATCCTAAAATACTCAAAAAGCTGATTGAGGAGATATCTAAGCCATTAGCTATCTTTGAAAAATCATGGAAAACAGGAGAGATTCCAGAAGACTGGAAAAGGTCAAATATAATGCCCATCTATAAAAAGGAAAATAAGGACAACCCAGGAAACTACAGACCAGTCAGCTTAACTTTTGCGCTAGGAAAGATAATGGAGCAAATATTTAAGGATATCATCTGCAAACACCTGGAAGATAATAAGGTGATAGGTTACAGCCAGCATGGATTTGTAAAGAACATATCATGTAAAACCAATCTGATAGCTTTCTTTGATAGAATAACAAGCCTTGTGGATAAAAGGGAAGTGGTTGTTGTGGCATGCCTAGACTTTATTAAAGCAGTTGATACAGTCTTGCATGACCTTCTTTTCAATAAACTAGGGAAATACAACCTAAATGGGGTTACTAAAAGGTGGGAGCATAACTGATTGGATAGCCATTCTCAGACAGTAGTTATCAATGGTTAACAGTCATGCTGGAAGGGCATAACAAGTGGGGTTCCACAGGGTTCAGTTTGGGGAACCAGTTCTGTTCAATGACTTCATCAATGATTTAGCTAATGACACAGAAAGGAGGCTTATAAAGTTTGAGGATGATACCAAGCTAGGAGGGGATGCAAGTGACTTGGAGGATAGGGTTATAATTCAAAATTATCTGGAAAAACAGGAGAAATGGTAGGTAAATAGGATGAAAAGTGCAATAAGGACAAATGCAAAGTACTCCACTTAGAAAGGAACAATCAGTTTCATACATGGAAAACGGAAAATGACTGTCTAGGAAGGAGTACTACGGAAAGAGATCTAGGAGTCATAGTGGACCATAAGTTAAATATGAGTCAACAGTGTGACACTGTTGCAAAGAAAGTAAACAATTCTGGAATGTATTAATAGGAGTGTTAAAAGCAAGATACAAGAAGTAATTATCCCAATCTATTCTGTGCTGATTAGGCACCACATTTCAGGAAAGATGTGCAGAAATTGGAGAAAGTCCAGAGAAGAGCAACAAGAATGATTAAAGGACTAGAAAACATGACCTATGAGGGAAGAATGAAATAAATGGGTTTGTTTAGTTTGGAAAAGAGAAGACTGAAAGCGGACATCATAGCAAGTACCTAAAAGGATGTTATCAGGAGGAGGGAGAAAAATTATTCTCCTTGGCTTCTGATGATAGGACAAGCAATCATCTTGAATTGCAGTAAAGGAGGTTTAGGTTGGGCATCAGGAAAAAATTCCTATCAGGGTGGTTAAGCACTGGAATAAGTTCCCTAGAGAGGTTGTGGAATCTCCATCACTGGAGATATTTAAGAGCAAGTTACATAAACATCTGTCAGGAATGATCTGGATGGTGCTTGGTCCTGCCATGAGGGCAGGGGACTGGATTAGATCACCTCTCGAAGTCTCTTCCAGTTCTAGCATTCTATGATTCTATGAAACATTAAGCTGAAAATGTTACACAAAGTTAATAACTAGTGTAACATCTGTTGTTCAGATTTGGTATATTTCATATCTGCATTCAAACCTCCTAATTGTATCTGACAAAGTGTGTCTTTGCCCACGAAAGCTTATGCACTAATAAATCTGTTAGTCTATAAGGTGCCACAGGACTCCTCGTCACTTACTCTAATTGTATTCACACCTCTTAGTCTAGGACTTGGTCTGCGAATCTCATGGGAATATCAACAATGCTTCTGGTACCTTCTTTTGGCAAACAACAAAATAACGCATCTCGTGGTATTTTAGTGCTTCCACTCAAAACCAAGGAGAGGAGCTTCATAAAAATGAAAAAAGTTAGTTTTGGACATAGCACATTTTTGAGGGGAAAGCTCAGTGAGCTACTTACCAGAATGGTTCATATATCATCTCTCCTTTTCAGTACAGAACCTTAGCCTGGTATTAAGGGTGTACTGTGCTGGTTGAGTTGTCCTTTTCTGAATGAACTGTTTCAAGTGTAGGGGCATACTATACTAGGGTATCTCATTTTAATGATAGCCAGTGAGATAATGTGTCTGTGTATTACACTAACTATGTGTACATTCATTCATACATACACTACATGTATGAGTAATAGCCATATAATATATTGCATTTATTGTACAATTCTGACTAGATAGCCTACTCTCCATCCACTAATCCACATCCTTGGGATTTATTCTAACATTATTACTCTGATCAGATCATTCTATCCATTTTTATTAAAATCAACCTGCCAAACAGAGGTTTTCATCCTTCCTCAATCTGAAATTTGCAAATATATAGGTATCTGTGTCTCAGGAACAGGACAATATGCAATCTTTCATCAGTGAACAGTTTAAAATGGTTTATCTTATGGTCCTCCATGGTAGAAGAGGGATTTTTAGATTACTGAATTTGGGAGAACCTTCACTTTCAAATGCTTGCTTCTAGCCATGGAAAGTATCACAATATCAGAATTTAAACTTATAGCTCTTATATTTGGGGAAAGAACTATTTAAGTAATTAGTAGAGATACTACAACTGGATTAATTTAACATTTTATCTCTCCCTGCATAACTGATATGAAATCTTGGCATCATTGATTTTGGAGAGGCCAGGATTTCTGTATGACGCAGTAGAAAAAAGAAACGTATTTTTAAAAGGTTAAATGCTCAAGCACCTTTGCAGTGAAGAATTGTATACAGAATACACAAAGGAGCAGAATGGTATAAAGGGTTTTATCAATACTTGTCTGGGAAAACCTTCATAATTTGCTCAGGAATAGTTTCATTCTTGATTAATGTAGCAACCTCAGATGAGTGCCACAGAATCATGGTTTTCATGATATACAGTGTATAAATGAAACACAATATTTAATATTTATAGTGCAAATTACATGTGCACACTCATCTATAACACATATGCTCACACACTCATGTGTATGTATCACTCCCATTGGACTTCAAAGTATCAGAATGCATCCAGGACACCTGTAAAACCAGTAGCAAGTATTTAGCAAACATTTGACAAGCCATCAATAAACATCTGTATTGAGCCTTGGTGAAAGGCAATGCAAACGTCCTCCGGAGAAGACGTATAACCAGCAGCTGCTTTGGGTTAAATCATTTTACAGATTTCAAGACATAGTTGGGATTTTAAAACTGTAGACGTGTAATACATTGAGTCACCAGTAAGGGGAACCCTCTTTGCAGTAAACCTTCAAACCTTAACTGCTGTGATTGAAAGTGTGGTTATAAAGATAACGTGACATTTTGGTTCAAAAAAATATATGTTTAATCAGAAGGCAACCAGAGATAAGCAGTTTAAAATGAAATCTGAATTACAATTTCAAGTCTCCTCTTTTTTATACTTCTCAATGAGATTGAAGAGGAAATGTGAATGAACTTGCCTATCAAATACAGGCATTAACCCTTAATCTTAAATAAAAAAGAATGGGGGGAAATAGGTTTCGTCTCCAGGTTTTAAGATATACCATGTTATTCAGAACTTCAGAATAAAATTTCTCAATTAACTGGCATTCGTATTAAAATAATGGAAAATAAATGGTTTATATGGTAGCATAACGTAGGATATGTCTACACTACAAAGGAAAATCGAAGCTACTGCCATCAATCTTCCAGGGTTCGAATTAGCAGTCTAGTTAATACAGCTAATTTGAAGTGAGAAGGGCACTCCCGTCGATGCTGGTAACCTTGCTTTCACCAGGAATAAGGGAAGCCGAAGGAAAAGTGTTCTTCCTTCGACTTCCTGCAGGGTAGACAGCGCCAAAAGCCAAGTTAAGCTACTTTGTCCTGTAGTGTAGACATGCCCTTAGTGATTACATTGTTTTACTCATAACAGAATCCATCTGCATTTTCAGAGCCAGAGGAACACAACAATTTGGAAACCTAGAAATTAAGGTTTTAAATATTCTGATGATTAGTAGTCCTGGGTAAATATAGAGGTAAGACTCATTCATATAGGTGCACCAGGATCACCTCCTAAAAAAAGTTATGATAGTTTGAGGCCCATAATTATCCCTTTTGCTGCCCTGTGTATGTTTGATTTATGACTAGGTTGCTAGGTTTATGGCCTATGATCATATAATGCACATCTCCAGAAATGATAAAATTTTAATATGGTGCAGTGGAACACAGTGTGAATTGTTATATTCTGAGTAGGCAGTAAGGATGAGGTTCACAGGTTGAACAGAAGTGATGTATGTTGAAAAATTGTTGCATGGAAGCAGCAATTTTGGTAAATAATCCAGCTATAGATGACATATAAAATGTGAGATACTACAGAACTGCTGCAACTCCCTTTCCAAGTGCGTGCCTTTCCATTCGACTCAGGCTTGAAAAGACTCTTCATTTAGCCAGATTTTTTTCCCATAGAGATAAATATTTGACTATATGGAACCACAGGCTAGTGCAGAGATTTAATGCAGGCCATAAAATCTAAATGTAAATACCACCCTCAGTCAGAAACCAGCGTTTCAGCCATGCCCTTCCCTCCAGACTGCAGGGAGAATGGCTGCCTTTTTCTAACCTTTGAATACACCATAAATGCACTACGCAGATTGACAGAATGTCAATATTAATTAAAAATTCACAGCTCTGTCCAAATTTTTCTCTACATGTAATCACAACAGTAAATCTTTGGAAACCTTCCTTTATCTAGCAGGCGAGTTAAACCGTTTCACCCCTTCCACCCTACATTGCTTTCAGTCTTTTCTTTGGTGCACCAGTTTCTCCTGGAGATTTCTAAATATTCAAATGCAGTGACTTATTGCAAATGTGTGTTTGTTCCTCTTTGGAGCCATTCCTAGGGCGCATCATGTTTTTATTTATCGAAATATTATGTAAGTGGACTGAACCTGGTCAGGAAGTTGCAGCGCTAGTGATCTAATACAGACCGTGCTCCTATAATCCATGCGTTCTTCACCTCATGTTGGGTCACTGCAATAAGCTACATGTAAGGTTACACCTTAAATCCACTCAGAGAGTGAAGTTGCTGGATCACTGATTTTAGTGAATCACTTATTAAGTGGCCTAACCTCCTAGCAAGGTCACTCCTGTGCTCCCATAGCTGCACTGACTGTAGCTAGCCTGCAGTACCTGTCAATTGGTCTCCGGGAGACACTGAAAGTCTTGGTTTGACATATGAAGCCCCAAACTGCCTAGAGCATCCAGAGCGTACTTCTATGGTGAAGGTCAGCAGCTCTTGCAAAAGTGCCGTAGGTTATTTAAATTATCATGAGAGAGAGGGGATGGCAGATGCAACGTTGTCTGTGAGGAGTCCTTAGTTCTGGATTCGCTCCCTCATTCGTCCAAAACAGATTGATAAGTAGGAAGAGCTGAAGGTATGTAGTTTGGGTGCACTGGGATATATCTTGCACACGTATCTACTAGCCGATATCTTAGTTGTGCTGAATCAGGGTCTGCGTCCATTACTCTAAACACCTGATGAAATAACTTCTTTGTAGCAGTAGTTTGCTTACTCGGGAATATTACGAACACAAGTATTTAGTTTCTTTATAGGTATTTCTATGGCACTCCTCGCTCTAATATCTGAGTACCTCAAAGGACACCAATGAATAAAGTCTCATCCCGTGAGAAACGGTGAAACATTATTCCTCCCATACAGCTCAGCCTTCCTCTTATATAACACATCCCTCCTCAAAAGACTTCTATAGCCTTCACAGTGCATGGATTTATCCTCTCCAAGCTCTGTGCTTCTCTCTGAACTCCTGTCTTCCTATTCCCCACACATACCTACATCCTTTTACAATTAGTGAGTTGAATCCTGGTCCCTTTTAAGCCAATGGAAGTGTCACTGTTAAGTACAATTGGACTTGTTACTGTTCCTTTATAGCAGTTCATAGTGGCCAGAGACTATTTCTGAGGTTGTATCAAAAAACCTGAGACAGCTCCCTTACTTCAACAATTCCCTCCTTTCCCCCTACCCTCTGAAAACCTACCAATGTCCTTTCACCCATTCATATCAATGTTATAAATTAGCTTAGGGGCTTATACTAAGGGGGGCAGCTCAGGGAGGGAAGGAGTCTCAATGGGACGGGTTAGCTTCATGGTTCAGCACAGGCAAAAGGGGAATACAACTCCTACTGCATTGCTACCACCTGGCTTTTCATAGAGCTCTCCCAACCAAGCACTAAGCAGACCCCTACTTGCTTAACTAATGACGTCTGCTGAGATCACATCCAGAAACAAGTCAGCTCTATACTAAAGCATAAACTTTTTGAAACTTGACATTTTTACCTTTCTTCAATTCTTTCCAAGTATATCAGCAGCTACCATGTATATGGCATATTGTAATCCAATACTTGAAATGTACAGATCTTTTTTTTTTAATTCATTGTGAAGCCCACTAAAAGAATACAGTGATTCTTTATATAAAACTCAGTCAAATTTCCATTATCAAACTTATTTTGAAAATTTGCATAACACACTTGCATTAAGTCAAGAACAGGATTATCTGTGTGCATGTAGGAAGACAAGGCTCTCTCTTCAAAGACCTTACAAATGAAACAGATCATCAACCAATCAGAGAGGGGGGGAAATGAAATATAACGGCGGAGTGGGATAGTGGTGATTTTTAGGAATGCCACTGAAACATCCCAAAAATCATGGTGGGCTGATGTGATGATTATGATACTACATCAATGAAAAATGCACTTTTGGTGGCAAATTTTCCATTAACTTAATTTAGTCCTTTTTTGCTTTTATGAGTGAGTTGCCAAAATAAATAATAACAAATCACACACCAAAAAAATCTGAGTTCGGGGTGTGGGTTTTTTTCCCATTGATGTTTCAACTAACTCCCTCCCAAAGTTTGGCAGGACCAGTCAATACTGAAGCCATTATAAGATAGCAATTCAAAGTCTCCATACTACTACAAGCAGTTCAATGCTGGTTTCTCTATCAGAATGTGTTTTCTGAAGAAAATGGGTATATAAAATATTGATAAAATGATGAAAAAAACCCAAAAGAATCCTAGTGTAATAATGTTAACTTTTAGGGTATGTCTAGACTACATGGCTCCATCAACGGAGCCATGTAAACTAGTTTACCTGGCATAGGCAAAGAAGCAGGGATTTAAATAATCCCCGCTTCATTAAAATAAACATGGCCACCCCGCTGTGCCAACGATCAGCTGTTCTGGCACAGCACCGTAGTCTAGACGCGGATCGGTCGGCTGGGGAAGCCTTTGCCGACCGATCCTGTAAATCCCTGCTTCTTTGCCTATGCCGGGTAAACTAGTTTACGTGGCTCCTTCGACGGAGCCATGTAGTCTAGACATACCCTTAGAGTGACACCAGGGATGAATTTGGCCCAGTGCATATACTTCCAGCCAAATTGGGCTACATGTTTTTTCTATGATTGGGATCCCGTTCCCATTGTAAACACTTCATAATACAACGGCTCCTGTTAAAAATATCATTTGATAAAGTATCAGTATTAAAGATGACCATGATGCTTTGTAGCAGCTCTGTGTTGTGTCAAAGATCTCCTTCTTAATGCCCTTGTACAAGGTCCCTGGACAGCTGTTACAATGTTTCATGTGAAAGATCTCATTTAATAATGTCTCCACATTCGGCAGATTGGCACAAATCTGCATTGATGCAGCTGCAAAGAGTGATTTGCATCCATAAAAACAGTAGACTGCATCCTAATATTACAATAAAAAAACTAGCAAAATTTCTATTATGAAGTTAGGTTGGTAGGTAAGCCCTCTACTCTTACCTCCTCTCTGCCTCTGGGAATCATCCCATACTTTTTCCATAGTGAAAAGGTACTCCTGCTTCACTAGAAAAATACTAATGATAAGAAACACAGTTGCCTCTTGCTTTGAGCTGAAGACAGACGACCATACTGTCAGAGTGCTGAGTAGGAAATTCTAGTTATTATTTATCATGTCCCAAGCAGAATGTAACATAATGGGATTTGGTAAAGAAAAGGGGGCATTTTTCTATGATTGTGACTGAAAAAATGCATTCACGATCCCAGTCAAACTATAAAATATGCTAGAAAATGAAAATGTAAACTCTATAATCTGCATCTGCAATAAATGCAGGAGGTTGCTTGATTTTAAGAATACTTTTTTTTAACATTTTGGTAATATGGCTATTCTAAAGAAGTTTTCAAAAAAGGCTATTAAATATACCTAGATATATCTATTATAACTACCTTATCAGGCAAAAAGTTAGACCCACTAGCATCTCCTAGATTTTTAGATTCTGTTTACTCATCTTAGAAACAGCAAATGTGGAGCTATATTTCTGTAGGAATTCCTATGCCAGCCTTGCCCTCCCCCCTCCCCCTCCTATTTTTTAAATAGGAAACCTAATTTCTATACCCTGGGTACAATGTGGTCCACACAAGTTGTCACTGAAAGACATACTCTGCTTGCCTTTCTCATACTCATAGTCTATTTGAATTCAGTGAGACTACTCAGGAGAGTAAGGTGAGAAATATTTGGTTTGCTGTTCCTATTCCAGCAAAGCACTTCAGTTTATGCCTAACTTTAAGCTCCTGAATAGTCTTGTTGAAGTTAAACACGTTTGAGTGCTTTGTTGGATGGAGGCCTAAATGAATAACTGATCGCATTAGTGAACAAGATTCTATCATGGAAACCACCCTCACAAATGATACTATCTATGTATAATGAGAGAGTGGAATAACACAGAAAACAGTATGTAAGACTGATGGTACATCAAAGCTTTGTACATTGTGTTCAGTACTAACACAAAGTTACCTGTACATATAAACCTTCACACTATCAATTCTTTGCTATATGCCTCATGCATAAACAACTTCAACAGTTTAATTATATATTGCACAAACATGTATTTGCTCTCATCCATGCTAATGAACTGAGTACTTTTAATTGAGTAAACCTATGTATTCTTGTGTTACAGGAAGATAAATAAATAAATAGCAGCTGACTCCATGTTTCTTACTCATTTTCATTTCCTTTCTCTGAACACTTTCTTGTTCTTCTATGTCTTTATTGAGAGGAGTTCAATGGAAAGATTTTGGTATATTCAGTTACTCTCATAGTAGAGTTTGCAGGTTTGGGGAGGATTGGGGAGGAGGGTCAAAAAGGCTACCATGATAAATGAATAACATCTGTACGTGCATTTGCTAAGATACAATAATAAGGGACATCAGTCTTAATGACTCAGTGGATAATGAGTACTAGTTGGGGAGGGGGAAAAGTTTTCCCCTCGTGGCGTTGCATTGAATACTAACTACATTAAGGGTTTTTTATGTCAATGAAACATCTAATATTGGCCATTATGGGAACATCTGCACAGCAGGGCTAAAACCGAAATAAGCTACACAACTTCAGCTATGTCAATTGCGTAGCTTAAGTCAAAATAGTTTATTTCAGTTTTTGGCGCTGTCTACACAGCAGGAAGTCCAAGTTAGAACCCTTTTCTTCTGACTTCCCTTACTCCTCGTAAAATGAGGGTAATAGGCGTCAGAGTAAAAAGTCCTCCAGCTCGCCATTATTTTGACATTATATTGAAATAACTGCTTGTAGCATTGACGTAGACAGTTATTTCGAAATAACGCCAGTTATTCCAAAATAACACTGCTGTGTAGATGTACCCCCAGAAATGTAGGATATTGTACTAGATCACCTAGCAGTCTGTTTTACTTCTCTCAAAATATTTATTATTCATATATTTATTTATTTTTGCTGCTGGCATCCTTACATTCTTACAACATCCTTAACAGCAAACAAAATTGCATTATTTACAACTCAAGAGTTCTCTTCTATCAGTTATCTAAGATGTCCACCACCATAATCTTCAGAGAGGTAGCTGAGTAAGTCTGTAACAGGAAAAACTTTAAAAACCACAAATAGTCTAGAACCACCTTAAAGACTAACAAACCATGTAGATGGTATCATCAAAAGCTCATGATACCATCTACATGTTTTGTGAGTCTTTAAGGTGCTACTAGACTATTTGTTGTTTTTTACGTTTTTCACCACCATAATGTTTAGGCTCTGTTAAAAGTTTTAAAATACTGAACATTGGTAATCATTCTATAATCATATGCAATGGGGAATTAAAAGCATGACTAGACACAATTATTTGTATTAGCAGGTTAATAATATATGAAAGTCATTTGGTCCTTTTACTAAGTCACTGCTCAGTCATAGCTCTTTTAATTTCAAATGTGGTGCTAGGTACTAATTAAAATATTGTAGTCTTGAAAATGGTACCTTTTATCTTCCAGGCATCGCAAACGCTCTTTTAAAGTAATCAGTTAGATGCCATGTTTGTGAGTAAAGGAAACCGTGCTCTTAGCAGTCGCCTCCCACTGATTTGGAAAACATGTTATTGAAATGAAGAGATGACCAGAACTAGAGACAGAACCAAGCTGCAGCTCGGATTTCAGTCACTTCAAAGTCTGGAGGTGTTTAGATTGAGCTTGCTATTGGCTGATTGTATACTCTGTTGGAAACCACTGAAATTCAGCTAGGCATCAGTCAGAGAAAGGCAGAAGTCTAACCCAAAGGATCTCACTTCCAACAACATATCACCTTGCTGCTACTGCACTGTAGGGTGCAGCATTGTGCTCTCGGACTGGAACAGGGAGCTATGTGTCCTGCTTGCTTTCTGAACCATGGCTTGTGTTTACTCACAACTCTCTCTCACCCACTGTGTTGCTTCCCTCAGCCTGTCTCCTCCCACTGCCCTTTGTGCTGTCTTTCCCATCCCCCTGCAGCTGTTGTATTGCTCTGTGTCTCCAAGAGGCATGCTAGCAGCCTAGTCAAATTGATCTGACTCCAGCACTCAAACACCAGCACAGAATGCTGCAGAGATGGGGAATGAAGTCAGTTTTATTTATGCACTTGGCTTGGAGTGACAGGGAAACAAAATGGTGGCGTATGGGGAGACAGATAACAGACACGGGAGGCAGGATAACACATTGAATCTAAAGGGAGATAGAGACAAATCAAATAGCAGAAGATTACTTGAAACTCAGGGGGAGGGGGCTTGTGAAAGAGGGGCAGAGAAGAGCTATACATGAATGGAAACGCCTATGCCATGACATCTAGAAAGGTTGAGTTCCACAGCAGTTGTGACAAATACTGGTGCAAGTGTGGTTATGGAGAATCCTGGAGGGAAGAGTGAATGGCAGTTTCCTTTTAAATGGGAGGAGGTGCAAACTGATTTACCCAAGCCAGTGTTATGATAAACTGGGCAACCTACCGATTTCCCATGGAACTCAAGTTTTGAACCTAGAGTTCTTAAGTGGTCAGAAGCCCCACTTATACTCCTCAGAATCATACTGCCAAACCCAAGAATTCAAAAATCATGAGATTTTTTTTTAAAAATCCAATTATTTTAAAGCCAAATAATATGTTTGAGGTCCTTTTATTTTATTTTATTTGCTTTCTATGTCTTCAGAGTGTGCTCAAGTGTCACATTTCCAAGATTTTCTCTGCAACCATGGGAACCAGAAACTTAATTTTAAAAATATGAAAGTAGAAGTTCTTACAAAAATCATAGGATTCCAGAAGTTGAGATTTGCAATAAAAACAAGAGTCAGAAATAAAAACTGCACCTACTGCTAGAGCATGATTAACAAACATCACACTAGCATTGGTGGAATTCCCATGGCCCAGGGGCGCTGTTGCAACTGCTGGATTGACAGCATTATGTGAAGCAGTCTTGCTTCTCAGCCCCATCTGGCTTGGCACTGCAGACTGCCTATGGGGGAACCATATTGGATTATGCCTTGTCATTCCCTGGAGTGGCCTCATATGCTATCTGATGCCACATGATGCTGCAAGGGAAATATTCATGCAAATAAATTGGCAATAAGGAGGACCCACCCAGTAGCCAGGAAAAGGGGGGGGGGGCGTGGAAGCGAGAGAAAGATTGAACAGAACTCCTCTCTGCTGACAGCCAGGAGTGGTGGAACAGACATTCAGAGGATATCAAGTACTATGCTGAATGCAAGGGTGACAACAACAACATAATCAAGACATAACATGCTAGCATTGCATGGTGATGCTTATGTCATGATGCTTCATTGAAAGGATATGATGACAATAAAGAAGTGGCAACTATGCACAGCCTTGGCACCAACAGAGTAAGAGTGTCAGGGCATCATTCTGCAATTATGTTTTGTTTCCTGCAACATCATTTGATAATGAAGTGGCTCTCCAGCCATTCAAGACTTAATACCATGGCACTAGAACATTGTGGTTCTGCAGCAGCCTTCCCTGTTACAGGAGATAGAATTTGAAGGGGCAGGTTAAGCTCTAGGTGGAGCAGAGGTGGACAGACGACAGCCCACGGGCTGCCTGCAAGCTAGCAGATCTTTTTATCTGGCTCTCAAGCTCCTGTCAGGGGGCTTGCCTCGCTCCGCCTGGCGCTGGGTCTGCTCATCCTGGTATGCCAGCCTACCAGCAGAGTCAAAGGCTTGCTGTGCCTCACCCTGCACTCCCCAGCCCCTGACTCACATGCCCACCATCTTTTTGCAACCACAGAGCCACACTGTGCAGGTGCAACTTCACCGCGCTGTTTCAAATACACCATTTTGTGGAGGAGGGTGGGGCATAAAATTACAGGTGCATTTACACGTGTCTCTGCCTCTTCTTGTCCACATGGGTTCTGGGCTAGAGCACCAGGGCTCAGAATTGTCAAGGCACTTATGCCGGATAAATCCAGACTACGGAGAGGACCTGGTTTTTTCCATGTATGGAAAGGAGTTACGTTTGGTTTCGCTATTGTAATACATTGTTATGATGGCATATTTATAACAGTAAGACAGGTTTTATGTTTATCTCCACTCCCATGTATCCTTATTAGAGTTTATTTGAATATCTCTGAATTGTTAATTCTGTGAACATTCATGGCCCTCCATACAATCTCCATACTCGGTTTGCCCATTCTTGATGTAGAGTATAGAGCTGGGCAAATAAAGAAAAGGAAAAAAGAGTAAATTCACCAACTGACTTTACTACTAATCACAACCTATTGCGTCCAATCATTTGGGCACCTGCTGATGAATGAATGCAGCAAAGTCCATGTGGCGCAAGTGTTGCTGAAACGAGCATTAATACATATCCGGAGCACAGATATGTTTTGTTAGCCCTCTTGGAAAGTCCCTTTTTATTATTCAGGCAATGGACTTGATCAGTGACAAGTGTTCAAATAATTTGCATGCAGAGAAAAGGGGATTTTTTATAAACTTTGATCATTCAATCAGAATAAAGTTCATCTTTGTAGGAGACAGAGCTTACACAGGGACTGGTGTGACACACTCCCAAATGAACTCCCACAGGAAAGAAGGACTGTCACGAACCTCACCCTTCTTCTCTTAGTGCAAGGTGTGCATCTTTGACATTACTTTCTCTAACACACACAACAAAATACTACCCTGCTCATACAATTCTCTCGCTATGAAGAGGGTGAGAAGTAGAATACATCACCCTGACGTCTTTTGTGTCATTTGAAAGACAAGGTGGGTGAGGCAATATCTTTTATTGGACCAACTTCTGTTGGGGAAAAAAACAAGCTTTCAAGCCACACAGGTTGGGTCTATGCTGCAAACAACAGATGCCAAACATGGCAGTTAACACACTTCCAGAAGGTGCTCAGAAACTACAGTCAGGAGTGTGACCTAGGAACCTAAGAGAATATTCTGATAATTTACAACACATGCCACACCCAGTCAAATATGACTTCTGGCCTGGAAAAGGATAATTCAACAACTACAAACATCAGCTTCAAGCCACAGCAGCATGTAAATGAAGTATCTCCATGAAGGACTCAGTGCAAAAATTGAACTTGACTAGTCCATTAATTTCTTCGATTCTTGATAAGACTGAAAAGAATACAACTGATTGTCAAATACAACTTTAAAAAGGGAGGAACTGAATAAATTAATGGGAATAATTTTGAGCCACCACTGATCTAAGGGGCTAATTTAATGAATTCAGTGATGTCAAGATGCCTTACTAATTGGCACCCTATAAGTACCTATGATACATAGTAAATGTGAGCACCCACAGCTCTCATTCAATTCAAAGCTGAGAGTGCTGGGCACTCATGGAATTAGATGTGTGCTTAAAATCTATAACAGCTACACACTGACACGCTGTGTTGAACTTGAAGAAACTGCGTTAGCTGTATCATCAAAAAGAGCAACACTAAACTTGGCTGTTTGCAAAATGTTGTCCCATTGGCCCAGCCAGTTACACATTTGAGGCTTTTTCAGGATTGTTCCCATGAGGAGGAGAAATAGATGGTATGAGTCAGGTATATTATTTGGTGTCATCCTCTTTGCTTACAAGGTATGCAGTGTTCTGTTTCCCTGAACACAGGACAGACAAATAGCAGGCAGTTTCCGTACTCACAATTTCCAAGTCTGCCACTCCACTCCATTCTGTGTCCCAAAGAGTTCTGTCTCTTTCCTTCCTCTTAGAGCCATGCTCATGACCAAATCTATCCTGTCCACTGGCTGTACTTCACCTCTACCCTTCCCCACTGTTTCTCAAACAAATTCCTAGCATCTCCCAGCTCTCAGGAAATCCCTCAGTCTACGTCTCTTTAGCTTCTGATCAGGGCATGGCGTGGCCTTGGCTGGTGGCTTGGCTTGTCTCCAATGTATCAGATAAAAGGTGCCCAAGGTGTTAATTGTTCCTTCCATTTAGCTGGAAAGAAATGTGCTTAGTACACCCATTGTTTTTTTACCAGGTCTGACTGTTTATAACTGAAATACCTGTTGGATAGAAACCATTAACATCATCCAGCTTAACAGTAACAGCTATCATTCACTTTACACTATGTGGGAACAAATATTTAGGAGCATGGATGCTAGAAGTTAGAACAGAATGCTGCGGAGACTCCTGTGGAGAGACATGAACCCTCTGAGCTAAATTTGCTGTAATCCATAATTTTAATTCTAGAGATCTTTCACATTTGTTTCAAATCACACAGAACATTTCAGTAAATGCTGCACAGAGATTTATAGGGACCACTAAACACAGCCCACTTTATGACCCATACTCAGTACTAATCCCTTTAGGTTTTGTTTTCCGAAAAGCCAACATTGTTACTACTTCTCTGGTCAAAGGTTACACTTCCTGCTCTCCATCAATGCAACAGACCTGTGAGTGTTTTCAGATATTAGCCAGGTCACTTTCGTGCAAGAATCACTCTTGCCAATAATCTGATTACTGTGGCTAGTGAAGTTAATGTTGTTATTAAAAGGGCATTGTCCACGTCTTCCTTTCTTATGTAGCTGGGATAAAGAAATACAGGCAGCACACTTCCATAAACTATCAATAATTGTCAGAGTTGTGAGACACTTTACTTTTACCCATACACACCTGCACAGACATATCACCACTAAAGAAAAAAAAAATCAGGAAGGGAGAACCATTGTTAATGGGAACCTATAGGTTGCATCACAGCTTACATTCTCTGTCTAATCTGTTTATCAGATGAGACTCCATGCATTGCACAGTTAAATCCCTCCGATTGGGAAAAGCAAGACCCCAAATGTTGGAGAGGTGAGGAGACTTCATCATTTGACTAATCACTATCTGGGTTTAGCAGAGGTTTGAGAAAGATCATTACTGGCCTTTTCCAAATGCTCTAGGCACTTCCCCTTCAAGCCTATTAGTCAAAACTCTGAGGGTATTTCTATACTATGTGCTTATTTTGGAATAAGCTATTTCAGAATAACTCCCAAATTAGCTGTTTTGAAATGGCGCATCCACACTACAAATGCCCATCGAAATAGCATAGATTTATGTTGAAATAGAGTGTCCACATTGACTGGAGGCTGAATAGCATTTAAAGCCCACTGGAAGCATTCCGGGCAGGGCATCAGGACAGCAGTGACAGCCTCAGGCAGCAGCTCCAGGAAATCTGAGGTTCGTGCTTAAAGGACTCCTCTCTACAGCTGTGTCTCAGTCTCTTCACCTTTGCCTACCTCCTCGAGGGACAGCAAACTCTTCTCACTGCCTGCTCTGGTTTCCCTTGCGGACGCCACAGCACTTCTGCCATGGAGCTGGACCTGCTGCAAAGCAATCACTGGCTCTTAGACCTGGCAGTTACTGCAGGCTGTCCAGGTGGCACTGCCAGACCAGGACCAGCAGCTTACTCTGGGGCACCTTCTCACCCCACTCCATGTGTTGCTCATGCAGCATAGCTCTTCCCACCCTCCCCTGCACACCATGCACCGCCGCTTCTGGCCCCGGGACACCAGTTCTGACAAGAGGGACCAGCTCGTCATGGAGAAGTGGGATGACCAGCAATAGCTCCAGAACTTCCCCATGCAGAAGAACAACTTCCTGGAGCTGTGCGAGTGGCTCATCCATACCCACATGCAACCCACTATCTCCCTCCAAAAGCGGGTCGCCACTGTCATTTGGACAGTGTGCATTGACCGGCACAGGCACAAATGTCCTCACTACCCCCGTGCCCCAGGAACAAGCAGACGTGGGAAGGTCGTGGCCAGGCCAGGTGCCAGCGGGTAGGAGAGGGGATGGGGTGGCTTGCCTGCCCTCCAGGCTGTTCACACATGCTGGATCTGGCAGGGGCAGCATCCCGCAGAGGGAGAACTTCTCTTCCTGCCTGCTGGAGGAGAAGGGGGAGGGTGCTGGAAGAGGTGTGTGTGAGCAGCAGAGGCCGCTTGCTGGGAAGGGTGCTACTGGAGTCCTCTCCTCTTCCTCCCTCTGGCAGGTTCCCAAGCAGGGGCTCGGTGACCTTTGCCTGACTGCACTTGATTGGGAGCAGATGGTGTCCCAAGAGTGTGGGCATGAACCTGTTCTCTGTGCGGCTCTGCTGTGTGTGTCCATGATCCCAGCCTCCTTAGTGGTGGCTTATGGTGGGAAGGTGTCCCACTATGGGGTGGGGAATAAGACAGTCCTCTCCAGAAACCCTGTGAGCAGGAGCAAAATGTTTCTTTGTGGCAGCCTCATGTGACTGTCTGCTCCGGATTGGCACTCCAAGTGCACCCATGTACACGGGCTGCTGTGTGAGCCCCAAGCTGAGAAGGCTGAGTGAGAAGCATGCAGCCCCTCCCACCCACAACCTCTCCCCACGTGTGTTTAGGGAAAATAATGGAACTCACCTGATGGGCCTTCCCCATCTTCATTCAAACCCTGGGAGACATTCTGGGAGGGGGCACCAGATCCAAGGAGAGGATGACCTCCTAGCTGGCGGGAATTATGTCCTGGCTGTCCTCCTCTTCCTCCTCCACCTCCTCCTCGTCCTCCCGGTGCACAGCCCTGCCCTCCTGGAGGCTAACGTTGGGCATCTCCAGGCCGGAGTCGATGACAAGGGGAGGAAGGGACTGACCCCCATCCCAGGATGCTGTGCAGCTGCTCATAAAAGTGGCACAAGTGGGGTGGTGCCCCAGAGTGGGAACTCACTCTCTGGCCCATGTGTAGGCCTGCTTGAGCTCTTTTATTTTCATGTGCACCTGCTCCTGTGTGCACATGTGGCATTCCTGCGCTTGGTGCGAAGATCCTGAAGACTAGCCTCCTCTCTCCAGACCTCAATGAGATCCAGGATCTCTGCACCACATCAGGAATGGGGCCTCTTTCATTCCTGGGCAGGGGCTTGGGAGCTGGCTGGTGGCTCGCTAGCAGACCTGAGGGTCTTGGTGGGTGCATGGGGGTCAGCCATTGCTGCAGAATGCAGAAATGGGTCCTGCAGTGTGGTAAAGGGCTGTCAGAGCCTTCCTTGTGCCACAAACTGTTTCCCCTGTGGCTGCACCTTTAAAGGCTGCAGGGGAAAGGAAACTATAGAGTTCTGAGGGATGTGGACAAAGCGGTCACCAGGGCAGCTGTGAGAAGCCCTGGATGCCAATTATTTCAAAATAAGCATAGCTGCACCGTCTATATACGCTATTTCGAAATAGGCATTATTCCTTGTGAAATGAGGGTTTACTATTCCAGAATGAGAAGCCTGATATTTCAAAATTATTTCAAAATAATGGGTTTGCTGTGTAGAGAAGCTCACCTTGTTGTTTTGAAATAACGCTTCAGTATAGACATGCCCTAAGAGTTTTATGTAACAGACTGGGCTCATCTAGACTACGTGGAAGATTTGAAAGAGGATTTGCAAATTCCGTGGGAATTTGCATATCTTCTTCTGATCTCACTTTCGAAAGCAGAACTTTCGAAAGTGAAAGTAGTCAAGACGTGGATTTTTTGGCAACCCCCCCTTTTTCGTAAAGCCGCATAAACCTCATTTTTTGAGGAAAAGCGGCTTTTCGAAAAGGGGGGGTTGCTGAAGAAACCATGTCTCTTGACTACTTTCACTTTCGAAAGCTCCACTTTTGAAAGTAAGATCGGAAGAAGATATGCAAATTCCCACAGAATTTGCATATCCTCTTTTCGAATCTTCCACGTAGTCTAGATGAGACCAGAAAACTGATACATACCAACAATTAAATTATTGAAGAAAAATAAACTGAATTTCCAAATGAACTGAGTTATTTACAGTACACAGATGTTTCATTCCTTTCTCAGATGTTTGAGCTGGTTTTGACATCAGGTCAAAATTCAAGGTTTTTTTAGATTGTCCAGTTGGCACTCAGACCTGCTCAGAAAAAACTGTCTTCCCATTTAATGGCTCTGTTTTCCTAGAATCAGAGACCTTTTCCATACTAGTGCAGCACAGTTTGTACTAAGTTGTGAGGAATTTGCCTTCTCCACATATTTCAGTACTCAGGCCTTATCCAGGAAATTAAATCCCTTACAATGAATAAAAGGACATTACAACGATCTACCTGTATGTAGAGCTAGCTTTAGCCCTCAGTTTCAAAGAGCTTTCATTAAAGGTGGCTAAATAAACATCTAAGCACTCCACTAGCCATCTCACAATCTTCAACTAGCTTTCTTCTTTGTTGCTTCAGATAAACCCTCCGATCTTACATCATTCCCCTAGGGCAAACTTTGAAGGTCAACTAATTTAGCAGAGTGAAGTTTAATTTGCTGAAGGAGAGGATTATTAATTTGTTCTAGTTTCTTTTGTTGATCTTCCAAATCTCCTACACACTTACACATCTGCAGCTTACAACCGGTGAGTTAGTGCAGAAGTTTTTCAAAACCCCTAAAATATATTGGGAAATAACATTCATTGCCTGTTCTGGATATTTTGTTTTATTTAAAATAGTGTTTTAAAGTCTACCCTTTTTGTAATTGTAGTCAGATCTCCCCCAGCACATCACCGATTGCTGGCAATGAACCACTCACAAATGTCAGCACCGAGGTATTGATTTTTTCGTGACAAGTCAGAAAGGGAATAGAAGAGAGTCAGTTCTACATAATCAAAAAGTGATACTTTTGGAGAGTCAGTGGGCCAGCATTTAAGCCTTGTGAGACTTTAATGATAGAATAAATTTTGAGCACTGTAGCTTGTTAATTATTATTGGTGCAACACCCAGAAGTATAGTAGTAACTTTTCAGATCAAATAGTTTCTGCTTCAAGCAGCATTTAATCATAGGCTCCACACAAGCACAATGGTCTACCATAGCAAATCTAATGGCAGGATCTGAGCTTAGACATAATGCAGTGAGCATATCTTGTGCCAGGTCTACGCTTTGGGAAAAAGTCGACCTTAAGATTCACAACTCCAGCTATAAGAATAGTGTAGCTGGAGCTGGCGTGCCTCATGTCAAATTTCTGCGGCATCCCCATTTCAGGAAGTCGATAGGAAAAACTCTCCTGTAGACTTACCTTATGCCTTAAGATCCAGTGGAGTACTGGAGTCGACGGGAGTGAGAGCAGAGGTCGATTTAGGAGGTTCTTACTAGATCCACTAAATCAAACCCCAGAAGTATGGGCGGAGGTATAAGAGTGGGGGAAGGCAGTGTCTTCCCAAAGTGCCAGACATGGCCCCATCCACACTCCACCCCCAGAATGTCCTCCTGCTTCAGCATGCTTCTGGGCCTTCAGCCACACTAAGGCAAGAGACACTGGGGTAGTGTGCCTTACCCATGCTCTAGGGCTGGGGGAGCTGGGACCACATGCCACTTGTGAGGGACTGGATGCTTACTCTTTTGATGGGAGGGCTTGGTTCCAGTGGGGGGTGGGGCTTTGGGCAGAAGGGGTGGGGCTGGGGGCCTACGTTCACCCATCGCCCATGCCCAGAAGATTGATCTCCAGATAAGGCCTAAGAAACAAACAAGAGGATGGGGTGAGGAAAACATATTTTCAAATGTGTACATGCTTATTTTAGTGTATCTCTTTCTCCAAACTTTGGAGGTAGTTTTTCTTTACTTTTTAGCTCTCTGGGACAGAAATCAAACCTTTGTATGTGTTTCAACATGGCCTATCACAATGGGTGCCCCATTCTTTATACACGTGGCCCCCGACTTGCGACACAATTGCTTCCTGGGGAAGCATCGCAAGTCGGGAGTGTCGTAACTCGAACCCGCATTTACGATAGGCACCATGTGCCATTGTAAATGCGGGCCAAGAACGTAAGTCGGGGGGGTTTGGCCCCTTCTGCACTTACAAAAATGGTCATAAGTGCGGGGGGTTGCAACTCAGGCCATCGTAAGGTGGGGGTTTCCTCTGGTAATAATAAGAATATTACAGTAACAGGGTCATTTATGTTACCGTGGGTGCACTTCTTAATGAAGTACAATTAATTCTTTATACTATATGAAGTCAGTTCATTTAGTATCAGAGGGGTAGCCATATCAGTCTGTATCTGCAAAAACAACAAGGAGTCCTGGGGCAGCTTAAAGACTAACAGATTTATCTGGGCATAAGCTGTCATTCATCTGACAAAGTGAGTCTTTGCCCATGAAAGCTTATGCTCAAATACATCTTCAAGGTGCCCCAGGACTCTTCATTGTTTTCACTTTATGTAGGTAACTAAAGTAGGGGCCAAAAAAATCATGACTTCAAATCCCAGGGACCCAGGGAATAAGAGCATTATCCATAACACATTTAAAGCAAATAATTAATGGTCTGGCTTTGGAAAGTTGTCCAGGAAATAGGATGTTCAATGAAGGTTTGTTGGTGTTTGATCTCTCTGGAGGAGTCCATCTATTGGTGCGTACCTACTACAGCTTTCTAGGATGTCATACCTTGTCTAGCCACAGGCAGGGGTACATCACTTTACATCATTCATGAGCCACTAAAGCCATTTTTCACTGAATTTTTCTAATGCATGTACTGTGTCAGCAAGCTCATCCACTAGCTCTGAGTTATTGGTATGGACCAAAACTGTCTCAATCTCAAACAAAGCAAAGATCACAAAAGACAGATATGATGCTGCAGCCACTGGTCTTATTACTAGTGTCTCTGAAGGTCCTAGAACATTAACCATAGGAGAGCTAGAGTTATAATACTGCTGATACTACTGCTTCTTTTGCAGTACTGCTACTGTGTATTCAGCAAAACAAGAACTACTGAAGAATAGCATGGTATTGATGATGAATGACAACTTAAAACAAATTGATACTATAAAAGGTTCACTGTCAGGTAATTTAGGCCCACACATTAATGAAAAATAAGGTTTTAAAATGTATTACAAATGCTTTCATGAACAGAAATAAAATCAATGAACTCAGTTTGAGTTTAAACATTCCCCAGTACTGTTTGTAACACAAACATTGCAGCACTAATCTAGTGCACCAACATGAGGAAGAAAAAAAAATTGTCGCAGTGATAAATAAATGTGAACTGGTCTGTTTTCATGTTGAATTTAGAGTTCTAAATATTAAGGTTCATTCACTGACTAGAAGCATCTAATACTGAAAAGTTAGCTCTGTGTATGAGATCTTTCTTCTCCAAGGCCTTGTCTGCAGTAGTGGTGTTAGTAGATCTAAGTTATGCTAGTTAAGTTAGGTAAGTTGCATAACTTAAATCAACATCACTTACCTCGACTTAACAGGATGTCTATACCATACTATGTCAATGGGAGATGCTCTCCTGTCAACGTAGCACATCTTCACCAGATCTAAATCGATGCTGTCACAGATCTCCCCATGCTTTATGAAAATGAATATGCACAACTTGAAGATGCTTTAGACAAAATGCCTTATGTAACCCTTCAATGTTAATGGTACAATCTGCTAAATATGTATATCCTATTATGCATGTATCATTCCTGTGTTTGACAACAGAAATATGAAGTGTGAATCTGTTTATAGTTTGAAATGTGCTAATGAGGTCATTAGTGATACTTCAGGTAACTAATGACTCAGTACTGAACCCAATGATCTGAGGATGGTCTTGTTTGTCCTATAAGCCCAAACTGTGGTTGATACTAGAAGGACATGTGACCATGCCACTTGATACTGGAATCCATCTTGAACCTGATATTTTTCCATGGGGATGACAGGGAAGGGGGGGGAGGGCGCAAACTAAGGATTCCCATCCCAGGGGAAAGTCTATTTAAGCAATGAGAAGACATCAGCTTTTGTCTTTAGCTTGGTTTTAAAACAGCCTGCCTGGCCCACTCTATGAGGGACACAAAGAACTTTGAAGAATCTGTAGACCCCAGCAGAATAAAGATCAACTGACTCGCTCTTTACCTGAGATAAGAATAGCTGTTTAGGGTAAGAATTTGCATGTAACAAGTTTCTTAGTGGATTAGAACTAGCTAAGTGTTTTTGTTCATTTTAATTTAGTAACTTACTTTGATCTGACTATTTACTGGCCACCACTTAAATCCTATTTTTGTACCTAATAAAAACATGTGTTTGTTATAAGACCCAGTGTAAATAATTGTTACCTGAGGCAGAGAGCAATCACTGTGCATATCTCTCTTTCATTGATAAAGAGGGCAGACATCCTTATGAGCTTTCTCTGTGTAACATTTTTACAGAGTAAGATGGATTTATTTGGGGTCTTGGTCCCATTTGGGAGTTGTTTTCTTGGGTGATGAGCAATGTTCCCTCTAATTTTTCTCATTTATGTGTGAATAAATTTTGTTATGCGCACCAAGGTATGTGCAGATGTGCACCACTAGTAGAAACATATGCTGCTGGCTGTGAGTGCTCTGCTAATCAGCTGAGTGGCACCTGATTCTTTCCTGGATGGCCACCCAAGCACTCAACTTACAGGGAACACTGGTGCTGAGTCCTTATAGCTGAACCTTCCCAGGGCTGAACTGGTTCAGTGTCTGGGTTACTCTGCAGGGCGTGGTAATCCCAACTCTATGCCTTGTCTGGGGGAGAATGCAGGACAGCATAGGGGAGGCCCCAGAGAGCAGGAAGATGGGGAGCCCCAGGAAGAGGAAGGTGAGGATCAGCGGCATGATCAGCACACCAGAGGACAACCCTTAGGGGACTTTTGTGGTTCAACCCATCACGATGTCTGCTGCATTGATTGTGGTGGTATCAATTTAGCCCATAGAGAAGACAGGTGCCAAGACTGAATGATCATCATGGTGAATCATACTGGGAAATTCTGCAGAACAGGAATAGTCTCTGATAGGTTTCTTCTAAACCAAGAACAGTATTTTCTACTTGCCACAAAAATCAAACATCACTGAAATTGCCTACTGTTAGTTGACAGAAATGGCCATTGCAGTGAGTATGTTTGCAAGCCCTGAACTCATCCTGGCATACAAATACACAGATGTTGCACAAAAATCTTTTTCATTTCAATGAACATTTTGAACCAACTTTTTCAAATAAGAGCAGTGAGATATAAACAACATGTGAAGTTAGGATAATATACATAAGGATTCTTCCATTTGCTATTCCATCCTGGTATATCAATCATATTTAGTTCAAATGTAGCCAAAAGGGATCAGATCAAATATGAGAGTTAGCAAGCAAAGTTTGCTAGTCGTTATTTGCTAGTCATGTTGTATGACTAGTCATTGACACTACATGGTAGTATCTGAACACCTTCAGGTACTACGTGACATAACTAACATCTGTTATATGTGATTTGTTCCTTCTCTGATCCTCTTCCCAAGGGGAGAATTGTGTGCAGTGTTTTGTTATTCATTTTGCTCTGGATTTATGTTGGAGAATGCAGGGCAAAGATGTGTACCTAGCAGTTGGAGTGCAGGATAATGCAGTTTGAGCTGACAGTTACTTCTTGTGGGAGTTCATTCCACAGTTGCGACCCGCACCTCCAGCATAGATGAGCTTTTTCCTTAGGTACAAAACGTTCTCTAGTGCCTGAGAAGCAGAGGTGTCAGCCACAGTCCTCAGCTGTAAGTGTTCCTCATTCCTCAGCTGTAAGTGATCTTTCTGATGCCCTGGACCAAGGCCAACAAATGCCTTGAAGATAATGACATAGACTTTGAAATTGCTTCAGTAGCCTATGGGAAACCAGTGACAACAACAGAGGACAGGTCTGATATGCTTCTGGTGGCTTTTGTTTGTTTGTCTGAGAAAATGAGTTGCTATTACAACTCTCTTCTTCCTGGCCTTACTGAAAAATCTCTTTTGCGGCCAGTATCTTTGATTCTGATCATTGCATCTGCTTCATACCTCAGTCTGCTGCACCATATTCCACAGCCACATTGTGCACTTTTTTCAAGTAGTACACTGATTTTAAAATTACTCTTTACCTTTATGTAATTGATTTTATTTCTACATCTACATCTGGCAGCTTTACAAGGTAGAAAAATATTGGATTTCTTATCAAAGAGCCCATGGCATTTTCTCAAAACTAGGCCTGACAGTTCTAGTGTTTTGACCAAACACAACATTGGTTAACTACATTTTGTCCACTGTACCTAGTATTCGCCCCTCTCTAGTTTTAGATTGATTATAGTGTTGCAGTGAACTGTTAAAGCATTTTGCTGCTGTATATTGCTTTATGGTAGGTACTGTATGTGCATGTAGCACCTCTCTCACTCTGTCTGTCACACACACACACACACACACACACACACACACACACACAGAGTAGATAGATAGTAAAAGCACTTTGGTAGGCCATACATTGAAGATATTATTAATTCAGTAAATGTCTATCCAGACAGGATTGCTTCGATTTCTTTTGTTTGTTTTAACAGCATCCATTATTCCTCCCTGCTTCCAAATAACAATGTTATTTATCTGAAGAAAATAGTATTTTTTAGACACAAAGATTGAGTCTTATGGTGGTGCCAGCATTGGCTCTTGTAGTTAGCAGTAATTGTAGGTGCAGATGTACCACACAGACTTTCCCATGAATTTGAAAGCTTTCATGGGTTCTCTGTGGTCAAAGTGTAGCAGTTCAGGATATTTTAGTTACTTATATTTGCTCTTCATCACATGCAGAAAAGTTATTTCTCCACCTCTTTGATTTGCTAAAAAGCTTTTAAAGTTCAACACACAAGATAAGGGGATCAGATTTCTGTATGACAGCAACATGGTAATCATAAAAACCCACAGAACTGTAACTGTATAGCATGAGAGCCACTGTCGTTATCCTGCCCTTGGGTTTCTAGTATTACAGTAATGGAACATACCATCATTCTATATCTACTCTTTATACCTACTTCATTTACAAACACAAGCACAAGCGGGTGGTGATGAGAGTATCTAGGCATAGAAAGACATGCTACCAGTTAATGCAATGAAGCAGCGTAATTCATCCTTTGCTCTCTGTATTATGTAGAGGGAAGCATATGTGCATTAATCATGCAGAACGTGGGAAAAGGAGATGATACAGTGTGTTCCCCTCCCCATGCTTCTCGAAGCACCAGTTAAATAATGTATATTTTAACATACACATCATTAGAGAGGTAGGGCCAAGAAGAAGGATGTTAGGGAACTCCACTTATTGCCAACAGAAAGGCGTGAACAAAGTGGTATTACATTTAAGGTAATATAATGCTGACTCAGTTGTCATCCATAGGGCACCATAACAAGTTTTCATTTATTGGAAGCTATTCTCATTACTCTCATTGCATTTTTCAGTACAAAAAACTTCAAAAAGAGACTTCAGCATGAGACTGAAGAGCTGGGATCCATGTGTAAACTTGATGCTGTCAGAATGGCTAGCTCACTACAAAAAGTAGTTTTCCTTCTTTTGGTATTCACACCTTCTCATCAGCTGTTGGGAATGGACCACACCCACCCCGTTTGACTCGTTAGCACTGGTCCTCCCCATATAATATAACGCACCCATCTTTGCATGTGTCTATGTACCTGCCAATCTGAAGAAGTGGGTTCCAGCCCACAGAAGCTTATGCCCAAATAAATCTGTCTTTAAGGTGCCACAGGACTCCTTGTTTTTCCTGAAACAGACTAACATGTCTCCCCCTCTGAAACTTTGGAATTTACTGACTGTGGAGCTAGGACAGAACACTGATCTTTATTAGGTTCAACAATTCCAAGGAGAGGAAAAGAGAAGAGGAGGAACGGACCTCCTGTACTGTATTATCCATGCATAGATTGCTCTTTCCTCTTTAGCATTCTACAGGTAGGCTCCCATTTCACAATACAGACTCCACCGTTGCTAAGAGAGGCCCTGCTAGCATTGTTATGTACTAAGAGAGGCTGTTCTTTCACATGTTTGTTCACTGTGCTGTGCTTGCATTTCTGAAGTGTCTGCATTTCAGTGGTGAGTGAAATGATCTTTGGGCATTCTGTACAGTACAGAGCCTTCTGAATCCTGGAAGGCACTGCATACATAAAATAAAGTCTTGTAAAAGTAAATTGCTAATGTTCAGCTGAGCTTCACAAACCTTACTCCAACAAAACCCCCACTGAAATCCATATTGAACACTGAAATCAGGGCTGGATTAAGACCTTTAGAGGCCCTAAGCACTGAAAAGATTATGGTGCCCCCCCACATGTAATTCAAAATAAAAACAATACTATACTGTAAAATCTTCTTTTTTTTTTTTGGTGCCCTTGCTTTACTGGTGCCTTAAGCACGTGCTTAGTCTCCCTATTGGGTAATCCAGCCCTGACTGAAATCACTGGGAGACTTAGCAGGTAAGGTCAACAAGATATGGTTCAATGTATTTGAGACAGTAGTCTGAAGGCACATGAAACCAGACTTGCGGGTTTTATTCTTTCTGGACAGCACTTTGGTTTTTTACCCATTTTCTCCATGATATCTGTATTTTAAATAACTAGGATAAATCCAGCCCCTGGCATGGCCGCAGTACAAATCCCAGCTAGAGTTATGTGGCTCAGCCGGGCGCCTTCTCAGAGAATTTGAATCAGATCCTGACTGTTGCCCAAGCCACCAACTTTCATTCCTTGAAAAGATGCACCCTCCCAGGGCATTAAAATGCTTAGGGTCGTCCCGGTCACCCTGTGTATTTGTACTTACAAGACAAGTTGTGTCTGCCTCCTTCAGTACAGCAAGAAAGCATACAGAATGAATTCCTCCCTAGCAGCCTGTTGGCCAATGGGAAGGAATTAAGGTCCTCCGGCCCAGAAAGACTAAATGGATCTATATGGTGCACAAGGACTAATCTGACTAATAGCTCCAAACGGGGACCTAGAAGTAAGTCTGTGTCCTGTGCAGCCAGAGTGGGACTCTTTCCCAATGCTACATGAGAAGGAAACAGCTGCCACTCAGAACCCCCTTCCAAAGCCTTTCAGGACCCCTCAAAGTCCAGATCATTATGATACCCAGGGTCTCAATCTGGGTTCCTTTCTGCCTACACAACAGAACTTGTAGAAGCCATCTCAAGAGACCTCCTTGCCTCCTAGAAGCTGAGGGCAGAGCTGATTGCTCCATCCTACACCCAGATCAGCTGTGCTGTGTTAGAGATGACTGGCTGTAGTCTAAAGCCATTTGTTTTTAGAAGGGCTGATGCTGGAATGAAAGTAAAGTCTAAGCTCCCCGATTGTGCTTACATTTAAATGAGAGCTAATAGTTTGGGTAGGGAATCCCCAGCCCCGTTGAAGAGCAGCAGGCACTTCCACAGCTAGCCTTGCTGTGGGGAGAGAGGAGAGTAGCAAGGGTGGGCTGCTGCTTGGCTGCTGGACTTGAGCACAAGCTATGTAGATTTGGGCTGTTCACCTATTTACAGGCCAGCGACCTGTGCTAAAGCCCGCAGAGGAAAACAAATTAATTCAAGATTCAGTGATTGCTGCAGCATCCCCCCAAATCCCAGCGGCTGCTTTCCCAGAGCTATAGGAGTGAAACAAAACAAAACACGAAGCAGAGAATGGACACCTGGAGAGCTCAGTATCACAGAGCCCCGTCACAACTCCTCTGTACTGTCCTCCAGCTCCAGAGCCGAGGCCAAGAGCTGCGTTACCAATGGCACTCGGATTGCCTCCCCAAAGGAATGGCAGACCAAAGCGGGAGTTAATGCCACACAAAGGAAGGTGAACTTTCTGCTGGGCTCACCCCACTTCTTATACAGTCCTGCAGCGGATAACACCGCTTAACATCGCTCTTCCATGCAGACGCAGTCACTATTTAGTGGGAGAATGGTGGCCACATGGAATAGGACATCCCACCTAGCCACCCTTTCTCTCCACGCAGTCCTAATGGATCTTTGTTTCACTCCTGTTTATGCTGCTAAGATTGAAGGGAGGAACATGGGGGGCAAAGTAATTGCCATAACTGATCACATCATTGATCCACCTGGACTATTATTCTGCTTATGGCAGTGGCAGTTACCTGACACTGCAGAAGAAACCCTCGATAGATTCCTATGTGGCTAATTTTCAATTCACAAAAATGTTACAGATGGCATTTATCATCTTACATACTTTCAGTTTATATTGAATAAGGCCATAAAAATGATTAAGTGTAAATATAAAAGAAAGTCACAGGAAAATCAGTTCTGACAGATGTTCATAGCCTGATACACTGCACATTACTTGCTTAGTTGTTTTTTTCGTTTTACCACTAGCTGGCACTTAAGGTAAGTTAAAGAATTTTGTCCTTACTATCATTATGCTAAATATCACTGTGGTTTATTTCCGTTCCTTTCCTTTTTCATTCTTAGCTCTGTTTTTTTTTAATTTTATTTTGCTAGCTTTTATTTTTAAAACAGCTTTTTTTAAAGTGCTATATATTTCAAGCAGGTTATATAGAACATACCAATCTACATAATATCTATCTCCCCCAAAATATTGTACTCTTTAGGAAGGTAACATGGAATAAAAAAAGTTATTCACATGCAGAAATATGCTGTTTAAAAAAAAATAAACAACAAAACATACATTTGGAACATTCTAAACCTTTGTGCTGGTTGTGTGTTAAATTATTAATAATTACTTTTAAATATTTAATTGGAATTTTGGGCTACATATTTTCAAAGCTTGAATTAATAACTCAGTTGATCAGTTTTAATATGTTGCACCAGAATCTTAGAGGTTCAATGCTTCTTAGGATCAGTCTCAAACTAGGGAGGTATGACTTGGTGAGGGTTTTGTTTTTGGTTTTTCTCTCTTTGATTTTACCAAAATCTCTGAGTATATATTTTTAGTTAATAAGATAAATATTTCTAGATAATATTTCTAGTTGTACTTTTGCTGCTTCATTTTGACTCCAGCAGACAGGAGAAATTTGAAATGCATCATGCTCACTATTCAAACTGATAACATGTGAAAGGTCCAGAAGAAACTGTTTGTAAAATTTCTTACATAATATGTCTTGTAGGGCTGCTTTGTGTCATGTTATGTGGTTTTATGTCCTAATCTGACATTATGAGATTACATGATATATTTGATCTTTAAACAAGTATTTCTTTAAAATGTTTGACAGACTTATAGCACTTCAGGTATTATTTTTTATTATGGACAGATAGGTCAAATCTGCAAACAATTTAATGGTCATATATCTCTACCCTTGTCAAGTTGATCCTCCCAGCAAGTGGACTACAGGCAGGAGGAACAAATTAGTAGGCTAATCTTTCAAGGTGCTAAACACACTCAACTTGCATTGGTTTCAACTGGGAGTTGAAGTTTCTCAGCACTTTGCTGGCCTGGCCCTCTAATTTGCTTAATTTACAGTCTCAGTAACACAGAAAGTTCATACTTCCTGCATGTATTTCAGGACTGCAGCTATCCTTTAACTTTGCGTCCCTGAAATCAGAGTAGAAGCCATGCAGTTTTAGAGTAAAATGGCTCCACATGGTTCTCCGCTCCAGTTTTGGCTGGCATTTTTCTTTCAGCTGAGAATTCTGACCTCAGCCCTGTTGAGTATGAGGCAATGTGATATCTCATTATCAACTCATCCCTGTTTAAATAAAGCTACCTCACACAGCCATTAACCTTACTAGTGCCAGGCAAACCAAGAAGATTCACGATGTCCCAAGGGGAACAAACTTGTCCCACAAATTCTAGAAAATAAGTATGTCCTTGCTTGAAGAAAAAGGAATAGTGCCTGGAGTACACACCATCTTGCATTGAAAACATCACCCTAACCATTCTTCAACTAGATTGTTTCAAGAGGGCTTGCATGAGCTGTGCGCCTTCTTGGTTAGATTAGAACACAGATGTTTCATCTCTGCAGCCACAATGTCTGGTTGTGGAACGTTTGCTGGTATGCTGGTGGTAAATAAAGATTTAGAAGCCAGGATGCATCTTGGTCCTAATTTGAACTGATTCACAAGGCAGCCTAAAGGGGATCACATCACCTCTTTCTCATTTGATCAGCACAGATGAAAAGCCTGATAAAAAACAGAGTCACACTAAATGCCAGATCCTTGGTCTCGGTTGTTTTCCAACATGTATAAATGTATGTTTAAAAAATTATAAGAGTTGCCATCTCAGGAAAATGCAGATTCCATGCACCCTAATTATTAAAATATGCCTTTTGATTCCCAAAGCCTTCATTTTCTATTCACTCTTCCTTAAATGTTCATCAGCGCCAAGTACTGTATTGCTGCGTGAAGAATAGGCAAGTAACTCTACTGTGAATCAACAGGCATGATGCTCCATAAATCAGTAGGGCAGTGCGTACTATAATAATCACAGGGTGCTTCCATTCCATCTCTATACAATGTGCAGCAGTAGGAGAGCACATGAAGAGCACAGAAAACAACAATGGGAACAAAAATTCACCAACCTCCACGATGCTCCCTATCTTTGCCCCATCCTCCACCCTCCAGCATAAGCAGCATTCTCTGGGTGGGTTTACTCACTGGACACATGAGATGTGCTAAAGTGGAGCAGGGGAAGAGGGAGTCAGGAACATGGCCAGCCAAGAAAATGGGAGGGCGTGTGTATGACTATTGACTACATGGGTTGTGGATTACACAGTGTTCCTGCAAGGCTGGGGAAGGGGTACAAAGGAAAACAGCCCCAGGTTGCTTTCATGTAGGCACCAAAGGTATTGTAGGAAGGTGAACTTGCACAAAGGGACCCTGGGAGTGTATGGAGGGGAGGGTCAGTACCAGAACAGTACTAAAAGAGCTCCAAAACAGAGACCAACCATTCAAAGGCAGAGCATCCATGAGGTTTTGTGTGTCAAGAGGGCTCAGAGCACCATTTGCCAGCAGGAAGAGTGGGATGTTCTATGAACACAGTAGTTGTAAGTGAAGTTTCAGTTCACTGATCGCACCGGGGGAGTGGGAGGGGGGGGACATATAAAGATGCCCTGCTTTAGGTGTATATGGAAAACAAATGCCATATTCTAACACTGGCCATTTAAACATGAACATTTCTTCAGGGGGCCTTTACATTAGAGACACAGAAAGAATATTTTTAGTGCTTCTCCACCGAAGAGCAGATTTCTGCTGTGTAGGTGTGTGTTTCATAGAACCACTCTACTGCATGTTTATACTCTAATAGCAGATTACTAGTGTAAAGCACTTTGTGGTAATAGCAGATTGGTGGTGAATACTGATGTTAAAAGCTGTTTTTAACATTTAATGAGTATGAAGAAGAGCTGAGTGAATAATGGGACAATGCTTTTGTGATCACATTCACAAAACCAGATTTCAGGGTTTGATTCAACCCTACTTCTCATGCCATTGATCTATTTTTTCTTGAAAGTTCAAGTATATATCATACATGCTTGCAGAGGAGTTTTGGGATAAGTTTCAAATACTTGCTAGCATAAGAAATCTGATATTCACACCAGAAGTGCTGGCACACACATCACTATACAGATCAGCTTTGCCTGTCTGAAACTGAGGGAGGTGTTAAAAGCAGGGAGAGAACAGGAAAGTGAGGAAACTAATCATTGCATCACAAACAAATTGGAGTGGTACAGGAGGCAGCATGGAGATGATCAGAGGAAAGTCAGATATTCCTAGGGCAGCCTGGTTTCTTGCTTGGAGACATTTTCAGCATGCCCTGTTCCAGAATGTGTAATAAGGTTCCAGTGGTGTGGTCACAGATACATTTGTTCATCACATACCTGTGCAATTCGTGCCAAGCTGAATTGAACATGTGTAGATATACCTCTAATTTCCTCAGGACAATTTCAGTATTTTTGATTCATGAGCTATATCATCTCCTTGTAGCAGCCCTGAACTCTCAGTAGCACTATTCTAGAAAAACAAAGGAAATCACTCATTAAGTGTTTCCTTATTTGTTAAATGACTCTGGGCTCTTACAGGATGTTGACTAGCAGGGAAACTTTTAAAAAATGTGTGGTGTAACCTTCTCATTAGTTAATTGTGATGCTCCAGTACTATTTCTAATACACAGGCTCATAGAATAGTTTGTTTTTGTATTGATTTTAGGCCCGATAGCAATGCCTCTAGTTAAAGTTTTCTGGCATTTATTTCCTGCAATGAGACTTTGTTTGGGTTGCTTATAACTTTGCCATCCTTTAATCATTTGAGCTGAAATTTTCCATGCTAAATATCTGTTTAGGCTGATTTCATTATTGTAACGTTTTTCGTTATTATAAAGTTTCAGCTCAAAATGTTTCAGCTATTTCTGAAAGTGAAGTTAGAGACAAATGCTTTATGTTGTCCATGTTAGGAATCTTCCAGCCTTTTTGTTCAGAAACTCTTGAAGCTCCATTCATTGGAGCAATGACTTGAAATTTGGCAGAGAGGTCAGTTTGGTGGCAGAGAAGCAGAGATGTGCTTTTTTTCTGTCTGTGAAAATCTATCCAAAGATGGCTACATTATAAGCCTTTAAAAAAAAAACAACCTGCCACCCCTTTGTTTGCCCATTCTCTGTAGAGGATTGTAAAATTTGGCTGCTAAATTTTCCAAATATTTGCAATGAGCATGGTCCAGCCCCTTACAACTGCTATGTACTGACCAGATTGTGTATCCATCATTCCACACAGCATACTTCATATTAGGGCTGCAGGGACTGGGGAGGACTTTTCCTGCAATTGCCTGTTCCCAGGGTCTGTTGTGGGGCTGGACACAAGAAGTGAGGGCAGGGAGACTTTCTCCTCCTATATTTTTAATACCCCTCTTGCTGTGGCTCAGGCAGTGAGAAGGGGGAGGAGGAAACACATGATTCCAACACAGCAGGAAAAGAAATGAGCAGGGAATGGGAAAGGAGGTTTCAGGAGTCAGAGGGCAAGGAGGTGCTGGAGCAAGAGCTGGTAGGCAGGGAGAAGGTGGGGAGGCAGTAGTCTGATGCATGGAGAAGGGTCATAGAAGGCACAAGATGGAGAGTTGGATAGGAGAGGAGTGAGACATTACTATGATTCAACCGCAGAGCACAGATTATCCTGTACATTGAAAGAGGCAGAGGTCTTGTTTAAAAAAAATATATATATGATCATGCAATTAAAAGGTGTGACATAATACGTACAAGGGGGTGAATTAAGATTGCCCAGGCATCCTTCATTGTGGCATATCCTAAGTTTTGAGTGCTTGGCTTTGCAACCTTAATGTTTGTTTACCATGCTTCCTTGGCTATAGTTGAGCACATGGCAGAGGCACCAAAAGCATGGTTTGCAACAGGGGTTGGCAATTGTTTCTGATGGGTGGGGGCCACTCCAAGATTTTGGTAAGTGGTCAAGGGCTGCACTTTTCTATGGAGGAGGTGAGGGGGTCTGGGCCAGAGGTTGGGTGCAGAAGAGAGCTTGGGGTAGAGGATTGAGGTGCAGGAGATTGTGTGGGATCTGAAAGGGAGCTTGGGTGAAGGGAGGGGTTGTGATCTGGGACAGGGGCTTGGGATACAGAGGGATATGGGTGCAGGAGAGGATTCTGTCATGGGGGAGGGGCATAGAAGGGGATGCAAGATCCAAGAGGGAGTTGTGTCCTGGAGGGGGGCAGGGGTAAGGACAGAGTGTTTGGGTGGTGACCTGGGGCAGGGAGTTGTGGTGCAGGGGGGGATGGGGTGCCAGGTGTAGGCTCTGGCTGGGAGGTGCTTACCTAGGGGGCTCCCAGCCAGCAGCCCTACAGGACCCAGAGGCAGGCTCCCCTGCCTACCACAGTCCTAGGCTGCTCAAAACAGCCGATTGCTCCCAAAGGCAATGAAGTCTGAATAGTGTCTAGTTCCAGAAAACAGGGCACCATAGGGAATACCTGTAGCATTAGAGATGTGTGCTTAGACAGACTCTCACGTAGTAGGATAGGCTAGAGCTTTGATATCTTAATTGTCATGGTGACTGTTTTAAATGAACCTGAATATAAAACAGGTTGGCATAAAAGTTATATTGTGGTCTTGAAATATTTTGTTAAGTGTGGATAGTCACTGATTTCACATAAATTGATACCCATCCAAGGACCACAAGGAATTGCTTCCCTTTTTGTACAGCACTGACCAGTTGGCTCAGTTAATAATGGGTTTTGTCTCATGTTCTGCAGCAGTAGGAACTGCTAGAGGAAGATTGCAAAACTTCCTATTACATGTGGTTTATGGGGCTGTTACATCTTAAATACCTTTCTCTGCTCTGATTAGTTCAGTGAGCTTGACAACAGTTATTTGTACTCCTAGATCACCTTTGATCTGAAAGCATTAGTCCAACATTACTAGATTTAGTCCCTGATATATAGATATCACCATCTCCATGTTATAGATGTAGAACTGAGACACAGGCAAGTTAAATAACTCAATAAAGAACATTTTAACAGCCATTCAGGCTTTTGTAATCTTTGTTTTTAAATGAAAAGGCAATGTGGTTACATTGTAGCCTAATTTCTGGAAACATTCTATTTGCTTCAGATATGTCATGAAAGACCACATCTACTTCTTAAATCCCAATCCAGCAAAGCATTAAAGCATAGGCTTAAACTTTAACTAGGTACCTAAGTCTCATAGAATTTGATGGGAATTAAGCACCCCCTTTGAGATCTTTGTTGATCAAGGATAGACCATTGAAGAGATGGTAATCATTAACTTCATTGTGTTTTTGCAATGCAATAACTTAAAAATAATCAACATAATTGTTTTAAAATTTTCAACAGAAATAATAATTTCTTAGAGATGTTCCATGTCAAGTTTATAGTATACCTCAAACAAAATGTCTGGACTTGAAGCAGAGTTTACTGAGTGAGATTCTTTGATCTGTGTTATCTTTGATATAAGTTCTTTATATCACACTGAAGGTCAGACTAGATCCTCACAATGGTACCTTAAATGTAAACTCCTAAATGTAGGACTCAAGTGTACCACGGCTAGTGGGTGCAGTTCAAATGAATGAATATCAATTTTTAAATAACATTTTTCTGCTTATAAATAATCAAGAAAGCGGACTCTGACATAGTCAGTCAGTCTTACAGTTATGTTTTAATATTCTTTTCTTCTGTGTAGTTCACTGATTTAAATTGTTTAAATGACTGCTAACAATGTAATATAGGTTATCTTTCATACAGACATTTGATATTATTAAGTGCCTCAATGTACTTTTTTTCTGTATCAGCTTTAATACTGCCACTTACAAAGGTTATTATTTGAAATCTAAAAGGATAGGCTCATCTTCCTGAAAACAGGTTATCAATTATAACTTTCTTTTGTTGAATGAGTAGTGATGTCTCCTCTTTGGTCTATATTGGATTGCAGACCTATGTATTCAGGGAATTTCTTCTCAGGGGTGACAAGTACATTTTGTTTCTAACTTTTCAGATGGTTTAAACAGAAGAGGGGAAACATGAGATATTATCAGGAAGCAAGAAGTCTAGGATGCTTCCACAAAACAACAGCACAGTGGTTTTTGAGAAGTGCTGGAATGTGAAAGTGTAAGATAGGTGTTCATTATCAGCATTACATTTTCTATTAAATCCTAAAGAAAATAGACAAAGTGGAAACCAACTGCAAGGTGTGCTTTCTCCCTTTCCCTTTGTTTTGAAATGGCTGAAACAATTGATAGATATATTTACCTCAAAGAAACAGGCTGACAAACTTATCTGAGAGCTGAGAGACTCCATTTTGAATCAGGTGGACAGGGTTGATGAGCCATGACCTAATTACTGGTAGGGCTACAGAAATATAAAGCAGACATGTTCGCTCTATTTTAGCAGCACCATGTCTCTCAGTGGAAGTATTTTCCTGCCCTAATTCTCATTTCAGAGCCCAGATTAGTTAGAAATGCTCATTCAGTTTTAAGCATTGATTATAGATCGTGTAGCCCAGAAGCACATTCCTGCTGGACAGTATGGTTTAGCTCTTAAGTTTGCCCCAGCTTGCATGTTTTGTTTAACTCTACAGCTTACACCATATTTGGGAACTGCTAGATTTTTCACATCCTTTCCAACTGCTGCATGACAATGTTTTTAACAATTGATGGATAACAGTGGTAGTACTTTAAAAGCACTGTGTAATTTTTGGTGACAAGAAGAAACTGTGAATATTGTCAGTCTTTATCAAAGGAGATAGAAAAAGTGTAAATTTATTTTTGTTCCCCCTGATGTCTGTTCATGAAGTTTGCAAAGCTCTTCGCTCTTAAGTGAAATGGACTCTGTGTGTGTGTGTGTGTGTACACACACATATGGGCCAGGTTGTACTTTAAGTCACTGGCCATGTTGCAAAGAGCTGAAAGCACAGGAGCATTCAGGATTCAGCACAGTGCCCACAGGGGCACTATAAAAATGCATACTGGATCAGGCTCTCTGCCATCCCTCTTCCCTCTATTACAGGAGTGGGGCACTTCAGGCCTGGGGGCCGGATGCAGCCCCTGACTTGTCTGGATCCAGCCCCCAAAGCTCCCCACAGCATTGGGGAACCCATACCACCACCACGGGACTGGAGCACACAAAATCTATTAGCCTGGGCTCCCCTAGCCTCTGGTGTGCGAGGGGAATGTGGAGAGTGTCTTTTTCCTTCTATCAGGAGCCATATCAGTGTGGGTTGGTTTGTTTCTTTTTTGCTTCTCACTTGTTTGCGGCTTCCGACGATTTTTCTGTCGGTCAGCAGCTCCCATCCTGAAAAAGGTTCCCCACCAGGCCACCACTGCTCTCTAACAACTGAGATGAAGGGAAGAGACAGTGGCCAACCATCCTTTGAAAGTCTAATATTATGTCTTTGTTTCCTAACCCTGTTGTGACTAGCCACAATTGACTCAACGTGATCAAAATCAGACATTTTGAAGCTACCCAAAGAACACCACTCATGGCTAATTGCAGATTTGTTGCAGTTCCTCACCAGGCACGTGGGAGACACAGGTTCAACTCCCTCCTGTGAATCAGACAGAGAAGGGATTTGAATATAAGGCTCTCCCATCTCAATGAGAGTTCTCGCCACCAGGCTAGTGGCAGGACAGGTGCCTGTTTAGCTTGTGGGTTTTTGTGAAAAATTTCATGAGGTCTCATTTTCTTTCTGAGGCTGCACAATAAAAACAAATTGCAATACCTCAGACATTCTTCACGTGATAGAATCATTGCATTCCAGGCAGCCGTGGTCTGCACTCAAAAGTGCTTGGAAAGAGGTTACTATAAATGGACTATAAAGTTTTCCCTCTACCCCAGCAAGCAGGAGAGACAAGAACTGAAAAGCCAAAGTTTTTGGTGCTCTGTTTCATGGAATTTATTGCTTTGCTTTGTCTCTGCCACCTGCATGGTCAATAAAACAATAAGGTTATTTGAAAAGTTAGAGCAGCTGTTGGTTGACTAACAGCCTGCTCCTTGCAAGGCATTTGTATTTCAGTTTATTGAACACTCATTATGTATTAGACACTCAGCCCTGTAAAAATAGATCGAGGAAAAACATCTCTTATCAACTTGGCTACTGCTCTTGCATGCACATGTATATCTTAGATTGTAGCTCCTCAGGCCACTGATCACTGACCAGCTCCTCCACTGTGGCTGCTTTGTACCACTCCAACAGTGCAAAGAAGAAGGAAAATTGGCTTAACCAGCTCCTGGAATCTAGAGGCAAAAGAGAGCTCAAACTGAGACTCATGACACTGGGAGTTGAGACCAGATGACCTCTCTTCACCCCTATGATCAGTGCTGCCAGAACAGCCCCCTGATGCTGCTGTAAATTAAATTGGGGTGCTCACCCACCCCCACCTAGTCCTAGGATCAAGAAGTCACCTTTGCTCACCCAACTGCAGCTGTGTTGAGTGTTGCTCCAGTGTAGCTCAGCATCTTGCCCCAGGTAGTCTCAAAACACAGACATTTTAGATAAAGATAGAAATATCATATCACGTAACAGCAGTTGTTAATGTTTATTTGTGAAGTGATGAATCCTTTCACCAAATTAAGAAAAGAAAAAGAAAGCTAGAAAGATAGATTACATATGTACATAGCTCATTTGGATTATAGGTGGTCGCTATTTTATACCCAATACATGCAAATCTCTCATGCATTTGAGTTTAATATTATATTTTTGTATATAACAGTCACTTGTAATTTTACACAAGTTGAAGGGAGAAGCAGACTGCACACCAGAGGCAGTATGAAGCAGCCTACCAGCAAGGAGACAATAATAGCTCATTTCCTGACCATTAATTCAGACATCATGCAATCAGTCAAATGAATCCATTCTCCTTTGCAGCTTTTCGGTGACTGCTGCCCTATTGTCACCAGTGGAAGGGACCCGTGACTCAGTAGCCCATGTCTTTCTTTAATTAGAGCTAGTGGTAACCAATGGACAGATCAGTTCCAATGGCAATCTATCATACAGCCTTCGCTTCCTGGCATCAATAGATTACTGACTATAAACAGAAAAGCTCTGATATAAAGACAGCTGGAATGAGAACACCATATGAGGAAGCAGAAACTTAACTATTGTGGACAAATTAGAATTCCTATGTACAGCTCCTCGTACAGCCTGGCAGGGGTTTTAGTATAATTCCTGCTTCCTGCTTTAATTTTGACCCCATATCAAAACATAAGATACTGGTGCCTTGAGACCAAGAATCTTTTGAAAATTGCATGCTTCACCTGTCTTGTTTTGGTGAGAATCATAGCAGTGTTTAGTTCATTGTTCTCAATAACAGTCCGCATCAATCAATGTTTTAATGAAAAAAACTCAACAGCTGATCAGCTTTCCAATAGTATTGCTGCCTCAGTCTCTGGTATTTAAAGAAAAAAAAGATATTTTCTATGAATGCTATAGACTTCATTTGTGCTTTATTTCCACATAAGTGGCTCACTTTCTTCTCCACAGGATTAACAGCATTCTTATCAAAGGCTGTAGTGTTCAATTATTACTATTCTTGCTGATTATTTCTTATGGCGTGTACCAGCATTCTCAAATGTAATTTTTACAAGACAGAACATAATGCCCTGCAGCTGCTGGGATACAATGATTATTCTAAAGCCACATCAACAAAAACATTGCACAGCAGCAATAGTTACTTTTCAGCATGAAGTTTAACTTTCACTGCTGCTCAGCTGGTAAGTGGGGCAGATACTGTGCTGTGACTGAGAGGCGCCTCTAAAAATATTTTGCAGAATTAAATCCCCCTTCTGTACCTTCTACCCATTTCTCATCCCATGAGAGAAGGAAGGAACGGGGGTAGAAGCAAGAACCCAAATCCACACTTCTCTCCAAAGGAGAGAAACCTGAGGCAGGGCAGGGTGCAGAGCAGTCGTGAGGCCTTGTAGCTGCATAGCCTCGGGTTCAGGGTTTAAAAGTCCTGAGTAAAAGGGACAGAAGGTAGTGGGCTGATTATTCTGACTACTTTCATATCTGTGATCAGATCCACAGTAGCGGGACTGCAGCACTATTTAATATTGAGTGTACACAATTTAATTTGAGATCTCCTGGAGGGCCCTGGGCATATAAGACTGCTCAGACTGGAAAGTTATAGAAATAGCTCTGCTCACTTTTAGCCTATTCAAGGTATTACTTGTATTGCATAGTCTTTTATATGTTTGCAGTCAGGAAATCTCTTAAGTAGTTGAGCCTACACATGACTAACATTTAGTCATTATGAAGGCTTTTAAAATAACAAAGAGTAGGAAGATGCACTGTGGTTATAGCCGCATTGGTCCCTGGATATTAGAGAGACAAGGTGAGTGAGGTAATATCTTTCATTCAACCAGCTTCTGTTAGTGAGAGAGACAAGCTTTTGAGCTACACAGAGCCCTTCATCATTGCCTCTCGGGACAGGAAGTGTGAAGGCCTGGTCCTGCAGCTACTTAAATCAACTCTCACCAACTTCCCTGTGGACCGGTTGGTTTCTTAAGGGTTTTTTCCAGTGGAATCTTGCTATATTCTTAAGAATTTCCAGATACAATAAAAATAAACAGCAGTTGTAAAAGAGAGACTCATTTGGAGACGCTAGTTAATAAATGGCTTATAAACAGAGAAACAGCACCACCTCTGCCTATTAAAACTCTATTCGCACATCATTAATTACAGAGCCTGTGTGTCTCAGCATTGCAAACCACTACTGTTGATTGTATCATGTTCTGAACCCGATATGAAGAACTCTAAAACCCAACTCACATATCAAAGCAGAGTCTTCTAAGAAAGCTCTGAATGTGATAGGCAAATTCCCTGGTGCTGCGTTTGACAAAAAGATGGATTAAAAAAACTCTAGGGCATCATTATCATCACTGATGTGAAAGACTGCTTTGCTTATTTGTATTAATTACAGATTAGTGCTTTAAATAGCTTCAGCTCTTGCAAATATTTTGAATTGATGTAGTGGTGTGCGTAGTTCCTTGCTGAGGGCTGGCTCTTACTTGACAAACATTGACTCAGCCAGGATGCATGGTGAAGTTGTTTACGTGCTCAGCCTCTGCAATACAGGAAAAGTAATATACTTTGAAGGCATTTCTATTAGGGCAAAGAACTAGCTTACAGCTAATGCTATACAAAGATCTGTGCTAAGATTTTAAATGGAAATATTACTGATGAGCTGCCAAGGTCTTGCAAGGTTCACATGAGTGCCTGGGTCTCTATTACTTTTACTCTATGATTATTATTATTATTATTATTATTGATAGGAATATCTAGTAACCTCTCCTGAGCTTAAGTCCACCCCTTTACCGTGACATTGTCTGAACTGCACTGTCCCCTGCTTTCAAGAGAGATGAACAGATGAGACAAACAGAGGGGGTAAGAGAGAGAAAATATTATTTATCCCCATTTTACAGTTTGGAAACAATTAGTGCATAGAAGTATGTTTCCAGACTTTTTCCCATAATTTTAAGATGAGCAAGTATTTTAATATACAACTCCCAGTTGTCTGTGTCTTTGATGTAGGATGTGCTGAGCTTTTAAAACATTGCCTAGATTTCAGATAAGCGGTAAACATATTAAATATTTTTTCAAATTCTGACAAGTGTCGCCTCATAAAAATGGTACAGTCCTGTAACAAGTATTTGAAAACACTGAAATAATGGCATGCCTATCTAATTATAAAATGTTCTTTATTCATCAAAGGAGTATGTCTGACTATTCTTATCAAGAAACAGGATGAATTTAGTAAGAACACAAAGGTTCCAGTCTTCAGACAGAAAAAAAAAATTCCAGAGGAAACAATGGATTATTTAAAGTGGAGAAGAGAATGAAAACTGTTGTAAGAAGGTTAGCTTCTCTTATCCACCTACTGGTTACGCATTGAGTAAATGGGTTAAGTATTATAGAACAGACCATGCCAGAAAAAGGTTTTATTCAAATGAAATCTCTGGGGCTTGTGATTGTTCCAGAGATATCCAATGCTCTTGAGGATTATTTCCACATTAGTCCGGCTACCAGACCTAGCTGAACTGTTGATTATTTAAGGGTTACCTCAGGATTTTGTCTGATAAAGGAATTGACTATATTTTTTTATCTGCTCCTGTCATAGATGCTGGAACTAGAGATTCTGAGAGTGCTGCCACAGCTCCTGACTTGAAATGGATTCCTTTATATCTAGGGTTTACAGTTTGGTTCATTGGTTCTCAGCTCCTCCACTATATATATTGTTCTGACTCCTGTCTAGCTCCATGTTAATGTGTCATACAGCAATTGTCTAAAAAAATTGAACTGTGGTAGGGACTAGAAGAAACTTGGAAAAGGCAATTAATGAGGAGAGGTTTATCTTAATGGTGTTTATCCAAGAAAATAATTATTTTAATGTATATTGTGATAGTGCTTATAAGTCCTAGCCTCATTGTGTTCAGCCCTGCATAAACCCATATCCAAGAGATGGCCCTGCCCCAAAGGCCTTACAATCCATGTGTAACTAAATAAGATTTTCAGTGTCATTTATGCCCTGGAAATTATACCCTTCCCCAATGACAAACTGATGTGGAAGACCAGGAGAAAAGAACATTTATCCAAATGCTTCAGGCTAAGAGCCAAATGGAAAACCTCTATTTTATTTCCAATATAGAAAAAATATTATACTGAACCACTGGAAAGGAATATTATTGGATTACTGCCACGGCAGTGGGTGAAAGTAAGGCTAGGGAAGGCAAGTCCCCAGCACCACCCTTTCTGCCCAGATCATGCCCTCCCACAGGAGACAGCACCCCCGCCTCAGCACCATGGGGAAGTGGGGCAGCACACTTCCCCAGTCACCCCCGCCCCAGAGCATGGGTGCTTGGGGGCAGCAACACTCTGCCCCCAGTACACCTATAGTAGGGATTCTGGGGGCAGAGTATCGGTGGGGCCAGGCTGGTGGTTTCCTGACGCCCCTGGTTACTGCTGGCAAAAAGTAGTGTCAGTTACATATAATCCAATCCAGGGATAAACATTCCTGACTTTAGACTGGTAATACAGATGCAAGAGCAAATTATTTGGGCTGAAGTTTCCACAGGAAGATCAAATAAGGAAAAGCGAGGGCAGCCAAGTCTAGTGCCATTTCAGACCACAGTACTACCCTTAGACGCATAACTAGAGCCCTGGGCAAATACAAAATTTGTATCTGCATCCACATGTGCAAAAATGCTGCAGATAGCCACATCCATGGATTCAGATACTTACCCATGGGATATAAAGCGGATATCTGTGGATTTGCATGGTTCTATTCAGAACCATTCAGAGGGATCTTGGATGTCCTGGTCTGATACGTGTAACATGTCCAAGTAAGACATGTGAATACAAATCTCCTCTGCTCTGGATCACTGAGAAAACACCATTCAGTGTGGGCCCTGTTCACCACCTAGGGATAGAATAACAGCAGAAGTATTTCTTATGGTAGCAGAGTGAATAGTTTTGAATAACTTCTAACAGATCCCTGGCTAATCTGTATAAATTCTGCAGACTGTAGTCTGCAGCTCAGTAAACGGAGTTTAATGGAGTTGGCACTCTCGTCACAAAAGCGACCCCATCTGGCCAAGTGCTGGGTTCCTTCACTGCCTCAGTTTGTTAGCCAAAAGCCTCTTTGACACCTCAGCCCTCCAGCTGAGTCACACCATGTATATCACAAACCCCTTCTGCGGTACACCTTTAACAGGGATGCACCCTGGTGCCCTCTGTGGAGTCTCTCTCTGTCTCGCAGGGTAGGTCTACACTGCATGGCTATTTCAGAATAAGCTATTCCCAAATAGTTATTCCAAAACAGCTTATTTCAAAATAGCACGTCCATACCACAGGGAAGCCTCAAAATTAGTCTGAGGCAGGCTTCCCTAATGTAGATGTGCTAGCTTGAGTTAAAGCCCCAGGAGGCACTGGGGAGGAATAACTTGGAATGGCCCTGGTGAGGGGCTATTTTGAAATAGCAGCAGTGGAGTGTCTACACGTAGCTATTTCGAAATAAGGTATTTCAGAATAGGTGTTATTCCTCATAGAATGAAGTTTACAGATTTTGGATTAAGCCATCAGTTATTTCAAAATAACATTGTTATTTCAAAATAATGCTAGTTATCTTGAAATAACGGTGCAGTGTAGACACTCCCTCAGTCTGTTGTCCCACTTTAGACAAGAATGGTATTTCCAGGGGCTTCCCCTCCTAAAGACAACTCCTTTGTCCTTACCTCAGAGCTTTACCTTCGAGTCCAACATATAGTCCACACTAGCTGCCCACACAGAGCTTCCCTTGGTGCTGCTGTTCTGTAGCCAGCCAGCCACCCATTCTTACTGGTTCAGGGCTCCAGAGACACTGAGCTGCTGCTGAGTTTTGCAGCCCTTTTGTAGGCCCCCTTCGCCCCTGATTGGCTGGTTTCTTCTGTCCCCACTCTAGCCTCCAGGAGGACTAATCTATAGCTTTTTTTCTGGGGCGGGGTGTGGCAGGAACACAGGGCCTCCAGAAGGGGCCTCAGAGGTTGGTCCACTCCATCACAGGGAGAACTACTGCAATCCAGGTTACTAACATTTGGAATAAAATTTCTACATCTTTGCTGAAAAAAGAAGCAGCCTTTTCTGAGGCACACTGTGGGACCTTATCGTGCCACCAAACCTGGTTGGAGGCCAAAAAGAACAGGAGTGTTCTAAGGTTTCATGAATGTGGAGACAAATATTTTTTCACAGTACTTTATAAATTCAACCTTATGCCTCTCACAGTCCATGGAGCCTATTCTACGTCATAAGTCGAGATGTCATTTTCCATAATTCATGAGCATTGGAGCAAGGCGAAGCACTGGGATCTTGGATAAGTACTCATTAATTTCCTCCATGTTTTTAGAAATGTCAGAGGTGTAAAGCTGAGAATAATAAAAGTCAAATTTCTCAGATATATCTACTGTGTGAGTGAAGACATTATTCTAAGCATTTCTGATAGTTTACAGCATCCTCAGTGTGTGCATGTCTTTAATTGGTATGCAAGGAGTTTATCTACTTTACCGCCTGCACTTATTGGAATAGATATAAAATGGTATAGTGATAATGGCTGCTTTCAAAGAAAAAGATATGTTCTTTTCAAGGATGTAAGAGTAATAAATCTTTCAAGTTTAAGGACTCAGTGAAAGAGAAGAGACTCTGTTTTGCTGAATGTGGTACCTTTCCTCAAGGAAAACAAACCAGATTTCTATATCAAAATAGAGTAAAAAGTCATTGAAATATGCTATTCCGGAACTTGCAATACAGAATTTCTAATTAGCTCCCCTCACCAATTAACACACACAAACATCTCAAATATGTTTTTCAAATGGATAATGTAAGGGACCTGTCACTGATTTAAAATATTTTCAGCATGCAAAGATCTTGGTAAACTGCAGGTCTACTGGGCAAAAAACACTATTTTAATATAACCAATCAGTTTTAAAAGATATATATATTAGGAATTTACACAGGAAATGGTGATCAAATCAGTTTTGTCCCTATCTCAGAAACTTTTGTCACTACTGTAAAAAGATAAGCTATTATCTTACTGTAATATAACTACAGGAGGCTTGAAGGCTATTTTTATAAGGTTATTTTCTCACAATATATTTGTGAAAATAATTTGAAATTTTTGTGCTTGGATATTACAGTGATGAAGGCCACATAAGCACCTAGATAGATGTGCTTAAATTGATCTGTCAGTGTGGTACCTCCCGATGCTCACTTTTTCATCTAAGCCTAATAACTACGGTTAACATGAATTTAAATAATTCATTTTGTCTTGAAGAATGAACAGAAAAGTTGAATAATGATATGGTCACCTCTGACAAATCTCCCAACTTTTAAAGAGCATACTGCTTCTGAGTACCATTTGCTTGCATCACCTTTTTTTTTTAAAATCTTAGCAATGTGCACTATATAGCATCTGACTAAACATAATACAACTTGATTTGTGTTGCAGTGATTCTCCAAAGAACAAATCTGTAAAATTACAACATGTGAAAGTTTAACACAATGATATAAAATGGCAGTGGCATGGTTCATATCTTAAACTGACAGACTGATGGTGATTATTGCAAGGACAATGCCCTGCATATGTCAAACGATTTGCAAATAATTTATGTCACCTTATCCTCCATTATTGTTTTTGCAGAGGACATAAAGTGTGTCACTAATATTAAACTGTCTGCAAAATAAGCCTAGCTCAGCTTTTTCCTGGCTGAGAACGCAGAGCCATCTGCACAGAGACAAACATGCATATGGCCATCATTTGTCCAACATCTTACACAATGTGAAGGTTTTTACTTGAAATGCCAACCTGTGTGGCAGATGATGTATGTGTTTCTTCAGTCCTGTGATTACCAGCACAGAGCTGCTGTGCAGTGCTCTTCACCTCATCAGTTCCACAAGCTGCACTCCAAGGTGTGTGAAGCATTTGCAGCAAGATGGCTTCTGACGTGCAGCGAGGCAAAAGCATTCTGGTGTGAATATTTGACTCCAGATTTTGTTTCAAATCAGGGTCATATTCTGACCTGTAGAAATTAGTGGGGGTAGAGATTTAGCAGGACAAAACAGCAATTTGAAAACTAACATGAATATATTTTAAAGATAGGAAAGCAAAGGACCATGCTGCGGTCTCCTGGGTGACTCCAGGCAAGGCAGGGATGGGAGTGGGGGTGGAAAGAGACTTTATAAATGATCTGCTTTTTTGTTTTATTTGGAAATAAGCAGAGGCCAACACAATATTTGCTATTACTATTTGTAAAAGTTGTCCCGTATCACCTGCAACCAAGAACAAGCTGGGTTCTTTGTCTAGTTCCTGAAATACCTTATTTATTTCTATTAGAAAATATTCAGTGGCTGTCTTTTGAAGATTATCTGCAGTTGGCGTTTGTTATTAAAATACGATTTTAAAAAATGCAGCATAGTGATCCAAGCAGGGAATGAGGAAGCAAGACACCCAGACTTCTATGCCAGATTCTGCCACTGACTTGCTCTGTCCTGCAACAACTTATTTAATGCCTAGCTTGCACCTCTTGCAAAACATATATAATTATACCCCTGACCTAGAGCACAAGCCTAAGGTTTTAGCCTGTGAAGTGCTTCAAGATTGTTAGATGAAAAATCACTAATTTCAGCATGTTTTTTATATTTTAAAATAATAGTTTTTTATATTTTAATAGTGTTTTAGACTACAGTTAACTTTAGTTCAACATGAAATCGCTACAGTGCACTGAAAATATAAGGTTAATGAAGCTTCAAGTCTGTCCTTTCCACTATGCATTGTCCTCTCTCTGAGTATTTTGGGTATCATCACGGTATGAAGAAATCCACTTCTTGCCATGAGCAGCTTTTCTGAGTCTGCCCACAAGAAAACAGTTTATGCTCATTGTATTTATTATACTATGTCATTTAACTAAACTAGACAATGCAAACAAAGAGGGGAAACCTGCACTTTCCAAATGATTTTGCATCATTCATAATTCTGTACAATTTTGCTTTCCTATGTAATTTTCTCAAACAAAAGCCCAGCCTAGTGCCTTGCCTAAATGAATTTGGCCCTTTCTGCCTACTTTTTGCAGTAACTGGAGATGAGAGTTAAATCTCTGACTTTAAGAGAAGTAGACATTAAACAGCGCAGTAATCTATTGCACACACAATGTAGTAACCTGCAGAACATTTGAGTCAATGTCTTTTGTTTCCTGTAGCCACAGAGGTTTAAAGAATTGCAGTCATGTGGAACCGTGAAGGTGGCAGGACTGCATAAACAGGCCCCTATATGTGTATCTTCTATAAGGGTGACATATCTCTCATTCCCCCCCCCCCCTTCTTTTTTTTTTCCAGTTCCAGGATAAATAGCTGGCCCTAGGCAGAATATGCCCCAGGGAGAAAAGTGAACGGGGGTTACAAAAGGCCATCTGGAGGGGAGGAAGGACTCAGGTAGGGTCCAGGAGACCCACAGGAACCCAAACAAAAATGGTATCCATAGGAACCAGTGATGCAAGAGCTATCAAATTCTGACGCAAAGTCACTTCCATGCAAACAGCAGCAGCTTCTGCAACAAAAAGCAATTGGGCAGGAGAGGAAGGGGGAATTTTTTGACAGAAGCATGTTTGGGCATAACAACATATGCCCTTTCACACTGGTTCAGGTTTATTATAAATATAGTTAGGGCCCGACCGAATTCAGAGCCATGCAAAAAGTGTCACGGACTATGAAATCGGATGTCCTCCTGTGAAATCTGGCCTTTTGTGTGCTTTTACCCTATACTATACAGATTTCATTGGGGAGACTAGCATTTCTCAAACTGAGGGTCCTGACCCAAAAGGGGGCTGCTGAGGGCTCATTAGGTTATTTTTGGAGGGTCACGGTATTGCCACTCTTACTTCTGCACTGCCTTAGAGCTGGGCAACTAGAGAGTGGTATTATAGGTGCCTAGCTCTGAAGGCAGCACTGCGCCAGCAGCTTGCAGAAGTAAGGGTGGTAAAATCATGACTGATATGGAGAAAGTGAATAAAGAAAAGTTATTTACATGTTCCCATAACGTAAGAACTAGGGGTCACCAAATGAATTTAATAGGTAGTGGGTTTAAAACAAAGAAAAGGAAATTTTTCTTCATGCAGCACATAGTCAACCTGTGGAACTCCTTGCCAGAGGAGGTTGTGAAGACCAGGACTTTAACAGGGCTAAAAAAAGAACTAGATAAATTCATGGAGGTTAGGCCCATCAATACTTATTAGCCAGGATGGGTAGGAATGGTATCCCTAGCCTCTATTTGTCAGAGGCTGGGAATGGATGGCAGGAGAGGGATCACATGAGGATTACCTGTTTCTGTTCACTCTGTCTAGGGCATCTGGCATTGGCCAGTGTCACAAGACAGGATACTAGGCTAGATGGACCTTTGGTCTGATACAATATGGCCATTCTTATGTCCTTATCATACCCATGTCACTCTTACGTCTGTGCTGCTGCTTTCAGGGCAGGTTGGCCAGAGAGTGGCAGCTGCTGATTAAGGACCCAGTTCTGTAGGCAACAGTGCAGAAGTGTGGTAATACCATACTATGCATTGTTATTTCTGCGCAGCTGCTGGCAGTAGCTCTGTCTTCAAAGCTGGATTCCTGGCCAACAGCCACTGCTCTCCAGCTGTGCAGCTCTGAAGGCAGTGTTGCTGCCAGAAGCTGCACTGAAATAAGGGATAGCAATACCGCAATCCCATATAATAACCCACACACCACTCTTTTTTGGGTCCGGTCCCCTACAATTACAACTCTGCGCAATTTCAGATTTAATATCTGAATTCATGAAATGTATCATTTAAAAAATCCTATGACCGTGAAATTGAACAGTATGGACTGTGAATTTGGTAGGGCCCTAAATATAGGGCTAAATATAGTGCTCAGCAACCCCAATCAGGATGGAGGCCTAATGTTGCTAGGCATTATACAAACATGAATGAAGAACACAGAAAGCAAGTGACATATGATATTTAAATGAATAGATTAAATTCCACACTCTCTCCAGCTGGCCACCAAACTGGTCATCACTGATTTTTTTAACAAGGGCAGCAACAGAGGTGGGTCTTTGGAGAGCTGAAAAAGGAAAAGGTCCTTACAGATCAGATAAGTTAAGACACTTCTTGACTAAGAGGTGCCGAGGAAGAAAATGCACATTTGTGTGAGGAGCTAACCAATCGATGGATAATCAAGGCAGAAGATTAGGACTTGGATGCGATTTTAGCCTGTATGGGCAAAAAAGGATAAATCTTAATCTTCTGGAGGAAAGAGTGGCAAGGTTTGGACATAGTCTGTAAGAGCAGGGTGAGAGACTGATGAAACACAAATAATCACTGTGTTAAGGGCCTGAGGAATAATGGTGTTGCTGTCAGCAGGGATGGGGAGCGAGGGTGAGGGGAGAAGGAAGACCAGAAATGGTTTAAAAGGCAAGATCTGTGTTCTTTCTTGGCAAGAGAAGTTGAAGCTGGCAGTGAGAATCCATGATGAGATGTCAGACAGGTTGAGAGGCGGGACTGAATAGAGTGAGACTGGTCAGAATGCTGATCGTGAGTCATTCGTGTAAAAGGAGGTAGTTGAATTGTATAAAGAGATGAATTCTCCTAGACAGAGGATATGAAGTCAGCAAAGGAAGGGCCATAGAAACAGGCAGCTCTGGAGACAAGGCCATGCCAAAATTTGGTTGGATTAGCTAGATTCTGGACAGTTGTTTTCACCTTCAATTTCCCCAGTACCTGTTGGAAGCTGAGTAATGAGGAGGTTTTGCCACTCCCTCCCCCTATTGTCTGCAGCAAGGCAATGTCATCCACCTTACCCACCTTCCTCACAGCCAGTTCCCATGACAGCCCATTTAGGTAGATGGATGCTCCTTTCACATGCAATGGCAGTGGCAGTTTCTTCTCCTTGACCAGCTTGTGTTAAATCCTCTCATTTCTGCTTCTCCACTTTCATCTCCTCAGTATCAGACCTTCTCTTCTTGATTGAATTCAGTGATCTAGGAGGACTGACAATTTGAATAGTGCCTAAAGTAGAAACTTAGTGGTCTCATTCCTCACTCTTGGGATGAGTATTTTAAATCTTTCTTATAAACTTACCTAAACCTTCTGGTCTATAGTATAAACTGTTGAGTACTGATAATGACGTCTTGCACTATTTATGTATGTTTGTTTATTTTTTAAATAAACAATTATTTTGTAAAGAAAAGCAATTTCCAAAATATATTTAATTGCAAAAGTGACTTTATGGAAACAACAGGATTACTTTCAGTGTCAAACCAAACAGAAGAAACAAAACAGCATGTAACTGCATTCATGATTTCAAGTCAATCTGTCTACACACTAGACTGGAAGATACACTCATCTTAATGCTGAATATAAGCAGTTTACTGTTCATTCACAATAACAGCTGACACTTTTTCAGCATTAATAGCTTGTCTATTGCAGGAATAGGTAAGAATACTATGTGCAAAGAGCTTTGAACATGTGTTAAGCAAATGAATTTAAGCTATTGGAAATAACAGACAGCCCTCTGAAAACACCAAAGTTCTATTTTTCCTCTTTCCAATGTATAATAGACAACAAATTCACCCTGAATTTAGCCCTCCTGCTCCCTTCTCCTGGGGTGAGACCCTGCTGTATCAAGTGTCAGCTTGATGTCAGTTTTTACATCTGATTTATAAATCCCTTGACAAAAGAGTTTACATGGAAAGTGCTGACTGACCATTCCTTCAAATTGGCCTCACTCAGGCACATCCAGTTGCTGAGACAGGACGTGTTATGTCACCGTAGCATATGGGTTTTGAACTACAGCAGTTCATATAGACATTAATTCTACATCAGAACCAAAGGGCTGGACTACACTTTAAATGTACTGGTATCGTCTGTCAGTGGGTTCGGGGATTTTTTTATTTAAAAAAACAAACTTAGTTCTATTGGTAAAAGCCCTAATGTGGTTGTAGTTATGCCAGAATAAAGGGGCCTTATCTATTTATATATTTTAGAGTGTATCTGTCTGTGAATCTATGAGTCTGTTTGTTCAAAAACTCCTCCTAAACTGTAAGAGCTAGGATCACCAAATTTGGTGTGCAACTTCCTCTTATCCTCACTTAACCCAAAGTCAGGGTTTGGTTGTGCCTGGAAAAATGGGAAGTGTGGTAAATGGGACTGTTTTTGACAATATGGGAAGGGAAGGGGGCAGAGAGTAGAGGGAAGAGAAAGGAAAGGGCACAGAGAAGAGGGATGTGATACTGAGAGTGGCCACCGGGGGCAGCTGCAGCACAAAGAGAGTGACCAGCAAGGCTGGGGCTGGAGGAGGGGGCAGCCCCTAGAGTCTTGCTCCTCCCCAGACAGCCTGCAGGCCATGTGGGGAAGACACTGAAGGGGTAAGCAGCTCCCAGAGCCTGGCCAGCCCTCCGAGCACCCCCCCAAACAGGCTGCAGGATGGAGGGGGTCACTGGAGGCCGAGGGTAGCCCCCAAATCACCACCCCTAGACCAGCTGCATGGTGGAGGGGCAGCTGGAGGTTGGCGCCAGCCCACAGAGCATTGCCTCTCCCCACCAACAGACCTACAGATTGGGGTGCCCCCCCCGAGCAGCTGCAGGCTGGGACTGGCCCACAGAACCCCAACTCCCACCCAACAAGTGCACAGACCTGGATCCCCCCTCTTCCTAGGAGGAGCCGTCCTCTGGGGAGTGCAGCCCCAGCCCCTCGGGAGGAGAAGCTAGCCGGGGAACACTGCCACATTCCCCTGGGAGGAGCTGCCACCAGAGTAGCGCTACCCTTGCCACCATGGGCGGCCCCAGTAAACCCCCTCCTCCCCTCACATCCCCCTGTCCCAAGCCCCTGCCCTGAGTCCTGCATCTCCCACCTGCCTTGACTTATACACTCCCACCTCCTTCCCTGAGGCCCCCACTCCCTGCCTTGAGCCCCCCAACACCTCCCAACCTTCTGCCCTAAGCCACCCACCCCCTGCCACTCCCCATCCCCAAACTCTCACTCCAGCCTTCATTTTTAAACTATACAATCATTGAAATAAAGCATGTACATTTTTCTTTTTTTTTTAAATTACTTCAGTTAAAGACCCCGAGCAACACTGAATATCTCAGCTAGTACCAATATAGTTTATTCTGTTTCCTGAACCATGTGAGCATTTTTATATTAGTATAACTGTATCCATGAGCCATGACAGACAGACCTGGCACGCTGCTATGAAGGAAGCAGAACGAGCAGCTGAATATTATCATGTCGCCTTGGACGACAGAAGGAGGGAACATAGACATCGACTTACCATGGCACATCTTCTGAGCCCTAGATGTGGAAATTAATTTCCACTCATAATCCGACTCAGATATAAGTTGACAGTCAGTGAAACTCAAAAACTGTATCTTTACTCGGGGAGACGGGGGAGTCACTGCTTCAACCATTTATGTCTACTTAAAGTGGCAAACTTTCTATAGGCACTACAGAGAAACGTAAATAGTTAAGACAACACATCTTTTGAGGCATGTCAATTATTGCACGATCCCCCTGAAAAACTTTTACTTTTTTAAAAGCCAATGATGTTGTTGGGGTGCAAGTCCAATCCTATGCACTTATTATGAGACTCAAAGATTACATATTAATAAAAAGGGAAGAGACAGAAGAGTGAGTGACAAAGCATGATCTACGTCGCAAAGTAAGCTAGCTAGTACTCTTCACTTCCAACTCCTGCATTTATTGTAAGACCAGATAATGAGTAGCACTTTTTCTTTGTAACCATTCATTAATCAGAGAAATGATCCTTGCTAGTGTTTAGATGTTTTACTTAATTTGGTACTTCTGGCCCACTGCCCCACCAGTGCCAAAATTATTATTTCTCACCCAGCAGGTGATAAATAACAACTTGAGTAATGATTAATATCATGAATTTCTCAACCTAACACAAAAAACTTGAAACCTGCAGAACAAAGTGGGGATGATAACTGTTGCAGGAGCCATTGAAACTGTGCTCTGCTGTGCTCTAAAGAAAGCAAGCCACAGGAAATGAAGTGTTTGCTAGCAGCTCAGCAGATCCTAAGAGGCTTCATTAAGTGCAGCTAAAGAGCATTCTCAATGTTTAGATTTGTGGTATTTCTTCCCAATATTGACCTTTAATTATCTTTGAGAAATAGAAGATTGCAATGTTATTTTTTTCTGAAAAAAAGCCAGAGAAAATAGCAGATAAATACCTCATTAACACAGCTCAATATTGTAATATGTACAATATCTTAGCAACATCATAGCTGAGAACTCCACTATCAGGAGGACTTTTTTAAATAATTCAGTGCTTCTAACAAAGCTGGCCACCACATCGCTTATATCATAGTACACAGCCTAACAGAAGGCCAAACAAAGTGGAATTATTTTCAGAGGGAAAAAAGCAAACCACTGGCCTGGTATTGGTGACCAGCTGAAACAAAGCTGCATTGCTAAAAGAGCTGGGGGTACAATCCTAGCTCCAGTGAACTCAAAAGGAGTTTTGCCATTGACTCCAGTGAATGTCACCTTGTTCCTCTTGGCTATTTAGCTTAGCACAGAATGCAATAACCTTTGCTGCCAGGGACAGCGTTGCTTTCAGTTTGTTTAGGTTAAATCCTTAAAATTCACCTCCTTGTTACTTTTTTCTTGCTTTTAAAGACAGTAGTGGAATCCAGTTTCATTTAATGATCCATAAAACAACTCTGCAGCTGTAGTACCAATATGCTTGGGGTAACATAGGAAATTGAGGCTTAGTCAGAAAAAGACTTCTCTTCCCCTTACACAAACAACCCCCAAACCATTTTGATTTATTGCTAAAATTGTGGACTTGGGTTCTTACAGCTTTCAGGGTGATAATCCCATCCTTACTGATTCTATGCAATAATGTAATTATTAATTGCAAGAGTCAAACAGTCCCTCATTGTACAGAATTATTTAATAAAACCTTTGTCTATAGAATTCTTTGGATAGATGATTAGAATGGTGCCCAGCAGCACTGCCATTTTATACATGGAGTGTGACTGTAAACCAGAGTCACTGTAACAACTATGTTGTGTGGATTCCTCTTTTTCCTTTGACTTACAGATCATATTCATAGGGAAAATGAAGCTTTGCCCAAATACCAGTGTTTATCTTTGAACCACCAGAAACTTAGGGATACTGAAAGGTTCTCCAAATAAGTGTAACTTTGTTTTATTTGTAGGAACTTCCCTTGGTTTTGGGGCCCCAGTTCTGGCCTATCTATCCCCTGTTGTGATTAAAGTTCATGATGTAGCACAGAGAAGAGGCCTTAGTCATGTCTGCAACCTGACACGGACAATTCTGTGTTGTTAAGCCACCAGAACCAACAATAGGGTTCATTAGCGATAGATCAACTTGTTCTAGAGGTAGATCTACACAGCAGAGAGATGTGCAAAGACTAGTTTACCTGACTGATCTTGAATCCAGTTAGCACAAGTAACAACAGCAAAAATAGCACAGCCTCAGAGCCAAGTACGTACACTGAGCCCATGCCAGGGTTGTTTTACCCATGTTAAAGCCTGCACAGCATTCTCCTTTATTTAGTATTGGATTCAGGCCAGCTAAGGTAGACATGTTCTTCAGATTGTCATGTCTCCATGATTCAGACAGTTAGGCTACGTCTACACTATAGCCTTTTTCGGAAAAAGCTATGCAAATTGCGCTCTGCAATTTGCGTAGCTTTTTCCAACTGCTTTTCCGGAAGAGGCTTTTCCACCATTTGGCCTCATCTAGATGGGGCCAAATGGTGGAAAAGCCTCCTCTTTTAGAGGATCCCTTATTCCTTGTAGAACGAGGTATACAGGGCTCCCCGGAAGAGCATGTTTGCTCTTCCACACAAAAAAGCAGAAGAGCAAATGCGTTCCCTCCAGTATCCCGGAAAAACCCCGCAGTCTAGACGTACCCTTAGTGAGACCAGTCCAACTTACTAATTGGGAAGAGAGGATCACCTCCATTTTCACTAAAGACTTTGGATTAATTTTTATCACATCACAGTGGGAAAAGAATTCACCACTGTCAAAACCTCATTCAATATAGACTTACCATCTAAGCATCAAACTGTTAATTCTCAGGGAAAAGGGCATTAAAACAATGTAATACTGATCAAATATTCTATCCACAGTTTAAAATCAAGAATGTATATTCACTTGTAAGACATGCAGATGTTTTTACATGTCTGAGTTTCATTTTAATCATAGTTCTCAGTTTCCGGTGGAATTCATCATTGGAATGTTCAAAGATACCAAGTCATGGAATGAAAGCTACTGGCATTATGGTGTTAGAAGTCTTATTCAATTTCACATTTCTCTAAATTAAGTCTATTTGTGATCGTTCCAAGATTTTGTGTTTTGTGTACACAAGGCAACTTCTGGGAGTTTGTTTTATTTCATAGAAATTAAGGCCAGAAGGGACCATTGTGATCTCCTACTTTGACTTCCTTCATAAAAAAGGCCATAAAACTTCCATGAATTAGTTCCCACTTCAAATCCAATATCTGAGCTACAGCATATTTTTTTTTGAAAGACAGCTTTATTTAAAAAAAAAAAAAAAAAAAAAAAAAAAAAAAGAGATGGAGAATCCCCCATAAGCCTTAATGAATTGCCCTATTACAAATTTGCACCTTATTTCTAGTCTGAATGTGTTTTTATTTCAATTTCCAGGCATTGGATTCTGCTTTGCCTTGTCTGCTCAAGTGAAGCATCTCCAATTTTCAAATTTTTGTTCCCCGTGTAGGGGGGGCATGATCAAGTCATGCCTAGCACCATAGGCGTGCGCAGCACATTTCATTAGGGTGTGCACCCAAAGAATTTTTTTTAAAATGTACTTTCACCCCCATTAGCCCCCCTATTTTTTAAGTGGAGTACCCAGCAATGTTTTCATGATGGTCTAACGATCCTTCAATTACTTGAATGCCCAGCCTTTTGTTATTCTTAGTCATCCTGCCTTCCTCTTTTTATAACAAACTCCCTGCCCCAAAGGCAAAGCTGCAAGCAGCTCAAACTCTGTTGCATTTAAGCACTGCCTCTGGAGTCAGGACATGGGCTTTAAGCAGATCTCATCTCAAGTGTGAAATCCAGGGGTTCCAACTTGGGATGTGGGGGGGACTACTGTCCTTCCTAGCCCCCCATAAATAGTGCCCTTGCAAAAAGATTCCCTGCAAGACCCTACAAAAGCACATCAGCTCAGTGATGAGTCCTCATTTATAATTAGAGTACCATCAGCTAGCCAGTTTTTAATGACATTACAAATGTTTTTTATTTAATGAACACAAGCAATATCTCAAATCTTTTAATGTAAGCGACATTTTTTTAAAAGATGGCTTGAAGAAAAAAAATCAAGTAGAAAGAGAACTTGAATAAAATAGGAAAATCATTAAAAGTCAGGGGAAAAAATGCATGGACAGGCTATGGCTGGTGTTTTCCCATCACAGTAAAAAACACAGACAAAAATAAAAATGTTGATATCCACACAAAAAATGACCTTTTAGTAGATTCTTATAACATGTACAACTGCTGACAGAAATTAGCAAGGGAAGGCAAAACACAACCTTACTGTTTTTCATTTATTTAGGTGTGTGTGGTACTTTAAATTCATACAAAAAACAAAAACAAGGTCACACCAGTTAGCAGCCACATCAAGGCCTGATCATGGACATTCTTCAGAGAATGCCTACACCTCTGTGTAACCAGATAACATAATAGAAACTGACCACAGAGATTAGGTGATTTCACAGGAGATAAGGAAAAAGGGAAAACACCTTTGGGAGAATATCATTCATCAAGGAAGCAGAATTCTGAATTGTCAGTGTGATAGTGTGCAGTTCAATATTTGGGATTTATGCAGCTCCTCATTTAGCTGTCATAATCCTGAAGTTCATGCCTATTAAAATGCATGTTTCCCAGACTCTCTGAGCTGGCATTTCACCAGTTTACACAAGGCAGGCAGTGCCTCTGCTTAGAGGCAAGAGAGCAATGATCACCGAGTTTGGAGTTGGTAAATCTGAGCACTGGTCCTAATGGATAAACGCCTTGTGGGTTTGAATCCCTCCCACATTCCCCCCAGAGATTGGAACACACACCCCAGCCCTGCCAAGACCCCAGACAGCTCCTGCACCCTCTCTCCTGGCCTGACCTCCAGCTCACCTCCACAACCAGTGGGGCCACCAGCCACCACAGGCCTCAGGGCAAGGTGAGGGGGGAGTATGGCTCCACACCCCCAGAGACAGTGGGGCTGAGGGCAATCAGCCCTTAGCACCACCTGGACCAGAGTGCTGCTTCCCCCCAGCTGTGTGCTGGAGCTAGAGCCCGGCTGCAGTGCAGCCCAAGAGCAGGCAGCAGGTCCCAACCCTGGGGAAGCTGGTGGTGGCTGCCTGGCTGCTTCTGGGTGGGGTAGGGGGATGCATGGGTGGGGCTCTAACCCACAATCCCAGGCTCTGGAGGCTGATGCCTTTCCTATTAGGCCACTGGGACCCACCCCACCTCCCTACTTTCAGATGATGCTAGCTCCAGCACTGGAGAAGCTGGTGGCGGCTGCCTGGCTGCTCCTGGGGTGGGCTGTGTGGCAGGCACCTTGCTCCATGTGCTGGCACTGGGTCCAGTAAGGCCACAGTCTGGCAGTGTCCTGTCCCCTCCCTGATCCAGGCCGCAGGAAGGGCTAGCAGCGACACCCTCTCCTCGCCCTGTTGCGGCACAGGTAGGAGGGGAGGCCACAATCCAGCTGCGGGGATACAGGCCCAGCCCCTTGTCCAGCCACTGCAGCCCGGGTGCAGCAGCCCAGCCCCGGCAGGTAAGGTAATCCGGCCCCAGGCCTCCCCCCACAAACTCTGCTTCCCACCCCCAGCACCCTGCCCTGCCTCTTGCACCTCCCACACACCCCAACCTCTTGCACCCGACTGAGAATCCTGCACCCCCACATCTCCAGCCCCGTCATAAGATTGACAGAAGACGGCCTGAATATGTGTGAGAAGCTGGATTTGACCAGTTATGATGTAAACTTCAAAGAAATGTGCGAAAAGATGCAGCAGAAGTCCCATTAAGTAAAGTTTGTGAGTACAATGTTTCATTTATGCTATTATTAATCATGTCAATTATCAATAATATTAAGTTGTATATTTTCAGTCATGCAAATGGGCATTCTTACTCAGCTCTCTGTTGACCGCTTGTTCTGAATTTTGATGTAGTTTGGCTCTTTGGTTTGGAAAGGTTGCAAACCCCTCTTTTAAACCATTTAATGTATGCCATTTTTATTCTGTATTAAATCAAACGATTATGCTACACAAAAATTAAATTCCTTACATCAACATTATTGAGCTTTATTGATATCTTTGGCTGAGTCTACACTATATCCCGCACCTCGTCAATCTAACCTACACAACTTCAGCTATGCAAATGGTGTAGCTGAAGTTGACATACTTACTGCGGTGTCTTCCACAGTAAGGTCAGCGAGGCTGCTCTCCCATCAACTTCAGCTACTCTTCTCCTGGTAGTGTACTGGAGTCCACAGAAGAGTGCTCAGTGGTCGATTTATCACATCTAAGCAGACACAATAAATCGACTGCTGGTGGATCAATCTCTGCAGCATTGATCCACCATCTAGTGTAGACAAGCTTTTTGTTAATGAAATACAAATGTGGTTGATAAATTCACTGAGGAGTGATAATTCTGTTATTTTTGGTGAGTACACAGAATTCCACAGGGTTAATGTAAAAAAAAAAAAAAAGACTTATTAAAATCTAATCGTTAGGGTTGCCAAATGGTTTCAACAAAAATACCAGATACACTTGACATTACATCACAATCTTCATTACATCTTATTTAGAAAATACTGGACATTTATATTTCTTCAATTTGTTTCCCAAATAGAAAGCTCAAATACTGGACTGTCCGGTTCAAAACCGGACACCTGGCAATCTTACTAATAGTGCAATCAGATTTTCCACTGCAGTTTGATTAAGTTTAATAACTATAAAAATATATCCACGTAATAGACTCAAAAGCACTTAAAATACTTTACCTTATAGATATATGCCATATGGCAATCACTCCATCTATCACTGAAATGCAGCTGTCTCAGAGGTAAACACGGCAGCTATACCAATGCTCAAGACCACACAACAATTTAGACTCAGAAGCCGAGAATATTTTTTTCCAACTGAAACTGCATTGGGAATTTTGATAACTCAATTACTCCGACATTTGAAAGGGTAGGGGACATGATGATTAAGGTTACAGAAACTATTTAATTTACCTGCAAAGTCTTACAGTCCTGCATCTCATCTTATTTTAATATTGAGTTTTCAATCTAATTCACCATTCTCTGCTTCCTTAAGTGCAGTCTGAGTGGCTCAAATAGATTTACACAAGCTTTATTTGTTTATAATAGATCAGTATCTTTTGCCAACCACTTTCATAGACTTTGAATTTATATTCTGGAACAGACATTCAAAGTGAGTTAATGCATATGGCTCTCTCAGACTTTGGGGTGGGGGGGGGGGGGGAGTTGATTAGATGTTACCGAACAAGATTTGCAGTAATTTCTGCTTCAAATTAGTAATGAGAGAGTTGTACAAAAAGTCCAAACCCAAGTTTATATAGTAACTTTCATACAAAAGGTTGTCGGAGTGCAGTACCAAAAAATAAAATTAAAAAAAAAAAAAAATCAGGGCTGGCTGGCATCAGTTCAGAAAGAGCTATTCTAAAAAGCTATCCATTCACATATTAGAAAAAGGCTAAATCATATTGCTAGGATTAATTCCTTTCAGAAGAAAGAGTTCCATATCCAAAGTGCTCCATTACTAATGTTCTTCCTCTCCTGAAACATGTTATTGCTAAAATATAAAAGATTACTAAGCTCTCTGCTGGGTTTTCAAAGCACTCAACTTTTGCTACAAATCTGGAATTTCACTAGCAGCCACTGCAGAATATTAAGAGCAAGTGGTCTTATGTGTTCCGGTTTTTGTGCCTATGAGCATTCCTGCAACTTGATTCTATACAAGCTACTGTCCGTGGACAAAGGACACTGGAAATCCATTGAGTAAAATACGGGTAGCTAAGTCTAGTGGTAAAAGAAGAATGGACCAAAAAAAAACCAAAACCTTACGCTGGGTTAAAATCTCTCCTTTTGAATGATTTGTGCTCAGCATGTGGTAGAAGGTAAGTTGGATCCTGAACTTTATGAACATGTTGGTGCCTTTCTGGTGTTAAAGTCTAATAGTTCTCAACCTTTTGAGACTACTATGCTCCTTTCAGGCATCTGATTTGTCATGTGTATTTTACGTTTCATCTTACTGTAAAAGTACCTGCTTACAAAATCAGACACAAAAGTGTCACAGCACACTATTACTGAAAAGTGGATCACTTTCTCATTTTTACCATATAATTATAAAATAAATCGTTGGAATGTAAATATTGTATTTGCACTGCAGTGTGATCCTTGAGCCTGTTTTTCACTTGTGAACCTTGTCTGAAGCTGGAGCCCTGGATGGCAAGGCTGAAGACTGAGCCTGCTATCTGGGGCTAATGCATGTAACTTAGCTTTGCAGGGGCCCCTGTGGCATGAAGCCTCAAGCATCTGCCCTGCTTACCACACCTTAATACCAGCCCTGCTCTTGTGACCCCCCCCCCCCCCCCAAACCCATCCTGCAATCCATAGATTCAGAAACACTATCTAAATGAGTTGAGGTCCCCCTAGAAAACTTCTGTGTACTCCCAGGGATACACATTCTCCTGGTTGAGAACCACTGATTTAGTCTGACTTCCTGCCTATTGCAGGCCACAGAACTTTTGTTACTGGAGTCCTCAAATCATGGTTCAAAGCAGTGAGGGGCATCGTAGGCTGGTGAGTGGGCCACATGAGTGGCAGTGGGTTGTGCCCACGAAAGCTCATGATACCATCTACATGTTTTGTTAGTCTTTAAAGTGTTACCAGACTATTTGTCGTTTTCTAAGTTTCTCCTTCATCTCAGTAAGCCTTAAGAATGTCATAACCAAGATGGTCTCCTGGAGTAGTTTTGCTAACTGCCCTTGCGTACCTACGATTTGCAGGCTGTGCTGATTGAACCATAGAAGCACTTTGGATGCAGAAGGAGCGCATGGCTCATGTGAAATCAGCATGCACCCCACTTTACATGCCCTGGCTTTAAGTGCATGTCACTTTAGGAATACCGGTAGGAAAAAAACCCCATGCAGATGAAAACCAACGGAATCTGGTAACCTGCATGTGGACAATGGTAAACAAAATGTCTCATGGGCCACACATAGAATCCTGATGGGCTACCTGCAGCCCTTGGGCCGCAGGTTGCTCACCACTGATTTAAAGACTTCAAATTACAGAGATTCCACCATTTATACTAGTTTCAAGCTGAATGTGAACTTGCGCCCCATGCTGTAGTGTAGAGGAAGGCAAAAAATCTCTGGGGCCTCTGCCAATCTGACATGGAGAAATTTTCTTCCTGGTCCCAAATATGGTAATCACAGCTTGAATATAATACTTGAGATTTTACACAGGATCTAGTCCAATTGGAAATTTCTTGAGCCAGAGACTATTAGTTTTTATCTCAGGAAAAAAATATTAAAATTAGGTAGGTATTCATCAGTATTTCCTTTCTCAGACTGTGTTAAACTCACATCCACGATTTGCGGGGTTTGAATCTGTGTGTGTCTTATGGAGAGCATATCCAAGTCTTAGCACAGTAGTTATAATTAATATTTTGATAACAGAACATCTCACCTAAAGAGTTTTTTAATTTTTTTTTAAATGGTACTAGGCCAAAATGCAGACTTGAGAAATTCCTCAAAGACTGTAAGCAGCAATGGAACCACATCTTCCACTTTTAATAACCCTGAACTGCTATGTTACAAACAATGCTAGCTCTGCATAACAAACTGACAAATGTCAACATATATAAAATCCTGACCTTTTTATTCCTAAATTTACTGCTTTTAAATTAGATACCTTCTTACATGTCCAGTTTTCGCAATCAGTCATGAAGTGGAAAACATGCCCCATTTTCTTTAGAAAGAAATTTAACACCATTTTTTTTTAATATTTGGTACTTCGGGGTTCAAGGATTTGGCGGGAATGGATGTGTTGAGACTGGAAGAGAAGAGAAGAGGGAGACAGTGGGAAGGAGGAGACCTGGGCAGAGTGGGGGTGTGACCTGAGTGAAGCAGGGGAGATGGGCATAGCCGTAGGCTGGGGAACCTGCCTCTCCAAGCAGCAGCTTCACCCACCGCCCATACTAGGCACAGACACTCAAGTGGCAACAGCTAGCGTGTCAGAGGAAGAACAAGACAAGCTGAAAAGGAAACACCAAAGAAACATACATTTAAAAAATTCAGAAACAAAAGAGAAGAGATCAAGGAAAAGCAAAGCCAATAAGAAGCACTGAAACACAAAAAAAATGAGAAGTGACAAGATTAAAAGATGGATGCATAAAATTTACTGGCGCCTGTTAAATTGGGTTTCTCTACTAGTTTTAATCAGTCGGTTACCACAAAACTAGAAGACTGTTTTACTGCCTGTTCCCAGACAGAGAAGCTTTTGTTGAGGTGAAATAATTGCCACACGGTAAATAGTCCTTTCACTCTTTGGTCAGTAATTCAAACTAGAAAAAATATAATTATTTCTGACATCTTTAATAGCTACCTTAGCAGAGGTCAAAGATTGATGTCCTTTTTTTCCCTAGAAGTTGTCATTCTGAGACACCTTTTCGGGACCGTGAGAAGAAATCTGCATGGGTGATGCTCATGCTGTACCTGTTTTGTTCATTGAAAGGAAGTCTTCACTCCAACACTGTTTAAGTTTTATCTTTCACAAGCATTATCGTTACCTCATTGTTTTTAATTTCTTAAGACAATACAAAGAAATCTTTGTAAAAAGTTGCTTTAACTTTATTACATTGTTACTATTTCATTTCAAGATGGTGGTACCCTACATTTGATAAAGCTGTAGGCATACTCCTAATTTGTCCATCTGGTTTTGAATACCAATCTCTTAAAAGGACCAGATCACCCTGTAAACACACAGACTTTCCTGAAGCCTGAACAGAGAGTAATTTTCCCATTGCTTGCTTTATGTAGTCAAAAAGTTATCCTATAGAGTGTAATACAAATTACTTCCTTTTGCCTCTTGGCTAGAAGGATCTGAAAACATTGTTTCTAACATATGAATAAAAACTTATTAAAAGGTTTTTGGAAAGATCAAAGAGAAACTTTTAAAACCAGTAGATTTTCATTTATTTTTATTTTTAAACACAGATACAATATTGTTCCAAGGTCACTTTAATATTTAATAGCCTATATGGCATTTAAATGGCAATATCTCAGAAATCCTTTTATGTTAAATGTATTCAGTGAATCCTATAAATACACAAAATGCAGTTTGAATTTGCCTTGCTCCAGAATGTTTCAGAAGCATCAAATAGGTTCTATTACACACATTTTCAATTTCAAAGACATTATCATCAGCAGTTAAACAATGAAATCAAAACTCCTTTCAGAAATGGAGCCTCCCCAGCAAACGAAGCATTTAACTTGGAAGATAACCTTTTGAGGATCTGGATGCAGGACTTGCAGAGCTGTCTTTATCATGATCCTCAAAATAGTGTTGTTCTATTCTCCTGCAAAAGGCCACAAGGTTTCTGTAGTTTTTCACTTTTTCAGAGAGTTCATCACTGGTCAGCTGAGTGGTAAGAATTGTGAACAGATGTCCAAAAACCAAAGCGTCTAACTCAGTTGGCCTATAAAAGAGACAGAAAAAAAAAAGGGCCTCTGGGAGTCAGAAAACACTGAAAACCCTACTGTACTCGGATTTTTTTAAACTTTAACTCAAAAAACTCCATGTATTTTCACAAAGTACTCAAGCATGTCATATTTAACCAAACAAAGCTCAAGATTTAACAAATGCATAAAACTTTAATACAGTTGAACCTTTTGAGTTATGAACACCAGTTACAAACTGACCAAACATACATCTTGTTTGGAACCAGCCATCGGACAGCAGCAGAGACCAAAAAAGAATTTAAAAACAGCAAATACCATAGAATCACAGAATACTAGAACTGGAAGGGACCTTGAGAGGTCATCAAGTCCAGTCCTCTGCCCTCAAGGCAGGATCAAGCACTGTCTAGATCATCCCTGACAGATGTCTGTCTAACCTGCTCTTAAATATCTCCAGTGAAGGAGATTCCACCACCTCCCTAGGCAATTTATTCCAATTTAGCCACCCAGACAGTTAGGAAGTTTTTCCTAATGTCCAACCTAAACCTCTCTTGCTGCAGTTTAAGCCCTTTGCTTCTTGTCCTATCCTCAGAGGCCAAGGAGAACATGAGGGTCTGGCGCATGCACAGTGCAGGGCTGGTGAGTGGATTTCACCGCCGTTTGTCAAGCCCTGGCTATAATTACGGTGACCATATGTCCCAATTTTTTCCAGGACTGTCTCCAATTTAAATTCTCTGTCCCGGTGACCCATCAAGTAGTGAAATGTGCCAGAAAGCCCCGCCAGACATTTCACTACTTGATTGGGGCGGTGCAGCAGCCACCTCTCCCTCCTCACCAGCAGGGCACTTAGAGCAGCCAGGCCGGCTTCTAGTGCACCCCTCTCACTCTCCCTCCTCTCGTGGGACCGCCTCTGCCGCATGGGTCCTGGTCCGGGGGCCCTGCCTCCTTCTCCTCCGAGCTGCCTCGGAGCCCCAGCAGGAGCCACGCGGAGCCCAGGTAGGCGCTGCGGGGCAGGGCGTGCTCGGGCTTAGGAGGTGTCAGGACTGGAGAGGAGGCCCCTGTGGTGGTATTTTTAGTGCTGCAGTCCGGGTCCATGCAGGCAGCCCTGGCTCCAGTTGGAGTCAAGTGGCAGCCATGCAAGGTGCGTTCCAGTCAGGGTAGCCTCACCGGGATGGGCCTTGTGCGGCTGCTGCTTAACTCCAGCTGGAGCCAGGGCCGCTCACAAGGACCTAGACTGCGGCACAAAAAATAGCATCACAGGGGCCTCTGCTCCATCCCCAGCAAGTGGTCCCGCCCCAGGAGCAGCTGGGGCCAGGGTTGCAGGGGCCTCTGGGGCCAGACTGCAAGCTCCAGCCCCCACAAACTGGAAGGCAGAAGGGGAGGGAAGGGGCAGGAGGAGAACTAAGGGGAAGGGGAGTGAGGAGAGGAAGGGGGCAGGACAGGAGAAGAAAGGGGAAGGCACCAAGGGGCAGGGTGCAGGAGAGACAAATGCCAGGGAGTCAAGAGGAGACAACGAAGAAAAGGACAGGAGGGGGGAGCAGAGGGAAGGTGTCAGTGGGGGTGTGAGAAGGGAGGGGACAGGGTGATGCTGGGAGAGGAAAGGGGAGGGACAATGAGGGCAAGAGGAAGGAAGAAGGGAGGAGTGGGTGCCAGAAGAAGAGGGGTTGAAAGGAGGGGTGGGCATGAGGAAGGCAGGGGATGGAGCAAGTAATGTGTGAGGGCAGAGAGGGGCATGAGGAAAACTGGGTCAGAGCGTGATGAAGGGGGTGGGCACCAGGGAGAAAGCAGGCAAGGAGGGCAGGGTCAGTCAGGGAAGGGGGAGGCACCAGGAAGGTGCAGGTGCCAGTGGATTGTGGGGGTGAAGCAGAAGGGCAGAGGGGAGGGGCGGGCACCAGAGGGCAGAGAAGAGAGGCAGGGCAGGTGGGTAGAGGGGAGGTAGGAGAGGGGTAGCTACAGATGCAGATGGGGAGGGGTAGCTACAGATGATCAGAGTGGGGCTAGAGGAGGAGTGGACACGGGGAAGAGAAGGGCTGATGCAGGGGAGGGAGGGCAGGCCCTCAAAGGGCTGAAGGGAGTGAGAAAGGCAGATGTCAGGACAGCAGAGGGTGGGGGTGGGGGGAGCAGCAGGCACCAGGGGAGCAGATGGGGCAAGGGGAGGGTAGGAGATATGGCAGCAGAGGGAAAAGGGAGAGGTTTATAAGATATTTATTAATAACTTGGGTGTCACAGCGGCACACATCCGAACAAGTGCACATGAACTCAATACTGGTGCACAAGACAAAATTCACTCCACTCATGGAAGGAAAATTTTAGAAGGAACACTTCCCTTCCCCACCCCACCCCCCGGAGTTAATGCAATGCAAATTGGGTTAATGCAACTGCAGGATAGTTGCATGAGGGGTACTGTGGTGACCAAACTCATCCCTACTGGTAGGAGGATGTCTTAGAGGGGTCACACGATACCTTTTACTTCTGGTCATGTGTCCATTGACCCAGGGGCTGGGACTTCTTGTGGCAGGGGGCGTGGCTAACGGGGGTCAGCGGCGTGACTAATGTGTCCCTAATTTTGGTACAGAAAATATGGTCACCATAGCTATAATGTCCCCTCTCAGTCTTCTCTTTTCTAAACTAAACAAGCCCAATTCTTTCAGTCTTCCTTCATAGGTCATGTTTTCTAGACCTTTAATAATTTTTATTGCTCTTCTCTAACCTTCTCCAATTTCTCCACATCTTTTTTGAAATGTGGTGCCCAGAACTGGTCACAATACTCCAATTGAGGCCTAATCAGCACAGAGTAGAGCGGAAGAATGACTTCTCATGTCTTGCTCACAATACTCCTGTTAATGCATCTCAGAATCACGTTTGCCTTTTTTTCCAACAGTGTCACACTGTTGATTCATATGCTTGTAGTCCACTATGACCCCTAAATCCATTTCTGCAGTACTCCTTCCTAGACAGTCGCTTCTCATTCTGTATGTGTGAAACTGATTGTTCCTTCCTAAGTGGAGTACTTTGCATTTGTCCTCCGTGAACTTCATCCTATTTACCTCAGACCATTTCTCTAGTTTGTCCAGATCATTTTGAATTTTGACCCTATCCTCCAAAGCTCTTACACCCCTCCCAGCTTGGTATCCTCTGCAAACTTAATAAGCATACTCTCTATGCCATCATCTAAATCGCTAATGAAGATATTGAACAGAACCAGTCCCAAAACAAATCCCTGAGGAACCCCACTTGTTATGTCCTTCCAGCATGACTGTGAACCATTAATAACTACTCTCTGAGAATGGCTATCCAGTCAGTTATGCTCCCACCTTACAGTAGCCCCATCAAGGTGCCAAATGCCTTAGTAAAATCTAAGTAAACCATGTCCACCACTTCTCCCTTATCCACAAGGCTTGATATCCTATCAAAGAAAGCTCTGAGACTGGTTAGAAGTGACTTGTTCTTTACAACTCCATGCTGGCTGTTACCTATCACCTTATTATCTTCCAGATGTTTGCAGATGAATTCCTTAATTACCTGCCCCATTATCTTCCCTGGCACAGAAGTTAAACTGACTGGTCTATAGTTTCCTGGGTTGTTCTTATTTCCCTTTTTATAGATGGGCACTATATTTGCCCTTTTCCAGTCTTCTGGAATCACTCCCGACTTCCATGATTTTGCAAAGATGATAGCTAAAGGCTCAGGTCCTTGAGTATTCTAGAATGCATTTAATCAGGCCCTGAGTATTCTAGAATGCATTTCATCAGGCCCTGATGACTTGAAGACATCTAACTTTTCTAAGTAATTTTTAACTTGTTCTTTTTTATTTTAGCTTCTAGATCTACCCCATTTCCACTAGCATTCACTATGTTAGGCATGATATAGTACTGCACTGTATTAAACAAACTACTAAAAATATAAAGGGAAAGTTTCTAAAAAAAGATTTGACGAGGTCAGAAAACTGTTTCTGTGCTTGTTTCATTTTTCTTATGCATAGGATTGTATTAGTTAATGTTCAGTTGTAAACTTTTGAAAGAACAGCTGTTTTGTTCAGAGCTATGAATAACCTCGATTCCTAAGGTATTCAGAACACTGAGATTCTACTGTATATTATATAAACACTAACAAATTTTGGCCTGAATTCTGACTGTGCTGCTCAATCTCCCATTAACAGATTTTTTTGGGGGCGGGCGGGGGTGTCAGTGTGTGTTTTCCCTCCAAACAGTGAAAAGGTTGCAATATATTTTTCATAAAATGAATCCAGTCTACTCACTGACTCATTTGTCCAACACCAACTGTTCCTCACTTTTGAGTTTTGTGGGAACAGAGTCTATTTTCCCAGTCCCTTCTGCAGATCAACGTTCCCTTTAAGTATTTTCCATCCATGTGTGGATTTTTCCATTTGTGTGCAGAATAAATTTTTCTGCCTGCACTGTTACATGTGCAAATGTGCACCACCCAATAGAAACACCTAATCCCCTCGGTGGCATCTGAATTTTTCCTGAGTGGCTGCAGAAGTGCACAGCTTACAGGGAACACTGTTGCGGATACTGTGCATAACAAAACTACCCATTCCAGCTGAATGGTACTCTTCAAAATAGTACCCCCCACATCTCTCCAGGACCCTTCAGCCACCAAAACTTCCTTGACTTGTGAGAAAAAGTAACTACATGGTAGTAGCACATAGGGCCATCTCTTTTGTATTAAAAAAAAACAAACAAATGGAAATGAACACTATAACCAAAGCCACCACCATCCAAAGGAGGACGATGGTTTCTTGAATAAATCTGCAGTCATACCACAGCTGTGCATACAACCCTTCCATAGCTTGACCTTAATGAACTTTTTGCAGCACTGATCCATATACAAACATAACAAAATAAAAAAAACCCAAAAAACCATTGTCTTTAAGTACATTTAACAATTTAACGATTTGCTTCATTAATGTCTGAGAACTACATACCAACTATTAATGAGCTAGAAAAATATTTTTTGAAACTAATTATTGAGAAACTATTTACAGACAAAAAATATTAAACAATTTAAAGGCTTAACGTCCAGTTAACATTCCTAAAACAGCAATCCCAACACACGTACCACCTTTACAAAAGACAATTCAGAATGCCTCAAAATGAATAGCTGTAATCCAGGTTCAGTTTGTTCTCTACTGCTATGTAATCCTACAGCACTCACTCTCATCCAATTACATTGCCCACCTAACCTTAACTTTGCCCAGTCTTCAGGGGCAAAGAGGCAAAAAACACAGTATTGCAGCCTGCTACTTGTGGCACTTCTCCATCCCCACCTAATGATCTGGGGATCAGAAAATGGATTTTCTTCAGGTTGGTCCAAACCAAGACGTAACAAACAGTGGAAGTAAACTTAACCTATGGGAAAACCCAAACAATCCAATATATACTCACTCAATTTCCCACATCCTACTTGCTTTCTGATTCTGTGACATGGCTGAACAAGACAATTGCTTCCTTCCTCCCCCCATTCACCTTCCCACCCTCAGGCTCTCACTGGCTCTTTCACATATATTACACTTGGAATGTACATTCTTTATGCAACTTCATGGTCCATATGCCATGCTGATGGGTGCAGTCCATGAACACATTGCACCTTAGTTTAAATCCACAATTATTAAAAGAATATTTTGGGGAAGTACACATTTGCAACTTGGAGGAGACTGACAATAGCAAAGAACAGATTTGGGTTTGTGATGGCTGTTCTGAAAAAGCCCAGAAGGAGTGCTCTCCTATACAATCATTACTATGCAATCAATCCTTTGTTGGAAGAAGACCAGCATTTCCTCACAGGCATATGACGTCACAGATATCTTCATGCTAACCCAATTCAGAGTATGTCTACGCTGCAATCCAAGGTATGAATGAAGCATGGACACACTTAGCTGCACCATCTTTACATGCAGTAGCACAGCTAAAAACAGTAGCCTGGATTTGGAGGCAGAGACTTCAGCACAGGCTAGCAGCACGAGTATTTATCCAGGGTCCCCAGCGTGCTTGTTCAGGCCTTGCTGCTATTTTTAACTGTGCTACCACCCATAAAGCTAGTGTGACATGTCCACCTGGGGTGCAATCACATCTTGGGCTGCAGTGTAGACCTACCTTCCCTCACCACTGGGTCACTTGAATTAAACTGTGCAGGAAGTGCTGTTGGATCAAAATACATCACATTCATTCTACTTATGATATAGTAGGGTCCTTGAACTAATAGGTACCATCTGTGAAACACCAACATATATAATATAATTGCATGGATTCTTGCTTAGTTACCTATGAAAACTTCAGGTTTCATTATATGTTTTTAACTTATAGATATTGTATATTCTGTATCAAGTAATGGAAAATAAAAACACTAAAAACACATCTATAAACACTAGAGAAATATGAATATTTTATGGAAACTTAGTATCTTTGGTAATATTTACAATTCCTTTTAATTTCAGAAATTCTTATATGTGCATTTCCCACCTGTTCCTTGACTGTTCATAAGGTATTAAAATAAGGCAAAAATAATCCCCTATGTTCTGAAGAGTAATATACCTACAGTGCATTACATTTCCATATAAAATAACTTACTGCTTATTGAAGAAATATGGTTGTGTTCCCAGTCTTTGAGACAGAGCTTGACAACACTGATCTACATCTTCCAACACCTAAAACCAAACAAAAGATTAGTACCTAAATAATCAGATGAGAACACAATTCTCTACAAAGTAGCTCCCTTATTGTTTACATAACAGAAGACATTTGTAATAAATGACTAAATTAATTATATAGACCATAGATATTATAGACTCAGATTACATATCTTATTTTCATATTTAAAATGACAACTATAGTGTTAACATAATGAAAGTTGTTAACATTTCCTGAGTAATTGGGTTAAAATTAATGCATTAAACTTTACCCCTCAACTTCTTTGCATTTTCTTGGAAAATAATTTTTCTCCAAAAATAGCTGTCACAATCCGGAAAAGGGAACCCCATTATCTCCACATGGGAATCAGAGTCCCTGGCTGGTAATCCCTTTTCAGGATAATGGTCTAAACTCACATAAACTGACATTAAGCATAGAAATACATATTCATGAGAAAACATCTTTCATTTTTCTCAGGCTGCATGTGTGATTTAAGGTTTATTGCTGTTCAAGCCAGAGACATGGATTCCGCAGACAATTGTTTTAAATGTACGGAGTTGCACAATACATATATTTTATGAAACACTGGAAATAAATTATTATATTGCTTCTCTGGATTTTTGACACTTTTGATATTGTGTATGTATATATTTCAAAGCTTGGAGGTGGTTTTAAAAAAACAAAAGAATTCAACTCTAGCTATTATCTGACTGACCTGTTCAAGTGACTTGCCAGCCCATCCAATGGCTTTCATCTTACGTCTGACCTCCCATTGTTTCTGATAGGCCAAAATGCGATTGAGAGGCCAAGGATAAGGGGACCCATATCTTGGATGAGTAATCTTTGTTTAAAAAAAAAACCACACAATTTTTTTTAAAAAGCAGGTAAGACTGCCATTTACAAAATAGCTATGGATTACAAGGCATTTACACACTGATTTTTGTAAAATATTAAGAAGTTATTCTGCACAGAAATTCATAGTTTACTAGATTACCTTAAAAATATATAAAAACGTATATACTTTGCAGTCCGCTACCTTCAGTAATGACACATAGCCTCCCTAAAATGTATAAGCAAGCAAAATTAAAGTGAAAAACTATATCATTAATGGTATAAACCTCAATGTTTCATTTATGAGTAGGGACTTGCAATTGTGAGCAAAAGTGTTTTCTCATTAAATTTTAATTAAGATAAATGCTGCAGAACCACTCACCTCCTCTACCGTAGTATCATCACACCACTGAAGATACAACTGCGGGGGGGGGAGAAGGGGGGAGAGAAGAGGAAAGAACACTTCTTTATTCTGAAATTTTAGTTAGAAATAATTCATGCAGTCTACCCACTGAGGTTTTCTTTTAAGTTAAATTAACAACCTATCCCACATATATTTTAAGTCTACCAGTACCTTCTACCAACATGGAAGAGAAGCTAATTGTGACACTTGCAAGACAAAAGCCTAATCGCTAGTTCTCTTTAAGAACAGACACCAGATCAGATTTGAAATGAAGATGGTGTTCAGAACATGCTATATAACAGTAGTCCTCAAACTTGTGTTCTGGTGACCCCTTTCACATAGCAGACCTCTGAGCAAGACAGCCCCTGCCCCCACTTTGTAAATTAAAATAAAAACACTTTTTATATATATTTAACACCGTTATAAATGCTGGAGGCAAAGCAGGGTTTGGATTGAAAGCGGACAGCTCGCAACCCCTTCTCCATCCCTCCCGTCCCCAATCCCCCCGTAATAACCTCATGATCCTCCTCAAGGGTCCTGATTCCCAATTTAAGAATTCCTGTTAACTTTCTTTACATCTACATGGTTAGTCTTCATAAACTCACCATCATTTTTTTACAAAGAAAAATCAAGTCCAATTGAGAAAATTTCCATATGGCTATGTAAAGAAAGCACAGAGAACATGGAGTTCTGTTCTTGTCAGGACTGTAGCCTATGAGTTGATGGACTATTTCCCAATCTAAGAACTTGAAAAAAATAAAATACAACTATTTTCCACATGGGAAAAATCCCTCTATTTTTGCCCATTTATCGCCTATTCACAAAAAACGACAAATTATTATGGTTTGCTGTACCTCTGCTGTCAATAGCATATTATTGACTAATTCCATGTAGGCTTTCATCTCAGCTTTTTGGACTTCATCCAACCCATCACTGAGTGAATGGCCCTAAGGGGGCAAAAGAATATACAACCCTGTAAGAAAGAATATTACAATACTCAGCTAGGGCTTGTGCCAAAGCCCACAGAAGTCAATGAGCTTTAGAGCAGGTCTTGATCTCCCTATATAGTTCATTAAATTGTAAAATAGATGAATAAATATTATGAATTACCTTCCATACTAAAATTACCTTCAATATTAAAGAGAAAATTTTACATTGCAATATAATCAAATACTAAAGACAAATGTAGATTTATTTTCAGCTACAGAACTACTGTGCATTTTTTTTCAGCTGTGTACAGCCTGATATCATGGCTTCACTATTATTATGATTTCTTCTGTGTGAAGAAGTAAGTTGATGACACAGTTTATCAAAATAAGCCACTTAATAAGCAGACGTGTTACAAGGAGAGAAAAAAGTACAAATACAAACATATATTAGCTGAAATGTCAAGACTTAAGCAAGAAAAGACTATGTCTTTTCTAAGAATACTAAATTTGGAAGCCAAAAAAGGAGTGCATTTATAAGGACTAGGTTATTTTCCAGCTCCTTGTTAATATTAAATCCTGCACTGATTTCTGTAATTTGAATAAACGCCAGAAGAAAATGCTCCCATCATACTATCACAATCCCCCAGTACACCGTATTTTCTACTATTTTTATACACTCTTGAAACAAATTACAGTACATAAGAGTAAGCTAAATGATTGCAAAGGCTAAAAAGAATGACTATTGTATCTATCAGTTACTGATCAAATACATTTGATATCCTTACCTTGGCTTTTACAAACTGGACTATGGGACCAAGTTCAGATACTACTTGATTTCCTACACGAATAAAGGGTACTTTTCCTGCAGTGAGATACAGTATAATTTCAGTAAATTAAAGCTTTCTACAAATTACTTTTGAAATCTTGGCTTTGAAGTTTTTCACTCTAATGCAGTGACTCTCAAACTTTTCACCATCGAACCCCCTTCCCAACACTTTGGGGCAGAGGGGCAACGGACAGGAGTAAGGAAGCTGAAGTTGAGGCCGTAGGTGGGGCTGGGACAGAGCTGTGCCTGGGGAATGAGTGAGAAGGGTGTTGAGGCTCACGCTGGGGCTTGGGCTGGGTGCAGCACCTTGGTGGGAGCAGGTAGCCAGGGCTGCAGAACCACAATGAGGCTGAGATAGGAGCCAGCAGCTAGGGCTGTGGCTGGAGGCAGTGCTGGAGAAGTGCTGGGACGGAGCACAGCTGTGTGGCACTGCCTTCCTGCCCTCTGTGGCGGCTGGCCCGGGCCGCACCCTGCTCCCTTGAAAGTTCCTCCCTGCCCACCTCTGGAGGTATGCGTCACAGTTTGGGGACCACTGCTCTAACAAATATTTGCAAGCTTCAGGGGGTAGCCGAGTTAGTCTGTTACAGAACAAAAACAACAAATGGTCTGGTAGCACTTTAGACTGACAAAACATGTAGATGGTATCATGAGCTTTCGTGGGCACAGCCCACTTCTTCAGATGACCGGAGTTATGAGTAGGGGATATGAAAACTCGAAATAAAACTCGAAATCTTCCTCTACTCCCCCCCTTCCCTTCTCCTATTTATTTCGAGTTTTCATATCCCCTACTCATAACTCCGGTCATCTGAAGAAGTGGGCTGTGCCCACGAAAGCTCATGATACCATCTACATGTTTTGTTAGTCTATAAAGTGCTACCAGACCATTTGTTAAATATTTGCAAGTTACTGTACAAATTTATAAGTCTCAATCCAATAATTAATCTTGAATTGCTGGGAAGATTGTTAGTTCAAAGTTTCCCCACAGCACTATTGTGGAAATCCCGGGGAAGCAGATGGAGTACTTGGCTGTCTTTACAAAACACCTACTTCACAGATATCATCTTTTAACAGCAGTATATATACTGTAAGGATGTAAGCGACTAGTCGACTATCCGATACACATAAGCTTACTGGATAGTTGACTAGTGATGCGACTCGTTGCTTCCCCCACCTTGCTGCCTCTATCAGAGAGAGGCAACAAGGGGGGGGGGGAGCAGGAGCTGCTGCTGGGGGGGAGTCAGCTTAAAAGCCGATTCCCCCCCAGCCACGTCTCTGCGGTGGGCAGGGAGGTAGACGCACAGCGGGAAATGTCACGAGCAGGGAGTGAAGCAGTCTTCGCTCACACCGGTTCTGCTGCAATTCTGCCCAGCAGGGCCCTTGTACATTTCAAAGGCTCAGGAACCACAGGGAGCACGGGGCCAACAGGGAAGTCCCTGCTGGCCCCGCATTCCCTGCTGGGCTTCTGCTTTTGAACTGTAGCAAGAGCCTTGCTACAGTTCAAAGAAGGAGGCGCCCTTATTAACTAACAGTATAGTCGATGGAAATCCCATTGACTATTCGATTAGTTAATTAATCTAAATGTAACATCCCTAGTATACAGTGCTATGTAAATTGAAGAACATTTATATTATATGCAATATGTTATAATATAATGTTATTTAATGACCTCAACATGAAGGAGGAGATGTTGGACATTTTTTTTTTTACATTAGTAAATGCAGTTCGCTGAATTTGACATGAGACAATAATGGAGTATGCCCAAAAATGAAACAAGTCACAATATACAATAGGCTCTGATGGAGCACAACAGGACAAGGAAAATGAGGATAGCAAAATATGTCCTCATAGAATATTTTAAAAAGAACAAACCAAAATCAAGTATTATTTACAGGGTTTTAAAAAGTAATATGATTTGAAAGATACTCCTGGAAAGATTAAAAAGTCCAACCCTATCCCAAAATGCACCGCACGTACTGCTAGATCTAGTTCAAACAGAGTTCACAATAACAGCAGGTTCAGTCATGGTATTTATCATGAGATTCACTCCTCTCTGATTCACAGTCAGCCAAAGGGTAACAGATGACGTGCACTGCACCAACAAAAGCCTCATCTGCATCCATATGATGAACTATTACAAAAGACAGGCAAAGTTTTCTGAATTGCAAAAATTCAATGGTTTACTAGCATATAACAATGATCTGTTGATATTCCTACAACCTCAGTAAGCATCTGACTCCCTCAAAAAAAGGATCTAGTTATGGAAAGAATCGTTACAAAGTATCCTGCACAAATGTTGAGATGCACAGTGGACAACCATTGCAATCAGTTTGGGAATTTTTTTCAGGAGTGAAAAATGTTGATGAATAGCCTGTTTCAGTAGGAATTAATTTTAATGTTGTTAAAATGATATTGAAACAAACAGAAAAACAAGCAGAACACTGTGCAAAAATAGTAGAAACAGAGGCTCTTAGGAGAATGAATAAACCACCACGTTTATACGCCTACCTGTATTTAACATGGAACCATTATGACAAATAGAATATGCTAGATGTGATCAGTACAGAGCAACTGTCATCAGCTCATGTCAGTCATACCCTTTGTCCATTATTTAGTCAGTGGTCTAGGGAAAAAAAGCTTCAGATGCAAGTAATGGTGGATTAGATGCATCACTGTGGCTGGAGAGGGAAGATTGGAAAATACAAGCATCACCACTTCTATTTCCCTGAACGTAAGATACTGGCTTATTTCTGCAAACAGTCCAGCATTCGAAACCATTGGGTTTATTTTGAAAGGCTGATTTTAAAAAAAGCAATGTTTGGTAATTCTTGTAGCAAAACCTAAAGCATTTAGTAAAGACAGGATTCCAGCTGATTTTTCCCTCTCAGACTCAGGAGGACCAGAGCTAATGTGCAGTGTGCAAATAAAAAGACCCATGCAGGCAGGCATTTTTATTGCTGCATACTTGAAACAAAAATTGTAGAATTAGCTTAATTTAAGTCACACAAATGGTTCCTATTGCAATGAAGAATTTTAAGATATCAGAACTGTGTTGAACATTCAGCAATTTTTTTCTAGTAACCCTTTAGATGAGTGTATAGAAAATTCCAACAGAATTTGGAATACCATAAGTATCAAATACTGAATCTGCATTTTTTTGCAAATGGTCTTTTGAATCAGAAGAGGACATAAGCACCACTCTTGTTCTGGGGACTGACAGTTTGTCCATGATCTGTCTGCAATTATCAACACTCTGATAATCACTTTCCTACTAATATAACAAAAGACATTTCTTCCCACCCTTAAAACTGTGGAAAATGGAACACCAATCATTGGGCAATAGGGTATTCCCAGGGATATGGAGATCAGTAGAAAAACTTCTGCAGTACAGAAATCTCTTGGCTTGAGAAGGCCAAAAGTCCCTAGGTATTTTCGGAGAACGTTATCCCCAGACTTCTGAGCAACCAAGTACATGAATCCACTGTATGCCCACAATTTAAAATGTGCAACAGTACATTTTAAATATTTGCATTTGTTCTCATTCACTATAGAAGAAAAACTGCAGTAGACTAAGGAAAAAATAGAGGCAACTCACATACACTAGCACTGACTGGCTGTTATCTGCAAGATGAGGTGCTGTTGCCATGGTATCAAAACATAGGTACTAACACAGTAATTTAAATGAACACCACACTTACCAGATGGGGACATATATTCTGCATTTGCCCTACAAACCACCTGGACTGGCAGATTGCACATTTGCAAAAAGGCCTGAAAACAAAGAGAAGCACAGAAAAAGGAAAACATGTATTAGCTGTTAGCAAAAACATGAATTTTTTAATATATTAAATTCGTACTTAGCACAATGTTTATAAATTATCAATATCTGTATTCTGTTTTAGGGAAAAGCAAAAAAAGGAAAGAAAGAAAAATTAAAAACTTCATTTAATAATGGTGTACAAAAATATTGCCCAAAATCATTAGTAAGAATTCTTCTATTTAACAAAGTTGCGTCTATTTTTCCCATTTGATGGTTGCATTTGACTATTAAAGTTACTGTTGTTTACAAATCACGAACTACCAATCTAAGTGACATTTTGTCAACCTGAACATTGGGGCACATATCTTTTGTGGTAAATATTGACTATGGACAAGCACCAGCATGTGTTACATCTCTAGCATATTTTAATAAACACACACATAAATTACAAGTCCTTCCACTGCCATATTTTCACTAGGCAACATTTTTATGATTTTTGCTTTGCAACACTGTGGCTACATCTACACTGCACAGTTATTTTGGAATAAGCTATTCTGGAATAGTTATTCCGAAATAGCTTATTTTGAAATAGCACGTCTACACTGCAGGGAAGCCTCAAAATTAGTCCAAGGCAGGCTTCCCTAATGAATACGTGTTATCTCGATTTAGAGCCCCAGGAGGAATAACTTAGAATGGCCCTGGTGAGGGGCTATTTCAAAATAGCAGATGTGAAGTGTCTACACATGCCTTATTTCGAAATAGCTATTTCTGAATAGGCGTTATTCTTCATAGAATGAGGTTTACAGAAGCTGGAATAAGCCGTCTATTCTTTTGAAATTATTTCAAAATAATGGAATTGCTGTATAGATGCTCGCATAGTTATTTCAGAATAATGGCTGTTATTCCGAAATAACTTTGCTTGGTAGACACAATGGTAGGCAACCTGCAGCCCGCAAACTGCATGCGACCCATGAGGGTTCTATTGTATGTGTGGCCGGCAAGACATTTTGTTTACTGATGCCTACACATAGGGTTTCCAGATTCTGCTGGTTTCTGTCTACGTAGTTTTCTCCTTACCAGTATTGCTAAAGTGAAACAAAATGTAAAGCAAGTGCATGTGAAGTGAGGTGAGTGCTGACTGTACACAACATGGACTGTGAGAGCTGTGCGCTCCCTATGCATTCAATTAAAGTGCTTCTATGGTTCAATCGGTCCACCTCACAAATTCTAGGTACACAAGCCAGTTGGCAAAACTACCTTATCCCAGGAGAACATCATGGTTACGACAATCAGGTGGCCCACTGAGATTAAGGAAAACAACTCATACAGCCTACTCATTACCCTAGGTTGCCCATCACTCGTTTATTACCTGTAGAGTTTACTGGAATTAAGTGCATCGTTGACCAACATAATTTTTTTAATCTACCTATAACCCTGGACAAACCCATTTCTACAGGATACAAATTTTTGTTAGCTGCAATCATCAGCATAAAGTGCTTAGAATGTTTCCCTGCAAGAACAAAATACCTTGTGAAAGTTAACTCACTTCTGATAGTGAGAGCGTGATAAGTATAAATAACCTCTCAAGCTCAGTGATGAGGATCACAGTGTTAAATACTTTTGTGTATTTGGCATTCACCTTTGTCAGTGAAAAGGCCAAAATCTCACATTCCAAATCTGAAAGCTATTAATTGAGACTCGAGCCCATCGGTACTTTCTGAACAAAGGCAGGTACAGTTACATTAGTTTTCAAGACAATCTATTGCACATGAACAAAAGCTTCATTATGATTTTAAGGATGGTATATAGACTTAACACACATGCATGACAGTGTCACCGACATAGCAGTCTATTGGGGTCTATCTGTTATATGTAATACTGTCAGACCAGGTTTCAGCTCATGCCAGGGTCTCCCTGTCTCACCTAAACACTGACAAATACATAGTTAGAATCAGTCTGGCTCACCTTTGTATTAACTTAAAAAACAACAAATGGTCCTGCAGAACCTTAGAGACTAACAAAAAAATGGAGATAGAATCATGAGCTTTCGGGTGCACAACCCACTTCTTCAGATGAATGGAGAAAAAAATAGCAGAAAAAGAGGGAACATGGGGAGGGAAAGAGAAGGAAAAAAAATCTTGTCAATTAGAGTGCCCATGCTAAATGAGGCTAACAGAGTGGACTGAAGGAGTAAGGGTTATTTTGAAAGAAGGGGTTTCTTTCAAAATGACCGTGGCTACACAGAGTTTTTTATCTCGAAATAGGGTATTTAGAAATAGTGGCCGGACATGATTATGCAAATGAAGCGCAGGAAATTCAAATCCGCGCTTCACTTGCAATTTCACTCGGCTGCATTTGCATTCCTCTCTCGAAAGAAGAATGCAGTGTAGACATACCCTAAGAGTATAATCACTTTTAAATCCAGGTTTCTCTGTGTTCCCATTTTGAATATCTGATCTGTGTCCATTAATCCTTTGTTGTAGAAACTGTTCGGGTTGGCCAATATACATGGCAGAGGGGCATTGCTGGCATATGTCACATTAGTGGATGTGTAGTTGTATAAGTCTCTGATGTGGTGGCTTATATGGTTCAGTCCTGTGATGATGTCGCTTGTATAGATGTGTGGACACAGTTGGCACCAGAGTTTATGCAGGGATGGATTCATGGGTGAGTATGATTGAAGTGTGCTGTGTGATTGCTGGAAAGAATTTTTTTCAGGTTAGGGGGTCATCTGTAGGCAAGGATTGGCCTGTCCCACAAGGCCTGCGAGAGTGAGGGATCATTTTCCAGGACAGGTTGTAGGCTCACCTTTGTATTAGCCCTGTTAAAATAGATTATAGGATTATATAATACTAAGTTTAGTATTTGCTCTTTATTGAATGTTTGTGAGTTGCTAAATGCATTAATCTCACCTATAATGTATGTATACTATACTGTAAGGTAATATTTAAGAATTTGTATTGTAAACCTCCATGATTGGGAAAATCACCAGACAGGAGAGACATTAACTAATGTACAGTGTTGGTCTCCAGCAGAAGATGTTACACCCTGGCCAACAAGAAGTCCCATCAACACCAGACAGAGACAGACTATAGTGGAACATTAAAGAGAATAAAAGATTTTCATGCTTTGCTTCCTCCCGCCGCCCCCCAATGATGAGTCATGCAATAAATTCCTTTCATCAACTCAGTTTGCAGTTCAAAGCATACGAGGAGAAGAGAATAAAAACATTTAACACGAAGGAACTGTATCTTCAGGGGTAGGTTTTCTAAGCATAAGCAAGGAATCCCCAACCGCTTATCTTGGGTTAGCCCTAAGGACATATAGGGTTTTCATATTAATAAATCTGTTGATGGTTTATTAAAGGATTGGCTACAAGCACTGTCTTTGGTATGAGACCTAAAATGCAACTGACCTAGGATAAGAGACTACTCCCAATCTCACTATTGCTGTGACCCTTGGTGTAAGCGACCATCTATCACAAAGGTGGTCTTATCTGGGTGGCAAAACAGATTGGCGTAACCTAGTGGGATTATCTTTGACTCCACATTAAGACTGTTCAGTGTGTGATTTGATGTACAAAATATTCTGCTATTCAGGCACATTTAGTTTAATGCATGACTTTACATTTTTTGGCCGAACATTTTTATAATTACACTTCAGTAAATTAGTTCTAATTAGAACACACTTCCAAACCCTGGTTTCCTTCTCCTGATTTAAGTCAGAGTCTGAGGAAATTTTGCTCTCGTATTTTGTTGCTAGAACAATGCCAGAATTCTAAAAGAATAGGTCTCAAATCATTCTCAACTGGTAGAGACTATGCTAAAACACCATCTGCACAAGTGGCATTTCCTTCCCTCCACTTCATTTAATCACCTCTAAAGGTTTAGTCTGGGAAGGGAGAACAAAGTTAGACCACAGATTTTTCATAGGAGTGGGGATGGGGAAGAGCAAATTTAAGGAAGATAACCGGCAACCTCCTGGAAAGTTAGGAAAAACAGTAACTGAATGAGATAGAAAGAAGAGGTGCCCTCTCAGACTATGTGATTGCTTCTCCAGACACAACAGTGAGTAAGAAGAAGGAAGAGCCTTTTACCCTCCAACAAGACAGCCAAGAGCTGGGACAGTTGCCAGGATCAATCTTCCTTATCCACTGCTCCAAGAGACTGACTCAGCCTCCTTAAACTCATCTGGTTCCCTTCTGGTATGTGGAGATATAAGGTTGCTGCTGCTCCTAGGGAACCGAGCTCTTATATGGCAACAGTCCTGCCTCAGAGATAAAAAAAAAAAAATCTTCCCCCCACTTGCTCTCATCATTGCAAACAAAACAGAGCCACTCATCTGCCTTCCCAGGGCAGTCCCTCTTTCCTGCTTTCCTCTGCTCCATTCAGTTCCCCCCACAAAACAGCACCAGGACTGTTGTCTTCTCCCCAGCCCTATCTGCATAAGCATCCCGGTTCTGCTCTATCTTTCCCTAATTTCAACCAGGAAGCAGAAAAAATGTCTGGAAATAATATTTTTAAAACCCAAAATTTATTTAAAAACTAATTGAAAACTTCAGCATAAGCCTCCTAATATCAAATAAACAATAAGAAGTCATAGAAGTCTTTACTGTGTAGGCCATTGATCTTAACTCTGAATTTTCTTTCTTTGTTACTCTGGGACTATATGTGTTTTTATGAACCTTTTCATACAGATGGGCCTGTTCTCTCTCCATAAGGTTACTTAAAAAATGCAAAGTCCACTAGAGAAGGGCCCTAAATGTAACCCCAAACACTCCTGAACTTGGAGATAGTTTTGGCCCCATATATACTAACTCTCTTACGAAATAATTAAAAAACCCATCAAATTTGATTTTAGATTCTATGCACTGATACATCCAGAATCTTACATGCAATATACACAGGAAATGTACATAATGAGGTTACTAATTTTCATGGCTTTCAGAGCTGTGCAGGAATGTAAAGAGCATTCAATCAGCAATACAGCATTATCGTGCTAACAGTGTACATCTTAAATGACGGCTTTCGGAAAGGCTGTATTTCAGGAGCAAAACATTCTTAAATTAATTTATTACAACTCAAATCCATGCTCTTACTTCTTAGCTGTTTATTTCCTTCTTGAAAAAGTAGCTGGAGTTTAATTTTGTCCAGGCTTGCCACAGTAATTCCCTTTGCAATAGGGCACTAAATTAACTTCAGGATTCTACATCTAGCCGGAGGTGAATTTTTATAGCTGCCATGTGCTGTTCTCAGTTCTGGTTCTAAAGAAAGTGTGCCTGAATTATCTTGGAGTTAGTGCAGCAAGTGAGCCATTACAACGGTTTAAAAAATGTAGAGGTACCAGCAAGGACAGGACCATATGTCAAGGAACTATCATTGACCTTTCCAGGGATGAGCAATTTACTATCATAATACATAGTATCATGAGCTTTGGTGGGCAAAACTCACTTCTTCAGATGAAATGATCTTGAGTGCACCCACTGCCTATGATTGAAGGCAAAACCTTAGGCTTGTTGAGATCTGATAATCCTGCACAGCCTAGTAAAGGATTGGGGAGTCTTCTAATGAGCTTACTAAAGCTTACAGAAGCAGGAAACTATAAGAATCCTATGGCTTGTGGGGTAAGTGCAGGAGGGAGGATGAATGAATCCATTTAACTTTATCTGAAGTGATTCCTGCTTCAATTTCTCCAGCTAAGATCTGGCAAAATAAGAATTAGAACTTTCTGGTGGCCATTGCTGCTTATGTGATCAGCTTTAATTTTGAAAAAATATTATTTCTGTTGAAAAGCCTCCCTTACATTTGTGAAGTCTGTATCTTCTAGGAAAAGTTTATGGCTTGATCTACACTGATAGTTTATGCCACTATAACTACATTGCACATCCCTGGAAAGGTCAGTGATAGTTCCTTGGCATATGGTCCTATCCTTGCTTATAGCTATACATGTTTTAAAGTGTTGCAATGACTTGCTTGCTGCACTAACGCCACGATAATTCAAGCACACTTTCTTTAGAACCAGAACTGAGAACAGCACATGACATCTATAAAAGTGTGTGTGTGTGTGTGCGCGCGCGCGTGCGCACATATATTGGTTTCTAAGGTGCCACAGGACTACTTGTTGTTTTTTTGGGCTAGAGGAGGTTCCAAATCTTCCCAAATCTGTCCAGGTGTGCCAGGGCAAGAAAAGAATGGCTAAGGAGAGTCTTAAGGGAGGGGAGAGACACTGAAGCCCCATGTTTAGTGGAACCAGAGCCATGAAGGAGATGGGGCTTCGCAAGGGAAGGGCCCCACCTTCGTGTGGACGTGCATGTCAAGTGGTGCTGTAGAAAAGTTCCTCTGAATCTCCACTGAGCGCCAGCAAGCCAAAGTGAGGAGCTGGGTCCAGCCCTAAGGGACTGGAGTAGGGTTGCCAACTCTCTCAGACCAGATGGACCAGGCACCATTGCCACAAATGGAGTCCAGTTCAGGACAGTTGACATCCCTAGACAGGAGCTGCCCTTCAGGATGAGTGAGGAAGGAGCTCAGAATGTCCAAATAATATTTTCACCAGCTGCCTGTGCCCACACTTGGAATTAGCTTTGAGTGGAACCACCAGAACTGTTTCATTGTCAAACCCAAGACAAGAAAGACATGATTTACACAGATACTCCAGTTTCAAGCAGGGGAAAACTGTAAGTTCACTGACTGTGAATTGCTGCTTTCTTTGCCTGTGCTAGAGATTTGCAATGGTAGAGATCTGCAATGCTTTAGGCACACCTCTGGCTAAACTGGGCTAGTAGACAAGATCTGACTTAGTGAGGAAGCAAGCAGGAAATTCGGAGGCCAAGGGAGGTTATTTCCCTATTCCCCACACCCAGAAGACTTTCTAAGATTTACTACATTGAGATTCTTCTATTTTTATTTGTATTACCATGGTGCCTACAAGGTCTAGTCACAGACCAGAACTCTACTGTGCTAGATGGTGTACAAACAGAGAACACAGTGTCAGTACCTGCCTCAAAGAGCTTGCAATCTACTGTGGGCTTCCTCAAGTCTATGGGAAACAAACTCTTCTTCCTCATCACACCTTCAACCATTTAAAAAATATATATAAGGAAATTCGCACATAAACTTTTTTAAACAAAGTTAAGGTTCCAGACATTTAGTGTGTTGGGTGTTCGTTAGCTTACCAAAACATGAGAGTTGGAAGAACCCCATAACGTTAAAGATCTAGAAAATTCAGAAGTAATTTGTTCCATATTTTCAACTGCTTAGGGTTTTTGTAAGTTCACAATTAAGGTATTCAAATTATCTGAACTGTGCCCTTAAAGAAATGGAACTCAAAGTGCCTTATTACCCATCTACATCAGCAATTACAAAAAGTAGGAGGTATTAATCAATCACATGGGAGTTGTACCAACTCTGGCTTTCTTTATGGTCATCCACTATTCACAGTGCGGGGGAAGGTGACTGGCACTTTTTCCACAGTCTGTGTACTATCTTCCTAATCAGGAAACTGTAAACATCATAGAGGCATCATCCTGTAAGGTGCTGAGAACCCTCAGTACCTCAGAGAGCATGCTCACAATGGATGGCTATAAAACCCATTAAAACTCAATGTGCTGCAGATTTTTTTATATTTCACCTTCACATTTCTACAGTACAGTCATCTCCACACGTGAGAAGTAGTGTCCTGAATTTTTGTCTTCACAAAACCTACTAATATTCCAGAAAGGGAATTTACACTCAAAACAAGGATCTAAGCGATAAATCTTAATTGCACTTCAACAAAATTTCTTTGTTCCGAGGAAATACCAGTAAGCTTTATCACAACATCAGTGACTTACTGGTATTCACCGTTGATATATTCACTTTCAAAAGTGATGCTCTTGGATTCTCCTTAAATATTCATTTACTAGAAACAAAACATGACAGTTTATTTAAACTAAGCATTAGTGACTTAATTACATATTTTGACAATTGTTACAGAAAATAACACTATTCCCAGCCACGGAGAGGCTGGGTGTGATTACAGAGTTCAGATTCTACCACTCACTCATGCATTTTAGAGCTGGCCTACACTGCAAACGTACATCTCTCAGGTACGTGAAAAAAATCCACACCCCAAAAAACATAGCTATACCGACCTAACTGCCAGTGTAGACTGTGCTAGGATGATGGAAGAATTCATCTGTTGACCTAGCTTCTGCCTCTCAGGGAGATTAACTACAGACAGGAGAGCCCCACAACTCCATCAGTGTATATACTGAAGCACTGCAGCTGTGCCATTATAGTGGTTTAAGTGTAGACATAGCCTTAGATAATTTATTTCACCATTATAACATTCACATTCTCCTGTATTAATGTGATTGATAGGACTGGGAAATTATTAGCATTAAAAACGTAATTGAAAAACCACAATTACATTTAAGCACAGTTAATGCTTTTCATGCAAATGGCATTATGTTACCCTTTTATAGAATAAGGGAATCACAAGTAACATATACTTAGAGATATCTATAGCCAGAAAATTTTGACTACTTTTTAGAATGCAGAAAACTAATAAGCATGAGGTGAGAAAATAGACTGGAAGACCACAAACAAAGAGGCACAAAAAGTGACAATGTGTTGAGTTGGGGGTATTTGGAAGGAAAGGTCTAATGAACAAAGCAAGAATCTCCATTAGGTTTGATCTTATTTAACATCCTCGTTAGTGACTACAAAGGAGTGAACAGCACTCCTTTTTATGGACAATACTGAACTGGAATGCATTGCAATACCAGCGAGAATTAAAAAAAAATAGATTACTGATGATTCTTCAGCCGCAAGCATCTCATTTTCTTACCATGGTACCTCACATAAATGAAGAGGGGGAGGCATGGCAAGGTAAAGCTCTACTTCATCTTTTACAAGAGAGCCCTTATGGCAGAGACATTACCCAACATTCTCTTGGACTTTTCAAAGAGAACAGACTGGAATCATTCCAACCCAGTTCTGCTTAGGTCCTCCATCAAGTCAGCTCTACTTCACAGTCAATGGTAGCAAAGGCAGACAGACAGATCTATTGGTTCAGTCAACCAACCCTACGCAGTCTCTGTTCCTTGGTTAGGACTAAAACCAGAATACAAAAGGCCAAGAAAATTTGATGATTCTAGGTGACGCAAAAAGTTGTGTTGCCAAGTCCTTCTATTAAAAAGTAATGAAAAGAAAAAAATCTCCCAAAAGATTGGGAACTGGGAAGTAACTGGCAAGACGACCAATATCAAGAGATAGTTCACTGAGAGTGGGCACAACAATCATTTGTTGAAAAGATGCCAAATCTCTAATGGGAAACATTAATCTCTATCAAAAGTGCATCCAACTTTCTCCATAAATGATTTTACAAGCCAAGAGGAATTCAAGTTGCAGGACACAACCTAATGTTCCCCCAAGACCTTCAGAACCTCATGTAGGAAAAATGCAGCATTTGCACACATCCACTGACCTCAGCATGGATCTGCTACCCAAGCAGCAGCCAAATCTTAGCAGTCTTGCCAATGAGCTCTTTAAGGGAAATACTCTGAGTGAAAACAGCACAGATTCACCCCTTGCAACACATCTGCCACTCATAACTTCGGATGAAAACGTTTTCACAGCTATTTGAGTCAGGAAAAATGTTCATAGCTTTCCAAGTCCCCCTCTAGAGAAGTCTTAGCGCCCTCAGCCAAAAATACTCAAATACCAATAGAAAAAGGAGAACAGCTCCAAAATGCAAACTCTTATTTAGTAGCTAAGAAAGGACAAATGTATTTTTCTCGCTTATTAGTCATAAGCATCAGAGTAGATGAACAGAAATATTTAAAAACCAAGAAGAATAAAGTGAAAAGTGATCAGTCTTCCCCTTATCTCCCTCGCCTGTATTATAAAAATAAGGGATAGCAGCAACACCACCACTGTCCAGCATGCATATAAAGTAAAGGAACCTTCCTACAAAAGTCAATGTGAAATTCATGGAGGACACCACGCCTAACATTCTAGTTGGATTTAAAAAAACTCGATGTTATGGCCTGCATTTGTAATTCAGCATGCTATGATAATCGTAATCAAATCTCACATATCTGGGTATAAGATTATTGCCACCGGCATCAAGAATTCCTTCCCTACCCACCCATCCATAGGTGTCCAGTAGCCTAGGCAGGGGAAGGCTTTGCCTTCCCAAACTTCCAGGCATGGCCATGCCCACGCCCTGCCCCCAGAATGCCTGCTGTAGGCATTCTAGAGGCAGAGTGTTGATGCCCCCAGCACCTGCCTTCCCAGTGCTCCTGGCCAGGGAGGCTAGAACCATGTGGCCTCCTCCTTACCCTGGTGCTCCGGGAGCTGTGCCATGCGGCCTTCTCCCCTCCCTTGGTGCTCCAGGGAGATGTGCCGCACACACATGCCCCCTCGCCTCTTTTCTACTCTCTGGTGCTCCGGAGAGGCTGAGGCGCGCTCGGTGCATTGCCCTGCCTCTCATCCTGGCTGGGGTGTGCTCGGTGCGCTGTCTCGCCTTCTCCCCTCTATGTGTGGGGGCAAGGCCTCAGCAGAGGGGGCCGGGCTGTAGGTGGGGCTGGGGGCCTGCCTCCCCTAGCCCCAGCTCCACCAACCACCCATCCCACGTTGGTCTCTCAGGAGAGGTTTACCTTCTTCTGAAACAATGGTACTGGCCACTGCTAGAAGCGGAACACTAAACAGCCTGGACCTTCAGTGCAATTTAGTATAGCAAATCCTAGGATCAGTACAGCTTCTGAGGGTTAGTATCTATAAAAAAAAATTACTAATCTTAAAATATGTTGTTTTCTCTGTAGTTAAGGTTATTAAGGTGGTAGACAAAGAACCCATCTTTTACAGCACAATGTACTCCAGTACAGAATCTTAGTTTGCTGACTTCATACGCATTTTGGTTCCACTTAGAGGCAGTAGTACGATTAGCAGTAGAAGCAGCATCTATTTTATTTTGAATGTCAGTATAAAACAAAACAAATGCATTTTAACGGCAAGAGAATGAACTAACAGCAGATATGTAAGAAAGGGTTTATGTCAAGCTTTAACATGACTCATTATGAAATTAGTAAACCTCTTTCATGTGTCTTTCATTTTAATCAAAGGAGAAGGCACATCCTGTCAAAACAGCATTGAGTACGCTCAGTAAGTTCTAAAATGCTCCTATATACTGCCTTACAATGTCAAGCTACTAAGAGTCACCATGTACTATGAACGTTTTCAGCTTCCCTACGAGCTTTTGAAAATGGATTTCACTTGTAAATTTAGTTTGATTTTAAGTGAAAGAACTCTCAACTAAGAAAATATGCAAGTCTATATTAATCGACAGAATTAGAGTGGGACACGAGATCAGTTTGATTCAGTTAAAAGAACCACCGCATTGCTTAAAATAACACGATCAACTTGTTTTAGTTATCCAGTTTCAGAAAATCCAATTTTCTGATAGAGTACCCTTTAAACAGCAAGTTTACTCTTTCTGAATACATTGCTAGTGTTCAGAAAGGATTTGGGACAGGCCCAAGAGGACAGGGCATGGTTCACACAATGTGCCTCTTTATTCTCTGTATGCTCGTCCCCTTGGAGCAACGCAATAGACTGATGTCATCATACATGGACATGAGATGGGAAGTGAAAGTGACTCTATCAAGTGCTAGTAGAGAGAGAAGGTGGGTGAGGTAATATCTTTCACTGGACCAACTTCTACTGGTGAGAGACAAGCTCTGAAGCTTACACAGAGCTCATTTTCCCTGCTGTCAAATGTACAAAGTAAAATAAACAAAATAGGTTTATTCTCTTCAGCCTCTCTCTTAGTCATCCTAAGTGTTACTTGAAACACTAGTAGGTACAAAAATTTTCCAACAGAAATGTTATTTCACAAGTTACCAATGTGAATACTGCTCTAGAGTATCTCTTAGTGAATCATCTATTAGGTATTTCCATCTCAAAGCAAAAAAACCAAACAATCACTAAACACAATACTCTTAAGGATAAATTCCAGCTGGATGTAAATGTCATCAAGATTTCAGAATTTAGGTCAGAATCACTCTCTTATTCCAGAACATGAACTATCCAAATTCTATGTCCTATATGAGAGAGACTATTTTCAGAGGACAAGCTCCAAGCTTCTTTTAGAAATTCACATGATCAGTTTCATCATTAAGTCCAAGCCATTGTAAGTAATATCTTACTGACTACTATTTTAAAAGCACTCACAGGATGCTACTGTGAAGAAAGAGATTTGTGTTTTCATTCTTACTCTGTTTCATCAAGACAAAGGAGAATTTGTGATGACAACTGAAGAATTATTCTTCCCCTTATTGAAGGGACTTGTTTTAAAATTAAAAACCATGAACGAATCTACAAAATAATTCAGTTTTTATATCAAACAGCTGCAGACCTTGTAATTGAAACAGTGTGTCTAAGGCTACAAATGAAAACTGTTCAGTATCATTCTTTGAGTGACAGATTAAATTCCTAATCCAGTTGTGGTAATGGCCACATTTGTAGTTTAACATAAATTAAGAGCTTAATTATATTTGTGACTATTTTAAACAAAATAACAAATTCCTTTGTACCTGTGAATGTAATTTATAGCAAAGCCAGGTTCATTTTCCAAAACAATCTATTTTACACTGCAGCAGAACACTGCTATAATGGTATAATGTAATTCCTGTTGTAGAATGTGGAAAGAGTATTCACTGGTAGCACAGAGGAGGTTTTGAAGATAAATGAAGATGCTATTCATTCAGGGGTAATTTCATCTTAGAACTATATGAAAGATGTTTCACTCACATACTGCAGTTTCATGGCTAGGGATTTAAGTGTATTTTCAGCTACAATGTAATGCTGTTAGATCGATTATGTTGATACTGTATTTCTCATCATGAAGAATTCTAGCTTTTATTCTGTTTAAAAATGGATTGTCAGATTTTCATTTCACTACTAAATCTTTGTTTTGTGTAGGGTTTACTATTTAGCTTTAAAAACAAAATTACATAATTCATATGCTAAAATCACAAGCTTGTAAAAGCTATTAATAGAATCATAGAATACCAGAACGGACCCCGATTGATCATCAAGTCCAGTCCCCTGCCTTTTCAGCAGGACCAAGCACCATCGAGATCATCCCTGATAGATGTTTGTCCAACCTGCTCTTAAATATCTCCAACAATGGAGATTCCACCGCCTCCCTAGGCAATTTATTCAGTGTTTAACCACTCTGACAATTTTTCCTAATGTCCAACCTAAACCTCCCTTGCTGAAATTTAAGCCCATTGCTTCTTGTCCTATCATCAGAGGTCAAGGAGAACAATTATTAATCATGGATAATTTACCTCAACAAGTTATCAAATAACTATGTAAATAACCAGTTAACCTGGGCAATTGAGGTGTCTGTTGCATAAACATCTTTCTTTGATGTAATACTATTAGCCAATTCTAACCCCCTTCTTGCAGCAATGCACAGACCAAATGTATGGTATCTACAACTGATACTGGATTTTAATATCACTTACTACCACGAGATAGTACCACAAACTGTGTAGTAACCTGTAGGAAAGCTTTAAAGAGACAACATGTTTAGGCTTGTGTACATAACATGTTTGGGGGGGGGGTTACAAAAATCATTTATAATGTAAAGTGTTAGGAATCCTAAACACAAAATCATTGATATACAATATACATAGCACTTAAAGTTGTATCTACATATATGCTGAGCCTCTCCATTTTATTAAAGGACATAACAGAACATTCACTTCTAGAATTTAGAACTAAATACTAAAGAGATCTGAATTCCTTGTTCATCTTGAGCAAAATTCATACTCTCCCTTTCCTTCCAGCACAATGCCCAAGTAATTGAACTTTATATGGAAAACAACATGAGGATTGTGGAGCCAGAATTTACTTCCCATAAGTAAATGCTGAACATAAAGCATCCCATAAGCTGGAATACTATCCACAAACCTTCTGTATACCCTTATTTGAAGCCATTAGATTCATAAAAGTACAGATCCAATTGCCCCACTTCTGGTTTCTCTCTGACTGTTAAATGTCTGTATTACAGAAGTCCCCATAAATTTGGCTTCCAGACTTACTAATGGTCACTGAAATAACCCTTATTCAGTTAGGTTTTAATTCTGTAATTTCTTTTTATGTCATTACACGGATTACATATGATGATTCACAAATGCTTTATTGACTTGAGAGCATACAGGCTCATTACAAGGAAATAAAATATAGGAACTTGAAAACACAATCTATTGCTTTTTTATTGCAAGACTGTCCAAAGAGACTGATAAGGACTGTGGCCCAGATGTGGTAGGTGCCATGTGAACTTGGAAGACCATCCTGAAAAATGTATAGTTAAAAATGAGTTCCTTAAATAATATTGTGTGAGCTACTGAAATTGAGTGTTAGTAATTTCCATTTTGCTGCTCTCTCCCACAAACACAGTAAAATGGTACCACAGGGAACCAACTCAAAATTCTTTTGTCAAATTCTTAAGGTTCTTCCAAAATTAGAGTGCATGTTTAAGGCACAACAGGATATAGCAGCCAAAGACTGTAAAATCTGAGGCATTTAAATGCGAGTTTCATCTTTGGGGAAGGATTTGGAGGATGAAAATTATATCATTTTTATTGCTAGCTGTTTGTAGACTCATTTCTATTTATCCATAGAATGCAATAAATGGTTGGGCAAGGGAGAACAGGAGAATATTTTGCATGTATACACTGGTCAACAAAATAAAATAAATATATATTTTAAAACTACTGCTTTAGAAAAAAGTCAAGAAATTTGCAGTTTGCCAAAAGGAATTATCGAGGGAGCACAGAATGTTCTTCTTTGCAATACAGTATTGTGTATGTGTATGTACACACACACTACGCTGTATATATTTAGGATGCCACTGATTAATATTCTATTAATGGCTTTAATTGTGAACTACATCCTCTCTGTTTTGGATATACTGAGGTTTAGCTACTGAAATACTGTTTTTACAGTAAGCAGAAAGGAAAAAACAGGAATACTGAGTAATGGAAAATTCCATCATAAATAGGTAGAGGGAAATGACTTTTGGTGAAGAAGAAGAAAAGAACACGGAGATATATCACTTATTTTGATTTGTGCGTGTAATTTTTCATTAACTTTAATGGGAGCAAGGCTGCACGTATCATGGGAAGAAAAGAGGCTTTATTCTACATATGACACTCTCTACCCTGTAGCAGGATAATCATTACTGAAATTACACCATTTTCCTTTTTATGAATTTCTTTGCTGTGAAAGTAAATTGACATTTTGTATCAAGATTTGCAGCATAAAATCAAATTACCTTCATTGCAAATAGGACTGTATAATATGCTACTTTAGTTTAATGGACAAGTAGTGAAAGATATATTACAGATAACTCATTGACTCATTGTGTGTGTTTGCAGTTGCATTATATTTTCCGGAAATGTATACCAAACTCTGTGAAAGATCAGGGGATTCACAATTAAATCTTTCAGGAATTGCAGGTTACCTAAAAAAATCCTAGCAGGATCAGGACAGGAATTCCACAATGGGAATTTTTAAATAAGCACAAGAAGGCACTAATATTCAATATAATAACTGTATCATATCATTTTCTAAAAAAGGTTACCCCTGTCACATAATCAAAGTTTGCACTGCAATGTGCAAGGAATAGGCCATGTAATGCCATTCAATATTTTAAAAAGTTACATAATTAATTCCTTATACTAAATTTTTAGCCTTTATAAGAAAATATCTGCAATAATCACTCACTTTCATACACACACATATACAGAGAACTTACTTTGCTGTGCACAGTATCTGTTCCAGAGGCAAAACAGAAACTGACATAGATGCATAGTAGTGTTACTACTTGTAAAGACTGTGGCCAACTGGTTAGTAAGTCATTAGTTTTGCCTTTTTATTTTTATATGTAATATAAGTATAGAATATAGCCTTTCGGGGGCTTATGAATCCCAGAAGACTGCATCTCTTTTTCAGAGTGGGACCATTAAGAATATTATGTAAAAGGTTCACTAACATGTATTTTGTAAAAATGCCCATCAAAAGTTCAAGATTCTTTGGTCACTTTAGCAATCCTCGAGGTCCCTATTCTGATCAACATTTTCGGGTGAAGGGGCAAGAGTCTGGAAAATACCAGTGTTCCTTTGGTAGCATCCCCATTGCTTCCCCCAACTATCTTGTTTTGTGGATAGGTGAATATATTTGTTCATGGATTTTATAGGAGCCGACCAAAGCAGACATGAAGACATCATAAAGAGCTATTATGGTTAGGGATTTAAATCCTGGTTAGGTTCACCTAACATTTAACTGGTTAATCAATTAAGCACAACCCAGGTGGGGGACCACTCCAGCTAGGGATGAAAGCAAGTAGTTGGTTAATCTAGTAGACAACTCGCTTCTTTCCCACCCCTTCCTGCCTCTGTATCAGAGGCAGCAAGTGGAGGGGGGGAGCAGGAGCTGGCTTAAAAGCTGGTTCCCCCCAGCACCGTCTCCACGGTGTTGCCTCCCCCTCCCCCCGCGGCTGCCACGAAGCAGGCTGGCCATGGACAGAGGCGGCTCCGGCAGCAACCACTGTCTGCTAGAAACGCCCACCCCCCAGCCCTGTCCACGGTGGGCCCCTGCGGGGCTGGAGCACCCGCTTGCCTGCTGCAGTTGGGGAGCTGCTCCAGTTCCCACTGGTTACCAGGTCACCAGTTAACCTTTCACATCCCTTACTATGGTAGAAAGGAGATTTCTAGAAGGATTTTGTGTAGGTGACAGCCAAATTATGGCCTATTTAGGGTTTTCTCTAAGCCATCTTCTCTGAAGGGTCTCCTAGCAGCCACCTCCATAACCCCATTTAATCAGAGGTATGCAGAACTCTGAGGCATCTTCAGCATGCAGAAGATCAAACAAGCTTAAACAAACTCAAAAAACCAGTGCACTATGTCCTAAGGAAATCCAGGTACCATAGGCCAGTGGCTGAGAATGAAAAAAGAAATGTAGCTTGCATAAGAATATACTGATGAAAGAAGTCCCAGGTACTGGCTTCCTCTCTTCTTACCCCAACACATGCCCATCTGCCCTTCCTTAAACACACACACAAAATTCAACAGAAAAAAACATAACTGTTCCTGTTTTTGATGTTGCCTAATGAAATGTATGTCAGGTAAGCTAATTTTAAAACTGTCTGATCATTAAGCCTGTTTTTTTTTTTAAAACAATTACACATCATAATATCATTTACATTTTGTGGACAGCTCCTTTTTTTTAAGGTGGCAATTGTGTTCTTTATACAGATTCTTCTTAACTGATACTATTCTGCCATATAGAAGAAAATTGTTCCATAAAGATTAAATCAGATATCTACCAAAGCCATATTCATAGTCATGGCTACTATCAACTGTCAAGCCAAAGAATATTGAAGAAAAGCAGGCATTTTTAATATATTATGGTTAATATATCATCTAAGTGACATGTGCAGGACAACAATAGAATTGGAATGGTCAAGCAAAATGCTACATTAGAGAACTTCTGTTTTGTTTAGAAAGAGAACAAAATCACACCTGAAACCCTGATGGATGAAGAGAAGATTCATGAGAACCACAAAAGGGCTTCAGGAGCTAAAGGTAACACTGAGATCAAGTTAGCAAATGCTCAACACAACTCCTTATTTCTTTCCACTGTAAAGAATCATTTAAATCATACTGTATGAGGAGGAGGAGGAATACTAACAGCTGTTTTTAAAAACAAATGGAAAACTTCTTCACCTATCAACAAAACAAGGTGCTTGGGGTGGGGGGGTCCTACCAAAAGAACACTGGTATTTTCCAGCCTCTCAGACTCTTGCCCCCCAATTTTTTTTGGACAGAATAGGATCCTTCGAGGATAGCTAGAGTGACCAAAGAATCCTGAACTTTTTATTAGCATTTTTACAAAATACAAATTAGTGAACCTTTACGTAATCTCTCAACTAGTCCCACTCTGACCAAAAGAGATGCAGTCTTCTGGGATTTATAAGCTCCCAAAAGGCTATATTAACTAGCTGTGCAATGGACTAGTCCACATAGAGGGAACAAGTAGAAATGAGGGAATAAAGGAACTCTCTTCCACAGCAAGTAGCAGAGTTGCTTTGGATGACGGCAAACTTTTTTTTGCCAGGCAGTCCCTCTCTACTAATGGGGGAAAAAGTGTCTCCTCAGAATAAACAGCAGCCTCAGGGGGAGAGGGTCACTGAACTTAGCAGGTTAATGGAGCCAACGTGGACTTTACAGCTCCAAAGGCACTTTTAAGCAGATTAGAGCCTTAAATCTGTCAATTATATGAACTACTTTGGAGTGTACAAATATACGATGGATTCTAGCTCTTCATACGGTGGAAATGAATTCCTTGTGTTTTGGGGCTATTGGCTTTGAGAATAATGTGATCAACAAGTATACCACAAGTGGTCTTTGGGAGGACTTCTTTCCTTAAGCCACCCAAAAGGTAGATGACAGCTGCTGAAAAACAACAACAAAGGTCAAAGATGAACTGCCAATAGTGTTTCCAATTCTGATCATAAATAAGTAGCCAAATGTGATTATTAACATATTCAGTACATAGTCACTAAGGCTATGTCTACACTGCAGTACTATTTCGGGATACCGGAGTATCCCAAAATAGCTATCCCCGTGTCTTCACAGCAAGCCCATTATTTTGAAATATAATGGGCTCGCTATTCCAACCTCCCTGTAAACCTCATTCCACGAGGAGTAAGGGATGTTTCGAAATAGCGGGTTATTTAGAAATTGACTCAAAATAAGCTATGCAATTCACATAGCTCAAATTGTGTATCTTATTTTGACCTAGGGTGCAGTGTAGATGCACCCTAACATTAGAATTTTTTTAAAAAAATCAGTAACACCTCAATGATAAAGACAAAGGAATAATTTCAACTTGGAAAATTATGTTGTGTACAGGAATATAAAATATTAAATCTACAATATACTTAGAACATTTCTAAGTAATTCATTTGAATACTTATTATGTAAGTTAGGTAAGATTTTATCCTACCAAGAAATAAATTAAATTAATATCTCTCTAATTTCGAGAAGATGATGCTTTACCTGCACAGCAAGAGAAGATGCATTGTCAGAAAGCAAAATTTGCTCCTCTGTAGAAAGAAAATGAAAAGGACATAATTACAAGAAACAGTTCTTGTTTAGTTATTGATATATAAGCGCATAATATTCTGTGTTAAATTCTCTTGTATAAAGTAAAAAGGCAAATACTTCAACAGAAAATATATATACCGCTATATTAAGTTTATGTTATGCTGTTTGACAACAAAATCTGATGTATGAACAGAAAAATATACCAAGAATATTTCTTCTAGAAATGCCCTCCCATTTATCTTATTTTACCAGAGATGTACAATTAGAATCCCCAACTAAAAACAAATTTGTATCTTAATTTTAAGCCAATTATTCCTCTACTAATCAAAGGTAAATAAAATAGATCTTCATAATTCCTCTAGCTAAAAAGAAAAAGCATTCAGATTCCTCAAAAAAACAGTTAATACTGCACACTGTGTCTAGGTCTGTCACACAAAAGAAAGATGACAAGTTCGCTGCAATAAAAATTCCATGCTTAGAAGACTAAGGCTGCTACCTATTAGTCTTCATTACTTTGCAGTCTTCTGACAACTGTAGCAGGCTGCTGAGCCCCAAATGGGGGCCATAATGTGATCTGATGATATATGAAGAGCTGCTAAAGGGAGCCTGAACCATCCTAGCCTATACATTTTAACAGTTCCTTTTTACTGAGAGCCCCACTTTACCATAAGACTTCAAAAATCTGCTGCCTCAGCTATTGGTGCAGTAAATCTGCCAACAGTGCCTGCAACCACATCATTTTACACTGCCTACAGCAGCCAATATAATGAGTCAATAATAAACCAAGGACCTTATAGGCCATGAATAGCTGGCTTATATTGGCAGATGCAAGCTTAGCTAAAGCCTCTGACCAGACAAACACAAAGGAATCCCTTCTTAACAGTTTCCATTTTTCCTGAAGTTAATTATATTACTGTATATTTAATGTTTTTAAAAATAAATCATTAACTGCGAAAAATAATGTACTCACCCTTCAGCTGCTGATATAATGCAGCATTTTCAGGCCAAGGTTCTGCAGCTGTGGAAAGAAAAGGAATTCAAATTCATAATTAAGTAAACTAACTAACAATGTGCTAGCGGACGTGAACTGAGCATAAGTGTTACCTAAAGCAAAAATTAGAATTTTAGAGCCACTCATGCAAAAGTTGACCTACCTTAAAAACAGCCCACTATTATTCATGCTGCTCTCCTTTTCCCAGGGAATGGAAAGGGATAAGAGAAGAGAGAAATCTGATTCCTCCCAAAAACGAAGGCCACAATATTCTTAAATTCAAGCTATGTGTTACAGATATAAAATCACAGCAGCAGATTGCTTCCTAACTGTATGCTTTCTTGTATATGTCAAAAACACACTCTTCTCCATTCCCGGAAATAATATAAAGAATTCTGATTAGAACAGGACCAACAGACATACTAAGGAGAGATGGTGCAACTGGAACCTACAAAACTAAGTTTAAGAGTTTGCATGGGGACAAAAAGGTCTTCTGTTCTTTTAATGTTGGTTTTTGATTAAGTCCACCCACCACCAAACAACAGACACACCCAGCTAAGTGGGCACTTCAAAAGGCAATACACCAAGCTGATGGTAGCACTGGAAGTTTATTTTGCCTCATCCACTTTGGTGCTGTCACATACTGTGTATTTGTCAGTATTCTTTTGAAAGACTGTATCATCTTTTGTTCAAAAAGGCAAGATATTCCAACTGAGAATCTATGTGTAATCAATCATGCACCATGTGAATTTCTGGCAGAGCATAAATAATCATCAGTAGCGAAAGACTAATGCTAATAGTGGTTAGAGAACTGACAAAACATTACAATGGACTATTACATTTCTTTGTTAAATTCATTTTAGATGACGATTTTAAGGTGTTAATTCAAGGTTTTCTGATCCAATCAAATTGTCTAGTTGTGATTAAAATTCATCCTACTAACGTACAAAATATTTTAAAGCCTTCAAATCTACAAATAATTTATATGTACAGTAAAACTGAAGCTAAGAAAATAAGGCATTCTTTATAATAACGCTAAAGAAAAATACTGCATGATTTCATAATTAAAATATTCTTTTCTATTACTCTTGGACTATTAACTTTAGATTTTATGACAGTTAGATGAGATCATAAAGCTTGTAATAATGTATACACAATCTTGCAAAGGTCACTACCCTTAACATCAAGCACAAAAAGCCTACCAGCATGGGCACAAGAAGGTAACTAATCACATCCAAGTGTCATGACAATGTATTTTATGTTGTCTTATAACATTTATTGCTTTTAAACCCATCCATTAAAGTTTGTGTCCTGGAGTAAAAATTCTTGAGATGAAATACACTCTTGTTTATTTAAAGAGAAAAAAAAAGACAACACCACAGTGTACTTGGCACCAACTGTTAAAATAACCTATCTACACTACATCTCTTTAATTCAGTAGAAGTCCAAGCTCACAGAAATGTTGAAATTTCATGACACTACCATCATGCATGAAAGGACCAGTTACTATTTGCATGCTAAGAGGTAGAAGTACCACCAAAATCAAAATGATCTGTGAGGTTTTTGCCATTTGGGGTGGAAGTCTAGTGAGATGTTTAACACCAACATCACCTCAAAATTAATCCTAATCTCAATTCATATCTGGATGTAGAGGTCATATTTCCATTAGGAGATGTGCAAAGAAATCAAAGGAGTTCCTTCACTGAAGTTGTGCTGTGCACACAATATACAACAGCCGTGGCAAACCCATGGCTTTCGAGCCGCATGTGGGTCTTGCCCCCCAAAAGTGCGGCTCGCAAAGTCGCTCCTGCGCCCCTCAAAATGGCCCCCGCCTCCCGCCTGCTCCCCCCCGGCTCCCCTGTGCTTTCCGGGTCGGAGCTGCAGAGTTTTAAAAATGACGCCCAAGATGGCGGCCATCTTAAAGGGGCAGCCTCCTTTTAAAAAAAATTAATTGAACTGTTTTTGCTTGACAATTCTGATCTGGGGGGCTCTTTTTTCTTTTTGGTTAACAATTCTGGTGCAGCTCTTTGCACTTTTTCCGCTGCTGTTTTGGCTCTCTGTTAAGTGGGTTAGCCACCCTGATATAGAACTAAAGGCAAAAGTACCTATTTTTTGCTATAACAACCTAGATGTCCTGGTCAAAATTTTCAATCATATCCTAAACAATAAAAAGGATTTTCATCTTAAAACCCTGTAGACGTCACATTAATCTTCTTCACTACGATACGCAGTCTTAGATCCCAACCTCAGGTGTGGGGAGGAGCACAGTCTAACTTCAGGGAGAAAAGTGCAATAGTTATTGCAAGCCACAAGTGTGCTCACGCAATCCTAGGCAGGCTGTACGCCAATCCAGTCTCGGAAGCCTAAAACCTCCATCTGTTCTGTGAATAAACACAGCACAGATAGTACTGCAAACTTCTCCATGCTGTATTGTCATTGCATCTCAAACCCTGATCTAGAGTAACTACTTTAAGGAAGTAAGAGGAGTGTTACAGTCTCTGATCAGTCCAGGGCAACAACTGTTCTTACCTCTCTGTTAGGTCTGACAGTGCTTGGGTAATGTGGACATTTGTCTGCAAAAACTGGACTAAGACTTTCAATTTAGTTCACACAGCTTCTGTCCAAAGAGATGGTAACAGCTTTTGGTCACTGAAATCTGGCCTAGGATAGCGTACAACAAACTTGGAACAAGAGGCTTCATGTTCTATATTACTCATATCCCAAAAGAGCCATCTTATAAAATTTTTTTTTAGATTCTTACACACTGGGCCAAGTGTGCTGGAAGAGTAGCTGAACTACAATACAAAGGATACATCCTCAAAGATCTGCACAATTATCTACTGGGAATTCTGTTATTAAACACCTATACACTACCCCATTACTCACCCTGTGTCTTGTTGGCACCCTACATGCAATCATTTCATATATTGCTTTGGACAGAAGTTTAATACCACAAAATAAATCTGACAGATGACAAGCTACGACAGATGGAAATTTATCATTAGAGTCCCAAAGACTACAATGACTAAAACTAGTCATAATCCCCAAAATCTACTGTGCAGGGAGACTAGATCCCTTATTTTATGGCAGCAAGGAAAAACCCTTAAAGAAATGCCATGGATCTCCCTAACAGGAGAAAGTATAGTATTTTTAATGTACAGCACGACTCCTGGCTTCTGTAGGTGAAGACATAATTTGTGGAATAATAGGCACTAATATTACACGCTGCTTCAGTTCTGTCATATTTCCAATCCATCAAATTGATTAATGCTATAATAACTCTACACAAACTTATCGTTTGTGCACTAATGAAGTCAAATCCAGTTTATCCTTCAGCAACTAGATTATTTTGGTCTCCAGATGTTAGTTCTCCAGCTAACTAAGGACACATTGGCAGTGGTGAGGGCAGAGGAAAAGCAACAAATATGACATATACCCAATTTTGAAAGTTTTATGCAAAGGATCAACTTCAGTGTCTCAACAGCATCAGATCCACTAAAACAGCCATCTTCATTGCTCGCTTACAGTGTGAAATAATTGAGCAGTTATATGCCTAATGTACAGCAAGGTATTGTCAAATGTCAGGAATATGGACATGACAGGAGCTAATACTGACAGTTCAGCAAAAGGAGCACTGCAGTGATCAAAGAGGCTAAATGGCAATTAAAATCTGGCATGTACAACTTTCTTCAGTTTGAAGACAACAAATATAAAATGTAGTTATTAAAAACTTTACTAAACATCTTGTGTGTTAGATTAACCATGTCAGTGGTTTACTCATCACTGGTGTGAACTGCAGCATACAGAATTAACAGATGATGGCAGGGTTCATGGGTACCACATTGAACTCTCTTAAAAAAATCCTGAAAATTGTCATCATATGACTCAAGAAGCTTTAACTACCAAGGACAGTGACTATATATTAAGCTGATTCCCAGCTCCCCCTCTGTCATAGCTTGTCCTAGCCATTCCTTGATATCATTTTTTCCTGATAGAAACAAGGTTCCATATAAATCAACATGACATGAAAGTCTTGTCAAATTCTTTGTTGCTGGAAAAATATTGAATTAGGTGCACTTTTCAGATTTAGTAATAGAATATTATACTCCTGGTGCATTAAGGACTGGTTCAGCTATGCAATTTGCCTGTAGATTTAAAATGATCATTTCTAGTCACTTCTGATTTTCAGTTAATAATACAATTTATCTAGGCACTTATATGCCCTGTCCCAACACCGTAGCAGGAGCACCTCACAAGCACTTGTGTAAATATATTCAAGACTCTCCTGTAAGATGGGGATAATAATTCCCTTTGTATAGATAGGGAATTCAGGCACAGAGAATAACATTACCTCTGTGTAGAGGGCCCATACAAGGCCTATGCACCATAAGCCTTGTGTGAGCTCTCTGCACAAATGTGAACGGCAGTTACAGAGATCAGGTGAGGTAACTAAACCAAGTGCACACAAAATGTCTGTAAGAGCAGAAGAATGAATTCAAATCTCCCAAGTCCCAGTCCAGTGCCTCAGCTTCCTCTTTCTAGACTCTTCATTTTTAATGCAATTAAAAAGATAAATGGTCTGAGGTAAATAGGATGAAGTTTAATAAGGACAAATGCAAAGTACTCCACTTAGGAAAGAACAATCAGTTTCACACTTACAGAATGGGAAGCAACTGTCTAGGAAGGAGCACTAGGGAAAGGAATCTAAGATTATAGTGGACCCCAAGCTAAATAAGAGTCAGCAATGTAACACTTCCTAGATGACCCCAGAGAGGCGCTGGGGTGCCTGCCCGCCCCGCGTGGGGCACAGTGAGGCGCAGGTAGTGCCATGTGCACATGGCGCTCCGGGGTACTTCAGCCTGCTGAGGTGGGGAAAGCAGCAGCATGGAGGTCCGCAGTCCCGACCTCTACCCCGTGCAGTCTCGCCTGCACTGCTCACTGCCCCAGCCCTTCCCACAGAGGCCAGGGCCGCCCAGCCACGCACCAGGAGTGGAAGGGAAGGAGCAGACAGGTCGGTGCAGCAGCTTCTCCAGGCAGCTCAAGGGTGCTCTGGCAGCCACAGTAAGAATCTGCTACTGGCACATAAGCCCAGCTGGGAGCCTGGGAGTAGCACATGTCCCTGGGCTGCTGTCCTGTACACCATACCCTCCCTCCTGCCCCTGGGCTGTCACAGCTGCAATGTGGGGTCTGCTGGCTACTGTGCCATGTTTCTTGGCGTTGAAAGCCCTGTGGGGTGGCTGGAGGAAGGGGAGTAGGGGCTTGGTTTAAAATAACCATTCCAATTGGCGAGGGGAAGCAAGGTCGGGCTCAAGATGGGGGAGCAGGCAGGACACAGAGTAACGTAATGACATCGCTCTGTCATCCCTCAGGAAAAACTTTTTTTAAATATATGGAGAGATTCAATAGACTTTGATAGTTTTAGTGAGAGTATAATATGTGCTAGGCCAAAGGTGGGCAATAAGCGGCCTGCAGGCTGGATGCAGTATGCCAAGGTGAGCCCCTAGTGGGCCACCAGTGCTATATTTACCTGTGCATCTGCAAGTACAACCGCTTGTAGATCCCGTTGGCCACAGATCGCCATTCCTGAACAGCAGGGGCTGCAAGAAGTGGTGTCCTATCCATGCTGTTTCCCAGAGCTCCCGTTGGCCAGGAACAGCAATCTACCACCAACAGGAGCTGCAAGCAGCCATACTTGCAGATGCACAGGCAAATATAATGCCGGCAGCCCACCAGGGACTAACCCTGGTGAACTGCATCCAGCCTGCAGGCCACTTATTGCTCAGCTCTGGTAGGGATGTAGAATTCCAATTAATCAGTTAACCGGTTAAATGTTAGGTTAACCTAATATTTAGCTGGTTAACTGACTATGTAGGATCCCGGGTGAATGACTCCTCCAGCCCAGCTGAAGTGGCCCCCTGGCTACGGGGCTCCCGACCCCTGCTCTGGGGCTAGGGCCAGAGTTGGGCTGCCACCAGTTATTTAATGGGCTACCAAATTATTTCATGTGATTTACTGCATTCAGTTACGAAACTCAGGATAGAATCTAGTCCTTGGGTCATTTTGGTCCATGCACCAGTACTGTATTCTACAACAGTGAGTAACGCTCACAGATCTCAAATGAAGGAAGGATGAGGAGAGAAAATAATGTTCCTTCTCTATGTAGAAGTGATTGCATTAATTAGTTTAATTTCTCTGTTTTGCCATATTATCATACGACAATGCTTAATTTGCATAAGAAGCAGGAAAAAGAAAAACATCTGTATGTTAACAATTAGGCTTAAGAAGTTAGGTTCGCCTAATTGTAAAGCCTTGCTTTAAAATAGCCAAGAGGAAGAATATTCTAAATAAAGACCAAATATTTTGTCCTTAATTCACCTTGCTATTTAGATACGGTGCGAGGTGAGATAAGTGAATTTATATACTGTTCTTTCAGGTTTCTCACAGAGTATTTCATCACAACACCACAAACACTAAAAAGCAATGGAATTTTACATTTTGGCAAAAGCCACATCTACCAATCTCAAAATATTAGTTCACAAACACTGTCACATTCAACCACACTGACACCTAACAGTAAGACAGACCATTTGTGATCTATTCCAGGTCAAGCTGAGATTAGAGCCACAGAAAAAAAGCTGCTCAACAATCAGTATCTTCTAGCTTTAGCTATCCCAAAGAATGCGCCACTGTCAGTCTGTTTCCCAGTCAGTCACATCAACACAACTGGTAGTAGATTACCAGTTTATTCTCTTTTCATAATGACTCAGCACACATTTGAAGTTTTGGGGGTGTTAGTAGGTATCCATCTATTAAGTATAAATATGGAAATGGTGGTAATTTATATGTTTTTTAATCTGCTTTAACATAAAAGTTCAGGATTAAACCTTGATTAATGCAGTGATATTGCAGTCAAATTGGAACCAAAGCAGTTAAAAGACATCTCATCCATTAGTAGTGATCAATAAAGGAAGTATAACTAAGTTATGAATTAGCTGCCTGAACTCCAGCCAATTCAACCCACCTATGAGAAGACGCAGATCAATTTAAAAAAGGTACTCGGATCAATTTCATAAGATTGACCTAATGTTGTAGGCTAACAAGGGTCAAGAAAACTAGTTCATACTGTCAGTAATTCCAAGGCTCTGCCAAAAATGAACACTAATTACTTTGAAAGAAAAAATGTATTATCCTAGGATTCATATTTGTGTGACTATCCATCATTTGTCCTCAAATTAAAGTGCACACATTAAATCATTTACATTATTTGGTTAAATCCATCTCCCCCCAAAAAAAGTTGTTACAGCAGAACTTCTGAGAAAACCAAAGCTAGGAACTGGCCAGTCAACAACACATAAGGCAGAAGCAGACAAAACAAAAAATTATCAAATACAGTACAGTACTGTGGTAAATGTAAACGACAAAAAAAATCATGGAAAATTTAAAAGGATTTGATAAAGTAAGAAAACTGTTTCTGTGTTTGTTTGATTTAAATTGCGATGATTAAAAGCAGCATTTTTCTTCTACATGGTAAAGGTTCAAAGCTGTATTATTAAGTCAATGTTCATCTGTAAACTTCAGAAAGAACCACTATAAGATTTTGTTCAGAGTTACCAACAACCTCCATTCCCGAGGAGTTCGGAACTCTGAGGTTCTACTGGACAATACAGAGAGAGCTGTATGTTCAATGAATGTTGTTCAGCAACCTGGTCAAAGGAAAATGGCAGTTTCAGCAGCAAGTCTGGAACTTCAGCTGTCAGCAACTTGTAGAAAAATGCCACATAATGAATCTTCAGCACCTAGGCCCCAGGACAGAACAATCAATGGGCTCCCTCCCCACCCTCGCCTGGAGCCACAAGCCCCGCACAGAAGAAACCCTGAGCGCACACACCCCTTCGCCAGAGGACCCCTGGCCAGTTGCAGATCCATTCCCTCACCTGCACAGAGGACCATCTCTCCCCATGCAATCAGAGGAGCCTCATGCCACCTGTAGCCATGCCTCCCATCTCTTCCCCCAGACCCAACCCAGTAGTACTGGCTACACTCAGCTGCCCCAAAACCTGCATAAGGCATAGCAAAAGCGTCTTTGAAGAGATGCCTTTCCCCAAAGCAGGTTAGGTCTGGGAAGAGAGGGGAGCTGCAGCTGCTGCTGGCCCAAGGCTCTTCTTCTTGCTTTGAGGGGGACAGGTGCTAAGGGCTTCTCTGGGCAGAGGTCAGGGGCCACTTGTGGCTCTGCCTGAAGGAGGAGTATGAGAGTGGAAGGAGTGGAGCTGGGGGCCAACCTCTCCCAGGGGGCTCCATCCACCGCCCACAAATCCATGCCTACGACCAATTTAAAAAGACTTGGTGGGATTCTCAGCTGCCTCTACTGCAGCAGTGGCCAGGACCCCTGGACAATTGCCCTTTTTGCCCCGTTTGCCCCCATTCAGTGGATCTGCAAAGAGCCATGTGACTTGATAAAATTTGCTATTTTATCCTACAAAAAAACTAAAAGCTCAGCTAAATAAGTATGGCCTTTAGTTATCGTCTTTGAACTGAGTGTTCTAGCTGGCACTTGCTGCAAGGGTAGGGTGCTGACCCTACAATGTGCTGAAAAATTTTCAGTAGAACTGAGGACGCTCACCTCTCACTTGAAGTCAACAGGCATCAGTGTTCCCTGTAAGCTGTGCACTTGGGCAGCCACCCAGGGGAGAGTAAAATGCCTCCCAGTTAATTAGCAGAAAGCCCACAGCTGACAGTATGTGTTTCTATTGGTGGCGCACGTCTGCACATGCCTTGACACACATAACAAAATATATTCTGCTCATGGATGGAAAAAGTTAGAGGGAATATTGATGCAAGAAAAGACCTCGTTTTTCGGAGCGAGTGAGGTCAAAGGGTTAGGCCAGGGATCCCCAATGCAGTGCCCACGGGCGCCATGGCGCCCGCTGGGGCATTATGTGCGTCCGCGCCGGTGTTTTAAAACAGTGGTCTCCAAAGTGGGGTACGCACACCCCCTCCGTGCAACAGCTGAGAGGGGAGATGCCCGGCGTGCTGTGACGTCACGGCCCAGGACTTTACAACCACGTGGCCCAGCTCCAAGCCCGGCACATGGTCTGGGATCACGGAAGCAGCTGGGGCCGGGCCCGATCACAGACTCAAACTGGAAGGCAGAAGGTAGGGGTGTGGGAAAAATAGGGGGAAGGGGAGGGAGAGGAAGGGGCTTATGCTGAGGGGAGGGGGGCAGGTCAGGAGAAGAAAGGGGAAGGCACCAAGGGACAGGGTGGAGGAGAGACAAATGCCAGGGGGCCAAGTGGAGACAATGAGGAAAAGGGCAGGAGGGGAGGTGTCAGTGGGAGGGGGGAAGGGTGGTGCTGGGAGAGGAGAGGGTAAGGGCATTGGGGGCTAGATGGGGAGGGGAGGTGCTGGGAGAAGGCTTGAAAGAAGGGGTGGGCATGAGGAAGGCGGGATGGAGCAAATCACGTGGGAGGACACAGGGGCATGAGGGGAACAGGGGCAGAGGGTGGTGAGGGGTGGGCATCAGGGAAAAAGAGGGCAAAGGGGGCAGGGGCAGTGAGGGAAGGGGGAGGCACCAGGAGGGTACGGGGTAAGGGAAGATGCAGCTGCCAGGGGATTCTGAGGGTGAAGCAGAAGGGCAGACACCTGCAGGGGAGGGACCAGCACCAGAGGAGAGAGGCAGGGCAGGTGTGTAGAGGGAGGTGTTAGGAGAGAGGGTAGCTCACATGATCAGAGTGGGGCTACTGGAGGAGTGGGCACAGGAGGGAGAGAAGGGCTGGTGGAGGGGGGCAGGTCTCAGGAAGGCTGAGGGCAGTGAGAAGGGCAGGAGTCAGGACAGCAGAGGAGGGTGAGAGGTTGGGGGGCAGCAGGCACCAGGAGCTGATGGAGCAAGGAGGAGACATGGCAGCAGATGGTGGGGACACGGTGGGGATAGGGAGAGATTTAAAGGTGCCATGATTTTTTTGGGGAGGGTGCTTTTGCTCAACATTTGGACATCCCCTTTATTAATGCAGAATTTTGTTTAAAACTGAATTACAATATAATTAAAATAAAAATTATCCAACTAAATTAAGTTTCTATCAAACTTACCCAATTCACATTTAATATGAAAATAGCCTTCAGTTTGAGCATTTGACACCTTTTTTCTACTTTTTCTCCAAGGGGGGGGAATAATTGCTGAATAATTTAATTAATACCTTTTACATGTAAAATTACCTTTTTTCTTATGGATTCATATATTCTGTAATATTAAATATGATGTTTTTCGTATTATTTAATGTACAAATACAAAATAAGCCTTGAAAAATTGTTGGCGCCCACCACACTCTTCTGAAAACATGAATGTGCTATTGGCCACAAAAAACTTGGGGACCACTGGGTTAGGCAATATATGAAAATCTCAAAGAAATGACACACTATTATTTGTTCATAATATTCATGTCAAATCTTCCCCCTCAAAGAAATTACATAAGTTCTAGTAATTATACCTTCCTAGGCCACTCTAAACACATCATCTTCCTGTCTTATGTGAACAACATTCAACTACTTTTAGGCTATACCTACACTTGAACAGCAGCAGAGCTGCAGCTAAAGCACTTCAGTGTAGACATTACAGAAGGTTCCAGAGTTAATCCATGTGACGGGGCAGGAGTACCCTGCACCCCGATCAGCCCGGGGGCCGTATGCCTGGCGGCGCTCCGGGCAGGGACGGGAGCAGCCGGGTTGGGCGATCCGCGGTCAGCTGCCCCAGCGACCCCGCAGCAAGCCGCGCGGTGGTGCGCCGGGTGTTCCCGAGCGGCCGCAAGGCGCCTGGGCGAGCTGGGGAAACCCGGCGACGTCACGGTGCGCGTGATGTCACCCCGTGGCCGCGACGCTGGGCCGGAAGCGGATCCCCGCCGGGCTGGGCGGGGCCCCGCCGGCGAACGGCGGCGCGGGGATTTAAACCCCAGCAGGCAGTACGGGGGGGGAGGGGGGGACACACGCAGGGAGCGTTCTCCCCCGAGATCGGACGACGGATGGGCCCCATGCCGAGGAGGTAAGCCCCAACTCGGCCGGCCCAAACTCAGGTGGGGAGAGGAAGCAGCCCAGGGCGGGCACAGACAGCCTGCGGGCTGGCGAGTTTCGGCGGTCGCCCCGCCAGCCAGACCAGACGGTCCTGTCGTCCGTGTCCTTAGGGCCCTGGGCTGGGGTCCGTGAGAGGGGGCGGGCCCGGACCCCCCTCTCCCCATCGTGGGAGGTGAACCGACCTCTGGCGCGGAAGAGGCCGGCACAACGGAGGTACTAGAACCTAAGAGGCCGAGAGGACACGGGGGAAAGGGGGTGAGGGACAAATACGATCGCGCCCGCAACGAGGACGCTGCGGGGGGACGTTTACAGGTGGTGGAGAATGTGGGCAACGATTAAGACCCACCCTGCACCCATCACTCGGGTCTGTTAACCCCTCGCCTCCCTTAAGGTCTCGCAACATCGAGATGGATCCGACAAAAGTCCTCGACTGGTTGCTGGAGAACCAAAGGCAACACCAGCAACAACAGACGGCACTCATACAGCAGCTTTCGACGCAGCACATGGAGCAGCAGAAGCAGCTGATACAGGAGCTAGCGGAGCAGTTTGAAGCTCAACAGGACAGGTGGAGACAGCAGTACGGGCCTACCCAGGACGACCCCAGGGCCTTGAGCAGGGGAAGGAGCGGGCGGCGGGGGCCTTTGATGGCCCCCGTGCGGTTAGCCAAGATGGGGCCGGAGGACGACCCGGAGGCATTCCTAACCACATTCGAACGGGTCGCGTCCGCCGCTAGATGGCCAGAGGACCAGTGGGCTACCATATTGGCGCCGTACCTAACAGGCCCTGCCCAGCTGGCGTACAGGAGCTTGGGCATACGGGAAGCATTACACTATCACAAGGTGAAGGAGGCGGTGCTGGACCAGCTCGGCATTACCCCCGAGACGTACAGGCAGAAGTTCCGAAGGGAAAGGTATGCGACGGGCTATCGCCCTTGGCCGCTCTCCCAACGGCTACGAGAGGCGGCCTGGCGATGGTTAGAGCCGGAGCAGCAGACGGGGACCCAAGCCGCGGAGAAGGTGGTCCTTGAACAATACTTGAACATTCTGCCCGCGGGCGGCCAACGGTGGGTGAGGAGGCAGCACCCGACGACGTTGGAGGAGGCCATAACCCTCATGACGGACTATGAGGCCGCCGATACCGCCAAGGGAGTGGGGAGAGCCGACCGCCCCCCGGCGGCCCCGAGGGGGGAGGCCATGAAGGCGACCAGGCCACGAGGGGCCCCCGAAGAAACCCGGGCTCGGAGGATCGGGAAACCAGAAACCCGCCGCTTGGCGCCCGCCTGGACGATACCCGGGAAAAGACCCGCGCCGGGACCCCCACAACCACCCGTCACCGGGGAACCCGCCAGGGGGGAAGACGGTCCGTCCCGAGGGGCGTGCTTTCGGTGCGGAGAAGAGGGGCACTTCCAGCGGGAGTGCCCCTACATGGATTGCACCTACGCTCAAGCCTTGGCAGGGGGCCCAACGCCAGAAGGAGGGGAGAAAGCGCGCATCACACGAAAGGTAACAATCGAAGGCCGGGTGGTGGAAGCCCTGATAGACTCTGGCTGTAGCCAAACAATCATCCGGGAAGACCTGGTAGGGTTACAGGGCCCGCGTGGGCCGCCGGTGAGGGTCCAGTGTGTCCACAGGGACGTCCACCAGTACGCCACGGCGTGGGCCCAGATAGTGGATGGGGGGCACGAAAGTTGGGCCTTCGTGGTCGTGGTCCCGAAGCTAGTCTACCCGGCCCTGCTCGGACGCGACTGGGAAGGGTTTCGGCGCGTCATGAGCGAATGGGGGGCCCAAAGGAACCAGGAGGACGTAAAGGGCCTCCTGGGAGAAGGCGAAGGACTCGCCAACCGCCCGGACGGCGCCGAGAGGAGGTCGGCCGCTCCCCAAGAGAGGAGGGGACCACTGGGTACCGAAGCCCCCCTAGAGCCCTGGGATGGCGACTTCCTCCAGGAACAGAGGGATGATCCCACCCTAGGGAACGCCTGGGAGGCGGCCACGGAGGAAGGCGAGACGGAGGAGGGACCTGCGACCCTACGCGACGGCCCGTTCTTCGAGGTATGTCGCGATCGGCTGTACAGGGTCACGGAGGGGGTGGAAGAGCACGGGACGCTTAGACAGTTGTTGGTCCCCTCCCGGTACCGCCATACGATGATGGGGCTGGCGCACGCTAACCCCTGGGCGGGGCACTTGGGCTATGAAAAGACGGTGCGGAGGATCCTCCAGCAATTTTATTGGCCAGGCATTTACCGGGAGGTCAAAGACTTTTGCCTATCCTGCCCGGAGTGCCAACGCGTGAGCCCCAGGGGAGTCCCGAAGGCCCCCCTTGTCCCCCTCCCGGTTATAGGGGTCCCCTTCGAGCGGGTGGCCATGGACCTGGTGGGCCCGCTAGAAAAAACGACCACCGGGTGTCAATACATTCTGGTGGTCATGGATTACGCCACCCGCTACCCCGAGGCCGTCCCCCTGCGGACAACGACCGTGAAGGTCCTCGCCACGGAGTTAGTAAAGATCTTCGCCCAGGTGGGAGTCCCCAAGGAAATACTTACTGACCAACGGACCAATTTCATGTCACGGCTCCTGGCGGAGCTGTGCAGATTGTTACGGATACGGACCTTAAGAACTTCCGTGTACCAGCCCCAAACGGACGACCTGGTTGAGCGGTTCAACAGGACTCTGAAAAGCATGTTAAGGAAGTTCGCCGAGCAGGACCCCCAGGCCTGGGACCGCCTGTTGCCTGCCCTGATGTTCGCAGTGAGAGAGGTACCCCAGGCCTCGACGGGATTCTCCCCCTTTGAACTCCTCTACGGGAGGCAACCCTGGGGGATACTAGACATTGTAAGGGAGAGCTGGGAAGCCCAGGAGACACGGGTGAAGGGGTCAGTCCCCTACATCCTAGAACTGAGGCAAAAGCTGAAGACCCTGGGAGACTTCGCCCAGGAACGCCAGCGGGAGGCGCAGGCCTGACAGGCAGCCCATTACAACATAGGGGCTTGCCTAAGGACCTTCGGGCCAGGGGATCAGGTCCTGCTCCTGTTGCCCACGCAAGAGTCTAAATTGTTAGCCAGGTGGCAGGGGCCATTTGAGGTGGTTAAACGCGTGGGGGAGGTGGACTACGAGGTGCAATTAGGCGGGGTCCGCAGGGAAACGAAGGTTTACCACGTCAATCTCTTAAAGGCCTGGAGGAACCAGGAAGCGTTAATAGGGGACCTGGCAGAGCCTGATATAGACCTGGGACCCGGAGATACGACCCCCACCGCGACGGGGAAACCCAAGGTGAACCCGGAACTGACCCCAGAACAGAGGGACGAGCTAGAAGGCTTGCTCCAAGGATACACCGGTGTGTTGACCGACCAACCCGGGCGCACGACCCAAGCCTACCACCACGTGGACACCGAGGCCGGTAAGACGGTGAGAGAGCCCGTGCGGCCCCTGCCAAAGAAAACCTGGGAAACCGTGAGGGAGGAAGTCCAAAAGATGCTTCGGTGGGGGGTGATTGAAGAGTCTCGTAGCGACTGGCGTAGTCCGATTGTCCTCGTACCGAAGCCCGACGGCTCGATACGCTTCTGCATCGATTTCCGGAAAGTCAACAGCATCTCCAGATTCGATGCATACCCGATGCCGAGGGTGGACGAGCTGCTAGACCGCCTGGGCCGGGCTCGCTACTTGTCGACGATCGACCTGAGCAAGGGCTACTGGCAGATCCCCCTCACCGCCACATCAAGGGAGAAAACAGCCTTCTCAACCCTTCGGGCTCTACCAATTCGTGCGTATGCCGTTCGGGTTACATGGAGCGGCCGCCACGTCCCAACGGCTGATGGACAAAGTGCTAAGAGCCCACCAATCCTACGCCGTGGCTTATATTGACGACATCGTCATATATAGCGAAACCTGGGAAGAACACCTGAGAAGACTCCAGGCCATCCTAACGACGTTACAAGAGGCCGGGCTCACAGCAAACCCCAACAAGTGCCACTTCGCCGAGCAAGAGGTGACGTATCTGGGGTACACGGTGGGGCGGGGCCAAGTGAGGCCCCTAGTCGATAAAGAAGGGACACTGCGGGAATACCTCCCACCCCGAACCAAGAGGCAGGTTCGCCAATTCTTGGGACTAGCCAGTTATTACAGGCGGTTTGTGCCCCACTTCGCGTCCATGGCAGCCCCATTGACAGACCTGACTCAAAAGACACGACCGAGGCCTGCGAGCAGGCCTTCCAGGCACTGAAGAATAGCCTGACCGGGGCCCCGGTCCTAATCCAACCCTACTTTAACGAACCCTTTACAGTCCAAACGGACACCTCCGAGGAAGGGCTAGGGGCAGTCCTGTCCCAAGAGTGGGAGGGGGCCGAACACCTGGTCATATACATAAGCCGCAAATTATTCCCGCGGGAACGTAACTATTCCACCATAGAGAAAGAGGCGCTGGCGGTAAAATGGGCGATAGAGACGCTCCAGTATTATTTCTGGGGCAACCGGTTTACCGTGATGACTGACCATGCCCCGTTGCGGTGGCTACAAAGTATGAAGGACTCAAACACAAGGATAATGCGCTGGTATCTTTCATTACAGCCGTATGCCTTTGACGTAGTGCACCGGGCCGGCGCCCAACATGGGAACGCGGACTTCTTCTCCCGAAAGGACGCTCCGTAGGGAGACCCGGACCAGGGGGTAAAGGGACCTTTAAGGGGGGAGGTGTGTGACGGGGCAGGAGTACCCCGCACCCCAATCAGCCCGGGGGCCGTATGCCTGGCGGCGCTCCGGGCAGGGACGGGAGCCGCCGGGTTGGGCGATCCGCGGTCAGCTGCCCCAGCGACCCCGCAGCAAGCCGCGCGGCGGTGCGCTGGGTGTTCCCAGGTGGCCGCGGCCGCAAGGCGCCTGGGCGAGCCGGAGAAACCCGGCAACATCATGGTGCGCGTGACGTCACCCTGTGGCCGTGACGCTGGGCCGGAAGCGGATCCCTGCTTTTAAACCCCAGCAGGCAGTACGGCGGGGACGGGACGCAGGGAGCGTTCTCCCCCAAGAGCGGACGACGGATGGGCCCCAAGCCAAGGAGGTAAGCCCCAACTCGGCCGGCCCAAACTCAGGTGGGGAGAGGAAGCAGCCCAGGGCGGGCACAGAGAGCCTGCGGGCTGGCGAGTTTCGGCGGTCGCCCCGCCAGCCGGACCGGACGGTCCTGTCGTCCGTGTCCTTAGGGCCCTGGGCTGGGGTCCGTGAGAGGGGGCGGGCCCGGACCCCCCTCTCCCCATCGTGGGAGGTGAATCGACCTCTGGCGCGGAAGAGGCCGGCACAACGGAGGTACCAGAACCTAAGAGGCCGAGAGGCGATTGGACTGGTGGCGGGGACACGGGGGAAAGGGGCTGAGGGACAAATACGATCGCGCCCGCAACGAGGACGCTGCGGGGGGACGTTTACAATCCAATTCCCAGAGAGTTTAGCTAGGTCAACAAAAGAATTCTTCTGTCAACCTCGCACCGTGTACAAAGGCGGGTTAGGTCAGCATGCTGCTCAGAAGTGTGGCTTTTTCATGAACTTATCCTTTTCATGAAGACCTGGTCTTATGACTTATGTCACCTGACCTATTCTGGCTATGATTTAGCAAAATACTTAAGTATGTATTAACTTTGACCATGTGAGCGGTCCTATTGAAATCAAGCTACTCAGGTGTTTAAATACCTGGCTGAATTGGGACTTAGTCATCATTTAGCCAAGTTATTTACATTTATTATAAATAAAACCTCTCTCTTAAATCAGTGTCTGCAGCCTTCTGATAAGAACATAAGAACGGTCGTACCGGGTCAGACCAAAGGTCCATCTAGCCCAGTATCCTGTCTGCCGACAGTGGCCAGCACCAGGTGCCCCAGAGGGGGTAGACCGAAGACAATGATCAAGCGATTTGTCTCCTGCCATCCCTCTCCAGCCTCTGACAAACAGAGGCCAAGGACACCATTTTATCCCCTGGCTAATAGCCTTTTATGGACCTAACCTCCACGAAATTATCTAGCTTCTCTTTAAACTCTGTTATATTCCTAGCCTTCACAGCCTCCTCTGGCAAGGCGTTCCACAGGCTGACTACACGCTGTGTGAAGAAGAACTTTCTTTTATTAGTTTTAAACCTGCTACCTATTAATTTCATTTGGTGTCCTCTAGTTCTTCTATTTAGGGAACTAATAAATAACTTTTCTTTATCGGCCCTCTCCACACCACTCATGATTTTATACACCTCTATCATATCCCCCCTCAGTCTCCTCTTTTCTAAACTGAAAAATTGATCTAAACTGATCTAAACTTTTCTAAACTGAAAAAATGATCTAAACTGATCATTTTCTGAAAGAAGCAGGGAGCTCTTTGATAACTTTCCAACTTGTCAAGATCTTTCTAGTAACAAGGTGTTCTGAAATAAATGCAATATTCTGGGTAAAGTTAAATAAGAGGCCCTTGACAACATCTCTACCTATGGATTCCAGACATCATATGGGATATAAGTTTGCAATGCAACAGCTAGAAAGGCATCTCTTTCAGCATTTCTATCTGCTTTCACTCTTCAACATGTGTGTTATAGAATAGATCACCTTTCCACCAAATGAGGCTTACATTTTCCCCTACATCCTTTGTAATTTCATTTTGTTTCCAATTTCTCTGATCATTTTGCACTATTTGTCTTAACTGTTATATGCCCTTCTTCCAGTTCATTGTAGAATTAACAGATTAATAATTAAAGAGGGAGTGGAAATAACATATTAAAGATGTTAAATAAGACTGAACTTAAAAATCAAACCCCAGAGAAACCTACTGGAAACCTTCCTCCACTGTTTCTCTCTGCTTCCTTCATCCCCAACACATGCACTATAACTCTGCACACTACTGTTTATGTTTCATTGCAACTTGAGAAAGACAGTCCAAGGAATGTGCCAACAATGTAGTGGTATGTGGCACCTGTTCAGAGCTTGGAATGGCAGGAACAGTGTCCCAGTTCTGTCCCCCAATGCACACACATGCCTATTTGTTTTAGATTTGAAAGGAAAAGAGGCTAAAAAAGAAAAAGAAAGAAAATCAATGGGAATTTCATGGGGAGGTGCACATACGTACAGCAAGGGGCAGAAGGGGGAAATGGGGGAAGGAGACGAGAAAAACTCGATACCTTCCCAAAGCAATTATTCTACTTACTCTAAAAATGCTTTAAACTAGTGCTGACCTTTGTTGCAGTCTGTCAGTTTCCATATTCAAGCCATTTTAAAACTAAACCCCATGTTTGCAAGTAAGTTTTAATAAGACTATATCAAACAAGAGAGTATACAATGTTACTACTGTCTAGAAATATATCTTCTGTGTCCCCCCACATTTGCTAATTTTGAAATTGTATTTTTAAGTAATCAAGTTTGTCTACCAAGAAACAAGAGAAGCTGTTACTTTAACAGAAAACATGAGACAGTAAATATCAATTAGAGAAAGACTGCTTAGTCTTAATGGATCCAGAAACAACTCAGGAAGCATTTTACATTTATGAGTTGTAATTGTATTACTTCTTAGACCAGGAAATAAGACTACCTCAAGTGAAATGCATACTGTATCAAAAGAATGAAAGTAAATTATTTCTCCTCTGACCTGGAAGAGATTTGACAGGCAATCGGCTCAAACATAGCTATAAAGCATACGGAACTGCACAAGTCTAAGGTGATGTGAGCAGTACAAGAGATCGGTTTATTTAAACCTGACATTCAAAATGTCAGTGCCCCTTTAAAATATCTTGCATACAAGTTGACTACAGTACCAACTGCTTAAATCTAGTTTGAAGCAGGTACAATTACTTTTGCAACATACGGACTTGAACTAGGGATGTAAAGACTAGTCCACAGGATAGTTGACTAGTTGCTTCCCTCCGCCTTGTTGCTTCGATCAGAGAGACACAGCAGGGGGGGGGGGCAGAAAGGGGTACTTCAAAGTGGCAGTGCCACACAGCTGATCTCGCGTGCCGTGTGGCACTGCCCCTTTGAAACGCGGCGGCGTTTCAAAGGGCAGCACCGCATGGAGCCCGGGATCAGCTGAAGTCCCCAGCTGACCCCAGGTTCCATGCGGCGCTGCCACTTTGAAACGCTGCGGCAGTGTTTCAAAGGGGCAGCGCCGCACGGAGACTGAGGTCAGCTGTGGAGTGCTGCCCCTTTAAATGCCGTGGCAGCAATTCAAAGGGGCAGCACCACCCTATTGACTAATCAAATAGTGATTAGTGAATCACACGCTACTTAACATCCTTAGCTTGAACTATTCACGAGTACAGGCTGAACCTCTGAAATCCGGGACTCTCTGGTCCGGCAAGATCTGTGGTCCGGAAGGACCATGGATGTTTCTGGATCAGAGAGCCCCGCACCCGGGAGTACGAGCCCAATCTAAGGATCAGAGAATCAGAGAATCATAGAGCTGGAAGAGACCTTAGAAGGCCATCAAGTCCAGCCCCCTGCCCAAGGCAGAACCAATCCCAATTAAATCAACCCAGCCAGAGCTTTGTCAAGCCGGGACTTAAACACCTCTAGGGATGGAGACTCCACTACTTCCCTAGGTAACCCATTCCAGTGCTTCACCACCCTCCTAGTGAAATAGTTTTTCCTAATATCCAACCTGGACCTCTCCCACCGCATCTTGAGACCATTTCTCCTTGTTCTGCCATCCGTCACTACTCTGAACAGCCTTTCTTCATCCTCTTTGGAACCTCCCTTCAGGAAGTTGAAGGCTGCTATCAAATCCCCCCTCACTCTTCTCTTCTGCAGACTAAACAAACCCAAATCCCTCAGTCTCTCCTCATAGGTCATGCGCTCCAGCCCCCTAATCATTTTGGTCACCCTCTGCTGGACCCTCTCCAATGCATCCACATCCTTTCTATAGTGGGGGGCCCAGAACTGGACACAATACTCCAGATGTGGCCTCACCAGAGCCGAATAAAAGGAATAATCACTTCTCTGGATCTGCTGGAAACGCTCCTCCTAATGCACCCTAATATGCCATTAGCCTTCTTGGCTACGAGGGCACGCTGTTGACTCATATCTAGGTTCTCATCCATTGTAATCCCCAGGTCCTTTTCTGCTGAACTGCTACTTAGCCATTCAGTCCCCAGTCTGTAACAATGCTTGGGATTCTTCCGTCCCAAGTGCAGGACTGTAAACTTGTCCTTGTTGAACCTCATCAGATTTCTTGTGGCCCAATCCTCCAATTTGTCTAAGTCATTCTGGACTCTATCCTTTCCTTACAGTGTGTCTACCTCTTCCCCTAGCTTAGTGTCATCTGCAAACTTACTGAGGGTGCAATCCATCCTCTCATCCAGGTCATTAATAAAGATGTTGAATAAAACCGGTCCCAGAACCGAACCTTGGGGCACTCCGCTAGAAACCGACCGCCATCCTGACATCAAGCCGTTGATCACTACCCGCTGGGCCCGACCTTCCAGCCAGCTTTCTATCCATCTTACCATCCATTTATCCAATCCATACTCCCTTAACTTGCTGGCAAGAATGCTGTGGGAGACTGTATCAAAAGCCTTGCTAAAGTCAAGGTATATCACATCCACTGACTTTCCCATATCCACAGAGCCAGTTACCTCATCATGGAAGCTAATTAGATTGGTCAGGCATGACTTGACCTTCATGAATCCATGCTGACTATTCCTGATCACCTTCCCCTCTTCCAAGTGCTTCAAAATGGATTCCTTGAGGATCCCCTCCATGATTTTTCCAGGGACTGAGGTAATACTGACCGGCCTATAGTTCCCTGAATCGTCCTTCTTCCCTTTCTTAAAGATGGGCACTACATTTGCCTTTTTCCAATCATCCTGGAGCTCTCCCGATCTCCATGAATTTTCAAAGATAATGGCCACAGGCTCCTCAATGACATTTGCCAACTCCCTCAGTACCCTCGGATGCATTAAATCTAGACTCATGGATTTATGTACGTTTAGCTTTTCTAAATAGTTCCTAACCTGTTCTTTCCCCACCAAGGGCTGTCCACCTTTGTCCCATATTGCATCACTTAGCGCATTAGTCTGGGAACTGACCTTGTCCGTGAAGACAGAGGCAAAGAAAGCATTAATTACTTCAGCTTTCCCCATATCATCTGTCACTAGGTTACTGCCCTCATCCAGTAGGGGCCCCACACCCTCTCTGATCACCTTCTTCTTGCTAACATGCCTGTAGAAACCTTTCTTGTTATCCTTCACATCCCTTGCGAGTTGCAATTCCAATTGTGCTTTCGCCTTCCTGATAACGCCCCTGCATTCTCGAGCTATACATTTATACCCTCCCTAGTCATCTGTCTAAGTTTCCACTTTTTGTAAGCTCCCTTTTTGGGCTTAAGTTCACCAAGGATTTCCCCGGTAAGCCAATCCGGTCTCCTACCATATTTGCTTCTCTTGCTACGCATTGGGATGGTTTCTTCCTGTGCCTTCAATAAGGCTTCTTTAAAATACTGCCAGCTCTCCTGTGCTCCTTTCCCCTTCATGTTAGCATCCCAGGGGATTCTGCCCATCAGGTCTCTGAGGGAGTCAAAATCTGCTTTTCTGAAGTCCAAGGTGTGTATTTTACTACTCTCTTTTCTTCCTTTGGTCAGGATCCTGAAATCTACCATCTCGTGATCACTGCTTCCCAGGTTGTCACCCACCTCTACTTCCCCTATTAGACCTGTTTGTGAGCAGCAGGTCAAACTGCGCACAGCCTCTGGTCGGATCCTGCAGCATTTGTACCAAGAAGTTATCCCCAACATTCTCCAAAAACTTCCTGCTTTGTCTGTGTACTGCCGTATTGGTCTGCCAACAGATGTCAGGGTGATTAAAGTCGCCCATGAGAACCAGGGCCTGCGATCTGGAAACTTTTCTCAGTTGTCCGAAGAAAGCCTCATCTACCTCATCCACCTGATTCGGCGGCCTGTAGCAGACACCAACCACAACATCCCTGATGTTGCTTACACCTCTAAACTTGACCCATAGACTCTCAACAGGCTTTTCTCCCTCTATATACTGGAGTTCTGAGCAATTGTAGTGCTCTCTTACATACAGTTCAACTCCTCCTCCTTTTCTCCCCCACCTGTTCTTCCTGAACAGTTTATACCCTTCCATGACAGCGCTCCAGTCATGCGAGTCATCTCACCAAGTCTCTGTTATCCCAATCAAATCATAGTTCGTGGACTGGGCCAGGGCCTCCAATTCTTCCTGTTTGTTACCCAGGCTTCTCACATTGGTGTACAAACACCTTAGATTACCGGTTGATCGCCCTCCCCTCTGCATTCAAATCATGGGTCCTCCTTTGTTGCTCATTCCTCTTTGCATTTCTTCCTGGTATCCGACTTCCCCACTCCCCTCAGGGTTTTGGTCACCGTCCCCCAACGAACCTAGTTTAAAGCCCTCCTCACCAGGTTTGCAAGCCTGCCCACGAAGATGCTCCTTTCTCTCTTTGTTAGGTGGATCCCATCTCTTCCTAACAATCCTTGTGCCTGGAACAGAGTCCCATGGTCGAAGAAACCAAAGCCTTCTCTCCGACACCACCTGCGCAACCAAGCATTTACTTCCTCAATTCGACGATCCCTACCCAGTCCTTTCCCCTCAACAGGGAGGATGGACGAGAACACCACTTACGCTCCGAAATCTTTGATCCTTCTTCCCAACTCTACGTAATCTGCAACCCGCTCAAGGTCGTTCTTGGCCATATCATTAGTTCCCACATGGAGAAGCAGGAAGGGGTAGCGATCCAAAGGTTTGCTCAGTTTTGTAAGCCTCTCAGTCACATCCTGAATTTGAGCTCCCAGTAAGCAGCACACCTCTCGAGAATCCAGGTCCAGACGGCAGATGGATGGCTCAGTCCCTCTTTGGAGGGAGCCCCCAACCACCACCACCCGCCTTCTTCTTTTGGCGGTGGTGGTCGTGGAACCCCCATCCCTAGAGCTATGCATCCCACGCCTTCCAGTTGAAGTGGTTCCCTTCCGATTTCTTTCTTGTGAGGTCCCTTCCAAAGCATTCTCCATCGCAGAGCCTGTGGAGAGAACCTAAAAGCGATTACTTACCTCTGTAGGAAGGGGGGATTTCCGTGATGGCTTTTTTTTCCTTCTAGAAGTTACATGCTGCCAGTTCTCTTCCTCGTCCTGTACCGCCCTCCCTGGCTCTTCCTCCTGCCTTGCTTGCAGGATTAAACGCTGCCTTCTATCGAGGAAGTCTTCATCCTCTCCGACTGAGCGTAGAGCCTCCAGTCCTCTAATTTTTTCCTCCAAAATGGCGACAAGCTTGCACTTAGTGCAGATGAATCCCTTCTTTCTTCCGGGAGGAAGACAAACATGGCACATGCTGTGCAGGTAACAACAGCAGAACTATCACCATCCATACCTGCTGCACTAAAAAAGGGTTTAAAGGAAAGACAAGAGTACCTCGCCCCCTTCTCTCTCCCTTTCCAAACTCCCACTCTAAACTCCCTGTTTGCAATCACCTGTTCCCAAGCTCCCTGGTCGCTGACTCACTCCTTTATAAAGCCCTGGACTGCCTGATAGCCCCTTCCCCTACCAAGCCTCAGCCAATCAGCCGAGGCTTCTAGATTTCAAACTTTAATTAGAAGCCAACAGTTACCAGCTGCCAGTCACAGCACACACTCCATGGGGCGGGCGGGGAAGGAAAGGAAAGAAAAAAAACCCATACTCACAAACTCAAACTCAGCACACAGCTGGACAGCCCCAAACAAACACAACACACACTACAGACATCTACTTCCCTCAAGAGTCCAGTAGCCACTTCTCCCTTACCTGGAGAACTCCCACTCTAAACTCCCTGTTTGCAATCACCTGTTCGCCAGGTGATGTTAAGGACTAGGATGTTAAGGACTAGTTGACTATCCGATAAGCAAATGATAGGCAGCAAAGGGGGAGAGAGGGTACTTCAAAGCGGCAGCGCCGCATGGAGCCTGTACCCGGGCTCCATGTGGCATGGCCACTTTGAAACGCTGTGGCGGCGTTTCAAAGGGGCAGCACTGCACAGCTGATCCCGGGCTCCATGTGGCACTTCCCTTTTGAAACACCGTGGCGGCGTTTCAAAGAGGCAGGGTTGAGGGCTGGGGACTCTTGTATATTTCAAAGATGGCAGGCTGTGTACAACTCGGGGCCAGTGGGAAGTCCCGCTGACTCCGGGCTCCACACAGGTGCTTCTGCTTTGAAATGCACAGGAGCCCTCGGGACTCCTGTGCATTTCAAAGGGTAAGCACCCTCCTTGAGCCTGGAGTCAGGCTGCATGCAGAGTTCCGCATTCCTACCTTCGAAATGTACGAGAGCCCACCCAGCGGGGACCCTTGTACATTTCAAAGGAAGAATACGGAAGTGCCTATTGACTAGTCAAGTAGTCGATGGAAATTCCATCAACTACTCAACTAGTAAATTAGCTATTTGTTAACAACCTAAGCCCGATCCTTACTTTCCTTTTCCTTTTATTTTTTTTCTCCACCAGGGCTCCAGTGGCTGGCCAAAAGCGAAGTGCTGAGGCAGGAGCTGCCTTGGCCATGAAAGCCCCTTTGCCGTATCCTCCATGGATGGTCATGGGATGGAGGGGGCAGAAGCTAAGGAAGCAGCACGGGCCAAGGGACATGCTGTCTGCCACTTCCCACTGCTCCCTTGGACCCGTTTCAATTTAACAGATTGAAAGGGGTTTGTATGCTCGAAAAGGTTGGGAACCAGTGCATTTGTAAACAAACTAGAGCAGTATCTGCTGTGCATGAAATGCTTATCCTGACAGTTCATAAAGCTACAAAAAAAAGTATTTTTTCCCCCTCTGGCTTACAACAGGAACATCTTGTATATTCAAAAAGAAAAGTATAAGTGAATGGTTTCAGCATTATGCAGCCAATATTACCATAAAGAGCTTCTTACTCCACATAAGTGATTTGGTCATCATTTTACATTTAATCATTAGTGCATTAGAGCAGCAGACTATACTCAGCATGTTCAAATGGACACAACTCATAGAGTGGATGCCAATGCCTTAAGAAATTACCATTCACCAGTCTACTGAAATATTGCTGATATTAAAGCATGTGGACAAGTGATTCAGTATGAGATGCTGCACCCACTGTCTTCATGGGCATGCATGAAGTATGGAAAAAGCAGAGGATAGGCAGTACTTAAAAGAAGCTGATATCCTCTGAGAAGTTATGACACATTCCCTGACAAAAAAAAATCCTCTGCTTTCAATACATTATTATAGAAAATAAACTATGATGGGATGATTCCATTTAAGTGCACAAGTGAAAAAAAACCCATGTTTTATGGCTGCTATATTGCTAGGGCAGTTAGAGTTAATTGGAATTGCCATGACAAAATGATTGGCTAATAATAGAGGGTCTTGTTCATGAAAACAATCAAATTTCATTTTTATTACTGATGTAAAAAAATCTCAGTCATGATTACATTCCTATGAATGTGTAATAGGATACCAGTGCTTGCAAACGGAGACGTAGGAAATAACATTTTAAAGCAATCATAATTTGTGAATGGTATTCTTTTTGATATAGCATTTTTTCACCCTGAAAAGCACATTTTTACATGTATTGCACAACTGCTTGCTTTTGGCATAAGAATGAGAAACTCTGTACTTCTCTTCAGATTGCTCAGCATACAGTATCTGTTGGAGCATATTTGATTATTTTTATTTTGTTTTTTAAAATCACCTCTTTTAAAATACTAGATTACTAAAGTAATACCCTGGAGTCTTGTTTACTGGGTAAAATCTTGAAAAAACTAAAAGATATGTAGTGGACACTGGATGAATTAATCTCAAAACACAGTCATTTTGTTTATATTAGAAGATTTTGTTTTCTATATACTTTCAGTATATAAAACGTATGGTATGTAACGCAGACTAGCTGTGAAAACCCAAAATTTTTTAATGGGTGAAATACCTTTTAAGTCCAGATAACAGGTTAGACATGATGCACCTTCCAACAAAGCAGAGATCAAGTTATAAGTTTGTTTTGTAGAATAAAGTTCAATGGACTATGCACAACAACAACTATTTGTACTGTACTTGGGGTCACAAATGAGTAGTCAAGTACCAAATATATAGAGAGAGGAAGAATAAAACAAGCACAGTTGTTTGCATTCTGCAGAGATAGGCTAGCATGATGGTAGACAGCAAAAAGTACCTGCAGTACTCAACTACCATCAGAGTACAAGCAGCGCTTGATCAGTATCTGATAGGTGAAAGATGGGGGATTGTGGGACTGCTCTATTCTGGAAGGATAGATTTGAGGTGGGCCTACAAGTAGGCATGCAGCTCTGACAGTGAGAATCCATTCTGGCTGTTATAACGGGGGAGGGGGTTATCAAGATAGCACTAGAAGTACAGGCTGAACTTCCCAAAACTGGGACTCTCTGGTTCGGCAACATCCATAGTCCAGAAGGGCCAGAAATGTTGCTGGACCAAAGAGCCCTAGAGAGGCAGGAGCAACACTGGGGCTGGGGAGCTCTGGCTAGGCCAGGTGGCATCTGGGGAGCCCCCTTCCTGGCTGGGCAATCCCCGGCATTAGCGGGGGATTGGGAGGGGCCACCAGGGAGCTCCCGCCTGCTGGGGAACCCCTCGCAGCAGGGCCAGGTGACCGAGGAGTCCCAGAATCCCTGGCTGCAGTGGAGCTGCCTGAAACCAGGCAGCCCTAGCCAGGAATCCCAGCAAACACCGGTGATAACGGGGCCAGAGTGACTTGGGCGGGGCAGCCAGGCACTCTGGTTGGGGAACCCCTAGCAGCAGCAGGGCTGGTGGCACCAGGTGGCTCCAGCTGGGAGCCCTGGGGAACACAGGGCGGCAATGGCCAAGCAGTCCCCACCGGGAACCCCGGGAGAAGCTGGGGCAGCGGCCAAGCAGCGGGGTGGGGAGCCATGCCGAGCCAGTGTTAGGGAGGCCAATGGCAGGGCAGGGAGCTCCAAGGAGAGGAGCCCAGCAGCAGAGCAGCTAATAAGAGAGCACTGACCTCCCCTGGTTCGGCAAACTCCCTGGTCCAGGACAGCACAGGTCCGGAGGGCTTATATTGCAGCAAGAGAGATTTAGATTGGACATTAGGAAAAACTTCCTAACTGTCAGGGTGCTTAAACACTGGAATAAATTGCCTAGGGAGGCTGTGGAACCTCCATCACTGGAGATGTTTAAAAGCAGGTTGGATAGACATCTGTCAGGGATGATCTAGACAGTGCTTGGTCCTGCCATGAGGGCAGGGGACTGGACTCGATGATCTCTCAAGGTCCCTTCCAGTTCTAGTATTCTATGATTCTATGACCAAGGCGGTCCAACCTGTACATGCATATTGTATAAAAGTATAAGGATCACTGTAGGACAGTGTTTCTGAAAGTGTGCCGTGAAATCTCTTTGAGAAACACATTAACTGGCCACCCCAGTTTGTTTATATACTGGCGCCGCGGCCACGGAGCCTTGCGGCTCCATTGGCTCCGTTTCGTCCTTTACAGCCAAGGGGAGCTGCAGGAAGCAGTGGCCCGGCCCACGCCACTTCCCACGACTCCCCTTGGCTGCAAAGGATGAAACGGAGCCAATGGGAGCCACAAGGCTCTGTGGCCACAGTGCCAGTAAATAAACAAACCGGGACGGCCAGTTAATGTGTTTTGCAAAGTGATTTCACGGCACACTTTCAGAAACACTGCTCTAGGATGCTTTGGCATACTGAGAGAGAGAAGAGTTAAGTTTTGGGATTCCTATCTTATTTGCAGGTTTTCAAACATTTGTATGTTTCCTCCCTTGCCTTTAACCCTATTTATATATTTTTTTAAAAACCTACAACAATCTAACCATATTTTATGCAGAAATAATTGGAATGTCTTATACATGATCTTCATGAAGTTTTGTGTTTGGGAATATTCTATTTTTAAATAAAGTACTTTAAAATATAGTGACAACTTACTGAAAGACATTTTGCCATAATTACAGATATAGGAGCTGTATTATACGTTTCTCAAACTGTGGGTTGCGACCCCCAACTTACGGGGGGGGGTCGCAGCTGGATCCGTTTGTTGTGGGGTTTTTTTTGCAGTTGTCTCTCCCCGGCATCTCTGGACAGTCCAGGGTCAGTCCGGTCAATTTTCCCCTGCCGCGTCTGGCGGGGGAGTGAGGAGCGCCGCAGAATCTAGTGAAGGGGGGGAAGGCAGGAGGGAGCAGTTGCCAGGCGCCACGCTAGGGGGTTGCTGGGCTGGGTGGGAGCGGAGCCCACACTGCTCTGGCCCACCTGACCAGCAGAGACCAGCAGCTGGCCACATGATGCTCCAGACGCTGAGGATGCCTGCCTGGGGGTGGGAGGAGTGCACTGGGATGGGGGGGCTCTAGGAGGGCCTGGGTCTGACGCAGGGGAGTGCACTGGGATGGGGGCTCTAGGAGGGCCTGGGTCTGACAGGGGAGTGCACTGGGATGGGGCGCTGGAGGGGCCTACCTCAGGGGGTGGGGAACACTGGGGGGCCTGGCTCAGGGGGAGGGGTGGGTGCAGTCCCAAACTGGACAAAGTGGTGCAATTTTTGCTTACAACTTTGGCTCCCACCCCTTTTTTAAATTTTTTTATTTTGCTTAACAACTTTGGTGGGGGGGGGTCACACAAATTCAATTAGCATTTTAGAGGGTCACGGTATCACAAAATTTGAGAACCCCGCCATAGTAGCTGTATTATATTATAGTAACAATAACATACAGCCAATATTTTATTCACAAACACAAAAAGAATGCAAGTACTTGAATGAGAACACTATAGACAAATTGCCACATTTGAATGTGTGCTGATCAAGACCCAACTGCCTTGATCCTGAGGCAACTTGGCCAATGGATTTTAAACACCACTGGCACTGATGTATATTATTTGAGTCGAAGAACTCCACAGATCTTTGGAGTTTTCAAATGTGCTTAAGCTTTTAAATGACACTTTTTCCCCCAACAAACAAAATAAAATAAACCCTTTCTTCTAGAAAGCTCAGAAGGCCAACACCCCTTGTATTTTATGAATTGAGGGATCACTAATGAATGAATGAATGAAAAAAATGTATGATAAGCTCTTTCAACGCATTCATACAGCAGAACTGCACTGAAGCATGTCACTAATAGATTATAAAATTGTTTGCTAAGCTTCAAAACTGAGGGAGCCAAAAAAACCAAACAAAAAAGTTTGAAGCACTGCCTTCAGAGGCAGCTTTTATTTTGGGGTTGCTAGGCCCCAGAAGTAGAGCTCTGTTCTAAGAGATGTTAAAAGTAATGCATGGCCATGACCTCCTGCCTTTCCCTGCTCCCACCCAATAGTGCTTAAGCATCTTCTGATGGTACTGCCTACCCTGCATCCCCTTCTTTCTCAGCCAGATAGGTCTCTTTTCTGTAAGCCTCCTAAAATGGAAGGCAGACAAGCAGTTCCTAAAAGGAGAAGAGTAGAATGGAGGGCTCCTTAGACCCTGTTATGCTTTTGTGAGCTAGATTAAGGAGCTGGACAGTGAAGTTTGACAAATTCAGATTAGAAATATGGTACAGATTTTTAACAGTAAGTATAATAAACCATTAAAACAACTTCCTTAGGTATGTGGAGGGTTCTCCACCAGTTGAAGTCTTTAATCAAAGCTGATGTGTTTCTAAAAAAATGCACTCTAACTTAGCTAGAAGTTATAGGATTGAAAAAGAAGAAATTTGGTGAAATGTTATGACCTTGTGTGTCATGCTGGAGATCAGACTAAATCATTATAAGTCTTTTCTGCCCTTAAAAATCTATGAAACTACTGAATTTATTTGGTGCTGCGTATTATGCAGCATCTTAGCTAAGAGGAGAATTATTCAGCCACCTGCACAGCCATAACACCGTATTTTCCACAAATCCCTATCTGAAACTGAAGAACAACTTGCCTAACTTCCAATTTGCCCAAGACATTCTCATTGGGAGGAAAACTAAATATGCAAGATGTAAAGTCTTCCATCACAAAAAAAGTTGTTTCCCCACCCAAAGTTTATAAGGGGAGGTGCCAAACATTGGCTTAGTACTGAAAACTATCTTAATTGTAGTCATTGGTTCACACCTTAACACAGCCCCAGAAAAATGGCCAAATCAGATGCTTCTTGCAAGGCTCATCTTTCTTCCTTATAGTTGGGGAAAAAAATTGTAACTGAAGAGATGAGGAATCATGGAGAGGAAAAGGGGAATTTATACTAAGTTATCTATAATTGCTGCAGTTAACCTCAAGGGCAACTGCAACATAATGATGGGCACCATTTTGGTATTTCTAGAAATTAAAATAAAACTATTTTCTAGGATCCAGAAAATGGAACATGAACTTGATATTTTGGTAACAAGTGTCAAGTTGTATGCACCTTCAGAAAATGAAGAGGACATTTAAAAAAAAAAGAAGAAGAAGGTTGACTTCTAAAGAGATGGCCAACTCCCAAACTACGATGAACCCATTATAGCTCTGGTCCCCTTATAAGATGCAAATGAACCTCTACTTCTGATAAGAGGAAAATGGCCTTGCATATTCAAAAAGAAACATAAACATCCTTTTGCGGGTGACAGGGAAACAAAACCACACTAGGCGATTCAAATCCTACAAAGTATGTGTTGATCACTGTAAGAGGCCAGTGTAGGGAACACATGTTGTTGACATCAGGCTATTACAAACTCTGAGGTTTGCCTCGCAACATTTCCAAAGCAGAGCACACAGAGCGGGACGCCGCGCCATACCACGTGGTATCGTTACTGCAATAAATCATCCAGCTTTTTAAACAAACCTACCTCCGACCGCCTCCTCAATAACACGGTCACCGCGCAGGTAGCAGGTACTGACCCTGCCGACGGGCCGCGCCCGAACTGCACAAGAGGCCGGACTCGCACCCTGAGGCCGGAGTCAGGGAACGGGGAGCTGTGCAGGGGCCCCTGGCTTTTGCCTCCTGCCCCCCCAGCTAGTCCCATCTCCCCCCCCACCCTGCCTGCCTCGTGCCAGCTCCACAGCCCGCCCCCGGCCACCCCGCACCGCCCTTCCCCAGCTCTCGCCCCCTTCCCGCGCCCCGCTCTGCCGCCCGCCCCGCTACCTGCTATTTGAGACACAAACGCCTCCGCCACCAGAGACATGATCCCTGCGGCCGAGCCAGCCGGCACCAGGGGCAGCCGCGGCCCCGCTTGGGCTCGGAACGGGCCCCGCAAGGTTAAGGGCACGCGCAGGAACTGGGAGCCGGCCTGGCAGCGCCGGGGCAAGTGCATCCGGGGCCCGCTCCGCCTCCCGGGCCCGCCCCTCCCGCAGTGCCGTGGCGGAGGCCGCCTGGCCCGGCCCGCGGGCCCCGCCGCTCGGAGCCCCCTTCCCGGAGTGCAGCGACACGGCGCCAGGAGCAAGACCGTGGCGGCAGCCAGCGCCTGGCCTACACTGGGGATCATCCCCCGTATAGTCCGTGCTGGGCAAAGGCTCCCATCCCGCGGACTGGGGATCACCCCACCAGCAGCCCCTGCTGCACAGGCTCCTATGGGCTAGGGATCAACTCTCCCCCAACCTCCCCCCACACACACAGCCCCTGCTGCACAGGCTCCTATGGGCTAGGGATCAACTCTCCCCCAACCTCCCCCACACACACAGCCTCTGCTGCACAGAGGCTCCCCTGGACTGGGGATCAACTCCCCTCCCCCCACGCACACATACACACAGCCCCTGCTGCACAGACTCCTATGGGCTAGGGATCAACTCCCCCACACACACACACGCACAGCCCCTGTGCACAGGCTCCTATGGACTAGGGAATCACTTCCCCCACACACACACACAGCCCCTGCTGCACAGACTCCTATGGACTAGGGAATCACTCCTCCCACACACACACACACACACAGCCCATGCTGCACAGGCTCTTATGGACTAGGGAATCCCCACACACACACACACACACGCACAGCCCCTGCTACACAGGCTCCTATGGACTGGGGATCAACTCCCCTCCCCACACACACACACACACACAGCCCTGCTACACAGACTCCTATGGACAGGGGATCAACTCCCACACACACAGCCCCTGCTGCACAGGCTCCTATGGACTGGGGATCAACTCCCCACACGCACACACACAGCCCCTGCTGCACGGACTTCTATGGACTGGGGATCAACTCCCACACACACAACCCCTCCTGCACAGACTCCTATGGATGGGGGATCAACTCCCCCCCCACACACACACAGCCCCTGCTGCACAGAGGCTCCCATGGATGGGGGATCAGCTCTCCCCTTCCATCCCCCACCACACACACACAACCCCTCCTGCACAGGCTCCTATGGCCGGGGGATCAACTCCCCCCCCATACACACACGTAGCCCCTGCTGCACAGAGGCTCCCCTGGACTGGGGATCAACTCCCCTCCCCACACGCACACATACAGCCCCTGCTGCACACAGGCTCCTGGGAACTGGGGATCACCCCTCCCACACACACAAACCACGTAGCCTACTGCTAGGCAAATGCTCCCACAGATTGGACAGCAACCTCCCCCCGCCACCACCACACTCACACACATACACTACAGCCCTATGCTGCACAGAGGCTCCCATGGGCAGAGGATCAACCCCCTACACCAGGGATGGGGAACCAAAGGTCTGGGGGCTAGATGCAGCCCCTGGATTGCCTGGCGCCCAGGACTCCCCCTGTCCCCTCCAGCATTGGGGAACCTGCGCTGGTGCTCCAGCCCCCTCTCCCCAGCCACCTACCTGAGGGGCTGGAGTACACAAAATCTACTAGTCTGGGGCCCACCAGGCTCTGGTGTGTGAGGAGAATGTGGGGAGTATCTTTCTCACTCTCATTTGGGGGCCACATCCTGAAAAAGGTTTCCTGCCCCTGCCCTACACACTGTACAGGCCCATGCTGGGCAGAGGCTCCCAAAGGCCTGAGGATCAAACCTCTCACACACTGCACCCCTTAGTCCTGTAGTTCTTGGATGTATCTGGATCAAACACAACATACCACATTAAACTGCAATGGCTCCATATATGGGGATCAGTCTCCCAACTGCAATTGTAAGCCTTATTTAGTATGCAGTGTTATCATAGCCATGTTGGTCCCCAGATAGTAGAGAGACAAAGTGGGTGAGGTAATATCTGTGGTGAGACAAGCTTTTGCACTTCCACAGCTCTTCTTTCAGGCCCGGGGAAATGTAACCCTTCTGTCTAACGGAGTTGGTGGCATGGCAACAAAAAGCCCGATTCCAAATCTAAAGGATCCTCTTAACCAGGGGTGGGGAACAGAGGCTCCCACCTCCCACCCCTATTTTGGATTGAGGGCTGCTGACCCACAGAAAAATCAGTTGGTGGCCGCACACAAGTGAGAAGCAAAAAACCCCAAAAAAACAAATCCTCACTGACGTGGCCCCCAATTGAGAAGAAAGACGCTCCCCATATTCCCCTCCTACACCAGAGCCTAAGGGGGCCCAGGCTAGTAGATTTTGTGTGCTCCAGCCTTGTGGGGGGGATGGCAGGAGAGGCTGGAGTTCCAGCACAGGCTCCTCAATGCCGAGGGGCTGGATCCGGCCCCTGGGCCTTAGGTTCCCCAACCCTTAATCATACAAAAATGAATTGTCATCAACTCCCACCCAGTAAATTAAACATCACCCCTCGGCAATACCTCTAAGAGGCAATATTTTCCCACTCAAAAGCACTGAGTAGGTTGCACACTTTGGGTACTTCTAGACAGCGGCACTATTTCGGGATACTTCCGGTATCCCAAAACAGCGTTTTCCACGTCTTGACAGCGCACCCGTTATTTCGAAATAGCTTTTGAAATAATGGGCACGCTATTCCAACATCCCTGAAAACCTCGTTCCACAAGGATTAAGAGGCGTTTTGGAATAACACTCTATTTCAAAAAATTTCAAAATAAGCTATTTTGAAATACATTCAAAATAAGCTACACAATTTGCATAGCTAAAATTGCATAGCTTATTTCAAGCTAAGGGTGCAGTGTAGACGCACCCTAAAAGAAGATTTTTATTAAATGGAAAAGGGAACCCGGCATTAATTAGGGGAAACACCGCCACCACAATTGGAAAGCATGTAGCCATGGGCAAACACACACTCCACAGTACATTGGGCACCATACTTTGCCTCAGTTTCTCACCTTGCAGTGTGAAACAATGTCCCCTCAACATGCCACACCCCACTCACAGATGATTGTCCTTAAGTCAGCAAAGACCCAGACCTGAAGAAGAGCACTGTGTAAGTTTCAATGATTGTCTCTCACCAACAGAAGTTTATCTGATAAAACGGGTGGGGAACCTTTTTTGGTTCAGATGCCATTGACCCAAGAAAAATCAGTTGGGGGTCGCACACAAGTGAGAAGCAAAATAAAATAAAACCCCTCACTGACGTGGTGCCCTGACTGAGAAGAAGAAAGACACTCCCCGTATTCCCCTTGCACACCAGAGCCTAGAGGGACCCAGCCTTGTAAATTTTGTGTGCTCCATCTCTGTGGTGGGGCAGCAGAGGGGAACGGAGCACCAGCATGGGCTCCCAGTGCAGAGGGAATCCTGAGCCTCAGGAACTGGATCTAGGCAACCCAAGGGTCGCATCCGCCCCCAGGCCTGAGGTTCCCCACCCCTGCGATAAAAAGTGCTACCTCACCTACCTTGTCTCTCTAATCAGCCTTATGTTGGATAGACATCTCATTGTGTATTCAACATCCTTAGTTGCTCCTACCCTCCCTCTCCATTAGACCTTCACCTGTCCAGCCAGCAAGGTGCTGAGGCAGCTGACCACCTCTGATTCCTTCTTGCTTTGTGGTGGTGGGTTCCTCCATGGTGGCACCAAAGCAAACATGGAGAACAGAAATCTGGAAGAGGGGGTATAAAATACCTGCCCAACTGATTTCAGTTCTGGCACTACAGTGGTCCCCAATGGCTGGGAGGAATCACTGCAGAGGAAGTCTTGTTTTGTCTCTGCGGTAGGATGGGTGAGTCACCAGCAAAGGGCTGCTCGGTTGTAAAAGTGGGAGGCTGCAGATATGACCTTGCGAATAGTGCATGAACCTTGGTAACCCTCCTCAGTACAGTTAGGAGAAGAAAGGAGTCACAGGAAGAATTGTCTTCCCTTCTCCACTTGCTGCATCATGATGGTCCTCTGGTCCAGTGGAGGGTATCCAAAAGGAGTGAAGAATATGCCTTATGCTCTCACCTGCATGTGGCCAAATAAATCATTCCAATTTAAAACAAAAAACCAAAAACAAACAGTAAAGGAATTCACAGAAAATAACAGACTGTCTCAAATATATACTAGATTGTAGTTGTCAAAAAAGCACACACTGGAAATCCAGGAACTTCACAGTTAGAACTTATTTTCAACAAACATTTGAAAATATAGAAATGCAAAGTTAAGGGCATCAAATTACTTCAACTCTGCCCGTGAACTGAGCCTCAGGGAAATATGAGGGTCTAAGACCTTTTCCATTCATAACACTTCCATATCAAAGATCACAAATGAAAATGCTTTACTCCAGTAGTACAATGGTTGTGCACATTTCAGCCTGTATATACAGCCATGCACTATCCACTGAAAAACTCACACTTTTAAAAATCTGAATGATACATACAGCATATTGAAGGTCATCATTCTGCAGCAAAATTTTGTGTTTCACCAGTGATACAAATATCATGTTGGATAGACATGTATAAGTTAATACAGAGCTAGTGAAAACAAGCCTATTCGTCTTGCCTCATCAAAGGATAATACTTATAGAATTAAGAGAGGTAGCTGTGTTAGTCTCTTTGAGAAAAAACAACTAGAAGTCCAGTGGTACTTTAAAGACTAACATATTTATTAGGGTATTAGAGCATGAGCTTTCATGAGCTACAACTTAGTTCCTCAGATGCTGAAGAAAGAAAGAAAAAGAAAGAAAGAAAGAAAGAAAACAGAGATGGGACTGTGAGATCAGTGCTAATTATTTCAGAATGGATGTGCCTTATCTCCAACAGTGGTGAGAAGGTCAGAGTACCTGAATGAGAAATTACCTATTGTCATCCAAGAACCACATCTTTATTTAGACCTTGGGTCAGGGTGTCAAATTTGCATATGAATTCCAGCTCAGCAGTTTCTCTCCACAGTCTGTTTTTGAAGTTTTTCTGCCTGAGAACGGCAACTTTTGTTCTTGTATATTTGATTAATTTGAAATAAAAGATATTGATATATTCACCGCCTCCTTACAATTTTGAAAAAAAATCTAAATTGAAATATTGATTGGAAGAAAGTATCTTTTAAAATATCTTCTGTATCAGAAAAATAGCTGTCATTCTTTGAGCAATATCATTCTCTCCTTAGCAAACCTGTATTCAGGAAAAACTCCTATGGATTTCCATTAAATGGAAATATTGCCTGAGAAAGGACTGCAGCTTTATCCTTGAGATAATAACTCTCTCATTGTAGACATAAAATCACAAAGGGAGCCAAGTCAAAATCAGACTCAGTCAAGTAGTATCAAAAACATTGGCCAATAATATAATGGATGAGAATATTTATTATAATTCTGTTTATTATGATTGATTGTTGGTTGGAATGTTAACCGCACCACGATCCAGTAAGTGGAAGTAAAGTGTATCTTTAGGGGGTGATGACTTTCACTACATAACTTATGATTGATGCAAAATCCTTCAATAGAGTAAATATGGTTGATTTCTGAAATATTACAGGCACTTCAACTCTGCTTCTGGTATAAAAATGAAATACGTATGTGGGTTCCCTGGATCTGGGATATGCAGTGCAAGTCGTCTTTCCTGATATAGCATATGTATGAAACTTAGATTATAGTTCTGATTTGAGTATAAGATAAGAAAAAAAGCATTTCAGGAGCTGAAATGCACTGTACCACTTGAGCAGCACAAAGGGACTTTAATAATGCCCAAAGAATTCCCCTGTGCCAGCCAACTCGGGCTTGCAGGACTGTTTCATTGCTGTGTAGACTTCTGCACTTGGGCTGGATCCTCTCATCCCAATGGGTCCTAGAATCTCAGCTCCAGCCCAAGCCCAGAAGTCTACACAGCCATGAAACAGCCCAACACCCAAGCAACCATGAATCCAAGTCATCTGGCCGAATCCAGCCATGGGTTTTTCTTTGCTGTGTAGACAAAACCCTAAGGGAGGGGTGGGGATCCATAGGCCCAGGGGCTGGATGTGGCCTGCAGTTTGCCTGGTCTAGCCCCCAAGGCTTATGCCCCCACCCCTGCACTGAGGATCCTGTGCGATGCTGCAGCCCTCCTGCTGCCCCACCATGGGGCTGGAGCACACAAAATCTACTAGGCTGGGCCCCCCTAGGCTCTGGTGTGAAAGGGGAATGTGAGGAGTGTCCTTCTGCTTCTCAGTCAGGTGCCACATCAGTGAGGGGAGAAGTGCAACCTTGTTAGAAAAAGTTGGAAAGACCTAGAGTGAAAATTTAGGGTCAGCTTCTTCCTCTCATGGGTGTGCAGCTTCTGGAAACTTCCCTGGGAGCCACGCAAACATTCCCAAGGGGAGGATCTGATACTGGGTAAGAACTGTAGAACATGGGCCCAAGCTTGAATTTGGGCTGATTTGATCTCTTTGCACCTTCTCTCCATGTACACACAGGCCCATGATGTACCCAGCGCTGGACACACGTTCAATGATCTTTTCCAGTGTGAATCATAATCCTGTTGCTGAAACTTCAGGAATGCCAAACCAGCAGCTCAGTAGAGACAATCCTCATTTTCACAGTCTTTATAGTCATAATTCAGACTGCTGAAGTGAGGACAACAGGTGGAAAGTTCCATTCTGGTATTTGTACTGCATATCTCACCATGCTACAAAATCTTGAAGCAGCCTGACAATTTGGATGTGGGGCAGTTGGTCACATTTTTACTGTTAGAAGGAGTTAAACAAGTCTGCTTATTCCCGAAAGATGCTATCTGAAAATGTAAGGTGCTATTACTGGGTGTGGTTGCTGGACAAGGCTGGTTAACATTAAAGAGGATGTATTAGCACCTTGTGATGTGGTCTAAAAATTTTTCAAAAGCTGGAATAAGAGCAAAACTGTCCCTCTGGCTGTCAAAATATTCATTATTGCCTCCCCTGAATGCAGGGAATTGTAGGGTATCATGGATGGCCCTGCTGTGATGGATTTATTTTCTGCACTAAAAGAGATGTGCTGTGGTTAACTGAGGTCTGACTACCAGTGAGAGACAGTAGCTGTGGGAAGTGGGTCTGGGTTGATTTGATCTCATGGTCATTTCCACCCGCAACTGAAGCAATCCTTATTTCATAGACCCCTTAAGTTTAAGTTTAGTTTGAGGATAGCCTTTTATTTGTGCTTGTAAGGAATGGCCTACTCTTTTAAGGGACACTTACTTTTCTGTTTTAGAGCTAAACTCAGAACAAAGTTGCATAAGCTCTACCTAGACTTGTTGAATCTCTCCCCCCTCCCTGTCTAGTTTGTCACACTCCTATTAAGATCTGTGTAGATGTACCCCTAATGTGGTTAGGGGGGGGAAAGGAAATACCAAGTTATGAAACAAATAATTTGCAAAATGTGTCATAGGTGAGATGTATTCATTAGTAAAGCTAGGCCTGACCTGGAAAAGAGATGAGAATGAAAAAATATTACAACAGGAATAAAAGACAGCATTAAATTACATGTATGCTGATTACAGGACAGAATAAAGCAGGTAAGAGTCTTGTCAGATGCTGTGGAGAAGGAGGCTATGTTAGGGCCGCTCATTCCCAGTGGTGCAATGTGATCCATTTGGGGTGAGGCAGGTTGCCTTCGCCTCCACCAGCATCCAATCCAGGGTTTAATAAGTTCTCCCTGCAGCTTGCACGGGTTTTGTGTGTGCAGTGGGGCAGGGCTGTTGGTGCCCAAAGCAGTTCCTTACCTGTTTCTTCACCACGGTAGGGGTTGTATACCCCATTACAGGTATTATTTTGAGTATTGTATGTACCTCCATTCACCTGTTTTATATTATACTAGCTGCATATAAAATCAAAGGAGACAGTTGAGGGAGGAGCAAGCAGGAAATGAACTAAAACAAAGAGAAGATATGTCCAGGGGGAATATGAAAGGCCCTTAAAGGAACAAATGCCTGAGCTAGCCTTTACGAAATCCAGACCTTCCTAGCAAGTCCAGCCACTCTTTCCAAGCCAAGAATCTACAATCAAAATAACACTAAGCTGTAAAAAAAACTCCAACATAGACGAAAAGGAAGGGGAGCAGACAGCATCTTCTTGAGAGATATTGAGATAGACAGAGCAAGCAGCAAGGCTGTAGAGTTAAGGCAAGAACTTGGTGGGATGTGCCTGAGACAGCTGGGTTCACTTAAGCTTTGAGAGAGAATGATAAGGTGCAGACAAGCCCAGGCATGCAGGCTCACTGTGGGTTTAAAACTTTTGTGTGGGTTGCTGTGTACCTTTGGAATACATTGGCTTGAAAGAAATTGTTTGGAATCCCTTTAATCAAACACCGTTGCATCATCATGGTTGGAAACAGGGAGGGCTGCTACCCTGCGATCTCATCTAAATTGTCGAGCCCCAGGTTTCCACCCTGACAGATGTGAAGGCAGCTCAAAGTTAGCTGTCCAGGCAAAGGTTAGTGCCATGGTCAGAACTTGTCAGGCTTCCAAGTGAAGCTCATGACACAAGTCAGAGCCAAAGCCAATGCCAGGAGCAGAGCCAGTCATGACCACTCACTAAGAATCCACATTGTTACCTAAACGTTTCCTGACACTCTGCATGGGTTTATATGGCATCAAGGGGCCAATAGGAGTCACTAATGGTGGCTGCCAATCAGGTCTTGTAGGTGGGACTTTCCATAGTGTATAATCACATATGGGTTATAGGTTATAGCTGATACTAATAGTGGCATAGAGCTGCCTGCTGCTTAGCAGCTCTAGTGACCTAGGTTTGAGTTAGGGTTGTAAAATTGTAATTATTTGGCTAATTGAATATTCAATGCAATTTGTGGGGAGCATGGGGCCAGTGGGGGCCCCATGCTGGCCCCGTGATCCCCGCGGAGGCGCGGTCACTCTGAGTCACCAGCTGAGCCCAGGCTCCATGCATTGTTGCCACTTTGAAACATCATGGGAAGCCCGGCGTCAGGCTCCACACACTGTTTCAAAGTGGCAGCACTGCATGGAGCCCACGCCTGTCACCTGCCTGTCACCTGCTCTTCTTCCCCCCTTTGCTGCCTCTTTCTGAAAGAGGCAGCAAGGGGGAGAGGGACGGAAGCAACTAGGGTATGTCTACACTGCCATTCTAGTTCGAACTAGGGTGGCTAATGTAGTCATTCGAACTTGCAAATGAAGCCCGGGATTAAAATATCCCGGCTTTATTTGCATAGCCTGGCGCCGCCATTTTTAAATGTTCAGACTACTGCCCACGGCCACACACGCACGGACTACGTTGTTCAAATTAAAGCTCTAACTACCGCTACTCCTCGCTGCAGGAGGAGTAACGGTAGTTCGAATTAGAGCTTTAATTCGAACTACCTAGTCCGTACGCGTAGCCACGGGCAGGTAGTTCGAACCACGGGCATTTAAAAATGGCGCGCTGGGAACATGCAAATAAAGCCCGGGATATTTAAATCCCGGGCTTCATTTGCAAGTTCGAATGCCTACATTAGCCACCCTAGTTCGAACTAGGGTGGCAGTGTAGACATACCCCCAGTCGTTCACATCCCTAGTTTGAGTCCTGCTGCTCTTTACACAACAGTAGCTTTTGTTAAATGTGGACACTATTCCACTAGAGTTCATACTGGCACCAGCTTCTCACCTAGGTCTATGAATGCCCGTCAAATGAAAATGGCTATTAATCACTACCAGTGCTGCTGGATTTGAGCCAATGACCCGGAAGTTAAAAGCTCCATATCTCAGTAACAATCAGTTCCATGTTCCAGTTAACTTCTCATCACAAATTCTAAGTGATAAACTTGTGGGCCTTTCTTTTGAACTGTACATTTTTGGGAAGAAATTATTTAGTTATTAATGCCTTATTACATTAATTCTAGTTATTCTCTTATTATTAGGAGTAAATATTTATACTATGGTAGCTTCCAGAGGCTGTTTAGATCAGGGACCTCTTGTGCTAAGCGCTTACAAACACAGGAAATCCCACTCCTAGGGAACTTGTATATGCCGACAAAGGGCAGGAAATGAAGATACAACATACAAGCAAACCATATAGTGAAGAACTGATACTGCTTTGTTGGCTACATGCCTAATATTCCTTTTTAATCAGGATGGTTGAAAAGGTGTTCATAAAAAGGTGGTTGAGAACAGCTCTAGTCACATCTTCACCTCAGAGATGTCCTGGATTCCTGTTAGTCTCATTTTTAGCTGTGAGTATAGCTTGGAGATAGTATAGCCAGGGAGATAGTGATCTCCCTGTAACAATGGACACCAATCATTATGGGGATTGTTAGATCTATCAAAAAAATATAAGCATGCATTTATCACCATGCAGACACATCTGCAGGTTGGACCTCTCTGGTCCAGCATCATCAGGACCTGACCAGTCCTGAAGAAGATAATTTGTCAGACCAGGGGAGGTTTCCAGCAGGCAACCCTGCCTCGCCCTCCACCCCAACCTGGCTGGGCTGTTTGCCCAGCTACTGCTGGCTCCCTGGACAGCACAGGCTCCGGCTCCTGCTGTGGGGCTCTGGTCCTGTGCAGCCATGAGCAGCCTCCAAGCTAGGGCTCCAGCCCTGGCCCTGCGCAGCCTCAGACCTGGCCCAGCACAACCGGGGAAAGCCGCTGGGCTCGAGCCTCACGCAGTCTGGGGAAACTGTGCGGCTCCGTCCCTGTCCACACACAGCCTGGGGAAGCCGTGGGCTCCAGCCCTGTGCTCCTAGGGGCTACTGGAAGGCTCCAGCCCTGGTCCCACGCTGCTCCCAGCTGGGCTGCCGACTCTGATTTCCCACCCGGCTGGCCCACCTGCCATTAGGATCCCAGGCTATCTGCTCCAGGAACATCCATGGTTCTGCCAGACCACAGATGCTGCCAGACCAGAGAGTCCCGGATTTTGGAGGTACAGCCTGTAGTTTGGACTCCTGCCTGGTCCTCCCTTTGGCAATCTGTGGTCAGTAATATTGACCAACAGCCTTCTTTAAAAATATGTTTTTATGTAACTGTTGGAACAAAACATTAGGGATATATTGATTTTAAAACAAGCAGCCATCTAAAGAGAAGCATAAGATTAACTAACTACAAGCTAAGTTAGATAGGCTTTCCTCTTCAAATACAGCAACAGCAGCAAACCAACTCATATTCTTTTAAAAAGCAAAGCTTCTCTTGTGACCTAACCTAGTCACCACTGCCACCATGCCCTGCTCTTCTTTGAGCTGTCCTGTGTCCCTTTTTGTGAGGGTGTCTGGGCTTCCTTACATGGGAAAATTGACCAGCATCGCCATAGCAGAATAAACTATTCCTCAGTTGGTCACTCTGTTCCGGAATAAAAGTGACTCTTCTTTGAAAGTAAATTGATTGTTCTGGAATAAAATGTTTCCAGAATAATGTGTCCACATGGGTAGGTATTCCAGCATAGCTATAGTAGAATAGCTTATTTCTCTATAGCTATGCCAAACAATTTCCCCGTGGAGACAAGCCCTTATTCTCTCCAGTATAAAATCCCTCCTCAACTCTTATCACAATTAAATCCATTACCATGTTGCTCAACAGTTTTCTTTTTTTTTTAGGACACAGCTATGAACCCCTCCTAGTGCCTCAGGGAGGTTTCCCACTGTTGGTCAGAGCATCCTATTGAGCCGATGCCGGAAGATGCCCCTGTGGTTGCTGCTGCATTGTTCGATGGTTGGACACATTCAGTCAGAGTTTGTCTTCACAGGAAAAAAGAATGTTTTACTGTTAAAAGCAAACTGTAAAATAAGCTCACATAAGCTATCCTGCCATAAAATCCCAATGAAGACAAGTTGTTTTTAACGGTGAATACATAGGAATGGTCAAGACTATATTCCCTGTTGGTAGTTGACCTTACCTAGTTTACTTCATGGTAAAATTACAGACCCTTGTCTGAGTTAAGATTTTACAGTGAGATAGCAAATGCATGTTTGTTATCTCACGGTTAAAACACAATAACAACAAAACCAACCAACTAAACCACCACACTTTTTCTGGCAGTGAATACAATCCCTCAATGAATTGTGATCACTGGCCTGGTGGTTGTGTCTCCCCCGTGAGTGATGGAGTTGAAACTGAGGACGTGGGGGACCTTACTCCATATTGTTAGCTCGGCATAATCTGCCAGGTCCACACTACTGGGGACAGTCAGTTTAAGGTACGCAATTCCAGCTATGTAAAAACGTAGCTGGAATCTATGTACCTTAAGCCGAGCTTCGGCGCCATCCTCACAGCAAGAGGTCAACGGGAGAAACACTCCCATCAACATCCCTTACTCCTTGAGAGGAGTAAGAGTTTCGGAATCAACAGGGGCACCCTCAGGGTATGTCTAGACTACATGACTCTGTCGCCAGAGGCATGTAAATTAGACTACCCGATATAGTCAATGAAGCCGGGATTAAAATATCCCCGGCTTCATTAAAATAAAAATGTCCACCGCGCTGTGCTGGCTCAGCTGATCATCAGCACAGCGCAGCAGTCAAGACGCAGATTGGTCAACAGGGAACACCTTTGTCGACCGCTCCTGTAAACCTCGTTTCACGAGGCATAAGGGAGCGGTCGACAAAGGCATTCCCTGTCAACTGATCCGCATCTTGACTGCCGCGCTGTGCCGACGATCAGCTGAGCCGGCACAGCGCGGAGGCCATTTTTATTTTAATGAAGCCAGGGATATTTAAATCCCGGCTTCATTGACTATGTCGGGTAGTCTAATTTACATGCCTCTGGCGACAGAGGCATGTAGTCTAGACATACCCTCAGTGTCTGATTTAGCAGGTCTTTATTAGATCTACTAATTTGAACTCTGGAAGATTGACTGCCACAGCGTCAGTCTTCTGGGAAGTGAAGACATGGCCTTAGACATCAAATGTTATGGCCGGTGTCATCCCTGAGCACAGCCTTTTCTGTGGCATAGCATGACAATGCAGACCCCTGTCCCTTCCTCTCCCTCTTAAGTCTAGCAATGATTTACTCACAGTCCAGTGTATTTAGACAGCTATTCTCCTTTGGTGTGGCTTAATCATTAACTCTTGTATTGAGGCCAAAACTCTGAGTCCATAGTGTTAATCACTTCTCCTAGGATCAAGAATCCCACAGGCCTCATCCTGGGCTTTGCTAATTCAGACCAGCTACAAACTTAAACCAGCTTCTTCTAACTGGCCTCTTTTGTCATTCTTTCCAGACCAGTAACAGAAAAAATCAGCAGCTTTACTCCTGTTAGTGTCTCTCCCTGTACACTGCCTTCCTTCCCAGGGTTCATCCAGGTTGTCTGGGAAAGAAGGTAACCTCAGCCTGCACTTTTGGTTATAGGCCCTTAAAAATAGTACTGTGGATTTTTCCTGAATACCAATGTCCTGGAACCCCTTCCTGTTTCCCCTCATGTATCTCACACTCCTGGAACCTTAGAGGGCCATACCCTAGCCATAGAATAAAGATAGACTGACCTTCACATTTTTTTTACATAGTTCAAAATACACAATTAATACAGAGATACTTAAGTATTGTCAGAAATGTTCACTCTGTGTCCTTTAAGGGTTGTCACATAGGAGAGTTCCATCTTACCCCACTTCTAGCAGTAACGGGAATCTGTGAAGGCCTGAAGTTTCATATAAATGTGATATCCAGATATACATGTCTTTTTCATCAAGCCTAGACACTTGTGATCCTGAAAGGTTCCAAAATGCCTTTGAAGATCTAGATCAGTTGGTTTTAGCTTTCCCAGGTGGGAATGAAAGCAAACACACTCCCAACCCATGTCAAAGAGGAGGTAAGGCTGATAGGCATGGAAAAACATTCAGAAGCCTGGGCCAGAACGGTGAGTGCACTTGCAGTTAGTGTATGTCTGATCTTTAACAATAAAGTTCTCAGTCTCTGAGGCTATGACTACACTACGGATACCAGAGGTATCCCGGAAAAACTCCGCCGCGTCCAGGGAATGTGTCTGCTCTTCCAACATTTTTTGCGGAAGAGCAGACGTGCACTTTCGGAAGCCCTATAAACTCATTTCATGAGGAAGAAGGGCTCTTCCAAAAGACGAGGTTTTTCTGAAATTTGGCCCAGTGTGGATGGGCCAAATTTCAGAAAAGCCTCTTCCGGAAAAATAATCGGAAAAAGGTATGCAAATTGCAGAGCATAATTAGAGTACCTTTTTCTGAAAAAGAAGTGTAGTGTAGACATAGCCTGAGGCAGGCTGGAATCATCACTGCTCTTGGATCCCAAGAGCTGCTAGTAATCCATAATATGTTTCTTTCATTTATGGCTAGGCCCACAACTATGATGGTTCTTTTTCATGCGGACTTCACCACACCAAATCACACCTATGCAATCTCATGGCTAGAAAACTGAACCATATTCTACTTAGGGCAACACTTGAAATCCAGCTGGAAGATCCAGCTAGCTCCATCTCCTAAATTTGGTATGATATTCTAATCTAAGCATATGACAATTGTACTCTATTTTCTACACTGGCCATCTAGCCATATCCAACTGAAATTAGAGATCTTGATCAAAATTATAAAGCCTTACATGGTCTTGCACTCAGTTACATCCAGGGGTGCTAGAACAATTTGTATAGTGGAGGTGCTGAAAGCCATTGATCCAAATTGTAAACCCTGGATATGATGGAAACCACTTAAAGCGAGAGGGGGCGGAATCAACTCCGGTACCCTAGCTCCAATACCTATGGTTATGTGACGGACCAGGCCGGATAGGGCCACAGCTGAGGGCGTCCGCTCAGGGCAAATTGCTCAAAACTTGGGGCTCCTTACAGCCCCAGACTGGAGACCTTCCAGACAGGTCACAAACCAGTTACACCAAACACTTCAGCTGCCAATCTGGCCAGCCAGAAGCCTCACAAGCAAAACCCCTCTGAAACCGCAGCTCTTCCTGTGCACTAGTCAGCCCCGAACGGGTTCTTCCAGTCCCAAGAAACCAGCCACAGGTCCCAATCAATTTACACTCTGGATCTTACCCACAAGACCATGCTGAGCCAATCCTTTAGAATCTACAATCTAAAGGTTTATTACTAACAGAAAGAAAAGCATGAAAATAAGGTTGTTAAGGAGAATAAATTACATACATTGAATCACCCAGTTCTCGATACAGGCTCTTAGCAGAGATGTTATAAACTGCTATCTTAAAAGTCTCTGGTGTACATCCTTTGTCAGGATGGGTCCACGGTTCTTTCCGGCTCGTTGTTCCCTGCAAGGCTGCAGCTGGGATCAAGAGCTGAACTGAAGACCAGATGGAGGTTGCCACATGGCACTTATATACCCCTCTTGGCATCCTCCTAGCCAGAGCAGATCACATGGTTGAATGACCTATCTCTGTTTACATGCTGGCAGCCATTATGCCCCTGCTGGTTTGCAGGTATCAGTCACATTCCTCAGGTGTGTATTGGCACCTAGGGTATGTCTAGACTACATCCCTCTGTCACCAGAGGGATGTAAATTAGACATACCGACATCGCAAATGAAGCAGGGATTTAAATCTCCCGTGCTTCATTTGAATAAAAATGGCCACCACGTTTTTCCGAGTCAGCAGTTCGTTGGCAAAAAGCAGCTGTCAAGACAGGGATCGGACAACAAAGAAAGCCTTTGTCAGCCGATCCCTTATGCCTTGTAAAACGAGGTTTACAGGATTGAGCAACAAAGGCTTTCTTTGTCACCCGATCCCCGTCTTGACAGCAGCTTTTTGCCGACAAACTGCTGACTCGGCAAAACGCGGTGGCCATTTTTATTCAAATGAAGTGCGGGAGATTTAAATCCCCGCTTTATTTGCAATGTCGGTATGTCTAATTTACATCCCTCTGGTGACAGAGGGATGTAGTCTAGACATACACTTAGAGATTCATTGTCTCCTTGCTAATTAGCATAGCCACTGGCTGAACATTCTTTGCCCATTGCTCTGTCTCAGACAGAGAATCTTCCAGCATCTACACAGAGTATATATTTATAACTCCACATACAGATATTATACAAGTACATGAATAGCATATACAGAATTAGTAGACCATAAGCTTTCATTCAACATCTCACATGACCCCTTTTGTACAGACTTTTGGGGCAAACACTCCTCCATGGGTGCAACAGTGATCTTTAGAATCCAATAATGTGACAGGTTATATCAGAGATTTCTTCTGTCCTGGGAAGACCCTACTGAGGTCTTGCAACTAAACAATTTGGCATTAGCAGTGGGATGTTCTTAGTGGTTGCCCCATGCATTTAGAATATATTTCCTCTGGGATGCAAGACCAGGTCTGAAAGCTTCAGAATGCAATATAATGGATGTTTGCTCTGCCAAGTTTTTTACTGTAGTTCTGAACAGATTTTTTTTTTTTTTTAGGAGCAAAGATATATGGATTTTATAGACAGCCTTTTTAAATTACATTTTGTGCATTTTATAATGAGCTTTTAATTTGAGGCATGCATGTGATAAAGAGAAAGTCCTTATTTAGAAATCAATGAATATATGAATGCATAGATTTAAAAAAAAAAATCCCCATACTCATATTCACCACAGGATTTAATAGTAAAGATTACCAGAAACTGAAATTGCATCCATTATATGAACAGTACTTGGGCAAAATCCAATCTTTGCTAGTCATTAAAAAATGTATAGTTAGTGGGGTTTGTATCATCTATTTTCAAATACCACTCTAGACTTTATTGTGTTTAATCCAGTTTACTTGTTAAAAGAACGTAAAAAAGGACATTAAGAATGTAAATTTATTAAAGCAAGGCAATTAAGATGAAGAATAATGGATATAAAGCCTTAACTCTCAGGTTTCACTGATGCAGTAATATAACAACAATCATATTACAATAATACAGTCATTTTTATAAAAGGTATATAAACAAAATGCACCATTTTTCCCTCCTAAAAACAATGGTCCTGATCCAGAAGACACATACACATCAGTAACTTTATACACCCACAAGTGCATTGAACCATTAATAAAAACAATAACTGCTGAAATTATAAATCACTCTCCTGCAATGAGGTCCCGCTGCAGGGGCCTACACTGTAATAGAAAAGTTATTCTTCTGATAAACACGTTGGTAAAAATGCACTGTTTATGCCACGGTAGCTAGGGTGCATCAATGGTTTCCATTTTAAACCTATATTTTCTGGACTTTATAACTTGCTGTAAAAACCTGCTCTATGCTGATGTGTAGAATCAAGTATATCTTTTTGGTGAATAGTAGCAGTAACTCTAATGATGCTGCTTCAGGCTGATATTTTTGTTTGTTTATTTCGTTTTAATTGCTACTTTGCAAGCCATTAATCGCCAGTGGCTGTTACCGTTGTGTGTTTTAGGAAACAAAAACACAAATACAACATAAGCAAATGAGTTTCATTGTGAAGCTAGTTTGCGTCAATATATACTTATTTTGTTCAACATATAAGGCCACGTCTACACTAGTGAGCTTATTACAGCACAGCTGTACTGATGCAGCTGTGTAAGATCACTTGTATAGCTGCTCTATGCTGGTGGGAGAAATCTCACATTGACACAATAAAACCATATCAATGCACCGTGTAGTTACATCAGCGGGAGATGCCACTCCACCAACATGATGCCGTGCACACTGTCAGCGTTACATCGTTCAGGGATGTGTGGTTTCTTCACACCTCTGAACAACATACGTTTTGCCAAGATAAGTGGTAGTGTAGATTTGGCCCTAGAAGCCTAATCCTGCATCCCATGTTCACACAAAACTGCCCAGACTGCACCATTATCTGAGATTACAAGTCTATATATTGACAAAGCACATATATCAAAAATGATCAAAACTTTGTGCAATTGAGGGCAACTAGGACAGCAACTAATTTGCTTAAAATAAGGTAGATATTAAATAGTAATACAGTAAAACTCCAATTGTCCTGCATCCAGTGGTCCAGCACTCCTGATAGTCTGGCACCAACTGGAACACGGAAGTGCTCCGGCCAGCCGGACAATTGGAGCTGCTCCGCGCCGCTTCCCCAAGTCTGCTGCTGAAACTGACCAGTGGCAGACTTGGGGAAGAGGCGCAGAGCAGAGCAGCTGGGGTGCTGCCCGGTTGGTCCCGCAGCACCGCCCCTCACCCCCCTGCTCGGCGTCCGGCAGCACCCCAGCTGCTCTGCTCTGCGCCGCTGCCGCTGCTGAAACTGACGAGCAGCGGACTTGGGGAAGCTGCGGAGCAGAGCAGCTGGGGTGTTCCTGGGCGCCGAACAGGGGGGTGAGGGGCGGTGCTGCGGGACCAACTGGGCAGCACCCCAGCTGCTCTGCCCTGCCACTTCCCCAAGTCGCCGCTGCCGCTTGCAGCCCCAGCTGGCCTGTCACCAGCGGCTGCGCGGGCTTCCCCCGCCACCGCCCCCCCAGACCCTTCATAGCCCCTCTTCTGGAGTACCTCCTGATACTCCGGCATATCCGATAATCCGGCACCCCCTGGGTCCCAAAGGTGCCGGATTATCGGAAGTTTACTGTAGTAATTTGCACATGTCTAGCAGTCTCATTCACACAGCTCGCAGTGGTATTATTATCCCCATCTTTCAGATGCCCTAGAACATAGAAAAATTAGATAGCAATCCCAGGGTTTACAAAATAAGTTGAAGTCGGTGTCCAGAATAGGACCTAAGTTTCCTGACTCTCTGTTTCATGCTCAAGCAATTTAATAAGTAAACATCAACTATTCAGATCAAGATAGTGCATAGCATGCTGGGATCTGTAGTCTCAGTGGGCCAGCTTTCTGTGTTAAAGAGGGCAGCTATGGGTCAACTGCAGAACCTTGTGGGCTGCCCTTTGAACTCCTCCTGATATAAAGGCTTAGTGGAAACTGTGATTGATTTATGCATCACACCATAAATCTTTTCTTAGATGCTACAATGTCCTACAAATGCAAAAATCATCTTAATGAAAAGTATTCAAATTATATTAGTGCAGAGTGACTGTTACAATCTATTGGGTTTTATATTTGGTGTGCATATCCTATTACATACTTAATCACCCTGCAGATTAGAAACACTAAAATGTCAAAGGAATAAATAGTAAATGACCAGAAACAGGTATTTATTTAACTTCTTAACACATGTTGTGATGAAACAGACACAGTGCAGTTTTTCCTCTGTTCCTATGTATCATAGGCTATGTCTACACTACAGAGTTTTTTCCGAAAAACAGCCATTTTTCCAAAAAAACTTCACTTACATCCACACTGCAATCGCGTGCTTTAGAAAAAAAATTGAAAGAACAGATGGGTTTTTCTGACATTGGTAAACCTCTTTCTATGAGGAAGAAGCCTTTTTCCGAAAGAGCTCTTTCGGAAAAAAGCGTGTGTGGACGGGGAAGAGGGAGTTCTTTCGAAAAAAGAGGAAAGAGGAAAAAGCACAGGTGCCCTGGTGGCCACTCTCTCCATAGTAATCACAGCTTAAATGCAAGATAACATCCGTTCAGTGTGGATGCTATCTTTTGAAAAAGCAGATCGCCTTTTCAATGCACTTTGGCAGTGTGGATGGTCTCTTTTGGAAAAAGTTTTTTCTGAAGATCTCTTCCGGAAAAGCTTCTTCCGAAAAAAGCCTGCAGTCTAGATGTAGTCATAGTGGTTGATATCATAATAATGTACTTGTATTATCATAATGCCTAAGAGTCCCAGTCATGGACCAGGACCCTACTGTGCTAGATGCTGTACAAATAGTCAATTTAATCTCTCTGTCTCTGATTCAACAAGATACCTTATCCCAGTTAAAAAACTGGTAAGTACTTGTAGTGGGAAAATCAGTCAAATGTTTAAGTTTAAAATGCAAATGAAATTAGTGACATGATGACACTGTATATGTCTTATGGATAGTTTTTTCCCCATATCTATTTCCCACGGCACAGCAAATAAATGGACTTGTAATAACTATTACGTATTTACTTAGCATTTACATTAAGAAAATAATATAGTTTTAAAAGTATAAAAATCATCCAAGGTTTGTAGGTTCTTACGATAAATTATTTGCACTGCAAAGCAGGTCTTTTCATTTGTAATTTTGTCTAGTTTTTGAGAGGAAAGCTAATAATTTGCTTTGTTTTACTCTTTCATGTGTAAATTATTGCTCCAATTTTTACTAAAAATAGAGTGAGGGCTCATATTTTTTAAAAGAGATAATATCGTCCTTGTTTCTGTTGATTGGTTTACCATTTTGTTCCTTGTTCCTGAAAACAGCTATTTAGGCAACGAACAGTATATTTCGAAATAGTCTGTCATGACCCTAAAGGAAAGGTTTGCAGTACTGAAATGCAAGTGGCCCACACATATTCAGTTCTGTGTGACCACTTCAAATGTGATGTGTTCTTATTGCCTGCATGTGATTTACAAAGAAACAAGGTTATCCATGATAATCTAAATATCCAAAGTGTACATAATCCAAACATCTATTTATCCCACTCAGAGATGGCAGCTGCATGTTATTTCCTCCATAGAAAATGACAGATACACCACTGGCCTTCCCAGTCAATGATTTTGTTCCATCTTCTTTGGCAAAAAATATATATATTTTTGTAGATCCTTTTGTGGACTATGGGCTTAAGCCAATAGTAACTAGGTAATCTATAACAGATATAGTCATCTCTTTTGGGTTTTCTTGTTTAATGAAGTCTGGAGGGAAATAAGGTGAAAATAACATAATACAGTATTCATTAGTCTTAATAATGCAGAGTATGGTAAGTATTCACTAAGTTGAGGCTGGAGTACTGTACTAATTCCAGTGAGAATTATGAACTATGTCTTTATTCCTATTAGCATAACTGACAACCTGTTTCCAACTGCTAGGCGTCAAAGTGAACATATGCAACACCCCAACTGCTGGGTTTAATGTTGAATGAATAAAAGTTAGCCCTTATCTATCATTTATTTGTCTCATGTGTATGCCCATGTATATTACAGACATTTTTATTCAATTATTCAGGAATTGGCACGAGTTGCATTATCTCATTCCTCTGGGTGCCTTACTGAGAGAATAAGGCAAAAGAACAGGAGCTAAGATGTGCACAGTTAAAGTTGTACATGGGGAACCAAGGTGTCATTAAACTGTCCATATCATGTGAGAAAAAAACTTATATTTAAAATAAGCACTAGGTTTTAACACAAACTATAGTTAGGTTCATACCAATGGGTTGTTTTTTTACTCTTGTAGAGGAAATTGTAGAGTTGAGTCTTAATTTGCAATCACATTCCCATATTCATACTGTGTCAATTGGATAGATACGGATCCATGCATTGCTGCAAGTTAAATGTGTATTTATTTATTCGGGAAAATATATAGCATGAGAAAATTAATTGTAAGTGGCTTGGTGTGGTCTAATGGCCTCATCTAGTTCCACGAATATTTATAGGAGTCTTTCCTTTGACTTTAAGGGAACAGGAGCAGCCCCCCAAATGAGGAATTTACCTGACCTTTATATAAAATTGATACATTTCCTCAAAATTGAAGTGACTGGCACGAACATGGAAACCATTATGAAAATGAAAACCATGACATCCCACTAACCCCTCAGCCTTGTGACAGCATTAGAGGCAGCAGCAACACAGATGTTTTTGAAGTTTGTGTGAGAACCACATGCTGTTAGGAAAATAAGTTACTGGGCTTGACTGTGTATTTGTAGTTAAAACAGAAGGAATAGTAGGCTGGGTGGGAAAATGCATTTGAAAACAGCAGAAATTATTTGTAAAGGAATCAAGTAGTTTTAAATATTTGGATTAAAAACGTTTTGATTTGGATTTAGTTCTCCAATGCTTGTTGTAATTCTCTTGTTTGGGGTCTTCTCTTTTTATTTAATTATTGTAATTGTTAAAAGAGCTGTCAGAAGTCAGTGTTTCTGGTGCTTTAGTGAGTGATCAGTGCAGGATATGAACATTCATTTTTGGTGCTACTGATTTGATAAGAAGCTGTAAATATTGACTTTTTATGCAGGTAATCCAGTTGCTATGCACGTGTGTTTGTAAGTTTGTATAATTTAGGGCTTATAATTTCATTTTACTTTGCAAATAAAAGTAAAATACAACATGTAACCTAACACTTAAGTCTAGGGAGGTCACATCCCTCAAGTACTAAAGATACTTTGTACCATACTCATTGTCAAGAATCCCTCATGTGCCTCTCCCTTCTCTCCCCCTCTCCCCCCCAGCCATCTGTCTTTCACCTCAATATTCAGCCTGAGTTGTCTGGTCTCTTTTTTACACTGTTTGGGAAAATTCTGTTTCCTGCGATCTCCTACGTTTCCATCTGTGATAGCAGCAATCAGCAGAGCAGTCACTGGGGATGATTATGCTTGATGCTTCAGAGAAAGAGACGTTCTAGTGGGAAAGCCTCTGTTTCAACCTTATTTTGAAGGGGACCTTGGGATGGAAGATACAACAAATAATCCATCCTACCGTCAACTTCACAGCCTATCTGACCAGTTCAGTTCACAGTCCTGGTTTGATTTCCACCTCTTGGCCCTAAACAACAACAGCCACTTTTCTTCAAGGATGGGAAAGATTCAAGGTATGTTTTGGTTTGCTTTCTGGGCATCCAAGACATAATTGTAAGCATTAATAACCTCCAAAGAACATATTCTGGGGCACAGCAGTGTGTTAGCCATCTTATAGATTATACATGAAGGTAAAAATTAACGTGGAATTTTGAAATCACCTGTTGGAATACAGCCCTTTGCCAGCCACAAGAAGACATTTCAAGTGAGAGTAGAGCTAATGACAAACCAGCAGACTGAATTTCTTTCTCCACAGAAGAAAGAGAAGTGAACATTCCCTATGCTACCTAGCCAATGTATCTGAGCCCTCCTCTGCAGAGAAATTCAAGCACCATGGTTTTCAGCCCCTCTGCTCCCTGTCAAAATTATCAACAGAGTGAAAAGTAGTGCCAGTTGTGATAAGTGGACATGTAATGTGGACAACTGCCTAGGAGGAGCCACAGTGAGATCACTACCTTATATCACTATTCTACATCGGCCAGGAAGCAGCCAAAAACAGGCAATAACTGTTGGACCTGGGCTGGTTTCTACTCAGGCATCGTAAAGTCTCAAATCCTCAGACATTCAATCCCCTTTAAACTGGGATTTTATGTTTAACAACTAGTTTGCTTCATTTTTTAAAATCCTGTCAGCCATGAGCTTATTTTGTCCTTTGCCATTATTTATTCTGTTAGGACTTCTCAACTAAACCCAAGAAGGCAGGAAATCAGTCTAAAACAGGCCCCTCGAGATTTCCTTCAGCTCTGCTTTACCTTGTTCCTTATTTCACAAGTGCTGAATTGCAGAAGTTGGGTGAGAGAGACCAGCCTTGTCCACACTTGGATGAACTTCACAGAGCTATTCCTCATTTTTAACTTGGAACTGCGCAGCATAGAGACCTCAGGCCCTTTTGCACAAGATGTGGTCTGCAGGCAAACCCAACCTTTCTGAACTAGAGCAGTTTGAATGTGGCGGGAGTTATTGTAAATGAATGTGATGTGGAGTATTTCTTTATTCATATGGTATAATCAAGAACCTGAGCACTAGAAGGATATGTCTACACAGCAGCATTATTTTGGAATAACATCAGTTATTCTGAAGTAACAAAGAGCATGTCTACACTGAAAGCCTTTATTTCAAAATAATGTCGAGCTGGAGGACTTCTTACTCTGACTCCTGTAACTCTCATTTTACAAGGAGTAAGGGAAGTGAAAGGAGAGTGTTCTTCATTCAACTCCCTGCTGTGTAGATGGCGCCAAAAGCCAATGAAGTTATTTTGATTTCAGCTTCGCAATTGAGGTAGCTGAAGTTGCCTATCTTATTCCGACTTTAGCCCTGCTGTGTAGATGTACCCAAAATTAATACATGTAACTGGATTGGGCTGCAATGAGGTGCAAGCCTATTTACTTTCTACTCTTGCCTAACAGCCCCTGGGAGAGGGCAGGAGGTAAGGATCACTCAGGCAAAAGAGTAGAAGGGGAGCTTATGGTGCAATATGGTTGAGACAAACATCATTACGTCGCCTCGCTAACATCATTGCATTGGTGTAACTTTAGCTAATAGCCCCTCTCTTCAATGGTGTGGTTATACCTTTTCAAATGTTTATTCGAAGTGCTGTTCAGATTTTGGAGTAACCGGTCCTCTTTGGGAAAAACAAAGGGATGCAGTAAAGGCTAGGGCCCTGGGCTGCAAACCCGCATGTCTTCTTGCAAGGGGTCTGCGGAGAACAGATAAGGAGTGGCAGGTACTTCTTAGCAACAGGGAGCTTTTAGAGATACTAGCCTTTGTGATGGTGGCAACAAACAACAACAACAAAACCTTGAAAGGATAAAATATTTTCTGCTCTTTTCTGTCTCTTCCCTCTGACCTTGCTCTGCTCGGAGAGTGGGAACTTTGGGTGGGATACAAGCTGTTCACGCCCCTTTTAACGAGTTCAATTAAAATGGAGTTGGGACCAAAACTTTCTGCGCTCCGAACAACTCTCAACGGGGGCAGTGATGGGTTTTGTGTGATCAAAACGAGCAGGATTTGCGCCTTGGATTCCAGGGCAAAAGGGTTTGAATGAAGCCGGACAGCCACGCAAGACACTCGAGTATTATGTGAAGCAGAACTTGGAGACCAGATTTAGTCCTCCCTCCAGGTGTGAATGTGAAACCACCGGGTGCTTTCAGACATGTGTTGGAAAGGGGAGGAGAGAGGCTTTCAAATAATTTCCTTTGGAAAAAGCAATAGTAGGGCTTCGGTGAAACTGTTTCACTTTTGTGGCTGTAGATGTCGGTGCTTTTCAAAGCTGGGTGCATTGCCATATCAAAGACTTCCGGAGGAGAGACCGGAGGTCAATGAAAATGCGCCCAGCCCGGAGCCCTTTTGAAATATCGACACATCACGGTGGGTCCTCTGTTGTTTTAACCGAGACCTAATTAGCATTACACGGCTGAAAGACAGATGGCCCAATACATACGAATCGTATTCCCGTTACATTTACAAGTGTGACATGATTTTCCCATTAAGTTCTTTTTAAATTCACCTTACGCTTAACATCCTTGCATTTTGGTTTTAAAAGTGTTCTGAGTTCACTGTAACCCGGCTCTGCTTTTAGCAGGGGTTGTGTGATGCACTTACTTCCCTCCGCTTTTTATAAGAGGATGGTGATGTCATGGGTAATCAAAATATTTCGCCCATGTGAATGGATAGTGGGATGCTTTTCAAAGGTTTGTAGTTCAGTGATTTACTAGAGAAAACAAGAGGCGAGTCATTCGCGTGAGTCTTTAGCAATTCCATTCGAAAGTGAAGGCCAGCCATTGAACTTATGAACCAGGGCCATGTCCGAAGTCCTTTTTACTTCTTCTCTCTTTTGTGATTCTTGGCTTTGGACGGGTGAATTCGGCCCTTCACACCTCTTTGATGTGCGGGAACCCTACTGCGAACCGCCTAGCTATACCTTTAATTTTTTTAAAATCAGGACTACCCTGTTTGCAAAGCACCCTTCTATAGGTTTTTGCACTGCCAAGGTGGGAAAGGAGCAATATTTTCCTTTTATTTTGTAATCACATCGTGTCTTTTAAAAAAACCGCCATCAGAAAAGGGACAGAAAGCATTGTATTTACTGTGTGCAAGCCATACTGAAGCAAAGTATGACCCTGGCAAAAGGCAAAGACAAGCTAGCAATGATGCTAACCTTATTCACCAAAACCTTCCCACATCCATTTCACTTGAATCTGTTCTGTAGCTATGTATTCATTTGACTAATGTCCAAGCCTGGGTCACTTTATATTTTACTTTTTAATAAAAACCAACAGCCATGCTCTAGCAATGAATTCGATTCAGAATTATTCAAGACAAAGCCTATTGTTCAGAAAATATAAATACAATACAAATCCGGACAAAGAGATGCTAATTCGGAGATTTGACATTTACCAGGTCAGAAGTTCTTGATGGTATTGAACTATCCGAATAGTGATTGTTTCTCTCATTCAGGCACATTGAAAAGTAGGAGCAATTGAAAATACCTTGTAGTGCAAATGTTAAACTTCTGTCAGTGCAGAACTTCTTTGGCTCTCTTACTCATAGCAACAATCCTCATTTAACTTAAATTCGTTGCATATATATTACTAAGCTAGAGGACTTTGCGTGGTCTTGTTTGACCTTTTAAAAGGATAGAGGCACAAGGTATGCCGGCTACTTTAGCAAAAAAAATAATCATAGGGCCAATGAGGACACTGGCCGAGAGTGTTTTGACTGATAGTTTTCCCTGATATACCCATAAATAAAATGTAAACAAATTGCAATAATGAGCAATTATATACTGTTACAGTCCTGCATAAAAAAAAATCAAGACACAATTCCTTACGTAGACACCACAAATATTTCATTGGCAGTGGTAGCCTTAGTGAGAGGAGTAATTTTTTGCTCGGGTTGTGCAGGATTAACACTGCTGAGATGCTCTATGCATCCTTTGAAGTGTCTAAAAAGCTGTTCCTCATTTCTCGCCAGTGGCTGCTACAACAGCTGGCACTGCAGCATCAGCAGGAGTCTTGGGCAGGAGAGGAGGATCCCGAATTCCTGTCAGGCTTAGCGGGGCTTTGCGCGCAGGGGGATGCGACAGGGGAAGGGACCAGGAGCCCTTCTCTTTCCCGTTTCTTCTGCTTCATCCGTCTGTTCTGGAACCAGATTTTCACTTGCGTGTCACTGAGGTGCAGCGAGTGCGCGATCTCCACGCGCCGGGCCCGGGTGAGGTACTTATTGAAATGAAACTCCTTTTCCAGTTCGGTCAGCTGCTTGGTGCTGAAATGGGTCCGCACGAGGCTGGGGGGGCTGGCGCCCCAGAGGCGCAGAGTTTGCCTGCAACACAAACCGCTTGTTCAGTAGCAGGGAGAGCGAGGCACCGCGCAAAGGAGCCGGGTCTCTGGGCTCCAAAGGCGAAGCGCTAACGCAGGCGGGAGCTCCTAGATCAGGGGGTAGATAAGGACGCGCTCAGGGACATTGCGAGCCAGACCCGCCCGGTTTCGCTCCGAGCGCTTAGGGCGCGCCCCGCTCCTGCTACCGCGGCCCTGCCGCCCCCCGAGGTTCACACTTACTTTTCGTGGGCGCGTTTCGCTTCACTTTCATCCACTCGAAGGTCCCGAGCGCGCCCCCTGCGCGCCCCCCCGAGGCCGGAGATCTGGGCTTGGGGTAGGCGCCCGGGGAGGGGGAGACGCTCTGGAAGGCCCCCGGCTGGAACCCCGGCCCTGCCTCGAGGCAGGGGTGGAAGGGGCTGTGCTGGGCCAGGGCGCTGTAACCGGCCGGGAGCGGCGATGCGCTACCGGAGAAGACGGATGTGGCATAGCGCAAGTGGCCCCCGCCGGCGTCCTCCACCTGGGCGCTGGCTCCGCGGGGCAGGGCGTAGCCGGAGCTCGGCGGCAGGGCGGCGAAGTCAGCAGCAGGTGGCCCGGGGTCGTAGAGCCCCGCCAGGGCGCAGGGCGCAAAGCGAGAGGCCGCTGCGGGCCGCGGCTGCGGAGCCGGGTCGGGCGCAGCCCCCGCGCCTGGCACTAGCCGGCTGCCCAGGTGAGCGCGGTCACCGCGCAGGGGGCACGAGGGCCGCAGGCCGAAAGCGCTGGGGGCTGCCGGGCAGAAGCCAGGGCGGGCGGGCAGCGCATCGCCGCGGGACAGGTACTCCAGGTAGGAGCTCATGGCCCGGGGCGGCGCTGGGCCAGCGGCCGGGGGCGCGGGGCAGGCGCCCGCTGCTCTGGCCCTGCCCTGCTCCTCCCAGAGCCATCGCGGCGGCGGAGGTAAATATTGTCCTAATATAGAGCCGGGGGCTGGCACGTGCCGCCCGGTGGCCAATCGTAGCCCGCCGTGCAGAGCCCACCTCAAGGGTGCCGGGTGCTGCTGGCTGCTTCCTGCCCCGGCGCAAACTTGGCCACGGGAGAGGCGGGGAGCCAGGCAGTGCTGGGACTGCGGGGGGAGGGGGCTGTCGTGGCCCGGAGACGCCCCGCAGAGGACGGGCTGGGGGCAGGTAGGGAGCTGAAGGTGGGCCGGGGGGAGGCGCTGCCCCCGAGCTCTGTTTGCACTAGGTGGCAGGGAAGGAAGAGCGGGATAAACACGACTGATGCAAAGTGCACGCGCGGGCCCCTCCAGCGCACCCTAGGGACAAGTGGTCTGAGTCTCACTGGTTGCCTGGCACCGCCGCTGTAATCCGGATTGTGGTTCTAGAACGCCGCGGGACTTGGAATCGGGCCGGTGTCGGTCGGGAGGCAAAGGGGCTGGCGGTGCCCTAAAGTGAACTCCCGCCCCTTTGATCAGTGCCAAGTCTTTCACTTGCACGAGAAATGTTCTCCAAGTCTTTAATGTACCTGGCCAAGCCTAGCGCTCATGCCTTGCTTAGCTAGAGCTCTGCCTTCCCTTTGTCAGCCCCAGAGAAGGCGGAACTTTTTTGTACGTTTGGTATCATGTACCTTATAGGGGTTCCTAGCATGCTCTCTGCACTACAATCTACCCCCTGCGTGCAGTACATAGCGAAAACAATCTTTTGTCAACTTTGTGATCTCTCATCCTCAGCTGTACCTGTGATTCCTCTCCTGCAGCGGAGTTTTCTAAGAAAGATGAGGTTAAAACGCATCCGGCAGCCAGTTCAGATCTGAAGGGGTTCGATGTTACTGCACGTCACAGCAATTAATGGACCTGCTCCATCAGATAAGTGCTTTATAGTCTCTTGTAAGTGAATCCGAGGGCTCACAATGTTAATGGGCTCTCATTTTCCCCAGGGTGATACAATAGTGTTTACTGAGTGTTTATGACTGGCACTGCACACACACACAGAAAACAGGAAAGAGATTAGAGTAAATCTCAGTGCTCTACCAAACTTTTTAAACTTCATTTTCCTTGGGCAGTAGGGAATTAATCTGGTAGAGGGAAGATTGGACTCCACCAAACAAGTGATTGTGGTTTCCTCAAGCGTTACAATGCACTTGCAAGTAAGTAGTATATACCACTCAAGTACTTGAGAAGTGGACTCATGAACTCGTAGGCTCTTTTTCAACCCAAGTCTAGTATACATGAAGTCGAGACGTGCTGAAAAGGCAAATGGCTTAAATATCATCTCGAGCACTTCTTGGAGTTAAAAACCATGTCAGAAAAGGTGGCACCTATCATGTAGCCCACGCCTGGAAACCGGGTGGGGCTGCAGTTTAAAGTGTTGAAATATGCTTCCTTCTCTACAACAGAAGTCTACACATTTCAGAGGCAGTCTCTGAAGAGAGGGAAGAAAGCACATTGCTATTCCAGCCCTATTCTCACCCCAATACAATATCATTCCCTATTGGATATATACGTCTTCCACTCCAATCTCATAGAATACTTCCTTTTACTGAAGGTCCCATCCCATGTTCAGTTCCCACTGAAGTCTTGTAATCAATGTGGAATCAGGCTCTCTCCCCCTGAGATTTTTAATGGAGTTTAGAGTTAAGGGGCCATGCCTAAAACTGACCCCTTCTGACCTAAATGATGGACTGATCCCCAGAGCAGCAGACCACCTGCAACTGTCCCCAGCACAGTTGCAAACTTTTATCCTGGTGCTCCCAGTGGAAGTTGTAGAACCTTGGTGTCCAATCAGTTCGTGGCTACTACTATAGCGAACTAGTCACATTCTGAAAATGTAAATATACTGGTTACTACTACAGCCAACTAGCCACACTCGATCGGCCAAATAGCCATATGTGGCTAGTGGCTAGCATGTTGGACACTACTGTATTTGAAGCTCAAGCCCAACCTTGGATTCCAGGCCTTGATAAAGGTAAGAGAGGTCTAAAGAAGGCAGGCTAAAATAAGGGAATGAGTAGGGCAGCATAAATGAAGCATTTCATTTAATAAATAATAATAAAACAATCTGTAAGGTTAGGAACTTCTGTTGGAAATTTTAGCCATTGTTTATGTCCATTGAAATGCTTCAACCCTTCAGATTAAGGGCTTTTTAATTTTCTCTTGAATAACAATGGTAAATCCTGTGATTTGCAGCTACAAGCCAAAGCGTTTGCTCTTCCCAAACAGCTCAGAATCCATTTACCTAAACATTAGGGTTAGTTCAGTAGCTGGCCATTCTAACAGTAGAACAATTGCCACTCTTCTGCAGTCCCTCTCTCAAACCTTGGCTTTTAAGCATTCAATGCAGACAACAATTTAATGGGCTGAAATTTATTTAACATCAATTTTGTCCTTTTTTAATGTACAGATGCAGAAGAATATAAATGTTCTGGATGATATTTCAGGGACACTGAAGCAGTGTGTGAATCAGCGCTTTTGTGATGCAGTGAAATGAAGAGTTACTGCAGTTAGAAAAAATACTGTTGTCTATGCAACTGCATTAAAAACAAGCAACTGACCATTTTTTACTTTGTTACTGGGAACACAGACTTGTGGGTTAGATTTTCGCTGAATACACATTGACAGTCTTCCAACAGTTACAAACTATGTTGTCAGAGATTCGCCATAATGGGAGTCTCACATTTCAGTTTGCAGCTGATCCAGCTATGAACTCCATCGTTATGATCCCAGGGAAAATAGTGTATTTAACCAACTAAGGCAGCCAGCTGATGTGTGTTCAGGAAATTTGGGTTTTGGCTTTGTGTCAATTTAAATCCAGACAATAGTGATATGAGGGTGAACACACCTGTATGCTATAAAATTACCAGGCACTCACAGAGATAAAAAGAATTATGAAAAAGCCATTTTCATTGTAGCGGGAAGGGCTCAGCAGCTCCAAACAAGCACCAGGTTTTCCCCAAAGGGGCTAGTCTGGCAGAGAATCCTGGGAAGTTCAGGGATGGAAGAGAGACTCACAGTTAGTGGGAGAGGTGATGTCAGCAGAAAGTGCTAGGCTGGCTAAAAGCATGGATTCAGAAAACCACTGGCACAGAGTTTCTGCTGACCAGCTGCCACAGCCAACGGGAGACTGTTTGGGTAAAAGCCAAGCATTGTCTGGAATAACTGGAATCAAGCATGCAAGTGTGCTGTGACATCCTCCTGCCAGAGAAAAAGCCTAAAGGAAACTAGTTTAGCAAAGGGTGTGAACAGTAGCGCCCGTCCTCTTCACAAACACAAGTCACTTAATAGAATTCACTCCAAAGGCAAGCTGGATTCACAAATATTAATCTAAAATACAAGAAGTCTGACAGAGTGCAGACACTTGTTTAAAAAGTATTGCTACTGTAGGCCATGCTGAAGTACAGCTCCAATAAAGCAGCTTAGGTAAGTAGAATCTCAGTACTTCAGACCTGGCCCTATTTGAGACCATGGGGAGGTGGGCAGGACTTGAACCAACAACCATGTTCTCCCGGGCGAGCGCCCTCTCCCCTAGGCCACACAGAAACCCGCCCTATCAGCTTACCGTCAGGGCACCCCTTACTTCTCCTGCCCCGGGGCTGCCATCCCAATCCGGGAGAAGCAGCACTTGAACCCACGACCCTCTTCTCCCCAGGCAAGCACTCTATCCCCTAGGCCACACCCCACCACCTTATTGTCAGTTTGTTCATTTTCCCTTACCCAAACCACCTCATAGAATACTTATGCAGTTCCCACTGAAATCTTGTAATCGAGGCAGGATTTCCCCATGATGACTGTTTGAATCCTTTTCTCCAGAGGAAATCTTATATTTTCCAGGTCCCAGCTGGAAAATAAGTGTTTTCCTGGCTGGTCATGTTTGATGGTTTTAATACCGTTTCTGATATTGACACTAATGTGATCATTTTAATGTGATCTAGAAAAGCGCTGAGGATGTTGTTTTATATCACACTGGTGTAGATGCAACAGAGTCTCTGTGAAACCTAGGAAGTGAAAACTCTAGTCCAGATATGTACTTGGATTCTCCCACCTTCCTGTCTGATTTTTTTTTTTTTTAACAGATAAGGTGTTAATTCGGGACAGTTACTGGTGGATCGAGAACTATACTGCATCGTATACACCATCACTTGAAAATACTTGGGAATGTTTTAAAGTGGCTCTGCAGGAAAACTGATCATGTACATTTCATCCAAAAACTATAATAAATGTTTTATCAGAATTTGCCAAAATATTATGAATTGTTGATCTGCTATAAAAAACAGATTATAGGTGATGGCATGTAAAGGCAAATCAGGGTATTTGGAGGAAGAAACTGAAGTGCCTAGAGCAAGTAGAGTCTTTTGTAAAGTTTTGGACAAAGTAAGGACTGTATTTGGACAACTGGCATTAGCTGATGGAATCCAAATTCAGGTCCTGGAAAAACATGGATTCACTGTGAAGGCAGTTCACTTCTGCAGACTGAGGAGGGTGAAAGGTGCTCATTCAGTTGACCTTTGGAGCAGTTTTGGAGAGGATTTTGCCTCTCTGTATGTGACAGTTGAAGGTGAAATTGGGAGACTAACAGAGAACCTCCCACAGATGGAGGAAAGTCTTTATCTGCAGAAACTCTCTCCTGTTGTGCATAAATATGGAAAGTGTCTGCAATTCTCCCATCGGTGTCACTGAAATAAGACCTGGGCTGATGGCACTGAGTCTCTGCTTCCCCTTTTCATATTGCATGGACTTTATAAACATCTGTGGGAAAGATTAGGGGTGAGAGTTATGAGAACCAATGGTTTAACAACATTGCGAGTCCTATTGGGGTGTGTGGGGGGAGGGGTGTGCCAAGGGGCACACCTGTCCTGTCGCCGCCCTGCTGGCTATGCACGATTCTACAGCACCTGACTTCAGCTTACCCTCTCCAGGGCTCCTTCAATAAACTGTTACTCGAAAGGCAGTAAGACACTCCCCTACTGTTCACACCAGTACTCAATCCTGGGGCTTCTTTCCTTCACCGAAAGGGGAAATCTGCATTGGGTCTCTCCAGCTTTCCCACCGGGCATCTTTTCTCCCTGGTGTCTCAGAGTAGGCTTGGGCTTTTACCCTCTTTCCCCAGAGGGGAGCAAAGCCTTCTAGCTGCACTCACTTTCTTCCTTGCTTTTGGGGAGTTACTCCCAGCCTACCTGGTTGGAGTCTTTTGGTTCCTGAAGGGTCAGACTCTCCTAAGGTCTTCTACTCACAACAGCCCTATAGAAGGCTTCTAAAGCACTGCAACTTTACTGTAGCACACCAGCCTCCTCTCCCGGAGCCTTCTGCTGTCCTCACCTTTTCCCGCCCGCCTTCCCCCCTTTTATAAGCCACAGGTGCACTCACCTCCACTCTCTCTTAAAGGGCGTGGGACGGGGAAAGAATGCAAAATCTCACTTCACAATTGCTCTGTTCACATCCCCCCAACCCCTCAAGTAATTGGATTGTTCCCCCGCTGACAAATTTCTTTAATTTTATTTTATAGAAAGACCACAAATACTGTACTGTGGCTGATCCGGGTGCAGTCCGGTTTAGATCCGTGGGACTCCCTATTCTGAAGTACTATCACAGAACCAGTTACTTCTGTAGAAGTTTTTTTTTGGGGGGGAGGGGAAGGGGTTAGTTGCTGTAATACCCAAGTTTATTTTCAAGCCCACTTACAATTTTTTTCCACCCGAGAGTTTGCGAGGCACAAGAAGAATTAATTAATTAACAAATTAAGCGTTTTTTACTTTGGCACATTAATGTGAGCCCCTTAAGTACCCAAAAGTTTTGGATTTTCGTTAAGGGAAACGTTTTAGTTACATCGTTTGTGCTAAAGCCTTCTGGCTGAGTTCCAGATTTGTTTTTATAAGTGAGGGGGAGAGCAGGAAAATAGGAGCCAATTAAGATGTTCTCGGTGCTATCACGTAGAGCAGCGACTCCAGTCTTTCAAGTCTACTGTCCCCCTTTCAGGAGTCTGATTTATCTTGGGTACCACTGCGTTTCACCTCATTTTAAAACTACTTGCTTATAACATCAGATGAAAAATACAAATGTCCCAACACACTATTACTGGAAAATGGCTTACTTTCTCAATTTGCCTTATAAAGGTGTATCAATTGGAACGTACGTCTTGTACTTACGGGTCAGTGTATTCTACGCAGAGCTCTATAAAAGAGCGAGTCATTCTCTGCATGGGATTGTAGTTTGTCCTGAGGTCGATAATACCTTTTATGTAGATTGTTGTAAAACTATGCACATGTGTAAATGAGTTGAAGACCCCTGTGTACCCCCCTGAGGCACCCGTACCCCCCACGTGTACAGAACCACTGACTGAACCTCTAATGGCTTTCAATCGAAATAAGGTAGACAAAGGTCACCTGGCCACCTTGTTTATCCTGGGCAGGCTGCACTGCTGTGTATGAGCTTCAGGGGCAAAATTATGGGGGGGGGGGGGGGGCAGTCTGAGGCGGCTGTTATCCCGACCACAGGGTCACTTTTGGCATTTCGGTTTTGTGACTTGAAGGATTCAGTTGCATCCTCCCTGCTGGCAGTTGAATGCCGAGCGCTAGCCCGTGAATATCAGACTGCGGTATTGTGAGCTTCGGTTTCTGTCTCCTCAGGCTGCGGTTGCTGGTCGAATCCCAGCTGGCCCGGACTCGAGCTGAAGTAGGAGGAACCGCTGTCGAGTGAAAAGTGCCCATTGTGTGATTGATGAACTCTTAATAGAACCAATCTCCCCCTTCTTTCCCCCGGCCCCAGCAAGGCCCGCAGCCTGCCCGCTGCAACCGCTCCCTTGGAAATGGGGAGTTTTTGCCTGATCAGTGATGAACTCCATAGCTAGTGTCCTGGGCCAACGCACCTCTGCGCTAGCCGCTCCCACGGCTTGTAAAAATCCATGTTGCGGGTCAGAACTCTAGAACACCACGTGCTCCGACCGTCTTTGTGCCGCCTGTCTGCCCCAGAGCTATTGTTCCTAGCAAGGGGCTTCAAAGGCTCCCCTGGCTCAAGCCAGCGTTACAGGGGGAACAGAGCAAGCCGTGCCCCGCAGTTCTTCGGAGAGCATTTGCAGGGGCTTTCAGGGTGGGCTCACTGGCGGTGTTTGGAAGTAGAAAGAGACAGGCACGAACCGTGACCGGCGGTATCTGTTTCTTTCGTGTTTAGGCCTTTATTTAACAGCTCAGATACCTTTGTTTAACAGCAACAAATCCAGGGGAGTCTGTTGCCGAATGTGAACCATAAGGCAGAATGTCCCCAATTTGCACATTGCTGAGTGTGGATCGGCCAGGGCCCAATCAAGTCTGAGCTCAGCGATTCGGTGGAGCCACTGGCGTGAGTCCGGAGAGCAAGACTGGACCTCAACAGTGCCCCTTGTATGCCATAGGTGCCTGTTCTCCTGTTTAATTCTCGCTGAATTAATTTTTTCCCGTGAATCTACCTTCCAACCACTGTCAGAGGGTTTCCTTGGTTTTCCACCAGGCTGGCGGAGGGCAAGGAACCCAAGTCTGCTTTGTGAGCGGCTTTATTGCAAACAATTCACTACCAGGGTTTCAAAATTAGCCGCCTCTCTGGAGTCCTGTCTCCATCAATAACTTTCGCAGGGTTTTACAGCTATGTACATGCCAGCTCTGCAGCTCTGACCTTATTGGCACACTCTTAATAGAGGGGTTTTAAGACTGTTTGGCAGGGTTGTCTCCTCCAGCTTCCTTTCTAGGTTGCTGCTGTGCACATGATTTGATAGTTATTTTACCCTGATCCCTCCTGCTATTTTAACTCAATTCGCCAAAACTTGCCCTGTCCATCTCTTAAGACCTGAGTCCAGGCCAAATCTGCAGCTGTCTTTTCAGAGAGCTGCGAAGGCTGTTCCCTCATTCCACGGGGCCTTCGCATTGAAAACGAATGGCAGCTTTGGAAGCCAGACAGCATAGACACAGGATTGGGGCGGGGGAGGGAGGTCAGGGCTTCCAAATCTGGAGAGCTCCCGCCAGTTGGAGTGTAAGGCTATTACTGATGCTTTCTTCTAACCAGCATGCTAGGGAGCTAATTATAAATCCATCTGAAGGAGACTCAAAGCATGGTGATCCCTGCAACTGTAGACATTTTGGCGATGTTTCTACAACAGATACAAACCTCACATATAAAATCCTGAGGTTATAAAAATCCTCCGGGGGGAAGGGGGGAGAAGTTTTCCCTCCTTACCTATATGAGAGAACGGTTTCGTGCATTATTTCTTTGTCCATGGGCTTACATTGTATTTTCCTGTTCAGCATGGTAGGCTGCACTTCCAAATGCAAACAGAAAGAAAGGGTTTCCAGAAGAAGAGGACCACGTGACAAACCGGAGGCCGGGATGTAATGACTGCCACTTCCACATTCATTTCTCAAACAACCATTTAAAGGCATTGTGCCTATAAAGTATCGAGGCAAATTAGCGAGATTCTCACAGAGATCATGTCAAAGTCCCCAGCCAAAGCTTGGCTATACAGAGAGGGATTTCTCTGAGCTTTGTCAAATACACATCGGTCTTGTGGTACTTTACAGATATTTCAGTCTGCACCAGTTTTTCACCAGCCCCGATCAAGTCCCCCCGACGACAGGACATTTAACCAGGGGTTGCAGAAAAATCTGCCGCTTTTGCAAGGGCCCCTGTGTTGAATGTAAGCTCTATAGGAGTTGTGTCCAGTGAGACAGACCAAGGGAATGACGAGTAGTGAAGGTGGTCAGTATCTTAGGCATGCTAAATATGCTAAATATCTTGCATAGTGCCTGGTTACCAGCCCGCAGAGCTTCGCTTATCAGTTCTGCGCCTGTGCCTCTCTCTGGTTTAAATGCCCTTAGCTGGGGAGAGGGCATTGATCTTTGCAGTCCCTGCATTCAAAAGGAATTTGCTGGTAACGCACAAGGGGTATCTGCCTTTATACTTCCAGGATTTGGTTTGGAGGCGGGTTCCCCTATTTCTCTTACTCAGTTCTGTGGATTGTAATGGAGGCTTCGGGGCCTAACTGGATGACGATGTGACAATAATAGCAAAGCGTGAAGCGTGCTCCGGAATCTCAAAGGTCTCCTTTATTTTTGTTGGAATCAAGACTCTGAGCAGACTTTGTACAGACTGAGAATGTTATTACAGCCCAAAGAGCATTAAGCATCATACGCCCCAGCCCAGCCTTTATATCAACCTCAGCATACAGGCATGCCCCGGTTAGTCCCCCCGGTTAGTCCCACCGATGGCGCCTAACTAGAGCGTAATAAAAAAACCAAAAGCACAAACCACCCACGGAGGAGGTACAGAAAGGTGCAATTTCTGAGTTCTCTTTCCCTGTGCTCTCAGTTTGGAATAGTAAATAATTAGTGTATGAATTATACTGGGAAGAAAGTTACCTACTTCCATTCCAAAATAAAGGTGCTTCTCCGCTCCCATTTGTTGACTTCAGTGGTTCCGGTGAGTTTTGCTCTGGACTATATACATGCAATAGCATCAGCCCCTAAACCTTTTAGTGTGGTGTGGAACTTAATCACAAGTGGTCTCCACCATCAAAACATCACATTGTTCCCTCAGATGCTCCATACTAAGTATCTTCCTTTAGCAGGAATTAATCCCTAGCAAATCTCTCCTCGTCGCTCAGTACATAGCGGGCCCAGCCAAGAGCTATTACGTAGATCACGTGGAGCCTGATCCAAAGCCAAGTGAAGTCATGGGGAGTCGTTTCGTTGACTTCAGTGGGCTTCGTGTGGCTTTAAGTAGCCTGATACGCACCTAAGCCATGTTGGTCTCTTTCTCACTAGCCCGTAAGAAGGGGTTGAATTTTCAATGTTCGTGCACTGTCGTTGACTATCACCGGCCCCGGCGTTATTGAAATGATGCCGACACGAATTTAAAGACCAACTTCAGCCTCCCTGACCTCGCTCGATGCTCTAAGGCTTTTGGTTTCGATGGCGCCGGGGGAAGGTCCATTCCTGGAAATAAATGAAGGTTTGGGAGCCTCACACAGCTCAGCCCCGGCGCTCGTGTTTTGCTTGATTTAGGCTACCAAGGCTCGGAAAACTAGTTGCGCGCTCAAAAGGAGCGGAGCGTGTGTTGGCTGGGAAAGCGGGCTCTATAATGTATGAAGTTTTAAACGGTGGCCCATGGAAAAGGTGCCACAGTGCCCCTCTCAGATTGCAGGTGCTTGTACAAACACGGTAAAGACGCCAACAATATAGACAAGGTTCCATTCCCTCTCCTAATTAGGTTGTGACCAGGGGTTCTATCGCAGTACATACCGTCAGAGTTGCCTCCTACCAGAATAAACCAGAAAAAACGGAATGTATTTATCACATGACCCCTCTCCCACCCCACCTCCCACACACAGCAGAACATTTGCCCCCAGGACATACAAAGAGATGATGTACCAGTGCTCACCGGTAATATTGTGTTTTTATTCCAAAGCAATTTCCTCAATCCTCCCCCCTTTTAAGGGGAAGTGTATTTATAATAATTTCCCTGGCAACATGAATTTTAAGGAAACTAATAATATAACCCGGCTCAGAGGCTATGTGAAGTCTAGCCCATTAAACAGCAGACAATGCTTAGATTGTAGACACTCGCAGACTCAGAAGATGCACGTTGAGTAACATAAAATACTAACTGGGATCCACCTATAAATCAAAAATGCATAATCGGTGTACGCCGTGCAATATACTTTAGTCTGAAGAAAAGAAAATAATCTACATGTGCCAGTTCAGTTTTTTATCTGTTTCCTGCAAATTGTAACACAAAGCATTGCATCTGTATAATTCACGCATAAAGTTTATTACTATTTATCTTATTGATTGTTCATTTATAATATGAATAACTTAACTGAGGGAATAATCCATGAGTAAATTGTCATAGAAAACAATTGTAGGTCTCGCAGTGGTTAAAATATGTCTTCGATCAAAGTAGTTTATTCTGATTTGTTTACAGATCTACAACACGGATATTCAAATCTGCGCGGGGAAACGTTGAAATTTAACAAAAGGATACACTTCTTTCCTCGGCGTAACGTGACATTTGAAAAATAACACAGAGGAAAAACGAAATAATATTTCGGATCATTGTTGTCCAGCGAAACACAACTTATCAGAAAATAAAGAGTTTCTACGTTGACCAGAACGGTAGGAGTTAAATATTTCTCACACTAGGAATTCCAGGTCTTGTCATCAGAGGATGGAGCAGGGGCGGCAGTTTACTTGTCAAACTAAAAAGTGATGCGTCGGGACGATTTTGCTGGGAATACAGAAGATGGGAATCTTAACTGAACACTTTAAAAAGCGATAAGAGAATAACTTTTTTCCCGGAAGAACACGTATGGTTACTGACACTGCTAATACCATTGCTACGTTTACAAAACCGTTGTGAAGCCGGCAAGAGATTAAACACAGCCATGTAAATAAACAGGAGGAAACACGCTTCTTTCTATTTTTGTTGTGTCTTTTGTGGCATAGTCTGTGCATGGCAGTAAGGTTTGTTTTCACAAGGAATGTATCAGCGTGTACTACAGAACATTACAAGAAGGGAGATACTTTCCTAACTGAAAGCTATTGTGGTCACCTCGGAATAGTTTCTCTCCACTGTACCTCAGTTTCTACGCTTAGCGGTTTTCTTTCATTTGTAGATATTTGATTGTCAATTTTCTTTCATTTTTTAATATGTAAAATTAAGCTCGGGCTTCCGATGATATCTAAAAAAATTGATTATACTGTTGTCTTTATACTAACGGTTAAATAACAAAGGAGACGGGCAGCCGTAGCTCGGATTGCTATGGAAACCCTAATTACATTATTCCTATTGGACGGTTTCTGTTTTTTCCCGGTTCTTAGCTTTTTCTGTTTCAGATAGCTAGAATGCAATGCCAACAAAGTAGCCCACCGGATTACCGTGTGCAAGAGTAATCAATAAATAAACACCAGCCTCTCGGAGGTTTTTGTATGTAGAAGTTTATCCCAAACAAAATGGCCGAGCGGTCCGCTTTGCAACTTGCGTTAGTGAAACAGACACTCCTCCAACTTAAAAAGGTGGCTTATTTTTTTTTAAAGCGAAATAGCTGTTCGAAGGGCACCAGACAATATGAAATAAATACACTTTATAACAAGGTGTCAGGGCTTCTTTGTGTGGTGCCACAGCTTGTTTTACTCTATTAAAGACTTAGAGTCTTAATTAATCCTTACATCAACTACAAACACCAGCCACTGTTACAACTGTTCAAAACTACTCTCTCAACTAGTTCAGACCAAATAGACTAAATAGGTGAAATGCAATAGTCACCAGGGACCTGAATCAATCTCCCGAAGTTATGGTGAATAAACTCTACAAATATCCACATAAATACAGTAAGACGAGGATAAATAATCGATGATACAAAAATGGCTCGCTTAAAACAATAAATACATATCATTTAGTTCAATGCAATCCTTACATTACTGAAGAATTCATAAATTAACTTCTCTGAAATAAGTTTATAGGCAGGCAAGATGCCAGCGTTCACAATTGGGCTAAAAAACACCTCAGCATGACGCGCTGCTAAAACTAATTGAGCTAGAAGACTTACCTTCAAGTACATCATTACCAGATTATTAGTCCCTTGGTTTGCAGTATATTGCACTGTCATGCTTTACACAGCTAGAAAAGAAAGGATCCTTTTCACTGACTTACTTAGAGTCGCAAAAAAGAAGGTAGCTGCTAGGGGAGACAAATCCACTAATACTGGTGGCACTCAGAGGAAAGTAACACGGTAACGTCAGAAAAGTGAGGTAATTTAAACGCGAGTACATTGCGCGCTCTGGCTCCGTCCCAGTCCACTACAGATGCGTTAGTTTGGGCGCTTCTTGAATCCTTCCCTGAGACGTGTGATGAGAAGTGAGATCTGTGTATGTAGGATGAGGGTCACAAGGTCCATGGTGATGGTTGCCGGGGATCTGAGCGGCGCAGCTGTAGTCCACGCTCGCAGATGAAGGATGGGAAAGATGGCCGATGTTGAACATGGGGCCAGAGGCTGGCATGGAATCAACAAAGTTGCCTCCGACATACACCGGGCTGCCCTGCAAATTGGGATTGGCAAAGCCGCCGCTACTTTGCATGGTGTGATGGTCATACTCTGCTCCCGGGTATCTTTTCTGCTGGGGCAAACAGCTGCTGAGAGGTGCTGTGTACGCAGCCAGGCCATACATGTTTTGCTGGGATTTGGCAAAGGATGTTGGCGAAGGCGCATCGTAGCTAAGACTATTGACTGTTGGAAGCTGGCTGGAATATCCTACGTGATTTGGGCCGCTTAAGGGTGGACTTCGGTCAGGGGACTGTCCTACGGGAGAGTGCATGATCCCTTTGGCTTTCTGGTCTTTTTTGTACTTCATTCGCCTGTTCTGGAACCAGATTTTTATCTGCCGCTCCGTCAGGTTCAGGAGATTGGCCATTTCCACTCGGCGCGGGCGGCAGAGATAGCGATTGAAATGAAACTCCTTCTCCAGCTCCACCAGCTGCGCGCTCGTGTAGGCGGTGCGGACCCTCTTGGAAGCCGGGCCGGGGGGACTTTTGTCTTCGCAGTTTTCTCCTGCCGAAGGAAGAGAAACAAACACAGGTTGAGGCTTTACAGGGCCTGGCACAGCCGCCCGCTATGGGCCGGGCAGGGATCGAGAGATTGTTCTGCACAAACCAAACGAGCACCAGCCACGCTCCCAGGTCTGAAGAAGCCAGTGGCTTCGCTATCGCCAGGAACGGCAGCTGGGCGCTCCAGGTCCGCACAGACCCTATCCCATCCAACCCAGGCCAAAGGTTTGCCCAGCACCGGATCGAATCCGGTGTATTTTGGGTTTGCTTTTCCCTGCTCTCTTCCCCTGGTGGATATCCACCACATCCAGGCGTCAACACGCACCCGCAGAGTTGATGTAACATAGCCCTCAAGAGTTGCCAAGATGCAATTCAAAGTAAAATGAGACACAACGGGCAGGGTAGAGACTGTTTTAAGCGAAAGAGGGTGTCAGAGATTACTGATGATTTCACTATAACCTCTCTTCATATCCCATTAATTCACGATAAGGGTGCAAACTATTCTGGCTTTGTATAACGCTGAGAAACCCCTCAAGGAGCTTTTAGTGGCATCAGATTCAAATCCCTCTGTCCACGCCTCTCTCTCACTCGCTTGCTCGCTCTCCCTGACCTTACGCCCGATCCTGCTCCCAATGTGCACAAAGTCAGCACTCATATTGTTTCAAGTGGGAGCAGTCCAGGCTCCTTAATCCGGATTCTTTATCCAGGTTCTGAAGGCAGAGGTGGAGGAGTCAATAGTAAGGAGCAACACTGGATAACAAGGAGTGAAAATAAATTAGATATTGGGGGATTTGTGAATATGCTCGATTTCACTGAATGGAGAAAGAGGGGGAGGGGCGCCCCTTTCTTTTATCCCAAACCGGAGCAAAGGAGAAAGGGCAGGATTTAAAACTTGCTAACAAGTGGATTGGCTTTCTCGCTTTGAAATCTGAGGACAGACTCCCACGACCGGGGAAAAGGTTGGGGCTCTTCCGAGGGATGAGTGCTAGGAACACCTGGCTTGAGTTTCAGTGCTTGTGCGGTCTACGTTTCTAAAGGCTCCGTCCTGGAAGCCAGTTCGGAGCGAGCGAGAGCTGACAGATTGAGGCGTTTAGACGGAGAGGGAGGAAATGCTGCTTTTCGCTGCACGCCAGACAGCGCGCAGGCCTGTGTGCCACACATCGCAGCGCAGCGCCTCCGCCAAACGCTTCGATCACAGCGGGCGGGACAAGACCCCGCAAACTCCGGGGCTGCGGAGTTGCTGTTGACACGGGCACAGGCCCCGAGCCGCAGAGGACTCGACGTAGGCCCTCACGCAACGTTGCCAAGAGCCGCAGCGTGGAGCCTGCGGGAGATCGGAGCGCCCCGCACTGTGCCCGGCGGGGGCGGGGCTCTGGCTGGGCTGATGCGTGTGCTGCTTAGCGGACCTGGGGGCGGTGATGGGGGGGAGCTAGGCGGGGGAGCGCTGTACCTGAAGCGGCGCAGGTGTTTTTCTGCTTGGAGTTCTGCCGGGACTCTTTCATCCAGGGGAAGATCTGTTTGCTAATGGTGGCGGAGGAGGAGCTGGAGGAATTGGGGCCGCCTTTGGTTTTTTTCGGGGGGGCCGCATTGGTGGGGTTCGGTGGGGAAGAAGGGGGCAGCGCAGGCGGCTGCTGCTGCTCGCCTAGACCCGGGGGGCTGACTGCCTGCTTGGCTGCCGCCGTTGGTCCGCATGCAGCTGCCATTCAGCTCGCTGCTCTTGTGGGCTGGGGCTCGGATGGGAGCCGAGCTCTGGATGGAGCAGGCGGAGCTCGGGTAGTCTGTGTCCAGAGCGGCTTGTGGGTAAGGCTGGTGGGCCGAGCTGTAGCTGTAGGCGTCGGCTTTGCTGTAGGTGTAGCCCCCGAAGAGCCCCGAGTTATCGTAGTACGCGGTTTTCTGCATCTTGCTCTCTGGGATCGCCAAGGCCTGGGGACCCTGCTCAAATAACATTGACTGGGTCCCAGCGGCTCACGTGTTCGGTTTGGGCCACTCACTGCCTAGGAAGCCACCTGGGGGGAAAACGAGAGACACAAAAGGAACTTTCATTAGGAGAACGGGTGTGATCTCACAGAGCGGAGGGCCAGAAGGGATCGTCCTGACTCCTGGCCATCTTGTCTGGCCTCCTGCACCTGGCAGGCCTCAGAGCCTCACCCACCCGCTCCTGCCACAGGCCCATCAACCCTGGCTGAATTGATGAACTCCTGCAAGTTACAGGAGAATATGCTCTTTGCTCTAGTTCAAACCAGCAAGTGATCACTGCCCCACCTGCAGAGGAAGTCTGCAGAACACCCCCATGGTATCAGGCAGACAGACATCTCCTTTTACACCCCCCTCCTTAGAAACACATATGTGTATACATGCGCTCACATGCTTACATCTAGACTCATGCGAACTCATTCACTCTGTTCTGCGCTTTGACACATCGACATACTAAGATTTGGCTAGTACACAGATTCCTTTCAGAGAGAGAAAAGAGAGAGAATAGAATGGATTCACTGACTAGACTACAGAAGCTACACTGAACACAAAATGGGTGAAAAATACATTAAATGTCTTTAAAAATAATCCTAATTAGTTGAATAATCAGCCAGATCCTTCAAAGTCTTTCTCAAGGTTTCCTTCTAATCAAAAAGTATAGATCAAATCCCAAGTGAAGGAATGAGCATTGGATCCATCTCTTTAAAATCTGAGCAGATCCTCTGATAATGGCAGAAATAATTTGGAACACTCATGTAATTGCGAATAATCGCCCAGTCTTTAGGAACAGTTCAGAATTTGTTTCATTTCCTCTTTTTTCTAGGGTGTTTTTTTCCCCCAACTTTGAACTGACGCTTAATGCTTTTACCTCAAAACACCTGAGCCATTAACATAAATTTGTTAGGCTTCCAGTGAAAAACTGGGAAGTTGCACTGTCCCACTATACCATTCCCTAATATATCTTTAGATCTTTTTTTACAATCCCAAATGTATCGAAAGACATTAACTACTGTATTTTTGTGCATTCTATCCATACATTCTTCCTTCCTTATGTTTCACAGAATGTGTTCTAAATCCACATCTCGCCTTTCCTCTTTCTCTTTATTTTTCCACCATCACAGTCATATTATCATTTACTTTACTATCATATATGAGTATTTCTATAATGTGCATATTTGGTGACCCTCCTGTACCATTTTGGTACTGTATAAAGATTAACCCACCTCACTTCTTTCCCTCCGCCTCCCCCCCCCCCAATCTTTTTTTCTGGATACGCAGGCGCAAAAGTGTGAAAGAGGCCCCAGATGACATGATGGATTGAACCAGAATTAGAACCTGAAGAAAAAAACCAGAAAATTCCATCTCTATTGTAAATTCTGTCTCTTTTCCCCGCGAAAGATTCCTAAGAAGTTAAAGTATAACTAACGCCATTCAGTAACTTAAGTTTGTACTATAAAGAAAAACGCTTAGGTCAGCTACCCTATCTTAACTCTTAGATTAATTTTACCCTGCTCAAAAATCTTTCACCCAACGTTTCTTGTTAGTTATTGTCAATCGAATCAACCTGAGACCATTAATATGGGTTGGTTTTCATTATTAATCATGTTTTGTGTGTTAGCATGCAAAACTTAATTCAGATTTCAGTATTTTCTTATCAAACTGGCAAGTGTATCCAAATGAAAAGTTCTCCCTGTAATGAATATTTTTGAATAGATACAAAAGCTGTATACAATTTGTTGAATGTAAATCTGTATTTTATCTTTTGCAAGGTAGGAACTAATACGTAGTTTTGATAAATGCCGTGATGAGATTGCTACAATTTCTCTACTGGTATTCTCCGTGTTTTTATGCATTTAAAAATTTGCATCTTTTATGCTTCTGCCAAAAAAGATTACGGGATATTTCACCTGACACTGTAGTCAGTACTTGAAAATATCTCAAGTGTCTTTTTTATTGTCTAAACTTATTTATTACATGAAAATAGTTCTAAAATATTAAAGGAATCGCTGTTAATTGTTATTCTTCAAAATCAAAATTTGTGCAAAGCCATAGTAATATGTTACCTTTAATTTTATTTGTCTGCTGCTTCCCCAATAGTAATTTGTACAACTAAATAGCATTGTTATTCTTTCTAAAAGTTAACATAATACAGTATACATTCTAAACTAAGATAACAAAAATTCGAGGTCACTTTAAACTGATAGGTCCTCCCATCTCCTCTTAAATATTGCTTTATCAGAGAAGTTATTTTCTTTCATCAACATGAGCTGATATCATTTTGGGAAACTAGTGGTGGTGGTGGGGAGGGGAGGGGAGGAGCAGAACAAGGCTTTGCCCCAAACCCACCCTGAAGAATGCAATAAACAGAGGCCCAGGAAGTAATAATGAAAGATTTATTATGAGTGCTAAGAAAATACAACGATCCAGACGAGACTATAATTTACTTTCTGCAAATCATCCACACAGTTAATAATTTTCTACCTTTATTATTTACGTTTTCTGGTATAGTCTGGGCTGAAGCATTTGTTTAACACAACACAGCATTATGCCTATTCTTTTATATACCAAATAAAATATAGTTCCCAAAAAAATGCATAGAATCTTAAGAAGCAGTATTGCTGAAAAACTGTTAAAAGCCTTATTCCTTTTCTGAAATACCAACTGCTTGTGAACTCTGCTTGAACCTAAAAAGGAGGCAATGGGCCATAAATCACACGGACAATGCTCGACTGTTTGGTGGCTCATCTTTTAGATCTTTTTTTTAATCTTTACACGTTTTGACTCTACAAGCGCACTGCATAAGGCGTGTGTTTGTATGTAACACCAAAGCACAGGCTCAACACTTCTTGGTTTGGCCAAAGACATTCTGCAGGAAAGTAACTTCCAAATGGTTTGCCAGCGTTGTGGGGGGTGGACTGAAATGCACTAGGGCTAGGCAACCACAAAGTAGCCATGTCTGTGTTGCGAGTTCCCCTTCCTACTAGTCAGAGAGGTTAACCTCATCTGAACCGTTATACATCACATATGGTAATAGGGGTCTTTGTCCTGCCTCTGTTTTCCAAATGCCCGGAAGCTACTATGCAGCCTACAGTTATATCTGGAAATCAGACTAGGTATAAGAGATGCAGGATTGTTAGACAAAATACCTGATTCTCCCACTCACACGCTCTCACACCCAGACACACAGACACACACACACACACACACACACACGTGTGTGCCGAATTACAGCAAAGTCAAATTCTGACAAGTTTCCACTCTCACAATTGTGTTCGATCCGAAACCCAAACATATTCATATTAAGCAGTTCTCTACTAATACTTCCACTACACTTAATTCTGCTTAGGATCAATATCTCATATGATACCGAATAAATAAAAGGCAGTATGAGCGGCCAGTGGAGGGGTTATTAAGCAGCCGGAGCTCTCACGGTGCATATCAATGCACCTGTCACTGTGGTTTGTAACAAAATTTATGACTGCCAGCACTATGGCAGTAAACGCTTCAGTAAGGAATGAAAAGGAAAACACTTCTCAAGACCTAGCACTTTCAGAAGGGTAAAACAGGCTGCGCGTAGGAGGAAGACCAGCAAAAGAATTCCCTACTCCGCAATTTTTCCTTATTTGCAGCCTGGAAGGGGACATATATATAAAGTAGCTAAACAGTTTCCTCCTTTACTGCTTCTTTCTCAGAGCACAGACTATTTTCCTTCACGTTGCCAAGGATTTCTGAACCCATTCTATGCTTATCTGTTGTTATTTTACCACCTCCCCCAAATCACTTTCTACTAATGATCTTTGGATTTGCTGGAATAGAGTTTACAATGCGGACGGATAGACTGCAACCAGAAGACTTCCAGGAAATTAGCTCCCCCTCCCCCCAATTTTTGTGGGAAAAGAGTGACTGATGTAATTTGATCATGGCTGCCACTGATACTGAAATGTATTCTTGTTATAGATTGTACACAATGGCTCACAGAGGGAGCCGCGTTTTAATAGGTGTATGTTCTGTTTCTCTTCCAGTGATTTAAGACGCTGTGAGCCACCTAATAGCACTGGTAAATCGGGATCATAATGTTGGTCTTTCTGTCTGACCGATATCAGAATTCTTCTGTAGAGAGTAAAGGTCTACCTAAAATATTGTGTTTTGGAGATGTAAGGTTAATATTTGTACTCAGCCTTCCGTACATAAAAGCATCGTTCAAAGGTTACGAGCTTTGTAAGAGCCCGATCCAATTCCCACTGAAGGTGCTGACAACTTCCCATTCGGTGGGAACAGAATCGGGAGCAGTATCAGCCCGAATGTGGTTTTATTAAATGCTTATTTTGTTTTCCATTGCTGTTTAAATAGGCGTAATAATGAGCTACTTTAAATGGGGCGAGAGCATTTTAAATACTGCTCTTTGGGTGAGATAGCTTTTACAGTAATAACATACTTCGTGTTTGAGGTACTGACAACGTTATTAAGCAGAAATAGATTTGAAAATCGATGGTCAGTTAGCAGGTAACGTCTGTTACCATACTCTAAAATGATACACTTTCAAGCATTTTTGTTCTTTACATATGGTAAATTACTCGTGGCAACTACTTCTGTAGCAAGAGAGGTGGCAAATCTATAGAGACGAAAATAAAAACTCACCACACTTATGTTTTTTCTTGAATTTTGACTTTAACTCTTTTTGTAGGATCTTCGGAGCCCTTTGGAAAATCCGTTGGGACGTGCCTGAAACAAAAGTGAGAACTTTCAGTGGAAGCTGTTTTGTTGTGTACTTCTTTCTTGATACATTTTATAATAAATTCACGCTTGTTCTGTAGCAATTCTCTTTGCTTCCAATTCCACATCAGCTCTTTCACTCTACAAGTCACAGGTGCTTCACATTTATATACTAAGCACACTTGGAAAACCCTTTGGTTTTTTTATACGGTTCCTCGGCAAAACTTTACAGAGGCCTTGATAGACTTTTCCAGACAACACAGTGCATACAGCGCGGGAGGGTAGCGCTCACGTAATTAGAGCCCCAAAGCCTCGTAACCATTTGGGCGGAACATTGGACAAAATAGCTCCAACTCGGATCGAAATAAAAACCAGTTCCACATTCTCACGGCTTCCTGAAAGCTTCCAGCACCTCCCCAAGTTAGTAGCTACAGTACCAATGCTCTTTGCCTCTTAGGAGGAGGAAGTGCAAACATGGCAATTGTGATGTAACTTTTTCCCCCCTCAGCAAAAGGATTTAAATGCATCTCGCGCTGTGCAGAGTAAGTGATAACTGCAGGCATGTGGCATAGGTAAGGAAGAGCATGCACAAGTCTAACCATCACACTAAGAAGAATGGAAATTTTACTAGAAAGACCCCGGCGCCATTACCACGGCGCTCATACATTATGGATAGCTGTGGTTATCTCGGGTTTGTCACAAGAAGAAAAACCCAGGCACAGCACTAGTGCACAGCTCTGCCCCTTCCCCCGGTCCTGATCTACGGTTTAAGGAAAGAGGCACACAAATTACTTGCAGCTCCCCTTTACATTCCCTAGTTAAGACGCACAGAAAACTAAGATAGACACTTCGCCTGCTGCATCTGCACAACAAATATTTGGGGCTCAAACGGAACATTTTGCGTTTCCCTTCTGCAATGTGTCGACTAAGGAGTCTGAGAACATTCGTGCCAGAAAATCCCCCACAAAGAAGCCCGGGTCATTATAAAGACGATATCTAGCAACCATAAGCCTTTGAAATGACCTTTGGCTTGTATATAGCAATAACTCACCACTTAATGAACAACCAACGGAAGCGCCTCCAATAGCTCACAACATAACAGAGCTTGCAACTTTCCACCAAATCTTCTCTGTCCCTATCCAAACCCAGTATGGTGCAGCATTCCCCTTCCAATTCACCTTAATTTAGGCTGGCAAACTGAAGTTTGGGAAGTGGCGCCTCATCATTACACACGATGCTCTACCAGGTTCTCGGTCCAAGGCCTGTCCCGGTAACGTCTTATATAATATATTCACGTGGGCGTACGTCAACTTTAAGCGCTTTATTTATTTTTTTTAGAACGGAGTTCATTAGAAATAGTATTTTACAGTGTGTAAGAAGAAAGCATAAATTCGGTACACCTTAGCTCCTGGCCGGAGAGATCATAATATTGTTATCAAGTCATTGTTATCCGCTGTTGATTGACCTGGTAAGTTTTCATTTTGTATCTAATTAATTATCGACTTCTGATCCTTTTTGCAGCGGCACTACCGCCTCACCAGCAGCTCAGTGATGCCATCCTGATTCTAGAAATGGGTCTCTTTGGAACCCATTTTGCAAAGACATCTCTTTGATCCTAACTCGAGCAACATCCGAAGTTTGGGTTTCTAAGGCTCTGATGCTTAAACACGTTGGCTTTGTGCTGTCGTTAGTGGAGCTTCGTCAGAGAAATAGAACTGAGCTCCGATAAAAAGTTGCCAAAGATAAACCTCAGGAAATCTTTAGAACTATCCAGGCATGGACCCAATATAGGTATTATTGAAATTTTAGGTGAAGTTATAAGTGAGTGCTTCCATCGAGCCAAATGAAATGCTGCTTGCAGTAATTGGATTCAGCTGACTAACTTGGCAGGCCAGCAGCTTGGAGGCATACAGCTAAGAAAAATGTTCACTGCCTTTACGTTCTGATCGAGCAGAGCACACGCAATTGACAAAACAACTTTCTTTCCTTCTGTTCATTGTTCTGCATAAATATGGATGAGCATCTAAAATGAAGGAAGAGTTAGCTGCCTAAGAGATAGAAAGACTTCTGTTCAGATTTTGTCCGGCACTGCCTTCTTCTGAGTTTCTGGTATCCAACACAAAGCTTGGATATTGTATTTTGCTCGTTTCAGTAAGTGTAATCGGAAAAGCTATTCCATAGTTCATGCATTTTAAAAGGTAGAAAGTTATTTAAAGCACGGATTTTGCATGTAGTAGAAGGTGCTATTTTAAACAGCAAGAAGTTGAGTTAAGGTTTAAACATGTTTCTGTGGGATCCATTCACTTTTAGTAGCCAAAATAGGCATGAATTTTGTTTGTATTTTCTTGGTTTTAGATGCCAAGTATCTACTACACATTCCTACCACGCTGGCCCATTTACAAGTTGACCAGACTATGGAAATAGATGTAAAGAAAACTTTCGTGGTATATGAGTGGCAAATAGCACTGTAACAGCGCGTGTGACTGAAATAAATAAAGCCCCAGTAGCGCGGACAGAAATACAGGAGCAAATGATAAATATGAGTCAAAGGCTGAGGAAATAGGTGAGTATGGAAGATAATTTGCTAAGTGCATTTAAGAACCCTATGTGGAGGCTCCCTTACCGGTGAATCTATTTCAATGTGTAGAGTACAGATCAACCCGGCTACATCCTGCCCACCAGTCGAAGTCAGAGATTTAATAGGATGCCCCATAATACTCTGGCAGTAACAGTACAGGAAAAAGTTATTTTCCTTTATTTGTTTAACTGTCATTTAATACTTGAAAACAACCAAAAACAGGACCGGGGCAAACATATTCTCCCGAACGTTTGGGAAGTGTGTAAGTTTCCGAAAAAAATAGCATATAATTAAGACAATACTGCTCTAAACTAGATGGAAACATATTTCTAGACATATTTTGCAGTCAGATCACCGATGACTAATAAATTACACTTAGTCTCTGACTAAAGGCGATAATGCAGACCTATGGTTAAAGGTTCCATTTTGTCATGCAATTGCTTACCTGTGTATCCATTTATCATAAACCTGGGGTCCTCAGTCTCAATATCTGTGCTTGCGGTTGTTAGAATAGATCCTTCCCCCTTTGTCTGCAGACAGGACTGTCCTAAGCCTGATCTTGCGGTTTTACAGACATTTTCCTACACCAGTATTCCCGATAGAATGAAAACAGGTTCAGGCTCAACTACCAATAAAAGAGGGCGAGTGGAATTCGGAATTTGTTGTTGTTGTTGTTGTTCTTTTTAATTCACAACAACCGTCCTTGGCAATCAACTCCACGGAATAAAAGGAAGCAATTGGCCGACGATTGCTTTGTTTTGGTTTTAAATCGTGCGGCCATTTATGTTTTTTTTCAGAAGAGCAACAGAAACCCCTTTATAATCAGAAATATAGGCGCTGCCTTAAAATACAAGCATATTTGTTCACGTGATCCTGAGAGCAGATTGTTCTGATTGAGGCTGGAACTTTCACAATGTCCGTCCTCTCTAAACCCCCCAGAATGTACATGCCTGGGAGTATTACACAGGGATCCAAAAGCCCCCTTAAGCTTCCTGTGAAAGCAACGCAGCAGTCCAATGCAAAATCGCCTCCCCTTCCAATAAAGACCAGGTTCTAAAATTGTTTTAGGTACCAAATGGCAACAATTCCTTTCCGACGTGTTACAAATCCCTTTGGATACATTGATCTTTTGGGTAAAGTATTTTGAAGACCTTCTCTTCCTAGGTGAATCAAGTATTCTTAGAGCTTTTGGACAAACTGAACTATCACAGCAACCTTCAATCCATAAACACTCTGTACTCACTATTGTATTAATCCGTTTTCTTTGTGGGTACCACAAATACACGGGATGTTAATTTGAATGGTAGTTTCTTCAGCCGTTGCTGATCAAACGACTCGTTAAATCAAACATTGCCTATAGAAGATGAAAAGAAATTTGGATTTTCTGTAACCGAAAAGACGGTTTAATAAAAACTCTGGCCCACAAATGCATACTGCAAAGCTGTCTGAAATGTTCTAGGTTTTATTAGTATGCACTAATCTCTGTTTTCTCCTTCTCTATAGGGGGAAACATTTAGGCAAACTCGAATTTTTCAGCTCGGAAGATTAAAGAAGCTTTAGAAAAATCGTCTTACTTTTCTGTTTGTGCACTGATTCCGATTGGAGTGTGTGTGTATGTACACAAAATTCGAGTACATACACACACACACATAGATAGAAAAGGCACTATATGGAGAACACGTTCTGTATTTAATGAGTGTATACAAATGTTCTGAAATCAAATTCTGTACAAATGTATTTTAACTCCTTTGTTTGATTACCTAAGGTGTCTGTAGATATAAATAAACCACACCTAATCTAGGATCTGCTAAGATTTCATTACCATCCAAAGCATGGAGATCTGACAGTAACGTATTACCTTACAATACTGCCCATAAGTGTATTGTAACATTTATCTAAATTACTCTGCTTTTCCTGACTTTGCAAACAAGTTATAAAAAGATTGCAGTCCTCTTACTGAAGCACGCGTTCAAGGTAAACGATTGTTTTCGACTCCGGATTTATAATCTTGTATTCGTTGGAAATGATGTACTTGAATCTTGCATCAAGTAAAAGTCAATTGTTCTTCGAATCATTTCCTGTTAGCCATACGTTTCTCTATCAGTGTCTCTATCTAAAATCTAGCTGTATTTAGTCAGAGGTATGTATGTGTGTGCCTGTATATTTACATACATACATACATAAGTTCGGAATAGTGTTTACACATTTTCTAATGACGAAAGTCTCGTTTGCTCGTTACACAAAAGTGAAAGTGCAAAGTGCGCCATTAATCAAGGAAAGATCAAGAGGAGGGAATAAGAAGAAAAATCTCCCTTTTAATGCGTAATTTGTAAATATCTCTTAGCAAAAGTCACACGCCACCGAGGGGTTCATTTAGGTTATACGGCACCAAGACACCAACAACTGCAGCAAAAATTAAGAGTTTGCCCGAAAAAGCAATAAAGAAGTGTGAAACTCCAGCGATAGGAAGACTGAAGCTCTGAGTGAATTTGTCTCCAGTAAAGGATCTGAAGACTTCTCCAGTTGGAGCATATGTTCATAGAGCAATAAAACAGAAAGATTTACAGTCTTCGCCCGCCCCTCAGCAGCCTCGCACCCTTTCAGGAATTACTTACGATGATTTATAACAACAACTCCGGCAATTGTCAAACTGATCAAATATCCCAGGCTATATGCAGGAATAAACGTTATTATTAAAGCGGTTCAACTTCTGTTCGGGGCCATTTTACAGCGTGTCTTTGTGGAGTTTGGGCTCTCTCTGGGCAAAGAGGAAAATATAAACTTCATTGATGAAAACAAGAGGAGTTGTAGGGAAGCAGCGATTCTGGGTTTTAGTCACTACCAAGGCGCATCCCCGTTTGTCATCTTTGAATAATTGAATTAATGTGTTATTGTTTGAATGTATAATTCATAACAGAGGAAACTTTGCCTCTGCCCTGCCTCCGAAACGGAAGCCATAAAAGCTACAATCTGGGTGTTTAGAAATGACTCCAGCGAGGGATAATAAAGAGTATCCTGTTCGCATGCAGTAGTTTCAACTGGCTATGGGGGTTAATAGCGAATTCTCAGCCGTGCGGTCTGTGTTTTATAGCAGGGGAAAACGTGGTTTCTATATAACAACTGCAATCCTCATTTTTGTATCCGCGTGCTCCGCTGGCCCCGGAGTTGCAAGAGTGTAAGTCTCCCGCAAATTGACCCGAAGACTGGGGGGCTTTTCCTAGGCTTTTTCTATTTTAGACATCCCACCCCCCCGCTCTCCCACCACTCACACAAACACACACACACACACACACACACCGCAATGCTCTGCTCATCATTTCAGAGAGAAACCGAAAAGGACCAGGTCAAAAATGGGCATTTATCCTAGAAAAATAAAAATAAAATTAACAATAAATCCTTCCCTTTGTGGAAGGGTAGCAATAATGTCTTGGGAGGGGGCGAGAAGCAAGCTCGGAATTCATTATCTGCTGCTTAAAAACCTGCTTTTGGGTAAAATTTCAACTCCGTTTTATAGCCTTCTATTATGACGCAAGGAAAAATTTACGACCCTTGCTTGAAAAGAAGTTCAGGGCCTTTTCTCACCATTTTAAGAATGGGCAGCAGATGCCCTGACAGCCAGTATTGTTCCCAGTAAGACATAAGCAACCAGTAAATCTACTCCCATTTCACCACACATACAGCTCTCAGCAAACCCTTGCCTTGTCTTTTGCCTTCCTGTTACCTCTAGGTAGAACCTGTCCGCGCACACACATAAACAAAGGGAGCCTTTGCCCAACATCATAATTTTTCATAAAGTGTAAATCTTTCCCCCCTGCATCTAAGGTCACCACACAAGCCTAGACCAACTTCTGACTATTGCATGGTTCCAAATCAGGAAGCAAAGGGTCCTATTTGTCAAGCATTTGACAGCTAAGTGCATTCAGAATTTAAATATGAAGGAATAAAAGTAAAATGTTTACATACCAAGCGTCTGTTTTTCGGCTGCTACCCAAGATATAGGTGTGCAGGGAAAGAGCCTACACCCTTTGTATATTATATTCTTGGGATCTCTTCAGTTTTCAAGTCTGATAGAGTCCTTTGCTTGGCAGATTAATGACGACTCCGTGTTTCTTAAGGGACGTGCTGAATTAATTATTTCGCAAATCACGTGGTCAGGACTTCTAGAAATCTATTCTTATCATCTTCCTTGCACTTTGAATTCTGCCTGTTATGACTGTTCCTAGCAAGATCGGTTTGGTCTGGACTGTTACAAAAATCAGGGGAAAGGGATAACAAACATGGCCGTTGGAAGCTGTGTGGCTCTGCACTGAAAGGTCCCTATTTACTGTACTGTACAGTGAGTGGTGTTTGCTATTGACTCTGCCTTTCCTCCTCATTCTTACCTTAACGACTAGTGGTGATATAATATACAGAATTGTATTGATGTATTGGTAGTAACAGGAGAAGCCATTAGACACAAGGCGGTCAAAGTAGGATCATAAAATGGGTTTCAATATTTAAACTTAATGTCTGTGCACTTAAAAGTACACATGCAAGCACATCTTCCCCCTGCATTCCCTTGTATTCCGGGTGCAAATCGTATTTACTGCGTTATGTTCATTTCACGTTGGAAGAAGAATAATCTATTTTTGGACTCATGCCTTGGCCACTCTTCAAGAAAAGCTGTCATATGTGACATACATCTGGGCTAAAAATAGTGCAATCGACCTCTTCTAGGAAGACGTTGTTGTTGTGTTTGTTGTTTCAGGTGCTTATATCAAAAATGAAAGGAGGAGTCTGCTACAAGTCTACAGGAAAGTTCAAAATTCGAGGTTTGTCTTTGATTTGTGTCTGACTGAGATCAGCTGAAATAAATAAACCTCCTTCTAATTAAAAAAACCGAACCCATTTCTCTCCAATTTTTAAAGTCACATTAAAACCTTTCACCGCCCACCTAAAGCACACGCCACTTGTGTGAGGTTAAGAGGCAACTTCAGGTGTGGTTCCTTGATACTTACCAAGCGTCCTAGCATCCGTGAGACATTGAAGAGTGGCTTGTTAAATGTAAAACATTAACAAATGGCTGAGGGGCACTTTAACTGCGGCCCGAATGTAAATACAAACTTCGGTTTGTCCCAGAGTCACGCCATCCTAGCCAATGTCATTAGAAAAGCGGTTCAAAGGGGCACATGGATGGATATATACTTCGGGATTATACGTAAGCTTCCATGCTTTTATAAAGTTATGAAGGAAAGGGCCTGCCTGATTGGAGGATAGCGATCCACGTGATATGGGCAATTTGGTCAAGGTACAAAACAGAATGGGTTTCTCTACCTTTTGTTATTCCAGATCTATTATGGAGGACTTGTATCAAAACTACAAGAGACCGTTAGTATAAATAATACTTTAATCAATGGCAGCAAAACACTGATAAAGTCAGTAAAAAGCATCACAGGCTGACAGATATAGTATTGTTGGACAATGCAATCTTATAACAAAAGGCTACACAACGTGATAAGCATAAAGGGACATCTTTACTTCATAAACTATATAACATAACCTTTCAGTAGAGTTACAACACTTCTGACTTTTCTCTGGAGTAAAATGGGGGATACCAGCAAATTAGTGTTTTTGTTCATCGTGACACAAAATGTACATTCCGGAACCTTCACAACACTGGCAGTGTAAAGAATACATTTTGGTACTCTCGTGCTTCAGTTCAAGTATTTGCAGAATTTATTCATGTGTTTGTAGCCAAGTAAATTTAAACTCCCCCAGCCCTGCCCAGGCTGGACTGGCAAATAGGATTTCAAGAGCTGCGTCTGAATCAAACATTGGTCCAGAAGATATTAACATTTCAAAAGACAATGGGCCAACTTCTATTCTCAGATATACCCTTGTGTTACTTCAGTAGATTTCAACTGGGGGAGGGTGGAAGACGCATCTGAGAGCAGAATTTGGCTCTTTCACTTCAGGGATCCATCTCAACCTAAAAACACAAAAATGAAGGCTGCGTTTCTCGGAGCAAGTTACTTTAAAGAATATTACACAACGGAAGTCAAAGCTGTGGTTCCCCCCCTCCCCCCCCAAAAAATTAACATGTCCACATGGTTCACTATTAGCTCAGCACAGACATTAGCGGGATTCATCTTGAATCCGACTAAGCAGAGCTTCTTTTTTTAGATTAATTTCTTCAGCAAATAAATGATTAGTGGCAGCCGTGCAGATTTAACGCTGATTTTAAAAAGAATTAATTCCAACAACTTCGAAACTTGTCTCAGAAAAATCCCTTCCAAATGCTGCATCTCACTGCTCTCCACGTTAGAAAAAAAGGAAGAGGGGTTAGGGTCCAAAAGGTTAAGGGTTTAGAGGTCATTCTTCCCGGCTGAAATACAGCTAATCGAATAGAAAATTTGTCCTTTGGATGAACCTGTTTCTGCAATTTAGCCGAACTTCAGTAAAATACCTTTTCAGCTTCTCAACGTGAAAGCGTCAGAGAAAAGACGCCTTTACTATGTATGAACTCTGTGCTTTTTGTATTAGAGACAATGACGCGAATAATGCAGGAATATCCATCTTTAATATCACGACGTGGAGATTCAAGTATGGCCATGTGCAAGTCTGAGAACTAGGCTAACCCTAAGGAAGAACAAAGAATTGTCTCCAGGAGCTAATACAAAAGACCAAGTCTTCTGAGATACTTTACTGAGTTCTAGGGATGAGTAAAGGGCAGAAATTAAACCCTGACCACGGATAATTTTGCCAACTAAATGATTTTTGAAGTTCTTGCCTTTTTTATTTCCAACCTTATATTAAAACATTGTTCTTAGTGTTTTCTCAAATAAAATGGCCAGACACTAGTTTATTGTCAAAATAGTCCAACTAGAATACATTTGGGAACAGATATTGTTATTTTGTATTTTTTGTATGGATGTAAGAATTTAGGATACAATAATAGTAATATCTAGTTAAACGAGCTAGTGCACTGGTACATCCTCTTGACTATTTTCAGAATGCGAGAGCAAAGGACTGATCTTTAAATCCGTCTACATTACGGTGTAAGTTAAGAGAGCAAGTTGTGTTTGCTCAGTTTATTAGCATTTAGCGAAGAAATAAGAAAGGCTCATTGCGCAACAACTTTTCATTGGTGCAAAAGACATCCCCGAAGAAATCGAAGTACATTGGACTTGCCCAGCTATTCTATAACGTTACATTCTTTCTATAATTAACTTTCTTTCATTACTACGCGCTCACTTTTCTTCTTATAAACGAAGAGCTCTCCCAAAATCATTTTTACCGTCCTTCTTAAAAACAATACTTGAATTAAAAATAAGACATGGAACAAAGAGAAAGTCATCTATTGTGAAGACATGATGGCTTAAATGATGCCACAAATCGCTTTGATTTTTCACTCTGGATGTTTATTTATTTATTACAGTTTTCTGTTTGTTTTTCTTTCTTAAATTAGGAAACGCTGGTTCAAAGTAGAACGCCGAATAAAGCAAACATTTAAAATACAGTATAAAGAATGTATCTTCTTGCTGATACATTTTGAAGGTTTAGGAACGCTTTCATATTTTACACAAAAGGAAAGCAGAAAAAGAGACAGAAAAGTTCTGTATGTTAAGGTTAATTGATCATTATGCATAAGGATACAGAAAAGAAGGAATACTGAATTTCACCTCTCCTCTTTAGTATTTTTGGTTTGACTATTTTTTCTTTTCTTTTCTTTTTTCTTTACTCTTTCTAACTAACAATAAATAAATACGCTAATATAAACAGAAAAAAATAACCCGTTTTCACTTCATTTCTAAGCATTTGTTCTGAGGTGTTATGGAAAGGAGCATGTGTTTTCATCACACCAGGAAATGTAAAGCAGCAGAAAAAGTTCACAAATACTAGTCTCCCTAGTTTAAATAAAAGACAAAGCCTTAGCTTTCTGTCCTGAATTTGTCCAAATGCATAACCCCGAAATTGTATGGGGGCAGGAAAGACAACCAAAACAAAATACCGGAATAAAGCATCAAATCTCAACTTTAAAATTCAAAACTGAACAAGTTTCATTTTCCATTATTTGTTACTTTCTATGGACAGGAGATCTCACTTAATATTTTCTCACTTCCCACTATTTGGAAGAAGAGTTTTTACGTTGTGCTAATGTAGGTAATTCAAATAAAGTCCAAAGTACTGTCATTTTGTCTCCTTTGTACAACAGTACCTTAAAGCAAGATGACCCTCTTGAGTCTTTAGCTGCTACATGCAGGTTCTGCTTGGATAATGTCACTTATGTACAGTACTGTTCCGAATCAAAGGAGGAAATGGAAAATTTCACCTCTTCTATAAAGTTGTCAAGTCAGTCTGATGGTCCTTGGAAACCGTCTGTAAATGTTGGTTTGAACCAGATGAAGAAGACCTACCCTTAGTGTTGGGCAGTTTGTGATCTTTTTTCCACTTCATTCTTCTGTTCTGAAACCAGATCTTGATCTGGCGTTCAGAGAGACACAAAGTGTGGGCTATTTCAATACGACGACGCCTAGTCAGATACCTGTTAAAATGAAATTCTTTTTCCAGTTCTAGGACTTGCTGCCTTGTGTAGGCTGTTCTGGAGCGTTTAGGTTCGCCTCCGGTGTAATTGGGATTCACTGAGAAAAAAATACGTAAACTTTAAAAATCTAATCTTGGCTTTCTAGTTACAACTTCACAAAATAAACCTTACAGGCTACCATGTGGCTGTTATGTGTGATCACATTTCCTTACAACAGACGTGCATGTTTCCTCCTCCTTTATGGACACAGATACTCTGGAAATCTCTATCATGCTCCTAAAATGGAGTTTTCTCCTGCACAGACAAGAGCCACATGGCCAACGGCCTATTTCCTCTGCAATAAAAATTTACGACGAGTGCAATTGGCTACCTCAGTTTTAAAAAGCTCATCTCCTGGAAGGACTTTAGCAAAGATCTAACCGGATTAGCTTAATCAGAATAGAAGAGCAAAGCAAGAAGAGAATCCTTACCCGAGTTAACATGGACTTTCTTCATCCAGGGATAAACTACTGCTGGCTGCTTAATTGCTGACCCGTTTGGGGTTTTGAGGTTTTGCTGCTGGCTGCAGGCTCGTGAGTTGGCTACTGGAGGCGGTAGACAATGCTCTGCTTGACCGGGGAAGTGGCTCGGTGGGCCGGATTGCTCCTGTCCATGACCCCGCGGCTGCACTGCAGAGTCTTGGGCATTGCTACAGCTAAAGGGCTGCTCGCTGTAGTTTGACCGTGGATAGATTCCCTGATGCTGAAAATCAGAGCCCTGCGATGCGGTGTAATAGTCGGAGCCCTGCTCAGCTAAGTAGCTATTCTGTAAATATTCCTCGCAAGGAGGAAATTTGGGATCCACATACTTAGAGTTCACCATATACGAACTCATGGCCATTAATTTCTGAAGGTAGAAAATACTAATTTTTCTCGTGTTGTCTTTTTTTCTCCTTCCATAGAGCCCTCCTACTTGCTGTCAACTGAATAAAGTTAGGCAGCCATGTGACTGGCTCAGCCAATAGGGAGGCAGGGAGTTTATCACCGGATTTGTGTGCATCTCATAATTTTCACCAATTTAACTAAATAATATACATGTAATCAAGTGACCAAAATTCAATATAGTTTATTTTCAAAAGCAGGTACTAATAGGTTAAGAATATTCATCAAGTGCTGATCGCTTCATTGACCCTCAGGTAAACCAAGCTTTTTGTGTGAATTGACTTTTCTAACCTTTGATGCCCTTTAGTCTAATTCACCAGCAATAATTTCAAACATGGTTTGTTACATTTGTCAAAAAAATATCGAAAGAAATAAAGACCGAGAATCTTAAGGAGCATTAAGAGGAAAGAAATTGATAAGGAAAGAAGAAAAAAGAAAAGACATCAAAGAAGAGGGTAATATGATGTACAATAGATCTGTCCTGTCTTTGTCTTGCAGAGGTCATCCAAAAGTTACCAGAATCTAGTTCTGTTGAATAAAATTAGGCAATCAGTAACTTCCAGTTCACTTTGCAAGTCTCAATATAAAAATAATCATGCAGATAGCAAGGAAACATTCATTTTTAATCACTAAAGTCTAATCAATTGAACTGGAGATGGCATTTAACTTTATGTACAAAATTCTCAGATGTAATTAGATAAATGCAGTCTTCATTCATCAATAGCGTTCTTGGGATACAAGTAAATACCTTTCAGTGTTGCGAATCCTGTCGTTGCTAGTGTCATAAATATTTGGATGCAATCTGTATACTGGATATGAAATTTTTGCTAACATCTGGCATATCAAACTAACTTTTAAAGTGTCTTTTAAAAGATTCACTAGATAATTGGTATTTTTCAAAAAAATTGTACTGATCATGTGATTAACTTTTTAAAATTAGCAGACTACTAGTAATAGTTACGATTGAACAACACAAATAGATAGTAAGCATTGTTCGGCGTAGTAAATATGATAGAGGCAGCAAAACTTTTAGAGTGTCCCAATATTCAGCATGCACATGACTTTTGATACATTCAGTATTTAAAATTCTAACCATTTGCAGAAAGGTGAAGTTTTTGCATCGACCATATATTCCCCTAGAATCGAATCTGTGACTATGTGAATACCACACAAATTCGGTTCTACAGGGTATATATAGACAACGTAATAACATTCTGTTTTCGTCTACAATATAATAGTCAGGATCATTGCAATTTTCTTATTCCTTACTGTCTTCTGAGGAATACAAACTTATTCTGTTGTGATAAAATTCTGAAATATGGATTTGATGAAGGGTGTGATTTCAAAAAGATTCAGGTATGTTATTATTGATGAAATGGAACCTGGTAAGAATTTATAGCGACGAATTTCCACTAACATTATTACAAATTATTAGTAAGATCTGATTATTACTTTAGATGTTCTGTCATTTAAATCTCCACTAAAGCCAATGGATGTTACTAACCAAATTAAATTAGTTTAAAAATTAAAATTAAAAATAACGAGGAAATATACATTTACGTTATGGATTTGAAGAAATTTTACCTATTTTGAACATTTTTTTCCAAAAAGGATATCTTTTAATCGAAACAGAAATAAAACAGGAAGCAACACAAACACACACATACATAAAGAGAAAGAGATTGGCGGAAAGAGTTTTACATTATAAAGTTTTTTGCTTTATTAAAATAGTTTCCAAATTGATCTGCATCACACTTTGCTGTCTCTATTATTCCTGTTAGCTAAATGTGAGCCTATCATCAAATAGCTCCGCTTAGCTACTCTCTTCAGGTTTTCCGTGCGGTAGCGTTTATGGTGAAGGACAGGGCTAGAGGTCATTCTAAATCATTTACAAACATAGCCCAACGTTTCATTATTTTTACTTCGTGGACAGCAGCACACAGGAGCACAAAAGTTCACGAATTGTGTCTGACCCAGCTCCTCAGTGCTGTCCTGTGGTCAACCTCTTCTCCTTCCACTATTTCACACAAGGAACTTCAGGACCAACAAGAGCCTATTTCGGGGTATTAGGTTTATCAACGTGAGGTTTGTTTTGAGGCTGCATTTAACATCTCCTTTGGACGGGGTCGGAAAAGCTCTTTTTCAACATCTGCTTTCTAATTATGGCGGGGATGGAGACTCGATAGCAAGTGCAACGCCAGACGATGTTCTGAGCAAAATCGTTCTGCATGGCTGATAGGTGCATTTCCATATTTTAATACAGCCCCTTTGCTTACTCTTTTTATGAATAGAGTTTAGCTATGAAACGCTCAATGCTCTCCAAGCCAACGCTACAAAATCTGGTTCACAGCTCAGCACAAAGTCTTGGCGTTCGAAAATCCTGTGTAGAGTTGAACAGAAGGGATCGATAATGTTGAAACAGTCCCCCCCCCTTCATATTCTGTTAAATACTGCCCATTTTCATATTTGTTAGACGCTGTGACCCGCGTTTCACCTTATTGCACGACTTACTCAGACAGGTCAAAGCCAAAGAGTTATTGATGAACAAAAGCGTTAAATATTCACCTCCTGTTCAACTGCCCATACAAACGCTTTTGATCTATCAGCCTTTTTTTTTTCTTGTATTCTGGTTCATAATCAGTATGCTAAATGTAGGTTTGGGAAAAGAAAGTAATCCACAGAGTTAGGGTCGGCCACAGAGTTACAGGGGAAGAAGAATATTCATGAAACTGAGCGCTGAGCTATAGAAGAGAAGTTACCTATGGAAGGGAATTTAAAACCCTGCAACAGAGACAATTGTTTAGTTCGGTCAGGCAGGGTTCGAAAACTAATACTGGAATATAAAATCAACATCAGCACCATCAGCCTGGGATTAACAAGTAAAAGAGGTCGTTGGTAAGAATGCATGAAAAGGAAGCGGAGAAAAATATAAATAAGCACAGTGCCCATCCTGCACATTATACAGCCAGTTCATGCTTTGCAGAAATGGTAGGAAATGTAAGTTGAATGAATCCTCAGGAATCTTAAACTTTCTTTTTCCTTTTAAAAAAACAGGTCCACCTTTCCTCGGAGATAGGAAGTTAAAATGCATTTAACTACGATATTTGCCATTTTTCCAGTCCTAATGCGTCATAACCAAACGTTTTCCACTGCATATTCAATTGTCTTCGCCACAGAGCCAATATTCCCTTAAATTTCATTTCATTTTGGACGATCAAGAGATTCGAAAATCAGTAGCTGCCTTCACTAACCTCAAACATTAGTTCTATTCCACTTCCTCGGATCATTTCAATAAATGCCATGTTTTCACTAGCTCAAAAAAGACTTAATTGAATCAGAGGGTCCGTGATATTACTTAGAATAATATAATTACATCACTAGGCAAACTCACTACTGCTAACAACATACACATGCCATTGTGCCTTCATTCATTATGCCATTCCAAACGAGTTTAAAATTAGATAACACACGCAACTGTCTTTTGAGCCCTTTCTGGAAAAAGAGAAATAGCCAACCTTACGAGCAACTGTGGTATAACATGATCAATTCAGTATTTGCACAGGGAGGCGCTGTATAGCTCTAGCAAGTTAAAATGGTATTACTGCTAATTAGTTTATATTACTTAAGAGCAGCATAATCTGACACCTAGCCCCAGTGCTGCACTGTAATTAGCTTGAAAGAAACTGTACATCAACTTTTAATATGATATGTGATCATGAACATGCACGAGGACAGGCTTAAATAAATTGCAGCCCCAAGAGTATGTACAAATAAAACAACTGCTCAGTGACGTAAAAATGGCATATCTTCTCTGACTTTTCCAGGCTGAGGATAAGAATCTGTTTTCACGCAGTGCTAATTTTGTAAAAAATTGGGAGTTACTTACTGTGAACGTCTATCCATTGTGGCGAACCTGTCGCAATAGAAACGTTTGTTATTGTTATATTTCACAGATACATAATATTTATTTACAACATTTGTGGAAACATATGAAATGCATACATGTAAATAGGCAGAAAAGGTGATGGCAAATTCTGAGGACAGGAGAACAGGAATTCCATTTCGAATAAAGAATAATATTCAATCAGATTTTTATGGCACTTCTTTCTCCAGTGGCTGAAGTGTGTTGGTTTCACTTTTACTGTTCATATGGTATACTTTTTATTTCAGAGAAGTGAGAGGAAACCCTCCACTTTCACCATTTGAGAAAGAATAACACAGGCCTATTTTCTTTTGTAATTCACTCACATCCAAATGAGGTATTCAGCTCCATTTTTGATAACTCATAACCCATAACGAGTGGCAACACGTCACAAAACATCATATCCTTTCTGAGTCCAGAAAGAACTATAATTCTATTTCTATTTCAATAGGACAGCAGTTACTCCAATATTAATACCCTTTACGATTGCCAGTAACTATACAAACATCAACCAGGACTCATTAGTGTCTTTGTCAGAATTAGTAGAGAGTATTTGTTACTAGAATTTACCTTCATTTTTCTTTGTAACTAGAGTTAAACGGCAATTTAAAACAAAATTTACTTTCATTCAGACTGAGCCTCATTAAAACAGCTGTTTAAAGAGAAAATGTCAGTATGGTTTTATTATTAATGATTATTTTGCATCACCCATTGCATGGCTATCCCATCTTGGAGAATTTTCTCTTAATATACAAAGCAATTGACTAGGAAGTGATAGTTCACTAGATATAGCGATCAGAGCCTTTCCCCCCCTACCCTACTCGGTTTTATTCAAGGACAACAACTAGAAGTTGTATGTGCAAGAATAGTGAATCTCAGCAGCTAAGCACCAAATAACACTTTCCCGGGCTAGAAGAGGGTTAATTTCAGAAGGAAACGCTATATTATATTCCGAAATTTCAAACATGGAAAAGCAACCTAATTCCAGTCTCTGCCTAATCCCAGCTACTGAATCTGTACCCGTCCATGTTTACAGTCAATCTGATTCAATCCTTATAATATGTCAGGGCTCCTTGTAGTTGCAGGAGGCACAAAGACAGCAGAGCCTGTGGATCACGTATATGACTGTATGAAGAGTAATAGCGGACTTACTGTGTGCTTTTCCAGTGGAAGTGGGGGGCCTGAAAGAAGAAATGTCTCGATGTTCGCATTCAAGCTGAATGTTCCTTGCTACCACTTTCCGTATTACTGCTTCCAGGAACTGAAGCATCTGCACTTGTATGCTCTTAAACTAATTTATGGTGGGAATTATATTTTGGCTTGTCAACTCTCAAGCCATAAAACAAAGTTTATTGGAATCACGTGCTTCTAAATAGCCACTCAGGGCCTATCTCTATGGAACCATAAATAACGTTCGGCTTTAAACTTTTATTCACTAAATAAAGGTTCGCTGAAACTGTTCTATAAAACGTAAATAGTTCAAAATATCAAGGCAGCATGTAAGGTCATAGTTGCGTCCCTATGACGGCCTTTAAAATAGCATATTGCACGGGGCGCTACTGAAAAGTGGAGCTAGCTCTCCAAAATTGCTTTGGGGCGACGGAGCGTGTGTGCATTTCTCTGTGAGTACCAATTCAAATCTTTATTTGAATACGTATGTTGCGCGTAGGCATGGGGAAGCAAATCGTAAGGGGAACAGAGACGTGGTTCATTTAGGGGATTCCCCCACCCCTTTAACCGGAAGTTTAGGGCATTTTGGTCAAGAGCCCATGGAAAATGGTTTTCACTAATTCATCTGCTAAACTGTTTCTCGGTGGATTGGTGCCAGAAGACGAAAGTCTCCTAACACATGCATGGGGCTTGTAGGAGATGTTTGAAGGGCGTTCGCAAGTGGCCAAACTGCTTAAAACAGCAAGGCACCGGGCTTTCTCAAGTGAGAAATGGCGAAGCCTGCCGCAAGGAAATCTTTGATAACCGAAGCTGTAAGGAGGGCTATAAAACAATAAAACAGCGCTGGTGTGAAGGCGCAGGCTGTGAGGGAGCAAATGAGGGTTTCAAGGAGTCTAAGCACAGGAAGTCAAATGTCACTAGCGGTCCCACTCCACCTCCCACCCCCACCCTCACCCTCACCCTCACCCTCCCTTTGCCTCGGCACCAATTCACAAGACGTGACCGCGTGCTTTTCCAATTAGAACCCCAGGTCGTGCAGTAGCATTGGTGGGAAGCGTTGCCGAGTCGTGCCGGGGCGCGGAGCCTTCTCCTTTCTAAAGTTTGGGAAAAAACTGGCAGCAGACCTCAAAGAGTCTGACCAGAGAAGGGAGGCTCCTCTCGCCTTGAGTCCCGCCTCTGCGTAGCCTCACCTCACGGCAGCTACATACATTATTAAAAATTATTCAGCTATAGATTCAAGATAGCAGAGTCATGTCTAGCGCGCATGATGAAGTAGTTGTTATTGTCAGGAAAGCCAAGAATCTGTAGGCAAAAGCGAATGCCATAGTCGGCAATCTGCCTAATAAAGACGTATTTGTATCTTTACTTTCCCAAGAGTCTTCATCTTTCTCAAATCAGTGTAATAATTTGTCTTTCACAAGCCACAAATTATGAGGAGTCCGGGTTTTTTTTTTTATTATAATAGCGTTCTGCGCTTGCTTCATTTCTTTGCCACCTGGCTATTTTGCACTCTGGTGTTTTCCTTTTCCCTGGTGAAAACTTTAATTAAAATAATGTTTTCGTGCGTTCATAAATAGGACATCTCTTGTGAAACACGTTGTTTCTTTTTATGCTTTGTATTGCCTCTGATTCCTGAGTGAACCCTGACAGAGTTTGGGTACTACACTCGGCCATTTAATGACGCAATTAAGAAATGAATGTCAGAAGAAACGTAATCAATCTACCAATTAAATGGAAGCAAGTATTCCAAGAATAATATTTTTTTGGATTTGGACCGAGGGAGCCTTCAGGATGGTTTGCCACATTAACATTTCCAAGGATATGCCGAACTACCATCTTACCTTACTTCAGGAAAACTATGGATCAATGGACGTTTAGAATAAACTCTTAGCCAGTACAGTGTGCAAGATTTGGCCATCGTTTTAACATGAGGAGTTAAATCCTCGCTTACCATGTGGAAAATATATCCCTCGCAGGTTTTCAGACCTTCATGTAAGCACTATCATTCCGTGTGAGCAACAGCCTTGAGAATAACAGACAGACTGAATGGAACTGGAAAAATTCCTAGAGAAGCCCTTCTAGCTGAGAATAAACCAGAACCTACATCGCCTGTCCACCTAACATGCTCAATGAACGCAAGTGGATTTGTGGGTGGGCGGGGAATGGAGAATCGAGCCTCTTCGGGAATTCCAGAAAGCTACCTGCAGGGATAAAAACAAATGCCTATCTCTACATAACTTTCAACTATGTAAAGGCATGCTCTGGTCTTTCTGCAACTTGGCCACTGTAACATTATGGGCCTTTCTGCAATGTCATGAATTGATGGTGAGTGACTACGACATGCACCCTACATGAGATGTGTCGAGGTATGTGTGGGCACGAACATATCTGGTGTTTGTCCTGAACTAGTGTTATGAGCCTTAGGTCCATGATTTGAAAGAATACAGTCAAGACCAAATTTAGTTCAGTGACAGTCTTTCTTCCTAGCACAGCAGTTAAAGCTTCAAGTGCTGACCAGCTGAAGCATCCAAAACTAATTACATGAAAGTCCTACAGGTAATTAAGTGATTGCTAAAGGTGAAAGTGAGCTAATCACAAAGAGTTTCATTGCAAAGGGGTTTGTGTGACTGTAGATCAGACTCTAATGGGGCAACCGTCATTATTTTGGCAGGTCAAAACGGATGGAGTCTAAAAATCATGTTGTAGAGGAAATATTTTCTTCATACAGCAGGATAAAATGCTTTTGGAGCTGGCTAGGCCACTAAGGTCATTGTGATACAGAAAAGAGGGGAAACATGATTAAGCTGGAAAACGTGGCAGGTTTAGAGCATGTGTTAATGCTGATCCTGTATTAACAGTCTAATAAATGAACAGTGTCAGATTTTCTTCACCTGCAAGCACAATCGCGTTAGCTCCTTTTGCAATAACCTGGACAACATAAGAGAAATGTATAAAGTGGAATTTGGCACTATACGGAGAAGATGAACTGTGGGAGATGGAGTGTGTGTTCACTAAAGAAGCAAAGAACATCATCAGGAAGAAAGCAAGGCACAACCGGACGGTTCTCGGTGAAATATTAGCACGTTGAATACGTGTGCAGTTCAGAGCAAGACATCACTGTTGAGTGACTAGGAAGGTATGGAAGATAGAATAGACGTGTAAAGACTGGAAAACACACATTATTTAGCCTTAGTCGTTAAGAAATCAGAATGGAAGCAACAATCATTCAACTACCCTGAAAGATGCATGGAAGATCCAGAAAAACTAAGAGCGAGGAGAAAATGGGGCTGGGATGGGGAGCATACAGCGAAGTTCTACAAAGATATAAATCTTACTAATTGGGGTGGGGAGATACTTTGGTAATGACTGTCTCCAGTCCACAGAATTTAAACAAGGAAATATGATGTTATTCCCATCAAACTCATTAGGAATGCTGCTGTGTCTTCAGAGTCTGGTCAAGGAATACGGAAGGCATTGATCTAATGAGAAAATGGATAGGGTTTTTTTTCCGAATAATACTTATTTTTCAGAAACTTGATGTTGCTGGTTTTCAAATGGAACAGAGATGAGAAGTAAAATAATCCAATAACAATCGGTTTCCCCTGGAAATGCTAGTGATAAAAGAGTGGGATTATTGTAATTATTTTTTATAGTGTGCGACTGGCGTTTATGTACTTGGTGGCCACACAGACAAGGATCCTGCCCCGAAGAGCTTACAGTCTAAATGCAACCAGCAGCTGTGACGTATGTATCACTGTGATGTATGTATCGCTGTGACGTAATGTACCATCTGAGCGAACGCTTTCAGCTCAACCTGCAGTGTGATCTTTGTGACGGCCAATACATTAGGTTCCATTATCTCATCAGCCTGTGCGTAGACCTATGGATGTGTGCTGCTCAGAAACGTAATGGGGATGACTTTCTATGAACGGCTCTGAAACTTGAGGGCCTCATCCCCAGCTTTTGGAACAAAACGAACGGTGGCAGGTAGGGTGGAGAGGGGGTTGAGCAGGGAGGTCACAAAGGCTCGGGCAGGGCATCCCAATCGAGGTAAGGGTTAGGAGTGAAGATGAGGCTCAGCCCTACATGGAGTCCCAGGGTGCGAGAGCGGCAGTAGGGGAGCAGGCCCCTCAGGTGACTGTACTCATCCCGCTGAAGGGCACCGAGGAAAGAAAGGGTGTGGGAGATAAGGGGCCAGGAAGGTCGGGGTGGTGAGCGGACCTGTGGCATGACTGTGCAAGCTGAAGCCCGAAAGGTGCAGCTGGGAAGGGGACAGGGAGATTTCTTTTGTCACCCGCCGCCAGAGAAAGGAGCCAAACAAGAGGGGATTGCTCCCTCCAAAGGAGGCTGAGGGGGAAAGGCCGTAGGAGGTGCTGCAGCAGAGATCAAAAGCAGCGCCAAGGACGCGGTGGCTGGACATCAAAGGCCGCTTGCTGGCACTGGAGAGCAGCGACTCCTGAGCGCTGGTGAATCATTGTACAAAAGGCAGCCTAGGCGCCCCCGTACATGGGGCCTGCACTGGATGGCAGTGGAGGCTGGAGGGGCTTTAAAAGCCAGCGGTACGGAGGACGGGCAGTGCTAGGGGGCACAGGAAATGGTCTTTTCTATGAGTGGGTGGCGGGGGCTTGCCACATCCGTTAGGTGAGTTTGACGCAGAGAACTGGGGCCCCGCAGAGATGCGTGCGGGGGGGGACAAGGGGGAGGCGAAGTGCAGCAGGAGAGGTGTCAGCATCAAGCCTTCAATGACTCAGCTGATCAGTAAAACTGCATTGCACCCCGGCCTGACTCCACCTTTCGCCAGAGAGGCCCTCCCAACGCACCGGAACGCACGCGTGCTCTGTGTGTGTGGGGGGGGACGGGGGGGGGAGTAGATGTGCTAAAGGAAGCGGTTTTTCCCACGTGCAAAGGGTCTGCATCGCACTGGCTGATACCCCTAGTAGCGCAAAGCGCGCGCGCGAGCATTTCCCTGCAGTCAGTAGCCAGCCGGGATTGCATCCGCGTGGCCGTGTCTGCCGGGTGCCGGATGAAACGCAAGGTCAGGTGAGCAGTGGCAGTGCTGCTCGGGGCCGGGGGAAGATCCGGGGGCGGGGCGGGGGAGTTGGTCTCCCTCCTGTGTGACTGCAGAGCTGCAGTAACTTTGCTCTGGCTAAGCTAAGGGCAGTTCTCAAAGACAGGAACCTGGGAGGCTTGTCCTACAGCGCCTCCTCCTGGACGAGTGGCCGGCAAGCAAAACGGTTATGCACACCCCGGGGAAAGGCCTCCTGGTTTTTCAGGGACATGTTCCCCAGTGAGACAGTTTTGTATAATGGTTGGGGGGAGGGGGCAAGGAGAAGGGCTGTGGGGAAAATGTTTTTGGAAAACTTGGCCTCTTTTGACGTGGCCTAGATAAAGCCTATGAGTTAATTCGCATTAAACAGATAAACACAATTTCAGTGCTCCAAGTAGTTACAACATTACCAAATCAATCAAAAGGTACTACCTCTCCGATTTTGTTGTACGTTGTGTTCAAACGAAGTGATAAACAAGGGTTCATGGCTCAGAAACTCGCAGGGATGGGTTCTTGTCTTATTTTTAGGGGTCCCCAGGGCTGTGCAGTCTAACCATTCATCGGATGTAGAGTTTATTTTCGACGCATAAGCTGCGAGGGCAGATGCAAAAGGCAAAATGTGCCTGGATAGTTTTGAAAGATAAAAGACGTCACACGTTTGGAAGGAAGATTTGCATCTTCTGAAGAAAAAAAGTCTTCCTGGTACTTAGGGGCAGACGCTGCCATTTACTCGCTTTGAGTAGCATCTTACCCTTCGAGTAGTGCTCTTGATTTCGGGGCTAATCGAGTGCCAACAGAAGAAAAACGCATACAACTGAAATTAACAAGTAACTGATGTTAAAACTAAAGTCGGGTCTTTCCTGACAAAAGGACAAACGCTGGGGGACCTTCTGCCCGGTACTCTGAAGAAGAACTCCCCATTGCAGGCGGGGGGACGGGGGACGGGACGGATGCTGCTTTAAAGGTGCATTTTCTGGCCCAATGTCAGGTAGAATGGGAGTCTTCTGAAAACAGCGAAAATAAATACAGAATCAAAAGCTCATTGGGCTTTTCCCCCCAACTTGCTTGGGTTCATTTTTTTTTAAAATATATCAGACAATACCTCCCTATAGGTTACATCTATCTATCTATCTCTACACATAGCCTATAAAACACCCATTCTCCGCATGCAAGGATGTATGCGCACACACACGGAGAGAGAGAACTATACAGACATAATATCCTTGCTAACAATTAAACGCGGGTAGGAGTCCATAGATAGATGTGAGACATTGGACAGTTTTCCTTTTCATTAAAACCCGTCGAAATACATTGTTCAGCTTCCCACCTTCACCTGTGCCAGCACTTAAAACCATTTTCAGGAAAGTTGATATAATAACCGATTCCCTCAGACGGGCAAACTAAGTCCATACACTCCCAAAACACAGATTTATTGGAGAAGCGAGGGAACTTTTATTATTTTATTATTTATCCATTTAGATTTAGAGATCTGAGATCACTTTCAGTTTTAACAAGCAAAGCTGAAAGGGGGCATACATTAAATATATATTTGTTCTCTGGTTTCTACTTTGGTGGTTCACAGTATAAGCTGTATCCTACTGAATAGCTGAAATGTTTACTGCGCTTCATCTTTTCCTTTAGCTTCCTGTTTTTTTCCTCTAACACTGCCAGCAGCATTCACTGCCGCACTGCAGTAGAGCAGTAAATACCTTTAACAGCTGCCTGCCAGCCAACGGGTGAAATACTGTCTTTGTTCTGATTTTTCTGCCTCAAGAGCTCATAAAGAAGTCCATGAGAAATATATTTCTTTGGAAAAACATGACTGGAAAATAAACAAATCTTTGGGTTCTAAGGCTCAGAGAAAAATACCCCTATAATTATTTTTTCCTAACTATTAGGTGCTTTATATTCGCATTCCCTACCCCCTTTAAATATGCACCAGGCATATACCGGATTATATTCAACTCATTCATCTATGTTTTAATTCGAGACAATAAATAAGGAAATGTACTTACAATAACGGAGTAAAGTTACTATAACTTTATTTTTAAATGTTAAACGAGTGTTAATAAGGTCCGGATAGCACGACTGGTTCCTGGTTGCAGTTTCCATAATTATCGTTATTTTTTTCAGAACCTACGCCATTAAATGTATTTAATAAACCCTCTTTTCTTGCAAAGATTACATTAATTCTAGAAATCAATATTCACATTGTACTTCTCACACCTGCTTCATGTTACGCTTTGCAATCAAATAGACACAGCTAAACACACATATACACTTTCTTTAAAATGTTTGCAACTTAGAAGCACACACACATACATACTTAGCAGCATGTGTGTGTGTGTGCGTGCGGGGGGGAGGTTTAATAACAGAAATATATCGAGAAGATATAAGGAGAGCAGAATGGCATTCCTTTTAGGAAAGAAAACCCCGCAAAGTACCAAAGAAGCCGTTCATTGGGTGTGTGTGTATATATATATATGCTCATATGTGTGTTTTACATACATAGGCAATGGGGTTTGTGTGTGTATATTCACACACAGAGAGAACTATACCCAGAAATATATATATATATGGGAACATATATTTCTGGGAATGGTTGTGTGTGTGTGTATATATATACACGTATATAGAAAAACCCAATTTTCTATGTATGTAAAATACACACATATGAGCATATTTAAAAAATGCGGCCTTGCAAAATTATAGGGTATTCCCCCACTGCCCTAGAAGCTGCTAATAATTTGAAAACATATAGGAGAGAGAATTTTGCAAAATTTTAGAGTTGTATTGCTAAGCAATTACGTAATTACCTATACTGATAACTAGGAGGCCAGTGGCCCATTAAAGAGTAACAATTTTATTATGGCATAAGCATTAGTGAGTTGCAAATTATGCCATAATAAAATTGTTAGTCTTTAAGGGGCCACTGGACGCCTTGGTTGGTTTTGCTGAAATAGAATAACCCGGCTACCCCCATGCCAGTAACTATATGGCTTTAAGGAGTTTTTCTGAGAAACAGAGAAATGATTAGCTAACGCATCATTTTCCAATTGATATTGTAAATTGCTGCGGCGTCAGAAGTTATCTCCCGAACCTAACCGTCATTTTAAAACAAATGTAATTATCGTTTTGCCAAAGGATACATATAAAACATCAGCTAGTTCAGGTTCTTCATTTTACTCATTATAGGAAGCTTATAGGACAATAGCCCTATTGGAAGGCACACAGCGAGGGAATGACTCTGTTTTTTTCTTCCTGCTTCAAAATAGGTATCCTGGACCCAGAATCCTTTCTGTTTTCATAATCAATTTTGAATATTCTGTCCAATGCTTATATTTGACATAATAAAAAATCGTCTGTGACCTAAATTATGCTGTTGTAAATTGTATGTATATATTGTATAATATGTATTGACCTTTTCCCAGAATTGTAAACATTTGATGCAATACAACATTTCTATCATTGAAGATGAACACACATATCATTATTATATATAAATTTCAAAATAAAGTTTATACAAGTTAGATTATACATATAGACATAATAACACCGAAAATATATATTATTTGTGTATACTATCTATATATTTTTTAATATACCTATGTTTTTAGAACGGCTATCATTGACTTATATATCAATAATATTGTTAGAAATATTTTACTGTATGTTTACAACTCTAGAAATGTTAGTATACGTGAGTGCATTTCTGTATATTCCTTGTATCAATATAATGCATTGTATATAATACCTCAATAAAATAAAATCAAGATAATATAGAGCTGGCAAAAATTCTCCGTAGGTAGCCCTGAAAAATTGAAAAAACACTGTATAGACAATTAATATAAAGCTTCTTTAAGTTCTGAAATATTAATTAACTTAAAAATCTTATCACATTTTCATTTTCATTATTATAAAAATCTGCCTTGTGATGAATAAAGCTCAACCGCAGGAAAGAATCAGATCCCATGCACTTCCTTTATGGTTTGCCATAATTAAAAGCATAGAGAGAAGAGCTGCTGTAAAATATTTTTATTCAGTGTCAACGTCACTCGTAATTTGCTAACGGCATAAATCCAAAATCACTGAGAATTGATAGCACTATTCACTCAGGCTCATCACCGATAACCTTGATGTGGCATTCAGCGTTGCAAATTATTAACGTCTCAAATTCTGGTTAGAAAAACACCTGTTAATCTGTAAAGTTATGCAAATGCATTGTACAATCTGGAGCAAACTGCAAAGTCGTTAGACTAAGCAATCGGTCAAAAAGCCGAGCAAGGCAAAGAATATCACTTTGGGGCAAAACAAAGAATATCACACACATTTAAAAGCCTGTTCTCTATCTTAGTCTACACTCCGCTTCAACTAAACTTCCTGCTTCGGCATTCAGAAGTCTGTTTTGATCACCTTTGCCACATTTTCCTATAGCTTGTTCTTCGAGACAACCCTGAACAACAGACCAGACACACCCCAATTGAAATAGTTTTGAAAGTGGCTTAATGGGTCAGAACATGCCCCGCAGACAGGTGACAAAACAGGCAGGGGCAGTTAGCAGCCACATTCAGTGCAGTTAGTGACCTGGACCCGAAGCTATCTGGCTGCCTTAATGAACGCTACAGACATTACTGTCCCTTACACTTTCTTTTATGACTTCTCAAGTCATTTAGTGGCGTCTGGGTTCTGGGGAGCCCTGCAATAAGGCAGAAATGAAGGGATTCCTTACCCGTTCGCTGCTCTGGAAGAAGGCAGGGGAGCCGAGGAGGGTCGCTGTAATCCATTAGGCGGGTTGGTAGCAATCCGAGCCGCATAAAATAGAAAGGCAAAAGACAATGGGCTAACAGGTACAGGGAGAGGGCTCTACCCAAAACAACCTTGCTCCAGGAGCCAGCCTGGCAGACTGGGACCTTGCCACTCGGCAGCGAGATGCTAGCTTATGAGTCTTCAAAATAGCTGGAGGCTGACAAGGTAGCAGCCCGCAGGAATCGGGCGAGTTTGTTTTAAGAGCCCTGGTCTAAAGTGGATCGGTACACAAACATCATAGCGAGTGTAATACACCTCATCGGAGACAAAGGTTAGAAAAAGAGGGGCTGAGGCTCTCAGAAGGCAGAATGCAGGGGAAAATTCGCCAGGGAAATCAGGAAAAAGGCCATGAAAGCCATCACTGCCTGCACATGACCAGCCTCAGCCAATGACGAGCCCAAACAGGTCATAAAAAGGTCTATTACCAAGTTGTAAATTTTCTTCAAACAAAAAGGAATTTACTGCAATTCCTTGCGGATTTTGCACATACTGCTCACCAGCGCCATGTTTCTTTTGCCTGCTCTGTCTCTCTCTAGCCTCCTTTCCTTCCTTTCCTCTCTTTTCCGTGGCCTGGCAGAGCATCTGTGCCTTCTGACTGGGGCGTGTTGCACTCCCAGGCAGAGAAGTTATGGAAGAAAAGGCAAAAGAAACCCGAGTTTATCCGAAGCGTGTTTATTTCCACAAATTCACAAGCCTGGGTTCTCCCGTCTCTGGGGTCCTCCCAGAGCCCCGATGTTCTGGGACCAGCGCTATTGCTGGGTGAGCCTCTTGCCTAGCTCTTACTTAAATGGCTCGGTTTTCGTATGGAATTCATTCCGAATCCGTTTGGAATTTATTTACTTCGTATTTTCCCCGAACAAAAAGAAGCAGTTCTGCGTTAGCGCCCACTACCGAACTCTAGCTCCCTGATAACTTACAAGTAAACTCAGCTGGGGCGATTTCTTCCTAACTAGCCTCAAGTTTTTAACGCACTCAGGTTGCTCGGTGGCTTCTTGCATTCGAAGGTGGAAGCACACGCGTTGTTCAACCTCTGCGTATTTCCCCACTTGTATTCAGTTTGATTAACCCGCGTGTATTTGGAGAAAACAGGCGTAGGTCTGACTTTCAGCACCCAGAAAATACTTTGATTCCTTTAAAATGGTGACTGGACACATACATGAAGATTGGGGCAAATCCGCCTGACATTCCTGGGTGTTTCCTCCTCGTGTTTTGAGGTTAGGCATCGGCTACGAATCCCCTCTGATTAGCATTGTGGAAAATAAGAGTTAAAAACGTATTCTGAAATATACCCCCTCTCTTCTGTATTAGTCTCCATGAGTGAAGGACACATGAGCAAAGGGCCACGGGAATGATTGTCACACACGCGCAATACACACAACAACGTCCCTGCACCGAGGTACCAATGGCAGTCATATTTTGTATTCTACTCATTCGGCGCCCAGATGTTGAAAACTGAAATTAAATTGCGCAAAGATGAAAGGTGCCATTTTCATAAACGGCTCGTGGGCTTTATTTTAATTGGGGCTGCATCCACTCGCACATCAAAATCATTTTACCTTCCAAATGTTGCCGCTCCCACTGTAAATTACAGGATTTTACGCGGCTGTTTGCTGTCAGTGTGAGCCATTTTGCGCCATCGATGTGTTTACCAAGATACGATATTGTTATCCGAGACCTAAGGGTCCAAAACGGCATTATAGCGTCACAAAGCCAGCCATAAAAGCGTTGAAAGACCCCTTGCACCCAGAACGTGCAAAATGGAAACATTCTGGGATCCTAGTACGGGCCCACTGCAAATAAATTGTATAGAGTGGAAGTTAGTTCCTCTTTTATCCTGCTAGTCTGCTTGCACACCTCGCTGGGAATGCATGCTCACAAGCAATTTTGTAATAAATATTTGTGTTTTGTTCTCTCTGCTTTGGAAAATAGATTTATTTTAGAATAAAATATTTCCCCTTCATTCAGATTGCTGAATATCGGTTGGGTAAATAGCCACTTTAAAAACAAGATTAAGCTTTATGGAGTGTATGGGAGTCATTTGTAGGCTAGCTCACACATTTGCGGCCTTTTAAAATGGCTTTCCTAGTAACAGGATTTTCCTGCATGTAATGTAGTCAGAGCCGCTTTGGTCCGCAGTAAAGATGTTTATGCTCTCCCCGATCAAAGGGTATCTTTGTACCGCTGATATAATTAAAAAAAATAAAATAGGTTTTTCTGTTTCCGAATATCAGGTCGCCTTTAAATCTGCATCACCAATCACACAGCTTTTGAGGACACTAGGGGGGTACTGGTGTATTTATGCAAATTCTTGCAGCAAAATGTTTGCTTCATGGGTTTTCTGCAGTGTCCACACGTTACCGAGTTTTAGCCTCGCAGGAAATGAAACTTTTCAGGTGTATAAAATAGATCAGAACAAGAGCTGTGTGCTTGAATGCTCTTCCCGCGATACTGCTTGCTTTAGCTGAGGTAAAGTCTGGAGTATACAGTAGATTTGAGTTAAAGAAACCAGCTAACCTGAATTTTATAAAATCATTGCCCAGTGCCAGATTTAGGGCAATTCTCACACATATTTAGACCGGCTCGAAGTCGGGGAAACTCCACCGAGTTCAATGGAAGTCCTATGGATTTTCTGCGGAGATTTGAATTTCTTCTACTGATACATAGTTCTCACTGCGAGCTGATCCCGCACCACTGAATTCAAAGGGAGCAGGGTCTGACCCAGTAATTTTGTTTCAGTAAACAGCGCAGCACAGGGCTGCACATAGATTTTGTGCAGACGTGCGGGGCCATTTCTCAAGCCCACTCCCCATACCCCTCCCCAGTAGATATTACAGGCAACTGGCATTTACACATTGTTAAGGTTGGTGTCCTCAGCAAAATTTAACTTTCTGCTTCCGTGAGGACAAGTTTGTTTATCAAGCAGATAATTTAAGAGCGGGAAGCCATTTGTTGCACCGAGAGCATTCCTGCGGTTTCTTTGCATGCAACGTAATTCATGTGACGTGGGAGGGATTATGGGCAGGAGAAGACTCTAAACGGAATCTGGATGGAGACTATGAAATAGATATCTTCATCACAACGGGATCGTTTTCACCTGATCCCATCAGATCTTGCGAAATGTGATATTTATTTTCTCTTTCAGAAAAAGTAGTTAGAGCACTATACTACAACAGCAAATCACGAATTGCATGTCAAATTTTTCTTACGAGATCTTTAGGACCTTCAGCCTTATTGGTGTGAGCCCTTTACATTGCCTGCTATACATATAAACCTTTTCCTTTCTACTGTTTAACATTTATAAATTTAAGGATTAAGGAGACTGCGTTATACCTGCACCCAAGAGTTTGTTTTCAAAAGGCCCCAAACGAAATTAGAGAAAAACAAAAATCAGACATGTGCAGAGAGCTTTGATAGTGATAAAAAAAGGCCTTTTCCTTTGTTCGTGTTTGTTTCGCTCTGTAATAGTTTGGGCCGGAATCTGCAAACACTTATTTCTTACGTGAGTACCTTTTATTCATGCTTCCAAGCCAGTCAAGGCAAGAGGCGTACTCCTGTGAGTAAGGAATGTTCAAGTGAGTGAGGCTTAGCAGGAGAGAAGTCCAGTGTTTGGCTGCGCTTTCCTTTAAAGATAAAATAAAATGGCACCTGTCCAGTATCGGCATGAGGTTACTTGCCAGGGTCCGATGATGAGAATGGATGTATTATTAATTATTATTGTTATTATTAATAATGCTGATCATGATAATAATGCATAACTTTACAGACACTCTGTGTTCTGTTTAGATTTGGTGGTAACCTTTTACATCTAAGGCAACACTGAAATACTTGATGGATAATATTTTGGAAACGTGAATACTCTTAATTACAATTGGATTGAAATTTAGCAGTGTTTTATACACACACTCACACACACACACACAAATTCCCCTGGCTAGTTACCAAGTGAAAACATGGAAATAAACTTTACTACCTTGCTGACAATTGAGGCGTTGTAATATCGCGAAGACATATTATTGTGGAAATGCAGACAGCGCATGCCTCATGAAAGCGATCTACTTTTGATTAAACGGTCAGGGAAGTGTGATTAACAACAGCTCACTCCCCTGTTTTGGGGTTTGATCCCAATATTCATTTGCTGTTTTCAAAACTAACCATATGAAGACGCGCTGCCGACCTGCACCATTGGGAAAAAATGGAGAACGATCAAACTATTTTACAGGGCAAATACGGGCAACACAAATAAATATGGCACCCCTTCCAATCTATATTGTAAAAGGGAGAAAATGGACAAGCACCATGCAATTTAGGAAAATTACAACAGCAGCTGAAAATAGGAGGGAAATTCCTGGTGAGACACACGATTTCTAGTAACTATGAAACAGTAGCAGTGTTGGAAAGCTAATGAACGTGGACCCGATCCCGCATTAACTGGGCTCCCCAGTGAATTCAAGAGACCACGGATAAAAGGAACGAAGGGACAGGCCTTCTGAACTATATCTTTGGCCTTTCCAGTATTCACTGAATAGACAATTTAATTGGCACAAAGTTCTTTCAGTCAAATTAACTATATAGCACGATTTTCAAGGGCTGCTAACATTGCAGGCAGTGGCAGTGGCATTGACTCAGCCGAAACCCGATCAAGCCTGTCTTTTTACAAACCTTCGCGGCTTTGTGGAAGTTTCCATAGATTCCAGGTCACCTGTTCTTTGTTACAAAGAATGAAGGGGTTTTTTTCGGCGAATTTGTTCTCCTGAGAAACTGGGCTAAAGCTCTCTCACAAATACCCCATATAGGGAGAAGCAATGGAGAGGAAACTTAAGGTAATTACAGAGCTCCTGAAGGTTATCGAGCAAGTAGATTTCAAAAGGGAATCAAGAAAATTGATTAGTATTACATTTGAATAAAAATTTGTTTATTTTAATCAAATATCAATAATGGAAGGTAAATATTTTAATAAGATAATTTCTTCAAAATTATTAGATTTCTTTTAACTTAACATAACATAGGAAAAAAGAGTTTAAAATAGTACAAGTGCACTTGTTCTGATTAATAAAGCATTTTATATGTCTGGCTTATTGGTACTTATCATTAGGAAGTTTATGTTGTTGACAGTAATCACGCATCTTTTAAACGTTGAACATTGCAATTAAAATATATTGCTACAAATTCGGTATCCAATTTCCATTTAAATAAGAGTACATGAGCTAGAGATTGGGCCTGACACAGTAAAAACAAAAACAAACAAAAACAAACAAACAAAAAACAACCACAGAGCACAGAAACTCCAAGCGTAGCGAATGAGACAAGAAAGCTTGAAACACAGGTAAAGGCCTTTACAACAAAGAATCCCGGCCATGTTTCCCAGCATAGGTGGATCATTATTTTCAAGTCTTTTATTGATGGTAAAAGGTAAAATTTAATTCGTCTGGCCTTCGGCTCTGTCTTCTTCCACATCATGTGCTTCCTTTTTGGCCTCCCCTTCCTTTCCCTCCTGCCTGGAAGCTGGGAATTTGTCCTTGTTGTTTTCTTTTTTCCATTTCATCCTCCTGTTCTGAAACCAGATCTTTACCTGCCTCTCGGTGAGTCCTAGCGCGTGGGATACCTCAATCCTTCTCTTCCTTGTCAGATAAGGGTTAAACAGAAATTCCTTTTCCAGCTCTAGAGTCTGGAAACGGCTGTATGTTTGTCTTCCTCTCCTCCTACCAGGCGCTGCTGATTAAAACAAAAACACAGTATTTTTCAAAACAAAGCGCTCATTGGCTTGGGCGCTTATCTAGGTGTCTGTTCGCCTATCTAGAGCCATACAGCGGGGAGGCTAGCGAGATGCCTACAGACGAACGCAATAGATCTGTGGCTATTTAAGTATGAAGTTATGTACAAGTGAACAGAAAGAAATCGCGGCAGAGCATTGCCTTAAACTACCCTGCTTTTATTACACACCAGAACTCGCTGGCTTACTTCATCAGCGGGTCACCACACCCAATGTGCCCACGAAGCCCAGAGCTATGTTGGTAGGGGTGCACCGGGATTCTTGGGGTTCACGCCCCGCGCGGACGATCAGAGAGTTTAAGGCTACTCTGGTGTCTCCTGCGCCTACTGCGGAGACCTTTGCTTTCCGCCCGGGGCTAAGCTCTGCTCTTACCGCAGCGCGGCCCCAGCACGCCCGGAGCCGCAGAGACAGGAAGAGAGAGAGAAGCAGGAGGAGGACAGGGAAGGGAAAGAAGCAGAGAACTCAGACGTGAGATGGAAGCAAATCGGCTTTTGCCTGCGTCCAACCTTGCGGTCTCATCCAGGGGAACATTGGAGCGGGAGACGAGCTCTGATTTAAGTGGTCTGGTTCCTCGCCAATATTAGCACTGGACGATTTACAGTCAGGATATTGGACCAGCTCGGCCTCTTGCTGGCTCGTAAAAAAAGCGGCTGTCTCTGTAAATTATCGTATCCGTAAAATTTCGCGGGCTCCCCGTGACAGGTAATCCCGCCGCAGGGGGCAGGCGGAGGCGGCGCGGGAGCGGGGGGAGCAGGCGGCTGGTAGGCAGCCGCGGGGCTCCCCCCGGCCGGCGGGTAATAGCCGGGGGCCCCGCCGCCGGGTCCGGGGGGCGGCTGGAAGCCCACGGCGGCCGCGCTGTTCCCGTAGAGCAGGGTGGCGTGGCGGCCGCTCCCCTCGGGTGCGAAGGGGCAGTCGTAGTACGCGGGGCTGGGGGGCTCCCCCGCCGCCGCCGCCGCTGCGGCCGCCGCCGCCTTGTACTTGGAGTACAGCGGGCTCACAAAGTAGGAGCTCATGGGCGCTGCCCGGCCGGCCCAGCGGCCACCGCCAGCGCAGGGAGCCCAGGCCCGGGAGGGGCAGCCGCGGCCGGCCCGGCCCCGCTCGGCTCCGCGCTGCTCTCCGCGGCGGCGGCGCCCAGGGCTGGGACGGACTCGCTCCCCCGCCTGCCCTGCCCGGCTGCTCTGAGCGGTTCCCAGCGGGCGGGCGCGCTCAGCAGCCCCGCACACACGCACACGCGCTCCTGGGCAGGCCGCGCAGGGGGCGCTTCGGGCCTGGCTGGGCACGTCCGGCTCTCGCGGCCCCGCGCAGCCCCCCCGCCCGCCGCCCCCGCCACCTGCACCCCCGGGGGGGTGCCCGGAGCGCGCATATTTGAAACCCCGCTGAGCAGGCCCAGAGATCGGCCCCAGATAACCGCGGGGCGGCTCGATCCAATGGCTGAGCGCGCCGGGGGGCCAGGCGCCGGCCCGAGACACCGGGATACCCACGCCCACGCCGGCTATAAACAGCCAGCCCTGCCAAAGGCTAACGCGCCTCTTCCACATTCAATGGCAGGGCTACAGCGCAGGCCTGGGCGGCCCACGGGAACCCCGGGGGGACTTGGGGCAAGGAGGGAAGGCACCTAACCCGGAGAAGCAAAATCACATGCTCGGGGGAGCCCTGATCCCCTCGCCCCCCATCCCTGGGAAACAGAAAGAGGCCCCGCCGTTCTCCGCCTACTGACGAGGCCAGCCGAGCGGGTGGAAATGAGATGCACATTTACCCTTGACGCAGCGCACGCATGGCTGCGACTCCCAGGTTAATTGATACTTAATGGAAATCATGCCCATGAATATACTTTCCATCATTTCACCCTTGGTGAACGTCATTAGCGGGCCAAAAAAAGGAGGGGGTAGCGGAGAAAAGAAAAATGCGGGGGTGAGCATTAGCATCGCTCGGGGCCGGAATGAGAGCTAGGCAGGGAAGGTTCCCAGGAGCAAGGGGAGGAAGGAAAGGCTAGCGCGCCAGTGCATTTGCATTGCTCCCTGTGCAGCACACACTGCTCGCTTTGAATTCGCCTCAGCTGAATGCCAAGGGAGAGTCAAAGATTTCAAGGCCAGAAGGAACCTCTGTGGCCATCTAGGCTGACCTGCCGTAGAGCCTAGGCCCGAGAGCTCCACCAAATCACTCAGAGAGACTGGTCAATGTTTGTTCCAACGTTTTGTGCCCAAAGCTCGGGGTTATTAATCTGGGCAAAGAAACACGGCATTATTCAGTCCCTGACTACGAATTCAGTGATTCGGCCTTTAAATTCAATTCAAACAGGCTTGAGATTGAGATCCAGTTCCCAGAGGAGTCAATGCCTTTGGTTTCAAGCGATGCAGACTCGATCCCCGAATTTCCCGTGGTTTTGGCACATGATTCTCATCAAACAGAAGTCCGTCGTTAGCATTAACTTGAATCTGAGCTCAGTGTCCTGGTTTAAATAGACAATAACATGTAGGTGAAATATATAGATCCAGTCAGAGCCACGTGTGACCGCCTAGTGAGAATCGGAAAAAAATATTTGTGGTTACATAAAAGAGACTCCCATATCCCTTCGCATCTCTCTGTGTGTCTCTCACACATACTTCCCTCTTATGTTATTACAGTCAATAAACTTTTTGTTTGTTTGTTTAGGTAACCAACTCAGATTTCCCTTGGCGTCACATTCATGCGGTAACTTCCACAAAATGAACTTGTCTTAGACTTAAACACCGGCACAGAAACAGATGTCATGGAAAGAATACCCAGTTTAACATAAAACACGTTAGGACATCTTTCAGCGGAAAGGAAGAAATACGAGTCATAAAAACATAAAATGTTATTCCGGAGAATGTATTTTCCAGCTCAGTTGTTTTAAAGGATATGCATGCAAATTATTGTTGGAGTTCTGACTTCACATCTGTGATTGCTACTTACCTCTAACAAGTATCCTGTGTTCAGTTGAGTATGTGTGCTCTAAAAACGTACTGAATTGCCTATTCTATTAGTGTAGGCCTCGATCTGGCAAATCCCAAGTCAGTGGAGCCGCCCTTACTCAAGACAACGCAACCCTGTCTGTATGAAAAAAGCTGCCCACCTGATTTGCAGGGTAAACCTCAAAAGCTAGAAGGGCTACAACATTTAGGGTTTACCCCCAGAGCAACTGGGGAACCCCTAAATATTTTCCTACTCAAAACTTTTGTGAGATGGAAATGTCTACCCATGGGGACAAACCTTATTTTCCTTCCTATGCTAACGGGGTGCAGAAATATATCTAGAGATTGCCTGTGAAATATCGCATTTTATAGTATTTCATAACAATGTATCCGTCTCTTAGGTCCCTAACTATTCTTTAAAATAAATGTGTTTTATGCACTCTGAAATTTGTAGTTTTTCCTTTCATCCAAAAATATAATTATGCACAGATGATCACTCAGAGAAAAATTAGATCGATGTTTTATCTTAATGAAACAGATACCAGTTCTGACCTTAATAAAACTCGTCTTGTTTGTAAAACACAAGAACAAGATCACCATTTTGAGGGAAAGTGTATTTCAAACTTAGCTTCTTACCTTCTTTTACGCTTGTTCTTCATAAAGTTTATGTTCATACTCTAGAAGTCTGTAAATTTATAGAAAGAATGCACAAGACGTTTGCTTAATATTCATAAAGAGCTTCAAGTACTTTATGGTCTCAGTAACAAAACCTAGAAAATACAGAGAGCATTTTTCCACAATAGGCCCAATAATCCAGCATTACTTATAGGTTTTTTTTTCAAGGCACAATTTATAACTAAAGGATTTTATCATTGTGTTTATTGTCATAATTTAAATATAATACAACGAGATTAAACCGCTTGGAAAACATAGCTGTTTACTTATGTATGGTCTCATAGAATTAAATATGGTGCCAGACTGCGGTGTAGTCTGCAAGAATCTGTCACCTCAAAAGTGCTGATTGTGCAAGGTTTTTCAAAGCTATCCATTTAGATGATAGTAAAGAACAGTTACATGTGTTTAATTTTGGTTAGAAATATAAAATCCACGATTAAAAGTAGAATTTTCTGTATTTCAATAAAATATATTCTACACGAAAGCCAGAAACATAGTCAGCCCAGGAATCATAAAATGGAGCAACATCGCTCTCTAGTGGTCAACTGAAATCTTGATCAGCAAGCAAAGCGCTTTAACTTCTATTTATTTACTTATTCTACCTTGATTTAGAAGTAGTTTTCTTGTTTAAATTCTGGCTTCCATGAATTATACAAATATTAGCTCTTATCTTTTACCTTCATCATCTAAAGTTATGTAAACAAGACATACAAACCCGAAGGAATGTAGAAAGCCATACTCTTTACACTGGGAAGTATCTATAGCCTTAGTCACAAAAAGCTTTTCATTCGTAGTTTACAATACCATATATTTTAACACATTTCTACAACTCCTTCAGTTTTTAACTCTGCTATAATTAAATTATGAATGTCTTCTTTACACAAGGCATCTAGCAAAGTAGTCTAAGGGCTTAAATATTGAAAACCGTCGCTATCCTATTTTTGGTCCTGTTACTTCACATACTATATCACTAGTACTAGATGTTTGGTATTTTCAGGTTCAGTTTTTTTTTTTTTTTGCCTTGAACTTGCTTTTGATTTAATTATTTTTGTAATTGTAAACTTAAGTGAAGACTGTTCTTTTCACCCTACAGCCAATTGTTTATCCCAAACAGTCTACTGAACTGATTGGTATAATAAATACTTCTATTTCGTTCTTACAAGCAGTCAACGAATAGGAATTAAAACGCCATGTCGCTGGACACAGAGAGTACTTTGTTTTAAATGGAAGTTGCAGGCTACCCAGTGGCTCAAAACGCCTTCATTTTCCTCATACCATTTGGAATTAAATATACTTCCATACGAGGCAAAAAGGACAACTTCAGTGCTGCCACTTCGAGTGGAAAATATTAAAAACAGGTTCAATCTATCCAGCATTAGTTTGATTGCAATTTCTTCCCAGCTCATGCAAGGAAATAAATGCAGTAAAGTGTTCCGATAGCAGTAATCAGTTTACATTTTAGTTATGGTTCAGCCAGTAAAAACGGCTGCTTTCAAAAATATACACGTATTCACAATAGTGTTTATCGCCACATAACAGTTCTACAAATATAATTTGAGAATAAATTAATTGTTCAATGTTCACTTTTCGACCTGAGTGTCTTTTCTTGCCCGTGTTGTCTTGGCCCAGCGGTGACACACAGCAATTTATAGTCCAGATTTTAAGACCGAGTTTTGTCTGCATTTTTGTTTTCTTCTAACAATCGCAAACATCAAAATAAGATGGTTTCAAAGAAAAGCGCCATAGCATATCGTAAACTCATTAGGTCCAGACGTCTAGCCATCTCAATGGTTTTATTATACCTCGGTTCTTCCTGCTTTAAAAGAATTATAGGTATAGGGTTGACAATGAATGGGGAAGCAATGCAACACCTTTTCATCGCACTATATGCCTTTCCACTTTTTTTCCAGAGGTAAAAACATTAAGCACCAGGTCTCTGCGACTCTCTCCTTAATCTTAAACAACTGCTCATAAATATTTACAGATCCTTCATTTTAATGGTTGCTCTTTAAACAAAGCAAGGCTCTTTTACAATGAACTTCATCTTAATTATCTTGATAAAGTCATGTGTGTTTATAAATGCGGAAGGCATGAGACGTGTTGCTACATACTCCTCCCCTCCCCCAGCTGGTAACTTGGAAGTGGCATTAGTCCATTCTCAATCTATTGGCGTTCAGATTAAACAGCACAGAGATTCAAATGGAAAAAAATTAAGTAGGTATCATCTTAAATATTTGGCTTCGGAGACCTATTTCGGGAACATGTCCTCGATTACTCCACAAGACATCACCTGTGAAACGTCACTGCTTTATGAAAGACAGTTTGTGCAGAATGCGTCTCAAGAACAAATTAGGCAGGCATATCTACAATATATACTTTAAACCAACCCCCTTGTGATTAACTTTTAGAAAAAGATGGTTGCTGACTACAGTCGAAACATTGTGAATAGTTTTGCTTGTCTCGGCAACTAGAAATGTACCACTGAATTAGTGCCTGTGTTGAAGTAGTTTTCATGAGGAGCGACCGTGTGCATCCATCTCCGGTTCAAAATTCCTGTGTACAAAATAACCGAGAGACAAGAGTCTCTGTTGCCTTATTAAAGGCTCGCGCTAATAATAAATGAACCAGCATTATACATACAAATGCTTAGTGGGGTGTGCATCTACCAGACACTGAGAAAATTGTGTATTTGTTGTTTTCATATGATCGCGGCTAATTACGCAGTGCCAAAAGAAGAGGAACGCAGGCATTGCCAATATAACTGCAGGGATTTCATTTGATCAAGTCAAAGTTTATTATTATAACTGACGATAATTACAACAGGTCTTTAGTTAGAAGCATGTGGCGGCGGATACAACATTTACCAATATTCCTTCCAACAATCCAAGGCATCAGTCAATGTTAGGCCTATTGAAAACGGCTTCAAGTTTGACACAGTCTCCTAATAGTGCACTAAAGAAGAAGAGGAAGAAAAAAATGAAATGCTTTCACTGCCTCGCGTCGGCACCTTTTGCCAAGGACAAAATTCAGGACTAAAAAAGCAGAGGGTTTGATAATGGTTTCTTTTAATAAGTCATGGACAACACAATACTGCTATTGATTTAAACAAGTGTACTTCAATATATATATTTATTATCATAATTATAATTACGTCCTTTGCCTTTATTTTGGCAAAGCGACTATCTACACTACATCACCTTTTAAGAAACAGGTCAGACATTTAACATTGAAGTTGCCAAAGCGAACGTGCACTCACAATATCATAAACCAGTTTCGGAAAAGGAAAGAAGAAATGAAGCAACTTTTATAAACACATTGGCGAGCAAGACAGATCCCCCTCCCCAAAAAAACAACCCTGACAAAGACCACATTTGCACTTCTACCTAAAAGACCAGCCTGATTTAAAGTTCTGCAAAAACGCCTCTGGAGCTGGGAGAGGAGGGGCAGAAGAAGTGGAAGAAGAATGCGTGTCTACACCATGGACTTAGTCTCCTTTATTTCCTTTCTCCTTGTTCATCTTTTTCATTTTCATTCTTCTGTTCTGAAACCAGATTTTGACCTGTCTCTCTGTGAGGTTTAAAATCCTAGCTACTTCGTAACGGCGGTCCCGAGTCAGATACATGTTAAAGAGGAATTCCTTTTCCAGTTCCAGCGTTTGGTACTTTGTATAGGGACAACGCTTTTTCCTCGTTGAACGAGCGTGGATCCAGTTTGCCGCAGGATTATCTGGAAAAAGGGAGGCACACAGGGAGGAGGAGGGGAGGGTGAGGGGAGAAAGGTCGTTAAATTAAATTTAACGAAGGATGGATTCTTTTCACAACTTTGGAGGAATTATCATAAAAGCCTTAATACCCCAGTCTGTTTACTGTACAAATCATGTCTTGATGGTAGGTGGTTCTGTGGAGTCTTTTATGGGTGCTTGTTGCTGCTTGCGCTAGAGTAGGCGTCTAGACGTTTTTATAGGTTAGTAAAACTATCAGTTTTGCACATTGGAGCCTTACAGGGTTCGGCAGTAAATCAAAAGGGGGCAATTTCTTTTTTACTTACTTGGGTCAAGTTGCTGCTGCTTCTCTTCCTTCAGATCGCTGCTCGGGCTGGGCTGGTGGCTGCAGGCGGGGAGGCTCCTTGGCGCTGCAAGGAGCCGTCTTCTCCCGGGTCTCCTGCAGGAAGGAATTGCACGTGTACTCGGGCGCGCTGATCCCCTGAGACCCCCGGGACGAGGAGCACTCGGCCCTTTTGGAGGTGGAGGAGGAGGAGGAAGAGGAGGAGGAGGAAGACGAGGCAGCTGCTGCTCCCGTTTCAGGCTTTATCCCGTAGTGGCGCCCGTTGGAGGAGCTGCTGCTGCTGCTGCTGGAAGGGAAGCCGGGGAAGGGCTCAATCCAGGAGCGCACGTAGCGGCCCGTTTCGCCTGCCCCTAAGGGGGGCTGGTGCATGTAGGGATGGTAGAGCCCTGTCATTGCCGCGGGCGGCTGAGGATGGACCGTGGACCACGAAGTGGAGAACACGGTGGATTTGGGTGCAAAGCTACAGGAAGAAAAATCTGAACTCTCGGCAACACCTGATGGCCTGGAGGGCGCACTGTGACCTGCCTGGACGAATCTACTCCCGTAAACTTCTTCGCTTTCATGGCCTATGAGAGAATCGACATAATAGTTACTTATGGTGCCACTAGACGACATTTTTAGGCTCCCCGCTTAGTCATATAAAAGGTTACACTGTTAACTGTATATGATACCCTCCCTGAGAACAATCGTAGTATTTTGCAGCCTGCAACCCTCAACCATTGGTTGCGGAGCCCACGTGATCATATTTACCAATACTAGGAGTAAATCAATCCGCTAAACTGGGGCTGCTGTGATTAAAACACACGCGCGCACACACACACACAATCGTCAACAACAACAACAGGCAACGCCACCCAAACTGTAACTGTCCGGCCCGGCAGGGGCCCCGGGGGAAAGAGCTGCGCCTCTGTCCCAGCAAGATTCCAGGCGGGCGTGGCTCCAGGCAGCCGCTCGAGAAGGAGGCAGCCGGGAACTATTTCTTTCCCCTCCTTTGAGTGATTTCTGCCATTCATTTCTTAATCAGCGAGGCGCAGGGTGTTTAAATAAACCCAGCAGCCAGGCCTGCCGAGTTACACTGAAATCCGCCGAGAGAACCCGCTGGGGAAGGGGGAGATTCTTGCTTGTAAAATCAAACCACATCCCAGCGCTCCGAGTATACGACTGCTCATAAAACAGGAAAATGTTACAGTAAAAGCACATTGTGGTGACTTCCATATTTCAGAGCATGTACTTGTCTCCCTCCCCCTTGTAAAGAAAGTTTCTATTGAAGGGACTTAAAAAAGAGAGAGAGAGAGAGAGAGATGCCCATTGTGTTGTTTTAAAACAGGTGGAAGACCTCTGTAATGATTTTATGCCTTTCCATAAAAATTTTATGAGGTGGATTTGATTATAGATTAATGTGTCCCTAATAAAACGGACGGATGGAACAGCAAAGCCCGTGTCTCCCTGCACCACTGACGTGTCCCCGAACACATGCTTTTGGATGTGTTAAACTTCGGGTGCTACGAGGCTCCAACATGGCAAACGCTCTTGTACACTTAATTGTAGTCTCGCCACAATTTGGGGAAGGAGCTACCGGCAAATGTTCTCCAAAGGAATCTCTTATACGTGCATTGAAAATATAAATAAACCCACATTTGGAAACCGTTCTGTGTGAGCAGGCGAGACGTTGCACTACTGATAGACAATGTTTTCTTATTTAGAGTCTAATGGTCAGCAGTGTCTAATACATTCCTACCAAGCACATGCAACACACATCTTGCTATTATCACCCCCCCACCACCACCACCATAGTATGAGAAGAATAAACCCCCTTTATTTACTCTATATCCCTAGATGGGTTATACTTCGTCCACTGAAATAATATTTGTTTAGTATTTAAAACTAAATTACCCATATTCTTCTGCACTTTTCTGTTCCCTCAGACAGACTGAAGATGGGTGTATTTGAATCTGAAGAAAATGCACACAGTTAGTTCATAACCCACAACAGTGCTCGTTGAAAACATTACATAACACCATACAGGAAAACAATTCCTACGCACTGGCAAATATAAGGAAGGGACTGAAATTCCTGTTTATTTAATGATTTATGGCCATCTTCTTCCTTTGCATTTGCATGCTTATTTTTTATTTTCCATACACAAGGCTTGTTTCATGTCAAGATATTACACATACTTGTTCATAAATGTAAACTGATAAGTCAGGAAGATTTAAAATGGACATTTTTATGCATGTGAAAACTTGGTGTGTAGACAGATAATCGCATTTCTACTACTGAAAGTTCTTTGGTGATGCATTGAGAACTTTTATGCGAAAGGAGAAGAAAGTAAACAGGTTCAATATCTCTTTTTGAAACTGGTAGAGATCTCTGTTTTTAGTGTGGATATTTTAAAACCAGGGTAAGAGCAGCATACATGAATACTATCGGCGCCTTTAGCATCAAAACGTTTACGCTCTTGCTGATGAAAATATTGCATGTTGTTGCCACTCGAGTATGTCTACAATAAATATACCCGCGACAAGGGGGAGATTGGATATTACCAATTGCAGTATGAACTGTAATAGTGCTATTAAGGAAGAAAATATTTTAAAAATCTCGTATCTTATATCTTGCTTTAGAAACTACCTGGTGCTTTTTTTGCTTGAATGCTGTTCAGTATCCACATTTTTCTTCCCAGAATCGCTAGAAGGTGAAAGTATGTTCAAGCATTTGGACTTCAATGTGGAGTCATGTTCATTTGCAAGCCATTTACAGTTCTGTTTAGCATTTCACTCCTTTCCCCCCAACCCCGCTGGCAAGATAAAGTGGCTGCTAATAACATGCTTCAGCTTTGTACCGTTAAGAATCGTGAACTTTATTGGCTTCATATATGTTGTAAAGTGGCATTGCGTGAAATAAAACGATCTTCCGAACAAACAAAAATGGTGCAGAATAACAAAAGTGGGTCTGTATAGGCTGCCGTACTGAAGTGTGCACCGTTGCGAGCATTGCTGGCAGAAAACCCCCATCTCTGGCAGATATTTAAGAAAAAGGTTTCTCTTCCACAATACTCATTTCAGCAAGAACTTCAGTATGTGTTGATGTACACAGCTCTTTGGATTTGTATGTTTCATTTTTAAAAGCAAAAGAGGACAAGAAATCAAACTCTACATATTGTAGGTACACGATGACTTATTTTTTTTAAATCAACACACTAACGTCAAATAAAACGACACAGATTGCTGACAGCTTGTACTAGAGATTTTTTTTATCACTTACCATTCATGAGTTGAGTGAATGAGGATGTCCAGCATATACCATAATATTTTACTAGACTTTTTGCATTCACTTCTCAGACTGCGAACGATTACACAACATTTCACCGATTAATCATTTGTTTACAGTCACAATTATTAATGAATTTGGTTTATGTCATTTCTTACCCCCACCCACTCCCCAAATAAAAGCACACACACAAAAGAGAAGAAACAAGGGAGCTACATTAATCCAAACAACTGCTGATAAGGAAAGATCAGGCAACCACCTTGGCTCTATACTTTTAAACATTTCTTTAGAAAACCAAAGGAACCGCAGTAGTTTACAGACTTTATTGCATTATACATGCGAATAGAACATGCACAAGAAGGATATATTGCGGCTGTACGACTACTATACCACATCTGCACCACGAGAAAATGTCTACAATGGAGAAGAAACACCTATTCCATTTTACGAAGGACAAATTCTAAATTCGAGAGAATAGTTACATTGTAATGTGCTTTTTTTCCCAAAAAGTTTTCCCCCTTAAAGTACTGAATGTCTTCAAAATGGTATGGCCCGTATAACAGCTCCCACATAAATAGCACTTGATTAGAAAAAACATGAAAAAGTCACATTGTTTGGATGTTCGACAGTTCCAATAAGTTAAGACCAAATGATAATATTCAATCATAGTTACCCTGCATTACGATGAGGAAAAATAAATTACACGTGCGAGGCTTTTATATATATACTCATCATAGTAATACATATTCACTTGCAGCACTAAAAGAATGACGAAAGTCACATTCTATCAGAAAAAATGGAAAATGAAGGTTGATTCCCCGCCCCCCAAAGTCTCTCCTGCATGTAGCAACTGGTGGTGCTGTGCCCATTTCTCACTGTTTCAACCCCCAGGTTTACGGTTTAAGAGAAGGTCAGATTAGCGGTCAGTTCTCGGATTCGGTTCTCCCTGCTCATCTTCTTGAGCTTCATTCTGCGGTTTTGAAACCAAATCTTGACCTGCCTGTCAGTGAGGTTTACGCTCTTACTGATCTCTAGGCGGCGCTCTCGAGTGAGATACATATTGAATAAGAACTCTTTTTCTAATTCCAGTGTTTGATGTTTAGTATAAGGACACCTCTTCTTTCTGCCACTCTTTGCAGTTAACCAATTGCTTGTTGGCGTATCAGACTTGATTTCCTCTATCAAAATCAAAGAAGAAGAAGAAAAAATCAAAAATACCTCAGGCTGGTAAAGTGTATCTACCCTTGGCCATGAACCCTCATCTATACTGTCTGGCAGATATGTTAAATGTTGGTATGAAACATTGCTAGCATGAGGTGTGTACACTGGAATAGATTTTTAATTGCTGCCAGACTCAACATAAACAGTTCAGATAAAATGACTCACTATCGTTTTGGAATTTGGGGCTCTTTAAAAAATTCTATCCAAAGTTTCCAACTAGTACATAACATCTGAACAATATTTAACCTGCTATCAATACAATGGTAACGTTTTAACAGATCTGGGCTGCACATGACAGCAGAAGTCTTATGAAATATTTATTAGAAAAATCTCTCAATTAAAAAGTATTAATGCAATATATTTCCTATCACATTCCTTTATGTCATATGTGGAATTACACAAAGAGATATAGAAGCAGATATGGAGTATTTTTCTTAGCTCAAAGGATTTTTTTTTAAATTAACACCTTATACCACGGATTTTTTTCATTTTCCTTTTAGAATTTTTCCATTAGAAAGAAATTTGTCCCAGATAAAACTGGACTTGAATTGTTAAATATAAATATTGTACATAGACTCTCTATGCACATATTGGGATAAAAATCGTCCTAGAGGTTGTAAGGCACATTTTTAGAAGAAGAAATCTCCCGTTTTTGATACTCCACCATATTCCGTTCGAAATTAAGGCTCTTGTGCACTTTTAAAAGGAAAATAAAATCCAACCATAGTCTCCTTCAGCTTTTAAATACATTTCACAATAATGTTGTACTTTTAAAGACAAAACAAGGTTAGCAAAAGCACCACTTCAAAATAATCCACTTTTCATGAAACAGATAGCGGGCTTCTGTTTTCATTGTACATGTGTTTTAAACTTTATACAGCTTTGTAACACCCATTTATCCTCTATTTTAATAGGAGCATAATTAACTTTCAATGCAATCAAACCACAGTTAGAGTCAGAGAAAATAGTTGACCAAAATACTACACGAGAAAAGTTAAATTGGTCGTATTCTACAGGCTCCAGAGCTATTTTAAGGTGTTTTATTGATTTTTGATACTGGTCTTTATTACAAAGAATAAAATAGATATTTTCCGCATGCACAGAGGGCTATCTGCCTACGATGATATGTACCTCTGAAAAAAAAGAATTTGCAATCTTTTGTGAAGCATTTTGCCCTTCTAAAAGCTTCAAAGAGACACAGCACCTGCAGCCCGATTCCTCCTTAGCATTAAATGTTATGGCTGTAATGCTTGTTAGTATTTTACACTGTGTTTTACGATGCTGGCGTGTTCAAGTTATACCACGTTACGGTTTAAACTTTATAATACCGACCTTTACTTTCCTTCTCCTGGACTTCTGGGCTGGACACAGACCCTTCAGCCAGGCAGCTCCTTTCCTCTTGCAAAGTGGACTTTGGCTCTGGACTTTCCACTTGAACGACTTTAGCTGAGTTGTCTTGGTTGTTCGGATTTTCGTTCATTTTCTTTTCCATCTGAAGTTGAGAAGATATCTGCGGTTTGGAGCTGCCGCGAGGGTTTAACTGTAACATTACAGTTGAACTCGTTTCAGGACTATTATTGTACTCTTGGGTTTTCCCAGTGGCGTAGGTCTGGCTTAGTCTAAAATATCCTGGGACAGGAACCTCGGGATTTTCAATGGGACATGATTCAGAGACCAACCTCTGGTACGAAGGGACGTCTGACGAAATGAGTTTTGTTCTCTTATCAGAATACATGCAGCAATTGCTTTCTTCCTTAATATTGGCAGTGAAGGAACAAGTGGGGACCTGCTGTGTAACAGGTTGCTCTATTCGACAAGATCTGTTCGGGTCTGTCCAACTGTCTACTTGAGGTATATAAGGATGCACATTCATACCCATATTTTGGTGATTAACTTCTCTTTTAGCCAGAGACGGTAGGAGTCCACAGGTTTGCATTCCATAAGTTCCAATGTCTGTGCTAGGTGGCATGTACATGCTGGCGCTGTTAGAATAAAAACTGTCACTTCTACAGGCACTGATCAGAGAATCGACTAAAAAGGTGTTAGCAGCAGGAGAGCTGCTGGGAAAGGACATTTTGGGGCGGAATTTGAAGAAGAGAGATTGTGTCCTTTGGAGGCTGACATCTCTAGGAAAACATGCCCTGTGTAATTGTGGATGCCTCTGCACAACCACATGACAACCAAGCCAATGAGATTTGAAAATGGCCTTGAGCCGCTACCTCCCCGCGAGTCACGTGCTCCGCGGGCCCGGCCGGGCTGCCTCGGAAAGGTGGACAACAGCGACATCTAGAACGCCAGCGGGGAAGCGCGTCTCCCCGCCGGCGCCTGGCCGAGCAGCCCTGGCGCACTGCGCTGATTGAAAACAAGGGGCTTGATTTCTTTTAATTGCGGTTTATTGCAAGCCCGCCGAAGCCGACTCCGCCGAGCTCCTGACAGCGTGCTGCCCCTTGCTCCGGGGAGAGGGGGACGAACGTGAACCAGATCCTTGCAGACACAGAGCCCGGGACGATCACTGTCATGTACATAAAGCAGCCCCCATAGTTTGTGCTTTTTTTTTTTTTTTTTTTTTTCCTACGAAAATAATGAGCGGTTTCTTCTGACCGCATGGACGCTCCTCACTTCAAGACCTTGTGCAGTTTCACGCAGAAGACACTTACTGGCAAGCAATGGGCTCTCAGAGCCACCGGCCCCAAAGCTCACTGCATGAGAAAGCCTCTTCCTCCCCCTTTTCCTTCATACTAATAATACTCATGAAAAAAAAAAAAAAAAAAAAGAACCTGAAAAGTTTGAGACAACTGGATGTGCGGAACCATGTGCGAAACCCGAAGGTGTCATTTGGTTATTATGCAAAGAAAAATATGTTTGCCTTTTATGGATTTTGTAAAAGCATTGGTCCCTGACAAGCGAAAGGTACAAAAGGTTGTGGAATTTATTAATACGTATTAAGAAGAATCAGAGCGATCAATAAAATTCTCATCTACATTCTTGGGCTACTTGGTAATTTTCTTGCTTCTGAAGCTTTTTAAAGAGTTATACCCTCTGTTGCCACACACGGGAAGATATTTTATTAACAAATCAATCGAGACTTTGTAAAGGATAAGATTAATAGTTAAGATTTAGCATAATGGCGTTCGCGTTATGAATTATTGAAAATTATACTATTGATTTTTCTCCTCGCTACTAACCAAGAAGGTCAATTTTGTTTTAACACAAACCGTCCAATATTAAAAGCTATACTTTTATCATAACGTAAGGAGTATAGTTTCCCTAGATTCCTAAAATTGTTTTACAGTGCTCTCGCTCTCTCTGCATGTGCAAATAAAATAAATTAAAATAAAAAATTAAAAATTACTTGCCCTAGACACTGAAAGCTCCATAAAGATAATTTCTTCTTCTGTAGTATTGCTCATTAAAAACATACAGAAACTCAGTTTTATTACAAGTGTTCACGCCACTTCTTTTTTTCCCTCCAGAATGATAAATGCCGCATGAATATTCTAAAAAAATCACAGAAAGCAACAGTAACTGCCTACGTGGCAAATTAGACTTTTATTTTCCAACATTATAAATGTGTTTTGTTTTCTCCCTCCTCACTTTGCAACTATATTTACAACCAGAGCTGTTACTTTTAAAATGGTTAGGGTCCAAATTTGATCGCGAAACAATTCATTCTAGTTTTGCCTTCTGTCAAACTCAGACATTTCTCGTCTAAGACTAGTGCTGTCAGGGAATTTCATTCAGACAACGTGAACTTGTTGATAAATTCTCTTTCAGGTTCCGCTAGCTATTTAACTGGGGGCCTTTACAATTATCAAAACACTGTTTTTCCAAAGTCCAGATGTCTAAGAACAAACAGCACAAAACAGGGCATTTTTACTGTATCTTTTACACAAAAGCATAGTCTGAAATGGCATATTCCAGCAACGTGAAATTGAATTTTATACGAGTTCCTGGTATTGGACTGTTTTTCGCTTTTCCGTACCCTTTACACTGTTGGAAACAATAACCCTATTTAAAATCTCACGGTGGCAATGAGACAGACCCTTTAAAACCTTATCGCAGCTGTTCAAATACAACATCATTGTCAGGTTAAGAGCCAGTGTCTTTTACAGCTTCAGTCTAAAAAGCTTCAGTGTTGCCAGAGCGTTTAAATATTACCTTCGTGATGTAAGCTGCTTTTAAGATTTTTCTGCGCTCCCCAAGTCTTGTATACCTCCCTGCCCTCTTGCCGGCATGTTTAATCGCCACAGAGCATTTAGCACAGAAAACGGGCTGGTGTGTATATTTAAGATCATTATCAGAGCCATTGCTAAGATTTGCCTGAGCTCAGGACCAAACTGCAGTCGAGTTCATGACGCTCGCTGTTTTCAGACTGGGTTATTCCCCCTGCTTTCTAACAATTTCCTCTTTTGGAACAAAAACCCCTGACAACCCACGGAGTTTCAAGAAACAAAATACTCTTTTCCTTGACGCAGTTTAAGACTTGACTGTTAAATCTAATCAGGAATTTTATGCCCATCAAATGGTCCTTCGTAATCTTTATTTACTCTTGAAGGAAAGAGTGTCCCAGAATTACCCTTACTGAAGTGTTATCCCAGAGGTTTGCTGTGCATTTCGCCCAACACTAAAGTTAAAACAATAATCCTTAAAAGCTCTGCCTTCCTGCGTCCCTTGTATTTAACGAGTTGACTCTGCAGCTCCTAATTATACATTCTGTTTCCTTGATTTAAGTGCAAATACGATTTTTAACATGTCAGAATATGTAGCTCAAATTATTATTATTTAATACCAAGTTTAGGAATGTCGAAGAGCTCAATTTGATCATAATAAATCATGGCTTTTTAAAATCGTCCATGAAGCCGCCTAACTTTTATTTGGGGGGAAAAAAAGAACATTAGGAAAGTTGAAGATTGTTTGACACAGAAGTTGAATAAATGTGCAGCAGTCTTTAGGGAAATAGCTACTTACATTCTGGGTATTTAATGTCACTGTTCTTTTTAATCATATTAAGATGGAATAAAGTAATTAACATTAATAAATAAATCAATAGTGTGCAATAAACGAGATATACAATCTACATTAATATAAAAGGTTTGCTTTCACAGCCCCATTTTTTTTTCAATGGGAGACCACCAAAAGGGCCCATCTACACTAGATTACTATTTGTAATAAAATATAAGTTGACATTATGCTTTTCAGTCTTAATAAATATTAGTAATAGGAATTCGAGGTTAAAAGACGTTGCTGTGAAGTTTCATTTTCATTCCCCTCCCCCCATGTTATTTCAGGTTATTTCATTTTTTCCCCCGACCGTTCTAATGATTCTTCTATGCAATTTCCTAATTTCCTCTGCTGATATCGGATTATTGACGTAGGATGGGAGAGCGGTTACCAAAAAGGAGAGCTATTTTGCAGCTGTATTAATCCGCGCGAAATATATTGCGAGAAATAGCTAACTTTAAAATAGCCAGAAGCCCAGGATAACGCTTTCTATTTGAGAGGAAGACTCTAAAAATGCAAACTATTTTATTTCACGCCATTCTGTCGCTGTTCGATTGAAGAATATTTTTATTTAGCGACATATTTGTCTACAGACTTGTGACCTCTCTTTTTTTAAATAATGGCAACACTGTTAGGTGTCATGTTTTCCTACGGAAGATTCAACTTCTTGCTTGGGCTGTCGAAATTTAAAAAAAAAATACACCGATGCGCCTATGTATTTCAGCAGTATTGTGGCCGATAAAACAATTGTGATTCCCTGCCATCGTGATAGCTATGTGATGGGTGATCACATATAGGTGCATTGCTTATATTAGCAAGATAGTCCCACACTGTTTAAGCTTTATCCTATTGCGCATACATATTTATTTGTACACGTAAGTACAAAACTCAGTGTGCGATCTGGAAGTTATCAGATTTTAGCGTGTGGACAGGCCAGTGAATATGCCTTAATCTCGTTTAATTTAAATACATTTTTATCTCTATATAAATTCCTGACAATTTGTTCTTTAACCAGAAAAAATCTTTTCATTCTTCTGACAGGACCGACTAAAATAAATTGGGAAAATTTAACCCAGTATAATCTCCGTTACACATCCACAGAACCATCATATTTACATGATGATTCAGAAAAGAACAAAGCAACATTTTAATCTTCATCTAATTATTTAATTAACAGCATATATGTTTCAATCACAAGTTTACATTCTTTGAGAATGGCCTTCCTATAAAAGTGAGGGGCTAAAACATATAGAAGCCAAGAGGTGTAGTGAAGAGGCAAGATCCCAAAAGAAATACGCTCATTTTAAAACCAACCAACCAACAAACAAATAGACTTTTCTGTATTTATTCCTTCTCGAACTAACTACACTAATGGGGGGGGGGGGGGAGAGGGTTAGCTATGTATTCTGGATTCTGTTGATAAGAGTTACCTTTCTCTTCAAAGATTCCAGTGGTCTTAGATGGGACAATATCCTTTTATTACAGACGGCAAAGCTTAACAATGAACTTCTAAAAAAACCTAGCAGACAAACTGTCAACTAATTATTTCACCGGGATGGGGCTTGTTAAATGCAGAATATAGCTGAACAAACAGATCATGCATTAGCTAGTTTTAGATGAATTTTGCAAATAAGCAGATTAAAAACTGATCTTTGGTGTTATTATTTACAAGTGCGCATTGGAAATAGAAACACGTCAGTTCACCGGAAAAATTCCAGGAAATGTATCTTGTTATCTTTAATTTCAGAACCTTTTAGTTACATTTTAATAGGTCTCTACAGTATTTATAAGGAGAGAGATTTTATTTAGCAATCCCTTGGGAAGGTGATGTTCCGATATTCAAAATACGTACTCCCGTTTTGTCATTTGTACTAAAGAGGCACAACCAGAATCAAAAGACCGTCTTTTGTTTAAATTACATGCCCCCATAAAACTATGTTATAGCTGTGTTTACACTTCTTTAAAAACAGGCTTGCAAAAATATCTTAAAGATAAGCTTTGAACTGGAAATACAGATTTTGATATAACTTTTGTTCTTTGGGTGTTAAGATTGCACTAAAAAGAGTAAATAATAGATTTTCGCTCTACTGAACGGATTCTGAATCCTATTATATTTCTCTTGAAATTATAGATTTTTTAAAAACCTCGAATGTATTATAAAAGATTACGACCCCCCCAAAATTATTTTCAACTGGCATATTCCTCGAGCATGTCACGGTTATGGGTTATTTGTTTAATAAATCTTTGTGATACTTTATTTTCTCATTTCGAAAGCCCTGAAATCTTATCGTTACTTATATATTAGATATTTTATTAGTAATACAACTACTATTAGAAGGAAACTAGACTTGATCATCAGGACAGTTGTAAGCATTCCAGAACGTGAGCGCGCCCTCCTGTGGAATTCAGCGGCAAAGCACAAGGAAATTTATTTCCCTTCTTTGGCTTTTCGTTCAACCTTGGATGCGTTTAGGTGTATTCAACAAAGGGATTTATTTCGTTTTGAAACATACATTCAAATATAGTATAGCTGCAAAATTCTACAGTGATTATACCGGTATATTTAGTATCTGGTAATCATCTTTGTGGGGCCTTAACATATTAAAGGGCATGTGCCCTTGGATAATTTATTAAATACACCATAGGGATCTGGAAATCAAATAACTAATTTTTGTACTATGGCTTAAGACCCGGAAGAGATGTGGGATTTTTGTGATAATGTTAAAAGATTTATTTAATAGCTTTCTATAACTACATGTTTCCCCATCCGATAGCATGTTTCCTGTTAAAATGTGTTTGGAGATGAATTCTCTGGAAATATTGTTTTCCTCCAAAATACATAATTAATTTTTTTTTACATTCCACTGTTCTACAGGCATTTAGCTCGGAGCGATTATACAAAGGATGGCGTTTTCTATGTTTCCTGGACACGACGTAAGTATTAAGAAAAATAGAAGATATTTTGACATACACAACGGATTAGATTAGGGAACTGTTCGAACATAGCGTAATGGGGAAGTATTCAGAATGACAGCTGGAATTTTCTTTGCGTTATGATGCATTTGCTAATAAGGCTGGCTCTGCAGAAGTTAGTGTGTGTGTGGGTGCGTGTGCGTGTGTGGGTGAGAGAGAAAGAGAGAAAGGGAGATGGAGATGGAGAGAGAGAGAGAGAGAGAAAGAAAGAGAGAGAGAGTGGGTGGTGGTTGAAAATAACAGAGGAACCTTAAGGCGCCTAATTATTCAGAAAGGTTAAAGGTGATGACCTTGACATTTTGGAAGTTCAAAGGCATACACTTATGTTTTTCTTGCTAAAGAGTTTCAAAAATTATTTTTTAAGCTATGCCTTTTCACGATTTTATCAGATAATTTTTAGTTTTTTGTCTTTTCCTGAATTATTTCCCTACTTTTGCATTTATTGGATGTAAGTGTAATGAGAGCCACTTAGGTCTATTCAAAAAAGCCAAATTCTTTTCTCACTCCTTTCCTTTATTGCACTTTGCGGAAATCTCTTTTTCACCCACCAGAAGGTGTATAATATAACCCAATTAAGCTGTTTAGAACCTCGGTTTTTATGGTGTTGTCTAGACAGTTCAAGGTTTTGTAAACAGCTCAGTCAGGTCATACTGCATGAAGTGAAGAGGGGAGCTTCTCCAAATTGTTTTACTTTCAAAATAAAGACAAGGGTCAGTTATGTTACACTAACGTGGGGGGAACTGACTACATTCCTGTGATCAAATACAGGAAACTCAGAACGAATTGGTTAAAAATGGGGAACATATTTACGCTTTTTTCGCTAAACTTTGTATTTTAAATGGTTGCAATTGTTTACAGCTGCCTGTTGTTTGAAATGTTCCTGGTGCTCAATCTGACAACCCTTCCGAAGCTAGTAAACGTTCTGAGCTTTGAATTCTTGTCCCAAACATTAGAAGCCCGAATAAGCTTTTTCCATAGTTTTTTTTTTAATTGTGGCACCATCAAAAGTGGTGATCTTCAAACAGCCATCTTTGGGCTGCCTTAAACTGAGGGGGAATAACAAGTGAAGGTGTCGTATATAATCAGTTAGAGTTTTAAACTAATATTCATTTAAATTCCGTTGAACATAATTTGACTTAACTTTCTCCCTCGTTACTTCGCTGATTTTGGCTCTAGTCCGGTACACACGCTGATCCTTCAGAGATGGCAATCCATAAGTGAGCAGAAGATATGATCTTAACTTTACTACAAACCATTTATTCATATGAAAAAGACAGTGGCCCATGCGTATGTATCACACACACACACACATACACAAGCACACACACAATGTACATTTACCATCTTTTAAATAAACTGCATTCATTTAAGGGAGAAAGGGATTATCCTAGCGCAAAGCCAACGGGGGGGGAAAACTCAAGCAAAATCTACCATACACACCGCCGGTCCATTGGTGCCATCATGAGAGAGAGAAAAAACCACCTTGGGCGACAAACACAGGAGAATGGAGGTTTGGATTTCCCCTTATGAGGAGCGTGCTCCGCCAAGCCCCGAGATGTCCAGTGGACATTGATTGTTTGGAGGCACCAGAGTTGAACAAGAAAATGAAACTTTGCGTTCCGCTGGGTGAATGTGTCCTGTAAACCAATCTCCTGGCGTACTCATATGGCAGGTCAGAGCGAGTTTTTTTTTCTTCTCTTTTTTTCCTCAAAACAAGGGATTTCCAGTAAAATATTGGAGTCGATCTCTGTTCAGTTTCTTTTCTTTCATCCTTCGATTCTGGAACCAGATTTTAACTTGCCGGTCGGTGAGGTTTAGCATTCTGGACAACTGCAGTCTTTTTTCTTTGTTTATGTATACGTTGAAGAAAAATTCACGTTCCAATTCTCTTATCTGATATTTGGTGTAGGGGCATCTCTTTTTCCTTGATCGCTGGGGGACTGCTGAAATTCAAGACAGAATAAACTGATTGATGCTGTTCCAATAAACACTTTCCGCTCACGAGAGATAAGATAGTTTCACAACATCTCATTTACTAGAAAGCAGCATCCTGCCAGTTAAGAAAATATTCAGAGATTACACTCCCCCACCCACCTCGTCTCCCTTCGGGGTAACTTTGCAAAGGGTGGACATTTCCAACTTCCCCTTATAAGAGCCCCAACCTAGCAATACAGAGAGATGTTTAAATTGGTTGGAAATAGTCCAAGGTTCTCAAACTGCTCCCCCAAACAAAGGAAATATTAGGGTCCATAATATGGGTGTTGTGAACAATAGCTGTGAAATCTCTCCGCCCCCCCAAAATCAACAATTTAATCACAATCAATATCCTCCTTCAAGAATACCTTAAGCCCACGTAAATTGGTTTCCTATCGTAAACACGCTTTACAACGGTGAAGGAAATCTTATAGGATATATAAAATCCTTTGGATGCTTATAAAATTGCACATAAAATGCGGCTTGACAAAGTGTTGGCCTTGTACTGTTGCCCCCAATTTACTACTGATACCTACCTGAACTGTTGCTCTTCTCTGCAACAGCCTCACCAGAAGGGGAACCGGCGCTGTTTTCTGTTGTCACTTTCTTCTCGTGGCTGGAAGGTGTTTTGCTACAAGTGCTAGCCGGAGGTTTCAAGTCGCTCTTGGCCGCTTCCCCCTCGGTCTCTGCTGGCTGCTGGTACGGGGGTCCCTGGGCTGTCTCATAAAACTGGTCAAAGCCCTGCGGGAGAATGCCGTTCCTCCCCACCGGGCTGTAGAAGTTGGAGGCAGCCCCGGCGGGTCCATGGTGACCGCACACGGGGTCCGTTTTGAATAACATTTCCGTCCGCCTGTTCGCGGGCTGCAGAAAGTCTCGGTGCATAACCTCCTCCGCGGGGTAATAAGGAGCATAACTGCTCCGGTACTGCCATTTGCTGCGCTCTAATCCGTATTCCCTGAATGCCACTTCGCGCACAGGTTGGACATGAGGTAAATTGGAGGAATAGGGGAAAGTCATTTGACAGGAAGACGATTGCGACAAAAAAGAGGGCTTCGTCGAGAAGTCGGAAGGGGAGACGTAATAAGCGCACCCGGGGAGATACATGTTGGATGCGCCGTGGCTGCAATCTTCAAACTCGGTCATGTCTTCCCTTGTGCGATTGCAAGCAACCAGGAGACTTCAGTGCATTGAACGAGATCCATCTATTGCACAAGAGGCTTTGGACAGGATCAACTAAGCAAAAATCCCCACCGTGTGCTGACGTGCAATTCATCTTGATTGATTCTCGTGGTAATTATGTCACGTGACGCAATGTAGAAATGTCCTTATATCTATATGAGCCCCTCGGACAGGCTGCGAGGAGCTCGCCAAGGAGCCTCCCCGGCACCGAGAGGCGAGCCAGGCATTTGGACAAATGTTACATTTTTTGCCTCCTTCCCGCCGCCGCCCGCTGAGGCGAGGCGAGAGCCAGGCGAGGCACCTGGGGAGGCACCGGCTGGTAGCGACTCCCACACGCGGCTCCAAACGCAGCCCCTGCCACCGCCAGAGCCAAGCGCGCGCACACACCGCCCCTGCCAGCCCCGCCGCCTAGGCATGTCTCTGCACACCCGGCGATACGTAGGCACGGGCAGCTCCCCTGGGAAAGGGCACCCCGAGCTGTCCGGTGCCAGACCTCGGCACTGCAATTCACTGCTGGCAACACTGGTCAGTCACACTGGTCATCAGCGGAGGAGAATAAACTTAGCATAGCAAAGACCCTGTTTTACATATTCTAACGTCTGGGCAGATTGGCTGTAGAAAGCCACAGTTGGCATCAAAATCCGTTACAACATTCAAGCTATGAGACTCCAGGAACCTTATTTCCCCCTTCCCTAAGTGCGGGAGAGACTGACAAGAGAAATATACGAAGAGCCCGTTGTGTTAAAGGGAGTCTCTTGCGGGGTTAATTTACAATGAGCGATTATGATGCAACATCACATCTTTGGAGGAATTGAAACCCAACCGCCACGATTTCCTTGGAAAGCAGATTATCAGATAAAGTGAACCTCTTCGGACACCCCCAACTTCAGACAATGGTCCTTTGAAAGGGGGAAAGGAAGTTGTGGTAGTTAACGCAGAGCTAAATATTAAGCGTTAGCTCAGACTATGTTAAAATGTTATTATACGTAACATGAGCACATCAATGGGCCACGTAGTGTGGAAGCAAAATGAATTGATTCATTAATAGGCTTCAGAAATCACTGCAGCGAGAGAATGATTCATTCTCAGAGCATTTACCAAATCTCTATAGGAATCTTTAATTCCTCTCCAGTACAAAATGTCTAGTTTAGCCACAGGGCATATTCGTCTCCAAATAAAAACGCTCACACACTCGCCTTTATAACACCTAGGCTCGCTTTTGTAAAAACCCATTGAAAGCCACGCTTTTGCAGGACATTATATGCAAACGCACAGGCCACAGATGAGTAAAAATCTGGCAAAACCCTTACAGGTGTGGAAACGAAAGAAAGAAAGAAAGAAATTCCAAATCTTAACACTGTTATCACGGCTGAACCCAAAAAGGGTCTCGGTCTAACCCGATGGGGTATAAAATATCTGCAGTGCGTGATAGCAGGGGCATCCGCAATGACACACACCTATACTGCGCACTTCGCCTTTAGCTGGAGCAAGAGGCAGGTAGAGGTATGGAATTTTTTAATTCCGATTTCCCCCTCCCCAAATCTTCAGGAGTGTCCATACCATACAAGGGTCGTCAAGGTAGCTCTCAAAAGAGCCTAATTTCCCCCATTTTCCAAAGGGACTATGTCCACAGCCATTCAGACAACTTGAAGTTCATTCTGTTTGTTCCTAGTGCCTCGCTTGTGTACCACCATGAATGCGACAATCTGGTTTATCCCCTCAGACAGGCTCACTAAAGAGCCCCCCAGATACAACGCACGACACACAGACGCACCATTCCCTTGCTTGCGGGTGACTTCGAAGCCTTTTCGATTTTGCTGCAGCAAATGGACTAGCTCCTAAAAATCAGGACTGCGAAGCTAAAATGGCTTCTGCTTCGCTTCCCACCCCGAGTTCCCAGCAGAACCTGGCAACGATTCGTTTGGACCATGCTCCAGGATTTCTCAAGACTAATTTAGCAAATTAATGTGGAGCTATGAATCTAGGGAACGTCATTTTCTTTAGCAACCGAAACAACTAATTAAGCTCCAGTCGGAATCGTAGCCCTTCCTTTGGCTGCAGACCCCCTAGAATCCACTAAATATTGGGGTGGGAGCCAACCAATTTCAAGCAATTCAAGTTCAACGACATGGCGACGATTTGTTAATAAGAAAACAGCTCTGATAGGAAACAGTCCCTGCCCAAACCCGAAAAGCCAACCATCTCCAATAGCACTACAGAGATTCCACCCGAATGAGATAAATGTGCGAATTGCTGGTGGCGAAAGCATTTCTACCCCATACTGGCTCCTACTCCAGCTCCAAGTAACCCTTTTTCTGAGCGGATGAAAGAGCATCGAGACATAACTGTACCTAATGTGCATATTCAAGCGAATACTTTACCGTTAGGCGTCTTCCAACATCTGCGCTCGTTGCCTAGAATTAGCAAGTATTCTTGTTCCAGTGACATTTCCAAAAGACTCCCGGAAAATTAAGACGACTTGCATAACATTCGGAATTAGAAATATGCCCAGTCCGGCTAGAGAAGATGCGGTATTTTTGTGCCACCCAAGATAAGACACTAACTTGACCTTAACTTTGTTATGGCGCCCCTAGTATCTGGAGAACGTGAACAGACACTGTCTGGCAGCTCTCGTAAAAACTGACTGGAGAAGAGATTCTGAGTCATTTCATTTATTGCCACTACAGTTCTGCAAGAAAGCTTTTCCTCCCTGCCAAACTTTAATTATTTATGCGCTTTTAGGAAACACAAAAGCAGCCAGAGTTTCCTTTCCTTAGCAAACTAGCACAAATGAAAACCCCTATCTTAATTGGTTTATCGGATTTAGATTTCGGTCCCAATGGAAAGATGTTGATGTTGAACAGAATATAAGAATGCATGTGTGTATTGCTGCAATGCATGTATGTTTATGCGCTCATTTGCACGTACACAGATACATACTCGTCCAGAAATGTATAGGTAGCTAATTACGTATAGGAGTATATAAATAGGTGAGAATATATTCGTATTTACGTAGTATATACATATTTATTAATACACACGTGTATGTGTAAATGTATTTAGATATATACACATGTGTATGTGTATCTATCTGATTACACACTCAACTGTGTGTGCGCGCGTGTGTGTACACAGTACATCTTTCTATATGTGTGTATTTGCATGTATGCATATACACACACAGCGACCAAAGCTGCTTTACATTTAAGGTTGCAGTTTGTCTACAAAATTGTGTGCCACTCTCTGTGTATTTTGATTATATAGTTTAGATCCTAATAAGTCTCCCATTCTTTCTGTTATTTTGTACTTTCATGTCAAGGCAATAAAGAATGCAGAGTCGCAGTAAGTGAGCAAGCATCGCAGAGCAATTAAGTTTAATTAATAATGCATTGTTCTTTCCACATTTTTTATCCAATATTCCTCTCTAACTTTAATATCAAAAAATGAATAAATAAAATGGTTGGGCAGTTTGTAATTGTAATCGGGAGAGACTGGGGAAGACAGTATAAACATGTCAATTTTTTCCTAGCCAGTATTGGAAAGGGGGAGGAGTAGAATCAGCAATGTAATCCTGTATCTTTTCTCCTGGATTCCTTTCAATAGAATTTCTTCGCATTATTACCGAAGAACTTACTACGGGAAGAAGAGATTTGTATTTGCCAGTTCGCATTAGCTTTACATTACAAAATCTTTAGAAACATAATTTCCGGAATTCTCAGAATGTATTGTTTCGCCTGTGGTTGTCAGAGGTGCTCATTGTTTGGAGAGCGAAATACTCACGCGTATTTTTGCCTCCATTGTGAAAAGAGGTAACAGGATCATTTAGAAGACAAAAATATGAATCACCAGTTTGCCGATACTTATTCTGGTCCTCGGGAATATCTGTGGGCCATTGCCCCTTCCCTGTTCTGTAGCAACCAGCCTAAGGCATTCCGAAATTTGGCACCCCCAAATAGCCAGTATTTATGTCCAAAATGAGCTCTACCGATTGTTTCCTTACAGCTGCCACAGCACATTTTAAAGCTGATGCTTGGATGGGAGCAAAGTTCAAAGGCGTGTTTTTTTAAATTATATTTTTGGCTAACACTGAAGCTGATTTCAGACAGTCACTAGCATTGTATTTATAGATTGTTCCTTTACGCTGCTTCCTATCAATTTGATTCTTATTTACACGCCCTGAAGAAGCATATTTAAGTCTATCAGAAAAACATAGGTAACCCTCCGTCTCTGTCATTTTGAATTATTATTATAAAGGAATGGCAACCCAAGATGCCTCTGCATTAAAAACTGGCTTAGGTGGAAAATACATTCAACGGGCATTTTAATCAGGACCTACAGATCCCTAGAAATGTTTAAAATATAAAAACCCAGTACGTATATGTAATTTTCATTATATTCGCATCTGGTATGCAGCTCAGTGTGCCGCTCACAAATCAGTTTCACATTTATGGTAAATGGATCAGCCAAAAAAAAAAAAAAAAGTAAGAGAAGTGGATATAAATCGATGAAACGTTTAAAAACAATCAGATGAGTTGGAAAATGTATCGAGCTCTTCTCTCTGAAGTCCGAGGTATTTGAAAGTGGGGGTGTTTGCGTTGGACAAAGGCATGGAAGCTTTTGTCCCCTGGAAAAAGACATGCACAGTGATCATTTGATCGTCCAGATGAAATAATTGTAATGGAAATAAATCCCTCCCCTGACTTGGCGAGTTTTCAGTGTTTACCCAGTTTCTTGGCACAGTGTTTGCTGGGGTAGGCGCGGCATTGGAAAGGAATCGCAGATCGGCCTGTATGAACCGCATCTTTAGCGCCTACAAGGGGAGAAGTCGATTTTTTTATTTTTTTCTCCCACGAACCAGGCCAAAGGCATTCCGACCGAGTGACTGCAGCGCAGGCTGAGCACAGTGCGGGCCACCAAATAAGCGACTTGCCGCCAACAAATGGCGCGACCTACACGATTTTTTAAAATTCCATGTCCAGCTGGTGCAGCTCGAAACGGAGCAAGCAGTGTTACAGTAGCGCTGCCCGGGAAGGGAAGGGGCGAGTTAAAATAGCTCCTTAACGGTGGCATTTCGCTGCTTCCTTTCTTTCAGGAGAGGGCGGACGAATGGGGAGGCTGAGGAAGCTCATGCCACTATCGTTTGCCCTGAGATACTGGCGAATGGACCGAACAGCTCCTTACCATGGACTTGAGTGGGAGATCGTTATTTGTGCGAGGGCGGTTCAAAAGCAGTGGGTGTTTGGGGTGGGGGACAGGGGAAAACGCCTCGCCACTTTTGCGGTCACAGACAAACAGTACTGAGGTCCAAAGCAGAGTCCCCCTTTCTTTTCCCGGAGCAGGCAGTGAGAGGGTGCGCATCTGAAAACCAGTGCCAAAGGCAGCGCTTGTACACGCAGCCCTTTGTGGTACACAAGAAAGAAGCTGCGGCAAAAGTCGCAGAGGCCTGCCCGTCGGTTTCCCACCCACAGTTTAAACGCCTAGGTATAAGAGCAAGGGGCTGCAGGAGACCCCTCCAGCCCTCCGTCGCACATGGGCGCTTGAAGATGCACAATGTACTTCAGACATTTTCATACAGTTTGCCGGGGCCTAAGGCGGCAGGAGAGAGATTTATTCCCCCCTTCCCCTTAAATAAGGAACAGGGGTTAACGCGCCATTTTCAACACGCAGGAAACGTAGCACGAAGCAGAAAAATCTGGGGCGCACTCTGGAGCCGGGTAGGCAGGTTAAGCCATGCCCTTGGCACAGGTCACGTGCCCCGTTAAAACGCACGGCTCTGGCTTCTCGGATCTCTGTCATTACTTAGAATCATAGGGCTGGACGAGACTTTGGTGGATTATTACACATGGGGTTTCTTTGTCATACCCTCTTCCACGTTTAAAAAACAGGTTGCTCCCAACTATAGAGTAAACAAACACTGCATGCTCATTCTATAATGCAAGATAATACACGAAGGGACTCGCCGGGATTTAAGTATCCAAGATCATTACTAGTCAACGTTCCTTTATTTTTCTGCAAAATTATGTTTACATACAGTTAGAGAAATTGATCTTAGCTCAGCACAGCTCATCCTGCAAGCAAAGAAAAAGAAGGAGGAGAAGATCTATTATAAAGGGAAATAAAATATAAGAGCTGATAATACAGGTCTTTGTAGCCTTTTCGTGTGTTTACTTTCTTCCTTTTGGCCAAGGATTCAGTATTTGCTAATTTACAAACGCCCCAAAGGTTTGCTTAGAGCTTCTAGAATTTCTTTCAATAATACTAATGAGGTTTTCATCGGGAATACACTCTACTCTAGAGATGCAAAAGACAAGTTCATTAGAGGAATGGCAAGACTTTTGTCTAGTACATAGATAGCGCCTGCTCACGCATTACTACTCTTTTCTTTTTCATCCGTCGGTTTTGGAACCAAATTTTAACTTGTTGATCGCTTAAATTCAGTCTGTTTGATAGCTCTTTCCGCTTCTGCCGGTTAATAAACTCATTGAGGAGAAACTCGTTTTCCAATTCCGCAATTTGTTGTTTTGTGTAAGGTTTCCGTTTCTTTCTTAATCTTCCCTGGGCGGGACACCAAGGCATACCTACAACAAACACGTCGATAATTTAATGGATAACACAGCTGCAAAACAGAGAGCATGCAATAAAACCGCATTACATAAATGCAATTTGCTCAAGGTATCTTTTCGTCACGTACATTGACCACCACGAGAATTATCTATCGTGTCGGCTTAACTGATTATCTCCCCACGGATACACGTGTAATTACAACAATTCTAAGCCTCTTTTAGAAAATTGGCCTCTTCTAGAGAAAGGGAGTTATTTAAGGCATACCATCCTGCACTGAAGGTCTCAGACATGGCTGGACTGCGGAAGGCTGCACTGTCAGGTTCAAGTTGACCGAATTCTTGATGTCCTCCTTTAAGCTTGAAGTAGAGGAATTCACTTCAAAAAGAGCCGAGGAGCCCTGCAAACCCCTCTGCAGGCTGGAGTGGTCATACTTAGCTGGCTTTAAGTGGGCTGGATGAGTAATACTTGGTTCATTGGCAAAAGAGTGCCTCTGCCTGCCTCTTTCCTCCTGTTTGGAGCCTGCTTCATGGGCGTAGTATTTATTGTTTTCTTCCAGGCACTCTTTGCTGCTGTTGGAACTGATGTTGATGGGAACGGAGCCCGTAAGGTAAGGCTGCGAGGAGCTGCTGAAAGAAGGGCTCTGAGGCTGAGCCGTACACGAACTTGAGCAAGTCCAGGGCAGCGAGGTTCGGGGGTAGGGAATGGTGGGCAGAGCCGCCAACTGACTGCCATTAGTCCGCAAGTTAGGGAAATAAAAGGAATCCGGCCCTTGCAAATTCAAGAGAGACCCAACGTAGCCCGATCTGTAGAGACTGCGATCGCACATTTCCAACAAAGGACTTCAGCTGTTCGTACCGCGGTATTTAGTTACAACGGGGGAATAAGCGGAGAGCCTAAAACGATTGGACGAAATTTTGCATACAGGTTCTTCAGAGCCGGTAATTTCAGCACCGCCTACCCCCACTGAGCCCTCTTTTTAAAAGTATTATAGTAATACTTGAAATATTAAAATCCCTCACTTGCAAGGGGGAGGGGAGGGGAAAGCGTTGTTCCTCTCCTATAAAAATGAATGGAGTAGGAGTATAGCGCTGCTGTGCACAGGGGAAGAGAGGAGAAAACAAACATTTGCAAAGCTTTAGATAAGGCACTGCAGCTAGAACTGTGGTTTTTCCTTTATGCTTACTTGGCTCGTTCATTATACTGCTTAGACCTTATTTCTCACCTGTGGTTTCTTCATTTAGTGTAAAGATGCAAGCTATTTGCTACGCATACGTATGCACATGTCTATATTTGTGGTGCAAACATCATTCTATGCATGCGTGCAATTAAAATCCCAATGATGATCGGCTATGATTGGTATTAGTATGGTAATGACCTGGTCTGACTCTAGTTGTAGATGTATGCCCCTTTCAGGTTTCCAAATCTTTGATCTCACACTTTCCCTCATATACCTGTAATGTCAGCAGTGACTGTCTCTGCTCTTTACAATGCATTTAGTAATTTACATTTCCACCACACACACGCCTTTAAAAATAAAACGTGTTCCACTCTTTCTCTGAACCCGTTTCCTACCGAGGATCCTGTATTTTTAACACTGTAAAAGAAAAACATCGGTCAACAGAATGTGTTTATAAAACCTACGATTACTTGTAAAACAACACCCCCCAAAAGTACAGGCTTTGTTTTATTTCTTTTTATTTTCGCAAATCAGGGTTATTCATAAGGACGGGCGAGGGAGGAAGCGAAGAATTAATTGGAGAACTGGGAGAGAACACGCCCCATCTAAGGGATAAGAGGCGAAGGCAATAATTAGAAAGCTGTGGCGGTGCGTTTTAAATTGTCTGACTCATACGACATAATTTCCCTAGCATTTATTTCGCCGCCATTAGGAGGTCAGCTCTTGGCACTCGGGGTTTCTTTAGTGTCAAATATGATTTCAAGAATTTCCTCTCCCTCCCATCCCGCTTCTCGCACAGCAGCCGAATGAAAATGTATGTTAGAGAGCGTCCACACTGCGGCTCGCACGTCTTTGGCAAAGGGAGAAAGAATTTGGAGTTGTGGCGTTTTGGGGACCCCTGAGGAGTCAATTCTTAATTCAGCGAGGCCGTGTGGACCGTAACTGAGATCGAAAAATACTGCTATTGGCTTAAGAGATTTGGAACTATCTGCCAAAATACACAGAAAAATGTGGAAACGGTGAAACAAGGGGCAAATGGTCAAAGGAAAAAGCTTCGGCTCCTCTTAGACATGTTTGAGATCCCTCTTCATCGGGCTGCTTCTTTAGAACAGATTTTCGGAAACCAAAGTATATTTCTAAAAATATTGTCAGCGTCCATTCTTTGAATACATTTCACGCAGAACGTGCACACAAGCTCCCTCAATTGCGAATCTTTCATGTGGATCGCTTCCATAAACGGATTGCCCCCACGACGGAATTAACCCAGCTTCAAACAGAGACATAAACTACTGACTTCATCGCGTTACATGGGCTTGATTAAAATATCATGGTTAACACTAAAGGTTAAATTTCCCTGTTATTGTCTTGTTAATTATAGTTTTAATCTTGGTTTTATTTCTATGAGGAGATCAGAGGCATGGGCAGTCTTGACATTTTCCTAATGAAATTCGTCTTTCTGTTTAATGGGAATTTTGGATAAATTATACAGTAATTTCATTGCCCAGGAAGAAAATCTTTAAATGATTACTCTCCAGATTATCCTTCTAGACCACACAAGACCACACAAGCATCGCCGGAGGATATTACTGACCACTGCCCTTAATTTTTATTGTTTGAGTTATGTCTACCAATTGAGTCTCTCTTATTAACTTATTTGTTTTCGTTTTCCAATATGCTAGAAAATAGTTGGGAAAAGTTTAGTTCTCTTCTGCGCTAGCGTTTCATAAAGAAAACTGTAATTGCTTTTCGGCTCTTTAGGAGGAAAAGAATAGGCATTTTGTGTTCAAAAGCGTATATTTTTTTCTCCCATAAAAAAACAAGAATAGAGGTGAGCTCAGTTTCCGGAAAGAAAGGTGACACTTCAAACTAGCTTTTATAGCGTTAGAGAAACCAGGGCTTTTCAGTTTACCTTAAACTCATCTATAATTGTAAATTAATAATAAAATAAATATGCAAGAGAAGGCTTGGCAGCAAGAGCATGCAGGAGAGGAATTTGTAGCTGCAGAAAATAATGGCTACGTTAAACCTGCCCAAACATGATAAAATACCTTGCCATGTAATCCTTATCAAAGTTCTTGCCCAGGGTGGGATGAAAATAGCAGCGACCAGGCATCTTGTGGGAGAGGCCAATCTCTTCAGATGTTCAACCCTATTCTTTAATAGAACCTGGGGAATCCCCTATATTTCTTATTTGTACAAGAAATGTATTTGGCCATTACAAAGCTAGATCCGAGACCTTTGCTCTCAAGCGCTTTGGAGTCACTGTTGGATCAAAACAGTGTGACTACTAGATCTGACTACGATTCCACACCCTTTGGTTTTATAGGCAGTGGCTTTCCATTGCAAAAAAAAAGGTGCGCCGTGTAAATTAATGGCATTATGTTGTCATTTGTACTGTGGAAATGCAGCACCTGGATGGAGTGAATTGCTCTGGCCTATGCCAGAGATTGTCCAGGAGATGGCAGGATTGCCCTATTCATCGGCGAGCACAGCCCTGCACAACTGTAGGAGTCAAGAGCAGTGGTAAATACAGGGCAGCCAAGTCGCCACGGCATAGTTCAGTTCCGTTTATTAATGTACTCATTAACTGGGTGAAATAAAACTGTACATATATTATATAATAAAATGTATTGTCATCAGCATCGCCCTAACCTTGCTAATAATGTATATAATCAGTTTGCTCATGATTAGTGTGTATTAGAACTTTCTCTCCTTCACACTTTTATTACTCACAATTACTGAGTACATGAATTATATAGCAGCGGATTATTATGCTACATTTCATTAGCCTAAAATAAATCACCGCACATAAACTGTGGGGTCTCTTAGTTGGGTGCTGGCAGTGATATGAAATGTACACTGTTCAGAGAATGGCTGGGTATATTGTAATTGATCTGATATTCCAAATCAACTGGGAAGAATCCAGTAGTCGATAATGATGAATTTGGCTCTAGCACCAATGCAGCTACTCATGCGTGCTGCCGAAGCATTCTTTAATTTCTCCCACATCACTTCCGTGCTCTTTGGATGCGTATTAACAGACAGTGCCGTTTTAAAATAATGCTTTGAAACGGAGATGATAAGGCAATAGGTGGCCTTTCTGAATATCACTACAGTTTTCTTTCTATTTCTGCACTTTTTAGGTTACCTGGGACCAAAATTAAAATCAGTCTCCTCACGTGATCGAATGAGTCGCGCGTTCTGACGGGATTCCAATGTCTGGCGTGAATGTTACGTGGAGGAGTCATCTTGGCTAAATCTGCAGCTGAGTATTCTGATACAAACCGAGAGACAAGGCGGACCTTGCAACAGAAAACAACAGGGCCAGAGAGTTCTGGGCAAAATCTAAATTAAATGTGAGAAATAAAAATCTAGCCAAGGAATATTTCTTAGTTTAAAAGAGTTTCCAAAATGTTCTGCCAGACAGACGGGCTTTAAAATATAGCAAGAAAAGGAATTTTTAAAGTTCTAAACAAAGCAGCATTGGTAATCAGAGAAGGTTCAACACTTTTTTGGATATTTACTCTCTCCCCCATGTACTTCAACTTAGAGATGTTCCCCCCAAAGTTTCTTATTTTCCCAGGGGTAGAAAATCCAATTTGAGACCTAACACTTCAGCGGAGGAAGATTTTTTTTTCAAGTTAAAAAGGAAGGTGGAGGCGGGGATGGGAATAAGTGGACGGGCAACGTGTGAGCCAAACACTTCGCAGTACAGGTCAGTTTTCTTTTTTTAAAAATGAGCGGGCTGGGAAAGAGTCGGGGCCTCTATCTGCCTTCCACACAAGTCGCAACAAATATTTGTGCTAAAATGCCATCTAAATTGAAGTAAACACGTCTGGAGCATATAAAACACGGCCAGGCTGTGCAAAGAAGCAGCTGAAATATCACAGCGGACCTGAAATTTCTGGAAAGCACAATTATGTTTCCCAGAGCAAACTGTAGGCAGGACGCGTCTTTTCACTCACGATACAAAGATCTGGTGTAGCAAAGAGCCCCGTTTGGGGGCTGCGTACATGCTGTCGTTAAGCATTTGATTTCCTTAAAAAGCCCGAAAAGTGGCCTTTCCATAATGCAGCCTGCGAAACGCCGTGCTGGAAAAAAGTAATGCGATTTTCTTCAACTGCTTTTATATTGAAAAGAAATCGTTTTATTAAAGACGTTTTAAGGAGAGCTTGGCAAACTCATTAACGGCTTTGAAGTCGAGCTCAACACAATTCCAAATAAAGAAAGCCTTAAACCAAGAACGGAAACAATATCGGTTGAGGAAGGAGCTCAGTGTATGTCTCACCCACATACATTAAAAATCAACGTGTTTGGAGCAATCGGCTAGTACAATAAATAATATAGTTCGGAACGCGACACATTTTAATAATTACACGAGACACAGAAATGGAGAGATTTTCTCTTTTCTCTCCTAGCTGTAAACTGACGTGAGTGTCCAACATCTCTGCGTGGGTATGCATACCAAGATTCAAACAAAAGCAAAACACAACGGCCAGTCTCTCTGCTCTCTATAAATTACGGCATCTTTCGAAAGCCATCGTTTATTGCTTCTTTCATTAGGACCCGTGTATTTCTGCAACTTAAAGGTATCATCGAGCTTCTCTACTGGAACAAGAAGGTTTCGAACCACACGATAGGGTGGACGTGGAGAGTCTTTGTGCTTCTTCAGACAAACAGGATAATAGGGCATCCAATACATTATATAAAAATATACATACGTTTACACACACCTTTATACAGCATGTCCTCTATATGTAATATGATTAAACATTGGAATTCCATTTAACTGTGTGTTCCTAGTATGCAGCTAACTATCTAGGTATAAACTGATAAAACTTATCTGTTTCGGACTATCTTTACTAATGAACAGCAAATTATAAACCTATAGATTGTACTGTTTAAAGTAATTGCTTGGGATGCACTGGAATAAATGCATCTGCGTAGAATACGTTGATAGTCTTTGAATTAGGGAGTATGAAATCATTAATCTGCAAATGACTACAAAGTAAAATCCTAGAAAAATATGTGGAATAACTTAGGGAAACAGTTGAAGTTAAATATGTTTTCCTAGTTTCAATCTGGCTCCACATGGCACTTTTTCTGAAAAAATAATAACCACGTCCCAGCTGCATAAAAGTAGCTATTTTCACATTAACAACCACTCACTCTATCTGTTGGTGGGCTCACTTTATTTTAAACCGAGAACAGCGTTGTAATGATTTCTTAATCCCCAATTACATTATATTACTTATTTTTTAAAAAAATAATAATTCTGCATCCTGGTGACATTTATGATACCAAACCACAGCTGACAGTCTTGGCACCCGGCTGTTCAGAGACAATTTTTACAGAAAAGAACCAGATAAGTATTTAAGAAAATTATAATGGTAACTGTTCAGCATACTTAAAGTCGTTTATACTGGCCTAGAGGGAGGAACAGAAGATATTAAAATACAAACAACAAAAAAGAGAGAAAGAAACAGAACTACAAAGTCAAGATTTGGCAGCATTCTCCACGGATCAAAGAAAAATGCTGACTTTAGTTAAAAGCAAATCACAAAATCTCGCCTCCGTAGGAAGGGGGTGGGAAATATTAAATATATTTTTCAAGTCTTTCCAAAAGTCTTTAGCTGATCGTAAATTGTATTTATATTTCCACCACTGTCCGCAACCAAGAGATCAAGATACATTGTCCTTCAGCTTTGAGACTATTTTCTTATCCTTCACCCTTCTATTCTGAAACCAAATGGTAACTTGTCTCTCAGACAGGTTTGTGGCTGCGGATATCCTTCGCCTCTTGTCCTTGTTAATGAACTTGTTAATGGCATATTCATTTTCGAGTTCTTTAAGTTGCAGTTTTGTATATGGCACTCGCTTCTTTCTTCCCCGTCTGTAGACACACATATCTGGCTGGTTTAGTGCAACGTCCCCTATTGTAAAAGATATTATGCGAAAAATTAGAATTTTATTACAGGCGTTTAAATCTTAACTGATACTCTCTGGGCACGGGTTTTCATGGGCAAATAAATAATGCTAGGCTGTTTACAGCTTATTATTATTTACACATCCACATTAGTTACACGCTATTAAAGCACGAAGATCTTGATGGTCTGTCATCGCTTCCCAAGCCTGCATCATAGCGAGCCTGCAAAGTTTCGCCATACATTTGCGGGGGGGGGGGGTTATTGTGTTAAATTACATGTGTGTAAAGTACACAGAGAACTTTGTTTAGTGTGTGTTTCCCTGTTCCTGCCTGCATGCGGTTTTGTGCATGTGCACGCTCCCCGCATGCAGTTTCTTAAGCACTCTAGAGCGAGTCTTAAGGGCGAGCCTGAAAACCAGATACTCACAAGCATGCCAGACATCAATTTGCATCTTCCCAAAATACCAGGGGCAACACAAATCCAATCATTAGAACAAATGTAAAACTAGCCATCAGGCTAGGCTAGCAGGGAAGGGGAAGTTTCAGGGCTCTGGGATCGACCACACAGGGTGGAAACCCAGAGGGTGACACTCTTCCAAACCATTTTCCCCTACCCCGGGAGGCTGTGCGCGCCGAGAAACCAGGTCTCCAGGCCGGGCCGTGTAACCCGGGGTGGAAATAAAACTCAGACCATTGCTCTCCCGCTCGTACCTGGAAAGGACGATTTCCAAAAATGGGAGCTCTGGGACTGGTCTTTCGCACAGTAAACCTGGCTGTTCCAGCCATTCGCCAGAGTCCAAGACTGATAGCCCTCCATGGATATGTATGTCTCGTGCCTCGGCTCCCCGGAGCCGAACGTGGAGACCATGTCTATGTACCCGGGGACGTGCTGGTACGGGTTGGTGTAGCCCTGGTAAAAGGACACTTCCTTGGCCCGCGAGGAGACTTCATTGGCGGGCACGCTGGTGCTGGCCAAGCTGGAGACGTCCATGTACTTTTCCACGGGGAAGCTGCCAATGGAGGCATGGGGGGAAGACTTGAGGGCGTTCTGCTGGATCCCGACGCCGTGGGACATCCGACAGCTGTAATATCCATTGCCGAAGTGGTAGCCGTAGCCCAGCGCCGGGGCGGCCGGCGGGGCGCCGGAGCCGGGGCACTCCTTGGAAGGCGGCTCCGAGCGCGCCGCGGAACCCGCGCGCTCCGGGGCCCCCGCGTACGCGAAGCCCGAGGCGGCGGCCGAGCGGCCGGAGTGAGCGGCGCCGAACACAGGAGACGAGAGGAAATTGCGGCACTGGCTGGAGGCGCCGCCGCCGCCTTCGCCTCTTAATCCTTCCATCTCCCAGCTCGCGGCTTTGCTCATGGCCTTGCACATCGCGGGCTGCGGCGGGGTCCCGGGCTGGGCATGGCGCAAATTGTTATTGCCTCCAACAGGTTAGATCATTGCGGTACGTTTATAAAAACTAACTTCAGGTTGGGAGGGGGAAAAGGGGTGGGGGCGGCCTGCTCCAGATTAGTTTGCTGGAGTCCGGGGGCGCCTCATAGGCTGCCGAGGAGCATGTGATCCTCCGGGCGCATGAAATAGTTCTGAGCGCTCAGCCCTGGCCCCGGGACCGGCGTGTCCCCTCGCCTCACTTGCTCATATGTGTGCACTTCGGTCCACGGGCGTTTACTCCGAAACACGCTCGCTGCGCTAGTGGGAGAGGGAGTTTTATGGTCCCCTTTTTCTGGCTTAAAACAGCCGCTCCAGAGGCGCTCTTATCTCCCGCCTCCGATCACTTCAAAAGGCTTAAAATAAAGGAAGGAAGAAAACAAACAAGCGCTCCAACTTTTTGCCCGCATGGGTTAACCCTTCCGTTCTTCAGCACAAAGCGCGAGTAAACGCAGCCCAGAGAAGGAAGTAGAGCTAATGTGCAGGAAGGGGGAGGGGAGGGAGTGAAACGGATTGTCATGGTCTCGGTGTTCACTACAGTTCACACTTGAGATTTGTCTCTTATTTCACTCTCGATTCATATGGTTATTTAAATTCCGGCTAAAAGGCTCACAAAGTTTTTAATTACTAGCAGCCAAATTGTCCTATATTTGAACGGTTACTGGTAAATGTACGTAATGGGGGTGTATTTAAAAAAACAATATAGTTTAGAAGTAAACATTCCTTTCCTAAATACACTGATTGACATTTTCGAATGATTAATGATCGCTACAGGGAAAGCATGCAGTATCTTTCTACTATCTTAGTAAGATATACAAGATTTTGTTGCATGGTTATGCTATATTGTCATTTGTAATCTAGACAGAGATATGCAACTTACTATGTGCGTTAAAAGTACATAGAAACTACAGTGCTGTTTAGGTTATTTCTGAAAAGTAAAGCACAACATACACGTATATAGATACGTGTAAGATCACAGTCACACAAACACACGCACACATAAATGGCATATCTTATATCATTGCTGATAGCCATTAAAATCCACTGTGTGCACTGCACAAGATAGCCATTAAAAGCCAGTGTCTACTGCACAAGATGTTAAACCTGGGATTCATTACACATGGCTTTTTTTCTTGAAGTGTCAGTTAATCTAGTGGTAAAACTGACAAGGTAAAATGCCGCGTTTGCTTATTATTATTATTATGGTTCTAGGATTAACTTTCCAAGACTATGGCAAATAATTATATTGCCTAATCGACACTCGTGTCGTGTCGGTTTTGAACTTGCAGTAGTGCAAAGATCCTAAAATGTAGCATGTTCTATAAACGTATCTCAGTCTTCTTGGATTGGCTTCCTTTAGCGTTCTTGCTCTGGGTTTTCTTGTTGCAAACACTTAATACGCTCAGTTGTACATCAAATGCAACAAGTTACTACAGGGAAGCTTCTCCAAAGTAAAAGGAAGAGGTATTTTTTAACTTAACATGATCATAGAAGTGGTTTGTATGCGCACATCCCCACACAGTGGAAGACCCAAAGGAAAAGGATAGGTTATAGAAGGCGAAATTAACATTTGGCATGATTTTGATTTGAAATGCAATTTGCATTGATAATAACATCCAAGGATCATAAGACCTGTTAGGGTATTTTATGCAGAAAGGGACAAAGCTATGTCTCTTTATTTCACACTGGTTTAAACGAGTTGAATGAGAAAACGAACCACTTCGCAGTACTCGCAGGTTTTTTAGTTTTGTAGCACGCCTAATAATATTTGGCAGTTCTGGAAGTGGGGTGAGGAATGACAAACTGGTGCCAATAATCACAATAACAACCGCCTGGCAAACACAAGTTCGTGTTCATTAGCTTCAACCACTTAATTACTATTAATCTTTCATAATCAGGTAAGAAGTCAAATAAATAAACCAGACAGGGGCTACGTATTTCACTCAATTATAAGCCGACTCAGTATTTGTTCCCAAGATATAAAAAGGTACCTAATTAAGGAAGTGATTCGTAAGAATACAAGTAAAGACTCATTCCTTTATTTAACTGAATTCAACTTTCTCATGGATTTTTAGACTAAAATACACAATATTCTGAGATCTTTAAGGTCGAAAAGGTGTATTGCACTGGCCAAGCACAATTTTCTTTTTCTACCGCCTATTCTAGTTCTTCTAACCCATAAGTGTATAGCAATCATCTTTCCTGTCACAAAATATAAAAAAATGTGTTTAATAACATCAAAAGAAGCAAAGTGAAAAGTTCCTTGTCTGTTTAGTCCTCTTTCCTCAAAGCAAATAATAGGTAATTATGCTTTCGCGAGAAATGACACTCAATACGACTTTCGCTTCAGTGGGTGTTTCTAGATTCTATGCCCAGTTGAGACTATGTGTCTGAACAGTGGTTTGGGATCAATAATTTAAACTCGGTAATATGTCATTTTGTGAGGTGTGTAAAAACACAGCATCGCCTTACTCTCACGCTTTGCACGACAGGATATTATGAATGTGAATAAAAATAATGAGCTCATAAGTCAAAGTCTCTCTCTGTTTGAAAATATACACCCAGTTTACATGAGTTAAGATTTGTGCTTTAACTGTTTGGTGCACTTACACGCAGAATAAGAATCTAAACTAGCTAATGCTTGCTTCTGTGTACTATTATATTTTTAATAATAAAGTATTCTAAAACAATTCCTTATCTACTTCAATTTATTGTGAAAAATGTACTTAAAGGCGGTGGCAACTGACAACTTTGAAACTTGTTAGTAGATCCTAATAATGGAGGTTTTCTTTTGCTACAGAATGTTACAGGATAATTTTCCTCCCCCTTGGCGTATAGTAAACGTGTGCATAGTTGACAACGTATCTGTACTAAATTTTCCATTGAGAAATAATTCGGGCATCATCGTAATAAGTGAGCGAGCGAGTTATATGCAAGCACAGCAGGCAGGAAAGGTTCTGAGCTCTTCCCATACGGAGCTATACGGCATAGGATTTAGATACGATCTCATTTCCTCAAAAATCTTCGGAACAATCTCCTAGAGTTAGTAATCACATCTTTGTCCTCATTCAGCATATGGACTGAACAATTGCGATGCTTGTCTCTTTCACCTCTCTTATCTCTCTGCCCAACAAACACACCCTCACCCTTCTTCATTTACCTCTTTTCCAGCCTGCCAACTGATCTGGCTTTGGGGATGTAGTCCTCTTCTTAGCTATATTTTAACTCTGTTTCTTTATTTCCATTGCCCTTCTGAAAACAAAACCATACCAAACAAACCAAGGAACTTTGCACTTTTTGGTCCAGCCTAAATACCTCATGCACACAATGAAGAGAACAATAGATGAGCAATAGCTCAGCTACTACTTTCTCCCATCCACCTTGGGGTTCATTGTTTAATTTTAACTAGTTTGTGTTTGTAGAGGACAACATTGTTTATTTTCTACTTTTCCGTTTCTGACCTAGTAGAAATTGAAACATTTTCGATAAAGAAAAGGCTCCATTGCCATGTCAGGATATTTGTTAAAATATGCTTTCCAAATCTGTCTTATGCTAGCACAGAACTTTATTTAGGCGGTCAATTCACTTAGATATTTGAAAGATACATTTGCATAGACTTATGGAAATGTAGATCCGGAAAGGACTTCGAGAGGTCACTGAGACCGGTCGCCTGAATTTTTAACATTGAAAAGTATCACTCTGTCCGGTGGCTGCCACATACTCCAAACAGCATTTTAGGCAAACGTGTGTGTTTAACATGTTTCCACCCGTATACTGGTATACAATCTTTCGTAAGTCCCAGCCAGTATTTAGAAGCATCACTCGAGGTGACGTTACATACCAGTCACTGCGGGCAACTCAGCTCACAGAGGAACCATTCGGTTTAAACCGAAATAACTTTTTACCCAACAGAAAATATTATCATCTGAATTTACCAACATACGTCCCCTTCGTAGCGCTAGCCACAAAAACACACAACTTTGTAATCTATAGCGCTCAACGCTTTCATTGAGTTGTAAACAAGTTATATATTTATCATGCCAATGAAATATTTGTCTAAAAAAGCACAAGTAATTAGACAGCTATGTTGCAATCCTACTCACTAATAATTCTCCACCTCTCATTGGGAAGTTGAATACATATAAGTACATTATTATAAATATAGTAGGTGTATTTATGGGTATATGTAATTTTTCTTTATATAAAGGAGAATACGGGGTCATAGAAAGCACGGATGTTTCCAGTAAAACTCTAAACATCTCCTGGACCAGCAGCAAATCTTCAGCAACAATCTTAGATGGCTTCCAGTTTTTGCAGTGTCTGAGGTGTAAGCAGTGAAAGAGAGACATTCTCTCATGTTGCACTAGTCAGCATTTCCCTTTCTGTCTCACGATGCAGGATCCCAGCTCTATCACTAGATGGCTCTACACGTTTTTCTGTAGAGGCTCGGAATGCAGATTGATGTCGGTTGGAACTGTATTGTTTCCTTGTACAACAGCATTGGACCTTCTGGCTTGCAAGGCAGACATGCTCGAGTTTAAAGGTTTGGTTTTTATTTTACTACAAAGGAAGAAAGAAGGTTCCCACAGAAAGCGAACTGTTGTCATAGAAAGAACAATCTTTCGGGTATAATTGCCTTAGGGCAATAAAGCTCAGCTTGTTTCTTTCCTTCATAAAACGAGCCTTTCTGTAATTCGCTGTCGCTCTAACAAGTAAATAAAGCACACGTAGGCCCCTCGTTTCATTTTGTGAGTAGTCAAGGGTAGGGCGACATTGTTACATCTCATCAGACCATAATGCACTTGCACATGAAAAGTCTCTTCTCCCCCCTCCCATCACTTGTAATAATAATTGGACAAAGCTCATTGATCGCTATCTATTTGAGAGTCTGAGTGCTCCTATGGAAACCCGAGTGAAATCAGCTGCAACACAGGATCTTTAGTTATTTGAGAGACAATATAGAGGTATGCAACCAGAAATTTGTCGCCGCCTCCCAGCTGAAATAGCGCATTTACAAGTTATATGTTACCTGCAGTAACCTTACAATGCTTTACAGCGCTTTACAGTTTACCTCTGAACCTCAAAGTTAAGAAAGAAACATACATTTAGCCAGTGTTTCCCCAAACACCACAAAACTAGCTAAAAAGTGGATAAGATTTTGGTCGATGTAATGAACATTTCATTGAGGCCAAATGCGATTTTTTTCAATTAAGATTTAACAGAGTCGATCAAAATATTATTTGATGCCATAAGTAGCAACTTTCAAGATAAATAAAATCGTTTGGCTGTAGGCCTCCGCGGCTATTTAAAACTTACAAGAACAATTGAATAAACAAAGTCTAGCAAAACACATATTTTCTCTCCCTCTCTGTCACTTCTTTTACATGTATCTGCTGATGTAACCTTTTAAAATATGCGTTGAAAGATTTTAGACTGAACTCCTTATTAAAAGAAAAAACTATAAAAATTGATAAAATATAGCAGTCTAGTTTTCTGAGAATTTAAATATCAAATTACTAGTTGATTAGTGGATATCCGCAGTGGGAAGAATGATGAATTGTATTGTACTGATCGTTTTTATTGCTTAATATTTATTTAACAGAGGATTATCACCGTCCTTATGGCATGTAATTTGCCTATCATGAGAATGCACCTACATTTTGAAACACATTATTCATAAACTGAAGTATTATTATTTAAAAGGTGCACAATGTAACACAACACTAATTAATGTGATGTACAATCTGCATCGGCTATATTATAACATATTTTTTCACACTAGAAGTTTTCTTGAAGCCTATTCCACCTGCAATATATCATAAAACAATTATTTTCTTTTTAGTGGTTGAGTAACGTTTCTGGAATATAAAGCTCTATCGGATTTGGAGTGCTCAGATCTGAGTATGTTGCAGATGTGGTGTCTAGTTGTGGTTTTCAAAAACGTGGGGAAAAGATACTAACCCAGTTAAAGTATTTAAGAAAACAGACGGGGGCGCCAAACGACAGCAATAAAGCTACCCACAGACTTCCGTTTCCCTTCCCATAACTGGTAAAGCACTACTCAATCTGGACGAAATAGGCTTTCAGCTCTACAATTAGGAGGGGTATTTTGTGTAATAATTATTTCAATTGGTAAAACATAAGTTTGTATTTAACTGGGCCCAGTACCTTTTGCGATGGAAAATTTGGTTGCAGTCTGGGTTACCCATATAAAGTCAATAATAAAGAAGTTTTGTGAATTCAAGTTAGGCAGTGTTTACACTACAGTACCTACAAACAGAGCCCACTATGTACATCAAATCACTCTTCTGATCAGAACTGGTTAATCTCAGGGAATTGCTGTCCTTGTAACGTTTTAATAACAGGATAGTCTATGGAGACTCTGTCAGACAACTGTATCTTATTTCAGTAAACATCGGTGTAGGAGGCTGTGCGCTCTCTACTGATAAAACAGAAGCCATCGTTCTGTCGCCACTTGTACTGGGGTAAGAAAGGCAGACACATCACCATCTCTTATGGGTTTATTATTTATGGAGAAATAAGAGTTTCGGAAAATGTGTGCGTGGATTGTGTTGGCAATATGCAGGGCTTTGGCACTGCATTTTACATTCCTGATATTACTATCTATGTTTTTCGTGTCTAAATTACACCGCTCAAAGCTGCCTGTGGTTAGCGAAAAAGATATTTACTTCTGTCTGGTTTGGGGCTGTAAAACATAGAACACCAAACTGCAAGCTAAGTTCACATTTCACAGAGCTGACATAACCCTCTCATTAATAGAATGCTGGATTTTTTTAAACAATGCCTAAGATGTTTCCTAAATATTTCATGGAATGTTTAGGGAGACTTTTAATATGTCCTTTAAAAACCGACAAGAATCCCGTTTTTGACGGAAGAATCATAGGCAAAAGCATAAGACTTAGGAGATGCGTGTGACTTTAACAATACAAGGAAGGGCTTCTTTTGGCACACACACACAAAAATCCTATGTAATCACAGGAAATGTTGGAGTATTTCTATACCTGATCAAACTCAGAAACTCAGGGTCTAAAACTTTATTGTGTGGGTAAAAAAGAAATCTCTCAGAAAGCAGAGATTAGGTAGCTATTGAAGAGAGCACCAGAGATGCTAATGACAAAGGATTTATCTTCATTTAAATGGTTGCCATCAGCGTCATTATTATTACCAAAGTTATCACTGAGGAGAGACTTTCCGATAGTCACGTCTACTAAGCTGGGTAGCTTGTGTCCCTTACAGCACAAGATATTTTACTCCAGATCAACCCGGAAAACATCGGAGAGCGTGAGCACTGAGCTAAGTGATCCACAGGTAACCTTAGGGAAAGAATGTTGAGGACAAGTATGTCTTTACTAATATTTGATGTCCTTGAAACACTAAACTCAAGTAATTGTACATGTAGATATCTAGTTTTAAAAATGCTTCGCTTTTCGTGGGGAAGGTGTGAAAAGAAACCTGTCTAGAGATCGAAATGACAGTGCTGCAGTTTTAAATCGCGGTTGCATTTAACGTTATTTGGATATTTTTTTGCCATTAAATTGTACAACAGAGACTATTTTCCCAAGAGGGGAAAAATCGTAGACAGGCTCCGATAAAAAACAGGATTATAGAAAGTAAAAAAGACACCATATTTAAGGATGCAACGAGGAAAATATACTAAATAAACCCCCCAGGATTACAATAAATCCACGTGAAGATTGCGGTGGTAGATGCACTAGAACTGGTTGGTACCAGCAGCAATAGTTTTTAAAAGTCTCAGTATAAGGTTTGTGTGTATGGGGATGGTTGGGTGTGTGCTAGTAAAATTCTTAAATAAAAGTACTAGTGCATTCTTAATTGGAAAGGAAAGTAAATAAAATACTGCGAAAGGGTATTTTTCCTCTTCCACTGTTTTCTCCAGTTGTGATAAAAAAAATCCGCTCTTAGATATAAAAAAGCATTATCTATTATTTAGCATGTAGTTCTGTCCGAGGACAAATGAGAAAGAAGCTGCATCATTAGGACCTAAAAGGCAACAAAACAAAAATCAGAGCATAATGATGCACCTAAATGAAGGGGGAAATGTTGCACAGCTCATTTTATTAATCAGACTGTCAATTTCACCCCCAGAGGCCAAACCCCAGAGCAATTCAAGCAAGATCTGATCACGCTAAGGACAAGAGCTTTACTCTTCACTTCTTGTCTTTCTTTCTTCCTACCTGGATATATTTGTCTGCTCAGAAGCCGCCTTCATTATCCACTGACAGAAGCTTGTGTTTATTTGCTTATAAACCTGTTACAATAAATGATTATTCGAACAGCGTCATTCCTACCTTAATGACGAGCACTACTTTTTGATGAATGACATTTCGGGCTAGAAAGGATGTATGGGTCATTTTGACCAGTCATTCCCTCGCTTTGGCATCCCACAATTTTTACGCCTCCCTCAAAAAGAGATAATAATATTTAGAGACACTTGCCGGGCTGAATGTGAATTAGCCCCTGCTGCAGCTCATCATTAGGACAGGACCAGCCCTGCAACTTTGACATTTTTTATAAAGCTGAGATGATGGAAAGAATAAGAAAAGAGATGATTCTGATGGAAAGAGGGCTGCACAGCCCTACAGCTGGCAAAAGGCTCTCGAATTTGTCAGACTCAGCTGGAAATGCAGTGCTCGAGGCCCTTGAAAATTCTCAACACACTGGTCGCCTCAGCCCTAGACTAACTTCCGCCTCTCTGCACAGCACTATAGGGGACATCCCTGCCAAAGGCAAATTTGAAATAGACACTTTATTCAATCTTCAGCATCAGAGCAGTGAAAGCAGCGTCTCCTCAGAAATTCCGCCGTCGGAGAGCAGGAAGAAAATTAGCCATTATTCAGAAGTTGCTCAAGAGGCAGATATGAACAGTGATGTGGAGGTGGGCTGCTCAGCGCTCCGCTCCCCAACTAGCCTGAGTTCCTCCCAGCTGAAGGAAAACAATAACAAAGGTAAATATTCTTGTATCCTCTCGGTCTAAGCGGTACTGTTATCTGCTGGAACTTGGTAGCTTATGGAAATCGCCTGCTTTATTGTGCACAACCACTGCTAAGACGATGCTAAATGACTCTGAATGTGTTAGCACGATAGAGAAAATACACAAAGCAGGGCTTATATAGCAAAGTGTCTCTCTATGGTCATGGGAATCTCTCTCTTTCTCTCATATATACACAACTATGTCTATGTGCATTTATGCCGTTTCTCTCGTTCTGTAGCTGTCTTTATTTCTCCATCTATACACATATAAATACATGGAGTTAATTGAGTATATGGACATGTAGAAACTATGTATCTCTGTATATGTGTGTGTTTGTCTTTCTTTGTGCATATAAAACGTGTCATTGTGTATTCACACTTATAACTGGCCATTGTTTACTTTCACTCTCTACTCACGCTATTTATATCCCCCCATCGTACCAGGTTTGAAATAAATTCGGTGAATTATTTTCATTGGGGATTGTAATAAGAGAATAATCAATGGGTTTCTTTGGGACAACAGCATATGCATTTTTTGTCAAATGTGTCAAAGGAAAGCAATCTACAGCACAACGCAAGGCATAGGCTTTGTTTATGGCTGCCCTTATTTTGTGCCTCCCCAACGAAAATAAAAAACCTTCATGTAGCTGTTAAAAACTGATTCACAGATTAGAGCCCAGCGCAGCCTGAGAGCCGTACCACATCTCTTAAAAATTGTGCTCTGCATCTGTGCTCGTGCTTGGCTAATTTGCTGCAGAAGCGAGAATTCTATAATTACTAAAAATGCCTAAATTACTTAGAATAATTTGGTTATGAAGTGATTTAAAAAAACTTTATTGATTCTATTAACAGCAGCAATTTGTAACGCTGACAGCTAGCATTAATTATCAGAGTTCACAGCCAGCTTGGTAACGTTACCTCCCGCTTTATTTAATACACACATACCCATCGAGAGGAACAAATCTTTATTTCACTATTTGCTTGCTTGTTTGCCAGGCTATTCAGAAAGCAGCTCAGCTCCTACCACCACCACTTCCTCCTCAGGGTCGAGCTTAGCCAGCCTGCACAGCAGCAACGCACTGGGCAGCTCCGGCTCTGGGGCTGATCAGGTGAGAAGGTACCGCACCGCCTTCACCAGGGAGCAGATAGCCCGGCTAGAGAAGGAGTTCTACCGGGAGAACTATGTGTCTCGGCCCAGGAGGTGCGAACTGGCCGCAGCGCTGAATCTCCCTGAGACCACCATCAAGGTATCTCAGCTGAAGCGCTACAAACGCGGGTCTAGGACACTTGATGTGGATTTTGGTGCTTTTGTGCTGTCTGGGAGCTTAAAATGTGCGATCGAGCTCAATTCCTGGCAAAATAGATGCTTCTTACTGACAGAAAATTGCAAGTGGCGTATGCCCTCCTTCTTTATGGCAAAAGAATAAATCCAATGCTAACGTAACAATTGAACATAAAAATAGATAGTGTTGCCTAAGTCCCACAAGGTTTCTTAGCTATTTTTATCTTTAGTTAAAGAACATCCGGTCTTGTCTTTCCTGTTGGGTTTGTTTGTTTCTCTGGGTTGAAACTTTTTTTTTAATTTGCCTTTTAATTTTCCTTGTCAATTTTTATTGCATTTGCCTTTTTTTTAAAAAAAAAAGGGGGAAACAAACGATGATATTAAAAATGAAACAGAGGAAGTCAGGGTAATAACATACTGTTTCTCACATTGCGGACAAAAGCACTTGAAGGACAAATGTATTATTTAAAATGGATTTAGAGTTTGATTGGCACAAAGCAGAATCATTTCAGTGATTTATTTGGGTGAAATCTCTTTTGATTGGATTATTTTAAATAATGTGGTTAATTATAGGATATTAAAAAGAGGCAGTGGAGGACCAGAAAGCTGGAGACGAGAAAATAAGCTGCTGTGTTGCAGAAGGCGAATCTTAGGCGCTCTAGTTCAGGCTTCAGAAAGATTTGTGTTTTGGGGATGTTCATTTTCTTCCTGTAGTTTTAGAAAATAATATCCAGAAAGGATGCTACAGCGGAAGGGAGGTGCAAACCCCTCTTGTTACAGGGCAGAAGCCAGGCTGCAACGTTTGCACCTCGGGATGTCATTTGCATGGCTGCTTTTAAAAACAAACGCAAACATTTTGCCGTGTGCGAACAACGTGCAATTACCAAAGAGCAAACAACAACAAAAAAAGCTTCCCAATAAAAGCAGTTGGGTTCCTTCAAAGGAGCCACTTTCCTTTTTAACGCCTGACAGTCTCGGATGTCAGCGGGTTTGGTGCCGGCTCGAATGGGGAGGGGGGAGGTTTTTAGGTAGCAGAACAGGACTCTACTTAATCAACAACCCCAGCAAGGCTGGGCAGGGGGAGTGGGGCCCGGAGGTGCCGCCGGCTGCCCCTGTGCGAGTCGGGTGGGTGGTTTTGGTGTCTGTGGCCGGCTCGGCAGGAGCCGCTGCTGCGCTGCTGTCTAAGGCCTGTGCTTTGTGTCCCCTCCCCCCCAGGTGTGGTTCCAGAACCGGCGGATGAAGGACAAGCGGCAGCGCCTGGCCATGTCCTGGCCCCACCCGGCCGACCCCAGCTTCTACACCTACATGATGACTCACGCGGCGGCCACGGGCAGCCTGCCCTACCCCTTCCACTCCCACGTGCCCCTGCACTACTATCCCCACGTGGGGGTGACGGCGGCCGCGGCCGCTGCGGCCGCCTCCGGGCGGCCGCCGCGTCTCCCTTCGCCACCTCCATCCGGCCGCTGGACACCTTCCGCGCGCTCTCGCACCCCTACTCGCGCCCCGAGCTGCTCTGCGGCTTCCGCCACCCGGGCCTCTACCAGGCCCCCGCCGCCGCCGCCGGCCTCAACAGCAGCGCGGCGGTGGCGGCGGCGGCCGCGGCGGCCGCGGCCTCGTCGGCTCCCCCGGCCGGCTCCGCCGCCTGC